>OX451736.1:1397815028-1400386932 GCA_948472305.1 Vicia faba | reverse complement strand
TCTCTCTCTCTCTCTCTCTCTCTCTCTCTCTCTCTCTCATAGAAACTAGCATTGAGATTAAAGACACTTTATTTATGCGGACTAAATAAAGGCGTTATTCTTTGTTTATCCAATTTCACATCAAAGATTTTAATCGCCAAAAAAAAATAATTATCTTCATCACTAATCATACTCATTCATAAGAATCAACTTAAAAATATATATTTTCAATTGCATATTATATCACAATTTTCCTTCATAATATATGTCATAGTTTGCCATGTATCAAATTGGAGACAAGTTATAAATCAAATTTACAAATTCATATTCACATCAAATCCGTCTAGTTTTACTAATCTTAAAATGTAAAATTCTCTTATTTTTGTTGTCCAATTTTATGCTATAATTTTAAAAATTTGAATTATATTAATTTTCTTATACTAAAATAAATCTTTATTCTCTACTCTATAATCTCTTTTTAGTTTATGTAACACTTTAAGCTCTCTTTTCTAAATTAATAGAAAAATAAATCAATTCTTAACAAAATTTTACTAATATAAATTCGTTTAATGCCCGTTGTTTTAGGTAAAAGCTAGTAAAACATATCTTTCATATGTATCTATCATTTCAAATCCTATAAAAGTTGACACTGTCTAAATCCCACAAACAAGGAGGTGAATCTAATTTTGACCATACATAGAAACAAAACAAACAATTCAAATCCTCAAAAGATCTTCCAAAAGTTACAAAATAAAATAAAATAAATAAATAAACAAATAATACTTCATAATAGCTATCTATGATAAATCTGAGATTTGAATTTAGCAATTTTATATAAAATTAGTGTTTTTTTTTATTTTTTAGAAAAGGACAATATAAAAACATCATCCTCAAAAAATAAATAAATGAGATAGTGATATCTTTATTTCTGAGGTAGGAGTTGTTTTGAGCAACAAGGCATGATTGTATATCTATCTATATTAATATCTATCTCTATCTCTATTTCTATGTTTTTGTTGACTGTCATGTCCCATTTGGCATGTGAATGGTTCACGTGGCCAACCTACACACATCAACTTCTTAACCTAATAATTATTATAATATTTATTATACTCTATAAAAAAATCTATAATATTTTTTCTAATATTTTTTTTCAATCATGTAGGTTTAAATTTGTTTATTCTATAGCACACCTTGTGAGTATTCAGATGTGAAGTTACTTTCTCCCATCTTAAATATAGATAAAAACATTTATATAATTGTATCAAATTTGACCAAATACATGTACAGTTTTATTTTTATTAATAGCAAAGAAATTGTATCAATTATTAGATATTCTTTAAGCTAATGCATCATCATATCCAACATCAAGGATTGGACAAATTAATAGTATAATAAAGGTTTGACCTAATAGACAAACATATACAATACTAGGATTGGACAAATAAAGTGTAATAAAAGATGTCATATGAACTTTGTTCAACAATGCTATGCGCCTTAATTTATATGGTGAAACTATGATCTTAATCTACTCTGGGTTTATTTGCCAACTTTTGCATGAACATTTTTTATTAATCAAACTTTATTTACCTAACATTCAAATTACTCTAAAGTATATGGCCTTTTACCATTGAGAGACCACCCTAAAAAGTGAAAATATTTGCTCCTATGTTTGTTTTTTTTAGCATATACTAATTAAAGACAAGACCCGTGCATTCGCACGGATAACATAAAATCAATATAAATATTAAATAAATATTATATAATTATAATTAAAAAATATATATACATATAAAAATATATATGAAACAAGAAAAAAATATTTTAATAATGATTATCATAAAAATATTAATTTAATTTATCAAGTTTAAGTAATTGTGAGGATATACATAAAAATTATATTAAAAAAAAATATGAATATATAATATAGTATACTTTATACACATATAAAATTAGTTATCTACCTATGCATTCACATGAGTCGTTTAATGCGGTTATAAATAATAATTTAATATAATATAATGATGATTAAGAAATGTATATAAAAGATATATAAATTAAGTAATATTGATCGGTTGAAAATGTATATTTTAATAGAAAAATAAAGAAAATAATTAAGTAATCATCTATCCGTGTGTTCGCATCGATCACGCAAAGTCGATATAAATATTAAATGAATATTATACAGTTATAGATAAGAAATGTTGATTTTTACCATTTATAAAAATATTTATAATTTATTTCTGTTTATAAAAATAATTGTATCAAGAATTAACTTTTATCGTTTATAAAAATATTTATAATTGATTTCTTTTTATAAAAATATTTATATCAACATTTGAATTTTTTCTATTTAAAAAAATATTTATAAATTATTCTCGTTTATAATAATAATTAAAATATATATATAAAAATATATAAATTAATTATTTTAAAAAAAATATAAAAAAATTATACTTAAAGATTGAATTAACTTTTTTTTTTGAACCAAAAACTAATATATTAATTCAAAAGGGATCAATACAATCAAGGCAACCTCGTCAGGTTCAGCCATCTAAATCTACAAAAAAACTAGCACATTAGTCTAGCAATATTAGGCCTAATCTTCCTATTTCCCCAGCATCTATACACTATACAATCAATAATTCTTTATACCGTATTGTTGTTAAAAGTAATGTTATCAAAAGTAGAAGCATTCCTAAGCAGCCAAGTTTCATGAATTGTTTCTGTAAATGCCGTTTTGAGCACTGTTGCCCGCCAACCCTTACCTTTAGTACTAGCCAGAATCCACTTCAACTCATCCTCCCAGAGAAGAGGTTTGTGGCTTACCCCCAACCAATTTAAAGTTGCCATCCATACAGTAATAGTTTTGGAACAGCTAAAGAAAAGATGGTTCGCACTTTCTTCCTCCTTCTCACACAAACTACACAAGCTATCTTGAACTATACCAAACCTCACCAATTTATCCTTGGTTGGGAGCTTCCCATGACACAACAACTCTGCTGTAAACTTGGCTTTCGGTCTAGCGTGGTTATGTAGAAGGAGCTTACTCCAAGTACTTCTACTCAAGTCATCAATAAACGCGTTATAAACAGTTTTCATTGAAAATTTCTGATGGAGAAGCATTTGATCCCAAAGGTGTTGGATTTGAGTGACCTTGAATTAACTTTTATAGAAGTGGTCAGCAAAAAATTTCGTTCTAAGTGAAAAACAAATTTGAAAAATCAAAATATAATAAATTAATTAATTAAATTTTAAATGTATTTAGTAAAATTAAATAGGAGTATTGTTAATCAAATAATAATTAAAACTATAGTATAAACGTCTAAATTGCATATAAGTAAAAGTATATTTTTTATGAAATGACAACTAAAAAGAGTTTAAGAAATATTTATTGATACATGAAAATAGTTTTAAACAATTGTGAAACTATAGTATCTAATATTAAATTTGTGAAACTATCAATCTATATTTAGAAATTAAATGATATCTAATATTTTTATGTGTATATAAAAATATAGTATCTAATATTAATAAAAATATATTAATTTTTTTATTTCTTACAATATAAAAACTTTTAAAAAATTTAAGATGAAAAGAAAACTTTATATAACAACAAAGAAAAATCAAATTTTGAATTATTTTAATAAAAATACACCGAGTGACTTTGACAATATTTTTTTCAGTAATATAAAATTATTAGACGTGAAATGATTAAAGAAATAATATATTATTCTAATAATTAAGAAAAAAAGAGATTATTACTAATTTATTTGAAAAATTATTTTGAATAGAAGAAAGGCCATGGAAGAAAAATAGAAGAAATAATTAATAAGGATAAATGAAATTTAGATGAATAAAATGAATGAGGACTCCAAAAAATTTTAATATATTTTTAATGCAACAATTGCATTCAATAGTAAAAGAATCAATAGGTATTGCTATTAAAATTAATTATTTAAAATATAATAATTACTATTTGGATATAAAATTAGTTCTCTAAACATATTTATTAGAAGTTAAAAGTAATTATAATAGTAGTTAACTTTATTATATTAAAAATAGATTTAAAATTACTTTAAATTTTTACATCTATAAAAAATAAACTTAGTTTTGTAACTTCTTCCAAATCAGATTATCTTTGTATAAGAATGCGAGAAATACCTTCTGGTTAAAAAACACACACTAAGTTTATTCGAGATACAAAATAGAAACGACATATAAAATAAAAAATGTAGTATTAAAGCATGTGTGTGCATTGTTTTGTGTGCAATTCGTAGAATCAAATGTAGTACTAGTATTAACTACTTTAACAAGACTGAGTTATCTCAAAGATACCAAGAAGATATTTGGATAGGAAGGGAAAAACAAAAGTACAAATTGGCATGTCCACACATGACTGATAAAAGGAAACGTTATAAATAGAAAAATCTATACATTGCTTAATTATTAAAAACATACAAGGATTGTGTGGCCCTTACATTTTTTTCAATCACAATTTTGGAATCTTGAAGTCTTTTGGATTTTATTGTTTTTAAACTTTTGAATAGTCCTACTTCATTCAATCTTTGTCTGTTAGAGAGAATTGATACATTGGGATGGCAAGTTTCTTTTATATTCAAGTCCTGGTTTTCATGTTTTCTTCAAATAATAATCACGGAAAACTCATTGAGAAAAAATTGAAGTTCCATTTACTTTTTTATGCTTATTTAAGAAGGTTTCTTGACATCCTTTCTTAATTTTTTTTCTATCAAAGTGTCTAAGATTTTTAATTGCAATCGCATTGCGATATTTGATATGATAAAATAATATTGTCAAATATGAATACGGTTGATGTGACCCAATTGCAATTACAATGTGATTGTGGAGATATTGAAAATTTTAATATGACACACAAATACAACTTATGTATTCTAGCCAAATTATAGTTGATTTTTTTTTTGGTCATACGAGGAGAGTTTTAGAATTATTCACATTTGATAAAAGAGCAACTACACAAGTGAGAAAGATATTATACTTTTACTCAAAACTTCAAGACATAAGATTTATGTGTCAATTCACTTATAAATTGTTCAATTTTCACTTTTTAAACCTGTATATGACTTTCAATTCATATGTGTCATACAACAATCTTCTCATCAAATGTGAGTCTATCAACTTATATGTTTCTCTTCAAGTAGAAACTCTTTCATCCACATCTACTCACAAATCCTCCAACATATGCAATATGTGGTCTTGTGAAGATCATTACTAAAATAAGACTACCCACAATTGAAGAATAAGACACCTTGTTTATTTCTTTTTTTATTGGTCATTGTTTGACCATTGTGTCTTATTAAGTTTTAAATGATCAAGTACTGGAGCATGCATATGTTTGACATCATGTATGTTGATCTCTCAAGAATTTTTTTGATGTAGTCTTTTTATAACATCCACTAACATTCTTTTAGAATGATCTCTAATAACCTACATTCTAAGAATCTTCTTCACTACATCCAAATCTCTAACATTCTTTTAGAATGATCTCTAATAACCTACATTCTAAGAATCTTCTTCACTACACCCAAATCTTTCGTAGAAAAATATTTCTTAAAAATTTCTTGAGTTCATATATGTTTTTCTTTTATTTTTTCAATAATAAGCATATAATCAACATACAACAAAAGTATGATGGGCTAACCATTTTCATATTTTGTTCCTAAACACACTGTGCTTAGTTGTCGTCTTTGTGACCTAATGTTAGGTCAGGAAGAGATCAAACTTCTTGTACTATTTCCTTGGAGCTTGTTTTAGATTATGGAGACTTTCCTATAAACAAAAAATAAGGTTATCTTTTTTTGGTTCAAGGAACCTTCTGGTTATAAATTTTATCATCTAGGTATCTATGTAAGAACGATGTATTAACATCAAGTTGCTTAATGTCATCTTCATCACTGGTGTGAAGACTTCTTCAAAATATATGCCTTTTTCTGATGGCATCCCTTCACAACCATCCTTGTTTTGTATTTGAGGCTCAAATTTTTCTCTTTGGGCTTTAGTTTCAACACCTACTTGTTTATCGATGCCTTTCTTTTAGTAACTTTACCAAGTCATGTGTTGTTAGCGTGAAAACACATCATATTTCTGACTAGATTCGCATGCTAATTAGTTTCATTTCTTGCTTTTATCGTATTTTTTTGTTGTTTTATATGTATGTTTCAGGTATTATGTTGCCCACGAAGAAATGAGCTTCGTAATTGAAATCAGACAATAAAAACCAGTAAAAATGCAGAAAATCAATGTTTCTGTTATGTGGCGGTCGCCACCAGCAGCATGACACTTGCCATGGTTGCTTGCCACATAATTTAATGAAGTTAAGCCCATGGCGGTCACCATGCACCTGATATGCAGAAACATGGAAAACAAAATGGAATTGCTTCTTGGCCACTCCCCTAGATTTTCTCGTGCACTCTTTACACGATCATAAACCTCTCTCAGACCTGTAACACTATATAAGGCTAGTTTACTTATTTTTAGGCATCCAAGTTTGTGCGCGAAAGCGCTATTCATAGTTTTAGGCAGAAATTACTTTGTAAAAGTGGCAGTTTCTCACATCAAGGAACTACCACACTATTAGTACTAGGACTTTTGTGTACGCTTGGATCAACAATCTTTCCATCATTAATAGAAGTTAATTCCAGTTTCATTTCAATTCAAGTTTCTTTATTTCTCGCATTTGCAGGTTCTTATTTATCGCTTATTATTATTGTTATTCCATTTTATAATTGTCAAGCATGTTGTTCTTAATGATGTTTATCATGTTTATTGTGTTTGAAATTAATTCCATGTCTATATAAACTGTTTAGAGTATGGTATGTGAGGACCGTCATTTCCAATGGGACTCGGTAATAATGTTGGCTTAATATTTAATTTGAAATTTTTGTTTTGGTCTTTGTTTTTAAACTTAATTTAATTAGCTTTGTCACGAGAGTGAGAAGTTACTTAACACGATTTTGTCACGAGAGTGAGAAATTAACTAAGGTTAGAGTCGGCACTGCGAGAGCGTGGGAGTCGAACCAGATAGTAAGAACGAGGCATCTATTCCTAAAGAGAGCGAGAGCGCTTTATGCATCGATTAGAACTTGTTAAACTTTCAAAATGCGTTCCTTGATTAGAATGGGCGAGCGAGAGAAAAATCCCATGGTTAAGGAACGTGACTTTATTCAAAACCACGAGAGTCTAAGATATTGTCTTTAAATTGATTTTTTTCTACTAAACACATTTTGAACATTAGTATAAGCCAACAAGTTACAGAGTCCCCTAAGTACACGGGATCCACATATCGGCCTCTCTTTTATTATATTTACCTTAAATATTTATTTTATTTCAGTTTTAGTTATTAGTATCATTTTTATCTAATACTCATTAGCCTTAGCTTTACAAAACGATAATAGAATACAGAAGGTTGATATTGGTCTCTGTGGGTTCAAAAATATTTTATATTACTTCGATATTTCTGTGCACTTACGGACGCATCAAGTTTTTGGCGTTGTTGTCGGGGACCAACAGTCAATATTATTTCTGTTGTTGCACCGTATAGACTAAGGCACTCTTACCTAAATAACTATGTATCGCCTAAATTTTTTCTACAACTCCCACTCTCAGTATTTCGAGGAATAACAAGAATCCCATAAACCCGACCTCGAAATACTAATGGAGAACTTCAATGTGTCACTAACTCATTCTCACCCAAATTACCTCTGCAACTGCCAATCCAAATACTTTGAGGAGTCGCAAGAATCCCATAATTTCAATCTCGAAACATTAATGGAAGATTTCAATGTAACACTAACTTATCTCTATAATCACCATGCCTAATACTTTGAGGAGTCACAAGAATCCCATGATTCCACCCTCAACACATTAATGGAGGATCTCAATGCGACTCTAACTCGCTCTAGGCTATAATATTTGATGATAAAGCACTTTTTGGAGACACAAAATGTGATGCTAACACACTTTAAGGAACCGCGGGAATCCCATCCTTTCAACCTCGAAATATCAACAGAGGATTTCAGTGTGACGCTAACTCACTCTGGGCTAGAATCTATGATAGAGCACTTTGTAGAGACACAAAATGTACAAAATGAAGAGTTAAGAAAACAAAGTCTCCATAATAATGAAACCCTTAGGTAGCTGAACAATGCAGTTGAGCCCCTCGTGACTCACAACATGGCCTTGGAGACTCAAATCTCCCTGCTTGAACAAAAACCTCTAGGACCCTTCCCTGAGGAGCATGTGGATGTTATAACAACCAGTAGTGAAAAAAAAATTAAAAATCCTAAGGAGAGTGATAATGAGGTTGGAGAGAGAGTAATAACAAGGTTGATAAGAGTTTTGGTGAGAAAAGAGTAAAGATTGAAAAAAATACACCGACATCATCTGAAAGGGAGGTTGTCGAAGAGGTAGAGAAGGAAACACCTATTATTGTTCCTCCACCCTATACCCCACCAATTCATTTTCCGCAAAGGTTTGTGGAAAATAATATAGACTCCCAATCCAAAATGTATGTGGAGGTATTGGAAAATACTCACATCAATGCACCCTTGTTTGAAGTCTTGCATAAAAAGATAAAGTTAAAGGACCATAAAACTAGGGAAATCATCAGCGTTAAGAGGGGAATGTTACCCTTTGAGGTGGAGGATGAAATAACTAAGCCCAAACTTGAAAAGGTGATACTTATGATAGATCAAGAACCACAACCACAAGTTCAAAAGAATGAACCACCACATAAAAGAAAGAAAAGAAAAGGTGAGGGATATGTGAGATGGCTTGATAAGTGGCCATGGAAACCAATGACGATTAAAAATTCAATCGACGTTAAAAGAAGCGTTGCGTGGGAGGCAACCCGCGAATTTTTAATTTAATGTTTTTGCGTTTGTTTGAGTTTGCAGAAAATAAAGATATTGATCACTTGACACTTATCAGTTGCATGCAGGCAATTGTCGAGGCAGCCATTGATCAGGTTCCTATTCCTTTTCCCACTTTTACTGAAACATTAAGGATAATGTTTGGTTTAAGTGTGGGGGAGAACTTTACCGCTTTCCATTTATCGCTTCTTAGTTTAATTTATTGTTTTCTAGTTTATTTCATGTTTTTAGAATTTTATTTGTTTTCAGTATTTGGTTGAGTCATTGTATATGATGTTGAGTCTGTATGCCTATTTTTTCAATTGTTATTGAATTTCCCCAAAATTTTAGAATTTTAACCTCCAACAAAAATTTTCTTTTCAATGCATGGCACACACTCTGAAAATATATAGGTTGTCACACTTTAGGTTGCATTAGAGAGACTTGGGAAAGTCTCAATAATATTGAAACGGTTATGACACTCTAAACTCCCTTATTATGTGATAATCAATTTAGATACCCATTATATCGAGACCTTAGGCTCAAGTTTTCTGAATAGCTCTTAAGTAGTTTATATTAGCTGCAAGCACCATCTTAAGCATAAACTATGCAGGGAAGCTGATGAAAATTAGTGAATAATTAATTAATTGAGAGAAAAAAAACAGGGAATGCACCTTCTAAGTTAGGTGACCATCACCCAGTCATTTAGTCCAACGGTTGTTGAACCAATAAAAACACAAATCATAACACCTATTGTTAGCAGGTCCATTAGTCTCTAGTGTTGGACTTGTGCTGGAGCGGTAAAGCGGCAACCAAAATGTAAAGTATTATTTTTACCGGGTGATATAGGTTATATTGTATCCTAACCACAGAGATTGGTGAGAGGGAAAACTATCGTTCAACAGTTTCAATCCTTCTAAGTTTGGAAAAGGGGTTTGCGGAAAAAGTGTAGGAAAAGTAAATAAAGAAAATAAAAAAAAGCGATAAATAATCATCTACAGTCTAAGAGAATTCATTCTGGAATCGAATTTCACTCTACCCGTAAAATACTTAGACTTGCGGATCAATTGCACGCGACCTAAATCACTTATCAATACCATCACGTATCACTCATACTAAGGCTTTCTCTAACGCAAAGTGAGACATCACTCGTATTGCTCTCGTCGATGATCTCTCAACTGACTCAAATAAACCAGATGCATTTCATAATCAATACCCATGTGAATATTAAGACTAAATTTATGTCTAGAGTCTAGGACCTAATAGATATTCATTTAAGAAAGAGATTCGGAAAGCATATGTCTATGACAAACCAAAACTCAATGATTAAGCAAAAATCAAGAATAAACACCGGTATTAATTTGTAAAAGATATTTCATACAATTCCATGATTAATAAATATACATACAGAGTAAATTATACATACAACACCCACCATAGGAATGATACATAGGGAAGAAGGAAATTAATAGCAAACTTCTCGCGGTGTAAACATGATCTGAGACCACCCATAGCCAATCGACATGATGAACCACCCAATGATGTTGCTTGAACCTCTAAGCTACAAAGAATCATACCAGAGCTCCTCCAAGAGGGAAAGAGATGATAAAAAACCTAGAAAATCTGTTTCTAAACTATTTATACAAAACTGATCTCAGCAGACCGCGCTTAGCAGGCTCACCGCGCTAAGCGGGCTCATCGCGCTAAGAGGTTGCATAATATTTACACATTAAACTAACGTAAACCGTACTAAGCGTGCTATCCGTGCTAAGCGCGCTATCTGCGCTAAGAGCGTTATCCGCGCTAAGCAAAAGACACTCGCGCTTAGCGGCCTTTTTCGTGCTAAGTGGGCTCTCCTGGGAAAAACTTCTCAAATCTTGTCTTTTAATCTGAAAATGCACATCTGGAGTCGTGCCTTCAACATCTTATTCCTCAATGCTCCAAAATGCAATTAATACCTAGAAAATGAATGGGAAAACATCAAATGGTACACTATGTACACAAAAACACAAATAAACATAAACTAAACATATTTACACAAAATTCAGGATTATTCAACAATTATTAACAATTAAGAGTCCATAAGTGCAACAAATATTATACAAAAATAGCTACAATTTTCACTTATCAAACTCTCTCAAACTTGAATTTGTTTGTCCTTAAACAAGGCCAAACAACTCAAAGAACTGAACTAATCAACCAAAGAATCATAAATCAACAGGTTTTAAAACGGAAAACAAATGTATGGTTCAAACAAAAAGCGCACATGCAAGGTAAATACTTACCACAATCTACAATGACAACATGTAAACGAAACGAATCCTAAGTACAAAAATCATACTAAACATTCTAAGACAAAACAAGCTCAATCATGAACCATACCTAGTAAAAATTCATAGGTAGATGAAGAACACACAAAGGTGAGGGGAAAAAATACTCATCCACAATCTTGCAAACAAAAGACTAAATTATGCATTCATCCAAAAACTAATATTTAAAATACAAAGGCAAGAATCACAAGGACTTTTCAAGGTGTAATGTGGCTTAGTTAACAAACAAGGGATAATTTATAAAGCTAGTCAAAATAAAAACTTTCCTAAACCTAAAGGAGTGATCAGCTCACAAAATTTCCATCAACTTTCTTCATAATTCCAAATTTGTCACACCAATCGCAATACTTATTAACACAATATTATTCCATACTCTTTTTGTTTTTGTTTTTCAAAATTTTTTTTCTCTTTTTTCTATCTTTTTATTTTCACTTCTTTTTCATTTATTTTTCTTTATTTTTCTTTTCTTTTTCTATTTCTTTCTCAACCTCATAGTAATACATACAAGAGCAAGCAAACAATTCTCTCCCCAACTTGAATTCAACCAACATTTAAGTGAATACTCCCTACTTTCTAAGGCAAGATAAAAATTCAACTAAAAATCATATTTGAGGATTCAAGAAAATAAATAATCAATATCCATACAAAATGATGAGCCAAACACTCATAGACAAGCATTTAGTAAAAACAACATGTATATCGATAAAAAGGGGTCAAAAGGGGATACTAATGATCACACACTCACAAGGTGAATTGACTATTTCACCAAGATAGTTGTGCTCAATATAAAACAAAATGCCTTGATCATTTTCATGCTTTCATACAATCAATTCAAACAAAACATTAAACATAATAAAATCCAGTTAAAATAAGAATTGTGATTCAAGTCATGAGCAAGTAATGAAAAAAGATTGAATGAAATGGTAATTATACAAATGAAAAGTTTCCTAAACATGTTATGTTATAGAAAGCGATAAACGAGTACCTAAAAAGTACCAACTTCAAAAACTATCATTACCATACATCAGCAAGTTGACACACTCAAAATTGGAAAATCACCAAAAGCGACCTCAAGCAATCGAACCAAAATTTGAGTCCATAAAACAACAAAAGAATTAGTTAAAATAATACTACTGATTACTATACTATAAATCCTTGGGTGAAGTGGGAAAAAGAAGAGCCAAACAAAAAATTAAAAAGAATTCACTGGCTCTGCACAACAGGGCATATTAAGCGGCACAGAGCATGCTAAGCGCGTGGTACACCAGTTGCAGAATAATAAGGAAACTGGTGCAGCTGCTATGCAAGCTCCACTTACACCTACACAACCTCAAACATACAATATTTACAACATACAAACTTCCTCAAGCTAAACACAACAAGCTTGCAGAAAACAAAACTTAACACATTAACACAAACTACTATAAACATACTAAATAACCCAGTGAAATTTGAACTAAACAAGTTAAAAAGTGAAGATTTGATGATTTTTAGAACTTGAACGATTTCAACTTGTTTAAACAAAATTCACCACACTACGAAAACAATGAAAAATAGTAATAACAAGCTTGTTTTACGTTGTAAACTCGACACCTGTTATTTACAAACTAGCATGTTACTTCGGACGAGCCAAATGCTTCACTCTCACCTTCGCTCAAATCTCTTCAAGCTCTAACCGGAACTACACATCTAACCACACGTTGGCAAACATGAAACAAAACAAGTATACTATATACAAATGAACAAGTATGTAAAAGATGCACAAATGTACGATATAAACATATTTACAAAACTCTGAAAGCAAAACTATTGTGATGTAATTAATATCAACACCAAGCCCCGACAACAGCGCCATTTTGCTGGAGCTGTAAAGCGGTAAGTAAAAAGTAAAGTGTTATTTTTACCGGGTGATATAGGTTATATTGTATCGTGTCCGCGGAGATTGGTGAGAGGGAAAAATATCATTCAGCAGTTTCAATCCTTCTAAGTTTGGAAAAGGGGTTTGTGGAAAAAGTGCAGGAAAAGTAAATAAATCAAATAAAGAAAGCGATAAACAATCATCTGTAGCCTAAGAGAATTCATTATGGAATCGCATTTCACTCTATCCGTCAAATACTTAAACTTGCAGATCAATTGCACACGACCTTAATCACTTATTAATACCATCACATATCGCTCACACTAAGGCTATCTCTAATGCAAAATGAGACATCACCAGTATTGCTCTCGTCGATAATCTCTCAACTGAATCAAATGACCCAGATGCATTTCATAGCTGATACCCACATGAATATGAAGCCTAAATCTATGTATAGAGTCTAGGACCTAATAAATATTCATTCAAGGAAGAAATTCGGAAAGCATGTGTCTATGAAAAACTAAAATTCCGTGATTAAGAAAAAAAATCAAGAATAAACACCGGTATTAATTTGTAAAATAGATTTTATACAATCTCATGATTAACAAATGTACATACAATAAGAGTAAAGATATACATACATCACCCACCATAAGAATGATACATATGGAAGAAGGAGATGAATAGCAAACTTCTCGCGGTGTTAACACGATACGGGACTACCCATAGCCAATCAACATGATGAACCACCCAATGATGTTGCTTGAACCTCTAAGCTACAAAAGAATTGGATCAGAGTTCCTCGAGGAGGGAAAAAGATGATAAAAAACCTAGAAAATTTGTTTCTAAACTATTTATACAAAAATGATCTCAGCATACCGCGCTTAGCAGGCTCACCGTGCTAAGTGGGATGCACGATATTTACACCTTAAACTGATCTAAACCATGCTAAGCACGCTATCTACGCTAAGCGGGCTCAAAAATTAAGCTTCTGCCAAAATGTCAAAACACAAGCAGCGCGCTATCCATGCTCGCCTATGGCATATTTTTCTCTTCAGATCCCAGGGTGTGCTAAGCGCGCACAGACCATACTTAGCATCATCTGTAACACTTATTTCATCCAAAACCACACCTTTGAAGTCGTGTCTTCGATACTTTATTTCCCATGCTCCAAATACACATCAATACCTACAAAAATACATTAAAACTATCAAAAGGTACATAAATGAATCGAAAACGTAATAATACACAAAGTATACATATTTACACACAAAGCGGGGAATTATTCAAAGAATATTAATAAAAGAACCGATAAGTGCCACAAATTATATACACAAAAGATAACATTTTGGCACTTATCAAACTCTCTCCAACTTGAACTTGTTTGTCCTCAAACAAGGCCAAACAACTCAAAGAAAAAAAGTAGCTAACTAAATCATGAATCAACACGTTTGAAAAACGAAAACAAATGTATGGTTGAAACAAAAACACACACATAAAGTAAATACTTACCACAATCCTGCAACAACAACATGTAAACGAAATGAATCCTAAGTACAAAAATCATACTAAACATTCTAAAAGAAAACAAGCTCAATCATGAATCACACCTAGCAAAAATTCATCGATGGATGAAGAACACACAAAGATGTGGAATAAAAAACACTCATCCAAAATCTTGCAAATAATAATCTAAATTATGCATTCATCCAAAAACTCATATTGAAAATACAAAGGCAAGAATCACAAGGGCTTTTCAAGGTTGTAATGCGGCTTGGTTAACAAACAAGAGATAAGTCTTAAAGCTAATCGAAACAAAAACTCTCCTTAACCTAAGGGAGTGATCAACTTACAAAGACTCAAGAAACACAATTTCAATCAAACTTCTTCTTCATTCCAAATTTCTAAAATCAATCACAATACTTATTCACACAATTATTCAAACTCTTTTTGTTTTTGTTTTTTTCAAAGCTTTTTCAATTTTTTCTTTCTTTTTCTATTTCTTTCTCACATTTTTTTCCTTTTTCTTTTACAACCTCCTAGAAATCACAACATATGAACTTAAACATTTCTCTCCCCAACTTGAGTTCAACCATCATCATAATGTGAATACTCCATACTTTCTAAGGTAAGGTAAAAATTCAAACCATAATTCATGGTTGAGGGTTCAAGAAAACAAAGAATCGACATCCATTCAAAAAGGAAAACTAGACACTCATAGACAAGCATTAAGTTCAAAAATAACATAGACATTGACAAAAAGCTCAAAGGGGTTACAAATGATCACACACTCGCAAGGTGAATTAACTATTTGGCTAGGTAGTTGAGCTAAAAAAGAAATAAAATACCTTGATCACTTTCATGCTTTCATACAATCAACATAAAAAAGATTAAACATAATAAAGTCTAGCTAAAATAAGAATTGTGGCCTCCAACATATATGAATAATGGAAAACTTCCTCACATTTATGGGTAAAAAAGGAACTAAAGTGATTCAATCAAAAGCAAGTAATGCAAAAAGAATGAATGGTATAGTAATTATACAAATGATAAATTTCCTAAACATGTTATGCTATAGAAAGCGATGAACGAGTACCTAACATATACCAAACTTTGAAAACTACCATTACCATACATCCGCAAGTTGAATCAATCGAAATCGAAAAATCACCTCAAAATTCTTCAAGTTATCAGACCAAAGTTGAGTCCGAACAATCAACAAAATAATTAGAAAAATAATACTAATGTTAATTACTGCTATAAGGCCTTGGTGAAAGTGGGAAAAAGGAGGACCAAGTGAAACAAAAAGAATTCACTGGCTGATCACAGCAGAGCGCGCTAAGTGCAAAAACACGCCTTAAGCGCGCTACATAAGATGCAGAAAAAACAGGACAACAACATGCATTCCTAAAGCAACCTCCTTAATCACCTACACTACTCTCATTTACACATCTAAATAACATTTACAATGCATACACACTTCCATAAGCTAAATACGATAAGCTTGCTGAAAACCACAAAGAATAACAACTAATATAAACATACTAATATAAACATACTAATATAAAGATACTAAAAGAATGAATGAAAATTGATTAAACAAGTTGTAAAGTGAATATTTGAGAATTTTACGAATAATTCGAGTATAACTTGTTTAATGAATGTTCCCCACATTACCTAAGCAAGAATGAAAAAGTAACAACGAAACAAGAAACTATAAAACATGCTTGTTTTACGTCGTAAGCTCGACACCTATTATTTACAAAATAACATGTTGCTTCGGATGAATCAAACGCTTCACTCCCGCCTTCGCTCAAATCTCTTCAAGCTCTAACCAGAACTATACATCTAACCACACTTGGAAAATGTCAAACAAAACAAGTATACTATATACAAATGAAAAAGTATGTAAAATATGCAAAAATGTACGATATAAAAATATTCACGAAACTTAGAAAGCAAAACAATTGTGATGTAATTCATATCAACACCAATCCCCGACAATGATGTCATTTTGCTGAAGCGGTAAAGCGGTAAGCAAAAGTAAGTATTTTTATAGGGTATATCATATAGTCTCCACATAGATTAGTGAGAGGGAAAAACAACCATTCAATAGTTTCAATCCTTATGAGTTTGAAAAAGGGGTTTACAGAAAAAGTGCAAGAAAAGTAAATAAAACGACAAATAAAGTGATAAAGAATCATCTGTAGTCTAAGAGAATTAATTCTGGAATTGCATTTCACTCTACTCGTCAAATACATAAACTTGTGGATCAATTGCACACAATCTTAATCACTTGTAAATACTATCATGCATCGCTCACACTAAGGTTATCTCTAACACAAAGTGAGACAACACCCATATTGATCTCGGAGGCGATTTCGCACGCAACTCAAACAACTCGAATGCATTTCATAACTGATACCCACATGAATATTAAGCCTAAATCTAGAGTCTAGGACCTAATATATATTCATATAAGAAAGAGATTCAGAAATCATATGTCTATGACAAAATAAAACTCCACAATAAAACAAATATCAAGAACAAACATTGTTATTAATTTGTAAAAGAGATTTCATACAATCCCATGATCAACAAATGTGCATACATAAAGAGTAAAGATATACATACAACACCTACCATTGGAATGATACATAAGGAAGAAAGAGATTAAGTGGAAACTTCTCGTAGTGTCAACGCGATCAGAGACAACCCATAACCAATCGAGAAGATGCACCACCCAATAATGTTGAGTAAACCTATAAATTATAGAAAATTGGATCAGAGCTCCTTCAAGAGGGAACAAGATGAAGAAACCTAACAAAATCTGTTTTAGATCTATATATACAAAACTGAATTACACAAACGGTGCTAAGGGCCAAAACCCGCGCTAAGCACGCACTCATTTATTCCCTAAACTGCCTTAGAGCGTGCTAAGCGCCAAATACTGCACTAAGCGTGCTCGCCTCTTCCAAATTTTTATCTTCATATCCCAGGGTACGCTAAGCACGCACAAACCACGCTTAGAGCCATCTACAACACTTATTTCTTCCAAAATTGCGCGTTTGAAGCCGTGTCTTCGATACTTTATTGCTCATGCTCCAAATATGCATCAATACCTACAAAAATATATTAAAACTATCAAAAGGTACATAAATGAATCGAAAATGTGATAATACACAAAATATACATATTTACACATAAAGCGGGGAATTATTCAAAGAATATTAACAAAAGAACCGATAAGTGCCACAATTATATACATAAAATAATGATATTTTGGCATTTATTTACTGTTGAAGAACTATAGTAGTAATTGTTTGGATGAGTTACCAACTATATTACTTCACCTAGGGGTGTGTGCAATCTTAGAAGAATCATTTTCAATGGCATGGAGAATGACATTTCAAATGTTATAATATTTTCCAGCAATCAAAGCTTGGAAAGAGAGAAAGCTAAATAAGAATGTGTCTTTCTCCTATGGTGAGTGGTGTACTATAACTAAGGTTGATCTTATCTTCTTCCAAAAACGCTCTCATTGACTGAACTATCATTACAAGCTAGGTGTCATTACAATCTAGGTAACTCTCCTTGTATTTAAAGGCCTTACTACCTCACAATTCTCACAAGTTGTGTTTCAACACGAGAAAATCTTCCAAAATTGTTGATGTAAAGAAGGCTCTTCTGCTGGAAACCAACAAGTAATTGGGTTCTGGTTCAAAGAAAGTAGTGTGCAACACTGTAACAAATATTGGAACATCTACTAGAACATCCAGAATAGGGAAAACATTTGTAACAAAGATGAAGTCTCTCAAGAAAAAGCATGATTAAATACTTGATTCAGACTCAGATATTGATGAAGATTAGGTCAATTTCATTGATTCAGGAGGTTGTGTTGGATAGCTACTGTATGCTATTTGTTATAAAAAAAAAACTAAATTCAAAAATTTTTTATAAAAAAAACTTATGTTTTTTGTTTGTTTTAGTAGAGTCAGTTGTTTTATCTCGTTGGTTTTTTGTCTCTTTGGGTCAACTTTGTTTTTCCTTCTATTTCAATTTTTTCTCCCTTTCTTCAGTTTAGTCAGTCCTATTTGGGTATATTTTTAGTCAGTTTGGTGCTATTGGTTATGCATCAAGTTTTTAGAGTCAGTTTGCTTTATGTTTGTCTTGAATCAATTCATGTGTCTTCTTTTATTTCCTTCTGTGTCAGTTTCTTTTCAACTCTATTTTTGTCAATTTTTGGCAAAAAGGGGGAGAAAAGTGTCATTGAGTCTAGTCTAGTGTTATTTGTTTGATGTATGCAACACTTTAGGGGGGGGGGGGGGCATGACTATCTGTCATGTATGTCTTAAGTCTCTCCTATTTCTGTCTTGAGTTTATCCTGTTTCTGTCTTGAGTCTGTCATGTTTCTGCTTCTGCTGCTACTTCTGAGGTTGTTTATAGGATGTCATATTGGATATTCTAACATCTTGCCGGTTGTGTATTTTTTATTTGTGTGTGTCTTGTGTTTTGAGTTATGTGTGCTGCTTCTACTACATGTTCTTCTAATGTATGGAATTCTTTAGAGGGAGATTTAGGGGGAGTAATGTGTTTTTAGGGAGAGTAATGTTTATCTTCTTCCTCATGTACAAAGTTTACATGTTTAACATGTAGCTTGTATTTGTGTAACTGTTGTATCTTTGATACATGTTTTTGTGCAGTTTGGTTTGTGGTTTTTTTTCCTATGTGGTTTTATTCTTCTCTCCAACTTAATTGGGCTTTTGTTGTTTTATTCTTCGTCTTTGCATGATATCATTGTTGGAACCCAAGCTCATCTCATGGTGAACCAATGTATATTCACTTTTTTGACTTAATATCAAGATTTTCTCTTTCATCTTTTGGAATATGGACAAACGACTTGAACCCAAATACTCTTATTAAGTGATTATAAGAGGGATTATATCTAAATCACACTTATTCTAGCATATCTCCTCAGGTCTTGAAGGAGATAAATTTATTAAACTAGCTGCAATTCTTACTTCCTCACCCAAAAATGACCAAGGGAGTTTAGAATGAGAAATCATATTTTTAATTTTCTTTGTAATGATTATATTTTTTCATTTATCTAAACCATTCATATGAGAAGTCTTAAGAGGTACTTTCTCATGTATAAATACACGAGTCATTCAATAACCCTCATGGAACCATGTATTATCAGCCATTATCATATTTCAAACATTTCAACTTTCTTTCAGATGCTTGTTATAATGAAGTATGGAACTCTTTGAAAACTTTAAGAATTTGATCTTTCCTCTTTTATGGACACACCTACACCTTTCTAGAGTGAGATTCAATGAAGGTAACTAATTATTTAGGATCACTAATGGATCTTTCAGATGTTTAGCACACATATGAGGGAACAATGTCTAGAATTTTCTTTCTTTTTTTTGCACCATATGATATTTGAAAATATATTGTGGTTTGCTTTCCTTCTAGACAATCTTCACATGATTCAAGTATTTTTACCTTTATGTTTTGAAGAATATCCTTACCCAGAATATCAAAACCTTTCTCACTCATGTGGCCTAGTAGTTTGTGCGACAACTTTTTTTTGTATCTTGAGAAATATTAATCTCTCTCTTATTTATCTTTATATTCATAATATACCAGGATCATTTCTTTTTACCACGAGCAATAATCATATTTCCTTTACTAAGCTTTAATCTACCACTTCCAAATTGATTTATCATGTCAACACCATATAACTTTCCTTTTGAGATAAGGTTTAGACACATGTTTTGAACAAGCCTTACCTCTTTCAACACATATTTATTGTTATTCTCTGAGATGATTTCATTTCACTAGTTACAACGATCTTATTTGTAACACGACTTCCCATCTTTACAATACCAAAATTGTCTTTCTTGTATGAAAAGAAAAATCGTTCGTGAGGTGTTATGAAAAAAACTCTTTAATTAATTGTTAGAATGAAATCATCATATTGAACATTTAAATCATTGTTCTTTCCGATAAGAAATAAATTTTCGTCATTAGAGGCCATTGCTATAGTTGTTATATCTTCCTTCTTTTTCTTTGGTTCAATCAGGTATCAATAAACAATCAGATCTTGTTGATCTCTCTTCAAGAATCGACACTCATATTTTCTATGGCTAGGATTGCCACAATAATAGCAATTGAATCTAGTGTGAGATTTTGATCTACCTCGATAGACTATTTGTCAACTAATTTACAATATATTTGAAGGTTTTACATGTTTGATCATGTTTTGACCGTCTTAATACTCCAAACTGACCAATTGTCTAACAAGATGGGTTATGTTTCTTGGCATCTTGTTTTAAATCAACAATTCAAGCTTTACCAACAACTCGTGTGCGTTTGTATAAGTTGATACATCCTCGAACAAGCTTCGATCTATGCATTTTTGAATCACAACTATTGTTTTCTGATTCCGTGTCTCCCAGACTTCTCCTCGGATTTATCCTTCTACATGATTGACTAATGCAAGTCTTTGCAATATAAGTGAACTTTCATCATTGACTTTTAATATGTAATTGACCGTTGTTAGCTTGAACATATTCCCATCATGGATGATAAAGCTCTCCATCTTGAATTATATGAGATATTATTTATTCAATCAATAAAACCAATATTGTATATTAAAATAAAAATGAGTTTGTGAATATAGTGTACCAGTTAAATTCATACGAAAGAGAGATTAGTCAATAGACATATTTAAATATCAAATCTTTTTCTCATTTTATTTTCAAGAACAAAAAAATTTATTTTTTGATGTGAAAGATTAAATATTGTGGCAGTCACAAAATATACTTAAAATTTTTCTTGCAAATATAATTTCTTAATATCCTTGAATTCCAAGACTTCAGATATCGCTATTGAGAAATGTCTACACAATTTCCTTTGTGAAATCAAAATTAACATTAAATGAAATTAAAATTAGAGAAAATAGAGTAAAAAAATTACACCAAAACATTTGGATCAAATAGACATTAAAAACCTTGATGTGAAACTAACACTAAATAGGTGAAGATGGGACACATATGTAGTGGGAAGGGAACATCCATATTGGATGCACAATAGACCATGCTTTTCTTTTTCTACCTCATGCATTAAAAAAAACATTAATTCCTTTATCAAACATATCAAAATTATAAAAGTCTTTCCCATTTTCAATCATTGTATTATTTTATAGCACCTTACTCCTCTAGGCTTTAATAGATAGAAATTCACTTATTTATTCAAAGTTGATACAAAGTTTGCTTTTCCCTAATATGAAATTTAAATAATGAAAACCAACATAAAACTTAGCATAGTAAAAGGAAAAAGGGCAACTTTAGTATTAAAAAGAATCAATTATTTATGAAACAAAAACCTTTTGAATAAGTGTAAGAAGGTAGTTAGTGATAATGAATTTCAAATCCCAAGCCAATGGAATTTACTGTTTTGAATAAAACACCTGAATGTAGTGTGCAGAGTGGTGAAATCACAATCTCAATCTAAAACTCAAAGAGGTGTAGATATTGTTGTGCATGTACGGAAAGAATAAGGAAATTTTAGAGAGAAAATGATGGTAGGTCCTACAAAGAAAGAAGCACTAAATTGTTGATATACATATCTTGATTAAGTCCTACCAAGACATTGTCTGGAATATCTTGTTTGCTGGCCTACATTGGCTCATGTTTTAGGACTGTCATTTCTTTTCATTATTATTACGTTTGTGGTCCCTACTCTACCATTCTTTTCCACACATTACAGTGAAGCATAAAAATATTCAATATTAAATAAACTAAGATCAAATTATAAGATCAAAGGTGGACCACTTATATACTATGAATTTATATTGCTTAAGAGGTTCACATTGTTATATGAATTATGGAATGATAATGTATTTTTATGTAGACAAAATTACTTATCACTGGGTTTTAAAAATCGAACCGAAACGATCGGTCGAATGAGTTGGATCAGGAATTGAATGAATAGCCCATCTGATTAAATTATTAAATTGAAATTAATATTAAATCGACGTGAATTGGTTAGAATCAATAAAAACGGGAGAATCAGCGGTTTTGAAAAACTAAAAGATTGATTGTATTTTTTCTTTAAACAAAATTATGATAATTTATTTTTTAAAAATAAAATTAAAATATAAATATATTTTATTCAAAATTTATGTGGAACAATTTTCTTCTTTATAGTTAAATTTATTAGATAAGTTATTTTGTTATACTGTAATTAGATTTTGTTCAAAATTTATTTGAATTTATATTTTGTATTATTTTGTTGAGTGTGATGACAATATTTAGAACTTAAATTTAAAGAATGAATTTGTGAAATTATGATAATTTGATATTTTGAAAATTTTTAGATGTCATGATTTTTTTAAAGATCGAACCATGCGGTTCGACTAATTTAACAACTATTTAATTTTGTTATAGAGATCGATTTATTTAACCGAATTATCTTATTTAATTTAACTTAATCATGCGGTTTAACTAGTGATTCAATGATTCGACCAATAAATCACTAACTTAATATCTTCAATGATTTGATATTCGGTTCAATTTTTAAAATGATATTTATTATTATTTTTTAATTCAATGGTGGACTCTACTACAATAATTTGAAAGATCATTATTATCTTCTATATACAAGTTCCTTTAGTTAGAGTAAATTTATATATGAATTCAAATGAAGATTTGTTAGCACCTAACAAAAATTGAATTTGAGACCTTGGATTCAAGTAAAAATATGAATCTACGTTTTTAAAATTAAATAAAATTAGTTTAAATACTTTATTTTTCAGGGTTGATAAAATGAAAAGTTAGAATTTTCGGTTTGTTAAACTTATACGTTATAACAACAAGTTTGATTGTCATTGTTTATGTTTTGTGTTTTTATTATTAACTTGTATTTTTATGATATAATAACAAGTTTTTATTGTGGTTGATTTCTTGTAAAACAGAAGAAATAAAGATGAAGAATGGAAAAATTAATATTTTTAAGAGTAAATTTTGTGAAAATTCTTCTATATCGGAATTTGTTAAAGTTTTAAGAATCAAAGAAGTGATAAGTTCTATGTCCTAACCAGTTAAAGTTCCACCACTTAAAGAAATGACAACTGCTACTCTTCAACGGTTTGAAGTTCCACCAATTGAAGAAGTAACAATAATTATTCCTCAATCACTTGAAGTTTCAGGTGATATTTTGAATTTTTTAGAACATGATCCTGGAAAGCGTCCTCCAATATGGAAATATTCGCCAAATCAAATCGATCAAATACAGAGAACTTATATGAAATGAAGTCTATATCAAATCCGTTTAGAAGAATATCCTTTGTCCGGTAAAGAGGATAATCGAAGACAGTTTCAAGAAAGTTGGTTTGAAATCTTTTATTCATGGCTAGAATATTCACCTTAAAAGGATGTCGCGTATTGCTTTCCATGTTATCTTTATTCATGTCGCATATTCACCTTCTGAATCTGATGCCTTTATCACTACAAGTTTTAGAGGTTGGAAAAGAGTGAGAGATGAAAATAATTGTGCTTTTCTTAAGCATATAGGCAAGGATCTTTGCTCGGTACACAATAATGCAATGGAAGCTTATCAATACTTGTTGAATAAAGAGGAATATATTGAGAATGTTTTCCAAAAACAAAGCTCAAGTCAAAGAAAGAAGAATCGATTATGTCTCAAGACTTCAATTGACAATGTTCGTTGGTTGGCACTTCAAGCTTGTGCTTTTAGGAGGCATGATGAATCTAGCGAGTCAGAAAATCAAGGTAATTTTCTTGTGTTGGTAAAACTCTTGGAATCTTATAATGATGAAGTGGCAAGAGTTGTGTTGGATAATGCTCCACAAAATGGAAAATATACTTCACATAAAATTCAAAAAGAGCTATTGGAAATTATTGCAAGTCGGGTTATGAGGCATATTCACGAAGAAATTGGTGATTCTAAATTTCGTATCCTTGTAGATGAAGCTCGTGATGAGTTAACAAAAGGAATAAATAGCTCTTGTGTTGGGATTTGTTGATAAATTTGGTTTAATATAAGAGCAGTTTTTTTATGTGGCACATGTGAATGACACGACGACATTAACTCTTAAGAAAAAAGTATGAGATATACTATCTCGACATAACCTTGATGGTTTTAGCCTTCTTAGCCAAGAATATGATGGTGCAAGCAATATGAGAGGAGAATGAAATGGTTTACAAGCACTATTTATGAAGGATTGTTCTTATGCATACTACGTCCATTGTTTTGCTCATCGATTGCAACTTGCTTTAGTTACGCTTCAAGAGAAATCAACCAATAGATAAATTCTTTGAAAAGCTAACTTATATGGTTAATGTTGTTTGTTCTTCACCAAAGCGACATGATGAGTTGCAAGAAGTCCAATTAAAAGAAATTGAACAATTGTCGGAGATTGATGAGATCATTACTGGTAAAGGTGAAAATAAAATTGGTACTTTGAAATGAGTTGGGACCACTCGTTGGGGGTCATATTGAATTCTATTTGTAGCTTGATGAATATGTATGAAACAACTTGTCGTATTTTAAAAATATTATCAAATGAAGGAGAAAATTATAATACATGTGGGATGGTGATAGTGGTTACAATTATTTGAAAGAATTTGATTTTATATTGATCTTGCATTTGATGAAAGAAATTATGGGGTTAATATATGTGCTTTGTCAAGCTATACAACAACAATATCAGAATGTGATTAATGGTATGATTTTAGTTCTCGCAACAAAAACTCTTATTTAAGAGCTGAGAGAAAATGGTTGGGATAAGTTATATGTTAATGTGATGTCTTATTGTGTGAGATATGATATTGAAATTCCTAATGTTGATTTAGTGAGCGAGCAATGAATTTATTAATTCTAAGTTGTGCTTTGAATCCTAAGGGTAGTTATAAAGCTTTTGACATTGATACTATTTACACTCTAGTTGAAAAATATTATCTTATTGAATTTCAATGAGTAAGAGAAAATTACTTTGCAAAATCATCTTCGGCAATTTCTTGTTGATGCCCGTCAATCAACAAATTTGAAGAATTGATCAATTATTCAAAAATTATGCTCGTGTTTGGTTGCAACTAACCGGAATAAAATTTACGTCTTGATTGACAGACTACTCCGTCTTATCCTGACTCTTCCATTTTCTACTGTCACAACAAAGAGATCTTTTTTGATAATGAAAATTATCAAGACTAAGTTACGAAATAAGATAAAAGATCGGTTTCTAGCAGATAGCATGACTGTTTATATTGATAGAGAAATTAGTACAAGTATTAGTTAATATTCTATTATTGATGATTTCAAGACCAATATAGGTAGAGTATTATTTTAAGGTATATATTTTTTTCTAGTAATCAACTTTGAACTTATTACGGCTTAAATCTTTAAATCCAATATAATTTTTGTATTTAATTTAAATATTACAATTTATTTTAGTCGCCCATCCCATTTTTTTTCCATGATTCCGCCAGTGTATATAGTCGCATACATAAACATATTTGACCCAACTGTGAAATCAAATGGTATATATTTAACATCCTTATTTTATATTCTGTTATCCGTATGATTTGAAAAAACAAAATTTCACAAAAGTTTTTTTAATTTATATCTTTTAACAGATTGATCCTTTAAATTTTTTTTAGCAACTTGTTCTTTTATGATGATTTTTATATTATATTTTTGTAAATTTTGAACATTTAAAAATGTGTGACTGTTGTATTCTCTATTGTACTTTATCATCTTCATATCTT
Source organism: Vicia faba (assembly GCA_948472305.1). Taxonomy (NCBI): domain Eukaryota; kingdom Viridiplantae; phylum Streptophyta; class Magnoliopsida; order Fabales; family Fabaceae; genus Vicia; species Vicia faba. Next base: position 1,400,360,582 of record OX451736.1, on the reverse strand, counting down.
TCAAAATATTTGTATCAACAATTAGCACCTTCACTGTATTAAAAAAGGTAATAATACACTCGTTTGATAACTTAAAAGATCAAGTTGTTACAAAAAACTTAAATAATCAATATATTATACAAAAATAACTTAAAAGATCTCTGATATAATTTTACCATTTAAAAAAGAAATTTGTAGAGATTTGAGCCGGTTCTTTTCATGACTCCTCTTAATTGAGACATCTAAAACATCAAATCAAATTTAATTATTAATAAGAGTAACAATTAGGAATGATAAATAGGTCATTTATGTCCCCACTCAGCAAAAATTCACAAGAAAATAGGGTGGAGTAGGACATACATTATTGAGGGCGCGAGCCTAAAATCTGTTCCATCCCACGAAAAAATAAAAGTGGGTGGAACTGACTTGCGAACACTACAAATTTTTAATTTAAAAATTACAAAAATGTATGTTAATACATGTGGCCGCAAAAGCCCGTAAAAAATGGAACGAGGAAGACATATTAGATGGTGCGAGGCAAAATCCTTGACCCTCCCTGCAAAAAAAAAAGCGAGTAGAACGGACATGTCTGGCGTATCAAGTCTGTTTTCCATCCCTAGTGAGAATAGGCCAGGTCAAATTTTAGAAAGCCTGAACCTGATCTATGATAAATTTTTAAGATTCGAGTCTGATCTATAATCTATTATATACTTCTTTTTTGACATGGCCTAACATTTTTATAGTGTAATATAACTTAAAAGCCTATTTAAAAATCTATTTCACATTAAGATTTTTAAATAGTCGATTTTATTTTTTCTACATAAATAATGTAGCTTTTTATATATTATTTAACTTATTTTCTAATAAATATAAATACATAAATTGATATATAAACTTCATAAACTTTTATAGAAGAATAAATCTCATCTATTCAATTAAATAGACTTTTAAAAAAATTGAAATTGAAATTATTTTATTAAATAGATCAGATCAAATTGAAATAGTTGGGGGCTATTCTATTATCTTGTAGATAATGCTTTGTTTGATTACTTCCAAAAACATGACATTGAGATGTGATTGTGCATATAGATGCAAATTACTTTAAAGTGTGTATATATATTCCTCATTAAACTCATAAACTAAAGCATATGTTAGAAATACAATATCTTCATATACATACTATACATACTATATTATAATAACATATCTCTTTCTCACACACACAAAACCATTCATACTCTCAAACATATATACAAACACATTGCTCCTCCAGCTTTTGCCTTTGCCTCCTTCCTTCCTTCACAGCCTGTCAAAACCTAAATTATTAACTCAACAACAACATCATTATTCCATTTTTCTAATTCTTCTTGTTTCAAACCAAAAACCTTATTTCAACTGCCAAGTGTCTTCATGCTGTCTATATGACTTTTCTCCAAACTCTCCAGATGTTCATGCACTGCTTGGATTCATCCGTCCTTTAATCTATTCTTTTCTCCAACCATGATTCAACAAAAACCATAAAAATACTACTCACACACCTTTTATATTACTAACTTTATGGAAGAACATGTTCAATGAACTTCATCATACAAACCTTCACTTTTGCTTCTTCTTACAACAGGTAATGATGATCTTTGATTTTACATCAACTTTATTTTTTATTTTTATTTTTATTTTGTTGTTCTTAGAAAAGTTAGATAATTATGAACTTTTTCTTTTTACTTTGAGATTTGCTTTATGAGAACTACAAAGGAGAAATTGAAACTTTTTTTTTTTCATTCAACATCAAAGTTTCTGGAAATATTTGGTTTTCACTTTTGAACCATTTTCTAAGAAAATTATCTCTAGTACTTCTTCATCTACTTTTGGTTTAGGAAAGTTTTCTCTGTTTTGACAAATTTAATCATACAACATACAACAAACTAGTACAGTACAGTTTCTATATATGGCTTTAATCTACGCATTCAAAAAGTAGCTACAAAATCTTGCAAAAAATAAAATTATCAGATCATGTTTTGAATTCATGTTGGTTGGATTGGAAAAAAAAAATCCTTCAGATGAAACACGTGTTTGATGTCAGACATCTGTTAATATTAGTGTCGTGTGTTGGTGTAATTTACAATTTTTTTATTAAATTAGCGTCTGAAGCACCAACACATATACAAATATCAATGAGATATATAATTACATTCAATTACTTTAATTTTTCAAATTATTATCAGAGTCGGTGCATCAGTATAGTGTCTGATATTCGTTTCTGTGTTACTAATTATGATAAGATGACAAACAAGTTTATAAGTATTGATTTATTTTTCAGGAATGGGAACAAAAATTGAATATTCCGTAAATCCACTAACATACTCAGTAGATTGCAACAACTTCACTTTGAGTGGTGTTGATGCCAGGGAACATTATCAGAACAAAGAAGTGAAAGTGATTAACAATCATTGTAGTATTGGAGTTAATAGTTTGCAAGATCCAATGGACAAGAAGCTTAACAGAAACAACATAGAATCTATCAAAAAGACAATGCAGATGCATGAAGACATCTTCAAAAATCAGGTATCATGTTATTGTTGTTTTCTCTATCTTGCAAAACTCTCATCTTAAATAACGCAAGTGGTCGCGTTAAGACTTCTGCGATATCAGTTAATACAGGTGTTGCAATACTGATTGTATTTTCGTAATATGAATTAATTACAATTTGTTCTTTATCATAAAAGTGGTGATTAATAGTATTACTATTGACATTTTTTGATACTGTTTATTGCGGTCGTATTTTTTTTATCGCGGCCGTATTTTAAAACCTTGTTAACAATACAAAATTCAAGTTTTCTTTCAATTTATAATAAAATGAAACACATGTTTTAAATTACGATTGCAATCGGGTTGATGCAACAATTATTAGGATTGATACAAAGACACCTAAGTCTGTTATATTGTGACTGCAATTGCGGTTGGGTTGAAGTTGTTATTAATTGAAAATTTTATTAATTAGTATCTGTAAATTTGTAGGTAAAGGAACTTCATAGAGTATACAATGTGCAAAAGATGCTAATGGATGAGCACAAAAATCAAACCAATCAAAATAAATTTTGGAGCCCTATAGGTATAAACCAACCTTATTTTGTTCAACAACCAACACAAATTTCATTTAGCCATGTCCAAATTTTGAAAGAGGATTTAATGATAAAGGAAAGAAGTGGAAGCAATTCAGGAGATATAATAATAAAAAAAAGAGAAACTGATTTTGATCTTGAAAAGCCAGCAGCAAGTGATTGTGATGAAGAAGATATGGAAGTGGATTTAACTTTATGTATAGGAGGAAGCAACCAAACAAAGAATAAGAAGAAAAAGTCTTATAACTTGCTTCCATTACCAAATTCTTATGTCTCTTTTCAATCAGATAGAATTGGAGATTGTAGTGACCCTACCACACCAATGAGCAGCTCTAGTGTTACATTTGATCAAGATAAAAAGGTTCCACATTGGTTTTCTCAAGGTTTAAAGCTTAAATAGAGACTTTAATTAACTTGTTTAATTGTATTATTATTATTATTATTATTATGATTATGATTCCTCTTTACTAAACATGGACCACTTGAATTTCTATGGTTCATGTGATGTGATCATATATTCCAATAAATTGGATAACTTATATTTATAGTTTCTTCATATGAGTGTGTCACTTTATGTGTATATAGATAAGAGTTAGTGTCTGAAGTGATTCTTAAATTACTTTTAGTTCAACGTGTTATTTTCAAACTTTAATGCTATTGTAAAGTGTAAACATAGTACTATCACTCGATGCTTTATGTGAGTTTTTAAGTATATAATTAGGAAAGTCCACTCTCACAAGGTAATATAAAATTAGAAAGGTTAATATTCCTTTCTTGGCCCAAATTCTTATTTTGACTATGTTGTTATCATGAAACTTATTTTAGCTAAAAAGTTATAAATTAATAATAATAATAATAAATGTGCCATCACAAAGAGGATAAGAGCATCTAATGGGGAAGTTTAAATAATGGTGATCAATATCTTTGCTTTATTGTTTTTTATTTTGCAAACTTAATTTGTCATCAAATGGAAAATATTATTTTAAGCAATTGTTTGTCTACACTACAAGCAAAACTGTCCACCGAAGTCATGGAAGGGGCAACATGAAAAAAAAAACACCAACGAGCTTTTGCAACTGTATGACATGCAAACCTGATAAAGACACAAACTCTCCTTTGAAATGCCACTGCCAAACATCATTAGAAAACTCTCCCATCTCTCTAACCGTAGCATTCAGACAAAGAGAGGAGGAAAAAAATAGTGGACAAAGTTGCATTAGAGGAGTCACACCTATCCAATTGCTTTTCTAAGAGAGTATCATATCCCACATGCCAAGCCTGCATGATACCCAACACAAAAACTAATCCCTAGTGGTGTCCTCTATTCCAGCAATGTTTTTGATATCCCTCCACCACAAAGAAAATTCTTTTGAATTAACATTGTTTCGACCACCCAAAACACTCCATACCAAATCACCATATCTCCTTTGAAGCAATTGACGCCCTAATGTTTCTTCATGGTTTATGAGTCTCCATCTTTATTTACATAGGAGAGATCCATCTCCCAAGACACCCCATGTTTATCCAAGCCACCACCCAATAAGAATTCGCGTTGTAGACTAACTAACACCTTAAATATAGCTTTGGACAACTTAAAGAAGGATATAAACTATTACCTTACTCTTGCTTTTAATATTGATATTCTCTTTATTCTTCATGTTGAGTTAATGAAAACTAGTTTAGCCATCAAAATTGCTTTTGATAAAGGTTGGCATCATCTATGATTAGAAACTGATTTACTATTTGTTACACTGACTTTAAAGCAACCTCACATTATTTCTTAGTAATCTTTATCTCATCAAATGAAATATGAAAGGAGGATGTCTTTGAAATTCTGGCATTGTAATAATAGAATTCAGGACTGATGTCTTAACAACGCACAATGTCACGACAAATGTTATAACATCTGCTGACAGAAAAATAGACATGTTGAAAATAGAAAGATTGTGCAGAAAAGTAAACTGCAGAAACTTAAAGAACACAATCAATTATTAACTCAGTACAGTGCAACTCACCTACATCTGGGGGCTACAAAGTCAGGAAGGAAATCCATTATTATATTAGTATCGATTTAAAGCCTAAACAATCCCAATTTACAACTTCTCACTTAATCCCTACTGTAATACGGTAGGAGAATTGACTTTTTGGTTTTATCCTAAATATTGCGGTTAATAAGAGTCGCCACCGACTTTTCTTTTATCCAATATTTAGGAAAGGTGAAAAGAACAGGAAAGACCTTTGGTAGATTTTGAGTTCGGGGGGTAAGTTATAACAAGGGAAGGTGTTAACACCTTTTTCATCCGTAGTTATCTACAGACTCTTAATTACTTAGCTCACTTAAAACTTGCTTTGTGCGTGTGTTATTTGTGTTGAAAATATTTTGAAATGCCAATGTAAGGCTAACTTTGTAATAATTCTTGTATCAGTCCTCAAGAATGTATATAAAGTATTTTTGAAAATATTTGTTTGAAAGTGTAGTGTGAAAATGTATTTATTTGTGAGCAAGCATTCAAGAGTTCTATCAACTAATGTCTTTCTTGTTATTTTCCTTCTCCTTTGAAGATAGTATTATCCATACCATTAGTTGATAGATAATCTTATCCATTGGATGTGAAGGAACAGGCGTAGGGTCATTGTATAGTAATCAAAGACAACATGTAAGGATACTTTAACAATTATATCGAAGGGACTATCATCATTTTGCTCGTAGGATCATCGAAGGGACTAAATCATTTTGTAGGCAACTTGGAGGGTCATCGAGGGACTATGATCTTTTGTATCATAGGGATTATGATGATTATATCAAGGGTATTTTGCTAAAATATCCCCACTTTCGAGGGACATGACCAATATACGTAAGGCAACAAGAGAGGTTACCCTAGAGGTGAAGTGTGCAAAGTGTATTAGTTTCAGTTATTTAATCTTGCAAATTAGGTTTTCTATGTCCAATTGTTAGTCTTTTCATGCAAACCCTAATTACTAACAGTTAAAAATATAATGTGTGGAATGCAAAGTATGGAAAATTAAACCTAAGCTATTACATCATGTGAGCAGTTACATAATAGGAAAAGACGTGATAAAATAAATCTACGCTATTACATCTGGGAGTGCGACCTACATAGCTTTTATATGAATTTAAATAGTAAAAGATGAGAAAAAAGAATGTTTGAAAAATGTTAAATGTTTTTTTTTGTGTTTTTTGTTGAAAATAATTTAAGTTAATAAATAGTAATTAAAACTTAATTATTTTTAACTAATTTTAATATTTAGAAAAAAGCTAATTAACTCAATTAATTAATAAATGAAAAATATGTCAAAAAATTATTTACTAACTAGAAAATCCTAATCCTAATTTGTTATAATTTTGAAAAAGAAGTTTAAGGTTAGAAAATAGATTAATTAGAAAATAATTAGTAAAATAAAATGAAAATTAGGTTAGAAAATAAGGAAAACAAAAATGCATAGGGTGAGACTTGAACCCACGCCCTTCCTTTCACCAGTATGCCCTTCTACCACTGCGCCATAGTGTTGTTTGTGATATGGAATATGAATGAATCAATCTATTATAAACTTGCGCGCTATCCTGAAAAATAAAAGAAATTGACAAAAGTTGAGATCAAACCCCACGCCCTTTACAATACCAGTCACGCTTCTTATCATCAAGCCAATTATTGTTTCGCGTTAGTATAATCATCATTATTCAATATAATATAAATTGAAATCAAGAAATCAAATTAAAATAAAATCAGAAGATGCATATTATGGTGGGGTCAAGTTTTTTTGAATCAACCAATGGGCACGTGCCACACCTAGGCCACCTGAGTCAGGAGGGTCAAACCACCGTGGAGGGTGGTCAACTGCATCTTCTCCGATGAGGAGATTTCGAGAACTTGCGAATCATGCAAAATCAAAACACAAGATGAACCCTATCCCCCTAGTTTGACCCTTGTGAATCCAATGGTGGCATTGGTTTGACCTGAAAATGCATGTAGAGTGAGTTTCGAATAAAATGTTTCAAACTTCCCTAACAATGGCAGATCTTTATTCCTGCGTCAAAGCTTGCAAACTATGCATCAAAAAGTTCCACACATCAATATGAACATGAATGTATGCATCAAATTCGTTTAAATTGCATCAATTAAAAGTTTGAAATTCAAGAATGTTACCAAACCAGTGATGCTTGGTTGTGATAGTCTGGAATGCTATGAGCTTCAGGGATGATTGGAATAAGTTCCTGGATTCTTCAGGAAGCTTGATTGACGATTGGAATAGACTGAAAACGGTTCGAGATAAGGGTTTGAGTTTGCCCTAGTTCTTGAAAAATTTGATATTTTTAGGGTTTATTCTTGAGGCAGCATGCATGTTTTTTTTTGTCTGAATATGTTGCATATTTATAGGAGAGAAGATTAGGTCAACATTTGTGAGATGAATCCTTGTAATTCATGGTGAATAGATTTGATTTGAATTTTGCATGAAAAGCTTCTATTTTAGTCCAAATCACATATTCAAGATCCCACACGATTTTGCTAGCTGGTTATGAGCTTTGTGGGCTTCAAATCTGATCCAAAACAACAGCCTTGCGCCTTGGTCCATCATCTTGACAATTTATTTGATTTATCTTAAAAATATGTGAATAAAATTAAAATAAAATAAAAAATGAAGGCTACGCATGGATGGACTTAGAGGTCCTATAACATGTTATAAACATGTTTAAACTTCAAAAGTTAGGCCCATTAGTCCAAAAGTTCAAAATTGATCAATTTAGGTTTCATGCATTTCTCAAAAATTTCTCAACTTACACAACTCATAACTCTCACAATTTTTATCATATGAATGTGATCTTAGATTCTTTGGAAAGCTCAAGATGTCTCCTACAACTTTTATGTTGGTAATTTTTTCAATTGAAGTCTTTAAGTTGATGTAAATTGCTTTGACAAAAGATGTCTTTTTGTTGACTTTTAAAATGCCCTGTAACGTTTTGACCCATATCTCTCAAATGAAGCATTTTTTGCCTTGAGCTTAGAGAGTCAAAGTTCTAGAGAATTGAATTTCCTTAAAGATAGGATTTGGTTAAGTAATTTCTGATGAAGTATGTGAAAGTTGTGCTTGGTCAAAATTCAGTTGACTTCTCATTAAGAAAACCCTAATTTAGTAAGTTTTGACTTTTTATGAATCTTGAGTTTTCTTGATGAATCATGATCAAACCTTGACAAAATGGTGAATATGAGTTCAAAATGTTGATGTTGACCAAAAGTCTTGAAGTTTGGCTGCAGATTGGTCAAAGTTGACTTTTTGTCCAATATAGTTAATTTTCAATCATCTGGCTAATTGATTGAGCAAACTTATGATGTAAGGCTTGAAATTTTTTATGAGGATACTTTGAGTCATGTGAGAAACTATGAAGTCCATTTTAGGCATTAGAAACTCAATTTACTTTGAGAGAATCAAAACTCTAGTTGTAGGTCAATTGCTTAGGAGAAGAGTCCATCTGATCAATATTTGAATAGTCTTGAGTGTTTGAGACCTTCATGAGCATGATAATGTATCTTCAATTAATTTGTCTTGAAAATGGAAGGGCAAATTTATGGGTACAACACCTACCCAATACAACTTCTACCTATGAACCTCCAAAATATGAGAATCCATCTCACTTCCTATCACCACAATAATATCAAACAATGTCAACCTAAAAGAATGTCTCAAGAAACCAAAAAAGAAGATTAATCTTCCAATACAAAATGCTTAGTTTTTCTTAAAAGATTAACTAAGAACAATACACAACTCTTTGCTTAAAATCTTAGAGGATAACAATAACTTGATAAACAAATAACAATCAGTTAAACTCAATGCATCAAAAGATACATGAGGATGTACAAAAACACACGAAAACCTAAGGACATCTCAAACCCTAAACTCTTATTTTTGCACACTCAATTTAAAAAAAGGATGCTTTAAAAACTAGGTCTTGGACGTCCCCTTAAATATACTCTTGTAGTGGGTTTGGACTCTTAAATCAAATCCAATCAGCAACTCCAAATCCATGCAGAATATTCTCCACAAAAATAGAAAGAAATCTCATAAATGTTTCCTAAAAAGTCTCAAAGATCGTTTTTATTAAACTAATCAAACATGCACTTGTTCCTAAAAAATCATTGGTTGTCTGCGCTTGTATGAGTACTAAAATATTCCAAAAACTCATATTTTCAAATCAAATATTCAAGGATACATACCAACTATATTGTCAAGATGTTCTGGTGTAACATGTTATGACATCAGTGAGAATGTTTGTCAAATAAAGACCAGCAGACTCTGTTGTACCAGCTGGTCTGTTATACCCCAATTTTTGCCCCTAAGATCTCTCATCATTTCAATATCAACCAAATCACATCAAGATCACACACTAGGGTTTCGTTCTTCTTCCTATCTTTAGGTTTACTCATGTGGGATCACCAAGCACTTTGATTTGTTATTTTTGTACATGTATATCTTCTGTTGATCAACTGTTAGCTAGGAAGTATAATGTACATATGTTTTCTCTATAGATGTTGGCATTATAGGTGATGGAACAACATATTTAATCAAGATGATTCATAGGTTCATAAGTTTATTTCCATGCCTTCCTCAACAAGCTTCTTTGAGATCAAAACTTCATCTTTGAGTGCGCTTTAAGACAATGTCATGACAAGGCCTACTATGATCCATCATGCTTCAATTTTCCAAATGAAGTCAAGAAATGCAAGATTGACTCAAGAAGTTTGACCTAAATTGAACAAGTTCTTGATTCCATGACCACAAGTGCATACTTTTTTCAATTTTTAACATTTGGAAGTGATTTTTGTTTCTATGGGTTCTTATTATCATCCATAACAACTTCTCTTAACATAGCAAAGGAAATTGTGCAAGAAATATTTTCAAAAGTTGAAAGGGGTTCCAAGTCACTTTAATGATTTAGAAGCCAGGGTTTTGAACTCCTAAGGACTATATATTGTTCATTTTTTGAGATTTTTTAGTAATTCCAAAGATATGTTTCTCTTTAAAGGGTTATTAACAATTCACTTCAAGAGATTCAAGCAAATTTTATATGGAAGATCACTAATGGTTGAGAAAGATTACAGGTCCTCAATATAGGCCATCAAGTTATTTTAGGTGACTTGAAAGGATCATAACTTGATCAATTTTAATCATGTTGAGCACATTTTTTTTCATAATGATATTAAGGATGTTAACCTTAATTATGTTTTTGGTGCTAAACTTGTAAATTATTGCAAGATGCTTGTTGATTTCGAAAGATTATAGCTCACCTCATGGATTTTCATCAATTTCAAAAGATCATAACTTGTTAAATATTTGGAATTTTTTCCTTTTATTAATTATTTACCAATTATTTTCCTTTTATTAACCATTTAAATATTGTTTTATTAAACATTATTTTATTATTTTTTGTATGGTCTTGATAGGTTGAAAAACCAAATCCACCAAAATGGATGAATGATGTTGATGATATTTGAAACCCTAATTTCATATAATACACCCCCTCCCTATTTATCTCATCTCTTTCTTACATGTGCTACATGTTGTTAGAGAATGATCTACATATCATTTCTCTAAACATATGGTACATAGATTGCTATTGACCAGCCTCAAAATAGATGCGACTTCTATATAAGTCCACTTACGATTGCTTAACATAGCGCTAAATTTTGTCCCGGTTCGAGAAATGATCATTCATGGACCAAACCCATGTTTGCAAGCCCAAGTATGTTTAATTTGAAACCTTTGATCCAATAACCTTGAGGTTCATTGTTAGGAGGCTTTCGTCTTATCAATCCTCTAATGAACCATCATAAACTTTGGTCTAAGTGAATCATTTAAACATTGTTGATCATATGTTGTCACCTTGAACACTTGAAATGAATGACATACTTGGCAAAAAGCAAGTGAAACTTGTTATTGAGAATCTTTGATTTTATCAATCTTCTAACGAGTTTTCAAATGAAAGTTTCAAGATAGTCATTCAACTAACCTCTAATTTCTAATTCACCAAAGTTGAATTTTACTTTGAGTTTTTACTTTATGCTTTTTATTGTATGCCTTTACCTTTATGTACCATTTACTTTGGCATTTACATTTCATGTCATTTTTATCTTTGCTCACTTGAGCATTTATCTTTATCTTTTTTTTATCTTTGCTTACTTGAGCTTTCATTTTATTTTTGAAACATTTAATAATCAACTTGAACGTCAAAAAACCTTAAGGTTACTCGGATTATTTGGTTACTATCCTTGGCATAATGAAGTTTTGGACTTCCTGGACTTAGGATTAGAAGCCTTAATACCATTGGGATATTGTGATTCTGCTGTTATTTTTTCTGGAGTTCTTGGGGTTCACCCCAAGACACTGGGTTTGTTAGAACAATGTTTGAATCTAGTACCCTATATTTAAGTTTTGATGATAACAAAGTGAAAAGATATAGTATTTTTATGTTTCATGTTTGAACTATATGCTACCTAAAATTACTATGCTCTGACTTGCAGATACGTTGATTAAAATAAGCAAGATCACTTCTTCAGCATCAGAATTTGATTTGATACACCAGCATCAGAAGTTGCTGAATCAGAACGTCAAGATCAGATGATCAACGCACGTACATGCTGAAGCTTGATGAACAGAACTGCGCGTAAACACTCTAATACAGAAACAAAATAGTTCATCAGCAGCGAAGCAGAATCAGAATGAGCCAAGCCAGAACGTGCATTGAAGAAGCAACGGTACTGTGCATTGAAAGCTAATCAATTCCAACGGCCTCATTCCAGACAAGATCTGCTCAAAAAGGAAAGCTTGTTATTAGCATTGAATCAAGAATATTTGCATTCAACGTTCATCTTCTCAAGTGCTATATAAACAAGGCTTCGAAGATTATAATGGCTAATGCTCTCCAATTCTCTACACGCACAAAGCTGAACAATAATCTTCATCTACCAGTTTTGCTAAACCACAAACTCTGATACTCCATTAGTGTTTAGCAATCTAAGTTTCTAAGCTTCATTTGTGTATACAACACAGTTGTGATAAAGTTTTGTAGAAAACATTCACACACATTTGTTTTATAACTTTGTAAGAAAGTGTTGCCTTGACAAACCGGATTGTGGTTTGAATCAAGAAGGCTTTAGCAGTTGTTAAAGCAGTCTGTAATATTCAGTGGAATATAGTGAATTAAGACCTCGTTGGAGAGAGGCGAAATCACCTTGACGGGTGGACTGGAGTAGTTTGAGATCAAACGAACCAGGATAAAAATATCTTGTCAATTGCTTTAAGATTTCAGTTTTACAATTCAACCCCCCCTTCTTGTGTTTTTCACCCCTTCAATTGGCATCAGAGCGCCTGGTTCTGAGCTAAAACACTTAACCGTGTCAGTACAAGATCCAGCGTCAGAAAAACACAATGGCAGGAAACAACTCTCATTTCAGCAATGACAACAATGAGGACAGAGACAGATTCAGCGACAAACCTCCAGTCTTTGATGGAGAAAACTTTGATTACTGGAAAGACAGAATTGAAAGCTTCTTTCTAGCACATGATGCTGATCTGTGGGATATGGTGACAGATGGATACATGCACCCTGTGAATGCTAGTGGTCAGAAGATTGATAGAAAATCAATGACTGATCAACAAAAGCGTGATTTCAAGAATCACCATAAGGCCAGAACCATCCTCCTCAGTGCCATCTCCTATACTGAGTATGAAAAGATCTCCAACAGAGACACAGCTAAGAACATCTTTGATTCTCTCAGAATGACGCATGAGGGCAACGTTCAAGTCAAAGAAACAAAAGCTCTGGCGCTCATTCAGAAGTATGAGGCGTTCAAAATGGAAGAATCTGAATCCATTGAAGCTATGTTCTCTAGATTCCAGATTCTGGTAGCTGGTCTCAAAGTTCTGGACAAAGGATACTCTACTGCTGACCATGTCAAGAAGATAATCAGAAGTTTACCCAAGCAGTGGAGGCCTATGGTTACTGCTCTGAAGCTAGCGAAAGATCTCAACAAAATCACTCTGGAGGAACTTATAAGCTCCCTCAGAAGTCATGAGATAGAGCTAGAAGCTGACGAGCCTCAGAAGCAAGGTAAGCCTTTAGCTTTAAAATCTAACAGAAAATCTGAGTCTAAAGTTTTGCAGGCAGTTGAAGAAACATCTGATGGATCCTCATCAGAAGAAGACGAACTTTCCCTTCTCTCCAGAAGAGTAAATCAACTGTGGAAGCAAAGACAAAGGAAGTTCAGGAATCCCAGAAGATCTGATCAGAACGAGTCTTCTTCCAGATACAGAAGGACAGATTCTTCCTCTGGATACAGAAGATCTGAAGGCTCCTCCAGTAGCAAGAAGCCAAACACCAAAGACATCATCTGCTACGAGTGCAATGAGCAAGGACACTACAAGAGTGACTGTCCAAAGCTTCAGAGGGAAAAGCCCAAAAAGAAGTTTGGAAGAGAGAAGAAGAAAAGTCTCATGGCCACATGGGATGACTCTGACTCGTCTGAAGCTGACTCAGAATCAGATGATGAAAGGGCAAACATAGCGCTCATGGCTAACATTCCAGATGACAGTGAAGCTTCTGAATCAGACTCAGAATCAGACACAGAAGAGGTATTCCCTAACTTCGCTGTTAATTTTACAAAGGCTGAACTTGCTGAAAGCCTCAATGAAATTCTGGAACGTTATCAGCAGATTAGAGCTAAATTTAGAGACCTGAAAAGGACTCTTGAATCTGACTCTAATAAGTCTGAGAGTCTCAAATTGGAAAACTCTGAGCTGAGAGATAAAATTTCAAAATTAGAAAACTCTTTACAAAACTCTCAGAAGGAACCAATTTCTGAAACTCCCAGCAACGCTGATGAGATCATCAAGGAGTATGATCACAATTTCCAGAAGTTCCTTGCTAAAAGCATAGACAGAAGCAGAATGGCTTCAATGATCTATGGAGTTAGCAGAAACGGCAGGAAAGGAATAGGATACCTAGGTAAGGTTCCTACACCTAAGAATGTCATGGATTTAACCATTAAACACACTCCTTTAAATTCACACTTTGTGTATGGTCACACACATGACATCAAATATACTAGTAGTAAGCACTCTGTGAAACCAAAATTCAACCAGAGTTTTGGTAAAACTAACAAATCAGGACCCAAGAAGATCTGGGTACCTAAGGATAAAATAATACATGTTGCAGATATCTTTAGCAGCAAGTCAGAAACACCAGTCATGGTACCTGGACTCTGGCTGCTCACGACACATGACGGGAAGAAGGCATATGTTCCAAAGCCTGGAACTTAAGCCTGGAGGCCACGTTGGCTTTGGAGGCAATCAGAGGGGAAAGATAATTGGCTCTGGAACTGTAGGTAATGGAAATCTTCCCTCTATTAATAATGTTCTGCTAGTTGATGGATTGATGCATAATCTGTTATCCATAAGTCAATTAAGTGATAACGGTTATGATATAATCTTTAATCAAAAATCATGTAAAGCTGTTAGTCAGAAAGATGGGACTATCCTGTTTAATGGTAAGAGGAAAAACAACATTTACAAAATCAAACTTTCTGAACTAAAGAGTCAGAACGTAAAATGTCTTCTGTCTGTTAACAACGAGCAGTGGATCTGGCACAGAAGATTGGGGCATGTTAGTATGAGAAGAATATCTCAGATTAACAAACTCAATCTGGTCAGAGGACTTCCTAATTTGAAGTTCAATTCAGATGCTCTGTGTGAAGCATGTCAGAAAGGCAAATTTGCAAAACCTTCTTTTAAATCCAAAAATGTTGTTTCTACCTCTAAGCCATTAGAACTTCTGCACATTGACTTATTTGGACCAGTTAAAACTGCTTCAGTCAGTGGTAAGAAGTATGGGTTAGTAATCGTAGATGACTATAGCAGATGGACATGGGTAAAGTTCTTAAGACACAAGGACGAGTCACACTCTGTGTTTGTTACCTTCTGTAACCAAGTTCAGAATGAAAAAGATCTTAGAATCGTTAAAGTCAGAAGTGATCATGGTGGAGAATTTGAAAATAAAGATTTTGAGTCATTCTTTAATGACAAAGGCATTCTGCATGATTTCTCTTGTCCTAGAACTCCCCAACAAAATGGAGTTGTAGAACGAAAGAACAGAACATTGCAAGAAATGGCCAGAACCATGATCAATTAGACAAACGTTGCTAAGACTTTCTGGGCAGAGGCAATAAACACAGCGTGCTACATTCAGAATAGAATCTCAATAAGACCTATTCTGGAAAAGACTCCATATGAATTGTGGAAGAACAGAAAGCCCAACATTTCGTATTTTCATCCATTTGGATGTACTTGCTTTATATTGAATACGAAGAATTATTTGAACAAGTTTGATTCTAAGGCACAGAAGTGTATTATGTTAGGATACTCTGAACGCTCAAGAGGGTACAGAGTATACAATACAGAAACATAGATTGTGGAAGAATCAATCAGTGTTCGTTTTGATGATAAGCTTGACTCTGAAAAGTCAAAGCAGAATGAAATTTTTGCAGGTATAGAAATTGAATTTGCAGGTTCTGAAGACAAGTCATCAGAAGCTCTCAACACAGACATTCCTTCAACGTCTGAACGAAGCAATGCTAGAAATCCTACAACTGCTGCTGATCAACCTCAGAAGAGACTACCCAGAAGCAGTTTGGATCACCCAGAAGAGACTATCCTAGGAAGAAAGGAAGATCCAATCAGAACAAGAGCAAGCTTCAAAAACTCTGAAGAAACTCTTATGGGACTTGTGTCTCTGATTGAACCTTCTTCTATTGATGAAGCACTTCTGGATAATGACTGGATTCTGGCAATGCAAGAAGAGCTGAATCAATTCACCAGAAACGACGTATGGGATCTCGTTCCCAGACCAAAAGGATTCAACGTCATTGGAACAAGATGGGTGTTCAGAAACAAGTTAAATGAAAAAGGTGAAGTCATCAGAAACAAGGCACGACTGGTTGCACAAGGTTATAGTCAGCAAGAGGGGATAGACTATACAGAAACCTTTGCCCCAGTCGCCAGGTTAGAATCTATCAGACTTTTAATCTCATTTGCTGTTAATAGAGGCATCACTCTGTATCAGATGGATGTCAAAAGTGCATTCTTAAATGGTTATATAGAAGAAGAAGTTTATGTTCACCAACCCCCAGGTTTTGAAAATACAAAACATCCAGAACATGTTTTCAAACTGAAAAAGTCACTGTATGGTCTGAAACAAGCTCCCAGAGCTTGGTATGAAAGGCTAAGTAACTTTCTGCTTGAAAATGAATTCACCAGAGGGAAAGTGGACACTACTCTATTCTGTAAAACAGTTAAGAGTGACATTTTAGTCTGTCAAATTTATGTTGATGATATTATTTTTGGCTCTACTAATCCTTCTCTTGGAAGAAAATTTGCTAAGTGTATGCAGGCAGAATTTGAGATGAGCCTCATGGGGGAACTGAAATTCTTTCTAGGAATTCAGATCAATCAAACTCCAGAGGGAACTTACATTCATCAGAGCAAATACATCAGAGATCTTCTGAAGAAATTTGACCTCTCAGAATGTAAGCCATCAAAGATTCCAATGCATCCCACGTGCATTCTAGAAAGAGA
The DNA here is from genome assembly GCA_948472305.1 of Vicia faba. Classification (NCBI taxonomy): domain Eukaryota; kingdom Viridiplantae; phylum Streptophyta; class Magnoliopsida; order Fabales; family Fabaceae; genus Vicia; species Vicia faba. The sequence goes on along the minus strand of OX451736.1, from coordinate 1,400,343,843 downwards.
AGAGGTAAGCAAAAGCGTAGAACAGAAAGTCTACAGAGGTATGATTGGTTCTCTCCTTTATCTGACAGCTTCAAGACCTGATATCTTATTCAGCGTATGTATTTGTGCTAGATTCCAATCAGATCCTAGAGAATCTCACTTAACAGCTGTTAAGCGAATTTTCAAGTATCTGAAAGGTACTACTAATCTGGGTTTGTTTTATAGAAAATCTAGTGATTACAGCTTAGTAGGCTACTGTGATGCTGATTTTGCTGGAGACAGAGTGGAACGTAAAAGTACTTCTGGAAGCTGCCAGTTTCTGGGAGAAAATCTGATCTCTTGGTCCAGCAAAAGGCAATCAACAATTGCTCTGTCAACAACAGAAGCTGAGTACATAGCAGCAGCAGGATGTAGCACACAAATGCTCTGGATGAAAAGTCAGCTTGAAGACTTCCAGATTTTTGAGAGTAACATTCCTATTCTTTGTGATAATACTTCTGCTATTTGCTTAAGTAAGAATCCTATTTTACATTCTAGAGCTAAGCATATAGAAATAAAACATCATTTCATTAGGGACTATATTCAGAAAGGTATTTTAAACTTAAAATTTATAGATACAAACCATCAATGGGCTGATATCTTTACTAAACCCCTTTCAGAAGATAGGTTTAATTTCATTCTGAAACATCTCAGCATGAAAGTATGCCCAGAATGAAAATGTTTTAATTCCATATATTTATCTTCAGAATGTAATTATATATTACTGTGAACTTGTGATCAATCTCCTTTCAGAAAGATAGAACATGCAGATTGTATCAGATGCAAGTCTAAAGATCTGAGAGTCTAATCTCAAAGACAGACGTGCTGATCACTACATCAAACAAGTGTCATCCAATCATCAGCAAATCTCTGAAGCAGAACGCGTGCACGCTTCTGAGAAGGCAAAGCGCTGATTGGGTGCATTGAGACACATGTCTGGTAACCGTTTTTAAGTATCTTTCTCAAATCCCCCAAAATCAGCAAGCATTTAATGAAAAGTAATCACGCTTGTTAATGGCAATCATTATTTTTTTCTCTCTCTTAAAAACGTTTAATTTTTCAAAATAATTTTTGAAAACTCTATTTAAGCACATTAATCTTTCATTCTTATTCTTTACGCTTTCTCATAATCATTCAAGTATTTTCTGATGTACTGTTTTAACTATGTTTTGTAATGTTCCTTTGCTCTGATTCTGAACTATTAATATGATTAGTTTTTCTGATAAAATTGTTTTAGCACATCACCAACACTTTTTGATTGCTGACAAAAAGGGGGAGAACAAGAATGATATTTAAAATCAATAACGGCTAACTAGACAGAAATTCTCAAACATTCTAACTCTATTACTTGAAATGTTTTTCTGTTTTGTTTTTAAGTCTACAGGCACAAGGAAGCTCCTGAACACTATGAAGACTAGAAGCTAGAAGCTCTGATCAAAATGTAGAAGCTCATGTTGCTCTGATCAAATATGAAGTTCTGATCGACCTAACACTCTGATCCGAAGCAAAGCTCTGACAGGAAAAGCTCTGAAGCTCTGCTCTCTAATAAGTCAAAGACCTATAATCTGATGCTCAAAGATAGAAAAAGATCTGATCCTGAAGAACACGTATATCAAAGGGAAGTAACAAACTCAGGGGGAGTATCTCTTAACTCTGATTTCTCCTTACTTCTTAACTCTGAAACATTTCCTAGATACCTTTTCACGTTATTTTTTATTTAAAATATCTAGTTTTTGTCATCATCAAAAAGGGGGAGATTGTTAGAACAATGTTTGAATCTAGTACCCTATATTTAAGTTTTGATGATAACAAAGTGAAAAGATATAGTATTTTTATGTTTCATGTTTGAACTATATGCTACCTAAAATTACTATGCTCTGTCTTGCAGATACGCTGATTAAAATAAGCAAGATCACTTCTTCAGCATCAGAATTTGATTTGATACACCAGCATCAGAAGTTGCTGAATCAGAACGTCAAGATCAGATGATCAACGCACGTACATGCTGAAGCTTGATGAACAAAACTGCGCGTAAACACTCTAATACAGAAACAAAATAGTTCATCAGCAGCGAAGCAGAATCAGAATGAGCCAAGCCAGAACGTGCATTAAAGAAGCAACGGTACTGTGCATTGAAAGCTAATCAATTCCAACGGCCTCATTCCAGACAAGATCTGCTCAAAAAGGAAAGCTTGTTATTAGCATTGAATCAAGAATATTTGCATTCAACGTTCATCTTCTCAAGTGCTATATAAACAAGGCTTCGAAGATTATAATGGCTAATGCTCTCCAATTCTCTACACGCACAAAGCTGAACAATAATCTTCATCTACCAGTTTTGCTAAACCACAAACTCTGATACTCCATTAGTGTTTAGCAATCTAAGTTTCTAAGCTTCATTTGTGTATACATCACAGTTGTGATAAAGTTTTGTAGAAAACATTCACACACATTTGTTTTATAACTTTGTAAGAAAGTGTTGCCTTGACAAACCGGATTGTGGTTTGAATCAAGAAGGCTTTAGCAGTTGTTAAAGCAGTCTGTAATATTCAGTTGAATATAGTGAATTAAGACCTCGTTGGAGAGAGGCGAAATCACCTTGACGGGTGGACTGGAGTAGTTTGAGATCAAACGAACCAGGATAAAAATATCTTGTCAATTGCTTTAAGATTTCAGTTTTACAATTCAACCCCCCCTTCTTGTGTTTTTCACCCCTTCAGGGTTGATTTTCTTTGTATGCAGGTTATTCTGATTATATGCTTTGTCTCTGATTGAGAATTCCTCTGTATACATCTGTTACTCTGCCCAATTTTTGTGAAGACTTAATGCATCTGAAGCTTGGTATTTTTAAGAGGTTTAATATCTTTGCTTTCTTGGTTTTAATCCAAAGAATGGGAATTCTACATTGACTCTTTATGTCAAGTGTTGGCTTCTTGTTAGTTAGACGGTTCTTTTTCCTAGATTTTATCTTATACCTTAGGATAATCTCTTCATCTCCTCCTATCTTCTTTAATTTCAAAAACCTTCTCCCTCCTTTTCAAAACTCCTCTTATTTTCTAACTTGAACCGCTTTCATAATAAACTTGGACTTAGGTCCGTGCATTTTCAAAAATATTTTCTTGATCAAACTTTAATCAACTTAATCATTCTTTGACATTTTTGTGAGAAGACTAAAAGTTAATCAATCTCATTCAAATCATTTTGCCACTTTGTCTTTATACTTTAAAATTTTCTCAAAATATTAGACTCTTGTCAATCATTGTAGTGATGCGAGCTAATATACTTCTATGATATATAGTGAAGAGAGATATTGTCCACTTGGGTGTTGAGCGAGGCTTTGTTGATTTTAAAGTCTAAGTTATATCCTCCACTTTGAGATGATAAAAATTCTCCTTTCTAATAATCGTGGATAGTAAGTATGTTTTCCACTCAGAGATGATGATGATGTCTTGTCTCTTAAAATTAACCAACACACATGTGTTTTAAATTGTTTTTTAAAGATCAACTACGAGTACCCTGAACCCCTATTGCACGGAAGGTGGTACATAGGCACAAAAGGTTCGCAACTGCGGCGGGTGCAAAAATTATAAAAAAATACTTCTCTTCTCACCTTCACCATCTATTTTTATATACAACACTTATAACAAAGATATATAAATTTTCATAGAGGTTCATGCGGAGTACCGTAGATATTTAGGGTGCTGATACCTTCCCTTTGCATAACCAACCCTCGTACCTATATTTTTTCGCCCTCTTTTTTTGGATTATTCTCTCTTTTCCCATTTCCTTTGGAAACAATAAAGCGCGGTGGTGATTTTTTATTTGATCTGTGCGAGTTAAGTCAATCCAATGGATTAGTCTTAACATTTCTACCGCTACAGAAAAAAATGGCAACTTCACTGGGGACAAATTGACCAAATGCTAGTCTATTTCTAAGTGAGTTGAGCCTATCTTTATTTATTTATGTATGTGTCATTACCTGTTGTATGTTATGTGTTGTATATATGTTTGTCTGGTTTTTCCCTGTTTTCAGGGAGCTTGGTGATTTCTCATAAGTCCTCTACCCGGACTTAGGTAAACTTAAGATAAGACGGGCGATATAGTCATGTTAACTTTTAGGGAGGAATCCCAAAAAAGGAGACATGAGATCCCCCACTCAATGGAGGCACCTTTGACTGTAGTATTCGTTTACTAAGAAATCAGGAAGACGTGCTGCTTTCGACCTGGGAGCCTGCTGAAGCTGAGAACCATAGAACCCTTAACCCATCTTGGCCTTTTATGTGTAGTGCGGAAACTATGACGGAGTAATCCAAAAGTGGTTGTCACGTGATACTACACTCAGACGAGTTTTTCCTGAGAATATTATCGATTATCGAGTTAAACGGGGCGTTGGTAATATTCGAAGCAAGGATGTAGACTCTAGGAACCTTTTAGAACCATGTTCGGCAGGTGATAAACTATTAGTCCATACCTTATGGGTAATACCTTTGACTTCTTGATCGTGATGTTGAACCTATGAAACCCCTCCCCCCCATGTTTGTAATCTTGTGTGTGATTGTTGCATCATGCATTCATGCACCCATAGCATTCTTTAAAACAGTTGATTCACGGAACTTAAAGTTGACTTTTGCGAATATCTCAGGTACTTTTGACCATGGATTTTGGAAGATGAAAGACTCGGAAATACAATTTCAAAGATCCTAAGATAGAGGAGCTGATGAGTTTGATTCCTGGGATTGAAAGCTCTACGGATTTCTGGAAGAAATATGGAGTTGTCGTGCCTCTTATGAAGCTTAAGATGAATGAGGGTATCCTTTCTACATTGGTCCAATTCTATGATCTATTGTGCCAAGTTTTACTTTTCCTGATTATCAGTTGATGCCCATATTGGAGGAGTATTCTTACCCATTTCGCTTTCCTATTACTGATTGTGTTCCTTTCACCGGATTAGAGGAAGAACCTAAATCTCATAAGATTGCTGCTATCACCCATTTGAAGAAGTCTGATATTGAGGCTGCTATGACTACTAAAGGAGGAATTAGGGGTTTACCTGCTCAGTTTCTATTGGAGAAAGCTCGTTACTTTGACAAGATAAAGAGTACGATCGCTTTGGGGGCTATCTTTGCTTTGCTCACCTATGATTTGTTCTTGTTTCCTAATGTCGATAAGTTTGTGGATGTTAATACTATTAGGATCTTTATGATTGGGAATCCAGTTCCTACGCTACTAGGGGACACTTATTATTCTATCCATATTCGAAATTTCTATCAGGGAGGGATGATCATTTGTTGTACGCTGTTATTATATCAATGGTTTGTTTCTCATTTACCTCGGTTTGTTGCTTTATGGGATATCAAGAAGGAACCTCGTTGGGCACCGAATATTATGGCTCTCACTCATTCTGACATTTTTTGGTATCACCAAGCTTATTATGTCGTGGAGATTATTTATAGTTGTGGTAGTTTCCCCAATGTACCTCTTCTTGGTACAAAGGGAGGAATTAACCAGTCCCGTTATTACGCACCATCAACTTGGATATTCAATGAGAGACAAACCAAATAATATTCATTTGAGTGGTTTATTTATCAAAGAAGGAGAAGATCACAAGAAGGCTATTAAATAGATTGAGAAGGCTTGGTTCCATATTCATAAAAAGAGTAGAAAAGATTTGGGACCAAGAGGAGCTGTTTCTTTAGAACCACATATCCATTGGGTACAAACAAGGGCAAATCAGTCGAAGATGCCTTATTCTCGTGAATAACCTATATCTAATATGTTTGTGAGAATTACTCGTCCTATTTTAGATAATGTATAATAACTCCAGCTTGCCCTAGTTAGGATGCAGCAAGAGAAGGAAGCGTGGAAGAACAAGTACCCGACATTGGAGGTATCCTACTCAATAAAATTGAAAGTGAAACATGACTTGATCGAGATTCTTGAGAGTCGAGCTATGGAGATGATGGAGAAGCATGGTTGAATTTTTATTGCACCAATAACATGGCAGAATATGAAGCTTGTATCATGGGTCTTGAAGAGGCTATAGATCTCAGAATCAAAAGTATGGATGTATATGGTGATTCAGCTTTGGTAATAAATCAGATTAAAGGAGAATGGGATACTCGTCACGTTGGCTTGATTCCATACAATGATTGTGTTAGAAGATTATCACCTTTCTTTAATAAATTTTAATTCCATCACATTCCCAGAGACGAGAATCAGATGGAAGATGCCTTAGCCACCTTGGCTTTCATGTATGAAGTGAAACTTGGAATGATGTACCTAGGATCACTGTTCAACATCTTGACAGACCCGCTCATATGTTTTCTATAGAGGGTATGTCAGATGAAAAACCTTAGTATTATGATATCAAGCACTTCCTCCAGACTTGAGAGTACCCGCTCGGGGCGTTGAATAAAGATAGAAAGACATTGAGAAGGCTGTCATGTAGCTTTTTCCTTAATGAAGATGTGCTATACAAAAGAAATTACGACATGGTCTTGCTCAGATGCATGGATAGAGATGAAGCAGACATGTTGATGTATGGGATCCATGAAGGTTCCTTTGGAACCCATGCCAATGGACATTCAATGGCAAAAAAGATTCTTAGGACAGGTTACTATTGGATGACAATGGAATCTGACTGTTAGAAATTTTCGAAGAAGTGCCATAAGTGCAAAATTTATGCTGAGAAGATTCATGTGCCTCCAACGCTTCTCAATTTTATTTCTTCTCCGTGGCCTTTATCTATGTGGGGTATTGACATGATGGGAATGATTGAACCCATGGCCTCAAATGGACATCGTTTCATCTTGGTGGAAATTTACTACTTCACTAAATGGGCGAAAGCAGCTTCTTATACTAATGTCACCAAGCAGGTGGTAGTGCGCTTTATCAAGAACAATCTTATATGTCAGTATGGTGTGCCAAGAAGGATTGTTGCTGACAATGGCTCAAATCTAAATAACAAGATGATGACAAAACTTTGTGAAGAATTCAAAATTTTCCATCATAATTCGTCTCCTTGCAGGCCTAAGTTGAATGGGGTTGTTGAAGCTGCTAATACAAATATTAAAAAGATCATCCAGAAGATGGTTGTTACCTACAAATATTGGCATGAGATGCTTCCTTTTTCTTTGCATGGGTATCATACATTTGTCCTCACTTCGACAGGAGAAACCTCGTTTTCTCTTGTATACGGTATAGAAGCAGTACTCCCCATTGAGGTTTAGATTCCCTCTTTGCGTGTAATAATGGAAACCAAGTTGTTAGAGGCTGAATGGGTCTAGAACATGTTTGACCAATTGAATTTGATTGAAGAAAAAAGAATGACGTCCCTGTGCCATGGAAAATTATATCAGAAAAGAATGAAGAAAACTTTTGATAAGAAGGTCAAGCCTCGTGAATTCAGAGAAGGCGACCTCGTGCTCAGAAAGATCGTGTCTTTTAACACTGATTATAGGGGCAAGTGGAATCCCAATTACGAAGGCCCATATGTTGTCAAGAAAGAATTCTATGGCGGTGTATTGATTCTTGAAACTATGGATGGCGAGGAGTTCCCACGTCCCATAAATGCTGACGCAGTCAAGAAATACTTCGCCTAAGAAAATAAAAGAACATATCACTAAGTTGAAAACCCGAAAGGGCGACTTAGGCAATAAAGAGCATCTTGGTAAGCTGAAAACCCGAAAGGGATGTTTAGGAAAAGTTAGAGACATAAACAAAATAAATCTTCCCGGTAGGTTGAAAACCCGCAAGGGCAACCTAGGAAAAAGTTAGGGATTTCTTGGCAAGTAACTGCATTAGACAAGACTTGATCATTGAAACAACAATCTTCTCAGATTCTCATTACACTTCAACTAAAGTATCCGCTCAGGAGTTCAAAGTTGTTAGGGAGAATATCGGTCATTGTATTTCAATGTATCTTTCCCATGTACTTACCATTTTACAAACTTTGTAATCATTCATGGAGTCACTCCATTTGCAAACTACCATTCTATTAATAAAGTTTTAGCCTTTATCCAATTTTTTGTAGTTCTTATTTCATTCAGTTTACAAAAATTTCATTTATTATTGATAGTAATTTTCAAAATAAAAAGACTTAATATTAAAAACATGTTTTTTAAAAGAATTTACAAATCACCTTTTACTTTTGATTTTGTGATTCAAGTGGAACAAAAGTAGTGATTTCGAGGATGGACTAACCCGGGAGTTTTGAGGGGATTCCTTAAGATGTATCTCAGGATTACTCTTTCTGATATGCGCATGATCCATTTGTGTTCTAGATATTTGGATTTCATACCAATTAATATATGGGGGTGTGGGGTTTGTGTTCTTATTTCCCCTAGTTAAGTCTTACCTCAGATCTTACTCAAGTTGATTATTTGGTTTCAGGCATCTTTAGTTTGAAACCTCTATCTCGAGTTCCCCAATGAGGTCTTCGCTCATCTGACAGAAGTTCTTTCCCTCTGTGCATGTTGAGTGAGAATCATTTGCAAATCATTTCTCTTTGCAGTAATAACATTGTTGTTATTGTTTATTTCCCAGGCAGCCTGGCAAGGGCAGTATTCTTTTCTAAAGAGTTTTGGGATGACTGTCAATTTTTTAGATTTTCTCTCGGCAAGTGTTGAGTTTGGTTTAAAATCCCCATAATTTTGACCTCTTACTGTGATGTTAACTTCTTTAGATCTCCAAATGAATCGAGGAAGATGTTTCCCTTTAAGATGAATATCCCCATGAAGTTTCATAATTTCTACTTGGAGAAGTGTACATAGACTATTATCCTTAAATTTGGATAATGTAGTTGATCTCTCCTCGATGATGTGACGTTGTCCTCCCCAATGAAGTCAGCACGAGATCCCTAATCCAGGTCTGTATGATATTCCTCAGTGAAATCTGGAGGAAGATTTTATAGCCCTACAGTTGTATTGGTTTATTATCATCTGATTGTGCTTTGATTATTTTTCGAACTATGTTTCTTCCCAGTGGAGTTAAGCCGTGAAGTAGGACATTGTTCCCTCGGCTGGTGCTTATCTTTTATGGAATCATCATCCTAGATGTGATTTATCTGAGTTTTATTTTTGTCTAAGTTGGTTTTGTCTGGTTATCCCCAGTGCAGTGTGTCTGTTTCATCAACATATACATGATAACATTCATACATTCATACATACATTATGCATTGTTGAATTTAAAAATCCATTGCTCATTTGCATTTGTTATTATTTTTGTTGACATATTTCCCTATTTTCAAAGTTATGTTACCCTCTTTTCAAAAGGTTGTCGACCTTAAGTAGAAAGTGTATATCCTTTCAATTTCCCCACTGAGTTATCTTTCGTGGATGAATTTTGATTTAGACTTCCTGCCCAACTCATTATTTGGGTAGAAGTTGATCCCCATTTGAGTTTATTCCTCATTGGATAGTGTCTTGGTTGACTGTTTCACTCTGGTTTGTTCTTGGCTTGAATTTGCGGTCCTCGACAACATTGGTACTTAGATTTATGTAGGCTTTAAGCCCTAGATTTAGAATGTGCATTTATTTTGCACGAAAAGAATTTATCTCCACAGCAGGAATACATTGATATTTCCCCAGGAATCCAAGATTCATTTCCCAACAACATTATTGCAATTCCTTCTCATAATAGTAATTGGCGGTCTCTTTATTTGAGCAACCTGTTTTTCCCCAGTAAGTCTGTCAATGCTAGAAGAGATTTGTTTACTCCAATTAATGGTAGTCTCGTCATTATGGGAGATAGTTTGTTGTTGATATTTGTTTACTCCAATGAATGGTAGTCTGGTCATTATGGGAGATAGTTTGTTGTTGAGATTTGTTTACTCCAATGAATGGTAGTCTCGTCATTTGGAAGATAGTTCGTTGTTGAAATTTGTTTACTCCAATGAATGGTAGTCTCGTCATTATGGGAGATAGTTCATTGTTGAGGTTTGTTACCAATGAATGGTAGTCTCGTAATTATGATAGATAGGTCGTTGTTGAGATTTATTTACTCGGATGAATGGTAGTCTCGTCATTATGGGAGATAATTCATTATTGAGATTTGTTTACTTCGATGAATGGAAGTCTCGTCATTATGGGAGATAGTTTGTTGTTGAGATTTGTTTACTCCAATAAATGGTAGTCTCATCATTATGGGAGATAGTTCGTTGTTGAGATTTGTTACTCCAATCAATGGTAGTCTCATTATTATGGGAGATAGTTTGTTGTTGAGATTTTTTACTCCAATGAATGGTAGTATCATCGTTATGAGAGATAGTTCGTTGTTGAGATTTGTTTGCTCCAATGAATAATACTCTTTTCATTATGGGAGTTAGTTCGTTGTTGAGATTCACTTTGCTCTAAAAGAAGTTCATTTGTTTCAAGTCGTAAGTACTGATGCTAATCATTTGTTACCTACCCTGATATTAGTATTTACCAGTATTATCTTACCATTTCGTTTCCCTGTGAGTCGACGTTACTTTTTTGCTATCCTCTCAGTGAGTGGGTAGTTCGCAGTTATTTGTCGATATTTGTCATCCATTACTTATTCCTCAATATTTTGAGTTGATGATGCCTTATCTTCTCTTTGGGCTTTACCCCAATAGATTCAAGTCTTTTGTTCACCTGTGATTTATTTTCTTGGTCGGATTTTCTTTGGATCTTTTATTTTTATTTCCCGCATCCCAGTGGTGTCTTGTGTCACCTTTGGATTTGTGTATATGCATGCATGATCATAAGCATCTTAGGGAAAAAAATAGGGCTTGTTTTATATTTAAGTATCTTTAATAGCGTCGAGACGAAGATTTTAACCTTTGTATCTCTGGATAGAAGACACTTAAATAAGGGCAGCTGTTATACCCCCAATTTTTACCCCTAAGATCTCCCATCATTTCAATGTTAACCCAATCACATCAAGATCACACACTAGGGTTTGGTTGTTCTTCCTATCTTTAGGTTTTGTCATTTGGGATCATCAAGCAGTTTGATTTGTATGTTTTGTACATGTATATCTTGTTTTTATCAACTCTTATCTAACAAATATAATGTACATATGTTTTCTCTATAGATGTTGGCATTATAGGTGATGACACAACAAATTTCATCAAGATGATTCATAGGTTCATGAGTTTATTTCCATGCCTTCCTCAACAAGTGTCATTGAGATCTAAACTTCATCTTTGAGTGTGCTCTAAGACAATGTCATGACAAGGCCTTATATGATCCATCATGCTTCAATGTGCCAATTGAAGTAAAAAAATGCAAGATTGATTCAAGAAGTTGGACCTAAATTGAACAAGTTCTTGATTCCTTGACCACAAGTGCATACTTTTATAAATTTTAACATTTGGAAGTGATTTTTATTGCTATGGGTTCTTATTATCATCCATAATAACTTCTCTTAACATAGCAAAGGCAATTGTGAAAGAAAGATTGACAAAAGTTGAAAGGGGTTCCAAGTCACTTTGATGCTTTGGAAGCTAGGGTTTTGAATTTATAAGGACTATATCTTGTTCATCTTTTGAGATTTTTTAGTGATTCCAAAGATATGTTTCTATTTAAAGGGTTATTAACAAATAACTTCAAGAGTTTCAAGAAAGTTTTATAAGTAAGATCACTAATGGTTGAGAAAGATTACAAGTCCTCTAGATAGGTCGTCAAATTCTTTTAGGTGACTTCAAAGGATCATAACTTGATCAATTTTTATCATTTTGAGCTCATTCTGTTTTAACAATGATCTTAAGGATGTTTACTTTAACTATCTTTTTTGTGCTAAACTTGTAAATTATTGCAAGATGCTTGTTGAGTTCAAAACATTATAGGTCACCTCATGGATTTTCATCAATTTCAAAAGATCATAACTTGTTCAATATTTGAAATTTTTGAGTGATATAAGTTTCACAATACTCTTTAGGAAGTCCACTTCAAGCTGGCATCAATAATCAAAGCTTAATTTTTAAGGAAGACCTTATTTGGAATAAAAACATTATAGGTCATTTTTGAAGAAAAAACTTAGAATTTTTCTAAGTATAAAAGTCAGTGCATTTTTCTGATTTTGACCAAGCATAACTTCTAGCTCAAGCATCCAAATGAATTATTTCTTGGCACATTATAAATATTGTTACCTGATCTTTCCAATGCATCAAGAATCAAGTCCCTGGGCTTCCTAAATCATGCACACCATGACTTCAAAGTCAACTACTTGAAGCTGCATTTTTACTCCAAGTCAGATTTTGAAATCCATAATCCAACTTCTAAACACCAAATTAGCATGCAGTTTTAGATTTAAATATGTTTAAAAAGTTACCAAAGTTGAATTAAGGATCAAAACACAAGAATTGACTGAGTTTTAATGCACATGGACTCACGCATTTTCCACTTTTGGGCTCCATCGAATTTCCATCCAAACTTCAATTTTCCTCTCAATTCTTTGCACCATTCACTTCCCTATAAATAGAGGACCTCACTCCTCTCATTTTCTCAATCTTGGACAACCAAAATCACCCTGCCAAACTCTCTCCATAACTCATCTTTTCTCCATTTTCAATCCAATTTCTTTATTGATTCTTCATCCTTTAACTTCACTGAAGCTAACAGAAGAAAAACCAAGCCTTGAGGTGTCCTAAATCGTGCTAGCTAAGTCTAATTGCAGAGAAAATTCATTTGACTTCGTTCAGGTAGTTTAAGACACCAAATCATGTAACTCAAATTACTATAATGCTCTATGATGTTCACTAAGGCTTGCTATCAACTCAATTTTAGTGAATCAATGCATTTGATGCTTTTGTTTTTGATTTCAAATTTTTCAAAAACTCTCTGGTTTTTTTCAAATCGACTACGTTGTGATTTATATAAATTTTTCGCAAGCATATCTTTGTGATCGTCTCAAGTAGACGCATCTAATGACACCATTGTAAATGCGTAAATTTTATATTGAAGGATTTAAGTTTTTCCCTATTTGTAGGAGGTTGGAGGTTGAAGACGATCTATATGTCATTCTTTAACCAATGATACTCAGCCATTTATTTTATTTTGATTGGTTGAGCTTTTTTATGTTACATACGCGCGCATTGACTAGGATTCATGATACTCCCTCACTTGAGATTCATTAGATCTGCCAGCGTGTATAAATGAGTTAGATCCAACGCGTGTGGTTTTTTTTGGTTTATTTTATTTTACAAAAATATTTTTTAAATCCTTTTATCTTTAAATATTTATAACTCTCTTATTTTTTATCCAAAAATTATGAAAAAAATATACAAAAATACTTTGAATTATTACCGACTTTGTGAATATTTTTTCATATTTTTATTTTTATGTTTGATATTTTTCATAATTTTTGTATTATTTGCCTTATTTTAATTGTTTTAAAAATACTTTATGGTCTTTTAAAATTCTTGAAAAATAATGGAATGATCCAATGACCTCTTGACAAATATTGGTTACCTCATTTTATTTTTATTTCTGATTTTACTATTTTTTACAAATTTTGGTTTATTTTGCTTATTTCTTTAAATTTTAAAAATAGTTTCTGACTTTAAAAAAACTCTGAAATTTTTTGTCAACTATTATTAACTCATGTTTGACCTCTAACTATTTTTTAGGATTTTTATTTGGTGTTTTAATATACTTTTTCTATTTTACCAATTATTTTCCTTTTATTGACAATTTAAATATTGTTTTATTAAACATTATTTTATTATTTTTTGTATGGTCCTGACTTGGATTTCATTTGGTGACAAATTCCTCAACCTCGTTGGATCTTGGGTGTTGATAGGTTGAAAAACCAAATTCACCAAAACGGATGGATGATGTTGATGATATTTGAAACCCTAATTTCATATAATGCATCCCCTTCCTCTTCATCTTACCCCTTTCTTACATGTGCTACATCTTGTTAGAGAATGATCTACATATCATTTCTCTAAATATATGGTACATAGATTGCTATTGATCGGCCTAAAAATAGGTGCGACTTCTACATAAGTCCACTTAGGATTGCTTAACATAGCGCTAAATTTAGTCCCGATTCGAGAAATGATTATTCGTTTCCTAAACCCATGTTTACAAGCCCAAGTATGTTTAATTTAAAACTTTTGATCCAATAACCTTGAGGTTCATTGTTAGGAGGCTTTGGTCTTATCAATCCTCTAATGAACCATCATAAACTTTGGTCTAAGTGAATCATTTAAACATCGTTGATCATATGTTGCCACGTTGAACACTTGAAATGAATGATATATTTGGCAAAAAGCAAATGAAACTTTTTGTTGAGAAGCTTTGATTTTATTAATCTTCTAATGAGTTTTCAAATGCAAGTTTCAAGATGGTCATTCAACTAACCTCTAATTTCTAATTCACTAACAATTGACTTTTACTTTGAGTTTTTACTTTATGCTTTTTATTTTATGCCTTTACGTTTATGTACCATTTACTTTGGCATTTACATTTCATGTCATTTTTATCTTTGCTCACTTGAGAATTTATCTTTATGTATTTTTTTTAATCTTTGGTCACTTGAGCTTTCATTTTATTTTTGAAAACACTTAATAATCAACTTGAACATTAAAAAACCTTAAGGTTACTCAGACTATTTGGTACTATCCTTGGTATAATGGAGTTTTGGACTTCTTAGACTTAGGATTAGAAGCCTTGATACCCTTGGGATATTGTGATTTTGTTGTTATTTTGTCTGGAGTTCTTGGGGTTCACCCTAAGACATTGGGTTTATTTTATTTATGTGCAGGTTATTCTGATTATATGCTTTGTCTGCGATTGAGGATTCCCCTGTATACAGTCGTTACTCTGCCCATTTTTTGTGAAGACTTAATGCATCTGAAGCATGGTATTTTTAAGTGGTTTAGTATCTTTGCTTTCTTGGTTTTAATTTAAAAGATGAGAACTCTACATTGAATCTTTATGTAAAGTGTTGGCTTCTTGTTGGTTAGACGATTCTTTTTCCTAACTTTTATCTTATGCCTTTGGATAGTCCTTTCATCTCCTCCTATCTTCTTTAATTTTAAAAACCTTCTCCCTCCTTTTTAAAACTCCTCTTGTTTTCTAACTATAATCGCTTTCATAGTAAACTTGTACCTAGGTCCGTGCATTTTCAAAAATATTTTCTTAATCAAACTTTAAACAACTTAATCATGCTTTGACATTTTTGTGAGAAGACTAAAAGTTAATCAACCTCATTCAAATAATTTTGCCACTTTGGCTTTATACTTTTAAATGTTCTCAAAAGATTAGACTCTTGTCAATCCTTGTAGTGATGCGAGCTACTATACTTCCTCGATATGTAGTGAAGAGAGATATTTTCCACTTGGGTGTTAAGCGAGGTTTTGTTGATTTTAAAATCCAAGCTATATCCTCCACTTTGAGATGACTCAAATTCTCCTTTCTCATAATCGTGGGTAGTAAGTATGTTTTCCACTCGGAGATGACGATGATGTCTCGTCTCTTAAAATTAACAAACACCCATGTGTTTTAAATATTTTTTTAAAGGTGAACTACGAATAAACCTGATCCCCTATTGCACGGAAGGTGGTACGTAGGAAGAAAAGGTTCACAACCGCGGCGGCTGCAAAAATTATAAAAAAATACTTCTCTTCTCACCCCACCATCTTTTTTTATATACAACACTTATAACAAAGATACATAAGTTTTCAAAGAGGTTCATGCAGAGTACCGTATATGTTAAGGGTGATAACACTTTCCCTTTTCATAACCAACCCACGTACCTAGATTCTCTCCCCCTTTTTTTTTGGTTTCTTCGCTCTTTTCCTATTTCCTTTGGAAATAATAAAGCGCGGTGACGATTTTTTATTTGACCTGTGCGAGTTAAGTCAATCCAATGGATTAGTCTCAACATTTCTACTGCTACATGGTCAAGATGTTATGGCATCTTGCTCAACATTAGGTTGAAATACATATTTTCCAAATGAAACATGTTTGTATCAAATTGTTGCCAACTACTTGTTTTATCAAAATTATTGCCAATCATAAAATCGAAGACCTAACAATCTCTCCCTTTGGAAAATTTTGGCTAAAACAACATTTTCACAATAACCCTGGAGAGAGGAATAAAACCACAAACACAAGTTACATGAATACATGTAAACTCTATAAAAACATAACATAGCTCAAGATCTTGTACAATGAGACAATTTTACTACTCCCCCTATCATACACAATCAATCCTCCCCCTCATGGTAAAATCCAAATCTGCAGAAAACAAACCAAACATGAACACCACATGTTCACACATTAGAGGCACATGCAACAGAATAAAATATGCCTTAAAAATAACACCACAACTATAGCAGCAACTGTAGAATAACCAAACATATCAACCTATCATGCTCCCCCTGAATAGTTACATTCAACAAGTAACCACAAATGCTACTCTCCCTTAGTAGTAGCAAATTTCCTATCATAATGATAAACCAACATGTTAAGACATGTGGTGTAACAATAGGACACAAAAACACAACCAACACTTTACTCCCCCTTTTTAGCCAAAATATTGATAAAAAAATAGTAAATGTGCACAAGTTAAAAACACATATATTGCACACTAGAAATACCACATATAGAAGCACAAAAAATTAGATGGAAACACATACACTCTTGGTTAACTTTAGATGGTCTTCCACCTCTTCTCCCTGTCAAAGAGACTTCTGCATTGCTTGGTGTTGTAGCCAACCCCAATGCCTTGTAGAACACCTTCCTTTCAACCCTTCTTAGTGAAGAATGGAAAAACACAAGAAGGGGGATGGGGTTGAATTGGGGTTTTCAAAAATAAGACAATATGACACGTTGGTTATCTTGGTTTGTTTGAACTCAAACTACTCCAGTTCACCCGCCAAGGTGATTTCGCCTCTCTCAACCGAGGTCTTAATCTACTAATCAAAACTTGATTACACAAATACAATGACTATTGTCAATGTCTTCTTGAGTTTAAACCACAACTCATTTTTTCTCATGGTATTACAAAATAAATCAAATAAGAGTATGTATAATGATATTCCTAAACAAAACTATATCACAACAGTGATGTATACACTAGTGTAAAGCACATGATATAACTGGTAAAAATATATCTCTTTCAGTGTGCAGTAGTGTTATATGTGATTTCTTCTTCAAGTCTTATTTATATAGGAGAGGCATATGGTACATGAGAAAATGTTTTTAGAAGGTTGATAAATAGTTGTTAATGCACTTTCCAAAAATATAGATCTTGTCTTGGTTCAGCCGTTACTTTTTGATATGTAATGAATGAGTTGTAATATATCAGAACTTTTCTTCCTTGGGATCTTATCAGAATAAGAATATTACCGTTGAGACTTTAGATCCTCGGAGTTTCTTGATATTCATTAGAACTTGGATGATACGTTGAAGCTTCTTTTACAAATTAGAGTTTTTACTATCATAGTGTAGCTTTAGTGCTGAATCTTTAGAAGAATTGTATAAATGAGTGTGTTGAGACTTCTTTTGTTCTTTCAGAACATTAATTATTAGAATATCAAAGCTTTGCTTGCAGCGTTGGTGCTTCAGAAGTTATAACATCAGAACTTATTTTATTTATCGTGTTACACATATTTGCTTCTAAGTTTGTTATGTCTAATCAGAGCTTCAAAAACGTAAATCTCTCATCATCTTCTATGCTTCTTATATCAGATTTTCTCTGCATATTTTAATACATAATTTAGAGAGCATATTTTTTTTATAAATATCATGTGTTTGTTATTATCAAAACTATTACAAGGATGTAGAACCAAACTATTTTCTAACAATCTCTCCCTTTTTGATGATGCTAAAAACTTGAATATTTTAATAGATTACTTAAGAGCATAAACAATTAGGGTCTCCCCCTGAGTTGATTACTCAGATAAATAAAAAAATACTTCCCTAAATATGTTCTGATCAGAGTTTTGTGATGGTAGTTTTGATACATCCACGTGATAGAAGTTACTTTCAAGAGATTTTTCCTGTTTTCTTTCAGAAGATAAAAAGAAAGTTATGATATTCAAAATGTTTGAGACTAAGTCTCGATACTGTTATATTCGAAATATCTTACGTTCTCCCCCTTTTTGTCAAAAATAAAAAAGCAATAAAAACACTTAAATATAACAAAATGGATATTATATTCAAAATGGATTAAAATAAACAAAAAGAGGTATATAAGCAGAAGATTGAAACAAGAAACAAACATAGCAGAAACAAAACAATGTATCAGAATTTAAGGTTGAGGAGGTGGAAGTCGTATGAATAGGGATTCCAATAAACTCTTGATCTGATTGTTTGATTCCTCTTGTTTCCTAAGCATCTCTTTAATTTCTTTTCTCGTTTCATCCTATTTGTCTAGCCTTTCATTAAACAAAGTGTTTTCTTTCTTCAACTCCTCTAGAGTTTCCAGCACAAGAGAGGAGGAGGCTGTTTCAATAGAAGAACCCATATTCTCATAAATAACTGCAACAAATTCTTGCTCAAGAGATTCTTCGACAGTCTTGCCTTTATCTTGAAACATGACCAGAGGGAGAGGTTGAGGTTCAAGAGACGGTTCATTACATTTTGATATCTAAGAGGCTTCCCAAAAGGTGTTATCTAGAATAAGTAGGGGTTTCTTTACTTAGTGTTGTAGAACTTGATCCTTGAAGATTTTCCGGTGATCGTAGAAGTTTTGTTGAGAGATTTCATATTTGAGTTCCTTTAGCTTCAGAGATTCAGAATTATACCATTTTTTGAACTTAGTCGATTGAGAATCAGATGCAGTTGGGTTAAGATTTTCCATGCACTCTTGCTTCAAGGAGTTAACCCTTTTCTGTATTTCTGTTTCAACAATCAGCAGATATTTACCAGCATCTGATTTGGATATTTTCGGTGATGGTTTTGGAACGACTATTCTTTGAGAATTTATGACAAGATTGTCCCAAGCTTCTAAATTGTTGTACCCCTATTCTCCCCCTAAGATTCCTTCATCATATCATATCAATTCAATCACAACAAGATCACATTAGGGTTTGGTTCTTCTTCCTATCTTTAGCTTTTACTCTATGAGGAATCACCAAGAACCTTGACTTTTACTTTGTGATGATCTATGTTTTGTATTGATTATCCTTTAACTAATAAATACAATGAGTGTTTTCCTCAATTGTTGATGTTGTAGGTAAAAGCACAATACATTCCATCAAGATTGATCTAGGAATTCATGAGTTCATTTATGTGCCTTCCTCAACAAAGCTTCATTGAGTTTCAAGCCCCATCATTAAATATGTTTTGAAGTAATGTCATGACAAAGTCTTTTATGATTCATCATGCCTCAAGTTGTCAAATTTAGTTCAAAAGTACAAGGGTTGATTGAAGAAGTTTGACTCAATTGGACAAGTCTTTTATTTCAATGATCATAAGTACATACCTCCTTCAATTCTCAAGATTTGGAAGTGGTTTTGGTTGCTATGGTTTCTCCTTATCATCCTCAAAGACTTATATTCACATGACAAGGGTATTTGTGCAAGAAGGTTGGTCAAAATTGCAAAGGTTTCCCAAGGCATTTTCTTGCTCTAGGAGTTAGGGTTTTGAACTTCAAAGGGGTATATCTTGCTCATCTTTTGGTATTTTTGAATGATTCCAAATACTTCCTTCTCTTAAAAGGGTTATTAAAAAATCACTTTAAAATTTTCAAATAAATTTTGTGTGGAAGAAACTTGATGATGAAGAAAGATCACAAGTCCTCTAGATGAACCCTAAAATTCCCTTATGTGACTTCAAATGATCACAACTTGATCAATTTTTATCTCTTTGAGCCCATTATTTTCCATAATTATCTTGAAGATGTGAACTTCAACCTTTCTTTTATGTGCAAAGTGTAAAAATGGATGGAAGATGCCCTAAGGATGCAAAAGATTATAGGTCATTTCATGAATTTTAGCCAACATCAACAAGTCATAACTCTCTCAATTTTTAGAGATTTTGAATGGTTCAAGTTTAAAAATGTCATTCAAGAGATCTATTTCATTCCGTATTTTTTTCTCAAGAAAAAATTTCAAGAGGAAGGTCATGTTTGGATGCAAGACATTATAAGTCATTTTTAAGGAAAAACTTAAAATTTTTCAAAGTATGGAAAGTGAACCTTTTTTTCTCAACTTTGACTCGTTACAACTTTCAGCTCAAACATACATTTGATCCCATTCTTTACACATTGTAAAGCTTGTAATATCCTCTTTCTAAAGCTTCAAGAATCATGCCCTAAGACCCCTTAAGTTGAGAACGCCATGGGTTTGAATTTGGCAATTTAAAACTTAATTTTTACCAAGTCAGAAATTTGAAACTCTTGTTTTGGCTTCTAATCACAAAATTGTTGCGCGTTTTTTCTCCTAAACATGTTTACTGAACTTCCAAAAGTGATTAGTGCATCAAAACGCAAGGATTGGGCGAGTTTTGATGCAAAACGGATAACACTTTGCTCGTGTATCAAGTTCACATGATTTCCCTCCAAACTTCATCATTTCACACACTTGAACATCCCATTTGATTCCCTATAAATGGAGAGTCATCCCTCATTTATTTTCTCAAGCTTAGAAATCTAGAATCACCCTGCCAAACTCTCTCTTGAACTCAATTTTCTGTAACTTCGAATTTGTTCTTACAACTTTTCTCAATCATTTTTCCTTGTTAATTCACCTTCCTTGAACCTCACTGAAGCTAAAAGAAGAAGAATTAAGCTCTAAAACTCCTTGAATCATGCTAGCCAAGTCCAATTTTAGAGCTCTGCAACTTAACTTCAATAAGTAGATTCCTTCACCAATTCTCTCAAACTTTAATACTATTATGAAGCTCTCATCATCCTGGTCCTAGTATCAACACTTGTTTTTAACTGGAAGCACATTTTGACTACGAAATTTCAAATCCCTTTTCAAAACTTCTCTTCCAAATTGTTTGAGCTACAATTTATATAAATTTTTCGCGAAGATATGGTTATCTTCGTCTTGATGAGACATAGCGAATGACATAGGTCTGAGCTTCTGATTTTACACTTTGAGGGACTTGTGTTTCACGTTGGATGGAGGTTGAAGATGACCAACGTGTCATCTTCCAACCAATTATGGCGTGCCATTTGTTTATTTATTTTTGAAAATTTGATTTTATATGTGATTCAGTGATTTATTCAATAATGACCATGATATGCATAACGCGTCTGATCCATTGGATTAACTTACTAATTTTGACTCTCAACCATTGGTCCATATTTTTTTGACTTTATTTTATTTTCTAATTTTTATATTTAAATTGTTTTAAACTTAAAAAATTCATAGAAAATTCATTTTTACTCCAAAAAATCAAAAAAAAAAATTATGGAAAACACTTTTGATTTTTCTCTTTCTGATTCTTATTTTTTCACAATTTTATTTTGTGTTTTGGTAATTTTTATAATTTTTCACTTTATTTGAGTTGTTTTAAATGTTTAAAAATACTTTTCTTCATTTTTAAATTCTGAAAAAAAATAGGGAATGATCCAATGATATTTTGACAAATATTGGTGACCTTATTTATTTTTTATTTCTAACTTTGTTTTTTTTAAAATCATTTTTGGTTTATTTTACCTACTTCTTTTAATTTCAAAAATAGTTTTTGACTTTAAAAAAATTACCAAATTTTTTATATAAATATTTGAACTCATTCCTGATTTTCCTATGGTCTTACTTATTTTTACTTGATTAATTTGAATATAGTTTCTAATTTTCTCTCTTATTTCCATTTTATAATCATTTTAAAAACCTTATTTCTTTTATTTTAAACATAATTTGTTTTTGTATATATTCTGGCTGATCTTGGATTAAAATTTTGGTCATGAACTTTATTAACATCATTGGATCCATGGTGTTGAGTCTAACTCCATAAAAATGGATGAATGATTTTAATAATAATTTGATTAAATTTTTGGTTCAAATGTGGTTTATTCATTTCCCCTTCCCTCTTCATCTTATCCCATTCTTATTGAACCAAATGTTATTGGAGCATAATTTACATTTCATGTCTCAAAACATGAGTTGAATAGATTGCTATTGACCAGCCTCAAAATAGGTGCAACTTCTATATAAGTCAACTTACGATTGTTTAACACAGCGCTAAATTATGTCCTGATTTGAGAAAATGATCATTCGTGGCCCAAACCTATATTTGCAAGCCCAAGTATATTAATTTGAACCCTTTGATCCAATAAACTTGAGACATATTGTTAGGAGGCTTTGGTTCTACCAATCCTCTAATGGAACTTCATCAATTTTGGTCAAAGTGAATCACTTAAACATCATTGATCATTAAGTGTTATCTTGAGAATTCTTAAATGGATGATATACTTGACAAAAAGCCAATGCAACTTGTTGTTGAGAGACTTTGGTTCTACCAATCTTCTAATGAGTTCCAAATGCAAGTTTTGAGATGGTCATCCAACTAACTACTAATTCCTAATAATTGACCTTAATTTATGCTTTTATTTTATGCTTTTACTTTGTGTACCATTTACTTTAGCATTTACATTTATTACTATTTTTTTTATCTTCGCTCACTTGAGCCTTTATCTTCATGTCATTTTTATTTTGCTCACTTGAGTTTCTCATTTTCTTTTTTAAGATACCTAATAATCAACTTGAACCCTAAAAGCTTTAGTGTTACTTGGACTACTTGGCTACTATCCTTGGCATTATGGAGTGGTGGACTTCTTGGACTTATTATTAGAAGCTATGGCCTACCTTGAGCCTTTGTGAACTTGATTGTTATTTTTTCTGGAGTTCTTGGGGTTTACCCCAGGACATTGGCTTGTTTGTTTGCTTTGTGTTCAGGTTATTGTGATTACACACTTTGTCTGTAATCTGGAATTCATTTGTGTACAACTGTTACTCTGTCCAATTTTTGAGAAGACTTAATGTAATTAAAGCTTGGTATTCTTAAGAGGTTTATCAATTGTTTGCTTTGTTTTAAATCCAAAGGATGTAATTCTACATTGACTCATTGTGTCAAGTGTTGGCTTCTTGTTTGGTTAGATGGCTCTTCTCCTTAGCTTTTACCTTATTCTTTAGAGTAGTCTCTTCATCTCCTCCTATTTCATTAATTTCAAAAATCTTCTCCCTGCTTTTGAATAATCTTCTTGTTTTAAAACTTGAACCACTTTCATAACAAACTTGATTTAGGTCCATGCATTTTAAAAATATTTTCTTAATCAAATTTTAATCAATTTAATAATACCTTGATATTTTTTGTGAGAAGACTAAAAGTCAATCAATCTAACTCAAACTATTTTTGCCATTTTGGCTTTTATCTTTAAAATTTTCTGAAATTATTTGACTCTTGTCAATCCTAATAGTGATGCGAACAACTATACTTCTATAATATGTAGTGAAGTGAGACATATTCCATTTGGGTGTTGAGTGAAGCTTTGTTTATTTTAAAATCTAAGCTATATCCTCCACTTTGAGATGATGCAAATTCTCCTTCCTCATAATTATTGGTAGTAAGTATGTTTTCCACTCGGACAATGACAATAATGTCTTATCTCCTAATACTAATCAACACACACGTGTTTTAAAATTTTTTTAAAGGTGAACTATGAGTATCTTGATCCCCTATTACACTTAAAGTGGTACGTAGGCACTAAAGGTTCACAACCGCGGCGGATGCAAAAATTATAAAAACATTTCTTTCCTTATCTCCACCTTCTATTTTTATACAACATTTTATAGCTAAAATATCCAGATTTCTAAAGAGGTTCCTGCGGAGTACCGTAGATGTTTAAGGTGTTAATACCTTCCCTTTGCATAACCAACCCCCTTACCTAGAATCTTTCACCCCTCTTTTGGGTTATTTGCTCTTTTCCCATTCCTTTGGTAACAATAAAGCGCGATGGAGATTTTTATTTTGATGTGTGCGTGTCAACTTAATGAAATGGCTTAGTCTCAACATTTCTACCGCTACACAGAAAAAATGGCGACTTCACTGGGAGAGATTGACCTCTTACTGGTCCATCCCTAAGTGGGTTGAGCCTATCTTTGTTTATTTATGTATATGTGCTAACTGTTTGTTGTATATTATGTGTTGTATATGTGTTTGTCTGGATTTTCCTGGTTTTCAGAGTGCTTGGTGATTTCTCATAAGTCCTATACCCGGACTTGGGTAAGCTTAAGATAGGACGGACGGTATAGTCATGTTAACTTTGAGGGAGTAATCCCAAAATAGGAGGCATGAGATCCCCAACTTAGTGGAGGCCCCTATGACTGTAGTGTTGTTTACCGAGTAATCGGGAAGACGTATAACTTTCAACCTGGGAACTTGCTGAAACTGAGGACCGTAGAATACCTAATCCATCTTAGCCTTTTAGGTGTAGTGCGGAAGCTATGACAGAGTAATCCAGAAATAGTTGTCACACGATACTATGCTCGGACGATTTTTTTCTTGAGAATATTACTAATTACCGAGTTAATCAGGAAGTCGGCAATATCCGAAAGAAGGATGTAGACTCTGGGAACCTCCATAACCTTATCTGGAAGGTGATAACTTTTATACCACATCTTATGCGTAGTACCTTCGACCTCATACTCGTGACGTTGAACCTATGAACTCCATGTTTGTGATCTTGTATGTGATTGTTGCATCACGCATTCATGCACCCATGAGAATCTCATAAAGACATTTTATTTCAAGGGACTTAAAAGTTGACTCTTTGTGAATATCTCAGGTACTTTTGGACTATGGATTCTGGAAAAAGAAAGACCGAAAAGTACAGTTTCAAAGATCCTAAGATAGATGAGTTGATGAGTCTGATTTCCGAGATTGAGTGTTTTGCAGATTTTTGGAGGAAGTATGGATCCATCATTTCTCTCATGAAGCTCATGATGAAGGAGTGTATTCTCTCGACTTTGGTCCAGTTCTATAATCCGATGTATCAATTCTTTACTTTCCCTGATTATCATTTGATGCCTATACTAGAGGACTATTCTTATCAGCTGGGTTTGCCTATTACCGACAGTGTTCCTCTTACTAGTTTGAAGGGGGAGCCAAAATCCCATGAGATTGCTGCTTTGATTCATTTGGGAAAGTCCAAGGTTGAATCACACATGACTACCAAAGGAGGGATTAGAGGATTACCAGCTTAATTCTTCTTAGATAAAGCTTGCTACTTTTCTAGGATGAAGAGTAGGGTTGCTTTTGATGCCATTTTTGCTCTACTTGCTTATGGGGTTTTCTTGTTTCCAAATGTAGACAAATTTGTTGATATCAATGCCATCAGGATCTTTATGATCGAGAACCCGGTCCCTACATTATTGGGTGATGCTTATTACTCTATTCATCTTCTGGATTCTTATCATGGAGGGACGATCATTTTCTGTACGTCTTTGTTGTATCAGTGGTTTACTTCTCATTTGCCTCGATCTGATGCTTTCTGGGATGCCAGGAAGGAACCCCGTTGAGCTCCAAAGATCATGAAACTTACTCATTCATATATTGTTTGGTACCATCAGGCTTACCATGATGTAGAGATTGTCGACAGTTGTATTTGTTTCCCCAATGTACCTCTTCTTGGTACAAAGGGAGGAATTAACTACAACCTTGTTCTTGCACGGCGACAACTTTAATATCCAATGAGGGATAAGCCAAATAATATTCATTTGAGTAGTTTCTTCCTAAAAGAGGGAGAAAACCATAAGGAAGCTAAGGAGCAGACTGCAAAGACTTGGCGTCACATTCACAGGAAGAGTAGGAAGGATTTGGGACCTAGGGCGGCTGTTTCTTTGAAGCCTTATCTTCAATGGGTACAAGAAAGAGCCATTCAGTTGAAGATGCCGTATTCCCGAGAAGCACCTATGCCTGATATGTTTCTAAAGACTACTCTTCCCCTATTGGATGATATGGAAGAGCTCTAACTTGCTTTAGTCAGGATGCAGCAGGAAAAGGAATCTTGGAAGAATAAGTTCCAGATTCTAAAGGTTTCCTTCCAAGCTGATTTGAAGGAGAAAGATGACTTGATTGAGATTCTTGAGAGTCGTACTGTAGAGACGGTGGAGAGGGAAGGGGATTTATTTTCCTCTAAACCTCAATCAGGTCCTAGTTTCTCACTTCCTAATTCAGATGATTGGAAGGAGGTCGCCACCAGATATGCAGAAGAAAACTAGAGGTTGAAGTCTCAGATTGCCAGACTTACAGGGAAGCGACAGCATATAGAGTGATCTCCATCAACTTTGCTTCTTAGGGTTTTAGACTTTACTTTCCTCTTGAACTTTGGATTCTTGAAACTTGTAATCCATTTTGAAGTTATTATAATAAAAAATTTCAGTATTTCAAATGTGTTATTACTTTGATATATTCAAAATTGTCTATAAATCTTTAAGCCCCTTAAAATAGTAATAATAAAATAAATCATGTGCATTGCACATCATGCATCATATTATACATACTTCTTGCATTTTTTTTCATATCCAGGTGTCTTACTGAGCTTCTTTACTTTAATAGTAAATTGTCTCACAAGTACAATACCTGAGCTAATTTGAGAATGAGGATGGATAACCTAGAACAAGAGAATCGCGAGTTGCACGAGGAAGTTTCTGCTCTAAAGGCCAGAATGGCCAATCTCATTACTCTGATGGAATCTCTGGTGGCTGCTCAGAATCATCCACCGATTGTTCAGCCTCAACAGACAATGGTTACTACTAAAGCTCTGACTATTCTTATTTTTGCCACTCCAGTTGCTGTTCAGGATCGTATACCTCCGAGATATCCTTGGGGAATGCCAGAGAAATTTATGCCAGAAGGTTTTAATCAGGATCCCCAGATTGCTCCGATTACTCAGACTGCTGCTACTTCCGCACCTCCTGTGGTGCACGTTACCTCTACTGCTAGAAATGAGGTTCACTATGCCGCACCTCCCATGGTGAATATGGCCCCATTTGCTAATGATGAAGTGTATCGCCTTATTCCTACCCCAAGTGAAAGCTTGGGTTTCTATGACCAAATAGACGATTTTCAAGACCAGTTTGATAAGATGCAGAAAGATTTGAAGGACCTCAGAAGAAAAGAGCTGTTTGGGCAAAATATGAATGGTATGTGTCTGGTTCCAAATGTGAAAATACCTGCAAAGTTCAAAGTATTGGAGTACAAAAAGTACAAGGGAAACAATTTCCCTCTGTGATACGGTGGAAGAAGCGACTGTTTAATACTGGTTTGCATTTTGTGTTTTTTGTTTGCAAAAGGTTGCGGTAAGCAAGAGTCGCCATCGACTTTTATTTCATCCAATCATGGAAAAGGAAAAAGAACAGAAAAAACCTTTTTTCGAGATATTCTGAGTACGGGGTAGATTATAGGAAGGGAAGGTGTTAGCATCCTTTCTATCCGTAGTTATCTACGGGCTCTTAGGTACTTGCTCATTTTTCAAATTGCTTGTGTGTGTTTGTCTTGAAAATGTTTTTACTTCGTGATAACCCTGGTATCAGTCCTCAAGGATGTGACGAAGTTTATTTTGAAAATTGTTTTGAAAGGTGTTTGTGTGAAAATGTTTGTTTTGAGCAAGTACCTACTAGCATCTACCTACTCGAAAAAAGATTGTTTTTTATTCTATTTCCTTTAGACAGCGCTATCCCACTATTAAGGAGTAGGTAGCACCGTCGTTGGAGTTTGTAAGGGACATTCGAAGGGGACAAGTACAATCACTAAAGCAATAGTTAGAAAACCTTAGTAATAATCCTAAAGTCTTAAGATCTTTTCGAGTCAACATTTTCGAGGCAACATTTCCGAGGCAACATTCGAACGGGACAATTTGATCTCTTTAGACTGGAGGGCAACCACTAAAATCTCCTATGCTTAATGATTGTTTATCGAAGGCAACCGAAGTGAGGTAAACCCTAGGAGTGAACATGTGCTAGTGATTTATTTCATTTATTTAATCTTTTCACATTAGGTGATCTACCGTTTTAATTTTCAATACATTCTTGCCATACAATCCTATTAGCCATACATCTAGACAATTAAAGATTGCGGAAATTAAAAGCGGAAAAGTAAATCTAATTATTACAAGGCTTCGGGGAATGGGGATTACATAACCAAAACTTGGGGGAAATTAAACAGTAAATAAAACCCTAGTTTAAAAGACTATTACAACCTCAGAGCAATTACAAAATATAATAAAAAGTACGTACGATAAACGTAAATGCGAGAAATTAGGGTTTTGACCCATGAAAGCCAAATTGAATTTAATTAAAGAAAAAAAAATCATTTTTTGTCATTTTTATTTAAGGAAATAAAGAATAAATTGCAAAATATCCTAATCACTAATTAAGTTTTAATTATGAAAAATCATTAAATTAATGAAAAAAAAACAATTAACCTATTTTTGTGTTTTTATTTTGAGAAGGTATTAAAATTAAGAATTAAACCTAATTTCTATTTGATTTTAATTATGAAAAAAAAAATTAAGTTAACCTAATTAAACTAGTTAATGCAATTAAATATTTTATGAAAAAAAAAGACTAAACCTAATATTGTTTGTGATTTTCTGATTTTTATGTTTTGATTAAATATGATTTTTTGGAAAATAAATAAATTAAAACAATAAAAAAAATTGAAATAAAATAAAAAAGAAAAGATTGGGTCTGTGTGGTAGAATGCAGACTGGGGGGTTCATTGCCAAATTATTAGGCCCAAATTGGTTGGCCCATGTTCCTTGCGTGTGATCCCATGTGGATTAGCTTCAGAGAGTGCACCATGGGCTGTTGTGGTTGGACGCTGGATCTGGACCAAGGGATGATCCAAAGGGTAGGATTTGTGAGTGTATGATGGATGCATGGAATGGTGATGTACTGAATCTGTAGTAAATTGTTAGGAAAATAAAAAAAGTGTGAATTAATAATTAAAAACCTATCTCTGATTAATTTACAAGTTAATTATGAAATAAAATCAATATTGATTAAATCAAAACAACTTTTATGTCAAAAATTATTTTAATTAATTGAAAGCCTAAAACTAATATTTAATGATTTTTTTGTGATTTTCTATGTTAATTAAATTAATGATAGAAAACAAATCAAGTGAAAAAAAATAAATGAAAAGGGTTAGGAAAGAAAATAGTCAAAAAAGTGAAAAATGCATGGGGTGGATGATGAACCCATGCCCCTTGGGTCACAGTTAGGCACCTCATCCACCAAGCCAAGCTATTGTTTGTGATTCAAACCTGTTCTACATAACAACAAGAACTCATTTGGACAGTTAATAAACATTAGCAATGCATGAAATTAATTATATGAATGTTTGAAAGAAAAGCAAATCGGAGAAGATGAGTATGCTTGTTTCAAGAATCAATGGGCATGACTTTCGACCTATTCTTACCCTTGATACCTCAGGAATGATTTGTAATTGATGGCTTGGACTGAAAGTGGCTGGATCTTCGGTTTTGACTTTGCACTAGTTTTAACAGAATTTGAGGTTTTTAGAGAGCATTCTTGGGAAGTCAATTTCGTACTCCCTAGTGTATGAGGGTGTTGTGTTTATATAGAGGAGGAATTTAGGTCAAAAATAATGGAAGAAATCTCATGGTATCTTGAGGAATTATGAAGATTTGATTTGATTTTGGCCTTGTATGATTTCTTTCCAAAATAGCTCCAATCATGAATTTTTCAATATAAATCATCCTTGCACGAATTACATGCCATGATATCTGTATATGGACTCATAATGTGCACAAAAATCCCAAGATTTGATTTGCTTTTATTATTTTACCATTTAATTTGATTTATTTTGGTTTAAATGAATAAAAAATCAAAATAAATGATACAAATAATAAAATAATAGGTGTAAAATCTTAGGGGTCGTGGGTCCTATTAGAAACATGTTTCAAACAAGAAAACACGGGCCCCTTTGGAAAAAATGCAAATTTGATCAATGTTGACTTTTGACAATTTTCCAAAAATTTCCAACTTTGACAATGCACAACTCTCTCAATTTTGACCCTAGGAGGGTATTCTTGGACTTTTTAGAAAGATTAGGATGGCATCTAAACAAACCTTTTGGTTTCATATCAATTGGATCTTCCATGTTCATGTATGAAGCTTTGACCCAAAAGGTGTTTTTGTTGACTTTTCAAAAGGACCTATAATGTCAAAATTCATATCTTTATATGAGTGCATATTTTGAACTTTTGAGATGAAGTTGAGTTGTAGGGAATTGCATCCTCTTCAAAATGAGCTTTGGATGGAAAATTTCTGATAAAGTATGAAGAAGTTATGCTTGGTCAAAGTTGGGTTGACTTTTACTGAGAAATCCTAATTTAGCAACTTTTGGGTTTTGATGAATTTGGAGCATTCCTTGGGGAATCATGATCAACCCTTGATCAAATGATGGAATTCACCTCAAAATGTTGATGTTGGACAAAAATCTCGAGGTTTGACTGTATGTGGGCCACAATTGACTTTTGACCTACTACAGTCGATTCTCAAGCATTTGAGCAGTTGATTGAGCAAACTTCTTATGCAAGGCCTGAAACTTGGCATGGATGATCTTGGGAACATAATAAGACCTTGGAAAGCATATGAGATCTTTTTGGTCCACCCATCTTGATGAAAATAGAAACCCTAATTTGGGGTATACTGCCTTAGGAGAGAGTTTGTCTGGTCAACTCTTAGGAAACCTTGAGCAAATTAGGGACCTCACTTGACATTTGTTGAGTAAAATGAGAGGGAAAATTTTTGGGTACAACAGCTGCCCCTGTTCAATCTTCTTAAACCTGAGGATGTATATTGGCTGCTCTGCCTTTCGTGATCTGAAGGTGGAAGATGATCGAACACTAGAGTGCCCATAAATTTGCACTCGCATGAAGTGGCACTTGATTCGTGATATCGGGAATGGGATTACAGATGCCATTCGTAGGTCGATGATGGAAGATTGTCGGAGATGGGCTTAAAGATGCCATCTTAGATGCGACGGAGAATCGTCGGAGATGGGCTTAAAGATGCCATATTGAGAATATGGATTTCTTGAGATATTCCTTTAACGAGAGTCCCTATTGTTGTTGTTGAGGAAGAATCTGATGAGGAATGTTGGTATCTGTCTTGGGAGATATAAAATTTTAGGAGCTTCAGTTGTCCGTTACTCTACTGGGGAATTAACTCCAGAGGTGAACTGCATGTCTGGTCAGTGTACAGGCTGTACCGCGACTTACTGGGGAAATGCGAACCCAATCGGGTTTGATCAGGTCCAGGTCTTACAGTGTTATGGGCTGCTGTTTGGAGATAAGAGAAAAGAAACTTGGATGGTAAGGTTATGAGAAGGAACCTGGATAGTAGGGTTAATTCGATATGAAAAGCCTAGATAATAGGGCTGTGAGAAGGAACCTGGATAGTAGGGTTACTTCGATATGAAAAGCCTGGATAGTAGGGCTGTGAGAAGGAACCTGGGTAAGGTTGTTTCGACATCAAAGCCTGGATAGTAGGGCTGTGAGAAGGAACATGGATAGTAGGGTTACTTCGATATCAAAAGCCTGGATAGTTGGGCCGTGAGAAGGAACCTGGGTAAGGTTGTTTCAAAATCAAAGCCTGGATAGTAGGGCTATGAGAAGGAACCTGGATAGTAGGGTTACTTCGATATGAAAAGCCTGGATAGTAGGGCCGTGAGAAGGAACCTGGGTAAGGTTGTTTCGTGAAGAGTTTGGGTAAAACTGTATCTGAACCGAGAAGGAACCTGGGTAAGGTTTCTTTGTGAGGAGTTTGGGTAAAACTGCATCTGAACTGAGAAGGAACCTGGGTAAGGTTGCTTTGTGAGGAGTTTGGGTAAAACTGCATCTGAACTGAGAAGGAACCTGGGTAAGGTTGCTTTATGAGGAGTTTGGGTAAAACTGCATCTGATTTGAGAAGGAACATGGGTAAGGTTGCTTTGTGAGGAGTTTGGGTAAAACTGCATCTGAACTGAGAAGGAACCTGGGTAAGGTTGCTTTATTAGGAGTTTGGGTAAAACTGCAGCAGGAACCTGGGTAAGGTTACTTCGGGATAAGTCTGTGTAAAACTTCGGCAGGAACCTGAGTAAGGTTACTTTCGGCTAAGTCTGTGTAAAACTTCAAGAGGAACCTGGGTAAGGTTACTTTGTGATAAGTTCGTGTAAAACTTCAGAAGGAACCTGGGTAAGGTTACTTTGGGATAAATTCGTGTAAAACTTCAGGAGGAACCTGGGTAAGGTTACTTTGGGATGAGTTCGTGTAAAACTTTAGGAGGAACCTAGGTAAGGTTACTTTGTGATAAGTTCGTGTAAAACTTGAGGAGGGACCTGAGTAAGGTTACTTTGGGAAAAGTTCGTGTAAAACTTCAGAAGGAACCTGGGTAAGGTTGCTCGTGATGAGTCCGTGTAGGGCTTTAGGAGGAAACTGGGTAGGGTTACCTCAGGATAAGTCTGTGTAAAACTTCGGCAGGAACCTGGGTAAGGTTACTTTGGGTTAAGTTTGTGTAAAACTTCAAGAGGAACCTGGGTAAGGTTACTTTATGATAAGTTCGTGTAAAACTTCAGAATAAACTGGGGTAAGGTTACATTGGGATAAGTCTATGTAAAACTTCAGAATAAACTGGGGTAAGGTTACATTGGGATAAGTCTATGTAAAACTTCAAGAGGAACCTGGGTAAGGTTACTTTGTGATAAGTTCGTGTAAAACTTCAGAATGAACCAGGGTAAGGTTACTTTCTGATAAGTTCGTTTAAAACTTCAGAATGAACTGGGGTAAGGTTACTTTGTGATAAGTTCGTGTGAAACTTCAGAAGGAAATGTATGAGAAAGCACCCGTGTAAGATTTTTCAGGATAAACCCGTGTGAAGCTGCATTTAGGAGAAGCCCGTGTAAGATTGCTTCATGATGAACCCGTGTAAAGCTGCATTCGATTGTGCAGATAATTACTCTGTTTAGTTTCAGGAGCTAATCTTGAACTTGCTGGAAGTTGTTGATGATAACCATCTTTCCTGAAAAGGTACATGATTAATCGTATATGATGCATGAAATGCATTGTATGATGATGTTCTCAAAATAAATGAGCTTATGATGGATGCAATATGTATGCGCACGTCATGATGTATGAACATGAAATTCTATTGTGGCACGTCCGAGTTTGGGAAAATAAATCCCTGACTGCTGTTGGAGAGTACTGGAAATTACATTCCTGATCATAGTAGAAAAGTGGTTCTTCTACTTCCACTGGAGATGGAGAACCGGAGATGACTATGATGGAGATTTTCTCCTTGTTTACAGCTACTCTGTCGGGGGAGAGACTCTGTTTGAGAATAACTCTGCAGGAGAATAACTCTGTTGGGGATGAGCTTC
The DNA here is from genome assembly GCA_948472305.1 of Vicia faba. Classification (NCBI taxonomy): domain Eukaryota; kingdom Viridiplantae; phylum Streptophyta; class Magnoliopsida; order Fabales; family Fabaceae; genus Vicia; species Vicia faba. Next base: position 1,400,310,508 of record OX451736.1, on the reverse strand, counting down.
TGTATTCAGAGAAATAAACTCTGCTCGGGAGAAAACTATATGAACTGCTTGCGATTACAAAATTGGGCTGGGGAATATAGACGTCGACTCTCCGAAAAAGATTGGATGGGGAAAGTAACTCCTGTTTGGGGAAGCAGAGATCAAAACTTTGGTTTCCTCTACTCTGTGGGGAGTGTAGATGTTACCGGGACGCATGCTAAGGATATGACAATGACTTCGTATCAAGACTTTTCTTCCCCTGTACCTGCTGGAGAAAGTGCCTGTGGAGGCCTTGTGGATTGAGTGTTATCCTAACTTATGAGGTGCTTGGTAACTGCCGATCAAAATGATAAGTCTTCTACTGATGGGAAAGTGACAAGATGACGGGACATAGTCATACACTTTAATCCCTAATTTTTTCCTGGACTGTCTTTTCAGATTTTTAGTCCACCGGGATACCCTTTTTTGCCCAAGCCGCCTTTTCAGGTTTTCGACTTGTCGGGTGTACAAATTTTTCATATGTATATCCCTAACTTTTGCCTGAACCCTTTTGGTTCGCCGGGATGCCCTTATTTTTGCCTAGGTATGTCAACCTAGCGGGTCTTTGTTCATGCGTAGTATTTTCCGACTATGTCCACGTTCACCGAGTACGGAGAATTGTCACTGTCCATAGTAGTAAGTGTTGCCACACTACCAGAAGATGTTTTTTTTATTGTACAGGATTCGTTGATGGAATTCATGCTCAATGTCCCAAGTGATTCATATGGAGATCTTCCCCTGGCTATTTGGCATCTTTGAGATATTCCTTGAATCTTGACTTGACTTCCCTAGATGATGGACAATGGTCATGTCGTGCCCCTTGGTTGGAAGTGTTTTTCCACTTGAGGTGATCCTTTTCATTGAGAAGGTTTTTTTTGTTCACTAGATATTTGTCATGCGAATCTCTATGTTGTTGAACAAATAGTCATATGCAAACAATAATATTTTAAGAATGCAAAGCTTATGACTGTCTTGAAATTTTTGAAAATGCATTTTTCAGTAAAACAAGCAAATTTTGTAAAATGTGATATCAACTCAGGATTTACAGCAAGTCCTACAGGAGTCAGGATACCTTTTGTAACAGTATGCTTTTGAACTAACCCATGCTTCATCTAGGACTTTTAAGGGTTATAACGTGGCCTGGTTCACAGTTCAAAAAACAAAGGATAATGGCTCAAAATTTATTTGTACCCACCCGCTCTTCGTGATGTTCTTCAGTCCTATGCTCAGTTAATTGTGCGTTAGAATCCCAGTTGAGTTCTGGAATATTGTCCTTGATGTTCCGGTGATGGTTCGGATACTGAAAGTTTACTTGAAAAAGGCAGTCATTTTGTAATCTTTTTTTTGCCGAGGATTTGTAGTAACCTCTTTTTTTGGTTTTACTATCCCTGTCTTTTGCCTGAACTGTTTCTTTTGTGATTGCAGTCAGCGGGATGCCCTAGTTTTTTTTCCTCAAGTCTTCTTTATAGGTTTTGACTTAGCGGGCTTTTATTTTGAGAGATAATGATTGCCTATCTTGACGATTATGCGGAACCATCACTGTCTTTTGATTTGGAAGGACGTCTTCGGTGCCATTCATTGTGTACGAAGCGGAAGATTGCGACTGAATGCGCCTCTGTATTAACTGAGAAAACTACCCTGCCCCAGGTTATGATTAAGGGTTTTTATTAGTGTGAAAAGAAAAACTCCTACTTCTTTGGCTCAAACGGATTGACTAGGGATTATCTTCCTTATAACTCCACTGTTTGGAATTTGAAACAACGCCTGTACATCGTCAGCGGGGTCTGTTCAAAAGCATACTGTAGAGATTATGGTATCATTTTCGTCATCCTCCCTCTAAAGGCTTACAACTTTTTATTAGAGAGTTGAATATCACAAAAAGGAACAAAGTTTAAATATAGTGAATACGAATGAATTGATTCAAAACAGACATATGCAATGCATTGATAAAGTAACAAAGTTTGACATGAATAAATATTTGAACAATCAAAAGAAAATTGCAAATTAAAAATTCTAATGAACAAAAGCCTCTTCGTCTGATCTTGTCGCTTCAGAGGACGTGCCTTGGAGGGATGGTAGAATAACTCAGCCTAACCATCTCGTGTAAACTCCAGCACTCCTTCATCAATCAAGTCCTGAATTTTATTTTTTAATGCCCAAACAGTCATCAGTATCATGCCCTGGGCTGTTGGAATGGTATGCACACCTTGCATCAGGATTGTAGTTAGGGGAAGAAGTCTTGGGATTCGGATGAGGTCCTATCAACGTGATCAGATTCATCCTTAACAGGTGTTGCAAAGCTTGAGACAGCAACATGTTGAGTTTGGTAAACTGCCTTTTGGGCATATCCGGCTTACTCTGATTAACCCGTTGTTTTTGGCGAGGTTGTTATTGTACCCGTGATGTAGTAGAAACTTAGAAAGGTCCGCTCTTCACCAAAACAACCTTTTGTCTTCTTGGAGGTTGATCAATGACTTGGTCCCTAGCCTCGACTGTTTGCTTCATACTATTATATCCGTCTTAACGAAGTTGGTTGATGATGGCTTTCATCTCTTCTTGTCTTCGGGCTAGGCCTTGGATAAGAGCCATCTGCCCCAACATCTAGGTTCTCATTGCACCTACCTCAGCTTGTAGTTGTTCCATCCGTTCGTCCTTATTGTCTTCAGGACTTTTCTTGACCAAGTTCCCAACGAGGAGTGTTTTCAACTCTTCTTGCCCCTTGGATAGGTTTAGGAATATTTCCCTGAACTAAGCTTCTTGAGTTTGAAGATCTCTGTTGTCTTGTTTGAGAGCCATTGCTGAAATAAACTGCGAGAACATGAGAGAACTGTACTGGAAGACCTATTATGCCATGATATGTATGATATAGGTATGCAATGTTTTCAAGGATCTCGCGGGATAAACAAGAAACTGTTAGAATTTGATTACAACTTGATTGAAGAAACTTCGTGTCATTGAGAGTCCTTCTTCAAGAGTCAAGCTCACCATATCGAGTGGGTCATAGCCACTGAATCAAGTTACCGTGTTTTAATCTCTAGACGGTATTGGCTAGAGGAAAATAAATCTGCTTGCCCCTTGCTAGACGTTTGGTTCATCATAACCTGCACCACATGCCCTTGAGATCCTTGAAATGGTTAAGGAAATGCTATGGTATGATGTTATGATGTGTATGCTATGCGTTTAAGCAAAAGTACGAGGTGATGTAAGCAAGTAAACCCGATAAGAAATCCAAGTTATTGGATAAGGACTGTAAACAAAACCTGCAAGGAACTCATGTTGTCAGATAATAAAACTGTGCAAGTAGTTCAAGTTGAAAGCACACAAGTCACACAAACAACCTTAGGTTTAGGCTTGCATGGGTTTTAAGGTAGTACCCTCTTGAAGTTTAGTGGGTTCAACCTGTCCTAAAAAGTAACCGGGTTCTAGAGGATCTCAATATCACTGACCATCCTTTATCGGCATTGTCTCAACTCACACAATCTTTTCTTGCAGCCAAAATATCCCGAAAGTATGATCTCAATGAGTGTAGCATCGAGTATCAACCAGTTCTCAGCTCTACATTGAGGCCGGCTATCTCACTACTTTCTAATGGCCAAGTTGGGCAATTAAAGGTTCTAAGGTCAGTTGATGCTTCACGACACCACGCGGCGGCCCCGTACTCTCCCTGATTGACTCAAGAGATACCGGTACCAACCAAAGTGCCACATCAACGTAGCTACTGCTTCCACTGTGCCGGTATACCCCAGCATAGTTCCCTCACAGTTTATTGCTACTTACCTAAAAGGTGTTCCCCAGATCCCGATGTAGGATCAAATAACCCAAACAGTTCCCATAAATATAAAGCAAGCAAGACAGTTAAGAGAAAGCAATTAAATATGACCTAGATCCTAAGGTTTACCCCACTTTATATTTCCCCAGCAGAGTCGCCAGTTCTGTGATACGGTGGCAGAACCGACTGTTTAATACTTGTTTGCGTTTTGTGTTTTTTGTTCGGAAAATGTCGCGGTAAGCAAGATTCACCACCGACTTTTATTTCATCCAATCATGGAAAAGGAAAAAGAACAGAAAAAACATTTTTTCGAGATATTCTGAGTACGGGGGGGTAGATTATAGAAAGGGAAGGTGTTAGCACTCTCTCTATCCGCAATTATCTATGGGCTCTTAGGTACTTGCTCATTTTTCAAATTGATTGTGTGTGTTTGTCTTGAAATTTTTTTTACTTCGTGATAACCATGGTATCAGTCCTCAAGGATGTGACGAAGTTTGTTTTGAAAATTGTTTTGAAAGGTGTTTGTGTGAAAATGTTTGTTTTGAGCAAGTATCTACTAGCATCTACCTACTCGAAAAAAGATTGTTTTTTGTTCTATTTCCTTTAGACAACGCTATCCCACTATTAAGGAGTAGGTAGCACAGTCGTTGGAGTTTGTAAGGGACATTCTAAATGGGAAAAGTACAATCACTAAAGCAATAGTTAGAAAACCTTAGTAATAACCCTAAAGTCTTAAGATCTTTTCGAGGCAACGTTTCCGAGGCAACATTTGCCAGGCAACATTCGAACGGGACAATTTGATCTCTTTAGACTGGAGGGCAACCACTAAAATCTCCTATGCTTAATGATTGTTTACTAAAGGCAACCAAAGTGAGGCAAACCCTAGGAGTGAACATGTGCGAGTGATTTATTTCAGTTATTTAATCTTTGCACATTAGGTGATCTACCGTTTTAATTTTCCAGACATTCTTGCCATACAATCCTATTAGCCATACATCTAGATAGTTAAAGATTGCAGAAATTAAAAGCGGAAAAGTAAATCTAATTATTACAAGGCTTCAGGGAATGGGGATTACATAACCAAAACTTGGGGGAAATAAAACAGTAAATAAAACCCTAGTTTAAAAGACTATTACAACCTCGGAGCAATTACAAAAATATAATGAAAAGTACGTACGACAAACGTAAATGCGAGAAATTAGGGTTTTGACCCTTGAAAGCCAAATTGAATTTAATTAAAGAAAAAAAATCATTTTTTTTTCATTTTTATTTAAGGAAATAACGAATAAATTGAAAAAATATCCTAATCACTAATTATGTTTTAATTAGGAAAAATCATTAAATTAATGAAAAAAACAATTAACCTATTTATGTGTTTTTATTTTGAGAAGGAATTAAAATTAAGAATTAAACCTAATTTCTATTTGATTTTAATTATGAATTTATTTTTTAAGTTAACCTAATTAAACTAGTTAATGCAGTTAAATATTTTATGAAAAAAAAAGACTAAATCTAATATTGTTTGTGATTTTCTGAATTTTATGTTTTGATTAAAAATGATTTTTTGGAAATAAATAAAATAAATAAATTAAAACAATAAAAAGAATTGAAATAAAATAAAAAAGAAAAGATTGGGCCTGTGTGGTAGAATGCAGACTGGGGGGTGCATTGCCAAATTGTTAGGCCCAAATTGGTTGGCCCATGTTCCTTGCGTGTGATCCCTTGTTGATTAGCTTCAGAGAGTGCACCATGGGTTGCTGTGGTTGGACGGTGGATCTAGACCAAGGGATGATCCAAAGGGTAGGATTTGTGAGCGTATGATGGACGCATGGAATTGTGATGTACTGAATCTGCAGTAAATTGTTAGGAAAATAATAAAAGTGTGAATTAATAATTAAAAATCTAACTCTGATTAATTTACAAGTTAATTATGAAATAAATCAATATTGATTAAATCAAAACAACTTTTATGTCAAAAATTATTTTAATTAATTGAAAGCCTAAAACTAATATTTAATGATTTTTTTTGTGATTTTCTATGTTAATTAAATTAATGATAGGAAACAAATCAAATGAAAAATAAATAAATGAAAAGGGTTAGAAAAGAAAATAGTCAAAAAATTGAAAAATGCATGGGGTGGGTGATGAACCCATGCCTCTTGGGTCACAGTTAGGCGCCTCATCCACCAAGCCAAGCTATTGTTTGTGATTCAAACCTATTCTACGTAACAACAAGAACTCATTTGGACAGTTAATAAACATTAACAATGCATGAAATTAATTATATGAATGTTTGAAAGAAAAGAAAATCAGAGAAGATGAGTATGCTAGTTTCAGGCATCAATGGCCATCGACCTATTCTTACCCTTAGATACGTCAGGAATGATTTGTAATTGATGGCTTAGACTGAAAGTGGTTGGATCTTCGGTTTTGACTTTGTACTAGTTTTGACAGAATTTGAGATTTTTAGACAGCGTTCTTGGGTAGCCAATTTCATGCTCCCTAGTGTATGAGGGTGTTGTGTTTATATAGAGGAGGAATTTAGGTCAAAAATAATGGAAGAAATCTCATGGTATCTTGAGGAATTATGAAGATTTGATTTGATTTTGGCCTTGAATGATTTCTTTCCAAAATAGCTCCAATCATGACTTTTTCAATCTAAATCATCCTTGCACGAATTACATGCCATGCTAGCTGTATATGGACTCATAATATGCACAAAAATCCCAAGATTTGATTTGACTTTATTATTTTACCATTTAATTTGATTTATTTTGGTTTAAATGAATAAAAAATCAAAATAAATAATAAAAATAATAAAATAATAGGTGGAAAAGCTCAGGGGTCATGGGTCCTATTAGAAACATGTTTCAAACAAGAAAACATGGGCCCCTTTGGATAAAATGCAAATTTGATCAATGTTGACTTTTGATAATTTTCCAAAAATTGACAACTTTGACAATGCACAACTCTCTGAATTTTGACCCTAGGAGTGTGTTCTTGGACTTTTAAAATTCTTAGGATGTCCTCTAAACAAACCTTTTGGTTCCATCTTAATTGGATCTTCCATTTTCATGTATGAAGCTTTGACCCAACAGGTGTTTTTGTTGACTTTTCAAAATGACCTATAATGTCAAAATTCATACCTTTTTATGAGTGCATATTTTGAACTTGTGAGATGAAGATGAGTTTTATGGGATTGCATGCTCTTAAAAGTGAGCTTTGGATGGAAAATTTCTGATAAAGTATGAAGAAGTTATGCTTGGTCAAAGTTGGGTTGACTTTTACTAAGAAACCCTAATTTTGCAACTTTTGGGTTTTGATGAATTTGGAGCATACCTTGGGGAATCATGATCAACCCTTGATCAAATGATGGAAGTAACTTCAAAATGTTGATGTTGGACAAAAATCTTGAGGTTTGACTGTATGTGGGTCACAGTTGACTTTTGACCTACTACAGTCGATTCTCAAGCATTTGAGCAGTTGATTGAGCAAACTTCTTATGCAAGGCCTGAAACTTGGCATGGATGATCTTGGGAACATAATAAGACCTTGGAAAGCATATGAGACCTTTGTGGTCCACCCATCTTGATGAAAATAGAAACCCTAATTTGGGGTATACTGCCTTAGGAGAGAGTTTGTCTAGTCAACTCTTGGGCAACCTTGAGCAAATTGGGGACCTCACTTGACATTTGTTGAGTAAAATGAGAGGGAAAATTTTGGGGTACAACACCCTCGTGCTCATTTGGTGATGTATTAAGGAGAATATCTACTCATACAGATGATCAATGCCCGTTGATTCATTTCATTCAAGATAGTTTAACCGGTGTAGCGTTCAAATGGTACATGAGCCTAGACAATGCCAATATTAATTATTTTAACGACTTGGGAGAAACGTTTATCAGACAGTACACGTTTAATATGGACATGACGCCTGACCGTGATTAACTCAGGGACATGGTTCATAAGGACGAGGAATCATTTAAAGAATATGCACATAGATGGCGTGAGGTAGTTGCCCAAGTGATTTCTCCAATGGAAGAAAAAGAGATGACAAATATTTTTCTGAAGACACTAGGTGCATTCAACTATTATAGAATGGTGGAGAGTGCGCCCAGAGATTTTACTGAAGTGGTGGTAATGGGAGTCCATTTGGAAAAGGTTGTAAGAGAAGTTCGTCTGACAAAAATTGAAGGTTCCAACAATGTGAAGAAGCCATCATATGGATTTGTTAAGAAGAAAGAGGGGGAGATTCAAGGGAGAAGAGTTAATCCTTCTAGAAGAAATCATCAGCGCCAACAACAGGTTGCCTCGGTAACCCCTCAGGGAAGTCAAGGGAAAAATCAGAGGAGAGAGCCTTTTGAATTTATTCCTATGAGTTATGCAGAGCTACTCCAAGCATTGATCTATAAAAAGTTGGTCCAGACTAGGCCACCTCCTACTATACCATCCCTTTTACCTTGGTACTACAAGGAAGATCAGACGTGGGCTTTTGCATCAGAGTGCACCACGACATAATGTAGAAAGTTGTTATCCTCTGAAGTCCGAGGTACATAAAATGGTTAGATTTGGCCTTTTGTCCTTCAAAGATGTCAGTCCTAATGTAAAAGATAAGCCTCTCCCAAAACATGGAGGAGCGAATGCTGTTAACTTGGTTGCTATTTGTCCAGGGGACTTCCGTATTTATGATATTAACTTGGTTAGAGGAGACTTGGTAAAGATGCATGCAAACCTTTGCGAGTTTAGTTACTATACTTATGACCATGGTGATTGTGGTATCTGTAGTACTAATATACAAGGTTGCGATAAGATAAAGGTTGATTTACAAGAGATGATGGATGAGGGCATCATCCATATAATCATGCCTTGGGAAGAGTATGAGGAGGAAGTGAACATGGTCTTTAGATGTTCTGGAGAATTCAGGATCTTTGATGTGGAACATATAAATGATGATCTCGTACAATTGCATGCTACTTTCTGCCACATGGATAGTCAGGAAGAGCACCACTATGGATCTTGCCGGGTTTGCTGTAGGGACTCCCGAGGATGTTCAATTGTGAGAAAAGGTATTCAGTTGTTGTTGGATAATGGAACTATCAAGGTTTCAAGCCAAAGAGATGATTACCCTGAGGTTAATGAGATTGAGGTTTATTTGGCTAAGGAAGAATCAAATGATGAATATGCTTCCGCGGATGAATTCTTTTCCTCAGATGAGGGTATGTTCTTTGGCGATGATTATTTGATGACCAAGTTTTCTAAATAAGGTGTGAATGTGATTGTGCCGTGTTTCAGTAATTCTTCCCCTATTGAAATTGAATACTATAGCAAGCCAGTTGTTTCCCCTGTGGTGATTTGCTTGCCAGGGCCCGTTCCTTACAAATCAGACAAAGCTATACCGTATAAATACAATGCTACAATTTTAGAGGACGGTGTGGAAGTTCCCATCCAGCCTTTGTCTAGTGTTGGAAATATTGATGAGACTAGTATAGTTACCCGCAATGGTCGTGTATTTCCACTGGTTGTTCGAGGAAATGATAATACTGGTAAGAATGCTGTGGAAAATGTTGAAGATAAGAAGTCTGCAGGGGAGTCCAGTGGTACTACCCTGGAGAAGGAAATATATAATATTTTGAAGATAATCAAAATGAGAGACTACCGAATTGTGGATCAGTTATTGTAGACTCCTTCGAAGATATCTATCTTGGTATTGTTGATGAATTATGCTACCCATAGAGAATCTTTAATGAGGGTGTTGGACCAGGCTTTCGTGGAGTATGACATGCCATTAGATTAATTTAGCAATGTGGTAGGTAATATTACATCATGTAATAACCTAAGCTTTTGCGATGATGAATTGCCTGACGAGGGGAGGAATCACAATTTGGCTCTCCACATATCCATGAACTGTAAAAGTGATTCACTATAAAATGTGTTGATTTATAACAGATCCACCTTAAATGTGATACCGAGGAGTATGCTGATGAAGTTGAAATATCAAGGGGCTCCCATGCGCCCAAGTAATATTATTGTCAAAGCTTTTGATGGGTCAAGGAAGTCAGTTATTGGGGAGGTCGATCTGCCTATTCAAATATGTCCGCATATGTTCTAGATGACTTTCCAAGTCATGAATATTGTACCCACATATAGTTGTCTACTAGGAAGACCATGGATACATGAAGCAGGGGCCGTCACCTCCACTTTACACCAAAAGCTGAAATTCATGTGTCAAGGCAAAGTGGTTATTATAAACGGGGGGCAAGCATTGTTGAGATCTCATCTATCATCTTCTAATATTGTAGAAGCGGATGAAGTTGTCGCGGGGACGCGATTCCAAGCTCTGTCTGTTGATAATGCAAGAGGGAATGAGAACTCTATGACTTCATTCAAGGATGCTCAGCAGGTTGTGCGCAATGGTTCGAGTAAAGTATGGGGATAGGTCGTTGATCCTCTGGTGATCAAGAATATGGTTGTTTTAGGATTCTCTGCCAAGAATGGAAAAGCCTAAAGTCTGAAGTCAAAGTCTACTATGAGCAGCTATCATGATGTTTTCCGCAACAGAGGCTATCTCCATCCAACTGTTATTGGAGTTAATGCTATTAAGGAGGATGAAGAAGATCAGGAAATGCCGAATTATGTGACGCCTGGAGTCAAAATCTAGAACTGGGTCACTTATGATGTTCCCTCTTGCATCCATGCCTCAAACTAATTTTTTTTGTTAAATATTTGCAAAAAGCTTTCATTTTGCCCAAGATGAAAGTTGATATTGTATGGGCTTATCTGCTTGCTTTGGTCATTAAAATTATAAATAAAAGTTATCTTTGATTCTCAAATTGTATTTTTTTTTGTTTTTTCATGGAAAATGGTAATAATAAAAAATCTTTTGAGTAAAATAATAATTGAAAATAAATCTGCATAATCACTTGATATATGTGTTAGTTTCTAAAAGTAATCACAAATTACTTGTGCAGATTACCTAATAAACCTGTTGAATGCAATGACTCTGCACCTTCTCCTAACTTTGAATATCCTGTGTGTGCTCGGTGGGAATGAGAACTGACTGTTTTGGAATGCTGGTTCGCGTTTGCGTTTGTTTTTGCAAAATGTCGCGGTAAGCAAGAGTCGCCACCGTCTTTTATTTTATCCAACAAGGAAAGGACAAAAGCACAGAAAAATTCCTTTTTGAGATATTTCTCGGGTTCGGGAGGTAGATTATAGAAAGGGAAGGTGTTAGCACCCTTTCTATCCGTGGTTATCCACAGGCTCTTAGGTACTTGCTTAAAGTGTTTTTAAAATTTTGCTTTTCTTTGTGTTTGTGGGTTTGAAAAGAGTTTTTGTTTTGAAGAGAGTGTAAGTGCGAAAAGTTTTGTTTTGTTTTAAAAGGAGCAAGTACTTAAGAACCATCTACCTACTCGAAAAATAAATTAAACTGTGTTAATGTCCTTTAGACAATGCTATCCCACTATTGAGGAGTAGGTAGCATCGTTGTTGGAGTTTTCGGGTCAATTCGATTAAGGGACGTGTGGTCACTAAAGCAATGTTAGGACGCCTTAGCGGTAACCCTAATGTCTTAGATCATTTTTCCAAGGCAACCGTTTCGAGGCAACTATGATCTTTGAACAAGAGGGCGACCTCTAAAACTTCCTATACTCAATGACCACGTTCGAGGCAACCAAGTGAGGTGTACCCTAAGAGTGGCATGTGCAAGTGTGTTAGTTCGGTTAATTTTATCTGTACATGTCATGGGTGAGCTATATTGATTTTAGATTAAAGATTGATCTTGTCATGCATTGCCTATTTATCAAACATCTAACAGTTAATAGTTGCGGAAATTAAATTTGCGGAAAGTAAATCTAAACTATTACAAGGCGTCGAGTATTTACATCGCCAAAGACAAACCCTTTAATTTAAATTGCGGAAAGTAAATAAAAGCGATAAATAATTAAAAGTCCTATTGAAACTATTACATACTGGAAGCAATTACAATATTGGATAAAAATAAGACGCATGCGAGAAAATTATATCGACGCATTTTTAGGGTTTTGACCCTTTTTGAAAGAAAGCATGTTTTTTTATTATTTTTTGAATTTAAAGAAATTAAACCTAAACTAATTATTAATTTAATAATAATAAAAAAGGATATTTTTGGATTTTTATATTTAAGGAAATAAAAATAAAATGGTCAAAATTGTTAAAACCTAATATTCTAATTAATTTTAATTTATTGAAAAAATGTTAAACTTATACCTAATTAAAAAAAACTAAGTCAATTAAATTATTTATTTACAAAAATAATGAAATTAATAAAAATAATATTTTTTATGTTTTCTGGTTTTATTAGGAAAATTATTAATTAGTGATAATAAGATAATTAATTAAAATAATAAGACAAATAAATAAATATAATAGAAAGTAAAAGAAATAAAACCAAGGGGGTGTTGGGCCTGAATCTGGGTGTATGTTTGGCAATTCTGAGGCCCAAAACGTCTCAGCCTCGTTTGACTTCTCCCATCCAATGCATGCTTGTTGACTTGAGTTCATGGTGAACCTTCAATCCTGGCTTTCAGATTTGGCCTGAAGGCCATCTGGCAGAAGATCAAGTGATGATGCATGGTGTTCTATGCTTGGTACGCTGCATGGAATAATCTGAAACAAAATAATACAAAGGCGTTGGGGGACCTGGGATTCGAACCCAGCTCCCAAGGGGTTTTGCAACAACGTCTTTACCATCTGAGCTGTGACGCGCTTTTGTTAATTGGTTATGAAGCAAATATAATATATAAAAAACAAAATAATGCCAGAATAAAAAATAAAAAGGGCGCGATATTTAAACTAGCCTATCAGAAGAAGACACCTAATCATCTTCTTCACAAAAAAACCTGGTTTTCTTACCTGCGGATTTTTATCCGCAGGAAGATCCGTGGGATCGTCCTAAAATCACTTCCAGGTCATGTAAACGCACACTAAGAGTATCAACGTGATCGTCTCTCTTCCCTGAACACAACTATGGCCATGGTTTGCCTTGATTGTACCTGTACCAAAAATGCCTAAAAACAAAGCTTGGAAACCCTAGGTTCGGGTATCACGTTAGAGGCCATGAAAATAAAATCAAATAATATAGAAATGCTGGAAATTAAACATTAAGCATGATGGTACAAGGAAATTGGCAAAAGGATGCAAGAAAACAGATTCAATATTCCATGTACAGGGCTATGTTTGTGAGCACTTACAGGGCGTTTCAGGCGATGAGAGGACTTGGTTCTAATTGCTATAACTTCAGGGGTTTTCCAGCAAGAACACCACGTTGAGATTTTGGGTTGAATTGACCTCCAAACAAGAATTCGATCTCCACTTTTTCAAGGTTTTTTTTTCCAATTTTGTTTGGCCATTTCTGCAGTGCTCAGCTCGTGTCCTTGATGTCTACAACTTGTGTGTGTATATGGGAATGAATTAGGTTAATCTTTGGGCCTTGAATCCATGAGTATTGAAGATTGGAGATTTGATATGATCTTCCATTAACAAGTTTCCAAAATTATACCCAATCTGATTTTTTCTGCACAACAATGCTTGATACTAATTTGATTATGTGAATCATGATATTTGAAAGCTGTAATGATCACAAAGATCTCATTCCATCAATTTTTGGATTTTATTTGAATTAATATTGATTTAAAATGAATTAAATCAATAAAAATTAAATAAAATAGAACAATTAATGAATGGACATTAAATTGAATATGGGACACGTGTGTGGTGTGATAAGACCAAATCAAGTGGAAAAAAGTGGGCCCTTTTGTCAAAAATTGGAGTTTTGAGGATAGTTGACTTTTGGCAATTTTGGAAAAATGCCCAACTTCAACAATGCATAACTTCTTCAATTTTGAACTTTTGGAAGTGTTCTTGGACTTTTTAGAAACCTTGATATGTCCTGTAACCAAACCTCTTGGTATCATCTCATTTTTATATTCCATGCTCAAGTTATAAGCTTTGGAAAAAAAAGGTGTTTTTGTTGACTTTTAGAAATGACCTATAATGCCCAAATTTGTAACTTCTTGTGAGTGCATTTCTTGATCTTGGGGTGTGAAGATGGATTGTGGGAAATTTAATCCTCTTAAAAATGAGCTTTGGATGGGTCATTTATCATAAAGTATGAGAAAGTTATTCTTGGTCAAAGTTGAGTTGACTTTTCCTGCAAAACCCTAATTTAGCAACTTTTGGATCTTGATGAATCTTGAGCAATCCTTGATGAATCATGATCAAACCTTGATCAAATGATGAATTATCCTTCAAAGTGAGAATGTTGGCAAAAAAATCTTGAGGTTTGACTATTTGTAGGTCACAGTTCACTTTTGCCCTAGCACAGTCGATTTTTGGACCTCTTGAGTAATTGACTGACCAAACTTCCTCTGCAAGGCTTGAAATTTGTCATGGATGATCTTGAGAACATATTAGGACATTGGGTAGTATTTGAGACCATTTGGATGTAAGGATCTTGAGGCAACACAAAACCCTAATTTTGAATTGACTGCCTTAGGAGGTGATTTGACTGTCCAACTCTTGAGCCATCTTGAACAACTTGGAGATGATTCTTGACATGTCTTGAGAAATATGGGAGGGAAAATTTTAGGGTACAACACTGTGTTTGGGACGGAAGAAGAAGAATACGATAAGATTCCAGAAGAGGTTTTATGGTTGCTCGAGCCCGAGGAAAACACGATTCAGCCGTATAAATAGTCATTGGAGACAATCAATTTAGGTTCAGAAGAGGAGCCAAAGGAAGTCAAGAATGGAGTATCGTTGCATCCTGATGTGAAGAACAGGTTGACCGAACTATTGAAAGATTATATGGACATCTTTTCTTGGTCTTACAAAGATATGTCAGGTCTAGATAGTGATATTGTGGAACATCAGTTGCCTTTGAAGCCAGAATGCCTACCCGTCAAACAGAAGTTGAGAAGAACTCACCCTAATATGGCAGTAAAAATAAAAGAAGAAGTCTTAAAGTAAATGAATGCTAGTTTTCTTGTGACATTAGTGTATCCTCATTGGATAGCCAACATTGTGCCCGTACCGAAGAAAGATGGAAAAGTCCGCATGTGCGTAGATTACAGAGATCTAAATGCTAGCCTGAAAGATGATTTCCCATTGCCACACATTGATATGCTGGTTGATAGCACAACAAAATTTAAAGTATTTTCGTTCATGGACGAATTTTCCAGATATAATAAAATAATAATGGCTCCCGAGGACATGGAAAAAACAATGTTTATCATACCCTGGGGAACATTCTGTTACATAGTGATGCCCTTCGGCTTGAAGAACGCTGGTGCAACGTACCAGAGGGTTATGATAACCTTATTCCATGATCTGATGCACAAGGAAATTGAGGTATATGTTGATGACATGATTGCCAAATCACATACCGAAGAAGGGCATGTGGATGATTTGTTGAAGTTATTCCAGTGTTTGAGGAAGTATCATCTCCGCTTGAATCCAAATAAATGCACCTTCAGTGTCCGATCAGGGAAGTTGTTAGGTTTCATTGTCAGCCAGAAAGGGATTGAAGTTGACCCAGATAAAGTCAAATAAATCCAAGAAATGCCTGCGCCAAGGACTGAGAAGCAAGTTAGAGGCTTCCTTGGACGTCTGAATTATATTTTCAGATTCATCTCCCACAAGACTGCAACATGTGAACCGATCTTTAAGTTGCTAAAGAAAGATCAGGGTTGTGTGTGGACAGAGGATTGCCAGAGGGAATTTGAAAGTATCAAAGATTATCTTCTTAAACCTCTTATCTTGCTCCCTCTAGTTGAAGGAAGATCGTTGATCATGTATCTGACTGTGTTGGATAGTTCTATGGGCTGTATTTTGGGACGACAAGATGAAACAGGAAAGAAATAATATGCCATATACTATCTCAATAAGAAATTTACTGATTGTGAGTCACAATATTCTATGTTGGAGAAGATATGTTGCACTTTGGCCTGGGCGTCAAAGAGGTTGCAACAATATATGTTGAATAATACTACTTGGTTGATTTCAAAAATGGATCCAATTAAGTATATTTTTGAAAAGCCTGCTCTCACCGGGAGAATTACCCATTGGCAGATGCCGTTGTCTGAATATGATATTGAATACAAAACTCAGAAGGCTATAAAAAGCAGTGTGCTGGCGGATTATCTTGCTCACCAATCGATTGATGACTATCAATCCATCAAATTTGACTTTCCCGATGAGGACGTGATGTTCATAAAAGCAAAAGATTGTGATGAACCTTTGCTTGGGGAAGGTCCAGATCCTGAATCCTGATGGAGTATGGTATTTGATGGAGCTATGAATGCTTATGGGAAAGAAATTGGTGCTTTGATTATCACTCTTCATGGATCAATATTCCTTTTACTGCAAGGCTGGCGTTTGATTGTACTAATAATATAGGGGAATATGAGGCTTACATTATGGGTCTCGAGGAGGCCATTGATCTTCAAACCGAGGTTCTAGATGTGTATGGTGGTTCGGATTTGGTTGTTAATTAGATTAAAGGTGAATAGGATACTCGTCACCCTGGCTTGATCCCTTACAAAGATTATGCTAGAAGACTATTACCCTTCTTTAACAAAGTTGAATTCCATCATTGTAGCGGTAGAAATGTTTAAGACTAAGCCATTGGATTGACCAGACTTATACAAATCAAAATAAAAATTGCCACCGCGCTTTATTATTTCCAAAGAATGGG
Organism: Vicia faba; assembly: GCA_948472305.1. Classification (NCBI taxonomy): domain Eukaryota; kingdom Viridiplantae; phylum Streptophyta; class Magnoliopsida; order Fabales; family Fabaceae; genus Vicia; species Vicia faba. The sequence goes on along the minus strand of OX451736.1, from coordinate 1,400,293,991 downwards.
AAAAGAGCGAGTAACCCAAAAAGAGGGGGAGAGATTCAAGGTAAGGGGGTTGGTTATGCAAAGGGAAGGTATTAGCACCCTAAACATCTATGGTACTCCGCAGGAACCTCTTTGAAAAATCTGTATATTTCGGCTATAAAATGTTGTGTAAAAATAGATGGTGGAAGTGAGAAAAGAAATATATTTTTTTATGATTTTTGCACCCGCCGCGGTTGCGAACCTTTAGTGCCTACATACCACCTTTTCGTGCAATAGGGGATCAGGGTACACGTAGTTCCTCTTTTAAAAAAAATTAAAACACAAATGTGTTGGTTAATTTTATGAGATAAAACATCATCGTCATTGTCCGTGTGGAAAACATACTTACCACCCACAATCACGAGAAAGGAGAATTTGCATCATCTCAAAGTGGAGGATATGGCTTGGATTTTAGAATCAACAATGCCTCACTCAACACCCAAGTGGAAAATATCTCTCCTCACTACATATTGTAGAAGTATAGTTGTTTGCATCACTACAAGGATTGACAAGAGTCCAATCTTTTTTTGAGAAAAAATTTAAATATGAAAGTCAAAGTGGCAAAATGTTTGAATGAGATTGATTGACTTTTAGTCTTCTCACGAAAAGGATGTCAAAGTATTATTAAGTTTATTGAAGTTTATTTATGAAAATGTTTGAAAATGCATGGACCTAAGTCCAAGTTTATTATGAAAGTGGTTCAACTTCAAAAAAAAGAAGAGTTTTCAAAAGGAGGGAGAAGATTTTTAAAATTAAAGAAGATGGGAGGAGAAGAAGAGGATATCCTAAAGCATAAGGTAAAAGCTAGGGATAAGAACCATCTAACCAACAAGAAGCCAATACTTGACACTATGAGCCAAGATATAATTCTCATTCTTTGAATTGAAACCAAACAAGCAAAAATACTATACCTCTTGAGAGAACCAAACTTCAAGTGTATTAAGTCTTCACAAAAATTGGGCAGAGTAACGACTGTATACGGGTGAATTTCAGATTACAAACAAAAGGTGTAATCACAATAACCTGCACACAAAACAAACAAACAACCCAATGTCTTGAGATAAACCTCAAGAGCTCCATACAAAATAATCAGATAAGATCACAAGGTCTCCAATCATAGGCCAAGGTTTCTAATCCTAAGTCCAAAAAGTCCAATGCTCCATAATGCCAAGGATAGTAACCAAATAGTCCAAGTATAACTAAGGATTTTTAGGGTTTGTTTTGATTATTAGGTATTTTGAAAAAGAAAAGTAAAACTCAAGTGAGCAAAAAATAAAAATGACAAGAAAGTAAATACTCAAATGAGCAAATATGATAATGACATGAAATGTAAATGCTAAAAGTAAATAGTGCATAAAAATAAAAGGGGCATATAATAAAAGAATAAAGGATAAAGTAAATTATTAGTGATTAGTGGTTAGTTGGATGATCATCTTGAAACTTGCATTTGGAACTCATTAGATGACTGGTAGAACCAAAGCCTTCACACAACAAGTTGCATTTGCTTTTTATCAAGTATATCATCCATTTGGAATCCTCAAAAGTACCATTTAATGATCAATGATGTTTAAGTGATCCGCATTGACCAAAAGTGTTGTAGATCAATTAGAGGATTGTTAGAACCAAAGCCTCCACACAATGAATCTCAAGGTTATTGGATCAAAGAGATCAAATTAACAAACTTGGGCTTGCAGACATAGGTTTAGGCCACAAATGATCATTTATTCGAATCGAGACAAAATTTAGTGCTATATTAAGCAATCTTAAGTGGACTTATATAGAAGTCGCACCTATTTTGAGGTCGGTCAATAACAATCTATGCACCATTTGTATTGAGACATGATATAGAGATCATGCTCCAACAATATTTAGTGCAATAAGAAGGGGATGAGATGAAGATGGGTGGGAGAGAATATACAAACCACTTTTGGATTAAATTTAATCAAACTATTATTAAAATCATTTATCCATTTTTGTAGAGTTAGACTCAAAACCATGAATCCAATGATGTTAATAAAATTCATTATCTAAAATTTAACCCAAGATCAGCCAAAAAATAGTCACAAAATAATATTACATTTTAATATATACAAAAAGGTTTAAAAATAATGTTTAAAAATAGAAATAAAAAGAGAAAAATATCAACTATGTTCAAATTAATCAAGAAATAAAAAGTAAGACCATAGAAAAATGAGAATAGGACTCAAATGATGTTATAAATTTTTTGGTAATTTTTTAAAGTCAGAAACTATTTTTAAAATTAAAAGAAAATGGTAAAATAAACAAAAAATGATAAAAAAATAACAAAGTCAGAAGAAAAAAAATAAGGTCACCAATATTTGTCACAATATCATTGAATCATTCCATAAATTTTTTAGAATTTAAAAATGCATCAAAGTATTTTTAAACATTTAAAACAATTCAAATAAAGTGTAAATTTATAAAAAATACCAAACACAATCTATGATTTTTTGAAGTTTAAAACAATTAAATATAAAAATCAGAAAAGAAAAGAAAAGTAAAAAATATGTGGACCATTAGATGAGAGTTAAAATGCGTTAGTAATCAGATCCAAAGGATCTGGCGCACTGTGCATATCATGGTCATTAGTGAATAAAGCATAAAATCAAAAATAAAATCAGAATTTAAAAAAACAAGTGGAACGCCATCATTGGTTGAAAGATGACACGTTGTTCATCTTCAACCTTTAGCAAACGTGAATTGCAGGTCTCTCAAACTGTAAAATCAGAAGCTCAGACCTATGCCATTCTTTTCGTCACTTCAAGACGAAGACAACCACACCCTCGTGCCAAATTTATATAAATTGTAGCTCAAGCAATTTGGAAGGAAAGTTTTGAAAAGGGATTTGAAATTTCATGGTCAAAACGTGTTTCTAGTAAAAAGCAAGTGTTGCAACTATAATCAGGGCAATGAGAGCATCACAATGATATCAAAGTTTTGAAGAATTGATGAAGGAATCTACCAATTGAAGTTGAGTTGCAGAGATCTGAAAATGGATTTCTATGGAGAAATATAGGGCACGATTCTTGAATCTAATTATATGGTTAGCTTAAGGGAAGATCAAGGAAGGTGAATTGATGAAAAATTGGATTGAAAAAGGCTCGTATACGGATTTCTAAGTTGCTGAATTCTGAGTTATGGAACAAATTTCGCAGGGTGATTCTGGCTATCCAAGCTTGAGGAAATGAATGGGGAATGTCCCTCTATTTATATGGAATCAAATGGAATGTCCAAGCGTGTGAGATGATGAAGTTCGGAGGGAAATTATAACGCCCGTAATTTAATTAATTATTTAATTGAATTATTTTTGGAATATTTGTGAAGAAGTGTTATAATATAATTGGATTTATTTTATTAAATGGAGAAATAATATTAAAGATATATTATTATGTGGTGATATAATATTAGAAGTGTAATATCATTTAATCTGGGCCTGTATTGTATGAGTGGAAGTAATAAGGGGGTGTAGGTTTGGAGCCCAATAAGAATAATATAATAATATTAGGTTATTTTATTATTTGTGAGAAGAATAGAAGGAGGAAGCAGTAAGAAGAGAATAAAGATTGTGAAGAATGTGAAGCTGCTGGAAAAAGTGGAAAACAGAAAGAACAAAGATTCAACCCGGAAATTATAGAGCGACCTTCAATCCAAGGTAAGGGTGGGGTTCTGGCTTTATAATTGGGTTCATGATGTTTGATATGTGGGGTTAGAGGATTGCTGTTTTTGTTCTTGAATAGGATGATGTATGATGAAGATTGATGAATTTTGGATGAATAATGATGCCATGATATTGTTTAATCGATGTAGTATTATAGGTTAATGTTAGGTGATGATTTATTATGTTTATAATGAGGTTTGTAGGGCTGTAATATGAATTCCAGTACTGAAAATACAGAGGAAATCATAGAATTATGCAGGAGGAACCAAGATGTGTCGACCTCAAACAGAATGTGTCAATACATATGCACTGATTGACTCAGGATGACTCTACCCATGGAGAGCTTGCGTCGATGCATGATGAGTACAAGACTCAGGATGAGTCGATGCATGCAAGGCTTGTGTCGATACATGTTGTGATTCGACGCAGGATGAGTCGATCGGAGAGGGGCATGCGTCGATACATGTTGTGATTATGACCAGGATGAGTCGTTCCAAAAGGAGGATGTGTCGACTCATGCTGTGCAGGAGAAGCATTACGCGTCGACCCCAAGGGTTTTGCGTCGACCCATACTGACTAATTTTTGGCAGATTCAGTTTTAAAGTGCTGTAACTTGAGTTTTAGGATATTGTTTGAGATGCTGTTCAAAGCGTTGATTAGCTAATGAGATGAACTTTATTCTAGATGATTAAATGATGAATAAGAAGTGTAATCCTAGTAACCAATTTAGGATTTAGGATTAATTCCCGTGATTGGTCGTTGTGCTGATGTTTTGAAAAGAATGATGAATATGAGATGTTAGAGACTACTGTTAGAATTATGACAGTAGGATTAGTGACAGTAAAACTGTAAAATTGTAGAATAACAATATGGATTACTGTAGTATTGATATACAATTGAGTTAATAGTGAGATGTGGTCACTAAAGTTGTGTTTGATAATTATGATGAACCAATGACATTTGATAAATAAATGATGTTTACTAAATTGTTTTGAGATGTTTATGAGATGCTGTAATTGAGACGTTTTGAGATGATTGGGATGTTGCTGTTTTGAGATGTTTATGAGATGTTGTTGTTCTGAGATGTTTATGAGGTGTTGTTCTGAGATGTTTATGAGATGTTGTTGTTTTGAGATAATTGAGATGTGGTTGATTGAGTGTTGACATTACATTCATGATAAGTTGCATACATTGCATTTTTGAGATGGAGCTTATGCTCGTTGAGATAGACTAGATTGGAAAAATTTGAGATGAAGGCTATGCCTTCTTGATGCCTCTATTAATTGGAAGATTTTTGAGATGGGAGTTCTGCTCCAATGGTACCACATGCATTTGCATAGTTTTAAGTCGCATTATATGATTGAGTAATGAAGTGTATTTGATGTTGATGAATGAGTATATATGCTGTAATTATTGTTGATTATGAGTTGAGAAGTGGTGATATTATTGATATAATTTAATATATTAATTATCATGCACTTTATAATATTGTTATATATCTCACCCCTTCTGTTTGAATGTTGCCCTTATGTTGGTAACATGCAGGTAATCGCGAGTGAAGGTTGTATACCTTCAGTAGTTCGAGTCGGTGTCATTGCTCTGATATGTAACACTCGGGGGGATGAACGCTTGCTGATTTTTGATTGTGATTTTCAGTTGTTGAGTTTTGAATTGATTATTATTAAATATGAGATGTTTCGAAGTTACTGTTTTATTTAAAGATGTTATTGATGAATTCCGCTTCATAGTTGTCGAATTATTTTATTAAAGATGCTATATTGATGGTTCATCCGATGTTTTATTAAAAGTGTTATATATCCATGATGAATGCAATGAATTTGTTAGAATAATTTGTGACGTTCCGATTCATTTGTATGATTGAAATTTTATAACTCTGATTTATTTTGCATAATTTTCTGGGGTAGAATTGGGGTGTTACAAAGTTGGTATCACAGCAAAAGGTTGGTCCGACCTTGTCGTTGAGTCTTAGTTGTCTAACAATCGTGTATTATTATTTTGAGTTCTAACAGTTGTTTGTGTTGTAGTGAGAAGTTGAGATGGATGGAAGGAATGATGCTGCTCGTGCTGCTGCTTTAGAAGCAATGGCTCATGCGATGGAAAATCAGCCGAATGCTGACGGGAATGCTAGATCTCGTAGCTTGGCGACTTTCCAGAGAGAGAATCCACCTACGTTCAAGGGAAAGTATGATCCTGACGGAGCATTGGAATGGTTGAAAGAGATTGAGAGGATATTTCGCGTGATGGACTGCACTCCAGCACATAAGGTTCGTTATGGGACTCATATGCTAGCAGTCGAGGCTGATGACTGGTGGCTAGAGACTTGTCAGAAGTTGGAAGCTGCAGGTGAGAATGTCACTTGGGCTGTGTTCCGTAGGGAGTTTTTGAGAAAGTATTTTCTTGAAGATGTCCGTGGTAAGAAGGAAATTGAGTTCCTTGAGCTAAAGCAAGGAAATCTGTCTGTTGTTGAGTATGATGCCAAGTTTGCTGAGTTGGCTAAGTTTTATCCGCATTACGCTGAGGAAAATGCTGAGTTTTTGAAGTGTATTAAGTTTGAGAATGGGTTACACTCGGAAATGAAGAAGGCAGTTGGATACCAGAAGATCCGTGTCTTTGCTGATTTGGTTGATAGCTGTAGGATTTATGAGGAAGACAATAATGCACATTACAAGATTATCAGTGAGAAGAGGGGTAATCACCCACAGAGTCGTGGTAAACCTTATGATGCCCCAGCTGGTAAGGGTAAGCAGAGAGTTGCTCAGGGTCAGTGGACTAGTGGGGGAGATGCTCCTGCTGGCGTGATTTGTTTTAAGTGTGGGAAACCTGGACACAAGAGTGATGTGTGCACTACTGAAGTGAAGAGATGTTACCGTTGTGGTAAGAATGTACATGTTGTATCTGAGTGTGAGCACAAGAATGTGGTTTGTTTCAACTGTAAAGAAGAAGGGCACATTGGTATCTAGTGTCCGAAACCGAAGAAGGCTCAGTCTAGTGGTAAAGTGTTTGCTTTGGTGGAGGATCAGACATCTGCTGAGGACAGACTTATTAGAGGTACATGTTTCATTAATAGTACTCCTTTAATTACTATTATTGATACTGGTGCTACGCATTGTTTTATTGCTGCTGATTATGTTGAAAGATTGGTTCTTATGTTGTCTTCTCTAGATGGAGAAATGGTCGTCGATACTCCAGCCAAGGGATCAGTGACTACTTCTTTTGTATGTGCTAAGTGTCCCTTGTCGATCTTCGATAGAGATTTTGTTGTTGATTTGATTTGCTTGCCGTTAAGAGGTTTGGATGTGATTCTTGGTATGAACTGGTTAGAGCATAACTGTGTTCATATTAATTATCATGACAAGTCGGTGAAGTTTTCTACTCCTGAAGAAGAGGAAGATGGTCTGTTGTTTGCTAGATAGTTGATAAAGTTGATGCAAGAGGAAGCACAAATGTTCTCGTTGATGGCGTCGCTATCTGTAGAGACTCAAGCTATAATTGAGGAATTGCCGGTGGTATGTGAATTTCCTAAAGTTTTCCTTGATGAGATTCCTGATGTACCACCAGAGAGGGAAGTTGAATTTGCAATTGATCTTGTACTTGGTACCAGACCTGTGTCTATGGCACCATACAGGATGTCTGCATCTGAGTTTTCAGAGTTGAAGAAGCAATTAGAAGAGTTACTTGAGAAGAGTTTCGTAAGACCAAGTGTATCGCCGTGGGGAGCTCCAGTGTTATTAGTGAAGAAGAAAGATGGAAGTATGAGGCTTTGTGCTGATTATAGACAGTTGAATAAGGTGACGATTAAGAATAAGTATCTGCTTCCAAGAATAGATGACTTGATGGACCAATTAGTGGATGCCCGTGTGTTTAGTAAGATTTATTTGAGGTCGGGTTACCATCAGATTAAAGTGAAGGATGAAGATATTCAAAAGACGGCTTTCAGAACACATTATGGACATTACGAGTATTCGGTGATACCATTCGGTGTTACTAATGTGCTGGGAGTATTCATGGAATATATGAATCGTATCTTTCATACTTATTTGGATCAATTTGTAGTGGTGTTCATTGATGATATTTTGATTTACTCTAAGACAGAAGAAGAGCATGTTGAACATTTAAGAGTAGTATTGCAAATTTTGAAAGAGAAGAAGTTGTATGCAAAGCTACCCAAGTGTGAATTCTGGCTGAAAGAGGTTAGTTTTCTTGGTCATGTGATTTCAGGTAGTGGCATTGCTGTAGATCCATCGAAGGTTGATGTTGTGTTGCAATGGGAGACTCCAAAGTTAGCTACTAAGATTAGAAGCTTTTTGGGATTAGCTGGTTATTATAGAAGGTTTATTGAAGGGTTTTCTAAGTTGTCACTTCCGTTGACTAAGTTGACTTGTAAAGGTAGAGCGTTTGTATGGGATGTTCAGTGTGAAGAAAGTTTTACGGAATTGAAGAAGAGGTTGACGTCGGCTCCGATTTTGACGTTGCCTAATCCAGGAGAGCCTTTTGTGGTTTATTGCGATGCTTCTAAGATGGGTTTGGGAGGTGTGCTTATGCAGGATGGTAAGGTAGTTGCTTATGCATTGAGGCAGTTAAGGACTCATGAGAAGAACTATCCTACACATGATTTAGAGCTTGTTGCAGTTGTTTTTGTGTTGAAGATCTGGAGGCATTATCTTTATGGTTCTAGATTTGAAGTGTTTAGTGACCATAAGAGCTTGAAGTATTCGTTTGATCAGAAGGAGTTAAATATGAGGCAGTGAAGATGGTTGGAATTGTTAAAGGATTATGATTTCAGTTTGAATTATCATCCAGGAAAGGCGAATGTGGTAGCTGATGTGTTGAGTCGAAAGACTTTACATATGTCAGCAATGATGATTAAAGAGTTGGAATTGATTGAGCAGTTCAGAGATATGAGCTTAGTTTGCGAGGTTACTCCACAAAGTGTTATGTTGGGTATGTTGAAGATTAATAATGGATTTTTAGACAGTATCAGAGAAGCTCAGAAGTTGGATGTGAAACTGGTAGATTTGATGGTTGGGACTGATCAATCGGAAAATAATGATTTTAAGCTAGATGCGCAAGGTGTGTTGAGGTTTCGTAACCGGATTTGTATTCCTGATGATGCTGAGATGAAGAAAGTGATAATTGAAGAGAGTCATAGAAGTAAGTTGAGTATTCATCCAGGAGCTACAAAGATGTACCAAGATTTGAAAGGTTTATTTTGGTGTCCTGGGATGAAGAGTGATGTGGCTCGATTTGTGTATGCATGTTTGACTTGTCAGAAGTCGAAAGTTGAACATCAGAAGCCTGCAGGATTGATGCAACCGTTGGAAGTTCCAGAATGGAAATGGGATAGCATTTCAATGGACTTTGTGACGGGGTTTCCTAGTACTTTAAGAGGACATGATTCGATTTGGGTGATTGTTGATAGGCTTACGAAGTCAGCTCATTTTATTCCTATTAACATCAGTTTTCTAGTGTCGAAGTTGGTTGAGATTTATGTTAGTGTGATTGTGAAGTTTCATGGTGTTCCTTTGTGCATTGTGTCAGATAGAGATCCAAGATTTACTTCTGATTTTTGCAAGAGTTTGCAAGAAGCGTTGGGTTCTAAGTTGAGGTTGAGTTCAGCGTATCATCCTCAGACTGAACAGACGATTTAATTGTTGGAAGACTTGTTGAGGGCATGTGTTCTTGAGCAGGGAGGTTCATGGGATACTTATCTTCCGTTGATAGAGTTCACTTATAATAACAATTACCATTCTAGTATTGGGATGGCACCTTTTGAAGCGTTGTATGGTCTAAAATGTAGAACTCTGTTATGTTGGCATGAATCTGGTGAGAGTGTAGTACTTGGACCTGAACTTGTTCGTGAGACGACCGAGAAGGTGAAGTTGATTCAGGAAAAGATGAAAGCTTCACAAAGTAGATAGAAGAGTTATCATGACAAGCGAAGGAAAGATTTAGAATTCCAAGCTGGTGATCATGTGTTTTTAAGAGTTACACCTGTGACTGGTGTTGGGCGAGCATTGAAGTCTAAGAAGCTCACTTCTCATTTTATTGGACCGTATCTGATTTCAGAGAGAGTGGGAAATGTTGCTTATAGAGTGGCTTTACCGCCTAATATTTCGAATTTGCATGATGTGTTTCATGTGTCGCAACTTCGGAAGTATATTTCAGATCCATCTCACGTGATTCGTATGGACGATGTGCAAGTACGGGATAATCTTACGGTGGAGACGATGCCTGTACAAATCGCAGATCGTGAAATGAAGACTTTGAGAGGCAAAGAGATTGCCTTGGTTAAAGTGGTTTGGCTAGGAGCTGCTGGTGAAAGCATGACTTGGGAATTAGAGAGCAAGATGCGAGACTCCTATCCTGAATTGTTTGATTGAGGTAAATTTTCGAGGACGAAAATATTCTAAGTGGGGGAGAGTTGTAACGCCCGTAATTTAATTAATTACTTAATTGAATTATTTTTGGAATATTTGTGAAGAAGTGTTATAATATAATTGGATTTATTTTATTAAATGGAGAAATAATATTAGAGATATATTATTATGTGGTGAAATAATATTAGAAGTGTAATATTATTTAATGTGGGCCTATATTGTGTGAGTGGAAGTAATAAGGGAGTGTAGGTTTGGAGCCCAATAAGAATAATATAATAATATTAAGTTATTTTATTATTTGTGAGAAGAATAGAAGGAGGAAGAAGTAAGAAGAGAATAAGGATTGTGAAGAACATGAAGCTGCTGGAAAAAGTGGAAAACGGCAAGAACAAAGATTTAACCCGGAAATTGTAGAGCGACCTTCAATCCAAGGTAAGGGTGGGGTTCTGGCTTTATAATTGGGTTCATGATGTTTGATATGTGGGGTTAGAGGATTGCTGTTTTTGTTCTTGAATTGGATGATGTATGATGAAGATTGATGAATTTTGGATGAATAATGATGCCATGATATTGTTTAATCGATGTAGTATTATAGGTTAATGTTAGGTGATGATTTATTATGTTTATAATGAGGTTTGTAGGGCTGTAGTATGAATTATCATAGTGAAAATATAGAGGAAATCGCAGAATTATGCAGGAGGAACCAAGATGTGTCGACCTCAAACTGAATGTGTCGATACATAGACACTGTTCGACTCAGGATGAGTCGACCCATGGAGAGCTTGCGTCGATGCATGATGAGTACAAGACTCAGGATGAGTCGATGCATGTAGGGCTTGTGTCGATACATGTTGTGATTCGATGCAAGATGAGTCGACCGGAGAGGGGCATGCGTCGATACATGTTGTGATTAGGACCAGGATGAGTCGATCCATAAGGAGGATGTGTCGACTCATGCTGTGCAGGAGAAGCATTACGCGTCGACCCCAAGGGTTTTGCGTCGACCCATACTGACTAATTTTTGGCAGATTCAGTTTTAAAGTGCTGTAACTTGAGTTTTAGGATGCTGTTTGAGATGCCGTTCGAAGCGTTGATTAGCTAACACGATGAACTTTATTCTAGATGATTAAATGATGAATAAGAAGTGTAATCCTAGTAACCAATTTAGGATTTAGGATTGATTCCCGTGATTGGTTGTTGTGCTGATGTTTTGGACAGAATGATGAATATGAGATGTTAGAGACTGCTATTAGAATTATGATAGTAGGATTAGTGACAGTAAAACTGTAAAATTGCAGAATAACAGTATGGAATACTGTAGTATTGATATACAACTGAGTTAATAGTGAGATGTGGTCATTAAAGTTGTGTTTGATAATTATGATGAACCAATGACGTTTGATAAATAAATGATGTTTAATAAATTGTTTTCAGATGTTTATGAGATGCTGTAATTGAGATGTTTTGAGATGTTTGAGATGTTGCTGTTTTGAGATGTTTATGAGATGTTGTTGTTCTGAGATGTTTATGAGATGTTGTTCTGGGATGTTTATGAGATGTTGTTGTTTTGAGATAATTGAGATGTGGTTGATTGAGTTTTGACATTACATTCATGATGAGTCGCATACATTGCATTTTTGAGATGGAGCTTATGCTCGTTGAGATGGCATGGATTGGAAAAATATGAGATGAAGGCTATGCCTTGTTGATGCCTCTATTAATTGGCAGATTTTTGAGACGGAAGTTCTGCTCCAATGGTACCACATGCATTTGCATAGTTTTGAGTCGCATTATATGATTGAGTAATGAAGTGTATTTGATGTTGATGAATGAGTATATATGCTGTAATTATTGTTGATAATGAGATGAGAAGTGGTGATATTATTGATCTAATTTAATACATTAATTATCATGCGCTTTATTATATTGTTAGATATCTCACCCCTTCTGTTTGAATGTTGCCCTTATGTTGGTAACATGCAGGTAATCGCGAGTGAAGGCTGTATACCTTCAATAGTTCGAGTCGGTGTCATTGCTCTGATATGTAACACTCGGGGGAATGAACGCTTGCTGATTTTTTATTGTGATTTTCAGTTGTTGAGTTTTGAATTGATTATTATTAAATATGAGATGTTTCGAAGTTGCTGTTTTATTTAAAGATGTTATTGAAGAATTCCGCTGCGTAGTTGTTGAATTATTTTATTAAAGATGCTATATTGATGGTTCATCCTATGTTTTATTAAAAGTGTTATATATCCATGATAAATGCAATGAATTTGTTAGAAGAATTTGTGACGTCCCGATTCATTTGTATGATTGAAATTTTATAACTCTGATTTATTTTGCATAATTTTCCGGGGTAGAATTGGGATGTTACAGAAATCGTGTGAAGTTGCAAACAAGAAAAGTGTGAATTCTAATTTGATCAAAACTCATCCAAAACACGCGTTTTGTTATGCTAATCAATTCTGGAAGGTCACTAAACATGTTTAGAAGCAAAAACGCGTAGAAACAAAGTGTTTAGAAGCAAAATCAAGGATTTCAAACTTCTGACTTGGTGACAAATTCAGTTTCAAAGTGCCAACTTCTGACCAATGGCATTCTCAGCTCAAGGGGTCTTAGGGCATAATTCTTGATGCTTCAGAAATATGAGGTTACAAGCTTTGCAATGAAAGAAGAATGAGATCAAATGGATGCTTGAGCTGAAAGTTGTATCAAGTCAAAGTTGGAGAAAAAGGGTTGACTTTCCATACTTAGAAAAATTTCAAATTTTTCTTCAAAAGTGACCTATAATGTATTGCATCCAAACATAGCCTTCCACTTGGAATTTTCTCTTGAACAAAAAATATGGCATGAATTAGATCTCTTGAATGACATTTTGAAACTTGAACCATTCAAAATCTCCAAAAATTGAGAAAGTTATGAGTTGTTGAAGTTGGAAAAATTTCATAAAATGACATATAATCTTTTGTATCCTTAAGGCAACTTCCATCCATATTATCACTTTGCACATAAAATAAGGCATAAAGTTCACACCTTCAAGATCATTATGGAAAAAGAATTGGCTCAAGGTGATAAAAATTGACCAAGTTATGATTATTTGAAGTCACACATGGAAAATTGGGGATTCATCTAGAGGACTTGTAATCTTTCTTCCTCATCAAGTTTTTTCCACATGAAAACTCCTTGGAACTTTTGAAGTGATTTTTTAATAACCCTTTGAAGAGAATGATGTCTTTAGAATCACTCAAAAATACCAAAAGATGAGCAAGATAAAATCCTTTGAAGTCCAAAACCCTATCTCCTAGATTAAGAAACATGCCTTGAGGAACTTTGACAATTTTGACCAAACTTCTTATACCAAAACAAATGCTTTGTAAATATAAGTTGTTGAGGATGATAATGAGAACTCATAACAACCACAACCACTTCCATATCTTGATAATTGAGAGAAAATGCACTTGTGACCAAATGGAATAAAATCTTGTCCAAACATGACTATTTTTCAATCAACCCCTTGTACTTTTTGGATCAAATTTGATAATATTGAAATATGGTGAACCGAAATAAGCTTTCCACGCCATTTCCTCCAAAACAACTGAAATGGTGAGGCTTGAACTTTTCAAGCTTTATTGACTAGGGCATGGAAATAAACTCATGAACCCATGGGGCAACTTGTTTAATCTCATTGCCTTTACCTACATGGATAACAAGCAAGACAAACCAACATTGAATTTTATTAATTAAAAGAATAAATAAAGACAAAAAATATATTCATGATCACAAAAGAACACAAGTCCAGGTGCTTGGTGATTCCTCAAAGTGAAAAGCTAAATATAGGGAGGGGAACCAAGAATCCTAGTGTGATCTTATTGTAATGGAATCAACATGGTATGATGAACGGATCTTAGGGGAAAAAATTGGGGTACAACAGCTGCCCTTATTTAAGTTTCTTCTATCCAGAGATACGAAGGTTAAAAATATTCGTGTCGCGCGATCGAAGATACTTAAATATAAAACAAACCCTATTTTTTGCCCTAAGATGCCATGCAAATGTTTATGATCATGAATGCATATGAACAAGACTAAAGAGACGTAGAACACCATTGGGGATGTAACAATAATAAAGAAATAAGAGAGCGATCCTATCAGGAAAAGAAATCACTGGTGGATCAAAAGACCCGACTCAGAGAGGATGGTAAAATGGTCAAAGGATACACCAACTCCTACAGAAGGTAAAGCTACCAACATTCACTGAAGGTAGAAGGAAAAGAAATAACAATAACGACGTTCACTGACGGTGAGCTCCCAACGTTCACTGAAGGTAGAAGGAAAAGAAATAACAACACCGACGTTCACTGACGGTGAGCTACCAACATTCACTGAAGATAGAAGGAAAAGAAATATCATAGCATCGCTGTTCACTAACGATGAACTACCAACAATCACTGAGGGTAGCAAAAAGATAAAAAACACCAACTTTCACTGATGGTGATCGACCAACTTTCACTGAAGGTAGAAAGAGAATATATCATAGCATCGCCGTTCACTGACGATGAACTACCAACATTCACTGAGGGTAACAAAAAGATAACAAACACCAACTTTCACTGATGGTGATCTACAAACTTTCACTAAAGGTAGAAAGAGAATATATCATAGAATCGCCTTTCACTGACGATGAACTACCAACATTCACTGAGGGTAGCAAAAAGATGATAAACACCAACTTTCACTGAAGGTAGAAAGAGAATATATCATAGCATCACCGTTCACTGACGATGAACTACCAACATTCACTAAGGGTAGAAAAAAGATAACAAACACCAACTTTCACTGATGGTGATCTACCAAATTTCACTGAAGGTAGAAAGAGAATATATCATAGCACCGCCGTTCACTGACAATGAACTACCAATATTCACTGAGTGTAGCAAAAAGATAACAATCATCGACTTTCACTGCCAATGAACTACCAACTTTCACTAAAGGTAGAAAGAGAATATATCATAGCACTACCGTTCACTGATGATGAACTACCATCGTTCACTGAGGGTAGAAAAAAGATAACAAACACCAACTTTCACTGATGGTGATCTACCAACTTTCACTGATGGTAGAAATAGAATATATCATAGCATCGCCGTTCACTGACGATGAACTACCAACGTTCACTGAGGGTAGCAAAAAGATAACAAGTTTCCCTAAAATTCTGGCATTTTTCCTAGAACGGGTCTCAACTTCTTCTTTAACCGAGGCACTTTGCCTGGAAAGGGTAATATCTAAGATGTCTCAAATAAAGAGACTTCCACTTGCAAAGATTTCACAACCATATGTTTCTGCGAATTTGAAAGTCTTTCCATCCACTGGCGTAAACTGACGATGGACTTCAAACTATCCACTCATAGAGGGGATAGCAAAAAAAGTTACGTCGACTTTTACAGGGAAGCATAAGTTTCACAAATAAAGACACCTGCTACTTGTTGTTATGGAGGATTGTAAAAAGAAATGACTTTCTGGGGATAGAAATATGGCTTCCTGGGGAAAGAAATATGACTTCTTGGGGAAATGCCACGATATTCTTGCTGAGGAGATAAAGTATTCTCGTGCAAAATAAATGCACAAACCAAAACTCGAAGCTTTCAGAAATCCAAAGTAAATAATATTGTTGTGGGACCAAAGATTCAAACCAGAAATAAACTGGAATGAAACAATCAATCAAAATACATCCTTTGAGAAATAAAATCAAGAGGGAAAACCAAATCCATCCAAACAAGGAGCTGTACAAGAAGGCTAAAGCAAAAATCTTCCACGAGGGATAACTCAGTGGGGAAATTTAAAAAATATACGCTTTCTGCTTAAGGCCAACACTCTATTGAAGAGAGGACAACATAACTCTGCAAAACAGGGTGATCTGTCAATAAAAATATTAACAAATGTCAATGAACAGAGATTTGCCAATTTTAGCTATACATGATGTATGTATGAATGTGTGAGTGTTATCGTGCGTATGCTGACAAAACAGATATACCACACTGGGAGTAACCAGGCAAAACCACCTCAGGCACAAACAACACTTGGCTAAATCACATCCAAGATGATCATTCCAAGAAAAAGTAAATGCCAACTGAGGAAACAAAACCTACTGCATGCTTTAGCTTTACTGGGGAGATACACAATTCGGAAGTAAACAAAACAAAGTGACAAAATAGTACAGATACAGGGATAGAACATCCTTCTCCAGGCTTCACCGGGGAAACAAACGTTTTCAAAAGTAACACTTCTACTAGGGATTGCAAAACTAATTTCAAGCAAAGTAGATGGACACCACCTCATCAAAACATTCACTGGGGAATTTAGGCCCACTTCATTTGGAGGTTAACACCACATTCACAAAGGAAAAATCCAAAATACGTTCTTCACTAGGGAAACCTCGGATTGAAAACCTTACATCATGAAAACTCAGACAAGGAGGGGAAATGAATCCAAACTTGAACGAGGATACCCGAGTTTTGAACCCAATACGGTGAATCATCCTGAGTAAGCTTTCCAGAGGGGAACAAAAAACTTCTTAAAACAACTGGAGTTTGTCTATTCCTGGGATCACCATTTCTGTTGTCATAATTTCATCACAAATTCCAAAGTAAAAGCAAATTGTAAATTCATTTTGAAAAATCGATTTTTTTAATTAATATTTTTGCTTTGAAAGTTATTATCAATAATAAATGGAGTCTTTTCAAGCTAAATAAAATAAGAAATACAAAGAATTGGGTAAAAGCTCAAATTTCATTAATATAATGGTAGTCTGTGAATGGCGAGACTCCATAGATGATTACAAAGTTTGGAAAATGGTAATATATAATGGAAAAGATACATTGAGATACAATGACCACTATCCCCTTTAACAAATTTTGATATTCTGAGCAGTATCTTCCGTTGAAGTATGATGAGGATTCAAGAAGATTGTTGCTTCAATGATCAGATCTTGCATGATGTAGTTACTTGCCAAGAAAGCCCCTAACTTTTGCTTAAGCTTCCTGTTGTACCCCAAAATTTGCCCTCCCATTTTACTCCATATGTTCATGGAGATCTTTAACCTGCTCAAGGATGCCCAAGAGTTGACCAGACAAACCCTCTCCTAAGACAAGGAACCTCCAATTAGGGTTTCCATTTTCATCAAAATGTGTGAACTAGAAAGGCCTAAAATCTTTTCCATGATCCTAATATGTTCTCAAGAACATCCATGTCAATTTTCATGCCTTGCACAAGAAGTTTTCTCAGTCAATTGCTCAGATGCTTGAAAATCAACTATATTAGGTCAAAAGTCAATTGTGGCCCACATACAGTAAAACTTCAATATTTTTGGTCAACATCAATATTTTGAAGTGATATTCATCATTTTATCAAGGGTTGATCATGATTCCTCAAGGAATGCTCCTAATTCATCAAAACTCAAAAGTTGCTAAGTTAGGGTTTCTTAGGAAAAGTCAACCAAACTTTGACCAAGCATAACTTTCTCATACTTTATCATAAATTTCTCATCCAAGGCTCAATTTGAAGGGAATATAATTTCCTACTACCCATCTTTAGACCTCAAGTTCAAAAAATGCACTCATAAAAAGATATGAGTTTCTACATTATAGGTCCTTTTGAAAAGTCAACAAAAACACCTTTTGGGTCAAAGCTTCTTACATGAACATGGAAGACCCAATTGATATGATACCAATGGGGTTGCTTAGGGGACATCCTAAGATTTCTAAAAAGTCCAAGAACATCTCTCTAGGGTTAAAATTGGAAGATATATGCATTGTCAAAGTTGACCATTTTTGGGAAAATTACCAAAAGTCAAATGTGCTCAAAAGTGCATTTTTTTGTCAAATGGGCCTAGCATTTCAGGATTATATCTTGTTAAGGACATGGTCCACGACCCAAATCAGCAACCATATATTACTTTCTCTATTTATTTACTTTATTTTGATTTTTATTTATTAAAAATCACATTAAATCAAATAAATGACAAAATATAAAAGATTGATTTGTTGATCTGATTTTGGTGAGAATCAAATCTAATTAAGCTGGCCTAATCAGATCAAATCGAATCAAGGCAAATTGAGGAAAAAATAGCATGATTTGGATGGTTTTGGAAAGATATCATATGGCAAGCAAATCACATTCAATCTCCATAATTCCAAAAGATTCAGGTTGTTTTTGTTACCGTAATTCATCATACTACATATAATGAACAAAGACAATGCAAAAGGACAAGGGTTGCACCCGTGAAAACAGAGAAAGAAAACTCAAATTTTAGCAAAAAAGTGGTGGATCGTTTTCTCACATAGAGGGTGATTCAAGAAATTCAAAGGTTTCCAATTGCTTCCTGGACATCTCCTGAAGGTAACACAATTCATTGCAAGCATTCCCAAGCCCAGAATTGTCCCTTAGGCTTCACACGGTTTGCCTCTTTTCTCAAAATTGATTATGACAATTCTTGAATCCTAAGCATGTTCTAATGATATATTTGTGATTGTTAACATATTTGCAACATGTTTGAATGGTTTAATTGACGCATTGATGCATATATTGATGATCACCATGGTTAGGGTTTAAGAAGCAGTTTTGGGGCTTCTCTGTACAGGTAAAATTAGGCCAAGAAAATGATGCCATGATACTCCTGAGATCAAGACGAGTTGATTGGTGTGTTTAGAATTAATTTATCACGCGTTGTATATATTTTTGAAGATTGCATGTTTATGGCTATGAAGCTCTGTCCGTAGGTATAAATCTGATACATAAGACGGCAGACATGGAAGAAGATGATGACTTGTCACCACTCCATTAGCCCGTTTGAATAATCGCGCGTTTTTTTTCTTCATCCTATCCACTTTGTTTTATATATTATGATTGGATCTTATTATTATTACAAATAAGCAACGTAGCATAGATGGCCAGGGAAAGCATGGAATGAGTGGGAGGACCTGGGTTCGATCCCAGGTCCCATCATTTTCTTTATTTTCTTAACATATAATTGCAGATTCCATGCGTTCCAAAGCCAGGTATCCATCATGCGCCCCATTGATCCAGCCAATGGATCGTTGCCAGTACAAATCCAACGTCCAAATCAAGGAAGGACCATGGTGCACTCTCCAGGCGCAGCAACACCGAATCATGCGCAGGATTGGGCTTAGCCATAATGGGCCTGGATAAATGCAGAAACACCCCCCCTATTTGCTCATCACATAGACCCAAATTCAATTCTTTTTTATTTTTAATTTTTTATTACTTATTAAGTATTTCTTTTTTAAATAACTCAAAAGAAAATCATGTCTTTTTATTTAATCAAAAAATCATTAAAAAAACATCAAAATCATTTTTTCATAAAAATATTTTTATTAATTAATTAGTTTAATTAAATTTAGGTAATTTAATGCCTTTTTTATTATAATTCAAAATAATTAGAATTAGGGTTTAATTTTGTACATAACCTAATTTTTTCCTCAAAAACAACATAAATATTTTCTCAAATTAGATTTTTTAGGTTGTCCACTTATTTCTCGCATTTAATTTGTCGCGCGCTTTTAGTTTTCCTTTTTATCATTATTGTAACTGCTCTGAGTTTGTAATATATTAAAGTAGGTTTTTAATTTCGCATTTTATTTTCAGTCAAAAATAATTATGTATCTGCCCAAAGCCTTGTAATAATTAGGACTCTAACTTCTCTCATTTTTACTTCCACGAATTATAAACTGCTTAGATGTATGTATAGGATTGTATGGAAAGACAAGTTGAAATTAAAACAGTAGAAAACCCTAATTGTGCAAAGAAAATTAACTGAAAAAAATACACTTGCACATGCTCACTCCTAGGGTTTACTCCACTCTGGTTGCCTTTGGTAAACGGTCATAAGGTATAGGGAATGTTAGTGGCCGTCCTCTAGTCCCAAAAGATCTAAAATGACCCAATCGGATGTTGCCTCGGAAAAAGATCTTTAAGGCTTTAAGATGATTACTAAGATTTCCTAACATTGCTTTTGTGATCGTATTTGTCCCTTCAAACGTCCCTTAAAACTCCAACAATGGTGCTACCTATTCCTTAATAATAGGATAGCGATGTCTAAAGGAAAACGAACAAACTTTTTTCGATTAGGTAGATTAGCTCCTAGGTACTCGCTCAAACAAAACTTTTCACACAAACACTTTTCAAAACAATTTTCGAAACAACTTTATCACACTCTTGAGGACTGATACAAGGGTTATCATGAAGTAAAACTTTTACAAAAGAAGCACACACACAAGCAATTTTAAAAATGAGCGAAGTACCTAAGAGCCCGTGTAAAACCATGGATAGAAAGGGTGCGAACACCTTCCCTTTCTATAATCTACCCCTCGTACTCAGAAACATTCTCGAAAATGTTTTTTTTGGTTCTTTTTCCTTTCCTTAGTTGGATGAAATAAAAGTCGGTGGCGACTCTTGCTTACCGCGACATTTGCAAATACAAAATGCAAACTAGTATTAATAGTCGGTTCTGCCACCGTATCACAGAACTGGCGACTCTGCTGGGGAATATATAAGTGGGGTATACCTTAGGATCTAGGTCATTTATAACTTGCTTGCTTGTCTTTTTGCTTTGCCTGCTTTATATTCAAGGGTTTTGTTGGGGTTATATAGATCCTACACCTGGATCTGGGGAACACATTTTAGGTAAGTAGCAATAAACTGTGAGGGAACTGTGCGGGGTATACCGACATGGTTGAAGCAGTAGCTACATTGATGTGACACTTTGGTTGGTACCGGTAACCCTTGAGTCAATCAGGGAGAGTACGGGGTCGCCGCGTGGTGTCGTGAAGCATCAACTGACCTTAGAACCTTTAATTGCACAACTTGGCCAGTAGGACGTAGCGAGATGGCCGACTTTGGTGTATTCCCAAGGTCGACAGATACTCGATGCTACACTCATTGAGGTTTGACTCTTGAGTTTTGTTTGGTTGTGAGTCAATCGCCTATTGAACGAAGTTGGGGGAAAGATCAGTGATATTGAGATCCCTTAGAACCCAATTACTATTTATAGGAAAAATTGAACCAATCCAACTTCAAGAGGGTATGACCTTAAAACTCATGCATGCCTTAAACCTAAGGACTTGTTGTGACTTGCTTGTTGTTTTCTATACCTGTGATTTTCTAACATAATCATGACATCAAAAGCATGGCATATCATGACTAACCATTTCAAGGATTTCCTAGGGCTCATTTTTTCTTTGTTTTGTAGGACATGGCATCCACCTGTAGGAATACTATACAGATTAACCTTGTTAAAGTGTCTCTCCAACTTAAGGACCTAGAATTAAGGGTTCTTTAAAGTTCTCATTTCACTAAAAAGCATGGTCAGTTGCTCAATTTGGTCACTGCAAAACCTGATGAAGAATTATTAAAAGTGTTGTTTCAGTTCTTTAATCCTGTGCACTATTGTTTCACCTTCCCGGATTACCAGCTAGTACCCACTATGGAGGAATTTTCTCAGTTGTTGGGGGTACCTATTCTTGACTAGTTACCTTTCAACGGTAGGGAAGAATATCCAAATCCTGAAGAGATGGCTAGAGCTCTGTCCTTACAACGGCCTGACATAATGACAAATTGGGAGACTAGAGGGAATGTCTAAGGAATTCCGCTTAAGTTTCTATTCAAGAAGGCTTACCATTTTTGAGATACCCTAGATTTACAAGATTTCGAAGAGGTGCTGGCACTTCTCATTTACGGGACGGTACTTTTCCCTAACGCGGATTAAGTCGTAGATGTGAACACTATTAAGGTTTTTCTGTCTCATAATCCAGTGCCTACATTACTCGGGGATATTCTACACTCTCTGCATGCTCGCACTCTAAAGAGAAGGGGAACCTCCTGTGTTGCACTCCTCTATTGGCTAGGTGGTTTATTTTTCACCTACCCAGGTCTGTTTTGAAGAATGAACAGGGTTTGAAATGGTCTCGTAGGCTGATGTCCCTTAAGCATTCAGACATTCATTGGTGTTCGCGGTTCTCGGAAGATGTTACCATCATCGATCGCTGTGGTGAATTCCCTAATGTCCCTCTATTAGGCATTAGGGGAGGAATCACATACAACCCTTGTTTGGCCTTGCGTCAGTTTGTTTATGTGAGAAGAGATGGTCCACATGATACGCTTATCCAAGGAATTGCCTTCAACTATGAGAATGATGCTCAGGGATACCGCAAAAGGTTCATAAAAGCTTGGGGCATGGTGCATAAAATTGATAGCAAGGCGCTAGGGCACAAGAATTCCATTCCTCTTGAGCCTTATCTCCGATGGGTACGGGATCGCGACCAAAGTCTTATGATTCCTTACCCATCTGTCCTACCAATAATTGTGGAGCCAGCTATTGAAGGAGATACTACTTCACTTTGTTATCATCCTGACATGCCAATTGATCATGAAGAGTTACAGAAGTCCTGGGTTCAACTCAAAGAGGAGCGGGACACGTTTGAAGCTCAGTTCTATGCCAGCGAGAAGAAAGTCCTGGAGCTCACTAGGCTACTTCATGAAGAAAGGAACATAAACGCTTACATTGCACCAAAAAGGATGCGCTCCTGGGAGACCTAGTTTCTTTTTTGCTTTAATTTTTGTTTTGTTTGATTGTAAGCCTAAAAGGCATTCTTTGTAACAATTCAAACTTATTAATGCAATTAACGTGTGTTTCTTTTGGTTAAACAAATCTGAGCCTTTAAGAATCCTTGAAATCATTGCATACACATCCCATTCATAGCATCACATAAACAAGTACCGTTACAGGTTTCTCATCTTCTTCGCTGTTTATTTCAGCAGAAATGTCTTCCGAACAAAGCATCAAGGATCTTCAGGCACAAAATTCCCAATTCCAACAGATGTTCATAAATCTGGAGAAAGGACAGGAGGATCTAAAAGCCCTCATCCTGAAAGAGAAAAGGAAAAAGAAGAAGATCGCTGTTATTCTGAATATGGGAAGAAGGTTGAGGGGGCCGTTGAAGCAACAAGTCGATCTGACCTATTCATCCAAAGAAGGGGAGAATCAAGAAGAAGAGACAATGGAAAAGGACCCCAGTCCTGAAGATTCTGACAACGATACAGACTACAATGATGAGCAGTATCCTTCTACAGAGGATAGATACAAGAAGTTGGAAGATTGTCTGAGTGCTATGGAAATCTAGAGGATACCCGGGTTGGATTTCGAAGAATTGGGATTAGTGTCGGGAGTGGTCATCCCGCAGAAGTTCAAGGCTCCAATTTTTGCAAAGTATGATGGGGTGTCTTTCCCAAAGCTCCATCTCTGTTCCTACGTCAGAAAAATCCAGCCCCACTTCTTTCAAGACAGTCTGTCAGGGACTCAGCTTGAATGGTTCTACCAACTGGAGAGAGCCAATGTCCTAAACTGGGAAGATCTGGCTGCTACTTTTTATAAGCAGTATCAATACAACTCCGACCTTGCTCCTACTTGTACTGAACTCTAGAGTATGTCCATGGGTGCAACTGAAGACTTTAATGACTATGCACAGAAGTGGAGAGACTTGATTGGAAGAGTCCAACCCCCGTTGTCTGATAGGGAGTTGGTCGATATGTTTTTGGGGACGTTATCTGGTCCATTCTTTAATCATTTGATCGGCAGCTCGTCAGCTGGTTTCACCAAGCTGATCCTAACCGGAGAGAGAGTAGAAGCTGGGATTCGGAGCGGTAAGATACAGAAGAATGCCTCTTTGAGTTTGATAAAGAAGCCTTTTACTAGTAAGAAAGAAGCCAGTTCCATCTATAGCCCGAGAGGCCAAAGCAGAGCTGAACACTGTCAGACAGTAAGTGTTGTAATGATACATAAGCCTGCAGTTGCTCGACAACACAACAATCAGCAAAGGGCGGAAAGACCACAATGGAAGTTCACCCGGGTCAACATGACGTTGGCTGAAGTTCTACCCCATTTGCTGAGATCCAACTTGGCAACCTTGAAAGAGGCTCCCAAGAATCCGAACACCACATCTCCCCGATATAACCCAAATGCTCGGTGTGACTACCATTCTGAGAGTCCTAGCCACGATGCCAATGACTGTTGGGCTCTGAGAAATAAAGTACAGGATCTGATCGAGGCTAAGGAGATTGAGTTCGATGCTCCAGAAAAGCCCAATGTCATAGCTGCTCCCATGCCTAAGCATAATCGTGGAGTTAACGTTGTTTATACCGATCTGTTTGTGACCTTAGTGGATGAATTTTCTACTCCTCTTATGACGATTAAGAAGAATTTGTTGTCATCCGGTTTATTTTCGGGTTATGGTGAAGGTTTCCACATGTGTTCATCTATGCCCTCTAGTTTCCATTTACTGAAGTCAGGTGTTCAGCGCCTGATGGACAACAAAGAAATTTTGTTCGAGAAAACTTTGATTCCCATTGTTCCATTTGAAGACATTGCTATTATAACCATTTCCGCCAATCCTTCTAAGGTATCCTCGAGAAGACCTATTAGGATTACATATGTTCCAAGAGTCTATCCGCTAATAATCACCTTTCCTGGTCTTGTCTCGTATGCCTCGGACAAAGCTGTCCCCTGGCACTACGGTGCCGATGTATACTATCATGGCATCAAACAAGATCTGAAAAATGAAGAAGTTGTTCCTAATGTCAATAACATTGTCGGGACCAGCAAGGTTACCCGAAGTGGAAGGGTTTTCTTTCCCGAGATTTCCCCGAAGACTGTCAATAGGCCTGTTGTTATTCCATTTGCTATTCCTATGGGTACTCCAACTACTCCTGTTCTTACTCCAATTATTACTCCCGCCGTTGAGTCATCTGGGACCCTTCGACAAAGAAGTTATAGGTGAGCCTGCCCGGACGGAGGCACCTAGAAAATTGTCGTGGAAGCCTCTAAGTAAGAGATAGAGGAAATACTGAAAATAATCAAAAAGAGTGACTACAATGTGGTCGAGAAGCTGGAGAAGACCCCCTCAAAGATATCTATGTTATCCCTACTATTGTGCTCCGAGGCCCATGCGAAGGCTTTGACTGCATTCCTCAAGACTGCGCATGTGCCGCAAGAAACTTCTGCCGATCAATTCAAAGACTATGTGGCCAGCCTGACTGCTGACAATGGGCTGGGTTTTTCAGATGCAGACTTGACACTGAAAGGGAGGAAGCATAATGATGCTCTGCATGTCTCGATCGAATGCAGGGGCACCACTATGGCTCATGTGCTGGTAGATATTGGGTCTTCGCTGAATGTTCTGCCTAAGAAGGCGTTGGATCGGTTGGATTGCAAGGGATTGACCTTAAAGCCTAGTAACATTGTGGTAAGGGCTTTTGATGGGTCGAAGAGAATGGTGCATGGGGAAGTGGACATCCCCGTCAAAGTAGGTTCCCATAATTTTTAGTCCACTTTCTATGTAATGGACATTCGACCGTCATACTCTTGTTTGTTGGGTCGTCCTTGGATCCATGAAGCTGGGGCAGTTACTTCTACACTGCACCAAATGCGGAAGTATCCAGTGAAAGGGAAGATTGTCACTGTGCATGGTGAGGAGGAGTATATGGTGAGCCACCTCAATTCCTTCAAGTACGTAGAGATGGACGGGGAATTCATAGAGACTCCTTGCCAGAACTTTGAAGATGTTCCCCAGATCTTGGCATCCGCTGAAACTACTACCAACAAACCTCCTCTGAAGATGGCTTCCCTCAAAGACGCCAGAGCAGTGGTTGAAGAAGGTGGGTGTACCAATTGGGGACAACTCCATGATTTTACTCACAAAACTGACAAGTTTGGTTTGGGCTTTACTTCAGGAACTCAAAGGGTTGTTCGACGCGCTCGAGCTGGAGGACCTCCCCTATGCATCAGCAATCCGAGAATTAATGCTATTGAAGACAATGAGGAGGACTCAGACATTGACAGCTGGATCTTCCCAACTACCAACGGTGGACCGAGTAACTGGACGGCTAGGGACTTTATACCAGTTTATTTTATTCCGCAGTAATTGTCTTACTTGTTTTGAGATTTGTAATAAAAAATTTAAACTCTATAGCCTTGTGTCTTGCCCGAGGCACACTGGCTTTGTTTGTGAGGGCTATTATTTGTCATTTCATATATCATCAATAAAACATTGGACGTTCTTTGCATACAAATATTGCGCTCTCTTTTTTTCTTTTCTGTTTTCACTTTATCAAAACAGCTATGCTCTTACACACACTCATGTATCATACTGCAGATCCATATTCACTATGGACCCCATTGATAATAGCTCTGCTACTGTCCGTTATGACTTCGAATCTCCGATCAACCAAGCCGAAGACGAAGGTGAGGATGATTGTGAGGTGCCTTAAGAACTTGCTAGACTATTACAGCAGGAAGAAAGGGCTATACAGCCTCATGAAGATCCAGTTGAGACGATAAACCTAGGCACGGAGATAGACAGAAAATAAGTCAAGATCGGTGCAAATCTGGAAGTTAAGATCAAACAACGATTGATACAAATGTTGCACGACTATATTAAGATCTTCGCATGGTAATATGAAGACATGCCTGGTTTAGAAATTGATATTGTGGTTCATCGTCTGCCGACCAAAGAAGATTGTCCTCCGGTTAAACAGAAGGTCCTCCATATGCACCCTGAAATGTCAGAAAAGATCAAGGTGGAGGTCATGAAGCAGTTTGACGCATGTTTCTTAGCTATAACCTCCTATCCACAGTGGGTTGCTAACATCGTTCCGGTACCTAAAAAAGACGGTAAGGTACAGATGTGTGTGGATTACAGAGATCTGAACAGGGCAAGCCCCAAGGATGACTTCCCACTTCCTCACATTGACGTTTTGGTTGATAACACCGTGCAACACAAAATCTTCTCCTTCATGGATGGTTTCTCTGGCTACAACCTGATCAAGATGGCTCTTGAAGACATGGAGAATACAACCTTCATCACACAGTGAGGCAACTTCTGTTACAAGGTGATTCCTTTTGGGTTGAAGAATGCTGGGGCAACTTATCAGCGCGGCATGGTCGCTTTGTTCCACGATATGATTCACCATGAGATCGAAGTTTATGTTGATGACATGATATCCAGGTCTCAAACTGAGGAAAAACACCTTGATCATCTACAAAAGTTGTTTGACAGGTTGAAGATAAACAAGCTGAGGTTGAATCCGAACAAGTGCACCTTCTGGGTAAGGTCTGGTAAACTCCTGGGTTTCATTGTCAGCGAAAAAGGCATCCAAGTAGATCCTGTGAAGGTAAAGGCCATACAAGAAATGCCAGCTCCCCATACAGAGAAGGAAGTTAGAAGTTTCTTGGGACGCTTGAATTATATCGCCAGGTTCATTTCACATCTGATTGCTACTTGTGATCCTATCTTCAAGCTTCTGAGGAAAGATCAAGTGGTAAAGTGGAATAACAAATGCCAGACAGCTTTTGAAAGAATCAAAGAATACCTACAAAAACCGCTGATTCGGATGCCTCCGGTTGAAGAAAGGCCTTTGATATTGTACTTAACAGTGCTAGACAATTCAATGGGGTGTGTGATGGGGTAGCATGGCGAGTCTGGTCAAAAAGAGCACGCAATATACTACCTTAGCAAAAAGTTTACCAACTGTGAGACAAGATACTCACTTCTCGAGAAAACTTGCTGCGCTTTGGCATGGGTTGCTCGTCGACTAAGACAGTATATGCTGACCCAAACTACTTTGTTGATATCTAAGATGGGTCCAATCAAATACATCTTCGAGAAACTCGCTCTCTCCGGAAGAATAGCAAGATGGCAGATGATCTTAACTGAGTACGATATACAATATACAACCCAGAAAGCAATCAAGGGGAGTGTATTGGCTGACCATTTGGCTCATCAGGCCATGGATGACTACCAGTCCATGAATTTTGAATTCTCGGATGAGAATATTATGCTGGTGACTGACTATGAAGAACCTGGACTAGATGAAGGACCCGAAGAGGGATCCCGATGGACTATGGTTTTTGACGGGGCTTCGAACGTACTTGGTAATGGTATCGGTGTTGTAATCATATCTCCTGAGGGCTGTCATACTCCTTTCACCGCCCGACTATGTTTCAACTGCACTAACAACATGGCGGAGTATGAAGCTTGTATTATGGGTCTCAAGGCTGCTATTGACCTCAGGATCAAATCCTTGTACATTTTCGGGGATTCAGCCTTGGTAATAAGTCAGATCAAAGGCGAATGGGATACGAAGCATCCAAATCTCATCCCATACCAAGAGTGTGTGTTGACATTGATCCCACACTTTGAGGAGGTAACTTTTGAACATTTTCCACGAGAAGAGAACCAGTTAGCAGACGCGCTAGCTACCATGTCTTCTATGTTCAAAGTCAGGTGGGACAACGAAGCTCCCCAAATCACCATTGAGAGGTTGGATGAACCAGCACATTGCTGTGAAATTGATACCAAAGAGGTGGCAGACAAACCTTAGTTTCACGAAGTCAAAAGGTATCTCGAGGCTCAAGAGTATCCCGAAGGGGCATCTGTCAATGATAAGAAGTTTCTGAGAAGGTTCGCTGCGAAGTTCTTCCTCAGTAATGGAGTCCTCTATAAGCGCAATCATGACTCTACATTACTACGGTGTGTAGACAAGAGCGAAGCAGAGAGGATCATGACAGATCTACATGAAGGTACCTTCGGAACCCATTCTAGTGGACATACTATGGCTAATAAGATCCTATGGGCAGGATATTACTGGTCCACTATAAAAGCCCATTGTTATCAGCACTCTCGAAATTGTCATAAGTGCTAAATCTATGCTGATAAGGTGCATGTGCCTCTGGTTCCCCTAAACGTCTTGACAGCTCCATGGCCCTTTGCAATGTGGGGCATCGACATGATCGGAGAAATTAGGCCCACTGCTTCCAATGGACATCGCTTCATTCTAGTGGCTATTGATTACTTCACGAAGTGGGTTGAGGCGGCCTTTTTTTCTACTGTAACCAAGAACGTGGTGGCGCGGTTTATCTGACATAATCTAATCTGTCGGTATGGTGTGCCAGAGAGAATTATTACTGACAATGGTACAAATCTCAACAACACAATAATCACCGAGCTCTGTAAAAAGTTCAAGATACAACATCATAACTCTTCTCCCTACTGGCCGAAGATGAATGGCGCTGTTGAAGCGGATAACAAGAACATCAAGAAAATTGTACAGAAGATGACGGTGACATACAAATAATGGCATGAGATGTTACCATTTTCTCTTCATGGATACCGTACCTCAGCATGGATGTCGACAGGGGAAACACCCTACTCTCTGGTATATGGCATGGAGGCAGTCCTACCCATCGAAGTTCAGATACCTTCTCTTAGGATTATGAAGGATGTGGGTTTGAACAAAGATGACTGGATCCAAACTTGACTTGATCAGCTAAATCTAATCGATGAGAAGAGAATTACTGCTATATGTCATGGTCAACGAATCAAAAGTGAATGATCAAGGCTTTTAATAAGAAAGTCAGACGTCAAAAATATCAAGTCATGGATCTAGTGATCAAGCACATCATACTGCCGCAAGGTGATCCCAAAGGTAAATGGACCCCCACATACGAAGGGCCATTTGAGGTTAAGAACATTTTCTCGGGTGGAGCTATGATTCTAACCACCATGGATTGTGACGACCTTCCTCACCCTGTCAATGCATACATAGTGAAAAGATACTACGCCTGATTAAAAGACCCGCTAGGTTGACTGGCCTAGGAAAAAATAAGGCCTTCCCGGCGAACCAAAAGGGTTCGGGTAAAAATAAGGGATGAAAATAGAAAAATCTGTACACCCGGCAAGTCGAAAACCTGAAAGGGCAGCGTGGGCAAAAAAGGGTATCCTGGTGGACTGAAAACCCGAAAGGGCAGTCCAGGCAAAAGTCATGGATTTAAAGCATGTCACCATGTCCCATTATACCATCTTACGACTAGACTTCGGCATCAAGCTCGGACGACACCAATCAATCTAATCAACCTCCGGCCAAGTAGCAAAGTGATGAGACGCTCGAAGACATGAGGGCAATAAAAGAGGTGGAACTCAATGGGATTGTTTCACATAGCTGTTTTCTTTTACACAAAATTGTATAGCTTCTATTTTTACGGAGGCGTTCTCTTACTAGAGCGTCAGCCTCCTTGTACGAAAACACCTATTACAGGCCAACTTCAAAAATCAATACAAAATCATTTCCACAAGGAACTTTGAGTTTTTTTCTTTTTCTGTTTTCTTTTGCAAGAACGTCTAATGATTTATTCTTGAAATATGCATTTGGGCATGATTGTTGCTCATAAATATTTACATAAGAAACAAAAAGACAATTACTCATAATTCCAGAAACAAGGGCAAAAACAAGAAGTGTCAAACCTGACAGTTACTCTACCCAACAGGTACCAGGACAGAGACAACTTTGGAGCACAATCATCAGTGCATACATTCCCCACAGAGTAAAAAAAACATTGATGTCGGCTTTCCTGAAACAAGAAGTAATCTCCCCAGCCAGGGTCATTAGGAAACCTAACAACTGTATCCCCCAGCCGAATTTCATAATCGCAAGCGGGTCAGTAAATTTCATCTCCCAAGCAGAGTTTATTTCTATGGATACAGAAGCTCAATCTCTGATAGAGTTTATCCCTTCGGCTATGGAAGTTCATCCTCCAACAAAGTTATTTCCCCAGCGGAAGTAGAAGAACCACTTTTTCTACAACGGGCAGGAATTCAATTTCCAGTACTCTCTAGCAGCAGTCATGGATTTATTTTCCCATGCTCAGATATGTCATAATAGCATTTCATGTTCATACATCATGACATGCACATACATATCACAAACAACATAATCTCATTTATTTTGAGAACATCATCCCACCATGCATTTCATGCATCGCATATAATTAACCCTATTTTCTTTTTAGGAAATACGATTATCTTCAACAATCCCAGCAGTTATACAGGTCATGTCCTCAGAAGACTAATGAAAACTCAATTCCCGAAACCAAACGGGCAAACTAATCTACACTGTCATCCCGAAGTATCCCTACA
Source organism: Vicia faba (assembly GCA_948472305.1). Classification (NCBI taxonomy): domain Eukaryota; kingdom Viridiplantae; phylum Streptophyta; class Magnoliopsida; order Fabales; family Fabaceae; genus Vicia; species Vicia faba. The sequence continues at coordinate 1,400,262,858 of OX451736.1, read as the reverse complement.
ACCCAGGTTCCTTCTCGTAGCCCTACTATCCAGGCTCTCATTTCGAAGTAATCCTACGAACTAGGTTCCTTCTCATAGCCCTACTATCCAGGCTCTCATTTCGAAGTAACCCTACTACCTAGGTTCCTTCTCATAGCCCTACTATCCAGGCTCTCATTTCGAAGTAACCTTACTACCCAGGTTCCTTCTCATAGCCCTACTATCCAGGCTCTCATTTCGAAGTAACCCTACGACCCAGGTTCCTTCTCATAGCCCTACTATCCAGGCTCTCATTTCGAAGTAATACTACTATCTAGGTTCCTTCCCATAAGCCCTACTATTCAGGCTTTCATTTCGAAGTAACCCTACTATCCAGGTTCCTTCCCATAAGCCCTACTATCTAGGCTTTCATTTCGAAGTAACCCTACTATCGAGGTTCCTTCTCATAGCCTTACTATCCAGGCTCTCATTTCGAAGTAACCCTATTATCCAGGTTCCTTCTCATAAGCCCTACTATCTAGGCTTTCACCTCGAAGCAACCCTACTATCCATGTTCCTTCTCTCTTATCTCCAGATAACAGTTTACAGCACTGTAAGATCTGGACCCGACCAGTTTTGGTCAAGTTCACCTTTCCCCAATAAGTCACTGTGCAGCCTGGACCCTGACCAGATATGTCGTTCACTTCCACATCCTCGATCAAGAATTAATTCCCCAGTAGAGTAATGGACAACCGAAGCTCCTATACTCTATCTCCCAAAGCACAAATCAACTTTCATCGGTGAAGTCCTCCTCAGCGACAGGTACAAGAATTCTCGCAAAGGAATCTCTTATGCAACCAATATCTTCTTTGTAGTTGTTTAGGTATTGGCTTGCATTTTTGGTAAAACCCAAGTGTATGTGTGAATGTCATGACTGATGTCATAACATTCTAGTTTAGTTTGTACTGATTCATTAGGTACCTTTGCAGAAAAATATTGTCATTCAGGAACTGATGTTATAAGTGTGTATCTGAGCATTTTGCAAAATGATCACATTTTGCTAAATCAGTAGACAGGTTTTCTCAGATGTCATAACAGATGTTAAGACATCCTGTTCTGAACTAACAGGTTTGCAGGTTGGTTAATTCTGAGTTTTTTCAGGAAAATAACTCAGTCTTTCCAGAACATAATCCTGCATTTTCTGAGGGGTAACCTAGCTCAACCCTAACCTGGTTAATAAAGTCCTGTGACCTAGTCTTAAGGTCAAACGGAATTAACCCTAGGTTTTTGTGGAAACCCTAACTGAAGTTGCAGCTGCTATATATTCAACAGAGCTGCTGTTTTGCAAGGAATCCCTTTTTGATCAGAAGATCATTTGTAATCTGTATAGGTTTAATTATTGTACTCCAAGCAATTATCATTGTGATAAGTGACTTGGAATAGGTTTTTAATTGTAAGGGTTGTGTAGCACTTAAAGCTTTGAAGCAAGAGTGTTTGAATGTTCCTTGACTAAAGCTGTGAAGCAGAGTAAAGTTAGTTGTGTACTTCACTCAAAGCTGTGAAGCAAGAGTGATTGTGTTGCTTGATTAAAAAGCTGTGAAGCTTAATCAAGTGTCTGTTTTTGAAGAGTGTCTTCATCAATTCATTAGTCAAATTGTTTATGTATCACTGCTGTGATTGAGGGGGAGTGAGTAGGAACTCAGGTTTAAGTTGTACTTAGATTGAAATTGCATTGGGTAGGTCTTAAGTGAAGGAGATAAACTGGTTGGTTTATTCCTGAATTAACATCTCTTATAGTGGATTTCCTCCCTGGCTTGGTAGCCCCCAGAGTAGGTGTTGTTGCACACTGAACTGGGTAAACAATTGACTGTGTTCTTTATTGCTTTTGTATTTACTGTCATATAGTAAGTCAGATACGGTGTCATAACATTGAACGTGACATTGAGTATCTGCAGCCAGAATTTCAATTGGCATCAGAGCAGGCACCCTGCCTGTATTACTGGGTGAGATCTAGGGATATCACTTTCTGGCACTATGGACAAAGAAGGAGTTTTTGGAAATAGACCACCCATTCTGGATGGAACTAATTATGACTACTGGAAACCTCGTATGATTGCCTTCCTAAAATCTCTGGACAAAAAGGCTTGGAGAGCTGCTGACAAAGGATGGATCCATCCCACCATAACTGAGAAAGATGGGACAATCAGTCTGAAGCCTGAGGAAGATTGGAGTAAAGAAGAAGATGAGTTAGCCCTGGGAAATTCCAAAGCTTTAAATACCTTGTTCAATGGAATTGATAGAAACATTTTCAGACTAGTACATCAATATGAACTGGCCAAGGAAGTTTGGGACACTCTCAAAACTACTCATGAGGGAACTTCCAAAGTAAAAATGTCAAGGCTTCAGATGTTGACTACCAAGTTTGAGAATCTAAAAATGATGGAAGATGAAACCATTCATGAGTTTCACATGAACATCTTGGAGATTGCCAACACCTCAGGAGCACTGGGAGAAAAAATGTCAGAAGAAAAACTGGTAAGGAAGATTCTCAGATCCTTGCCTAAAAGATTTGCAATGAAGGTAACTGCCATAGAGGAAGCCCAGGACATCAGCAAGTTGAAAGTGGATGAACTTATTGGGTCTCTTCAGACTTTTGAGATGGGGATCACTGATAATGGTGACAAGAAGAACAAGAGCATAGCACTTGTTTCCAACACTGATGTTGAAGAAAATATTTCAGAAGCTATAGCCATGCTTGGAAGACAGTTCAACAAACTCATCAAAAGAATAGATCCAAAGTCAAGGTCTAATGTCCATAACATTCCCTCTGACATTGACAGTTCCAGCAGAAGACCAAGGTTAGAAGAAAAGGGAAATCAAGGCAGAGGAATTCAATGCCATGGTTGTGAAGGATATGGGCATATTCGAGCTGAATGTCCTACCTTTCTTAAGAAACAAAAGAAAGGAATGACTGTTACTTGGTCTGGCTGTGATTCAGAAAGTAATTCTGAAGAAGAATCTGCCAAACTAGTTACTGCTTTAACTGGTGTTTGTACCTCTGAAAGTGACATCAGTGATGAAGAGGTGACTTTTGAAGAACTGGCTGATACTTACAAGAAATTGTGTATCAGAAGTACTGAAGTCTGTGTGCAGAATGAGAAACAATCAAAACTCATCATAAAGCTGGAGGCTGAAAAAAGGGCAAACCTTGAAACTATAAGTCATCTAGAAGGAGAAGTTCAATTGCTGAACTCACAACTAAATCAAATGACCAAATCTGTCAAGATGCTAACAAATGGAACAGACAAATTGGAAGAGATCCTTCAGGTTGGACAAAATGTGGGAAATAAATCTGGACTAGGATTTATGGAATCAAAGAAATCTGGTACAGATAAGAGGATCAGGCCTGATAAGCAAATGTCAAAACAGATGTCTCAACACAACTCTCAACATCAGGAACAGAGACATATGAAGAAAAGGTACCAAAGATGGAGATGCCATCATTGTGGGAGATATGGCCACATAAAGCCCTTCTGCTTCAGATTGCATGGATACCCTAATCAGAACTCAGGTGTCAAACCTAAATCTAAAAAGGTACCACATGCTCCTAAATGGAAGAAAAAGGCTACTGCCCTGATAGCCCACACTTCCCTGAGGGTCTCTGCAAAGGAAGACTGGTACTTTGACAGTGGATGTTCCAGACACATGACTGGAATCAAGAACCTCCTCAATAATGTTCAGCCTCACACCACCAGTTTTGTGAGCTTTGGGGATGGTGCTAAAGGTGAAATCAAAGGAGTTCGTGATTTGGACTGCCCTGGAGTTCCAAGTCTGAATGAAGTACTGCTGGTAAAAGGGTTGACTGCTAATCTCATTAGTATCAGTCAATTGTGTGATCTAGGATTCAAGGTCAATTTCTCAAAATCTGAATGTCTTGTAATCAATGACAAACAAGAGATAGTAATGAAAGGAGTCAGATCCAAAGACAACTGTTACTTGTGGGAGCCTGAGAACACTAATTTCTCATCTGTGTGTTCCATTGCAAAAGAAGAAAAAGAGGTGAAACTGTGGCACCAAAAAATTGGCCATCTTCATCTAAGAGGTATGAAGAGGATTATCTCCTTGGAGGCAGTCAGAGGGATTCCAAGACTACAAATTGATGAAGAAAGAGTTTGTGGTGAATGTCAGGTTGGTAAGCAGACTAGGATGTCACATCCAAAGTCAAGACATCTGACCACCTCTAAGGTTCTAGAACTTCTTCATATGGATCTGATGGGACCAATGCAAGTAGAGAGTCTTGGTGGAAAAAGATATGCCTATGTGGTTGTGGATGATTTTTCCAGATTCACCTGGATTAATTTCATTAGGGAAAAATCTGATGTATTTGAAATTTTTAAAGAATTGTGCAAAAGAATTCAACGAGAAAAGGAAGGGAGTATTGTCAGAATCAGAAGTGATCATGGCAAGGAATTTGAAAACAACAAGTTTGATGATTTCTGTTCTTCAGAAGGAATTAGTCATGAATTTTCTTCTCCTATAACACCTCAGCAAAATGGAGTTGTGGAAAGAAAAAACAGGACCATACAGGAATCTGCCAGAGCAATGTTACATGCCAAAAGACTGCCTATGTATTTTTGGGCTGAAGCTATGAATACAGCCTGCTATGTTCATAACAGGGTCACCTTGAGAAAGGGAACCTCATCCACCTTATATGAACTCTGGAAAGGAAGAAAACCAACTGTGAAGTACTTCCATGTGTTTGGCAGCAAATGCTATATTCTGGCTGATCGTGAACAAAGAAAAAAACTGGACCCTAAAAGTGATGAAGGCATATTTCTAGGATACTCCTCAAACAACAGAGCTTATAGAGTATTCAATTCCAGAACCAAAGTCATGATGGAATCAATAAATGTTATAATTGATGACTATCATGAAGAAATAGATGTTCCTTGTACTGTTGAGACATTCTTTGAGACTTCAAACCAACAGAATGATCTACCCAACTCCACCACAACAGAATCTGAATCAACGGAAGCTAGCAAGATCCCTTCCATCAGAATTCAGAAGGATCACCCAAAAGAGCTCATCATAGGAGATCCCAACAGTGGAGTCATCACAAGATCTAGAGAAATCATCTCAAACTCTTGTTTTGTGTCCAAAATGGAACCAAGAAATGTCAAGGAAGCCTTAACTGATGAATACTGGATTGGTGCAATGCAAGATGAACTGAACCAATTCAAGCAACATGAAGTTTGGGAACTGGTTCCTAGACCTGAAGAACCTAACATCATTGGGACAAAATGGATATTCAAGAACAAGTCAGATGCTGAAGGAGTTGTCACGAGAAATAAGGCAAGACTTGTTGCTCAAGGATACACCCAGGTTGAAGGGGTTGATTTTGATGAAACCTTTGCACCTGTGGCCAGGCTGGAATCAATCAGACTCCTATTGTCAATTGCTTGTCTTCTGAAGTTCAAATTATTTCAGATGGATGTGAAAAGTGCCTTTCTAATTGGGTACCTAAATGAGGAAGCTTATGTGGAACAACCTAAAGGCTTTGTGGATCCAACCCACCCTGATCATGTCTACAAATTAAGAAAAGCCCTGTATGGCCTGAAACAAGCTCCTAGAGCATGGTATGACAGGTTAACAAAGTTTCTCTCAGACAAAGGCTACAGAAAAGGAGGCTTGGACAAAACTCTCTTTGTCAAAACTGAAGGAGGGAAATTGATGGTTGCCCAAATATATGTTGATGACATAGTGTTTGGAGGAATGTCAGAACATATGGTTAAACACTTTGCTGACCAGATGCAGGCTGAATTCGAAATGAGTCTCATGGGAGAACTAACTTATTTTCTTGGACTGCAAGTCTCACAGATGGAGGACTCAATCTTCTTATCTCAAAGCAAGTATGCCAAGAACATTGTAAAGAAGTTTGGTATGGAGAATGCAAGTCACAAAAGGACTCCTGCTCCTACTCATCTAAAGCTTTCCAAAGATTCAAGTGGGGTTAAGGTGGATCAAAGTCTGTACAGGAGCATGATAGGAAGCTTGTTGTACTTAACTGCCAGCAGACCTGATATTGCCTTTGCAGTTGGAGTTTGTGCAAGATACCAAGCTGATCCCAAAGTCAGTCATATCAATCAAGTGAAGAGAATTTTGAAGTATGTAAGTGGAACTTACAGCTATGGGTTGATGTATACTCATGGCTGTGAACCAGCTCTGACTGGCTACTGTGATGCTGATTGGGCTGGTAGTGCTGATGATAGAAAAAGCACCTCTGGAGGATGTTTCTTCTTGGGAAATAATCTGGTTTCCTAGTTCAGCAAGAAACATAATTGTGTGTCTCTTTCTACTGCTGAAGCTGAATACATTGCAGCTGGTAGTAGCTGCTCTCAAATGATCTGGATGAAACAGATGCTCACTGAGTATAATGTCACACAAGATGTTATGACATTGTACTGTGACAATCTGAGTACAATCAACATTTCCAAGAATCCCATTCAGCATAGTAGGACCAAACATATTGACATACGACATCACTTTATCAGAGACCTTGTAGAAGAGAAGACAATCAAATTAGAACATGTTGCCACTGAGCTTCAGCTGGCTGACATTTTTACCAAGGCTCTGGATGCAAATCAATTTGAAAACTTAAGGGGTAAGTTGGGTATTTGCCAACATGAGGAATTGTAGCAATTAATTTTGCTTAAAACAAGGATTAAAGGAGTTATGCCTGTTCTGATTGGGTTAAAATTATATTTTCCCATTTCCTACAATTCTTTTAAGAAGTTGAATAGACACTCCTTTTCTTCCTTCCCCTCTCGTCTCCCCATCAAAACCCAGTCTCTCAATCAGAATTTTCTCTTCAGTTGCTGTTGGTCCTCTAAAACTGTCAAAATGTCTCAAGCACCATCATCATCCAATACGACTATTTCAACCTCTTCCTCTGATCAAGATTCTAGAACAATCTCTTCCTGTCTGGACTCTGAAGTCCTGGAGATCTCTTCTCGTAGAAAAGTGGGAACTAACCCCACCTAGGTCAAAGAGTTGAGAACAAGACATGCAGGAAAGTCCCAAGCTTCTGCCTCTGGTAATCCATCTCATCCTTCTTCTTCAGTTCCCCCTGAAATTGCAAACAGGGAAGGGTCAGCCTATGTTAATCAAGCAATAGCAAAAATTGTTTCAAGAATTCTGAACGAGAACCACTCAGTTCCTGGCATTTCTGTTCCTCTGAACCAAGAAAGTTCAAATGCTGAAACAAATCCATATGTCTCTAAGGATGTTAAGACATCAAACAAAGAGAAGAATACTGACATTGCTCACAAGAAAAGGAAGAAGCCCGAATCCTCTGAGTCTGATGACAGTGCTTAAAGGATGGTTGCTGTTTGGTGGTGTTGCTGGTTGGTGCTGATATCTGGTGGAGTTTGGAAGTGTGTTCAGTTTTTTTCTGCTGCTGCTCTTATTATTTGTTTTGGATAACTGTATAATCTTTATGAACATATATCTTTTGCCCATTTGTGGCTAAAGAGGGGGAGAATATTTTGGTACTTACTTAATTAGTACTTGCTCAATTAGACATTCTATTTTTCTGCAGTCATTTCTTTCTGCTGCTATCTATCTCTGATTGCTTAGGGTCTTTAGCCAAAAATCTGCCAAAGGGGGAGTTTGTAGTTGTTTAGGTATTGGCTTGCATTTTTGGTAAAACCCAAGTGTATGTGTGAATGTCATGACTGATGTCATAACATTCTAGTTTAGTTTGTACTGATTCATTAGGTACCTTTGCAGAAAAATATTGTCATTCAGGAACTGATGTTTATAAGTGTGTATCTGAGCATTTTGCAAAATGATCACATTTTGCTAAATAAGTAGACAGGTTTTCTCAGATGTCATAACAGATGTTAAGACATCCTGTTCTGAACTAACAGGTTTGCAGGTTGGTTAATTCTGAGTTTTTTCAGGAAAATAACTCAGTCTTTCCAGAACAGAATCCTGCGTTTTCTGAGGGGTAACCTAGCTCAACCCTAACCTGGTTAATAAAGTCCTGTGACCTAGTCTTAAGGTCAAACGGAATTAACCCTAGGTTTTTGTGGAAACCCTAACTGAAGTTGCAGCTGCTATATATTCAACAGAGCTGCTGTTTTGCAAGGAATCCCTTTTTGATCAGAAGATCATTTGTAATCTGTATAGGTTTAATTATTGTACTCCAAGCAATTATCATTGTGATAAGTGACTTGGAATAGGTTTTTAATTGTAAGGGTTGTGTAGCACTCAAAGCTTTGAAGCAAGAGTGTTTGAACGTTCCTTGACTAAAGCTGTGAAGCAGAGTCAAGTTAGTTGTGTACTTCACTCAAAGCTGTGAAGCAAGAGTGATTGTGTTGCTTGATTAAAAAGCTGTGAAGCTTAATCAAGTGTCTGTTTTTGAAGAGTGTCTTCATCAATTCATTAGTCAAATTGTTTATGTATCACTGCTGTGATTGAGGGGGAGTGAGTAGGAACTCAGGTTTAAGTTGTACTTAGATTGAAATTGCATTGGGTAGGTCTTAAGTGAAGGAGATAAACTGGTTGGTTTATTCCTGAATTAACATCTCTTATAGTGGATTTCCTCCCTGGCTTGGTAGCCCCCAGAATAGGTGTTGTTGCACACAGAACTGGGTAAACAATTGAGTGTGTTCTTTATTGCTTTTGTATTTACTGTCATATAGTAAGTCAGATACGGTGTCATAATATTGAACGTGACATTGAGTATCTGCAGCCAGAATTTCAATAAGATGGCATCTTTAAGCCCGTCTATGACGATTCTCTGACACCTTCCAAGTGGCATCTGTAAGACCATTCCCGATATTATCGATAGATCACCATGCACTTCATGCGAGTGCAAATTTCTAGACACTCTAGTGTCCAATCATCTTCCACCCTCAGATCACAAAAGGAAGACAAGCTAATCTACATCCTCAGGTGTAAGAAGATTGAACAGGGTCAACTTTTGTACCCCAAAATTTCCCCTCCCATTTTACTCAACATATCTTCATGGAGATCCTCAACCTGCTCAAGGATGCCCAAGAGTTGACCAGACAAACACTCTCATAAGACAAGGAACCTCCAATTAGGGTTTCCATTTTCATCAAAATGGGTGAACTCCAAAGGCCTAAAATCTTTTCCATGGTCCTAATATGTTCTCAAGAACATCCATGTCAAGTGTCATTCCATGCACAAGAAGTTTGCTCAGTCAACTGCTCAGATGCTTGATAATCAACTGTATTAGGTCAAAAGTCAATTGTGGCCCACATACAGTCAAACTTCAATATTTTTGGTCAACATCAACATTTTGAAGTGATATTCATCATTTTATCAATGGATGATTATGATTCCTCAAGTAATTCTCCTAATTCATAAAAACTCAAAAGTTGCTAAATTAGGGGTTTTGTAGGAAAAGTCAACCAAACTTTGACCAAGCATAACTTTCTCATACTTTATCATAAATTTCTCATCCAAGGCTCATTTTGAAGTAAATTCAATCTCCTACAACCCATCTTCATCCCTCAAGTTCAAAAAATGCACTCACAAAAAGATATGAGTTTCTACATTATAGGTCCTTTTGAAAAGTTAACAAAAACACCTTTTGGGTCAAAGCTTCTTACATGGACATGGAAGACCCAATTGAGATGATACCAAAAGGTTTGTTTAGGGGACATACTAAGCTTTCTAAAAAGTCCAAGAACACCTCTCTAGGATTAAAATTGGAAGAGATATGCATTGTCAAAGTTGACCATTTTTGGAAAATTGCCAAAAGTCAAATATGCTCAAAAGTGCATTTTTTGTCAAATGGGCCAAGCATTTCAGGATTATATCTTGTTAAGGAAATGGTCCACGACCCAAATCAGCAGCCATATATTATTTTCTCTATTTATTTATTTTATTTTGATTTTTATTTATTAAAAATCACATTAAATCAAATAAATGACAAAAAAATATAAAAGATTGATTTGTTGATCTGATTTTGGTGAGAACCAAATCTAATTAAGCTGGCCTAATCAGATCAAATTGAATCAAGGCAAATTGAGGCAAAAATAACATGATTTGGATAGTTTTGGAAAGATATCGTATGGCAAGCAAATACATTCAATCTCCATAATTCCAAAAGATTCAGGTTGTTTTTGTTACCCTAATTCATCGTACTACATATAATGAACAAAGACAATGCAAAAGGACAAGAGTTGCACCCGTGAAAACAGAGAAAGAAAACTCAAATTTTAGCAAAAAAGTGGTGGATCGTTTTCTCACATAGAGGGTGATTCAAGAAATTCAAAGGTTTCCAATTGCTTCATGGACATCTCCTGAAGGTAACGCAATTCATTGCAAGCATTCCCAAGCCCAGAATCGTCCGTTAGGCTTCACACGGTTTGCCTCTTTTCTCAAAATCGATTATGACAATTCTTGAATCCTAAGCATGTTCTAATGATATATTTGTGATTGTTAACATATTTGCAACATGTTTGAATGGTTTAATTGACGTATTGATGCATATACTGATGATCACCATGGTTAGGGTTTAAGAAGCAGTTTTGGGGCTTCTCTGTACAGGTAAAATTAGGCCAAGAAAATGATGCCATGATACTCGTGAGATCAAGACGAGTTGATTGGTGTGTTTAGAATTAATTTATCACGCGTTGTATATATTTTTGAAGATTGCATGTTTATGGCTATGGAGCTCTGTCCGTAGGTATAAATCTGATACCTAAGACGACATACATGGAAGAAGATGATGACTTGTCACCACTCCATTAGTCCGTTTGAATAATCACGCGTTTTATTTTTATTTTTTCAGCCTATCCACTTTGTTTTATATATTATGATTGGATCTTATTATTATTACAACTAAGCAACGTAGCACAGATGGCCAGGGCAAGCATGGAATGAGTGGGAGGACCTGGGTTCGATCCCAGGTCCCAACATTTTATTTATTTTCTTAACATATAATTGCAGATTCTATGCCTTCCAAAGCCAGATGTCCATCATGCGCCCCATTGGTCCAGCCACTGGATCTTTGCCAGTACAGATCCAACATTCAAATCAAAGAAGGACCATGGTGCACTCTCTAGGCGCAGCAACACAGGATCATGCGCAGGATTGGGCTCAGCCATAATGGGCCTGGATAAATGCAGAAACACCCCCCCTATTTGCTCGTCACACAGACCCAAATTCAATTCTTTTTTATTTTCAATTTTTTTATTACTTATTAACTATTTCTTTTTTAAATAACTCAAAAGAAAATCATGTCTTTTTATGTAATCAAAAAATCATAAAAAAACATCAAAATAATTTTTTCACAGAAATATTTTTATTGATTAATTAGTTTAATTAAATTTAGGTAATTTAATGCCTTTTTTATTATAATTCAAAATAATTAGAATTAGGGTTTAATTTTGTACATAACCTAATTTTTTCCTCAAAAACAACATAAATATTTTCTCAAATTAGATTTTTTAGGTTGTCCAATTATTTCTCGCATTTAATTTTCCGCGCGCTTTTAATTTTCCTTTTTATCATTATTGTAACTGCTCTGAGTTTGTAATAGATTAAAGTAGGTTTTTAATTCGGCATTTTATTTTCAGTCAAAAATAATTATGTATCTTCCCAAAGCCTTGTAATAATTAGGACTCTAACTTCTTGCATTTTTACTCCCGCAAACTATAAACTGCTTAGATGTATGTATAGGACTGTATGGAAAGACAAGTTGAAATTAAAACAGTAGAAAACCCTAATTGTGCAAAGATAATTAACTGAAAAAATACACTTGCACATGCTCACTCCTAGGGTTTACTCCACTCCGGTTGCCTTCGGTAAACGGTCATGAAGTATAGGGAATGTTAGTGGCTGTCCTCTAGTCCCAAAAGTTCTAAAATGACCCAATCGGATGTTGCCTCGGAAAAAGATCTTTAAGGCTTTAGGATGATTACTAAGATTTCCTAACATTGCTTTTGTGATCGTATTTATCCCTTCAAACGTCCCTTAAAACTCCAAAGACGGTGCTACCTATTCCTTAATAATAGGATAGCGCTATCTAAAGGAAAATGAACCGAATTTTTAGAGTAGGTAGATTAGCTCCTAGGTACTTGCTCAAACAAAACTTTTCACACAAACACTTCTCAAAACAATTTTCGAAACAAATTCGTCACACTCTTGAGGACTGATACAAGGGTTATCATGAAGTAAAACTTTTACAAAACAAGCACACACACAAGCAATTTTAAAAATGAGCATAGTACCTAAGAGCCCGTGTAAAACCATGGATAGAAAGGGTGCTAACACCTTCCCTTTCTATAATCTACCCCCCGTACTCAAAAACATTCTCGAAAAAGGTTTTTTCTGTTCTTTTTCCTTTCCTTAGTTGGATAAAATAAAAGTCGATGGCGACTCTTGCTTACCGCGACATTTGCGAATACAAAATGCAAACCAGTATTAACAGCCGGTTCTTCCACCGTATCACGCCCTTGCGGGTTTTCAACTTAGCGGGAAATTTATTCTGTTTATGTCTCTAACTTTTGCCTAGACCGTCCTTTCGGGTTTTCAGCCTACCGATACGCTCTTTTTTTCCTAAGCCGCCCTTTTGGGTTTTTAACTTAGCAAGCTGTTCTTTTATTTCTTTAGGCGAAGTATTTCTTGACTGCATTAGCATTCATGGGACGTCGGAACTCCTCGCTACCCATAGTTTCAAGAATTAATGCACCTCCAGAGAAGGCTTTCTTGACAACATATGGGCCTTCAAAGTTAGGAGTCCACTTGCCCCTAGAATTAGTGTTGAAAGACATGATCTTCCTAAGCACGAGGTCGCCTTCCCTGAATTCACGAGGTTTGACATTTTTATCAAAAGCTTTCTTCATTCTTTTCTGATATAACTGTCTATGACATAAAGTTGTCATCCTCTTCTATTTGATCATATTCAATTGGTCAAACCTGTTTTGGACCCATTCAACCTCTGTTAACTTGGTTTCCATTATCACACACAAAGAGGGAATCTCAACCTCGACTGGAAGTACAACTTCCATTCCATACACCAGGGAGAACGGGGTTACTCTTGTTGAAGTGCGGACAAATGTTCGATATCCATGCAAATCAAAAGGTGGCATTTCATGCCAATCCTTATAAGTAACAACCATTTTCTGGATAATTTTCTTGATATTCTAATTAGCAGCTTCAACAGCCCCATTCATCTTCAGCTTGTATGGAGATGAATTGTGATGGACAATCTTGAATTCCTCACAAAGTTCTGTCATCATTTTATTGTTCAAATTCGAGCCATTGTCGGTGATAATTCTGCTCGGCACACCATACCGACATATAAGATTATTCTTGATGAAACGCACAACCACCTGCTTAGTAACATTGGCATATGAAGCAGCCTCTACCCATTTGGTGAAGTAATTAATTGCTACCAAGATGAAACATTGTCCATTCAAAGATTTAGGTTCTATCATCCCTATCATGTTAATACCCCACATAGATAAAGGCCATGGGGAAGAGATCACATTGAGAAGTGTCGGAGGCACATGGACCTTATCTGCATAAATCTGACATTTATGACACTTATTTGCAAATTTATAACAATCAGATTCCATTGTCAGCCAATAGTAATCTGCCCTTAGCATCTTTTTAGCCATCGAATGTCCATTGGCATGAGTGCCAAATGAACCTTCATGAACCTCATGCATCAACATGTTTGCTTTGTGTCTATCCATGCATCTGAGCAATACCATGTCATGATTTCTTTTATACAACACATTTTCACTGAGGAAGAAACTGCCTGCCAATCTTCTCAATGTCTTTCTATCTTTCTTCTAAGCACCAATCGGGTATTCCCGAGTCTGAAGAAAATGTTTGATGGCATGATACCAAGGTTTTTCATCTGCTACCTCCTCTGTTGTAAACACATGAGCGGGCCTATCCAGCCACCGAACTGTAATTCGAGGAATATCATTCCAAGTATTTACTTGGTACATAGAAACCAGAGTTGCCAGAGCGTCCGCCATTTGATTTTCATCTCTAGGAATGTGATGGAATTCAACTTTGTTAAAGAAGGGTAACAATCTTCTATCATAATCTTTGTAGGGGATCAAGCTGGGGTGACGAGTATCCCATTCTCCTTTAATCTGATTTATTACCAAAGCTGAATCACCATACACATCTAGAATTTTAATTCTGATATCAATAGCTTCTTCGAGACCCATGATGCAAGCCTCGTATTCTTCCATATTATTAGTACAATCAAATGTTAACCTTGCGATAAAATGAATGTGCGATCCATGGGGAGTGACAATCACGGCACCAATTCCTTTACCATAAGCATTCATAGATCCATCAAATATCATATTCCAACGAGATTCAGGGTCAGGACCTTCCTCAGGCAATAGTTCATCACAATCTTTCACTTTCAGGAACATCACATCCTCATCGGGGAATTCATATTCTACAGACTGGTGATCCTCCACTGGTTGGTGAGCAAGATAATTTGCCAACACACTGCTTTTAATAGCTTTTTGAGAGCGGTATTTGATATCATATTCAGATAACAACATCTGCCAGCGGGAAATTCTCCCAGTAAGAGCAGGCTTTTCAAAAATTGTACTTGATTGGATCCATTTTTGAGATCAACCAAGTAGTGTGATTCAAAATATACTGCCGTAAACGCTTTGCCGCCCAGGCCAAAGCACAACATGTCTTTTCCATCATTGAATACCGCGACTCACAATCAGTGAATTTTTTACTGAGATAATAAATGGATAACTCCTTTTTCCCTGTTTCATCCTGTTGTCCCAGAGTAAAACCCATGGATTTATCTAACACTGTCATATACATAATCAACAGTGTTCCTTCGACAGGAGGGAGCAAGATAGGAGGTTCAAGCAGATATTCTTTAATACTTTCAAATGCCCTTTGGCAGTCATCCGTCCACACATAACCTTGATCTTTCTTTAACAACTTAAAGATCAGTTCACATGTTGCAGTCATGTGGGAAATGAATCAGGAAATATAATTCAAACGCCCGAGGAAACCTCTGACTTGCTTTTCAGTTCTTGGCGCTGGAATATCTTGAATTGCTTTGACTTTATCAGGGTCAACTTCAATTCCTTTCCGGCTAACAATGAAACCCAACAATTTCCCTGATCGAACATCGAAGGTGCATTTATTTGGATTCAAGCGGAGACGATACTTCCTCAAACGCTGAAACAACTTCAACAAATCTTCTACATGCCCTTCTTCAGTCTGGGATTTGACAATCACATCATCAACATATACTTCGATTTCCTTATGCATCAGATCATGGAATAGGGTTGTCATAACCCTCTGGTCAGTTTCACCGGCGTTCTTTTACCCGAAGGGCATCACTCTGTAACAGAATGTTCCCCAGGGTGTGATAAACGTTGTAGTTTCCATGCCCTCTGAAGCCATTCTTATTTGATTATATCCGGAAAATCCGTCCATGAACGAGAATACTTTGAATTTTGCTGTGCGGTTTTCCATTTTTTTCCAGTACTGGGACAATATTGGCAATCCAATGAGGATATACTGACGTCACAAGAAAACCAGCATTAATCTACTTTAGAACCTCCTCTTTGATTTTCACTGCCATATCTAGGTGAGTTCTTCTCAACTTTTGTTTAATTGGCGGACACTCTAGCTTCAACGGCAACCGGTGCTCTACAATATCTGTATCAAGACTAGGAATATCTTGACAAGACCAAGCAAAAATATCCACATACTCTTTCAGCAGCTCAATCAACCTGCTCTTCACATCGAGATGCAGCAATGCTCCAATCTTGACTTCCTTCAGATCTTCTTCTGAACCCAAATTGATCACTTCCAATGGCTCTTTATATGGCTGAATGATATTTTCCTCGTGCTCAAACAACCGTGAGACCTCTTCTGGAATCTCATCTTCTTCTTAAGCCCCATAGACAAGACGTTCAAAGTTGGGAGAGGGTGCAGGGTCATTGTATTCAACAGATTTTTTAATTAATCTGCACATATGATTTATGATTGCTTTTAGAAACTGACACATATAACAAGTGATCATGTAGATTGAATTTCAGTTATTATTTATTTTGAAGGGTTTTTTTATTACCATTTTCCAAGAAAAATCTGAAAATAAAGACACAATTTGGGAAACAAAGACAAACTTTATTATTGATTTTAAAAATCACAGCAAATAGATAAGCCCTACATTATTAATACTTCCACCTTGGGAAGAGTGAAAGCTTTTTCAAAAAGATTAACAAAACAAATTACTATGAAACATGTATGCAAGAGGGAACATCAATGGTGATCTAGTTCTGAACCCTGCCTCTGTGCATCACATAATTCAGTATTTCCTGCTCTGCTTCATCTTCTACAATGGCATTAATCCTAGAAACAGTTGGATGAAGATAACCCCCACTACGGAATATGACTTGATACTCGCTCGCAGCAGACTTCAGCTTCATGCCCTTACCTTTGTCATTCTTCAAAGAGAACCCCAAGCTAGCTCTGTTCTTGTTCACAGGTGGATCCACAATCTGTCCCCACACTTCACTATGACCCTTACGCACAACCTGCTGCGCATCCTTAAGTGAAACCATGGAATTATCATTTCCTCTTATATTTTCAACAGATAAGGCTTGGAACTGGGTTCCAACAGCAGCTTCATCCGCCTCCAAAATGCTGAAAGAGGACAAATGAGATATCAATAATGCTTATTCCCCATTTACGATCACTACTTTCCCTTCATGTAAAAACTTCAGTTTCTGGTGTAAAGTTGAAGTGACAACCCCTGGCTCATGTATCCACGACCTTCCTAGCAAACATCTATAAGCGGGTATAATATCCATGACCTGGAAAGTTACCAGAAACAAATATGGTCCTATATGAATAGGCAAGTCCACTTCACCAATAACAGATTCCCTTGATCCATCATACGCTTTCACAATGATGCCACTCGGGCGCATAGGCATTCCTTGATATTTCAACTTCTTAAGAGTGCTCCTCGGTATAACGTTCAAAGCAGATCCATTAACAATCAGCACATTGGATAGTGAATCATTCTTGCAGTTCATAGAGATGTGGAGGGCCAAGTTTTGATTCCTTCCTTCATCTAGTAATTCATCATCGTAGAAACTCAAGTTATTACATGACGTAATGTTCCCTATTACGCTACTGAATTGGTCTATTGGCATATCACTCTCCACAAAAGCTTGGTGCAATACCCTCATCAAGGATTCTCTGTGAGCAGAGGAGTTCATAAATAACGCCAAGATATATATTTTGAAGGAGTCTGCAGTAGCTGATCTACAATTCTGTAGTCGCTCATCTTGAGTATCTTCAAAATATCATCCACTTCTTTCTCTAACGCAGCCCCACTAGTCTCACCCGTAGCCTTCTTGGGTTCAACATTCTCAGTAATTTTCTTTCCAGCACTAACATCTCTTCGAACAACTGGTGCAAACACACGACCGTTGCGAGTCACCCTGCTATTTTCAGCAATATTCCCAACATCAGGCATTGGCTGGATGGGAACTTCCACTCCATCCTCTAAGATTGTAGCGTTGTATTTGTAAGGCACGACCTTATCTAACTTGTAGGGGATAGGACCCAGCAAACTAATCACCAATGGGGTAACAACTGGGTTTCTATAATAATCAACTTCAAGATGGGCGAGTTCCCAAAAACAAGGTACAATGATGTTTACCCCTTCTTCAACACAATCAGTCATTATTTAGTCATTTCTGGAAAACAAATCCTCATCTGAGGTGAAATACTCATCTGCGGAGGCATACTCTTTATCTGACTCTTCTTCAGTCAAACAAACCTCAACCATATCAACTTCATGGTAATCATCCCTTTGACTTGTAACCTTGATAATTCTGTTATCTAACAACGACTGAACACCCTTCTTCACGATTGAACATCCTCGTGAATCTCGACAGTAAACTCGGCAAGATCCATATTGGTGTTCCACCTGACCAGCCATATGGCAGAAGGTAGCATGCAATTGCACAAGGTCCTCATTCATATACTCTACATCAAAAAGTATGAATTCTCCAGGACATCCAAAAACCATATTCACCTCCTCTTCATACTCTGCCCTAGGCATGATTATATGGATTAGGCCCTCATCCATCATCTCTTGTAAATTAGCCTTTATCTTATCGCAACCTTGTATGTCTATACTGCAAATAGCACAACCGGCATGGTCATGCGTATAGTATCTAAATTCACAAAGGTCTGCATGCATTTTCACCAAATCTCCCCTAACCAGATTAATATCAAAAATCCGGAAGTCGCCTGGACAACCAGCCACCGTATTCACAACATTTACTCCCCCATGCTTGGGCAGAGGATTGTCTTTCACATTAGGTCCCACATCCTTGAAAGATAGAACACCAGACTTCACCAACTTCTGTACCTCAGTCTTCAAAGGATAACAATTCTCAACAGTATGCCCTGGTGCTC
The DNA here is from genome assembly GCA_948472305.1 of Vicia faba. Lineage (NCBI taxonomy): Eukaryota > Viridiplantae > Streptophyta > Magnoliopsida > Fabales > Fabaceae > Vicia > Vicia faba. The sequence continues at coordinate 1,400,244,414 of OX451736.1, read as the reverse complement.
CCTGATGAAAAGCACATGTTTGGTCTGCCTTGTAATACCAAGGCAATGGTGATGGTACGGCGAGAGGTGGTCGAGTCTGAACCAGCTTATTCTAAATCAATGCCGGTAGTAACTCTGTATAGCTCATAGGAATAGGGTCATAACTCTCCCTTCGCTGAATATACCCTTGATTCCCCTGCTGGGACGGTCTCTGATAAGTAACGGTAGTTGGAGTTGCACCTACAATTGGAGTAACTGAGGCGACTTGCTGATGACGCTGATAATTCCTTCTAGGAGTATTAACCCTCCTCTCTTGCATAACATCATTTGCATCCCCTTCCTTCTTCTTGCTAAACCCATAAGATGGTTTCTTCACACCTCCAGAACCTTCACTCTTTGTTAAACGACCCTCTCTTACAGCCTCTTCTAAGCGGATACCCATTCCTACCATTTTAGTAAAGTCACTTGGCGCACTTGCTACCATCCTCTCGTAGTAGAAAGCACCTTGCATTTTCAAGAAAATCTAAGTCATCTCCTTCTCTTCCATGGGAGGAATCACTTGGGCGGCTACCTCACGCCATCTTTATGCATATTCTTTAAACGATTCCCAATCTTTCTGAACCATGGCCCTGAGTTGATCACGGTCAGGCGCCATGTCCATGTTGTACTTGTATTGTTTGATGAATGCTTCTCCCAATTCATTGAAAGTATGGATATTGGCGTTGTCCAAACTCATATACCACTTCAGTGCAACACCGGTCAAACTATCCTGAAAAAAGTGTATCAGCAGACGCTGATCATTAGTATGGGTAGACATTCTCCTCACGTACATCACCAGATGAGCATGAGGGCAAGTGTTGCCCTCGTACTTCTCAAACTCCGGGACCTTAAACTTAGCAGGTATCTTAACATTCGGGACCAAGCATAACTCATTCACATTTTGCCCAAATAGCTCTTTTCCCATGAGGGCCTTCATCTCTCTTTACATCTTGTCAAACTGCTCTTGAAAGTCATCCATTCCGTCATAAAGACCCAAGTCTTCACTCGGTGGAGGGAAACGATGACACACATCATCATTATCAAATGGAACCATATTTACCGAAGAAGGTGCAGCAGGAACAACATGCACCACATGAGGTGCTGGAGTAACAATAGTCTGAACAACTGGAGTATCTTGAGGACCAAGATTGAAACCTTCAGGTGCAAAATTCTCTGGCATTCACCATGGATAACCTTGAGGCATGTGATTCTGAATAAAAGATGGAGTAGTAGATACGGGAACAGTCGGAGCTTCAGTAGTTTCCCTTGTTGGTTGAGGTTGGACACTCGGTGGCTGATTCTGAGCAGCCACCAGAGCTTCCATCAGAGCAGTCAGATTGGCCATGTCGGCCTTCAAATCAGAAACCTCCTCGCGCAGCTCGCGATTCTCTTGTTCTAAGTTGTCCATCTTCTTCCTGAAATTAGCCCGAGTGTTGTAGTGGTGAGTCAGCTTGCTAAACAAAGTAAAGAAGCTTGGTGAGACACCGGGATATGCATACCAAATGCAAGAAATATGTGCAATATGATGCATGATATACAATGCACATGTTTTTATTTTATTATTTACTATTTTAAGGGTTTTAAAATTTATGGATATATTGCAAATATCAAAGTAATAACGCATTTGAAATACTGAAATTTTTTATTATAACAACTCCAAAATGGATTACAAGTTTCAATGATCCCAAGTACAAGATGAAAATAAAATCTAAAACCCTGAGAAGTAAACCTGTTGGAGATCACTCTATACGTTGGCGCTTCCCCGTGAGCTTGGCAATCTGAGCCTTCGACCTCTGATTTTCTTCCACATACCTGGTGGCAACCTCCTTCCAATCACCTGAATCAGGAAGTAAGTAATCAACACCTGATTGAGGCTTAGGAGAAAATAAATCCCCTTGCCTCTCCATAGACGCTACCGCTCGACTCTCAAGGATCTCAATCAAGTCATCTTTCTCCTTCAAGTCTGCTCTATAGGAAATCTCTAAAGTTTGGAACTTGTTCTTCCAAGCGTCCTTTTCCTATTGCATCCTAACCAAAGCAAGTTGTGGATCTTCTAGATCATCTAATAAGGGAGGAGTGGTCTTCACAAATAGATCAGGCATAGGTGTTTCTCAGGAATATGGCATCTTCAACTGAATATCTCTCGTTTGGACCCACTGAAGATATGGCTCCAAAGAAACAGCACCGCTAGGTCCCAAATCCTTCCTACTCTTTTTATGAATGTGACGCTAGGCCTTCGCAATCTGCTCCCTAGCTTCCATATGGTCTTCTCCCTCCTTCAGAAATAAACTGCTCAAATGAATACTATTTGGTTTATCCCTCATCGGATAACCAAGCTTTCGTCGTGCAAGAACAGGGTTATAGTTAATTCCTCCCTTTGTACCAAGAAGAGGTACATTGGGGAAACTACCACAACTATCAATAATCTCTATATCCTGGTAAGCTCGATGATGCCAATCAATATCCGAGTGAGTAAGTGCCATGATCTTAGGAGCCCAACGGGGTTCCTTCTTGACATCCCAAAAAGCATTAGACTGAGGCATATGAGAGATAAACCACCGGTACAACAGAGGCGTGCAACAGATAATCATCCCCCCATGATAAGAATTTCGAAGATGAATAGAGTAATAAACATCTCCCAACAAGTTAGGAACTGGGTTTCCAATCATGAAGATCCAGATAGCATTAATGTCAACAAACTTGTCCACATTAGGAAATAAGAACAACCCGTAAGCAAGTAGAGCAAAGATGGCCTCAAAAGTGACTGTACTCTTCATCCTGGCAAAGTAACGAGCTTTCTCCAATAAGAGCTGAGCTGGTAATCCTCTAATCCCTCCTTTAGTAGTCATATGGGCTTCCACCTCAGACTTCTCTAGATGAATCAAAGCAGCAATCTCATGTAGTTTTGGATCACCCTCCAAACCAGTAAAAGGAACACGATCGGTAATAGTTAAATCCAATAGATAAGAATACTCCTCTAGTGTGGGCATCAACTGATAGTCGGGAAAAGTAAAGCATTGATACATCGGATCATAGAACTGGACCAAGGTCGAGAAAATACCCTCCTACACCTTCAGCTTCATGAGAGGAATAATGGATCCATACTTCTTTCGAAAGTCTGCAGAACACTCGATCTCGGGAATTAGACTGATCAACTCATCTATCTTGGGATCCTTGAAACTGTACTTCCCGGTCTTTCTCTTTCCAGAATCCATGGTTAAAAAGTACCTGAGATATTCACAAAATGGTCAACCTTTAAATCCCTTGAAATATGATCTCTCCAAAATATGCTTATGAGTGCATGGATGCATGGTGCAACAATCACACACAAGATCACACATATAGGGTTCATAGGTTCAACGTCACGAGCATGAGGTTGAAGGTACTACCCATAAGGTGTTTGTCTAAAATTTATCACCTGCCGAACAAGGTTCTAGAGGTTCCCAGAGTCTACATCCTTCCATCGAATTCTACCAACTTCTCGATTAACTCGATAATTAGTAATATTCTCAAGAAAAACTCGTCAGAGCGTAGTATCGCGTGATAACTATTTCCGGATTACTCCGTCATAGCTTCCGCACTACACCTAAAAGGCCAAGATGAGTTTGGTATTCTACGGTCCTCAGTTTCAGCAGGCTCCCAGGTCGAAAGCAGTACGTCTTCTCGATTACTCGGTAAATGACACTACAGTTAAAGGGGCCTCCACTGAGTGGGGGATCTCATGCCTACTTTTTTAGTATTACTCCATCAAAGTTAACATGACTATACCGGCCTTCCTATCTTAAAGTTTGCCCAAGTCCGGGTATAGGACTTATAACTAATCACCAAGCACCCTGAAAACCAGGAAAATCCAGATAAACATATATAAAACATATAACACATAAACAACAATATCACATATACAGATATAAACAAAGATATGCTCAACCCACTTAGGGATAGACCAGCAAGAGGTCAATCTTTCCCCAGTGGAGTCGCCATTTTTTCTGTAGCGGTAGAAATGTATAAGACTAAGCCATTGGATTGACTAGACTTATACAAATCAAAATAAAAATCGCCACCACACTTTATTGTTTCCAAAGGAATGGGAAAAGATCGAGTAAACCAAAAAGAGGGGGAAAGATTCAAGGTAAGGGGGTTGGTTATGCAAAGGGAAGGTATTAGCACCCTAAACATCTACGGTACTCCGCAGGAACCTCTTTGAAAAATCTATATATTTCGGCTATAAAATGTTGTGTAAAAATATATGATGGAGGTGAGAAAAGAAATATATTTTTTTATGATTTTTGAACCCGCCGCGGTTGCGAACCTTTAGTGCCTACATACCACCTTTTCGTGCAATAGGGGATCAGGGTACACATAGTTCCTCTTTTTTTTAAAAAAATTTAAAACACAAATGTGTTGGTTAATTTTATGAGATAAAACATCATCGTCATTGTCCGTGTGGAAAATATACTTACCACCCACAATCATGAGAAAGGAGAATTTGCATCATCTCAAAGTGGAGGATATGGCTTGGATTTTAGAATCAACAATGCCTCACTCAACACCCAAGTGGAAAATATATCTCCTTACTACATATTGTAGAAGTAGAGTTCTTTGCATCACTACAAGGATTGACAAGAGTCCAATCTTTTTTTGAGAAAAAATTTAAAGATGAAAGCCAAAGTGGCAAAATGGTTTGAATGAGATTGATTGACTTTTAGTCTTCTCACGAAAAGGATGTCAAAGTATTATTAATTTTATTGAAGTTTATTTATGAAAATGTTTGAAAATGCATGGACCTAAGTCCAAGTTTATTATGAAAGTGGTTCAAGTTTAAAACAAGAAGAGTTTTCAAAAGGAGGGAGAAGATTTTTGAAATTAAAGAAGATGGGAGGAGAAGAAGAGGCTATCCTAAAGCATAAGGTAAAAGCTAGGGATAAGAACCATGTAACCAACAAGAAGCCAATACTTGACACTATGAGCCAAGATAGAATTCCCATTCTTTGGATTGAAACCAAACAAGCAAAAATACTAGACGTCTTGAGAGAACCAAACTTCAAGTGTATTAAGTCTTCACAAAAATTGGGCAGAGTAACGGCTGTATACAGGTGAATTCCAGATTACAAACAAAAGGTGTAATTACAATAACCTGCATACAAAACAAACAAACAACCCAATGTCTTGAGGTAAACCTCAAGATCTCTAGATAAAATGATTAGATAAGATCACAAGGTCTCCAATCATATGCCAAGCTTTCTAATCCTAAGTCCAAAAAGTCCAATGCTCCATAATGCCAAGGATAGTAACCAAATAGTCCAAGTATCATTAAATATTTTTAGGGTTTGTGTTGATTATTAGGTGTTTTAAAAAAGAAAAGTAAAACTCAAGTGAGCAAAAAATAAAAATGACAAGAAAGTAAATACTCAAATGAGCAAAGATGAAATTGGCATGAAATGTAAATGCTAAAAGTAAATAGTGCATAAAAATAAAAGGGGAATATAATAAAAGAATAAAGGATAAAGTCAAATTATTAGTGATTAGTGGTTAGTTGGATAATCATCTTGAAACTTGCATTTGGAACTCATTAGAAGATTGGTAGAACCAAAGCCTCCACACAACAAGTTGCATTTGCTTTTTATCAAGTATATCATTCATTTGGAATCCTCAAAAGTATCGTTTAATGATCAATGATGTTTAATTGATCCGCGTTGCCCAAAAGTGTTGTAGATCCATTAGAGGATTGGTAGAATCAAAGCCTCCATACAATGAATCTCAAGGTTATTGGATCAAAGAGATCAAATTAACATACTTGGGCTTGCAAATATAGGTTTGGGCCACGAATGATCATTTATTCGAATCAGAACAAAATTTAGCACTATGTTAAGCAATCGTAAGTGGACTTATATAGAAGTCACACCTATTTTGAGGTCGGTCAATAGCGATCTATGTACCATTTGTTTTGAGACATGATATAAAGATCATGCTCCAACAACATTTAGTGCAATAAGAAGGGGATGAGATGAAGAGGGATGGGAGAGAATATATAAACCACTTTTGGATTAAATTTAATCAAACTATTATTAAAATCATTCATCCTTTTTTGTGGAGTTAGACTCAACACCATGGATCCAATGATATTAATAAAGTTCATGATCAGCCAGAAAATAGTCACAAAATAATTTTACATTTTAATATATACAAAAAGGTTTAAAAATAATGTTTAAAATAGAAATAAAAAGAGAAAAATATCAACTATGTTCAAATGATTTTATAAATTTTTTGGTAATTTTGTAAAGTCTGAAACTATTTTTAAAATTAAAAGAAAAGGGTAAAATAAACCAAAAATGATAAAAAATAACAAAGTCACAAACAAAAATAAAATAAGGTCACCAATATTTGTCACAATATCATTGGATCATTCCATAAATTTTTTAGAAATTAAAAATGCATAAAAGTATTTTTAAACATTTAAAACAATCAAATAAAGTGTAAATTTATAAAAAATACCAAAACACAAAATAAATTGTGAAAAAATTTAAATCAGAAAGAGAATAATCAAAAATATTTTTCATAATTTTTTCAGATTTTTTGGACTTAAAGTGAATTTTCTATGATTTTTTGAAATTTAAAACAATTAAATATAAAAATCAGAAAAGAAAATAAAAGTCAAAAATATGTGGACCATTGGATGAGAGTTAAAACGCATTAGTAATCAGATCCAAAGGATCTGGTGTGCTGTGCATATCATGGTCATTAGTGAATAAAGCATATAATCAAAAATAAAATCAGAATTAAAAAAAAAACAAGTGGCACGCCATCATTGGTTGGAAGATAACACGTTGATCATCTTCAACCTCCAGCCAACATGAATTGCATGTTTCTCAAACTGTAAAATCAGAAGCTCAGACCTATGCCATTTGCTTCGTCTCTTCAAGACGAAGACAACAACACCCTCGCGCCAAATTTATATAAACTATAGCTTAAGCAATTTGGAAGGAAAGTTTTGAAAAAGGAATCGAAATTTCATGGTCAAAACGTGTTTCCAGTAAAAAGCAAGTGTTGCGACTAGAACCAGGGCAATGAGAGCATCACAATGATATCAAAGTTTTGAAGAATTGATGAAGGAATCTACCTATTGAAGTTGAGTTGCTGAACTCTGAAACTGGACTTCTATGGAGCAATATAGGGCATGTTTCTTGAATGTAATTATATGGTTAGCTTCAGGGAAGATCAAGGAAGGTGAATTGATGAAAAAATTGGATTAAAAAAGGCTTGTATATGGATTTCGAAGTTGTTGAATTCTGAGTTATGGAACAAGTTTGGCAGGGTGATTCTGGCTATCCAGGCTTGAGGAAATGAATGGGGAAGGACCCTCTATTTATAGAGAATCAAATGGAATGTCCAAGCGTGTGAAATGATGAAGTTTGGAGGGAAATCGTGTGAAGTTTCAAACAAGAAAAGTGTGACTTCTAATTTGATCAAAACTCATCCAAAATGCGCGTTTTGTTATGCTAATCAATTCTGGAAGTTCATTAAACATGTTTAGAAGCAAAAACACGCAGAAACAAAGTGTTTAGAAGCCAGATCAAGGACTTCAAACTTCTGACTTGGTGAAAAATCCAGTTTCAAAGTGCCAACTTCTGACCAATGGCACTCTCAGCTCAAGGGGTCTTAGGGCATGATTCTTGATGCTTCAGAAAGATGAGGTGACAAGATTTGAAATGGAAGAAGAATGGGATCAAATGGATGCTTGATCTGAAAGTTATATCGAGTCAAAGTTGGAGAAAAAGGGTTGACTTTCCATGCTTAGAAATATTTCAAATTTTTCTTCAAAAGTGACATATAATGTCTTGCATCCAAATATAGCCTTCCAATTGGAATTTGCTCTTTACCAAAAAAGATGGCATGAATTAGATCTTTTGAATGACAGTTTGAAACTTGAACCATTCAAAATCTCCAAAAATTGAGAAAGTTATGACTTGTTGAAGTTGGCAAAATTTCATAAAATGACCTATAATCTTTTGTATCCTTAAGGCCACTTTCATCCATCTTCTCACTTTGCACATAAAAGAAGGCATAAAGTTAATATCTTCAAGATCATTATGGAAAAAGAATTGGCTCAAGGTGATAAAAATTGACCAAGTTATGATTATTTGAAGTCACACATGGAAAATTGGGGATTCATCTGGAGGACTTGTAATCTTTCTTCCTCATCAAGTTTCTTTCACGTGAAAACACCTTGGAATTTTGAAATGATTTGTTAATAACCATTTGAATAGAATGATGTCTTTGGAATCACTCAAAAATACCAAAAGATGAGCAAGATAAACTCCTTAGAAGTCTGAAACCCTAGCTCCTAGATTAAGAAACATGCCTTGAGGAACTTTGACAATTTTGAACAAACTTATTCTACCAAAACAAATGCTTTGTAAATATAAGTTGTTGAGGATGATAATGAAAACTCATAGCAACCACAACCACTTCCATATCTTGATAATTGAGAGAAATATGCACTTGTGACCAAATGGAATAAAATCTTGTCCAAACATAACTATTTTTCAATCAACCCCTTTTACTTTTTGGATCAAATTTGATAATCTTGAAATATGGTGAACCAAAATAAGCTTGCCATGCCATTTCCTCCAAAACAACTGCAATGGTGAGGCTTGAACTTCTCAAGCTTTATTGACTAGGGCATGGAAATAAACTCATGAACCCATGGGGCAACTTGTTAAATCGCATTGCCTTTACCTACATGGATAATAAGCAAGACAAACCAACATTGAATTTTATTAATTAAAAGAAGAAATCAAGACAAAAAATATATTCATGATCACAAAAGAACACAAGTCAAGGTGCTTGGTGATTCCTTAAAGTGCAAAGCTAAATATAGGGAGGGGAACCAAGAATCCTAGTGTGATCTTATTGTAATGGAATCAACATGGTATGATGAAGGGATCTTAGGGCAAAAAATTGGGGTACAACAATCATATTCCAAGAGATGAAAATCAGATGGCGGACGCTTTAGAAACTCTCGCTTCTATGTGTCAAGTTAATACTTGGAATGATGTGCTCGTATTACGTTACAACATTTGGATAAACCGGCTCATGTGTTTACAACAGAGGATGTGGTAGATGAAAAACCTTGGTATTTTGATATCAAGCATTTTCTTTAGACTCAAAAATACCCGGTTGGTGCATCAAATAAGGATAGAAATACATTGAGAAGATTGGCGGGAAACTTTTTCCTCAATGAAGATGTACTGTATAAGATAAATAATGACATGGTGTTGCTCAGATGCGTGGATAGACACGAAGCAGACATGTTGATGCATGAGGTTCATGAAGGTTCATTTGGTACTCATGCCAATGGATATTCAATAGCAAAAAAGATGCTTGGGAAGGTTATTATTGGCTGACAATGGAATCTAACTATTACAAATTTGCAAAGAAGTGCCATAAATGCCAGATTTATGCTGATAAAATTCACATACCTCCAATGCTTCTCAATGTTATTTCTTCCCCATGGCCTTTCTCTATGTGGGGTATTGACATGATTGGGATAATTGAACCAAAGGCGTCAAATGGGCATCATTTCATCTTAGTGGCAATTGACTACTTCACCAAATGGGTGGAGGCAGCTTCATATTAAGATTGTCCACCATAATTCATCTCCCTACATGCCAAAGATGAATGGGGATGTTGAAGCAGCCAATAAGAACATCAAGAAGATCATCTAGAAAATGGTTGTTACTTATAAAGATTGGCATGAAATGCTCCCTTTTGCTATGCATGGGTATCGAACATCTGTACGCACTTCAACAGGGTCAACCCTCTTCTGTCTTGTATATGGCATGAAAGCATTGCTCCCGATTGAAGTTGAGATTCCCTCTTTGTGTGTAATTATAGAAGCCAAGTTTTCAGAAGCTGAATGGGTCCAGAAAATGTTTGACCAATTGAATTTAATAGAAGAGAAAATAATGACGGCTTTATGTCATGGTCAATTATACCAAAAAAGAATGAAGAAATCTTTTGATAAGAAGGTCAAACCTCGTGAATTCAGAGAAGGCGACCTCGTACTCAGGAAGATCATGTCTTTTAATATTGATTTTAGGGGAAAATGGACTCCCAATTTTGAAGGCCCATATGTTGTCAAGAAAGCCTTCTCTGGTGGTGCATTGATTCTTGAAACAATGGATGGCGAGGAGTTCCCACGTCTAGTGAATGCTGATGCAATCAATAAATACTTCGCCTAGAAAAATTAAAAGAACAACTCACTAAGACGAAAACCCGAAAGGGCGGCTTAGGCAAAAAGGAGCGCCTCGGTAGGCCGAAACCGAAAGAGCGGTCTAGACAAAAATTAGAGACATAAACAGAATAAATTTTCCCGGTAGGTTGAAAACCCGCAAGGGAAGCCTAGGCAAAAGTTAGGGATTTTCTGGCAAGAAACTGCATCAGACAAGACTTAACCAATGGAGCAACAATCTGTTTGGATCTTACTACTCTTCGACCGAAGTTTCGACTCAGGAATTCGAAGTTGTTAGAGATAATAGTGGTCATTGTAATTCAATGTATATTTTCCAATATATATTACCATGTTCCAAACTTTGTAATTATCTATGGAGTCTTTCAATTCGTAGACTACCATTCTATTAATAAAGTTTGAGTCTTTTCTCCAATTCTTCGAATTCTTATTTTATTCAGCCTATAAAGATTTCATTTATTATTAATAGTAATGATCAAAGCAAACAAATTAAATAACAAAAATTATTTTTGAAAAGAATTTACAAATTACCTATTGCTTTAGATTTTGTGATACAAGGAGAACACAATTAGTGGCTTAAGGGACGGATAAACTCAAAGGTTTGCATGATATGAAGACTTTGTCCATGATTCCCTAGCGAAGGCTTCACTCACATAAATAAAATTCGTTTCTCCCCATGCATGTTGAGTTGGACTCATTAGTAAAGAATCTCCTTTCGGTAGTACTAGCATATTGTTTGTTTGCCCGACAGTCAGGCAAGGACAATGTCTTATTAAAGAAGTTTTGAAGTGGTTATCAACTTTTTGGGTTTTCTCCCGCCAAGTGCTGGATTGGATTTAAAATCCCCATAAGTTTTCTTGCTGTAGTGTTTGACTTCTTGAGTTCCCCAGGTGAAGTTGAGATGATATACTTCTCTGAAATTGTTGTCCCCATGAGTTTTCATACTTTCTCCCCAGAGAAGTTGGTGCAATTATCACTCTCAGTATTAAATAATGTATTTCGATGTCTCCTTCGATGATATAGTATTACCCTCCTCAATGAAGTCAGTATGTCATCCCCAACTGATGTCTCAATGATGTGATATGGTTTTCCCTAGTAAAATTAACCGTGGCAGAAGTGTGAACTTTGAACATTTTGTTTCCCCCGCTGAAGTCTGTATGGTTTCCCCGGTGAAACTTGGAGGAAGATGTTATATCACCATGTTTGTGTTAATTTACTGTTATTGATCTTGTTCCTTCCCAGTGAATTTAAGCTTTGAAATAGGAGTTTGTTTCCTCGGTTGGTGCTTACTATCTTATGGAATTTCCATCCTGTTTGTGAGTTAGTCGAGTATTGATTGTACCCATTTTTGGTCTTGTGTGTACCCCCAGTGTCATATGTCTGTTTTTTCAGCATATACATGGTAACATTCATACTTTCATACCAGCATCATGCATAATCATTGCTCATTTGCATTTTTTAATATCTTGTTGGTATATTACCCTGTTTTACAGAGTTGTGTTACCCTCTCTCCAATAGAGTGTCAATCTTAAGCAGGAAGTGTATATTCTTTCAACATCCCCACTGTGTTATCCCTCGTGAAAGAATTTTGTTTCAGCCTTCTTTTCCGCTCGTTGTCTGGATGGAATGGGTTTCCCTCTTGAATTTATTTCTCATGAGATGTATTTTGGTTGATTGCTTCATTTCGGTTTATTTCTTCTTGGAGTGGATACCCTCAGCAATACTCTTATTTGGATTTTGGCAAGCTTTGAGCTTTAGTTTGATAATATGCATTTATTTTTCACAAGAAGATTTTATCTCCTCAGCATGAATCTATTGGCATTTCTCCAGAAGTTCCATCTCTTTCCCGGGAAGCCATATTTCCTTTCTTCAGGAAGTCTTTATTGCAATTCCTTCTCATAGCAGCAAGTGGCAGATCTCTTTATATGAGCAACCTGTACTTCCCCCAGTGAATCATATGGCTCCCAGAGAAGATTCGAATTTTATTACTCCAATGGATGGTAGCCTTTTCATTATGGAAGGTAGTTCGTTGTTGAGATCTTTTTCCGATGAATGGTATCCTTTTCTTCATGGAAGGTAGTTCTTTGTTGAGATTTTATTACTCCAATGGATGGTAGCCTTGTCATTATGGAAGGTAGTTTGTTGTTGAGATTTTGTTACTCCAATGGATGGTAGCCTCGTCATTATGGAAGGTAGTTCATTGTTGAGATTTTGCTACTCCAATGGATGGTAGCCTTGTCATTATGGAAGGTAGTTCGTTGTTGAGATTTTGTTACTCCAACGGATGGTAGCCTTGTCATTATGGAAGGTAGTTCGTTGTTGAGATTTTGTTACTCCAATGGATGGTAGCCTTGAAATTATGGAAGTTAGTTCGTTGTTGAGATCTTTTTCCGATGAATGGTAGCCTTGTCATTATGGAAGGTAGTTCATCGTTGAGATTCTATTGCTCAGTAGAAGTTCATTTATTCGCAGTCATGAGTACTAAATACATCTTGAAATTTACTGGTATTATCTTACCACTCCTTTCCCCGGTGGGTCGACATTACTTTTTTGCTATCCCCTCTGTGAGTTGGTAGTTGACAGTTATCTGTCGGTCACTGTTATCCTTCACTCTCTCTCCTCAATTTTTGAGTTGACGATGCTTTAGATCCTCTCTTGAGTATTACCCCAACAAAGTCTTGTCTTTTCTTGACCAGTGATTTATTTTCCTAGTCAAGTTTTCTTTTTGTTTCCACTTTTACTTTTTACATCCCAGGTGGTGTCTTGCGTCCCTTTAGACTTTATCATATGCGTTCATAATCATAAGCATTGCATGGTATCTTAGGGCCAAAAATAGGGTTTGTTTTATATTTAAGTATCTTCAATCGCGTCGACACGAAGATTTTAACCTTCGTATCTCTGGATAGAAGACACTTAAATAAGGACAGCTGTTGCACCCTAATTTTTTGCCCCTAAGATCCCTTCATCATATCATATCGATTCAATCACAACAAGATCACATTAGGGTTTAGTTCTTCTCCCTATCTTTAAGAGGAATAACCAAGCACCTTGACTTGTACTTTGTGATCATCTATGTTTTGTATTGATTATACTTTAACTAATAAGTACAATGAGTGTTTTCCCCAATTGTTGATGTTGTAGGTAAAAGCAGAATACATTCCATCAAGATTGATCTAGGGATTCATTAGTTCATTTATGTGCCTTCCTCACTAAAGCTTCATTGAGATTCAAGCCTCGTCATTAAAGATGTTTTGAAGTAATGTCATGACAAAGTCTTTTATGATTCATCATGCCTCAAGTTATCAAATTTAGTTTAAAAGTACAAGGGTTGATTGAAGAAGTTTGAGTCAATTGGAAAAGTCTTTGATTTCAATGATCACAAGTACATATCTCCTTCAATTATGAATATTTGGAAGTGGTTTTAGTTTCTATGGTTTGTCCTTATCTTCCTCAAAGACTTATATTCACATGACAAGGGTATTTGTGCAATAAGGTTGGTCAAAATTGCAAAGGTTTCCCAAGGAATTTTCTTGCTCTAGGAGTTAGGATTTTGAACATCAAAGGCGTATATCTTGCTCATCTTTTGGTATTTTTGAATGATTCTAAAGACATCCTTATCTTCAAAGGGTTATTAACAAGTCACTTCAAAAGTTTCAAAGAAATTTTGTATGGAATAAACTTGATGATGAAGAAAGATTACAAGTCCTCCAGATGAACCCTCAAATTCCCTTATGTGACTTCAAATGATCATAACTTAATCAATTTTATCCCTTTGAGCCCATTATTTTTCCATAATTATCTTGAATATGTGAAATTCAACCTTTCTTTTATGTGCAAAGTGTGAAAATGGATGGAAGATGCCCTAAGGATGCAAAAGATTATAGGTCATTTCATGAATTTTTGCCAACTTCAGCAAGTCATAACTCTCTCAATTTTTAGAGATTTTTAATGGTTCAAGTTTCAAAATGTCATTCAAGAGATCTTCTTCATGCCATATTTTTTGGTCAAGAAACAATTTCAAGAGGAAGGTCATGTTTGGATGCAAGTTTCATGGAAAGTCAACCTCTTTTTCTCAACTTTGACTCGTTACAACTTTCAGCTCGAACATCCATTTGATCCAATTCTTTGCACATTGTAAAGCTTGTAATCTCCTCTTTATAAAGCTTCATTAATCATGTCCTAAGACTCCTTGAGTTGAGAATGCCATGGGTTTGAATTTGGTAATTTGAAACTAAATTTTTGGCTTCTAATCATAAAATTGTTGCGCGTTTTTGCTCCTAAACATGTTTACTGAACTTCCAGAAGTATTTAGTGCATCAAAATGCTAGGATTGGATGAGTTTTGGTGCAAAATAGATCACACTTTGCTCGTATATCAGGTTCACACGATTTCCTTGCAAACTTCATAATTTCATATGCTTGAGCATCCCATTTGATTCCCTATAAATAGAGTGTCATCCCTCATTTATCTCCTCAAGCTTAGAAAGCTAAAATCACCTTGCCAAACTCACTCTTGAACTCAATTTTCTGTAACTTCTAATTTATTCTTATAGCTTTTCTCAATCACATTTCCTTGTCAATTCACCTTCCTTGAACTTTACTGAAGTTAACAGAAGAAGAATTAAGCTCTAAAACTCCATGAATCGTGCTAGCCAAGTCCAGTTTCATAGCTCTACAACTTAACTTTAATAGGTAGATTCCTTCACCAATTCTCTCAAACTTTGATACTATTGTGAAGCTCTCATCATCCTTGTCCTAGTCGCAATACTTGTTTTTAACTGGAAGCACATTTTGACCACAGAATTTCAAATCCCTTTTCAAAACTTCTCTTCTAAATTGTTTGAGCTACAATTTATATACATTTTTCGCGAAGGTGTGGTTTTCTTCGTCTTGAGGAGATGAAGCGAATGACATAGGTTTGAGCTTCTGATTTTACAGTTTCAGGGACCTGTGTTTTACGTTGGCTGGAGGTTCAAGATGACCAATGTGTCATCTTCCAACCAATGATGGCGTGCCATTTGTTTTTTTTAAAATCTGATTTTATATTTGATTCAGTGTTTTATTCAATAATGACCATGATATACACAACACGTCTGATCCGTTGGATTAGCTTACTAACGCGTTTTGACTCTCATCCATTGGTCCATATTTTTTTGACTTTATTTTATTTTCTGATTTTTATATTTATATTTTTAAACTTCAAAAATTCATAGAAAATTCACTTTTACTCCAAAAAATCTAAAAAAATCATGGAAAATAGTTTTGATTTTTCTATTTCTGGTTCTTATTTTTTCACAATTTTATTTTGTGTTTTGGTATTTTTTTTAATAATTTTTTCACTTTATTTGAGTTAATTTAAATATTTAAAAATAATTTTCTTCATTTTTAAATTCTGAAAAAAATAAGGAAGGATTCAATGACATTTTGACAAATATTGGTGATCTCATTTATTTTTTATTTCTAACTTTATTATTTTTTTTATCATTTTTGGTTTATTTTACCTACTTCTTTTAATTTCAAAAATAGTTTCTCACTTTAAAAAAATTACCAAAATTTTTATATAAATATTTGAACTCATTCCTGATTTTTCTATGGTCTTACTTATTTTTCCTTGATTAATTTGAATATAGTTGCTAATTTTCTCTCTTATTTCCATTTTATAATCATTTTAAAAACCTTTTTTCTTTTATTTTAAACATAATTTTATTTTGTATATATTCTGGATGATCTTGGATTAAAATTTTGATCATAAACTTTATTAACATCATTGGATCCATGATGTTGAGTCTAACTCTATAAAAATGGATGAATGATTTTAATAATAGTTTGATTAAATTTTTGGTTCAAACGTGGTTTATTCATTTCCCCTTCCCTCTTTATCTTATCCCATTCTTATTGAACCAAATATTATTGGAGCATGATTTACATATCATGTCTCAAAACATGAGGTGCATAGATTGCTATTGACCGGCCTCAAAATAGGCGAGACTTCTATGTAAGTCCACTTACGATTGCTTAACATAGCGCTAAAATTTGTCCCGATTTGAAAAAATGATCATTTGTGGCCCAAACATATGTTTGCAAGCCCACATATGTTAATTTGAACTCTTTGATCCAATAACCTTGAGATCCATTGTTAGGAGGCTTTGGTTCTACCAATCTTCTAATGGAACTTCCTCAATTTTGGTCAAAGTGGATCACTTAAACATCATTGATCATTAAATGTTATCTTGAGAATTCTTAAATGGATGATATACTTGACAAAAAGAAAATGCAACTTGTTGTTGAGAGGCTTTAGTTTTACCAATCTTATAATGAGTTCCAAATGCAAGTTTCTAGATGGTCATCCAACTAACTACTAATTCCTAACAATTGAACTTATTTTATGCTTTTATTTTATGATTTTACTTTGTGTACCATTTACTTTAGAATTTACATTTCATGCTATTTTTTTTATCTTTGCTCACTTGAGCCTTTATCTTCATGTCATTTTATTTTGCTCACTTGAGTTTCTCATTTTATTTTTGAAGATACCTAATAATATCCTTGAACCCTAAAAGCTTTAATGTTACTTGGACTACTTGGTTACTATCCTTAGCATTATGGAGTGGTGGACTTCTTGGACTTAGGATTAGAAGCTATGGCCTACCTTTAACCTTTGTGACCTTGATTGTTATTTTGTATGGAGTTCTTGGGGCTTACCCTGGGATATTGGGTTGTTTGTTTGCTTTGTGTGCAGGTTATTATGATTAGACACTTTGTCTGTAATCTGGAATTCATCTGTGTATAGCTATTACTCAGCCCAATTTTTTAGAAGACTTAATGCAATTAAATCTTGGTATTCTTTAGAGGTTTATCAATTGTTTGCTTGGCTTCAAATCTAAAGGATGGAATTCTACATTGTATCACTGTGTCAAGTGTTGGCTTCTTGTTTGGTTAGATGGCTCTTCTCCTTAGCTTTTATCTTCTGCTTTAGGGTAGTCTCTTCATCTCCTCCCATCTTCTTTAATTTCATAAATCTTCTCCCTCCTTTTCAAAAATCTTCTTGTTTTAAAACTTGAACCACTTTCATAACAAACTTGGATTTAGGTCCATGCATTTTAAAAATATTTTCTTAATCAAATTTTAATCAACTTAAGAATACCTTGAAATTTTTTGTGAGAAGACTAAAAGTCAATCAATCTCATTCAAACTATTTTTTCTATTTTGGCTTTTATCTTTAAAATTTTCTCAAAATATTAGACTCTTGTCAATCCTTGTAGTGATGCAAGTAACTATACTTCTACAATATATAGTGAAGTGAGACATTTTCCACTTGGGTGTTGAGTGAAGCTTTGTTGATTTTAAAATCCAAACTATATCCTCCACTTTGAGATGATGCAAATTCTCCTTCCTCATAATTGTGGGTAGTAAGTATGTTTTCCACTCGGACAATGGCAATGATGTCTTATCTCCTAGAATTAATCAACACACACGTGTTTTAAATTTTTTCTAAAGGTGAACTACGAGTACTGATCCCCTATTGCATGGAAGGTGGTACATAGACACTAAAGGTTCGTAACCACGGCGGGTGCAAAAATTATAAAAACATTTCTTTCCTTATCTCCACCTTCTATTTTTACACAATATTTTATAGCCAAAATATACAGATTTTCAAAGAGGTTCCTGCAGAGTACCGTAGATGTTTAGGGTGCTAAAACATTCCCTTTACATAACCAACCCCATTACCTAGAATCTTTCCCCCCCTCTTTTAGGTTATTTGCTTTTTTCCCATTCCTTTGGAAACAATAAAGCGCGGTGGAGATTTTTATTTTGATCTGCGCGAGTCAAGTCAATCCAATGGCTTAGTCTCAATATTTTTACCGCTACACATAAATCAATGATTGTGCTGAGGGGATCTTCTGGGTAGTTATTGGAAGAGGGAGAGTCGAAAATAATTATAGGTGAGTTAGATAGTGTTGAATGATAGGGAGATGGAATATCTGGAATACAGAAAGCTTCTGATGTAGTTGTGAGGATTATTGGTGGTTGGGAGATCATGAGTGGGAAAGTGATGTTTGGGATGGTTGTCGTGGTATCAGAGTCAATATTTGGATTTTTGGTTTGGGGAGCTTCAAAAGCTGATCAAATTGATCAATATCAGAAAGAACTTGTGCAAGTTCTGGATGAGTCTGATCAAATTGGATAGAAGGTGGATTAATCAGAGGATTATTTGAAGGTATTGAGGTGTCAATTTCTAGGTCAAAATCAAATTGGGTAGAAGGTGGATTAATCAGATGATGGGGTTTTAGATGTTGATAAAAATATTGATTCAATAACAGAAACAAAAGACGAGTTACCTTTCTTTTTGGCATCTTTGGGGGTTTTTTGAAAAGTTTCTTCTCCATCAGCTTTGCTTTTTCTTTACTTTCTAGTAGAAACTTCTAGAGGTTGTTTCCTTAGATCAAGAATATTCACATCTTGAATCATACCATCACTCTTGCAGGCTTCAAGATACCTGAGAACAATTTTTGGAGAGGAATCTACTTAAGTGAAGAGAAG
Source organism: Vicia faba (assembly GCA_948472305.1). Taxonomy (NCBI): domain Eukaryota; kingdom Viridiplantae; phylum Streptophyta; class Magnoliopsida; order Fabales; family Fabaceae; genus Vicia; species Vicia faba. The sequence goes on along the minus strand of OX451736.1, from coordinate 1,400,225,607 downwards.
AAAATCCTTCAGAGGCACTCTTCTCGTGGTGATGACTTCCTTGGTGTTGATTCTTGTATTCTTCTTAATGGTTTTATTTATCTTCATTTTCTTCAGATTCTTGGCATTTAGAGGCTTTCTAGCACATGGTTCCAGAACATTTGCTTGTTGAGCCTCAGTCAGATGTTCTATCATTCTGTTTTCTGTCAGAATATTTGAAATGAGTCTTCCCAGAGGAATCCAATCTCTCTTGGTTCTTTCTTCTTCCCTTGTTTATTTGACACTTGTCTTCATATGGTTGAACAAAATATGAGGAAGATAAACTTTGGCTTTGGTGGGGATGAAGTACATAAGGTATTGTTGATCAATGTTGATGTAGTCAGGAGAGCTGGTAGGTTTTCTGTGATTGATGCACCCCATAATTATTTTTGACCAAATTCTGAGATAATCCTTCAGATATTTGATTTTGTTTGAGGGTTGTCCAGAGGAAAATATTTCTTTTGAGACGATGGTTAGGTCAGAACCTTTTTCTACCATTTCACTGCATCTAAAACCGTTACCGTCATGATCTATAAGCTTTCCAATAAGATCTTCAGTGATGACGATCTTGTTTCCCATAACATAAGACGTTACCTGATGATTTGAAGATGTGGCATGGATACAAAATTATTTCACTAATTTTTTGAAAACTGGACCTATGAGACAATCAAAGTATTTCATCCATCATTGGAACTCAACATTCGGCGTTAGGTCATACCCATTATCTTTTATACTCACAAAATCAACAATAAGTTCACATAGAACTTCCAGAGAATCAACAGGAGTGGAAAGAGTTCTTGAAGGTTCAATGTACCTTTATTTGATAGTAGAGGAAGAACCAGGAATGATTTGAGAAACTTGAGAAATTTGGTGAGAGGAAGCCATTGTTCACATACTTTTTAGGGTTTTGAAAGAGGAACAAATGAAGAGAGAAAGGTGAGTGAGAGTGAAGATATGAGAGTGTTGAGAGAGAGTGGGGTATAAATAGCCAACGGAAGAAAACATGAATATTAATTTAAATTAAAAGAAATAATAACAATGATTACGTGCATTAATGATTTCTGAAAAGAGTGATAGCGTAAAGATTTTGAACATTTACCGATTTGACTCGCGCCTTAATGCATCAACTCAACTGTTTCGGTCCCTTCAGATTTTGAACACGTGTTCAGTCTTAGAGGGTGACCTTGCATTTAGAGATGACAAACGTTTATATGGTGAACGGCTTGCTTCTATCTTAGAAATGAAACGTTTTTGGAAAATGTTTAGATCTTCTAGATAGTTTCTGATACAACTTTCCTTCTCACTTCTGTAGAACTATTGTTCAGATGTTCAGACAAAAACAAAAAATAAAGTAGAAAGTTCTGAGGAATAAATATATAGAAAATACATTTTCATTCTAGGAATAATTCTATATTGAGGTGATTCAGAATGAAAGTAAATATATCTTCAGAAAGGGGTTTAGTGAAGACGTCAGTCCATTGGTGGTTTGTGTCTATAAATTTTAAACAAAGAATTCCCTTTTGAAAATAGTCCCTACTAAAATGGTGTTTAATTTCTATATGTTTATCCCTAGAATTTAAAATAGGATTTTTATAAAGGCAAGTAGAAGAAGTATTATCACAGAGGATAGAAATGTTACTCTCATAAATGTTAAAGTCTTCAAGCTGACTCTTCATCCAGAGCATCTGTGTACTACATCCAACTGCGGCTATATATTCAGTTTCATCAGTTGACAGTGCAAATGTGGATTGTATTTTGTTGGACCACGAGATTAGGTTGTCTCCCAGAAACTGGAAGCTTTTAGAAGTACTTTTCTTTCTACTCTATCTCCGACAAAGTCAGTGTCACATTACCCTACTAATTTATATTCTCTGGATTTTCTATAACAAAAACCAAGATTAGTAGTACCTTTCAGATACTTGAAAATTCGCTTAACTGTTGTTAAGTGAGATTCCCTAGGATCTGATGGAAATCTGGCACAAAGAAAAACACTATACAAAATATTAAGTCTTGAAACTATTAAATATAAGAGAGAACTAATCATACATCTGTAGAGCTTATGTTCTACTTTCTTACTTATCTCTTCCCTTTCCATAATGCATGTAAGATGCATAGGAGTTTTGGATGGCTTACATTCTGACAAATCAAATTTCTTCAAAAGTACTTTGACATACTTTCTTTGATGAATGTAGGTTACTTCTGGTGTTTTATTGATTTGGATACCCAGAAAAAACTTGAGTTTACCCATCAAGCTCATTTCAAATTTTTCCTGCATAGACTTAGCAAATTCTTTCCCCAAAGAGGCTTTAGTAGATCCAAAAATTATATCATCTACGTAAATTTGATAGACCATAATGTCATTTTTAAATAGTTTACAGAATAAGGTCGTGTCCACCTTTCCTCTGGTAAAATCATTTTGTAACAAAAAGTCACTTAGTCTTTCATACCAAGCTCTAGGAGCTTGTTTAAGACCATATAATTATTTCTTAAGTTTATAAAAATATTCTGGATGTTTTGTATTTTCAAAGTCAGGGGGTTGGTGCCCATAAACTTCTTCATCAATGTAGCCATTTAAAAAAGCACTGTTAACATCCATCTGATAAAAAGTGATGAAACTATTTACAGCAAAAGAAATTAAAAGTCTGATAGATTTTAACCTGGCGATTGGAGCAAAGGTTTATGTATAGTCTATCCATTCTTGCTGACTATAACCTTGTGCCACCAGTCATGCTTTATTTTTGACGACTTCTCCATGTTCGTCTAGCTTGTTTCTGAAGACCCATTTGGTTCTAATGATGTTGAAGCATTTTGGTTTAGGAACTAGATCCCACATATCGTTTCTGGTAAGTTGATTTAGTTCTTCCTTCATTGCATGGATCCAGTCATTGTCTAGAAGAGCTTCGTCAATGGAAGTTGGCTCGATCAGAGATACTAATCCCATGAATGATTCTTTAGAATTTCTGAATGTAGATCTTGTTCTTATTGGGTCATCTTTCTTCCCAGAATCATATTTTCCGGATGTGCTAAGCTGCTTCTGGATTGTCTTTTCTGGATGTATTCTTCAGAAGCTACTGTAACATTTGTGACATCTTCTTCTGTATTTGGCTGAGATTTTGTATATTGATTTTCTGATGGCCTTTCTTCAGTACCTGTAATTTAAACTTCTATATCTGCAAAAGTTTTACCCTGCTTTGACTTTTGAGAGCCAAGCTTATCATCGAATCTGACACTAATAGATTCTTCCACAATTCGTGTTTGTATGTTATATACTCTATAACCTTTTGAGCGTTCAGAGTATCCTAACATGAGACACTTTTGTGCCTTAGAATCAAACTTGTTCAGATGTTCTTAAGAGTTCAAGATAAAACAAGTACATCCAAATGGATGGAAATAAGAGGTGTTGGACTTTCTATTCTTCTACAGTTCATATGGAGTCTTATCTAGAATAGGTCTTATTGAGATTCTACTCTAAATATAACATGTTGTGTTAATTGCTTCTACCCATAAGTTTTTAGCAATGTTAGTCTCGTTGATCATGGTTATGGCCATTTCTTGTAAAGTTCTATTCTTTCGTTCTACAACTCTGTTTCATTGAGGATTTCTATGATAAGAGAAATCCTGAGACATGCCATTCTCATTAAAGTTTTTTTCAAATATTTTGTTTTCAAATTACCCACCTTGATCACTTTTGACTTTAACAATTCTAAATTCTTTTTCATTTTGAACTTGGTTACAGAAAGTAGAGAACACAAAGTGTGACTCGTCCTTGTGTCTTAAGAACTTTACCCATGTCCATCAGCTATAGTCATCTATAGGCACTAATCCATACTTGTTGCCACTGATGGATGCAATTTTAACTGGTCCAAACAGATCTATATGCAAAATTTCTAATGGTCTAGATGTAGAAACAACATTTTTTGATTTGAAAGAGGGTTTTGAAAACTTGCCTTTTTCATGTGTTTCACACAGAGCATCTGAGCTGAACTTCAAGTTAGGAAGTCCTCTTACCAGATTGAGTTTGTTAATTTGAGATATTCTTCTCATACTAACATGCCCCAATCTTCCGTGCCAAACCCATTTCTCATCGTCAACATACATAAGGCATTTTATATTCTGACTTTTTAGTTCAGAATGTTTTATTTTATAAATGTTGTTCTTTCTCTTTCCATTAACAAGGATAGACCCATCTTTCTGACTAACTTCTTTATAGGATTTTTAATTAAATATTATATCATAACTGTTATCACTTAATTGACTTATGGATAATATGTTATGCATTAATCGATCTACTAACAGAACATTAGTTACAGAGGGAAGTGTGTCGTTACCAATGGTTCTAGAGCCAATAATCTTTGCTTTCTGGTTGCCTCTGAAATTTACATAGCCTCCAGATTTGAGCTCCATACTTTGGAACATATGCTTTCTTCCCATCATGTGTCGAGAGCATCAAGAATCCACGTACCAGGATTGGTGTTTCAACTTTGCTGTTAAAGACATATGCAACATAGATGATTTTATCCTTAGGTACCCATATATTTTTGGGTCATTGTTTGTTAGAGTTTCCAAAATTATGTTTGAATTTTGTTTTTGCAGAGAAAGAATTACTAGTATATTTTATATAATGTTCATATCCATATGTAAACTGTGAATAGAGAGGTGTGTGTTTTATAATTATATCATTAACTTTCTTTGGTTGATATGTTTCTTCTCCCCTTAGTTTCACATATCGTACTATTTTTCTGCCGTTTCTGCTAACTCCATAGATCATTGAAGCCATCTTGCTTCTATCCATGTTGTTATCTAGAAGATTTTGAAAGCTATGATCATATTCTTTTATGATTTTATCAGAACTATTCGAAACTTCTGAAACAATTTCTTTCTGAGCTTTTTTAATTCATTTTTGGTAACTTAGTTTTCATTTTCAAGTTTAGAGATGGTTTCTTTTAGCTCAGAGTTTTTTGTTTTTAGTTTCTAAGTTTTTTCAGAGTCAAATACTAGATCCTGTTTTGAGTTCTTATTTTTGACTCGAAGTTTATGATATATTTCAACAATTTCTGATAAAATATATTCTAATTGAGATCTAGAAAACTTAGAGAATACCTCTTCTACTTCTGAGCCTGACTCTAATTCAGATGATCTAGTGTCATCTGATATGTTGGCTATTAAGGTTATATTGGCTCATTCATCTTCTGATTTTGTTTCAACTTCAGAAGATTCTGAGTCATCCCTTGTTGCCATAAGACTTTTCTTCTTTTCCTTGGAGAACTTCTTTTTATGCTTTTCTTTCTAAAGATTTGGGCAGTCGCTTTTGTAGTGGCCTGGTTCGTTGTATTCGTAGCAAACAATATCTTTGTTGCTAGATTTTCTATATCCAGAAAATGATTTAGAGTGATTTCCTTTTCTTCTGGAGTTTCTAAGATTCCTCTGTCTGTGCTTAATTGATTGACTCTTCTAGAGAGAAGACATAGTTTATCTTCTTCTGATGAGGATCCACCAAAGTTTTTTTCTTTTTCCTGAAAAACTTTAGGTTCAATTTTTTTTATATTTTTAAGAGCGAGAGACTTACCTTGCTTCTGGGGCTCATCTTCTTCCAGTTATATCTCATGACTTCTCAAGGAGCTGATAAGTTCTTCAAGAGATATTTTATTCAGATATTTAGCTAGTTTTAAGGCTGTGACCATGGGTCTCTGTTTCTTGGGTAAGCTTCTGATGATTTTCTTTACATGATTTGCCGCTGAGTATCCTTTGTCCAGAACTTTTAACATAGCAACCCGAATTTTAAACCTTGAGAACATAGTTTCAATTGTTTCATCTTCTTCCAGTTTGAAGGCCTCATACTTCTGAATGAGTGAGAGATATTTTGTTTCTTTGACTTGCGTGTTGCCTTCATGCATCATTCTCAGAGAGTCAAACATTTCCTTAGCTAATTCTTTGTTTGTGATCTTCTCATACTTAGTGTATGAGATAGCAATCAAGAGGATTATTCTGGCTTTGTGATGATTCCTGAATTATTTCTTTTGTTGATCTATTATTTTCTTTATGTCGATCTTTTGAACACTTTCATTAACTAGATGAATGTATCCATCAGTCACCATATCCTAGAGATCGGTGTCATGAGCTAGAAAGAAACTTTTGATTCTGTCTTTCCAGTAATCGAAGTTCTCACCATCAAAGATTGGAAGTATGCCGTTGATTCTGTCTTTCTCATCATGGTTATCATTGTTGATGATCTGACTTGGTCCCACCATAGTGTTTTTCTTGATAGCATCTTTTTCAGACACTGTTAATTGTTTGCACCCAGAACCAGGTGCTTTGATACAAATTGAAGAATGGAAAAACACAAGAAGGGGGGTTGAATTGGGGTTTTCAAAAATAAGACAGTATGACATGTTGGTTATCCTGGTTCATTTGAACTCAAACTACTCCAGTCCATGCACCAAGGTGATTTTGCCTCTCTCAACTGAGGTCTTAATACACTAATCAAAACTTGATTACACGACTACAATGACTAGTGTCAATGTCTTCTCGAGTTTAAACCACAACTTGATTTTTCTCAAGGTATTACAAAATAAATCAAATAATGTTTCTAAACAAACTATATGACAACAGTGATGTATACACAAGTGTAAAGCACATGATAAAACTGGTAAAGATATTTCTCTTTCAGTGCACAATAGTGTTATATGTGATTTCTTATTCAAGTCTTATTTATATAGGAGAGGAATATGGGACATGAGAAAATCTTTTTGGAAGGTTAATAAAGTGTTGTTAATGCACTTTCCAATTAGACCTTGTCTTGGTTCAGCCGTTACTTTTTGATTTGTAATGAATATGTTATAAAGTAAGAACTTTTCTTCCTTGGGATCTTATCAGAATTATAATATTACCGTTGAGACTTTAGATCCTCAGAGTTTCTTGATATTCATTAGAACTTTGATGATACGTTGAAGCTTTTTTTGCAAATCAGAGTTTTTATCATCAGAGTGTAGCTTTAGTGTGGAATCTTTAGAACAATGTATAGATGAGTGCATAGAGACTTATTTTGTTCTTCCAGAACTATACTTATCAGAATATCAGATCTTTGCTTGCAGCGTTGGTGCTTCAGAAGTTATAACATTAGAACTTCTTTTATTTAGCATGTTACACGGATTTTCCTCTAATTTTTTTGTGTCTAATCAGAGCTTCAAAAACGTAAATCTCTCATCATCTTCTATGCTTCTTATATTAGAATTTCTCTGCATATTTAAATACATAATTTAGAGGGCATATTTGTTATTTATAAATATCATGTATTTGTTATCATCAAAACTATTACAAGGATGTAGAACCAAACTATGTTTTACCACTCAATAGCAATTTATCCAAGCATGTCATGCCTCTGAGTATAGAGGAAAGATGCAATATTAGTTGTATTCCTCCATATATGTAATTGGTATAACTCCTTAATAATACAAGTTCCAATCCCACTAATTTTAGAACAGTAAGTTGTTCCTTGTTGTCCATATGCTCTAGAGTATCTTCCTCTCCTTCAATAAGATTCTTGATCAGTTGATTACAACTACCAAGGTCCTTGTTCCAGCCATGTTGAATGAGATATCTGAAAGAACTCAAATCTTCACTATGAAATGTCATAACATCCTTCTTAACATCATGTCTCTACAACACCGGTTCAAAGAATTTTTATCTAATTTCCCTACTGTTGTACCTCAAAATTTGCCCTCTCTTCTTCTCAAGATATTTCTTACCAAGATCTTCAATGACTCAAGTTCGCACAAGTATCGATTATGTCAAACAATCTCCTCCACACTGATGCGTCAAATTAGGGTTTGAGTTTGTACAAAGGCAGTTGGATTTCTAATGTTCCAAATGACTTTCATGGATCATTATGGACCCTCAGGATTATTTCTGTCAAGTTTCAAGTCTTGGATCACAATTTTCCAAGAAAGTCATTCAAATTGTCAAAAGGGCAAAATGGGCAAAATTAGGGTTTTGGCTGAAAATGACCAAACTTTGATTTTTGACCTAATACCTGACTTATTGGTTGGAATCATGATCTCAAGGATCCGAGCACGTCATTTTGACCTAATCGCATATTTTAATTCATCCCCTGAGATCAGTAGATTGATAGACAAAATTCAGTCAAGTGGTGGAAAAAGTCAATTGTACACTAAAAAGTCAAAATTTGACTTTTTGACCAAAATTTATTCCCAAAAATTACATTTCATCAAGACATTCAAAATATGAAATTTGATCATCAAAAATCAAGAGAGTCAAAAATCCAACTTTGTAAGATTTGGAAATTTTTCTAAGTATTTTCTATACTTATTAATTTCATTGCTTCATGACATCTTTTCACTACAATTCCAAACAATTCAAGGTGTTACAAATAATTCAAGTTATTACACTGTGGAATTTGTGCAAGATTACAAATTCTAAAACTTTGTCTTGTTTGAATTTTTCCTTTTACTCAAAACCTTGCCACAATGTTTTGTCTTTGATACAATCTGCATAAATTGGTCCACAAACCAGATTTTGTATTATGCTACAAACAATGTTGTCCAAGACCTGTTGTATTGCCCATATAACAACCAAAAACCATGTAAAAATAGCCCTGTTATGCTATCTCTAAACACTGCCACAACACTCCAAAATTGCTGCAAAACAGCCCTACTTTGCTGCTTCAAACCTAGTCCAAGCCCGCATTATCTCAACCCCATATTAGAACCAAATTAGCACATAAGAGCTGCGTCAAAAAAAGCTATGAAGACGTCATACTCAAACAGTTCAAATTGTTATTTGTTTCCCTCCCAAAATCCCAGCAAATTTCCTCTATAAATAAATTGTTTTTACAACACACAAGGGGTTGGCTTTTAGAGAGAGAATAAAGAGTTTTGAGCAGAAAAAACTGTATTCTTTGTAATCTTTGCTCATTCAAAAAAATCAGTTCTACTTTCATTCAAAACAGAAAACGTCAATCCATTATTCCATCTTACAAACTCTCCCATAAACCAAATACCTTATGACATAGAGATTGTTCAAACACAAGAACAATTTTTGTAGTGCCGTTATCTTCATCCTCCAAACACAAAAAATAGTATTGTACAACTTGACGAGGTTAGTGTGATTCAACAGTTTGGGACAACTTCCTGGAGATTCATTGGAGCCATCACAGCAGCTGGAAAAGTATTCAGACTTAAAACACCAAGTGCAGTCCCAAGGTAAGTCTTATTTACTTTACATTTTTTTCATACATCATTGATGCTTTCTGTTTGAAGAAAAAATGTAGTAATCATTTCCCCTTTGAGCTAACCATTTGCTAGCTGTTTATGTTTATCAATTACATGCTGTAAACTGGCCCATATAGACAATAAAACAATGTTTAAGGCAAAAAACTGCAACATGAGTCAACACATACCCACATGGGTCGACTCATCCTAGTGAAAAAACAGGGTATGAGTCGACATATATCCTTATGCATTGACTCATACTGTTATCCCGGCCCCAAAACAGAAGGATGAAAGGTGCATGAGTCGACACAAAACGTGTATGTGTCGATACAAACAGGTGCATGAGTCGACACATCCCAGTATGCATCGACTCATACTAAGTTGGTTTAGTTTTACAGGGGAAAGGAAAGTTATGTGTCGATACATAGCAACATGTGTCGACACATAATAGTTCAAAATGCATTTTTTCCTTTATTTTACACTATTTTTACATTATCTTCATTATTATTCGATATGGTTGTAATATTTAAGTTTTTACTTCACCCCCATTTGTAAATTGTACCCCCACTCCCCTAATGATGTAATAGCTTAGGATTTTAATTTCCATAATTTACCGCTTTAATATAAATTGTTAGTAATTAGGGTGTGTATGGCAAGATAAAATCAACCGCTAGAAAACCCTAGTCAAAGACCTATTAACTCGAATCAAACACACTTTTTCACACGCGCACCTTTAGGGTAACCTTGCTTGTTGCCTCGTAAAATAGTCATGTCCCTCGAATACAGACGTTTTAGCAAAGACCCTCGATAAAAAAGATCGTAGTCCTTTGATGTCCTTCGATGTTGCCTTCGGTAAATGATCTAGTCCCTTACACAAATTGCTAAAGCGTCTCATAAGTTACCTTCTATGACTATACGATTGACCCGCGCTTGTCCCTTCACATCCAATGATGGGGTTTCTTACCAATCAATGGTAAGATAACAATATCTAAAGGAGGAGGAAAAGAACCAAGACCTTTTGAGTAGGTAGGACGCTTGTAGTTGCTTGCTCATCAAACTAAAATAATTTTCACACTTACACTTTCAAAACATCTTCAAAAACAAACATCTCTTTGAACTATTTTCAAAACCAACACTTTGTATACATTCTTATAGAGACGAGAATCATTACAATGTTTGCCGAAACAAAGGCGTTTTCAAAATACTTTCAAAAACCCACCAAAAACACATTTCAAACAAAGCATTTTTTCAAAGTGATCTGGAAAGCAACTAAGAGCCCGTAGATAACTATGGATGAAAAGGGTACTAACACCTTCCCTTTTCATAATCTACCCCTCAAAATCAAGAAAATATATCGCGAAAGGTCTTTCCTGATTCTTTCACCCTTTCCTTTATTGGATAAAAGAAAATTTGGTGGCGACTCTTGCTATCCGCAACAATTGCGATAAAACGCAAAACACCAAGTCAGTTCTCCCACCGCATTACAGAACTGGTGACTCTACTGGGGAGACATACTTAAAAGAGGGGTTACCTTAGATCTAGATCACCTTTAAAATGATTTAATTGTTTGATTTTCTTTCTTTACATTTATGGGTCCTTGTTTGGGTTTATATTGATCCTCTACCCGGATCAGGGAACATTATTAGGTAAGTAGCAATAGATCATGGGGATTGTGCGGGTATACCGACATGGTTGAAGTGATGGCTATGTTAGTGTGACACATTCGTTGGTACCGGTAGCTCATTGAGTCTAGTCAAGGAGAATACGGGGCCGCTGTGTGGTGTCATGAAGCACTAATTGACCTTAGAACCTTTAATTGAACAACTAGGCCATTAGGAAGTAGTGAGATAGCCGACTTTGGTGCATTCCGAAGTTGGTTGATACTCGATACTACACTCATTGAGATCTGACTTTTGGGATATTTCGGTCGCCAAGAAAGAGGCTTGCATTGAAACAATGCCCAATAAAGAAAGATCAATGATATTGAGATCCCCTAGAACCCGATTACTTTCTAGGACAGGTTAAACCAACTAAACTTCAAGAGGGTACTTTCCTATAAACCCCATGCAAGCCTAAACCTAAGGACTTGTTTTCTTTTTGTGTATATGATTACTTGTACATAAACATCATAAGCATCATACCATAGCATTTTCAATAATCATTTCAAGGGTCTCAAGGGCTCATGATGCTAGGTTGTGTCGAACCAGACATCTATCAAGGGGCAAGAGGATTTATTTTCCTCTAACCAAACGCTCTCAAAAGACCAAAGCACGGTAGCTTGAGTCAAGGGCTATGACCCACTTGACATGGTGAGCTTGATTCTCATGGAAGGACATTAAATAATACGGAGTTCTTCACTCAAAGTTGTGATCAAAGTTCAACTTCTAACATTTTCTTGTGTTTACCCCGCGAGATCCTTGAAAATATTGCATCCACACAACATGCATGTCATCATAACAGGTTTTCCCCATAAAGGTTTCCTCATCCGCTTACTATTTATTTTAGTAAAAATGGATCTCGAATAAAATATTAAGGATCTTCAAGCACAAAATGCTCAATTCCAGCAGATGTTCCTGGCTCTGGCTAAGGGACAAGAGGGCCTGAAGGCTCTCATTCTCAAAGACAAGAAGAAGAAGACAAAGAAACCAGTGGGTGTCCTGAATATGGGAAGGAGACTCAGAGGACCAGCAAAGCGAGCTCTAGAATTCACCACTCCAACAAATGAGGGAGACAATCAGGAAGATAAGACAAAAGAAGAAGACCACAGTCTAGGGTCCGATGAAGAAGAGGCTGACTACGCTGAAGAATAATATCCTCCTACTGATGACAAATATAAACAACTGGAGGATCATCTCAACGTCATGGAAATTCAGAGAGTACCTGGTCTGGATTTTGTAGAATTGGGGTTGATTTCTGGAGTGGTCATTCCACCAAAGTTCAAGGTTCCCTCATTTGCCTAATATATCGGAGTTTCATGTCCTAAGCTGCATCTAAGGTCTTATGTCAGGAAGATCCAATCTCACACTACTGATAGGAATTTATGGATGCATTTCTTCCAAGAAAGTTTATCGGGGACTCAATTGGAATGGTTCTATCAGCTGGAGGGAACCAATATCCACAGCTGGGTGGATCTTGTTGCTGCTTTCTACAGGCAGTACTGTGATATGGTGGCATAACTGACTGCTATACTGGTTTGCGTTTTGTATTCGCAAATGTGCAGTAAGCAAGAGTCGCCACCGACTTTTATTTTATCCAATAAAAGGAAGGGTGAAAAGAACAGAAAAAGACCTTTTTCGAGATTTTTCTGAGTAAGGGGGGTAGATTATGGAAAGGGAAGGTATTAGCACCCTTTCCATCAGTGGTTTTCCACAGGCTCTTAGAGGTTTTCTCATTTTTAAAATATCTTTGTGCTTTTTGTTTGAAAATGTTTTGAAAACACCTTAGTGCGACAAACTTTGTAATGTTTCTCAGGATAGTGGAGAAAGTATACAAAGTATTTTGAAATGTCTTTTGAAAAGTAGTTTTTGTGTAAGTGCAAAATGTTTGAGCAAACTTCTAACATCTATCTACTTTTATACTCGAAAAGGGTCGTTCTTTTCCTTTTTTCCTTTAGAGAGTGTTATCCTACTATTAGTGAGTAGGTAGCCTTATCGTTGGATATTGAGGACTATCGAAGGGACGTTTACGGTCACTAAGGTAACTGGGCAAGAACTCTTAGTAATTATCCTAAAGTTTCAAGATCACTTTTTTAACCGAGGCAACAGTCAAAAGGGTCATCGAGGGACTAGTGATCTCTTGATCTCAATGACAGTCACTAAAAATTCTCACGTTTCGAGAATTGTGACCATTTTCGAAGGCAACTGAAGTGGGAGATACACTAGGGGTGAGCGTGTGCAACTGTATTGATTCAAATATATTATCTTTGAATTTTAGGGTTATCTAATCGTTTTCTTTGCAGTCTTTTCCATGCAATCCTATTAATCTATGCAGTTAATAGTGTAGAGAATAAATTGCGGAAAATAAAATTCCTAAGCTATTACAAGGCCTTGGGGAAATTACATAAATAGCACAAGAAAAATAAAAATGCAGAATTTTAAACCTAATTAAAACTATTACAAACCGGGAAACAGTTACATAATTAAAAAATAATAAAAGGAAAATAATAAACAGACGAAGATTAAAACGAGAATAAGTTAAAAAACCTAAAAATCTAATTGATTTAAAAAAATATTTTTTGTATTTTTATTGAAAAGTATATTTGAAGTTTTAACCTAATTCTATTTAATTTTAGTTTAAAGAAAACAAGTTAAAGTAATTAAATTAAATTAATTTACAAAAATAAATTTAAATTAAAAAACTTAAATCTACTTTTTTTTCTTCTGATTTTATGAAAATAATAAAAAAGGTGAATCTAAAAAGATAAAATAATTAAAACAAACTAAGATAATAAAATTAATAAAAAGAAAAGCAATGGGCCTGTGGTTGTGAAGTAGTTTGGGGGTGTGAAACTGAATCTGCTAGGCCCAGATCAACACAAGGCCAATGACTGCGCCTAATCTAGTGGGGGATGTGTTTAAGGGTTCACCATGGGGATTGCTTGTTGGGCGTTAGATCTGGATCAATGGATGATCTGGTGGTTAAGAATGAGGACGTAGGATGGTCGTCTTAGAATGACACGTACTGGAACCTGCAAGAAAAATTAAGAAAATAGAAAAATGTTGGACCTGGGATTGAACCCAGGTCCCTTCCTTCACACGTTTATGCATATTCCAATTGTGCTGCCTGTTTATTCATTTACATAATGAAACACAAATAATATAATGACAACTTAGTCAAAGCGTCAACTTTTCAAAACGCGCCAGATCAGATCTCCCATGGACTAATGATAACATACCATTTAAGTTGTCGGAGTCCAAGCTAGTCAATGGTGCCGGAGCCTAGCTTCGTCACCTTCTCCGACTGACTCAAATTCTAAACCTATAAAGACACTGTGAATAAAGGCGCAAATGGAACCCTACCCCCTATTTGGAGGGCTGCAACCACGATGGTGGTCTTCTTTTTGGCTGAAACAGCCTGTAAACCCAGGTACGAAGAAAAAGAAACCCCGTGCCCTAACAATGGCAAGCTGGGGATTCTACGTGCATGCTTGAAACTAATGGCTCAAAACAACTTAGAACATCATTATGAACATATACCAATATAAAGAAATAGATTATATCACATGAATCAAAAGTTTGAGGTTTGAGAATTTTACCAAATTGTTAATTGTTGGAGGGAACGATTCTGTATGCTTTGGCCTTCAAGAATGGGTTGGTTCCACCCCTGGGATCCTCAGAAGGATGATTGAATGCTTGGATCTGATTGAGATTGGTTGGCTCGTGTGAAATATAATTGCACTCCTTTTGAAATTTTTTGAAACTACTTCTAGGGATTTAGGAGGGAGCAGCGTGTGTCTTTGTACTTCTGAATGGTTGTGCTTATATAGTATATCACATTAGGTCAACAAAAGCAGCAAGAATTCGTGGCATTGAGTACATGATTTATTTCAAATATTCACTTGAAAAACTTTCCAAGTTTGGAGATTTCTTTCTCCTCTTGGCTTGCACGTTTTTTTCTTGATATGATCAGCATATTTGTCCATGATTTAATGGGAAAAAGCTTTCAAATCAAGTCGTATGGTATCTCCATTATTTATTCATTTAATTTTGAATTTTAATGAATAAAATATCAAAATAAATGGAATAAATAATATAATAATACATGGGTGGGCTTAGAGGTCGTGGACCATGTTAGAAACAAGTTTCAAACAGAAAAAGATAGGCCCATTTAGAAAAATTCCAAGTTAGCTCAATATTTGCTTCATGCACTTTTCCAAAAATTGGTCAACTTTAGAAATGCATATCTCTCTCAATTTTAACCTTATGAGGGTGTTCTTGTACTTTTTAGAAATCTTAGGATGTCCTCTAAACACACCTTTTGGTTTCATCTCATTTGAATCTTCCATGTTCATGTACCAAGCTTTGACCCAAAAGGTATTTTTGTTGACTTTTTGAAAGGACCCATAATGTTTGAGATTGTATCTTTCAATTGGGGCATTTCTTGAACTTGAGGGCTGAAAAGAATTTGTAGGTAATTGTATTCTCTTCAAAATGAGCGTTGGTGAAAAAATTTCTGATAAAGTATGAGAAAGTTATGCCTGGTCAAACTTTGGTTGACTTTTCCTATAGAAACCCTAATTAACAATTCTTGACTTTTGATGAATTAGGAGAATTTCTTGAGGAATCATGATCTCCCCTTGATCAAATGATGGATATTACTTCAAAATGTTGATGTTGACAAAAATCTTGAAGTTTGACTGTATATAGGCCACAATTGACTTTTGACCTAGTACAGTTGATTTCCAGGCATTTGAGCAATTGACTGAGCAAACTTGTTGTGCAAGGCATGAAATTTGGCCTGGATAACCTTGGGGACATATTAGGACCATGTACAACATTTGAGACCATTGGAGTTCACACATCTTGATGAAAATTGAAACCATAGTTAGAGGTCCATTGCCTTTAGGAGGAGAATTTGTCTGGTCAATTCTTGGTAATCCTCGGGAAAGTTGGGGACCTCTATGGGCATGTGTTGAGTAAAATGAGAGGGAAAATTTTGGGGTACAACAGCTGCCCCTATTCAATCTTCTTAAACCTAGGGATTTAGATTGGCTTGTCTACCTTTCATGATCTAAAGGTGGAAGATGATTGAACACTAGAGTGCCCAGAAATTTGCACTCGCATGAAGTAATACTGATGGTTGATGACATCGGGAATGGGCTTACAAATTCCATTTGGAGAAGATGACTAAAAGTCATTGGAGATGGGCTTAAAGACGCCATATAGAGAATATGATAGAGAGTCGTCGGAGATGGGCTTAAAGATGCCATCTAGAGTAGATACTGACTTCATAAGAGGTCTCTTTGTGGGGATTCCTATTCCTGTTGTTTCAGGAGGAGTCTACTGGGGGATCTTGATTTCTGTTGTTTTTCTGTTTGAGGAAAACTCTGTGGGGAATAGAGTATAGGAACTTCAGTTGTCCATGGCTCTACTTAGGGTTTATCTCTAGATTGGAGAGATGAAAGTTTGTTGTTTTCTGTTGAAATCCAGGTGTTGTACCCCAAAATTTGCCCTCTCATTTTTCAAGGCCTTTCCCATAAGGATTCTTAAGGTTCAATCTTGCACAAGTACTTTGGGATTTTCCATTACCAAGATTAAAAGGAAATTGTCAAAAAGGGAGAAAACAGATAAAAATAATATTTTGACAAATTTGGAGAAAAACAAGTGTTCTTCGATTCAGCTCCTTAGATTGGCTTTTTGGCCTCTTTCAATGCAAGCTTGGCTTGCATCCTTCGACTAGGCGTGGGCCTCTGGCATGTTGGTTTGGATTCACAAGGCACAAAGCCTCCTGTAGTCTCCTTCGATTCCAAGGCAAAAGGCTGCCTTTCAGCATCCTTGGATTTGCATATTTTGACTCCTACACGCACCTTTCATTTGGGCATGTGGTTCCTTCAGTACAAGCTACTGGTCACACCCTTCGTTTAGGCACATGAAACCTTCAGCACAAGGTTTTTGTCAAACCTTTCGTCTGGGAATTTGGCTCCCTTCATGTTTGCTTTGTTTGGGCACATGAATCTTTCAGTACAAGGTTTTGGTCAAACCTTTCGTTTGGGCACATGAATCCTTCAGCACAAGGTTTTGGGTCAAACCTTTCGTTTGGGCACACGAATCTTTCAATACAAGCTATTGGTCACACCTTTCATTTGCGCACGTTGGTTCCCTTCATGCATGCTTCGTTCGAAGATAGATCTTTTGCATGTTGGCATGAAGTCACAAGGCAGGGACCCCCTATGTACACTCTTTCATTTGGCCATATGTAACCCCTGGCAGGAAAGCCTTCGATTGGACAAGAGCCAGCTTCACACAAAGCTTTAATTAGAGTTTTGGTTTCCTTCGAATCAACATCTTTCGAACCCAATTTTGGATCCTTCTAAGCAAGTTTGAGAAAATCTCATAGCCTTACCCTACTTGCCAGGCTATGTTGCTTGTACAAATCTTTACATAATTAGAAGCTTGTACAAAGGATAGAAGCGTTGTCTGTTGGATAATACTATTCTTAGTTAAAACAAAAAAATCTACGTACCATTTTTTCATAAAGAGTACTTTTATCATAAAAGTAGCTTCCAACCTGATTCAGGCCTGAACGAAAAGCAGTTCCAGAAGCATAAGTCCAATCTTCTGACAGCAGACCCCCACTTGTACTGGAAACGTGGGAACAACGAAAAAGGACAAGACTTGTTTCACCTTTAACCAAACCATGGTTTGTCATCATACAAACCTGGTTACTTCAAACATGTTGATTCTTTTCTCTATAAATAGAGAAGTATTTGCAAGCTCAAAGGAGGAATTTTTGGCCAGAGGAACAAATCTCTAAAATTTTCTCAAACACAATAAATTTCTCAAATACTTAAACATTTGTGAAAACACAAACCCAGAACCCCAAAAACTTGTCTCCTTCGAATCTGAAGCCTCCTTACATCTTGTTACTCTTCAAATCCAGCAAGAAAAACATTTCATTTGTTTTTCTCTTTCAAATCCAGCAGCAAAGACGCTAGCCTCTGGTCCCTTCCTTCGAATCCAGCAACATTCAAGGAAACCACTTCATGGTCCAATACACCCTTCAGCCTCTAGCAAGGTAAGTTGTTCTAAATCTTGAGCTTTTCGTTTCTTGTATAACATGTAAATAAGATTTTCTTTCGTTTCAAGCATGTACATACCATTGTTCTTTTCGTTTCCACCATTTTATTATGTTTTCAGAGCTAACCCTTTCATTTTTCTTCTTGTTTACCTAAACATGCATTAAGTATTAAACTGGTTGTAAGGCAGTGCTAGCATGGCCTTAGGCCATGTTGCTATTTAACATCTCAAACGAAAGAAATAGGAAACAAGAAGTAGAAATGAAGTTTCTTGCTTCTACACCAATATCCAGGTAATATGAAAGAGGCAATCAGAAGGCACACCATGTTGACTTCCAGGCCCAGTCGAAAGGCACTCCCTCACTGCTTTCAACCCCCAGTCGAAGGAGGCAAAAAGGTAGATTACATCTTGTACTGGTTTCAGGCCCAGTTGAAAGGCACAACATGCTGGCTTCCAGGCCCCAGTCGAAAGGCATAACATGCTGACCCCCAGGCCTCAGTCGAAAGCCATGCCTTCACCCCTTCCAGGACAGATCGAAAGAAGCCAGAAAGTTCAGAATCGAAGGATGCTTCTTCCTGGATCAAAATGACTTATTTTCCCTTCTTTATTTTTTTTTGTCTTTACATTTTCTTGCTATTCAATATGGTTGTAATAGAGTAGGATTTATTTTCTGCATTTTTATTACTTTTATACAAATGGTAGTAAAATATGGTTTGTGTGGCAAGATAAAAACAACAAGTAGATAATCCCTAATCAAAGACTAAATGCATGCAAATCAAACACACTATTCACACATGCACCCCTAGGGTTAACTCCACTTGTTGCCTAAAAATGGTCATGTTATGCATGTGAGACGTCTTAGCAAAACAATAAAAAATACAAGATCGTAGTCCCTCGATGACGCTACGAATGTTGCTTTCAAATGACCTTAGTCCCTCAAGAGAAATGCTAAGATATCTCACAACATTGCCATCATGACTATACGATGACCCACGCTCGTCCCTCTACATCCTAAGATAAAGCTTCTTACCAATAAGATAGAAATATCAAAGGAAGGGAGGAAATGAACAAAATACTTTTGAGTAGGTAGAAACGTTCTAAGTTGCTTTCTCATTTTCAAAAACAAACATCTTTTCAAATGCACCAAGACTTTCCAAGAAATATTTTCAAAAGTCCAACACTTTGTATACATTCTCATAGAAGCGAGAATCATTACATGGTTTGCCTAAACGAAGGCGCTTTTCAAAAATACTTTCAAAAACCACCACAAAGCACACTTTCAAACAAAAGCAAGTGATCTAGAAATAAACTAAGATCCCATAGATAACTATGGATGAAAAGGGTGCTAACACCTTCCCTTTTCATAATCTACCCCCCGAACTCAAGAAAATAATTTCAAAGGTATTTCCTGTTCTTTTCACCCTTTCCTTTATTGGATAAAAGAAAAGTCGGTGGTGACTCTTGCTAACCGCAACAATTGCGATCAAACATAAAACATCCCAAGTCAGTTCTCCCACCGTGTTACAGAACTGGTGACTCTGCTAGGGATCTTAAAAGTGGGGTTACCTTAGGGCTAGATCACCTTTACTTTATTTCTTTCTTTGACTTGCATGCTTTACATTATGGTTCCTTGTTTGGGCTTGTTGGATCTTCTACCCGTATCTAAGATACCTTTTATGTAAGTAGAAATAGATTATGGAAACTATGTGGGGTATACCGATATGGTCTAAGAAATAGCTACGTTAGTGTGACACATTTGTTGGTATCGGTAGCCCTTGAGTAGTCAAGCAGAATACGGGGCCGCTGTGTGGTGTCATGAAGCACTAACTGACTTTAGAACCTTTATTTGACCAAGTTGTCCTTTAGGAAGTAGTGAGGCAGCCGACTTTGGTGCAGTCCAAAGTTGGTTGATACTCGATACTACTCTCATTGAGATCTGACTTTCGAGATATTTCGGTCGCTATTAAAGAGGCTTGCGCTGAAACAATGCCCGATGAAGAAAGATAGGTGATATTGAGATCCCCTAGAACCCAGTTACTATTTCTAGGACATGCAAGCCTAAAACTAAGGACTTGTCTGCTTTGTGTGTATATGATTATTTATACATAACAACTTGCTTACTTTGCATACTTGTACATAACATCATAACATCATACCATAGAATTTTCAATAACCATTTCAAGGATCTCAAGGGCCTATGATGCAGTGTCATGTTGAACCAGACGCATATCAAGGGGCAAAAGGATTCATTCTCTAATCAAACGCTATCAAAACCAAAACACGGTAACTTGAGTCAAGGGCTATGACCCACTTGACGTGGTGAGCTTGATTCTCGTGGAAGGACATCCACCGATACGAAGTTCCCCAATCAAAGTTGTTGATCAACGTTATAAATTCTAAGATCTTCTTGTGTTTACCCCATGAGATCCTTGAAAACATTGCATCCACATAACACACATCATATCATGACAGATTTCTCCTATGCCGGTCTCCTTATCTTCTTATTGTTTATTTCAGTAGAATTGGCCCTAAAACAGACTATCAAGGACGTTCAGATTCAAATTGCTCAACTACAAGAGATGTTCTTGAACCTGTCCAAGGGGCAAAAAGAGTTGAAAACACTATTCATTGAAAGCGTGACCAATGACGATCTTGAAGGCGACAAGGAAAGTCAGATAAGACAATTGCAAGCGGAGGTAGCAACAATGATAATCTAGATGTTAGGACAAATGGATCTTATCCAAAACCTGGCTCAAGGACAAGAAGAGATGAGAGCCCTTGTCAACAAACTTCATCAAGACGGTTTCAACCGTATGAAACAAACGGTCAAGATTGGGGATAAAGTCAGTACCCAGCCCCCATGAGACAAGAAGCTAGTCAGAGGGAGAACAGACCTTTCCAAACTACTGCTACGTCATGATCCCAACAATGACCTCGTCAATATCAACAGGAAGATCAGCAAAGGCAAAATAAGCCTGAGAGACAGTTTACTAACATCAATATGTCATTGGCTCAAGTATTGAAACACATGTTGAAGATGTAGTTGATTACATTGAGGGAACCTCCTCAAAATCCCATTACCTCCGCTCCTAGTTACAATCCTAATGCATTGTATGCATACCACTCCAATAATCATGGCCATGATACGAATATATGTTGGGCTTTGAAAAATAAGATTCAAGACTTGATCGACGAGGGAGTGTTGGAGTTCACACAAGACGGTCAGACTGAATTCTTATGCCATCCCTCAAAGGCTCACCACCTGAAGTGACAAGTTCAGACAAGGAGGCTTTTGTTTATTTGAAATTTCAAGTTGTAATTTTCTTTTGATTGTTCGAACATTTATTTATGTCAAACTTTTTATTTCATCAATGCATTGCACATGTTTGTCTTGAATTCATCCATTCATTTTCACTATATTTAAACTATGCTTTTTACTCTCTTTATGACATTCAACTCTTGCTAAAAGTTACAAGCCTTTAGAGGGAGGATGACGAAAACAATGCCTTGATCTCATACGGTATACTTTTGGGCAGACCTTGCTGATGATGTACATGCGTTCTTTCAATTCCTAAACACTGGAGTTATAAGGAGGATAATCCCTAGTCAACCCCTTCGAGCCAAAGAAGTAGGAGTTTCCTTTTTTACACAAATTGAAACCTTTAATCAAAACCTGAGGCAGGGTAGTTTCTTAGTTAATTCAAACGCGCGTTCAGTCGCAAACTTTCACTTCATATACAACAAATGACATAAAAAACATTCCTCTGGAATTAAAAGACGGTGATGGTTCCCTATCACATAGGCAGTCATTTTCTCTCAAAATAAAAGCCCACTAAGTCAAAACCTACGAAGGAGACTTAAGAAAAACTGGGGAATCCCGCTGACCGTAATCTCAAAATGAGAACAGTCAGGCAAAAATCAGGAATAATAAATCAAAAAAAGAGGTCACTACAAATCCTCAACAACATGGAAAATATGGCAAAAATGAATGCCACCCGATAATCTAAACTTGTCTAAACCATCACCAAAACGTCATTGGAGTTTGAACGTACAATTAACTGAGTTTAGGACTGAAGAACATCACGAAGAAAGGGTGGGTACAAATAAAATTTGAGCCTTTATCCTTTGTTTCTTAAACCATGAACCAAGCCACGTTACAACCCTTCAAAGTCCTAATTGAAGAATGGGTTAGTTCGAAAGCATACTGTTACAAAAGGTATCTTGACTCCTATAAGGCTTTACTCCAAATTCTGAGTTAAATTTTCTTACAAAAATTCTTTTATCTGCTAAAACGCATTTTCAAGACTTCAAGACAAGCATAAACTTTGCATTATTTGAATATCGCAGTTTGCATATAACTATTTGTTTGACAGCAGAGAAATTCGCACGACGAATATCTAGTGAACAACACCCTCTCAATGATTAAAATCACTTCAAATGGGATGACACTTCCAATGACAGATATCCTATAAGAAAGGGGGCATGACATGTCACTATCCAACATACTTGGGGCAGTCCAGTCAAGATTCCAAGAAATCTCTCAAGAAACACTGAATATACTAGGGACAGGTCTCCATCTGAATCACTTGGGGCATCGGACACGAGTTCCAGCAACAAATCATATACGATCAAACAAACATCTTATGGAAGTGTGTAAAAACCTACTGCCAGGGGCAGTGACAAATCTCCCGCAAAATAATGTTCATAGGATGTCCCCCAGCCAGGGTTTCAATCTCTGAAAACTTCTCTCCAAGTGAGTTGACCTCAAGAATCCTCGAGGATTTCTGCCAAAAGAAAACACCTCCCCAACAGACTGGCGAAAATGTTTTTTCCCCCACAAACTACAGATTCCCCAGCTTGAGTTTGCTTCTTCGATTGCTACAAATAAAGGGACCACAGCTCCTCTTCCCCAGTAGACTGCTCTACAATCCCCAGCAAGTTATTACGAAGCCTACAAACTGACCATATAACATTTAACTTCAGTAAGTTGTTGTGAAGCCTAGACTCGACCAGATATCAGTTCAACTTCATCCTTTAAAGTAAGTTGTTGTGAATCCTAGAATACGACCAGATAGCAGTTAATTCAATCTTTCCCAGTAAGTCGCTGCGAAACTTGGAATACGACTAGATAACAACTAACTTTCCTTTCTCTTCCATCAAGAGATAACTCTCGATGTAGAGAAACATACAAATGACACTCCTAAACTCTTTTCCCCAAGCAGAAACTAATGTTCTCCACAAAGTTTTCTTATCAAAGCAAAGCTAGTGTTCCCCAACGGAGTTTCTCCTCAAACAAAAAAACAGGAATACCTAGTGGAAACATTCTAAACAAAGTTTGAAGACACACGAGTCAGGGATTTAATGACTCCCCAGCACTTGTCAAGGATTTATTTTCCGAGGAAAAGATACATTTCAACAATGCTTCACATTCATACATCATATAACATACATGATATATGAATACATCATAACCTCATTTTGAGAACATCATTACATAATTCATTTCATCCATCATGACATTGCATACAAATGTTTCTTTACCTTTTCAGGAAAAGGTCAATAGATAAGTGTCATTAATCTGTAAATTTCTCCAAGACAAAATCAAGCTTGGATTGCTTCATTACCTGCTGAGGTAGTAATCATCCAAGATTCCTTCATCATCCTGCTGAGGTAGTAATCGTCCAAGATTCCTTCATCATCCTGCTGAGGTAGTAATCGTCCAAGATTCCTTCATCATCCTACTGAGGTAGTAATCTTCCAAGATTCCATCATCATCCTGCTGAGGTAGTAATCGTCCAAGATTCCTTCATCATTCTGATGAGGTAGTAATCGTCCAAGATTCCTTCATCATCCTGCTGAGGTAGTAATCATCCAAGATTCTTTCATCGTCCTGCTGAGGTAGTAATCGTCAAAAGATTCTTTCATCATCCCGCTGAGGTAGTAATCGTCCAAGATTCCTTCATCATCCTGCTGAGGTAGTAATCGTCCAAGATTCCTTCATCATCCTGCTGAGGTAGTAATCATCCAAGATTCCTTCATCATCTTGTTGGAGTAGAAATCGTCCCAGATTCCTTCATCATCCTACTGAGGTAGTAATTGTCCAAGATTCCTTCATCATCCTGTTGGAGAAGTAATCGTCCAAGATTCCTTCATCATCCTGCTGAGGTAGTAATCGTCCAAGATTCCTTCATCATCTTGCTGAGGTAGTAATCGTCCAAGATTCCTTCATCATCCTGCTGAGGTAGTAATCATTGAGATTCTTCATCTTCCTGCTGAGGTAGTAATAGTCCGAGATTCATTCATTATCCTGCTGAAGTAGTAATCATCCAAGATTCCTTTATCATCCTGCTGAGGTAGTAATCATCCAAGATTCCTTCATCATCCTGCAGAGATAGTAATCGTCCAAGATTCCTTTATTATCCTGCTGAGGTAGTAATCGTCCATGATTCCTTCATCATCCTACTGAGGTAGTAATCGTTCATGATTCCTTCATCATCCTACTGAGGTTGTAATCGTCCAAGATTCCTTAATCATCCTACTAAGGTAGTAATAATCCAAGATTCCTCCATCATCCTACTAAGGTTGTAATCATCCAAGATTCCTTTATCATCCTACTGAGGTAGTAATCGTCCAAGATTCCTTTATCATCCTGCTGAGATAGTAATCGTCCAAGATTCATTCATCATCTTGCTGAGATAGTAATCTTCCAAGATTCCTTCATCATCCTGCTGAGGTAGTAATCGTCCAAGATTCCTTTATCATCCTGCTGAGGTAGTAATCGTCCATGATTCCTTCATCATCCTGCTGAGGTAGTAATCGTACAAGATTCCTTAATCATCCTATTGAGGTAGTAATCGTCCAAGATTCCTTCATCGTCCTACTAAGGTAGTAATCATACAAGATTCCTTCATCATCCTGTTGGAGTAGCAATCGTCCCAGATTCCTTCATCATCCTGCTGAGGTAGTAATTGTCCAAGATTCCTTCATCATCCTGTTGGAGTAGTAATCGTCCAAGATTCCTTCATCATCCTGCTGAGGTGGTAATCGTCCAAGATTCCTTCATCATCCTACTGAGGTAATAATCGTCCAAGATTCCTTCATCATCCTGCTGAGGTAGTAATCGTCCAAGATTCCTTCATCATCCTACTGAGGTAGTAATCATCCAATATTCCTTTATCATCTTGCTAAGGTAGTAATCGTCCAAGATTCCTTTATCATCCTGGTGAGGTACTAATCGTCCGAGATTTCTTAATCATCCCGCTGAGGTAGTAATCATCCAAGATTCCTTCATCATCCTGCTGAAGTAGTAATCATCCAAGATTCCTTCATCATCCTGCTGAGGTAGTAATCGTCCAAGATTCCTTCATCATCCTACAGAGGTAGTAATCGTCCAAGATTCCTTCATCATCCTGCTGAGGTAGTAATCATCCAAGATTCATTCATCATCCTGCTGAGGTAGTAATCGTCCAAGATTCCTTCATCATCCTACTGAGATAGTAATCGTCCAAGATTCCTTCATCATCCTGCTGAGGTAGTAATCATCAAAGATTCCTTCATCATCCTGCTGAGGTAGTAATCATCCATGATTCCTTCATCATCCTACTGAGGTAGTAATCGTCCAAGATTCCTTAATCATCCTACTAAGGTAGTAATCATCCAAGATTCCTTCATCATCCTACTAAGGTAGTAATCATCCAAGATTCCTTCATAATCCTGTTGGAGTAGCAATCGTACTAGATTCCTTCATCATCCTGTTGGAGTAGCAATCGTCCCAAATTCCTTCATCATCCTGTTGGAGTAGCAATCGTCCTAGATTCCTTCATCATCCTGTTGAGGTAGTTATCATCTCAAATTCCTTCATCATCCTTTTGGAGTAGTAATCCTCCAGGATTCTTTCATCACATATCACTACCTAAAATAAGACATTCATCTGTGAACAAATTTATTGTAGATCGATTCCCGGAACAAGACAGGGTGACTATCTACATGACAAACACTTCCTTCAAATCTTCAACCATTTCAGTATAAATAAACCAAAAGATTTATCCTGATACCTTCCTCAATCACTCTGGATGGAATCTATAAGCCCAACTCCAACAACTATCCATCATTTCTCCAAATGGAATCTTTAAGACCATTCCTTACACAGTCAGTTAACATATCATCGAGTGCAAATTTCTGGGTACTTTAGTGTTCAATCATCTTCCACCTTCAAGTCATGAATGGCAGGTTTGCCAATCTAACTCTTCAGGTTTAAGAAGACTGAATAGGGGCAACTGTTGTACCCCAAAATTTTCCCTCTCATTTTTCAACGCCTTTCCCACAAGGATTCTCAAGGTTCAAGCTTGCACAAGTACTTTGGGATTTTCCAGTACCAAGATTAAAAGGAAACTGTCAAAAAGGGAGAAAACAGATAAAAATAATATTTTGACAAATTTGGAGAAAAATTTTCTCAAACACAATAAATTTCTCAAATACTTAAACATTTGTGAAAACACAAACCTAGAACCCCAAAAACTTGTCTCCTTCGAATCTGAAGCCTCCTTACATCTTGTTACTCTTCAAATCCAGCAAGAAAAACATTTCATTTGTTTTTCTCTTTCGAATCCAACAACAGAGACGCTAGCCTCTGGTCCCTTCCTTCGAATCCAGCAGCATTCAAGGAAACCACTTCATGGTCCAACACACCCTTCAGCCTCTAGCAAGGTAAGTTGTTCCAAATCTTGAGCTTTTAGTTTCTTGTATAACATGTAAATAATATTTTCTTTCATTTCAAGCATGTACATACCATTGTTCTTTTCATTTCCACCCTTTTATTATGTTTTCAGAGCTAACCCTTTCATTTTGCTTCTTGTTTACCTAAACATGCATTAAGTATTAAACTAGTTGTAAGGCAGTGCTAGCATGGCCTTAGGCCATGTTGCTATTTAACATCTCAAACAAAAGAAACAGGAAACATGAAGTAGGAAACGAAGTTTATGGCTTCTACACCAATCTCCAGGTCAAATGAAAGAGGCAACCAGAAGGCACACCATGCTGACTTCCAGGCCCAGTCGAAAGGCACTCCCTCACTGCTCTCAACCTCCAGTCGAAGGAGGCAAAAAGGCATATTACATCTTCTATTGGTTCCAGGCCCAGTCGAAAGCCACAATATGCTGGCTTCCAGGCCCCTGCCGAAAGGCATAACATGCTGACCCCCGGGCCTCAGTCGAAAGCCATGCCTTCACCCCTTCCAAGATAGATCGAAAGAAGCCAGAAAGTGCAGAATTGAAGGATGCTGCTTCCTGGATCGAAAGGACTTATTTTCCCTTCTTTATTTTGTTTTGTCTTTACATTTTCTTGCTATTTAATATGGTTGTAATGTAGGATTTATTTTCTTCATTTTTATTTCTTTTGTACAAATGCTAGTAAAATAGGGTATGTATGACAAGATAAAAACAACAAGTAGATAACCCCTAATAAAGGACTAAATTCATGCAAATCAAACACACTATTCACACATGCACCCCTAGGGTTAACTCCACTTGTTGCCTAAATATGGTCATGTTATGCATGTGAGACGTCTTAGAAAAACAATTAAAAATACAAGATCATAGTCCCTCGATAACGCTACGAATGTTGCCTTTCAAATGATCTTAGTCCCTCAAGAGAAATGCTAAGATATCTCACAACATTGCCATCATGACTATACGATGACCCACGCCCGTCCCTCTACATCCAAAGATAAATCTTCTTACCAATCAATGGTAAGATAGCAATATCAAAGGAAGGGAGGAAATGAACGAAAGACTTTTGAGTAGGTAGAAACGTTCTAAGTTGCTTGCTCAATTAAAAAAACAAACATCTTTTCAAATACACCAACATTTTCCATGAAATATTTTCAAAAGTCCAACACTTTGTTTACATTCTCATAGAAGCGAGAATCATTACAAGATTTGCCTAAACGAAGGCAATTTTCAAAAATACTTTCAAAAACCACCACAAAGCACACTTTCAAACAAAAGCAAGTGATCTAGCAAGCAGCTAAGAGCCAATAGATAACTATGGATGAAAAGGGTGCTAACACCTTCCCTTTTCATAATCTACCCCCCGAACTCAAGAAAATAATCTCAAAGGTCTTTCCTGTTCTTTTCACCCTTTCCTTTATTGGATAAAATAAAAGTCGATGGCGACTCTTGCTAACCGCAACAATTGCAATCAAACGCAAAACATCTCAAGTCAGTTCTCCCATTGTGTTACACTAGGCTTCGCAGTAATTTGCTGGGGAGAATGAAATTAACTGCTATCTGGAAATGTATCAGAAGAAACATGTGTAGGGCTGTTTCAAGATGAGTCAGGTCAAGACTTCATCTGGAAGTGTATGAGAAGGAACTTGGGTAGGGCAATTTTAGGAGATATATTAGAGGGAGCCTAGGTACGTCAGCTTCAGGATGAGTCCGAGTAAAACAACATATGGAAATTATAAGAAGGAACCTGGGTAGGGTTGCCTCAGGATGAGTCTGTGTAAAACTGCATCTGGAAATTGTGAGAAGGAACCTGGGTAGGGTTTCCTCGGGATGAGTCCATGTAAAACTGCTTCTGGAAATTCAAGAGAAGGAACCTGAGTAGGGTTGCCTCAGGATGAGTCAGTGTAAAACTGCATCTGGAAATTGTGAGAAGGAACCTAGGTATGGTTGCTTCAGGATGAGTCTGTGTAAAACTGCATCTGGAGATTGTGAGAAGGAATTTTGGTAGGGTTGCTTCAGGATGAATCCGTGTAAAACTTCAGAAGGAGGGAGAAGGAACCCGTGTAATATTTCTTCATGAAGAGTCCGTATAAAGCTGTATTTGGAAGTCAGAAGAAACTCGTGTAAGATTGCTTCATGATGAGCACGTGTAAAGTTGTATTTGGAAGTCAGAAGAAACCCGTGTAATATTGCTTCATGTTGAGCCTGTGTAAAGCTGTATTTGGAAGTCAGAAGAAACCCGTATAAGATTGCTTCATGTTGAGCCCGTGTAAAGTTGTATTTGGTCGCACAAATAGTTACTCTATTTTGTTTCGGGAGCTAATCTTGGACCCATTGAAAATTGTGATGATAAATATCTGTTGATTGATCTTTCCTGAAAAGGTAAAGCGTTAGCTATATGTAATGTCATGATGTATGAAATTCATTGTGTAATGGTGTTCTCAAAATAAATGAGATTGGGATGTATGCATTTGTACTGCAGATTCTATTATGTTTGTAAAATGATGTATGAATGCAATATGTGAATGTATCAGTTATTCTATTGCAGCACTGTTGAATTAGGGAAAATAAATCCCTGATTGCAGCTGGCGATGAAGAATGTAGGTCTTCGGATTTTGTTGAAGTTGAACTGCTGGGAGATGATATTCTGTTGTTAGAGAAATAAACTTTGTTGGAGAAGGAAAGCTACGTGCACTGCTTGAGGATTTTGTGAAATCCTATTGGGGAATCTTGATAAGTTTGACGACTTTATTGGGGAAAACTTGATGTCGGAGTAGTAGTTAGAAGTTCCTGTTCTGTCGGGGATACAAGAACACCTGACATCACTAGGTTGTAAGTTGAGGATATGGCGGTGATTTTTAGTAAGATGCCCCTGCCTCTATACCTGTTGGAGAAAGTACCTGTGGAGACTTTATGGATGGTTTGAGTGTCATCCCAACTCTTGGGGTGCTTGGTAAATGCTGATCAGGATGATAAGTCTTCTACTGATAAACAAATGACAAGATGACGGGACATAGTCGTACGTTTTTAATCCCTAACTTTTTCCTGGACCGCCCTGTCGGGTTTTCAGTCCATCGAGATACCCTTTTTTCTCAAGCCGCCTTTTCAGGTTTTCGACTTTCCGGGTGTAAATTTTTTTATATCCCTAATTTTTGCCCGAAATCTTTTGGTTCGCCGGGATGCCCTTAATTTTGCCTAGGCCTTTCAACCTAGCGGGTCTTTTCATGCGTAGTATTTTCTGACTATGTCCGCGCTCATAGGATGTGGAGAGTTGTCACCTTCTATGACAACAAGTGTTATAGAAATGCCAGAAAATTGTTTATGTGATCGCATGTGCCCTTTCATACGTGGGAGCCTGTGTGGGGCTACTTCTGGATGAATCTGGTGCACCTGATGTTTGATCAAGTTTCTGGTAGTCTTGAATTTCCTAGGTATATTTTCTAAGAACTGTCATGGAAGGATTCAAAGACATGATACTGACACCATCTGATACTATTGGCACAGACAAGCAATTTGGTGGTACCAAAGATTCAAATTTCACAGTGATTTTCTGCTGGAATCCCCGATAAATGTAACAACCCCCGAGTGATTCAGATGGAGATATGTCCCTAGCTATTCAACATTTTTGGAGAGATTCTTTGCATATTAGCTTGACTGTCCCATATTAATTAGACACCATGTCATGCCCCTTGATTATGAAAGGCTTGTTATTGGGAATGTTTTTTCCGTCTGAGGTGATTCTGTCTATTGAGGGGGTCTTTGTTCACTAAATATTTGTGTGAATTTCTCTGCCATTTGAACAATTAACCATATGCAAACAATGTCATTTAAAGAATGCAAAGCTTATGTCTGTCTTGAAATTTTTTGAAAATGTGTTTTTTGTATTAAAACAAAATTTGCAAGAATGTGATATCAACTCATGATTTATAGCAAACCATACAGGAGTCCGGATACCTTTGTAACAGTATGCTCTCGAACTAACCCATGCTTCATATAGGATTTTTAAGGGTTGTAACGTGGCCTGGTTCATGGTTTAAGAAACAAAGAATAAAGGCTCAAAATTTATTTGTACCCACCCGTTCTTCGTGATGTTCTTCAGTCTTATGCTCAGTTAATTTTGTGTTTAACTCTCGCTTGAGTTTTTGCTCTGATATTCCGGTGAGGGTTCGGAAATTGAATGTTTATTTTGGGAAGGCAATCATTTTTGTAACCTTTATTTTTTGTTGAGGATTTGTAGGACCTCTTTTTTTGATTTGGTTATCCCTTCTTTTGCTTGGACTGTTTCTTTTGTGATTGCAGGAAGCAGGATGTCCTAGTTTTTTTCTTAAGTCTCCTTCATAGGTTTTGACTTAATGGGCTTGTATTTTGAGAGATAATGATTGTCTGGTTTTAATGATTATGTGGAACCATCAGCATCTTCTACATTATTTATTGTGTATGAAGGGAAAGTTTGTGGCTGAATGCACATCTGAATTAACTGAGAAAACTACCCTGTCCCAGGTTATGATTAAGGGTTTTAATTTGTGTGAAAAGAAAACTCCTACTTCTTAGGCTCAAAGGGGTTGACTAGGGAGTATCTTCCTTATAACTCCACTATTTAGGATTTGAAACAACGCTTGTACATCATCAGCAGGGTCTGTTCAAAAGCATACTGTAGAGATTGTGGTATTGTTCTCGCCATCCTCCCTCTAAAGGCTTAAAGCTTTTAATCAAGAGTTGAATATCACAAAAAGGAAGTAAGAAAGCAGTTTAAGCATAACCAAAACAAATTAATTAAAGACAAACATGTGCAATGCATTAATGAAATAACAAAGTTTGACATTACAATAATTGTTTGAACATACAAAGAAAATACAACTTGAAATTCAAATGAACAAAAATGCTCTCAATCCTGGCCATGATTTGGCATGGGAGCAGTGATCACGTTAGGAGTCTCAGGAGGGTCGAACTCAATCTCCTTGGCGTCAATCATATTTTGAATCTTGTATTTCAGTGCCCAACAAACGTTAGTATCGTGCCCAGGCTGCCAGAATGATAGGCACACCTTGCATCAGGATTGTAGTTAGGAGAAGAAGTCTTAGGGTTTGGATGAGGTCCTATCAACATAATCAAATTCATCCTAAACATATGTTGTAATGCTTGAGACAACGGCATGTTGATCTTGGTAAACTATCTCTTAGGCTCGTCTTGCCTTCGTTGATTACCCCGTTGTTGTGGTCGTTACACGCGTGCCAAATTAGAGACCAGCACTGCCCCTACAGATTGGTGGCAGTCTGCCTTATTACGACCCTTCTGGCTATACACAACATTGGCTTCCCTCTTACCAGCAAATGGTTTCTTCTCGACATTAGAAGATGCAGCCATCCGGATCTTCCCACTCTTGATACCACTTTCGATCTTTTCTCCAATCAGAACCATCTCTGTGAACCCGGATGAGGAACTCCAAATTAGCAGATTAAAGAATGGGCATGTTAGAGTTCCCATGAACATATCTACCATTCCCCGAACATTCATAAGAGGTTGTACCCTACCATCTAGATCCCTCTATTTCTAGGCATATTCCTTGAAGCCTTCGCTAGAACCTATAGACATGCTTTGAAGTTGTGTACGAGTTGGAGAGAGGTCAACATTGTATTGGTACTTCTTGTAGAAAGTAGCAGCCAAGTCTTCCCAGGTATGAATTTCTGTTCTTTCTAGCTGATAGAACCATTCCAGTTGCGTGCCAGCTAAACTTCTTGGAAGAAATGGACCCATAACTTCCGGTCATTCGTGTGAGGCTGGATCTTTCTGACATAGGACCTTAAGTGCAACTTAGGGCAGGATACACCGTCATACTTCGCGAACGTGGGGACTTTGAATTTTGATGGGATGATCACGCCTGAAACCAACCCTAATTCTTCAAAGTCCAAGCCAGGTATCTGCTGAATCTCCATAGCATTGAGATGATCCTCCAGATGTTTGTATTTATCATCAACAGGAGGATATTTCTCCTCAGAATAGTCAACTTCGTCTTCATCAGTCCCTGGGTTGTTATCTTATTCATGATTATCACCCTTATTTGATGGAGTTGAAAGATCAGAACTCCTTTAAGCAGTCCTCTGATTCTTCTTCCCATATTCAGGATGCCAGCCAGTTTCTTTGCCTTCTTCTTCTTCTCTTTGACGATCAGAGCTTTCGGGTTTTCTTTCCCCTGGGTCGGAGCCAGAAACATTTGTTGGAATTGAGCGTTTTGAGCTTGAAGGTCTTTGATTGTTTTTTCAAGAGCCATTTCTTCTTGCTGAAATAAACAACAAAGGGATAAGAAGCTTGTACCTGGAATACCTGTTATGCAATGACATGTATGATATGCAAATGTTTTAAAGGATCTCGCGGGGTAAACAAGAAAATGTCAGAAGTTGAAATTTGCAGTTTTGAGTGAAGAACTTCGTATCGTTGAGTGTACTTCTACGAGAGTCAAGCTCACCATATCAAGTGGGTCATAGCCCCTGAATCAAGTTGTCACTTTGGTCTTTTGACAGCGTTGGCTAGAGGAAAATAAATCCCCTTGCCCCTTGTTAGACGTCTGATTCATCATGACCTGCACCACAGTCCCTTGAGATCCTTGAAATGGTTAAGGAAATGTTGTGGCATGATGTTGTGATTTGTATGATATGCATTAAGCAAAAGTGTAAGGTGATGAAGACAAGTGAGTCTAAGAAGTCCAGGTTACTGGATAATGACTTTAAACCAATCCTACAAGGAGATCATGTTGTTAGATAAAAACCCTGCAAGTAACTCAAATTGAAAGCAAATAAATCACACAAGAAGCCTTATGTTTAGGCTTGCATGGGGTTTGTAGGTAAGAACCCTCTTGAATGTTCAGTTGGTTCAACATGTCTTCGAAATAGTAACTAGGTTCTCAGGAATCTCAATATCACTGATCTTTCTTTATCGGTATTATTTCAACTTAGCAATCTTTTCTTGCGGCCGAAACATCCCGAAAATCCGATCTCAATGAGTGTAGTATCGAGTATCAACTGATTCCCAGCTTTACACCAAGATCGGCTATCTCACCACTTTCTAATGGCCAAGTTTGTTCAACTAAGGTTCTAAGGTTCGTTAGTGCTTCACGACACCACGCGAAAGCCTCGTATTCTCCTCGATTCAACACAAGGGATACCAGTACCAACCAAAGTGTCACACCAACACGGCCATCGCTTAAACCATATTAGTCTACACTGTACAGTCTCCAAGATCTTTTGTTGTTTACATAAAAAATGTCCCCAGATCCAGGTGTAGGATCTTTACAAGAATACCCCAACAAACCCTTAAAAGTAAAGCAATCAAAGCAAACAAAGAAAGCAATTTTAAAATGAACTAGAACCTAAGGTAAACCCCACTTTTTATTTTATACCCAACAGAGTCGCCAGTTATGTGATACAGGTGAAGAACCGACTGTTATACTGGTTTGCGTTTTGTATTCGCAAATGTGCGGTAAGCAAAAGTCGCCACTGAATTTTCTTTTATCCAACAAAGGAAAGGGTGAAAAGAACAGAAAAAGACCTTTTTCGAGATTTTTCTGAGTAAGGGGGGTAGATTATGGAAAGGGAAGGTGTTAGCACCCTTTCCATCCGTGGTTTTCCACGGGATCTTAGAGGTTTGCTCATTTTTAAAATACCTTTGTGCTTTGTGTTTGAAAATGTTTTGAAAACTCTTTAGTACGGCGAACTTTTTAAGGTTATCTAATCTGTAGCGGTAGAAATGTTCAAGACTAAGCCATTTGATTGACTAGACTTTATACAAATCAAAATAAAAATCGCCATCGCGCTTTATTGTTTCTAAAGGAATGGGAAAAGAGCGAATAACCCAAAAAGAGGGGGAAAGATTCAAGGTAAGGGGGTTGGTTATGCAAAAGGAAGGTATTAGCACCCTAAACATCTACGGTACTCCGCAAGAACCTCTTTGAAAAATTTGTATATTTTGGCTATAAAAATGTGTTGTATATAAAATGGATAGTGGAGGTGAGAAAAGAAATATTTTTATGATTTTTGCACCCGCCGCGGTTGCGAACCTTTAGTTCCTACGTACCACCTTTCGTGTAATAGGGGATCAGGGTACACGTAGTTCATCTTTTAAAAATTTGAAACACAAGTGTGTTGGTTGATTTTTATGAGATAAGACATCATCGCAATTGTCCGTGTGAAAAAACATACTTACTACCCACAATCATGAGAAAGGAGAATTTCCATCATCTCAAAGTGGAGGATATGGCTTGGATTTTAAAATCAACAATGCCTCACTCAACACCCAAGTGGAAAATATCTCACTTCACTACATATTGTAGAAGTATAGTTGTTTGCATCACTACAAGGATTGACAAGAGTCTAATCTTTCGAGAAAAGTTTAAAGATAAAAGCCAAAGTAGCAAAATGGTTTGAAATGAGATTGATTGACTTTTAGTCTTCTCACAAAAAAAGGTCAAGGTATTATTAAATTGATTGAAATTTATTTATGAAAATGTTTCGAAGATGCATGGACCTAAGTCCAAGTTTATTATGAAAATGTTTCAAGTTTTAAAACAATAAGAGTTTTTTTTTTAAAAGGACGGAGAATATTTTTGAAATTAAAGAAGATGGGAGGAGAAGAAGAGGCTATCTTAAAGCATAAGGTAAAAGCTAGGGATAAGAACCATCTAACAAACAAGAAGCCAATACTTGACATTATAAGCCAATGTAGAATTCCTATTCTTTGGATTGAAACCAAGCAAGCAAAGGTACTAGACCTCTTGAGAGAACCAAACTTCAAGTGTTTTAAGTCTTCGCAAAAATTGGGCAGAGTGACGGTTGTATACGGGTGAATTCCATATTACAAACAAAGATCGTAATCTCAATAACCTGCACACAAAACAAACAAACAACCCAATGTCTTGAGGTAAACCTCAAGAACTCCAGACAAAATATCAAATAAAGTCGCAAAGTCTCCAAGATAGGCCAAGATCTCTAATCCTAAGTCCAAGAAGTCCATCACTCCATAATGCAAAGGATAGTAACCATGTAGTCCAAGTATCATTAATGATTTTTATGGTTTATGTTGATTATTAGGTTTATTTAAAAGGAAAGAAAAGCTCAAGTGAGCAAAATAAAAATGACATAAAAGTAAATGCTCAAGTGAGCAAAGATGAAAATAGCATGAAATGTAAAATGCTAAAAGTAAATGGTACATAAAGCATGAACATAAAAGCGTAAAGTAAAGTTAATTGTTAGTAATTAGTGGTTAGTTGGATGACCATCTTGAAACTTGCATTTGGAACTCATTAGAGGATTGGTAGAACCAAAGCCTCCACATAACAAGTTGCATTTGCTTTTTGTCAAGTATATCATCCATTTTGGAATTCTCACAAGGCAACATGTAATGATCAACGATGTTTAAGTGATCCGCGTTGACCAAAGGTGTTGTAGATCCATTAGAGGATTGGTAGAACCAAAGCCTCCACACAATGAATCTCAAGGTTATTGGATCAAAGAGATCAAAATAACATACTTGGGATTGCAATCATAAGTTTGGGCCATGAATGATCATTTATTCGAATCGGGACAAAATTTAGTGCTATGTTAAGCAATCGTAAGTGGACTTATGTAGAAGTCGCACCTATTTTGAGGCCGGTCAATAGCAATCTATGTACTTCATGTTTGGATAAATGATATAGAGATCACCATCCCTTAACATGTAGCACAATTAAAAAAGAAAGGGATAAGATGAAGAGAGAGGGGAATGATAAGCTAATTTGGATCACCATTTCAAAATTCTTTCATCTTTAAATTCAACCACTCCTCTAGATGGATTAAAGCACTAAACATATCATTAATCCAAAGCACAAAAAATAAATTAAATAATTTACTCTTAGGTAGATTTGAATTGATGAACATTTATCCAACTTCATCTACATCACAAAGTCCATTGAGTTTAAAGACAAATTGGACATTTAAAATTGCAATCCAAACCAACAATCAAAAAGAGTGAGTAGAAAAAGCATTTTGGATCAAAGCTTCCCCAAAACAAGGCAAAAAATGCATTTTGTCCTGGTGTAAATCGATTTACACTACTATGTAAATTGATTTACACAGTACAGTTTTCAAAAATTCGCGTGAAATTGCTTCTGTGCAATCGATTTACACTTAGTGCAAATCGACTACACACAGTAACAATAGCAAAAACAGCATTTTAAAAGGGCAATTTCTTGTTCAAACTTTCCATCAAACACCTTATGATCATGGATCCACTTGAGCACGAAAATTCCATCAAATTATGACAAAATAACACCATTGAAATCATAAAATAATGCTCAAAGAATCAATCCTAAAGATCACCAAGAGATCACATTGTGAAAGATGAATTATCCAACTTACCAAAGGTAGATCTAGAGAATTATCAAAACAACTTCAAGAATTTGCTTCAATTCAACCACAAGAATCAATTGACCAAGCTTGGATGTAGATAATTGATGGAGAAAAAGTGTTTGGATGAAGGTTTAGCTCAAATATTAGTAAGCTTCAATGCAAAGCTTACTAACTTTTTGAAAATGGAGCTTTGAGTGAATTTGGTAGATGGAGAGAATTGAGAGATTTTTTAGCAAGGTGGATTTGGCTATCAAAAGCTAGAAATTTGAATGAAATGAGAGCTCTATTTATAGATTTTAGGATTGGGATTAGTGGTAATTTGGTAATTGATTCTTGGAGCCAAAATTTGAATTAATGATAATTCTTTCAAATATTAGAGCCAAAATTTGAATTAATGATAATTCTTTCAAATATTAGAGCCAAAATTTGAATTAATGATAATTCTTTTTTAAAAATGAAAGATTGGCACTAAAATTTGAATTAATTATACATCTTTCAAAAATGAAGGAAAATTGGAGCCAAAATTTGACAAGTTTAAAATTGCTGATTTTTTTCAAATTTTCACGTTGCGCAATCGATTGCACTACAGTGCAAATCGATTTGCACAGTGTATTTTTTTCAAAAATGGCGCAAAATGAACTATGTGCAATCGATTGCACCCTAAGAGCAATCGATTGCATCAGTGAAAAAATGAATTTTTTTAATTCTTTTTCTTTGCAAATAGAGATTTTAGGAAAATAATACCAGAAATCCTTATTTGTCAGATGCTTCGACTTAGTACCTACAAAACAAAAATATACAAAGACAAAGACAAATATTTTTTGTATTTTGATTAGAAGTTAGTCAACAACACATATACAAAATACACAACCAAGGTGCTTGGAGATTTCTCAAGAGCAAACTTAAAGATAGGAAAAAAGAGGAAGAACCAACCCTAATATGATCTTGTTATGATCGAGTTGACATGATATGATAGGGGAATCTTAGGGGCAAAAATTGGGGTACAACAGTTGCCCTTATTTAAGTGTCTTCTATCCAGAGATACGAAGGTTAAAAATCTTCGTGTTGACGCGATTGAATATACTTAAATATAAAACAAGCCCTATTTTTTCTCTAAGATGCCATGCAATGCTTATGATTATGGATGCATATGAACAGAACAAAAGAGACGCAAAGTAACACTGGGGATGCCACAAAAATGAAGAAACAAAGGAGCAACCCCACCAGGAAAATAAATCACTGGTGGACCAAAAGAATAGAACCAGAGAGGAGGATAACAAGCATCGACGTTCACTGCCGATGTCTACCAACGTTCACTGAAGGTAGAGAGAAGAAGATATACCGACTCACAGATGACGGTAAACTACCAACTCAATAGTTGAAGGTAGAAGAAAAAATATATCATGCCATCGCCGTTCACTGATGAGGAACCACCACCGTTCACTGATGATAGCAAAAAGATAAGAAACACCGACGTTCACTGCCGATGCACTACCAACGTTCACTGAATGTAGATTTTTAAAATATCATACCATCGCCGTTCACTGACGAGGAACCACCACCGTTCACTGATGATAGCAAAAAGATAAGAAACACTAACGTTCACTGCTGATGCACTACCAACGTTTACTGAAGGTAGATTTTGAAAATATCATACCATCACCGTTCCCTGACGAGGAACTACCACCGTTCACTGATGATAGCAAAAAGATAAGAAACACCAACGTTCACTGCCGATGCACTACCAACATTCACTGAAGGTAGATTTTGAAAATATCATACCATCGCCGTTCACTGACGAGGAACCACCACTGTTCACTGATGATAGCAAAAAGATAAGAAACACCGACGTTCACTGCCGATACACTACCAACATTCACTGAAGGTAGATTCTGAAAATATCATACCATCACCGTTCACTGACGAGGAACCACCATCGTTCACTGATGATAGAAAAAAGATAAGAAACACCGACGTTCACTGCCGATGCACTACCAACATTCACTGAAGGTAGATTTTGAAAATATCATACCAGCGCCGTTCACTGACGAGGAACCACCACCGTTCACTGATGATAGCAAAAAGATAAGAAACACCAACGTTCACTGCCGATGCACTACCAACATTCACTGAAGGTAGATTTTGAAAATATCATATGTTCCCCAAACTTCTGGTGTTTCACCTAGAACGGGTCTCAACTTCTTCCTTAACCAAGGAATTCCGCCTGGAAAGGGTAATATGTAAGCTGTCTCAAATAAAGAGACTTCCACTTGCAAAGATTTCACAACGAGCAATTTCTGTGAATTTGAAAGTCTTGCGATCCACTGGCGTAAACTGACGACGGACTGCAAGCTAACCACTCATAGAGGAAATAGCAAAAAAAGTTACGTCGACTTGTACAGGGAAGCACGAGTTGCTCAAACAAAGATACATGTTGCTTGTTATCATGGAGGATTGCAAAAAGAAATGACTTTCTGGGGATGGAAATGTGGCTTCCTGGGGAAATGAGATATGACTTCCTGGGGAAATGAAATATGACTTCCTGGGGAAATAGATATGACTTTCTGAGGAAATGCCACATTATTCCTGCTGAAGAGATAAAGTCTTCTCGTGCAAAATAAATTCACAAATCAAAGCTCAAAGTCCTCAGAAATCCAGAGTAAATAATATTGTCATGCAACCACGAATCCAATTCAGAAATAAACCGGAGCAAGACAGCCAATGCAGATACATCCTTTGAGAAATAAACTCAAGAGGGAAAACCAAATCCAACTAAGCAAGGATCACTGCAGGAAGGTTTGAACACAATGTCAATAAAAAATGATTTGTAACAATGCATGATGCGTGTATGAATGTATGAGTCATATCGTGCATATGCTGGTAAAAGGATACATAATCAAACAAATCTGCCTCAGGTACTAACAACATTGGTCTAAACTTCAACCAGAAAGATCAATCCAAGAAAGGTAAAAGCAACTACGGAAACCAAACCTATTGTCTGTCCTAACTTCACTGAGGAGAAACATAATTCATATGTAGCTAAATCAAACAGATACCGGGATAGAACATATTTCTTCCTTTTTCATCGGAGAAACCAGTTTTCCAAAAACAACGTGCCTACTGGAGATTGCAAGATCAGTCTCAAATAAAGCAGACTGACGCCGAGACAACCAAACCTCACTGGGGGATTCAAGTCTACCTCCCTGGAGAAAAAACTACGGATTGAAAACTTTTCATCATGAATACTCATTCCAACAAGAGATGCCCTGGGATAACCTTCCCAGGGAATAACACACAGACTTCCATGGGGAAAACAAATGTTTCACAGTCCGTACTCCTACTGGGGATTTCGATATTGATTGTGAATAAGGCAAATGGAAACCAAATTGTCAAAACATTCACTAGGGAAATCAGGCCCACTTTGAAGGAAGAAAAACATACGGACTTCACTAAGGGAGACAATACTTCATCACCGAGACCTCTACCGGGGACTTCATGCTGACTTCATTGGGGAGGTCAACACCACATCATCGAGGGGATACCAAGATACGTTCTTCACTGGGGAAAAAGAACTTCTATCAAATAAACAAGGCCTTCACTGGAAAATACTGGATTGAGTCTTCATATCAACTAAACCTATTCCAACAAAAGATGCCCTGTTGTAGTCTTCCTGGGAAATTAAGAGGTCAACACTAATGCCAATACTGCAAAAAGAGCGATATCTTAGCACACCGAGGGAATAAAATCTTTCATCATATGAGGGAAAACTTCACTGGGGAATCTGGGACAAAGGCTTCTGACCATGCAAACCCAAAATTAAAAGCGAACCGAGACTTGGCCGGGGATAATAGGATCACAAACCAAATACTGTACCTTGCACCCACTGGTATCATCTTCAACTATCCGAGAAACACACAAAGATTGCGCACATACCAACAAGATAACTTGAGAGAACCTTCCTGGGGAACCAAGAAGTTAACACTATAGTAAGAAGTCAAAATTATGGGGATTTTAAATCAAACTCAACACTTGGTGAGAGAAAACCCAAAAACTTCACAGTTGTCTCAACACCTCTTAGAAAATATATTGCCCTTGTCTAACTACTTGGGAAGCACATAATAACAATAATGTCGTAACAAGAGAAATCACTGCTCTACAAGAGATTCCATATCAATAAAAAGGGAGAAAGAACTCCATCAAATGAGCAAAGGCTTCATAGCTCTTTTTAATCTCCGTTTGATCACCACCTGGCTGAGTAAAGAATCACACTCAGCTGGAGAAGTCTACAGCAAGACTGGAAAAAATGGGATTATGAACCCAACATCATAACACAACTTGAGGAAGGTTCTCAGCTTGGGGTAGACATAGTAACTATCTTGACGAAATCTGGATATGCCCTTGGAAACCAATCTGGTGTCTCAAGCTTACCATGTTGATCAAAGTAACTTTCGTAACTTGCCCTTGGCTGCATGCTTTTAGGATAACCTTTCTGATCAAATGATTTCTAGAGATTTGTCGAATCTTGACGTAACTGCCCTAGATTGGCTGAATGTTGCATCCTCTTTGCTCCACAACTCTTCCCGACAACATGCCTTTTGCTGATACTCAAATGTAAACTTTCATGATATCAAGCAGTTGTTTTACAAGCAAAAAATGTTTATTCTAAGAATGAAAATTCTAATGCAACAATTATGTAAGTCTTGAAGATTTTATTTGAAAAGATGTCGCAAAACCTTGTGAGCAAATCACTATCTAGGATGCGACATGGATTTTTGTACAAAAGATAACAAAAGCAATATGATACCAATCACAATAATTTAGCAAAATTAATGGGAGTCAGGAAACATTATCTCATTGGAGTATGCTTTCGAAATAAACCCTGTTTCAATTAGGACTTTTGAGGGTTTTAACATGGCCTGGTTCACGGTTTTAGAAAAAAGATTTAAGGCTCAAAAATATTTGGTGCCCACCCCCTTCATGATGTTCTTCAGTCCTAAGTACAGTTAACTTAACACAAACATTCATCTCTCACAAGAAATTTCGAGATGGTTGAGGAATCAAACAAGGTTTTCTTTGGACATGCAAGTCACTCATTCCTGCTTCTTTTGGGTTTCTTGTCACGCGACTCTGTTCTTTGCTGAGGATTTTACATTGTAATCCTTTATCGCATTTCAGGCTTTCCATTTCTTTCTTGCCTTCTGGACAAATTCCTTTTGATTTTGACTTTGAAGTGCAACAGGATGCCCTGACTTTTGCCTAAGCGACTTTTTTTTTTCAAGTTCCGAATTAGCGGTGCTTTTTGTCTCTTTCTTTTTCATCATAATTTTTTTATTCATATTATCTTTTTCTTTTTCTTTTTGAACATGTCGCGTGACTTCGAGTCATTTGTGACTAGTAGGAAGAATTGTGACTGTCCTATTTCTGGGTAGATGAAAGATAACCATTGTTGTATCGCCATCTGCTGATCCCCTGATATGTGAGAGATACCCATTGGGATAACATCTTCTTTTGATGCACACTACTGATATGCGGAGGTTAAACATTGCGGTTTTGAATTCCCTCAACTTCTTGAAGGATAACCATTGTTGTATCTTTGGATGCGCATTCTTGATGAGTTCTGAATGCTCGATCAAATTAACTGAACACTACCCTACCCCAGGTTAAAAAACGAGGGTTTTTTTAATAGAAAAAGAAACTCCTACTTCAAGGCTCAAAGGGGTTAACGAGGGTTTCACTCCCTTATATCTCCGGTGTTTGAGGATTTGAAACAATGCTTGTACATCGTCAACAGGGTTTTATACAAAAGCATACAACCAGAAAATTTGTGTTTTAATATCATCCTCCTCCTCTAAATCGCTGCCTATGCAAGAGAATGGTTAACAAGTTGGTATCATAAAGCAATTTAAAATTGAAAACAAATAAGAGTGAAACGAATGAATTTCTTCAAGACAAACATACTCATTGTATTAAGATTAAACATTCAAATGCAAACAAGTTCTTACATGCAAACAGTGCAATGATAAACAAGAAAAATTACAAATGAAAGCAGTAAAAATGATAATAAACTAAGATAAATCTCTTATCTGGACTTGCGCTGAAGGTAACATTTCCAAAGCTTTGGAACTATCAACAACAGAGATTCATTCATGCTCTGCTAACGAATTGTTTTGAACATTAGGGCCAATGTCCTTAAACGACAAGATACCGCTTCTGACCAACCTCTGAACTTCGACCTTCAAAGTAAAGCAATCTTCTAAATCGTGCCCAGGAGCATCCTGATGAAAGGCACAGGAAGCATCAGCCTTATATCCTCTTGGCAGTTTTTCAGGAATAACTGGTCGAGCTCGAGTTTGAACCAGATTCTTCTTCAACAAAGAAGGATACAGCTCTGTGTATGTCATTGGAATTGGATCAAAGCTCATTTTCCTCTGATGACATTGCCCTTAATTTCCTTGTTGAGGTACCCTCTGATATGCAACAACAGTCAGAGTCTCATTGATGAATGGAATCACAGAAGCAACTTGCTGATTCCTATTATGAGATCCTCCTCGCCTACCATGAAGTATAGCGTAGGAGTCTTGCTCTTTTTTCTTGGAACAATTATCACCATACTTCTTAGCACCATTTGACGAGTCCTCGTCTTCAGATAAATGACCTTCACGGACAGTTTCCTCTAAATGGACTCCCATGCTTACCATTTCGTTGAAATCAATGGGAGCACTTGCAACCATCTTCTCATAGTAGAAGGAACTAAGAATTTTCAGGAAGATCTTTGTCATCTCCTTTTCTTCCATGGGAGGAATCACTTGTGCAGCCACTTCGCGCCATCTCTG
This sequence comes from Vicia faba, assembly GCA_948472305.1. NCBI lineage: Eukaryota > Viridiplantae > Streptophyta > Magnoliopsida > Fabales > Fabaceae > Vicia > Vicia faba. Next base: position 1,400,181,692 of record OX451736.1, on the reverse strand, counting down.
CGCATATTCTTTGAATGATTCTATGTCCTTCTGAACCATGGCCCTAAGCTGGTCACGGTCAGGCGCCATGTCCACATTGTACTTGTATTGTTTAATGAATGCTTCTCCCAAATCATTAAAAGTATGGATGTTGGGGCTGTCTAAACTCATGTACCATTTCAACGCAGCATCGGTCATACTATCCTGGAAAAAATGAATCAGCAGACGCTGATTATCAGTATGGGTAGACATCCTTCTCACATACATCACCAAATGAGCACGAGGGCAAGTGTTTCCCTTGTACTTCTCAAATTCCGGGACCTTGAACTTAGCAGGCACTTTAACATTCGGGACCAAACACAGCTCATTCACATTCTGCCCGAACAACTCTTTTCCCCTAAGAGCCTTCATCTCTCTTTGCATTCTATCAAACTGCTCTTGGAAATCATCCATTTTGTCATAAAGACCCAAGTCTTCACTCGACGGAGGGAAAGGACGACACACATCTTCATTAACAAACGGAACCAAATTCACCGAAGGAGGTGCAGCAGGAACAGTATGCACCACAAGAGGTGCAGGAGTAACAACATTTGGAACCACTGGAGCATCTTGAGGACCCAGATTGAAACCTTCAGGTGCAAAATTCTCTGGAATTCCCCACGGATAACCCTGAGGCATACAGTTTTGAACAACAGTCGGAGTAGCGGATACAGGAACAGTCAGAACTTTAGTACTTGCCCTTGTTGGTTGAGGTTGAACACTCGGTGGCTGATTCTGAGCAACCACCAGAGCTTCCATCAGAGTAGTCAAGTTGGCCAAGCCAGCCTTCAAAGCAGAAATTTCTTCGCGCAGCTCGCGATTCTCCCGTTCTAAGTTGTCTATCTTCTTTTTGAAATTAGCCTGAGTGTTATAGTGATGAGTCAGCTTGCTGAATGAAGTAAAGAAGCTGGGTAAGGCACCTGGATATGCATAACAAATGCAAGAAATATGTGCAATATGATGCATGATATGCAATGCATATGATTATTTTTACTTTATCATTTAATATTTAAGGGATGTATGGTTTATAGACACGTTGCCAACATCCAAGTAATAAGGCTTTTGAAATACTGAAAAATTTTATTATTCTCTTTCCAGAATCCATGGTTTAAAAGTACCGAAGGTATTCACAAATATTCAACCTTTAAATCCCTTGAAATATTGTTTTTTTTCAAAAGATGCTTATGAGTGCATAGATGCATGATGCAACAATCACACACAAGATCACACATATAGGGTTCATAGGTTCAACATCACGAGCATGAGGTCGAAGGTACTACCCATAAGGTATTGGTCTAAAAAGTTATCACCTGCCGAACAAGGTTCTAGAGGTTCTCAGAGTCTACATCCTTCCTTCAGATATTACCAACTTCGCGATTAACTCGGTAATTAGTAATATTCTTAAGAAAGACTCGTCCGAGCGTAGTATCGCGTGACAACTACTTCCAGATTACTCTGTTATAGCTTCCGCACTACACCTAAAAGGCCAATATCGGTTAGGTAATCTACGGTCCTCAGCTTCAGCAGGCTCCCAGGTCGAAAGCAGTACATCTTCCCGATTACTCGGGAAACGACACTACAATCAAAGGGGCCTCCACTGAGTGGGGGATCTCATTCCTCCTTTTTTGGGATTACTCCCTCAAAGTTAACATGACTATACCGCCCATCCTATCTTAAAGTTTGCCCAAGTCCGGGTATAGGACTTATGAGTAATCACCAAGCACCCTGTAAACCAGGAAAATCCAGACAAACATATTTACAAAATATAACACATAAACAACAATAGCACATATATAAATATAAATAAAGATAGGTTTAACCCACTTAGGGATGAACCAGCAAGAGGTCAATCTTTCCCCAGTGAAGTCACCATTTTTTTTCTGTAGCGGTAGAAATGTTCAAGACTAAGCCATTGGATTGACTAGACTTTATACAAATCAAAATAAAAATCGCCACCGCGCTTTATTGTTTCCAAAGGAATGGGAAAAGAGCGAATAACCCAAAAAGAGGGGGAAAGATTCAAGGTAAGGGGGTTGGTTATGCAAAGGGAAGGTATTAGCACCCTAAACATCTACGGTACTCCGCAGGAATCTCTTTGAAAAATCTGTATATTTTGGCTATAAAAATGTGTTGTATATAAAATGGATGGTGGAGGTGAGAAAAGAAATATTTTTATGATTTTTGCACCCGCCGCGGTTGTGAACCTTTAGTGCCTACGTACCACCTTTCATGCAATAGGGGATCAGGGTACACGTAGTTCATCTTTTAAAAATTTGAAACACAAGTGTGTTGGTTAATTTTTATGAGATAAGAAATCATCGCAATTGTCCGTGTGAAAAAACATACTTACTACCCACAATCATGAGAAAGGAGAATTTGCATCATCTCAAAGTGGAGGATATGGCTTGGATTTTAAAATCAACAATGCCTCACTCAACACCCAAGTGGAAAATATCTCACTTCACTACATATTGTAGAAGTATATTGTTTACATCACTACAAGGATTGACAAGAGTCTAATCTTTAGAGAAAAGTTTAAAGATAAAAGCCAAAGTGGCAAAATGGTTTGAAATGAGATTGATTGATTGAAATTTATTTATGAAAATGTTTCGAAGATGCATGGACCTAAGTCCAAGTTTATTATGAAAATGTTTCAAGTTTTAAAACAAGAAGATTTTTTTTTAAAAGGAGGGAGAAGATTTTTGAAATTAAAGAAGATGGGAGGAGAAGAAGAGGTTATCCTAAAGCATAAGGTAAAAGCTAGGGATAAAACCATCTAACAAACAAGAAGCCAATACTTGACATTACAAGCCAGTGTAGAATTCCCATTCTTTGGATTGAAACCAAGCAAGCAAAGGTACTAGACCTCTTGAGAGAACCAAACTTCAAGTGTTTTAAGTCTTCGCAAAAATTGGGCAGAGTGACGGCTGTATACGGGTGAATTCCATATTACAAACAAAGATCGTAATCTCAATAACCTGCACACAAAACAAACAAAAAACCCAATGTATTGAGGTAAACCTCAAGAACTCCAGACAAAATATCAAATAAAGTCGCAAAGTCTCCAAGATAGGCCAAGGTCTCTAATCCTAAGTCCAAGAAGTCCATCACTCCATAATGCAAAGGATAGTAACCATGTAGTCCAAGTATCATTAATGATTTTTATGGTTTATGTTGATTATTAGGTGTCTTTAAAAGGAAAGAAAAGCTCAAGTGAGCAAAATAAAAATGACATAAAAGTAAATGCTCAAGTGAGCAAAGATGAAAATAGCATGAAATGTAAAATGCTAAAAGTAAATGGTACATAAAGCATGAAAATAAAAGCGTAAAGTAAAGTTAATTGTTAGTAATTAGTGGTTAGTTGGATGACCATCTTGAAACTTGCATTTGGAACTCATTAGAGGATTGGTAGAACCAAAGCCTCCACACAACAAGTTGCATTTGCTTTTTGTCAAGTATATCATCCATTTTGGAATTCTCACAAGGTAACATGTAATGATCAACGATGTTTAAGTGATCCGCGTTGACCAAAGGTGTTGTAGATCCATTAGAGGATTGGTAGAACCAAAGCCTCCACACAATGAATCTCAAGGTTATTAGATCAAAGAGATCAAATTAACATACTTGGGCTTGCAATCATAAGTTTGGGCCACGAATGATCATTTATTCGAATCGGGACAAAATTTAGCACTATGTTAAGCAATTGTAAGTGGACTTATGTAGAAGTCGCACCTATTTTGAGGTCGGTCAATAGCAATCTATGTACTTCATGTTTGGATAAATGATATAGAGATCACTATACCTTAACATGTAGAACAATTAAAAAAGAAAGGGATAAGATGAAGAGGGAGGGGAATGATAAGCTAATTTGGATCACCATTTCAAAACTCTTTCATCTTTAAATTCAACCACTCCTCTAGATGGATTAAAGCACTAAACATATCATTAATCCAAAGCACCAAAAATGAATTAAATAATTCGCTCTTAGGTAGATTTGAATTGATGAACATTTATCCAACTTCATCTACATCACAAAGTCCATTGAGTTTAAAGACAAATTGGACATTTAAAATTGCAATCCAAACCAACAATCAAAATGAGTGAGTAGAAAAAGCATTTTGGATCAAAGCTGCCCCAAAACAAGGCAAAAAATGCATTATGTCCTGGTATAAATTGATTTACACTACTATGTTAATCGATTTACACAGTACAGTTTTCAAAAATTCGCGTGAAATTGCTTCTGTGCAATCGATTTACACTTAGTGCAAATCGATTGCACACAGTAACAATAGCAAAAACAACATTTTAAAAGGGCAATTTCTTGTTCAAGATTTCCATCAAACACCTTATGATCATGGATCCACTTGAGCACGAAAATTCCATCAAATTATGACAAAATAACACCATTGAAATCATAAAATAATGCTCAAAGAATCAATCCCAAAGATCACCAAGAGATCACATTGTGAAAGATGAATTATCCAACTTACCAAAGGTAGATCTAGAGAATTATCAAAACAACTTCAAGAATTTGCTTCAATTCAACCACAAGAATCAATTGACCAAGCTTGGATGTAGAGAATTGATGGAGAAAAAGTGTTTGGATGAAGGTTTAGCTCAAAGATTAGTAAGCTTCAATGCAAAGCTTACTAACTTTTTGAAAATGGAGCTTTGAGTGAATTTGGTAGATGGAGAGAATTGAGAGATTTTTTAGCAAGGTGGATTTGGCTATCAAAAGCTTGAAATTTGAATGAAATGAGAGCTCTATTTATAGATTTTAGGATTGGGATTAGTGGTAATTTGGTAATTGATTCTTGGAGCCAAAATTTGAATTAATGATAATTCTTTCAAATAATAGAGCCAAAATTTGAATTAATGATAATTCTTTCAAATATTAGAGCAAAAATTTGAATTAATGATAATTCTTTTTTAAAAATGAAAGATTGGCACTAAAATTTGAATTAATTATACATCTTTCAAAAATGAAGGAAAATTGGAGCCAAAATTTGACAAGTTTAAAATTGCTGATTTTTTTCAAATTTTCACGTTGCGCAATCGATTGCACTACAGTGCAAATCGATTTGCAGTGTATTTTTTTCAAAAAATGGCGCAAAATGCACTATATGCAATCGATTGCACCCTAAGAGCAATCGATTGCATCAGTGAAAAAATGATTTTTTTTTAATTCTTTTTCTTTGCAAATAGAGATTTTAGGAAAATAATACCAGAAATCCTTATTTTTCAGATGCTTCGACTTAGTACCTACAAAACAAAAATATACAAAGACAAAGACAAATATTTTTTGTATTTTGATTAGAAGTTAGTCAACAACACATATACAAAATACACAACCAAGGTGCTTGGAGATTCCTCAAGAGCAAACTTAAAGATAGGAAAAAAGAGGAAGAACCAACCCTAATGTGATCTTGTTATGATCGAGTTGACATGATATGATAGGGGAATCTTAGGGGCAAAAATTGGGGTACAACATAATCGTTTTCTTTTTAGTCTTTTCCATGCAATCCTATTAATCTATGCAGTTCATAGTGTATAGATTAAATTACGGAAAATAAACTCCTAAGCTATTACAAGGCCTTGGGGCAATTACATAAATAGTACAAGAAAAATAAAAATGCGGAATTTTAAACCTAATTAAAACTATTACAAACCGGGAAACAGTTACATAATTGAAAAATAATAAAACGGAAAATAATAAACGCGCGAAGATTAAAACGAGAATAAGTTAAAAAACCTAAAAATCTAATTGATTTAAAAAAATAATTTTTGTATTTTTATTGAAAAGTATATTTGAAGTTTTAAGCTAATTCTATTTAATTTTAGTTTAAAGAATCAAGTTAAAGTAATTAAATTAAATTAATTTACAAAAATCAATTTTAATTAAAAAACTTAAATCTATTTTTTTTTCTGATTTGATGAAAATAATAAAAAAGGTGAATCTAAAAAGATAAAATAATTAAAACAAACTAAGATAATGAAATTTATAAAAAAAAAGCAATGGGCATGTGGTTGTGAAGTAGTTGGGGGTGTGAAGTTGAATCTGCTAGGCCCAGATCAACACAAGCCCAATGATTGCGCCTGATCCAGTAGGGGATGTGTTTGAGGGTTCACCATGGGGATTTCTTGTTGAGTGCTAGATCTGGATCAATGGATGATCCGGTGTTTGAGAATGAGGATGCAGGATGGTCGTCTTGGAATGACACGTACTAGAACCTACAAGAAACATTAAGAAAATAGAAAAATGTTGGACCTGGGATCGAACTCAGGTTCCTTCCTTCACACGTTTATGCCTTTGCCAACTACGCTGCCTGTTTATTCATTTACATAAATAATATAAACTTGGTCAAAGCGTCAACTTTTCAAAATGCGTCAGATCAGATCTCGCATGGACCAATGATAACATGCAATTTAAGCCACTGGAGTCCAAGCTAGTCAATAGTGCTGGAGCCCAGCTCCGGTCACCTTCTCCGTCTGACTCAAATTCCAAACCTATAAAATCATTGTGAATAAAGGCACAAATGGTACCCTACCCCCCTATATGGAGGGCTGTAATCACGATGGTGGTCTTCTTTTTGGTTGAAAAGCTTGTAAGCCCAAGTACGAAGAAAAAGAAACCTCGTGCCCTAACAATGGCAAGCTGGGGATTCTGCGTACATGCTTGAAACTAATGGCTCAAAACAACTTAGAAAATCATTGTGAACATATACCAATGCAAAGAAATAAATTATATCACATGAATCAAAAGTTTGAGGTTTGAGAATTTACCAAACTGTGAATTGTTGGAGGGGATGATTTTGTATAAATTGGCCTTCAAGAATGGGTTGGTTCCACCCATTGGATCCTCAGAAGGATGATTGAATGCTTGGATCTGATTGAGATTGGCTGGCTCGTGTGAAACAAAATTGCACTCCTTTTGAAATTTTTTGAAACTTCTTCTAGGGTTTTAGGAGGCAGTAGCGTGTGTCTTTATACTTATGAATGGTTGTGCTTATATAGTATATCACATTAGGTCAAAAAAAGGAGCAAGAGTCCATGGCATTGAGTACATGATTTATTTCAAATATTCACTTGGAAAACTTTCCAAATTTCAAGGTTTCTTTCTCCTCTTGGCTTGCACGTTTTTTCCTTGATATGATCAGCATATTTGTCCATGATTTAATGGGAAAAACCTTTCAAATCAAGTCTTATGTTATCTCCATTATTTATTCATTTACTTTTGAATTTTAATGAATAAAATATCAAAATAAATGGCATAAATAACATAATAATGCATGGGTGGGCTTAGAGGTCGTGGACTATGTTAGAAACAAGTTTCAAACATAAAAAGATAGGCCCATTTGGAAAAATTCCAAGTTATCTCAATATTTGCTTCATGCACTTTTCCAAAACTTAGTCAACTTTAGCAATGCATATCTCTCAATTTTAAACTTATGAGGGTGCTCTTGTACTTTTTATAAAGCTTAGGATGTCCTCTAAATAACACTTTTGGTTTCATCTCAATTGAATCTTCCATGTTCATGTACCAAGGTTTGACCCAAAAGGTGTTTTTGTTGACTTTTTGAAAGGACCCATAATGTCTGAGCTTGTATCTTTCAATTGGGGCATTTCATGAACTTAAGGTGTGAAGAGAATTTGTATGGAATTGGATTCTCTTCAAAATGGGCTTTGGTGGAAAAATTTCTGATAAAGTATGAGAAAGTTATGCCTGGTCAAAGTTTGGTTGACTTTTCCTATAGAAACCCTAATTAGCAATTCTTGACTTTTGATGAATTAGGAGCATTTCTTGAGGAATCATGATCAACCCTTGATCAAATGATGGATATCACTTCAAAATATTGATGTTGACAAAAATCTTGAAGTTTGATTGTATATAGGCCACAATTGACTTTTGACCTGATGTAGTTGATTTCCAGGAATTTGAGCAGTTGACTGAGCAAATTTGTTGTGCAAAGCATGAAATTTGGCTTGGATAACCTTGAGTACATATTAGGACCATGTACAACATTTGAGACCATTGGAGTTCACACATCTTGATGAAAATTGAAACCCTAGTTAGAGGTTCATTACCTTTAGGAGGAGAATTTGACTGGTCAATTCTTGGTCATCCTTGGGCAAGTTAGGGATCTCAATGGGCATAGTAAAATGAGAGGGAAAATTTTGTGGTACAACAAGTACTAATACAATGTTGACCTCGCTCCAACCCGCACGCAACTTCAAAGCATGTTTATGGGTACCAGTAAGGGCTTCAAAGATTATGCCCAAAAGTGGAGAGATCTTGCAGGAAGAGTACAACCTCCTTTATCTGATAGAGAGCTGGTAGATATGTTCTTGGGTACTTTGTCTGGCCCATTTTTCTACCATCTAATCAGAAGCTCTTCAGCTGGGTTCACCGAGTTAATATTGACAGGTGAAAGAACAAAAGCTAGTATCAAGAGGGGTAAGATTCAAAAGGATTCATCTTCAAGCGCGATAGAGAAGCATTTCATTGGGAAGAAGGAAGTTAGTGTTACTTATGCTAGAGGTAACCACAACCAATCAGTGGGATTTGTGCTAATCTCTAATCCTACGACTGTGAAGCAACGTCAACAGGGGAATCAGCATAAGGAGGTCGCGCCTAAAAGATGATTCACCAAGATCAACATGTCACTGGATCAAGCGTTACATCACATGTTAAACGCATAGCTGATTACGTCAAAGGCTCCTCTCTGGAATCCCAATACTTATGCTCCTAGTTACCATCCCAATGAAAGGTGTGCATACCATTCCGGTAGTCCTGGACATGATACAAATGGTTGTTGGGCTCTGAAGAACAAAATTCAAGATATGATTGACGCCAAGGAGATTGAATTCGACCCTCCTGAAGCTGTCAACATGGTCACTGCTCCCATGTCAAGTCATTGAGAGCGTCCACTTCATTTTGAATTTTTAATTGTAATTTCCTTTGTTTGTTCGAACACTTATCTATTATGTCAAACTGTGTTTTCATTAATGCATTGCATATGTTTGACTTGAATTAATCTATTCATTTTCACTATATTTAAATTGTGCTTTCTACTCCTTTTTTGTGATATTCAACTCTCGACTACAAGTCTTAAGCCTTTAGAGGGAGGATGACGAAAACAATACCATAATCTCATACAATATTCTTTTGGACAGACCTTGCTGATGATGTACATGCGTTCTTTCAATACCTAAACAGTGGAGTTATAAGGAAGATAATCCCTAGTCGACCCCTTTGAGCCAAAGAAGTGGGATTTTTCTTTTTCACACAAATTGAAATCTTTAATCATAACCTGGGGCAGGATAGCTTCTCGGTTAATTCAAGTGCGTGTTCAGTCGCAAGCTTTCACTTCATACACAATGAAGGAAATCAAAAACATCCTTCTGAATCAAAAGACGGTGATGGTTCCCCGTAAATAGGAAGTCATTATCTTTTAAAAGAAAATCCCACTGAGTCAAAACATAAGAAGGAGACTTAAGAAAAACTGGGGCATCCCACTGGCTGTAATCTCAAAACAAGAGCAGTCAGGCAAAAACTAAAGATAGAAGATCAAAAAGAGGTCACTACAAATCCTCGAAAACAGAAAAAATGTTGCAAAAATGACTGCTTTTTCCAATAAACTTAACTTATCCGAACCATATCCAAAATATCATTCCGGATTCAATAGGAGTTCAAACACACAATTAACTGAGTTTAGGACTGGAGAATATCATGAAGAACAGGTGGCTACAACTAAACTTTGAGCCTTATCCTTTGTTTCTTAAACCATGAACCAGGCCAGGTTACAATCCTTTAAAAGTCCTAATTGAAGCATGGGTTAGTTCGAAAGTATACTGTTACAAAAGGTATCCTGACTCCTGTAGGGCTCACTGTAAATCCTGAGTCAAATTCATATTCTTACAAAATTCTTTTATCTGCTAAAAAATGCATTTTCAAAAATTCAAGACAAACATAAACTTTACATTGTTTCAATACCGCTGTTTGCATATGGCTAATTGTTTGACAACAGAGAAATTCGCATGGCGAATATCCAATGAACGAAAATTCTCTTAATAAGCATAATCACTTCAAAAGGGAAAGACGCCTCCAATGACAAATCTCCCATAGTCAAGGGGCATGACATGTTATTGCCTGACTCACCTATGGAAGTCAAGTCAAAATTCCAAGAAATCTCTCATAAAGTCCTGAATAGCTAGGGGAAGATCTCCATTTGAATCACTTGGGGCATTGAACATGAATTCCAATAAGGGGCATGTACAATCGAGCAAAATTTTCCAGCGGTGCTACAACACATGGACAATGACAAATCCATACAAATTCCCTTTCATAAGGTGATCCTCAGTGAAGTCGCCAGAGCCAACTCCACAAGGTTTTCCTCGACAAGCACAAAAACATCTTCAAAGAAAAGTGGGGCATCCTCCAGCCAATGGCATAGTCAAACTCACCAGCGGATAGAGGAGTTTGATCTTCTCCCAACGAATGCCCATATCATGCCAGTTCCCAAACGGATGGAAATTACCGGCAGTTTATCATCTTCTAGACACAATGCAGATACAATCTAAATACATATTTATTCTGACATTCATTCCAGACTCTCCTACAGATATAATTTAGATATGATCCAGATATGGATTTCATTCTGATACTCGTTCAATATCTTCTCAGATACAATCAAGGCCTAGATTCATTTTGACATTCCCCAGCTGAGTTTATTCTTAAATAAAAAAAAAAGAAACCTTGTGGAATTCTACCTAAAGAATTCACCTCCCCAATAGGTCGTCAAAATACTTTCTTCAACAGGGTTCATTTCCCCAACAAACTACAAATTCCCCAGCTTGAGTTTGCCTCTTAGACTATTACAAATCAAGGGACCACAACCCCTAATCCCCAGTTGAAGTTGCCAACACAGTCGTTACTATCCCTGAAAGTGACTGTGAAGCCTGGAATCCGACCAGATAACAGTTGACTCCATTCTTTCAAAGCAAGTTACTACGAAGCCTGGACCCGACTAGATACTAGTTTAACTTCATCTTTTTCAAAACAAATAATTACTGAAACCTGGACCAGACCAGATAGCAGTTCGAGTTGCTGAAGCCTGGACCCGGCCAGACACCAGTTAACTTTTATTCTCCCCAATCAAGTTTCCCCAGTAGAGCAACAGACCACCAATGTTCCTAAACTTTTTTTCCTAGGAAGAAATCAACACTCTCCACAGAATTTCCCTCAAGCGAAGTCAGCACATCCCCAGTAGATTTTCTTCAAACAAATAAGCAAAACTCTCCAGCAGTAGTCAGGGATTTATTTTCCTAGACAAAGATACACTTCAACCACATTTCACATTTTATACATCATATCATATGCATACGAAATGCATATAGCATTTTCATTCATTCCGAGAGCATCATCATGCAATACATACATCATGCCCTTGCATGAAACTAACTTTATCTTTTCAGGCCGGTTCCCGAACAAGTAAATCTCATCAATAGCCTATCATCTATCAAATACGATCTGCCAAAGATTCACTCTAGAAACTGTTCAAATACGATCCAGAGACAGATGACATTCTGACACTTATTCGAGATTCACTCTAGAAATGGTTCAGATATGATCCAGAGATGGATGACATTCTGACAGTTATTCCAGATTCTCTTCTCAAAAAACAGTTCATATACGATCCAGAGACGGATGACATTCTGACACTTATTCCATATTCTCTTCTAGAAACGGTTCAGATACGATCCAGAGACAGGTGACATTCTTATACTTATTCTAGATTCACTCTAGAAACAGTTCAGATACGATCTAGAGACAGATGACATTCTGACAGTTATTCCAGATTCACTCTAGAAATGGTTCAAATACGATCTAGAGACAGATGACATTCTGACACTTATTCTAGATGCACTCTAGAAACGGTTCAGATATGATCCAGAGACGAATGACATTCTGACACTTATTCCAGATTCTCTTCTCAAAAACAGTTCATATATGCCCCAGAGACAGATGACTTTCTGACACTTATTCCAAATTCTCTTCTAAAAAAACAGTTCAGATATGATCTAGAGACGGATGACATTCTGACACTTATTCCAAATTCTCTTCTAGAAACGGTTCTGATACGATCCAGAGACGAATGACATTTTGACACTTATTCCAGATTCACTCTAGAAATAGTACAGATGCGATCTAGAGACGGATGACATTCTGACACTTATTCCAGATTCTCTTCTAGAAACGGTTCAGATACGATCCAAATGCGGATTTCATTTTGATACTTATTACAGATTCTTTCGAATACAGTCCAAATATGGTCCAAATACGGATGTCATTATGACACTCATTCAATACATTTTTCAAATACAGTTCAAATACAATCTAGATGTGAATGTCATTCTGACACTCATTCAGCATATTTCTCAAATACAATCCAGATACGATCTAGATGCGGATTTCATTTTGATACTTATTACAGATTCTTTCGAATACAGTCCAGACACGGTCTAGATACGGATGTCATTCTGACACTCATTCAATACATTTTTCAAATACAGTTCATATACGATCCAAATGCGGATGTCATTCTGACACTCATTCGGCACATTTCTCAAATACGGTTCAGATATGAGTCAGATACGATCTAGTTATGGATATTATTCTGATACTCATTCCACTACATCTTCTGACTCATATTAAATCAGCCAAAGATTTATTCTGATACTTCTTCCAGTAATAGTCAAGCTTAGACTTAGTATAATTTCTATCTACAGTCACTCTGGATGGCATCTGTAAGCCCATCTCCGACCAACTCTCGATCACCTCTCTAAATGGCATCTTTAAGCCCATTCCAACACAATCAACCACCACATCATCGAGTTCAAATTTCTGGGCACTCTAGTGTTCAATCATCTTCCACCTTTAGGTCACGAATGGCAGACTCGCCAATCTAACTCTCCAGGTTTAAGAAGATGGAACGGGGGCAGTTGTTGTACCCAAAAATTTTCCCTCTCCTCTTCTCAATATATTTCTTACAAAGGTCTTAAATGACTCAAGTTCACGCAAGTATCGACTATGTCAAACAATCTCTTCAACATTGATGCCTCAAATTAGGGTTTGAGTTTGTAGAAAGGCAGTTGGATTTCTAATGTTTCAAATGACTTTCATGGATCATTATGGACCCTTCGGATTATTTATGTCAAGTTTCAAGTCTTGGATCACAATTTTCCAAGAAAGTCATTCAAATTGTTAAAAGGGCAAAATTGGCAAAATTAGGGTTTTGGCTGAAAATGATCGAACTTTGATTTTTGACCTAATACCTGACTTACTGGTTAGAAGCATGACCTCAAGGATCCGAGTGTGTCATTTTGACCTAATCACATATTTCAATTCATCCTCCGAGATCAGTGGATTGATAGACAAAATTCAGTCAACTGGTGGAAAAAGTCAACTATACACTTAAAAGTCAAACTTTGACTTTTTTACCAAAATTGAGTCCCAAAAATCACATTTCATCAAGACATCCAAAATATCAAATTTGATCATCAAAAATCAAGAGAGTCAAAAATCCAACTTTGTAAGACTTGGAAATTTTTCTAAGTATTTTTATATACTTGTTAATCTCATTGCTTCATGACATCTTTTCACTACAATTCCAAATAACTCAATATGTTACAAATAAATCAAGTTATTACAAGATAGAATTTTTGTAAGATTACAATTTCTAAAACTTTGTCTTGTTTGAATTTTTCCTTTGACTCAAAACCTTGCCACAATGTTTTGTCTTTGATACAATCTGCATAAATTATTCCACAAACCAGATTTTGTATTATGCTACAAACAATGTTGTCCAAGCCCTACTGTACTGCCCACATCTAATGATGAGGTTTCTTACCAATCAATGGTAAGATAACAAAATCTAAAGGAGGAGGAAAAGAACCAAGACCTTTTGAGTAGGTATGACGCTCTTAGTTGCTTGCTCCTCAAACTAAAATCATTTTCACACTTACACTTTCAAAACATCTTTAAAAAAAACATCTCTTTGAACTATTTTCAAAACCAACACTTTGTATACATTTTTATGGAGACGAGAATCATTACAAAGTTTGTCAAAACAAAGGCCTTTTCAAAATACTTTCAAAAACCCACCACAAACACATTTCAAACAAAGCATTTTTTTCTAAGTGATCTAGCAAGTAACTAAGAGCCCGTAGATAACTACGGATGAAAAGGGTGCTAACACCTTCCCTTTTCATAATCTACCCCCCGAACTCAAGAAAATATCTCGAAAGGTATTTCCTATTCTTTTAACCATTTCCTTTATTAAATAAAAGAAAATTCGGTTGTGACTCTTGCTATCCGCAATAATTGCGATAAAACGCAAAACATCAAGTCAGTTCTCCCACCACATTACACCTACCTTCAGCTCCAGCAGTACACCAAGATGCACATTCTTGCTTCTTACTTATCCATAAAAACAAATTATTCCTCAAGGCAAAACATCCATCAATATTTGATATCTTCATATTTAATTCAACGATGTTTCCTTTATTAGATTGAATTATAGCCAATTATTTGGATTGTTCTATCTAGCCTTTAGTAGATAGACCTTTTTTGGATTAATAATTCATCGATTCAATGCTTGTGAATTCACAATTTTCCTCCCTTAGTGCTCCATCAGTTTGCATACAGGGTGTTCCAACATCGTCTCTAACATCCACCTTCTCTTCAACAATTAAATTATCAATTATCACATTGATAGATTCCATTGTCATTCCAATTCTTGAGTTAAAATATCTATAAGATCTTATGCTTGAAGAGTTGCTCAAAAATATTCCTTTATCCCCTGTGGAAGCCTTCTTGTCCACTTGATCTTTGTCTGTAAAGATTTGGCATTTACTTCCAAAGATATGAAAGTATTTAACTTTAGGTTTTCTTCCTTTCCATACCTCAGAGAGTAGTAATAAATCTTCTCAAAGTGAACCTGTTATGAGTATAGCATGCAGTATTCATAGCTTTAGCCCAAAACTCAAATGGCAATTTCTTAACACTAAGCCTGACTCTAGCCGGTTCCTATACGAATATAATCTTTTGCTAAACAATTCCATCTCCTTGAGTTTTCCAGGAATAAGAGAACTCGTGGCTTATTTCTTCAGAATCATAAAATTCATAGAATTTTGTATTCTTAAACTCCTGGACATTGTCACTTCTGACCTTGACAATCACACTCATCTTCTCCTCTTGAATGCTTTGACACAGACCTTTGAAGACTTCAAAAGTATTTGATTTTTCTCTAAGAAAATTCACCCAAGTATATCCAAAAAAGTCATCTACAACCACAAAGAAATACCTTTTTCCTCCTAGGCTATCTATCTGTAATGATCCCATTACATTCACATGAAGAAGTTCCAACACTTTGGAAGTAGTATGATGTTACAACATTGGGTGTAACATCATGATTTTCTATTTATGTACACACTTATCACAAACTTTTCCTTCTTCAATATTGAGCTCTGACATATCTTTAATGGCTCCTTCAGATATGACTTCCTTCACTATTTTGAAATGAAGATGTCTAGGTTTCTGGTGCCATAGCTTCACTTCATCCTCATTGATTGTTTAACACATGGAAGAGTAAGAAATTATTTGAGATTCTCACAAATAACAATTTTCTTTGAACCTTATGCCTTTCATTAGAACAACTTCTTTCTCATCTTTGACTAGACATTCTGATTTTGAGAAGTTGACTAACATACATTGGTCACACAATTGACTAATGCTAATGATATTAGCAGTTAATCCTTTCACAAATAACACATCTTCTAAACTGGGACAACCAGCACATGTCAACTTACCAACTCCTTTGATTTCACCTTTAAATCCATCACAAAATCTGATAGAACTTATGTGATGAGGCTTGACATCCACCAACATCTTCTCGGCCGCTTTCATATGTCTAGAGCATCCATTGTCAAAGTACCAGTCTTCACTACTTTAGTCTCTCAAGGAAGTATGAGCTATAAGTTTAATATCCCTATTTTCAACACTTCTCTTTTTGCTCACTTTATTAGCCTTGGAACGAACTGAAGATTTTTGATCTCCATACAAGTTGAAACATAAAGGCTTTATATGACCAGACTCACCACAGTAGTGACATATTCAACTAGATTGAGGTTGATTTGAATATTCATCATATTTTCCAGGATGTTGTAACATGTGTTTGGATATGTTGACCTTTTTCATCTTTTCAGAAGGAAATAACTTTTCTTCTAACATTCTTCTCGGTTTATTATTAGATTGATAATGAACTCTGGTATCTTATGTTGGTGTAAGCCCTAGAGGATAATACTTTTGGTACTTTAGTCGAATTATTTATTAATAATAAAAATTCATTTCTTTATTATATTTTCTTTTCCAAAATAATAAATTCCCTAAAATAGTTTTCCTATTTAATGAAATGTTAAGTGTGACTTAATCATGAGATCCCGTTAAACATAAGGACACTATTATTAAAGCATCCGTGTTCGAGCTTTATTGTGATGTGGGATAACATTAAAGCATTAAGATTATTATGTAGATATATTGATAATCACATCTCGTGGATCATGGATAAGGAGTTATCAAGTCTTAACATAGGTATGAATATTAGGAGTAATATTTATACTAGACCGACCCGCTATGAGAATACTACATAGGATATTTTGCAAAGTGTCATAAGTTATTCTCATGGTGATAAGTGGTGTATACCACCCTTCTACCTGAAACCACTATGGACCCTAGATGTAGATTCAAGTTCTTTATTGATGATTAAACGTTATTTGTAACTGGATGACCATAAATACAGTTGATGGATACTTCACAAAGCATGGTTAGGGACATGAGTGACCTAGATGGAATTTGCCCATCCTGCGTAACAGGATAAATATCTAAGGGACCAATATTGAACTAGACAAGGGTGACATAGTCCATGACTTGTGTTCAATATAGACATAAGGGAAAAAGGATAATTGTACACACAAGTATTATCACATAAATGTTTTATCAAATCACATGACATTTTTGCGACTTGGTAGCTGTGATGTGTTGCTAGATGCTGCTCACTGTTTATTATGTTAAATGTGTGATTTAATATAATTTCCAACATCGTGAAAACCTACAGGGTCATACACATAAGGACAAATTTATGAGAGATAGAGTAAATAAGGAACACCGTAAGGCACGGTGCACTTAAGTGAATTATAGAAAATTGTAAGGTGCAATACGCTTAAGTGGAATACGGAATATGGTAAGGTACCACACACATAAGTGATATATGATACATCATAAGGTATTATGCTCGTATGTTTAATTGGGATTTTAGCTTGCAACCTTATTTGGGCTTTTAGCTTGCAGCCTGTAACGGTGAAAATCGGAGATCAAGCTATTAATTAACTTGACTCACAAAAGCAAGAGTCGCCACCGCGCTTTATTATTTCCAAGGGAAAAGGGAAAAGAGCGAAATAAAACCCTAAAATATGCAATGTAAAGTAATATTTAAAAGTAATGAAAATACAATGCATTTTTAAAAGAGATCGAGAGTTCGGGGGTTGGTTATACAATGGGAAGGTATTAGCACCCAATGCATCTGCGGTACTCCGCAGGAACCTTTTGAAATATCTGTTTTTGGTTAAAATTGTTTGTTTAGTTAAAAATAGGTGTTGGGGAGATTTTGAAGATGTGATGTGTCAAAGTTTTAACTTAAAAAGGGGTGTGAGTTTAAAAATTGATTTGTAGGAGATTCGTCTTAAGATTAATAAAATTAAAAAAAGGTATGAAGGGATTTCACATAATCGTATTAGATACTCGATGACATGAAGTCAACAAATTAATTCTTTCCCTTGGATTTAAAACCACAGACAGATAAATAAGCTAAGAGTATATCAAACCTCAGGTGAAAATAAATCACAAGCCGACAGCATAAAAAAAACTGATGTAAGATAATATTCCAAGCATCAGATAAAGCGCATCAAGTGAAAATAAACCACATACGAGAAAAGCGTGTCAGGAGAGGAATCAGATAAAGCACAAAGGGCGATGGATAAAGCTCACGATATCAGATAAGAATCCCTGCATCACAAGAGATATACCAACAAATCTAACAACACGAGAAACTTATGTGCGTCTGCACAATTTTCAAAAGTTAGTTGGAATTAAAAATAAAATCACAATGCGATGAAAATAATATTTTCAAAAAAACCTGAATTTATTTACAAGTGAAGTGAATATACAGTCAAAATATTATGTACAAGTATATATTTACAGTACCAAACATTAAATCGGAATTAGTAAAGTAAAGAATAAAATAAAAAGTAAATGAAGAAGAAATTGTATGCGCTATGAGAATGAATTGCTTGAAACAATTATCGAAAACCTTCACAATAAACAGACTCGTCAGTAGCATAAGCGGTATGAAATAAAATGAAGGAAATTGCAACTATAAAAGTCTATGTTAGTAATCACAGAGTATGAAATTGAAATGCAATTGCATGAATGCATGTGAAAAATAATTTAAAAAAAAATAACTAAACAAAATATATAAAATTGTTAACTAAAGATTAAACAATTATTAAAATTATAAGAATAATTAAGTTAATTCTAAATATTACTAAGTCTAAAGTTAAACTACATTATTATCTAATCAATTAACTAATAAAACTAAAAGAAAACAAAAATAAATTAGTAACAATAGATAAAATAAAGTAATTAAAGAAAAGTGTAGCAAACAGTAAAAGAGGAGGGTATATGGAGTAATTTCGTATGGGCTTGAAGGATTGAAGGAAGGCCCAAAGGAAAAGTGAAATAAAAAACCATAGGAATCATAGTAATCTGCCGCTCCATCTATTTGTTCCAACTTTCATGCTCTGTTTTATTTATCACGATAAATTCTTCCCCTGTTCCATATTTTCCTCTCACGCTCAACTTTTTATTTCACAATTTCTTACCGTCTCTAATTAACAACAACAACAAACCTCTTCTTCCAAATTCTTCCTCTGTTAATCTTTTTTTCTATTTCTTTTCATCTTCTCTAAACCCAAAACAACAACAACACTCTGCTTCCCCCCTTGATTCAGAATAATATAATCATCTCTTATCACTCTCACGGTTAACAACAAAATTTGTTTTCGATTCAGAACAACAATAACAACAATACGACTTGTGATATAGCAATAACAACAACAATTAAAGCAAGACCAAAGGAAAAGAACAAATACCAAGTCGGAGTTCCTCCGAAGGGTCTTTGAATCTACTCAAGTAAGTTTGATTTTTCTGCTTGCTGCTTCTGTTTGTTAATTATTGTTGATGATGCTGCTATTATAAACCTTCAATTTGTTGCGAAAGTTGTTGTTTTGATCTCTGTGCAGATTTGAAGATTATTGAACGAGGCTTCGGTTTGGCAGTAACTGTTACAATTCTTTTTTCTGATTTTCTTCCCCCCCCCCCCCCCCCAATTTCTTCTTCTATTTTTGTCTTTTTTATGGTGATCTGAAGCTTCTTTATATAGAGGATGGTTTGAAAATTTTTGATGAAAAAGTGTGGGAAAACTTGAGACGAAATATCAATTTGGAATTGAAATTTAGTGAAAATTTTATAGTTTTTGGAGTGAAGTTGGATGTCGATCGGTGCCCTTGTCTTTGCAGTAACTATGGCCCTTGATTATTTTTGATGAATGGCTTGGATCTATAGTTGAATTGAAATTTTGAGTAAAAGTTTTTGGAGGAAATTCGGATGGCTATCCGTGTGAAGTTTTGAGCAGTGTTTGAGACTGTTGATAAATATTTGAATGGATGGTGAGGATTTAAGCTTGAGAAAATGATTTGTTTGATATCCGGTTTTGTTGTTGCTGCAAAAATCATGAACTTGCGGTATGAACTATCGTGTGATGATATTGATGTGGTCCCACTCTGCAATTTTCTTTCTCTATAGACAAATAACAACATAATAGTAACAATAATAAGGAAAAAAAACAAAGTGTTAGTAACAATAATAAGACAAATGAGAAAAAGAGAAAATAAGTAATATCTAAAAGAAATAGAAATAGATAAAAATAAGAAAATAATAACAAGACAAATTATTAAAAAATATATATCTAGTAACAATTAACAAAAAATAATAATAATAGCAATACTACAAAAGAAAAATCAATTGGTTAGTAATATACAAATAAGAAATA
This sequence comes from Vicia faba, assembly GCA_948472305.1. NCBI lineage: Eukaryota > Viridiplantae > Streptophyta > Magnoliopsida > Fabales > Fabaceae > Vicia > Vicia faba. The sequence goes on along the minus strand of OX451736.1, from coordinate 1,400,161,449 downwards.
ATTTTTTTAAATAAATGATGAGATTTAAAATAATTTTAATAATAATTCAAATTGAAAAAAATATATTTTCAATTTGAATTGAAATCAAAATCAAATCAAATCAACTATTGAAACAAAAAGATAATTCATTTAATAACTGAGATTGTAATCAAAAATTGTAAATTCAAATCAAATATGCAAATTTGAATTGAATTTTCCAACTTAATAAAAAAAACAAAATCAATTATTAATAAAATATGCAAAATTGATTGAAATAAATCTAATTAATAATTAGAAATAAAAACTCAATTTTAAATTCAATTATTAATTAAATAAAAAAAAGCAATAACAAAAAAGGGAAAGTTGTTATTAAAAATAAAAAATAAACAGAAGTTTAAAATCTATTTTAGTTTTCTATAATAATTCAACTTAAAAAGTATATTTTAAATTGAATTAAAATTAAAACCAAAGATAGATTTTTGAACTAAAAAATAAAATAAAATAAATTAAAAAAAATCATTAGAAATTTGATAGAAAATGCAAATGATAAATTATTTTAATTCTTTTGTTTTTTTTTTTAAATAGAAATTAAAATGATGAATAAAAACAAGAAAGTATGCGAAATGATCGACTTTTCAAATTAATGACAAAATATGCACCAGTCGAAAAAAAGTTAAAGGATAAAAAATGGGGTATGATAGCTTGAAAAATGCCTTTTTTGGTCAAAGTTCGTTAAATCAACTTGCAAACATGATCTTGTTCCACAACTCAAGGCATTCTTAATCACACATGAACTTAAGATTGATGAAATTCTTATTGAACCGTGTTCACACTTGTCAGAACTTGAGATTACTCATCGAAGAAGGCATGGAAATAAACACATAAACCTATCTCAAAGAGTCTTGCAAATTATGCAATCGAACACGCCTTAACCATGCTGACTGAAGCTTGAGGATGGTGTGACCTAAGATTATAGATCACAAATCTGGAAAAAATAGGCCTTTGAGAACAAGTCCTTGACCTGAAAAACCCATAACCCTAATCGGAGAACCATCACCTGATTTTCTCGGCCGGGAACCATGTCTTCTAAAAGAAATAAAATAAACAAAACATATTTTTGGATTTTTGGTTAGAAGTCAGCAAAATATAAAACACATATATATAAGATACATGATCCAAGGTGATTGGTGATCCCTCATAGACAAACTTAAAGATAAGAGACAGAAAAAGGGGGAAGAACAAACCCTAATGTGATTTTGTTATGATCAAGTTAACATGATATGATAGGGGAATCTTAGGTCAAAAATTGGAGTATGACAGCTGCCTCTATTTAAGTTTCTTCTATCTGGAGATATGAAGATTGGAATCTTCATTTCGACGAGATTGAAGGGACTTAAATATAGAATACATAATTTTTGGCCTTAAGATACCACCAATAGTTTATGATATGATATGAATGTGATATTTTGAATTTAATAAGGGATAATGCCGCATGAGATAAACTACTGTTGGAGAAACCAATCACAGTAATCACACAGGGGAAGAGATTATAACTCAACTGGGGAAACAAGAGTCATAGGCTTCAAATGAGAGACTCTTGAATGATTTACATCAGTATTGAGTCTGGAAAAGAAAGGATTGACATTAACATTGTGAATGGAAAAGGAAATGATTGACATCAGTACTGAGACTGGAAAATGATTGACATCAGCATTGTGGCTGGAAAACAAAATGATTGACATCAGCATTGTGGCTGGAAAACAAAATGATTGACATCAACACTGTGGCTGGAAAACAAAATGATTGACATCAGCATTGTGGCTGGAAAACAAAATGATTGACATCAGCACTGTGGCTGGAAAACAAAATGATTGACATCAGCACTGTGGCTGGAGATAAACATCTCTGATTTCTGAATTTTACCAAGAACGGTAACACATTTCTTCTCTAACCAAGATATCGCTTGAAAAGGATAAAATAACAAACTTCCCCACGGGACTTTTCCGAAGGGATGCCATTTACTGAGTAGACATTATTGTTGGGGATACACAAGCTGCTCAAATAAAGAGGCCGCCACTTGCTTCCTTTCAAAGGTGTCAATAACATACAAGCTGCTCATGAAGAGACCGCCACTTGCTGTCTTCAAAGAATATTAAAGCACACAAGTTGCTCATGAGGAGTCCGCAACTTGTTGCCAAAAAACCACAAGCTGCTCATAAAGAAGTTGCCACTTGCTGTCTTCAAAGAATATCAAAGCACACAAGCTGCTCATGAAGAGTCTGCCACTTGTTTCCAATAACCCACAAGCTGCTCATAAAGAAGCTGCCACTTGCCGTTTTCAAGGGAACAATAACACACAAGTTGCTCAAATAGATAAGCTGCCACTTGCTGTCTTCCAAAAATACTAACGTATAAGCTGCTCATGAAGAAGCTGCCACTTGCCGTTTTCCGTACAAGCTGCTCATAAAGAGACTGCCACTTGCCGTTTTCCGTACAAGCTGCTCATGAAGAGACCGCCACTTGCCGTTTTCAAAAAGTGTTGATAACATACAAGTTGTCCATGAAGAGACTGCCGCTTGCTGTTTTTAAAAAGTGTTGATAACATACAAGTTGTCCATGAAGAGACTGCCGCTTGCTGTTTTCTCAAAGATACCCATAAAATATCATGAAGATATTGCTGGAGGTGAGAATCAATAATTTCATCGAGGATGGACAAACTGCTCATGAAGAGACCGCCATTTGTCGTAGAGAAATCAAAAATAATCAAACTGCTCAAATAAAGAGTCAATCGCTTGTTGTCATGTCGATATTCCAGAAGAAGGTTGTGATAACACTGCTGGGGAATAAAGTTCATCTTCAATGGGGAACCATGAATAAATCCTTCTTGAGGAGACAAAGTATTTACGTTGCAAAATAAATGCACTCTCCATCTAGGTTTCACAGCCTAGAGAGATCCATAAGGTATCGTTCACAAGAGACAAAGCTCAATCCAGGAATAAACTGGAGAGAAAATAGTCAAACAAGACTCCACCCAATGGGGATTTATCCTATCCAGAGATGGAAAAGGAAAGCTAAAGCAAGATTCTTCCACGAGAGTTAACTCAGTGGGGAATTAGAAAAGAGGCGCACTTTCTGCTTAAGTTGACACTCTATTTGGAAAGATCAAATATGCTATTTGAATAGACATAACCAAGGTATATGAACTCAAAGATATCAACAAATACAAATGTGCGTGCATGATGCAAGTATGAACGAATGAATGCATGTCATGTATATGTTGACAAAACAGATAGGGGAGATAGACAGAAGATGATAAGACATCCCAGTACAACCCGACGCTCAGCTAATCTCAACAAAAGGGGAACATTACTGGAGATAAAAACAAAAGCCATCACTGGAGCAAAGTCCTTTTACAAGGCTTAAATCTCTTTAGAGAGGAAGATATTTTTCGGTAGAAAGCCCAAAGTTCAGTCTTCTATCACTAACAATCCCTTGAAAGGATGACAACACGAACAATTTTTCGGCTGGAAAAAGTCATGCTTAGCTGGAGATACTGGGAACACCACCCTCTGATAATGTGTGCAAAGCATATCACATATCTTAACAAATTTGGATTTCCCCTGGGACTAATTTTGGATGCCCCAAGTTTACTGCTGATAAGCTGCATGTTGCACGACAATTCTTGCGAATAACTTCACTTCTAAAATGCCCTAAGCTATATGGTTGATAAGGAGAAATTGTCTCAAGAGGATTTTACAAAAGACCTGGCATTCACTATGCTCTGGTGTCTTCAAACTCTTAGAGAGATTCATCAAACCTCGATGTGATTGCCCCGGATTGACTGTAGTTGGCACAACAAAGTCTTAAAATTTTGCCCCAAAAGAGTAAACAAGTTGGGAAAAGCATTAACTGGGAGAAGCAACATGTCTGTGCTTAAGGTTTTCATGTGACATGCCCCCTGATATGATTTTTTTCTTAAAATGATACTCCAATTACTCAATCATAGTTTCAGGACTTAAAAGAATAAACTCATCACTAGTGCTTATATGTGAGCTTCCTTGATATCAAACAAATGTTTTGCAGTTAGAAAAAGTTTATTATGAGAATTAAAATTCTAATGCAACAGTTATGTAAGTCTTGAAGATTTTGAAAAGATATCGCACAAATTTTGCGAGTTAGAGCACCATTTATTTTTGTGTAGGAAAAACATATGATACCAACATAACTATTTAGAACATTCATGGGAGTCAGGAACACTATCTCATTGAAGTATGCTTTCAAAATAACCTTGCTTCAATTAGGACTTTTGAAGGTTGTAACGTGGTCTGGTTCACGGTTTTTTTAGAAAAAAGGTTTTTAAGGCTCAAAATTTATAAGTGTCCGCCCATTCTTCATGATGTTCTTCAGTCCTATGTTCAGTTAATTCAATATGAGTGTTCATCTCTCAAAAGGATTTTGTGACGGTTAAGGAAATGACGAGGCTTTCGGAGTAGAAATCACCGTCATGTCTTCGTGTTTGTAGTCACCAATTTGTTCTTTGCTGAGGAATTTTCTTTGTAGTCCTTTCTTTGCAATTTTTATTTTCCCTAACTTTTTCCTAAACTAATTCTTTTGAATTGATAGTCCAGCGGGATGCCTTAGTTTTTGCCTAAGTCATAAGTTTTCATGTTTTTGACTTAGCAGGCTTTTTCTTTTTCTTGATTTTTGACTTTTTGAACAAAATGTGTGACATTAGCTTGTCTTTACTGGTTGAGAGGATTGTGACTGCCTCGTTTCTTGATGAATGAGGGATAACATTGTGGTTCCACATCTTCTGGCTTCATTATACATGAAGGATAGCCCTCGTAGTTTCTCTTTAGAAATATCTTTCTTATGAATTTTGAACACTCAATCAGATTAACTGGAAACTACCCTGCCCCAGGTTAAATTTTGAGGGTTTTTTCGTATAGAAAAAGAAACTCCTACTTCAAGGCTCAAAAGGGGTTAGAAAGGGATTATCTTCCTTATATCTTCGGTGTTTAGGGATTTGAAACAATGCCTGTACATCGTCAGTAAGATTTTATTCAAAAAGCATACAACCAGAGATTTTTTGTTTTTCAGATCCTCCTCCTCCCTTCAATCTCTGCCTAGGCAAGAGAATGGGAAACAAGTTGGTATCATAATGCAAAAAGAAATTTAAAATTTGAAAACAAATATGAGTGAAACGAATGAATTTCTTCAAGACAAACATACTCATTGTATTAAGATAATCATTCAAATGCAAACAAGTTCTTACATGCAAACAATGTTTTGATAAACAAGAAAAATTGCAACAAGCAGAAATAAGTTAATGATCGGGGAAGGCTTTCCATCTGGACTTGAATCACCGAAAACATCCTTCAAAACTCAAAGTGACCATCAATCGTGTTTACTCTTCGGCACGTGCTTGATTTGAACTTCAAAACCAACGTCCTTGAATGACAATCAGTGAATACTTTTATCATCGCTTCCTCCTTCTTAGAAGGATTGACTTGGGCAGCAACCAAAATTTCAACCAAAACAGTTGAGTGATCCATACCAGCTTTCAAAATAGTCATCTTTCTACGGAGTTCAGAAACCTCTTGCTTGATATTCTCCATTGTTCTCTTAGCGCGAGTGTTGTACTGGTGAGACCAAAGGAAAAATAAGACTCGGAAAAAGACCTTTGAAAGTGAAACAAAAAATGTAGAATGATGTATGATATGCAAAAGAGAGTTTTTATTTGATTTTCAAGGAACTCAAGATATTAAGTTGTAAACATCAAAGTATGAAGATAGAAGATGAATTTTAAATTGGCTCCAAACATTGATCAAGTTATCATCAAGATCAATCATCCATTTTGGTGGATTAGGGTTTTCGCCCTATCAACACCCAAGATCCATTGAGCTTGACGAAACTTGTGATGTTTACAAAGAAAGACCTCCAAATTCCTTCAAAGTTAAGTGAAAAGGGTTTTATGGATGCATGAATGCATGGCTATGCAACAACCACAAGCAAGGTCACAAATAAAGTCGAAAGGTTCAACGTCACGAGCATGGAGTCAAGGTAAGGAACACCCCTAAGGTATGTACTAACGGTTTAATCACACCTGTAGAACAAGGTTCTAAGAGTTCCCGGAGTCTACATTCCTCCTTCGGATATTACCAACGTCTTGATTACTCAATAATCAGCAATATTCTCAAGAGAAACTCATCCGAGCGTAGCATCGCGTAACAATTACTTCCGGATTACTCCATTATAATCTCCGCGCTACACCTAAAAAGCCAAGATGGGTTAGGGTTCTACGATTCCCAGCTTCTCTGGCTCCCAGGTCGAAAATAATAATGTCTTCCCGATTACTCGATAAACAAATATTACATTCAAAAGGGCCTTCCACTGAGTGGGGGATCTCATGCCTCCTTCTTCGGGATTACTCCCTCAAAGTTAACATGACTATACCGCCCGTCCTATTCCTAAGTGTAACTTAGTACGGGTATAGGACTTGTCCTTTGTAAATATTATCAACACCCAAATAATCATAATATATACATATAATCAAACAATCAAATAATGATAAAACAGATAAAACAAATTAGGCTTAACCCACTTAGGGATGGACCAGCAAGAGGTCAATCTTTCCCCAACAGAGTCGCCAATTCTGTGGCGGTGAAAATCGGAGATCAAGCTATTAATTAACTTGACTCACAAAAGCAAGAGTTGCCACCGCGCTTTATTATTTCCAAGGGAAAAGGGAAAAGAGCGAAATAAAACCCTAAAATATGCAATGTAAAGTAATATTTAAAAGTAATGAAAATACAATGCATTTTTAAAAGAGATCGAGAGTTCGGGGGTTGGTTATACAATGGGAAGGTATTAGCACCCAATGCATCTGCGGTACTCCGCAGGAACCTTTTGAAATATATGTTTTTGGTTAAAATTGTTTGTTTGGTTAAAAATAGGTGTTGGCGAGATTTTGAAGATGTGATGTGTCAAAGTTTTAACTTAAAAAGGGGTGTGAGTTTAAAAATTGATTTGTAGGAGATTCGTCTTAAGATTAATAAAATTAAAAAAAGGTATGAAGGGATTTCACATAATCGTATTAGATACTCGATGACATGAAGTCAACAAATTAATTCTTTCCCTTGGATTTAAAATCACAGACAGATAAATAAGCTAAGAGTATATCAAACCTCAGGTGAAAATAAATCACAAGCCGACAGCATAAAAAAAACTGATGTAAGATAATATTCCAAGCATCAGATAAAGCGCATCAAGTGAAAATAAACCACATACGAGAAAAGCGTGTCAGGAGAGGAATCAGATAAAGCACAAAGGGCGATGGATAAAGCTCACGATATCAGATAAGAATCCCTGCATCACAAGAGATATACCAACAAATCTAACAACACGGGAAACTTATGTGCGTCTGCACAATTTTCAAAAGTTAGTTGGAATTAAAAATAAAATCACAATGCGATGAAAATAATATTTTCAAAAAAACCTGAATTTATTTACAAGTGAAGTGAATATACAGTCAAAATATTATGTACAAGTATATATTTACAGTACCAAACATTAAATCAGAATTAGTAAAGTAAAGAATAAAATAAAAAGTAAATGAAGAAGAAATTGTATGCGCTATGAGAATGAATTGCTTGAAACAATTATCGAAAACCTTCACAATAAACAGACTCGTCAGTAGCATAAGCGGTATGAAATAAAATGAAGGAAATTGCAACTATAAAAGTCTATGTTAGTAATCACATAGTATGAAATTGAAATGCAATTGCATGAATGCATGTGAAAAATCATTAAAAAAAAAAAACTAAACAAAATATATAAAATTGTTAACTAAAGATTAAACAATTATTAAAATTATAAGAATAATTAAGTTAATTCTAAATATTACTAAGTCTAAAGTTAAACTACATTATTATCTAATCAATTAACTAATAAAACTAAAAGAAAACAAAAATAAATTAGTAACAATAGATAAAATAAAGTAATTAAAGAAAAGTGTAGCAAACAGTAAAAGAGGAGGGTATATGGAGTAATTTCGTATGGGCTTGAAGGATTGAAGGAAGGCCCAAAGGAAAAGTGAAATAAAAAACCATAGGAATCATAGTAATCTGTCGCTCCATCTATTTGTTCCAACTTTCATGCTCTGTTTTATTTATCACGATAAATTCTTCCCCTGTTCCATATTTTCCTCTCACGCTCAACTTTTTATTTCACAATTTCTTACCGTCTCTAATTAACAACAACAACAAACCTCTTCTTCCAAATTCTTCCTCTGTTAATCTTTTTTTCTATTTCTTTTCATCTTCTCTAAACCCAAAACAACAACAACACTCTGCTTCCCCCCTTGATTCAGAATAATATAATCATCTCTTATCACTCTCACGGTTAACAACAAAATTTGTTTTCGATTCAGAACAACAATAACAACAATACGACTTGTGATATAGCAATAACAACAACAATTAAAGCAAGACCAAAGGAAAAGAACAAATACCAAGTCGGATTTCCTCCGACGGGTCTTTGAATCTACTCAAGTAAGTTTGATTTTTCTGCTTGCTGCTTCTGTTTGTTAATTATTATTGATGATGCTGCTATTATAAACCTTCAATTTGTTACAAAAGTTGTTGTTTTGATCTCTGTGCATATTTGAAGATTATTGAACGAGGCTTCGGTTTGGCAGTAACGGTTACAATTCTTTTTTCTGATTTTCTTCCCCCAATTTCTTCTTCTATTTTTGTCTTTTTTATGGTGATCTGAAGCTTCTTTATATAGAGGATGGTTTGAAAATTTTTGATGAAAAAGTGTGGGAAAACTTGAGACGAAATATCAATTTGGAATTGAAATTTGGTGAAAATTTTATAGTTTTTGGAGTGAAGTTGGATGTCGATCGGTGCCCTTGTCTTTGCAGTAACTATGGCCCTTGATTATTTTTGATGAATGGCTTGGATCTATAGTTGAATTGAAATTTTGAGTGAAAGTTTTTGGAGGAAATTCGGATGGCTATCCGTGTGAAGTTTTGAGCAGTGTTCGAGACTGTTGATAAATATTTGAATGGATGGTGAGGATTTAAGCTTGAGAAAATGATTTGTTTGATATCCGGTTTTGTTGTTGCTGCAAAAATCATGAACTTGCAGTATGAACCATCGCGTGATGATATTGATGTGGTCCCACTCTGCAATTTTCTTTCTCTATAGACAAATAATAACATAATAGTAACAATAATAAGAAGAAAAAAAAACAAAGTGTTAGTAACAATAATAAGACAAATGATAAAAAGAGAAAATAAGTAATATCTAAAAGAAATAGAAATAGATAAAAATAAGAAAATAATAACAAGACAAATGATTAAAAAATATATATCTAGTAACAATTAACAAAAAATAATAATAATAGCAATACTACAAAAGAAAAATCAATTGGTTAGTAATATACAAATAAGAAATAAATTTTTGAAATAAATGAAGAGATTTAAAATAATTTTAATAATAATTCAAATTAAAAAATATATATTTTCAATTTGAATTGAAATCAAAATCAAATCAAATCCACTATTGAAACAAAAAGATAATTCATTTAATAATTGAGATTGGAATCAAAAATTGTAAATTCAAATCAAATATGCAAATTTGAATTGAATTTTCCAACTTAATAAAAAAACAAAATCAATTATTAATAAAATATGCAAAATTGATTGAAATAAATCTAATTAATAATTAGAAATAAAAACTCAATTTTAAATTCAATTATTAATTAATAAAAAAAAGCAATAACAAAAAAGGGAAAGTTGTTATTAAAAATAAAAAATAAATAGAAGTTTAAAATCTATTTTAGTTTTCTATAATAATTCAACTTAAAAAGTATATTTTAAATTGAATTAAAATTAAAACCAAAGATAGATTTTTGAACTAAAAAATAAAATAAAATAAATTAAAAAAAAATCATTAGAAATTTGATAGAAAATGCAAATGATGAAGTATTTTAATTCTTTTGTTTTTTTTTAAATAGAAATTAAAATGATGAATAAAAACAAGAAAGTATGCGAAATGATCGACTTTTCAAATTAATGACAAAATATGCACCAGTCGAAAAAAAGTTAAAGGATAAAAAATGGGGTATGATAGCTTGAAAAATGCCTTTTTTGGTCAAAGTTCCTTAAATCAACTTGCAAACATGATCTTCTTCCACAACTCAAGGCATTCTTAATCACACATGAACTTAAGATTGATGAAATTCTTATTGAACCGTGTTCACACTTGTCAGAACTTGAGATTACTCATCGAAGAAGGCATGGAAATAAACACATGAACCTATCTCAAAGAGTCTTGCGAATTATGCAATCGAACACGCCTTAACCATGCTGACTGAAGCTTGAGGATGGTGTGACCTAAGATTATAGATCACAAATCTGGAAAAAATAGGCCTTTGAGAATAAGTCCTTGGCCTGAAAAACCCATAACCCTAATCGGAGAACCATCAACTGATTTTCTCGGCCGGGAACCATGTCTTCTAAAAGAAATAAAATAAACAAAACATATTTTTGGATTTTTGGTTAGAAGTCAGCAAAATATAAAATACATATATATAAGATACGTGATCCAAGGTGATTGGTGATCCCTCATAGACAAACTTAAAGATAAGAGACAGAAAAGGGGGAAGAACAAACCCTGATGTGATTTTGTTATGATCAATTTGACATGATATGATAGGGGAATCTTAGGTCAAAAATTGGAGTATGACACAGCCCACACAAGTGGTTCTATAAATAGAACCCTTATGCTGAAGCATTTTCACTTGATGAAATTTCGGTCTTGAAACCCTATTCGTATTTTGTCTCACTTTCTCACTTAAAGTTTTTGTTTGTAAGTAGCTAGCATTTTGACCAGAAGCTATCTATTTGTATGGACCGGGTATAGGCGTTGTTCTTAACCAATGCTCGTGATCATAACATCGAAAGTCTGAATCACCACAAATGGTAATAGTTTCTATCACTGAACATGTCCATTCATATGGATTGCTAAAGGAAAATTTTAATTTCTGTTGCATTTTGGATCTCAATTTTCCTTCAGTGGTATCAAAGCCAGTTACAGAACCATGGATCTGATAGCTGTTTATTTTTCTATATGTTATGTATTAATCAGATTAAAACACACAATGAATTGAATAATAATCGAGTAAATTAAATTTTGGCATCACGGTGTGTACGATTTGGGTGAATCAATGTTGACTATGCTTCGTAATTCGACACTAGTATGGTGAAGCAATGATACATCAGTCATCCATAAGTTACACTAATATGATTGATCAACTTTATATATGATATAAATAATTCTGGTGAAAATATAATATATTGGATATACTGTTTCGATTTATTCCATTCAATCACATAATGATTGTTATTCTTTCAAAAGATCATTGTTCATTCGCTTCGGAATCCGACGCTAGTATGGTGAAGCAGTGGCATATTGATCGATCATACTGAATTATCAGTCGAGTTATATTTGATGGTGCGAAATTATTTGCATTGGGGTTCATGAAAGCATAACAATTATTCTGTCAGAGAGTTATGCCGTTAGGGTTGTAACGATACCTGAGTTGTGTGAAACCCCCAGCTAACTCTGTATAGTGTGATCAATCTACGAAATTTAATTTAATTTATTTAATTAAAATAATTTAAATTAATAATAATAAAGTGTTTATTATTCTTATCTTGTGGTGATCAGTTATGGCCTTAGATTCCTTTAATTTTTTTTTCGGATTTTAAAATACGACCTACGTGTCGTGCCTTTCTCTTAATCTCTTGATGTAACTTCTTTTCTCATCTCATTTCCTCGTATGTCAAACGAGTATTCTTTTATGAAATGTAATGTAATTAAGAAAAGGATGAATACAAGATTTAAGGAGGATAACCAATGAGGTGTAGCTTGAAGACGCATAGATCGTTATTAGGTTAAGCTTAGGTTCTCTCATTGGCTTGAGAGGACAATTGCGCTAGGGGCTATAACTATATTTTTTTATATATGTATGTTGATGCATGTGTTTGTATGTTGATGTATGTAAGAAACATTTGTATGTTAAGCCGGTGAGATCAAAATAATAACAAATTCCCTTAAAATGAATATTAAGTTTATGCTTTCCAAGTTTTAGCACTCATCAAGACTAGTATCGAACAATGTAGGTTTCACCTAACGCGGGGTGTATGTTCAATATTAGAAAGGTGCGATGGGATAAATGTAATATCCAATTGCTAAAACAATGGGTCAAATCTAACTAAACAAAATATAATAAGATTATATACATTTAGAAGCAGGAGTTGAGAATGATCCATATGATGGATTAGAATAAGGAGTTATTCGCCCAACTGAAATATTCGAGAATTATATTAGATACAATTGGAAGGAGTTCCTACTTAAATAACCGAGTTTTGTGTAATCATTCTAACACTAACTTAAAAAAAGTGAAATATGGATCTCGACCCACTAGAAAATCTTCCAACGGGATTTTCCGAATCAAATGGTGAGGGTTATTTGGTTTGAGTAAAATAGTGGGAGCATATTTGATTAAAGACCTAACTAAATATGTTGTTTCAATGATACTTAGATTTTCATATTTTTCTTGTAGATTACCATGACAACAAACACCTCTAACAACATTTTGCGATCAATCCTTGATAAGGAAAAATTATCCGGGACAAATTTTCTAGATTGGCACCGAAGTCTGAGGATTATCCTCAAGCATGATAAGAAGGTTTATGAATTGGCACCGAAAAATAATAGAAGTATTTCGTGAATATTCTTTGGGGCATAGAAGGGTGTTACATTAGTGATATTAGAGTAGGTCAGTTCGTCTGACCAAGTTTTATTATGATATGTATTTTATGTCGATCGATTAGTGCGAGTACATTGTCGATGCGTGTTTCTGACATTAATTTTCTGTGTGTAAAATGGTCAGAAGAAACGATGTTGCACTTGCTACTACTTTGCAGACTGTTGCTCAGGTTGTGCAACATCATCCCAATGCTGGTGGGAATGAAGGATCTCGTGTTTTGGTTACGTTTCAGAGGAACCATCCGTCTATTTTCAAAGATAGATACGAATCCTAATGGAGTGCAAACTTGGATCAAGGAGAATGACAGGATATTTTGAGTCATGGATTGCTCAGAGGCGCATAAGGTGCGGTTTGGTGTGCATCAACTGACAGAGAAAGCCGATGACTAGTGGGTTGGCACCCATCAGAGACTGACAGCGGTGGGTGAAGTTATTACTCGGGTTGTGTCCAGTAGGGATTTTTTGATGAAGTAATTTCCCTGAGCATGTGTGCGGGAAGAAAGAGATTAACTTTTTGGAGTTGAAATAAGGGAAATTGATTATGATTGAGTATGCTTTGAAATTTATGGAACTGGGGAAGTATTATTCACATTACAGTGAAGTGACTGTTGAGTTCTCAAAGTCTATCAAGTTTGAGAATGGGTTGCATCTGGAAATCAAACAGGAAATTCAATATCAGCAGATTCGTGTGTTTTATGAGTTAGTGAACAACAAAGCTTATCCAGCTTACTACAAGAGTTCGAACGAGAGAAAAGGAAAGCATTATCAAGACCGTAAGAAGCCTTATGATGCCCCAACTGATAAAGGGAAACAAAAGGCTTATGATGGAAAGAAAACAAGTGGGGAAGGAGCTCCCACTTTTGTCAAGTTTTAAAGGTGTGGTGAACAAGGTCACCGTTCTAATGAATATGAGAATAAGGTGTTGAGGTGCTACAAATGTGTTAAGAAGGGTCATTGTGCCCCTGAATGCAAGAATGATGGTCCAACATGTTTCAATTATGGAGAGCAGGGTCATATCAGTACCCAATGTCAAAAGCCGAAGAGGGACGTTGCTGCCCGGACCAACGGTAGAGTGTCCACTTTGAGTGGATCAGAGGATTCCAAGGGGGACAACATGATTCGAAGTACTTTTTTGTTAATGATGTTAAATTATTTGTTATTATTGATACTGATGCTACACATTCGTTTATTTCACATGAATGTGCTAACATGTTGGGACTAAAGTTATCTAATATGAATGGTAGTGGTTCTGTTACTACTAATTTTGTTTGCTCGAGGTGCCCTTTGACCATTTATGGTAAGGTTTTTGTGATGTATTTGGTGTGTCTACCCTTGGACCAAATTGATGTTATTCTTGGAATGAACTGGTTTGAGTTCAAATATATTCATACCAACTGTTATAACAAGACTTTGAGGTTCCCTAAGTTCAGTGATAATGGAGAATTGATGTTGTTGTCTGCTAAGCAAGTGAATGAACTTATGGAAGATAAAGCTTTGATGTTTTCAATGTTTGGATCGCTGCAAGTTGATCATGAAGCAGCGAGTGTTGAATTACCCATCATTTGTAAATTTCTAGAAGTGTTTCTAGATGACATCACTGATTTGCCTCTAGGTCATGAAGTGGAGGTTTCTATAGATGTGGTGCTAGGTACAAGTCCAGTGTCAATGGCTCTTTATAGGATGTCAACTTCAGAGCTGAGCGAGTTGAAGAAACGGATAGAAGAGACGCTTGAGAAGAATTTCATGTGACCGAGTGTTTCACCATGGGGTGCGCATGTGTTTTTGGTTAAGAAGAAAGATGGAAGTATGAGACTGTGCATGGATTACAGACAATTGAATAAGGTGACTATTAAGAATAAGTATCCACTTCCGAGGATCGATGATTTGATAAATCAGTTGGTGGGTGCTTATGTTTTCAGCAAGATTGATTTGAGGTTGGGTTATCATCAAATTCATGTTAAAATAGATGATATTCCAAATACGGCTTTTCAAACGAGGTATGGTCATTACGAGTACACTATGATTTCATTTGGTGTATCTAATGAGTCGTGTATTTTATGGAGTAGTAGAATCATAATTTTCATTCATATTTGGATAAGTTTGCTATGGTGTTCATTGATGATATTTTGAGCTATTCCAAATTTGAAGAAGAGCATACAGAGCATTTTAGAATTGTGTTACAAGTGTTAAAAGAGAAGAAGTTGTATGTTAAGCTGATGAAGTGTGAATTTTGGCTGAAGGAAGTAATTTTCCTTGGTCATGTGATTTCTAGTGGTGGAATTATTATGGATCCTTCTAAAATTGATGCAGTGTTGCAGTGAGAGACTTTGAAGTCTGCGAGTGAGATTCCAAGTTTTCTTGGTTTATCAGGTTATTACTGAAGGTTTATTGAAGGATTATCTAAGTTAGTGTTACTCTTAACTCAATTAACTCGAAAAGGTCAAGCTTATGTGTGGGATGTAGCGTGTGATGAAAGTTTCATAGAATTAAAAAAGAATTTGACGACTACTCCGGTATTAATTTTTCCTAACCCAAGTGATGATTTTGTGGTGTGTTATGATGCGTCAAAGACAGGTCTTGGTGGTGTGCTAATGCAAAATAGACTGATTGTTGCTTATGCTTCTAGGCAATTGAAAATTCATGAAAGGAATTATCCTACACATGACTTAGAGCTAGAAATTATGGTGTTTATGTTGAAGATTTGGAGATATCATAGCTCTAAATTTGAAGTTTCAGTGATCATAAGAGACTGAAATACTTGTTTGACCAAAAGGAGTTCAATATGAGGCAGAGAAGATGGCTTGAGTTGTTGAATAATTATGACTTTGATTTGAATTACTATCCTAGTAAAGCAAATGTAGTTGCCAATGTATTGAGTAGAAAATCGTTGCACATGTCAATGCTTATGGTTCGAGATATGGAGATGTTCGAACAATTTAAGATATGAGCTTAGTATGTGAAGAGACTCCCGATCGTGTGAAGTTGGGAATGTTGAAGCTGACTAGTGGTATAATAGAAAAAATCCGAGACAGTCAGAAATATGATTTGAAGTTGGTTAACAAGTTGACCTTGATTAACCAAGGTAATGGAGGTGAGTTCAAAGTTGATGATAATGGTGTGATAAGGTTCGGAAATATAGTGTGTGTTCTGGATATTCTAGAAATTAAGAGAAGTATCCTCGAAGAAGGACATCTAAGTGGGTTGAGTATTCATCCCGGTGCTATGACGATGTATCAAGACTTGAAGAAGTTATTTTGGTGGCCTAGTATCAAGAAGCAAATCTCTAAGTTTGTTTGTGCTTGTTTGACTTGTAAGAAGTAGAAGGTTGAACATCAGAAGCCTATGGGTCTTATGAAACATTTGAGTATTCCATGGTGGAAATGGGACAGTGTCTCTTTGTATTTTGTGTCGGGTTTATTGGAGACTGCTAAAGGTAATGACTCGATTTGGGTGATTATGGATAAGTTGACTAAGTCGGCTCATTTCTTACCAATGAAGATTAATCATCCTATGGAAAAACTAGCTGAGATGTATATCGATGAGATTTTGAAATTATATGGAATATCGTTTAGTATCGTGTCAGATAGAGATCCGAGGTTTACGTCAAAATTCTAGGAAGGTATGCAAAATTATTTTGGTACTAAGTTGAGGTTGAGCTTTGCATATCATCCGCAAATAGATGGTCAGACAGAGAGGACTATTAAGTCTTTGGAGGATTTGGTGAGGGCTTGTGTGCTAGAACAAGGAGGATCTTGGGATAGTCACTTACCGTTCATTAAGTTTACATACAATAACAATTTCCATTCTATTATTGGGATGATGCCGTAAGAAGAATTGTATCGAAGGAGGTGTAGAACTCCATTGTGTTAGTAGGAATCAGGCGAGAGAGTTGTGCTCAGACCTGAGATCATACAGAAGAAGACTGGGAAGATTAAGATGATTCAAGAAAAAATGAAAGCTAATCAGAGTCTTCAGAAGAGTTATCATGACAAGAGGAGGAAGGAAGTTGATCAGTGGTATTTACACATTTATTTATCACTAATTGCAGTTATCTTTTCTTTTATTGCTGAGTGTTTTATTTCATTTTACCGCATTTTATGCTTTTGTTGTGTATTTTAGTATTTTCAGGGTCAGAGGAATAAAACAGGACAATTCAGGGTGAAAAAATGCAAAAACTCAAATTTGGAGAAAGTAAAATATCCACTTTTAGGGGGCCGGACACGGGGGGTCGTGTCACCTGACACATGAATTATCAGGATATGAGAGCGTGCAAAGCTGGATGCCAGGGGGCTGACACGGGCGACTATGTCACCTGTCACAGACCGTGTTAGCATTCTTAAGAGTTGATTAAAGAAATTAAATACCAGAGGGCCAACACAAGCGGTCGTGTCTCCTGACATGGGCCGTGTTGGCCAATTAAGCTAATTTTTCATGATTTCCTTATTTTTCACTATTCGTGACCCATAGGGGCATTTTTGGTATTTCCAACCAACCTAATTGAGTGTTTGCTATTTAGAGGAGTTTTCACAATGAATTCTGAGACTTTTTGACAGAAGAAGAGGAGGAATGATAATGATTGGTGCTTTCAAGATATTTGGAGACGAAGATTCCTTCATGAGCAACAACAATTAAAGATCGAAGAATTCTCACCTTTTGTAATGTCAAATTTTATTATTGCTTTTCTTTTTAAGACTATGAGAGACTAAATCCTCCAATTTTAGGGGGTGTCCCTGATTTACAAATGTATTGATTTTGAATTCTCGGTATTGATACAATAGTTACTTTTCAATTTAATTGTTTAATGTTTTTATGCCTTTCCTATCGGACAAATAGGAATTGATCCATGTTGTAACTGGTTTAAAAACGAGCGTCACCATCCTTAATTTTTATCCTAAGGAAGAGAGTATAAATGAATAACCCTAAATAAGTTAGAGATTCTAGGTTTTTGACTCAGTTCTAGATGAAGGGAAGGTGTTAGGCACCCCTCATCTACCTTATTCGTAAGGATACTAGGGTTAGAAGCACAATCTTTAGGAAATAGGGTTTTAGTTTTTTATTAGGGGTACTCGCCATGATTTTGATCGTATGCCTACATATCCTTAGGAGGAATCAGAGTCCCATTTAGTAGTTCGCAGTTTGGTTGGTGTATTTTATAGGATTGCGTAGAATTACTTTCGAATTTATCCTTGAACTTTGTCTGGTATTCAAAATTGTGTGAGCGTAGACGTAGTTCGCAGTTAATTTCGATAACAATTCTCCTTAATCCTTTTGTCAAAAATGTTCTTGAATTTGATTATGTTAGTTAAAAAAATGTTTGAATTGTTGGTTAGCTGTTTTGAGTTTTGAAATGATCGAGTATGGTCGGACATAGAACGGGGGAGTCTGATATAGTCTCCTCATCAGATACCAGATATTGGTCATGTGCCATCCCGTGGATTTAGTGAATTTGCACAGATATTAATATTTTGATGAAAAATATTAAATTAATTTAATAATTTTTTTTTTGAATTTATGTGATTAGAAGTATTAAAAATATCAGGGATCATAAAAATTATGTAGAAATTAATTAGCTTAAATGACACAAAAATTAGAAACGTGTTTTTTTGGTTGTATTCTTAAATCTTTTTGTTAATTGAATTATAAAACCAATAAGATAAACATGCTTATATTGTCTTATGAGAATGAAAATATCCTGGACATATCAATAACCTAGTAACTAACTTAAGGCTAAAGCCCCTTTTTGGTTTTTTCAAGATTTATAAAACCCAGCTAATTTGATTGTGTTATTAAAATAATTATTTATAACAAAACAAATAAAATTAAGAAAGCTAATTAATCATAAGATAAACATTAGTTTAAAAGGGATAATTGTTCAAATAATTAGGATAGGATGGGGGTGCAAATGTGAAGGTTCAATAGTCCATTATCACTACTAATATATACAAACATGGTTTCGTGATAGAGAGGAAATAAGGGTTAGAAAAAATTGCATAAACAATGTGTATCGCTTGTGGTTGAAACATTGGCCTATGTGGAAGAAGTTTGTATTGGTTCTTTCCTGTTAAAAAAATGTTAGTAATAATTGTGTGTAAATTATGTATGAACAAATTGTAAATATAGTAGGATAAAAATTATTAGTGTGTACAAGTGTGTGAATCCCACATGTGAATGTAATTGATAGTCTAAAACTAAAACCATCAGTTTAACATCATATGGTAAAAACAATAAACTTAAAGGATGATATTGAAAATTAAAAAGTGGTCTCATAGGTCAATCATTGGCCAAAACTATATAAATTTTAAATAAATAAAAATTGAAAAAATGGAATTGTAAAAAATAGTGATGAAAATGAGTGAGTGAGTGAAAAATAGTAAGATTGTTGATGAATTATGGGTGAATTGTGTGTGAGAATTTTGTGGATGAAAAATTAGGACAAACTAATGTCCTATTTATAGAGTGAATTAGGTTAAAAAAAGACTTAGAGACCAAGTTATCCAAAAACCTAAAAGAAAGCCCAAAGTTTGATCTCCAAAAAAAGGGAAGAAAATTACAAAAAAAAAAATATTTAAAAGTTTCACACACGAGATTCAAAGGCGTGACCTCATACTTGAAGGTTTCATTCTTTACCAATTGTGTTATGTTATTTATTCATAATAAAAACCCAATTGAAAGTACATGAAGACGAGCAAATATTTGTTTATTCAAAAATACAAATAATCTTGAAATAAATTATTATATTTTTAAATACGTTTTGAAGCGAATATTTATAAAAATAAAGAAATATTTATAAAACCAATGTTTAAGAATATTTTTGACCGTAGAAATAAAGAGCAGGAAAATTTGGGGTATGACAATCCATTGTTATCAATTAGGGCTGGACCACCATTATTAAGGTTTTTGAACAATTAGACTATAGTAAATATCACCTAGGACTAGGGATACCCTATAGGTCACCAGTAAAATATCGATAACATAACTTCTTGGTTTCATCATAATTCACTAAAGACTTAGGTATTACCCTAGCATGCTCCTCATATCTGTTAAAAATCTATTTTATCTTTTTGTTGACTAAGTGACAATTTCAAAACCTTATCCCAAAGTAAGGCTTTTATTTAATTGAACTACACATTATCCTCAGTACTACACGCAATCCGCGAGATCGATATCTGGGAGAAAATTCCCTATTATTACTACAAGGCAAAATCATACACTTGCTATTTTCTCTATCAAGTTTTTGGCGCCATTGTCGAGGACTGCCGATTTATTGAGTGTAATTTGAGTTCAATTAAAATTTTATTGCTCTGCAAATAAAATTTCTTCTATGTAATTTTTATATATTTTTGTTATTACTGATTTTTTCTAACCTTTGTATGCGAGGACAACCCTTAGCTTAATTTCCTTTGATATATAGACTCAGATTCAGAATCAGAACCCAAAACTACAGGAGAAAACCCACCACCACCAGAGACTTCTTGGGTATTACGAAGGAGCAAATGCTCCAGCAGGTAGGTTGACTATTGTAAATCAACCGGTCAATGTTGCAAATTTGCAATTGCATCCTTCAACCATCCGCCAACTCGAGAACATATCTTTCACCGGAAAGATCAATGAAGATGCCAATAAGCATTTGCAGAGATTCCTCACCATGAGTACTACTTTGAAGATTGAGGGGACTCTAAAGAAGCGAAGAAATTAAGGATGCTCCCATTCATGCTAACTGAAGATGCCGAAGATTGGTTTTACTCATTGCCTGCTGAAAGTATCACCATTTGGGAATAGATGGAGAAGACTTTTCTTGATGAGTACTTTCCTGCTTCTGTTTATATTCTCAAAAGATATGATATTCTGAATTTTAAGCAGAAGGAAGGAGAGTCGCTAGGTGATGCTTATTAGTAGCCTGTCCCACTCACAACATGGGTCAAACTGAGCAAACGCAAATGTTTGTAAATGGCTTTCAAATGAAGACAAAGAAACTAATTGATACAACAACTGGTGGTTCATCTAACTTTACAACAGCCACTGGTGTGAAGAAAATTATTGAAGCCATTATTGCAAATGAGCATCGTGAGCTATATGACAGAGTTGTAAGCAAACTAGAGGGAGTGATAGATTTGAAGTTAGAAGTGAATAAGAAACTAAAAATTGATGAGGCTATTGCTACAGAAGTGGAGAAAAAGCTGAAAGCAATGAACATGGGTACTAAACATGTAGCTCAAGTTTAATAGGTACAAAAGGTTACTTGTAAAATTTGTAGTGGACCGCACCTTACTGTATAATGTCTCACAACTCCATAACAAATTGAGGGGATAAAATTCTTGGGGAAAAATAACCCATATTCTAACACATATAATTTTGGATGGAAGAATTATCATAACTTCTACTGGAAAGATCAACAATAACAAGCTCCTTAAAAGACAGAGTGTGAGGTGGCTATTGAAAAGATGGCTACCCATACCTCTCAATTTCAAGAAGAGACAAGGAGTAATTACAGGAAAACCACAAGTGCAATAAAAAATTTGGAAATTCAAATGGAACATATTGCACAATAGGTAGCGCTGCAAGCACAAGAAAGTCAGAAAAGTCATGAGAATGTGAATGCTGTTAAAACAATGAGTGAGAAAGTTGATAGAGAAAAAGAACATGAGGTGAAGTTTTATGAAAATATCATAGAAGTAGAGTTGGAAGTGAGATAGAACAGGAACAAACAGGAAGCACTGGTACCACCTGTGAAGCCATTTTAAGAGAAGACTAAACCAGTGATTAAGTTACCGTATCCATCTCGAGTGGCAAAGAAAGACACAAAAGAAAAAGATTTTGAGAAATTTGTCAAAATTTTCAAAATGCTAGATATCCACATATCGTTCTTTGAAGCACTCGAGAAAATGTTGTTGTACCATAAATTCATGAAGGAGGTACTTTCAAAAAAGAGAACAACAGAAGATGGACATGTACTCGTTGATGAGAAATTATGTACAATTGCGCCAGAGAGAAAAATACCTGTCAAGCGGAAGGATCTGGGGTCGGTTGCAATACCATGCACCATAAAAGACAGAGCTTTCAAGAGGGTTCTGGTTGATTCTGGCTCTAGTGTGAGTTTAATGCCATTATTGATTTTCAAGAAGCTTGGTATTGAGAAGATAAGTGGGAGTGGGACAAAATTGAAATTTGTGGATCACACCATCAAGCAGTCATATGGGATAGCTGAAGATGTATTAGTGGAAATTGAAAATTTTGTTTTCCTATTTGATTTTTGGATCATGAACATACCTGAAGATGAAGAGACTCCTATCATTCTTGGTCGACTATTTATGCTGACTAGTCGATGCAATTTTGATATCAAGACAGGTAATCTGATACTAAAATCTTTTGATGAGGAGATACCTTTGAAGGTGTTGGAGATCAAAAAGCAAAGTGCAGGTGAAAGAATCAAGCTTCAGCTAGTATGATTAAATTAGAAAGAGAGAACAACAGTTTAAAATCACCCCCAAAAAAAGTCTCCAGCATAAGCTCTCAGGCGGCATCAACAAAAACTTCTAAGTTCAGTCCAGAAGTCAAGAAGAGAAAGAAAAGGAAACCCAAATGTGATAAGATGGAAGTTGGAAGGGACTGGAAGTACAAAGTGGTCAATGCTTTTGATTTAGATGAGTTTTGGATGCCGAAAGGACAAGCAACAAGGTGTAGAAGAGGAAGTATCCTCCATAAGGGGAAGAACCATCGAGCCATGCGACGTTAAACGAAGCGCTTGTGGGAGGCAACACACGCTTTTGAATAACTTCATTTTTCTTTTTGTTTTGTTTGTAGGTAATAAAAAGAGAGTCTTACTGGTGAACGCTAGGAGGCAGCAACTGGTGTTGCATTTCCCTCTATGAGTCACATTCCTCGCGCTTGTTCTGAAACATTAGGGTCAATGTTTAGTTAAATTTGGGGGGGGGGGGGGTTATTGCTTTTTTTATTTTCGAATAATTTGTTAGTTCTATGCGAATTGTTGTGTAAATCGACGAGTTGAAGTCCTCCAAATTTTGGCCGAAATTTTTTGTTTTGTTCAAGAACTTGGTTCTCATAGAGTTTGGGAATAGTATATAGAGACAAAGAGATGGTTGATTAACGGTAGGAAGTTAGAAATAACGTGACAAAGATACGAGTCTAACATGTAGATTTGTACCATAGTACTTGAATTCTGAGAAGTACTCTTTGAGTAGTTTATCAATACAGTCTGGCATAATCTAGATTCACATGCAGGTATGATTGGTTGAGAAATAAATAAAGCTGGCACCAAATGATGAAAAGGCGATAAAAGGCAACCGACTAGCTAAGTTGGGTAGCCCTCACCCGGATATTCATCCCAAAGGGGGTTGATCCCCGAACGTCGCTAAAAAGGACAATATACAACTACGAAGTTTGAAATTTTCATCGGTAATTAAAAGTAACCAATGCTTCTTATTTGGTGTCTACACAAAATATCTTGATTAGTTTTGTGCATGTGATAATCATAATAATTCTCATTGCCTTATTTTGACTGTTCGAATGAAGAAGGTGGAAAATCGAAAAGAGACTTAAGTACAAAGCATAGTTAGGGAGGTATTTGAAGAGGAAGCTCAAGGTTTAAAGGTTCTTACACAAACTCTTCACATCATATAAACATCAGACATATTGCTTTTTGATCAATTTGAACAGATGTCTCACGTATGAGTACCGAGCTGCTACGATTTGCACGAGTTCTTGTAATGGTCGCTTGATGTCAAGAAACAATTTAAGTTTGAGGGAGTTTGATCAGGGGTATTTACATAGTTATTTACCATTAATTATAGTTATCTTTTCTTTTATTGCCGAGTGTTTTATTTCATTTTATTGCATTTTATGCTTTGGTTGTGTGTTTTAGTGTTTTCAGGGTCAGAGATAAAAAACAAGAAAATTCAGGATGAAAAAATGTAAAAACTCAGAGTTTCAGAGAAAGTCAAAAATCCACTTTCAGGGAGCCTGACACGGGGGGATCGTGTCACCTGACACAGGCCGTATCAGGATATAAGTGCGTGCAAAGTTGGATTCCAAGTGTCTGGCACGGGCGGCCGTGTCAGCATACCTAGGAGTTGATTAAAGAAAGTAAATACCAGAGGGACAACACGGGCGGCCATCTCACCTGACACAGGCCGTGTTGGCTAGTTAGGTAGATTTTTCATATTTTTTTCCTTATTTTTCACTATTTGTGACCCAGAGGAGAATTTTTGGTATTTCCAACCGACCTAAGTGAGTGTTTTCTATTTAGAGAAGTTTTCACGATGACTTCCGGGACTTTTAAGAGATTTAGAGACAAAGATTCCTTCATGAGTAACAGCTTGAAGATCGAAGAGTCCTCACCTTTTGTAATGTCAAATTTTATTATTGCTTTTCTTTTTAATACTCTGAGAGGCTAAACCCCCCAATGTTAGGGGGTGTCTCTGATTTGTAAATGTATTGATTTTGAAGTCTTGGTATTGATACAATAGTTTCTTTTCAATTTAATTGTTCAATGTTCTTATGCATTTCTTATCGGAATAATAGGAATTGATCCACAATTAACAATTAGAGATGGACCGTCATTGTTAATATTTTTGAACAATTAGACTATAGTAGATATCACGTAGGACTAGGGATACCCTATAGTTTACCAGTAAAATATTGATAACATAACTATTTGGTTTCATCATAATTCACTAAGGACTTAGGTATTAGGATGAAGGACTAAAGGTTTTCTCACTAAGGACTTAGGGAAAAACAAATTAAAGATTCAGTAGTCGAAAGTAATGAACTTGTTGAAGAGATCAAGATTGCAGGTTAATACAATGTCAAATCACACACTTACCCTAGCATGCTCCTCATATCTGTTAAAAAGCTATTTTATCTTTCTGTTGATTAAGTGACAATTTCAAAATCCTATCCTAAAGTAAAGCTTTTGTTTTATTGAACTACGCATTATCCTTAGTACTACACGCAGTCCTCGAGATCGATATCCGGGAAAAAATTCCCTATTATTATTGCAAGTCAAAATAGTACACTTGATATTTTCCCTATCAGTAGTCTAATTCCAAAAGGATGATCATGTGTGTTTAAGAGTTACTCCGATGACTGACGTTGGTAGAGCTTTAAAGTTGATGAAGCTTACACCACATTTGTTGGTCCATATCAGATTTCATAGAAGATAGGTGAAGTAGCCTATCAGATCACTTTATCGTCGTCGCTTGTGAATCTTTATGATGTGTTTCATGTGTCTCACTTGAGGAATTACATTCTGAATCCGTCGTATGTGATTCAAATGGATGATGTACATGTGAGAGATAACCTGACTAATGAAACATCACCTGTGCATATAGAAGGACAGGAAGTGAAAAAATTACAGGTTAAAAATATTGCCTTAGTGAAAGTATTGTGGGGTGAACCAACTCCTTTTTACTGTTAGCATCTTATGATGACAGTAACTTCTTCTGCATTGATTAAATGTTTGGGGAACAAGTCGGTCAGTAGAATATGATGTAGTTTATATTTTGAAAAGTAAAATGAAATCAATATTGTTGAAATTAATGTGAGTAGATGGTTCTGATGAAAGGGAGAAAACTTCCTCTAGGATGCTTGTTAGACAAGCCATTTAGCGGGCTTTACACCTCTACTTCCATTTAGTTATCAACATGATAAATGTGACATAAATTACTATTCGGAACAAAAACAAAAAGTAGATAGTATCCGAGAAATATTAATTATTCAAAAAATTGCAGTTAAATGCATGTTTCAAAGATAGTGTATGCCATGTTCGGTTGAAGTAACCTCTTCAACACTTGAATTAGCCATTAAGGATAGTTTCTATAACAGATAAATAAAAAATCAGATAGAAGCTAAATAACCAAAATTGTACATGGAGGGAAATTCAAACTATAGGTTGCATGGGAATAAAAAAAAGTTAATGTTGTGGAACCAAAGTAAAGTAGAGAAAAATTATTATGTTAGACAAAGAATGATTGTGCCATCTGCTGATGCTGCCCTAGCAGTAGCATACTCTCCTACACAAAGAATGATTAACTTCACCTTTAATTCTAACTGAGAAGAATCTCGAAGATTATGTTAGACGACTGAAACATATTTAGAGGGGGTGAATAGATACTTAATTAAAATTTCAGAAAATTCTGATTTTGAAAAATTATTTTTTGAAGAGTTTGAGCGAAAGTGATTTTCAAAATAAGTCATCTATAAGAACATTATTATAAACAAGAATATGAAAATTTATAACAAATAGAAAATGGAACGAATATGATAAATCGTATTAATAAAAATTATATCAAGTATCATGTTATTTATCGTTTGTATTAAGTTACTAGTAAAACTATTTCCAATACCAATATTCAAAAGAACAAACAAAATCAATTTGTCAAACACTTGGTGTGCAAGTGAATATTTATAATTTTCCCTTAAGTTGTGTTGATAACAAAAGGACTTATAATCAAAAGTGATTATAAGCAATATCAACACTTGATGTAAATCAAAAATAGTTTAGAAAATTACTTACAATTCAATTGATGATGCAATGCTATTTGACAAATTAATTGATGAATGTTAAAACAAGTAAAAGAGACACAAGGATTTGTGTTCACAGTTCCCCACTATCGTCCTCGCGTGTGGGTATGTTTGTTCCTAATTCCAATGGAATTAGGATAATTCTTACTATATAAAAAGTTGATATAAGAGAAGTGTTCAAGAGAAACTCCACAAACTCTAAGCTTGTTGTTGATTCAAACCACTCCCCTCTTTTGATCTTGAGAAAGACTAAGACACAATAGATCCCAATTGAGTTGTCTATATTGCTATCTTTTGCATTCTTTATCTCCAAAACTTTTGTGTACGAATGATCAAATTATACCTATTGCTAACACAAGACTTCAATTGTGATTGTCTTTCTGTCGCTACTTCCTTTGCATTATTTATCTCCAAAAAATCCCTTGTGTTCTTTATCTCCAAAGGACTTCACTTGACGCAATCACCTCTTGAATGTCTTGCACAAAAACCCCCAAATCAAGCAATGATCTTGGAGGACAAACCTGCGGTTTTTCCGGATGAAGACCCCTACAAATCTCAATCCAATATCTTTGGCTACACAAGAACCTAATCAGACGTTATCAAACCTCGTCTAGATGGGACCCCAACAAAAGATCATTACAATGAAATATTAGTGTGTATGTATAGATTAGAGGTTGAGGATGAAGAGAAAATGTAGGCTAATTTTATGGTATCATCCTGTTATAAATTATGCATGAATGATGTATTTATAATTTTGGATATTTAGGAAAAAAATGACTTATTTGGATTTAAAAGGATTTAAGAAATTGGCCAAAACAATTAACATGTGTCGACCTATAACACGTATGTGTTAACACATATGTCAATGTTAAGTTGTATGTGTCAACCTAAAAGACAGTATGTGTCGACCAAACCAAGTCAAAAGCTAAATATTAAAGTATTAAGACAGTATGATATGTAATGCACATGATTTATTTTATTATTATTAATATTTTTAGGAACTTAAAGATTTATAGACAATTTACAAATATTAAAGTGCTAACATATTTTGAAATACTGAAAATCTCATTATAATAACTTCAAAATAGATTACAACTCTTTAGTACATGTTTCAACAATCCCAAGTACAAGAAGAGATAGAATTTAAAATTATAAGAAAGTAAAGCTGATGAAGATCACTCCACACACTGACACTTTCATATGAGTCTTGCAATCTGAGCCTTCAACTGCTTGTTCACTTTTGCATACATGTCGGTAACCCCTTTCCGATCACCAGAGTCAGGAGGTGAGTAACTAAGTATTGACTAAGATCTAGAGGAAAATAAATCCCCTTGCTTGTCCATCATCTCTACAGCACGACTCTCAAAAATCTCAATCAGAACATCTTTCTCTTTCAAGTCTGCTCGATAGGATACCTCTAAAGTCTGACACTTATTCTTCCAAGCCTCCTTCTCTTACTGCATCCTAATTAAGATAAACTATAGCTCTTTCATATCATCTAAAAGGGGAGGATTTATCTTCACAAAGATATCAAGTAAAGGTTCCTCACGATAATATGGAATCCTCAACTGAATTACCCTTGCTTGTAATCGCCAAAGATAAGGCTCCAAAGAAACAGCTCCTCTAGGTCCCAAGTCCTTTCTACTCTTCCTGTGAATATGAAGCCAAGCCTTTGCAATCTCCTCCTTAGCTCCCTTATGATTCTCTTCCTCTTTAAGAAAGAAACCACTCAGATGAATACTATTTGACTTATCTCTCATCGGATATTCAAGCTGTCATCGTGCAAGAATGGGATTGTAGTTAATTCCTCCCTTTGTACCAAGAAGAGGTGCATTGGGGAAACTACCACAACTATCGAATCTATCCAAATCATGGTAAGCCTGATGATACCAAACAATATCTGAATGAGTGAGGGCCATAATCTTCGGAGCCCAATAAGATTCCTTCTTAACATCCCAGAAAGCATCAGACCAGGGTAAGTGAGAAATAAACCACTGATACAACAAAGGCCTGCAACAAACGATCATCCCTACATGATAAGAATTTTGAAGATGAATGGAATAATAAGTATCTCCTAATAATGTGGATAATGGATTCACTATCAAAAAGATCCTAATGACATTGATATCCACAAATTTGTCGACATTAGGAAATAAGAACAACCCATAAGCAAGCAGAGCAAAGATTACTTCAAAAGCAATTGTACTCTTCATCTTAGAAAAATAACGAGCTTTCTCTAATAAAAACTGAGCGGGTAATCCTCTAACTCCTCCTTTAGTAGTCATGTGGGCCTCAATCTCAGACTTCCCCAAATGAACCAAAGCAGCAATCTCATGGGACTTTGGCTCCCCCTCCAAACCGGTGAAAGGAACACAATCAGTAATAGGTAAACCCAATAGATAAGAATACTCCTCTGATGTGGGAATCAACTGATAATCAGGAAAAGTGAAACATCGATACCTCAGATCATAGAATTAGACCAAAGTTGTGAGAATTCCCTCCTTCATCCTAAGCTTCATGAGAGACACGATGGATCCATACTTCTTTCGAAAATTTGTAGAACTCTCAATCTTGGGAATCAGACTCATCAAATCATCTATCTTAGGATTCTTGAAACTATACTTTCGAGTCTTTCTTTTTCCAGAATCCATGGTCAAAAAGTACCTGAGATATTCACAAAGATTCAACTTTAAGCCCCTTGAACCAAAATGTTTTAAAGGATGCTCATGGGTGCATGAATGCATGATGCAACAATCACACACAAGATCACAAATATGGGGGCTTCATAGGTTTGACGTCACGAGCATGAGGTCAAAGGTACTACCCACAAGGTATGATCTTAAAGTTTATCACCGTCCGAACAAGGTTCTAAGAGGTTCCCAGAGTCTACATCATTCCTTAGGATATTACCAACGTCCTGATTGACTCGGTAAATAGTAATATTCTCAGGAAAAACTCGTTTGAGTGCAGTATCGCGTGACAACCATTTCCAGATTACTCTGTCATAGTTTTTGCACTACACCTAAAAGTACAATATGGGTTCAAGGTTCTATGGTCCTCAATTTCAGCAGGCTCCCAGGTCGAAAATAACACGTCTTCCCAATTACTCGAAGGGTTAAACAACACTACAATTAAAGAGGCCTCCACTGAGTGAGGGCTCTCATGTCTCCTTTTTTGGGATTACTCCCTCAAATTTAACATGACTATAGCGCTCGTCCTATCTTCATTTTTCCCAAGTCCGGGTAGAGGACTTATGAGAAATCACCAAGTATCCTGAAAACCAGGAAAATCCAGACAAACACATATACAACATATAACATATAAACAACAATAGCACATACACTAATAAACAAAGATGGGCTCAACCCACTTAGGGATGAACCAATATTTGGTCAATATTTCCCCAGTGAAATGTTGAGACTAATCCATTGGATTGACTTGACTCGCATGAATCAAATAAAAATCGCCAGTGCACTTTATTGTTTCCAAAGGAATGGGAAAAGAGCGAATAACCCAAAAAAGAGGGGGAGAAAATCTAAGTTTAGGGGTTGGTTATGCAAATGGAAAGTATTAACACCCTTAACATCAACGGTACTCCGCATGAACCTCTTTGAAAATCTGTGTATTTTGGCTATAAATGTTGTATAAAAATAGATTGTGGAGATGAGAAAAGAAATATATTTTACAATTTTTGCACCCGCCGCGATTACGAATCTTTAGTGCCTATGTACCACCTTCCATGCAATAGGGGATAAGGGTACTCATAGTTCACCTTTACGAATTTTAAAACACAAGTGTGTTGGTTAATTTTAAGAGACAAGATATCATCGTCATATCCGAGTGGAAGAATATACTTACTACCCACGATTATGAGAAATAAGAATTTGTGTCATCTCAATATGGAGGATATGGCTTGGATTTTAAAATCAACAAAGCCTCAATCAACACCCAAGTGGAAAATATCTCGCCTCACTACACATCGTAGAAGTATAGTAGCTCACATCACTCCAAGGATTGACAAGAGTCTATCTTTTGAGAAAATTTTAAAGCAAAAAAAGCCAAAGTGGCAAAGATGGTTTGAATGAGATTGATTGACTTTAGTCTTCTCACAAAAAATGTCAAAGTATTATTAAGTTGGTTAAAGTTTGATTAAGAAAATATTTTTTAAAAATGCATGGACCTAAGTCCAAGTTTATTATGAAAGCGGTCCAATTTTAGAAAACAAGAATAGTTTTGAAAAGGAGGGAGAAGATTTTTTAAATTAAAGAAGATGGGAAAAGATGAAGAGGCTACCCTAAAACATAAGGTAAAAGCTAGGGAAAAGAACCGTCTAACCAACAAGAAGCCAACACTTGACACAATGAGTCAATGTAGAATTCCCATCCTTTAGATTGAAACCAAACAAGCAAAGACAATAAACCTCTTAAGAAAAACAACCTTCAAATGCATTTAGTCTTCTCAAAAATTGGGCAGAGTAACGACTGTATACAAATGAATTCCCAATCATAGACAAAGCATATAATCAGAATGACCTACACACAAAGAAAACAAACAACCCAATGTCTCGGGGTAAACCCTAAGAACTCCAGACAAAATAGCAATAGAAATCACCAGGTCTCAAGGTAGGTTAAGGTCTCTACTCCTAGGTCCAAGAATTCCATAAATCCATCATGCCAAGGATAGTAACCAAATAGTCAAAGTAACATTAAAGTTTTTTATTATTCAAGTTGGTTATTAGGTATCTTAAAAAAGAAAAATGAAAAGCTCAAGTGAGCAAAATAAAAATACATAAAGATAAATGCTCAAGTGAACAAAGATGAAAATAGCATGAAATGTAAATGCTAAGATAAATGGTGCTTAAAACAAAAGCATAAAGTAAAAGCATGGAAATAAAAGTCAATTGTTAATGAATTAGAAATTAGAGGTTAGTTGAATAACCATCTTGAAACTTGCATTTTAAAACTCATTAGAAGATTGATAAATTCAAAGCCTCTCAACAACAGGTTTAATTTTCTTTTTGTCAAGGATATGATTCATTTCAAAATCTCCAGGCAATAATAAATGATCAATAATGTTTAAATGATTCACTTAGTTCCAAAATTTATGAAGATTCATTAGAGGATTGATAAGACCAAAGCCTCCTAACAATGGACCTCAAGGTTATTGGATCAAAGGTTTCAAATTAGACATACTTGGGCTTGCAAACATATGTTTGGGCCACGAATGATCTTTCTCGAACCGGAAGAAAATTTAACACTATGTTTAGCAATCATAAGTGGACTTATGTAGAAGTCGCACCTATTTTGAGGTTGGTCAATAGCAATCTATGTGCCATATGTTTGGAGTGATGATATGTAGTTCATCCTCTAACAACATGAAGCACAAAAGAGAAGAGGATAAGATGAAGAGGGAAGGGATATACTTGAACTAAAGACTTTGATCAAACTATCATTAAAATCATCCATCCATTTTGGTGGAGTTGAAATCAACACCCAAGATCCAATGATGTTAACGAAGTTTTTGATCAACAATCACATAGTCAAAATATTTTAAAAAAATAAATTACATTTAACGAATAAAATAAAAAAAGAAAAGTCACTTTTAAATTGTTTTTAAAAATGAAAATAAGAGGTAAAATAGAAAACTATTTTCAAAGTAAAATTTTTTTTTTTAAAAAACCATAGAAAAATCAGAAATTACCTCAAATATTTTTATAAATTTTTTGGTAATTTTTTAAAACAGAAAAGTATTTTAAAACTAATTAAAATCACTCAAATTAGTGAAAATAAATAAATAATAGAAGTCAAGATAAAATTCTAGAAAAATTTCAGAAAGTCAGAAATGAATAAAATGATTTTTATAAATTTTTTCCGAATTTAAAAACATCAAAAAGTTTTTTTTTTTAAAACAAGTTGAATTAAAGGAGAAATTATAAAAAAAATATTAAATCTGAAAATAAAATTATGAAAAAATAAAAATCGGGAAGAGAATATTTGAAAATATTTTTGTGAATTTTTTAATAATTTTTGAGTCAAAAATGGATTTTCTATGATTATTTGAAGTTTAAAACAAATAAATTTAAAATTTTAAAAAATTTAATAAAGTCAAAAAAATGTGGACCACTGGATCATTGTCAAAACAAGTTAGTAAGCAGATCCAAGGAATTTGACACGCTGTGCATGATATGGTCACTATTGGAAATTACACAAAATCAATTATTAAATCAGATTTTAATGAAATAAAAGGAAAAAATATGGTGCATTAGATGAAAAGTCAAAACGCGTTAGTAAACATATCAAAAGGACTTGGCGTGTTGTGCGTATCATGGACCCTTAACCAAAACACACCGAATCAAAAAACAAGCAACCAATGAAAATAAAACAAATGTCCAACATTCATTGGTTGGAGAACGACACGTAGGTCGTCTTCAACCTCCGGACACCCTGTGCGTGGGATTTTTTGAGATTCTTCAAACAGAAACATTAGAAGCTCAGACTAATATCATTAGATTCCTCTCTTCCAGACGATCCTAACCTCACCCTTGCGAAAAAATTATATAAACCGAGCAAACAAAAAAATGCAGAAAACCAAAAATAATAGCAGGCACTTTAGGTTAGGATTTCTCACTCAATTCTCAACGATTTTAAAAATTGTAAGAAGCACAAGGATCAGAAGGATGAGTAGAGTAGAATAGGCTTTTATTTGGAACAATTTGGTTAAGAAAACTACCTGAACGAGGCTCACGAAAATAGCTCTGAAAGTGAACTTCTGTAACCCAAAATATGGCTCGATTTGCTTGGTTTAAGTGTTGGAGAGTTTGTGTGTTTATGGAAGATGATGAATATGTAAAGAAATTGTGAAGAGAGAGCTTGAAACCGTGAAATGGAAATTCAAATTTCTGAGTTGCGAATGAACTTTGGAAGGGTGTATTTGGCTCTCCAAACTTGAGAAAATGAATGCAATATGTCCCTCTATTTATAGGGAAGAAATGGGAATATTAATTGAAAGAATTAGTGGAGTTTGGAGGGAAATCGTGTGAAGTTGCAAGCATGAAAAGTGTGACCCATCTTTTGTCCAAAACTCGGTCAAAACTTGTGTTTTAAGGTGCTAACCACTTCTGGAAGATTTTTAAACATGATTAGAAGTAAAAATGCGTAAGAAATTTGTGATTAGAAGCTGAATTGTGCTATTCAAATTCTGACTTTGAGGAAAAAGTCAGTTTCAAGATTACCAACTTTGAATCAATGGTACTTACAACTCAAGGAGTCTTAGGGAATGATTCTTGAAGAAATTGAAAGATAAGATCACAAAATTTACAAATGTACAAAGAATGGGATAAATGGGATCAATTGTGATGAGTCAAAGTTGAGAAAAAGATGCTGACATTTTTTTACTTAGAAAAATTCTAAGTTTTTCTTCAAAATTGACCTATAATGTTTTGAGACTTAACAAGGTCTTCTTCCAAAATTGAGCTTTGATCATTGATGCTAGCTTGAAGTAGACTTCCCAAAGATATTTTTTAAACTTGAATCACTTAAAAATACCATGTATTGAAAAAGATATGGTCTTGCAAAATTGGTGAAAATGCATGAGGTGACCTATAATCTTTTGGGTTCTTAGAGCATCTTCCACGCATTTTCAAGCTTTGCACATAAAATAAGAGTTGAAGTTCACATCCTTAAGATCTTTTTGGAAAAATAATGGGCTTAAGGAGATAAAAATTGACCAAGTTATGATCTTTTTAAGTCACATTAGGGAATTTGATGACCCATCTAGAGGACTCGTAACCTTTCTTCATCATTAGGTATCTTCGACACAAAATTTTCTTGAAATTTTTGAAGTGATTGGTTTATAATTATTTAAAGAGATTCATGTCTTTAGAATCACTCAAAAATACCAAAATAGGAGTAAGATATATCCCTCAGAAGTTCAAAACCCTAGCTCCTAGAGCACCAAAATGAATTGGAAACCCCTTTCAATTTTGACAAACTTTCTTGCACAATTACTATTGCCATGTGAATAGAAGTTGTTGTAGATGATAGTAAGAAATAATAGAAATAAAAAACACCTACAAATGTTAAGAATTGAGAGAGTTATGCACTTGTGATCAAGAAATCAAGAACTTGTCCAATTAGTTCAAACTTCTTCAATCAACTCTTGTATCTTTTGATTTTCTTTGACAAATTAAAGCATGATTAGTCATAGTAGACATTGTCATGATATTACTTCAAAGCATATTCAATGATGAAGCTTGAATATCAATGAAACTTTGTTGAAGAAGGCATGGAAATAAATTCATGAAGCTATAAATCAAACTGATGAAATGTGTTGTGCCCTTACCTATAATATCATCAATTAGAGACAACATTCATTGTATTTATTAGTTAAAATTTAATCAATAAAAAACATAGATGATCACAATATATAAATCAAGGTGCTTGGTGATTTCTAATGAGCAAACCTAAAGATAGGGAGAAGAACCAAACCCTAGTGTGATCTTGTTGTGATTGATTTGATATGAGATGATAGAGGAATCTTAGGGGGGGAAATTGAGGTGAAAAAGCTGCCCTTATTTAAGTGTCTTCTATCCGGAGATACGAAGGTTAAAATCTTCGTGTCGACGGGATTGAAGATACTTAAATATAAAACAACCCTATTTTTGGCCCTCAAATGCCATGCAATGCATATGATTGTTCATGAAAATAAACAAATCCAAAGGTGACATGGGACACCACTGGGGAAAAAGAAAATAAAATATCAAAAGAAAATTAGACCAGAAAATAAATCACTGGTAAACAGACAAATCGACTCTATTAGGGTAAAGCCCAAGGAGGAGACAAAGTAACATCAACTCAAACATTGAGGAGAGAAAATAAAGGATAAGAGTGATCGATAGATAACCGCAAACTATCCACTCACTAAGAAGATAGCCAAAAAGGTAATGTCGGCCCACATAGGGAAAGAAGTGGTAGGATAATACCAGAAAACATCAATATTATAGAAAGTCACAAATGACCAACGTCAATACTTATAACTGGACACAAACGAACTCTTCAGAGCAAAATGAGTCTCAACAATGAACTATCTCCCATAATGACGAGATTACCATTCACTAGAGTAACAAAATTTGAATCTTCTCTGGTAACTAACATACTTACTGGGGAAGTACAAGTTTCTCAAATAAAGAGACCTGCCACTTGTTGTTACAAGAAGGAGTTGTAATAATGACTTCCAGGGGAAATGTCAATATATTCTTATTGAGGAGATAAAATATTCACGTGCAAAATAAATTCACATTCTCAAACCAGGGCTCAAAGCCTGCAGAAATCAAAATAATAATGTTACTGGGGGACCACAGATTCAAACAAGAAATAAAGCGGAGTGACACAATCAACCAAGGAAACACCCAATGAGAAATAAACTAAAAAGGGATCATATTCCATCCAGATAACGAGCTGAATAGGAAGGCTAAAACAAAATTCTTCCACGAGGGGTAACTCAGTGGGTAAATTGAAAGGATATACATTTTCTACTTAAGGTTGATAATCTATTGGAGAGAGGGTAACATAAATCTAAAAATAGGGTAATATGCCAACAAAAATTATAATAAATGCAAATGAGAAATGAATTTTAATTCAGTTATGAATGATGTATGTATGAATATTATTATGTATATGTTGACAAAACAGACATATGACACTGGGAATAACCCGAAAAAACAAGCTTGGGTAAATTCAACACTCGGCTAAATCACATCCAGGAGTAAAAATTTATAAGAAAGTAAGCACCAACTGAGGAAACAAATTCCTATTTCACGGCTTAACTTTACTTGGAAGAGGTATAATCCAAAAATAATCAAGTCAAAATAGTAAATCAGTACAAATACTAGGATATAACATCCTCCTCCAGGCTTCACCGGGGGACATCACACAGACTTTAATGGAGAAAACAATGTCTCAACATCAGGCTTCCACTGAAGATTATAATGCTAACTTCATTAGGGAAGCTAAAAAACACATCGTCGAGACCTCAACTGGGCATCCCGTGCTGATTTTAATGGGGAGTACGACACCACATCATATAGAGGAGCCCAAAATACATTCTTCAATACCAAGAGTGATGATTACACAAACTTCCCTGTGGAGAAATTATGAAATCACACGGGGATAACAACTTTCAGAGAGAAACATTATCTCAACTTTAATTGGGGATCTAAGAAGTAAAACAATATAACAAGAAATCAAAATTATGGGGATTTAAAATCAAACCTAGCACTTGGCGGGAGAAAACCCAAAACATTGATAACTTTTTCAACACTTCTTAGAAAAGATACTACCCTTGTTTAGTTGCATGGGAAACAAACAACAACAATAATGATATCACTTCAAAGGGAGATGTTTTGCAAATGACTCTACCTCAGCACATAAAGGGAGAAAGAAAATCCGTCAACTGAGTGAAAACCTTGCTGGGGAATCTAGGATAGAGGCTCCAGACCATACAAACCTGAAATCAAAATTATCAACTTGGAGAAAAACTGAACCAAGACTTGACTGGGGAAAATGGAATCACAAACCCAACACCGCACCGTACATCAATCAGTATCATCTCTAACTTTTTGAGAAACACTAGGAGATCATGCGCGCACCAGCAAGAGTGACCTGAGAGAACTTTCCTTGGGAAAATATACTTCTAAAAAAAATCAGAGTTCATCCATTCTTGGAATCACTATTTCTGTTTTTCTTGAGTCATAAAATCTAAAGTAAAAGGTAATTTGTAAATTCTTTTAAGAAAAAAACAATTTTGTTATATAACCTTTTTGTTTTGAAAATTACTATCAATAATAAGTGGAGTCTTTGTAAGCAGAATAAAATGAGAATTACAAAGAATTGGATAAAAGCTCAAACTTTATTAATAGAATGGTAATTTGCAAATGGCAAGACCCCACAGATGATTACAAATTTTGGAAAATGGTAATACATTGGAAAAGGTACATTGAAATACAATGATCACTATTCTTTATAACAACTTTGATTTCTTGAGCAACGACTTCTGTTGAAGTATGGTGAGAGTCCAAGAAGATTATTACTTCAATGATCAAGTCTTGTCTGACGTAGTTACTTTCCAAGAAATCCCTAACTTTTGCCTATGTTACCCTTGCGAGTTTTCAACCTAGAGGGAAGAATCTATTCTATTTATGTCTCTAATTTTTGCCTAGACTGCCCTTTCGGGTTTTCAGTCTACTGAGACGCTCTTTTTTGAATAAGCCGCCCTTTAGGGTTTTCAATTTAGCGAGCTATTCTTTTATTTCTTTAGGCGAAGTATTTATTGACTGCATTACATTCATATGACGTGGGAACTCTTCGCCATCCATAGTTCCAAGAATCAATGAACCGCTAGAGAAGGCTTTCTTGACAACATATTGGCCTTCAAAATTGGGAGTCCACTTGCCCCTAGAATTAGCATTAAAAGACATGATCTTCCTGAGTACGAGGTCGCCTTCTCTGAATTCACGAGGCTTGACCTTCTTATCAAAAGCTTTCTTCTTCTCTTCTGGTATAACTGACCATGACACAAGGCCGTCATTATATTTTTTTTCAATCAAATTCAATTGGTCAAACCTGTTCTGGACCCATTCAGCCTCTGACAACTTGGTTTCAATTATCACACGTAAAGAGGGAATCTCGAACTCGACGAGGAGAACTGCTTCTATACTATACACAAGAGAGAACGAGGTTGCCCCTGTTGAAGTGAAGACAAATGTACGATACCCATGCAAAGGAAAAGGGAGCATCTTGTGCCAGTCTTTATAAGTAACAACCATTTTCAGGATGATCTTCTTAATGTTTTTATTAGCAACTTCAACAACCCCATTCATGTTTGGCCTGTAAGGAGATGAATATGATGGACAATCTTGAATTCTTCACAAAGTTCCGTCATCATCTTGTTATTCAAATTCAAGTCGTTGTCGGTGATAATCTTTCTTGGCACACCATACCGACATATAAGATTGTTCTTGATAAAGCGTATTACCAGCTACTTGGTAACATTAGCATATGAGGCTGCTTCCACCCATTTGGTGAAGTAGTCAATTGCCACCAGGATGAAACGATGTCCATTTGACGCCTTAGGTTCAATCATTCCAATCATGTGAATACTCCAAACATTTGTCAGCATAAATATGGCACTTATGGAACATCTTTGCAAATTTGTAATAGTCATATTCCATTGTCAACCAATTAATAACCTTCCATAAGCATCTTTTTTCCATCGAATGTCCATTGGTATGAGTGCCAAAGGAACCTTCATGGATTTCATACATCAACATGTCTTCTTCGTGTTTATCCATGCCTCTGAGCAAGACCATGTCATAATTTCTTTTATATAGCACATCTTCATTGATGAAAAAGTTGCCTGCCAACCTTCTCAATGTCTTTCTATCTTTATTTGATGGGCCAGCTAGGTATTCCTGAGTCTGGAGAAAATGCTTGATATCATAATACCAAGTTTTTTTTGATGTTTCCTATGCTGAAAACATATGAGCCGGCCTATCCATACATTGTACTGTGCTACGAGGCATATTGTTCCAAGTATTTACTTGATACATAGAATCCAGAGTAGCTAAAGCATCCTCTATCTGATTTTCATCTCTGGGAATATGATGTAATTCAACTTTATTAAAGAAGGGTAATAATATTCTAGCATAGTCTTTGTAGGGAATCAAGCCAGGGTGACGAGTATCCCATTCTCCTTTAATCTGATTTATTACCAAATGTGAATCACCATACACATCTAGAATTTTGATTCTTAGATCAATAGCCTCTTTGAGTCCTATGATACAAGCTTCATACTCTGTCATGTTATTGGTGAAATCAAATGCCAACCTTGCAGTAAGTGGGATATGCGATCCATGGGGAGTGATAATCACATCACCAATTCCTTTCCCATAAGCATTCACAGCTTCATAAATCACCATGCCCCAAAGAGATTCAGGATCAGGACCTTCCTCAGGTAATAGTTTATCATAATCTTTCACTTTCAGAAACATAACATCCTCATCAGGGAAATCATACTTAACAGACTGATAATCGTCAATTGGTTGGTGAGCAAGATAATCCGCCAACACACTGCTTTTTATAGCCTTCTGAGTATGGTATTCAATATCATATTCAGACAACAGCATCTGCCAACGGGCAATTCTCCCAATAAGAGCATGCTTTTCAAAATTATACTTAATTGGATCCATTTTGGAAATCAACCAAGTAGCATGATTTAACATGTATTGCCGCAACCGCTTCGCCGCCCAGGCCAGAGCACAACATGTCTTTTCCAACATGGAATATCATGACTCACAGTCA
This sequence comes from Vicia faba, assembly GCA_948472305.1. Lineage (NCBI taxonomy): Eukaryota > Viridiplantae > Streptophyta > Magnoliopsida > Fabales > Fabaceae > Vicia > Vicia faba. The sequence goes on along the minus strand of OX451736.1, from coordinate 1,400,121,734 downwards.
ATAAACTTCTTGCTGAGATAATAAATGGCATATTCTTTTCTCCCTGTTTCATCTTGTTGTCCCAAAATACAACCCATAGAATTATCTAACATTGTCCGATACATAATCAATGGTCTTCCTTCAATAGGAGGGAGCAAGATAGGAGGTTCAATCAGATACTCTTTAATATATTCAAATGCACTTTGGCAATCATCTATCCATACACAACCTTGATATTTCTTTAACAACTTAAATATCGGTTCACACATTGCAGTCATGGGAAATAAATTTGGAAATGTAATTCAAACGCCCAAGGAAGCCTCTAACTTGCTTTTTAGTTCTTGGCGTCGAAATTTATTGAATTGCTTTGACTTTATCAGGGTCAACTTCAATCCCTTTTTGGTTAACAATGAAACCTAACAATTTCCCTGATCAGACACCAACTGTGCATTTATTTAGATTCAAGCGGAGATGATACTTCCTCAAACGCTGAAACAATTTTAACAAATCTTCTATATGCCCTTATTCAGTTTGGGACTTAGAAATCATATCATCAACGTATACCTTAATTTCCCTGTGCATCAGATCATGGAATAGGGTTGTCATAGCCCTCTGGTACGTTGCACCAGCGTTCTTCAACCCGAAGGGCATCACTCTGTAACATAATGTTCCCCAGGGTGTGATAAACATTGTTTTTTCCATGTACCCAGGAGCCATTCTGATTTTATTATATCCCGAAAATCCTCCATGAACGAGAATACTTTGAATTTTGATGTACTATCAACCAACATATCAATATGTGATAATGGAAAGTCATCTTTTGGACTAGCTTTGTTTAAATATCTATAATCGACGCACATGGGAACCTTTCCGTCTTTCTTTGGTACTAGAACAATATTGGCAGTCCACTGAGGGTACACTGATGTCACAAGAAAATCGACATTAATCTGCTTTAAAACCTCTTCTTTAATTTTCACTGCCATATCAGGGTGAGTTCTTTTCAATTTCTGCTTAATTGGCGGGTATTCTGGCTTTAGCGGCATATGATCTTCCACAATATTGGTATCCAACCCCGGCATGTCCTGGTATGGCCAAGCAAAGATGTCAACATACTCTTTCAACAATTCAATCAACCTGCTCTTCACGTCGGGATGAAGCAATGCTCTAATCTTGACTTCTTTCGAATCTTCTTCTAAACCCAAATTGATTGTCTCCAACGGATCTTTATACGATGGAATGGAACTTTCCTCATGCTCAAGAAACCGTGAAACCACTTCTGGGATTTCATCATATTCTTCTTGTTCGTCCATATACGCAGGATATTTAAAGTTGGGAGAGGGTGCAGCTCATTGTATTCAACATGTTTTTTTAATTAATCTGCACATATGATTTATGATTGCTTTTAGAAAGAGACACATATAGCAAGTGATTATGCAGATTTATTTACAATTATTATTTATTTTGAAATGGGATTTTTCTGATTACTATTTTCCAAGAAAAAGCAGAAAATAAAGACATAATTTGGGAATTAAAGACAACTTTTATTATTGATTTTAAAAATCAAAGTAACATATATGCCCATACAATATCAATACTTTCACCTTGGGCAAGTGAAAGATTTTTGAAAAGATTAACAAAAAACAAATTACTTTGAAATATGAATGCAAGAGGTAACGTCAATAGTGATCCAATTTTGGACTCTGACTCGGTGCGTCACATAGCTCAGCATCTCTTGCTCTTCTTCGCCTTCCATAATAACATTGATCATCAGAATGGTTGGATGAAGATAACCTCGGCTGTGAAAGATGTCTTGATATTTGCCCAAAGAAGACTTTGGCTTCATATTCTCACCTTTACCATTCTTCATAGAGAATCCAAAACCAGCTCTATTCTTATTCACACGCAGATCAACAATCTGCCCCCATACTTTACTAGGGCCATTATGCACTACATGTTGAGCATCCTTAAACGAAGCTATAAAATTCTCATTTTCCCTCACATTATCAATGGATAAAGCTTGGAACTGATTTCCAACAACAGCTTCATTCGCTTCCTCAACACTAAAAAAGGATAAATGAGATATTAACAAAGCTTGCTCTCCATTTACGATGACCACCTTTCCTTCACGAACAAACTTTAGCTTTTTGTGCAAAGTTGAAGTAACATCCCATGCCCTGTGTATATATGGTCGTCCCAGTAAACAACTGTAAGTGGGCACAATATCCATAACCTGGAAAATAATCTGAAATAGTTTTGGGCTTATGTGAATAGGAAAATCTACTTCACCGATGACAAACTTCCTCGATCCATCAAAAGCTTTCACAATTATGCCACTCGGGCGCATGGGAGTTCCTTGGTACTTCAACTTCATAAGCTTACTCCTTAGTATGACATTTAAATTGGATCCATTGTCAATCAGCACATTGGACAATGAATCATTCTTGCAGTTCATGGAGATATGGAGAGCCAGATTATGACTCCTTCCTTCATCAGGAAATTCTTCATCACAGAAACTTAGGTTATTACATGATGTAATATTCTCTACCACACTGCTGAATCGGTCCAAAGGCATACCACTTTCTACGAAAGGTTGATCCAATACTCTCATCAAAGATTCCATGTGGGCAGAAGAGTTCATTAGCAAGGCTAGAATAGATATCTTTGATGGAGTCTGCAATAATTGATCTACGATCCTGTAGTCGCTCATCTTGATAATCTTCAATATATCATCCACATCCTTTTTCCAGAGTAGTACCACTAGATTCCCCACTGCTTTCTTAGGTTCAATACTTTCAGCAACCTTTTTATCAACATTAACATTCCCTCGAATGACAGGTGCGAAAACCCGACAACTGCGGGTCACCCAGTTGGCTTCAGCAATATTCTTGACATCAGACAAAGGTTGGATGGAAACTTCTGCACCATCCTCTAAGATTGTAGCATTTTATTTGTATGGCACGAATTTGTCTAATTCGTAAGGAATAAGACTTGACAAGTAAATCACCACTGGAGCAACATTTGGTTTGCTATAGACATCACAAAATCATTGCTGGAGAACATATCTTCATCTGAGGAAAAGAATTCATATGTGAAAACATACTCATCATCCGAAACAGTCTCAACCAAGCAATCTCCAATCATATTAATCCCATTGTAATCATCTCTATTGCCTGAAACTTTGATAGTACCATTATCCAATAACAACTGAATACCCCTTCTCACAATGGAACAACCACGAGAATCTCTGCAGCAAATCCGGAAAGACCCATAATGGTGTTCTTCTTAACCATCCATGTGACAGAAGGTAGCGTGCAACTGCAACAAATCCTCATTCATATGATTCACGTCAAAAATCCGGAACTCACCGGGACATCCGTAGACCATCTTGACATTATCCTCGTACTCTGCCCTAGGTATGATTATATGGATGAGGCCTTAGTCCATCATTTCCTAAAGATCAGATTTTATCTTATCACATCCCTAGATATTTATACCGCAAACACCGTAACCAGCATGGTCATGCATATAGTAGCTGAATTCGCAGAGGTTAGCATGCATCTTTACCAGATTTCTTCTAACCAGGTTGATATCAAAAATCTGGAAATCCCCTGGATAACCAGTAACCATGTTTACATCATTTTCTCCTCCATGCCTTGGAAAAGGATTATCTTTCACATTAGGGCAAACATCTTTAAAGGATAAGAGGCCAAATCTCACCATCTTTTATACTTCAGATTTCAAAGGATAACAATTCTCTATGTTGTGCCCTGGGGATCCTTAATGAAAAGCGCATGTCTGGTCTGCCTTATAATACCAGGGTAAATGTGAGGGTACGGTAGGCGGAGGCCTGGTCTGGACCAACTTCTTCTGAATCAATGACGGGAGTAACTCTGCATAGCTCATTTGAATTGAGTTAAAGGCTTCTCTTTTCTGACTTTGCCCATGATTCCCCTAAGGAGATGGTTTTTGATAGGCAATTGTGGTTGGAGCTGCATTGACGACTTGAGTCATAGAAGCAACCTGTTTCTGGTATCGTTGATGTCTTCTCGTTGGTATAATCTTCCTTTCTCTAATAAAAGCATTCGTTTCATTTTCTTTCGAGAGGAACTGTACGTCGACTTCTTCATCTCTTGTCAAACGCCCCTCTCTGACAGCCTCTTCCAAATGAACACCCATTCTTACCATTTCGATAAAATCACTCGGTGCACTGGAGACCATATTTTCGTAATAAAATGATCCAAGGGTTTTTAGGAAGACCTTGGTCATTTCTTATTCTCCCATAGGTGGCACCACCTGGGAAGCTACCCCGCGCCATCTATGCGCATATTCTTTGAACGACTCCTTGTCTCTCTGAGCCATTTCCCTCAACTGGTCACGGTTAGGCGCCATGAACATATTGTACTTGTATTGTTTGATGAAGGCATCTCTCAGATCATTGAAGGTACGAATACTACTACTACTGTACAGACTCATATACCACTTCAAAGCAGCACCAGTTAAACTATCTTGGAAGAAATGAATGAGCAAACGCTGATCATCAGTATGGGTGGACATCTTTCTGATATACATCATAAGGTTGTCACGAGGCCAAGAGTTGCCCTTGTACCTCTCAAATTCAGGTACTTTAAACTTGGCTGGCACCTTTAGATTGGGAACAAGGCAGAGTTCACTGAAATTTTGTCCAAACAATTCTTTTCCTCAAAGGGCCTTAATTTCCTTATCCATCTCATTGAATTGGTCTTGAAAGTAATCTAACCGGTCATAGAAACCCACACTTTCACTCGGTGGAGGAACAAGACGATAAAATCATTAACAAACGAGATAACATTCGCTGAAGGAGGTGTAATATAGTCAATCTCATTTCTAGCAGCAGGAGTAATATGCACCACAGGAGGTGCAAGAGTAGCAGTAGCTTGCACAATTGGAGCAGCCTGAGTGTCAAGATTAAAACCTTCTGACATGAAGTTTCCAGGCATTCCCCACGGGTAACCCTGAGGCATACGGTTATGAGCAATAATAACTAGGGTAATAGAAACGGGAGCTGATGGACCTTTAGAAGCATTTTTTGTTTGTTGTGGCTGAACAAGTGGTTGCGATTCTGAGCAACCACCAATGATTCCATCATGGAAGTTAGATTGGACATACCGGCCTCTAAAGCAGTAACCTCTTCGCGTAACTCGCAATTCTCCTGTTCAAGACTCTCCATTTTCTTCCTGGAATTAGCTCGAGTATTATACTGGTGAGACATCTTGCTTCTGTACGAGATAGAGAAATTCAGTAAGACACTTGGGTATGAACAGAAATGAAAGAAATATGTACAAGATGATGCATGATATGCAATTCACATGATTTATTTGATTATTATTAATATTTCAAGGAACTTAAATATTTATAGACAATTTGAAAATATTAAATTACAAACATATTTTGAAATACTTAAAATCTCATTATAATAACTTCAAAACGGATTACAACTCTTTAGTACAAGTTTCAACAATCCCAAGTACAAGAAGAGATAAAATCTAAAATCCTAAAAAAGAAAAGCTGACGAAGATCACTCCACACATTGACGTTTTCCTGTGAGTCTTGCAATATGAGCCTTCAACTGCTTGTTCTCTTCTGCATATTTGTCGGCAACCCCTTTCCAATCACCAGAGTCAGGAGGTGAGCAATTAGGTCTTGACTGAGCTCTAGAGGAAAATAAGTCCCCTTGTCTCTCTATCATCTCTATAGCACGACTCTCAAGAATCTCAATCAGGTCATGTTTCTCTTTCAAGTCTGCTCGGTAGGATACCTCTAAAGTCTGACACTTATTCTTCCAAGCCTCCTTCTTCTGCTGCATCTTAACTAGGGCAAGCTGAAGCTCTTCCACATCATCTAAAATGGGAGGAGTGGTATTCACAAACATATCAGGTAAAGGTTCCTCACAAGAATACGGCATCCTCAAATGAATTTCTCTTGCTTGTACCCACCGAAGATAAGGCTCCAAAGAAACAACTCCTCTAGGTCCCAAGTCCTTTCTACTCTTCCTGTGAATATGTAGCCAAGCCTTTGTAATATCCTCCTTAGCTTCTTTATGATTCTCTCCCTCTTTAAGAAAGAAACCACCCAGATGAATACTATTTGGTTTATCTCTTATCGGATATCCAAGTTATCATCATGCAAGAACGAATTTTAGTTAATTCCTCCCTTTGTACAAAGAAGAGGTACATTGGGGAAACTACGACAACTATTGACAATCTCCACATCATGGTAAGCCTGATGATACCAAACAATATCTGAATGAGTGAGGGCCATAATCTTTGGAGCCCAACGATGTTCCTTCTTAACATCCTAGAAAGCATCAGACCGGGGTAAGTGAGAAATAAACCACTAATACAGCAAAGACGTGCAACAAGCGATCATCCCTCCATGATAAGAATCCAGAAGATAAATGAAGTAATAAGCATCTCCTAATAATGTGGGGACTGGATTCCCTATCAAAAATATCTTGATGGCATTGATATCCACAATTTATCGACATTAGGAATTAAGAACAACCCATAAGAAATCAGAGCAAATATAGCTTCAAAAATAATTGTACTCTTCATCCTAGAAAAATAATGAGCTTTCTGTAATAAAAATAGAGCGGGTAATCCTCTGTTTCCTCCTTAAGTAGTCATGTGGGCCTTAATATCAGACTTTCCCAAATGAACTAAAGCAGCAATCTCATGGGACTTTGGCGCCCCTCCAAACCGATGAAAGGTACATGATTATTAATAGGTAAACCCAGTAGATAAGAATACTCCTCTAATATGGGCATCAACTGACAATCAGGGAAAGTGAAACATTGATACATCAATCACATAATTTGACCAAAGTCGAGAGAATCCCCTCCATCATCTTGAGCTTCATGAGAGACACGATGGATCTATACTTCTTCTGAAAATATATAGAACTCTCAATCTCAGGAATCAGACTCATCAAATCATCTATCTTAGGATTCTTGAAACTGTACTTCCAAGTCTTTCTTTTTCTAGAATCCATGGTCAAAAAGTACCTGAGATATTCACAAAGTGTTAACTTTATCCCCTTGAAAGAAAATGTTTTAAAAGATACTCATGGGTGCATGAATGCATGATGAAACAATCACACACAAGATCACAAACATGGGGGGTTCATAGGTTCGATGTCAGGAGCATGAGGTCAAAGGTACTACCCACAAGGTATGATCTAAAAGCTTATCACCTTCCAAACAAGGTTCTAGGAGTTTCTCAGAGTCTACATCCTTCCTTCGGATATTACCAACGTCCCGATTGACTCGGTAATTAGTAATATTGTCAAGAAAAACTCGTCTGAGTGTAGTATCGCGTGACAACCATTTCCAAATTACTCTGTCATAGTTTCCGCACTAAACCTAAAAGGCCAAGATGGGATAAAGGTTCTACTGTCCTTAATTTCAGCAGGCTCCCAAGTCGAAAGCAGCACGTCTTCCCGATTACTCGATAAACGAAACTACAGTCAAAGGGCCCTCCACTAATTAGGGGATCTCATTTCTCCTTTTTTGGGATTATTCCCTCAAAGTTAACATGACTATAAAGCCCGTCTTATCTTAAGTTTTCCCAAGTCCGGGTAGAGGACTTATGACAAATCACCAATTATCTAGAAAACCAGGAAAATCCAGACAAACACATATACAACATATAACATATAAACAACAATATCACATACACAGATAAATAAAGATAGGCTCAACCCACCTAGGGATGGACCATCATTTGGTAAATCTTTCCCCAGTGAAGTCGCCATTTTTTCTGTAGCGGTAGAAATGTTGAGACTAATCCATTGGATTGACTTGACTTGCACATATCAAATGAAAATCGCCACCATGCTTTATTATTTCCAAAGGAATGTGAAAAGAGAGAATAACCCGAAAAAGAGGGGGAGAGAATCTAAGTTTGGGGGTTGGTTATGCAAAGGAAAGGTATTAGCACCCTAAACATCTACGGTACTCCACAAGAACCTCTTTGAAAATCTATGTATTTTGGCTATAAATGTTATATAAAAATAGATTGCGGAGATGAGAAAAGAAATATATTTTATAATTTTTGCACCCGCCGCGGTTGCAAACCTTTAGTGCCTACATACCACCTTCTGTGTAATAGGGGATCAGGGTACTCATAGTTCACCTTTAAAAATTTTAAAACACAAGTGTAGTGGTTAATTTTAAGAGACAAGACATCATCGTCTTATCCGAGTGGAAGAACATACTTACTACCCATGATTATAATAAAGGAGAATTTGTCTCATCTCAAAGTGGAGGATATGGCTTGGATTTTAAAATTAATAAAGCCTCTCTCAACATCCAAGTGGAAAATATCTTGCCTCACTATACATCATAGAAGTATAGTAGCTCGCATCACTACAAGGATTGACAAGAGTCTATCTTTTGAAAAAATTTAAAGCAAAAAAGCCAAAGTGGCAAAGATGGTTTGAATGAGATTGATTGACTTTTAGTCTTGTCACAAAAAATGTCAAAGTATTATTAATTTGGTTAAAGTTTGATCAAGAAAATATTTTTTGAAAATGAATGACCCTAAGTCCAAGTGTATCATGAAAGCGGTCCAAGTTTAGAAAACAAGAATAGTTTTGAAAAGGAGGGAGAAGATTTTTGAAATTAAAGAAGATGGGAGGAGATGAAGAGGCTACCCTAAAGCATAAGGTAAAATCTAGGGAAAAGAACTGTCTAACCAACAAGAAGCCAACACTTGACACAATAAGTCAATGTAGAATTCCCATCCTTTAGATTGAAACCAATCAAGAAAACACAATAAACCTCTTAAGAAAACCAAGCTTCAAATGCATTTAGTCTTATCAAAAATTGGGCAGAGTAACGACTACATACAGATGAATTCTCAATCATAGATAAAGCATATAATCAGAATAACCCGCACATAAAGAAAACAAACAACCAAATATCTCGGGTTAAACCCTAAGAACTCCAGACAAAATAGAAATAGAAATCACCAGGTCTCAAGGTAGGTCAAGGTCTCTACTCCTAGGTCCAAGAATTCCATAACTTCATAATGCCAAGGATAGTAACCAAATAGTCCAAGTAACCTTAAAGTTTTTTATTATTCAAGTTGGTTATTAGGTATGTTCAAAAAAAATAAATGAAAAGCTCAAGTGAGCAAAATAAAAAGACATAAAGATAAATACTCAAGTAAGCAAAGATGAAAATAGCATGAAATATAAATGCTAAGATAAATTGTGCTTAAAACCAAAGCATAAAGTAAAAGTATGGAAATAAAAGTCAATTGTTAATGAGTTAGAAATTAGAGGTTAGTTGAATCACCGTCTTGAAATTTGCATTTGAAAATAATTAGAAGATTGATAAATTCAAAGCCTCTCAACAACACGTTTCATTTGCTTTTTTTCAAGTATATGATTCATTTGAAAATCTTAAAGGTAACAATAAACTATCAACGATGTTTAAATGATTCACTTAGCTCCAATATTTATGAAGATTCATTAGAGGATTGATAAGACCAAAGCCTCCTAACAATGGACCTCAAGGTTATTGGATCAAAGGTTTCAAATTAAACATATTTGGGCTTGCAAACATAAGTTTGGGCCACGAATGATCATTTCTCGAATCGGAATAAAATTTAGCGCTATGTTAAGCAATCGTAAGTGGACTTATGTTGAAGTCACACATATTTTGAGGCTTGTCAATATCAATCTATATGCCATATGTTTGGAGTGATTATATGTAGTTCATCCTCTAATAACATGAAGCACAAAAGAGAAGAGGATAAGAAAAAGAGGGAGGGGATATACTTGAATTACAAACTTTGATCAAACTATCATTAAAATAATTCATCCATTTTGGTGGAGTTGAACTCAACACCCAAGATTCAATGATGTTAATGAAGTTTTTGATCAACAATCACATAGTCAAAATATATTAAAAAAATGAATTGCATTTAATGAATAAAATAAAAAAAGAAAAATGACTTTTAAATTGTTTTTAAAAATGAAAATAAGAGGTAAAATAGCAAACTATTTTCAAAGTATCAAAGAAATTTTTTAAAAAAGACCATAGAAAAATCAGAAATGACCTCAAATATTTTTATAAATTTTTTGGTAATTTTTTAAAACAGAAAAGTCTTTTAAAACTCATTAAAATAACTCAAATAAGTGAAGAAAAAGATCAAAAATAATAGAAGTCAAGATAAAATTCTAGAAATATTTCAGAAAGTCAGAAATGAGTAAAATGATTTTTATAAATTTTTTCCGAATTTAAAAACATCTAAAATTAATTTTAAATAATTAAAAAAACAAGTTGAACGGGTCTCAACTTCTTCTTTAACCAAGGGATTCTTCCTGGAAAGGGTAATGTATAAGTTGTCTCAAATAAAGAGACTACCACTTACAAAGATTTCTTAATGAACTGTCCTTGTCATATCGAAAAGACTTGTCATCCACTGGAGTAATTTGACAACGAACTGCAAACTATTCACTCATAGAGAAGATAGCAAAAAAGTAACGTCGACTTTTATGAGGAAGTACAAGTAGCTCAAATAAAGAGACCTGCTACTTGTTGTTATAGATTGTAAAAATGACTTTTTGGGGAAAACAATATGGCTTCCTGGGGAAAGAAATATGACTTCCTGGGGAATGAAATATGACTTCCTGGGGAAAGAAATATGACTTCCTGGGGAAATGCCAATATTTCTTCTGAGGAGATAACGTCTTCTCGTGCAAAATAAATGCACATTCTAAAACCAAAGCTCGAAGCTTGCAGAAATCCAAAGTGATAATATTGTTGGGAAACAAAGATTCAAACCAAAAATAAACTGGGATGGAACATTCAACCAAAATATATCCTTTGAGAAATAAACTCAAGAGGGAAACCCAAATCGTCCAGACAAAGAGTTGTACAGGAAGGCTAAAGAAAAAATCTTCCACAAGGGATAATTCAGTGGGGAAATTGAAAGAATATACACTTTCTACTTAAGGCAGACACTCTATTGGAGAGAGGACAACACAACTCTGCAAAACCGGGAAATATGTCAACAAAAATATTAACGAATGTTAATGAGCAATGATTTGCTAAATTTAACTATGCATGATGTGTGTATGAATGTATGAGTTTTATTATGTATATGCTGACAAAATAGACATATAACATTGGGATTAATCAGACCAAACCAACTCAGGCACAAATAACACTCGGCTAAATCACATCCAAGATGAACATTCCAAGAGAAAAATAAGCACCAACTGAGGAAGAAAAATCCTATTTCGTGGCTTAACTTCACTGGGGAGGAACATAATCCGGTAGTAAACAAATCATAGCAACAAAAACAGTAGAGATATAGGGATATAACATCCTTCTCCAGGCTCCACCGGGGAAAAGCACTCAGACTTCAACGGGAAAACAAATGCTTTCACGGTCTGCACTTCTACCGGGGATTGCAATAATGATCTCAATAAGGAAGATGAAAACCATATCGTCAAAACATCAACTGAGGATCTCGAGCTGACTTTAATGGAGAAATATCATACAGACTTCACTAGGGGGGATAATGCCTCATCATCGAGATATTAATGGGGACCTCGTGCTAACTCTATTGGGGAGGTCAACACCACATCGAAGAGAGGAAACCAAGATACGTTCTTCATTGGGGAAACCAGACATACGTTCCTCAATATTGAGAGTAAGTATTGCACTAGCTTCTCTGGGGAAAAAGTATGAAATATCACGGGGACAACAACTTGGAGAGTTAAGAAGTCAAACATTATAGCAAGGAATCAATCTTATAGGGATTTTAAATCAAACCCAACACTTGGCGAGTGAAAACCCAAAAAGTTGATAACCATTTCAACACTTCTTAAACAAAACATTGTCCTTGCCTGATTATCAGGCAATCAAACATAATGCAAGTACAACCGAAAGGGAGATGCTTCATAAATGAGTCAAATCTCAGCATGCACGGGGAGAAAAGACTTCTATCAAATAAGCGAGGCCTTCACTGGGAAATATCTGATTGAGTCTTCATATCACACAAACCTATTCCAACAAAAGATGCTTTGGGATATCCTTCTTAGGGAATCAAGAATTCAACATTATAGAAAAAGGTTAAACTCACGGGGACTTTAAATCAAACCCCACACTGGGCAGGTGAAAACCCAAAAGTTGAAAAATGTCTCAATACTTCTTAGAAAATATACTACCCTGGTCGAGTTACCTAGGAAATAAATATCAACAATAATGCCAACACTGCCAAAAAAGAGCAACATTTTGAAAATAATTCCATCTCAGCACACCAAGGGGACAAGACCTTTTGTCATATGAGAGAAGACTTCGCTGGGGAATTTGGAATAGAGACCTCAGACCAAGCAAACCCAAAAATCAAAAAATGAACCAACACTTGACTAGGGACAGTGGGATCACAAACCCGATACTGCACCTTACACCAATTGGTATCGTCTTCAATATACAATAAACACACGCGTAACAGCGAAAACAACCTGAGAAAACCTTCCCGGGGAAAACAAAACTTCTCAAAATTACTAGAGTTCATGCATTCCTAGGATCACCATCTTTGTTTTCCTCTTGAATCACGAAATCTAAAGTAAAAGTAAGTTGTAAATTATTTTTTGAAAAACAATTTTGTTATTTAATCTTTTTGCTTTGAAAATTATTATCAATAATAAATGGAGTCTTTGTAAGTTGAATAAAATAAGAAATACAGAGAATTGGGTAAAGGCTCAAATTTTATTGATAGAATGGTAGTCTATAAATGGCGAGACTCCATGGATAATTACAAAGTTTGGAAAATGGTAATATATAATGAAAAGTTACATTGAGATACAATGACCACTATCCCCTCTAACAACTTTGAAATTATGAGCAGCAACTTCCATTGAAGTATGGTGAGGATCCAAGAACATTGTTGCTTCAATGATCAAGTCTTGTCTGATGCAGTTACTTGCCAAGAAATTCCCTAACTTTTGCCTAAGCTTCCCTTGCGGGTTTCCAACTTAGCGGGAAATTTTATTCTGTTTATGTCTCTAATTTTTGTCTAGACCGCCCTGTCGGGTTTTCGTCCTAACGAGACGCTCTTTTTTTCCTAAGCCACCCTTTCGGGTTTTCAACTTAGCGAGTTGTTCTTTTATTTCTTTAGGCGAAGTATTTCTTGATTGCATCAACATTCATGGGACGTGGAAACTCCTCGCCATCCATAGTTTCAAGAATTAATGCACCGCCAGAGAAGGCTTTCTTGACAACATATGGGCCTTCAAAATTGGGAGTCCACTTGCCCCTAGAATCAGCATTAAAAGACATGATCTTCATGAGCACGAGGTCTCCTTCACTAAATTCACGAGGTTTGACCTTCTTATCAAAAGCTTTCTTCATTCTCTTCTAATATAATTGTCCATGACACAAACCCTTCATTCTCTTCTCTTCGATAAAATTCAATTGGTCAAACCTGTTCTGGACCCATTCAGCCTCTAACAACTTGGTTTCCATTATCACACGCAAAAAGGGAATTTTAACCTCGATTAGGAGCACAACTTCCATTCCATACACAAGGGAGAATGGGGTTGCTCTTGTTGAAGTGCAGACAGATGTCCGATATCCATGTAAAGCAAAAGGGAGCATTTTATGCCAATCTTTATAAGTAACAACCATCTTCCGAATGATCTTCTTGATATTCTTATTAGCCGCTTCAACAGTCCCATTCATCTTCGGCCTGTGCAGAGATGAATTGTGATGGACAATCTTGAATTCTTCACACAGTTCTGTCATCATCTTGTTGTTCAGATTCGAGCCATTGTCGGTGATAATTCTGCTCGGCACACCATACCGACATATGACATTATTCTTAATGAAGCGCACTACCACCTGCTTAGTAACATTAGCATATGAAGCAGCTTCCACCCATTTGGTGAAGTAATCAATTACTACCAAGATAAAATGGTGTCCATTCGAAGCTTTGGGTTTTATCATTCCAATCATGTCAATACCCCACATAGAGAAAGGCCACGGGGAAGAAATAACATTGAGAAGTGTCGGAGGCACATGAATTTTGTCCGCATAAATCTGGAATTTATGGCACTTTTTTGCAAATTTGTAACAGTCAGGTTCCATTGTCAACCAATAGTAACCTGCCCTTAGCATCTTTTTAGCTATCAAATGTCCATTGGCATGAGTTCCAAATGAACCTTCATGAATCTCATGCATCAACATGTCTGCTTCGTGTCTATCCATGCATCTGAGCAAGACAATATCGTAATTTCTCTTGTACAACACATTTTCGCCGAGGAAGAAAATGCAATCCAATATTCTCAATGTCTTTCTATATATATTCGAAGCACCAATCGGGTATTCCTGAGTTTGGAGAAAATGCTTGATATCATAATACCAAGGTTTCTCATCTTCTACCTCTTATGTTGTAAACACATGAGCGGGCCTATCCAGTCGTCGAACCATAATTCGAGGTATATCATTCCAAGTATTCACTTGATACATAGAAGCCAGAGTTGCTAGAGCATCCGCCATTTGATTTTCATCTCTAGGGATGTGATGGAATTCAACTTTATTAAAGAAGGGTAACAATCTTCTAGCATAATCTTTGTAGGGGATCAAGCCGGGGTGACGAGTATCCCACTCTCCTTTAATCTAATTTATTACCAAAGCTGAATCTCCATACACATCTAGAATTTTAATTGAGATCAATAGCTTCCTCGAGACCCATGATGCAAGCCTCATATTCTGCCATATTATTAGTATAATCAAATGTCAACCTTGCAGTGAAAGGAATGTATGATCCATGTGGAGTGACAATCACATCACCAATTCCTTTACCATAAGAATTCACAGCTCCATCAAATATCATACTCCAGCGAGATTCATGATCAGGACCTTCCTCAGGCAAAGGTTCATCACAATCTTTCACTTTCAGAAACATCACATCCTCATCGGGGAAATCATACATCACACACTGATAATCATCAACTGGCTGGTGAGCAAGATAATATGCCAACATGCTGCTTTTAATAGCTTTTTGGGTGCGATATTTGATGTCATATTCAGATAATAGCATCTGCCAGCGGGAAATTCTCCCAGTAAGAGCAGGTTTTTCAAAAATGTACTTGATTGGATCCATTTTGGAGATCAACCAAGTAGTGTGATTCAACATATATTGTCGCAAACATTTTTCCGCCCAGGCCAGAGCATAACATGTCTTTTCCAGCATGGAATATCGTGATTCACAATCAGTAAACTTTTTACTAATATAAGAAATGGAAAACTCTTTCTTCCCTGTTTCATCTTGTTGTCCCGGAATACAGCCCATGGAATTATCTAACACTGTCAGATACATAATCAATGGTCTTTCTTCAATAGGAGGGAGCAAGACAGGAGGTTCAAGCATATATTCTTTAATAATTTCAAATGCCCTTTGGCAGTCATCTGTCTACGCACAACCTTCATCTTTCTTTAACAACTTAAAGATCATTTCACACGTTGCAGTCATGTGGGAAATGAATTTGGAAATATAATTCAAACGCCCGAGGAACCCTCTGATTTTCTTTTCATTTCTCGGCGCTGGCATTTCCTGAATTGCTTTGACTTTATCAGGGTCAACTTCAATCCCTTTCTGGCTAACAATGAAACCCAACAATTTTCCCGACCGAACACCGAAGGTACATTTATTTGGATTTAAGCGGAGAGGATACTTCCTCAAACGCTGAAACAACTTCAACAAATCTTCTACATGCCCTTCTTCAGTTTGGGATTTAGCAATCATATCATCAACATATACCTCAATTTCCTTGTGCGTCAGATCATGGAATAGGGTTGTCATAGCCCTCCGGTACGTTGCACCAGCGTTCTTCAACCCGAAGGGCATCACTCTGTAACAGAATGTTCCCCAGGGTGTGATAAACGTTGTTTTTTCCATGTCCTCAGGCGCCATCCTTATTTGATTATACCCGGAAAATCCGTCCATGAACGATAAAAATTTAAATTTTGCCGTGCTATCCACTAACATATCAATGTGTGGCAATGGAAAATCATCTTTTGGACTAGCTTTATTTAGATCTCTGTAATCTACGCACATGCGAACTTTTCCGTCTTTCTTCGGTACTGGGACAATATTGGCGATCCATTGAGGGTACACTGATGTCACAAGAAAACTGATATTAATCTGCTTTAGAACTTCCTCTTTGATCTTCACTGCCATATCTGGGTGAGTTCTTTGCAACTTCTGTTTGATTGGCAGTCACTCTGGCTTCAGCGGCAAAATGTGCTCTATAATATTTGTATCTATCCCAGGCATATCCTGGTAAGACCAAGCAAAAATACCCACATACTCTTTCAACATCTCAATCAACCTGCTCTTCACATCAAGACGCAGTAATGCTCCAATCTTGACTTCCTTCAGATCTTCTTCTGAACCCAAATTGATTACTTCCAATGGCTCTTTATATGGTTGAATGGCATTCAAATCGTTCTCAAGCAACCATGAGACCTCTTCTGGAATCTCATCATAGTCCTCTTCTCCGGCCCCATACACAGGACATTCAAAGTTGGGAGAGGGTGAAGGGTCATTGTATTCAACGGGTTTTTTAATTAATCTGCACATATGATTTATGATTGCTTTTAGAAACTCACACATATAACAAGTGATCATGCAGATTGAATTTCAGTTATTATTTATTTTGAAAGGTTTTTTCTGATTACCATTTTTCAAGAAAAAAGCAAAAAATCAAAACACAATTTGGGAAACAAAGACAACTTTTATTATTGATTTTAAAAATCACATCAAACAGATAAGCCCATACAATATTAATACTTTCACCTTGGGCAGAGTGAAATATTTTTCAAAAAGATTAACAACAACAAATTACTTTGAAACATGTATGCAAGAGGGAACATCAATGGTGATCCAGTTCTGAACCCTAACTCCCTACGTCACATAATTTGGCATTTCTGGTTCTGCTTCATCTTCCCCAATGGCATTAATCCCGGAAACAGTTGGATGCAGATAACCCCCTCTACGAAAGATGTCTTGATACTTGCCTGTAGCAGAATTCAGCTTCATGCTCCTACCTTTATCATTCTTCACAGAGAACCCCAAGCCAGCTTTAATCTTGTTTACAGGTGGATCAATAATCTGTCCCCATGCTTCACTATGGCCATTACGCACAACCTGTTGCGCATCCTTAAACGAAGCCATAGAGTTCTCATTTCCTCTTACATTATCAATGGATAAATTGTGGAACTGGGTACCAACACCAGTTTCATCCGCCTCCACAATGCTGAAAGAGGACAAATGAGATATCAATAATGTCTGTTCTCCATTTATAATTACCAATTTTCCTTCACGTACAAACTTCAACTTCTGGTGTAAAGTCGAAGTGACAACCCCTGCCTCATGTATCCATGGTCGTCCGAACAAGCATCTATAAGCGGGTACAATATCCATGACCTGGAAAGTAATCTGAAACAAATTTGGGCCTATATGAATAGGGAAGTCCACTTCATCAATAACAGATTTCCTTGATCCATCAAATACTTTCACAATAATTCCACTTGGGCGCATGGGCGTTCCTTGATATTTCAACTTCATAAGTGTGCTCCTTGGTATAATGTTCAATGCAGATCCATTATTAATCAGCACATTGGATATTGAATCATTCTTGCGGTTCATAGAGATGTGGAGGGCCAAATTGTGATTCCTTCCTTCATCGGGCAGTTCATTGTTGCAGAAACTCAGGTTATTACATGAAGTAATGTTCCCTACTACACTGCTGAATTGGTCTACAGGCATATCGCTTTCCATAAAATCTTGGTCCAATACCCTCATCAAAGATTCTCTATGAGCGGAGGAGTTCATCAATAAAGCCAAGATAGATATTTTCGAAGGAGTCTGCAGTAGCTGATCTACAATTCTATAGTCGCTCATCTTGATTATCTTCAAAATATCATCCACCTCCTTTTCTAGCGTAGCTCCACTAGATTCACCCACATCCTTCTTGGCCTCCACATTTTCAACAATTTCCTTTCCAGTACTAACATCTCTACGAACAACCGGTGCAAATATACGACCACTGCGGGTCACTCTGCAAGTCTAAGCAATATTTCCAATATTAGGCATTGGCTGGATGGGAACTTCCACACTATCCTCTAAGATTGTAGCATTATATTTGTAGGGTACCGCCTTGTCTGACTTGTAGGGGACATGACCCAGCAAACTAATCACCAATAGAGTAATAGCTGGCTTGCTGTGATATTCAACTTCAAAAGGGGTAGGCGCACCAAAACAAGGCACAATAACATTTACTCCCTCTTAAACATATTCAGTCATTACAAAGTCATCCCTGGAAAAGAAATCTTCATCCGAGGAGAAGAACTCATCTGCAGAGGCATACTCATCATCTGACTCTTCTTCAGCCAAACAAACCTCAATCACATCAACTTCATGGTAATCATCCTTTTGACCTGTAACCTTGATAGTTCCATTATCCAACAACAACTGAACACCTTTTTTTACAATTGAACATCCTTGGGAGTCCCGACAGCAAATTTGGCAAGATCCATACTGATGTTCTACCTGACCAACCATGTGGCAGAAAGTAGCATGCAATTGTACAAGATCCTCATTCATATATTCCACATCAAAGATTTTAAACTCTCCAGGACATCCAGAAACCATGTTTACTTCCTCTTCATACTTTTCCCTAGGCATGATTATGTGGATGAGGCCCTCATCCATCATCTCCTGCAAATCAGCCTTTATCTTGTCACAACTCTGTATATTTGTACTGCAAATAGCATAACTGGCATGGTCATGCGTATAGTAGCTAAATTCACAGAGGTATGCATGCATTTTCACCAAATCTCCTCTAACCAAATTAACAACAAAAATCCGGAAGTCGCCTGGACAACCGACCACCATGTTCACAACATTTTATCCTTCATGCTTGGGCAGAGGATTATCTTTCACATTAGGGCCAACATCCTTGAAAGATTAGATACCAGACTTCACCAATTTTTGTACTTTAGTCTTCAAATGATAGCAGTTCTCAACATTGTCCCCTGACGCCCCCTGATGAAAAGCACATGTTTGGTCTGCCTTGTAATACCAAGGCAACAGTGGTGGTACAGCGGGAGGTGGTCGGGTCTGAACCAACTTCTTCTGAATTAACACCGAGAATAATTCTATATAACTCATAGGAATAGGGTCATAACTCTCCCTTCTCTGATTACACCCTTGGTTCCCCTGATGGGATGGTCTCTGATAAGCAACGGTAGTTGGAGCTACACCAACAACTGGAGTCACTGAGGCAACCTGTTGATGACGCTGATAATTTCTTCTAGGAGGATTAACCCTCCTTTCTTGCATGACAGCGTTTGTATCTCCTTCCTTCTTTTTGGAAAACCCATAGGATGGCTTCTTCGCACTTCCGGAACATTCACTTTTTGTTAAACGGCCCTTTCTTACAGCCTCTTCTAAACAGATACCCATGCCTACCATTTCAGTAAAGTCACTTGGCGCACTCGCTACCATCCTCTCATAGTAGAAATCACCCAGAGTCTTCAAGAAAATATTAGTCATCTCCTTCTCTTCCATGGGAGGAATCACTTGGGCGGCTACCTCACGCCATCTCTGTGCATATTCTTTGAATGATTCCTTGTCTTTCTAGACCATGGCACTGAGTTGATCACGGTCAAGCGCCATGTCTATATTGTATTTGTATTGTCGGATAAATGCTTCTCCCAAGTCATTGAAACTATGGATATTGACACTGTCCAAACTCATATACCACTTTAGCACAACACCAGTCAAAGTACCCTGAAAAAGTGAATCAGCAGACGTTGATCATCAGTATGGATAGATGTAACACCCTAATTCTACCCCGGCAAATTATATAAACAAATCAGAGTTATAAAAATCATTCATGCAAATGAATCGGGATGCCACAAATTCTTCTATCAAAATTCATTTCATTCATCATGGATATATAACACTTTTAAAACATCAGATGAACCATCATCATGACATCTTTAATTAAATAATTCAACATCTACGTAACGGAAATTCTTAATAACATCTCTATCATCATTACAGCAACTTCAAAACAACACAATTTAATAATAATCAACTTAAAGTTCAACAACTGAATAATCAACAATCAAAAGCAATAAGAGTTAATCCCCACGAGTGTTACATATCAGAGCAATGACACCGACTCGAACTACTGAAGGTATACAACCTTCACTCTTGATTACCTACATGTTACTAACATAAGGGAAACATTCAAACAGAAGGGGTGAGATATCTAACAATATAATAAAGCGCATGATAATTAATATATTAAATTATATCACATAACATCACCACTTCTCATCTTATAATCAACAATAATAATACACATTCACCACATCAATACTCACTTCTTTATGCAGTCATATAATGCGACTCAATACTATGCAAATGCATGTGGTACCATTTGGAGCAGAACTCCCATCTCAAAAATTTGCCAATTAATAGAGGCATAAGCCTTCATCTCAATATTCGCCAATACAGGCCATCTCAACGAGCATATGCTCCATATTAAAATGCAATGTATGTGACACAATCATGAATGTAATAACAATACCTTAATTAACAACATCTCAATACAACATCATCATTGGCCAAAGGCCTACATCTCAAAAGCATCTCAACATCTCTTCATCAAAAATATCATATCATTCATGATAATTCATCAAACATCATTTATTCATCAAACATCATTTATTCATCAAACACAACTTCATTAATAACATCTCATCAATAACTCAGTTGTACTTTAATACGACAGTAACTCATCAATTTCACAATGTTGGCCATAGGCCTATACTAGATATTGCCTATAATTAATTAACCAACTAAGGCTTACTTCTAAATCACTAAATCTCTACATACTACTATTCCGTAATATTACATCGTTATTATTATTAATCCTACTGTTACAAATCAAACAACAGCTTCTAAGCATCTCATCGTCATTCTTCTCCATAAAACCAACATAGAGATCAACACGAGAACTAATTCAAATCATATGGTTATCCTTCCTATCTTCATTTTAACCCTTAAGAATAAAGCTCATTACGTTAGCTATTCAACGCTTCGAACGACACCTCAAACGGAGTCTGAAAACTCAAGTTACAACATTCTCAAACTGATTCTGCCAAAACCCAGGCAACATGGATCGATGCATAACATCTTGGATCTACGCGTATTGCACTGAACTCGCAACATGAGTCGACGCATCCTCTCTTGTATCGACTCATACTGAGTCTACCACACCGCATGTATTGACACATGCTCCTACGTATTGACTCATCCTGAGTCTAAAAGTCCTCATGTATCGATGCAAAACCTCTTCGTGTCGACTCATCCTAATTTTCTAAACCTTCATGTATCGATACATCATGTTTGGGGTCGACGCATACTGCTCTGTCCTGCATAATTTCTGCGATTTCTCTACATTTTCACTACAGGTTCTATACTTTAAGCCCTAAAAACTTAATCTAATCATAGATAATCATCACTTACAATTATCCTATAATTCTACGTCAATTAAACAGCATCAGAACATCATTATTCATCTAAAATTCATCAATTTCATCATACAACATCATATACATTAAATTCATGAACAAGACAACAATCACCTCTAACCCCACATACCAATTATCATGAACCCAATTATAGAGTCAGAACCCCACCCTTACCTTGGATTGAAGGTCGCTCTATAATCTTCCGGTTGAAACCTCGTTCTGCCGTTTTTCCTCTTTTTCCAGCAGCTTCACGTTCTTCTTCTCAATCCTTATTCTTCTACTGCCTCCTCTTTTCTATTCTTTCTAACAACAATAAAATAACCTATTATTATTTATTCCTTATTGGGCTTAAAACTAATACACCGCCTTATTACTACTTCCATTCCTTAAAAACAAGACCACATCAAATAATATTATACTTCTAATATTATTTCACCACTTAATAAAATAATTAAATCCAATTAATCACAACACATCTTCTCAAATATTCCAAAAATAGTTTAATTAAATAATTAATTAAATTAAGGGAGTTACAGTAGACATTCTTCTTACATACATCACAATATGAGCATGAGGAAAAGTGTTTCCCATGTACTTCGCGAATTCCGGGACCTTAAACTTCGCAGGTATCTTGACATTCGGGACCAAGCATAAATCATTCACATTCTTCCCGAACAATTCCTTTCCCCCGAGGGCCTTCATCTCCCTATGCATCTTGTCAAAATGCTCTTGAAAATTATCCATTCTATCATAGAGACCCAAGTCTTCACTTGGTGGAGGAAAAGGACGACACATATCATCATTAGCAAATGGGACCATATTCATCGAAGGAGGTGCAGCAGGAGAAACATGCACCACAGGAGGTGCGGGAGTAACAGTAGTCTGAACAACTGGAGTATCTTGAGGACCAAGATTGAAACCTTCAGGCACAAAGTTCTCTGGCATTCCCCATGTACAACCTTGAGGCATGCGATTTTGAGCAACAATTGGAGTAGCAGATACAAGAACAGTCGGAGCTTCAGTAGTAACCCTTGTTTGTTGAGGTTGAACACTCGGTGGATGATTCTGAGCAGCCACCAGATATTCCATCAGAGTAGTGAGATTGTCCATGCCAGCCTTCAGAGCAGTAACTTCCTCACGCAGCTCGCGATTCAATTGTTCTAAGTTGTCCATCTTCCTTCTGAAATTAGCTCGAGTGTTGTAGTGGTGAGACAACTTGCTGAACGAAGTAAAGAAGCTTGGTAAGACACATGGATATGCATAAAAAATGCAAGAAATATGTGAAATATGATGCATGATATGTGTTGTACCCCAAAATTTTCCCTCTCATTTATCAAATATTTTTTCACAAGATCTCCTTGGGTTCAAGACTGCACAAGAATTGATCAGCTCAAGACACCTCCTTAAGCACTGATGACTGAAATTAGGGTTTGAGATTGCACAAGGATAATTGAACTTTCAATGCCTCATATGACTTTCATGGATCATTAAGTACCCCCAAAATTACTCATGTCAAGTTTCAAGCCTTGGATCACATTTTTGCTCAGTCAATTGAGCAGTTGACCTAAAAATCAGCTGTATTGGGGAAAAAGTCAACTGTGGCCAATTTACAGTCAAACTTCATAATTTTTAATCCACATCAACATTATAAACTCATGTTTATCATTTGATCAAGTTTGGACCACAATTCCTTAAGAAATTTGATCAAATCATCAAAAGGGCAAAATGGTCAAAATTAGGGTTTTGACTAAGAAAGGGAAATTTCTGATTTTTGGCCTTGAAAATGGTTGATTAGTTTGAGTAATGATCTTAAGAGTTCAATTGTATCATTTTGACCTAATGGCATGACTCAAAACATTTCTCAAGATCAATTGGATTGATAGTTGATTTTCAGTCGACTAATCAAAAGTCAATTGTACACTGAAAAGTCAAACTTTGACTTTTTGGTCAAAATCAAGTGTCAAAAATCACAATTCATCAAAACATGTCAAAATATGAAACTTGTTCATCAAGAAATCAAAAAGTCAAGATTTCATTTTAAAAAGTGAAAGTTTTCAAACTTATAAATTTTTCTAAGTATGGAAAACTTCATGTTTTTTCACAACTTTGAGCCAATATTTCACCATGATGCAAGATGATTCAAAAGAAACTTTCAATATTAAAGTTATAGAACTCCATGAGATCTACAACATTTATTTACACAAATTCTCCTATAAATGCTTGGATTTGAAGTTATTAATTCATGAAGTCATGGTCTTGAAATTAAACCCTTAGTGAAATTTTGCCCTAGTTTAGGCAGGATTTTGACCTAACTTCATGGAAATTTTTTATATAGTTCCAAGGGGAATTTTAAAAATTGATTCAAAGAGGGGTTGTAGAGCACATTACAAGATTTCTAAAATGTCAAAGAAATCCTTGAGATCATTCTTGAGCAAGGAGAATCGAAGAGAGGAAGTTAGAGTTTCAAACTAAAATTATAGGTCATTTTGTGATGAACAAAGATTCAAATCTCAAACCTATGTTGCATAATATCTGCTTTACAGGCCTCAAACTTGTTAGGAACTCCATAATTAAATGCTTGCACAGCTGTTAGAGGCTTCAACTCAAGCATTCAATGCAATGCCCATGCTTTATGTCCATTTTAGGAAGAAAGGGCACAATGCCATTTTGAAAAAGTAGCTTTATACATAAAACTTGTTCTTGAGCCTTGCAATGGTTTTATTCTGATCATACACGACCTATAACTCAAAAGAAGGTTGTCTCAAGCCTCACAATCACTCAGCCCATGCTTGTACTTCATCTTGGAACCATACTTTCACTTTTCTTCAAAATCAAGTAACATAGCAATCAGTCTAGAGCTTGTACTTCTGACCCTCTCAAGCACTCAAACCTTCTCATTACTTATGTACAAGTCCTTGGCAACAAAACACGCGCATGCTTAAGCCCGAAAACTCCAAAGAACTCATAACTGTATCACATGCCTCCATTCTTGCAAAACCTGACCAAAAGTTTGAAACTCACATCTCCCTCGTGCGTTTTCAAGCCTTTTGTTCCTAAAGCTTCTAAACATCATTTAGAACTCATCCCACACCCTGTTACAAGACTGTAACACCATTAACACCATCCTCCATTTTCAAAAAAAGAGCTTTGCACTTGGACTTCTCCAGCATGATTCAGCCACCTCCAATACAAACTAAGCATTGCATTAGCTAACTGGGACCTCATTGGAGCTATTTTGATCATCATAACACCTTGAGGAGTGCTCAAACTCAGAACACGGTTTCCAGTTTTTAGGTAAGTTTCCTTAACTTGGAACTCTTCATACAAGCATCATTAATGTTTAATTTGTTAATGAAAAATATAGATACCATTGCCCTGAAGCTAGCCACGCCCATAGTTTTCATTTATATTGCTTGAGCTTAGAGAATTTTAAGATTGAAATTTATGGAAAAGTTAGGGTTCAGATTAGGGCCATTAAAATTCATGTTTTTCTTTGATCTATAGTTTTAATTCTTTACATTTATGAAATCGTGAGG
Source organism: Vicia faba (assembly GCA_948472305.1). NCBI lineage: Eukaryota > Viridiplantae > Streptophyta > Magnoliopsida > Fabales > Fabaceae > Vicia > Vicia faba. The sequence goes on along the minus strand of OX451736.1, from coordinate 1,400,096,615 downwards.
AAATTTGCCACAAGATTCATGTTTATACTTTTGCAAATGGATGAGAAATGAGCAAGATGCAGGTGGTCAGGCCAGGCGCGAGGTTGAAGATGAAGTTTGCCTTCAGGAAGCAGTTTCTAATATATATTTATGGTTTGACATAAGTTAACAGATGTATCACCGCCCCAATGGTTAAAGCGTGCACATGTCACCCTTAGGTCCCGGGTTCAAGCCCCATCGTGACCTTTTTGCATTTTTTTTCATTTTTTTGACATTTTCTTTTTTTTTGCAGCGCTTGGGCCAGCAGTTTGGGCCTGACTTTTTTCTTACAATACTCCATGTTTCACTTATTAACCTCCTTGTTTCTATTTTTTTATTACATTTTATTTTTACTATTTTATCTTTTATTATTATTATTATTATTATTATTATTAATATGATTATTATTATTATTATTTTCATTACTAAAAACACCAAAAATATTTATATTTTTTATTTTATTTTTATTTAGTTTATTTTTCATAAAACTAAAAGAGCAAAAACATTTCTTTTACATTTTTTTAATAATTAAATTTACCCTTTTTTTTACTTAGATAATTTAATTGTAATTATTATTATATTATATTATTTATTTTTCTTGTAAATTAAAATCAATTTATAATTTAGGATTTTTATTTAATTATTTTTATTTACTAATTTAATTAAATTCACAGAAAACTCTAAATAACTTGTTTCCCTTAAATTAATTATTTTACTAACTTAACCTTAATTTTCTTTTTTAGTTAATTATTTTATCTTAGTTAATTAGGTCAAAAACCCCTTTTCATAAAAAACAAATAAAGAATCACATTTCTTTTTACATTTACATTCTTGTATTTTTACTTATTCAATTTTGTACATTTATTCAAATTCAATATGGTTGTAATAATTATTTAGATTTAATTTCTTGCAAATCCCTGTTTGTAATTTGTACATCCCCCTCCCCTAAGTGATGTAATAGCTTAGTATTTTTATCTTCCATAATTTAAATGCTTTATATACAAATGCTAGTAATTAGGGTTTGTATGGAAAGATTAAAATCAATGCTTAGCAAACCCTAATCAAAGACAAATCAAGCATGTAAATCAATACACTTGCACACAAATACACCTAGGGTAAATCCACTTGGTTGCCTTATAAAAATGGCCATATTATGCATGTGAGGTATCTTAGCAAAAACAAGAAAAATACGAGATCATAGTCCATCCATGACGTTATCTATGTTGCCTTTCAAAATGATCTTAGTCCCTAAAGGAAATGCTAAGATACTGTGAGGGCAAAAGTGAAAGAACTAAATTTTAATGATTGTCAAAACCCCATCTGTGTAAATATTCCTTGCTTCAAACAGGTGAAAATGAGAAACATTAAAAACAAGCATTTATCTTAAAACAGACTGCATGAGCCGGCTCATAGATCCTCAGGTCGACTCATGAGAAGAAGTTCTTGTCTTGGAAACTTCCGGGAAGGAGCACTCCTCCTCTATGCGTTGATGCATGGTTCTGGGAGAACATGAGTCGGCGCATCAGGGAATGAGTTGACGCATGAATGAAGAAATTTCAACCTCTCTCGCTCGGGAAGGCGCACGCCTTCTCTATGTGTCGACACATAGTTCTGGGAAAACATGAGTCGGCGCATCAAAACAATGAGTCGACGCATAAATGAAGGAACTTCAATCTCTCTCCCGCTCGGGAAGGCGCACGCCTTCTGTATACCCTGCATGAGTCGACTCATCGCTAAATTGTCTTAATTTTTTGCTATGTTGTTACATCATGGGAATGACTTATAAATATTGTTTTGGCCTCTGTTTCAAACTAACAAGAAAAAGTGAAAGATATACGCAAGAGTTCTCTTCATCTTCAACCTCTCATCAATCATCAACAACTACACACAATAATTCTTGTTGATCAAGTTCTTGGGATTGTGTTGATAACGTCCGAATTGAAAGTGCAATTTCAGATTTGGGTTGAGATATTTGTGGGTTTTTTCTTGAATAAAACCATTGGGGTTTTGTCTTCCAAAATTGGTGGGTTTTATCACAAATCTTTGCTTCATTGAATTCAGCCGAGCTAAGGGATTGGAAGATCGTGGAGTGTTCAATCGGGTAGCGGTAACCGGAGGATTGTGAAGAAGGATTTGGGGCCAAAGATTCTTGAGTACAAAATCATTCAAGGTAGAAGGAGTTTTTGTTCAAGATTTGGCATACTTGATTCATCTGGAATCAAGGGAAGAGGAGTGCAACATATAAGATTCATCAAGTGATTTTTAATTGTGGTTATTGTATCTTCTCTTACAAACTTTGCAAAATTAATTTCATATCCTAATTCTATATTCTAGAATTGGGGGCAGAGTAGCCCACGCGAGGACGACGGGGTGAACTGCCTTAACAAATACCGTGTCCAATTTAGTTTTCTGCATTTGATTTCTATTTGCTTAAATTTGTGAGTTATCAATTTTCTTATGCATACAAAATAATTGTAGTGATAAACTAAAATTTAAAGCTCATATAGCATTCATTCGAATTGTTATAATCACTAAAATTTGAGTATAACCAAACCTTGTGTAGTACGTACACCAAGTGTTTGGTGAATTTACAACTCACAAATTTCCCTTATCTTCTTCGCAACTAATTGGTAATAACTTTAACCTTGTTAAACTTGCTAAAGCGATTCATCATATTCATTTTTAATTATGATTCTATTCTCATCATTTTCATCAAATTAGTTTGCATATCTGATCTTTCCAATACATAAAGTTTAGACGATCAGATTCAAGGTTGTCGCTCTCTGATAAAAATAATTTTACAAAACACGCAAATTTTTAAAGGGATCTATTCAACCCCTCCTTCTAGATCCGTCACATCGTCTAACAAGTGGTATCAGAGCACTGGTTTATCCAGTGCTTCACATACAACTTCTAGAAATGGATTGTGATCTAAAAGGGGCGTACAATAGAGCACCCGTTTTCATAGGTGAAAATTACAGCTATTGGAAAGATTGTATGTGTGTCCATATCACCTCTGTTGATATGAAAATATGGAAGGTTATCCAAGATGGGACAGTTGCAATAACTATGCAAAATGCTGCCGGGATAACCGTTCCTAAACCGAAAGCACAATGGGATGAAAAAGATGAGAAAAATTATGCCTATGACTGGAAAGCACGAAACATGCTCATAGAAGCTCTAGGAGTTGATGATTATTTTCGGGTCTCACATTGCGCTATGGCTAAGGAAATATGGGACGCTTTACAAGTCACACATGAGGGCATAAATGATGTAAAATTTGATAGAATCAATACTTTGACGCAAGAGTTTGATCTCTTTCGCATGGAGCAAGGTGAAACCATCGCCGACATGCAAAAGAGATTCTCTCATATAATGAATCGCTTGCATACACCAGGTCATGTAATTTCCAATTCTGTTGCTACTAATAAAATTTTGAGATGTCTTAGAAGGGATTGGCAACCTAAAGTTACGGTAATTAAGGAAGCCAGTGATCTAAATACTTTGGATCTCACAACACTATGGGGTAAGCTTCAAGAACATGAGCAAGAGCTTATGAGCCTTGGAAAGCATGAAAAGAAAGAAAATAAGGAAAAGTCAAGGGACTTGGAAAATAAGTCTATAGCACTAAAAGCTTCAAGCTCCAAGTCATCCACCTCAATTTCGTGTGAAAGTGAATAAAGTGATGACGGTGAGAGTCCGGATGAGGATATGGGTTTGTTCATAAGAAAATATAATAGATTCCTCCGGAAAAAAAAGAAATTCAGCATTCAGATGATAATCTCATTAATTATAGACGCCACTCTCAACCAAGCAAGCAAGATGAAAATAAGAAGTCTAAGACACGAGGATCATGCTACCATTGTGGCAAACCCAGTCATTACAAGCCGGATTTCCCCTATTTGAAGAAAGACAAAGCCAAGGCCAAAAATCAAAAGAAACCAACCAAAGCTAGAAGAGCATACATTGCTTGGGAGAGTGATAGTGATTCCTTAAGTAAAGGTTTCCCAAGTGATGAATAAGAAACGGTCAATCTTTGTCTATGGCTCATCATCATAAGAAAAAGAATGTAACTCATGCTAAGTATGATCATGTTGATAAAATGTCTTATTTAGAGTTGTTAAATTCCTTCAATATTTTACACCAAGAGGCAAAGGAAGCTTTCAAACACCTAGCCTTAAACAAGAAAATATTTTTATATCTAGAACAAAAGGTTTCCAATTCTGAAAAGGAATTAGAAGCTCTTAAAACATCTATGGTAGAAAGTATTGAAGGAAATCTGAAAAAGAAGAGAGACCTTGGTTTAATTGGCATGGATGTGAAACTTGTCATGTTTGGCAAAAAGAAGTTAGAACTCTCAAAGCCAAACTAGACAAAGCTTTACAACCTAAGATTACGTTTTCTATCGATCGCTCAAACTTCAGAAAAAGTATGATTAATCCATATCAAAAATATACCTACGAAGTAAGGGATTAAGATAGCAAGAGTATATCTCACTTAGATATGTCTTGCCTATATTGTTGCAAGAAGGGACATACCATTAGTAAATGTCGATTTAGGAGACTATTAGTTCCTAAAGGAATATATCAATGGTTCCCCAAAGGCAACAAATGTTTAACTCACACTCAAGGACCCAATGAATGTTGGATACTTATCTCCCATGTTTGATATTTCAGGTGGAATGTCTTGAGCCTCTCGAGAGAAGATGGTTTCTCGATAGTGGTTGCTCAAGACACATGACGGGTGACATTTTGCTATTCTTTGACTTTGTGGAAAATAAGAAAGGTTTTGTTACTTATGGTGATAACAACAAGGGAGCAATACTCGGTAAAGTTAATGTAGGTAATCCCTCATCCACCACTATCTCAGATGTCCTATTAGTTGAAGGCCTTAAACACAATCTTATTAGCATTAGTCAATTATGCGACAAAGGTTATAAAATTTCTTTTCTAAAGGATGAATGCATAATCGAACATAATGATAAGAAAGAGGATGTGTTTAAGGGATTGAGGGTAAATAATGTATATATGCTTGACTTGAATGATGTGTCCCTAACAGGTGCTAAATGCTTAGTCACCATGAGTGAAGACTCATGGCTTTAGCATAGGCGATTAGCACATGTTAACTTTGATTTGCTAAATAAAATCATATCTAAATATCTTGTGATTGGCTTATCCAAAATCAAATTTTGAAAAGATCATCTATGTGATGCTTGTCAAATGGGTAAACAAACACGTGTCTCTTTTAAATCTAAAAATGTCATCTCTACAACGAAACCACTTGAACTCCTCCATATGGACCTATTTGGAACATCTAGAATTAAAAGTCTAGGTGGAAATTATTATGGCTTCGTTATAGTCGATGACTACTCTAGATTTTGTTGGATGATATTCTTAGCAAACAAGAGTGACACTTTCTATGCTTTTGAAAAATTTGCCAAATTATCTCAAAACAAGTTGAATACAAAAATTGTTAGCATCTGAAGTGACCATGGAGGCGAATTCGAAAATTAATTTTTTGATGAATATTGCGAAAGAAATGGAATTGATCATGATTTTTCTGCTCCTAGAACACCTCAACAAAATGGATTTGTTGAGCGTAAAAGTCATGTTCTAGAAGAACTTGAGAGAACTATGATCAATGAACATGGTCTTCCAAAATACTTTTGGGACGATGCCATCAATACCACTTGATATGTGCTAAATAGGATCTTGATACGTCCTATGCTCAACAAAACACCGTATGAACTTTTGAAAGGTAGAAAACCAAATATTTCTCATCTCCATGTCTTTGGTTGTAAATGTTTTGTATTAAATAATGGAAAAGAAAATCTTGGAAAATTTGACTCAAAAGCCGATGAAGGTATCTTTCTCGGATACGCTCAATCTAGAAAACCATATAGGGTATTTAATAAAAGGTTACAAATTATGGAAGAATCTGTACATGTTTCCTTTGATGAATCATGTCCAAAAATGGTCGAAAAGGGTGTTTCTTTTAATGGTGCAGGTGCTTCTTCGGAAAGGATACTCAATGATCAAGGTGAAGAGAGTAATGAGCCCATACTTGAGAAAGAAAAAGGGGAGATGGATCATGTATCTAGCAAAGAAGAAGAAGTCACTCAACCAACAAATGAAATAACTCCTCCTTTGGAGTGGAAAGAAACCAATGATGACCCTATTGAGAACATTCTTGGACACATATCAAAGGGAGTAACTACACGGTCTAAGATAAGTAACTTTTGTTATCGTTTCGCATTCGTACCCCAAAATTTTCTCTCTCACTTATCAAATATTTTCTCACAAAGATCTCTCTTGGTTCAAGACCGCACTAAGGTTGATCAACTCAAGACACCTCCTTAAGCACTGATGACTAAAATTAGGGTTTGAGATTGCACAAGGATAATTGAACTTCCAGTACCTCATATGACTTCCATGGATCATTATAGACCCCCAAGATTACTCATGTCAAGTTTCAAGCCTTGGATCACACTTTTGCTCAGTCAATTGAGCAGTTGACCTAAAAATCAGCTATATTGGAGAAAAAGTCAACTTTGGCCAATTTACAGTCAAACTTCATAATTTTTGATCCACATCAACATTATAAACTCATATGTATCATTTGATCAAGTTTGGACCATAATTCTTCAAGAAATTTGATCAAATCGTCAAAAGGGCAAAATGGTCAAAATTAAGGTTTTGACTGAGAAAGGGCAATTTCTGATTTTTTTTTTTAACCTAGCAAATGGTTAGTTGGTATGAGGCATAATCTTAAGAGTTCAATTGCATCATTTTTACCTAATGACATGACCCAAAACATTGCTCAAGATCAATTGGATTGATAGCAAATGTTCAGTCAACTGATCAAAAAGTCAAATGTACACTGAAAAGTCAAACTTTGACTTTTAGGTCAAAATCAAGTTTCAAAGATCAAAATTCATCAAAACATGTCAAAATATGAAACTTATTTATCAAAAAATCAAAAAGTCAAGATTTCATTTTGAAAAGTCAAAGTTTTGTAACTTAGAAATCTTTCTAAGTGTTTAAAACTTCATATTTTTTTACAACTTTGAGCAAATTTTTTACCATGATGCAAGATGATTCAGAACAAACTTTCAACATGAAAGTTGTAGATCTCCATGACATCTACAACATTTCTTCACATAAATTCTTCTAAAAGTGCTTGGATCTCAAGTTATTAATTCATGAAGTCATAGTCTTGAAACTAAACACTTAATGAAATTTTGCCCTAGTTTAGGCAGGATTTTGACCTAACTTCATGGCACTTTTTCATATAGTTCCAAGTTAAATTTTCAAAAGTGATTCAAAGAGGGGTTGTAGAGCACATTACAAGCTTTCCAAAATTTCCAAGAACTCCTTGAGATCATTCTTGAGCAGGGAGAATCGAAGAGAGGAAGTTAGGGTTTTTAAACTTGAATTACAAGTCATTTTTTATGAACACATGAACCAAATCCATGCTAGGCTGCATAATATTTTATTTGCAGGCCTCAAACATGTTTGTCACTCCATAATTAAATGTTTACACAACTGTTAGAGCTCTGATCCAAGCAATTGAGTTATTATCCAAGTTGCATTTCCATTAATGGCACAAAGTTAACATTGCCATTCTTGTAAAGCAAGCTTTTTGCATAAAGTCCATTCTTGAGCCTCTAACTTGTTCCCTCTGATAACAGTCTATCCACAAAGTTAGAAGCAATTATGTTTAAAGCATAACCACTATATCTTAGCAAGTACACAAGATTTTGAAACTTGAATTTCTCAAAAATCACATGTTATGCATAAACTTGTGATTTTTAATTCTGATCAATAACCAGTCTCCAAACTTGTTGCTTATAAATAGAGTCACTATTTGTGAGCTAGGACACGAGCTTAAGCACCCTGAAACACTCTCAAACTCCCTCTAGCCATAAATTGCACTAAAAACTCCATTAATACACAGTTTTGACCTTAAACTTGTATCTTTCATTTCCCTCAAATTCATTCCTAAAGCTTCCTTACATCAAATACAAACCATCCCTGACCCTGTTTCATAACTGTAACTCCATCTTCATCAACCTCCATAACCAAAAATAGAGCTCTGCAAGTTGACTTCTCCAGACCATTCCAGCCACCCATTGCTCAAGCTAATCATTGCATTAGCTTCCTGGGAACTTGAGGAAGTTAACCTGATTATTGCAGCACCTTGAATCAAGCCCATTTGCATTTCATGATTTCCAGTTTTGAGGTATTTTTCTTGAACTTATATCTTCATATTTAGGCATTGCTATGCTTACATTTGTGAAGATAAAATGTAGACATCATTGCCCTGAAACTATACATGTCCATAGATTTCATTTATTTTGATTGAGCTAGGAGAATTTTGAGTTTGAACTTTCTGAAATATTTAGGTCAGAATTTGGTACTTTCAAAAATTATCATTCATCTTTGATTTATAGTTCATGATATTTATATGGTTGGATTCGTATGAAAAAATGGGGCAACTTTCATATTTACATTTTTGCAAATGGTTGAGAAATGAGCAAGTTGCAGGGCTTCTGGCTGGAGGTTGAAGATGAAGTATATCTAGGGCAAGATTTGTGTTATATATTTGTTGTTTTACATAAGTTAATGGATGTATCACCACCCCCAGTGGTTAAAGCGGGCGCCTGTCACCATGAGGTCCTGGGTTCAAGCCCCAACGTGACCTTTTTCCATTTTTTCCACTTTTTTGACATTTTTTGTGTTTTTGCAGCGCCTGGGCCATCCTTTGGGCCAGACTTTTTTTCTCAAAATACCCCTTGTTTCACTTATCAACCTCCCTAACTTATTTTTATTTTATTTTATTTTTTTTACTTTTTTTATCTTTTATTTATTATTATTATTATTATTACTATCATTATTATTATTATTATTATTTTCATTAATCATGGAAAATCCAAAATATTTTATTTATTATTTACACTTATTTATTTTATTATAAAACAAAAATACTAAAAACATTTTCTTTTAACAAATTAATTTCTTTTTTAATAATCAATATTTAGACTTAAGTTTAATTATTATATTATTTACTTGTAAATTAAAATTAACTTAGAATTTAGGTTTCTCTTAATTAATTATTTTTCTCATTTTATTTTTTATTAATTTAAAACCTTTTTCTTAAAAACCCTAAAAAAACTTGTTTTCTTTAAATTAATTTAGTTTGCTATTTTAATATTAATTTTCCTTTTTTTAGTTAATTATTTTATTTTTATTTTAATTAAGTTTAAAAAAACCCTTTTCATGAAAATCAAACAAAAATCATTTCTTTTTCCATTTATATTCTTGTATTTATACATTATTATTTATTCAATTATCTGTACATATTCAATATGGTTTTAATATTATTTAGATTTAATTTATTGCAATATTCCCCATTTGTAATTTGTATACCCCCTCCCCTAAATGATGTAATAGCGTAGTAATTTTAAATTCTGCAATTTATCGCTTTATATACAAATGCTAGTAATTAGGATTTTGTATGGAAAGACTAAAACCAACAAATAGCAAACCCTAATCAAAAATAAATCAAGCATGAAAATCAATACACTTGCACACAAATACCCCCTAGGGTAAATCCACTTGGTTGCCTTATAAAAATGGCCATATTACGCATGTGAGGTATCTTAGCAAAGACAAGCAAAATACAAGATCATAGTCCCTCGATGACGCTGTCAAAAGTTGCCTTTCAAAATGATCTTAGTCCCTAAAGAAAATGCTAAAATATCTTGCAACATTGCTAATCATGGTTATACGATGACCCACGCCCGTCCCTTTTACATCCAAAGATAGGGTTACTTACCAAATCAATGGTAAGATAACAATGTCAAAGGAAAAAGGAAATGAATAAGAAAGACTTTTGAGTAGGTAGAATGCTCTTAGTTACTTGCTCCATTTCAAAATAAAACATCCTTTCTATTTTCAAAATAAACATTTTCACTTCCAAAACATCTTTCAAAAATTGAAAACATTTTCAAAAGATCAACACCTTTGTATACATTCTTACGAACGAGAATCATTACAAAATTTTGCCTAAACAATGGCCTCTTTTCAAAAATACTTTCAAAAACCACACAAAGCATATTTTCAAACAAAAGCAAGTGATCTAGTAAGAAACTAAGAGCCCATGGAAAACCATGGATGAAAGGGGTGTTAATACCTTCCCTTTTCATAATCTACCCCTCGAACTCAAGAAACAATCTCAAAGGTCTTTCCTGTGCTTTTTCACCTTTCCTTTTGGATAAAAGAAAAGTCGGTGGCGACTCTTTCTAAACCACAACATTTGCGATCAAACGCAAAACACCCAAGTCATTTCTCCCATCGTATCACAGTCCCCAAGCATCAAGGCTTCTAATCCTAAGTCTGAGAGATTCACAACTCCATAATGTCAAGGATAGTAACCAGATAGTCTAAGTAACCTTAAAGTTTTTTAATGTTCAAGTTAATTATTAAGTGTCTTCAAAAGAAATTAAAATCTCAAATGAGCAAAGATAAAATAACATAAAGATAAATTCTCAAGTGAGCAAAAGGAAAATGGTATGAAATGTAAATGCTGAAGTAAATGGTACATAAAAATAAAGGCACAAAATAAAGGTATAAAGTAAAGTTAATTGCTAGTGAATTAGAAGTTAAAGAGTTAGTTGAATGACCATCTTGAAACTTTCTTTTGAAAACTCATCAGAAGATTGATAAAATCAAAGCTTCTCAACAATAGGTTTCATTTGCTTTTTTTAGGTATATCAGTCATTTCAAGTGCTCAAAGCAACCACATATGATCAATGATGTTCAAATGATTCACTTAAACCAAAATTCATGAAGCTTATTAGAGGATTGATAGAATCAAAGCCTCATAACAATTCACTTCAAATTTATTGGATCAAAGGTTTCAAATTAAACATACTTGGGCTTGCAAACATAGGTTTGGGCCATAAATGGTCACTTTTCGAATCAGGACAAATTTAACGCTATGTTAAGAAATCGGAAGTGGACTTATGTAAAATTCACACCTATTTTGAGGTCGGTCAATAACAATCTATGTACAAAACATGTTAGAGAAATGATATGTAGATTATTCTCCAAAAACATGTAGCACAAGTAAAAACAAGAAAGGGATAAGATGAAGAGGGAAGGGAATGAATCAGATGAAACTAGGGTTTCAAATATCATCAACATCATTCATCCATTTTGTTGGATTTTGTTTCTCAACCTATCAACACTTAAGATCCAATGAGGTTGAGGAACTTTCCCAAAAAGAACACTCAAATGTCTCCAAATCAGGACCAATAAAAAAATATTTAATATAAAAAAAATTTGAATGATTTAAAAAGGAAATAATTGGTAAATTACACAACATGTATTAAAACACAAAATAAAAATCCTAAAAAAATATCAGAAGTTAAACATAAGTCATAAAGTGTTGACAAAAAATTTTAGAATTTTTTAAAGTCATAAACTATTTTTAAAATTTAAAGAAATAAGCAAAATAAACCAAAAATTTTGAAAAACAGTAAAATCAAAAATATAAATAAAATGAGATCACTAATATTTATCAAGAGGTCATTGGATCCTTCCATAATTTTTTCAAAATTTTAAAATCACGAAAAATATTTATAAACAATTAAAACAAGTCAAATAAAGTGAAAAATCATAAAAAATACCAAATCACAAAATAAAATTTTGAAAAAGTAAAAATCGGAAAGATAAAAATCAAAAGTATTTATGATAATTTTTTAACAATTTTAGAAGTTGAAATGATTTTTTTATGAATTTTTGAAGTTTAAAACAATTAAATCAAAAATTAGAAAATTTTAATAAAACCAAAATAAATGTGGTGCGTTGGATTCAGCTCACTTATACACGCTGGAAAATTCAAGGGGGTTGAGAGTAGGATGTGTGGTGATCATCACTGAAATGCGCGCAGGCAACACAAAAAAATCCAACCAATCAGATTAAAACGCTTGGTTGTGTATCATTGGTTGAAGAACGACACATAGGTCTTCTTCGACCTCCAACCTCCTGCAACTAGGGCAAAATACATATCCTTAAATCTGTAAATGTAAGCTTTCATAATGATACTATTAGATGCGTCTACTTGAGACGATCACGACCATATGCTCGCGAAAAAAATTATTATAGCTCACTACTCAGGGACCTTTTTAGATTCATTCTTATTTGCATTTGGAAGATGAGGTCACAAAATTTACAATGTGACGAGAAAGGTATCATTTGGAGATCTAAGCAAAAAGTTACATCACTTTGAAATCATGAAAAAAAATCTGACTTTTGTACTTAGAAATATTTTTAAGTATGGGACCTCAAAATGACCTATAATGTTCTTCAAAGTTACATGCCTTTCCACTCAAAATTAGCTCATGATTCTTGTAGATGAATGAAGTAGACCCTTTGAATTAAATTATGGAATTGAGATCACTCAAAAATCATAAATATTGAAAGAGTTATGGTCTTTGGAAGATGATGAACAAATTTGGGGAAACTCATAAAAGACCTATAATCTTTTCAATTGTTAAATAACTTTCCAAGCCTTTTCAAGCCTTGCATATTGAAACAAAGTTGTAGTAGACATCCCAAAGATTATTGTAGAAAAATAATGAGCTCAAGGAGATAAAAGATGACCAAGTTATGATCCTTTGAAGTCACACGAGAGAATTTGATAGCTTTCCCAAAGGACTTGTAATCTTTCTCAACCATTAGTGATCTTCCACTCAAAAATAACCTTAGATCCTTCAAGAGAACTTGTTAAGGACCCTTTAAAGAGAATAATGACTTTGGAATCTGTTGTACCCCAAAATTTGCTCTCTCATTTTTCATAGAGAACACAACCCTAGGGTTTCTCAGATATTCAAGTTGGCTCAGGAATCGATCAGACAGATTTTCTCCTGTGGCCGTAAACCAGCAATTAGGGTTTTTCTTACAATTCTCAAAAGAAATGAATTCTCAAAGATCCAATTGGCTTTCACATGTTTTCATGCTTTCTCAAGTTTACTGAAAAGACAGTGTTTGTTCTCAAGGTTAACCAGATGATTTGTGTCTTTTAAAAAAACATTTGCTTGTTTAGGAAATGGAATGGACAATGCGTGTTTGTTAGGAATACAGTTGCAAGATTACAAGATTATGGGAATTTAAGTTATCAGATTGGAGCGTTTTGTTTCAATTGTTTTGATTGGGCATTCAAAAAATCAAATAGGATGCAAAGAGAGAATTATAAGTTATTAACAGTAAAGGGTTGTAATGGACACTAGAATATCTCATAAGACTTTCTCCATTTATTTCAAAATTTGTTACAAAAACAATTTATTATTTAAATACTTTAGGTTTTACAACTTATTGTATTTAATAAAATAAATTAGTACAATTGATTGAATGTTTCTGTCTAAATTACAAAGAAAAAAAATGAATCTAGGCCTAAGGTTGACTGAGCTTCATTTGCTTCCATGCTTGCCACAGAGTCTCTTGCTTCCCCTGCTTTGCCACCATCCAGGTTTGCTCACATGAAAACAAAAGACAGAAAAATAGTTAGTACAGTTAATTGGACATGAGTAAGAATTTTCAAAAGAAAAAAAAAGTGTTCATCATTAAACTTTGCAATTTGGAATCAGAGGGCTATTTTTAATTCATCACATTTTTATTTTCTCTATTTGCAAATCACAAGAGAGTTATTTTTCTTGGTTCACAAAAAGAAGAAATAAGAAATGCAAGCAAGTTGTCCAAACAAAACAAATGTAGCAAATTTATCCAAACAAACAGAATAATACAAACTGAATGCAAGCAAGCTGCACAAGCTGCACAAGCTAGGCAACAAACAGCAAAGCTATCCAAACAAGTGCAAATGCAGCAAGGTTGTCCAAACAAACAGAAGGCGCAAAACAGGGCCAAACAAGCAGCAAAATGGCAAGCAAAAAACAGCAAGAACGAGGCAACAAGCTAGCACCATACAAACATCATCAACAAAATGAAAGTATAGCAGTATAATAACCAAGTCAAACAAGCAAGAGGCTTGTTCAATTAGCCCAAATCATCATTTTCCAGTTATTTGCAAACTTTTCAGAAAAAAGGTGAAAGAGCAATTGACTCTTAGGGTCATTGAGAGAGAGAGAGAGAGAGAGAGAGAGAGAGAGAGAGAGGAAAGAAGTCACCTAGGGATGCACAGCCTTGCTGCCTTGATTGCCACAATTGCATAAGAATTGCTTGAAAACAAAAACTGCAACAAAAAGAGCATAAGAACAATATGCCAAATATACAAAATCTGGTGGTTTTCCCACCATTTTGAATAGAAATTCAACTAAAGCCACATGAATATAACAGTAAGCAAAAGGCTGGAGATAGGGAGATAGAAAACATTTTTATCAAAGTCCAAAAAAAACTTTCAAAACATAATCAAAATCCAAAACTCCCAGCATCCATCCTCAAACCTCAAACCATCAAAGCAAACATGTTAAACACTTCAAAACCAAAGCAAACCTGTTAAACTGTAAACATACAAACCAATATTCAAACCTGTCCAACAAGTTCAAACCACAAAAAAACCCCAAAACTGTCAACAAATCCTCAAACCATCTTCCATTAAACCTATAACCAAAACCTGTTAACAAATATTCCAAGCCATCCACAAAAAGTCACAAACTTGTAGCAACAGCAAGCCAAAATATTCAAACTTCCAAACTGTCAACAAAAATACCAAAACCTCCAAAACTGTTAAGGTCCAAAACTGATAAACCTCAAGTTTTCAAAACATCCAAACCAAAAATCACAAGACCTCCAAATTGTCAAACCAACCTTCAAACTGAAACACAACCTTCAAACCTGTCAAAACCAAATTGTAACAACCAACCTTCAAACTGCCCAACCTCAAAACAAATCTCAAACAAACATACAAATCAAAAACCAGAAAAAACTCATCAAACCTGTTGAAAACTAACATCAAAAACATAACCAAAAAAACACAGTAACAACCTCAAATACCAAAACATATCCAACACAAACCCAGAAAACAAGAAACAAATCTCAAACATCATCAAATAAATATCCAGCAAACATCATCAAATCATTATCATCATCAAATCATTATCATCAGCAAACACCATCAAATAACATCATCATCATTTAACCAAGAAGATAGAAAAAAAGGTTACCAGAAGCGCACCTTCAATCATCATCTCTTCCCCTTTGCAAACCCCGCCACCAAGGAGCATTTCCCTCAGTCTCACCATCCCCTGTTCATTTCACAGAAAGTTCCAAAGGTATGGATTCTTCACCTCCCTCATAAACCATTTCCTGCATCTCAATAGACAATAAGCCTGATTAAACAGAAAAACATGAACAAAACCAATGAAACTGTTAAGCTTTAAATGAAAAATAACATCACCTTTTCAAGAAACAAAACCATTAGCGTTTGGTTAGGAGATGAGAGAGAGAGAGCTCCGGCAAAGGAAGGTTGAGGGGAAGATCAGATAAGCACAAATTTCAAACCTCTTAGACATAAGTTCATTTCAAACTTAGGGTTTCCGAAAAAGGCGCAAATCAGGTTGAATCAAAGAGGCCAAGGGTCGTTTCGCTCATGAAATTAGGAGGAGATAATCGGTGAGATAGTAACAGAGATGGAAAGATGAACAAAAATTGGAAGAGATGGATGAGAGAAGGTGAGAACGGCGTCGTTGTACAAAAGGCGTAAGAACCCTAAAATTCGTTTAAGCTTTCCCTAATCAACATCTAAAACAGAGTTAATACATTGGGCCTGTTTTTTTTGTTCAAATCCCCTGAAGCCCACGCTTTTGCTAACCCACCCCCCTTATGCCTGTTTTAGTTTCAACAATAACCACTACTCTCTTTTTGGGCCTCACCCCAAGTCAACCTCCTAAGCCCATTTTTATTTCTTCTTGTTATTTTTTCTTCTTCTTATTTTTATTTGTTAACAAATTACTAACATAACTTAAAGTTTTTTTATTAAATTGATTTAAGTTTTTTGTAAGTTAATTTTTTATCATTTTGTTTTTCTTTATTTATTTAATTTTGTTTTAAATTGATAAGATAAAACACTAAAAAAAACAATAATTTATTTTAGTTCCTTTTCTTTAAATTTACATAATTAATAAAAATACAAAAATAATAATAAAGATTATAATTCAAATCAATTTCTTTTTAGAATAGGTTTTATTTTTCTTTTTCAAGTAAATACATTTCATTTCATATTTTGTTGACCTAATTTCATAAATTGTCATAGCTCTATATTAAATCGCACAACAATTCGATTTGGTTGTATTGTTTGATATTTGGACATTGCTATTTCACTTGATTCATCCCCATTTGTAACAATTGTACCCCCATTCCCGAACATTTTGTAATAGCGTAGAATTTTAATTCCCGCAATTTACTACTTTTCATATACTGCATAGTAATTAGGCATGTATGGAAAGATTCAAAAATCAATCGCTAGATGACCTAATCCAAGAATAAATAACTTGAAACCAACACACTTTTTCACACGTGCACCTCTAGGGTAACCTCGCTTGTTGCCTCAGAAATACAATCATGTCCCTCAAATATGGCATGCTTTAGCAAATGACCCTTCAATAAACAAAGATCGTAGTCCCTCGATGACCCTCGATGTTGCCTTCGATCAAAACGATCTTGTCCCTTACAAAAATTGCTAAAGCGTCTCGCAAGTTGCCTTCAATGATTGTAAAATCGACCCGCGCCTGTCCCGTCACATCCAACGATGGGGCTTCTTACCAAATCAATGGTAAGATAGCACCATTAAAAGGAAGAAGAAAAGAACAACTTAAGACCTTTTGAGTAGATAGATTCGCTCTTAGTTACTCGCTTGCTCACGACAAAACTTTTACACCTACACCTCCATTTCAAAACCCTTTCAAAAGACAAAACGTTTTGTATACGTTCTTATAGAGATGAGAACCATTACAAAACCTATTTTTAAAACACTTTTCGAAACACGATTCACAAACACATCTTTGAACCATTTTTCGAAACAAAACTTTGTATACGTTCTTATAGAGACGAGAACCATTACAAAGAAATTTTCCAAAATACTTTCAAAACCCACACCACAAGCACACAATCAAACAAAAGCAAATGATCTAAACAAGTAACTAAAAGCTCATGGAAAACCATGGATGAAAAGGGTGCTAATACCTTCCATTTTCATAATCTACCCCCCGAACCTGAGAAAATTCTCGAAAGGTCGTTCCTGTGCTTTTTTACCTTTCCTTTTGGATAAAAGAAAACTCGGTGGTGACTCTTTCTAACCGCACAAGTGTGAACGAAATGCAAATCTTCTAGTCAGTTCTCCCACCGCATCACAGAACTGGCGACTCTACTGGGGATTCATGATAAAAGTGGGGTTACCTTAGGGTTTTAGATCACCTTTACATGCTTATCTTGCTTGATTTGTTTTCTTTACACTTTGGTTCTATTGTTTGGGTTTGAATCCTCTACCCGGATTTGGGCAACATTCATAGGTAAATAGCAATATGTTGTGGAAACTGTGCAGGGTATACCGACACGGTCTAAGCAATAGCTATGTTAGTATGACATATTTGTGGGTACCGGTAGCCTTTGAGTCAATAAAAGAGAATACGGGGCCCCTGAGTGATGTCATGAAGCACTAACGGACTTTTAGAACCTTTACTTGACCAATTTGGCCTTTTAGGATGTAGTGAGATGACCGGCTTTGGTGCAGTCCGAAATTGGTAGATACTCGATACTACACTTATTGAGGGTTGTTTCCTTGGAATATTCCGGTCGCCGGTAAGAGGCTGAATTGAAACAATGAACGAGGAAACAATCCAATGATATTGAGCTCCTTAGAACCCGGTTACTATTTCTAGGACAAGTTGAGCCAACTAAACTTCAAGAGGGTACTTACCTATGAAACCCCATGCAAGCCTAAACTAGGAACTTGTGTGATTTACTTGTACATACGTACTTGTGCATAACATCATGGACATCATGAAGCATCATATGCATCCACTAACCATTTCAAGGATTTTTGGAAGTTCATCTTTGTTCCTGTTTTGTAGGCTATGGATTCACTTCGCAGGAAAACTATCCAAGTCAACCTTGTGAGAATTCCTCCACAACTCAAGGAGCTAGCTTCAAGGATTCCTGAGAACTCTCCATTCACTGAAAGGCATGGTCGTCTTCTCAACTTAGTCACTTCCAACACAGAGGAAGACATGATGAAAGTTCTCTTCCAATTCTTTGACCCTTTGCATCACTGCTTCACATTTCCTGACTACCAGCTGGTGCCTACTTTGGAGGAATTTTCTCAACTCTTGAGGATTCCTATTCTCAATCAACTACCCTTCAATGGTACGGAAAGAGATCCAAAGCCAGAAGATGTTGCTCAAGCCCTGTACTTGCAACCATCAGATGTCACGGGTCATTGGGAAACTAGAAGTGGTGTCAAAGGCTTCTTGGAAAAGTTCTTGTTTGAGAAGGCCCAAAGTTACTGGAATTCCTTGGACTTACAAGATTTTGAGGAGATTGTAGCTCTTCTCATCTATGGGATGGTCTTGTTCCCAAACCCTGACCAGCTTATAGATGTAAGTGCTGTCAAATTTTTCATGTCTCGGAACCCAGTGCCTACATTACTTGGAGATATCTTACACTCTTTTCACACTCGTACAATGAGGAAAAGAGTTGTTATCATGTGTTGCACTCCTCTTCTGGCAAGATGGTTTATTTCTCATCTCCCCCAATCAGTCTTGAAGAATGAGCAAGGTTTGAGGTGGTCACAACGATTGAAGACTCTTACGCATTCAGATATTCATTGGTGTTCTCGAACCAAAGAGAATGTTATCATCGTCGACCGTTGTGGGGAATTCCCTAATGTCCCTCTACTTGGCATTGGGGGAGGCATCACCTACAACCCCTGCTTGGCTCTAAGACAATTTGGTTATGCCCGAAGGGATGGCCCACATAACATGCTGATTCAAGGCTTGGTTTTCGACTCCGACAATGACAATCGAGGACTCCGACAAAGGTTCATCCGAGCTTGGAGGATGCCTAACAAGGTAGACAGTAAGACCTTGGGACACAAGAATTCCATCCCTCTTGAGCCTTACCTCAAGTGGGTACGAACCCGCGCCCAAAGTTTTATGATGCCTTACCCCTCCATTCTCCTAGTGATTATAGAGCCAGTTAAGGAAGGAGAGGTTCCATACACCCTCCTACATCCTGACATGCCAACATCACTCGAAGATCTACAAAGGAGTTGGATACAGCTCAAGGGAGAACGCGATACTTTTAAAGCCAAATTCTATGCAAGCGAGAAGAAGGTTTTAGAACTCACTCGGTTACTTCATGAAGAGCAGACTCTCAACACCTACATTGCGCCAAAGAGGATGCGCAACGTCTTTTTACCTTAGAATTTTATACTATTTTGCCCAAGGGGCATTGATGTACTAACAAATTCTATCTTATTAATATGACGTGTGTTTCTTTTTTGTTTAAAACAAATTTCAATTTCTGAATCCTTGAAAGCATTACATGAATACATATCATTCATCATATGCATAATCAGGTCTTTGCAAGAAGTTTCCTCATCCCTCTGTTGTTTATTTCAACAACATGGATCTTGAAAAAACGGTTAAAGACTTGCAAGCTCAGAATTCACAATTTCAACAACTACTCTTGACCTTGGCCAAGGGGCAGGAGGAGCTCAAGACTCTGCTAGATAAGGAGAAAGAGAATAAGAAGAAGCGAGTTGGTGTGGCTACCATGGGCAGAAGGTTTGAAAGACAGGCCAGAAGAGCCTTGGATTTTCCATCAACCTCTAAGGAGGGGGAAGGAAAAGGTAAAGAGACTGCAGTGCCTTCTGACTCTGAAGCTGAAGAAGAAGAGGAAGAGTACTACTCTGAACAACAGTACCCTCCGGCCGATGACAAATACAAGAACTTGGAAGAACGTCTAGCTGCTATGGAAGTGAAAAGAGTACCGGGGTTGGATTTTGAGGAGCTAGGGTTGGTTTTTGGAATTGTAATCCCACCTAAATTTAAAGCGCCGCTGTTTGCTAAATATGATGGGGTGTCATGCCCAAAGATGCACCTACGATCTTATGTCAGGAAAATTCAACCACATTCTTCTGACAAAGACTTGTGGGTCCATTTTTTCCAGGACAGTTTATCGGGGACGCAGATGGATTGGTTCTACCAGTTGGAGAGAGTGGACGTCCATAATTGGGAAGACTTGGCAGCTGCCTTCTATAGACAGTATCAATACAACATCGACTTGGCGCCAACCCGTACTCAGCTATAGAGTATGGCTATGGCTACCAATGAGGGCTTCAAAGACTACGCCCAAAAGTGGAGGGACTTAGCTGGAAGGGTGTGTTGTACCCCAAAATTTTCCCTCTCATTTTATCAACATTTCTCATCACAAGACTCTTGGAACTCAGGATCAAGCTAGGGTTTGCTCTGCTTAAGACATCTCCTTGCACTGTTGACCTAAATTAGGGTTTGAGTTTGCACAGGGATTTTTGGACCTTCAATGCCGAAATTGACTTTAATACTTCATGATGGACTCATAATTTTTCCCATACCAAGTTTCAAACCTTGAATCAAATTTTTTCCCAATCAATTGGACAATTGACCTAAAAATCAACTGTATTGGGGAAAAAGTCAATTGTGGCCAATTTACAGTCAAACCTCATGAATTTTGACCCACATCAACATTATGAACTCATATGAACCATTTGATAAAGTTTGGACCACAAATCCACAAGAAATTTGATCAGATCACCAAAAGGGTAAAATGGTCATTTTTAGGGTTTTGACTATGCAAAGGCAATTTTGACTGTTTGACCTAGCCAATGGCAAATCAAGTTCAACCATGGACTCAAGGACTCAATGACATTATCTTTACCTATTCAACAAGTTCAAAAGATCTCAAATGCATAGGATTGACAAATGAATTTTTCAGTCAACTAATCAAAATTTGACTGTATACTGAAAAGTCAAACTTTGACTTTTGGTCAAAATCAAGTGCCAAGGGTCATTTTTCATCAAGATGTGTCAAATTATGAAACTTGTTCATCAAGAAACCCAAAATTACAAATTAGGGTTTGAAATTGAAAATTTTCATAACTTAGAATTTTTCTAAGTTATGAAATTTTCTTAATTTTTCCTAACTTTGTCCCACATTTTCACCAAGATGCAAATGGATTCAAACAAAACTTACAACATGAAAGTTATAGTCCATCACAAAGTATATAACTTCGATTCACAAAGTTTTCTCAAAAGAAGCTTGGATCTCAAGTTATTATTTTTGGAACAAGGGTCCCTAAAACTTTTAACTTAGAGAAATTTTGCCCTAGTTTAGGCAGGATTTTGACCCATCTTCTTGGCCATTTTTCACATAGTTCCACTTGGAGTCTCAAGTTTCATTTCAAATATGGATTATAGTACATGTTTCAATATTTCCAAATTGTCCAAGAACTCCTCAAACACATTTGTGGTTAGGGAGAATCGAATGCTTGAAGTTGGCAAAAACTCACTTTGAAACCATGGCCAATACATGTTCATACAAGTTGCAAAATCTGACCAAACTAGCTTTGTACTTGATTACAGGTCTCTAAACCAATTTACACTTAAAAATTGAATGCAAATACATTGGACATTGGTGTTATTCTGATCATTAGAGCTTGGCACAATGAATAATTCCATTTTGGGCATAAAGATGGCACTTCCATTTTCATAAAGGCAACTTTATGTCAAATTGCTTTTCTTGAGCCTTGGACTTATTTCTTTGCAGAAAGCAAGTTCCACAAACTCAGGCAAAGGTACAAGGAACTTGTGCATGCTTGGAGATAGCCTGTACAGGCCTATCTCATTTCACTTCACACTTTTCTTTCAAAAGAAGTCATTGTGCCAAAAGTCCATATCTTGCACATCTGATAAAATCAACTTAAGCCAACATTTGAAACAAGTTTTACACATCCTTGTAAGCCAGAAACACGAGCCAATCATCCCTTAAACACCGTTGAACACCAAAACACCAAAAACTTGCAAAACAGGGCAGTTGTTGCAACTTGAGTGCCATAGCTCATTTTGCTCGTGTGTTTTGCTCCTTTCCACTTCAAACACCTTCCATTCAACTCACTCAAGATATCCCAAACCTCCATTGCCAACTGTAACTCCATTTACAGTGTTCACCATTACTGTTTCAAGCTTATGCAGGTTGACTTCTAGAGGTTGATTCAGGCCATTTCAAAACAAACTAAGTATTGGGAAAGGTTCAGGGAACATCAAGCAAGCTCAAAAAAACCTCAGGCCTCACTGAAAGTTGCTGCATTGTCCAACTCGAATCCAACTGAAACAGGTTTTTCATGAACTTCTATCTCTCTATTTAGGAACATTTAGCCTTAGGTTTGTGAATGAAAGATGTAGTACTCATTGCCCTGAAACAATACATATGCTCAGTTTTAATTTATATTAAGTGTGCTAGGAGAATTTCATCCATGAACATGCTGAAAAAGTTAGGTTAGATTTTAGGGCCAGAGAAATTCTCTTTGGTCTTTGAGAGTTAGATTTAATGTTTTATGTGGTTGAAATCATTGTTTAATGCTCTACAAGTTTCATGTTTTGAGTTTTGGCAAAAGATCACAAATGCAGGAGATACGGATTTAAACACAGGGCGCGCGCATCCTTTGTCACAAGGTTAGGGATGAAGTGGAAATAGGTTGGGCCTGGCTTTGTCCTGCTTTTTGCACCCATATGTTTGCTTTTTGCACCCCCTGGCCCTTTTTCTTGTATTTTGACATTTTTGCATTTTTATTTTCTTTTCTGACTTTGATATTTTATTTTCAAACATAAAAAATGCTCCAAAAATATTTTTATATTTTTTTACATTTATTTGGCATTTTATTTCATTTTTTTCTAATATAGAAAACATATTAAATACTTTATATTATTTTGTTTAAATTTAAAAATAATGTAAATAATACTTTTATTTTTTATTTCTTAATTTTATTCACATTGGAAATATTTTCTTGAATATATTTTATTTTTGTAAATATTTTATTTTATTTTGTACATATTTAATATATTTAATATATATATATATATATATATATATATATATATATATATATATATATATATATATATATATATATATATATATATATATATATATATATATATATATATATATATATATATATATATATATATATATATATATATATATATATATATATATATATATATATATATATATATATATATATATATATATATATATATATATATATATATATATATATATATATATATATATATATATATATATATACATATACATATATACTTTACTTTATTTATAAAAAAAAGAAGATAAAAATACAAAAATATTACATTTTTATTTTTATTATTATTTATACTAAGAAACATCTTTTTTAAAATATATTTCATTTTTATACATGTTAATATATTTGTGTATATAAATAATATATAATATTATTTTCTTAAAGAAAATTAGGGTTTACCCTAAAATAAATAAAATTAACCTTTCTTTATTTATTTATTTCTTCATATTTCTTTACATTGAAAATATTTTTACATACATAAAAAACTTCTTTTTGCATAATACATTTTTATTCTATATATATTTATTTGTTTTGTTTATTTTGATATTGTACATTTAAATATTATGCATTGTAAATTCAATTTGATTGTAATAACTTAGGATTTAAATTTCTTGCAAAATAATCCCCTATTCAAAATTGTACCCCCCCCCCCCCCTCCCTATATCATGTTGTAATAGCTTAGAATTTAAATTCTCGCACTTTTACGCTTTCAATTATGCCATGGTTAGAGAATTAGGGTTTGTATGCAAAATCAAAAATCAACAAATAGTTTGACCTAATCAAAGACAAAAATGCATGAAAAATAAAAATAATGCACACTTGCACCCCTAGGGTTAAAATCCACTTGTTGCCTTCAATAATGGGCCATGGTATGCATGTTAAGTACTTTGGCAAAACAAAAACAAATAAAAGATCATAGTCCCTCGATGACGCTATCTGAGTTGCCTAAACAAAATGATCAAGTCCCTCAAGAAAATTTCCAAAAATACTTAGCACAATTGATATCATGGTCTATACGATGACCCGCGCCTGTCCCGTTTAACATCCTAACACAGGGTTGCTCACCAAGTACAATGGTGAAACAACACTGTTAAAAGGGTTAAAAACATAAGAAAGATCTTTGAGTAAAATAGGGTAGATAGCTCTTAGTTACTTGATCAAAAGCTTGCAAAAACATCCTTGTTATTTTCAAACACACTTCACAAACACAATTTCAAAACCCCACTTTTAAGCATTGAAAACCTTTCAAGAACAAAAACACATTTGTATACATTCAAACAAGAATCATTACAAAGGTTGCCACAATGATGGCCTCTTTTTAAAATATCTTTCAAAACCACACACAAAGCACCATTTCAAACAATTGAAGAGCACCCTTTCAAATAATTGAAAAGCAAAGCAAGCGATCTAAACAAGTAACTAAGAGCCCATGGATAACCATGGATAGAAAGGGTGTTAATACCTTCCCTTTCTATAATCTACTCCCCGAACCCAAGAAAACATCTCAAAGGTCTTTCTTGTGATTTTTGACCTTTCCTTAGGATAAAATAAAAAGTCGATGGCGACACTTGCTAAACCGAAACATTTGCGAACACAAACGCAAAAAATCCCAAGTCAGTTCTCCCACCGTATCACAGGGTGCAACCACCATTGTCAAAAAGAGAGCTAGTAAACATGTTCCTAGGTACCCTGTCAGGTCCTTTCTTCAATCACCTGTTTGGAAGTTCGTCTGCTGGATTCACTGATTTGATTCTAACCGGAGAAAGAGTGGAGGTCGGTATAAAAAGCGGGAAAATTCAAAAAGATGCATCTACTTCTGCTGCCATCAGAAAACCTTTCACGGGAAAGAAGGAAGTATCAACTGTCTACTCTCAAAGGGGTCAAGGAAGAGTTGAGCGCCGGCCAGCGGTGGAGGCTGTTATGATTCAGAAGTCTGCATCAGACCAGCCCAGAAAATATCAGCCGAGGAATGATCAGCCCAGAAACAATCAGTAAAGGATGGAAAGTCATGTACAGCAATTCACCAAGATAAACATGACTCCTGCTCAAGTCCTACCCCATCTTCTCAAGTTGAACCTTGCCATGCTGAAAGAGGCCCCTAAAAACCCTAACACTGCTTCTCTATACTACCATCCGAACGCCAGGTGCGCTTACCATTCAGAGAGCCCGGGGCACGACACTGACAATTGTTGGGCCCTGAAGAATAAAATTCAGGATTTGATAGATGCTAAAGAAGTTGAATTCGACGCACCTGAAAAACCCAATGTTATCTCTGCTCCAATGCCAAGGCACTGCCATAACGCCCATGCTGTTGAGGAGGATCTATTTGTTGCTACTGTAGATGATTTGATAACTCCGCTCCCTATAATCAAGTCAAACTTGTTGAAGGATGGGGTATTCCAAGGTTGTTAAGAAGATTGTCACCTTTGTTCATCCTCATTAACCCACTGTCCATTGTTGAAGATAGGCATCCAACGCCTAATTGATAACCAAGAAATCCTATTTGAGAAGTCTCATGTTTTACCAACCCCTGTTAACGATGTTTTAATAATAACCATATCCGCCAATCTTTCTAAGGTCCCTAAAAGACCTATTAGGATTACACCCGCTACGAAGGCTGCACCTTTGAAGATAACCATGCTCCGGCCAGTCCGTACAAGTCCGACAAATCAATACCATGGAACTATGGTGGAGAAATCTACTATCATGGTGTTAAGCAGATTGAACAGACTGCCGAGGAAGAGAGTTCTAAAGAAGACAATTCCGATATCAGTAACATTGCCGGAGCAAGCAAAGTTACCCGTAGTGGAAGAATATTTTCTCCAAAGATTGCCCCTCCAAAGGCAATTCTTAGACCCTCAGCTGCTCCTAAGGTTATCTCTACATCGGTAAACATATCTGCAAGTACGCCAATCATAGAAGAAGTCACAACCCCCATTGTTATCCCCTCTGCTGCTACTGATGTTCGAGGAAAAGGGATCCAAGAAGAGCCCGTCAGGACGAGGGCTCAACCGTTGATTATCCCTGAAACCTCTCAAAAAGAAATGGAGGAAATTTTGAAAATAATCAAGAAAAGTGATTATGATGTGGTGGAACAGTTGGGGAAAACCCCCTCAAAGATCTCCATGTTGGCCCTGTTTCTTTGTTCATAATCTCATGCTAAGGCTCTGATAAGATTTTTGAAGATGGCCCACGTGCCACAAGAAACCTCCGCTGATCAGTTCCAGGAATGTGTGGCTAGTTTAACAGCTGACAATGGTCTAGGATTCCCCGATGCATATTTAACTTCGAAAGGGAGAAAACATAATGATGCTTTGCATGTCTCGATGGAATGCAGAGGGACAACCCTGGCACACGTACTGGTAGACACTGGTTGGTCCTTAAACGTCTTGCCAAAGAAATCCTTGGATAGACTGGATTGTGAAGGCTTAACCCTGAAACCCAACAATATAATTGTCAGAGCCTTTGATGGTTCTAAAAGGATGGTCCACGGGGAGGTGGACATCCCAATTAAGGTGGGAACTGAAACCTTCAACTCCATATTCTATGTGATGGACATTTGTCTTTCTTATTCTTTCCTGCTGGGAAGACCTTGGATCCACCATGCTGGAGTTGTCACTTTTACTCTGCATCAAATGCTCAAGTACCCTGTCTAAGGGAAAATCATAATTGTTCATGGCGAAGAGGAATACATGATCAGTCATCTGAATTTTTTCTGTTATGTAGAATTGGATGGCGAATTCATCGAAACTCCTTTCCAGCATTTTGAGGAGTGTGATACGGTGGGAAGAACTAACTATTTTTTGGAATGCTGGTTTGCGTTTTGCGTTTTGCGTTTATTTTCGCAAAATGTCGCGGTAAGCAAGAGTCGCCGCCGACTTTTATTTTATCCAACAAGGAAAGGAAAAAAGCACAAAAAAATTCCTTTTTGAGATATTTCTCGGGTCCGGGGGGGTAGATTATAGAAAGGAAAGGTGTTAGCGCCCTTTCTATCTGTTGTTATCCACAGGCTCTTAGGTACTTGCTCAATTGTTTTCAAAATTTCTTTCTTTGTGCTTGTGGGTTTGAAAAGTTTTTATTTGAAACATCGATTTGACTCTTACTTCTGTCCTCAAGAGAGTATGAAGTATTTTTGAAAACTTTGTTCGAAAAGGAGTGTAAGTGTAAAAAAGATTTTGTTTTTGAAAGAGAAAGTATCTAAGAACCATCTACCTACTCGAAAAAGTAATCGTTCTATGCTAATTTCCTTTAGACAATGTTATCCCACTATTAATGAGTAGGTAGCACCATCATCGGAGTTTGAGGGTCAATTCAAATGAGGGACATGTGGTCACTAAAGCAATGTTAGGACGCCTTAGCGGTAACCCTAATGTCTTAGATCATTTGTTTGAGGCAACAATATCTGAAACAACCATTTCGAGGCGACGATGATCTATAGACAAGAGGGCGACCTCTAAAACTACCTATACTCAATAACCGTGTACGAAGGCAACCAAGTGGGGTGTACCCTAAGAGTGCGCATGTGCGGGTGTGTTATTTTCAATTATTTTATCTTTGTACATGTTAAAGGTGATCTAAGTTGATTTTAGGTTAAAACATTTAGTCTTGTCATGCATCCCTATTATCAAACATCTAACAATTATAATTTGCGGAAAATAAATTGCGGAACTTAAATTACAAGGCGTCGGGTATTTACATCGCCAAAGACAAACCCTTTAAAAAATAAATAAAGCGATAAAAAATAAATAAAGGTCCTATTAACTATTACAAACCAGAGGCAAGTACATTAATATGATAAAAATAACAAACGCGTGCGGGAAATTAAATCGAGCGCAAAGTTCTAGGGTTTTGACCTTTTTTGTTAAAGAAAAGATTTTTTTTGTTATTTTTATTTTAAGAAAGAAATTAACCTAAATTAATTACTAAATGAAATTAAATAAACTAATTAAATAAAAATAAATTATTTTTGGGTTTCTTGGTATTTTAAGAAAGAAATAAAAATTAATTGATGTTAGTAAAAACTAATTAAGTATAGTTAATTTTAATTATTTACAAAAAATGTTAAAGTTATTCTAATTAAGAACCTAAATTAATTTAATTAGTATTTATTAATAAAAATAAAATAAAAGTTTAATTTGATGAAAAATATTTTTGGTGATTTTATTTTATAAAAGAAAAGAATTTTTCAATTGGTTAGAAATTAAATAAGATAATAAAAAACAATTAATTAAAACAAAATAAATAAATAAGAGAGAAAAGAGGTTTGGGCCTGAATTTGTGGTGTATATAGCAATGCTGGGGCCCATTAAGCGCTGGCCTTTTGTTGACTTTGCATATCTGATGCTTGCACGCTGACTTGGACTATGGTGGACCATCATCTCTTGGCCACCAGATCTGGCCAATGGCCATCTGGCAATTAATTGAATAATGGTGTATGGTATGATGCAAGTCCTCTTGAGCATTGGAACACCTGAAGAAAAAATATATCAAAGAAGTGGAGGACCTGGGATTCGAACCCAGGTCATGATGGTGATTGCCAGCTTGCCTTGCCACTACGCCGTTTTGCTTCATTTGTTAATATATTACATAACAATTATAATATATCAAAAAAACAATTATTGGTCAGAAAATAAAAACGCGCGCAAAAAACATTTGAACGGGCCAATCAGAGCATGTCAGCTCTTCGTCCCTGTCCTTCCACTACTGTATTTTTACCTGCGGATTTGGATCCGCATCTAAATGCGCAAGCTTTCTCCAAAATCTTCCCTAGGCCTCATAAATCAATTCCAAAATCATGGCTGAATTCGCCTTGGCTCCCTGATCAACACTATGCCCTTCTTGAGTCTTGATTTTTCCTGAAAAAGAAAACCCCAAAATACAAACGAAGAACCCTAGCTATGGGGGTTCCTCATTTAAGCCAGAAAAATGCAATTGGATATTGCCAAACGTTTGCAAATGTTGTGAGGAGTATAAATATTCCAATGATTTATTCAAATGATGCAAGAATGATGAATCATGAATTCAAGAACTAAGGTGATTATCGTGACACTTACAGTGCTTTTGAAGGCCTGAGGATGCGTGCTTTTGATCCAGGAAGGTTGTGTGATCACCCAGGAATCGATTGGGATTGGTCTCTGCTTCTGAAAATGCCTCTAAGTATTATTTTGATTTCACACTTTTTTAGTGAATTTTGCAACTTTTGTATTGCCTGTTCTTGCAGCCTCCAACCTCTGTCTCGATTCTTGTGGCTTGCTTATGTACTATGGAATGCATTAGGTTAAGAATTATGGATTGAGTCTCTCTAAATTAATGCACCCATTTTTGATTTGATCTCCTCTTTAAAGCTTGCCAAATTTATCAAAAATCAATATTTTTGCACATGATCTTGTTTGATTCGAGTTTGATGATGCTAATGATGATAATTAAGACCTGAAACAACCAAAAAGCTCTTAGGTAATCAAAGTTTGGATTTTATATGATTTAAATTGATTTAAAATGAATAAATTCAATAAAAAAATCAAATTAAATAATAAAAATAGAATGTGGTCTCATGGATGAAGCTAGGACACGTGGGAAACTATTCAAGATCAGATCAAGTGGAAAAGAATGGGCCCATTTGACAAAATTTGAAGTTTTGGGGATAGTTGACTTTTGGCAATTTTGCAAAAATGCCCAACTTCAACAATGCATAACTTCTTCAATTTTGAACTTTTGGTAGTGTTCTTGGACTTTTTAGAAAGCCTGATATGTCCTCTAACCAACCCTTTTTGTCTCATCGCATTTTGATATTCCATGCTCAAGTTATAAGCTTTTGCAAAAAAGGTGTTTTTGTTGACTTTCAAAAATGACCTATAATGTCCAAATTTATAACTTCTTGTGAGTGCATTTTATGATCTTGGGGTATGAATATGGATTGTAGGAAATTGAATCCTCTTCAAAATGAGAATTGAATGGGTCATTTATCATAAAGTATGAGAAAGTTATTCTTGGTCAAAGTTGAGTTGACTTTTCCTACAAAACCCTAATTTAGCAACTTTTGAGTCTTGATGAATTTTGAGCAATCCTTGATGAATCATGATCAACCCTTGATCAAATGATGAAATATCCTTCAAAATGATAATGTTGACAAAAAATCTTGAAGTTTGACTGTTTGTAGGTCACAGTTGACTTTTGCCGTAGCACAATCGACTTTTGGACTTTTGAGCAATTGACTGAGCAAACTTCCTCTGCAAGGCTTGAAATTTGGCATGGATGATATTGATAACATATTAGGACATTGGGTAGCACTTGAGGTCATTTGGATTCAAATATCTTGATGCAACACAAAACCCTAATTTGGGGTAGACTGTCTTAGGAGAGAGCTTGTCTGACCAATTCTTGAGTAACCTTGAGCAACTTGGAGATTTTTCTTGCAATGTTTTGAGAAATATGAGAGGGAAAATTTTGGGGTACAACAGCTTCCCCTGTTCAATCTTCTTAAACTTGAGGATGTAGATTGGCTTTTGTGCCTTTCGTGATCCGAAGGTGGAAGATGATTGAACACTAGAGTGCCCAAAAATTTGCACTCGCGTGAAGTGGTATCAGCCTTGTGATGTTGGGGATGGGCTTACAGATGCCATTTGGAGATTATTGGCAGGAGGATGGGCTTAAAGATGCCATCTGGAGGAGCGTCGATCGCATAAGGGATTCCTTAGCGAGAACTTGCATATCTGTTGTTGTGGAAGATTCCGCTGGGGAAGTCTGATCTTGCTGATATTTAGGAACTTGCCTGTACTCCAACTGAGAGAACATATCTGCTGGGTTTTAAGGACTTGTCTGTAATTCAACTGGGGGAAATTTGTCGAGATTTATAACCTTATATGTAGTTCAACCGAGAATAATTCAGTTGAGATTTAAGAACCAGTCAGGTCTTCGACTGAGGGAAACATCTTCATCAAGATCTAGGATTGTCTGGTCTTCAACGGAGTATAATTCTGTTGAGATTTTAGAACTCGTCCACACTACGACGGAGGAAAATTGCTGAGATTGAGAACCTTATTTGTAATTCAACCAAGAATAATTCAGTTGAGATTTAAGAACCGGTCAGGTCTTCGACTGAGGGAAACATCTTCATCAAGATCTAGGACTGCCTGTTTACTTCAACGGAGAATAATTCTGTTGAGATTTAAGAACTCGTCCATACTTCGACGGAGGAAAATTGTCGAGATTGAGAACCTTATCTATAATTCAACCGAGAATAATTCAGTTGAGATTTAAGAATCGGTAAGGTCTTTGACTGAGGGAAACATCTTCATCAAGATCTAGGACTGTCTGTTTACTTCAACGGAGAATAATTTTGTTGAGATTTAAGAACTCGTCCACACTTCGATGGAGGAAATTGTCGAGATTGAGAACCTTATCTATAATTCAACCGAGGATAATTCAGTTGAGATTTAAGAACTGGTCAGGTCTTCGACTGAGGGAAACATCTTCATCAAGATCTAGGACTGTCTGGTCTTCAACGGAGGATAATTCTGTTGAGATTTTAGAACTCGTCCACACTACGACGGAGGAAAATTTGTCGATATTGAGAACCTTATCTGTAATTCAACCGAGAATAATTCAGTTGATATTTAAGAACCGGTCAGGTCTTCGACTGAGGGAAACATCTTCATCAAGATCTAGGACTGTTTGGTCTTCAACGGAGGATAATTCTGTTGAGATTTTAGAACTCGTCCACACTTCGACGGAGGAAAAATTGTCAAGATTGAGAACCTTATCAGTAATTCAACCGAGAATAATTCAATTGAGATTTAAGAACCGGTCAGGTCTTCGACTGAGGGAAACATCTTCATCAAGATCTAGGATTGTCTGGTCTTCAACGGAGGATAATTCTGTTGAGATTTTAGAACTCGTCCACACTTCGACGGAGGAAAATTTGTCGAGATTGAGAACCTTATTTGTGATTCAACCGAGAATAATTCAGTTGAGATTTAAGAACCGGTCAGGTCTTCGACATAGCTGAGAACTTAACTGCATCCTTCCTGAAAGGTAAAGGTCAGCCGTATGCAATGCATGATATATATATCAAGCAATGATGTTCTCAAAATAAATGAGATTGTGTTGTATGATGCGTATATGCATGTGTTATGATGTATGTGATGTTTTTAGCTGGGGAAATAAATCCAGTATAGCTGCTGGAGATAAGAGTTGGATTCTTCGTTTCCGTTGGGGATGGCTAACGAAGATGATTGTGAGAATAAACCTGTAGGAGATGATAACTCCGTTGGGGAATAAACTGATGAGGAGATTACTCTGTGGGGAAGAGATGCTCTGCTGAGGGTTCCACCGATAAATTCCGTCGGGGATAAATTAACGTTGCTGGTGATACTGAATCCTGGTTGGGATTGAATTCTTGTTTGTGAAAGGAAAGAACTTCGTTGGGGATGATCTTTCAATTGCAGCTTCACTGGGAATAACCTTTTAAACTCTTACGGGGATAATCCTTTGAACTTGCTGGGAACAATCTTCCAAAGTCTACTGGGGATGATTTTCTAAGCTCTACTGGGGAAGCTTTTTTAGACTGCGCTGGAAAAAATTTCAGACTCCACTGGGGATATCTTGGATTCTTCCAGGGAACATTCTTATACTCCGCTGGGAAATATTAAGACTGTCGGGGATATTAAGCCCTTTTAGTGTTGATGGTAGATAAACTCTGCTTGGGGAGAATATTACTGATTCATTTGCAGCCGCAAGTCTCAGCTGGGGAGAGCTATCATTACTCTCTTTTCTTACTCTACGGGGAGTGAAGGCACATCTCAACCATATTCTTCAGCTGAACTTACCTTGTACCTGATGGACAAAGCAACTGTACAATTTGGACAATTCTTATTTGCCCCTGTTTCTGATATTACCAGTAATGGTCTTTTGTTTCGCATTTAATATTTATGAGCAGCAATTAATGTCAAATGCATATATCAAAAATGAACATTGGACGTTCTTTGCAAAACAAAACAGATAACGAAAAAACAGTTTGAAATTTCTTTGAAAATGAATTGTATTGATTTTTTTTTTTGAAGTTTGGCCCGTAAATAGGCATTTTTGTACAAGAGGCTGACGTCCTAGTAAGAGAACGCCGCCGAATAATAGAATTTACACAATTTGTGAAAAACTAAACAAAACAGCTATGTGAATAATCCCGCTTGGTTCCAACTCTGCTATTGCCTTTATGTCCTCGAGCATCTCATCACTTTTCTACTTGGTTGAAGATGAATCAGATTGATTAGTGTCATCCGAGCTTGATAATCGATACCGAAGTCTAGACGCAAGGTGATCCAATGAGACATAGTGTTACGCTTTGATCCCTAATTTTTGCCTGGACCGTTGTGATACGGTGGGAAGAACTGACTGTTTTTTGAAATGCTGGTTTGTGTTTTGCGTTTTGTGTTTGCAAAATGTCTCGGTAAGCAAGAGTCGCCACCGACTTTTATTTTATCCAACAAGGAAAGGAAAAAGGCATAGAAAAATTCCTTTTTTGAGATATTTCTGAGTACGGGGGGTAGATTATAGAAAGGGAAGGTATTAGCACCCTTTCTATCCGTAGTTATCTACGGGCTCTTAGGTACTTGCTCATCATTTTCAAAATTGTTTTCTTTGTGTTTGTGGGTTTTGAAAAATTTTTATTTCAACTTCGATTTAACTCTTACTTCTGTCTTCAAGAGTGTAATGAAGTGTTTTTGAAAACTTGTTTGTAAAAGGAGTGTAAGTGTAAAAATTTTGTTTTGTTTTGGATGAGCAAGTATCTAAGAACTATCTACCTACTCGAAAAAGGAATCGTTCTATGTTAATTTCCTTTAGATAATGTTATCCCACTATTAGTGAGTAGGTAGCACCATCGTTGGAGTTTAAGGGTCAATTCGAATGAGGGACATACGGTCACCAAAGCAATGTTAGGACGCCTTAGCGGTAACCCTAATGTCTTAGATCATTTGTTTGAGGCAACAATATCCGAGGCAACCGTTTTGAGGCGACTATAATCTTTTAGACAAGAGGACGACCTCTAAAACGACCTATACTTAATGAGCGTGTACGAAGGCAACCAAGTGGGGTGTACCCTAGGAGTGCGCATGTGCGAGTGTGTTGATTTCAGTTATTTTAATCTTTGCACATGTTAAGGGTGATCTAACTGTTTTTTAATTAAGCATTCATTCTTGTCATACAAGCCCTATTAACAAACATTTAACAGTTGTATAATTTGCAAAATTTAAAATGCGGAATTTAAACTAAATTATTACAAGGTGTCGGGTATTTACATCGCCAAAAGCAACCCTTTGAAATTTAAAAGTGGAAAAATAAATAAGTGTCTTATTAAAACTATTACATCCCATGAGCAGTTATATTAAATATCGTAAAAAAATAAATAAAAGCGGTAAAGGTAAATAAACGTCCTAATTAAATTATTATAAACTGTGAGCAGATATAATAATTGGGAAAAA
This sequence comes from Vicia faba, assembly GCA_948472305.1. Taxonomy (NCBI): domain Eukaryota; kingdom Viridiplantae; phylum Streptophyta; class Magnoliopsida; order Fabales; family Fabaceae; genus Vicia; species Vicia faba. The sequence continues at coordinate 1,400,061,966 of OX451736.1, read as the reverse complement.
TAATAATAAAGCGAGCGATTAAAAATTAGATCGACGAGAAATTAGGGTTTTGACCCTTCTATCCTAATTAAAAAAATAAAATGTTTTTTTGTTGTTTTTACTATTTTTTTTTAAGAAAAGAAATTAGATTTTTAAATTAAATACAAAATTGATTGGTTATTAAATTAATTAATGAAAATAATCAAATGACATATTTTTGGGTTTTTGTTATTTTAGTAAAGAAATAAAATAATTAAGTTACTAATAAAACCTATTTATTCTAATTAATTTTAATTATGTAAAAAGAAATTAAAGTTATCTAATAATTAATAACCTAATTAAATTAATTTTTTTTTAATAAAAATAAATATCTTGAATTTAATTGGATAGAAATTTTTTTTGTGAGTTTTGATAAAAAAAAGAAAATAATTTGATGGGTTAGTAAAATAAATAAATGAAATAATATAAATATAAAAGAATTAGAGAAAAGCAAACTGGGCCTGCAATGTGGGGGTGCAATCATCAGAAATCTCTAGACCTGAATCTTCGAAAGCTTCATGCTATAACTATGGTGTTTTTTTTATTCTTGCGTGGAACCTATGATTCAAACATCCATAACTGTTCTATATAAACTCAAGCAAACGTTAGCATACCATAAAATGTGATTAAAATTAGAGATTCGAAATTTAAAATTTTACCAAACCGGTGTCGTCAAATGGGGGTGTGCTAGGCGTGTGATGGATTGCTCTTGGGCCTTGTAAGACTCTTGAAGACTTCAAGAGGATGGTTTGAGGCTTGATGTCAATTGAGAGAGACCGGAACCTCGAGATATGACTTGCACCAATTCTTTGATTTCTGGAGTGCTTTTTGAAGAGCTTTTAGAGAGCTTTTTGAAGAGCTTTTTGAGAGCTTTTTAGAGAGGATTTTCGTCCCTTTCAAGCTTGTATGGCTCTATATTTATAGAGGAGAATGAGGAGACAAGAAACCATGGAAAGAATCTCCCTCATAATGTTGTGTTTTAAGACCATGATCAAGATTTGAAAAAATGCCATATTTGAGATTTTATGCCATTTTCACATGTGAATGAACCTAGACATATTTGAAAAGTTATTGCATGAAATCAATTGACATAAACCAGCATAAAACTTTCCCAAAATGGATTCACATCAAAATTTACATTATTTCTATTATTTATTTATTTAATTATGAATTTTAATGAATAAAATATCAAATAAATAGCATAAATAGTAGAAAAATGTATGGGTGGGCTTAGAGGTCGTGGACTATGTTAGGAATGAGTTTCAAACTTGAAAAGATAGGCCCATTTGGAAAAAATCCAAGTTTGGTCAATATTTGCTTCATGTATTTTTTCAAAAATTGTCCAACTTTGACAATGCATAACTCCCTCAAGTTTGACTCTTTGGAGGATTTCTTTGACGTTTTAGAAATCTTGAAATGTAATATAACCAACCCTTTTGGTATCATATCATTTTGATATCCCATTCTCAAGTTAGAAGCTTTGAAAAAAAATGTGTTTTTGGTGACTTTCAAAAATGACATATAATGTCAAAATTCATAACTTATTATGAGTGCATAATTTGATCTTGGGGTGTGAATATGAATTGTGGGTAATTGCATCCTCTTCAAAATGAGCTTTGGATGGGTCATTTATCATAAAGTATGACAAAGTTATGCTTGGTCAAAGTTGAGTTGACTTTTCCTACAAAACCCTAATTTAGCAACTTTTGAATCTTGATGAATTTTGAGAAATCCTTGATTAATCATGATCAACCCTTGATAAAATGATGAAATAACCTTCAAAATGAGAATGTTGACAAAAAAATTTGAAGTTTTACTGTATGTAGGTCACAGTTGACTTTTGCCCTAGCATAGTCGATTTTTGGACCTTTGAGCAATTGACTGAGCAAACTTTCTCTGCAGGGCTTGAAATTTGACATGGATGATCTTGAAAATATATTAGGACATTGGGAGCACTTGAGGTCATTTGTATTCAAGGATCTTTATGCAACACAAAACCATAATTTGGGGTTGACTGTCTTAGGAGATAGCTTGCCTGACCAACTCTTGAGCAACCTTGAGCAACTTGGAGATTTTTCTTGCCATGTCTTGAGGAATATGAGAGGGCAAATTTTGGGGTACAACAGCTGCCCCTGTTCAATCTTCTTAAACCTGAGGATGTAGATTGGCTTTCATGCCTTTCGTGATCTGAAGGTGGAAGATGATTGAACACTATAGTGCCCAGAAATTTGTACTCGCGTGAAGTGGTATCAGCCTTATGATGTCAGGAATGGGCTTACATATGCCATTTGGAGATTGTTGATGGGAGGATGGGCTTAAAGACGCCATCTGCAAGAGTGTCGATCGCATAAGAGATTCCTTAGCGAGAACTTGCATACCTATTGTTGTGGAAGATTCCGCTGGGGAAGTCTGATCTTACTGAGATTTAGGAACTTGCCTGTACTTCAACTGAGAGAACATCTCTGCTGAGTTTGAAGAACTTGTCCGTAATTCAACTGGGGGGAAATATCTTCATCGAGATTTAAGAACTCGCCTGTAATTCAACTGAGAAAACTCTGCTGAGATTTAGGAACTGTCTGTACTTCGACGGAGGAGAATTGTCGAGATTTAGAACCTTATCTGTAATTCAATTGAGGATAATTCGGTTGAGATTTAAGAACCAGTCAGTAATTCGACTGAGGGAAACATCTTCATCGAGATTTAGGACTTGTCTGTAATTCAACGGAGGATAATTCTGTTGAGATTTAAGAACCGGTCAGTACTGCGACTGAGGAACTTTGCCGAGAATTAGGACCTTATCTGTAATTCAACTGAGGATAATTCGGTTGAGATTTAAGAACCGGTCAGTACTGCGACTGAGGAAAAAATCTTCATCGAGATTTAGGACTTGTCTGTAATTCAACGGAGGATAATTCTGTTGAGATTTAAGAACTGTCAGTAATTCAACGGAGGAACTTTGTCAAGATTTAGGACCTTATTTGTAATTCAACTGAGAGTAATTTAGTTGAGATTTAAGAACCGGTCAGTACTTCGACTGAGGGAAACATCCTCATCGAGATCTAGGAACTATCTGTAATTCAACCGAGGATAATTCCGTTGAGATTTAAGAACTCTTCCACACTTCGACGAAGGAAAATTGTCGAGATTTAGAACCTTATCTGTAATTCAACCGAGAATAATTCAGTTGAGATTTAAGAACCGGTCAGTACTTCGACTGAGGGAAACATCTTCATCGAGATCTAGGAACTATTTGTACTTCAACGGAGGATAATTCTGTTGATATTTAAGAACTTGTCCACACTTCAACGGAGGAACTTTGCCGAGATTTAGAACCTTATCTGTAATTCAACCGAGAATAATTCAGTTGAGATTTAAGAACCGGTCAGTACTTCGACTGAGGGAAACATCTTCATCGAGATCTAGGAACTGTCTGTAATTCAACCGAGGATAATTCCGTTGAGATTTAAGAACTCGTCCACACTTCGACGGAGGAAAATTGTCGAGATTTAGAACCTTATCTGTAATTCAACCGAGAAAATTCAGTTGAGATTTAAGAACCGGTCAGTACTTCAACTGAGGGAGACATCTTCATCGAGATCTAGGAACTGTCTGTACTTTAACAGAGGATAATTATGTTGAGATTTAAGAACTTTTCCACACTTTGACGGAGGAACTTTGCCGAGATTTAGAACCTTATCTGTAATTCAACCGAGAATAATTCAGTTGAGATTTAAGAACCGGTCAGTACTTCGACTGAGATAAAAGCTTCATAGCTTTGAATTTGACTGCATCCTTCCTGAAAGGTAAAGGTCAATCATATGCAATGCATGATATATATCAAGCAATGATATTCTCAAAATAAATGAGATTGTATTGTATGATGCGTATATGCATGAGTCATGATGTATGGAAATGTAATGCTTTTAGATGGGGAAAATAAATCCCGAATAGATGCTGGAGAAAAGAGTTGGATTCTTTGTTTCCGCTGGGGATGGCTAACGAAGATGATTGCGAGAATAAACCTGCAGGAGAGAATAACTTCGTTGGGGAATAAACTGATGAGGAGATTACTCTGTGGGGAAGAGATGCTCTATAAAGGATTCCGCTGATAAATTTCGCTAAGGATGAATTACCTTTGCTGGTGATACTGAATCCTGCTGGGGATTTGAATTCTGTTTGAAGGGAAAGAACTTCGTTGGGGATGATCTTTCAGTTGCAACTTCACTGGGGATAACCTTTTTAGCTCTAATGGGGATAATCCTTTGAGCTTTGCTGGGGACAATATTCCTTTGAACTCGGCTGGGATATTTATTTTTATACTCCGTCGGGGACGAACTTCCAGAGTCTACTGGGGATGATTCTTAAACTCCACTGGGGGAAGCTTTTTCAGACTGCGCTGGGAAAATTTTAACTCCACTAGGGATATCTTGTATTCTGTCGGGGAATATTCTTATACTCCGTTGGGGAATATTAAGATTGTTGGGGATATTAAGCCTTTTCAGTATTGATGGTAGATAAATTTTGCTCGGGGAGAATATTACCGATTCATTCATAGTCGTGAGTCTCAGCTGGGGAGAACTATCATTACTGTCTTTCTCTGCGGGGAGTGAAAGTACCTTAGCCATATTCTTCAGCTGAATCTACCTTGTACCTGGTGGATAGGGCAACTGTAAAGCTTGGACAATTCTTATTTTCCCCTGTTTCTGATATTACCAGTAATCGTCTTTTGTTTTGCATGTAAATATTCATGAGCAGCAATTAATGTCAAATGCATATATCAAAAATGAACATTGGACGTTCTTTGCAAAACAAAACAGATAAAAGAAAAACAGTTTGAAATTTCTTTGAGAATGAATTGTATTGATTTTGAAGTTTGGCCTGTAAATAGGCATTTTTGTACAAGAGGCTGACGTCCTAGTAAGAGAACGCCGCCGAACAAATAGAATTTATACAATTTCTGAAAAACTAAACAAAACAGCTATGTGAATAATCCCACCAGGTTTTAACTCTGCTATTGCCTTTATGTCCTCGAACATCTCATCACTTTGCTACTGGGTTGAAGGTAGATCAGATTGATTAGTGCCGTCCGAGCTTGATAGTCAATACCGAAGTCTGGATGCAAGGTGATCCATGAGACATAGTGTTACGCTTTGATCCCTAATTTTTTCCTGGACCGCCCTTTCGGGTTTTCAGTCCACCGGGATACCCTTTTTTTGCCCAAGCCGCCTTTTCAGGTTTTCGACTTGCCGGGTGTACAGTTTTTTTTCATTTTCATCCCTTATTTTTGCCCGAACCCTTTTGGTTCGCCGAGAAGCCTTTATTTTTGCCTAGGCCAGTCGACCTAGCGGGTCTTTGATTATGCATAGTATTTTTTCACTATGTCTGCATTGACGGGGTGAGGAAGGTCGTCACCATCCATGGTGGTTAGAATCATGGCTCCTCCTGAGAAAAGGTTCTTAACCACAAATGACCCTTCGTAAGTAGGGGTCCATTTGCCCCTGGGATCACCTTGAGGTAAGATAATGCGCTTGATCACCAGATCCCCAACTTGATACTCTTGTCGTCTAAATTTCTTAGTAAATGCCTTGATCATTCGCTTTTGGTACGTCTGACCATGACAAATAGCAGTGAGTCTCTTTTCGTCGATTAAGTTCAGCTGATTAAGCCGGGTCTGGATCCAGTCATCTTCGCTCAAACATGCGTCCTTCATAATTCGAAGAGAGGGTATCTGAACTTCAATGGGCAAGACGGCCTCCATGCCGTATACCAAGGAATAGGGTGTTGCCTCTATCGACGTCCGCGTTGAGGTACGGTACCCATGAAGAGCAAACGGTAGCATCTCGTGCCAATCTTTGTATGTCACTATCATCTTCTTCACAATCTTCTTAATGTTCTTATTAGCCGCTTCTACAGCCCCATTCATCTTTGGCCGGTAAGGAGAAGAGTTGTGATGTTGTATCTTGAACTGCTTGCAGAGCTCAGTGATCATCTTATTGTTGAGATTGGTACCATTGTCCGTAACGATCCTCTCTGGTACACCATATCGATAAATCAGATTGTGTCGAATGAACCGTGCCATGACGTTCTTGGTTACAGTAGCAAAGGAAGCTGCTTCAACCCACATCATAAAGTAATCAATCGCTACCAGGATGAAATGATGTCCGTTAGATGTTGTAGGTCTGATCTCGCCGATCATATCGATGCCCCACATTGCAAAAGGTCACGGAGTTGTCAAGAAGTTCAGAGGAACCAGAGGTACATGCACCTTATCAGCATAAACTTGGCACTTGTGACATGTCCGAGAATGCTGATAACAGTCGGCTTCCATTGTGGACCAATAGTATCTTGCCCTTAGGATTTTCTTCGCCATGGTGTGTCCAATGGAATGAGTTCTGAAAGTACCTTCATGTACTCTGCCATGACCCTTCCTGCCTCGTTCTTATCCACACATCGCAGTAAGGTCGAATCATGGTTGCGCTTGTAGAGAATGCCATTGCTGATGAAGAACTTTGCTGCAAACCTCCTCAGAAACTTCTTGTCGTTAACAGATGCACCCTCGGGGTATTTCTGAGCCTCGAGATACCTTTTCACCTCATGATACCAGGGTTTATCTGCTATCTCTTCAGTCTCAATATCACAGGAATGTGCAGTTTCGTCCAATCTTTCAATGATAATCTGGGGAGCTTCGTTGTCCCAATTGACTTTGAACATAGAAGACATCATACCCAGCGCGTACGCTAACTGATTCTCCTCTCTAGGGAAGTGTTCAAAGGTTATCTCCTCGAAATGGGGAAGCAGCGTCATCACATACTCCTTGTAAGGAATAAGATTTTGGTGTTTCGTATCCCACTCGCCTTTGATCTGGCTGATCACGAGAGCGGAATCTCCGAAAACACTTAAAACTTAATCCTCAGGTCAATTGCTGCTCGAAGACCCATGATGCACGCTTCATACTCTGCCATATTGTTGGTGCAGTTGAAACATAGTCGGGCGGTAAATGGAGTATGAGAGCCTTTAAGAGATATGATCATGGCGCCAATGCCATTACCCAAAGCGTTCAAAGCTCCATCAAAGTACATAGACCATCGAGATCCTTCCTCAGGTCCTTCATCCGGTCCAGGTGTCTCACAGTCAGTTACCAACATGATATTCTCATCCGGAAATTTGAAGTTCATAGACTGGTAATCATCCACTGCCTGATGTGCTAAATGGTCTGCCAGCACACTTCCCTTGATTGCCTTTTGAGTCGTATATTGGATGTCATACTCAGTCAAGATCATCTGCCATCTTGCTATTCTTCCGGACAAGGCAGGCTTTTCAAAGATATACTTGATTGGATCCATTTTTGATATCAATAGAGTAGTGTAAGTCATCATATACTGTCTCATCCGGCGAGCAGCCCATGCCAAAGTGCAATAAGTTTTCTCAAGCAACGAGTATCGGGTCTCGCAGTCGGTAAAATTTTTGCTAAGGTAAAAAATAGCATGCTATTTTCGGCCAGACTCGTCATGCTGACCCATCACACACCCCCATCGAGTTGTCAAGTACTGTCAAGTATAAGATCAAAGGTCTCCCTTCAATTGGAGGCATCAGAATGGGTGGCTCCTGGAGATACTCTTTGATCCTTTCGAAAGTTGCCTGACATTTATCATTCCATCTTACCACTTGATCCTTCTTCAGTAGCTTGAAGATTGGCTCATAAGTAGCAGTCAGGTGCGAGATGAATCGGGCAATGTAGTTCAATCATCCCAGAAAGCCTCTGACTTCTTTCTTTGTTCGTGGAGCTGGCATTTCTTGTATAGCATTCACCTTTGCAGGATCCAATTGAATACCTTTATCACTTACGACGAAACCTAGCAGCTTACCAGATCTCACCCCGAAGGTGCACTTGTTCGGGTTTAACCTCAGCTTGTACAACTTCAACCTGTCAAATAGCTTCTGAAGATGGTCAAGGTGTTCTTCCTTAGTCTGGGACCTTGCAATCATATTATCAACGTATACCTCAATCTCATGATGGATCATGTCATGGAACAAGGCGACCATGGCACGCTGATACGTTGCCCCAGCATTCTTCAATCCAAAAGGCATGACCTTGTAGCAAAAGGTACCCCATTGAGTAACAAAGGTCGTCTTCTCCATGTCTTCGGGAGCCATTTTAATCTGATTATAACTGGAGAAACCATCCATAAAGGAGAATACTTTATGCTGAGCGGTGTTGTCAACCAGAACGTCAATATGAGGCAGAGGGAAATCATCCTTGGGGCTTGCCCTGTTCAGATCCATGTAGTCAACACACATTCGAACCTTATCATCCTTCTTCGGTACCGGAACCACGTTGGCCACCCACTGTGGGTAAGAAGTAACTGTTAGAAAACCGGCATCGAACTGTTTCATAACTTCAACCTTGATTTTCTCAGACATCTTTGGGCGTATTCGGCGGACCTTCTATTTCACTAGAGGACAGTCTTCCTTGGTAGGTGTGATACGGTGGGAGAACTGACTTTGGATTTTGCGTTTTGTGTTCGCAAATGTTTCGGTTTAGCAAGAGTCGCCACCGACTTTTTATTTTATCCTAAGGAAAGGTCAAAAAGCACAGGAAAGACCTTTGAGATATTTTCTTGGGTTCGGGGAGTAGATTATAGAAAGGGAAGGTATTAGCATCCTTTCTATCCATGGTTATCCATGGGCTCTTAGTTACTTGCTTAGATCACTTGCTTTGCTTTTCAATTGTTTGAAATGGTGCTCTTGAATTATTTGAAATGGTGCTTTGTGTGTGGTTTTGAAAGATGTTTTGAAAAGAGGCCATCATTGTGGCAACCTTTGTAATGATTCTTGTTTGAATGTATACAAAGGTGTTTTTTGTCTTTTGAAAATTTTTCAATATTTGAAAGTAGGGTTTTGAAATTGTGTTGTGAAGTGTGTTTTGAAGATAACAAGGATGTTTTTGCAAGCTTTGATCAAGTAACTAAGAGTTGTCTACTCTATTTTACTCAAAGATCTTTCATATGTTTTTAACCCTTTTAACAGTGTTGTTTCACCATTGTATTTGGTGAACAACCTTGTGTTATGATGTTAACGGGACAGGTGCGGGTCATCGTATAGACCATGATAGCAATGGTGTCAAGTATTTTTGGCAATTTTCTAGAGGGACTTGATCATTTTGCTTAGGCAACCTAGATAGCGTCATCGAGGGACTATGATCTTTTGTTTTGTTTTTGTTTTGCCAAAGTACTTGACATGCATACCATGGCCCACTTTTGAAGGCAACAAGTGGATTGAAACCCTAGGGGTACAAGTGTGCATTGTGTTTATTTTCATGCATTGTTATCTTGGATTAGGTCAAACTAATTGTTGATTTTATTTTGCATACTGTGATACGGTGGGAGAACTGACTTGAGGTTTTGCGTTTGTATTCGCAAATGTTGCGGTTAGCAAGAGTCGCCACCGAATTTTTATTTTATCCTAAGGAAAGGTTAAAAAGCACAGCAAAAACCTTTTGAGATGTTTTCTTGGGTTCGGGGAGTAGATTATAGAAAGGGAAGTGTGATCGGTGGATCTGGAACTGACTGTTTAACGCTGGTTCGCGAAATGTCGCGGAAGCAAGAGTCGCCACCGTCTTTTATTTTCTCCAATTGGAAAGGACAAAAGCACAGAAAAAATCCTTAAAGAGATTGCTCTCGGTTCGGGAGGTAGGTTATAGAAAGGGAAGGTGTTAGCACCCTTTCTATCCATGGTTATCCATGGGCTCTTAGATACTTGCTCAATGTGTTTTCAAAAAAGGTTTGTTTGCTTCTCAATGTGGGTTTTAAAAAAGTTTCTTTGAAAATTTCAGTTCGACTCTTGTGTCAGAGTGTTTGAAAAATTGTTTTGAAAGCTTTTGAAAAGTGTTGGTGTGAAAAGTATTTTTTGAATTTGTTTGAAATTAGAGCAAGTACCCTTGAGAACCTACCTACCCTAATGAATTCGTCTGTGTAAATGTCCTTTAAAGTAGTGCCATCCCACCATTGAGAGGTAGGTAGCACCACCGTTGGAGGTGTTCGGGTCAATTCGAGGTTCGGGACATGGTGATCACCAGAGCAATAGGAAGACACCTTAGAAGCTACCCTCATGCCAGGTTCCCGGATCATGAGGACTTACTAAGACATCCTCTACTCGACGATCACCTTTCGAGGCAAGGCAACAGTGAGGCGTACCCTAGGGGTGGTGTGTGCGAATTGTGTGTCATTTTCATTGATATTTGTCTTGTCATGTTAAATTGTGATCTACGCTTGATTTTATTATGGCCATACAGTCTTTCATGCTTTTTGTTAACAGTTAAAATATTTGCGGGAAAAGTAAATTCTAAACTACTACAAACGGCGCGGGTCCACATCGCCAAAATTAAACCGGACCCGATTTGACAGAAAGTAAATAAAGCAAAATAAAGTGCAAAAAGTAAGTGTTACAACGCTTTGGGACAGGTACATAATTATTTAACGAAATAAAATAAATGCGCGAATTAAATAAATAAAATATGGGCGTTGGACCCTTTTGCAAAAAATTAAAAGTTAATGAGGAATTAAAATTAAAATTAAATGTTTTTGTTTTTTTGGTTTTTTTATGTTTTTTTTAAGATTTAAAAGAAAAAAGAATTAATTGAAAATAACTAACCCTAATTCTAATGGTTTTTAAGCTTGTTATGAAAATATCAAAATATAACCTAAACTAAACCTAAGCTAATTTATGTACAATTTAATTGTGAAAATAAAATAAGTAATATTATTATTATGAAAAGAAGAAAAATTAAAAGGAATAAAATTTATTAAACCTAAATTCTATATTTTTTATATTTTTATGAAAAGAATTAAAGTTGCAACCTAAATTAATACTAAGTTAATTTACATGTTAATTTATTTATGAAAATAATTAAATTAAATATTTATTATATTTGTCATCTTTTCTGATTTTTTGTGATATTTTTATACATATGGTAAAAATAATTTATTAAATTAAAACAATAAAATAAATAAAATAAGAATTGAAAACAAAATAAATAAAAAGGAAATTGCAAATCAGGGGGGGTGGAAGTCCCAATTTGGAGGTTTTATTAGTGAAATTCTGGCCCATTTAATATGCAGATCCATTGACTTTCCCAGGCCACGTATGCGCGTGTTGACTAGTCCTCATGGTGTTCTTCAGTTCTGAGCCCTTGATCTGCATCCCTTGGACGCGTGGACCTTTGGATTTTGAGGCATATGGTGTGCCTTAAGGTTGTGCCTGCATATGATTATTAATGGAAAAATAATATGAACATGTGCAAGACCTGGGACTTGAACCCAGGTCATGAGGGTTATCAGCGCTTTCTCCAACCAACTGTGCCAATTCACGTGTATTAACATTAAACATTAAACAAATAATATAAAACAAGCAACGCATATGGATAAAGTTTTAGCGCGAAATTCAAAAGAACGTATCACTGGTTGCCACGATATCATCGTCCTCCCTGTTCCTGAAACATCAAACGCATAGGCCACGGTTTTGGATGCGTTTCATTAGAAGGCTTTTGGAAAAATAGCGATTGGCCCCTCAACGCTCATAAATTGAGCGCGAGGGTTCCATCATCTTCGTCTTCATGCGCTGAGTTGAATGGCATTGGTCTGGAGTTCTAATTTTGCTTCGTTACCAAAGCCCTAAATTGACAAACCTGTAAACCCTAGAAATCGCGCATGGTAAAATCTCATACACAGCACGATAATCAAATTAAATATAATGGTTAGCTTTAAAACATCACAAAGAACAAGAATCCATAATTAGAATGTCATGAGAATGCCTAGAATTGAAAATACGATTGTCACTTTTTTGCTGTACGGGGAGGGTTCTATATACCAATTCCTGGAGTTTGAGTTGATGTTTTGGATTGCAATGTGATCAGGAGGACTTGAGGAAGCTATTGGAAAAGCTTTTGTGCCTTGAATCGCCCTCTATCAATGAATTCAGTTTTGAGTTTTATGGAAGATTTCTCAAGTTTGCAACCTGTTCTTTTGCGCAGCTTAGAGTGTATTGTGATTAGGGTTTGATTCATGTATTTGTATGGAAGCAATTAGGTTAAGAAAATTGAATAAAATCCATGGCATTGATGATTTTGCATATTTGATTTTCCACCATTATTTTCATATCTTTTTTTCACATGTTCTTGTGCAAATCATGATCCAATTAGTCCAAATCTTTCCCTATTTAGTTATACACGAAATCTTGAGTATCAAACATGCATAAAAAGATTGGTTAGGTCATGTTAGATATTTTTCACATATTTATATAATTTAAATGAATTAATATGAATAATAATTCAAATAAATAAATAAAAAATGAGAAAATACTTCCCTTTGGGCCAAGTGGTCGTGCATAGGCTTGGAATGATGAATCATGGAAGAAAAATAGGCCCATTAGCAATTTTAGACCATTTGAATCAAAGTTGACTTTTCAAAATATCCAAAAATGTCCCAACTTCCACAAGGCATAACTTGCTCAATTTTTAAGCTTTTCTCATGTTCTTGGACATTTTGGAAAGGTCTTTGAGTCCTCTAACCAATGCCTTTGGTCCCATGTCATTTTGATTTACCAATCTCAAGTTATGGCCTTTGACTTAAAGTCCCTTTTTGTTGACTTTTGAAAATGACCTATAATGTTGAAATTGATAACTTTTTGTGAGAGCATTTCTTGGACTTGAAGTATGAAGATGAGTTGTAGGAAATGTCTTTCTATTCAAAATGAGCTTTGGATGGAATTTTTCTGATAATCCATGTGAAAGTTATGCCCTGGTCAATTTCAGTTGACTTTTTCAGCTGTCCAAATATAGTAACTTTTGCATCTTTGATGATTTCTGAGCCAAATTTTGAGAATCATGATCAAGCATTGATCAAATGATGTTTGTGGCTTCAAAATGATATGTTGACCAAAAATCTGAACTTTTGACTGTCAAATGACCATTTTGCCCCTACAGTTGACTGTAGTGCAATTAGGGTTTTTGACTGTGCAATTTTGAGCTGAATGCCTTGAAACTTGATATGAGGATACTTGATCATATTTGTAGGCATATGAGACTTGATTGGGCCTTTGAAACCTTCAATTTCTTGATCAGAACACAAACCCTAGTTTTGACTGTATAGGAGACAGTTGGACTGGGCAACCCTTGGGGAATTTTGCAGCTTGACTTGGCAATTTCTTGAAGAATATGGGAGGGCAAATTTTGGGGTACAACAGTTGCCCCTGTTCAATCTTCTTAGACCTGAGGATGTAGATTGGCTGACGTGCCTTTCGTAATCCGAGGGTAGAAGATGATTGAACACTAGAGTGCCCAGAAATTTGCGCTCACATAGTAGCAGTGATGTGGTGGGAATGGGCTTATAGATGCCATTTAGAGATTGTTGGATAGGATGATGGGCTTATAGATGCCATCTGGATGTTGATCGCGTAGGAGATTCCTTAGCGAGAACCTGCATACCTGTAAAACAGAAAACGAGTACCTGACACGTTGCAGGAGCTGATTTTCAGATGCTTGGTATAGATGTGTCCTGCCTGGTTACAGGAGCTGAGTCTGGAGCTTCAAATGCTGATGAATGAACCAGGTATGGTTATTGCCTTAGCATGAATGGTAAGAGAACCTTGGGCGACTTTAACCTCAACAACGCTCATTGAGAAAAATCTTAGCGGGAATTACCATCTTTGCAGTATCGGGGAGAGAACCATAGGCACTTATAATCTGAAAGGGAATTGTCACCTCACTCACCGTCGGAGAGGAAACCATAAGAAAAGGAATTATCACCTCACTCACCGTCGGAGAGGGGACCATAGGAGATTATTACCTCACTCACCGTCGGAGAGGGAAATATCTGAAAAGGAATTACCACCTCACTCACCGTTGGAGAGGGGACCATAGGAGACTATCACCTCACACTCACCGTCGGAGAGGGAAACATCTGAAAAGGAATTACCACCTCACTCACCGTTGGAGAGGGGACCATAGGAGACTATCACCTCACACTCACCGTCGGAGAGGGAAACATCTGAAAAGGAATTACCACCTCATTCACCGTTGGAGAGGGAAACATCTGAAAAGGACTTACCACCTCACTCACCGTCGGAGAGGGAACCATAGGAGACTATCACCTCACTCACCGTCAGAGAGGGAAACATCTGAAAAGGACTTACCACCTCACTCACCGTCGGAGAGGGAACCCAGGAGACTATCACCTCACTCACCGTTGGAGAGGGAAACATCTGAAAAGGACTTACCACCTCACTCACCGTCGGAGAGGGAACCATAGGAGATTATCACCTCACTCACCGTCGGAGAGGGAAACATCTGAAAAAGGACTTACCACCTCACTCGCCGTTGGAGAGGGAACCATAGGAGACTATCACCTCACACTCACCGTCGGAGAGGGAAACATCTGAAAAAGGACTTACCACCTCACTCGCCGTTGGAGAGGGAACCATCTGGGATAACTTCTACTGAGTCTTTATCAAAAAAAATCTGTTGGGAGTCGATTTAGCTGGACTAGAGAAGGCCTTGAAATATGTTTTGAGAATTTAACTACATCTTTCCTGAAAGGTAAAGGTCAGTCATATGCAATGCATGATATGGATCAAGCAATAATGTTCTCAACATAAATGAGATTTGTATGATACGATGCGTTATGCATGCTATAATGATGTATGCGATGTTTTATGAATGTATTTTTTGTCTAGGAAAGTAAATCCTTGACGGGTGCCGGGAAGTCATATCCTGGGCTGATGTTGAAGAATAGATTTTGCTCCGCTGGGGATGATGACTGCAAGAATACTGGTAGGAGAAGATGACTCCGTTGCGGAATAAACTTGGCAAATGGAAGATTCTGCGGGGAGAAAAGATGCTCTAGCGATCATGCTGGGAAGCGATACTCTGTGGGAAGAGGGATGCCTTGCTGAGTGTAGATAATAATTTGCTGGGGGTACCCTTGTTGTTGGAAGTGTTGATGGACTTCGCTGGGGTAAGAAGACTTCGTCGAGGACGCTCTTTCCAGGGCTTTTGGCTGAGGATAACCCAGTTATATCCTGTTAAGGAAATAACTCTTTAAATAAAGCCGGGAGACGCGTTCGTGCGCTGCGGGGATAAGCTTCCAGAATCTACTGGGGATAAGCTTACTGCTTGGGGATATGAATTCCAATTTTCCTGGGGAAACTGGATTGGACTCTTCTGGGGAAGTTTTGGAACTGCGGGGGAAGTGATTCCTTTGAATGTTGCTATATCGCCGGGGAACAATCTTTAGGCCAAGACTGCCGGGGATGCTTGTTAAGAATATATGGCTGCTGGGGAAGTATTGAGATCTACGGGAGGATCCTCAATTTCCTTAAGATTTGATAACTTTGCTTGAGGAAGAGTGCACTGACTGCTGACTTATTCTCTGGGGAATTAAGGTATACTGGTTATGTTCTTCAGCTGAACCTACCTTGATACCTTGATGGACAGAGCAATTAGATCATTTAGACCACTCATCATTGCCCCTGTTTCTATGGGAGAAGGCACCTGTGGGGGCTGATAGTTGTTGATAGACCAAGCTTCTTCTGGTAGGCAGGTGACAAGATGACGGGACATAGTCGTACGCTTTGATCCCTAACTTTTGCCTGGACCGCCCTTTCGGGTTTTCAGTCCACCGGGATACCCATTTTTGCCCAAGCCGCCTTTTCAGGTTTTCGACTTGCCGGGTGTACAGATTTTTTCATTTCATCCCTTCATTTTGCCCGAACCCTTTTGGTTCGCCGGGAAGCCCTTATTTTTGCCTAGGTGTGTCAACCTAGCGGGTCTTTGATTATGCGTAGTATCTTTTCGACTATGTCCATGCTTTCAGCATGTAGGGAGTTGCCCCTGTTAGAAGTGTTTTGTCATGTCACCAGAAGATGTCTGACCGGGCAAGATTTGTTGCTAGAATTCCTGTCCAATGCCCCAAGTGACTTAGGCGGAGATTTGCCCCAGGTAGTAGACACTGATCATGCCATGCCCCTTGATTGGAAGTGCTTTTGTTCACCAGATATTCTTCGTGCGAATTTTCCTGTTGTTCAAATAAAAAGTCATATGCAAACAATGTTATATCAAAAATGCAAAGCTTATATCTGTCTTGAAGATTTTTGAAAATGCATTTTTTCATAAAACAAGTGAATGTTTGTAAAACGTGATGTCAACTCCGTATTTACCGTAGGCCTTAAGGAGTCAGGATACCTTTCGTAACAGTATGCTTTCGAACTAACCCATGCTTCAGCTAGGACTTTTAAGGGTTATAACGTGACCTGGTTCACGGTTTAAGAAACAAAGGATAAAGGCTCAAATTTTATTTGTACCCACCTGCTCTTCGTGATGTTCTCCAAACCTAAACTCAGTTGATCATACGTTAGACCTTGTTTGAGTCTTTACTTTGATTTTCCGGTGATGATTCCAATGATGCCAATTTATTTTGAATAGGCAGTCATTTTTTGTCGAGGGTTCGTAAGACCTCTTTCTTTTTTTTTTGACTTTGTTATCCCTATTTTTTTTTGCCTGAATTGTTTCCTTTTTTGGAATTACAGTCAGCGGGATGCCCCAGCTTTGTAAGTCTCCTTCATGGGTATTTTGACTTATTGGGCTTCTTTCTTTTTTTATTTTGAGAGATATAATGACTGCCTATCCTTGTGTTTTTTCGGAATCATCATTGTCTTTCTTTGTTTTGTAAGGACCTCTTTTGGTGCCATTCGTTATGCACTCGGATCAACTGAGAGACTACCCTGCCCCAGGTTATGATTAAGGGTTTTAATTTTCGAAAAGAAAACTCCTACTTCTTTGGCTCAGAGGGGTTGACGAGGGATTATCTTCCTTATAACTCCAGTGTTTAGGATTTGAAACAATGCCTGTACTTCATCAGCGGGGTCCGTTCAAAAGCATACTGTAGATTGTGGTATCGTTTTCGTCATCCTCCCTCAAGAGGCTTAGAATTATTTTTTAAGAGTTGATCATCAGAAAAAATATGAAAATAATTTGCATTTAGTGAATACGAATATATTGTTTCAGAACAGACATATGCGATGCATTAATGAAATAACAACGTTTGATATGAATGGAATGTTTGAACAATCAAAAGAAAATTACAACTTGAAAGATTCTAATGAACAAAAATTTCTCAATCCTAGCCATGTTTTGGCAAAGGAGCAATGATCACATTGGGAGTCTCGGCGGGCTCGAACTCGATCTCTTTAGCATCGATCATATTCTGAATCTTGTACTTCAGTGCCCAACAGTCCTCAGTATCGTGCCCCGGGCTACCAAAATGGTAAGCGCACCTTGCTTCTGGGTTGTAATTTGGAGAGGAAGTCTTTGGATTTGCAGGAGGGTTGATCACCGCAATCAGGTTCATCCTTAACATGTGCTGCAAAGCTCGTGACCATGACATGTTGATGTTGGTGAATTGTCTTTTAGGCTCGTCTGACCTGTTCTGATCAACCCGCTGTTCTTGGCAAGGTCATTGTTGGACCTGTGAAGTAGTAGCAACTCGGAGAAGTCTATTCAGTGGACCCGACCTTTGCCTTCTTGGAAGCTGTTCTATGACCTGGTCCCTGATTTGGGCTGGTTGCTTCATGCCTTGAGGAAGTTGGCTGATCATGGCTCTCAACTCTCCTTGCTCCTGAGCTAAACCTTGAATGAGGGCCCTTTGCCCCAGCATCTGGGTTTTCAATGTGTCTACCTCAGCTTGTAGACGTTTCAGCTGTTCGTCCTTGTCATCTTCAGGATTCTTTCTGATCCGATTCCCCATGAGGAGTGTCCTCAACTCTTCCTGCCTCTTGGATAGGCTTAGAAAGATCTCCTTGAACTGAGCCTCTTGAGCAAGAAGGTCCTGGTTATCTTGTTGGAAGGCCATTGCTGAAATAAACAGCGAGAAAGGTAAGTGACCTGCAACAAAGATACCTGTTATGTAATGATGTGTATGACATGCATGCAATGATTTCAAGGACCTCGCGGGGTAAACAGAGAAACTTGTTAGAGTTGAAAACCGGTAACTTGATTGAAGGTACTTCATGTTGTTGAGAGTCCTTCTTCAAGAGTCAAGGCTCACCATATCAAGTGGGTCATAGCCCCTGACTCAAGTCATCAACCTTATTTTGCTTTCCAAACAACCTTGGCTAGGGGAACCTTCTTCAGGAGTCAAAGCTCACCATATCAAGTGGGTCATAGCCTCTGCCAACTTTGGCTAGAGGAAAATAAATCCTTTTTGCCCCTTGCTAGATGTTTGATTCATCATGACCTGCATCACAAGCCCTTGAGATCCTTGAAATGGGTTAGGATGTATGCAATGGTATGATGTCATGATGCATGGGGTAATATGAATAAACCCTGTTATGAGCCCTTATTAAGGACTATAAACAGAAACCTGCAAGAAACTCAAGTAAAACCTGTCATGAGTCCCAGTTAAGGACTAAAAAACAAAACCTGCAAGAAACTCGGTAAACCCTATTATGAGTCCTAATTAAGGACTGCAAACCAAAACCTGTAAGGAACTTAGTATACCCTGTTATGAGTCCCTATTAAGGACTATAAACAAAACCTGCAAGAAACTCAAGTGTCAGATAACAAGCATGCAAATAGTCAAGTTGGAAGGCACACAAGTCACACAAGACAAGTCCTTAGGGTTTAAGGCCAGCATGAGGTCTAGGTACTACCCTCTTTCAGTTTGTTGGTTCATACCTGTCCTATCAAAGTAACCGGGTTCTTAGAGGATCCCAATATCATTGACTACCCTCAATCGGTCATAACTCCAGCATTGCAATCTTTTCTTGCGGCCAGAACCATCACGAGAGTTTAGCCTCAATGGGCGTAGCATACTGCTACTGTTCTAATGGCCAAGTTGGGTCATTTAAGGTTCTAAGGTCTGTTGGTGCTTAATGACTCCTTGGAAGACCCATATTCTCCTCGTTTCAACACGAGGGATATCGGTACAGACCAAGGCGCCACACCAACGTAGCCACTGCTTCACCCATGTCGGTATACGCCGGACAGGTCCCTCACAGCTTATGCTACCTAAACAGGGTATCCCCAGATCCGGGTTAGGATCTATGTAACTCCCATGCAACCCACAATTTAGAGCAAGCAAATCAATACAATTGAAAACACAGTTATGAACTAACCCTAAGGTACACCTCGCTTTATAGTTTGGTCCCCAGCAGAGTCGCCAGTTCTGTGATCGGTGGATCTGGAACTGACTGTTTAACGCTGGTTCGCGAAATGTCGCGGAAGCAAGAGTCACCACCGTCTTTTATTTTCTCCAATTGGAAAGGACAAAAGCACAGAAAAAATCCTTAAAGAGATTGCTCTCGGTTCGGGAGGTAGGTTATAGGGTAGGTTATAGAAAGGGAAGGTGTTAGCACCCTTTCTATCCATGGTTATCCATGGGCTCTTAGATACTTGCTCAATGTGTTTTCAAAAAAGGTTTGTTTGCTTCTCAATGTGGGTTTTAAAAAAGTTTCTTTGAAAATTTCAGTTCGACTCTTGTGTCAGAGTGTTTGAAAAATTGTTTTGAAAGCTTTTGAAAAGTGTTGGTGTGAAAAGTATTTTTTGAATTTGTTTGAAATTAGAGCAAGTACCCTTGAGAACCTACCTACCCTAAGGAATTCGTCTGTGTAAATGTCCTTTAAAGTAGTGCCATCCCACCATTGAGAGGTAGGTAGCACCACCGTTGGAGGTGTTCGGGTCAATTCGAGGTTCGGGACATGGTGATCACCAGAGCAATAGGAAGACACCTTAGAAGCTACCCTCATGCCAGGTTCCCGGATCATGAGGACTTACTAAGACATCCTCTACTCGACGATCACCTTTCGAGGCAAGGCAACAGTGAGGCGTACCCTAGGGGTGGTGTGTGCGAATTGTGTGTCATTTTCATTGATATTTGTCTTGTCATGTTAAATTGTGATCTACGCTTGATTTTATTATGGCCATACATTCTTTCATGCTTTTTGTTAACAGTTAAAATATTTGCGGGAAAAGTAAATTCTAAACTATTACAAACGGCGCGGGTCCACATCGCCAAAATTAAACCGGACCCGATTTGACAGAAAGTAAATAAAGCAAAATAAAGTGCAAAAAGTAAGTGTTACAACGCTTTGGGACAGGTACATAATTATTTAACGAAATAAAATAAATGCGCGAATTAAATAAATAAAATATGGGCGTTGGACCCTTTTGCAAAAAATTAAAAGTTAATGAGGAATTAAAATTAAAATTAAATGTTTTTGTTTTTTTGGTATTTTTATGTTTTTTTTAAGATTTAAAAGAAAAAAGAATTAATTGAAAATAACTAACCCTAATTCTAATGGTTTTTAAGCTTGTTATGAAAATATCAAAATATAACCTAAACTAAACCTAAGCTAATTTATGTACAATTTAATTGTGAAAATAAAATAAGTAATATTATTATTATGAAAAGAAGAAAAATTAAAAGGAATAAAATTTATTAAACCTAAATTCTATATTTTTTATATTTTTATGAAAAGAATTAAAGTTGCAACCTAAATTAATACTAAGTTAATTTACATGTTAATTTATTTATGAAAATAATTAAATTAAATATTTATTATATTTGTCATCTTTTCTGATTTTTTGTGATATTTTTATACATATGGTAAAAATAATTTATTAAATTAAAACAATAAAATAAATAAAATAAGAATTGAAAACAAAATAAATAAAAAGGAAATTGCAAACCAGGGGGGTGGAAGTCCCAATTTGGAGGTTTTATTAGTGAAATTCTGGCCCATTTAATATGCAGATCCATTGACTTTCCCAGGCCACGTATGCGCGTGTTGACTAGTCCTCATGGTGTTCTTCAGTTCTGAGCCCTTGATCTGCATCCCTTGGATGCGTGGACCTTTGGATTTTGAGGCATATGGTGTGCCTTAAGGTTGTGCCTGCATATGATTATTAATGGAAAAATAATATGAACATGTGCAAGACCTGGGACTTGAACCCAGGTCATGAGGGTTACCAGCGCTTTCTCCAACCAACTGTGCCAATTCACGTGTATTAACATTAAACATTAAACAAATAATATAAAACAAGCAACGCATATGGATAAAGTTTTAGCGCGAAATTCAAAAGAACGCATCACTGGTTGCCACGATATCATCGTCCTCCCTGTTCCTGAAACATCAAACGCATAGGCCACGGTTTTGGATGCGTTTCATTAGAAGGCTTTTGGAAAAATAGCGATTGGCCCCTCAACGCTCATAAATTGAGCGCGAGGGTTCCATCATCTTCGTCTTCATGCGCTGAGTTGAATGGCATTGGTCTGGAGTTCTAATTTTGCTTCGTTACCAAAGCCCTAAATTGACAAACCTGTAAACCCTAGAAATCGCGCATGGTAAAATCTCATACACAGCACGATAATCAAATTAAATATAATGGTTAGCTTTAAAACATCACAAAGAACAAGAATCCATAATTAGAATGTCATGAGAATGCCTAGAATTGAAAATACGATTGTCACTTTTTTGCTGTACGGGGAGGGTTCTATATACCAATTCCTGGAGTTTGAGTTGATGTTTTGGATTGCAATGTGATCAGGAGGACTTGAGGAAGCTATTGGAAAAGCTTTTGTGCCTTGAATCGCCCTCTATCAATGAATTCAGTTTTGAGTTTTATGGAAGATTTCTCAAGTTTGCAACCTGTTCTTTTGCGCAGCTTAGAGTGTATTGTGATTAGGGTTTGATTCATGTATTTGTATGGAAGCAATTAGGTTAAGAAAATTGAATAAAATCCATGGCATTGATGATTTTGCATATTTGATTTTCCACCATTATTTTCATATCTTTTTTTCACATGTTCTTGTGCAAATCATGATCCAATTAGTCCAAATCTTTCCCTATTTAGTTGTACACGAAATCTTGAGTATCAAACATGCATAAAAAGATTGGTTAGGTCATGTTAGATATTTTTCACATATTTATATAATTTAAATGAATTAATATGAATAATAATTCAAATAAATAAATAAAAAATGAGAAAATACTTCCCTTTGGGCCAAGTGGTCGTGCATAGGCTTGGAATGATGAATCATGGAAGAAAAATAGGCCCATTAGCAATTTTAGACCATTTGAATCAAAGTTGACTTTTCAAAATATCCAAAAATGTCCCAACTTCCACAAGGCATAACTTGCTCAATTTTTAAGCTTTTCTCATGTTCTTGGACATTTTGGAAAGGTCTTTGAGTCCTCTAACCAATGCCTTTGGTCCCATGTCATTTTGATTTACCAATCTCAAGTTATGGCCTTTGACTTAAAGTCCCTTTTTGTTGACTTTTGAAAATGACCTATAATGTTGAAATTGATAACTTTTTGTGAGAGCATTTCTTGGACTTGAAGTATGAAGATGAGTTGTAGGAAATGTCTTTCTATTCAAAATGAGCTTTGGATGGAATTTTTCTGATAATCCATGTGAAAGTTATGCCCTGGTCAATTTCAGTTGACTTTTTCAGCTGTCCAAATATAGTAACTTTTGCATCTTTGATGATTTCTGAGCCAAATTTTGAGAATCATGATCAAGCATTGATCAAATGATGTTTGTGGCTTCAAAATGATATGTTGACCAAAAATCTGAACTTTTGACTGTCAAATGACCATTTTGCGCCTACAGTTGACTGTAGTGCAATTAGGGTTTTTGACTGTGCAATTTTGAGCTGAATGCCTTGAAACTTGATATGAGGATACTTGATCATATTTGTAGGCATATGAGACTTGATTGGGCCTTTGAAACCTTCAATTTCTTGATCAGAACACAAACCCTAGTTTTGACTGTATAGGAGACAGTTGGACTGGGCAACCCTTGGGGAATTTTGCAGCTTGACTTGGCAATTTCTTGAAGAATATGGGAGGGAAAATTTTGGGGTACAACAGGAAGGTATTAGCACCCTTTCTATCCATGGTTATCCATGGGCTCTTAGTTACTTGCTTAGATCACTTGCCTTTTGCTTTCAATTGTTTTAAATGGTGCTTGAGTGTGTGGGTTTGAAAATGTTTTGAAAAGAGGCCAATGTGGTGGCAACCTTTGTAATGATCCATGTGGGGATGTATACAAAGATGTATGTCTTTTGAAAAAGTTTTCATTTGTTTTTTTAAGGTTGTTTTGAAAGTGTAGTGATGTGTGATTTTGAAATTAGGCAAGTGTTTTGTTTTGCAAGTTAATTCAAGTAACTAAGAGGTTATCTACTCCTAAATTTCTCAAAAGATCATTGCTATACTTTAACCCTTTTAACAAGTTTGCTCCACCATTGTATTTGGTGGGCAACCTTGTGTTAGGATGTGAAAGGGACAGGCGCGGGTCATCGTTTTAGACCATAATTGCAACGGCGTTTAAATGTCTTTGAGCAATTTCTTTAAGGGACTTGATCATTTGTTTTGTTTGTTTTGAAAAGTTTTATCGAGGGACTATGATCATTCAAACTGTTTGCTTTGCCCAAAGAAGTTCAACATGCAATATGGCCCTTTTATTTGAAGGCAACAAGTGGAATACCCCAGGGGGGTGCAAGTGTGATTTGTGTGTCCATTTTCATGCTTGTCTATCTTGTATTAGGTCAAACTATTTTTTATCGTTTTTTCGCATACAAACCCTAATTCTAACATGTTATCATTAGAAAGCAATAAAGTGAGAAATTAAAATTACTAAGCTATTACAAAACCAAATATGGGAAGGGGGGTACAAAGGTTCAAATGGGGATATTGACAAGAATTTAAATCTAAATTGTTACATCATTTTGAATATTTGCAATTTAAATGATGTACAAAAATTAAATAAAAAAATGCAAGATGTACAAAAAAATGTTTTGTATATGTATGAAAAAATATTATTTATGTAAAAGAAAATAAAAATGTATTATTTTTTGGAGTATTTTGAATTTAGGGCAAAAAACCCTAATTTTAAAGAAAAGGTATTATTTTCTAATTTAATACAACTATTTATTTATTATTTATAAAAATAATATAATAATGAAGTATATTGTGAAAAAAAGTATTTTTGTATCAAATATTAATAAAAATGAAAAATTTAAGTATTTTTACATTTTAGCTTAAATGTATTAATAAGCATATATATATATATATATATATATATATATATATATATATATATATATATATATATATATATATATATATATATATATATATATATATATATATATATATATATATATATATATATATATATATATATATATATATATATATATATATATATATATATATATATATATATATATATATATATATATATATATATATATATATATATATATATATATATATATATATATATATATATATATATATATATATATATATATATATATATATATATATATATATATATATATATATATATATATATATATATATATATATATATATATATATATATATATATATATATATATATATATATATATATATATATATATATATATATATATATATATATATATATATATATATATATTAAACCCTAAATATGTATTATACACAAAATAAGTATTTATTTAATATTTTAATAAAATAAATAAAAGAGTACTTTTTTTTTGTGTGAAATATTTTCAGAAGGTAAATAAAAATAAAAATGTATTTACACTATTTTTCCTATTTTATTCTAATAATGGTATATATATATTATGCATAAATAAAGAAACAAATCAAATAAATATGCCATAAATTCAGAAAATGATGAAAAAAATATTTTTAATTTTTTAATGCCATGAGAAAAAATAAACAAAGTCAACCAAAAAAAGAAAAAGTCAAAAATGTTAAAAAATGAACAAATGGGCTCAGGGGGGTGTGAATCAAAAAGATGGTGTGAAAATCAAAATAACACAGGCCCAGCCCACTCCACTCCTTCTTCAACCTCCAGCACAAATATTTGAAAAAACGCGCGCCCCTGTTCTTCAATGTCTAACTCTTGATTCTTGGCTTTTCAGCAAAAACTCATAACACAAGAAATGTTCAGCATGAAGAGACGGTTTCAACCATATAAATAACTTGACCTATCTCTCTAAGATGAGGGAGAATTTCTCCTCCCCCAATTTCTGACCTAACTTTTCATCAATGTTCAGACATGAAATTCTCTAAGCACACGAAACATAAATGAAATCTAATCATATGAGCGTGTTCAGGGCTATGATTGTGACATGTTTTCTTCAAAAACCTAAAGCTAACAATGCCTAATAAGAGAGATAGAACTCCATGAATATACCTGTTCAGTTGGAATCGAGCTTGGCAATGGAGGATGTTTCAGAGTGAAATGATGACTTGTATAGCTTCCTTGAAGTGTAAGGATGCTTTTCCAAGTCCTACTTTATCTTGAAACTCCCTGAATCGAGCTAGTGAACTCCAACTGCAAAACAGAAATTTAAAAATGGTGAAGTGGCTTGGAGGTGTTACAGGTCAGGTTTAAGGACAGGGTTAGCTTGCATATGTTGTAAGGAAGGTAGAGGAACAAGTTTGGACAAGAATGCTCGAAGGGATTGAGAGATAGTACTCAATCTGCAGGGCTTCCCCTGTTTGTGCAGTTTCAAGGTGATTTTGAGATGGAGGGTGCTTGAGAGGTTCAGGACTCATGCAAAAGCTTAGATATGTTCTATGGAATGTGTTTGATAGCTTTTGTGTTGTGTGTCTAGGCTGAGATGAGAGATGGCATAAGTTATGGACCTTTCTTCACACTTAAGCTACAAAATGCAACTTGGCTCTCTAGGTCAGTACAGGCCCTCCCACTATGCTGCTATCCCTTGCCTTGATCAGTGCAATTTGCTCACAAACTTGTGCCAAGAAGATCTTGATTGTACCACTTGGATTGCAAATTTGACATAAAGTTCTTCTTTTCAAGAATGGAAATAATGCTTTTTCTAGTTTAGGCTTAATTTCTTGTGTAATGACCAAAGGCTTAGAATAACAACTTGGTTCAATGGTTTTGCATTAAATTAAGGAGTGTAATTTGGTTTAAGGACCTGTAAAGTAGCACAAAATATGCTGAGTTCAAATTTGCAAAGTTTATGAACATGTTTTGATGAAGAACAAAAGTGAATTCTTGCCAACTTGTGAAATTCGAATCTCTCAAGTTATGAGGTTGTTTGATGAGTTCTTGGACATTTTGGAAAGCTTGGAATGTGTACTACAATCCATCTTTGAAATGCAAATCAAAATTCCAAGTGGAAGGGTATGAAAAGTGGCCTTGAAGTGGGGTAGAAAACCTTGTCAAAATAGGTTAAATTTCACTAAGTTAAAAAATGGTTTAGTGCCCTTATTCAAAAAATTGTAACTTGAGATACAAGCTTCAAATGAGAAAACTTTGTGAATCAAAGTTGTAGATTATGCAACAAGCTACAACTTTCATGTTTTGACTTTTGTTTGAATCCAAATGGATCATGGTGAAAAGATGGGGCAAAGTTGGGAAAAAATTAGGGTTTTTCATAACTTAGAAAAATTCTAAGTTATGAAAAATTCCATTTTCAAACCCTAATTTGCATTTTGAGATTTCTTGGTGAACAAGTTTCATGATTTGGCATGTTTTGATGAAAAATGAATCTTGACTCTTGATTTTGACCAAAAAGTCAAAGTTTGACTTTTCAGTATACAGTCAAAATTGATCAATTGACTGGGAAATTCAACTGTCAATCTTGTGTACTTGGGATCTTTTGAGCTTGATAAGCATGTCAAGATAATTCCATTGAGTCCTTGAGGCCATATGTGAGCTTGGTTTTCCATTGGCTAGGTCAAACAGTCAAAAATTGCCTTTGTGCAGTCAAAACCCTAAAAATGACCATTTTGCCCTTTTGGTGATCTGATCAAATTTCTTGTGGAATTGTGATCCAAACTTGATCAAATGGTCCATATGAATTCAATATGTGGATGTGGGTCAAATTTCATGAGATTTGACTGTCAATTGGCCACAGTTGACTTTTTCCCCAATACAGTTGATTTCTAGGTCATCTGTCTAATTGACTGGGCAAAACTTGGAATCAAGACTTGAAACTTGGTATGGAGAAACTTGGGAGTCCAATATGAAGTATGAAAGTCATCTTAGGCATTTTAGGTCAAAACATCCTTGGGCAAACACAAACCCTAATTTGAGTCCTCAGTGCAAGGGGAAGTCCTGAGCAGAGGGAACCCTAACTGAATCTTAATCTTCAAAGGTCTTGTGATGAGAAAATGTTGAGGAAATGGGAGGGCAAATTTTAGGGTACAACAGTTGCCCCTGTTCAATCTTCTTGAACCTGAAGAGTTAGACTGGCAAGTTTGCCTTTCGTGACTCGAGGGTAAAAGGAGATTGGACACTAGAGTGCCCGGAAATTTGCACTCGCATGCTGGAGTCTCAACAATGTGGTGTCGGGAATGGGCTTATAGATGCCATTTGGAGAGATGGTGGATAGGGAGATGGGCTTATAGATGCCATCTGGAGATGTGACGGAACCTTGTCGGGAATGGGCTTATAGATGCCATTATAGGATTTGGTCGGTCGCATAAGAGATTCCTTTGCGAGAAACTTGTGTATTTGAGAAAGACAGATGTTTTCCTGGCTTGTTACAGGTGTTTGATCCTCAGTCTCCTGATGCAGATATGCCCTGGCTGGATACAGGTATTGAGTCTACAATTGGTTGCTCACAGATATGCCCTGGCTGGATACAGGAGTTGAATCTGAAAATAGTCGTTTAATAGATGTGCCCTGGCTGGATACAGGAATCGAATCTTCGAACTCTTCAGACGTGTCCTGGCTAGATACAGGAATCGAGTCTGGAAACGTGGTCAACAGATATGCCCTGGCTGGATACAGGAATCGAATCTGGAGTTGTTGTAGTTGATAGATGTGCCCTGGCTGGATACAGGAATCGAATCTTCGAACTCTTCAGACGTGCCCTGGCTAGATACAGGAGTCGAGTCTGGAAACTGATCACTCTCAGATGTGCCCTGGCTAGATACAGGTATCGGATCCGGAATTGTGACAGTTGAAGGTAATTGTCTTTGGGATTGTCTTTTTCCCTGAAAAGGCAAAAATATAAGTTGTATGCAATGTCATGATGTATGATATGCATGGTGTCATGATGTTCAACATGAGACAGTGTTGTATGCACTTCATCATATATGTATGAAAATGTGAAATGTTTATGAATGTAATTTCGTCTTAGGAAAATAAATCCTTGACGGTCGGCCGGAGAATTGCTCTGTGGAAGAGATATTTGGCCGAAATCTTGATGTGAGGCCTGTTGAGGACTCTAATGATGGATTCCGCTGGGGATAATGACGAGAAACTCCGCTGGGGATTGAAGGAACTTTGCCGAGGGCGGTCTTCCGTGGTTTTTAGCTGAGGATAACCCAGTTATAAGTCCTTATGAGGAAATAACTCTAAATAAAACTCGGGAGAGACGTTCGTGCTCCGCAGGAGATCAGCTTCCAGAATCTACTGGGGATGAGCTTTAAGACCTGCCGGGGAATGTTGTGCCTTTTCAGGATCGACGGGGAACCAACTCCGCTTGGGGAAAGTATTGTCGCATCCTGTTTTACTCTGCGGGGAATTGAGATGATTTGGCCACATTCTTCAGTTGAACCTACCTTGGTGCCTTGGCGGACAAAACAACCAGACTGCATTAGACAATTCCACATTGCCCCTGTCTTTGATGTCATCTGTAATTAATCTCTTGTTTTATATGCAAATATTTATGAATCAGCAATTTAATGTCAAATGCATATATCAACAATGAACATTGGACGTTCTTCGCAAAACAGAAAAAGAAAACAATGGTAATTTGTATGGACAAGCGAATCTGTATTGATTTAAACTTTGCCTGTGAATAGGCGTTTTTGTACAAGAGGCTGACATCCTAGTAAGAGGACATCGCCAAATAGTATAAAGTTTACAATTTGAAAAAAGGAAACAAAACAGCTATGTGAATAATCCCACTGGGTTCCAACTCTGCTATTGCCTTCATGTCTTCGAACGTCTCATCGCTTTGCTACCTAGTTGAAGATGAAGCTGATTGGTCAATGCCGAAATCTGGAGCCAGATAGTCGATGCCGAATTCTGGATGCGAAGTGATCCAATGAGACATAGTGTTACGCTTTTATCCCTAACTTTTGCCTGGACCGCCCTTTCGGGTTTTCAGTCCACCGGGATACCCATTTTTGCCCAAGCCGCCTTTTCAGGTTTTCGACTTGCCGGGTGTACAGATTTTTTTATTCATTTCATCCCTTACTTTTGCCCGAACCCTTTTGGTTCGCCGGGAAGCCCTTATTTTTGCCTAGGTATGTCAACCTAGCGGGTCTTTTATTTATGCGTAGTATTTTTTCACTATGTCTGCATTGGCGGGGTGAGGAAGGTCGTCACCATCCATGGTGGTTAGGATCATGGCTCCTCCTGAGAACACACGTTTAACCACAAATGGCCCTTCGTATGTAGGAGTCCATTTGCCCCGGGGATCACTTTGAGGAAGGATGATGCGTTTGATTACCAGGTCCCCAACTTGATACTCTTGCGGTCTGACTTTCTTATTAAATGCCCTGATCATCCGTTTCTGATACGTTTGACCATGACAGATAGTAGTGAGCCTCTTTTCGTCAATCAGATTTAATTGATCAAGTCGAGTCTGGATCCAATCATCTTCATTCAAGTCTGCATCCTTCATTATCCGGAGAGAGGGTATCTGGATCTCGATTGGCAAGACTGCCTCCATGCCATAGACCAAGGAGAAGGGAGTTGCCCCGGTTGACGTCCTTGCTGAGGTACAGTACCCATGAAGAGCGAACGGTAACATCTCATGCCAATCCTTATAGGTCACTGTCATCTTCCGCACAATTTTCTTGATATTTTTATTGGCTGCCTCTACAGCCCCATTCATCTTCGGCCGGTAGGGAGAAGAATTGTGGTGCTGTATCTTGAATTGTTCACAGAGTTCAGTGATCATTTTGTTATTGAGATTGGTACCATTGTCCGTAATGATTCTTTCCGGGACTCCGTACCGACAGATCAGATTATGCCGGATGAAACGTGCCACGACGCTCTTGGTTACTGTGGCATAGGAAGCTGCCTCAACCCATTTCGTGAAGTAATCGATCGCCACCAAGATGAAGCGATGTCCATTGGATGTCGTTGGTCGGATCTCACCGATCATATCGATGCCCCACATTGCGAAAGGCCAAGGTGTCGTCAGGACATTCAAAGGAACCGGAGGGATATGCACCTTGTCAGCATAGATCTGGCATTTATGACAAGTTCGGGAGTGTCGGTAACAATCGGCTTCCATTGTGGACCAGAAATATCCTGCCCGAAGGATTTTCTTAGCCATGGTGTGCCCACTGGAATGGGTTCCAAATGTACCTTCATGCAGCTCCATCATAATTTTCTCTGCTTCAGCCTTATCCACACAACGTAGCAGAGTTGAATCATGATTCCGTTTGTAGAGAATGTCGTTGCTGAGGAAGAATTTTGCAGCAAATCTCCTCATGAACTTCTTATCATTGACAGATGCACCTTCAGGGTATTCCTGAGCTTCCAAGTATCTCTTCACCTCATGATACCAAGGTTTTTCAATAACTTTCTCAGCCTCGAGCTCGCAACAGTATGCCGGTTCATCCAACTTCCAGATTATGATTCGGGGAGCTTCATTGTCCCATTTAACTTTGAACATTGAAGACATCGTAGCCAGGGCGTCCGCTAGCTGATTCTCCTCTCTAGGGAAGTGCTCAAAAGTTATCTCTTCAAAGTGAGGGAGCAAGGTCAACACATACTCCTTGTAAGGAATAAGATTCGGGTGTTTCGTATCCCACTCGCCTTTGATCTGATTGATCACGAGAGCGGAATCTCCGAAGACACTTAGAAATTTTATCCTTAAGTCGATTGCAGCTTGTAAACCCATGATACATGCCTCATATTCTGCCATATTGTTGGTGCAGCTGAAACATAATCGGGCGGTGAGGGGAGTATGAGTTCCTTTGGGAGATATGATTACAGCGCCGACGCCGTTACCCAAAGCATTAGAGGCTCCATCAAAATGCATAGACCATCGGGATCCTTCCTCAGGTCCTTCATCCGGTCCAGGTACTTCACAGTCAGTTACCACCATGATGTCTTCGTCCGGAAAATCAAAGTTCAATGATTGGTAATCGTCTACAGGTTGGTGTGCCAAATGATCGGCCAGTACACTTCCTTTAATTGCTTTCTGAGTTGTATACTGGATATCATATTCTGTTAAGATCATTTGCCATCTCGCTATTCTTCCAGACAGAGCGGGCTTTTCAAATATATACTTGATGGGATCCATCTTTGAAATCAATAAAGTAGTGTGAGTCAGCATATACTGTCTCAGCCGGCGAGCAGCCCATACAAGAGCGCAGCAAGTTTTCTCAAGCAGTGAGTAACGAGACTCACAGTCGGTAAACTTTTTGCTCAAGTAATAAATAGCATGCTCTTTTCGGCCAGACTCGTCATGCTGCCCCAGCACACACCTCATTGAATTATCAAGCACTGTCAAGTATAGTATCAGAGGTCTTCCTTCCACCGGTGGCATAAGAATGGGTGGCTCTTGGAGGTATTCCTTTATCCTTTCAAAGGCATCCTGACATTCATCATTCCAGCGTACTACTTGATCTTTCTTCAGTAATTTGAAGATTGGCTCACAAGTAGCGGTCAGATGTGAGATGAATCGGGCAATGTAATTCAGTCGTCCTAGGAAACCTCTGACTTCTTTTTCTGTTTTTGGAGTCGGCATCTCTTGAATGGCTTTTACCTTGGCAGGGTCCACCTGAATACCCTTATCACTCACAATGAAACCTAGCAATTTTCCGGACCTTACCCCAAAGGTGCATTTGTTGGGATTCAACCTTAACTTGTATAACTTGAGTCGGTCAAACAACTTCCCCAGGTGGTCAAGGTGCTCCTCCTCAGTCTGAGACCTTGCAATCATGTCATCAACGTACACCTCAATCTCATGATGGATCATATCATGAAATAAAGCAACCATGGCACGTTGATAGGTTGCCCCAGCATTTTTCAATCCGAATGGCATGACCTTATAATAGAAGGTGCCCCACTGAGTCACAAAGGTAGTCTTCTCCATATCCTCTGGAGCCATCTTGATCTGATTATACCCTGAAAAACCATCCATGAAGGAGAACACCTTGTGTTGAGCTGTATTGTCAACAAGGACATCAATGTGGGGTAGGGGGAAGTCATCCTTGGGGCTGGCTCTGTTCAGATCCCTGTAGTCAACACACATTCTGACTTTACCGTCCTTCTTCGGTCTTGGCACCACATTGGCAACCCACTGAGGGTAAGAAGTCACTGCGAGGAACCCGGCATCAAACTGCTTCATAACCTCGGCCTTAATCTTTTCAGACATCTCTGGACGCATCCGTCGAACTTTTTGCTTTACCGGAGGGCAATCTTCCTTGGTTGGCAGGTGGTGCACTACAATGTCGGCGTCCAAACCAGGCATATCTTCATAGGACCAAGCAAAAATCTCCATGTAGTCTTGTAGCATCTGGATCAATCGTTGCTTCACGCTGAGCTCTAGATTGGCACCAATCTTGACCTC
The DNA here is from genome assembly GCA_948472305.1 of Vicia faba. Lineage (NCBI taxonomy): Eukaryota > Viridiplantae > Streptophyta > Magnoliopsida > Fabales > Fabaceae > Vicia > Vicia faba. Next base: position 1,400,029,354 of record OX451736.1, on the reverse strand, counting down.
TTTCCTATCCGTCTCAGTACCCAGGTTAATTGTTTCAACAGGCTCTTCATGTGGCTGAATAGCTCTCTCTTCCTGGAGTAGCAGTCTTGCGAGTTCACCAGGCACTTCGCAATCATCTTCACCTTCGTCTTCGGCCAAGTTGATCGGATTTTCGAAGTCATAACTGGCGGTAGCAGAGCTGTTACCAGTAAGATCCAGAGTGGATTGAAACCTGTATAAGTGAGTGTGTGTAAATATAGCTGTTTTGCAATATATAACACAGAAAGGAAAAGAGCAAAAGATTTGAAATGCAACAAACGTCCAATGTTTTGATTGATGATATATGAAAATGTCATACAAAAAGCCCTCACAAATGGAGCTACGATGCCCCGGGTAGGACACCGAGCCAACAAAGTTTTAACATATTGTTTGTTACAAATCGGAAATCAAAAGAAATTAATTACTGCGTGACAAATGTGATAGGGGTAAAATCCTTCGTCGTCCAGTTGCTTGGTCCGTTGCTGGTAGTCGGGTAGATCCAACTGTCAAACTCTGCTTCCTCTACATCCTCCTTGATAGCATTCACCCTTGAGCTGGAGATAAACACTGGAGCCTTCCTGATCTTCTCTTTGCGCACAGCCCTCTGAGCCTCTGCAGTAAAGCCTAGCCCGAACTTGTCATTCTTCTGAGTGAAGTCAGGAAGCTGACCCCAGTTTGCACAATTGCCTTTCTGAACCACAGCCCGGGCATCCCTTAGGGAAGCCATCTTCAAGGAAACGTTCTCTTCGACCGCTGCCTCTGCTGCTGCTGAAATTGGATGTACCTCCTCGAAATGCTGAAAGGGGGTTTCAATAAACTCCCCATCCATCTCAATGTACCTGAAGGAATTCAAATGGCTCACCATATACTCCTCTTCTCCTTGCACAGTGACGATTTTCCCTCTGACAGGGTATTTCAGCTTCTAGTGCAAGGTAGAGGTCACTGCCCCAGCTTTATGGATCCAAGGTCGACCCAGCAGACAAGAGTACGATGGACGTATATCCATCACGTAAAAGGTAGAGTCAAACACTTGAGAGCCCACACGAATAGGGATGTTAACCTCTCCATGAACCATCCTCTTTGAACCGTCAAAGGCCCTGACGATGATATTGTTGGGCTTCAATTCCAGGCCTTCATAATCCAGACGATCTAAAGCCTTTTTCGGTAGGACATTCAAGGAGGAACCAGTATCCACCAATACATGCGCCAGAGTAGTGCCCCTGCATTCAATAGAGACATGCAGGGCATCATTGTGGTCTCTCCCTTTCGCGGTCAGGTCAGCATCTGAAAAACCCAAGCCATTGTCTGCTGTCAGATTAGCTATGCAATCAGTGAACTGGACTGCAGACGTTTCCTGCGGCACATGGGCCGTCTTGAGAAATGAGATCAAGGCCTTAGCATGGGCCTCGGAGCATAGCAATAAGGAGAGCAGGGAGATCTTGGAGGGTGTATGCCCCAACTGCTCGACAACATTAAAATCACTCTTCTTTATTATTTTCAGAATCTCCTCCATTTCTTGTCGGGAGGCCTCAGCATTTATAGGTATTGGTGCCTCCTTCCGGGCAGGCTCTTCTTCAATCCCTTTGCCCCGAGCATTTGATGACTCGGCAGCAGGGGAAACAACTTGATCAGCAACAGTAACAGGTATACTTGTAGGTTTTATAAGAAGGGGTCTTCGAATAGCGGGCGGCGCAATGTCAGGCGAGAAGAGCCTGCCACTGCGGGTAACTTTGGCTGGACCAGTGATATCGCAGATACTGGCACCAGCGTCGAATTCTTGTTTGATTCCATTCACATACACGTCCGCCCCATAATGCCAGGGGACAGCTTTATCAGACACGTAGGGGAGAGGCCCCGGAACAGTAATGATCACAGGTGCAACAGTCATAATTTGAACAGGCTTCTTCGGGGGAGCCTTGATTGGATTTTTGAAGATGGTAATCACATAAACTTCTTTCATCGGAACCAATTGAACAACAGTCTTTTTGAATAGAATTTCCTTGCTATCCATTAGGCTTTGGACGCCTAACCTCAACAAGGGACAATCAGATAGGGAAACAGCACAGAATAGGCAACCTTCACCGCAACCCGGAAATAAACCGGCCCGCAGTAGGTTCTTCTTAACAGTCTTCAGAGGGGTGACAACTTCATTTACCGAAACAGCGTACATTTCTTCTTCGATGGCATTTACTCTATGCTGGGGCATAGGAGCAGTTACAACATTTGGTCTCTCTGGCGCTTCAAACTGAATTTCCTTTGCGTCGATCAGATCTTGCACTTTGTTTCTCAAGGCCCAGCAATCATCAGTAGTGTGCCCGGGACTATCAGAATGATAAGCACACCGGGCATTTGGGTTATACTTAGGAGACGCAGTGTTGACAACCTTAGGAGCTTCTTTGAGGGTCACCAGGTTGGTGGATAACAGTTGGGGTAAAATTTGAGATAAGGTCATACTCAGTCGGGTATACTGCCTCTTGGGCCTTTCGCTTCTTTGTTGATTGTACTGCTGAGGAGCAGCAACAGGTTTGGAGATGACCAAAGCATTGACGGCTTGGCGACTTTCGGGTTTGACTTGTCTTCTAGGACCATAGACGGAACTTGCTTCTTTCTTAAACGGCCTCTTCTCAGCACTTGTAGAGGCAGCCTTCTGTATCTTGCCTGACCTGATGCCAGCTTCAATTCTTTCTCCCGTTAATATCAAATCTGTAAATCCAGCGGAGGAGTTACCAACCAAATGATTGAAAAACGGACCAGACAACGTCCCCAGAAACATATCAACCAGTTCTCGATCAGTCAATGGAGGCTGCACCCTGCCAGCCAAATCTCTCCATTTTTGAGCGTACTCTTTGAACCCTTCACCCGTCCCTAGAGACATACCCTGAAGTTGGGTACGCGTAGGAGCGAGATCAGAATTGTATTGGTATTGTCTGTAGAATGCGGTTGCCAAATCTTCCCAGTGTCGGATGCTAGCTCCATCCAATTGGTAGAACCATTCAAGCTGTGACCCCGAGAGGCTATCTTGGAAGAAGTGAATCCAGAGGTTCTTATCCGCCGTGTACGGTTGGATTTTCCTTACGTACGACCTCAGATGCAGCTTTGGGCAGGAGACCCCATCATACTTGGCGAAGGCAGGTGCCTTAAACTTGTGTGGAATTACTACTCCAGAAGATAATCCCAAATCTCCGAAATCCAGCCCCGGCACATTCTGAATCTCCATGGCGCTCAAGCGGTCCTCCAATTGCTTGTATCTGTCAGCAGCAGGTGGGTATTGTTCGTCGTTATAGTCCGTCTCGTTGTCGGAGACTGCGGGACTAGGAGCTCCTCCCCCTTGGGGACTGTTCTTCTCAGCAGAAGAAGTGGTTGGATCAGCTTCATTATGGAGTGTGTTCCCAAATCTGCGTCCGGTGTTGAACAATGCATTCCTCTTTTTCTTCTTCTTCTTCATGAGTAGAGTCTTCAACTCTTGCTGACCTTGGGCTAGGCTTAGGACCATCTCTTGAAACTGTGCACTTTGGGCCTGAAGGGCCTTGATTGCTTGCTCACTGGATGATTCTGGATTCATGATGACTGTTCAAAATAAACAGCGAAGGAGATTAAGCAACCTGTGAAATAGGGTACTTGCTATGCATATGGTGCAATGGAATGCGTATGTTTTATGTTTTCAAAGACAAACAAGATTCAACTTTGTAGACAAAAAAAAGAAACACATTTCATTAGATTAAAATTTTCAATTGTTCAACAATCTGCCCTTAGGCATTACAGGAATGAAAAATACTGGAAAGGAAATAAACTACAAAAGGAAACAATCAAATCTCATCAATGGTGCCATGGCCTCCTCTTTTCAGTGCTGATGTAGTTGTTCAGGACCCGTTCTTCCTCCAATTGCTTAGTCAACCTCTGGATCTTCCGCTCCTGCTCGTTGAATTTCTCCCGATAGAAGTCCCGTTCTTCCTTTAGCTGCGCCCAAGATCTCTTCATGGTGTCAAAATCAGTGGGTATCTGAGGAGGGAGGACAGTTGGAGGGACCCCATCTTCATCAGGAGATTCAAGAATGATTGGTCTGACAGCTTCGTACGGCATACCTAACTTCTGAGCACGGATGCGGACCCATTTGCAATAGGGTTCCATTGGTAGAGAAGTCTTCGGTCCCAACTCATGTGGGTCATCCTTGTGGATTCTGTCCCAGGCCCTAATGAATCCCTGGCGTAGTTTGTCACTGTCTGCCTGAAACTCAAAATGGAAGTGAGGAACCAGCATTTCATGAGGCCCATCTCCTCTGGCTCTTCCAAACTGACGGAGAGCTAAACACGGATTGTAAGAGATTCCTCCTTGGATACCAATCAACGGGACATTAGGGTATTCTCCGCAACGGTCGATAACAGCTACCTCATCCAAACCTCTGAGAGTCCAGGTGATGTCATTATCAGTGAGAGACATTAACCTCCGAGCCCAGCCTTTTCCTTCTTCATTCTTCAGCACGAACTTAGGAAGGTGCGAAATAAACCACCTTACTAGCAAAGGAGCACAACACCACGGAGTTCCCCGTTTTCGAGCAGCACGAGCATAGAGTTGTTGTAGAATATCACCCAAAAGAGTGGGTACCGGATTCCGAGACATGAAGATCCTTATGACATGGATACTGATAAAGGTGTCAGGGTTGGGAAACAGCACCAGACCATAGATCAAAAGAGCTAGAACATCCTCATATGCCTTGAAGTCCAAGTCATTCCAGAAATCATTAGCCTTGCCAACCAGAAATTTGACCAAAAAGCCCTTGATCCCATTTCTAGTTTCCCAGTTGGACAATACCTCTTCTTTGGTCAAGGGGAGAATTGCAGCAATCTCTTCAGGCCTAGGAGTCTTTTCCAAACCAGTGAATGGAGTTTGTTCCAAGACAGGGATCCCAAGCAAATAAGAGAACTCTTCCAGGGTAGGAACCAGCTGGAAGTCTTGAAAGGTGAAACAATGGTACAGAGGGTCATAAAAATGGGTCAGAACACTTATCAGTTGTTGGTCCCATTTTGCAGTGATCAAGCCAAGGAGAGAACCATGTCTATTGATGAAGGAGGTAGTGTTTGGAATCCTTCCAACCAGATCCTTGAGTAAAGCTGGTGGTTGAACAAAGTTGAGACGGACAGTATTTCTACGCACGGGCAACATGATGTCCTACAAAACAGAGCAAAGATGAAACCTTTTTGTCTTTGAAATGGGTTAGTCCTTTATACAGAATGCATGCAATGGTATGATGACATGATGCTATGATGAAGCACACCACAAGTATTCACATAGGTAAGTAAGGCACACAAATCACACAAGACACCCTTAGGTTTCAGGCCAGCGTGAGTTTCAGGTATTACCCTCTTTTGGTTTTGTTGGTTAAAACCTGTCCTATCAGAAGTAACCGGGTTCTAGAGGATCTCAAATCATTGGCTACCCTCAATCGGTCATAACTCCAGCATCGCAATCTTTTCTCGTGGCCAGAACCATCTCGAGAGTTTAGCCTCAATGAGTGTAGCATACTGCTACTGTCCTAATAGCCAAGTTGGTCAATTTAGGGTTCTAAGGTTGGTTGGTGTTAAATGACCCCTTAGAAGACCTATATTCTCCCCGTTGCAACACAAGGGATATAGGTACAGACTAAGATGCCACACCAACGTAGCCACTGCTTCACCCATGTCGGTCTACGCCGGACAGGTCCCTCACAGATTATGCTACCTAAACAGGGTATTTCCCAGATCCGGGTTAGGATCTATGAAACTCCGATGCAAAGCCCACAAATATAAAAGCAAACAAAGCAAACAATTGAAAACAAAGGTGATCTAAGCCCTAAGGTTACTCCACTTTTAAGTTCTCCCCAGCAGAGTCGCCAGTTCTGTGATACGGTGGGAGAACTGACTTGAGGTTTTGCGTTTGTATTCGCAAATGTTGCGGTTAGCAAGAGTCGCCACCGACTTTTTATTTTATCCTAAGGAAAGGTTAAAAAGCACAGCAAAAACCTTTTGAGATGTTTTCTTGGGTTCGGGGAGTAGATTATAGAAAGGGAAGGTATTAGCACCATTTCTATCCATGGTTATCCATGGGCTCTTAGTTACTTGCTTAGATCACTTGCCTTTTGCTTTCAATTGTTTTAAATGGTGCTTGAGTGTGTGGGTTTGAAAATGTTTTGAAAAGAGGCCAATGTGGTGGCAACCTTTGTAATGATCCATGTGGGGATGTATACAAAGATGTATGTCTTTTGAAAAAGTTTTCATTTGTTTTTTTAAGGTTGTTTTGAAAGTGTAGTGATGTGTGATTTTGAAATTAGACAAGTGTTTTGTTTTGCAAGTTAATTCAAGTAACTAAGAGGTTATCTACTCCTAAATTTCTCAAAAGATCATTGCTATACTTTAACCCTTTTAACAAGTTTGCTCCACCATTGTATTTGGTGGGCAACCTTGTGTTAGGATGTGAAAGGGACAGGCGCGGGTCATCGTTTTAGACCATAATTGCAACGGCGTTTAAATGTCTTTGAGCAATTTCTTTAAGGGACTTGATCATTTGTTTTGTTTGTTTTGAAAAGTTTTATCGAGGGACTATGATCATTCAAACTGTTTGCTTTGCCCAAAGAAGTTCAACATGCAAAATGGCCCTTTTATTTGAAGGCAACAAGTGGAATACCCTAGGGGGTGCAAGTGTGATTTGTGTGTCCATTTTCATGCTTGTCTATCTTGTATTAGGTCAAACTATTTTTTATCGTTTTTTCGCATACAAACCCTAATTCTAACATGTTATCATTAGAAAGCAATAAAGTGCGAAATTAAAATTACTAAGCTATTACAAAACCAAATATGGGAAGGGGGGTACAAAGGTTCAAATGGGGATATTGACAAGAATTTAAATCTAAATTATTACATCATTTTGAATATTTGCAATTTAAATGATGTACAAAAATTAAATAAAAAAATGCAAGATGTACAAAAAATGTTTTGTATATGTATGAAAAAATATTATTTATGTAAAAGAAAATAAAAATGTATTATTTTTTGGAGTATTTTGAATTTAGGGCAAAAAACCCTAATTTTAAAGAAAAGGTATTATTTTCTAATTTAATACAACTATTTATTTATTATTTATAAAAATAATATAATAATGAAGTATATTGTGAAAAAAAGTATTTTTGTATCAAATATTAATAAAAATGAAAAATTTAAGTATTTTTACATTTTAGCTTAAATGTATTAATAAGCATATATATATATATATATATATTAAACCCTAAATATGTATTATACACAAAATAAGTATTTATTTAATATTTTAATAAAATAAATAAAAGAGTACTTTTTTTTTTGTGTGAAATATTTTCAGAAGGTAAATAAAAATAAAAATGTATTTACACTATTTTTCCTATTTTATTCTAATAATGGTATATATATATATTATGCATAAATAAAGAAACAAATCAAATAAATATGCCATAAATTCAGAAAATGATGGAAAAATATTTTTAATTTTTTAATGCCATGAGAAAAAATAAACAAAGTCAACCAAAAAAAGAAAAAGTCAAAAATGTTAAAAAATGAACAAATGGGCTCAGGGGGGTGTGAATCAAAAAGATGGTGTGAAAATCAAAATAACACAGGCCCAGCCCACTCCACTCCTTCTTCAACCTCCAGCACAAATATTTGAAAAAACGCGCGCCCCTGTTCTTCAATGTCTAACTCTTGATTCTTGGCTTTTCAGCAAAAACTCATAACACAAGAAATGTTCAGCATGAAGAGACGGTTTCAACCATATAAATAACTTGACCTATCTCTCTAAGATGAGGGAGAATTTCTCCTCCCCCAATTTCTGACCTAACTTTTCATCAATGTTCAGACATGAAATTCTCTAAGCACACGAAACATAAATGAAATCTAATCATACGAGCGTGTTCAGGGCTATGATTGTGACATGTTTTCTTCAAAAACCTAAAGCTAACAATGCCTAATAAGAGAGATAGAACTCCATGAATATACCTGTTCAGTTGGAATCGAGCTTGGCAATGGAGGATGTTTCAGAGTGAAATGATGACTTGTATAGCTTCCTTGAAGTGTAAGGATGCTTTTCCAAGTCCTACTTTATCTTGAAACTCCCTGAATCGAGCTAGTGAACTCCAACTGCAAAACAGAAATTTAAAAATGGTGAAGTGGCTTGGAGGTGTTACAGGTCAGGTTTAAGGACAGGGTTAGCTTGCATATGTTGTAAGGAAGGTAGAGGAACAAGTTTGGACAAGAATGCTCGAAGGGATTGAGAGATAGTACTCAATCTGCAGGGCTTCCCCTGTTTGTGCAGTTTCAAGGTGATTTTGAGATGGAGGGTGCTTGAGAGGTTCAGGACTCGTGCAAAAGCTTAGATATGTTCTATGGAATGTGTTTGATAGCTTTTGTGTTGTGTGTCTAGGCTGAGATGAGAGATGGCATAAGTTATGGACCTTTCTTCACACTTAAGCTACAAAATGCAACTTGGCTCTCTAGGTCAGTACAGGCCCTCCCACTATGCTGCTATCCCTTGCCTTGATCAGTGCAATTTGCTCACAAACTTGTGCCAAGAAGATCTTGATTGTACCACTTGGATTGCAAATTTGACATAAAGTTCTTCTTTTCAAGAATGGAAATAATGCTTTTTCTAGTTTAGGCTTAATTCCTTGTGTAATGACCAAAGGCTTAGAATAACAACTTGGTTCAATGGTTTTGCATTAAATTAAGGAGTGTAATTTGGTTTAAGGACCTGTAAAGTAGCACAAAATATGCTGAGTTCAAATTTGCAAAGTTTATGAACATGTTTTGATGAAGAACAAAAGTGAATTCTTGCCAACTTGTGAAATTCGAATCTCTCAAGTTATGAGGTTGTTTGATGAGTTCTTGGACATTTTGGAAAGCTTGGAATGTGTACTACAATCCATCTTTGAAATGCAAATCAAAATTCCAAGTGGAAGGGTATGAAAAGTGGCCTTGAAGTGGGGTAGAAAACCTTGTCAAAATAGGTTAAATTTCACTAAGTTAAAAAATGGTTTAGTGCCCTTATTCAAAAAATTGTAACTTGAGATACAAGCTTCAAATGAGAAAACTTTGTGAATCAAAGTTGTATATTATGCAACAAGCTACAACTTTCATGTTTTGACTTTTGTTTGAATCCAAATGGATCATGGTGAAAAGATGGGGCAAAGTTGGGAAAAAATTAGGGTTTTTCATAACTTAGAAAAATTCTAAGTTATGAAAAATTCCATTTTCAAACCCTAATTTGCATTTTGAGATTTCTTGGTGAACAAGTTTCATGATTTGGCATGTTTTGATGAAAAATGAATCTTGACTCTTGATTTTGACCAAAAAGTCAAAGTTTGACTTTTCAGTATACAGTCAAAATTGATCAATTGACTGGGAAATTCAACTGTCAATCTTGTGTACTTGGGATCTTTTGAGCTTGATGAGCATGTCAAGATAATTCCATTGAGTCCTTGAGGCCATATGTGAGCTTGGTTTGCCATTGGCTAGGTCAAACAGTCAAAAATTGCCTTTGTGCAGTCAAAACCCTAAAAATGACCATTTTGCCCTTTTGGTGATCTGATCAAATTTCTTGTGGAATTGTGATCCAAACTTGATCAAATGGTCCATATGAATTCAATATGTGGATGTGGGTCAAATTTCATGAGATTTGACTGTCAATTGGCCACAGTTGACTTTTTCCCCAATACAGTTGATTTCTAGGTCATCTGTCTAATTGACTGGGCAAAACTTGGAATCAAGACTTGAAACTTGGTATGGAGAAACTTGGGAGTCCAATATGAAGTATGAAAGTCATCTTAGGCATTTTAGGTCAAAACATCCTTGGGCAAACACAAACCCTAATTTGAGTCCTCAGTGCAAGGGGAAGTCCTGAGCAGAGGGAACCCTAACTGAATCTTAATCTTCAAAGGTCTTGTGATGAGAAAATGTTGAGGAAATGGGAGGGCAAATTTTGGGGTACAACACATACAAAACCCTAAGTCTAATCATGGCATAATTGAAAGCTTAAAGGTGCGAGAATTTAAATTCTACACTATTACAACATGATATAGGGAGGGGGTACAAATTTGAATTGGGGATTATTTTGCAAGAAATTAAATTCTAAATTATTACAACCATATCGAATGGGTAAGGCATAAGATACAATATTTAAATAAGTACAATAAATAAATATTAAATAAAGTGTATTATGCAAAAAAATGTTTTTTATGTATGAAAAAGTATTTTTAATGTGAAATGTAAATAAATAAAAAGTTAATTTCAATTATTTTATTTTTAGGGCAAAAACCCTAATTTCTTAAATAAATAGTACTATTTATTATTTACATACAATAATGTATTAATTCGTACAAAAATATAAGTATATTGAAAAAATGGTATTTTTAGTATAAAATATTAATAAAAATAAAAATGTATTATTTTTGTGTTTTTTGTCCTAATTAATTAATAAAATATGTATATATATGTATTAAATATATTAAATATATTAAGTGTGTATAAAAAAAATAAAAAAAATTATTTACAAAAAGGTATATTTTTCAAGACAATGTTTTCAAATGTGTATAAAATAATAAATGAAAATAAACATATTTTTAACATTATTTTTAAGTTTTAATAAAAGGAATATAAAGTATTTAAACACTTTTATACTAGTAAAATAAAAATAAATATCAAATAAATATGAAAAAAATATAAAAGTAATTTTTTGGCATTTTTTATATTTGGACATAAAATAATAAAGTCAGAATAAAAAAATACAAAAATGACAAATATACAAAGAAATGGGCCAGGGGGTGTAAACTGAAAAGGCAGGTGTTAGAAGTAAAAACAACCAGGCCCAGCCCAATAAACTTCATCTTCTTCCTCAGTTCAAACCAAAACGCGCGCTTTGTACACAAAATGCTATCTCCTGATTCCTTGCTTTTTTGACAAAACTCATAACATGAAACTTGTAGAGTATCAAATAACGAATCTAACAATATAAAAAACTTAAGTTAACTCTCAAAGACCAGAGAGAATTTCTCTGGCCTTAATTCTTAGCCTAGTTTTTTCAGAAAGTTCATGAATAAAATTCTCCTAGCACGACTAATATAAATGAAAACTAAGCACATGTATGGTTTCAGGGCTATGAATACAACATCTTTCATTCACAAACCTAAGTCTAACTATTCCTAAATAGAGAGATAGAAGTTCATGAAATACCTGTTTCAGTTGACTTCGAGCTGGACAATGCAGCAACTTCCAAGAGTGCTTGAGGTTCTTTTGAGCTTGCCTGAGGTCCAATGAAGCTTTCCCAATGCTTGGCTTGTTTTGAAGTAGCCTGAATCGTGCTACAAAACTCAACCTGCAAAGATTTCAAACAAAAATGGCAATGTGTGTTAATGGTGTTACAACTAGCAATGGAGGTCTAGGATAGTTCAAGTGAGTTGAATGGAAGATATTGGAACAAGTTTGAGGCAAAACGCACGAGGGAAAGTGGAGATGGAGGTGGTTCTGTAGGGCTTGCCCTATTTTTCAGAAAAATGGTGTTTTGGAGTATGAGGGTGCTTTAGGGGTGAAAGGCTCGTGCTTGACTTGTGAGGATATGCAAAACTTGTTTTACCACTTTGTTCTTGTTAGTTTTATCAAATATGAGAGATACAAGCTTTTGGCCCTTTGACTTGTTTTGAAAGCAAAGTTGGAAGTGAAGTGTGATAGGCATGTACAGGCTATCTCCAAGCATGCACCAACTTCTTGTACTATGCCTGAGATTGTGGAGCTTGTTTTCTGCAAAGTAAGAAAGTCTAAGGCTCAAGAAAAAGCAATTTGACATAAAGTCCCCTTTATGAAAATGGAAGTGTGGCCTTTATGCTTAAAATGGCAATGTTCATTGTACAAAGCTCTCTTGATCAGAACAATGCCAATATCCAATGTATTTGCATTCAATTTTGGACTGTAAATTGGTTTAGAGGCCTGTAATCTTGTACTAAGCTATCTTGGTCAGATTTGCAACTTGGTATGAACATGTATTGGCCATGGATCAAAGTAAGTTTTTGCCAACTTCAAGCATTCGATTCTCCCTAACCACAAAGGTGTTTGAGGAGTTCTTGAACAATTTGGAAAGCTTGAAACATGTACTATAATCCATCTTTGAAATGCAACTTGAAACTCCAAGTGTAACTATGTGAAAAATGGCCAAGAAGATGGGTCAAAATCCTGCTTAAACTAGGGCAAAATTTCTCTAAGTTAAAAGTTTTAGGTACCCTTGTTCCAAAAATCATAACTTGAGATACAAGCTTCTTTTGAGAAAACTTTGTGAATCAAAGTTTTAGACTTTGTGATGGACTACAACTTTCATGTTACAAGTTTTGTTTGAATCCATTTGCATCTTGATGAACAAATGGGACAAAGTTAGGAAAAAATAAGAAAATTTTATAACTTAGAAAAATTCTAAGTTATGAAATTTTTCCATTTTAAACCCTAATTTGCATTTTTGGGTTTCTTGATGAACAAGTTTCATAGTTTAACATGTCTTGATGAAAAATGACCCTTGGCACTTGATTTTGACCAAAAAAGTCAAAGTTTGACTTTTCAGTATACAGACAAATTTTGATCAGTTGACTGAAAAATTCATCTGTCAATCCTATGCATTTGAGATCTTTTGAACTTGTTGAATGGGTCAAGACAATTTCATTGAGTCCTTGAGTCCATGGTTGAGCTTGATTTGCCATTGGCTAGGTCAAACAGTCAAAAATTGCCTTTGTACAGTCAAAACTCTAAAAATGACCATTTTACCCTTTTGGTGATCTAATCAAATTTCTTGTGGAATAGTGATCCAAACTTGATCAAATGGTTCATATGAGTTCATAATATTGATGTGGGTCAAAATTCATGAGGTTTAACTGTCAATTGGCCACAGTTGATTTTTTCCCCAATACAGCTGATTTCTAGGTCAACTGTCCAATTGACTGGGCAAAAATTTGAATCAAGGCTTGAAACTTGGTACGGACAAACTTGTGAGTCCAACATGAAGTATGAAAGTAATTTTGGGCATTGTGGGTAAAAACATCCCTGTGCAAGCTCAAACCCTAATTTAGGTTAATAGTGCAAGGAGGTGTCTTGAGCAGAGCAAACCCTAGCTGGATCTTGAATTCCAAGAGTCTTGTGATGAGGAATGTTGGTGAAATGAGAGGTAAAATTTTGGGGTACAACAGTAGGCAACCGGTGAACCACAATATCGGTATCCAACCCAGGCATATCTTTATAAGACCAGGCAAAGATCTCAACATAGTCACGCAGCATCTGAGTCAACTGTTGCTTAACACTAGCTTCCAGATTTGCACCGATGTTGACCTCTTTCTTGTTTACTTCTGTACCCAGATTTACTAATTCCACGGGCTCTTCATGCGGCTGAATAAGCCTCTCTTCCTGAAGTAACAGTCTAGCAAGTTCACCAGGCACTTCGCAATCGTCTTCACCTTTATCTTCGGCTAAGTTGATCGGACTTTCGAAGTCATAACTGGCAGTAGCAGAGTCGTTACCAGTGATATCCAGAGTGGATGAAGACCTGTATATGTGAGTGTGTGTAAAATAGATGTTTTGCAATATGTAATAAAAGAAAGACAAGGAGCGCAAAAATTTGAAATGCAAGAGACGTCCAAAGCTTTTATTAATGATATATGTAGATGACACACATAAGGCCCTCACAAATGACGCCAGGGTGCCTCGGGTAAGACACCGGGCCATAAAGTTTAAAACATTGTCTGTTACAAATTCAAACAAAAAGTCTCATTACTGGGTGATAACTGAAACAGGCATAGAGTCCTTCGCTGTCCAGTTGCTTAATCCACCATCGGCAGTTGGGTATATCCAGCTGTCAATATCAAACTCTTCATCATCGTCATCCCCGATAGCATTCACCTCTGCATCTTGTTTAGGCTTTTCTGATGCTCCGAACTCGATCTCCTTAGCATCAATCAGGACTTGTACTTTGTCTTTAATACCCAACAATCATATGTATCATGCCCCGGGCTATCAGAGTGAAAAGCACAGCAGGCATTAGGGTTGTACTTTGGTGATGTTGTATTGGGATTCTTTGGGGCCTCCCTTGGAATCACTAGATTGGTTTTCAATAACTGCGGCAGAATCTGCGATAAAGTCATGTTGAGCTGACTGAATTGCCTCCGTGGTCTCTCAGCCCTTGGCTGATTGTTATGCTGAGGAGAAATTGCAGGTCTTGAAATAACTACCACATTAACAGCTTGGCGGCGTTCAGGTCTATTCTGGATTTTTGAACTGTAAATAGCACTGGACTCCTTCTTAAAAGGCTTCTTCTCAGTGCTTGACGAAGCACCCTTCTGTATTTTACCAGATTTGATACCAGCCTCAATCCTTTCCCCGGTCATGATCAGCTCTGTAAACTCGGACGACGAACTTCCAATCAGATGGTTGAAATGCGGACCAGACAAGGTCCCCAGAAACATATCCACTAGCTCCCTATCAGCCAAGGGTGGTTGAACTCTTCCAGCAAGGTCCCTCCACTTCTGAGTGTAATCTTTGAAACCTTCGCCCGCACCCATTGACATACCCTGGAGTTGGGTACGCGTGGGAGCGAGGTCGGCATTGTATTGGTACTGCTTGTAGAAAGAAGCAGCCAAATCTTCCCAATTACAGATACTAGCTCCGTCTAGCTGGTAAAACCATTCAAGCTGAGTCCCTGAGAGATTGTCTTGAAAGATGTGGATCCAGAGGTTCTTGTCAGTGGTGTATGGCTGAATCTTCCTAACATACGAACGGAGGTGCAGCTTCGGACAAGAAACTCTGTCGTATTTAGAAAAGGTTGGTGCTTTAAATTTGTGGGGAATTACCACCCCAGATGACAAACCCAAGTCTCCAAAGTCCAGACCAGGCACTTTCTGAACTTCCATCACATTCAAACGATCTTCCAGTTTTTGTATCTATCCTCGGCCGGAGGATACTGGTCTTCGTCAAAGTCGGTCTCGTTGTCTGAAACCACAGGGCTGGGAGCCCTCCTTTCTTACTGATTATCTTTCCCTCCAGATGAGGGGGTCAAATCAATCTCTTCTCGCAAATCGTTTCCGAATCTGTGACCCATATTGAATAGGACCGTCTTCTTCTTCTTCTTCTCCTTCAGGATAAGGGCCTTCAGATCTTACTGACCCTTATCCAGGTTCATGAACAATTCTTGGAACTGGGCGTTTTGAGCTTGTAGAGCCTTGATTGCTTGTTCAGTTGATGGTTCAGAAGACATGATGCTGAAATAAACAGCGAAGAAGATGAGAAAAACCTGTAAGTGTACCTGTTATGAGGTGCATGGGAATGATATGTGTATCATATGATTTCAAAGACTTTAGGGATTCAAATTTGTAAACAAAACGAAACACACTTTTATTAGATAAACTTTGAATTCAATTGTTCAACAGATGCCTTTAAGGCGTTACAAGAATGGAAATACTGAAAAGTAAACCAAAACTAGAAATAATCAAAAGACAATCAATGCTCCCATGGTCGCTTCTTGTCGGTGTAGACATAATCATTGAGGATCCACTCGTTCTCCAGCTGCCTTGTCAACTTCTAAATCTTCTGCTCTTGCTCGTGATACTTTTCTCGGTAAGTATCTCGTTCTTCCCTCAGCTGCATCCAGGACCTCTTCAATGCCTCAATGTCAGTAGGCATGTAAGGGTGCAAGATGGTAGGAGGAACCCCTTCTTCATCAGTAACTTCAACAATTATAGGCAAGACAGCTTTGTAGGGCATTCCCAGCTTTTGGGCACGGATGCGAATCCATCGGAGATATGGTTCCATTGGTAGAGAAGTCTTCGCACCCAGCTCGTGTGGATCGGACTTGTGTACTCTATCCCAAGCTCTTATGAATCTGCGGCGTTGCTCGTCACTATCCCCTTGGAAATCAAACACAATACTAGGCATTAACAACTCATGAGGTCCTTCTGTCCTAGCACGCCCAAACTGACGTAAGGCCAAGCACGGATTATAAGTGATTCCTCCATTGGTTCCTATCAGTGGAACATTGGGGTATTCCCCACAGCGATCAATAATAGCCACATCTTTCATGCCCTTAATAGTCCAAATTATGTCATTATGAGAGAGAGAGACATAATCCTGTAGGCCCGACCCATGCCTTCCTTGTTCTTCAAAACAGATTTGGGGAGGTGAGAAATAAACCACCTCGCCAACAACGGAGCACAGCGCATAAGGGTTCCCCGCCTCTGAGCAGTACGGGCATAAAGAGAATGAAGGATGTCACCCAAGAGAGTGGGCACGGGATTACCGGAGATGAAGATTTTTACCACATTCACGTCAACAAAGGAACCAGAATTAGGAAACAATACCAAACCATATATCAGAAGATCCAGAATATCTTCAAATGCATAGAAGTCTAGACTGTCCCAGAACTGATTATCCTTTCCAACCAAGAACTTAGTCAAAAAGCCCTTTGCTCCACTACGAGTCTCCCAATTAGCCATTACCTCAACCTTTGTCAGATGGAGGCCTGAAGCAATCTCTTCCGGTCTAAGAATCTTCTCCCAACCTGCGAATGGGGTTTGCTCCAGAATAGAGATACCAAGCAGATTAGAGAACTCTTCCAAGGTGGGGACCAACTGGTAGTCCGGAAAAGTAAAGCAATGGTACAGTGGATCAAAGAACTGGACTAAGACTCTCATCATCTGTTCATCTATCTTGGAGGTGACCAAACCAAGAAGGTGCCCATGTCTTCTGATGAAGGAGGTAGTATCAGGCATCTTGGCAACCAATTCTTTAAGCAGAGTGGGAACCTAGACAAAGTTGATCTGGATGGTGTTTCTACGCATGGGTGCCATGACCTACAAAACAGAACAAAGATGAATCCCTCCTGTCTTTGAAATAGGTTAGTCCAATGCAAGATGCATGCAATGTCATGATGTCATGATAGAAAGCACACCACAAGTATCCACAAATAGCAAACATGGTAAAGGCACACAAGTCACACAGAGAGCCCTTAGATTTCAGGCTGGCAAGGAGTTTAGGTACTACCCTCTTTCAGTTTAGTTGGTTTAAACCTGTCCTAAAAAATAGTAATCGGGTTCTAGAGGATCTCAATATCACTGACTACCCTCGATCAGTCATAATTCCAATTTAGCAACCTTTTCTTGCGGCCGGAATCATCGCGAGAGTTTAGTCTCAATGAGTGTAGCGTACTGCTACTGTTCTATGGCCAAGTTGGTCAATTTAAAGGTTCTAAGGTAAGTTGGTGCTTAATGACCCCTTAGCAGACCCATATTCTCCTCGTTGCGCCACAAGGAATATCGGTACATACTAAAGTGCCACACTAACATAGCTACTGCTTCAACCGTATCGGTCTACGCCGTACAGTTCCCTCACAGTTTATTGCTACTTACCTAAAGGGTATCCCCCAGATCTGGGTTAGGATCTATAGTAACTCTGATACAAGCCCAAAAATATAAATCATACAAATCAAGCAATTGAAAACATTATGAATTATTCCTAAGGTACACCCCACTTATTAAGATCCCCAACAGAGTCGCCAGTTCTGTGATACGATGGGAAGAACTGACTGTTTTTTGAAATGCTAGTTTGCGTTTTGGGTTTTGTGTTTGCAAAATGTCGCGGTAAGCAAGAGTCTCCACCGACTTTTATTTTATCCAACAAGGAAAGGAAAAAAGCACAGAAAAATTCCTTTTTTGAGATATTTCTGAGTACGGGGGGTAGATTATAGAAAGGGAAGGTATTAGCACCCTTTCTATCCGTAGTTATCTACGGGCTCTTAGGTACTTGCTCATCATTTTCAAAATTGTTTTCTTTGTGTTTGTGGGTTTTGAAAAGTTTTTGTTTCAACTTCGATTTAACTCTTGCTTCTGTCTTCAAGAGTGTAATGAAGTGTTTTTGAAAACTTGTTTGTAAAAGGAGTGTAAGTGTAAAAATTTTGTTTTGTTTTGGATGAAAAAGTATCTAAGAACTATCTACCTACTCGAAAAAGGAATTGTTCTATGCTAATTTCCTTTAGACAGTGCTATCCCACTATTAGTGAGTAGGTAGCACCGTCGTTGGAGTTTAAGGGTCAATTCGAATGAGGGACATACGGTCACCAAAGCAATGTTAGGACGCCTTAGCGATAACCCTAATGTCTTAGATCATTTGTTTGAGGCAACAATATCCGAGGCAACCGTTTTGAGGCGACTATGATCTTTTAGACAAGAGGACGACCTCTAAAATGACCTATACTTAATGACCGTGTACGAAGGCAACCAAGTGGGGTGTACCCTAGGAGTGTGCATGTGCGAGTTTGTTGATTTCAGTTATTTTTATCTTTGCACATGTTAAGGGTGATCTAACTGTTTTTTAATTAAGCATTCATTCTTGTCATGCAAGCCCTATTAACAAATATCTAACAGTTGTATAATTTGCAAAATTTAAAATGCGGAATTTAAACTAAATTAATACAAGGCGTCGGGTATTTACATCGCCAAGAGCAACCCTTTAAAATTTAAAAGCGGAAAAATAAATAAGTGTTCTATTAAAACTATTACATTCCATGAGCAGTTACATTAAATATCGTAAAAAAATAAATAAAAGCGGTAAAGGTAAATAAACGTCCTAATTAAATTATTACAAACTGTGAGCAGAAACAATAATTGGGCAAAATAATAATAAAGCGCGCAATTAAAAATTAGATCGACGAGAAATTAGGTTTTTGACCCTTCTATCCTAATTAAAAAAAGAAAATGTTTTTTTGTTGTTTTTACTATTTTTTTTAAGAAAATAAATTAGATTTTTAAATTAAATGCAAAATTGATTGATTATTAAATTAATTAATGAAAATAATCAAATGACATATTTTTGGGTTTTTGTTATTTTAGGAAAGAAATAAAATAATTAAGTTAGTAATAAAACCTATTTATTCTAATTAATTTTAATTATGTAAAAAGAAATTAAAGTTGTCTAATAATTAATAACCTAATTAAATTAATTATTTTTTTTTAATAAAAATAAATATCTTGAATTTAATTGGATAGAAATTTTTTTTGTGATTTTTGATAAAAAAATAAAATAATTTGATGGGTTAGTAAAATAATATAAATATAAAAGAATTAGAGAAAAGCAAACTGGGCCTGCAATGTGGGGTGCAATCATCAAAAATCTCTAGGCCTGAATCTTCGAAAGCTTCATGCTCTAACTATTGTGTTTTTTTTATTCTTGCATGGAACCTATGATTCAAACATCCATAATTGTTCTATATAAACTCAATCAAATGTTAGCATACCATAAAATGTGATTAAAATTAGAGATTCGAAATTTAAAATTTTACCAAACTGGTGTCGTCAAATGGGGGCGTGCTAGGTGTGTGATGGATTGCTCTTGGCCCTTGTAAGACTCTTGAGGACTTCAAGAGGATGGTTTGAGGCTTGATGTCAATTGAGAGAGACCGGAACCTCGAGATATGACTTGCACCAATTCTTTGATTTCTAGAGCGCTTTTTGAAGAGCTTTTAGAGAGCTTTTTGAAGAGCTTTTTAAAGAGCTTTTTGAGAGCTTTTTAGAGAGGATTTTCGTCTATTTCAAGCTTGTATGGCTCTATATTTATAGAGGAGAATGAGGAGACAAGAAAGCATGGAAAGAATCTCCCTCATAATGTTGTGTTTTAAGACCATGATCAAGATTTGAAAAAAATGTCATATTTGATGATTTTATGTCATTTTCACATGTGAATGAACCTGGACATAGTTGAAAAGTTATTGCATGAAATCAATTGACATAAACCAGCATAAAAATTTCCCAAAATGGATTCACATCAAAATTTACATTATTTCTATTATTTATTTATTTAATTCTGAATTTTAATGAATAAAATATCAAAATAAATAGCATGAATAGTATAAAAATGTATGGGTGGGCTCAGAGGTCGTGGACCATGTTAGGAATGAGTTTCAAACTTGAAAAGATAGGCCCATTTGGAAAAAATCCAAGTTTAGTCAATATTTGCTTCATGCATTTTTTCAAAAATTGTCCAACTTTGACAATGCATAACTCCCTCAATTTTGACTCTTTGGAGGTTTTCTTGGACTTTTTAGAAAGCATGAAATGTCATATAACCAAACCGTTTGGTCCCATCTCATTTTGATATACCATGCTCAAGTTATAATCTTTGACAAAAAAGGTGTTTTTGGTGACTTTCAAAAATGACATATAATGTCAAAATTCATAACTTCTTGTGAGTGCATAATTTGATCTTGGGGTGTGAAGATGGATTGTGGGGAATTTCATCCTATTAAAAATGAGATTTGGATGGGTCATTTCTCATAAAGTATCATAAAGTTATGCTTGGTCAAAGTTGAGTTGACTTTTCCTACAAAACCCTAATTTAGCAACTTTTGAATCTTGATGAATTTTGAGCAATCCTTGATGAATCATGATCAACCATTGATCAAATGATGAAATAACCTTCAAAATGAGAATGTTGACAAAAAATTTAGAAGTTTGACTGTATGTAGGTCACAGTTGACTTTTGCCCTAGTACAGTCGATTTTTGGACCTTTGAGCAATTGACTGAGCAAACTTTCTCTGCAGGGCGTGAAATTTGACATGGATGATCTTGACAATATATTAGGACATTGGGGAGCACTTGAGGTCATTTGGATTCAAGGATCTTGATGCAACACAAAACCCTAATTTGGGGTTGACTGTCTTAGGAGATAGCTTGTCTGACCAACTCTTGAGCAACCTTGAGCAACTTGGAGATTTTTCTTGCCATGTCTTGAGGAATATGAGAGGGAAAATTTTGGGGTACAACAACCGCCCTTTCTGATTTTCAGTCCACCGGGATACCCATTTTTTCCCAAGCCGCCTTTTCAGGTTTTCGACTTGCTGGGTGTACAAATTTTTTCATTTTCATCCCTTATTTTTGCCCGAACCCTTTTGGTTCGCCGGGAAGCCCTTATTTTTGCCTAGTCCAGTCGACCTAGCGGGTATTTGATTATGCGCAGTATTTTTTCACTATGTCTGCATTGACGGGGTGAGGAAGGTCGTCACCATCCATGGTGGTTAGAATCATAGCTCCTCTTGAGAAAATGTTCTTAACCACAAATGGCCCTTCGTAAGTAGGGGTCTATTTGCCCCTGGGATCACCTTGAGGTAGTATGATGTGCTTGATCACCATATCCCCAACTTGATACTCTTGTCGTCTAACTTTCTTGTTAAATGCCTTGATCATCCATTTTTGGTACGTCTGACCATGACAAATAGCAGTGAGTCTCTTCTCGTCAATTAAGTTTAGCTGATCAAGCCTGGTCTGAATCCAGTCATCTTTGCTCAAACTTGCATCCTTCATAATCTGAAGAGAGGGTATCTGAACTTCAATGGGAAATACGGCCTCCATGCCATATACCAAGGAATAGGGTGTTGCCCCTGTTGACGTCTGTGCTGAGGTACGGTACCCATGAAGAGCAAATGGTAACATCTCGTGCCAATATTTGTATGCCACCGTCATCTTCTGCACAATCTTCTTAATGTTCTTATTAGTCGCTTCAACAGCCCCATTCATCTTCGGACGGTAAGGAGAAGAGTTATGATGATGTATCTTGAACTGCTTGCAGAGCTCAATGATCATCTTGTTGTTAAGATTGGTACCATTGTCCGTAATGATCCTCTCTGGTACGCCATATCGATAGATCAGATTGTGCCGAATAAACCGTGCTACGACGTTCTTGGTTACGGTAGCAAAGGAAGCTGCTTCAACCCACTTTGTAAAGTAATCAATTGCTACCAGGATGAAATGATTCTCATTGGATTCCGTAGGTCTGATATCGCCGATCATGTCAATGCCCCACATCGCAAAAGGCCCCGGAGCTGTCAGGACATTCACATCTTTTAATATCAAAAAGGTATTATGCGACAGCATGTACTGTCTTAGCCGGCGAGCAGCCCATGCCAAAGCGTAGCAAGTTCTCTCAAGCAGTGAGTATTGGGTCTCACAGTCGGTAAACTTTTTGCTAAGGTAATAAATAGCATGCTCTTTTCAGCCAGACTCGTCATGCTGCCCCAGCACACACCTTTTTGTATTATACAGCACTTTTAAGTATAAGATCAATGGTCTTCCTGCAATTGGAGGCATCAGAATTGGTGGCTTGGAGGTGGTGAGCCCCTATCTTCTTGGAGTAGTAGTCTAGCAAGTTCACCAGGCACTTCGCAATCATCTTCACCTTCGTCTTTGGCTTGGTTGATCGGACTTTCGAAGTCATAATTGGAAGTAGTAGAGTCGTTATCAGTGGGATCCAGAGTGGATGTGGATCATGATATGTGAGTGTGTGTAAAATAGTTGTTTTGAAATATATAATAAAATAAAGACAAGGAGCGCAAAATTTGAAATGCAAGAAACGTCCAATGCTTTTATTAATGATATATGTAGATAACACACATAAAGCCCTCACCAATGAAGCCACGGTGCCCCGGGTAAGACACCAGGCCATAAAGTTTAAAATATTGTTTGTTACAAATTCAAAACAAAAGTCTCATTACTGGGTGATAACTGAAACAGGAATAGAATCCTTCGTTGTCCAGTTGCTTAATCCACCATCAGCAGTTGGGTATATCCAGCTGTCAATATCAAACTTTTCATCATCGTCATCCCCGATAGCATTCACCCCTGCGTCTTGTTTAGGCTTTTCTGGTGCTCCGAACTCGATCTCCTTAGCATCAATCAGGTATTATACCTTATTCTTCAAAACCCAACAATCATCCGTATCATGCCCCGGGCTATCAGAGTGAAAGGCACAGCGGGCATTAGGGTTGTACTTCGGTGATATTGTATTTGGATTCTTCGGGGCCTCCCTTGGAATCACAAGACTGGTCTTTAATAACTGCGGCATAATCTGGGATAAAGTCATGTTGAGCTGAGTGAATTGTCTTCGAGGTCTCTCGGCCCTTGACTGATTGTTACACTGAGGAGCACCAACAGGTCTTGATATAACCACTGCATTAACAGCTTGGCGGTGTTCAGGTCTATTCTTACTTTTTGAACTGTAAACAACATTAGACTCCTTAAAAGGCTTCTTCTTAGTTCCTGATGAAGCACCCTTCTGTATTTTACTGGATTTGATACCAGCCTCAATCCTTTCTCCGGTCATAATCAGCTCCGTAAACCCGGACGAAGAACTTCTAATCAGATGGTTGAAATATGGACCAGACAAGGTCCCCAGAAACATATCCACTAGCTCCCTATCATCCAAGGGTGGTTGAACTCTTCCAGCAAGGTCCCTCCATTTCTGAGCATAATCTTTGAAACCTTCGCCCGCACCCATTGACATACCCTGGATTTGGGTACGCGTGGGAGCAAGGTCGACATTATATTGGTACTGCTTGTAGAAAGCAGCGGCCAAATCTTCCCAATTACGGATACTAGCTCCTTCTAACTGGTAAAACCATTTAAGCTGAGTCCCTGAGAGACTGTCTTGAAAGAAATGGATCCAGAGATTCTTATCAGTGGTGTATGGCTGAATCTTCCTAACATACAAACGGAGGTGCAACTTTGGACAAGAAACCCCGTCATATTTAGCAAAGATTGGTGCTTTAAACTTGTGGGGAATTACCACCCCAGATGACAGACCCAAGTCTCCAAAGTCCAGGCCAGGCACTTTCTGAACTTCCATCGCATTCAAACGATCTTCCAGTTGTTTGTATCTATCCTCAGCCGGAGGATACTGGTCTTCGTCGAAGTCAGTCTCATTGTCGGAAACCACAGGGCTATGAGCCCTCCTTTCTTCCTGATTATCTTTCCCTCCAGATGAGGGGGTCAAATCAACCTCTTCTCACAAATCATTTCCGAATCTGCGACCCATATTGAATAAGACCGTCTTCTTCTTCTTCTTCTTCTTCTCTTTCAAGATAATGGTCTTCAGATCTTGCTGACCCTTAGCCAAACTCATGAACAACTCTTGGAACTGGGTGTTTTAAGCCTGTAGAGCCTTGATTGCTTGTTCAGTTGAAGGTTCAGAAGACATGATGCTGAAATAAACAGTGAAGAAGATGAGAAAACATGTAAGGGTACCTAATATGAGGTGTATGGAATGAAATGCACATGATATGATTTCAAAGACGACAAGAGATTCAAATTTGTAAACAAAGCTAAACACACTTTTATTAGATAAACTTGAAATTCAATTGTTCAACAGATGCCTTTAAGGCGTTACAAGAAAGAAAAACTGAAAAGTAAATCAAAAACTAGAAATAATCAAAAGGGACAATCAGTGCTCCCATGGTCGTTTCTTGTCGGTGCGGACATAGTCATTGAGGATCCGCTCGTTCTCCAGTTGCCTTGTCAACTTCTGAATCTTATGCTCTTGCTCGTGATACTTTTCTCTATAAACATCCCGTTCTTCCCTCAGCTGCATCCAGGACCTCTTCAATGCCCCAATGTCAGTAGGCATGTAAGGGTGTAGGATGGTAGGAGGAACCCCCTCTTCATCAGCAACTTCAACAATGATAGGCAAGACGGCTTCGTAGGGCATTCCCAGCTTTTGGGCACGTATGCGAACCCATCGGAGGTATGACTCCATTGGTAGAAAAGTCTTCGCACCCAACTCGTGTGGATCAGACCTGTGTACTCTATCCCAAGCTCTTATGAATCTACGATGTTGCTCGTCACTATCTCCTTGGAAATCAAAGACAATACTAGGCATTAGCAACTCATGAGGTCCTTCTCTTCTAGCTCGCCCAAACTGACGTAAGGCCAAGCACGAATTATAAGTGATCCCTCTGTGGGTTCCTATCAGTGGAACATTGGGGTATTCCCCACAGCGATCAATAATAGCCACGTCTTCCATTTCCTTAATAGTCCAAATGATGTCATTATGAGAGAGAGACATAATCCTGTAGGCCCAGCCCATGCCTTCCTTCTTCTTCAAGACTGATTTAGGGAGGTGAGAAATAAACCACCTCGCCAACAATGGAGCACAGCACATAAGGGTTCCCCGCCTCTGAGCAGTACGGGCATAAAGAGAATGAAG
This sequence comes from Vicia faba, assembly GCA_948472305.1. Lineage (NCBI taxonomy): Eukaryota > Viridiplantae > Streptophyta > Magnoliopsida > Fabales > Fabaceae > Vicia > Vicia faba. The sequence goes on along the minus strand of OX451736.1, from coordinate 1,400,004,298 downwards.
AATGTCACCCAAGAGAGTGGGCACAGGATTACCGGAGATGAAGATTTTTACCGCATTCACGTCAACAAAGGAATCGGAGTTAGGAAGCAACACCAAACCATATATCAGAAGAGCCAGAATGTCTTCAAATGCCTGGAAGTCTAGACTGTCCCAGAACTGATTAGCCTTACCAACCAAGAATTTAGTCAAGAAGCCCTTTGCTCCACTTCTAGTCTCCCAATTTGACATTACCTCAGCCTTTGTCAGAGGGAGGGCTGAAGCAATCTCTTCCGGTCTAAGGATCTTCTCCCAACTTGTAAACGGGGTCTGCTCCAGAATGGGGATACCCAGCAGATCAGAGAACTCTTCCAAGGTAGGGACCAACTGGTAGTTCGGAAAAGTAAATAAATGGTACAGTGGATCAAAGAACTGGACTAAGACTCTCATCATTTGTTCGTCCAATTTGGAAGTGACCAAACCAAAAAGGTGCCCATGTCTTCTGATGAAGGAGGTAGTGTCAGGAATCTTTGCAACGAATTCTTTAAGTAGAGTGGGAACCTGGACAAAGTTGATCCGGATGGTGTTTCTACGCATGAGTGCCATGACCTACAGAACAGAACAAAGATGAATCCCTCCTGTCTTTGAAATAGGTTATTCCAATGTAAGATGCATGCAATGTTATGATGTCATGATGTCATGATAGAAACCACACTACAAGTATCCACAAATAGCAAACATCATAAAGGCACACAAGTTACACAAAGAGCCCTTAAATTTCAGGCTGGCAAGGAGTCTAGGTACTACCCTCTTTCAGTTTAGTTGGTTCAAACCTGTCCTAAAAATAGTATTCGGGTTCTAGAGGATCTCAATATCATTGACTACCCTCGATCAGTCATAATTCCAGTTTAGCAACCTTTTCTTGCGGACGAAATCATCGCGAGAGTTTAGTCTCAATGAGTGTAGCATATTGCTACTGTTCTATGGCCAAGTTGGTCAATTTAAAGGTTCTAAGGTCAGTTGGTGCTTATTGACCCCTTAGCAGACCCATATTCTCCTCGTTGCGCCACAAGGGATATCGGTACATACTAAAGTGCCACACCAACGTAGCTACTGCTTCAACCGTATCGGTCTACGCTGTACAGTTCCCTCACAGTTTATTTCTACTTACCTAAAGGGTGTCCCCCAGATCCGGGTTAGGATCTATAGTAACTCCGATACAAGCCCACAAATATAAAGCATATAAGTCAAGCAATTGAAAACATTATGAACTATTCCTAAGGTACACCCCACTTATAAGCGTCCCCAGCAGAGTCGCCAGTTCTGTGATACAGTGGGAAGAACTAACTGTTTTTTGGAATGCTGGTTTGCGTTTTGCGTTTGTTTTTGCAAAATGTCGCGCTAAGCAAGAGTCGCCACCAACTTTTATTTTATCCAACAAGGAAAGGAAAAAAGCACAGAAAAATTCCTTTTTGAGATATTTCTCGGGTTCGGGGGGTAGATTATAGAAAGGGAAGGTGTTAGCAACCTTTCTATCACTGGTTATCCACGAGCTCTTAGGTACTTTCTCAATTGTTTTCAAAATTGCTTTCTTTGTGCTTGTGGGTTTGAAAAGTTTTTATTTGAAACTTCGATTTAACTCTTGCTTCTGTCCTCAAGAGCGTATGAAGTATTTTTGAAAACTTTGTTCGAAAAGGAGTGTAAGTGTGAAAAAGGTTTTGTTTTTTAAAGAGCAAGTAACTAAGAACCATCTACCTACTCGAAAAAGGAATCATTCTATGCTAATTTCCTTTAGACAATGTTATCCCACTATTAATGAGTAGGTAGCACCATCGTCGGAGTTTGAGGGTCAATTCGAATGAGGGACATGCGGTCACTAAAGCAATGTTAGGACGCCTTAGCGGTAACCCTAATGTCTTAGATCATTTGTTTGAGGCAACAATATCCGAGGCAACCGTTTCGAGGCGACTATGATCTTTAGACAAGAGGGCGACCTCTAAAACTACCTATACTCAATGACCGTGTACGAAGGCAACCAAGTGGGGTGTACCCTAAGAGTGCGCATGTGCGGGTGTGTTATTTTCAGTTATTTTATCTTTGTACATGTTAAAGGTGATCTAAGTTGATTTTAGGTTAAAACATTCAGTCTTGTCATGCATCCCTATTATCAAACATCTAACAGTTATAATTTGCGGAAAATAAATTGCGGAATTTAAATTACAAGGCGTCGGGTATTTACATCGCCAAAGATAAACCCTTTAAAAAATAAATAAAGCGATAAAAAATAAATAAAGGTCCTATTAAATATTACAAACTGGAGGCAAGTACATTAATATGATAAAAATAACAAACGCGTGCGGGAAATTAAATTGAGCGCAAAGTTCTAGGGTTTTGACCTTTTTTGTTAAAGAAAAGATTTTTTTTGTTATTTTTATTTTAAGAAAGAAATTAACCTAAATTAATTACTAAATTAAATTAAATAAAATAATTAAATAAAAATAAATTATTTTTGGGTTTCTTGGTATTTTAAGAAAGAAATAAAAATTAATTGATGTTAGTAAAAACTAATTAAGTCTAGTTAATTTTAATTATTTACAAAAAATGTTAAAGTTATTCTAATTAAGAACCTAAATTAATTTAATTAGTATTTATTAATAAAAATAAAATAAAAGTTTAATTTGATGAAAAATATTTTTGGTGATTTTATTTTATAAAAGAAAAGAATTTTTCAATTGGTTAGAAATTAAATAAGATAATAAAAAACAATTAATTAAAACAAAATAAATAAATAAGAGAGAAAAGAGGTTTAGGCCTGAATTTGTAGTGTATATAGCAATGCTGAGGCCCATTAAGCGCTGGCCTTTTGTTGACTTTGCAAATCTGATGCTTGCACGCAGACTTGGACTATGGTGGACCATCATCTCTTGGCCACCAGATCTGGCCAATGGCCATCTGGCAATTGATTGAATGATGGTGTATGGTACGTTGCAAGTCCTCATGAGCATTGGAACACCTGAACAAAAAATATATCAAAGAAGTGGAGGACATGGGATTCGAACCCAGGTCCTGATGGTGTTTTCCAGCTTGCCTTGCCACTACGCCATTTTGCTTCATTTGTTAATATATTACATAACAATTATAATATATCAAAAAAGCAATTATTGGTCAGAAAATAAAAACGCGCGCGAAAAACATTTGAACGGGCCAATCAGAGCATGCCAGCTCTTCGTCCCTGTCCTTCCACTACTGTATTTTTACCTGTGGATTTGGATCTGCAGCTAAATGCGCAAGCTTTCTCCAAAATCTTCCCTAGGCCTCATAAATCAATTCCAAAATCATGGTTGAATTCGCCTTGGCTCCCTGATCAATACTATGCCCTTCTTGAGTCTTGATTTTTCCTGAAAAAGAAAACTCCAAAATACAAACGAAGAACCCTAGTTATGGGGGTTCCTCATTTAAGCCAGAAAAACGCAATTGGATATTGCCAAACGTTTGCAAATGTTGTGAGGAGTATAAATATGCCAATGATTTATTCAAATGATGCAAGAATGATGAATCACGAATTCAAGAACCAAGGTGATTATCGTGACACTTACAGTGCTTTTGAAGGCCTGAGGACGCGTGCTTTTGATCTAGGAAGGTTGTGTGATCATCCAGAAATCGATTGGGATTGGTCTCTGCTTCTGAAAACGCCTCTAAGTATGATTTTGATTTCACACTTTTTTAGTGAATTTTGCAACTTTTATATTGCCTGTTCTTGCAGCCTCCAACCTCTGTCTCGATTCTTGTGGCTTTCTTATGTACTATGGAATGCATTAGGTTAAGAATTATGGATTGAATCTCTCTAAATTAATGCACCCATATTTGATTTGATATCCTCTTTAAAGCTCTCCAAATTTATAAAAAATCAATCTTTTTGCACATGATCTTGTTTGATTCGAGTTTGATGATGCTAATGATAATAATTAAGACCTGAAACAACCAAAATGATCTTAGGTAATCAAAGTTTGGATTTTATATGATTTAAATTGATTTAAAATGAATAAATTCAATAAAAAAATCAAATTAAATAATAAAAATAGAATATGGGCTCATGGATGAAGCTAGGACACGTGGACAACTATGCAAGCTCAAATCAAGTGGAAAATAATGGGTCTATTTGACAAAATTTGAAGTTTTGGGGATAGTTGACTTTTGGCAATTTTGCAAAAATGCCCAACTTCAACAATGCATAACTTCTTCAATTTTTAACTTTTGGAAGTGTTCTTTGACTTTTTAGAAAGCTTGGGATGTACTCTAACCAACCCTTTTGGTCTCATCTCATTTTGATATTCCATGCCTAAGTTATAAGCTTTGGCAAAAAAGGTGTTTTTGTTGACTTTCAAAAATGACCTATAATGTCCAAATTTATAACTTCTTGTGAGTGCATTTTCTGATCTTGGGGTATGAAGATGGATTGTAGGAAATTCCATACTCTTCAAAATGAGATTTAGATGGGTCATTTATCATAAATTATGAGAAAGTTATGCTTGTCAAATTTGAGTTGACTTTTCCTACAAAACCCTAATTTAGCAACTTTTGAGTCTTGATGAATTTTGAGCAATCCTTGATGAATCATGATCAACCCTTGATAAAATGATGAAATATCCTTCAAAATTAGAATGTTGACAAAAAATAGTGAAGTTTGACTGTTTGTAGGTCACAGTTGACTTTTGCCCTAGCACAATCGACTTTTGGACTTTTGAGCAATTGACTGAGCAAACTTCCTCTTCAAGGCTTGAAATTTGGCATGGATGATCTTGATAACATATTAGGACATTGGGGAGCACTTTAGGTCATTTGGATTCAAATATCTTGATGCAACACAAAACCCTAATTTGGGGTAGACTGTCTTAGGAGAGAGCTTGTCTGACGAATTCTTGAGCAACCTTGAGCAACATGGAGATTTTTCTTGCAATGTTTTGAGAAATATGAGAGGGAAAATTTTGGGGTACAACAAGGAGGTAGCTCAGGAGATAGCGGCGACCAAGACAGTGTCCTTTGTACCCATGATTACCAGACCTTCGCCTCAGATGTCATCTCTCAAGGATGCAAAAGCAGTGGTTGAAGAGGGAGGAAGCATAATCTGGGGGCAGCTTCCAGACTTTCCCCATAAATCAGATAAGTTCAGCTTGGGGTTCATCTCAACTTCTCAGAAGGCCGTGCGCCGCACCCGTGCCGGAGGGCCACCTGTGAAGATCAGTCATCATGGAGTCAATGCTCTAGAGGACAGTGAAGAAGAGGGCAGCTTAGAAGACTGGATATTCCCTACCGTTGGGGGAGGAATGTGCAACTGGGAAGCAAAATACTTTGTTCCGATTACTTTCATACCGCAGTAATTTATCATTTCCATTTCTGTTGGATCTGTAATAATTCTCAAACAATTCATACTTTTTTAACCTTGTGTCTTACCCGAGGCACAAAGGTCCATTTGTAAGGGTTCTTATTTTTCATTTTCATATGTCATTTCAATGAATCATGGACGTTTTTCATACAAAATTTTGTGTTCCTTGTCTTTATTTTTTACATTTTATTTGTTTAAAGGTGGTTATACCCTTACACACCCCACACTCACAAATGCAGGTACTCTTCCATTCCGGATCCCATGGGTAACGATACTGCTATAACCTTCAGTGACTCTGAAGATCTGATCTACCAAGCCAAATACGAGGGTGAAGAAGATTGTGAGGTGCCCGGGGAATTGGCTACACTTATACAACAAGAGGAAAGGGCTATTCTGCCTCATGAGGAACAGTTGGATACGATCAACTTGGGTACTGAGGATGATAAAAAGGAAATCAAGATAGGTGCCAACCTAGAGCCGAGTGTCAAGGAGCGCCTAATTCAGCTATTGCACGAGTATGTTAAGATCTTTGCCTGGTAATACGAAGACATGTCGGGACTTGATACAGACATTGTGGTACACCGTCTACCCACTAGAGAAGATTGTCCACCAGTGAAGCAAAAGTTCCGCCGCATGAGACCTGACATGTCACTGAAGATCAAAGCAGAAGTTATGAAGCAGTTTAATGCTGGATTTCTGGCTGTTACTTCTTATCCTCAATGGGTTGCTAACATTGTGCCTGTGCCTAAAAAAGACGGAAAGGTACGGATGTGCGTGGATTATAGAGACTTAAACAGGGCCAGCCCTAAAGATTATTTTCCACTTCCACACATCGACATCCTGGTTGACAACACAGCTTAGCACAAAGTATTTTCTTTCATGGACGGATTTTCAGGTTACAGCCAGATCAAAATGGCACCTGAAGACATGGAGAAAACTACTTTTATCACACAGTGGGGTACGTTCTGCTACAAAGTGACGCCATTCGGACTGAAGAATGTCGGGGCAACCTATCAACGCGCCATGGTCAATCACAAACTGAAGAAGAACACCTCGACCACTTGCAAAAGCTGTTTGTCAGGTTGAAGGAATACAAGCTAAGGCTAAACCCTAACAAGTGCACATTCGGAGTCCGGTCCGGTAAGCTCTTAGGTTTCATTTTCAGCAACAAAGGCATTAAGGTTGATCCTGCCAAAGTCAAAGCTATACAAGAAATGCCCGTTCCTCGCACTGAGAAGGAGGTCAGAGGTTTCTTGGGACGCCTAAACTACATTTCTAGGTTCATTTCTCACTTAACATCTACCTGTGAGCTAATCTCCAAGCTGTTGAAGAAAGATCAGGTAGTTAAATGGAATGATGACTGTCAAATTGCTTTCAATAAAATCAAGGAGTATTTGCTAGAGCCTCCTATCTTGATGCCACCCGTCGAGGGAAGACCGCTAATCATGTATCTGACCGTCCTAAGAATTCAATGGGGTGCGTACTGGGGAAGCATGACAAGTCTGGCCGAAAAGAGCATGCCATTTATTACCTTAGCAAAAAGTTTACCGACTGTGAAACAAGATATTCACTGCTCGAGAAAACTTGTTGCGCTTTGGTATGGGCTGCTCGCTGGCTAAGGTAGTATATGTTGACTCATACTACTTTGCTGATATCTAAGATGGATCCGATGAAATACATCTTTGAGAAGCCTGCTTTGTCTGGAAGAATAGCTAGATGGCAGATGATCCTGACTAAATATGATATACAGTACACGACCCAAAAAGCTATAAAGGGGAGTGTGATAGCTGATCATCTGGCTCACCAAGCTGTTGAAGATTACCAATCCATGAAGTTTGACTTCCCCGGCGAAGACATCATGACATTGGACAATATTGAAGATTTTAGACCATATGACGGACCTGAACAAGGATCCCGATGGACCCGGTACTTTGATGGGGCCTCCAATGCACTAGGCAACGGTATCGGCGCAGTACTCATATCTACAGAAGGATGCCATACTCCTTTCACCGCCAGACTTTGCTTCAACTGTACGAACAACATGGCAGAGTACGAAGCATGCATCTTTGGACTCAAGGCTGCCATAGACTTGGGAATCAAATCTTTGATTGTATTTGGGGACTCAGCTTTGGTTATCAGTCAAATCAAAGGAGAGTGGGACACTATGTTAGAACATAGTTTGATTCTACAATTCTTGATTAGAGTTTAGATGATAACAAAATACAAAGAATAAATAAATTCAAAGATATATATATATATATATATATATATATATATATATATATATATATATATATATATATATATATATATATATATATATATATATATATATATATATATATATATATATATATATATATATATATATAACAAATATGCTTCTTAAAATTATGTTTTGTATATACAGAAGTTCTGATGGAATCAGCATCAGAAGATCAGTAATATGTGCTACATGCTGAAGCTACCAGATTATAAGCTGAAGCTTGATAACCAGAATCTGCGCATAAACAAATACACTCTGACTCTGATCAAAGACATCTTTACCAAGTCATCAACCTCTGAAGCGTTATCATAAGTTAAAGCAAAGAAGACTCTGAAGCGTTATTAATTATTCGACAGAATTAAATGCTAACGGCTTTCTTCAGACAAGATCTTCTTCAAAAGGAAAGTGCATTATTATCATTAAACTTGCTTTATGGATAACGTATATTTGCCCTGCCTGTATAAACAAGTCTGCTTGAGAAAAGAAGTACGCATGCACTCACACAATTTGCCAAGCCTTCCAAACCACGCATATTCAAAATCTTTAGCAAATTCATTTTATTCCAAGCTTAATTTGTGTAACTATCACAGTTGTGATATACTATTTTGTTAGAAAACAACAACACACTCTTGTTCATTTCTTGTAAAAGATTTCCTTGAGATAAACCGGTTTGTGGTTATACTCAAGAAGACTTTAACAGTTGTTAAAGTAGTTGTTGTAATTCTTTGAGAATAGTGGATTAAGACCTCGTTGGAGAGAGGCGAAATCATCTTGACGGGTGGACTGGAGTAGTTTGAGATCAAACGAACCAGGATAAAAATACTGTGTCTTAAAGATGTTTATTATTTAATCCAAGTTTTTCAATTCAACCCCCCCCCCCCCCCCCCTTCTTGTGTTTTTCACATCTTCAATTGGCATCAGAGCGCCTGGTTCTGAGCTTATAACACTTAACTGTGTCAGTACAAGATCCAGCGTCAGAAAAACACAATGGCAGGACCAAGTCAAAACATCAGCAATGACAACAATGAAGAAAGGGACAGATTCAGTGGCAAACCTCCAGTCTTTGATGGAGAGAACTTTGACTACTGGAAAGACAAAATTGAGAGTTTCTTTCTGGCCCATGATGCTGATCTATGGGACATGGTGACTGATGGATACACGCACCCAGTGGATGGACGTGGTCAGAAGATTGACAGAAAAATGATGTCTGATCAGCAAAAGCGTGAGTTCAGAAATCATCACAAGGCCAGAACAATTCTTCTCAGTGCAATCTCTTATTCAGAATATGAGAAGATATCGAATAGAGAAACTGCCAAGAATATGTTTGACTCTCTGAGAATGACGCATGAAGGCAACATTCAAGTCAAAGAAACCAAAGCCGTTGCACTCATTCAGAACTATGAGGCATTCAAGATGGAAGAGAGTGAATCAATAGAAACTATGTTTTCAAGATTTCAAATTCTTGTTGTTGGTCTAAAAGTTCTTGACAAAGTGTATTCCACTGCTGATCACGTTAAGAAGATCATCAGAAGCTTGCCAAAACAATGGAGGCCAATGGTCACAGCGCTTAAGCTAGCCAAGGATCTCAACAAAATCTCTCTGGAGGAACTTGTCAGCTCCCTCAGAAGTCACGAGATAGAGCTAGAAGCAGATGAACCGCAAAAGCAAGGTAAGCCATTAGCTTTAAAATCTAACAGAAAATCTGACTCCAAAGTTTTGCAGGCTGTGGAAGAAACCTCTGATGGGTCCTCATCAGAAGAAGATGAATTGTCTCTCCTCTCCAGAAGGGTGAACCAATTGTGGAAGCATAGGCAAAGGAAGTTCAGGAATCCCAGAAGATCAGAAAATCAGAATGAATCTTCCTCCAGATACAGAAGGTCAGAATCCTCCTCTGGACACAGAAGATCTGAAGGTTCTTCAGGAAACAGAAAGCCAAACAACAAAGACATCATTTGCTATGAATGTAACGAGCAAGGGCACTACAAAAGTGATTTCCCAAAGCTTCAGAAGGAGAAGCCCAAAAAGAAGTTTGGCAGGGAAAAGAAGAAAAGTCTCATGGCTACATGGGTTGATTCTGACACATCTGAAGCTGACTCAGAATCAGATGATGAAAGAGCAAACATAGCTCTCATGGCAAACATAACAGAAGACAGTGAAGCTTCTGAGTCTGTTTACCATGGAAATTGGTAAACAACCGCTGATCTTCCAAAAGGTTACTTATTTGGTGACTCGCAGGATCCATCATATTGATCCTAAGACATGGTAGATTTTCTGGAGTTTGACTAATCCTAATGGTGATTAATGCCGGTAAAGTAAAGACACTTTAATTAAATTTCATGAAGAAAAGCTTGATAGAATAAATAAAAGCGTTAAATAAAAGGCTTCGACGGAGATGAGTAAATGAAAAGCAATAAAGTGCTTGAATATAAAAGACTTTGATTAATTTAAATGGTGTTTCACATATACATTCTCAACGATTCTTTCGCTCACGCTGGGTACTTGAATCTAGATGAGTGACTTGTATAAAATGATGAACACCCTCGAAAACTATGTGAACAACTAGTATTTATACTAAAACAAATCCTAAGTAACCGTTGGGCAGTTACGTCGCTTCGAGATAACGCCACATGGCGTGCTCACAGCATTCGACGCTCCTGATCTCGGCACGTTGCACTTGGTAACTGCTGGGAACCGTTTTCCCTCCAAGCATTCAAATCTCAAATAGTTCGACCCTGGGCATCAGGTACCTTTGTCGAGAGGTTCCTTCGACGTCGAAGACGACAAGATTCCCACTTAAAGGAAATTCTCTAAGTATCTTGTCATTCTCTGATGAGCCTTCGACAGGATCAGCTGGTCGAAGCCTTCTTATGTAGGAAACTCTTCTGACTCATAATTAATGGTCTATATTGATAACAAACAAGGGTGTCGAATTTAGGATCCAACAAATTTCCCCCCAAGAATGTCTTATTTCGACGCTGAAAAGAAAAAGGCATTCTTTGATATTCCACTCGACACATGTCCTTCACTCTTAGCCACAGATTAGTTTGTGCGCTTTTCGCCTCCTACCAACCAACTCACAATCTCAAAAAGCCATCATTCCGCCTGTTCCTAAGACGTCACTTCAGTAAGGCGTTTGGCACGCCCAATGTCCTTTCACAGATTGTCATCATGACGATTCCCCGAAATCGAGGACGCACGCTGCACCGCTTCTGTTCTGCAGAACGGCTACATCACCAAATGAGCGCCACGTGCCCACTCTTGTCTGAGACATTAAATGACCTCGAGTCTTGTGATTTTCCAATCACTATAAATAGCACTAAGTGCCCCTCGTGGGACTCTTTACGCTTTCCTTCATCCAAGCCTTAAGTCGAACAAAAATTTCTGCAAGAACCTTTGCTTCTTCTTCTTCAAACCCAAAAACCTTTGTTCTTCATCCATCTTCGTCTCAAACCAAAAAATGGCTTTAGGTTCTCGTTCTTCCAATGTCCCCAGTTCTAACACTCCCTCTAAAACTGCTCAACCGACAATCTTTTCAACCGCTCCAACAGTTAACTCCATGGGAATGCGAAGGGTTCCCGAACCCATGGGAGATGCTAAGCGTGAGACTTACTCTTCTCAACTGCTGATTCCTGTTGGATATTCCAACCAGGTTTTCGCCATGTCTGGTCCTCTATCTGCATGCATCGCTGACCCAACGAAGATCAAGGGTTTCTTCCCCGTGCATGCTCCAAGAAGGCGACAGACGATAACGAAGATCCTGCAAAAGAAAAGATAGATCTTCGTTTCTTCAACAGAGGGGTTAGGGCTTTTAGGTCTAGCCCTAGCCTTACACCAGAATACAACGCTTGGCTCGACAAGATGGAGAAAATCCAGGCTTCGATTTGGAAGAACATGGGGATTTATGACCTGGTCATGCTGTCAAAGACTGGTCTCAACTATTCTCCTGAAATGCTGGTAGCTCCTTTTCTATTTTGGGACTATACTCACTTCACCTTCCACCTGCCTTGTGGAATGGTAACACCCACTCTCTTCGACGTGACTTCCATTACTGGTCTTCGACCAACTGGGGATTACTTTGACCCAGAGGAAATGTCTGAAGACCAGATTGGGTTTTCAGCCACCAAACCCACTTACACCACCTACACCAACCACTATCATGACAAATCGACGGCTATGGTGACGGACGTGGAGCACATTGCGTTTCTAGCCCTTTGGCTATCACGCTTCGTGTTCTGCACGAAATCTCTACAGGTGACGAAGAAAATGGTCACCCTTGCTACTCAGCTTCATCACGGTCAAAACATCTGTTTGGCCGAATTAATACTGGCGAACCTATATGAGTCGATAAGCAGTGGGGCGACTCTATTAAAGGTAATAGAAAATAGAGCCAGCTTGCTGCTCGTTGGACCCTTCTGGCTACTACAACTATGGCTAAACGCCACTTTTGAGTCTTTTCTACCCCAGAAGGCTCAGATAAACGAACAGGCTCCTGAGATAGCCAGAAGGCGTATAGAAGGTACCAGGCTGGCTTTACTGACTCCCACTGAGGATGGGCTGGAACTCCAAAAGACCTTTGCAAACTTCGTTCAGATGTTTGCAAGGAGGAAGGAATTTACCTCGACCATGGCTCCTTTCGCCCGTCGAAAGTTTGGTCCAGGGTGGTTCACCAGGCCCCATCCCAAGTCATCAGAGGATCCTCACCTCGAAGAGCACACAACACTGTGGGAAGCATTTCTCACTCCCAGGATAATGCCATTGCGCTTCAAGAGTTCAAAGAATCATCTGAGCCTGATTTCTTATCAGCCAAATCTTGTCTCTCGACAGTTTGGCATTATCCAATCGCTTCCTTCTCCCATTTACCCTAGGGAGAAATCAGTGTTGTACTTTTATAATGATTACATTGAGGATGCTGCTACCAAGCACATTGGTAGGTACGCTGGTCGGACTGTACTTTCATTGTTCGACTACCAACTCAACTTCCTCTGTTCACTATCTTTTGAAGACTGGTGGAAGAGTTATTATGTCGAAGAATTCTTCGATGAAAAGGATTTTGCGGACGAACTCCAGAAGTCCTTCATTTTGGTTCTCGACAAAATAAAGAAATGTACGTTCACCCTTCAAATTATATTTGTCTTTCGATTTCGACCTATAACTTGTGAACGTGTCTTCTTTCAGTTGTTCGAAAACCTGTGGCAAAGAAAGCCACAGACAGCCATCAGGGTGGAGGTCCCTCTACAAAACCTCCAGCACAGGTAACCAAATTTTTCTTGTTTCCTGCTGGTTTTAACATCCTGGTTTTCAATGTTACGCTCTAAATCAACTCCATTTGGGGGTTTCAGGAACCTGCGCCTAAGAAACGACCTGCATTAACGGTCGAATCTGAGAGTGGCGACGAGGATGAATCTCCCCCTGTTCCTCTCAAACGGAGAAAGGTGAAGAAGGCTGCCCCTGCTCCTGAGCCTCGACCTACGATCAAAATCAAGGTCGCAGGGAAAAAATCCAGGCTACCTCCTATGATCATCGAAGAGCCCACGGAGGAGGAGCTGAACGTCTTGCTCAGCAAACCCGTTGAGAGTGATAACTCTAGCCCTGGGGCTGAAGTTCCTCTACAGGTAGTGCCCCCGACCACTTTTAACTTAAGTGTCGACGATCACGTTCGATTGTGTATCTCTATAAACCAGAATATTTTTCCTCTTCTATTTTCAGGAGACCGCTGGAACTTCAGCACCAACTGGGCATCCTGGCGAGGGTTCCGGTTCCTTTGTAAACAGCGCGGGGGAACCCATTCACCATCCTTCCTCCTTCGTCAGTTCTACTAACGAAACAAATCGAACTTCAGAGCCACAAGACTCTGCTGACCATAGTAGACAACGAGAGGAGGAACTGGTGGATGATGAAGTCCTTGCTGAAATAGAGGAACACCAGCAAGAGGAAGCTCAAGTGGTCAATGAGACAGAGGAGCAACACGATGAGGAGGGTCATGTTGATGCTGACGCTACTGAACAAACTCAGCCCCAAGCCACCACTGCTGTAGGAACGACCACCTCCACAAAGCCCAGGTCTAAAGAAGACTTGGCCCTTTTGAAGCAAACTGATCCAATTGACTACCTGAATGCCATCATTGGGAGTAGGGAGAATTCATCTGACCCTAGTCATGATGCTTCTACTGCATCAGGGAAGTCCACTTCGACTTCTCCTCTTGATGAGGTTTTGAAGAAGGTCAAGGCTCAGTTCTTCAAAAAGGATCTAATGAAGGCTTTGGAGGGGGATCCTACTGCCCCGTCTTGTCTGGGAGCTGTTCTGGGTGCAGTTGATTTGCTTGTTGTTTCTCCAGAAGTTTCCAGCTTCATCTTGGAGTTATACTCCATCATTGACCAAGTCTCTGCGGACTATAGACGTCGAAGGGGGTTCAACAGCCAACTCGAAACACTACATGGCAAGAGTTCTTCTGCTTGGACCGAAGTAACTGAATCAACTTCTCGAATTGCAGAATTGTCGAAACAGAAGACATCCAAGCAGCAGGAAATCGACGCCATAGATCAAGATAACGCCTATATAAGGGCGCAGATCGAGGAGTTGGAGGCCAAGTTAAATGCTAACACCAAGCGCAAAGAGGAACTCCTTTCGACTGTTTCGGACGCAAAGAGCTAAGATGAAGTTACCCAAGGCTTAGAGTTCACTGAAAGGGCCCAAGCCCTTGACGACCAGATTGCCAAACTTTCTCAGGCGACTGCCTTGTGTAACAAATGGCTGGAGTTGCAGCAAGCCAAATATCTTCGACTTAAAGCTTCCATCCCTTTCTAATTTGCTCAGCACCTCAATTGTAATATTTGTAATACAATGCAACCATTTTGGTTAATCAATATATAATTTTCCATTTTGGCTCTTTATGGTTAACTTGGTCATTAACTATTATTTATTTTGATCTCTTGGAGCATAGGTTTATATTTTTTCAAATATTTGCCGTTTACTCTCAAGAGTCTTTTATCTTCGCCTAACTCTTCAACCTCATAAGCTCCACCAGAAAAAATTTGGATAATTCTGAACGGTCCGTCCCACTTGAGTGACCATTTTCCCATGCTTCGATCTCTTCGATCCATGGGGAGAATCACCTTCCAAACTAATTCTCCAGGCGAGAATGCCTTAGGTTTTACTTTTTTATTGTAAGAGTCTTCCACTCTTTTCTTCTGAATTCTCAGTAGGTCGAGAGCGCGTAGTCTTTCCTCGTCTAAATCTACTAGTTCGTCTAACATCATATCCCAATAAACCTCAGAGGGAATATCTTGATGTCTCTGAACCCTTGCTGATTGAAGACAAATTTCTGCTGGCAGTACTGCATCATGACCGAAAGTTGGCCGATATGGTGTTGTACATGTGGCTTCTTTTGGGGACGTTCGATAGGCCCACAAGATCTGGTCTAACGTCTTATGCCAATTTTTTGGCTTCTTTCCTACATGCTTTTTTATCAGGCCGATCACTATTTTATTCGCTGCTTCGACTTGACCATTTGCCTGTGCATAATAAGGTGTTGATATTAGGAGTCTAAAGCCTGTTTCTTGAGCGAATTCCTGCATCTTTCGACCAGTAAACACTGATCCTTGATCAGTTGTTATAGTCTCAGGGATTCCAAATCTGTAGATAATGTTCTTTTGAATAAATTCAATGACATTTTCTTGGTCTGCATTGACTAAAGGGATAGCTTCGATCCATTTAGTGAAATAATCAATGCCTACCAGTATATACTTCTGGCTCTTTGATGATGTTGGTCGAATCTCTCCAATAAGATCCAACGCCCATCCTCTAAAAGGCCAAGGTTTCACTATTGAGTGAAGTTCGCTTGCTGGTACATGTTGGATGCCCGTATGGGCTTGACATTCCTGGCAACCCTTCGCGAACTCAACACAATCTTTCAAGATAGTGGGCCAGTATAGTCCTTGTCGAAACAACAACCATTTCATCTTATGGCCTACTTGGTGAGCCCCACATGCTCCAGCGTGCGTAGTCGAAAGGGCTATGTATGCTTCAGTTTCGCTTAAGCACTTTAGCAATACCCCTTCAGGCGTCTTTTTAAATAACTCATTACCCATGAGTACGTAACTCAATGCCCTATATTTTATTTTTCGTTCTGTCAAAGCTGCTGGATTTTGTAGATAATCTACAATGGGTTTCCTCCAATCTTGCTCTGACAAATTGTCTATGAACGATATTTCAAAGTTCCTTTGATCAGCATACCCTAGTCTTGTCGATTTCAAATCTGTTAGAGACAGGCTGGTTGCTTTTATTTTTTCTCTAACTTTGATTGCTCTTTGTAATCTCGTTTTTGAAATTTTGTACCCAGATGCAATCTGTGCCAAATCATTGGCTACTTGATTTTTCAATCTAGGTATGTGTCGAATGTTAACCACTTCGAATTTTTTCAATAAAGGATTTGCTGTCACAAAGTACATAATAAGATTTTCTCTTATGCATTTATACACTTTTGTGACTTGCTTAATGACTAACTCTGAGTCTCCCATTATTTCGACTCGAGTTGCCCCTAATTCCAACAATATCTCAAGGCCAGTAATTAGAGCTTCATACTCAGCCTCATTGTTCGAACAAGTACCTGCTATCTTGTACTTGAATGTTGTTGGAATTTTTTCTGGAGAAATAATCAAGACCCCTACTCCTCTTCCATCTTTATGGCTGGAACCATCGAAGTAGAATTTCCAAGGCTCTATCTCCACGTAATTTATATTTTCAACCTGAATTGAGTGGTCGACTATAAAGTCTGCTACCACTTGCCCTTTTACTGCCCTAAGAGGCATAAAGGTCAATGAATACTCAGTTAATGCTAGCGCCCACTTGCCAATTCGGCTGTGCAATATGGGTTTCGACAACATGTATTTGAAAACATCAAAATGAGACGAAACATACACATCAACTGGTTTTATATATTGCTTGAGCTTTGTACAAGAGAAATAAAGACATAGACATAATTTTTCAACTTCTCTATATCTAGTTTTTGCATCGTTCAAAACTCTGCTAAGATAGTAAATGGGTCTTTCGACTCCATTTTCATCTTCTTGAGCTAACATGCTTCCCAAAGTTCTGTCGGATGCAGCTATGTACAATCTCATACTCCTGTTGCTACAAGGAGGCACCAAAATAGGTGGCTTGGTGAGATACCCTTTGATCTTGTTGAAGGCTTCTTGTTGCTCTTGCCCCCACTCGAATCTTTCCTTATTCAATCGAAGTAAGGGTGAGAAGGCTTGAGCTTTTCCACTTAGGTTAGATATGAATCTCCTTAAGAAATTTATCTTGCCCAACAGAGATTGTAGTTCCTTCTTGTTCGTAGGCGCTTTTGCTTCCAAGATTGCCTTCGTCTTGTTCTGGTTGATTTCGATTCCTTTCTTGTGGACGACGAAGCCCAAGAAATCTCCAGCTTTTACACATAACGCACACTTCAAAGGGTTCATTTTCAGACCATGTTCTCTCATTCTTTCAAATGATTGTCGAAGGTGGTCTATATGGTTCTTCCTGGAAACAGATTTTACAACAATATCATCAATATACACTTGCATAAAAGTGTTAATAAAATCATGGAAGATAGAATTCATCGCTCGCTGATATGTTTCCCCAGCGTTTTTTAGGCCAAAAGGCATCACTACCCATTCGTAAGTTCCTAAAGCCCCGGGGCATCGAAAAGCTGTTTTCGACACATCTTCTTCAGCAATGAAAATTTGATTATATTCTGAGTAACCATCGAGCATGCTCAGGTACTCATGGCCAGCGGCAGAATCGACTAGCATTTCCGCCACAGGCATAGGATATTCATCTTTGGGTGTGGCAGCATTCAAATCTCTGAAATCTATGCATACCCTCAACGTACCATTTTTCTTAATTACTGGCACAATGTTTGCAATCCATTCGACATACCTCATAGCTCGTATGAATTTGCACTTCAGCAGTCTTTCGACTTCCATTTTGATCTTCGACAGTATTTCTGGAGCGAAGCGTCTTGGACTTTGCTTGACTGGCTTCTTCCCAGGTTTGATTGGCAACTGAAGTTTTACCAATCCTCTGTCGAGACCAGGCATCTCGTCGTAATCCCATGCAAAGCAGTCCTTGAACTCCTTTAACAATTGGATCACTTCAAACCTGAGCTCTGGGTCTATTTTGGCGCTGATGTAAGTTGGCCTTTTCTCTAACCCTTCGCCCAAGTTGATTTATTCTAAAGGATCCTGTACTAACATTTTGATGTTGTTCGCCAGGGGGTCCTTTTCGAATCCCAAAGGCTCATCGTCATAGATAGCGTCGAGCCTTTGCTCCTGCATTCCTTCTGTCATGATATCAGGAGGTTCTGGGTCGAAATCCTTTCCAGGACCTGCAGAAGATAGCTCTTGATCGTTGGCCTGAGTGGCCATATATTTTACTTCGGCTTCGAGAGCCGCTATCATCCTTGTTTCGGCTACATAAGCTGAAATTCGCTGCAGTGATTGTGACTCAGTCATTATCACTGAATTCACTTCCCCAACCAGTTGGCTGGATGTCAGTTAGCCCACTGAAATCAATGTGGGACAAGTCTTCTCTGTCCCATTGAAAACCATGCTCAGGGTGCAGGTACAAGGAACAAAAAGCATTTGGCGTTGGCGCCATGTCGAAGTCAGGTGCTGGGCATGGCCCAATGTGAGCCAAATTTTTGTCGAAGTCAGCTCTCCCCAGTGATTTACTTCGCCCAAGTAATAGCTCTGATCTGCTTCTATATTTTCGACAATTCCATCAGTACGCCATAGTATTAACCTTTGGTGCATTGATGATGGTACTTCTCCAACACCATGTATCCATTCTCGGCCCAATAAAAGATTATAATTTGGTTTGGCCGATATGACCATAAACATAGTTGGTCGAAGGATGGATCCTACTTTGAGGTCTAGTTGGATCACACCCATAGTGGTCCCTATTCCGCCTTCATAATTCGACAGGACCATGTTATGAGGCTTGATGTTTTCATCACTCTTGCCTATTTTTCTCAGCATGAAGTGAGGGATGATGTTGATGGTTGCCCCACAGTCCACCAAGATCTTATTTACGGTGGCTTCTTCGAGTTTTGCCCTTATGAATAAAGGTTTGAGGTGATTTTTCATCGCCTCAGTAGGTGGTTCGAAGAAACCATTTTGCTCTTCGGTACGGCCATTATCCATAACGAAGTAGCATACTGGCCTATGCTTGGCCATTTCTTGTTCGACTTCCCATTCGTTCGATTTGACCTCCATCTGGCGGTTGAACTCTCTTGGAAAAACTGAGACTATGTTCACCATGATATCTAGGGTGTCATCAGACTCAGAGCCATCTTCGTCATCAACTTCGCCCTGGTTAGGCCATACCAGTCTATTGGTCATTGGTTGCCTCTCTAGAGGCTTTCTCTGCTTTCGCTGAGGGACATTTGAACTTGATTCTGGCTCTGGTTCGTTGATAGCTTCCCTCTTAGCCTTTCGTCGCCTCTGGTATCTTCTCCATTGGGATCGAGACATGGGATTCTTTCCCTTGTAGTTACTTGATACCTGGGTCACTTTGGAGGCAACAACCTGAGGTTCTTTCTTGTGTGTCAAAGATGAACCTCTTGGCACTCCGAAGGAGTGCCACCTTTCTTCGCTCGGTCTCTTTCGACCCAATGTTTTATGCCACGTATCAGCTGGCACATTGGTTGGAGGCCTGAAAGTCAGTGGCCTCTTTTCTTGATTTGAACCCTTTTGGTAGGTTCTTCTGGGGTCATGTCGAACATCAACACCTTCCCTTCTTTTGTTTGCTGCTCTTACACCTTGGATATGTTCAGCAGCCTTCTTGTCGAAAATCGAGCTACATCTAGGACACAGAATCACTTCTGACTTCTTCTTCTGGCATCTTTGCAGGAAATCTGCCAGATTTTCATTTTCCCGAGGGAAAGCCGTTTTGTTTGCTTGCTCTTGCCTAATGGCCTCCTATGAAGCTTTCGATTCAGAGATTTCGACCATGTTGACATTCATGGTGTCTTTGGTAGCAAGAGTCATCTGCTTCATCTGGGCCTCCAGGTCTTCTGTCTGGCCTTGGACTGCAGCCAAGTAGGAACTGGGTTTAGCTCCAGATTTTGAGGCTCCACCTGTCTCTAGTTTTGGGCCTTCAGCAGCCTTTTGGACTGCTTCGATTGTTTTTCTAGAAAGATTCCCAGAAAAACTGCCAAAGATTGGCATGTTGATATGATCCTTGGTGACTTCGACCATAGTTATTCCTGGCCTTTTCACCTGACTTCTAGACGCCTCGATCATATTCACCTCTGAAGGTTCAGCATAATGGGCTTCAGCCTGCAAAGGGTTAGAGTCCACAGTCATGGGGGTCTTATCGGCGAATTTCAACCTCCCTTCTTCGATAGCATTTTATACGAGATCCCTGAAAAGAAAACATTGAGATGTTTTATGGCCCAGAAAATTATGATATTTACAAAAGCCTCTTTTCTTTCTTTGATCAAGAGGAGGCACTTTTGCCCCTGGGGGTATTATCATTTGGCCATCTTTTACAAGTAAGTCAAAAATTTCATCACATTTTGTAATATCAAAACTGTAAGTCTTTTTAGGGAACCTATCGTTGGCCCTTTCAGGACCAGTGGGTTTTTTCCACTTGAGGGGACTAGTAGTTTGCAAGAGTATGGTGGCCCTTGTTTTAACTCTGCTAAATCGACCTCACTTTCCTCAACGGTTATAGGTTCGTCGAATGTTTCTGGATCTTCATCGTCCATTTCGACATATGCTATCCTTTCTCTTTTATGAGTTTTTGTCGCCCTAGCTTTTTCAGCTTTAAGGCGTTCTACCTGTCAAACCCTATCGGCCAATTGGGCCATGTCTCTTAGGTATTGAGTGTCTAATTTCTTCCTAATGGAATAATCTAGACCTCCTGCGGCTATTTCGACTAACTCATGTTCTGGCACTTGCGTAAAGCATCTTGCTTTGAGCAACCTAAACCTATTTAGATATTCGTCTATAGGTTCAGTGAATCGCCTCTTTACACTGGCCAATTCTTTCAGGCTTATCTTGGTTTGTCCCATGTAGAATTGCTCATGGAACAATCTCTCCAACTGGGTCCAATGGTGGATCGAATTGGGGGGAAGAGTTGTGAACCAAGTAAACGCGTTCTTTGTTAGGGAACTTGGGAAATACTTAATCCTCAGGTTTTCATTGTTTGAAATCTCTCCTGCTTCGATCAAGTATCTCGCCACATGTTCGACAGTGGATTCTGTCGTGTCCCCTGAAAATTTAGTGAACTTAGGGACTTTGCATCTGGGAGGTAAGTCTGTTTGTAACACATATTCTGACAGTGGGAATGTAAAGTTGGGCCTACGGAAGCCCGTATTCATCCCATTTTGCATCATGATTCTTTCGATCATGGCTGTCAAGTTATTTTCCAAACCAATATTCTGGTATTGGATCTGCTGAACTACTTCGTCAGCATTTTGGTTTCTATTGACTATCCTTACTTCCGGGGCTATGACTCTAGGTTCTTCGACCCCGGGTTGTTCCATTCGCATCCTAAGGTTTTCTTCGACAGGCTGCTGGACTTGGTTAATAGTGGTTTCTTCCTCTAGAAGTATACCTTGGTTTCCCCTCATATGTGCCCTTTGGGGCTGTCGAATAGGTTGGGGTACCCCAAAAAAGTCGGCCAGATGCGCCATTTGCGCTGTCATTTGCTGATTCGACTGGGTGGTATTTTGTATTAGAGGATTTAGCACTGTGCTTAAAGTTTGTGCCAACATTTGAACCATATCGTGGTTGCTTTCTTCCATTTGCTGCCTCAAGACTGCTGTCGAGGCATTCGTAAGGCCATACATTACTTGGGACGTTCCTCCTAAGAGTTGGGTCCTACCCCTGTTCGCCATACCAACTCCAGAACCTTGGAGTGGCGAAGAGGCGCTCACTAAAGGGTCTGAAAAAGTGGACGTAACATTCTCCAGGCTAGCCAATTCAGAAGTTGGCATGCCATAGAGTGGTTCTCGATTTAGACCGACTGTCAAAAAACCTGGGGGAACATAAGGCCTAGTTCCTTGGTTTCCCCTTGGTGGGGGAGTTCCCAAAGGAATTTTGGGGCCAGTAAATGGAGGTAATGGCCCCGTTTGTGTGATCGTTACTGCTGGTGTTGAACTAGCGGTTACCATTTCACTTACGGTTGGGATGACCGTTGTTCCCACGTTTGTTTGTGGGATTTCGCCATTGTTTGGCGGATTCGCCATCGCTTCACTTCTTCTCCTAGTATTGGTATCGTTGGTGTATATTCTACCACTTCTCAATAACATGCAATACTCTCGAAAAAGGAGGATATTTTGTATAAAACGGTTAAACTTAAAAATCAACACAAGGTCCCACCAGGTGTGCCAATTTGTTTACCGTGGAAATTGGTAAACAATCGCTGATCTTCCAAAAGGTTACTTATTTGGTGACTCGCAGGATCGATCAGATTGATCCTAAGACATGGTTGATTTTCTGGAGTTTGACTAATCCTAATGGTGATTAATGCCGGTAAAGTAAAGACACTTTAATTAAATTGCATGAAGAAAAGTTTGATAGAATAAATAAAAGTGTTAAATAAAAGGCTTCGACGGAGATGAGTAAATGAAAAGCAATAAAGTGCTTGAATATAAAAGACTTTGATTAATTTAAATGGTGTTTCACACATACATTCTCAACGATTCTTTCGCTCACGCTGGGTACTTGAATCTAGATGAGTGACTTGTATAAAATGATGAACACCCTCGAAAACTACGTTAACAACTAGTATTTATACTAAAACAAATCCTAAGTAACTGTTGGGCAGTTACGTCGCTTCGAGATGACGCCACATGGCACGCTCACAGCATTCGACGCTCCTGATCTCGGCACGTTGCACTTGGTAACTGCTGGGAACCGTTTTCCCTCCAAGCATTCAAATCTCAAACCGTTCGACCCTGGGCATCAGGTACCTTTGTCGAGAGGTTCCTTCGACGTCGAAGACGACAAGATTCCCACTTAAAGGAAATTCTCTAAGTATCTTGTCATTCTCTGATGAGCCTTCGACAGGATCAGCTGGTCGAAGCCTTCTTATGTAGGAAACTCTTCTGACTCATAATTAATGGTCTATATTGATAACAAACAAGGGTGTCGAATTTAGGAGCCAACAGAGTCAGACTCTGAATCAGATACAGAAGAGGTATTCCCTGACTTTACTATAAACTTTACTAAGGCTGAACTAGCTGAAAGCCTTAATGAAATTCTGGAAAGATATCAGCAGATCAGAGTCAAATTCAGAAACCTGAAAAGGAATCTTGCTTCTGACTCTGATAAGACTGAGAGTCTCAAATTGGAGAATTCTGAGTTATAAGATAAAATTTCAAAATTAGAAAACCAATTGCAAAACTCTCAGAAGGAAACAATCCCTGAAACTCCCAGCAATGCTGATGAGATCATCAAGGAGTATGATCACAACTTTCAGAAGTTTCTAGCTAAAAACATAGACATAAGCAAAATGGCTTCAATGATCTATGGAGTTAGCAGAAATGGCAGAAAAGGGATAGGATATCAAGGTAAGGTACCTACACCAAAAAATGCCATGGGTTTAGTTATAAAACGTACTCCACTTGATTCACACTTTATATATGGGCACACACATGACATAAAATATACAAGTAGTGATTACTCTGTCAAACCAAAATTCAACCAGAGTTTTGGTAAAACTAACAAATCAGGACCCAAGAAAATGTGGGTACCTAAGGATAAAATAATACATGTGGCAGATATCTTTAGCAGCAAAGCAAAAACACCAATCATGGTAGCTGGACTCTGGCTGCTCACGACACATGATGGGAAGAAGGCATATGTTCCAAAGCCTGGAACTTAAGCCTGGAGGCCACGTAGGCTTTGGAGGCAATCAGAGAGGAAAGATCATTGGCTCTGGAACAGTAGGTAATGGAAACCTTCCCTCTATAAGTAATGTTTTATTAGTTGATGGATTAATGCATAACCTGTTATCCATAAGTCAATTAATTGATAACGGTTATGATATAATCTTCAATCAAAATTCATGCAAAGCTGTTAGTCAGAAAGATGGGACTATCCTATTTAATGGAAAGAGGAAAAACAACATCTATAAAATCAAACTTTCTGAACTGAAAAGTCAGAACGTAAAGTGTCTTCTGTCTGTTAACAACGAGCAATGGATCTGGCATAGAAGATTGGGACATGTTAGTATGAGAAGAATATCTCAGATTAACAAACTCAATCTGGTCAGAGGACTTCCTAACCTGAAGTTCAATTCAGATGCTCTGTGTGAAGCATGTCATAAAGGCAAGTTTGCAAAACCAGCTTTCAAATCCAAAAACGTTGTTTCCACCTCCAAGCCATTAGAACTTCTGCACATTGACTTATTTGGACCAGTTAAAACTGCTTCAGTCAGTGGCAAGAAGTATGGGTTAGTAATCGTAGATGACTATAGCAGATGGACATGGGTAAAGTTCTTAAGGCACAAGAACGAGTCACACTCTGTGTTTGTTACCTTCTGCAACCAAGTTCAAAATGAAAAGGATCTTAGAATCGTTAAAGTCAGAAGTGATCATGGTGGAGAATTTGAAAACAAAGATTTTGAGTTCTTCTTTAATGATAAAGGCATTCTGCATGATTTCTCTTGTCCTAGAACTCCCCAGTAAAATGGAGTTGTAGAACGAAAGAACAGAACATTGCAAGAAATGGCCAGAACCATGATCAATGATACTAACGTTGCTAAGATCTTCTGGGCAGAGGCAATAAACACAGCGTGTTACATTCAGAATAGAATCTCCATAAGACCTATTCTGGAAAAGACTCCATATGAATTGTGGAAGAACACAATGCCCAACATCTCCTATTTTCACCCATTTGGATGTACATGTTTTATTCTGAATACAAAAAATTATTTGAACAAGTTTGAATCTAAAGCACAAAAGTGTATTATGTTAGGATATTTTGAATGCTCAAGAGGGTACAGAGTATACAATACAGAAACACAGATTGTGGAGGAGTCAATCAGTGTTCGTTTTGATGATAAGCTTGACTCTCAAAAGTCAAAGCAGAATGAATTCCTTGCAGGTATGGAAGTTGAACTCACAGGTACTGAAGACAAATCATCAGAAGCTCTCAACAGAGACACTCCCTCAACATCATAAAGAGTCACTGCAAGCAATCCAGCACCTTTTGTTGATCAACTCTAGAAAAGACCATCCAGAAGCAGCATGGATCACCCAGAAGAAACAATCTTAGGAAGGAAGGAAGATCCAATCAAAACAAGATCTACCTTCAGAAACTCTGAAGAATCCCTCATGGGACTGGTTTCTCTAATTGAACCAATAACAATTGATGAAGCACCTCTGGACAATGACTGGATTCTAGCAATGCAAGAGGAACTAAATAAATTCACAAGAAATGACGTATGGGGTCTAGTTCCCAAACCAAAAGGATTCAACGTCATTGGCACAAAATGGGTGTTCAGAAACAAACTGAACGAACAAGGTGAAGTCATCAGAAACAAAGCACGACTAGTAGCACAAGGTTATAGTCATCAAGAGGGGGTAGACTATACAGAAACCTTTGCTCCAGTCGCCAGGTTAGAATCTATCAGACTCTTAATTTCATTTACTGTTAATAAAGGCATCACTCTGTATCAGATAGATGTTAAGAGTGCATTCTTAAATGGCTATATAGAAGAAGAGGTATATGTGCACCAACCCCTGGTTTTGAAAGTTCCAAAAATCCAGAATATATTTTCAAACTAAAGAAGTCACTCTATGGTCCGAAACAAGCTCCCAGAGCTTGGTATGAAAGACTAAGTAACTTCCTGCTAGAAAAGGAATTCACCAGAGGGAAAGTGGACACAACCTTGTTCTGTAAGACAGTTAAGAATGACATTTTAGTATGTCAGATTTATGTTGATGACATCATATTTGGATCCACTAAACCCTCTCTTGGAAGAAAGTTTGCTAAATGTATGCAGGCAGAATTTGAGATGAGCCTAATGGGGGAACTAAAATTCTTTCTGGGCATTCAGATTAATCAAACCCCAGAAGGAACTTACATTCATCAGAGCAAATATGTCAGAGAACTTCTGAAGAAATTTTATCTCTCAGAATGTAAGCCATCAAAGATTCCAATGCATCCCACGTACATTCTGGAAAGAGGAGAGTTAAGTAAAAAGGTAGAACAGAAGGTCTACAGAGGTATGATTGGTTCTCTTCTCTATCTGACGGCCTCAAGGCCTGACATTCTATTCAGTGTTTGCATTTGTGCTAGATTCCAATCAGATCCTAGAGAATCTCACTTAACAGCAGTTAAGCGAATTTTCAAGTATCTGAAAGGTACTACTAATCTGGGTTTGTTTTATAGAAAAACAAGTGATTACAGCTTGATAGGATACTGTGATGCTGATTTCACTGGAGATAGAGTAGAACGTAAAAGCACTTCTGGAAGCTGCCAGTTTCTGGGAGAAAATCAGATCTCATGGTCCAGCAAAAGACAATCCACAATAGCTCTATCAACAGCAGAAGCTGAATACATAGCAGCAGCTGGATGCAACACACAAATGCTCTGGATGAAAAGTCAACTTGAGGACTTCAAGATATTTGAGAGTAACATCCCTATCCTATGTGACAATACTTCTGCTATTTGTCTCAGTAAAAATCCTATTTTGCATTCTAGGGCTAAGCATATAGAGATAAAACATCATTTTATTAGGGACTATATTCAGAAAGGGATTCTAAATTTAAAATTTATTAACACGGACCATCAATGGGCTGATATCTTTACAAAACCTCTTTCTGAAGATAGGTTCAACTTCATTCTGAAACATCTCAGCATGAAGCCCTGCCCAGAATAAAATTGTTTTGATTCCATATCTTAACCTTCAGAACTTTGTCTATTTTTTCCGTGAACTACTGATCAATCTTTCTTCAGATCTTTAGAAGTACAGATTGTATCAGAAGCTATCCATGAAGATATGCATGCTTCATTTCAAGGATAGAAATGTGCAGTTCACTCAAGCAAACAGGTGTCATCCAGTCATCAGCTACTTTTTGAGGCTGAACACGCGTTCACGTTTCTGAAAGGTCAAAAGCGCTGATTGGATGCATTGGGACACATGTCATGGGTAACCGTTCCAATATCTTTCTGAATCCCCCAAAATCAGCTGTCATTAAATGCTCATAATCATTATAATTTATTTCTCTCTCTTGCCGTTTATGTTTTTCAAATTTTTAAAAAAAATATATTTAAACACATTTCTCACTATTTAAACTTTTTCACTTTCACTTTCATTTTCTCTACAATCTTATTGATTTCAGTTTGGATCCTTTCTCAAAACTCTTTCAATTTCTTCTCAAAACCTTCAGTGTGAACATGGCTTCCTCAAGCAGCCCTGCTTCCAGTACTCAGAAAACAGATTCCTCCGAACAATATGAAGAACCCTTCAGAACTCTTCTCACACCCATCAAAAATCTAGAAGTTCTTTCAGAATTGATTATGGACTTTAACAGTCTTCAAGAGAACGGGTTTAATCTCTTTGAAGAAGTAAAGGCTCAAGGCTGGGACAGATATTTTGACCGACTGGTGGGTCCAACATTCCCAATCCTTGTGAAGGAATTTTAGATTCATGCTTCATCTTCCAACCATCAAGTTACTTCATACATAATGGGGAAGAAGATAGTCATAACTGAGGACCTCATTGCAAGATTAATAGGCTACAATGGTGGTGGTGTACGATGCATTGACATGGCTGAAAGATGCGCTGATGTTGCCCTAATTGCTAGAGAAATCTTCACTCTGGGTCTTCCCTCCAGCAAGATAAGGGATCTAAAAGACCATCACAGAATATGGGCCAAGATTATTCTGGGATGCATAAACCACAGGAAGTCTACCAGCTCTCCTAACTACATCAATATTGATCAACAATTTCTGATCTACTTCATCTCCCCGAAGATTAAGGTGAATCTTGCTCATTTGCTGTTTAACCATCTAAGAACTAGTGTTAAGGAAACCAGAGAAGAGGAGCGCACAAAAAGGGACTGGATACCCCTAGGGAGGCTTATATCAGATATTCTAACAGAGAATAAGCTGATTGATCATCTAACAGAAGCTCAGGAAATCAGCTCTTTGGAAGCTACTGTTAGCAAACAGTTGAATGCAAAGAATCTGAAGAAGATGAAGTTAATTGAGAACATCAAGAAAGAACCCAGTGTCACTCCTTTTGCAGCAATCTCCAGCAGAAGAATCCCTCTGGATAACTTTCCCCTGTTCTTAGAGATAGATTCTAAACCTAAAATAATAGTCAGATATCTGGATGCATGCAAGGCGGATGGTACAGCACCAGATTTAACATTCAGGATCTGCAGCAGAAGGCTCCAGAAGTTGTGCTGAAGAAAAACAAGAAAAGGAAAGCTGTAGCAGAAGGATCATCCCAGCGGACTCCTAAAAAGAGAGGTAATCCTTCTTCTATAATTGTTTTAAACTCAATTTCTGTATCAACATCTATACCAATTCCCACTCAATCAGAAAACCCCACACCACAAACATTTGATGACTTTGACATTGAATTTGACCCCTCAGAAACCTTAACTCTTAGAGGATCTCACTCCCTACCACCAAATCCAAATATTGAAGCAAACCAACAAGAACTTGCAAAAGTTCTATCAGATATAGAAACCTTTGACCAACATACTTCTGCTCCCATGTCAGAAAATCCAAACTCTGAAACCACCACAGAAGCACCACAACTAGAAATTCCCCTCTCTCCACAACCAGAAATACCACTACCTCCATCTCCTCAACCAGAAATTCATCCACCTTCTCCACAACCTGAACTATTTCAACCAGAAGTTCAAACTTCTGAGACTCAACCTTCTGAATCCTGTGAACCAGAACCTCATAACGATCAATCAAGTCAAACTGTTGATTTTGATACCATTCCCATTCCTGGAATCACTGAACCTCTGGTCATCCGTATGCCCCTAACCATTCTGGATATTTCCCAAATTCCCTCTTCACTAGAATCAACTCCACCAAACTCCCCAACTAGTCCAATAATTATTCCAGACTCTCCCACTCCCTCACCAAAGAACAATCCAGATGACAACGTCAAGACTGTCATTGATTTAACGGTTTTTGAACGTCTTGCTGCCATAACCCACAAAACAGCTATTCCAAAACCAAAACCATCTGAACCCTCTCCAGATGTTGGTACCTGCTTATTGATATTTGAAACAGAAGTACAGAAGTGGATCACTTCTCTGAAGCAAGCTAGTCTTGAGTTGATTGATCCTGCTGCATCAAACTACCTTTGGACAAGGTTCAGAAGATGGGTATGTTCTGAAACTCGTAAGATGCAAGAACAGAGCTACGGACAAGTTCAACAGAACTTCAGTAATCTGCTAAAAGTAATTGAAGATCAAGTTCTGAGCCAGCTGCTCAAGGAAGAAGTTCTCCCTCTGGACAATGCTCCCTGGTCTGAAGATCGTCCAGCATACAAAGTTCAAACAGAGTCAGAAGATCTCAATCTGACTGATACTCCAGAGCAGATGATTCCTGCTGAAGAATTGGGTCAAAAAGAGGATATTGCAGAATGCTCTGAGAAGCATCCAGTTACTGAAGATTCTCAAGCTTCCTCCTATGAAAGGCAGACTCTAGAAGACCTGAAAAGATCTAATATTTTGATGAATGAAAGAATGGATAAATAGGACGATAAAATTGAGGAAATCAAGAGCATGTTAACCAAGCAAGAGGAAACCAACATCCAGATCAAGGGCTTGTTGGAAGCTTTGTTCAAGCGTCTTCCTCCTCCCTCTTAGAATTTCCTCGTTTTTAAAAAATATGTTTATCTGTAATATTCTTACATTGCTGTTGTTCTGAACTTATCGTTGATTCTGGTTTTAATATAAACGCATTTTTGCTCTGATTATATGTTCTTTTTGATAACTGACAAAAAGGGGGAGAAAGAATAAGATATTTTTCAATAACGGATTACTGATACATAAGTCTCAGACATTCTGATCTATTTAAATTTCTCTCTTCTGAAAAGCTTGAACAGGTACAAAACTATGATGAAAGATACAATAAGGTTCTGATGCTCAAAGACTCATGGGATTAAAGGGAAGTAATCAACTCAGGGGGAGTTTCTCTTCTTAATTCTATACTTTTTATTCTTTATTTTTAATTGAAAAATCTGTTTTTTTTTTTTTGTAATCATCAAAAAGGGGGAGATTGTTAGAACATAGTTTGATTCTACAATTCTTAATTAGAGTTTTGATGATAACAAAATACAAAGAATAAATAAATTCAAATATATATATATATATATATATATATATATATATATATATATATATATATATATATATATATATATATATATATATATATATATATATATATATATATATATATATATATATATATATATAACAAATATGCTTCTTAAAATTATGTTTTGTATATACAGAAGTTCTGATGGAATCAGCATCAGAAGATCAGTAATATGTGCTACACGCTGAAGCTACCAGATTATACGCTGAAGCTTGATGACCAGAATCTGCGCATAAACAAATACACTATGACTCTGATCAAAGACATCTTTACCAAGTCATCAACCTTTGAAGAGTTATCATAAGTTAAAGCAAAGAAGACTTAGAAGCGTTATTAATTATTCAAGACAGAATTAAATGCTAACGGCTTTCTTCAGACAAGATCTTCTTCAAAAGGAAAGTGTGTTATTATCATTAAACTTGCTTTATGGACAATGTATCTTTGCCTTGCCTATATAAACAAGTCTGCTTGAGAAAAGAAGTACGCATGCACTCACACAATTTGCCAAGCCTTCCAAACCACGCATATTCAAAAGCTTTAGAAAATTCATTTTATTCCAAGCTTAATTTGTGTAATTATCACAGTTGTGATATACTGTTTTGTTAGAAAACAACAACACACTCTTGTTCATTTCTTGTAAAAGATTTCCTTGAGATAAACCGGTTTGTGGTTATACTCAAGAAGACTTTAACAGTTGTTAAAGTAGATGTTGTAATTCTTTGAGAATAGTGGATTAAGACCTCGTTAGAGAGAGGCGAAATCATCTTGACGGGTGGACTGGAGTAGTTTGAGATCAAACGAACCAGGATAAAAATACTGTGTCTTAAAGTTGTTTATTATTTAATCCAAGTTTTTCAATTCAACCCCCCCCCCCCCCCCCCCCTTCTTGTGTTTTTCACATCTTCACACTAAACATCCAAACATCATCCCTTACAAAGAACATGTCTTGACATTGTTATCACATTTCGAACAGATTACCTTCGAGCACTTCCCGCGAGAAGAAAATCAGCTAGCAGATGCTCTAGCTACAATGTCATCCATGTTTAAACTTAATTGGGACAATGAGGCTCCCCAGATCACCATTGAACGGATGAACGAACCCGCACACTGTCACGAGATTAATACCGAAGAAGTAGTGGACCAACCTTGGTTTCATGAAGTCAAAAGGTATCTCGAGGCTCAAGAATATCCTGAAGGAGCTTCAGTCAATGACAAAAAGTTCTTAAGAAGATTCTCAGCTAAGTTCTTCCTAAGTAATGGCATCCTGTACAAGTGCAATCATGATTCTATTCTGCTTCGTTGTGTGGACAAAGCTGAAGCTGAAAAGATCATGGTCGAATTGCATGAAGGTACCTTTGGCACTCACTCTAGCGGGTATACGATGGCAAAGAAGATTCTGAGGGCAGGCTATTACTGGTCTACCATGGAAGCAGACTGCTATCAACACTCCCAGACTTGCCATAAATGTCAAATCTATGCAGACAAGGTGCACGTACCTCCGGTTCCTCTAAATGTCTTAACAGCTCCTTGGCCCTTATCTATGTGGGGAATCGACATGATTGGAGAGATCAAACCTACAACATCCAATGGACACCACTTCATTCTGGTGTCCATTGATTATTTCACAAAATGGGTCGAAGCAGCTTCCTTCGCATCTGTTACTAAGAATGTTGTTGCCCGCTTCATCAAGCAGAACCTTATCTGTCAGTACGGTATCCCTGAAAGGATCATCATTGATAACGGTACAAACCTTAACAATACTATGATCACCGCCCTGTGCGAACAGTTCAAAATTCAACATCACAATTTGTCTCCTTATCGGCCAAAGATGAATGATGCAGTTGAAGTTGCGAACAAAAACATTAAAAAGATCATACAAAAGATGACAGTCACCTACAAGGACTGGCATGAGATGCTACAGTTTGCTCTCCACGGGTACCGTACCACGGCTCGCACATCAACTGGGGCAACACCCCATTCCTTGGTATATGGCATGGAAGTTGTTTTACCTATCGAGGTTCAGGTTCCCTCCTTGAGAATCATGAAAGATGCTGGTTTGAGTGAAGACGATTGGATCCAAACCCGACTTAATCAGTTAAAATTAATTGATGAGAAGAGACTTATTATTGTTTCCCATGGTCAGACGTATCAAAAACGGATGATCAAGGCTTTTAACAAGAAAGTCAGATGCCAAGTATATCAAGTTGGAGATCTTGTGATTAAGCGCATCATCTTGCCACAAAGTGATCCCAGGGGAAAATGGACTTCTACCTACGAAGGACCATTTGTAATCAAGAACATCTTTTCTGGTGGGGCAATGATTCTAACCACCATGGACGGCAATGATCTGCCCCACCCTGCGAATGCAGACATAGTCAAAAGATACTACGCATAAGAGACCCGCTAGGTTAACACACCTAGGCAAAACAAGGGCATCCTGGTGAATCGAAAACCCGAAAGGGTGGTTCAAGCAAAAATTAGGGATAAAACAAAAAAATATGTACACCCGGTAAGTTGAAAACCTGAAAAGGAGACTGGGGCAAAAAAGGGTTTCCTGGTGGACTGAAAACCCGAAAGGGAGGTCCAGGCAAAAATTAGGGAATTAAAGTGTATGACTATGTCTTATCGGATCACTTTAAGGACAATCTCTTCACAGACAAACCTGGAGCTTCTGATCAATCCAATCATCTTCAGACGAAGCAACGAATGGACAAGATATTCAGAGATACGGAGGCTATAGCAGAATGGGAACCCCATGGGATTTTTACACACATAGCTATCTTTCTTTGTATAAATTTTTCTTACTTTTATGACACCATCCTCTTACTAGGATGTCTGTCTCCTTTGTACAAAACACTTATTCAAAGTAAATACAAAGATATCTCTTTCAAAGTACAGAAAACTATTTTCCTTTTTCTTTACACTTGTGTTTTATTTGCAAAAATGTCCAATGATTCGTTAATGAACATATGCATTTGAACATAATTACTGTTTACAAATAGACAGGATGAAAAAGAACAATTACTGACGGGTAGAAAGATTAGGAGAATGTCTTTAGGCTATTCCATGAGCAGTCTCTACAGCACGTCATTAAGATCCCCAGTGGAGCCAAAACTTTGAACTACAGATCCCCAGCGGAGCTGAGACTACCAACCACCAATCCCCAGAGGAGCCGAAACTTCAAACTTTCAACCCACAGCGGAAATCATCCAGTTTCTCCAGGTTTCCCCGGCAAGTTGTCTTGAAGCCTGAAAATCAACCAGATAACAGTTAAATTTTGTTTCTCCCCAACCTAGGGTAACTCTCCAGTAGATTGGCATACAACCCAAACTCCTGAACTCCCCCGCGGAATAAGTTTTTCCCACAGAGTTTTCACTACAGGATAAACTTTTTCCCTACAGAATTTGTATTGCTTCTCGACAGAACAAAGACTCCCGTCAATAATCCCCAGTAAAAGTCATTAAAATTATCTGGATTCCCCAAGCAGATTCCTCAAGAAGTATATGGTATTACCCGCACAACAGAATCCTCAGCAGTCAAGGATTTATTTTCCCCGGCAGCAGTCAAGGATTTATTTTCCTCAGCAATACAGCAAATCAGCTTACATGCGCATACATTACATCATAAACATGGATAAAACACATTTATTGCATCATACATTTCATGTAACATAACTTTGTGTTTCAGCTAACATTTTACCCTTTTCAGGATAAGATTAACAGCTATCTTTAACAAATATTCAAAGATTTCAGATACGCTCTAAACACGGAAGCCATTCTGTCACTCATTCAGATTTCAATTTCAGATACAGTACAGATACGCTCCAGACACGAAAGTCTTTTTGTCACTCATTCAGACTTAATTTTGAGATATAGTACAAATACACTCCATACACGGAAGTCATTCTGTCATTTATCCATATTCAAATTTCAGATACAGTTTAGATACGCTCCAGACACGGAAGCCATTCTATTTCTCATTCAGATACGCTCCAGACACAGAAGCCATTCTGTCGCTTATTCAGATTCATCCTCCAAATACGCTCCAAACACGGAAGCCATTATGTCACTCATTCGGATTTCAATTTCAGATACAGTACAGATACGCTCCAAACACGGAAGCCATTCTGTTACTCATTCGGATTTCAATTCCAGATACACTCCAGACACGGAAGTCATTCTGTCACTCATTTGGACTTAATTTCGAGATACAGTACAGATACACTCTAGACACGGAAGTCATTCTGTCATTTATCCAGATTCAAATTTCAGATATAGTTTAGATACGCTCCAGACACGGAAGCCATTCTATTTCTCATTCAGATACAGTTCAAATACGCTCTAGACACGGAAGCCATTTCGTCGCTTATTCAGGTTCATCCTCCAAATACGCTCCAAACACGGAAGCCATTCTGTCACTCATTCGGATTTCAATTTCAGATATAGTACAGATACGCTCCAAACACGGAAGCCATTTTGTCACTCATTCGGATTTCAATTCCAGATACACTCCAGACACGGAAGTCATTCTGTCACTTATTCAAATTCAAGGACAAATATAGTTCAGATACGTTCCGAATACGGACACCATTTTGATGCTTATTCTGTCGATTTACAACCAAACATTCTTGGATGGCATCTACAAAGTCCATCTCCAACAAGATTCTAACATACTCTCCAAATGGCATCTTTAAGCCTATTTCCTCAACTACATTTTGACGAGTGCAAATTTATGGGCACTCTAGTGTCCAATCATCTTTTACCTTCGAGTCACAAACGATAAAACTCGCCGATCTAACTCTTCAGGTTCAAGAAGATTGAACAGGGGTAGTTGTTGTACCCCAAAATTTTCCCTCTCATTTTTCATAGAGAACACAACCCTAGGGTTTCTTAGATATTCAAGTTGGCTCAGGAATCGATCAGACAGATTTTCTCCCGTGGCAGTAAACCAACAATTAGGGTTTTTCTTGCAATTCTCAAAAGAAATGAATTCTCAAAGATCCAATTGGCTTTCACATGTTTTCATGCTTTCTCAAGTTTACTGAAAAGACAGTGTTTGTTCTCAAGGTTAACCAGATGATTTGCGTCTTTTAAAAAAACATTTGCTTGTTTAGGAAATGGAATGGACAATGCGTGTTTGTTTGGAATACAGTTGCAAGATTACAGGATTATGGGAATTTAAGTTATCAGATTGGAGTGTTTTGTTTCAATTGTTTTGATTGGGCATTCAAAAAATCAAATAGGATGCAAAGAGAGAATTACAAGTTATTAACAGTAAAGGGTTTCAATGGACACCAGAATAACTCATAAGACTTTCTCCATTTATTTCAAAAGTTGTTACAAAAACAATTTATTATTTAAATACTTTAGGTTTTACAACTTATTGTATTTAAAAAAATAAATTAGTACAATTGATTGAATGTTTCTCTCTAAATTACAAAGAAAAGAAAATGAATCTAGGCCTAAGGTTGACTGAGCTTCCTTTGCTTCCATGCTTGCCACAGAGTCTCTTGCTTCCCCTGCTTTGCCACCATCCAGTTGTGCTCACATGAAAACAAAAGACAGAAAAATAGTTAGTACAGTTAATTGGACATGAGTAAGAATTTTCAAAAGAAAAAAAAGTGTTCATCATTAAAGTTTGCAATTTGGAATCAGATGGCTATTTTTAATTCATCACATTTTTATTTTCTCTATTTGCAAATCACAAGAGAATTATTTTTCTTGGTTCACAAAAAGAAGAAATAAGAAATGCAAGCAAGTTGTCCAAACAAAACAAATGCAGCAAATTTATCCAAACAAACATAATAATAAAAACTGAATGCAAGCAAGCTGCACAAGCTAGGCAACAAAAAGCAAAGCTATCCAAACAAGAGCAAATGCAGCAAGGCTGTCCAAACAAACAGAAGGCGCAAAACAGGGCCAAACAAGCAGCAAAATGGCAAGCAACAAACAACAAGAACGAGGCAGCAAGCTAGCACCATACAAACAGCATCAGCAAAAGGAAAGTATAGCAGTATAATAACCAAGTCAAACAAGCAAGAGGCTTGTTCAATAAGCCCAAATCATCATTTTCCAGTTATTTGCACATTTTTCAGAAAAAAGGTGAAAGAGCAATTGACTCTTAGGGTCATTGAGAGAGAGAGAGAGAGAGAGAGAGAGAGAGAGAGGAAAGAAGTCACCTAGGGATGCACATCCCTGCTGCCTTGATTGCCACAATTGCATAAGAATTTCTAGAAAATAAAAACTGCAACAAAAAGAGCATAAGAACAATATGCCAAATATTCAAAATCTGGTGGTTTTCCCACCATTTTGAATAGAAATTCAACCAAAGCCACATGAATATAATAGTAAGAAAAAGGCTGGAGATAGGGAGATAGAAAACATTTTTATCAAAGTCCAAAAAAAATTGTCAAAACATAATCAAAAGCCAAAACTCCCAGCATCCATCCTCAAACCTCAAACCATCAAAGCAAACCTGTTAAACACTTCAAAACCAAAGCACACCTGTTAAACTGTAAACATACAAACCAATATTCAAACCTGTCCAGCAAGTTCAAACCACAAAAAAAAACCCAAAACTATCAACAAATCCTCAAACCATCTTCCATCAAACCTATAACCAAAACCTGTTAACAAATATTCCAAGCCATCC
Source organism: Vicia faba (assembly GCA_948472305.1). Taxonomy (NCBI): domain Eukaryota; kingdom Viridiplantae; phylum Streptophyta; class Magnoliopsida; order Fabales; family Fabaceae; genus Vicia; species Vicia faba. Next base: position 1,399,967,667 of record OX451736.1, on the reverse strand, counting down.
ACAAAAAGTCACAAACCTGTAGCAACAGCAAGCCAAAATATTCAAACTTCCAAACTGTCAACAAAAATACCAAAACCTCCAAAACTGTTAAGGTCCAAAACTGATAAACCTCAAGTTTTCAAAACATACAAACCAAAAATCACAAACCTCCAAACTGTCAAACCAACCTTCAAACTGAAACACAACCTTCAAACCTGTCAAAACCAAACTGTAACAACCAACCTTCAAACTGCCCAACCTCAAAAAAAATCTCAAATAAACATACAAATCAAAAACCAAAAAAAACTCATCAAACCTGTTGAAACACCAACATCCAAAAACATTACCAAAAAAACACAGTAACAACCTCAAATACCAAAACATATCCAACACAAACCCAGAAAACCAGAAACAAATCTTAAACATCATCAAATAAATATCCAACAAACATCATCAAATCATTATCATCAGCAAACACCATCAAACAGCATCATCATCATTTAACCAAGAAGATAGAAAAAAAGGTTACCGAAAGCGCACCTTCAATCATCATCTCTTCCCCTTTGCAAATCCCACCACCAAGGAGCATTTCCCTCAGTCTCATCATCCCCTGTTCATTTCACAGAAAGTTCCAAAGGTATGGATTCTTCACCTCCCTCATAAACCATTTCCTGCATCTCAATAGACAATAAGCCTGATTAAACAGAAAAACATGAACAAAACACACAAAACCAATGAAACTGTTAAGCTTTAAATGAAACAGAACATCACCTTTTCAAGAAACAAAACCATTAGCGTTTGGTTAGGAGATGAGAGAGAGAGAGAGAGAGAGAGAGAGAGAGCTCCGGCAACGGAAGGTTGAGGGGAAGATCAGATAAGCACAAATTTCAAACCTCTTAGACATAAGTTCATTTCAAACTTAGGGTTTCCGAAAAAGGCGCAAATCAGGTTGAATCAAAGAGGCCAAGGGTCGTTTCGCTCATGAAATTAGGAGGAGATAATCGGTGAGATAGTAACAGAGATGGAAAGATGAACAAAAATTGGAAGAGATGAATGAGAGAAGGCGAGAACGGCGCCGCTGTACAAAAGGGGTAAGAACCCTAAAATTCGTTTAAGCTTTCCCTAATCAACATCTAAAATAGAGTTAATACATTGGGCCTATTTTTTTTTTGTTCAAATCCCCTGAAGCCCACGCTTTTGCTAACCCACCCCCCTTATGCCTGTTTTAGTTTCAGCAATAACCACTACTCTCTTTTAGGGCCTCACCCCAAGTCAACCTCCTAAGCCCATTTTTATTTCTTCTTGTTATTTTTTCTTCTTCTTATTTTTATTTGTTAACAAATTACTAACATAACTTAAAGTTTTTTTATTAAATTGATTTAAGTTTTTTGTAAGTTAATTTTTTATCATTTTTTTCTTTATTTATTTAATTTTGTTTTAAATTGATATGATAAAACACTAAAAAAAACAATAATTTATTTTAGTTCCTTTTCTTTAAATTTACATAATTAATAAAAATACAAAAATAATAATAAAGATTATAATTCAAATCAATTTCTTTTTAGAATAGGTTTTATTTTTCTTTTTCAAGTAAATACATTTCATTTCATATTTTCTTGACCTAATTTCATAAATTGTCATAGCTTTATATTAAATCGCACAACAATTCGATTTGGTTGTATTGTTTGATATTTGGACATTGCTATTTCACTTGATTCATCCCCATTTGTAACAATTATACCCCCATTCCCGAACATTCTGTAATAGCGTAGAATTTCAATTCCCGTAATTTAATGCTTTTCATATACTGCATAGTAATTAGGCATGTATGGCAAGATTCAAAAATCAATCGCTAGATGACCTAATCCAAGAATAAATAACTTGAAACCAACACACTTTTTCACATGTGCACCTCTAGGGTAACCTCGCTTGTTGCCTCGGAAATACAATCATGTCCCTCGAATATGGGATGCTTTAGCAAATGACCCTTCAATAAACAAAGATCGTAGTCCCTCGATGACCCTCAATGTTGCCTTCGATTAAAACGATCTCGTCCCTTACAAAAATTGCTAAAGCGTCTCGCAAGTTGTCTTCAATGATTGTAAAATCGACCCACGCCTGTCCCATCACATCCAACGATGGGGCTTCTTACCAAATCAATGGTAAGATAGCACCATTAAAAGGAAGAAGAAAAGAACAACTTAAGACCTTTCGAGTAGATAGATTCGCTCTTAGTTACTCACTTGCTCACGACAAAACTTTTACACCTACACCTCCATTTCAAAACCCTTTCAAAAGACAAAACGTTTTGTATACGTTCTTATATAGACGGGAACCATTACAAAACCTCTTTTCAAAACACTTTTCAAAATACGATTCACAAACACATCTTTGAACCATTTTTCGAAACAAAACTTTGTATACGTTCTTATAGAGACGAGAACCATTACAAAGAAATTTTCCAAAATACTTTCAAAACCCACACCACAAGCACACAATCAAACAAAAGCAAGTGATCTAAACGAGTAACTAAGAGCCCGTGGAAAACCATGGATGAAAAGGGTTCTAATACCTTCCCTTTTCATAATCTACCCCCTGAACCCGAGAAAATTCTCGAAAGGTCTTTCCTGTGCTTTTTTACCTTTCCTTTTGGATAAAAGAAAAGTCGGTGGCGACTCTTGCTAACCGCACAAGTGCGAACGAAACGCAAAACTTCTAGTCAGTTCTCCAACCGCATCACAAAATCAATTAAAAATCTCAAAATATAAGCAAGATATGGTCCTTGGAAGCCAGCAAACCCTAGATCAAAGAATGTCAAAATGACTTGGAACCCCTTTCAACTTTTGATGATTTTTCTTACACAATTGGATCTTGTCATGTGAAGAGAAATTGTTGTAGATGATAATAAGAACCCATAGAAAAAATAACCAACTCAAAATATTGAAAATTGAGAGAGTTATACACTTGTGATCAATGAATCAAGCACTTACTCAATTAGGTCAAATTTGTTGAATCAACCTTGAATCTTTTGAACTTTTTATGCAAAATAGAGCATGATGGATCTCATTAGACCTTGAAATGTGTTACCTTAAAGCACAATAAAAGGTGGAGCTTAAGTCTCAATGAAATTTGTTGAAGAAGGTATGGAAATAAACACATGAACCTATGAATCTTCCTGATGCATACCACCACTGACCTTGAGGAAGACTTGACCAAATGAATTTGGGAGATCTCTTTAGGATAAAGAGATTTAATGCCATAGATATTGCCTTGAAACTCAAGCTTTTTTAAATCCATTGAATCACCATTTAATTGAGTATCACCCTCAAAACCCTTAACTCAAGAGGTGCATTGAGGTGCACTTGGCTCCCTACCTACAATATACAAAAACAAAAACAAATATACACATCTTTTGGATTTTGGTTAAAGGTTAGCAAATATAATCAAAACATTTATATGAGATACACAATTCAAGGTGCTTGGTGATCCCTCAAAAGCAAACTTAAAGATATGATGGAGTAGAAATAGAGAACCAGCCATAATGTGCGACCTTTGATGTATTGATAAAATGAGATAATGAAAGATCTTAGGGGCGAAAATTGGGGTATAACAGATGCCTTTAATTAAGTGTCTTCTATCTGGAGATATTAAGGTTTAAATCTTCATCTCGACGCGATTGAAGATACTTAAATACAAAACAAACCCTATTTTTAGCCCTAAGATCCCATGTAATGTTATGATTATGAATGCAAATGACCAACTCCATAGGTGACATAGAACACCATAGGGGAAGCAAAACATAAAAACCAATGGACCAAAAAGAGAGTTTGACCAGGAAAATAAATTGTTGTGGAACTACACGACTCTGGGGATGGCTATAAACGGGTAAATCTAAAATCAAGATTAAAGAAACCAAATGCATAGTAAAATTTCAACAACGGAAATTCTTAACAATTCAAGCAACAAGCTAACAAAGGGGGTAACCACTAAGAAAGGATTACTGACTCGACTGGAGGAAATAAACTCAATTCCATTGGAGGAGAATCAACATCGTTGGGGAAAAGAAACTCAACTCTACTGGGGTAAATCCCGAAGAGGAGACAAAGTATCATCAACTCAACAAATGAGAAAAATCAAAGGGTAACAACAACCAATAGATAACTATGAACTACCCATTCATAGAGGAGATAGAAAAAAGAGAGTAACATTGACCCACAGGGGATCAGAAACTACCAACCTAAAAGATACGAATAACAACAGTAAAATAAGAATGGCTCGGAGATAGCGGCAAAAACAAATATGGAGGTAGGTAACAAATGATTGACATCAGCACTTATGACTGGAAACAAAGGATTGACATCAACACTTATAGCTGGGAACAAAAGTTTGACATCAGCACTTATGGCTCGGAACAAAGGATTGACATCAGCACTTATGAGTGGTAACAAAGGATTGATATCAACACTTATGGCTGGGAACAAAGGTTTGACATCGACACTTATGACTGGATTGACACCAGCACTTATGGCTGGGAACAACTCAATTCTATTGGAGTAAAGTCCAATGAGGAGAAAGAGATAAATGTCGACTACAAATGATAGTAAACTACCAACTCTATTGCATTAACATACTTACTATTGAAGTACAGGTTCCTCAAATAAAGAGACCTCCACTTACTGTTATGATAACACTGTTGGGAAATGAATTTCTGACTTCGTGGGGGAAAATACCAACACATTCTTGCTAAGGTGGTAAAGTCTTCATGTGAAAAATAAATGCATATTCTCAATCCAGGGCTCACAGCCTATAGGGATCGAAAAAATATTGCTATCAGGGACTAAAAATTCAAACCAGGAACAAATCAAAGTGAACAGTCAACTAATACACCACCCAATGAGGAGTAAACTTAAATGGGGATCAAATTCTATCCAGATAATGAGCTGGGCAGGAAGGCTAAAGAAAAATTCTTCCACGAGGGATAACTCAGTGGGGAAATTAAAAGGATATATACTTTCTACTTAAGATTGACACTCTATTGGAGAGAGGATAACATAACTCTACAAAGAGGAAAATATGCCAACAAAAACATCAATGAATGCAAATGAGCAATGAATTTTAATTCAGTTATGTATGATGTGTATGAATGTATAAATGTTATCATGTATATGCTGACAAAACATACATATTGCACTGGGGATAACCAGACAAAACCAACTTGGGAAAGGATAACACTCGGCTAAATCACATCCGGGATGAAGATTCCATAAGAGGGTAAGCACCAACTGAGGAAACAAAGTCCTACTTTAAGGCTTAAATTCACTAGAAAGAAACATGGCTTGAAAATAATCAAATCAAAATCTGATAGAAATAAACCAATACAGTTGCAGGGATATAATATACTCCTCTATGCTTTATCGGGGAATATCATACATACTTCTCTAGGAAAGACAATGCCACACCGTCTAGACTTCAACTAGGGATGTCGTACTGACTTCACTAGGGAAGACAATGCCACATCGTCTAGACTTCAACTGGGGATGTCGTACTGACTTCACTAGGGAAGACAATGCCACATCGTCGAGGGGATCCCAAATACATTCTTCAATATCAATAATAGTGATTGCGCAAACTTTTCTGAGGAAAATTTACGAAACTTCACGGGGATAACAACTTTAGAGGGAAGTATCATCTTCGCTTTATATGGGGAATTAATAAGTTAACATCACAACAAGAAGTCAAAATTATCGGGATTTTAAATCAAGCGCAACACTTGGCAAGAGAAAACCTAATGAAATTCTGGCTGCAGATACTCAATGTCACGTTTAATGTTATGACACCGTATCTGACTTTCTATAAGACAGTAAATACAAAAACAGTAAAGAACGCAATCAATTGTTTACCCAGTTCAGTGTGCAACAACACCTACTCTGGGGGCTACCAAGCCAGGGAGGAAATCCACTATAAGAGATGTTAATTCAGGAATAAACCAACCAGTTTATCTCCTTCACTTAAGACCTACCCAATGCAATTTCAATCTAAGTACAACTTAAACCTGAGTTCCTACTCACTCCCCCTCAATCACAGCAGTGATACATAAAACAATTTGACTAATGAATTGATGAAGACACTCTTCAAAAAACATACACTTGATTAAGCTTCACAGCTTTTTAATCAAGCAACACAACCACTCTTGCTTCACAGCTTTGAGTGATACACAACCCTAACTTGACTTTGCTTCACAGCTTTAGTCAAGAGACATTCAAACACTCTTGCTTCAAAGCTTTGAGTGCTACACAACCCTTACAATTAAAAACCTATTCCAAGTCACTTATCATAATGATAATTGCTTGAAGTACAATAATTAACCTATACATTTTACAAATGATCTTCTGACCAAAAAGGGATGCCTTGCAAAACAGCAGCTCTGTTGAATATATAGCAGCTGCAACTTCAGTTAGGGTTTCCACAAAAACCTAGGGTTAATTCCGTTTGACCTTAAGACTAGGTCACGGGACTTTATTAACCATGTTAGGGTTGAGCTAGGTTAACCCAAAGAAAACGCAGGATTCTGTTCTGGAAAGACTGAGTTATTTTCCTGAAAAAACTTAGAATTAACCAACCTGCATACCTGTTAGTTCAGAACAGGATGTCTTAACATCTGTTATGACATCTGAGAAACCTGTCTACTGATTTAGGAAAATGTGATCATTTTGCAAAATGCTCAGATACACACTTATAAACATCAGTACCTGAATGACAATATTTTTCTGCAAAGGTACCTAATGAATCAGTACAAACTAAACTAGAATGTTATGACATCAGTCATGACATTCACACATACACTTGGGTTTTACCAAAAATGCAAGCCAATACCTAAACAACTACAAACTCCCCCTTTGGCAGATTTTTGGCTAAAGACCCTAAGCAATCAGAGATAGATAGCAGCAGAAAGAAATTACTGCAGAAAAATAGAATGTCTAATTGAGCAAGTACTAATTAAGTAAGTACCAAAATATTCTCCCCCTCTTTAGCCACAAATGGGCCAAATATACATGTTCATAAAGATTATACAGTTATCCAAAAAATAGTAAGAGCAGCAGCAGAAAAAAAACTGAACACACTTCCAAACTCCACCAGATATCACCACCACCAATCAGCAACACCACCAAACAGCAACCAACCTTCAAGTACTGTCATCAGACTCAGAGGAGCTAGTTTCTTCAATATTAAGATGACCTTCAGCTTCTACACCTTCTTCCCTTCTGTTTCCTTCAGCTTCCTCCTTTTCTAACCTGGCAATTAGGATTTCTAGGGTCTTTTTCCTAGCTTCCAGCTCTTTGCAGGTCTCTTTTAAAACAGCTATGACATCAGATGTCTTGGACTGGGTCTTCACAGACGATGTCTCAGCTGATGTTATGACAATATCTGGAGCATGAGATCCCTGAAACAGTTTGTAGTGCAACCCAAGGGCAGGAGCTCTTTTGCAGGCTGTATCTCTTGCCACCAGGATATCAGGGTATTGTGCAAGGATAATTCCACAAAGGAGGGAGGGAAAGGCGATTGGTCCTTTGACAGCATAACTACCAGCATGTTTTAAAGTTTATTCAAAGATGTACCTGCCATAGTCAAAAGCAGTCTTGGTTCCCATAACATAAATAAATCTTCCCAATCCTGTGGAGATAGTTGATTTATGATTTGTAGGCACCCAGTTGGCTGCACCAATCTTGTGCAGGATGGCAAATTTCATGCTGAGTTTGCTGGCATTCAGCTTGCCTTTCAAGGGCCAGCACTTCACTTGCCTTGCTGTGATGGTTTGACAAACTTCATTGTCAGTGACCTCCAGATCAGGACAATCCTCATTTGTTCTTACAAGAAATTTGTTAATTTCTGATGGAGAGAACTTGACCCTTCTTCCTCTAACAAAAACACTTTCAAAGTCAGCTGACCTTCCATCAGCACAATCATTAGACAAGTTCACTACAAACTCCTTGACCAGATTTTCATAACACTTGTTAAATTTTATCACTGTCTTCATCAGTCCAGCATTCTTGATCAGGTCTATGATGTCTTTGCACTCCAAGGCATCATTGTTGAGTTCTCTTTCTAAAGCTATTCTCTTTAAGCAAACATACTTCCATCTGTTTGCATTGTCAGGATGATGAAAGGAGATGTTGTCTGTTGGGACTTCAGGCACTCTAGCAATTTTGCTGGAGGGGAGCTTCCTTCTGATAGGAATTTCTTCAGCATCAATCTCAAATTCTGATTCCTCATCAGAATCAGAAGATTCAGGTTCTTTTCTCTTCTTTGAAATTGGTTGTCTAGCAGTATGCACCTGGGCCTTCTTCCCTTTTGTCTGAATACTTTTCTCAGCCATGCCTTCAGCCTTGGATTTCTTAACAGCAGGTTTATCTTTGGACACACATTTTGCATCATTCTGATTACCCTTTCTTTTCATCAATCTCCTAGCTATGCTAGGGTTTACATTGGCAATCAGATCATTATCTGAGTAATCCTCATCCACATCAATGATAGGTGGATCAGCAGTCTTTTCTGAAGGGTTCTGAATGTTGTCTTTTTGTGTCACAACATTCTCAGAGACATCTACATTCTCAGAGACGTCCACATTTGGGCTTTCTGATTGATTTAAAGGGACAGAAATCCCCGGTACAGGTTGGTTTCCGCTTAGTATACTAGTAACAAGCCTAGCAATAGCTTGATGAACTTGAACTGATCCTTCTCTATTTGTAACAGAAGAAGAAGGATGAGAAGGATTACTAGAGGCTGCAGCTTGAGCTCTTCCTGCATGTCTAGTTCTTAGCTTTTTGACTTTGGCTGGGTCAGTTGCCATCTCTCTGAGAGGAGTGACCTCAAGAACTTCAGATTCTATGCATGTGGTGATTGCTCTAGAGTCTTGGTCAGATGATGAAGATGATGAGGATGATGAAGTCGCCTTGGTTGAAGATGATGTCTGAGACATTTTGATTGACTTTGAGTACCAGTAGCAATTTGAGAAAAAACTTTGATTGAGAGGAGGGAACAGGTTGCAAAGACGAGAGAGGTAGGAGGCAAAAGAGAGTCTTTTCAACTTCTTAAGGATTTTGAAAGAATTGGGAAAACATATGATTAACCCACTAAAAACAGACTTAATAAAATTAACTCCTTCAACCCTTGTTTTAAGCAAAATTAATTGCTATAATTTCTCATGTTGGTAAATACCCAACCTGCCCCTCAAGTTTTCAATTTATTTCTAACAAGAGCCTTGGTAGAAGAATCAGTCAGCTGAAGCTTAAAGATACCATGTTCCAGTTTAAATGACTTCTTCTCTACAAAGTCAATGTGCTTGTTCCTGTTATGCTGAATAGGGTTCATGGAAATATTGATTGTATTCAGATTGTCACAACACAATGTCACAACATCTTGTGAGACATTATACTCAGTGAGCATCTGTTTTGACCAGATATTTTGAGAATAGTTATTCCTAGTAGCAACTATTTCTGCACAGAGTTGGGAAGGCATTCTTTTGATATGAATCATAGTTCTGGTTGATTCTTGAATGATTTTCTTTTTATCCACTCCATTTTGATGGAGAGTTATAGGAGAGGAGACTTCACGCCTCATTTCTTCAGGGAAACAGAATTTATTAGACTTGTTATTTCCAACATCCTTGTCATGATAACTTATGGTTCTGACAACACATCCTTCTTCAAGTTTATTTGCCACATCATAGACATTATCAACCTGTAGTTTTAGAGTCCTTCTGACTGCTTCCATAGAGATAGCTCTTTTCATTCTTCTTAGATGAAGATGACCAAGCTTAAGCTGCCACAGTTTCATCTCTTTTTCTTCTTTGGTAATTGAACACATAGTGGAGTTATCAGTGTTCTCAGGCTGCCACAAGTAGCAGTTATCTTTGGATCTAATTCCTTTCATTACAACTTCTAGTTTTTCATTAATTACTAGACATTCAGATTTTGAGAAGTTGACCTTGAATCCTAGATCATATAATTGACTGATACTAATGAGATTAGCAGTCAGCCCTTTTACCAGCAGTACTTCATTCAGACTTGGAACTCCAGGGCAGTCCAAATCACCAACTCCTTTGATTTCACCTTTAGCACCATCTCCAAAGGTCACAAAACTAGTGGTGTGAGGCTTAACATTATTGAGGAGGTTTTTGATTCCAGTCATGTGTCTGGAACATCCACTGTCAAAGTACCAGCCTTCCTTTGCAGACACTCTCAGGGAAGTATGGGCTATCAGGGCAGTAGCCTTTTTCTTCCAATGAGGAGTATGTGGTACCCTTTTTGGCATAGGTTTAGCACCTGAGTTTTGATTAGGGTATCCATGCAATTTGAAGCAGAAGGGTTTTATGTGTCCATACCTCCCACAATGATGACATCTCCATCTTTGGTATTTTTTCTTCATGTATTTCTGATGTTGAGAGTTGTGTTGAGACATCTGCTTTGACAATTGTTTAACATGCCTGATCTTCTTGTCTGCACCAGATTTCTTAGCTTCCACAAATCCTAGACCAGATTTGTTTCCCACATTTTGTCCAACTTGAAGAATCTCTTCCAATTTATCTGATCCATTGGTCAACATCTTGACAGATTTTGTCATTTGGTTCAGTTGTGAGTTCAGTAATTGAACTTCCCCTTCTAGGTGACTTATAGTTTCAAGATCTGCCCTTTTTTCAGCCTCCAGCTTTATAATGAGTTTTGATTGTTTCTCATTCTGCACACAGACTTCAGCACTTCTGATACACAATTTCTTGTAGGTATCAGCCAGTTCTTCAAATGTCACTTCTTCGTCACTAGTGTCACTGTCAGAGGTACAAACACTAGTTAGAGCAGTAACTAGTTTGGCAGATTCTTCTTCAGAATTACTTTCTGAATCACAGTCAGACCAAGTAACAGTCATTCCTTTCTTTTGTTTTTTAAGAAAGGTAGGACATTCAGCTCGAATATGTCCATAACCTTCACAGCCATGGCATTGAATGCCTCTGCCTTGGTTTCCCTTTTCTTCTGACCTTGGTCTTCTGCTGGAACTGTCAATGTCAGAGGGAATGTTATGAACATTAGACCTTGACTTTGGATCCATTCTTTTGATGAGCTTGTTGAACTGTCTTCCAAGCATGGCTATAGCTTCTGAAATATTTTCTTCTTCATCCTCCTTGTTTTCAACATCAGTGTTGGATACAAGTGCTATGCTCTTGTTCTTCTTGTCACCATTATCAGTGATCCCCATCTCAAAAGTCTGAAGAGACCCAATAAGTTCATTCACTTTCAACTTGCTGATGTCCTGGGCTTCCTCTATGGCAGTTACCTTCATTGCAAATCTTTTAGGCAAGGATCTGAGAATCTTCCTCACCAGTTTTTCTTCTGACATCTTTTCTCCCAGTGCTCCTGAGGTGTTGGCAATCTCCAAGATGTTCATGTGAAACTCATGAATGGTTTCATCTTCCATCATTTTTAGATTCTCAAACTTGGTAGTCAACATCTGAAGCCTTGACATTTTTACTTTGGAAGTGCCCTCATGAGTAGTTTTGAGAGTGTCCCAAACTTCCTTGGCCAGTTCATATTGATGTACTAGTCTGAAAATGTTTCTATCAATTCCATTGAACAAGGAATTTAAAGCTTTGGAATTTCCCAGGGCTAACTCATCTTCTTCTTTACTCCAATCTTCCTCAGGCTTCAGACTGATTGTTCCATCTTTCTCAGTTATGGTGGGATGGATCCATCCTTTGTCAGCAGCTCTCCAAGCCTTTTTGTCCAGAGATTTTAAGAAGGCAATCATACGAGGTTTCCAGTAGTCATAATTAGTTCCATCCAGAATGGGTGGTCTATTTCCAAAAACTCCTTCTTTGTCCATAGTGCCAGAAAGTGATATCCCTAGATCTCACCCAGTAATACAGGCAGGGTGCCTGCTCTGATGCCAATTGAAATTCTGGCTGCAGATACTCAATGTCACGTTTAATGTTATGACACCGTATCTGACTTTCTATAAGACAGTAAATACAAAAACAGTAAAGAACACAGTCAATTGTTTACCCAGTTCAGTGTGCAACAACACCTACTCTGGGGGCTACCAAGCCAGGGAGGAAATCCACTATAAGAGATGTTAATTCAGGAATAAACCAACCAGTTTATCTCCTTCACTTAAGACCTACCCAATGCAATTTCAATCTAAGTACAACTTAAACCTAAGTTCCTACTCACTCCCCCTCAATCACAGTAGTGATACATAAAAAAATTTGACTAATGAATTGATGAAGACACTCTTCAAAAAACATACACTTGATTAAGCTTCACAGCTTTTTAATCAAGCAACACAACCACTCTTGCTTCACAGCTTTGAGTGATACACAACCCTAACTTGACTTTGCTTCACAGCTTTAGTCAAGAGACATTCAAACACTCTTGCTTCAAAGCTTTGAGTGCTACACAACCCTTACAATTAAAAACCTATTCCAAGTCACTTATCACAATGATAATTGCTTGAAGTACAATAATTAACCTATACAGTTTACAAATGATCTTCTGACCAAAAAGGGATGCCTTGCAAAACAGCAGCTCTGTTGAATATATAGCAGCTGCAACTTCAGTTAGGGTTTCCACAAAAACCTAGGGTTAATTCCGTTTGACCTTAAGACTAGGTCACGGGACTTTATTAACCAGGTTAGGGTTGAGCTAGGTTAACCCAAAGAAAACGCAGGATTCTATTCTGGAAAGACTGAGTTATTTTCCTAAAAAAACTCAGAATTAACCAACCTGCATACCTGTTAGTTCAGAACAGGATGTCTTAACATCTGTTATGACATCTGAGAAACCTGTCTACTGATTTAGGAAAATGTGATCATTTTGCAAAATGCTCAGATACACACTTATAAACATCAGTACCTGAATGACAATATTTTTCTGCAAAGGTACCTAATGAATCAGTACAAACTAAACTAGAATGTTATGACATCAGTCATGACATTCACACATACACTTGGGTTTTACCAAAAATGCAAGCCAATACCTAAGCAACTACACCTAAAAAGTTGACAGTTGTCTCAAAATATCTTAGAAAAGATACTGCCCTTGTTTGGCTACTTAGGGAGCACACAACAAGCACAATGTCATAATTGGAGAGAGTAGTGCTCTGTAAGAGATTCTACATCAATTCTCAACACACAAAGGGAGAAAGAATCCAACAAATGAGCAAAGTCTTCATAACTTTACAATCTCCAGTTGATCACAAACCAGCTGGAGAAAGAATCACACTTAGCTAGAGAAATCTGCATCAAGACCTAAATGGGAATACAGGATCACAAACCCAACACCACACCACGTCTCAACTGACATGAAATCTATCAAGCACAAGTTGACTATGCTCTTATTAGCAAAAGTAACTTGGGATATCTCATGGGGAATCTTTTCAAAACTTTGGAATTCGCCCATCCTTGGAATCATTACTTTTGTCCCACTTGAATCACAGAATTGAAATAAAAAGTAATTTGCAAATTCTTTTCAAAAACATGTATTTATTATTAAGTATTTTTGTTTCGAAAATTACTATCAATAATAAATTAAATTTTTGTAAATAGAATAAAATAAGAACTACAAAGAATTGGAAAAGGGCACAAACTTTATTAATAGAATGGTAGTCTGCAAATTGCGTAACTCCATGGATGATTACAAAGTTTTAGAAAATGGTAAATACATGGAAAATATACATTTAAATACAATGACCACTATTCTCCCTAAAAACTTTGAACTCCTGAGTAGAGGCTTCAGTTGAGGTGTGTTGAGAATCTGAGAAAATTGTTGCTTCAATGATCATGTCTTATTTGACGCGGTTACTTGCCAGGAAATCCCTAACTTTTACCTAGGTTGCCCTTGCGGGTTTTCAACCTACCAGGAAATTTTATTATGTTTATGTCTCTAACTTTTGCCTAGACCTCCCTTTCGGGTTTTAGGTCTATCGAGACGCTCTTTTTTGCCTAAGCTGCCCTTTCAGGTTTTCAACTTAACAAGCTGTTTATTTATTTATTTAGGGGAAGTATTTATTGACTGTGTCGTCATTCATAGGACGTGGGAACTCCTCACCATCCATAGTTTCAAGAATTAATGCACCACCAAAGAAGGCTTTCTTGAAAACATACGAGCCTTCATAATTGGGAGTCCACTTGCCCCTAGAATCAGTGTTAAAAGACATGATCTTTCTGAGCACGAGGTCGCCTTATCTGAATTCACGAGGCTTGACCTTCTTATCAAAAGCTTTCTTCATTCTTTTCTGATATAACTGACCATGACACAAGGCCGTTATTCTCTTTTATTCAATTAAATTCAACTGTTCAAACCTGTTTTGGACCCATTCAGCCTCTGACAACTTGGTTTCCATTATTGAACGCAAATAGGGGACCTCAACCTCAATGGGGAGCACTGCTTTCATACCTACACAAGAGAGAATGGGGTCTCCCCTGTTGAAGTGCGGATGAATGTACGATACCCATGCAGAGCAAAAGGTATCATCTCATGCCAATCCTTATAGGTAGCGACCATCTTCTGGATAATCTTCTTAATATTTTTATTAGCAGCTTCAACAGCCCCATTTATCTTAGGCCTGTAGGGAGACAAATTGTGATGGACAATCTTAAATTCTTCACAAAGTTCCTTCATCATCTTATTATTCAAACTCGAGTCGTTATCAGTGATAATCCTACTTGACACACCATACTGACATATAAGATTATTCTTGATAAAGCATACTACAACCTGCTTGGTAACATTAGTATAAGAAGCTGCTTCCACCCACTTGTTGAAGTGGTCAATTTCCACTAAGATGAAACGATGTCCATTCGAAGCCTTGGGTCCAATCATATCAATACCCCACATAGAAAAATACATGGGGAATCAATAAAATTGAGAAGTGTTGGAGGCACATGAATCTTGTCAGTATAAATATGACATTTATGGCACTTCTTTGCAAATTTGTAACAGTCAGATTCCATTGTCATCCAATAGTAATCGGCCCTAAGAATCTTCTTTGCCATAGAATGTTCATTGGCATGGGCACCAAAGGAACCATTATCTCATGCATCAACATGTCTACTTCGTGTCTATCCATGCATCTGAGCAAAACCATGTCATAATTTCTCTTGTATAACACATCTTCATTGAGGAAAAAGCTACCTTCCAACCTTCTCAATGTCTTCTTATCTTTGTTCGACGCACCAACCGGATATTCCTGAGTCTGGAGAAAGTGCTTGATATTATAATACCAAGGTTTTTCATATGGCGTCCCCTCTGTAGAAAACACATGGGTTGTTCTATCAAGACGTCGAACTATAATCTGAGGTACATCATTTTAGGCATTCACTTGATACATGGAAGCCAAAGTGGCTAAAGAATCTACCATCTTATTCTCATATATGGGAATATGATGGAATTAAACTTTATTGAAGAAAGGTAATAATCTTCTTGCATAATCTTTATAGGGAATCAAGCCAATGTGACGGGTCTCCCATCCTCCATTGATCTGATTTATTACCAAAGCTGAATCACAATATACATCAAGAATTTTTATTTTGAGATCTATAGCCTCTTTAAAACCCATGATACAAGCTTCATACCCCGCCATGTTATTGGTACAATCAAATGTTAACCTAGCAGTAAAAGGGATATGTGAGTCATGGGGAGTGATAATCACGACACCAAATCCTTTTCCATAAGAATTTATAGCTCCATAAAACATCATACCCCATCGGGATTCAAGATCAGGACCTTCCTCATGAAAAGGTTCATCACAATCTTTTACTTTCAAATACATCACATCCTCATCGGGGAAATCAAACTTAACAGACTGATAATTGTCAACTGGTTGGTGAGTGAGGTACTCTGCCAACACACTGCTTTAATAGTCTTATGAGTACAGTATTTAATATCATATTCAGACAATAACATCTACCAATGGGAAATTCTTCCAGTAAGATAAGGCTTTTCAAAAATATACTTAATTGGATCCATTTTGGAAATCAACTAAGTAGTATGATTCAACATATATTACCGCAATCGCTTTGTCTCCTAGGCCAAAGCACAACATGTGTTTTCTAGAATAGAATATTATGACTCACAGCTACTGAACTTCTTGCTCAAATAATAAATGGCATATTCTTTTCTTCCTGTTTCATCTTGTTTTCCCAAAATACAGTCCATGGAGTTATCCAACATAGTCAGATACATAATCAGTGGTCTTCCTTCAACCGGAGGGAACAAGATAGGAGACTCAAGCAAATACTCTTTAATGATTTCAAATGCACTTTGGAAATCATCCGTCCACCTAAAACCCTACACCCTAAACCTTAAAACTTAAACCCTAAACCTTAAAGTATACCAAAAGTATACTTATTTGGATTCAAGCAGATTCGATACTTCCTCAAATGTTGGAATAATTTCAACAAGTCTTCTATGTATCCTTCCTCAGTTTGAGATTTGGTGATCATATCATCAACATATATTTCGATTTCCTTATGCATCAGATCATGGAATAGGGTTGTCATAGCTCTTTGATACGTTGCACCAGCGTTCTTCAACCCTAAGGGAATCACTTTGTAACAGAATGTTCCCTAGGGTGTGATAAACATTGTTTTTTCCATGTCCTCGGGAGCCATCCATGTCCTCGGGAGCCATCCTAAATCTCTATAATCAACGCACATGCGCACTTTTTCGTCTTTCTTTGGTACTAGAACAATATTGGGAATCCATTGAGTGTACACTGATGTTACAAGAAAACCAATATCAATCTGCTTCAAAACCTCTTCTTTAATCTTCACTCCCATGTCAGGATGAGTTCTTCGCAGCTTCTGCTTGATTGGTGGACATTATGGCTTTAGCGGCAAATAATGTTCTACAATATTGGTATCAAAACTAGGCATGTCTTGGTAAGGACAATAAAATATATCCACATACTCTTTCAGCAACCCAATCAACCTTCTCTTTACATCGGGATGAAGCAGTGCCTCAATCTTGACTTCTTTTGGATCTTGACTTCTTTCGTCTCCAACGGCTCTTTATACGCATGAATGGTATTTTCCTCACGCTTAAGCAATCGTGAAACCTCTTATGGGATTTCATCATACTCTTCTTCTTCAGCCACATACACAAGATATTCAAAGTTGGGAGAGGGTGCAGGGTCATTGCAATCAACGAGTTTTTTAATTAATCTGCACATATGATTTATGATTGATTTTAGAAACTGACACATGTAACAAGTGATTATGCAGATTTATTTATAGTTATTATTTATTTTAAAAGGTTTTTTTATTACCATTTTCTAAGAAAAATAACAAAATAAAGACACAATTTAGAAATCAAAAATAACTTTTATTAATGATCTTAAAAATCAAAACAAAAGACACGCTCATACAACATCACTTTCACCTCAGGCAGAGTGAAAGACTTTTGAAAAGACAAAAAACAAATTACTTTGAAATGTGAATGCAAGAAGAAACATCAACAGTGGTCCAATTCTGGATTCTGACTCCATGTGTCACAAAGTTTGGCATCTCTTGCTTTGACTCATCTTCGAGAATAGCATGGATCTTTGGAGTAGTCGGGTGCAGATATCCTGCACTGTGAAAGATGTCTTGATATTTACTCAAAGCAGACTTTGGCTTCACGACTTCATTCTTTATGGAGAAACCCAAACCAGTCCCATTCCTGTTCACATGGGGATTAATAACTTGCCCCATACCTTGCTAGGGCCCTTCTGTAGTACCTGTTGCACATCCGTAAATGAGGTGATAGAATCTTCATTCTTCCCTATATTATCAATAGAAAAGGCTTGGAACTGAGTTCCAACAGCGGATTCATCAGCTTCTACAATGCTAAAGGAAGACAAATGAGATTTCAACAGAGCTTGATCACCATTCACAATGACTACCTTTCCTTCACGGACAAATTTCAGCTTCTGATACAAGTTTGAAGTAATAGCTCCTGCTTCATGGATCCAGGGTCGTCCCAATAAACATCTATAGGCTGGGACAATATCCATAACTTGAAAGGTGATTTGGAATAAGTGCATACATATGTGAATAGGTAAATCCACCTCTTTAATGACATATTTTCTCGAACCATTAAAAGCTTTTACTATAATGCCACTAGGGCGCATAGGAGTTCCCTGGTACTTAAGCTTCATGAGAGTGCTTCTTGGTATGACATTCAAAGCAGATCCATTATCTATCAGCACATTGGACAAAGAGTAATTCTTACAATTCATAGATATATACAAAGCCAAGTTATGGTTTATTCCTTTATCAGGTAACTCGTCATCACAAAAGCTCGAATTTTTTTTATTAATAACCATGTATTAAAATAATATTTCGCAAATAACCGGGTTTCGGAAAAAATTACGCAAATAACCATGTTTCAGATGGCTCCACAAAGGAGGAGCCATCTCACTTGGCGCCTCCACCTAGGGTTTTGCCCTAGGCGCCATCTCACTTGGCGCCATCTCACTTGGCGCCTCCCTTGGCTTTTAGCCAAGTGAGATGGCGCATGCTCCTTAAAAATGAGAGGAGGCGCCATCTCACTTGGCTCCTAGGGCAAAACTAGGGCAAAATGTTGTTTTATAAATAATTCGTCTGTTTCTCCGAAATTTCTCACACTTTCTCGCACTGTATTTTTATTTTGTACTCCGTTATTTGCGTAATGACGTCGCCTATGATTTTTAGCAGAGATGGTTACGTTATATTCTCCGCCATGAAACCTGCGATGAAAATGAAATTCTGGCACATTCACTCCATGGAGCGTCTGAAGCGGGAGTTGATGCGGTGGCTAGATGGAGACATCGCGGAGGGGGAAAAATTCGAAGGATCCAGCGAAAACGAAAAACAACCTCACATGCGACAGGAAGACCTAATGTGTGGTTGGAGGAAGTCAAAACAGACAGTGATGTAATGCTAATGATGCATGGGTCAGATGAAATTGTGTTAACAGTTGTAATTTCCTAGATTGAATATCGTTAATTATTGTTGTACGGGTTTTATTAACTGTAGCAAAATCTGTTAACGGAAAACCCTAATGTTTACAACACAAATATTGAAAAGATTTATTGTATTACAATATTTATGTGGTCGAGCCAGACGCCCGATTCGGACAGTTTTTGCGATTGTGTCCGACCTGACGGCATAAACCACACTTTCTTTCCAACCTGTCAAGATCGTCCATTTCTGTTGTGATGCGCCTACTTTTGGGACGACCCTTCTTGTTCCTTCGCATTTGGTCATTGTGCCAAACTATATCGCCGTTGTATTCAGGCCAATAATCCGGTTTTTCCACCAAAGGAAAGTTGTTGTTGTAAACAGTGAGCAACGTTTCAGATTTGTAAACATTTGACAGCAGTTGAAGCGCGTCTTGATGGGTATGAGCACAAGCGGAAATGACATGAGAGTAAGGCATACGAAATGCTTGAAACCTACCACAATCGCACCATTGAGAAGGTAAAATGACCTTGTATTCTTGTCTTGGCAGGCCTTCATTGTGGTCGATTGTCTCTTTCATAATGAAGTTGTGGCTGTGTCGGTCAAACCGTATAACCATGTGAGTGTTGGCTTTAGCACTTTCAGCCTTAATGTATTTCATGCAGCTTTCACTCCATAGTTGTCCAGATTGCAACACCGCATTCCACATTTCACTTCTTTTGGCAATTAACGCAGCCATCCTAAAATACGTAGATTTTACCAAGGCAGTGATTGGGAGGTTTCGTATGCCCTTGAATACCCCATTCATTGATTCAATAAGATTCGTTGTCATATTCCCCCATCTTTGGCCATTGTCGTATGACCTAGTCCACTTTTCCACCGGAATATTGTCGATCCACCTACTGGCTTCTGGATTAGACAAACGGATCTCGTTGCGGTAATATTTGAATGTGGGTTGTGTCAATGCATATCCCGCATTCATAACCGCTTTCCTCAATGTTTTGTCCTTGACCTCCCTCGATAAATTCTGGACGATATGCC
This sequence comes from Vicia faba, assembly GCA_948472305.1. Taxonomy (NCBI): domain Eukaryota; kingdom Viridiplantae; phylum Streptophyta; class Magnoliopsida; order Fabales; family Fabaceae; genus Vicia; species Vicia faba. The sequence goes on along the minus strand of OX451736.1, from coordinate 1,399,947,680 downwards.
TGACGCAATAGACATGCGTAGAAGGAGGGTCATGCCAACCATTTGCTGGATTATTGTAGGCACTTTCAATGGAGGCATGTCTGTCCGAGATCAAACAGAGATCTGGTTGAGGAGCCACGTGTGTCCGAAGATTTTTCAAGAAAAAGCTCCAAGCACCATCGGTCTCCCCCTCGACAAGGGCAAACGCAACGGGGAAAATGTTGTTGTTGTCATCTTGTGCAACTGCCATCAATAGCGTGCCTTTGTACTTCCCATACAACCAAGTCCTGTCAATTTGTAGAATTGGTTTGCATGATACAAACCCTGTGATGCATGGTTGAAATGCCCAAAACACGCGACTGAATATTCGGTTGCCATGCAGTAGACTACCATCTTGGGCGTATGCTGGCAATGTTTCCAGAACATAAACACTACCTGGAGAATACGTCTTGAGTGCATTCAGGTAGCGGGGAAGTTCTCGGTATGACTCCTCCCAGTTTCCGTACACCCTTTCAATCGCCTTAGTCTTTGCTAACCACGCCTTACGGTAAGACGGAGTGTAGTTAAAAACCGTGGTGATGTGGGAGATGATTGTTTTCACCTTCAAAGATGGGTCGTTGCTGACCAGGGGTAGGATTTCTTGACAGATTAGATCATAGTTGAGTTTTCGGTGGTCCTGTGATTGAGTGGAACTTACACAAGTGTGGGTAGTCATGGAACCTATGACCCAGCAGTCACCCCTTAATCTGTATGATGCGGTCAGCTTGAACATACAGTCAGGGTGGACACACTTGATCTTGTACCTTTCCGGGTTGACACGATCCACCTTAAAATCAACCGAGTTGAGCATGTGAAATTTTTTAATGGCCCTGATGCATTCCGCTCTGTTACGAAACTTGTCCTTCTCTTTTAAATTTTCATCCGACTGCATATACGGTTTGAAAAATAAGTCAGTAGAAGGTTCATCTCCGCCCATGTTGAAGTTTGTCATGTGCGGAGGTGGTGTGTAGATTTTGTCTGTAGGAATACTAGGGATGCCATCATCGTCAGAATCATCGTTCACCATTTCATCAAACTCTAACTCGTTATCTTCTTCTTCATCATCAACTGCATCTACCTCATCTTGTTCATTCTCTAAAGGATCAACCTCCTGTGTCACCGGAGGCTCTACCTCCTGTGTCACCGGAGGCTCTTGAAGCAAAACGTACAACTCAATAAAGTCGTATCCAGAATAGACATGGCTGGAAATCATATTCTGGAGATCCTCGTCATCTTGAACTTCAACCTTATAAAAAATTACTTGGTTGTTTCCAAAAAAAACTGGATTCTGATAAAATATCTGGGACACCGGGCCTCGTTCAAGTTTGGCCTCCAATCTTTTCTTGAAGTACGAGAAATTGGCTTTCCCGTTTAAGAGAAATCGAATGTTGTCGGTGTTTCTAAACAAAAACCCAACTGTGGGACAAATGTATGTCTCACCGTTGAAATGTGCTTTGACGACAAATTGTGGTGAAGAGGCCATTGCGTAGAATTGTTTTAAGGTTTGAAGGTTGGAATGTTTGAGGTTTATTGATTGTATGAAGGTATGAATGCTGTAATGTTTGAAGGTTGGAATGTATGAATTTGATGACTGATTCGAAGGTTGGAAGATTTGACAGATTATGTGAATCAATGTTATGTTAAACGTAAGGCTAAAAATTTCAATTAAGTAAGGATGCAACCCCCCAAGGCTGCCAATAATATTACATGCAATAATGAAACCACATAGGCTGCCACCTATCCTGGCCCTATTCTGCACATATACATGTTTTTTGTAAGACTCCACCCATCAACTCCAATGGACTTGCATGCAATAATGAAAGGAATCCCAAAGGCTGTCACGTAGCCTGAGCCTATGCTGTAACAAATGACACCTCTTATTCGCCAAATGGGGTGGCGACACCATTCATTTTTGTACTCTTTCTCCAAGTCCAATGGCGCCTCCCTTACTGTCCAATCGTGATACATGCATGGGCTTATGAAACCCCACAGGCTGCCACCTATCTTGGCCCTATTCTGCACATATACATGTTTTTTGTAAGACTCCACCCATCAACTCCAATGGACTTGCATGCAATAATGAAAGGAATCCCAAAGGTTGTCACGTAGCCTGAGCCTATGCTGTAACAAATGACACCTCTTATTCGCCAAATGGGGTGGCGACACCATTCATTTTTGTACTCTTTCGCCAAGTCCAATGGCGCCTCCCTTACTGTCCAATCGTGATACATGCATGGGCTTATGAAACCCCATAGGCTGCCACCTATCCTGGCCCTATTCTGCACATATACATGTTTTTTGTAAGACTCCACCCATCAACTCCAATGGACTTGCATGCAATAATGAAAGGAATCCCAAAGGCTGTCACATAGCCTGAGCCTATGCTGTAACAAATGACACCTCTTATTTGCCAAATGGGGTGGCGACACCATTCATTTTTGTACTCTTTCGCCAAGTCTAATGGCGCATCCCTTACTGTCCAATCGTGATACATGCATGGGCTTATGAAACCCCATAGGCTGCCACCTATCCTGGCCCTATTCTGCACATATACATGTTTTTTGTAAGACTCCACCCATCAACTCCAATGGACTTGCATGCAATAATGAAAGGAATCCCAAAGGCTGTCACGTAGCCTGACCCTATGCTGTAACAAATGACACCTCTTATTCGCCAAATGGGGTGGCGACACCATTCATTTTTGTACTCTTTCGCCAAGTCCAATGGCGCCTCCCTTACTGTCCAATCGTGATACATGCATGGGCTTATGAAACCCCATAGGCTGCCACCTATCCTGGCCCTATTCTGCACATATACATGTTTTTTGTAAGACTCCACCCATCAACTCCAATGGACTTGCATGCAATAATGAAAGGAATCCCAAAGAGATTCAGAATCCGTTCGCACAACTACCTGGCTCCCGACCCACTTATCGTCCCTTATCTGGAATACGCAGGTTTTGGACATGTGATAAAGATCTCCAACTGCACCATTGACTCGAAGTTCATTCTTGCAATGTTGGAAAGGTGGAGACCGGAGACCCATACATTTCACCTACCAATAGGTGAATGTACTATCACGCTAGAGGATGTGTACATGCTACTGGGCCTCCCTATCGATGGTAAGGCGGTGAACGGGTCGATTCAACAACCCAACTCACAGTGTGAAGAACTGTTGGGTAGGGATATGGTAGAATGTGGTGGAGCAAGAGGGCAGGGAATACTACTCACTGACCTGAAACGTCATTATGCAAGTATGGAATTAAATGAAAATTCCTCAGAGAATGACAGAGTAGTAAAAGCCATAACGTATCTTATGATACTTTTTGGTACATTTTTATTTCCCGAAAGTACGGGAAATAGTGTAAATTTTATGTACTTACATTTACTAACAAATTTTGAAAAAACTAGAAAATATAGTTGGGGTTCTGCAGTTTTAGCCCACCTATACAGTTCCTTGTGCAAAAACGCAGTCAAGGAAAAATGTACATTTTATGGGTGCGCATTTTTACTACAAGCCTGGGGTTGGTGGAGGATGGAGTCCTTAAACCCCGTCAACAACAACACTTTCGGTTTCCCGTACGCAACAAAGTAAGTCATCAAGTTATAGCATTTATAACTATTCTGCTCTTCCCAAAATATATGCTAAGAATAACATGTTTCTCATTTCCTTTAGGTACTGCGTGAGGGGTATGGATTACGGCAAGAATCCAAGATTCAATGTCGCACTCTACCGCAATCTGTTGGATCACTTAGGCCCAGATGACGTACGTCGTAGCTTTTAACTTTTGTTCATTTAAATTATTTATACATTACTTTTGCGCTAACCTGATTTAAATTTTATCGTAGTTCGTCTGGAGACCATATTTGGGTTTGGGCCATGATCCAAACCCAGAGGATGCAGCAACTTGGACTACAAAGGCTGCACTCATTCGGTTCAACATTGTGGAGATGCACCACAGCGACCGTGTGAAGATGCAGTTCGGAATGCATCAAGATATACCAAGTGATCCAACAGATTTGTCCCCATGGCATCTTAAAAGGGTCGACGCCCAGTGGGGTCTTACCAACTGGAAAGACTTCGCTCCGGAATGGTGTAAGATGTGGCAGAGGCGTCACCGCTACGTCTTGCAATTCCCGGTTTTCCTTACTCAAGGTAACATGCGACACACGGATCAATATTTGTCGTGGTACAGGTCGGTTAGTAACCCAGAAATGCACGTGTCTCATTCGAGGTACTTGGTTGACCCACGCACACAATGGGCACAACCCTCGATTCCCCATCAACAAACCCAAAACCCATCAACCTCCCACCAACCCCCAAGAAGAAACAGACCCACAAACACCCAACCACATTCCCCACCACAACACAACTACAATCAAATGCCGTACAACCAACCACAATCACCACCAAACTACCAATACCCCGATATGCCTCAAACCCAAACACAATACCAACCCCAATACCAGCACACTCACATACCCCACACACAATTTCAGTCTTCCACATATCCCAATATGGCGCCCTCAACATCCAGCCTTAGCCCTGATATGGGAATGTCGGAAGATTATGACCAAGCCGACCAAACCTACCATCACCCACCATATCACCAAACCACCCAACATCCTCAATACCAAACACCCCAAGATCCATTTCCTTTCTACCCCTCATACTCAGACGACCAATGCTACCGACCAACCATGGAACCCCACCCACCGCCAACACGACCAAACTTTGAGGGTATGGGTAACCGACTGTACCAGAGCGGATCTTCTAGATATGGAGATCTTACTGATTTTATGGATTCGGACCGCATTGACTTCGCTGGGCCATCGACCTTTCCGCAGCAGGAAACGCGACGGCACCCAGCAAGAGAAAGGCGAGGACGGGGATGCGGAACCGGGGGTCATTACCGGGTTCCGGGGGATCACTGATGTATCTTTTTTTTTCCCAATATTTTTGTATCCATTTTTTTTACTGTTATTTTAATGTAATACAGTTGGATGTAATTATTTTTTTTTTAATAAAAAGTCTATTTTGTTGATCTTTGTCCAACAGGCAATGCACAGGAAAAAAAATTTAAAAAAAATTTGTTTGCCCTAAAATTACACTTAGGCGCCATCTCACTTGGCTTAGGGCATGCCCTAAGCACATAGGCGCCAAGTGAGATGGCGCCTCCCTTAAAAAAGGAGGTGCATGCGCCATTTCAGATGGCTCCTCCTTTGGGGAGTCATCTGAAACATGGTTATTTGCGTATTTTTTTCCGAAACCCGGTTATTTGCGAAATATTATTTTAATACTTGGTTATTAATAAAAAAAATTCCAAAAGCTCATATTATTACAAGACTTAATATTCCCTACAACACTAATGAATTGATTCAGAGACATACCCCTTTCAACAAAAGCCTGATCCAACACCCTCATCAGAGATTCTCGATGAGACGAAGAGTTCATCAACAAGGCTAAAATGGAAATCTTAAATGAAGTTTGCAACAACTGATCCACAATCTTGTAATCACTCATCTTGATGATTTTCAACAGATCATTAACATATTTTTCCAAGGCGGCGCCACTAGAATCTCCTACCACTTTCTTAGGTTCATTATTCTCAATAACCTTTTTCCCAGAATTAACATCTCCTCGAAAGGTAGAGGCAGAGACACGACCACTGTGAGTTACCCGACTAGCTTCAGTAATATTCTCAATATGGGACAAAGGTTGGATAGGAATTTCCACACCAACTTCCAGGATAGTTTCATTGTACTTATAAGGCACGACTTTATCTGATTCATATGGGATAAGACCAGGCAGACAAATAACTACGAGAGCAACAGCAGTTTTGCTGTGGTACACAATTTCTACCGGGGCGGGAACACCAAAATGTGGCACAATGACATTCACATAGGAAAAATTTCAAGAGACACAGAATTGTCATAAAACATACTTTCATCATAGGAAAAAAATTCATCAGCAGAAACATACTCATCATCAGATATGACCCCAACAGAGTATTCTTCAATCACATTAACTCTATTATAATCGTCTTTGTTTCCTGTGACCATGATAGTACCTTTATCTAACAGCAATTAAACACCTCTTCTTACAACAAAATAACCATGGGAGTCCCTACATCAGACCTCACAGGACCGATAATAATGTACCTCATGTCCATCCATGTGACAAAATGTGGCGTGCAGCTGTACTAGATCATCATTCATGTAATTCACATCAAAAATCCAGAATTCAACGGGACATCCTTAAACCATATTCACCTCTTCTTAATATTCAACCTTGGTCTGGTTATGTGGATAAGACCTTCATCCATCTTCTCTTGAAGATCAACTCTCACTTTATCACATCCATGGATATCTGAACTGCAAATACCACAAGCGGCAAGGTCATGTGTATAATATCTTAACTCATAAAGATCAACATGCATATTCACTAAATCACCTCTAACCAGGTTGATATCAAAAATCCTGAAATCCCCTAGACAACCAACAACCATATTTACAGCACTTCCACCTCCATGTTTGGGTAGTGGATTATCCTTCACATTGGGACCAACATATTTAAAAGACATAAGACCGGATCTTACCATTTTCTTCACTTCATACTTCAACAGATAACAATTTTAAATGTTGTTCCCTGGGGATCCTTAATGAAAAGTGCAAGTCTGATCAATTTTATAGTACCATGGCAAAGTTGAAGGTATAGGAGGTGGAGTTCTAGTATGCACCAATTTCTTTTGAATTAAATCCGGAAACAATTCTGCATAACTCATCAGAATATGATTAAAAGTTTCTCTCTTCTGACTTTTCCCTTGATTACCTTGTTGAGGTGCTCTCTGATAGGCAACATCAGTTGGAGCCACAATGACAACCAGAGTTACAGAAGCAACCTATTGTTGGTGTTGATGACGTATTCTTGGAGGTCTAACCCTTCTTTCGTCAACAACAACATTTGTTTCACTTTCTTTCTTTTTAGAAAAATCATATGATGATTTCCTTGTTCCACTAGAACCTTCATCTTTTGTCAATCGTCCTTACCTGAAGGCTTCCTCTAGACGGACACCCATACTTACCACCTTAGTGAAATCACTCAGTGCACTTGCAACCATTCTTTCATAGTAAAATGAACCAAGGGTTTTTAGGAATACCTTAGTCATCTCTTGCTCTCCCGTTGGAGGTACCACTTGGGCAGCAACCTCGCACCAACATTGTGCATACTCCTTAAATGTCTCCTTATCCTTCCGAGCCATTGCTCTCAACTGATCATGGTTAGGTTTCATAAACATGTTGTACTTATACTGCTTCACGAAAGCTTCACCAAGTCATTCAATATGTGGATGTTGCTACTGTCCAATCCTATATACCATTTCAAGGCAGCACCAATTAAACTATCCTGGAAGAAATGAATAATCAAGTGTTGGTTATCATTATGAGTGGACATCCTTCTGATATACATCACAAGGATATCACGAGGACAAGAGCTTCCCTTGTACTTCTCAAATTCTGGCACCTTAAACTTTGTTGACACTTTCACATTAGGAACCAAGCAGAGGTCACTAACATTCTGTCTGGATAACTCTTTCCCTCGTATAGCCTTCACTTATTTATGCATTTCATTGAATTAATCGTCATCCATTTGGTCATAAAAGCTCAAACTTTCACTTGGTGGAGGAGCAGGATGATAAACTTCATCATTAATAACAGGCATAATATTCACTACAGGAGGTGCAGCATGATGAATCTCATTATTAGCAATAGAAGTAGCATGCACCATAAGAGGTGCAGAAGCAACAATAGTTTGAACAAATGGAGCAACTTGAGAAGCAGGATTGTAACCTTCTGGCATGAAATTCTCAGGCTTTCCCCACGGATAATCGTGAGGCATACGGTATTGAGTAGCAGTAACTGGAGTAATAGAGATGGGAACTGATAAAACCTCTGAAATAACAGTGATCTATTATGGTTGAGTAGCATGAGGAGACTAAGGAGGAGGGATGGTGGGTGATTCTGAGCAGCCACCAAGGATTCTACCAAAGCAGACAGATTTTCCATACCGGCTCTCAAAGTAGTAACTTCTTCGCGCAACTCGCGATTCTATTGTTCAAGGTTTTCCATCTTCTTTCTAGAATTAGCCTAAGTATTGTAGCAATGAGACATCTTGTCGTCTGAATGAAGCATAGAAAAAAGACACTTGTGAAAGATAGGAATGCAAGTGTGCGAAATGATGCATGATATGCAATGCACGTGATTTATTTTGTTTATTCAAGGAACTCAAAGAACCATAAACAATTGCAAATATTGAAGTACTAACATATTTGGAGATAATGAAAATTCGCATTTTAATAATAAATTTGGCATGGATTACAACTTTTAGTATAAGTTATAATAATCCTAAGTACAAGAGAATAAAGATAGAATTTAAAAATCTTAAGGAGCCAAAGCTGATGAAGATCTCTCTACACACTGGCGCTTTCCCACGAGTCTTGCAATCTGAGATTTCAACTCCTTGTTCTCTTCTACATACTTGTCGGCGACTTCTTTCTATCCACCATAATTAGAAAATGGGTGACTGGGACCAGGCTGAAATCTAGAGGAAAATAAATCCTCTTGCTTATCCATCATCTCTATAGCATGACTCTCAAGAATCTCAATCAAATCATCATTCCCTCTCAATTTTGTTGAGTAGGACACCTCTAAAGTCTGGTACTTGTTCTTCCATGCTTCCTTCTCTTGCTGCATCCTAACTAAGGAAAGTTGAAGTTCTTCCACATCATCAAAGACAGGAAGGGTAAACCTCATAAATATATCAGATATAGGTTCTTCACGATAATAAGGCATCTTCAACTGAATTTCCCTTGCTTGTACCCAAAAGAAATGAGGCTCTAAGGAAACAACTCCTCTAGGTCCCAAAACTTTTCTACCCTTCCTATGAATATGGCGCCAAGCCTTTTCAGTCTCTTCCTTAGATTCCTTGTGATCTTCTCCTTCTTTAAGAAAGAAACCACTCAAATGAATATTGTTTGGCTTGTCTCTCATTGGATATCCAAGTTGGTGGCGTGCAAGAACAGGATTGTAGTTAATTCCTCCCTTTGTACCACAAAGAGACACATTGGGGAAACTACCACATCTATCAATAATCTCCATATTATAATAAGCTTGATGATACTAATCAATATCAGAATGAGTGAGAGCTATAATCTCCGGGGCCCAACGCGGTTCCTTCTTGATATCCCAAAAAGCAACAGACCGAGATAAGTGAGAAATAAACCACTGATATAACAACAGTGTGCAACACATGACCATCCCCTATGATAAAAATTATGAAGATGGGTGGAATAATAAGTATCTCCTAGCATCATAGGGACTGGATTCCCGATCAGAAAGATCCTAATGGCATTAACATCCACAAATTTGTTGATGTTAGGAAACAAGAACAACCCATAGGCAAGCAAAGCAAATATATCCTCGAAAGCAATTGTACTTTTCATCTTGACGAAGTAACGAGATTTTTCCAATAGAAATTGAGCATGTAAACCTCTGATTCCTCCTTTGGTATTCATGTTAGCCTCAATCTCAGACTTTCTCAAGTGAGTTATGGTAGCAATCTCATGAGACTTAGGCTTTCCTTCTAAGCCAGTGAAAGGAACATAATTATTAATAGGTAAACCTAGTAAGTAAGAATACTCTTCCAATGTGGGCATCAGTTGCTAATCAGGAAAAGTAAAACACTCGTACAACGTATCATAGAACTTGACCAATGTAGAAAGAATACCCTCCTTCATCTTGAGCTTCATAAGAGGCACAATGACTCCATACTTCTTCTGAAAATCTGTAGAACTCTCAATCTCAAGAATCAAACTCATCAGTTCCTCTATCTTAGGATCTCTGAAATTGTACTTCTGAGTCTTTCTTCTTCCAAAATACATGGTCAAAAAAGTATCTGAGATATTTTCAAAAGTCAACCTTAAGTTCCTTGAAAAATGTTTAAAGAATGCTCATGGGTGCATGAATGCATGATAATGCAACAATCACACACAAGATCACAAACATGGGGTTCATAGGTTCGACGTCACGAGCACAAAGTCAAAGGTACTACCCACAAGTTAAGGACTAATGTTTTATCACTTTCCGAACAAGGTTCTAAAAAGTTCTCAGAATCTACATTCTTCCTTCGGAAATTACCAATATCCCGATTAGCTCGGTAATTTGCAATATTCTAAGAAAAAACTCGTCTGAGTGTAGCATTGCGTGAAAACTACTTCTGGATTGCTTCGTCATAGTCTCCGCACTACACCTAAAAGTCCAAGATGGGTTAAGGTTTCTACGGTCTCTCAGCTTCTCAAGCTCCTAGGTCGAAAGTAGCAATGTCTTCCCGATTGTTCAGTAAACAAATACTACAATCAAGGCCTCCACTGAGTGGGGGATCTAATGTCTCCTTTTTTGGATTCCTCTCTCAAAGTTAACATAATTATACCGTTCGTCCTATCTTAAGCTTGCCCAAGTCCGGGTATAGGACTTATAAGAGATCACCAAGTATCCTGAAAACCAGAAAAATCCAAACATACATATATGCAACAAATAATATACAATAAATAATATCACATACACAGATAAACAAAGATAAGCTCAACCCACTTAGAGAATGTTTTTCCCAGTGAAGTTTCCGGTTTTCTGTAGCGGTAGAAATGTTGAGACTAAGCCATTGGATTGACTTAACTGGTATAAATCAAATAAAAATTGTCACCGCACTTTATTGTTTCCAAAGGAAATGGAAAAAGAGCGAATAAACCCAAAAAAGATGGGGAGAGAATCTACATACAGGGGTGGATTATGCAAAGAGAATGTATTAGTATCCTAAACATCTACAGTACTCTACAGGAATCTCTTTTAAAATCTGTATATTTTGGCTATAAAAGGTGTATACAAAATAAGGTGGTGGAGATGACAAAAGAAGTATTTTTTATAATTTTTGCATCTGCCGCGGTTGTGAATCTTTAGTCATGTACCACCTTCTGTGGAATAGGAGATCAGGGTACTCGCAGTTCACCTCAAAAAATTTAAAACACAAGTGTGTTGGTTAATTTTAAGAGAAGAGACATCATCATCATATCCGAGTGGAAAACATATTTACTATCCACGATTATGAGAAAGGAGAATTTGCATCATCTCAAAATGGAGGATATAGCTTAGATTTTAAAATCAACAAAGGCTCACTCAACACTCAAGTGGAGAATATCTCACTTTACTATATACCGTAGAAATATAGTAGCTTGCATCACTACAAGAATCGACAAGAGTATAATCTTTTAATAAAAAGGTTTTAAAGTAAAAAGCCAAAGTGGCAAAAAAATAGTTTGAGTGAGGTTAATGACTTTTAGCCTTGAAAAAGGTGTCAAAGTATAATTAAGTTGATTAAAATTTGATTAAGAATTTTTTTGAAAAGGCATGGACCTAAGTCCAAGTTTATCATGAAAGCGGTTCAAGTTAGAAAACAAGAAGAGTTTTTGAAAAGGAGTGAGAAGATTTTTGAAATTAAAGAAGATAGGAGGAGATGAAGGGACTATCCTAAAGCATAAGGTAAAAGCTAAGGAAAAATACGATCTAACCATCAAGACGCCAACATTTCACATAAGAAGTCAATTTAGAATTCCCATCCTTTGGATCAAAACCAAGCAAGCAAAGATATTAAACCTATGAGAAATACCAAGCTTCAGATGAATTAAGTCTTTATAAAAATTGGGCAGAGTAACGATTGCATACAGAGGAATTCTCAATTACAAACAAAGCATATAACTAAAATAACATGCACACAGAGAAAATCAATCCAATGCCTTGGAGTAAACCCCAAGAACTTCAGACAAAATAAAAAGAGAGCAACAAGGTCCTGAAGTATCTAGGCTTCTAATCCTAAGTCCGAGAGATCCATAACTCCATAATGTCAAGGATAGTAACCAGATAGTCCAAGTAACCTTAAAGTTTTTTTAATATTTAAGTTGATTATTAAGTGTCTTCAAAAGAAAATAAAAGCTCAAATGAGCAAAGATAAAATGACATAAACATAAATTCTCAAATGAGCAAAAGGAAAATGGCATGAAATGTAAATGCTGAAGTAAATGATACAAAAAATAAAGTCACAAAATAAAGGCATAAAGTAAAGTTAATTGTTAGTAAATTAGAAGTTAGAGAGTTAGTTGAATGACCATCTTGAAGCTTGCTTTTGAAAACTCATTAGAAGATTGATAAAGTCAAATCTTCTCAACAACAAGTTTCATTTATTTTTTATCAAGTATATCATTTATTTCAATTGCTCAAAGAAACCACATATGATCAATGATGTTCAAATGATTCACTTAGACCAAAATTCATGAAGTTCATTAGAGAATTGATAATCAAAGCCTTCTAACAATGAACTTCAAAGTTATTGGATCAAAGATTTCAAATTAAACATACTTGGACTTGTAAACATAGGTTTGAGCCACGAATGATTATTTTTTGAATCAGGACAAATTTAACGCTATGTTATGCAATCGTAAGTGAACTTATATAGAAGTCACACTTATTTTGAGGTCGATCAATAGCAATATATGTATCAAATATGTTAAATAAATGATATGTAGATCATTCTCCAAAAACATGTAGTACAAGTAAAAACAAGAAAGAGATAAGATGAAGAGGGAGGGGAATGTATCAGATGAAACTAGGATTTCAAATATCATCAACATCATTCATCCATTTTGGTGAATTTGGATTCTCAATCTATCAATACCCAAGATCCAATGAGGCTAAGAAATTTTCCCAAAAAATAAACATTCAAGTGTCTCCAAATCAGAATCTATAAAAAAAATTAAAATATATTTAATATAAAACAAATTTTAAATAATTTAAAAAGGAAATAATTGGTAAAATACACAACATGTATTAAAACACCAAATAAAAATCTCAAAAAAATATCATAAGTAAAACATGAGTCAACAAGTGTTGACAAAAAATTTTAGAATTTTTTAAAGTCAGAAACTATTTTTAAAATTTAAAGAAATAAGCAAAATAAACCAAAATTTGTGAAAAATAGTAAAATCAAAAATAAAAATAAAACTAGGTCACCAATATTTATTAAGAGGTCATTGGATCCTTCCATAACTTTTTCAGAATTTTAAAATCAAGAAAGTATTTTTAAACAATTAAAATAAGTCAAATAAAGTAAAAAATCATAAAAAATACCAAATCAGAAAATAAAATTATGAAAAAAATAAAAATCAGAAAAGAGAAAAATTAAAAGTATTTTTGATAATTTTTTCACAATTTTAAAAGTTGAAATAATTTTTTATGAATATTTAAAGTTTAAAACAATTAAATCAAAAATCAAAAAATAAAAATAAAACTAAAATAATTGTGGTGCATTGGATTCAACTCACTTATACACGTTGGCAAACCAAGGGCGCTGAAGCTAGGACGTACGGTGATCATTTATAAAATCCGCGCAGGCAACACAAAAAAATCCAATCAATCAGATTAAAATGCTTGGTTGTGTATCATTGATTGAAGAACGACACGTAGGTCATCTTCAACCTCCAGCCTCCTACAACTAGGAAAAAACGCATATCCTTAAATTTTTAAATGTACGCGTTCATAGTGGTACCATTATATGTGTCTACTTGAGACGATTGCGACCATATGCTCGCGAAAAAATTATTTAAAGTGTAGCTCACTCGATTTAGAAGAACCCAAAGTTTTTGAAAAATTTGAATTTGCAAACAGATGCATCAAATGTATCAATTGATCAAAATTAAACTATCAGCAAGCATCAATGAACATCATAAACCATTCCAGTAATTTGAGTTAGAAGAATTGATGCTTTAAACTACCTGAACAAAGTATGAAGAAATTGCTCTGAAACTTGACTTGGCTTACGCGATTTAGAGCACCTTAAGACTTAATTCTTCTTCTGTTAGCTTCAGTGAAGTTCAAGGAAGAAGAATGAATAAAGAAATTGGAGCTGGAAGGGAGAAAATTGTGATTTAAAAATCTCAGAAATGTGAGCTATGGAGAGAGTTTGGCAGGGTGATTTTAGTTGTTCAAGTTTGAGGAAATGATGTAGAAAGAGTCTCTATTTATAGAAAGATTGAATAGTGATAAGAGTGGAGAGAAATTTTGAGAGAATCGTGCATATCAAGTTGATCATGTGGTGTGTGAAAAGTGTGACTTGCACATGGACAAAACACACTCAAATTTTGCGCTTTATGCACTAAACACAATCTAGAATCTCATTAGAAATGATAAGTGAAATAATTATGTACAAAACTTGCTTAATTTGTGAATTAGCAAGTTCAAAAATCTGACTCTCGAGCAAAAATATCAATCTATGGTGCCAACTTCCTCAATGCATAGCTCACTGCTCAAGGACCTTTTTGGATTCATTCTTTTTGCATTTGGAAGATGAGGTCAAAAAATTTACAATGTAACAAGAAAGGTATCATTTGAAAATCTGAGCAAAAAATTACATCACTTTGAAATCGTAAAAAAAAATCTGACTTTTGTACTTAAAAATATTTCTAAGTATGAGACCTCAAAATGACCTATAATATTCTTCAAAGTTACATGTCTTTCCGCTCAAAATTAGCTCCTGATTCTTGAATATGAAATGAAGTAGCCCCTTTAAATTGAATTGTGAAATTGAGATCACTCAAAAATCATAAATATTGAAAGAGGTGGTCTTTGAAAGATGATGAACAAATTTGAAAAAATTTACAAAAGACTTATAATATTTTCAATTCTTAAACAACTTTCCAGGTCTTTTTAAGCCTTGCATATTGAAACAAAGTTGTAGTTGACATCCCAAAAATTATTGTAGAAAAAGAATGAGCTCAAAGAGATAAAAGATGATCAAATTATAATCCTTTGAAGTCACACAAGAGAATTTGATAGCTTTCTCAAAAGACTTGTAATCTTTCTCAACTATTAGTGATCTTCGACTCAAAATTAACCTTAGATTCTTGAAGAGAACTTATTAAGAACCCTTTAAAGAGAATTATGGCTTTGAAATCAATCAAAAATATCAAAAAATAAGTAATATATGGTCCTTGAAGGTCAGTAAACCCTAACTCAGAGTGTCAAAATAACTTGGAACTCCTTTCAACTTTTAATATTTTTTCTTGCACAGTTAGATCTTGTCATGTGAAGAGAAGTTGTTGTAGATGATAATAAAAATCTGTAACAAAAAGAACCAACTCAAAATATTGAAAATTGAGAGAGTTATGTACTTGTGATCACTGAATCAAGCACTTATTCAATTAGGTCAAACTTGTTGAATCAACCTTGAATCTTTTGAACTTTCTATGCAAAATAGAGCATGATAGATCTTATTAGACCTTGAAATTATGTTATCTTGAAACACACTCAAAGATAGAGTTTAAGTCTCAATGAATTTTTTTGAAGAAGACATGTGAATAAACACATAAACCTATTAATCTTCTTGATGCATACCACTCCCAACCTTGAGGAAGACTTGACCAAATGAAGTTGAGAGATCTCTTTAGAACAAAGAGCTTTGATGCCATAGAGATTGCCTTGAAACTCAAGCTTTTTGCAATCCATTCAATCACCATTTAATTGAGGATCACTCTCCAAACCCTTAACTCAAGAGGTGCACTTGGCTCCCTACCTACAATATACAAAACAAAAACAAATACACATCTTTTGAATTTTGATTAAAGGTTAAAAGGTTAGCAAACATAATCACAACATTTATATAAGATATACAACTCAAGGTACCTGATGATTTCTCAAAAACAAACTTAAAGATAGAATGAAGTAGAAAGAGAGAACAAACCATAATACATGATCTTTGATATATTGATAAAATGAGATAATAAATGTTCTTAAGTAGTTGGAGTATAACACCAACTTAAATTAAAATATCATTTCAAAACTATTTTTAAACAAAATTATCTATAAAGTTAGATAAAAAACCAATTATTTTTACTTAAATTCGTTTATTTTTTAAAATTGGTTATTGACTTTGTTATTTTTAAAACTAATTTTTAACCTCAAATTCATTTACTTCCATATTTCCTCTAAAACTAATGAAACGTGAATAAGCTTAGAATACTATGAGCAAGTTTTTAACAAAATAATCTAGAGTTTTCTCAAAAAAGAAATATGAAAAATGTGAAAAAAATCGTATAAAAAATGTATGAACGTAAGTTAATTATAAAATCACTTTCAAATCTAGTTAATGGTTTAGTTGGTTAACACATTTTTAAAAAAATCATAAAAGTTTAACCAAACACATGCTTACTAGTAGCAATTTACAGCAAACAATAAATTGATAAATTAAAAAAATTATATTTAAATTTATAGCCCTTCCTATCACTATTATAAACAACATTTTGATTACTATTTTATAAGCAACAAAAATAAATTTATTCATTAATATATGATAATAATAAGATATATCAATTATTCAATAAATGAAGAAAAAAAATTATTGCTTATAATAGAAACAAGGTGTATTTAATTTATATATAAGAAAAAGTTTAATACCTCTTTCATGGCCAATGCAGGTAAAAAAAGTCAGTTCAAACTGTCGTAAAACATCTGCGACTGGAGTTCCTCTAGAATTTGTTCTCAAGTCTGCTACGGTGTCATCGGGATAAAACTAGTTTACGAAATCAAATTCTTACATTTAAACCTCATTTGCCCACCATACTATGCTGATTCACAGCGAAATCAAATTCTTACATCTAAACCTCATTTGCCCACCATACTATGCTGATTCACAGCAAAATCAATCGCTTATGTGTTGTCTAAGATCTTTTTCTAGGTGTAAAAGATTATGACACTGAAATCTCAGCCTCAATTAATACTCTCAAAGCCTACGACCTCATATCCTTCAAGGCAAAATCAAGTTCCATCAAGTAAGGCTCTATCACCTCCTCCCCCATCACAATACGCCGTAATGCCATAGTCACACAATACAAATTGCAACCAGACTCTACACTGCATTAGCCAATTCATTCTAAGGGCATTTTCATAGGGAGGGAGAAGAGAAATTATGATTGACTTCTACAAACATAAGCTGCATCCTCATGTTGCATTATCAATTATGTTGTGCGGTTAAGCTAGTTTGTAGCTTTGGAAGAATTGCAGTGAGCTCTGCTTTGGAATTGCGGTTCCAAACATAGGATAAAATAAAATATAAAGTAGAAAAGTAGGAAAAATAGGATAGTAATAACAAAAACAGCCCACAAATATTTGATATAACTTGTCAACGAATCCGTCGTACATTCCTTTTATATTAGTATTCTTCAAGGAAGTAGTACTCCACCAACATAGTAAACAAATGTAGGGATTTGAGAATCCAAAATACCACTTGGATTCAAAATAGAATCCCTCTGGGTATAGGCCATTCAACTCAACGTGAAAATCTGTTAAATTGTAGGCTGTAAATTCGTTTTTCCATGGCAACAGTGGACCCGTCTGATCATATGCTTTGTTCAGTTTTGTTATGACCACACTAGTCATCCATTATAAGGGAAAAAAACAACAGTTCATAAAATCCTAACCAACATGAGTTCATCTTCCAAAACAGAAGGAACATCTAGGGGCAAAATTACTGGGAAATTTTCCTTTCATCATCAGTAAATTTTGCAACATGCTACCTGCAGAGAAATCATTCAAAGGTTTAGTGAGATAATTCGAATCCAAATAAAAAAGAATAAAAAGACCAGATGAAGAGAGATTCCTCATTCGCAGACTAATCAGATCATAAGAATATCAAGATATCAGAATCAAACTTATAAGGGAGAAAATATGTTTACTTTATATTTTTGAAAACGTTTTATTAAAAAAGTCAGAAAATGAAAATGAAATCAAAGCATTTTCATCAAGAGATGTCTTTTAATTTAATGCTAGATTATCTGATGATGGCGATAAGTTGTGTTAACCCAACTAAAAAATGAAAAAACAAAATACATGGAACATTGAAGATACACCTTTGTATATGGTAACTAACATAAACAATAATGTAAATCAACAATGACTAATAAAATGAAAAAAATATGTGCAACAAGAGGCGGAGCTGACATAAATTTTTTCTTCATTATTAATATAAATTATTTTACGAATAAACAATCAAGTTAGAAAACAATGAAAAAGAAAATAAGAAATCAAAACAAACATATTTCCTAAAACTTGAAAATATGAAATTGAATATCATTTTTTTAAAATGACAATAAAAAATGAAAAGAGAAAGTTTTCTCAAAGCAACCGGGCCCTAATTGTTTGGTGAAAGTAACTACTCAACTCAAATCTCGAAAAAAATACACAAGACATACAATTCCCCTTTTTTAATCTTGCTCTGTTATGCTATAAGGACTTAAGATGTAGAACGTTTCAACATATTCTGTATCCAAAACTATTGGTAGAAAAACGTAAATAAAGGCTTCAAAGGTCTCCATGTCTTGCTTTTATATGTTGAGCTAAAAGACAATTGAAACATATCAATTTGCAGTTCTCACCTGTACAGGACACAGAATGCAACAATGATCTTTCAGCTTCCCTGAAGAACTTTCTGGGGATCAAGCTGCCCACTACAGTAACTAGATGGAACAGCTGAAAGCTCTAGTCTTCCTTTCCATTCTTCTCCAGGTTTCAAAGTGATAGACTTTTCAATAGCAGCAGCCTCTACACAAAGCATATGCTTGTACTCATCATCGCCGAAATCAGCCATAGCCTTTGCTTTCTTATCCCAAGGATTCCACACCACTGGATAGAAAAATAATCAAATATTACAAAAAGGTTAGACCAACAACCACTTAAATTTGATAACGTAGAGTTAAAATCTAATAAAACGTTTGTAATAATTTTTAAGCTTTATCAATTCCATACTTCTGATTGTCCCAAATAGTACCGGCTTTTATAAAATTCATACATCTATGAAATGAAGTACAAATTGATGAAGATAAGTAGGAAAATACTTACCAGCATCAGGAATGCCATCTTTACGCAAAACAAATGTCCTCTTTTTCTCGTGATCAATAATTGCAATCTTTGTTGGAGTACTAAGATATATCTTGTCAACCTATCATATCAAGAGTAAGAGATGTATCAGTTTATAGGAAAAAAGCATGTGAAACATACATCTTCATTGGCTATACACATTTGAACAGAATAAGTGAAGTATTAACGGTTCTTCACTGACCCGGTTAGTCACAAACAGTTAGAATCTGTTACAAATTACAATAGTTTATAGGGTGTGCTAAGATCTACAAGAGCTCTAATATGCTCTAGGTAAACCTAATCATGTGTTGGAAATCCTACCTTCATTGCGCTAGGCCCCTAGTCGCCTAAATTGCTAAGTTAGGTTAGTTACAAAGAGTTACAGTCAATTACAATAGAGTTTATAGGGTGTGCTAGGGTCTACTTCTGGGTGAACTATTCTTTTAATAAAGGCTGATAGTGGGGAGCAGGGGATGGAGAAGAATCAAATGTTATATTGCTTCTTTCTGCCAATGAAAAAATAGCTACCAGTGCATACTTTTGGCATGAAAGAATTATTCAGCACTGGCAAAAATAAATTTTATATCCAATTAAAAAATGAAAAGCATCTACAGGAACTATATACTGTTTCAATATTTTACATATTAAGTGGTTCCCACTTCTTTTTTGTTAATTAAAAATGTAACTTTTTTTTTCATTTCAAAAACATAAATGGAAAATAATATTTAATTTAGGAAAATGCTAATGAGTACCCTTAGGGAATTTGTTAAGAATACAAAGGCAGAAACACTATGTTGGAAAGTGATGTAATCAACTTTCTGAAAGTTCAAAATTTGTGTTTTTCAATGCAAAACTTCTATTTTAGGTTTCCTTAACTAGTTCCCTTAGGGCACTTGTTAGCATGACCCTTTAATTTATTCCAGTCAAATAAATTTAGGACCTATAATACAATCATCTCTGCTTCTTGAAACTAACTAGAAGGGAAAAAACAGACTTACTTCTGATTCAAACGTCAAAGCGTCCCCCTGTTCAGTAAAACGCTCCTTGTTCTGCAAGTTGTCAAGATAATCCAGGGTCTCTAATCCCTCAACCCGAACTTCACTGAACACATAAAGGCAAACTGGTTAGGCACTCTATCTGAAGAACTGAACAAACATTTGTACAACAACTAATTCGTAGAAAGTAAGCTTAAAAGAACAGCAAGAAATAGCAAGTCAAAATAGCAGATAAAACCAAGAAACATATGTCAAATGTAGATAGATACCACAATTTCTAATTCCACCAACTGAAGTTGAAAAATAATAACAAACTTAAATTTCACCCAAGTACTGAGCACAAATTGAAAAAAATTAACTGAACAAAGTAATAGTAGTTGCAAGCGACAAATTCCATTCAACAAATTACAGCAATAGTGTTTCTACATCTGCAAAATTTTGCATATCCGTACTCTGCACCACCAGCATGTACCAAAAACCAAAAATTCAGTTGGTTTTTGAAGTTACAAGCATCTTTCACATTGGAGACAACTACAACTGCCAACATGAAGAAAAAGTCCACATTTTTATAAATCCGTAACACCAAATTGCTAATCATGAAGATTTCTGCTCACTCAGCTTGTTCGCTACATGCCTCTTGAACTGGATCTCAACCAAAAGATATAACTAAAACTTATCCGACTATGTGAGGTCGTATGACTAAATGCACCTAGTGTCTATGTTATCCTATACAATTAAAGCTATTGAGCTATTCAAACAAATGAATTTCCAATAAGACCATTTAAAGCAATGTCTTTCAATGGTTTCTCTTATAGTTATCCTATGCCTCCCTCTACCCCTCCTAAGGCATCCAAAGCTATAAACTCCCTCCTACCCATGCTACCAAATTAAATCTCTCGTCAATAATATATTATGCCCTTCTTTATTATATATGCACCTAATGTCTATGTTGCTAATCTCGTATGGCGTTGCAGAATAGTGGATAGCAGGATAGCCGCCATATCAAAGACAAAACAAATGTACAAAGGAAACATAAATACTAAAAAGTAGACTAATACACAAAATTAAAAATATCTTAATTCATTCTTAATAAGTTAACTTAAAGTATAGAGTAATAATACTTCAGCATAGAAGAAGAAGAAGACCGAACTAAACTCAAAATATGAAGAGCAAAATGATCATTTGTGAGCAGAAACATAACATTACTCTTCGAAGGGTTAGGATTGAAATTTATACCCTTAAAAATGAACAGTTTTAAAAATAGAATTTGAGGAATTTATCTCCAAAATTCTAATAACGGTCGCAATAGCTGTTTGGAGCCACAATTAGCGGCCTCTACTCTTGACAGCGGCAAGGATACCAATAGTGTTGCACCGAACCCTACCACCGCTACACTATTCAACTATAGCGGTGGCGTGCCATTGACAACATAGCTTGTTGTTACACTTGGAACTTTTGGATTTGACTTCTGGAAAACTACAACCAATTGTTACATCTTCAGTAACAAAATTAACCAATCAGTGTTATATTAATTTGATTTTCAAAAGTAATGAAATGCCATTGATGACAGTAGACTAACCATGGTAACAAAATCAAATTAAAAGCGACTTTCTAAATGTAACAACAGATAAAAGCCAGTAAAATACAAAACAGTGATACTGAAGTGTGAGACTAACATATTCCAATCCCATACCTTATGTCTGATACTGATAGATATGTATGATAAGCAAAGGTGAACGAAAATGGCTTTCCATCAATGTTTGTGTTCCGAATCCGAGAAGTCAACATCAAATCTCCTGCGGGTCCCAAAGCTACCCTCAAACGGTACTCGAAACTACACACAAGAAAAAGAAATGCATATAACATCAGAAACATAATATGATTATACAACAACTTTAAACAAAGTAGTAGAAAAATAGTAAGAAATTTCTGAATGGTTTCTATAAATACCTGTGGTTCCAGATTTTCAAGTCTTCTTCAGAGGGTTTAAGAATCAAATCAACAAAGGCTTTGCTCAAATTATTTGTTGGAAAAGGAGGAGGATCATCTTCAATGGTCCAAAACCGATTTCTAGCAAATCCATGTGATTCCAGGGGTCCATGGTTTGCAAACTGCAAACAAATAGAAAATAGAAATTTTCCTTCACCATGTCGTCTGGAATATGATGATAACAACAAACACAAGTTTTGGAAGGCCATTTAGAAATTATAATGATTTACAGAAATTGATCATACAACTTTCATTAATTATTTTAATTTTGATTGGTTCTGTTGTTACTAAGGATATCAATATACTGGCAGATATAGTTTGATCGAAACAGCAGTGAAATCGTGGTTTTTATTATCAGCAGTGATGCTAGAGATTAAAACCATATCTGGTCATGTTTGGTTAAGGTGACGGAGATTTAAAGCGCATTGCTGATTGGGGAGTAAAGGTAGGTAGTTATTTGTCTCTACGTAATGTATAGGATCACGAGTATACTCGTGGGCACGCACAAATATGTGATCCAAGAACCTCTAGTCGTAACTTTCTCTTCTCTCTTTCTACTCCTTCTACATTTCTATTACTCTAATACACGTGATCAAAAGATGTGGGATCACCGCGGATTGCAATTTAGGGCTAGGTTCTTTTTTCTTTCAGAAAATTATGTTTTAAATTAAATCAGACCAGGTCAGGCTTTGGAAATTATATGTTTAAATTTTAAGAGAAAAATAGGTGTTTTTCTTCTTCCTCACTCAAGACCTTCGAGTTAGATCTTTCAACCCCCTCCGAATTTATTTAGACTCTCTGATTCCAAAACATTGTTGTTAACTACTTTTATTAGAGGCTGGTTATCTAACCTGGACCTTAATCTGTTGACTAATTGCTTTGCTGGACTTTGTGACTAGTCTAAGTGATGTAATATGCCCAGCTCTGAAGTCTCAAAATGGAAGTGTATTACTCTCTCCGTAGGGTTGTGTGATGCAACAAAATTAAATCAAGGCATCAAATGATTCTTTCTTAGCTTTATTTCTTTAGTTTCTTCAACTTTATTATTATCACGAAAGATAATATAAACTCCCTCCCCCGAAATGCCTACATACAATGAACTTTTAATCTGCAATACATGACTTGAGAAGTCGAGACATGCTAATGGATTTAATTTTCTGGCAGGAATGTGATAAGCTAGGATTTCATTTACAGAACAGATCAAATTTTAAGTCATTGGAGCTTGAGTTAGAAGAGTTCATGAACTATTTCTTTCACCTCTCATTTTCATGGAAAACAGAAACAGTTGAGAAGAATTGTACAAAAATTAAAAAGAAATAGTTAAGAAATACATACTTGTGGAAAGCATATTGGAATCCCTCCGCGGATAGCCTTAGGTGGCTTAAAGATAGCCTGCACAATTAACAGGATAATAATAGTACAGACGTGGTCCATTGATCATCTAATCACCATGAAAGCTGGAGTTGAAATATTTCAAAAACCAATAGTCACAAACAGACAGAAAAACCATATCAAAATATTTACCCCGAATCTGGAATAACTGACATGAAAGCAAATCTTAATATCAGGAATTTAAAAATTACAAATTACTTAAAAAGCAAGATAGAAACTAGAACATTTTGAAGCCAATTTTGATTCAGTCTCGCCAGTTGGAGATAAAGTTCGATGTTAATTTTCTTTAAAAGCAAATCAAGATCCCAAACCACCTACAGATCATACAATCATCCGAAATCAAGCCACTTCTACTAATCACTCACTGCATGAATTATCATTCACATGGCAAAACCGAACTTAGGTGTACTTTTTCCTTTTCCTTCTCTCTAGCCAGCATAGAATTACCATAGATAAACTCAGATAACTAAATTATTGCACCGACACTAAAAAATACTAGAAACGAACACTGTTCATCAAACTTAAATCACGAACCTTACTACTGAGAAAAAGCAATTCCTCTGCATGTTCATTCTTCCAAGAAGTCACGTGACCACCGTACAGGTAAACCTACAGATCGCAAATCAAACAAACAAAAAAAGCAAAATGCAATCAAAAATCAGAATCAAACAGAACAATCCAACAACATAACCGATTCTTTTCATTTCTCATCATTCTAATTCCAAAATTTTCCGTTCAATTCAACAAAAATCACTGCATGAGTAAGATCGAAGATCATCCTTCAAATAACTACAATCAATGAAGCAAGATCAAAAACGAGATCTAACAAACTCCACGAGATCGGAATATTAAAAATAAAAAATAAAAAATATATATATCAAAAAGGATCGATGAAATCTAAATCGGTGAAAGCGTATAAAGATGCTAATTGCATGAAATGGAAACAGATCAAGAAAAAAAATCTTCGAAAAAAAATCATCGAAAAAAAATAAGATGATCACAGTTTCGGCTACGATTACCTCTGCGGATGAACCACGAGACTCGCGAAGAAGAACCTTATCGAGACCATTGATCCCTTTGGATAAGGTAAAGGAAGAAGAAGAAGAAGATGAAAAAACGGTTTTCTCCTTTTCGTAATTCATCGCAACGTAACGATAATAGCTAATAGTTGTAACTGTTATAGCTATAAGCTATTATATTATACTCTTTCTTGGCGATTATGAAACTGAATTTGTAACTGTGATGCTAATTAAACTGTGATGCTAATTAAACTGTGATGCTAATTAATCAGAGATTAATTAATAAATAATTAAATACTCTTGTTGGAATATTCTCAAGTTCACCGCGCCGTATGAGTTTCGTTTGATTTCTCGGACACTCCTTCCCTCGGATCCTCTCTCTCTCTGAATTGAAGATAGTACTGTGCCTCTAACTTTTTCTATTTGTTTTACTTTTTGAATAAAAGTATTTGGAATAGGAGGAAGGTTCCATGAAAATTAAAAAGAAATTGGAGTTTTTCTTATTTTAGCTTGATTTGTTTTCGCTAAATATAGTACCAATAACGCATTTCGCGGGATTTTTTTGTAAAATGTAAATTGTCGAAACTCTCTTTATCAACAAAAAAAAATCATAAAAATAACCTTTTTTTCATGAAAAAATCATCAATTTGTTAAGCCTTTTTAATTTGCAAAAATATTTTTGATTTTTAGAATGTGTATAAATTTTAATCGTTAAAAATAAATAATAAACTCTTAAAATAAATAATTGTGTGTAACTTTTAGAGTTAATAAAAATATTTAAACAACAGTTTTATTATTTTTTAAAAGAGTAATTGATATATATATCGTAAGTATAAAATATTTTATATAATTTATACAATTATAATCATTCATAAATTATATTTTATATATAATTAAAGAAAAAATAAAATATTTACAAAAAATTAACAGAGTGTAAATTTTTTTACACTATCAATATATTTTAATTAAATTCTTTTAAAAATATTTCATCTCTAACTAATATATTATATACTTTCATATATATATATATATATATATATATATATATATATATATATATATATATATATATATATATATATATATATATATATATATATATATATATATATATATATATATAGATAGATAGAAAAGTTGTTACAAAATAAATCAAAATTAAATATTATTCTTTCATTAATTTTTTAGCAGTAAGTGTAATAAGTAATTTGTAAATTACTTTTAAATTATAAAGAATTTAGAAACGTTTTATAAATTGACTCGTTTAATCGATTAGATTGAAAATTGAAGTTGAATCTATTTCAGTTAATCTTTCAAAACTGTTATTGAATCAAAGTAAGAATAAAACTCAAAAAATTGAATTAAATCATTTAAAATCGTTCAAACCAAAATATCAAAGTCGATTTTGTAAAACTAACCTGCTAAAAAACATGCATCAAATTGGTCAATTTAAAAGAATTTGAAAAATTCAATACGTCAATATCAAAACTTAAAATATTCATCGATTACAAAAAAGAATTCTTTATTTTATCTACAATCATACAAACTTTTAAAAGCCACAAATATATCTTAGTGGCCATGGTTACTTCACAAAATGGATGGAGGTGTTGTCTTTGACTAACGTCGACCAAGACACTATGATCAACTTTATCCAAAGTCACACATCACGTGTTGATATGAAACCCCTGAAACCATACCGACTGATCAAGGTCCGGTGTTCGTCGGACAAAAAAAGTGGAATTCGCTCCAGAATCAAGAATCGAACTCCTGATGTTGACTCCCTATTACGCACAAGCAAATGGCTAAGTTGAAGCTGCAAACAAAGTCATCATAAGTTTAATCAAGAAACACATAGGCAAAAATCAAAGAACTGGCATAAGACATTGGACCAAGTGAAATTCTGGTATCATATATGAGATGTCGAAGGAGATGTCACGACACAAATATCTGAGGACAGTATAAAATGCAACCAAATTAAAAGCAGTAAAAACACAAGGGATTGTTAATCCAGTTCGGTGTACAACAATACCTACTCTGGAGGCTACCAAGTCAGGGACAAGTCCACTAAATAGTATCAATTCATAGACCCTCAGTAAACAACCAGTTTACGATCTAATCACTTAATCACTACCTGTGTTATACTTCTACCTAAGACACACCTAGGTATGAGGCCCTCATCAAATCCCTTCAATCACTAACAATGAAGAACAACATAATTATTATGTTTTAAAGACTTCAATCATCCAATACTTAAAAGCTTATGAGTGATGCACAATGAACAACTCAAATTACAACTCAAGTATTAAATAAATACTTAGAGTGTATTACAATTAAAAATACTTAGACTTCTAAAACAGAAAGAATGTGTTCTTCTTTTAAAAGTTGCAGCTGATGAATAAGGATGCAACTTCTTATAAAGGCGCAGCAGTGGGCTTGGGCTAAAAAACAAATATTCCAATCCCTTGAATATTTCCATGAAAACAGGTCAAGATATAATCCATAAGGATAATGCAAATAGAAAAATATTCCTCCATGTTTTTTGCAAACTGTGAGTCACAAATCCTGAATAATAGCGCGCATAAAAATAGGAAACAAATATGAAGTCACGTTCAGATCAGGAGGCAGGTGTCAAGACATCTGCTTTGACATCATCAAAACCAGTTTGCTTCAAATGTCAAGACATTTAGCAAAATATTATCAAGTCAATGTTTTACCAAAATTGTTATCAACAGACACTTATAAACTCCCCATTTGGCAAATTTTGGCTAAAACATTATTTTGACAAATTATCAGACAGCAGCACAAGCAAAAATAAACTTAGTTAACAGTTAGCAAAAGTAACTAAGTTAGCTATTAGCATAGGAAGATGTCAGAACATCTTCAGAGACATGAGGCTCCCCCTCAAATATAAGCTCCCCCTCAGTCAATGGTCAGTCAGTCAGAGGTCATTCAGTTTCTCTCCCCCTTTTTAGACATAATATGCCAAATAAAATATACATTCAAGAGAATAGTAGTAATAGAGTAAGCACAAATCATAGAATCCAAGAGTCAAGAACATACAAGTGCCAAAAAAGAACAAAGGAGACAAAGCAAATGGTCTAACTGTCTTTAGTTCCAGTAGACTTGGCAGAGTCATAACTTCCTTCATCATCAGAATCTCCTCCTTCAGTGCTCACTCTATCATCAAAACAGTTATCCTTCTGCAGCTCCTTGATCATGTTTTCAAAAATTAGCTTTCTTGCTGAGCTAACTTTGATCACATCATCAAGTTCTTTGCGGGCTTCCCTTAATTCAGTAATCATGTCATCCTTGGTTTAGGTCTTGTTTTCAAAAGATGCAAATGTCAAAATAATGTCTGGGACATGTTTTTTTGAAAACAGCTTGAAGTGAAGGGTCAGAGCTGACTCCCTCTTGCAAACTACATCATTACCACTCAGAATTCCAGGATGTTGATTAAGAATAATTTCACAAATAAGAGATGGAAAGGCAATAGGCATTTTGATAGCACATGTTCCTGTATGCTTAATAGTCTGATAAAAAATGTAAGCACCATAATCAAACAGTTTCTTATTTTCAACGGCATAGATAAACTTTCTTAAGCCAATTGTAATGGTTGAGGTATGATTGGTAGGAACCCAAT
The DNA here is from genome assembly GCA_948472305.1 of Vicia faba. Classification (NCBI taxonomy): domain Eukaryota; kingdom Viridiplantae; phylum Streptophyta; class Magnoliopsida; order Fabales; family Fabaceae; genus Vicia; species Vicia faba. The sequence continues at coordinate 1,399,919,620 of OX451736.1, read as the reverse complement.
TAACAACTCCAATTCTATGCAAGATAGCATATTTCACACTTAGCTTGCTAACAAGGAGCTTATTTTTCATGGGCCACTCACTCACTTGGTTTGCAGTGATGGCTTTGCACACTTGATTATCAGTTACTTCCAGCTCACAATAATCATCTCCAAACCTATCTAGAAATCTATTGATGATAGCAGAGGAAAATTCTACACACCTACCTCTAACAAACACCTTTCCATACTCCTTACTTTTATGATCAGCACAGTCAATAAGAATATTAATAATAAATTCCTTAACAAGAGTCTCATAACATTTTGCAAACCTGGTGACAGTCTTCATCAATCCAGCATAAGAAATCAGCTCCATAATCTCTTTGCACTCCAGCGCACTAGCTCCCAACTCACTTTCAAGGGCAATTCTTCTTTGAAATACATATTTCCACTTTTCAGCATTTCCAACAGAATGGAAGGAAATGTTGTCAAGAGGAGCATCAGGCACCCTAACAGAAAGCTTCTTGCTTGCAGATTTCTTCACAGGAGAGATGTCATGGACATCTTCCACGACATCATAATCAGAGTCAGCTTCTTCTAATAATGTAACTTTCTTCTTACTTTTAGATCTCTTCACAGGTGAGATGTTCTGGACAACATTATTATCATTATCTATGGAGCTATCAGGTCTAGCTTTTCTTTTGTCAAAGGGAGGAACCGCTTTACTCCAGGGCTTTGGGGGACCATACATAGTCTTCTTCTTGATGCTCTTGGCAGGCGGTGTGACATCCACATTTTTTCTTTTTCTAGTCTTGAGCCTTTTAGCAATTCCAGGCACCACATTAGAAATAAGCTCATTGTCAGACAGCTCATCAACATGAACCACATTCTCAGTATTTTGATTCTCTGCAGCTTTGGAGCCAACAACATCTTCCTTAGCAGGAGAGTCCTTCTCAACATCTTGTTCAACATCAACTTCCACTTCTTCTAGAGCAGAAGTAGCAAGCTTGCCAAGTTTTCTTTCAGCGGCATCTTTCTTGAAGGTGGATGATTCAACAACATTTTTAGGATCATTTCCTTTTTCAGCTGGAGCAGGCATTCAGGCAAGAGGAGTTGAAATTCTAGGCACATCAAACCCTTCATTTAACACCCCTATCTACCAGCCTTATAATACTTCTATCAACATTAACAATGTCTTCTTCTGTCCTATCATTAGTAGCAGTAGAAGCATTACCTTTAAAAGTGTCAAACCCGTCTTTGGATTTCTTTGCAGGTGACGATCTGGGTTTCTTGACCTTCTTCTCAAGAGGTGGAATTGTTGTTAGAGGAGTAACGTCAAGTACTTTGTCAATGGAGAGCTCCTCAGGATGGTTGACAGATTTTGAGGGAGACGGTGCATAATGTTCAGACATATTTGAAGATTTTTAGCAAAGATATGAAGAATAACAAGGGTTCTTTTTCTGTAAAGGAAAATGAAGAGTTTGTGAAAACAGAAGGAAGTAATTTCGTAGCATGTGGGAAAAACTTTGAGACAGTCTTGAAATGATTGCTTTCGAAATTTAATTTATTGGAAACATAAATAATATAATATCACTTTAATGATATTCCCATACGCCCTTAATTGCTACAAACCCCCATATATGCAGATCTCTAGTTTTTCTCTTAAGTTCTCAAACTGGTTTGCATCCAAAGCCTTAGTGAAAATGTCAGCCAGTTTTAATTCAGTAGCTACATGTTCTAAGGCAACAATCTTTTCTTCAACAAGCTCTCTTATGAAGTGATGACGAATATTAATTTGTTTGGTCCTGCTGTGTTGAATAGGATTTTTTTATATATTTATGACACTTATATTGTCACATAATAATATTATGACATCTTGTTTGACATTATATTATGTTAACTTTTGTTTCATCCAAACCAGCTGAGAACAACTGCTTCCTGCAGCAATATACTTAACCTCAGCAGTGGATAGAGACACACAATTTTGCTTCTTACTGAACCAAGATATGAGATTACTTCCCAGAAAGAAACATCCTCCTGATGTACTTTTTCTATCATCAGCACTTCCTGCCTAATCAGCATCACAATAACCATTTAAAGCAGAACTAGATCCATGAGAATATAGTATACCATAGTCACTTGTCCCATTCACATATTTAAGAATTCTCTTCACATGGTTGGCATGGCTAACTTTAGGATCAGCTTGATCTCTAGCACATACCCCTACAGCAAAGGAAATGTCAGGTCTGCTAGCTGTGAGGTATAGAAGACTGTCTATCATACTTTTGTAAATACTTTGATCCACACTTACTCCTTTTTCATCTTTAGACAACTTCAGATGTGTGGGAGCAGGAGTTCTTTTGTGACTGGCATTTTCCATCCCAAATTTTTTTATTATATTATTAGCATACTTGATATGAGATAAAAATATGGAATATTCCATTTGTTTAACTTGCAGACCAATAAAGTAGGTTAACTCACCAACAAGGCTCATCTCAAATTCTGACTGCATTTGCTTGACAAAATGTTGAACCATCTCATTTGACATTCCACCAAACACAATATCATCAACATAAATCTGTGCAATCATGATCATCCCTTCTTCTTCCTTGACAAAAAGATTTTTGTCTATGCCACCTTTCCTATATCCATTCTCACCAAGAAATTATGTCAATCTCTCATACCAAGCTCTTGGAACCTGCTTTAATCCATACAGAGCTTTCTTCAGTTTGTAAACATGTTTAGGAAAACTTGGATCAACAAATCCCTTATGTTGTTCCACATAAATTTCCTCATTCAGATAGCCATTTAAGAAGGCACTCTTTACATCCATTTGAAACAATTTAAATTTCAGAATGCATGCAACTCCCAAGAGTAGTTTGATTGATTCAAGTTTGGCCACAGGGGCAAAGGTTTCATCAAAGTCAACTCCTTCAATTTGAGTGTATCCTTGTACAATTAATTTTGCCTTATTTCTAGTGACCATCCCTTTTTCATCAGATTTATTCTTGTACACCCATTTAGTGCCAATCACATTTATCCCTTTAGGCCTTGGAACTAGGTCCCAAACTTCATTTCTACTAAATTGTTCTAGCTCTTCTTACATATAATTAATCCAGAACTCATCAGTTAAAGCCTCTTTGACATTCTTAGGCTCAATTTTTGAAACAAAGCAAGAGTTTGATATCCCTTCTCTTGATCTAGTAGTAACTCCATTATTTAGATCTCCTATATTAAGCTCCTTAGGATGATCTCTGAGTCCTAATTGAAGGCCCTTTATTGAGATGACTAGGCTCAGGCTCTTCTTGAGGTGGATTAAAATCAATACTTTTGTCATTTGATTCTGTTAGAATATCAGATAAAGATGTTCCAACATCTTCTAAGACATCTTCTTCATCATTCCATCCTCTATCGTCAATAATAACATTTATGGATTCCATTATAACCTTGGTTCTGGAGTTAAAGACTTTGTAAGCTCTTCTATTTGTAGAGTAACCCAGAAATATTCCTTCATCACTCTTGGGATCCATCTTCCTCTTTTGTTCATGATCAACTAAGAAGTAACATTTACTTCCAAAAACATGAAAGTATTTGACAGTAGGTTTTCTTCCCTTCCATATTTCATACAATGTGGTTGAGGTGTCTTTCCTTAGAGTGACTCTGTTATGGATATAACACGTAGTATTCATAGCTTCAGCCTAAAAGTGGTAGGGTAACTTCTTAGCATGAATCATAGCTCTGACGGATTCTTGGAGGGTTCTATTTTTGCGTTCCATAATCCCATTTTGCTGAGGAGTAATAGGAGAAGAAAATTCATGATTGATTCCTTAAGAAGAGCAAAAATCAACAAATTTATTATTCTCAAATTCCTTTCCATGATCACTTTTGATTTTGATGACATGACTATCTTTTTCCCTTTGAAGTTTTTGACAAAGATCTTTAAACACTTCAAAAGTTTATTATTTTTCTCTGATAAAACTTATCCATGTGTACCTAGAGAAGTCATCTACAACAACATAGGCATACTTCTTTCCACCAAGACTTTCAACCTGCATAGGTCCCATCAAGTCCATGTGAAGAAGTTCTAAAACTTTTGATGTAGTAAGATGTTGGATCTTCTAATGTGACATCTTAGTTTGCTTTCCAATCTGGCAGTCACCACAAACTCTCCCTTCTTCTATTTTGAGATTAGGAATCCCTCTCAGGACTTCAATAGATATGATTCTTTTCATTCCTTTCAAATGCAAGTGTCCTAGTTTTTTATGCCACGGTTTAACTTCATTTTTTTGTCTAAAGCACACGTTGAGGAGAGGCTCAACTCTTGGGGAACCCATAAATAACAGTTGTATTTAGATCTGATTCCTTTCATAATAACTTCATTCTTCTCATTGCAAACGAGACATTCTTCCTTGGTGATGTTAACTTTGAATCCTTGATCACATAGTTGGCTTATACTTATTAGGTTAACTGTTAACCCTTTAGCAAGTAACACATTGTCAAGTTTTGGGACTCCTGAACATTCTAGCTTTCCAACTCCTTTGATTTCACCTTTGGCTCCATCACCAAAAGTCACATAACTGGTATAATGAGATTTGATATCTACCAATAGATTCTTGACACCTGCGATGTGTCTAGAACAGTCACTGTCAAAGTACCAGTCATCTTTGGTTGATACTATGAGAGAGGTATGAGCTATGAAACTAGAAACATTAGACTTGGGAACCCATTGTTTCTTCTTTTTGCAATTTTGAGAGATTTGAACAGTCTTGGGAAGAGGAGTAGTTTTAGGATACTCATACAACTTGAAACAGAAAGGTCTTATGTGACCAAACCTTCCACAGTGATGACACCTCCAGGGCTAGGATTTCTCTCTGATGTGAGTAAATTTTTTCTTACCATGATGTCTTTTCTTGCCATGATGTTCAGACATTTGATTCGACATATTTGGTTTAGACTTGGCATGAGTGGAATTTGATGAAGGTTCTTCTGAAACAGGTTATTTTTTCTCATTAAACCCTAGACCACTCTTGTCTCCTGTCACTCTTCCCACTTGAAGAATTTCATCTAATGTGTCAGACCCATTATTCATCATCTTGAGAGAATTGAACATTCTATCAAGATTTGAATTCAGAGAAGTCATTTCACTTTCCAGATTGGAAATAGTTTTCAGATGCTCTTTCCTTTCTTCCTTCAGCTAGGTTATAAGTGCTTTCTGTTTCTCCCCTTCTAGGAAAACTTCTGCACTTCTGAGACACAGTTCTTTGTACGAGGCAGCTAGCTCATCAAAGGTTAGTTCTCCATCACTAGAATCTTCATCAGACATATATTTTCCTATCAATGCTTTAACATACTTTACAGATTCCTCTTCAAGATCACTCTCAGAATCCTCTTCAGACCAAGTAACAAATAGTTTCTTCTTCTATTTTTTTAAGATATGTAGGACATTCAACTCTAATTTGACCAAAACCTTCACATCCATGACATTGTATTCCTTTCCCTTGAGTGGATTTTTCTTCAGCCCTTTTTCTTATAAACTCATTTGGCTTAAGGATGTCAGATGAGATGTTCTTAACATTTGATCTTGGGTTCCTATCCATCCTTTTTATCACTTTGTTAAACAGTCTTCCAAGCATAACTAAGGCATTTAATATTCCTTCATCTGTATCTAGATCACATTCCTGCTCTTCATCTTCAGTATTGGTAACAAAAGTTATGCTTTTGTTCTTCTTTTCAGATCTTTCATTGATGCTTAATTCAAATGTCTGAAGTGATCCAACAAGTTCATCCACTTTTATCTTGTCAATGTCTTGTGATTCTTCTATGGCAGTCACTTTCATATCAAATCTCTTGGGAAGAAACCTAAGCATCTTTCTCACCAATTTGTCTTCTGGAATTTTTTCTCCTAAAGCACTGGCAGCATTAGCAATCTCAAGATTGTTCATATGGAAGTCATTAATACTTTCATCATCCTTCATTCTCAGATTTTCAAATCTGGTGGTGAGCAACTGAAGTCTTGACATCTTAACTTTGGATGTGCCTTCATGGGTAGATTGAAGAATCCCCCGGGCATCCTTAGCTACTTCACATGTGTTTACTAATCTAAAAATGTTCTTGTCAATTCCATTGAATATAGCATTCAAGGCTTTAGAATTTCCAAGAGAAATTTCATCCTCTTCTTTAGACCAATCTTCTTCTGGCTTTAACTCAGAAGTAGGTTCTCCATTTCTCACACTTTAACAGGGTTTTTCAATCCTTTTAAGACATCTTTCCAAGCCCTAATGGCCAGAGACTTTAGAAAGGCCACCATACGTGGTTTCTAATAGTCATAATTGCTTCCATTCAGAATGGGTGGTCTGCTCACAAATCCTCCTTCCTTGTCCATAGTACCAGAAAGTATCTTCCCTAGATCTCACCCAGATATAGAGCAGGATGCCTGCTCTGATACCAATTGAAATTCTGGTATTAGATATGAGATGTCGAAGGAGATGTCACAACACAAATATATGAGGACAATATAAAATGCAACAAAATTAAAAGAAGTAAAAACACAAGGGATTGTTAACCCAATTCAGTGTATAACAACACCTACTATGGGGGGATACCAAGCAAGGGACAAGTCCACTAAATAGTATCAATTCATAGACCCTCGGTAAACAACCAGTTTACGATCTAATCACTTAATCACTACCTGTTCTATACTTCTATCTAAGACAAACCTAGGTATGAGGCCCTCCTCAAATCCCTTCAATCACTAACAGTGAAGAATAACAAAATTATTAAGTTTTAAAGACTTCAATCATTCAATACTTAAAATCTTATGAATGATGCACAATTAACAACTCAAATTACAACTCAAGTATTAAACCAATACTTAGAGTGTATTACAATTAAAAAGACTTAGACTTCTAAAATAGAAAGAATATTTTCTTCTTTTAAAAGTTGCAGCTGATAAATAAGTGTTTACCGTGGTTATTGGTAAACAACCGCTGATCCTCCAAATGGTTACTTATTTGGTTACTCGCAGGATCGATCAGATTGATCCTAGGACATAGGTTGATTTTGAAGTTTTGATTAAATTGGATATTGGTTAAGTGACAATAAAATAAAGAGGATTTAAGTAAATTGCATGAAGAAGTACTTTGATAAAATAAAGAAGGCTTTAAATGAAGGGCTTCGACAGGAAAGTAAAGAAGAAAGCAAGTAAATTTCTGGAAAAGTAAATGACTTTGATTAATAAAGTTGGTGTTTCACACATACATTTCTCAACAATTCTTTCTCACACGCTGGGTACTCGAATATATATGAGTGACTTTGTATATTATTGTGAACACACGCGAGAAACTGCGTGACTACTACTATTTATACTAGAACATCCCAAGTAACCGTCGGGCAGTTACACTGCTTCGAGATGATTCCACTTGGCACGTCCTCAACGTTCGACGCTCCAGATCTTTGCACGTTGCACTTGGTAACCGCTGGAAACCGTTTTCCCTCCAAACGCTTGAATTTCAAACCGTTCCACTCTGAACCATCGAACACCTTCGTCGAGAAGCATCTTCGACGAGAAACACCTTCGACGTCGAAGGCAACCAACTTCTCCCTTGGAAGAAATCTTCTAAGTACCTTGCCATCTTTCGATGGGCATTTCGACAGACTCAGCTGATCGAAAACAACCTTCAGCTTTAATGGCTGACATTAATGAAACAAGGGTGTCAAATTTAAGAGCCAACAAATTGCCCCCCAAGAATGCCTTATTTTCGACTCTGAAAGAAAAAGGCATTCTTTGAAATACCATTCGACACCTGTCTTTTCATTCTTAGTCACAAATTAATTTGTGCACTTTTTGTTGTCTTCTACCAACCACTGACAATCCCAAGAAAAACCATCATTTATCCGTACCTAAGACGTCACCTCAGTACGGCGTGCAGTGTGCCAAACGTCATTTCAGAATTTGTCATTATGACAATTCCCAAAAACGAGGGCGCACGCTGCACCCCTCCATTTCTGCAGAACGGCTAAAACAACAGGGAGACGCCACGTGTCCCACTACCTTCTGCAACATTAAATGGCATTTAATGTCCTCGATTTTGGGGATTTTCCCCCACTACTATAAATAGCAGTAAGTACCCATTGTGGGACTTTTTACGCTATCTAGCTTTCAGACTTCTCCATTTGCATACAAACTTGTCAACTTTGCAAACCCTTTTCTTCACTTCGTCTTCATCCTCACCATTAACAATGGCATCTGGTTCCTCCAATGCTCCTAGCGCCACCGTACCATCTGGAAACGTCAAACCTAGGGTTTTCGCCACCGCTCCAGTAGTAACTCCCACGGGCCAACGAAGGGTCCCTGAACCTTTGGACATCGCTGTTCGTGATGCTTACTCACGCCACCTTATGATCCCGGTTGGATATTCCAACCAGATCTTTGCTATGTCTGGCCCATTGTATCCAAGTATTGCTGAGGCCATGAAGATCAAGAGTTATTTTCCGGTAGTTGAGAGACTCAAACCGGTTGCATGCGCCAAGAAAGATGCAGAGGATAATGAAGACCCTGCTAAAGAGAAAATCGACCTCCGTTTCTTCAACAAAGGTGTTAGGGCTTTCAGGTCTGGCCCTAGCCTTACTCCTGATTACAGTGCTTGGCTGGAAAAAATGGAGAAACGCCAAGCTTCGATCTGGAAGGATATGGGGATTTTCGACCTGGTTATGCTATCGAAGACAGGTCTTAACTATTCCCCAGAGATGTTGATAGCTTCTCTACTCTTCTGGGACTACTCCCACTTCACCTTCCATCTTCCCTGTGGAATGCTGACTCCTACACTCTTCGATGTGGCCGCCATCACTGGCCTTCGACCTACTGGGGACTACTTCGACCCGGAAGAAATGTCGGAGGATCAAATTGGATTCTCTGCCACAAAACCAACCTACACCACCTTCATCAATCACTACCACGACAGGTCGACAGATGCTGTGTCGGATGTCGAACACATTGCGTTTCTAGCCTTATGGCTGACACGCTTTGTGTTTTGTTCCAAGTCCTTGCAGGTGACCAAGAAGATGGTCACTCTCGCCACCCAACTCCATCATGGCCAAAATATCTGTTTGGCAGAATTGATTTTGGCTAGCCTGTATGAGTCGATTAGTAATGGAGCGACTCTTCTGAAGATTATCGAGAACAGGGCCAGTTTGCTGCTTGCTGGACCTTTTTGGCTGCTCCAACTGTGGCTCAATGCCACCTTCGAATCTTTCTTGCCTAAGAAGATTCAAATAAATGAGCAGGCTCCAGAGATAGCGAACATACGTGTCGAAGGAACCAGACTGGCTCTGTTGACTCCAATGGAAGATGGACTGGAGCTTCAGCAAACTTTCACAAACTTCATTCTGATGTTTGCTCGAAGAAAAGAGTTTGCTTCGACTATGGCTCCGTTTTCTCGACGGAAGGTAGGCCCAGCATGGTTCACAAGGCCACATCCTAGGACATCGAGCGGTCCTCAGGTTGACGAACATACAACAATGTGGGAGGCGTTCCTTACACCAAGAATCATGCCTCTTCGATTCAGGAGCTCTAAGACTCACTTGAGTTTGATTGCATATCAACCAAACCTGGTGTCTCGCCAGTTTGGTATTATTCAAACACTACCTTCTCCAATTTTTCCAAGGGAGAAGTCTATGTTATACTTCTGCAACAACTACACCGAAGAAGCTGCCACTAAACATATCGGAAGATATGCTGGTCGAACAGTTCTTTCGTTGTTTGACTACCAGCTCAACTTTCTTTGCTCACCATCCTTCGAGGAGTGGTGGAAAAGTTACTACGCTGAGGAGTTTTTCGACGAGAAGGACTTCGTGGATGAGCTTCAGAAATCTTTTGTCCTTGTCTTGGACAAAATAAAGAAATGTAAGTTCATCCTTTCGAATTACTTTGCCTTTCTCTTTCGACTGCTGGCCTGTTAATTATTTTATCTGCTTTCAGTTGTTCGAAAGCCTGCAGCCAAGAAGGCTGCAGAAGGCCAACAGGGAGGAGGCCCCTCAACAAAACCTCCACCGCCGGCGAAGACTATAGCACCGGCGAAGACCACAACAAACCAATAGGGGGAAGGCCCTTCGAAAAAGCCTTCTGTATCGGTAACCAGACTTTCATTATTTTCTTCTGGCTTTTAATTTTTTGACTTTCGATGTAATTGCTAAATCGAATTCCCATTGGTTTTTTAGGCACCTTCGCCCAAGAAACGGCCAGCACTGACGGTCGAATCTGGGAGCGATGAAGAAGATGATTCTCCCCCTGCTCCTCTAAAAAGGCGAAAGCTGACGAAGGACGTTCCTGCTCCTGAGGGTCGAACAATTAGAATAAAGGTTGCTGAGAGAAAGCCCAGGCCACCTCCAGTGATCATTGAGGAGCCAACGGAGGAGGAATTAAACGTTCTTCTCAATAAGCCTGTCGAAAGCGACAATTCCAGCCCTGGGGCTGAAGCAAATTTACAGGTAATCTCCTAGACCTCTTTGTAACTCAGGTGTAGATACCTACATTCGACTATGTCTCTTTCGAATTTTGAAGATTCTTCTTCTTCCTTTTCAGGACACCACTGAAAGCTCACCGCCAAGGACTTCTGAAACGTTGGAGTCTGCTGAACTCAGCAGGCCACAAGAAAAAGGCTTGGAGAATGACGAAGCCCATACTGAAATAAATGAGGCCAATGCTGAGACGGCAGAAAAACCAGCAGAAGATCCTCAAACAGAAGAGCAACAGCCAAAAGAGGTTCAGGTGGTGGATCTGTCGGAAGAGAATCGTGACGAAGGGGACCACGGCGAGGCTAGCGAAGAGGATCAAGGTGCCGCTGGCGAAGAGAACCAAGGTGACGCCGGCGAAAGACACCAAGATGACGCTGGCGCTGCCACAGTCCGAGTCGAAGGGAATCAAGTCGAGACAACTGTCACTCAACAGCCTCAAACCCAAGACAATGTTGTTGCAAGGGATGTTACCTCAACAAAGCACAGGTCGAAAGAGGACTTAGAACTCTTGAAGCAAACTGACCCTGTTAGCTATCTCAACGCCATCATCGAGAGCAAGAGTTCGTCTGATGCTAGTCAGGAGGTTCCTACCCTGTCGGGGAAGTCCACTGAAACTTCTCCTCTCGATGAGGCTTTGGCGAAGGTTAAGGCTCAGTTTTTCAAGAAGGACTTGATGAAAGCTTTGGAGGGGGACCCTACTGCTCCATCATACTTGAGGGATGTTTTGAATGTTGTAGACTTGTTAGCTGTAGCTCCAGAAGTTTCAGGCTTGATCATAGAGTTACACTCCATTATTGATCAAGTCTCAGCAGATTATCGGCGACAAAGGGGCTTTAATAGTCAGCTTGAGGTGTTATATGGCAAAAGCTCTTCTACATGGACCGCTGTTTCGGAGACAACTTCTCGAATTGCGGAGTTGTCGAAGCAAAAAGCATCTACACAAGAAGAAGTTGATGCCATCGATCGAGAGAATGCTTCCTTCAGGGCGCAAATCGAAGAAATAGAGGCTAAGATAAATGCCAATACTAAGCGCAAGGAGGAACTTCTCTCGACCGTCCCAGACACCAAAAGTCAAACTGAAATCAAACAAGGCCTAGAATTTGCTGAGAAAGCCCAAGGCTTCGACGATCAGATTGCCAAGCTTGTGCAGGCGAATGCCTGGTGCACCAAAAGATTGGAGCTGCAGCAAATCAAATACCTTCGACTCAAGGACTCCATTCCCTTCTGATTGATTCAGCTTTTTAACCATATTTTGTAATATGTATTCGACAACATTGCCATCTTGGCTAAAATTATAAAAATTTTCCATTTTGGCTTTTTTATGGTTAATTCAGTCTTGTTATTTTATTTTTATCTCTTGGAGTGTAGGTTTGTATTTTTTTCAAATATTTACCATTTACTCTCAAGAGCCATTTATCTTCACCTAGCTCTTCGACTTCATAGGCTCCACCAGAAAAAGTCTGGATGACTCTGAATGGTCCTTCCCATTTGGGTGACCATTTTCCCATGCTTCGATCCCTTCGATCCATGGGAAGAATCACCTTCCGAACTAGTTCTTCAGGCGAAAATGCCTTAGGTTTCACCTTTTTATTATAAGAGTCTTCTACTCTTTTCTTCTGAAGCCTGAGTAGGTCAAGAGCGCGCAATCTTTCTTCGTCTAAATCCACTAGTTCGTCTAACATCATATTCCAATAAATTTCAGAGGGAATATCATAATGTCTCTGAACCCTTGCAGATTGAAGACAAATTTCTGCTGGCAACACTACATCATGGCCAAAAGTTAGCCTATATGGTGTTGTACCTGTGGCTTCTTTTGGGGACGTTCGACAAGCCCACAAAATCTGGTCTAACGTCTTATGCCAATTTTTTGGTTTCTTCCCAACATGCTTTTTTATCAAGCCAATCACTACTTTGTTTGCTGCTTCGACTTGACCATTTGCCTGTGCATAATAAGGCGTTGATGTTAGGAGTTTGAAACCTGTTTCCTGAGCGAATTCCTGCATCTTTCGACCAGTGAAAACTGATCCTTGATCAGTAGTTATAGTCTCAGGGATTCCATACCTATAAATAATGTTCTTTTGAATAAATTCAATGACATTTTCTTAGTCTACATTGACTAAAGGGATAGCTTCGATCCATTTAGTAAAATAATCAATGCCTACCAGTATATACTTCTGACTCTTTGATGATGCTGGTCGAATCTCTCCAATGAGGTCCAACGCCCATCCTCTAAAGGGCCAAGGTTTCACTATCGAGTGAAGTTCGCTTGCTGGTACATGTTGGATGCCTGTATGTACTTGACATTCTTGGCAACCTTTGGCGAACTCAACACAATCTTTCAGCATAGTGGGCCAGTATAGTCCTTGTCGAAACAACAACCATTTCATCTTATGGCCTGCTTGATGAGCCCCACATGCCCCAGCGTGCGTAGTCGAAAGGGCTATGTATGCCTCAGTTTCACTTAAGCACTTTAGCAATACCCCTTCAGGCGTCTTCTTGAATAACTCATTACCCATGAGTACATAACTAAACGCCCTGTACTTTGTTTTTCGTTCTGTCGAAGCTCCTGGATTTTGAAGATAATCCACAATGGGTTTCCTCCAATCTTGTTCTGACAAATTATCTATGAATGAAATTTCGAAGTTACTTTGATCAGCATATCCTAGCCTTGTCGATTCCAAGTCTGTTGGTGATAGACAAGTTGCTTTTATCTTTTCTCGAACTTCGATTGCTCTTTGTAATCTCGTTTTTGAAATCTTATACCCAGATGCAATCTGTGCCAAGTCGTTGGCTATTTGATTTTCGACTCTGGGTATGTGTCGAATGTTGACCGTTTCAAATTTTTTCAATAAACGATTTGCTATCACAAAGTACATAATGAGATTTTCTCTTATGCATTTATATTCTTTTGTGACTTGCTTAATGACTAACTCTGAGTCTCCCATTATTTCGACTCGAGTTGCCCCCAATTCCAACAATATTTCAAGGCCAGTAATTAGAGCTTCATACTCAGCCTCATTGTTCGAACAAGAACCTGATATCTTGTACTTGAATGTTGTTGGAATTTTTTCAGGAGAAATGATCAAGACTCCTACTCCTGTTCCATCTTTATGGCTAGAACCATCGAAGTAGAATTTCCAAGGTTCTATCTCCACATAATTAATATCCTCAATTTGAATTGAGTGGTCGACTATAAAGTCTGCAACCACTTGTCCTTTCACTGCCTTAAGAGGCATAAAGGTCAAGGAGTATTCAGTTAATGCTAATGCCCATTTGCCAATTCGACTGTGCAAGATAGGTTTCGACAACATATACTTGAAAACATCAAAATGAGACGAAACATACACATCAACTGGTTTTATATATTGCTTGAGTTTTGTACAAGAGAAATACAGACATAGACACAATTTTTCAACTTCACTATATCTAGTTTCTGCATCGTTCAAAACTCTACTAAGATAGTAAATGGGTCTTTCGACTCCATTCTCATCTTCTTGGGCTAACATGCTTCCCAAAGTTTTGTCGGATGCAGCTATGTACAATCTCATACTCCTATTACTACAAGGAGGCACCAAAATAGGTGGCTTAGTGAGGTACCCTTTGATTTTGTCGAAGGCTTCTTGTTGCTCTTGCCCCCATTCGAACCCCTCTTTATTCAGTCGAAGTAAGGGTGAAAAGGCCTGAGCTTTCCCACTTAGGTTAGATATAAATCTCCTTAAGAAATTTATCTTGCCTAACAGAGATTGCAGTTCCTTCTTATTCGATGGCGCTTTCGCTTCCAGAATTGCCTTCGTCTTGTTCTGGTTGATTTCGATTCCTTTCTTGTGGACAACGAAGCCCAAGAAATCTCCAGCTTTCACACAGAATGCACACTTCAAAGGGTTCATCTTCAGACCATGTTCTCTCATTCTTTCGAATGATTGTCGAAGGTGGTCAATATGATTCTTCCTGGAAACAGATTTTATAACAATATCATCAATATATACTTGCATAAAAGTGTTAATAAAATCATGGAAGATAGAATTCATTGCTCGCTGGTATGTTGCCCCAGCGTTCTTTAGGCCAAAAGGCATCACTACCCATTCGTAAGTGCCTAGGGCCCCAGGGCATCGAAAAGCTGTTTTCGACACATCCTCTTCAGCAATGAATATTTGATTATATCCTGAATAACCATCGAGCATACTCAGGTATTCATAGCCAGCGGCAGAATCGACTAGCATTTCCGCCACAGGCATAGGATATTCATCTTTGGGCGTAGCAGCATTCAAATCTCTGAAATCTATGCACACCCTTAATGTACCATTTTTCTTAATCACTGGCACAATGTTTGCAATCCATTCGACATACCTTGTAACGCGTATGAATTTGCATTTCAGCAGTCTTTCGACTTCCGTTTTGATCTTCGACAGTATTTCTGGAGCGAAGCGTCTTGGACTTTGCTTGATTGGCTTCTTCCCAGGCTTGATTGGCAACTGAAGTTCTACCAATCCTCTGTCGAGACCAGGCATTTCGTCGTAATCCCAAGCAAAACAGTCCTTGAACTCTTTCAACAATTGGATTACTTCCAACCTAAGTTCTGGGTCAATTTTGGCGCTGATGTAAGTTGGCCTTTTCTCTGACCCTTCGCCTAAGTTGATTTCTTCTAAAGGATCTTGCGCTAACATTTTAATGTTGTTCGCCAAGGGGTCCTTTTCGAAGCCCAAAGGCTCATCGTCATAGATGGCGTCGAGCCTCTGTTCCTGCATTTCTTCTTGCATGATATCAGGGGGTTCTAGATCGAAATCCTTTCCTGGACCTGCAACAGATAACTGTTGATCATTGGCCTGTGTGGCCATGTACTTCACTTTGGCTTCGAGAGCCGTTATCATCTTTGTTTCGGCTACATAAGCCGAAATTCGCTTCAAAGATTGTGACTCAGTCATTATCACTGAATTCACTTCCCCAACCAGTTGGTTAGATATCAGTTAACCCACTGAAGTCTATGTGGGACAAGTCTTCTCTGTCCCATTGGAAACCATGCTCAGGATGCAAGTATAGGGAACAAAAAGTATTTGGCGCTGACGTCATGTCGAAGTCAGGTGTTGGACATGGCCCTATGTGAGCCAAGTTCTTGTCGAAATCTGCCAACCCCAGGTGATTCACTTCGCCCAGGTAATAGCTTTGATCTGCCTCTATGTTTTCGACCATCCCATCTGGACGCCATAGCAGCAGCCTCTGGTGCATTGATGATGGCACAGCTCCAACACCATGAATCCATTCACGGCCCAACAAAAGATTGTAGTTAGGTTTGGCCGATATGACCATAAACATTGTTGGTCGAAGGATAGACCCTACTTTTATATCTAGTTGGATCACTCCCATAGTGGTCCCTATGCCGCCCTCATAGTTCGACAAGACCATATTGTGAGGCTTAATGTCCTCATCCCTTTTGCCAATTTTCCTTAGCATAGAGTGAGGAATAATGTTGATGGTTGCCCCACAATCCACCAATACTTTATTCACTGTAGTTTCTTCGAGTTTAGCCCTTATAAATAAAGGCTTGAGGTGATTTTTCATCGCCTCTATGGGTGGTTCGAAGAATCCATTTTGTTCCTCAGTGGTGCCATTGTCCATGACGAAATAGCACACTGGCCTATGTTTGGCCATTTCTTGCTCCACTTCCCAGTCACTTGCTTCGACCTCCACCTGTCGGTTGAATTCTCTGGGCAGCACTGAGACTATATTCACCATTATGTCCAAAGTATCATCAGACTCAGAATCGTCTTCGTCCTCGACTTCACCTTGGTTAGGCCAAACTAGCATGTTGGTTACTGGATCTCTTTCTAGAGGTTTCCTTTGCTTCCTTTGAGGAACATTCGAACTGGTTTCTGCCTTTGGTTCGTTGGCAGCCTCCCTCTCAGCTTTTCGTCTCCTTTGGTATCTCCTCCATTGAGATCGAGACATGGGATTCTTCCCTTTGTAGTTGCTTGACACTTGTGCAACTTTAGGTGCAGCAACTTGAGGCTCTTTCTTTTGAGTTAAAGATGAACCCCTTGGCACGTCGAAAGAGTGCCATCTCTCCTCACTTGGCCTTTTTCGACCAGAGGTTTTGTACCAGGTATCTACCGGCACATTTGTTGGAGGCCTGAAAGTCAATGGCCTCTTTTCTTGGTTTGAACCTCTTTGGGAGGCTCTTCTGGGGTCATGTCGAAGACCAACATTTTCCCTTCTCTTATTCGCTGCTCTTACGCCTTGAATGTGCTCAGCAACTTTTTTGTCAAAGATCGAACTGCATCTTGGACACAACATCACCTCTGACTTCTTTTTCTGGCATCTTTGCAGAAAATCTGCCAGATTTTCATTTTCCCGAGGGAAAGCAGTCTTATTAGCTTGTTCTTGCCTCATGGCCTCTTCTGATGCTTTTGGGTCAGAGAATTCGACCATATTGATATTCATTGTATCTTTGTTGGCAAGGTTTAACTGCTTCATTTGGGTCTCCAAATTCTCCGTCTGGCCTTGAACTATGGCCAAGTGGGAACTGGGTTTTGGTCCAGTTTTTTGTGCTTCAACGGTCTCCAGCTTTGGGCCTTCGACCGCTTTCTGAACTGCTTCAATTGTCTTTCTGGATAAATTTCCAGAAAAACTGCCAAAGATTGGCATGTTGATATGGTCCTTTGAGACTTCGACCATTGTGATTCCTGACCTCTTCGACTGGCTCCTGGTTGCCTCTATCACGTTCACCTCAGAAGGTTCAGCATAGTGGGCTTCAGCCTGCAACGGATTTGAGTCGACAGCCATGGGGGTCTTGTCAGCAAACTTCAACCTCCCTTCTTCGATAGCGTCTTGCACAAGATTCCTGAAAAGAAAACATTGAGAAGTTTTATGGCCCAAAAAATTATGATATTTGCAAAAACCTCTCTTCTTTCTTTGATCAAGAGGAGGCACTTTTACCCCTGGGGGTATTATCATTTGGCCATATTTTACAAGCAAGTCAAAGATCTCATCACATTTTGTGATGTCAAAACTATAAGTCTTTTTGGGGAACCTATCGTTGGTCCTTTCTGGACCAATGGGATTTTTCCCACTTGAGGGGACTAACAGTTTACAAGAGTATGGTGGCCCTTGTTTTAGTTCCGCTAAATCGACTTCTCCTTCTTCGACAGTTAAAGTATCGTCGAAGGATTCTGGATCTTCGTCATCCATCTCAACATACGCTATCCTCTCTCTCTTGTGAGTTTTCGTTGCCTTTGCTTTTTCAGCTTTGAGGCGTTCTACCTGTCGAACTCTATCGGCCAGTTGGGCCATGTCTCTCAGGTATTGGGTGTCTAGCTTCTTCCTAATGGAATAATCTAAACCGCCTGCGGCTATTTCGACCAACTCATGTTCTGGAACTTGTGTAAAACATCTCGCCTTGAGCAGCCTAAACCTATTTAGATATTCGTCTATAGGTTCAGTGAAACGTCTCTTTACACTGGCCAATTCTTTCAGGCTTATCTTGGTTTGCCCCATGTAGAATTGTTCATGGAACAATCTTTCCAACTGGGTCCAATGATGGATCGAATTGGGGGGGAGAGTTGTAAACCAAGTAAAAGCGTTCTTTGTTAAAGAACTTGGGAAGTACTTGATCCTCAGATTTTTGTTATTCGAAATGTCACCTGCTTCGATCAAGTATCTCGCCACATGCTCGACAGTAGATTCTGTCGTGTCCCCAGAGAACTTAGTGAATTTGGGGACTTTACATCTAGGAGGTAAGTCTGTTTGTAACACGTATTCTGACAATGGGGACGTAAAGTTGGGCCTTCGAAAGCCCATGTTCATCCCATTTTGAGTCATGATCCTTTCGATCATGGTTGCCAGATTATTTTCCAAACCCATGTTTTGGCATTGGATATGCTGAACTACTTCGTCAGCATTTTGGTTTCTGTTAACTAACCTTACCTCTGGGGTTATTACCCTAGGTTCCTCGGCGGGTTGCTCCAGTCGTGCCCTAAGGTTTCCTTCGACAGGCTGTTGAACCTGGTTGATGGTGGTTTCTTCCTCTAAGAATATCCCATGGTTTCCCCTTATTTGCGCCCTTTGGGGCTGTCGAATAGGTTGGGGTACTCCAAAGAAATCAGCCAAACGCGTCATTTGCGCTGTCACTTGCTGATTCGATTGAGTAGTGTTTTGTATTAGAGGGTTTAGCACTGTACTCAAAGTTTGTGCCAACATTTGCACCATATCATGGTTGCTTTCGTCCATTTGTTGCCTCAAGACTGCTGTCGAGGCATTTGTAAGGCCATGGGCTACTTGGGACGTTCCTCCTAAGAGTTGGGTCCTATTTCTATTCGCCATGCCTACTCCAGAACCTTGGAGTGGCGAAGAGGCACTCACTAAAGTGTCTGAAAAAGTGGACGCAGCATTCGTCAGGCTAGCCAAGTCAGAAGTTGGCATGCCATAGAGTGACATAAATCCTGGGGGAACAAAAGGCCTTGTGCCTAAATTTCCCCTTGGTGGGGGAGTTCCCAAAGGCGCTCTGGGGCCTGTGAACGGAGGTAATGGCCCCGTTGCTGTGACCGTCACTGCTGGTGTCGAACCAGCAGTTGTCGCTTCACTTACGGTCGAGATAACCGTTGCTCCCACATTCGTTTGTGGGATTTCATTATTGTTTGGCGGATTCGCCATCTCTTCCCTTCTTCTGGCAGTATTGTTATCGTTAGTGTATATTCTACCACTTCTCAATAACATGCAACACTCCTCGAAAAGATGAGATTATTTTCAACAATCAACACACTGTCCCACCGGGTGTGCCAATTTGTTTACCGTGGTTATTGGTAAACAACGGCTGATCCTCCAAATGGTTACTTATTTGGTTACTCGCAGGATCGATCAGATTGATCCTAGGACATAGGTTGATTTTGAAGTTTTGATTAAATTGGATATTGGTTAAGTGACAATAAAATAAAGAGGCTTTAAGTAAATTGCATGAAGAAGTACTTTGATAAAATAAAGAAGGCTTTAAATGAAGGGCTTCGACAGGAAAGTAAAGAAGAAAGCAAGTAAATTTCTGGAAAAGTAAATGACTTTGATTAATAAAGTTGGTGTTTCACACATACATTTCTCAACAATTCTTTCTCACACGTTGGGTACTCGAATCTATATGAGTGACTTTGTATATTATTGTGAACACACGCGAGAAACTGCGTGACTACTACTATTTATACTAGAACATCCCAAGTAACCGTCGGGCAGTTACACTGCTTCGAGATGATTCCACTTGGCACGTCCTCAACGTTCGACGCTCCAGATCTTTGCACGTTGCACTTGGTAACGGCTGGAAACCGTTTTCCCTCCAAACGCTTGAATTTCAAACCGTTCCACTCTGAACCATCGAACACCTTCGTCGAGAAGCATCTTCGACGAGAAACACCTTCGACGTCGAAGGCAACCAACTTCTCCCTTGGAAGAAATCTTCTAAGTACCTTGCCATCTTTCGATGGGCATTTCGACAGACTCAGCTGATCGAAAACAACCTTCAGCTTTAATGGCTGACATTAATGAAACAAGGGTGTCGAATTTAAGAGCCAACAATAAGGATGCAAGTCCTTATAAAGGCGCAACAGTGGGCTTGGGCTGAAAAACAAATATTTCAATCCCATGAATATTTCCATGAAAACAGGCCAAGATATAATCCATAAGGATAATACAAATAGAAAAATATTCCTCTATATTTTTCACAAACTATGAGTCACAAATCCTGAATAATGGCACGCATAAAAACATGAAACAGATTTGAAGTCATGTTCAGATCAGGAGGCATATGTCAAGACATCAGCTTTGACATCATTCAAAACCAGCTTGCTTCAAATGTCAAGACATTTAGCAAAATATTATCAAGTCAGTGTTTTACCAAAATTGCTGCCAACAAACACTTACACCAAGCACTATGGGCTTGCAACACATCACCCAAGGAAGCAACTAATTCCACGCCTTTTCACCAGACGTTTAGAGACGATGCAGTGCTACCTGCATAAATATGCTTACAGTCTGTGAGAAACCAAAGGAAAAATGAAATTTCATCTAACCATTTCTGGAACATGATGATTGATGAGTTAGTCGACTTAGACGAAGAAAGGTTACGTGATTGGGATGTCTTGATGAGACAAAAGAAGAAGTGGTTGAAGCCTACAACAAGAAGGTTAAGGCCAAATCTTTTTCTGTTGAAGATTATGTTTGGAAGGTAATATTACCCCTCGAACAAGAAAGACAAAACTTTGGGGAAATGGTCACCAAATTGGGAAGGACCTTTCAAACTTAACCAGGTATTTCTCAATAATATGTATAAAATTATGGAGTTAGGTCCTAACAATCAAATTATAAGAATAAATGGGAAATACTTGAAAATGTATAGGCATGTGCTTCAGGAAATCATTATACCAAAGGGAAAATAACATTGAGTTGGACAAAATGGCAAAATTACAAAAATGCCAAAGTTGGAAACATTACATAAGGCCAAAAAACATAAATGTTATTACAAGAAATATAAAAAGGAGCTAAGCCTCAAATGTTTGGTTTAGTTCATCAAAATGTGCTTTCATGCACTCGAGGTTCCTGCCATTTTGAAAATCTTGAGCTTTCAACTGCTCCACTTCTTTTTCCAGTCCACATGCAACTTTTGCATGCTCGATGTCCAAGTTCACTTTGTCAACCATCTTTTGAACGAGGGTGTCCCAATCATAAGTGTTTATGGCATCCCTTTTCTTCTTCTCTTCTTCGAGATCCTTCTGCAACCAGTTGAGTTGGTGGTTCTAGAATAAAATGTCATCATCGGGGGAGGCTAACTTGTCTTTTTCAACAATTTTGGATTCCCAATGAGCAATCCTTTGTTGAGACTGAGATACTAAATGTCGTTATTGAGCTAAAGAGCCAGACTTACCTTTGACACAACTCACAGAGTCTTTCTTAAGTTTTCCAGTTTGAATAGTGTGATTTAGAAGGAGATCCAGATATAGTACAATAGCAAAAATGTAAGTTGAACCTCTGGTCGACTCAATAGTGACACCAACTCTTGAAGCTCAGCGAGAGCATGGTGATTATTGAAGAACACCTCTAGAAAGTCCATATCAACCATTTTTTGACTTCATTGGCTTAAATAACTCATCTAAGTTGGAGTCTAAGGGTGCTTTAGGAGAAGCGGGAGAAACATTATCAAGATCCTCATATGAGTCGACTAAGCGCTTAAAAAGCTCGATTCGATTCTCTTGCTGCTTTGCGCCTGAACCTGGTAGATTGGTAGTTGATGTATAAGCATGGAGGTTCATATGGCCATCCAGAATCTCATAAATATTGGCCTATGAGTCAGGATCAGGTGATGAATACGTATGTTTTTGCCTATCCTTGAGAGTAGAAGGCCCATACGGACCTTAGAAAACAGAAATATCCTCCTGGGTAGGGAGTACCTCTTCAAAAAAAGTGACCAAGAGTTCCAAGCGCATGCTCATATACTAGATTTAAACCTTCTCTACAGTGGTTACCAAATCCCTTTTCATCAGTTTTTCCACCTAGTCGATCACAAAATTACAATCTTTAGTAGATAGCAAGGTGGTAGGTTCATGAGTGGTATACTTGATGCTGGAAATATCACCATTGGAGCGAGAAGTAGAACGAGAGATGTCTGAGCTAGGGGCATCACCAAGATTGATACCTAGAACCTTCTTAAAGAAATAAATGACTTATGGCATGAACTAAAACAAACAGACATGAGGTAACTAGAGTATCAGATTACCTGAACAACAAATGGAGATGGGTCAGAGGCCACATGAGTGTAGCTCGGAATAGACTGAGTGGGAACAATTTTGGTCTTTTTCTTCTTCAATTTGGAATGATCAACATTCTCTTCCTCTAATATGTCAAGGGAAATGAAGGACTCAAGCCTGAGACTCTTCTTACTTTTCTTCTTCCGACGACCAGAAGACTCTGAAAGGGTGTTGTCCTGGAAGGGTTTGAGTGCAGTATAACCTATCACTGTCATGACTTTGGATTTCTTAGTAAGGGTGTAGAGGAGAAATTAAAGATTCATCCTTATTGCAAAATTCGGACTCTTTATGTGGGGATTAATGTGAACAACAAATATCAGACCAAGGAATAAGGTTAAACAGGAAAAAAAGAACTAAAAGCGGATACAAAACCAGAGTTTCCCAACTAGGTGAGATATCGAAGTTTGTTTGTCCCACATCTGGTTTCCTAGAAGTGTAATCATTAGAAGAGTCTAAGGGCTTTGTCTAACCCTAATGGGAAATCATAGTCGAATTTCATACAAGTAAAAGAGATTATCTAAAAGGAACTATGAATTTTGACCTTACCCGTGAAGCTCTTTAAGTAATTCTGGAATCTCTCCTGAAGCGGTGGCTTCTTGAGGAATGTCTTATAGGAGGTTCAGATGTACCTAAAAACAAACTAAGGGGCACACGTTAGAGGTTGTATGCAAGAACAACATATTATGACTGGGGAATTCGTTGAGAAGGTATACCTTGACTTGTGTTGTCTTTTTCCAATTGAAAGGCGAAAGCCTTAGATATGCGCTTTGAGGTGTGCCGGGGAGACGCCACCTTATTATAATAAGAACTTCACCAGTCTTCAAACTATCTCGTGCAGTAGAAAGAGAGAGAGAGAGAGAGAGAGTATTTGAAAGATGGTAGATAAAGGGGCTTATCCTGGAAAAATTCAATACAGGCCGATATAGTCGCTTACTTCATTTCATCGGTGGAAATAAATAAATTATGAAACTCAAGGACTAGAGGTTTTGGAAATAATTGTCTTTGGCCAAATTTTTTATCCTCAAAGTTAGATTGATATGCGCCAAGACATATCCTTGTTTTCTTGGTGGTAAGTCCATAGAGCGTAGTACGAAAACATTCTAGAAGGATGCCATGAATAGCCTTTTCCCCTTTGACGGTGGGATGAGGAAATGGCTCACGAAACCATGCTAGGCCACACTGTCGAGTAGCAAACATTTTTATAGTTATATCAAAAGTTTTCCAGTGGTAAAACATATAGAAGTATTTCTTGAAGACTTCTCTCAGCACGGTTTTACCTTCGTCAGGGGTAAATTGAGCAAGTCGTGTACCCTCTGTTAGACTATGACAAGTTATCTAGAGGGGGTTGAATAAATCCCCAATTAAAAAATTTCCTTTCAAAATGGATACTTAAAAAATTATTTGAAAAACAATGTTGAGCGGAAGATTTTTGGCCTAGATCAAAATAATAGTCTAAACAAACTTAGTTTTCCAAAACTCGGATACGCACAAGTCATATGGAGTTAAGATAATGGTAAAATAAATCAACATAATAATATATTAATTAATAGTTTAGAATCAAACATAATGGTTTCCTATTTCTAATGAAATCATATTAAAAAATATAACTTGATAATTTATCGAACATGTGGCGTGCAATCAATTTTTTAGAATTTTCTTTGAGCTTCGTTTATATGAAAAATCACTTACAATCAAAGTGATTATAAGCTAATCAACAAAACAATTTAAACTTTAACAATCAAAGATAAATTTTATACGGATCGATAAATCAAACAACACATTCAACAAATTACATATAGAGAGTAAATGAGAGTAAGAGATAGAACGTTGCAACTTGTCAAACACTTGATGTGCGTTCGAATTTTCATAATTTTTATTTGATTTGTGTTGATATAGAAACCACTTATAATTAAATTTATTATAAGCTAATCAATGCACCACTTTAAACAAAACAATTATAGAAAAATTCTTGCAAGTCAATCAATTAATGATATTCGACAAATTACGTAATGAAAACAAAATCAAGTAAAGAGATAATAGAGAGAAACACAAGGATTTGTTTACATAGTTCCCCACTTTCATCCTCACATTTAGGTACGTCTCCGCCAAATTCTAATGTAGAATTAGGATACTTTCTTACTTTGCAAAAGTATGATTACAAGAGAAGTGTTCAAGAGCAACCCTAAAAACCCTAACCGTTTGATGTTGATTCAACCCCATATCTTCTTTTTATCTTCTACAAGACCAAAACACAATATAAGCCAATAGATTATTCAGATATTGCTACTCCTTTGTGTACTTTATCTCCAAAGCTTTTGCGTACCATCAATTGCACCTATTGCAACACAAGACTTCAATTTGATTCATTATTCTCGTGCTACTTCCTTTTCATTCTTTATCTCCAAAGTTACTTTGATATATTTATCTCTAAAGGCTTTCACTAGGCTGCAATCCTCTCTTGAATGTCTTGCACGAAAACCCCCAAATCAACCAATGATATTGGAGGATAAACCTGCGGCTTTTCTGGATGAAGATCCCTGTAATTCTCAACCCAATATTCTCGGCTACACAAGAACCTAATTGGACGTTATAAAACCTCGTCTAAATGGAACCATAACGAAAGATTGTTATGTGTGATTGTTTGGGTGTATGCATAGGTTAAAGGTTGAAGATGAAAAGAAAATGCAGGATATTTTTATGGTATCATCAAGTTGGAATGATGCATGAATAATATATTTATAGTTGGGAACTTTTTAGGCAAAATCGGGAAGTTTCAGAATGAAAAAATATGCAAAAATGACCCATAAAATAGTATGAGTCAGCCTGAAAAGCTCTATGAGCCGGCCTGAACAAGACAGACGAAACTTCTTATTTAGGACTGTTGTACCCCAAAATTTTCCCTCTCATTTTTCAAGGCATTTCTCACAAGGATTCTCAAGGTTCAAGCTTTCACAAGTACAATTGGATTTTCCAGTACCAAGTTGAAAAGGAAACTGTCAAAAAAGGAGGAAAACAGATAAAAATAACCTTTTGACAAAATTGGAGAAAAACAAGTCCTTTCGGTTCAACTCATTCGATTAGCCTTTTGGCCTCTTTCAATGCAGGATTTGGTTGCATCCTTCGACTGGGTGTTGGCCTCTGGCACGCTGGCTTTGATTTACAAGGCAGGAGTTTCCTACATGCCACCTTCGATTGCATCTCTGGCCTCACTGGGTTCACAATGCCATGACTGCCTATATGATTGTTTCGTGTGGATGTTGATGCTTGCGTGCCTATACAAACTTTCCCTCCATGCTTGCCTTGACTCACAAAGTAATGACTAGTTACATGCAAACTTTCGTTTGAGCCACAAATTCTTTCTTGCGTGCAAAAGGCTTCCCCCATGCTAGCATGCACAAGGTACAAAGTCTCCTATAGCTTCCTTCGATTCTAAGGTAAAAAAGCTCCCTTTTGGAATCCTTTGATTTGCACTTTTTTGCCTCCTGTATGCCTCTTTCGAATCTGGACATTTTTGCATCCTGCATGCCTCTTTCATTTGGTCATGTGGCTCCTTTCATGCAAGTCTTTGTTTGATCATTGACCTTTTTTGTGCTTACTTGGAGTCACAAAGTTTAGACCTCTTGCATGCAGGCTTAGATAGGACATTGACTATGTTTATACTAGCTTCGAATGGACAACATTTCTCTTTAGTATGCTGCATTTCCATCCTTGACAAACTTTAGCACACATGGTTGATGCCCCTTCAAAAGACATATAGTGGTAGATTTGAAGGGAATACATATGAGTCCCTGTCGAAGGGTATACCTTACTAGTCCATTCGAAGGACACATTTGGCCCTTTTCAAAGAAGCATACATGATCCATTCAAGGGACACGTCTGGGCATCCCATTCGAAGAACATGCTTGCTGGCCCATTCGAAGGATTTATAAAGCCCACCTTATGGCATGTTTTGCTGACCCATCCAAGGGTCACACTTTTGGCTCCCTCGAAGGATACACAAAAGTAACCCATTTGAAGGACACTTGTTGGAGGAAAATAAAACAATATGTTTGGAAGAAGAATCTGGTCGAAGGAGGGTCAAAACGAAAGGATGAAATATTCAAAGATGCTTGCTTCCAAGTTCAGGCATGGTATACTGGCCAAAGTTGCTGCACAGTAGTCCTGAAACACTGCCCCATTCTTACACTAAAATAGCATACAAGCACTGTCCCTCGAAGGCTGCAAAGAGAAGTTTACTTAAATTGTTCAAATTATTTTGTTATCCCTCCAAAAGCTTCATCCAGCTTTGCCTATAAATAAGAGGCTCCAACACATGTTTAAGGGGAACCTTTTGGCCATAGGAACGAATCTTCAAAAATTCTCAAACATCATCAAACTCTCAAACACTTAAACACTCATCAAACACAAACCCAGAATTCAAACATTTGTCCCCTTCGAATCTGAAATATTCCCCACCTTGTTACCCTCTGAATCCAGTAGAAAGAACATTACACTTGTTTCTTCTCATTCGAATCTAGCCTTAGAGAGGTCACCTTCGTTTCCTCCCTTCGAATCCAGAAGTGCTCAAGGCAACCACTCAAGGTCCAGCACACGCTTCAGCCTCAAACAAGGTAAGTCATTCTTAACCTTGAATCCTTCATTTCCAGCATAACATGTAAATAAACTTCCTTTTTCGTTTCAAACATGTACATAGTATTTATTTCCTTTTCGTTTCCACCCTTTTAGTTTGTTTATTTCCTCTCCTTTTGGTTTTGTCCTTTGGTTTGTTACAAATTCTTTAAGAACTAACCTGGCCCTAAGGTAATGCTAGCATGGCCTTAGGCCATGTTGCTATTTAATATCTCAAACGAAAGAAACAGGAGACAGAGTATGAAATGAAGCCTCAGGCTTCCTTACTGACTCCAAGCCCAATCGAAGGAGGCAGAAAGTCAGATTGCGTCTTGCACTGATCTCAGGCCCAGTCGAAAGGCACACCCACACTGATTCCAACCTCCAGTCGAAAGAGGCAGAAAGGCAGAATCGAAGGCTGCATGCATCTCATGCCTCAGATTAAGCCTAAATTTAAGGTCATGACCTCACTGTCTCCAGGCCCAAATCAAAAAGAGCCAAAGAAGAAGAATCAAATAGTTCTTCTACCTGAATCGAAAGAGCCCTTTTTCCCTCTTTATTTTATTTATTTTGCCTTTATATTTTCATGCTATTCAATATGGTTGTAATAGTGTAGAATTTTATCTTTCTGCATTTTATTACTTTTGTATGATTGTTAGTAAAATAGGGTATGTATGGCAAGATAAAAACAATAAGTAGACAACCCCTAATCAAAGACTAAATGCATGCAAATCAAACACACTATTCACACATGCACCTTTAAGGTAATCTCACTTGTTGCCTCTGAGAAATAGTCATGTACCTCGAATATGGGCGTTTTAGCAAAGACCCTCGATAAAAGATCGTAGTCCCTCGATGACCCTCAATGTTGCCTTCGGTAAACGATATAGTCCCTAAACGACATTGATAAAACATCCCATAGGTTTCCTTCTATGACTATACAAACGTCCCACGCCCGTCCCTTCACATCCAATGATGGGGCTTCTTACCAAATCAATGGTAAGATAGTAAAATCTAAAGGAGGAGGAAAAGAACACTAAGACCTTTTGAGTAGGTAGGATGATCCTAGTTGCTTGCTTGCTCACAATAAAAAACATTTCATACACCCACCTCTCATTTTAAAACATTTTTAAAAGACAAAGCACTTTGTACGCGTTCTTATAGAAATGAGAACCATTTCAAAGATACCTTTTCAAAATCACTTTCAAAAAACACATTCCACAAACACCTCTTTGAACTATTTTCAAAACAACACTTTGTACGCGTTCTTATAGAGACGAGAACCATTACAAAGACGCTTTTCGAAATACTTTCAAGACTCATACCATAAGCACATTTTTCAAACAAAAGCAAGCGATCTAGCAAGAAACTAAGAGCCCGTAGATAACTACGGATGAAAAGGGTGCTAACACCTTCCCTTTTCATAACCTACCCCCCGAACTCAAGAAAACAATCAAAGGTATTTCCTATTATTTTCAACCTTTCCTTATTGGATAAAAGAAAAGTAGGTGGCGACTCTTGTTATCCACAACAATTGCGATCAAACACAAAACACCCAAGTCAGTTCTCCCACCGTGTTACAGAACTAGAGACTCTGCTGGGGAAATTATACTTAAAAGTGGGGTTACCTTAGGGCTAGATCACCTTTAATTGCTTTCCTTGTTTGACTTGCTTGATTTATATTATGGTTCCTTGTTTGGGTTTGTTTTGATCCTCCGTCCGGATCTGGGGCACATTTTAGGTAAGTAGCAATAGATTGTGGAAACTGTGTGGGATATACCGACATGGTTGAAGCAATGGCTACATTAGTGTGACACATTTGTTGGTACCGGTAGCCCTTGGGTAGTCAAGGACAATACGGGACCGCTGTGTGGTGTCATGAAGCACTAACTGACCTTAGAACTTTAATTGAACAACTTGGCCATTATGAAGTAGTGAGATAGCCGAATTTGGTGCAGTCCAAAGTTGGTTGATACTCGATGCTACGCTCATTGAGACCGGACTTTCAGGATATTTCGGTCGCCACTAAAGAGGCTTGTGCTGAAACAATGTCCGATGAAGAAAGATCAGTGATATTAAGATCCCCTAGAACCCGTTTACTTTCTAGGACAGGTTGAGCCAACTAAACTTCAAGAGGATACTTACCTATCAAGATTCATTCAAGCATAAACCTAAGGACTTGTCTGCTTTGTGTATATGGCTATTTGTACATAACAACTTACCTGCTTTGCATACTTGTGCATAACATCATGACATCATACTATAGCATTTTCAATAACCATTTCAAGGATCTCAAGGGCCTATGATGCAGGGTCACGTTGAACCAGACGTCTATCAAGGGGAAAGATAATTTATTTTTCTCTAACCAAACATTGTCAAAAGACCAAAGTACAACAAACTTGAGTCAGGGGCTACAACCCACTTGACATGGTGAGCTTGATTCTCGTGGAAGGACATCCACCGATACGAAGTTCTCCAATCAAAGCTATTGATTAAAATTCAACTTCTGACATCTTCTTGTGTTTACTCCGCGAGATCCTTGAAAACATTGCATTCACATACCTTGCATCATATCATGACAGGTTTCTCCCACACAAGTCTCCTTATCTTCCTACTGTTTATTTCAGTAAGATGGATATGGAACAGACGTTGAAGGATCTCCAAGCTTAGAACGCCCAGTTCCAACAGATGCTCATGAATTTATCCAAGGGGCAGGAAGATCTGAAAATGATCTTTATCAAAGAGAGTAAGGAAGAAGAAGAAGGTTGTCACCATCAACATAGGAAGAAGGTTCAAGGGGCCTGTCCAGCTAACTCAAAAAGAAGATACTTCTTCTGAGGAAGAAGACAATCAAGAAGAGGAAGCTAGAAGCACTAGAGCTAACCAAGCTATTGACGACGAAGACTATCCACCAGCAGATGAAAGATACAAGCAGCTTAAAGAAAGATTAAAGGCTGTAGAGATCCAAGTTATGCATGTCTTGGACCTTGGAGACTTGGGTTTGGTTCCTGGCATGGCCATTCCCTACAAATTCAAGATCCCTGCTTTTGCCAAGTATGATGGAGTCTCTTGCCCGAAACTCTATCTAAGATCTTACGTGCGTAGGATTCAACTACACACTACTAACCAAAAGATCTGGGTCCATTTCTTCCAAGAGAGTCTAGCTGGAACTCAACTTGCATGGTTCTATCAATTGGAGAGTTCCAGCATCTACACTTGGGAAGATCTAACTGCTGCTTTATACGAGCAGTACCAATACAACACTGATCTCGCACCGACTCGTGTGCAGTTACAAAATATGACCATGGGTTCTGTTGTAACCCAAAATTTTCCCTCTCATATTTCTCAAAACATTGCAAGAAAAATCTCCAAGTGGCTCAAGATTGCTCAAGAGTTGGACAGTCAAGCTATCTCCTAAGGCAGGCAACCCCAAATTAGGGTTTTGTGTTGCATCAAGATCCTTGAGTCCAAATGACCTCAAGTGCTCCCCAATGTCCTAATATGTTCTCAAGGTCATCCATTTCAAGTTTCAAGCCTTGCAAAGGAAGTTTGCTCAGTCAATTGCTCAAAGGGTCCAAAAATCGACTGTGTTAGGGCAAAAGTCAACTGTGACCTATAAACAGTCAAACTTCAAGATTTTTTGTCAACATTCTCATTTTGAAGGACATTTCATCATTTGATAAAGGGTTGATCATGATTCATCAAGGATTGCTCAAAATTCATCAAGACTCAAAACTTGCTAAATTAGGGTTTTGCAGGAAAAGTCAACTCAACTTTGACCAAGCATAACTTTCTCATACTTTATGAGAAATGACCCATCCAAAGCTCATTTTGAATAGGATGAAATTTACTACAATCCATCTTCATACCACAAGATAAAAAAATGTACTCACAAGAAGTTATAAATTTGGACATTATAGGTCATTTTTGAAAGTCAACAAAAACACCTTTTTTCCAAAGCTTATAACTTGAGCATGGAATATAAAAATGAGATGTGACCAAAAGAGTTGGTTAGAGGACATCTCAATATTTCTAAAAAGTCCAGGAACACCTCCAAAAGTTCAAAATTGAAGAAGTTATGCATTGTTGAAGTTGGACTTTTTTGCAAAATTGCCAAAAGTCAACTATCCCTAAAACTTCAAATTTTGTCAAATGGGCCCATTCTTTTCCACTTGATTTGATCTTGCATCATTGTCCACGTGTCCTAGCTTCAGCCATGAGCCCATATCTTATTTTTATTATTTAATTTGATTTTTAATTGAATTTATTCACTTTAAATCAAATAAAATCATATAAAATCAAAAGTATTTATAACTCATGATTTTTTGGTGGCTTTAGGCTTTGAATACATCTATTATGTGAATCAAATTCGCATCAAGTGCATTGGTTACAAGAAGATATGATTTAGGCCAAATTTGGAAGGTTGTAATGGTGGAATCAAATCCAATTCATGAGCATTGATATGGAGAGATTTGTACCAAGTTTCTTACCCTAATGCAATATACATTACATAAGGAAGGAAAAGGTACGAAAATATAGGTGATAGGTTGTAAGAACAAGCAGAACCAAGTTTGAAAAAAGTGACAAAAAGTTGAAATTCGAAATCATAGCAAGAGAGGTTTTCAGAAGCCAAAAGCTATCCCAATCGATTCCTGGGTGTTCACTCAACCTTCTTGGATCAAAAGCACGCATTTTCCAACCTCCTAGAGTGCTGTAAGTGTCACGCGATCCCCTTTTGTACATGGTTTCGTATTTCAAAAATTATGCATTGTTACAATGAATTAATGACATATTTGTAATCACCAGATCATTTCCAAGCATTTTGCATTATTTGATTTCATTTATATGCTCTGTGGCGCAAAACACCATTGTTAGGGTTTTGCTTATTGTTTTAGGGTTTTTTGTTTCAGGTAAAATTGGCCTTAATGATGGCTATGGACGTGACCGGGAGAGGAAGACGAATGCAACCATGGTCTTGGGAGGAATTTATATAGCCTGAGTTGAATTTTAGGAATGGCCTATGCTTTTAGCTGCGGATTCAAATCCGCAGGTAACTTTGTTACAGGCCTGAGGACAGGGACGAGATCGTGTCCTCCTCTGATTGGCCCTTTTCAAATTTTCGCGCATTTTTTTTATTTGCTGGCATATTAACGTATTTTAACATATTATGTTTTGTTTGTATTTTATTAACAATTGAAGCGAAGTGCCCCAGTGGTTAGCGTGTCTATTTCCAAGGCGTTGATGGCTGGAGGTCAGGGGTTCGATCCCTGCCTCCAGCGCTTTGCATTTTCCTTTGTTTTTTCATACAATCAGGTGCAAATCTAGGCTTGCAGCTCACCATGTGCCTTCACACGTCCAACAACCAGATGGCCGAAGGCCAGATCTGGTGATCCAGGTTGATGGTCCACCATGGAGTCAAGTCAACATGCGCGCAGGGGATCTCAGAAGTCAAACAAGGCCAGCGCCTAGTGGGCCTCAGATTGCTTCTCAAACCACCCTTTTCAGGCCCAAACCCCCTATCTCTCTCTATTTTATTTATTTTGTTTTAATTATTTATTTATTATTTCATTTAATCATTAACCAATCAAAAATTCTTTTTTTCTATAAAATTAAAACCAAAAAATATTTTTCTTTATTAAATTAAATTTTAGTATTTTATATTATTATTAACAAATCTATTAATTAATTTATGCTATTAATTAGAAATAACTTTAATATATTTTTTGTAAATAATTAAAAATAATTAGATTTAATTAGGTTTTTACTAACATCAATTAATTTTATTTTTCTTTCTTAAAATACCAAAAATCCAAAAAAAAATAATTTATTTTCATTAATTAATTAATTTAATTTAATTTAATTTAATAATTAACTTAGGTAATTTCTTTCTTAATTCAAAAACAACCAAAAAAATCTTTTCTTTAACAAAAGGGGTCAAAACCCTAAACTCGCACTCGATTTAATTTTCCGCACGCGATCTATTTATTCAATATTGTACTTGTTCCCAGAATGTAATAGATAATTAGGACCATTTAATTATTTTATCGCTTTATTTATTTTTATGCATTTAAGTTTCAAAGGGTTGCTTTTTGAAACCACCGGCAGAAAACACAGAGCCGCCACCGAACTTTATTTATCCCGAAGGAAGGGGAAATATCGATAAAACCACAAGGGAATGGATAAGATGGTCTTGCGACCAAGAGAAAGGGTAAGGGAGTCGGTTATGCGAGGGGAAGGTATTAGCACCCCTCACATCCGTTGTACTCAACGGGATCCATTTTGTTTGTTTGTCTTAAAGGGTGGGTTTATCTACAACTATGCTTGCTTAAGGGGAAATGAAAGGTTTTTGATTATTGCGTTCGTAAGGGTTTCGCGACCCTTTTCCTACGTATCCAATGAAGGAATCAGAACACCTTAGTTCCTCTAGAAAAAGGTTGGTTTGTTTGTGTTTTTTAGTGGGCGATGTTAACGCCCGCATTCTAACAATAGGCACGGCCGGTATCGCAGTAGAACGGAGATAACATGCCCTTTGGGGAAGTTTTGATTTGTTGAGTGTTTTGCGAGTTTTAAAAATAAATTCAAGTAATGATTAAAAGAGTGTTTTTGGATTTTTTGGTTTGTTTACTTGTTGATTTTATCTTGCCATACACGCCTAATTACTACCATTTGTACAAAGTAAATAAAATGCAGAAAGATAAAATCCTACGCTATTACAACCATATCAAAAGGCATAAAAAATATGAAGGAAAAAAATAAGATAAAAGTAAGAAAAATGAGTGTCTTTCGACCCAGGCAGTAGCACCCTTCGACTTGTATTTTGTTGGCCTCCTTCGATTGGGGCTAGCACCAGTGAGGTTATGGCCTTCGATTAGGGGTTGGCACCAGTGAGGTTCTGTCCTTCAATTGGCCTGGAAGTCAGTGTATGGCGAAGCCTTCTGGTTCTGCCTTGTTGCCTTGTTGTCTTCTTCGACTGGAGGTTGAAAGCAGTGAGGGAATGCCTTTCGACTGAGCCTGGAAGTCAGTGAAGGCATACTTTTCGTTTGGGCCTAGAAGTCAACATGGTTTTCCTCCTGGTTGTCTCTTTTGTTTGACCTGGAGAAAGAGGGTAGAAGCCAGAAGCTTCGTTTCCTATTTCCTGTTTCCTGTTTCTTTCATTTCAAGAATTAAATGGAAACATGGCCTGAGGCCATGCTAGTATTTGTCTTGTAAACAGTTTAATAGTTAAAGCAAGTTCAGGTAAACAGAAATCAAAACGAAAAGCTTAGCTCTAAAAAATATGTTAAAAAGGGTGGAAACGAAAGGAACAATGGTATGTACATGTTTCAAACGAAAGGGAAAGTTACTATGCTATGGAACGAAAAGTTCAAAGGTAAGAATAACTTACCTTACTTCAGGCCTTGAGTGGATGTGGGTTTCGAACTTGAACTGCTACCTGGACATTTCTGGAATTCGAAGAGTAGTCACAGGGGGTTCGCTTTTGGTTCGAAGAGTTGTCACAGAAGGTTGTCTTTGAGCTTGAGCAAACTTTTATATGTGGGGTGTTCTTCAGAATCGAAAGAGGTGAGTGTTTGGGATTCTGGGTTTTTTTGATTTCTCAAGTGTTGATGAACTTGAGAGTTTTGTTGTGTTTGAGAAAATTTGGGGGATTCGTTCCTCTGGTCCAAAGATCCTCCCTTAAACATGTGTTGGAGCCTCTTATTTATAGGCAAAGTTGGTTGAAGTTTTTGGAGGGAAAACAAAATAATTTGAACAATTTGAGTAAACTGCTCTTTGTAGCCTTCGAGGGACAGTGCTTGTATGCTATTTCAGTGCAAGAATGGGGCAGTGTTTCAGGACTGCTGTGCAACAATTTTGGCCAGTTTTGTAGCAGGTTTTTCTGTTTTGTTTTGGCATCTTACAGCAGGCATTGGAGCAGCAACAACAGATGTTTGGAGTGTTGTATTTGGCTATTTTGGACTGAAGTACCTTTTATTGAAAAAAAGGGTACATAGTTTTTTGCCACTTTATCCAAGAATGGTATTATCCCATGAATAAACCTTCGAACCCTTAGGAAATGTACCAGAAACTTATGTAAGCCTCTGATTATGTAAAGATTTGGAAGTAGCTTAGCATTGAAAATGAGACTTGGTCTTGAGTCGAATGCAAGAATGAGATCGAAACACACTTGTTCGAAGGAAGCCTTTCCCTCAGTAGAAGCTTGTGGTCGAAACAAGCTAATGCCCAGTCGAAGCTTGTATCGAAGGAAACATACTGTCAAATCGAAAGCTCATGCTCGAAGGAAGCACATTGCCCAATCGAAGCATATGGATCGAAACAAACATAAAGGGAGTCATTGCCTTATGTCCTTTTAGCATGAGGTAAGTTCCTGGCTTCTGAATTGAAGGGCGATTTTTCAAGGGAAGCAAGAACTTAGTTAAATCTTGTATGAAGATACCTCTTGGCTCAAACAAAACTTGTATGAAGCAAAGTATGCAAGAGGCCCTTGGTGCAAGTGTATTCGAAAGATGCATAGAGATGGTTACTTTGTCCCATCGAAACTTGTCCAAACGAAGCAAGCATGCAGGAAGCAAACTTGTCCAGATCGAAGTAGGCTTGTAGGCAGTAAACTTGTCCAAATCGAAGTAGGCTTGCAGGCAGCAAACTTGTCCAGTCGAAGCAGGTTTGTAGGCAGTAAACTTGTCCAAATCGAAGTAGGCTTGCATGCAGCAAACTTGACCAGTCGAAGCAGGTTTGTAGGCAGTAAACTTGTCCAGTCGAAGCAGGCTTGTAGGCAGTAAACTTGTCCAGTCGAAGCAGGCTTGTAGGCAGTAAACTTGTCCAAATCGAAGTAGGCTTGCAGGCAGCAAACTTGTCCAGTCGAAGTAGGCTTGCAGGCAGCACGCTTGGTGAATCGAAAATGTTTCTTTGCAGGGGGCATGTGTGGCCAACATGTCATGGCCTGTGATTGCAAGCATGTAGGCAGCACACTTGTCCAAGTCGAAGTAGACTAAATCGAAGGAGGTTTCAAATCCAAACGAAGGATGTACCTAAACTTGCATTCGAAGGAGGCTTTAAGTTCAAAATGAAGGACATGCCCAAGTTGCATTCGAAGGAGGCTAAGAGTCAATCGAAGGGTGCTGAATCGAAGTTGCATTCGAAGGAGGCCAAGAGTCAATCGAAGGATGCTGAATCGAAGGAGATTTGTTTTCCTCCAAATTTGTCAAAATAATATTTTTATCTGTTTTCTCTCTCTTTGACAGTTTCCTTTTAATTTTGGTACTGGAAGATCCCAATGCACTTGTGCAAACTTAAACCCTGAGAATCCTTGTGAGAAAGGCCTAATACACTGAGCTTTGAGCCACCCTCGAGGCAGACGACATAAAAATCTTCACAGAAACCAAAAACTCGAAACCCTAGCATCTTGACCAGCACACATAGGGAAATAAATCCTAATCCAGGCTCTAATAGAATTGAGAGAGAATCAACCTTGTAACGTGATGACAAAATTCGTTCCAAGAACCACTAATCGAGAACCAGATGCGCTTCCTTTTTACCTGATAAGAAAACCTTAAAACAAGATTAGACAAAAAGAGGGCGTAACCCTAATACTTCAAACCAAAGTGCCTGATTCCCTGAGATGCAGGATATGCAAATGACTGAATGATAAAATGATGCAAATGGAATGCAAAGTTTGAAGCCATACCAGAATAAAAGAGATAGGGCAAATTTGGGGTACGACAGCTGCCCCTATTTAATCGTCTTAAACCTGAAGGCGAGATTGGCGTCAGCCTTTCGAGAGTTCAAGGTGGAAGATGATTAAATACTAGGACCCGAAATTTGCCCTGGAGAGATGGTTTAAGTGTTATTCACTGGTGTGAATGTCTGCTTGGGGAAAGACAAACTGGTCTTCTGGTGGACTGGTCATGATGGATATAACATGGTTGAAAAAGGGTAGCTTGTACTGGGGTAACGGTGCCAATACAAGGTTCTTGAGGGAGTAGGCGGTAAAGTGACTGAAAGGATATGGTTGACGATGTCGTGATGACTGAACGTAAGAATTACTTGACAAAATGATAACTTAAATGCAATGAGTAGAACTTGATGACGACAGAGAATCTATCAAGCGGTATTTTACGACCCAAAAAGAAAGGTAAAGATAATGAGTAAAGATCGGCGTATGATCTATGACCCAAGAGAAAGGTAAAGTGAGAGTAAGACCTACGGGCGACCTACAACCCTAAAAAAAGATAACGTGAGGGTAAGACCTACGAGCGACCTACGACCCTATAAAAGATAATGTGATGGTAAGATCTACGGACGATCTACGGCCTTAGAAAAAAGATGATGCTATGGTAAGATCTACGGACGATCTACGACCTTAAAGAGATAAAGCAATGGTAAGATCTACGGACGATCTACGACCCTAGAAAGATAAAGCGAAGGTAAGATCTACGGACGATCTACGACCCTAGAAAGATAAAGCGAAGGTAAGATCTACGGACGATCTACGACCTTAGAAAAAATATGATGAGTGGGTAAAGTCTACGGACGACCTACGACCCTAAAAAGATAAAGCGATGGTAAGATCTACGGACGATCTACGACCCTAGAAAGAGGATGAGAGGGTAAAGTCTATGGATGACCTACGGCCCTAGGAAGATAAAGCGACGGTAAGATCTACGGACGATCTACGACCCTAGAAAGATAAAGCGACGGTAAGATCTACGGACGATCTACGACCTTAGAAAAAAGATGATGAGTGGGTAAAGTCTACGGACGACCTACGACCCTAGGAAGATAAAGCGAAGGTAAGATCTATGGACGATCTACGACCCTAAGAGAAAATATGATGCTATGGTAAGATCTACGGACGATCTACGACCTTAAAGAGATAAAGCGATGGTAAGATCCACGGACGATCTACGACCCTAGAAAGAGGATGAGAGGGTAAAGTCTACGGACGACCTACGACCCTAGGAAGATAAAGCGACGGTAAGATCTACGGATGATCTACGACCCTAGAAAGATAAAGCGACGGTAAGATCTACGGATGATCTACGACCCTAGAAAGATAAAGCGACGGTAAGATCTACGGACGATCTACGACCTTAGGAAAAATATGATGCTATGGTAAGATCTACGGACGATCTACGACCTTAAAGAGATAAAGCGATGGTAAGATCTACGGATGATCTACGACCCTAGAAAGAGGATGAGAGGGTAAAGTCTACGGACGACCTACGACCCTAGAAAGAGGATGAGAGGGTAAAGTCTACGGACGACCTACGACCCTAAGAGAGATAAAGTGAGTATTGAGAGTTGGGGAGCATGACGTACTAACACCCTGGTTTATTTTAGTTGGTAGTGTAGTAACAGATGTTAACTGGGAATTATGAGGATGAAATTCTTTGTGAGGATGTTTTGTTGATTTGGGATTGATCTGGCTCATGCTTCATATGCATTTGAAGTGTGACATGATGATCTATGGATATGCTATGCGTTTGAGGATGCGATGCAGTATGTCGTGATGATTATTGTATGTAAAATGCCAAAACTCATTGGGATCCGTTGCTCGTCCTCTTGAGGTACCAATATGGACTGGTGCTTAAAATTTGAGAGAAAAGAGTTAGCCCTGCCGAGTTCACTGGGGATAAAATCTTGTTGAGGAGGAGTAGCTTGATCTGGCTTTCTTCACCTACTAGACTGCTTGTGAATGACTGAATAGAGACATGGATCTCATCAAATGCCCCAAGTTTTCTCTATTTCCAGGGAGGAAAGGGGTCCCGTTTGACTTTCCTTACTTCACGAACCACTTGGGGATTATGAGATGGACATTAGTGTCTTCAGATGCCCCGAGTTCACTTCATTGCTGGGGAGTCACGTGTTTAAACATCTACAGGGAATGATGATGATCCCGAGGATGTAAACTGAACCAAAGTGAACGTCATGAAGCTTTTAGCTTGATTGAATTTGTACGAATGACAGGAATTTGCTTGAATAGATTCCTAAGAGGGGAGGAGGAATGCCCCAGTCTGCCTCTGATCATGGATTCTCGTAGAAATTTGTCGAATCTCGACGTAACTGCCCCAGGTTGCACAAATTTTGAATAGGTTACTCGGCCTGAATCCCCCAGTTTGAAGTTTAAAGAGTTTTATCGACATGGTTGCTTCTGATTGACTAGAAAAATATGGAAGAGATTCATCGACGTGATAGCCTCTGATTGGCAGCTTGAGGGAATGCCCCAGAATAAGACCAATCTTTGTTTTTTGACAAGTTTCTGCAGCAATTCGTCCTTTCGAGATGACCGTGTTTTCAAATGATGCTCATCACGCAAGCTTACTTGATGTTCAAGCACTTATTTATATGCAACGAATGTTTGTCTAAGAATGATGATTCTAATGCAAATTATATGCTTGTCTTGAAGTTCAAAAACTTTTATTGAAATGATGTCGAAGCATCCGTTTTTTGTTTTTAAGAATAGGTGACGTGTTACCAAATCAAATTTTAGTACATCTCCGAGGAGTCAGGTTACCGTACTCTTGCTACAGTATTGCTTTTGAATTAACCCATGCTTCAGTTAGGACTTTCGAGGGTTGTAACGTGGCCTGGTTCACGGTTTTAGAAAAAAGGATTTAAGGCTCAAAATTATTTGGTGCCCACCCATTCTCCATGATGTTCTCCATTCCTATGTTCAGTTAACTCGATACGAGAACTCATCTCCTGAGAAGAGAGTTTGCGATGATTGAGGAACCACAATGGTTTCTAAGACCCGACAATCACTGGCTTCTTGGCGTCTGATCACTCGATCCTGTTCTTTGCTGAGGATTATTATTGTTTTTTTCTCGCTTTCCCTAATTTTTTTGTGGACAAATTCTTGATTTTGAAATTGTAGCCCAGCGGGATGCCCTGACTTTTGCCTAAGTCTCCTGTTTTTCAAGTTTTGACTTAACGGGGCTTTTTGTCTCTTTCTTTTTGAACAAGTTATTGATCTTCGCGCCATCTTCGATTTGTTGGAAATGGTTGTGGTTGTCTGAGTCCTAGATAGATGAAGAATAACTGTTGCGGTATTGTCATCTGTTGACCTCCTGATTGTGCAAGAGATACCCATCGGGATATCGTTCTCTTTGATGCATGTTGCTGGTAGGTGACGGTTTATCATTGTGGTGTTGACTTCTCCTAGCCCTTTGATGGATAACCATTGTTGTATCGCTAGGAACTCCCTCTTGACGAGTTCTGGATGCTCGATCGGATTAACTGAAATCTACCCGCCCGGGGTTAAAAATGAGGGTTTTTTGTGTAAAAGAAACTCCTACTTCAAAGCTCGAAAGGGTTGACGAGGGTCTATCTTCCTTATAACTCTGGTGTTAGGGGATTTAAAATAATGCCTGTACATCGTCAGCAATGTTTTATTCAAAAGCATACCGTTCGAGAATCTAAGTATCAGATCTTCATCATCCTCCCTCAAGAGTTTTTTTTTTTTAAAATTAAATTAAAAAGAGTTAAGCATCAAAAGCAAGTACAATAACAAAACGTAAATGAGTGAATACGAATGGATTAGTTCAAGACAAACACAGTCAATGCATGGTGATTCAATATAAAAAGACAAACAATTTTGCATACAATGGGTACTGAACAAAACAAGAAAGGTTACAAATGATAATGCAAATGAAATTAGAAATTGCCATGCTCGGGAGACTTCTTCAGCCCTGGCTCATTTGAGGAGACGCTCTTGCAGTCTTGACACCTATCTTAGCAAGGGGATTCAATCCATTATCAGACCCTTTGGAGTGAACGTGATGACTTTGGCATCAAGGAGGTGTTGAACGTTGTTTTTTAATGCCCTACAATTCTCAATTGTGTGGCCTGAAGCCCCTGAATGGAATTTGCAATGAGCACTGACATCATACCCTCGTGGGAGAGGATTTGGTGTTGGACCAAGTTCACGCAGTTGAACCAACTAATTGGAAAACAACTGAGGGAAAAGTTGAGCATAAGACATGGGAATGGGATCCACCCTCCTTTCAATAACTTTCTTCCTCTTTCGTCCCTGTTGCCCCTGGGATTGATGACTCGGCTGAAAAGACTCAGATCGTGCTCATTGAACATACAGTTGTCTCTGTGTGTACTGATGTTGATGAGTCGTCTTTGCTGTTTACTGGATTCTGAGAAAGGGGACCCCAATGAGTTTTTGTTGTGAAAAAATGAATGCATGGTAACATGGATGAATGCTTTATCTCCATTTCTAATGAGACCCAAAGACTCGTCTATCTTTTTAAAATTTCCCTTTTGAAAAGTTATATCAACAAGACTTGTCTTTGGATTTCTCTATATATGAGATATATATACATGATGATGTGATGTTATGGTATGAAGTCTCAGCTCCACATATTCTGGATAACCATTGCGTAGTCTGTTGCTCAGGCTGAAAATAACAGGATCAAAAGTTCGACGTCACAGGCATGGAGTCAGAGTAACCACCCACGAGGTATGTACTAGGGGTTTATCACCTGCCAAACAAGGTTCTAAAGAGTTCTCGAAGTCTACGCTCTTCCTTTGGATATTACCGACGTTCTAATTACTTGGTAATCAGTAATATTCGCAGGAAAAACTCGTCCGAGCGTAATACCGCGTGACAACTACTTCCAGATTACTCCGTTACAGTCTCCACATTGCACCTAAAAGGCCAAGATGGGTTAATGGTTCTACGACCCTCAGCTTCTCGAGCTCCCAGGTCGAAAGCAACAACGTCTTCCCGATTACTCGGTAAACATCATTACTTCCAAGGGGACCTCCACTGAGTGGGGGATTCTTATGCCTCCTTCTTCGGGATTACTCCTTTAAAGTTAACATGAATATACCGCCCGTCCTAATCCTATGTGTAACCCAAGTCCGGGTAGAGGACTTATCAAAAGTAGTCACCAAACCCAACATCACAATGTATCCAGAATATGTGAGTAGCAACAATATATGCAATATATACAAAAGAATAGAATAAATAAAGAAATAAAATAGTAAAGCAAGGTAAAGCAAATAAATAAACACCCAAAAAGACAAATAAACAAAACTAGGAGAGACTCGCTAAAGCATCCCCAGCAGAGTCGCCAGCTGAAACCACCGGCAGAAAATACAGAGCCGCCACCGAACTTTATTTATCCCGAAGGAAGGGGAAATATCGATAAAACCACAAGAGAATGGATAAGATGGTCTTGCGACCAAGAGAAAGGGTAAGGGAGTCAGTTATGCGAGGGGAAGGTATTAGCACCCCTCACATCTGTTGTACTCAACGGGATCCATTTTGTTTGTTTGTCTTAAAGGGTGGGTTTATCTACAACTATGCTTGCTTAAGGGGAAATGAAAGGTTTTTGATTATTGCGTTCGTGAGGGTTTCGCGACCCTTTTCCTACGTATCCAATGAAGGAATCAGAACACCGTAGTTCCTCTAGAAAAAGGTTAGTTTGTTTGTGTTTTTTAGTGGGTGATGTTAACGCACACATTCTAGCAATAGGCACGGCCGATATCGCAATAGAACAGAGATAACATGCCCTTTGGGGAAGTTTTGATTTGTTAAGTGTTTTGCGATTTTTAAAAATAAATTCAAGTAATGATTAAAAGAGTGTTTTTGGATTTTTTTGGTTTGTTTACTTGTTGATTTTATCTTGCCATACACGCCTAATTACTAGCATTTGTACAAAGTAAATAAAATGCAGAAAGATAAAATCCTACGCTATTACAACCATATCAAAAGGCATAAAAAATATGAAGGAAAAAAATAAGATAAAAGTAAGAAAAATGAGTGTCTTTCGACCCAGGCAGTAGCACC
The DNA here is from genome assembly GCA_948472305.1 of Vicia faba. Lineage (NCBI taxonomy): Eukaryota > Viridiplantae > Streptophyta > Magnoliopsida > Fabales > Fabaceae > Vicia > Vicia faba. The sequence goes on along the minus strand of OX451736.1, from coordinate 1,399,876,951 downwards.
CTTCGACTTGCATTTTGTTGGCCTCCTTCGATTGGGGCTAGCACCAGTGAGGTCATGGCCTTTGATTAGGGGTTGGCACCAGTGAGGTTCTGTCCTTCGATTGGCCTGGAAGTCAGTGTATGGCGAAGCCTTCTGGTTCTGCCTTGTTGCCTTGTTGTCTTCTTCGACTGGAGGTTGAAAGCAGTGAGGGAATGCCTTTCTACTGAGCCTGGAAGTCAGTGAAGGCATACTTTTCGTTTGGGCCTAGAAGTCAACATGGTTTTCCTCCTGGTTGTCTCTTTCGTTTGACCTGGAGAAAGAGGGTAGAAGCCAGAAGCTTCGTTTCCTATTTCTTGTTTCCTGTTTCTTTCATTTCAAGCATTAAATGGCAACATGGCCTGAGGCCATGCTAGTATTTGTCTTGTAAACAGTTTAATAGTTAAAGCAAGTTCAGGTAAACAGAAAGCAAAACGAAAGGCTTAGCTCTAAAAAATATGTTAAAAAGGGTGGAAACGAAAGGAACAATGGTATGTACATGTTTCAAACGAAAGGGAAAGTTACTATGCCATGGAACAAAAAGTTCAAAGGTAAGAATAACTTAGCTTGCTTCAGGCCTTGAATGGATGTGGGTTTCGAACTTGAACTACTACCTGGACGTTTCTGGAATTTGAAGAGTAGTCACAGGGGGTTCGCTTTTGGTTCGAAGAGTTGTCACAGAAGGTTGTCTTTGAGCTTGAGCAAACTTTTATGTGTGGGGTGTTCTTCAGAATCGAAAGAGGTGAGTGTTTGGGATTCTGTTTTTTTATTTATTTCTCAAGTGTTGATGAACTTGAGAGTTTTGTTGTGTTTGAGAACATTTGAGGGATTCGTTCCTCTGGTCCAAAGATCCTCCCTTAAACATGTGTTGGAGCCTCTTATTTATAGGCAAAGTTAGCTGAAGTTTTTGGAGGGAAAACAAAATAATTTGAACAATTTGAGTAAACTGCTCTTTGTAGCCTTCGAGGGACAGTGCTTGTATGCTATTTCGGTGCAAGAATGGGGTAGTGTTTCAGGACTACTGTGCAGCAGTTTTGGCCAGTTTTGTAGCAGGTTTTTCTGTGTTGTTTTGGCATCTTACAACAGGCATTGGAGCAGCAACAACAGATGTTTGGAGTGTTGTATTTGGCTATTTTGGACTGAAGTACCTTTTATTGAAAAAAAGGGTACATAGTTTTTTGCCACTTTATCCAAGAATGGTATTATCCCATGAATAAACCTTCGAACCGTTAGGAAATGTACCAGAAACTTGTGTAAGCCTCTGATTATGTAAAGATTTGGAAGTAGCTTAGCATTGAAAATGAGACTTGGTCTTGAGTCGAATGCAAGAATGAGATCGAAACACACTTGTTCGAAGGAAGCCTTTCCCTCAGTAGAAGCTTGTGGTCGAAACAAGCTAATGCCCAGTCGAAGCTTGTATCGAAGGAAACATACTGTCAAATCGAAAGCTCATGCTCGAAGGAAGCACATTGCCCAATCGAAGCATATGGATCGAAACAAACATAAAGGGAGTCATTGCCTTATGTCCTTTTAGCATGAGGGAAGTTCCTGGCTTCTGAATTGAAGGGCGCTTTTTCAAGGGAAGCAAGAACTTAGTTAAATCTTGTATGAAGATACCTCTTGGCTCAAACGAAACTTGTATGAAGCAAAGTATGCAAGAGGCCCTTGGTGCAAGTGTATTCAAAAGATGCATAGAGATGGTTACTTTGTCCCATCGAAACTTGTCCAAACGAAGCAAGCATGCAGGAAGCAAACTTGTCCAGATCGAAGTAGGCTTGTAGGCAGTAAACTTGTCCAAATCGAAGTAGGCTTGCAGGCAGCAAACTTGTCCAGTCGAAGCAGGTTTGTAGGCAGTAAACTTGTCCAAATCGAAGTAGGCTTGCATGCAGCAAACTTGACCAGTCGAAGCAGGTTTGTAGGCAGTAAACTTGTCCATTCGAAGCAGGCTTGTAGGCAGTAAACTTGTCCAGTCGAAGCAGGCTTGTAGGCAGTAAACTTGTCCAAATCGAAGTAGGCTTGCAGGCAGCAAACTTGTCCAGTCGAAGTAGGCTTGCAGGTAGCACGCTTGGTGAATCGAAAAGGTTTCTTTGCAGGGGGCATGTGTGGCCAACATGTCATGGCCTGTGATTGCAAGCATGTAGGCAGCACACTTGTCCAAGTCGAAGTAGACTGAATCGAAGGAGGTTTCAAATCCAAACGAAGGATGTACCTAAACTAGCATTCGAAGGAGGCTTTAATTTCAAAATGAAGGACATGCCCAAGTTGCATTCGAAGGAGGTTAAGAGTCAATCGAAGGGTGCTGAATCGAAGTTGCATTCGAAGGAGGCCAAGAGTCAATCGAAGGATGCTGAATCGAAGGAGATTTGTTTTCCTCCAAATTTGTCAAAATAATATTTTTATCTGTTTTCTCTCTCTTTGACAATTTCCTTTTAATTTTGGTACTGGAAGATCCCAATGCACTTGTGCAAACTTAAACCCTGAGAATCCTTGTGAGAAAGGCCTAATACACTGAGCTTTGAGCCACCCTCGAGGCAGGCGACAGAAAAATCTTCACAGAAACCAAAAACTCGAAACCCTAGCATCTTGACCAGCACACATAGGGAAATAAACCCTAATCCAGGCTCTAATAGAATTGAGCGAGAACCAACCTTGTAACGTGATGACAAAATTCGTTCCACGATCCACTAATCGAGAACCAGATGCGCTTCCTTTTTACCTGATAAGAAAACCTCAAAACAAGATTAGACAAAAAGAGGGCGTAGCCCTAATACTTCAAACCAAAGTGCCTGATTCCCTGAGATGCAGGATATGCAAATGACTGAATGATAAAATGATGCAAATGGAATGCAAAGTTTGAAGCCAGACCAGAATAAAAGAGATAGGGCAAATTTGGGGTACGACACATAATACCTCACATTCTCTATCCATCTGCTTAAAGAAATCAGAACATCACCTCTTTGCTGTACCAACAGTTGAGAACCTCCATCCTGTTGAGTACGTGAAGAAGTTACTCAGAACCTCACCAGAATTCAGGATCAACCTCTGCCCCATAGAATCTTTTCAACTGTAAGGTAAGCTTCTGCTGGCTCTTATCACGTTACTTGAAGCATTACCAGATTTACATGCTCAAAAATACAATGTAGATATCATGTTTCAGATGATGTACATATTCTGAGATTTCATGCATCTGTCTGCCTAAGTAGGGAATAAACCAGCTCAGAACTTCTTGAGGAAATTAGAACTCAGAATTAGGATTAGCAAATACATGCTTTCCTCTGACTTATAGTTTTGATATTTCTTATTTTCTGAAACACCATGACACTTGCTATAACTGTTCTATACATGTCTTCTGTTTTGTGGAGAAATAACCAAATTACAGATGTTCTGACTAGCATAAGAGAGAGAGAGAGACCAAGTTCTGTCAGTGGCGCCAGCGTTTCTAGAATCTGTTTGGTTACCAGTAATATCAAAACTTCTGAAAACCGCTGTGTTCCCAATGGGTTCATAACTTCTGACCTTATCCATTTTCACTAACAGGTTTCTGTTTTGCAGCGTGCCAGGGTCAAAACCTCTAACTTCATTTTATCAGCGACACGCTGATTCTTTTTTTCCTTTTTTTTCATTATTTTTGCTATCACTCTTCATTCCATTAATCAACAAACATCAAAAGTTTTTCCTTCACACTTTATTTTATTTCTTAAAACAAAAGACCAAAAATATTTTCTTAAAACAAAACAAGTTCGTTTCACATTTTCTTGTATATTCTTATGCATTTCAATATGGTTGTAATAGTAATTCAGGGCTTATTTTCTTTGCAATCCCCATTCGTACATATGTATCCCCGTCCCCTAAATATTGTAATAGCGTAGAATTTCATTTTCCGCAATTTATTGTTTTCCTTATACTGTATAGTAATTAAAGTTTGTATGGCAGGAAATAAAAATCAACAAGTAGATAATCCTAATCAAAGATTAAATGCATGAAAATCAAACACTCACACACTTATACCCCTAGGGTAATTCCACTTGTTGCCTTATAAAAATGGTCATGTTATGCATGTGGGGTGTCTTAGCAAAAACAATCGAAATACAAGATGATAGTCCCTCGATGACGCTATCAAAGTTGCCTTTCAAAATGATCTTAGTCCCTAAAGAAAAATGCTAAGTCATCCTACAACATTGCTATCATGATCATACGATGACCCAACACTCATCCCTTCACATCCAATAATAGGGCTCCTTACCAAATCAATGGTAAGGTAGCAACATCTAAAGGAGGAGGAAAAGAACATCTAAGACCTTTTGAGTAGGTAGATTACCTTTAGTTACTTGCTCAATTTCAAAATAAACATCCTTGCTACTTTAAAAACAATCATATACACTTACAAAACATCTTCAAAAGCACTTTCCAAAACTTGAAATATTTTCAAAAGCTCAACACTTTGTATACGTTCTTACGAACAAGAACTATTCCAAAGCTTGCCTAAACGATGGCACCTTTTCAAAATACTTTCAAAAACCACACAAAGCATATTTTCAAACGAAAGCAAGTGATTTAGCAAGAAACTAAGAGCCCATGGAAAACCATGGATGAAAAGGGTGCTAATACCTTCCCTTTTCATAATCTACCCCCCGTACTAAAAAAAACATCTCTATAGGTCTTTCCTGTGTTTTTTCACCTTTCATATTGGATAAAAGAAAATTAGATGGCGACTCTTGCTTAACCGCAAAATTTGCAAACACAAACACAAAACATCAAGTCAGTTCTCCCACCGTATCACACCCACGCTTACCTTGGATTGAGGGTTCCTAAGCTCTTTCAATGGATTCTCCTAGCCTTAGCTTTCTCACTTCTACGTGTCAGCTTCTCTCAGAGTTCGATCATTCCAATGATACGATTCACTCTCCAACTTTTCCCTTAAGTCCTTTTTACCCCTTGAGCCCCTAATATGGTATTCCCTTCTTATCCTTACTTACTCTACTCAACATTACCATAATACCCTTATCATCTCTACACCTCATTTTATCCTTATTTAATTATTAAAATAACTCCAAATAATTGTAATTATCAAATATATCAATAATTCTAATTATCTTATTTAACCTAACACTATCACAAATATTCCATCAAACCATCGATTAATACATATAAATCACAATAACACAATTAAATAATAAATATATTATTCAGGGTGTTACAACTCTCCCCAACTTAGAATATTTCTGTCTTCCAAAATTATCTGATAGAAACAACTTTGAGCAAGACTCCCGCATCTTACTTTCCAATTCCCACATCATATTCTCTCCAGCAGCTCCGTCCTAAACTACTTTCACAAGAGAAATTTACTTGCCCCTCAATTTCTTCATCTCACGGTCTTCAATCCTCATAGATATGGTCTCAACAATTAGATTATCCTGCACTTGCACATCATCCATCAGAATCACATGGGATGGATCTGAAATATACTTTTGGAGTTGCGACACATGGAATACATCATGCAAATTCGACAAGTTAGGTGGCAAAGCCACTCTGTGCGCAACAGTCCCTACTTTGTCAAAAATTTGATACGGACAAATAAACTGAGGAGTAAGCTTTCTTGATTTCAAAGCGTGTCCAACACCGGTCATGGGAGTAACCCTCAAGAATACACGGTCTCCTTCTTGAAACTCAAGATAATTTCTCCTCTTTTCATGGTAACTCTTTTGTCTACTCTATGAAGTTTTCATCTTATCCTGAATTAACTTCACCTTTTCTATAGTCTGCCGAACAATCTCAAGTCCAAGCACTACACTCTCACTAGATTCATACCAGCACAAAGGTGTCTTACACCTCCGACCATATAATTCCTCGAAAGATGTCATTCCAATACTAGAATGAAAACTATTGATATAAGTGAACTCTATCAATGGGAGATAAATATCCCATGTACCTCCTTGTTCAAGAACACAAGCTATCAATAAATCCTCCAACAACTGAATAGTCCTACCTGTCTGACCATCCGTATATGGATGATATGCAGAACTCGATCTCAGCTTAGAGCCTAACGCATCTTGCAAACTCTTCCAAAATCTAGAAGTAATAATTGGATCTCTATCAGAAACAATACTCGACGGAACACCATGAAGCTTCACAATCACATAGATATAAATCTCTGCCAACTTTGGTACAAGAAAGCTGATATTAATCAAAATGAAATGAGTCAATTTTGTCATCCTATCAACAATCACCCAAATCGTATCCTGCCATCTTAGAGTACTCGACAATCTTGTCACAAAATCCATTGATATGTTATCCCATTTCCACTCCAGAACATCTAACAGTTTCATCAATCTCGCGGGCTTCCGATGTTCGACTTTCGATTTCTGAAAAGTCAAACACGTATACACAAACTTTTCTATGTCGTGTTTCAATCCATACCACCAAATTAATTTCTTCAAGTCTCGGTACATTTTAGTAGCTCCCTGATGGATACTTAAACTACTTCTATGGCTTTCTTCCAAAATCATATTTTTTAACTCAGAGTCATCTGAATTACAAATCCTATCGCAGAATCTCAACACACCCGGTACATCCAATTTAAATTCAATGTCTTCTGTTGTACCCCAAAATTTGCCCTCTCATTTATCAAGTTTTTTCTTACAAGATGTCTTTGACTCAAGACAAGATCAGGGTTTGCTCAGCTCAGGACATCTCATCTTACACTGATAACCCAAAATTAGGGTTTGAGTTTGCACAAGGATTTTTGGACCATCAATGCTTCATGTGATTTTCATACATCATTTTGGACCCCCAAGGTTGCTCATGACAAGTTTCAAGCCTTGAACCACATTTTTTATCAATCAATTGGACAGTTGACCTAAAAATCAGCTGTATTGGGGAAAAAGTCAACCATGGCCAATTTACAGTCAAACTTCATAATTTTTGATCCACATCAAAATTTTAGACTCATATGTACCATTTGATCAAGTTTGGATTACAACTCCTCAAGAAATTTGATCAAATCATCAAAAGGGCAAAATTGTCAAAATTAGGGTTTTGACTGTGAAAGGGCAATTTCTGAATTTTAACCTAGCCAATGACCAATTGAGTTCAAGCATGATTTCAAGGGTTCAATGGCACTATCTTGACTTAATTACATGGTTCAAAAGATCTCAAGTTCATTGGATTGACAGATGAAATTTGCAGTCAACTGATCAAAAGTCAACTGTACACTGAAAAGTCAAACTTTGACTTTTTAGCCAAAATCAAGTACCAAGGGTCATAATTCATCAAGATATGTCAAAATGTGAAACTTGTTCACCAAGAAAATCAAATTTGAAAATTAGGGTTTGAATTTGAAAATTTTCATAACTTAGAAATTTTCTAAGTATAAAAATTTTCTTATTTTTTCTCAACTTTGCACCACTTTTTCACCATGATGCATTTTGATTCAAGGAAAGTACCCAACATGAAAGTTGTAAACCTCCATGAAATCTACAACTTTTATTCACAAACTTTTCCCTAAATATGCTTGGATCACAAGTTATAAATTTGTGAATACATGGTCATGAACTTCTTAACTTAGTGAAATTTTGCCCTAATTTAAGAAGGTTTTGGATCCAACTTCATGGAAATTTTTCACATAGTTCCAAGAGGTATCTCAAAATGCATTTCAAATATGGATTATATAGCACATTGCAAGCTTTCCAAAATGTCAAGGAACTCTCCAAGATCATTTTTGAGTAGGGAGAATAGAAGAGAGGAAGTTGGCATTTTCTCACTTTTTGTTCAAGCCATTTTCATGAAGAACCAAGTTGCAAATCAAACCTAGGCTGGCTATTTCATGCTTTACAGGTCCTAAACTTGCTATAAACTCCTTAATTAAATTCTTACACAGTTGACAAAGCCTCTATCCATGCTTTTGAACTTTTACACAACTTGTAATTCCATTTTGGGCAAAAAGGATCTATTGCCATTTTCATAAAGAAACACTTTTGCAAACTTGTCAACTTGGAGCTTTGAACTTGTCCCCTTGATGCATACAAACCACACAGGTCTCAAGCAACTTGTACAAACTCATACCAACCTTAAATCAAGCTGGTACAAGCATGAGAGTTTTGTCTTGTCAATTTGCTTCAAGTACAAGAAAAGTGGCAAAAAAGGTTAGGGCTTGTACAACTGATAGAGAGCTAACTTTAGATCATTTATATACTAATATGAAAACAATGTACAACACATAACACGCTTGGCAAGGACCTGAAACTCTCTCCAACTGAAAAACACCAAAATCTGCCCAAACATACAGTTTCTGCATATACACATCCAACATCCATTTGGCTCATGCGTTTTGTGTTTAGACCATTTCAACATCTTACATACTTGATACCTAGTCAATCTAAACCATCATCCCTGTTCTGTAACCTCTGTTTCACTACCTGCCATTGTTAACTTTGAAGCTTGCAGTTGGACTTGGTCAGGGAGTTCTAGCCACTTTCAGAGCAAGGTAAAGGTTGGAGCAGATTCAGGGAAGCTCAAGGAAGCTCAAGCAATCATCAGGCCTCCATTAAAGTCCCTACATTTCCATACACGATTCCAGCTGAAGGAGGTAATTTTTCAAACTTTATATCCTTGTACAGGAAACCTCAGGCCACGATCTGTGAATAAAAAATGTAGTTCTCATCATAATGAAGCTATACATATCATTACTTTGCATTGATTTTACTTGTGCTAAGAGAATTTGGAAGTTGAAATTTCTGGAAATATTAGGTCAAGATTTAGGGCTGTTTAAATTCTCTTTAATCTTTGATAGTTAGATTACATAGCTTACATGGTTGGAATCGTGAGTTCAAGCTCTACATTTTTCATGTTATAAGTTTTTATTTTCATGGAAGTATGAGGAAGTTACAGATGGTCCGGCCAAGGCTTGAGGAAGAAGATGAAACAGGGCAAGGAAGCGTTTTAGAACATGTTATTTTTGTTTCATTAAAGACAATGGATGTATAGCCACCCCAGTGGTAAAGCAGCGCGCTGGTGAGACCCATGTCCTGGGTTCGAACCTGCGCGCTACTTTTTGCATTTTGGCATTTTTTCCTTTTCAGTTTTGACACTTTTTTTGCAGGATTGGGCTTTTTGCTATGGGCCAGTATTTTTGCTCATCATCACCACTGACTTACTATCTCACCCCCTGCTAACTCTTTCATATTTTATTATTATTATTATATTTAATACTTTTAATTATTATCTTTAATGATAAAAAATCCTAAAAAATAATTTAATTATTTTTACACCTTTATTTTATTTTTTTATTATTTCTCACATAAAAAATTAATTTATTTTGATAGAATATAATTTATTTCTTAATAAACTCATAAATATAATTAAATATACTTAATATTTTTATTTTACATTTCATACTTACAAATACCTATTTTTTGCATATATTTATTTTTAATATTTATATACAATATTATTTTTTATTTTTTATACAAAAAAACGCACAAAATAATAATATAGAAACATTATTTTCTTTTAAATGAAAATTAGGGTTTAATCTCTTTCAAAAGAATTAAATATTTTTCCTTATTTTTTTAGGTTTAAATTAAATATTCTTTTATACAAAAAAACAAGACATAAAAAATCTTTTCTTTACATACATATTGCATTACATTTTAAATATTGTATTATATTTATTTTAATTCGCGCAAATTCGATTTGGTTGTAATAATATATTTAACTTTATATTTGTGCAAATCCCCATTCAAACTTGTATTCTCCCCTCCCATAAAATTGTTGTAATAGCTTAGTAGATTTACATTACGCAGTTTATTGCTTTCATATGCCATGATTAGTAATTAGGGTTTGTATGACAAGAACGAAACAAAACAAATAGAAAACCCTAAATGCAAGATCAAAAGCATGAAAATGATATACTTTGCACACAAGCACCCTTAGGGTTTCTCCCACTTGGTTGCCTAAAATAAAATGGCCATGTTATGCATGTGAAGTATCTTGGCAAAACAAAACAAATTTAAGATCATAGCCCCTCGATGACGCTATTCAAAAAGTTGCCTTACAAAATGATCTTGGTCCCTAAAAAATGATAAGATACTTGGCAACATTGCTATCATGGCTATACGATGACCCATGCACGTCCCGTTTACATCCAAAGATAGGGTTGCTTACCAAATAAATGGTAAGACAACAATGTCAAAGGAATAGAAAATACACAAGAAAGACATTTGAGTAGGTAGATAGCTTCTAAGTTACTTGCTCCATTTCAAACAAACAATCCTTGCTATTTTCAAAACAAACACACACATTTCAAAAACATCTTACAAATATTGAAAACATTTTCAAAAAGACAAACATCTTTATATACATTCTTACGAACGAGAATCATTACAAAGATTGCCTAAACGAATGGCCTCTTTTACAAAAATACTTTCAAAATCACATCAAACACCATTTCAAACAAACCAAAGCAAGTGATCTAAAGCAAGTAACTAAGAGCCCATAGAAAACCATGGATGAAAAAGGGTGCTAGCACCTTCCCTTTTCATAATCTACCCCCTGAACTCAAGAAAACATCTCAAAGGTCTTTCCTGTGCTTTTTCACCTTTCCTTTTGGATAAAAGAAAAGTCGGTGGCGACTCTTGCTAACTGCAACATTTGTGATAAAAACACAAAACCTCAAGTCAGTTCTCCCACCGTATCACAGAACTGGCGACTCTGCTGGGGATCATTATAAAAGTGGGGTTACCTTAGGGTTTTAGATCACATTTATTTGCTTACATTGTTTGACTTGTTTGCTTTACATTATGGTTCTTTGTTTGGGTTTAAATCCTCCACCCGGATTTGGGAAACATTATAGGTAAATAGCAATACGTTATGGAAACTGTGTGGGGTATACCGATATGGTCTAAGCAATAGCTATGTTAATGTGACATATTTGTGGGTACCGGTAGCCTTTGAGTTAATCAAAGAGAATATAGGGACACTGAGTGATGTCATGAAGCACTAATGAACTTCTAGAACCTTTTATTGACCAACTTGGCCTTTAGGATGTAGTGAGATGACCGACTTTGGTGCAGTCTGAAGTTGGTAGATACTCGATACTACACTCAGTGAGGGTTGGTTTCTTGGGATATTTCAGTCGCCATTAAAGAGGCTTAAGCTGAAACAATGACCAAGGAAACAATCCAGTGATATTGAGCTCCTTAGAACCCGGTTACTATTTTTAGGATAGGTTGAGCCAACTAAACTTCAAGAGGGTACTTACCTATGAAACCCCATGCAAGCCTAAACTAAGAACTTGTTTGATTTGCTTGTATATGCATATTTGTACATAACATCATGGACATCATGAACATCATATGCATTTACTAACCATTTCAAGGATTTTGGAAATTCATCTTTGTTCTTGTTTTGTAGGATATGGATTCACTTCGCAGGAAAACTATCCAAATCAACCTTGTAAGAATTCCTCCACAACTCAAGGAGCTAGCTTCAAGGATCCCCGAGAACTCTCCATTCACCGAGAGGCATGGTCGTCTACTCAACTTGGTCACCTCCAACACAGAGGAGGATATGATGAAGGTTCTCTTCCAGTTCTTTGACCCTTTGCATCATTGCTTCACATTTCCTGACTATCAACTTGTGCTCACTTTGGAAGAATTCTCTCAACTTTAGAAGTGGTGTCAAAGGCTTCTTGGCAAAGTTTCTGTTTGAGAAAGCTCAAAGCTGTTGGAATTCCCTAGACTTGCAAGAAATTGAGGAGATTGTGGCTCTTCTTATCTATGGGATGGTCCTGTTCCCCAATCCTGACCAACTCATAGATGTGAGCGCTGTCAAAATCTTCATGTCACGTAACCCGGTGCCTACATTGCTTGGGGATATCCTACACTCTTTTCACACTCGTACAATAAGGAAAAGAGGTGTTCTTATGTGTTGCACTCCTCTCCTGGCAAGATGGTTTATTTCTCATCTTCCCCAATCAGTCTTAAAGAATGATCAAGGTTTGAGGTGGTCACAAAGGTTAATGACGCTTAAACATTCAGATATTCATTGATGCTCTCGATCCAAAGAGAATGTTATCATTGTTGACCATTATGGGGAATTCCCTAATGCCCCTCTACTTGGAAGTAGGGGAGGCATCACCTACAACCCATGCTTAGCTCTAAGACAGTTTGGTTATGCCCGAAGGGATGGCCCACATGATATGCTGATTCAAGGCCTGGTATTCGACTACGACAACGACGATCAAGGACTTCGCCAGAGATTCATCCGAGCTTGGAGGATGCTAAATAAGGTAGATAGCAAGACTTTGGGACACAAGAATTCCTTCCCCCTTGAGCCTTACCTCAAATGGGTATGAACCCGCGCTCAAAGTCTTATGATGCCTTATCCCTCCATTCTCCCGGTGATTATTGAGCCTGTTAAGGAGGGAGAAGTTCCATACACTATCCTACATCCTGACATGCCCACATCACTTGAAGACCTACAAAGGGATTGGATACAGCTTAAAGGAGAGCGTGATACTTTCGAAGCCCAATTCTACACAAGCGAGAAGAAGGTTTTGGAACTCACTTGACTACTTCATGAGGAGCAGACTCTAAATACCTACATTGCACCAAAGAGGATGCGCAATGTCTTTTTATCTTAGAATTTTGTATTATTTTTCCCAAGGGGCATTGATGTATTCAAATTCTATCTTATTAATATAACGTGTGTTTCTTTTTTGTTTAAAACAAATTTGAATTTTTAAATCCTTGAAAGCATTGCATGAATACATATAATTCATCATAAACATAAACAGGTCTTTGCAACAAGTTTCCTCATCTCTCTACTGTTTATTTCAGTAAGATGGATCTCGAACAAACAATCAAAGACCTTCAAGCTCAAAACACACAGTTTCAACAGTTACTCATGACCTTAGGCAAGGGGCAAGAGCAGCTGAAGACTCTACTGGAAAAAGAGAAAAAGAAGAAAGAGAAGAAGTCAGCTGGTGTGGTAATCATGGGCAGAAGGTTTCAAGGACAAGCTAGAAGGACTTTAGATTTTCCAGCAACATCTGATGAAGGGGAAAGAAAAGGAAAGGAAACGACAGTTTCGTCAGACTCTGAAGAAGAGGAGGAAGAGGAAGACTACTCTGAGGAACAGTATCCTCCGGCTGATGATAAGTACAGACACCTGGAAGAGCGTTTAACCACTATGGAAATACATAAAGTACCAGGGCTAGATTTTGAAGAGTTGGGGTTAGTGTCACGAATTGTAATCCCACCAAAGTTTAAAGTGCCATTATTTTCCAAGTATGATGGGGTGTCTTGTCCTAAAATGCACCTCCGATCATATGTCAGGAAGATTCAGCCGCACTCTGCCGACAAAGACTTATGGGTCCATTTCTTCCAAGACAGCTTATCCGGAACACAACTTGATTGGTTTTACCAATTGGAAAGGGCCGACGTCCACAACTGGGAAGAACTTTCCGCAGCTTTCTATAAGTAATACTAGTATAATACAGATTTGGCGCCTACCGGTACTCAACTTCAGAGTATGGCTATGGTTTCAAATGAGGGTTTCAAAGAGTACACGCAAAAATGGAGAGACCTAGCTGGAAGGGTGCAGCCTCCTCTGTCTGAAAGGGAGTTGGTGGATATGTTCCTGGGCACCCTATTAGGCCCTTTCTTCAACTATCTGATTGGGAGTTCATCTGCTGGGTTTACTGAGCTAATATTAACCGGAGAAAGGGTGGAAGCCGGTATAAAAAGTGGAAAGATTCAAAAGGATACATCTGCCTCTACAGCTGTGAGAAAACCTTTCACTGGGAAGAAGGAGGTGTCTGTTGTTTATTCACAGAGGAATCAGGGAAGAACTGAACGCTGACCAATGGTGGGGGCCGTTATGATTCCAAAGCCTGCATCTGATCAACCAAGAAATAACCATCCAAGGGTGGAAAGGCCAGTCCGGCAATTCACCAGGATTAATATGACTTTGGCCCATGTTTTACCACATCTTCTAAAATTGAATCTGGAAACTTTAAAGGAGGCCCCAAAGAATCCCAACATGGCATCCCCTTATTATCACCCGAATTCCAGATGCACATACCATTCTGAAAGTTCAGGGCACGACACCAACAACTGTTGGGCATTAAAGAACAAGATTCAAGACCTCATAGATTCCAAAGAAGTTGAGTTTGACGCACCAGAAAAACCAAATGTCATTTCTGCTCCGATGCCTAGGCATGGTCACAATGCCAATGCTATCAAAGAAGATTTATTTGTTGCTACAGTAGATAAACTCTTGACTCCGCTCCCAATCATCAAAATGAACTTGTTGAAAGTTGGGATATTCCCAGGTTGTGATAAATACTGCCGTATTTGCTTATCCTCCCCAATTGATTGCCCTCTGTTGAAGACAGGTATCCAACGACTGATTGACAACCAAGAAATTCTGTTCGAGAATGCTCCTGTTTCACCCATTCCGATTAAAGAAGTTTCAATCATAACCATCTACGCCAATCCTTCCAGGGTCCCCAAAAGGCCCGTCAGGATTACATCTCCTCCAAATACTACTCCACTTAAGATTACAATGCTCGGGCCGGTCCCGTACGAATAAGATAAAACAATACCATGGAATTACGGTGGAGAAATCTACTACCATGGTATTAAACAAGATGGGTTGACCACCGAAGAAGAGAGCTCCAAAGAAGACAATTCTGACATTAGCAATATTGTCGAAACTAGCAAGATTACCCGTAGTGGTAGAATCTTCTCTCCAGAGATTGCCCCTCCAAAGGCAGTTTTTGGACCCGTGGCCATTCCGAAGATTACCTCTGTACCAGTAATCATTCCTACAAGTGTACCTACCGACAAAGACGACGCAACCCTTGTTGTTATCCCTACCAATACTTCTACTATTGAAAATCGAGGAAAAAGCATTCAAGAAGAGTCTGTCCGGATGAAGGCTCAATCACTAGCTATTCCCGAAACATCCAAGAAGGAGATGGAAGAGATCCTAAGGATAATAAAGAAGAGTGACTATGATGTGGTTGAACAGTTGGGGCAAACCCCCTCCAAGATATCCATGCTAGCCTTGCTTCTATGCTCAGAGGCACATGTGAAAGCTCTGGTAAATTTTTTGAAGACAACCCATGTGCCACAAGAGATGTCTGCTGACCAATTCCAGGATTGTGTGGCCAGTTTGACAGCTGATAATGGCCTAGGTTTCTCCGATGCTGATTTGACACCCAGAGGGAGAAAACACAACGAGGCACTACATGTCTCTGTGGAATGTAGGGGAATGACTCTAGCCCATGTCTTGGTAGACACAGGTTCATCTTTGAACGTCTTACCAAAGAAAGCCCTTGACAGATTGGATTGCGAAGGGCTGGCATTAAAACCCAGTAATATAGTTGTGAGAGCATTTGATGGATCGAAGAGGATGGTCCACGGGGAGGTGGACATCCCGATAAAGGTGGGAACTCATATTTTCGATTCAACCTTCTATGTGATGGACATCCGTTCCTTTTACTCATGTCTGTTAGGACGCCCCTGGATCCACGATTCTGGTGCCGTCACCTCCACACTACACCAAATGCTGAAGTACCCGGTCTAAGGAAAGATCATAACTGTCTATGGAGAAGAGGAGTACATGATTAGTCATCTAAATTCCTTCCGATATGTGGAGTTGGATGGCGAGTTCATTGAAACCCCTTTTCAACATTTTGAAGAAGTCTCTCAAGAAGTAGCGGTGACCAAGGAGGTATCTTCAATTCCCAAGATCACAAGACCTCCACTTCGGATGTCATCACTAAAGGACGCAAAGGAAGTAGTGGAAGAGGGTGGATGCACCATCTGGGGACAGCTTCCAGACATCCCGTATAAATCAGACAAGTTTGGCTTGGGGTTTACTTCAACTGCTCAGAAGACTGTGCGTTGCGCCCGTGCTGGAGGGCCACCTTTGAAGATTAGTAACAGAGAGGTCAACACAGTGGAAGATGTGTAAGAAGATGACAGCTTGGAAGATTGGATATTTCCCACTGTCAACGGAGGACTTCGCAACTGGGAAGCCAGAGACTTTGTCCCAATAACTTTCATCTCTCAGTAATTTATCTTTTACATTTCTGTTGGATTTGTAATATTCACAAACAATTCTTACTTTAAAAACCTTGTGTCTTACCCGAGGCACAGTGGTTCATTTGTAAGGGTTTTTATTTCATCTTCATATGACATTCAATGAATCATGGACGCTTTTTCACATATAAACCTTTTGTGCTCATTGTCTTTCTCTTACATTTTATTGTTTAAAGATGGTTATACCCTTACATACACCCACACTCACAAATGCAGGTACCCCTCCATCCCGGATCCCATGGGTAACGATACTGCTATAGCCTTTAGTGACTCTGAAGATCCAATCTATCAAGCCGAATACGAAGGTGAGGAAGATTGTGAGGTGCCAGGGGAATTGGCCAGACTACTACAACAAGAGGAAAGAGTTATTCAGCCTCATGAGGAACTGTTGGATACAATCAACTTGGGTACTGAGGAAGATAAAAAGGAAATCAAGGTGGGTGCCAACCTAGAGCCGAGTGTCAAGGAACGTCTAATTCAGCTATTGCATGATTATGTTAAGATCTTTTCCTGGTCATACGAAGACATGTCGGGACTTGATACAGACATCGTGGTACACCGTCTACCCACAAGAGAAGACTGTCCACCAGTGAAACAAAAAGTTCGTCGCATGAGACCTGACATGTCAGAGAAGATCAAAGAGGAAGTTATGAAACAGTTCAATGCTGGATTTCTGGCTGTCACTTCTTATACTCAATGGGTTGCCAACATTGTTCTCGTGCCTAAAAAGGACGGCAAAGTAAGAATGTGCGTGGATTATAGAGATTTAAACAGGGTCAGTCCTAAAGATGATTTTCCACTTCCACACATCGATAACCTGGTTGATAATACGGCCCAGCACAAAGTATTTTCCTTCATGGATAGATTCTCAGGATATAACCAGATCAAAATGGCACCTGAGGACATGGAGAAAACTACATTTGTCACACAGTAGGGAACATTCTGCTACAAAGTGATGCCATTCAGACTAAAGAATGTCGGGGCCACCTATCAACGCGCCATGGTAGCTTTGTTTCATGATATGATACATCATGAGATAGAGGTTTACCACATTTCGAGCAGATTACCTTCGAGCACTTCTCGCGAGAAGAGAATCAGCTAGCAGATGCTCTAGCCACAATGTCATCTATGTTTAAACGTAATTGGGATAACGAGGCTCCCCAGATCACCATTGAACAAATGGACGAACCAGCATACTGTCACGAGATTAATACTGAAGAAGTAGTGGACCAGCCTTGGTTTCATGAAGTCAAAAGGTATCTCGAGGCTCAAGAATATCCAAAAGGAGCTTCAATCAATGATAAAAAGTTCCTAAGGAGATTCTCTACTAAGTTCTTCCTAAGTAATGGCATCCTATACAAATGTAATCATGATTCTATTATGCTCCGATGTGTGGATAAGTTTGAAGCTGAAAACATCATGGCTGAATTACATGAAGGTACCTTTGGCACTCACTCTAGTGGGCATACGATGGCGAAGAAAATTCTACGGGCAGGCTATTATTGGTCTACCATGGAAGCAGACTGCTATCAACACTCCCGGGTCTGTCATAAGTGTCAAATTTATGCAGACAAGGTGCACGTGCCTCCGGTTCCTCTAAATGTCTTAACAGCTCCTTGGCCCTTCGTTATGTGGGGAATCAATATGATTGGGGAGATCAAGCCTACAACCTCCAATGGACACCACTTCATTCTAGTGGCCATTGACTATTTCACAAAGTGGGTCGAAGCAGCTTCCTTCGCATCCGTTACTAAGAATGTTGTTGCCCGCTTCATCAAGCAGAATCTTATTTGCCGGTACGGTATCCCGGGAAGGATCATCACTGATAACAGTACAAATCTTAACAATACTATGATCACCGCCTTGTGTGAGCAGTTCAAAATTCAACATCATAATTCATCCCCCTATCGGCCAAAGATGAATAGTGTAGTCGAAGCTGCTAATAAAAACATTAAAAAGATCATACAGAAAATGACAGTCACCTACAAAGACTGGAATGAGATGCTACCATTTTCTCTCCACGGGTACCGTACCACGGCTCGCACATCAACTGGGGCAACACCCTATTCCTTGGTTTATGGCATGGAGGCTGTCTTGCCTATCGAGGTTCAAATCCCCTCTTTGAGAATTATGAAAGATGCAGGTTTGAGTGAAGACGATTGGATCCAGACCCGGCTTGATCAACTGAACTTAATTGATGAAAAGAGACTTACTACTGTTTGCCATGGTCAGATGTATCAAAAACGGATGATCAAGGCTTTCAACAAGAAAGTCAGACGCCAAGTATATCAAGTTAGAGATCTGGTGATCAAGCGCATCATTTTGCCACAAAGTGATCCTAGGGGCAAATGGACTCCTACCTATGAAGGACTATTTGTAATCAAGAACATCTTCTCCGATGGGGCAATGATCTTAACCACCATGGACGGTAACAATTTGCCGCTCCCTGTGAATGCAGACATAGTCAAAAGATACTACGCATAAAAGACCCGCTAGGTTGACACACCTAGGCAAAACAAGGGCATCCCGGTGAACCAAAAGGTTCGGGAAAAAATTAGGGATAAAAAAAAAATTGTACACCCGGTAAGTTGAAAACCCGAAAGGGCGACTTGGGCAAAAAAGGGTTTCCCGGTGGACTGAAAACCCGAAAGGGCGGTCCAGGCAAAAGTTAGGGAATTAAAGCACATGACTATGTCTCGTTGGATCACTTTGAGGACAACCTCTTGACTTCCACTGACAAACACAGAGTTTCTGATCGATTCAATCATCTTCGGATGAAGCAGCAAATAGACAAGATATTCGGAGATACGGAGGCTATAGCAGAATGGGAACCCCATGGGATTATCACACATAGCTATCTTTCTTTGTATATATTTTTCTTATTTTCACGACACTATCCTCTTACTAGGATGTCTGTCTCCTTTGAACAAAATACTTATCCAAAGTGAATACAAAGATATCTCTTTAAAGTACAGAAAACTATCTGTCCTTTTCTTTTTACACTTGTGTTTTATTTGCAAAAATGTCCAAAGATTCATTAATGAACATATGAATTTGAATATAATTACTGTTTACAAATAATAAAAAAATGAAGAAAGAACAATTATTGACAGGTTGAAAGAATAGGAAAACGTCTTTAGGCTATTCCATGAGCAATCTCTACAGTACGTCATTAAGATCCCCAGCGGAGCTGGAACTCAAAACTATTAATCCCTAGTGGAAACCATCCAGTTTCTCCAAGTTCCCCAGCAAGTTGTCTTGAAGCCTGAAAATCAACCGGATAATGACTAACTTCTGTTTCTCCCTAACCTAGGATAATTCCCCAGTAAAGTGGCAGACGGCCGAAACTCCTGAACTTTTCCCAAACAGGAATAAGCTTTCTCCCCACAAAGTTTTCATCACTCTCCGACGGAACAAAGATTCCCATTGTTAAATCCCCAGTAGAAGTCATCAAAATTCTCTGGATTCCCCAAGCAGATTACTCAAGCAGTATATGGCATTGCTCACAACAGAATTTTTGTCAATTACTCCAACTTCAAGACATGAAGAATCCATATATCCTCAGCAACAGTCAAGGATTTATTTTCCTCAGCAATACAACGAATCAGCTTACATGCGCATACATTACATCCACATATCATAAACATTGATAAAACACATATATTGCATCATACATTTCATGCAACATAATTCTATGTTCCAGCTAACATTTTACCCTTTTCAGGATAAGATTAACAGCTACCGTTAAACAATGTACAATCATGATACAATACAGATACGCTCCAGACGCGGTTGCCATTTTGTTACTCATTCAGTTTTCAAATTCAGATACAGTTCAGATACGCTCCAGACACGGAAGCCATTATGTTACTCATTCAGATTCAACCTTTTGATACATTTCAGATACGCTCCAGACACGGATGACATTCTGATACTCATTCAGTTTTCAAATTCAGATACAGTTCAGATACGCTCCAGACCCGGATGCCATTCTGTTACTTATTCAGTTCCAGACATCAGATACAGTCCAGATACGCTCCAGACCCGGATGCCATTCTGATACTCATTCAGATTTCAAGTTCATGATACAGTCCAGGTACGCTCCAGACCCGGATGCCATTCTGATACTCATTCAGATTTCAAGTCCATGATAGAGTCCAGATACGTTCCAGACACGGACACCATTCTGATACTTATTCTTTTGACTTACAACTTACAATTCAAAAAACATCCTTGGATGGAATCTACAATCCTATCTCCAACAAGATTCTATCACCTCTCCAAATGGCATCTTTAAGCCCATTCCCTCAACTACACTTTGTCGAGTACAAATTTATGGGCACTCTAGTGTCCAATCATCTTTTACCTTCGAGTCACGAACGACAAAGCTCGCCAATCTAACTCTTCAGGTTCAAGAAGATTGAACAGCGGCAATTGTTGTACCCCAAAATTTGCCCTCTCATTTATCAAGTTTTTTCTCACAAGACTTCTTTGACTCAAGACAAGATCAGGGTTTGCTCAACTCAGGACATCTCATCTTACACTGATAACACAAAATTAGGGTTTGAGTTTGCACAAGGATTTTTGGACCATAAATGCTTCATGTGACTTTCATACATCATTTTGGACCCCCAAGGTTACTGTGATCGGTGGGAAAGAACTGACTGTTTTGGAAGGCTGGTTCACGTTTGCGTTTGTTTTTGCAAAATGTCGCGGTAATCAAGAGTCGCCACCGTCTTTTATTTTATCCAACAAGGAAAGGACAAAAGCACAGAAAAATTCCTTTTTGAGATGTTTCTCGGGTTCGGGAGGTAGATTATAGAAAGGGAAGGTGTTAGCACCTTTTCTATCTGTGGTTATCCACGGGCTCTTAGGTACTTGCTCACTATGTTTTCAAAAGTTTGCTTTTCTTTGTGTTTGTGGGTTTTGAAAAGAGTTTTGCTTTGAAGAGAGTGTAAGTGCGAAAAGTTTTATTTTTGTTTTCAAAAGAGCAAGTACTTAAGAACATATACCTACTCAAAAAGGAATTAAACTGTTCAAATGTCCTTTAGACAGTGCTATCCCACTATTGAGGAGTAGGTAGCACCATCGTTGGAGTTTTCGGGTCAATTCGATTTTAGGGATGTGTGGTCACTAAAGCAATGTTAGGATGCCTTAGCGGTAACCCTAATGTCTTAGATCATTTTTCCGAGGCAACCGTTTCGAGGCAACTTATGATCTTTGGACAAAAGGACGACCTCTAAAACTTCCTATACTCAATGACCACGTTCGAGGCAACCAAGTGAGGCGTATCCTAGGAGTGGCATGTGCAAGTGTGTCAATTTTCAGTTATATTATCTTTGCATGTCATGGTGAGCTATTGTTGATTTTAAGTTAAGAGTTAATCTTGTCATGCATAGCCTAGTTAGCATACATCTATCAGTTAATGGTGGCGGAAAATAAATTGCGGAAAATAAAGCTAAGCTATTACAAGGCGTCGGGTATTTACATCGCCAAAAACAAATCCTTGAAATTAAATGCGGAAAAATAAATAAAAGCGGTAAATAAAGTCCTAAGTTAAAACTATTACATCCTCGGAGCAATTACACAAATATAGATAAAAAATAATATGCGCGAGAAAATTGAATCAGAATGTCCTTTAGGGTTTTGACCCTTTTATTGAATAAAGCATATTTTTGGTCTTTTTTGATTTAAGAATTAAGTCTAAATTAATAATAGAATTAAAGAAAATATTTTTTGAGTTTTATTTTAATTAAGGAAATATAATCAGAAAAAAAACCTAATTCTAAGTTAATTTTAATTTATTGTAAAAAATGTTAAGATTAAACCTAATTAAAAAACTAAATTAATTGGTTAATGGTTTATTTACA
Source organism: Vicia faba (assembly GCA_948472305.1). Lineage (NCBI taxonomy): Eukaryota > Viridiplantae > Streptophyta > Magnoliopsida > Fabales > Fabaceae > Vicia > Vicia faba. The sequence goes on along the minus strand of OX451736.1, from coordinate 1,399,854,957 downwards.
AAAATAATGAAATTAATGATGAAAATAATATTTTTGATTTCTGGTTTTTTTATGAAAAAAAAGGTTAGTTTGTTAATTAATTAGTTAGTTTTTAGTAATAATAATAAAAAGCAAAAGAAATCTGAAAAGAAAATAAAAACATAAGCAAACTTTGGGGGCGCTGGGCCTGAAGAAGGGAGGTTGAGTCAGCAATTCCAGGCCCAGATTCGAACAACCTCGTTTGACTTTCAGATTGCCTGGACGTTTGTTGACCAAGGTTCATGGTGAACCTCATCCTGGACCACTGGATCTGGATCTGGAACCACCTGGCGCATGTTGAGATCTGAGGACGTATGGTAGTCCACGCTTGGGATGTTGCGCCTGAATACATGAAGGAAAAAACACAACAAAGTTTTGGGGGACCTGGGATTCGAACCCAAGTCCCATTGGACAATTCGACTGATGCGCTACCAACTGAGCCATGATGTTAACCTGTTAGTGGATTATTAATCAAATATTATAAAACAAACCAACAATTATTCCCTGAAAAATAAAAATGTGTGGCGCGCGTTTTAAATGGACCAGTGGGAAGAAGACATGTCTTCGTCTTCCCCAAAACCCCCTGGTTCGTTTCCTGCGGATTTACATCCGTAGCAAAATCCCTAACTGCCTTCCAAAACTATCTATAGGCCATGAAAACGAGTTTTAAGGACACCCTCACACTCGTCTCCTTCCCCTGAACTCATCCATGGCCATTATTGGCCTTAATTTAATCTGCACAAGGAACGCCTAAAAACAAGAACAAGAACCCTAGGTTCTGAATATGGGGTTAGAAGCCACGAAAATAAAATCAAACGATGCAGAATCATTAGAATTTTAATGGCAAGTATGAATGTGCAATCAAATTGGCAAAAAATGCAAGGAGGATGATTTACGATTTCATGTGCAGAGCAAAGTTCATGGAGACTTACAACGCGTTATAGGTGATGAAAAGGCTTGGTTTTTGATTGGTCTCGCTTCAGGAGGTTGCTGACAAGAGGTCTATGTTGTTCTTTTGGATTGAATTCGCCTCTAAGGTTGTTTTCAATCTCACACTTTTTCAAGGTTTCTTGCAAAGTGGTGTGGCCGTTTCTGCAGAGTTTTTTGTGTTCTTTTTTTTTTCGTGTTTGATTTATGAGCATGAGTTTATATAGACAAAGGAATTTAGGTCAACATTTGTGTATCAAATCTTGGTCCATTATGATGAAGAGATTTGATTTGATTTCTTCATAAAGACTTGCTATATTTGATTCAATCATGTGCCAATCTATTTTCATGCGTTACTACCAGCCTGTTATGAGTTGTTTGGGCCTCCAACATGATGAAAATCGAAAGTTGACTCGCCCTTTGTAGATCCACTTCCCTTCGAATGACACTCCCCCTGCTTCGATTGCTTCAAAGTCCCAATTCGAACTACTCCAGTCACAGCCCCTTCGATTGAGACTCCCCCTGCTTCGATTGCATATTTGCAAGGGACACATGCCATTGTGAACTTTGGGTATTCTGGACAGGTTAGGATATGTGTTTTGGCTTAGTCATGCCAGCCTACTTCATTCCTTCGAATCTGCCTTCTTTTCCAGCTTCAAAGTCCAATTCGAATCTATTTAGAACATTCCCTATTAGACAACTTCGACCAGCCCTTGTCCTTGTGATGGGTCTAAGTTCTGATTTGAAGTGTTCAGAACTTCCTTCATCAGAGCACCTTAGATCAAGAGAAACTCTGCACTAAAATGCCATTCGAAGGTCATTTTGTTCTGATGTTCTGATTAAGGTAAAGTATGAAGTTCCAATCAAAGGACCCTCTGAAGTACTAGTCGAAGCATTATGAAATTGACCTGATCGAAGGGGTCCAGCGCTCAATCGAATACTTGCACACCAAAGCTTGATCGAAGGAGGTCCAGCGCTCAATCGAAGACTTGCAGACCAAAGCTTGATCGAAGGAGGTCCAGCGCTCAATCGAAGACTTGCAAACCAAAGCTTGATCGAAGGAGGTCCAGCGCTCAATCGAAGACTTGCAGACTAAAGCTTGATCGAAGGAGGTCCAGCGCTCAATCGAAGACTTGCAAACCAAAGCTTGATCGAAGGAGGTCCAGCGCTCAATCGAAGACTTGCAGACCAAAGCTTGATCGAAGGAGGTCCAACGCTCAATCGAAGACTTGCATACTAAAGCTTGATCGAAGGGTTCCAAACACCTAATCGAAGCTTACTAATCAAAGCCTGATCGAAGAATGCCAAATGCCCAATCGAAGACTGGTGAGTCAAGCCTGTATCGAAGGATTTTGGATACCCAATCGAAGACTTTTCCCAGATGCCAATCGAAAGACACTTTGTTTATCTTCAAAAAACTTTATTTTTCTTTAGGCAAGTGTTTGTGACCAACCATGTAAGGGAAGACCTTTGAAAACATGAGAGGGCAAATTTTGGGGTACAACAGTTGCCCCTGTTCAATTTTCTTAAACCTGAGGATGTAGATTGGCTTGCGTGCCTTTCGTGATCCGAAGGTGGAAGATGATTGAACACTAGAGTGCCCATAAATTTGCACTCGCATGGTGTAGTATCAGCATTGTGGTGTCGGGAATGGGCTTACAGATGCCATTTGGAGATTATTGGTAGGTGGTTTTGTCTTTGTTGACGGGTTGTCTCTTCTAACGGGGTGTCTCCTTTGACGAGTTCTCTCCATTGACAGGTTGTATCTATTGACAGGCTGTCTCCATTGACAGGTTGTCTCTATTGACCGGTTGTCTCCATTGACAGGTTGTCTCCATTGACGGGTTGTCTCCATTGACAGGTTGTCTCTATTGACAGGTTGTCTCTATTGACGGGCTGTCTCCATTGACGGGTTGTCTCCATTGACAGGTTGTCTCCATTGACGGGTTGTCTCCATTGACAAGTTGTCTCTATTGACAGGTTGTCTCCATTGACAGGTTGTCTATATTGACAGGTTGTCTCCATTGACGGGTTGTCTCCATTGACAGGTTGTCTCCATTGACAGGTTGTATCTATTAACAGATTGTCTCTATTGACAGGTTGTCTCCATTGACGGGTTGTCTCCATTGACAGGTTGTCTCCATTGACAGGTTGTCTCTATTGACGGGTTGTCTCCATTGACAGGTTGTCTCCATTGACAGGTTGTCTCTATTGACGGGTTGTCTCTATTGACGGGTTGTCTCCATTGACGGGTTGTCTCCATTGACAGGTTGTCTCCATTGACAGGTTGTCTCTATTGACAGGTTGTCTCCATTGACGGGTTGTCTCCATTGACAGGTTGTCTCTATTGACGGGTTGTCTCTATTGACGGGTTGTCTCCATTGACGGGTTGTCTCCATTGACAGGTTGGCTCCATTGACGGGTTGTCTCCATTGACAGGTTGTCTCCATTGATAGGTTGTCTCTATTGATGGGTTGTCTCTATTGACAGGTTGTCTCTATTGACGGGTTGTCTCTATTGACAGGTTGTCTCCATTGACAAGTTGTCTCCATTGACAGGTTGTCTCTATTGACGGGTTGTCTCTATTGACAGGTTGTCTCCATTGACGGGTTGTCTCTATTGACAGGTTGTCTCCATTGACGGGTTGTCTCTATTTACAGGTTGCGCCTCAGAAAAATCTTTAGGAATCGATTTAACTAATTTTGTCTCCATTGACTTCGCCTCAGAAACATCTTTAGGAATTGATTTAACTGATTTTGTCTCCATTGACTGGCTTCGCCTCAGAAAAATCTTTAGGAATCGATTTAACTGGTTTTGTCTCCTTTGACTGGCTTGGTCTCAGAAAAATCTTTAGGAATCGATTTAACTGGTTTTGTCTCCTTTGACTTGATTGAGAACTTAACTGGATCTTTCCTGAAAGGTAAAGGTCAGTCATATGCAATGCATGATATGGATCAAGCAATGATGTTCTCAACATAAATGAGATTGTATGGTATGATGCATATATGCATGTATCATGATGTATGGAAATGTAATGCTTTATCTGGGGAAAATAAATCCCGGATAGCTGTTGGAGAATAGAGTTGAATTCTTCGTTTCCGCTGGGGGATGATGAACGAAGATGATAAACCTGCAGGAGAGGATGACTCAGTTGGGGAATAAACTGGTGAATAGATTACTCTGCGGGGAATTACTCTGTGGGGAAGAGATACTTCACTGAGGATTTTAACGATAAACTCCGCTGGGGATTCCATTGATAAGCTCAGTTGGGGATTTTGATGATGAACTCCGCTGGGGATAGAAAGAACTTCGTTGGAGATGATCTTTTAGTTGCGACTTGCTGAGGATAAGCCGGTTAGACTCTTGTGAGGATAACCTCTGAATTTGGCTGGGGAGATACATTTGTATTCTGCAGGGGATAAGCTTCCAGAGTCTACTGGGGAAGATGATTCAACTCCATTGGGGAAGCTTTTTTAGACCGCGCTAGGGAAATGACTCCAATGTGGTACCTTGTATTCCACCGGGGAACATTCTTATATTCTGTTGAGGAATATTAAGACTGCCATGGATATTCTTACGCTTGCTGGAGGATGTCTTTAAACTCCGTTGGGGAATATTAAGACCTTCTTGGGATACCCGACCTTTTTAGGGCTGATGGTAGATCAACTCTGCTTGGGAAGAGTCTTGCTGATTTGTTCATGGTTGCAAGTCTCAGTGGGGATTTTGATGATGAACTCCGCTGGGGATAGAAAGAACTTCGCTGGGGATGATCTTTCAGTTGCGACTTGCTGAGGATAAGCCGGTTAGACTCTTGTGAGGATAACCTCTGAATTTGGCTGGGGAGATACATTTGTATTCTGCAGGGGATAAGCTTCCAGAGTCTACTGGGGAAGATGATTCAACTCCATTGGGGAAGCTTTTTTAGACTGCGCTAGGGAAATGACTCCACTGTGGTACCTTGTATTCCACCGGGGAACATTCTTATATTCTGTTGAGGAATATTAAGACTGCCATGGATATTCTTACGCTTGCTGGAGGATGTCTTTAAACTCCGTTGGGGAATATTAAGACCTTCTGGGGATACCCGACCTTTTTAGGGCTGATGGTAGATCAACTCTGCTTGGGAAGAGTCTTGCTGATTTGTTCATGGTTGCAAGTCTCAGTGGGGGAGAGCTACCATTATTGTTTTACTCTTCGGGGAGTGACGGTATCTTGGTCACATTCTTCAACTGAACTTACCTTGGTACCTTGGTGGACAGAGCAACTTGTACAGTTCGGACAATTCTTATTTGCCCCTGTTTTTTGCGGGAGAAGGTGCCTGCGGAGGCCCTGTGGATCGAGTATTATCCCCACCTATGAGTTGCTTGGCATCTTTCGGTTAAAACGACAAGCCTTCTTCTGGTAGGCCAGTGACGAGATGATGAGACATAGTCGTACGCTTTGATCCCTAATTTTTTGCCTGGACCGCCCTTTCGGGTTTTCAGTTCACCGGGATACCCTTTTTTGCCCAAGCCGCCTTTTCAGGTTTTCGACTTGCCGGGTGTACATATTTTTTCATTTTCATCCCTTATTTTTGCCCGAACCCTTTTGGTTCGCCAGGAAGCCCTTATTTTTACCTAGGCCAGTCGACCTAGCGGGTCTTTGATTATGCGTAGTATTTTCTGACTATGTTCATGCCCTCAGGATGCAGAGAGGTGTCACTGTCGGTAGTGTTGTGTTGCCATACTACCAGAAGATCTTCATTTGATCATGCCAGATTCGTTGCTGGAATTCACGTCTAATGCCCCAATTGATTCAGATGGAGATTTGCCCCTGGCTATTTGGTATTTTGAGAGATTCCTTGAATCTTGACTTGACTGCCCCAGATGATGGAAAATGATCAGGTCTGCCCCTTGGTTGGAAATGTTTCTTCCACTTGAGATGACCCTTTTATTGAGAAGGTTTTTTGTTCACTAGATATTCGTCGTGCGAATTTCTCTGCTGTTTGAACAAATAGTCATATGCAAACAATGTTATTTTAAGAATGCAAAGCTTATGTCTGTCTCGAAGTTTTTGAAAATGCATTTTTTCAGTAAGATAGGAAAATTTTGTAAAATGTGACGTCAACTCAGGATTTACAGCAAGCCCTACAGGAGTCAGGATACCTTTTGTAACAGTATGCTTTTGAACTAAACCATGCTTCAGCTAGGACTTTTTAAGGGTTATAACGTGGCCTGGTTCACGGTTTAAGAAACAAAGGATAAAGGCTCAAAATTTATTTGTACCCACCCGCTCTTCGTGATGTTCTTCGATCCTAAACTCAGCTAATCGTGCATTTAGATCTCGTTTGAGTCTTTGCTCTGATATTCCGGTGATGGTTCAGATACTGACAGTTTATTTTGAACAGGCAATCATTTTTGTTGAGAGTTTTTAGGACCTCTTTTTGACTTTATTATCCCTGTCTTTTGCCTGAATTGTTTCTTTTTGTATTTACAGTCAGCGGGATGCCCCAGTTTTGTAAGTCTCCTTCATAGGTTTTGACTTAATGGGCTTTTATTTCCGAGAGATAATGACTGTCTGTCCTTACGATTATTCGGAACCATCACTGTCTCTTGTTTTGGAAGGACTTCTTTGATGCCATTCATTGTGCACCTGGATCAACTGAGAGAACTACCCTGCCCCAGGTTATAATTAAGGGTTTTAATTCATGAAAAGAAAAACTCCAACTTCTTTGGCTCAAAGGGGTTGACTAGGGATTATCTTCCTTATAACTCCACTGTTTAGGATTTGAAACAATGCCTGTACCTCATCAGCGGGGTCTGTTCAAAAGCGTACTGTAAAGATCGTGGTATCGTTTTCGTCATCCTCCCTCTAAAGGCTTAGAATTTTTTTCGAGAGTTGATCATCACAAAAATGAAAGCAATTTGAATATAGTGAATACGAATGGATTGATTCAAAACAGACATATGCAATGCATTGATAAAGTAATAAAGTTTGACATGAATAAATGTTCGAACAATCAAAAGAAAATTACAAATTGAAAATTCTAATGAACAAAAGTCTTCTTGTCTCAGTACTTGTCACTTTAAATGGTGAACCTTGGAGGGATGGTAGAAGAACTCAGCCTGACCATCTTGTGTGAATTCTAAAGCTCCTTCGTCAATCAAGTCTTGAATTTTGTTTTTCAATGCCCAACAGCCATCAGTATCATGCCCCGGGCTGTTGGAATGGTATGCACACCTTGCACCAGGATTGTACTTTGGGGAGGTTGTGTTGGGATTCTTAGGAGGGTCCCTTAACGTCACCAGATTCAATCTTAACAGGTGTTGTAAAGCTTGAGACATTGGCATGTTGAGCTTGGTAAATTGCCTCCTGGGCACGTTTGGCTTACTCTGATCAAACCATTGTTCTTGGCAAGGTCTTTGTTGGACCTGTGAGGTAGTAACAACTTGGAGAGGTCTATTCTTCGTCAAACCAAACCTTTGACTTCTCGGAAGTTGATTAATGACTTGGTCCCCGGCCTTGACTGTTTGCCTCATGTTGTTGTATCTGTCTTGATGAAGCTGGTTGATCAGGGTTCTCAACTCTTCTTGTTCCCGAGCTAAGCCTTGGATAAGAGCCATCTGCCCCAGCATCTGGGTTTTCATGGTACTGAACTCAGCTTGCAGTTGTTCCGTTCGTCCTTATTGTCTTCAGGACTTTTCTTGACTGAATTCCCCACGAGGAGTGTCCTCAACTCTTCCTGCCCCTTGGATAGGTTTAGGAAGATTTCCCTGAACTGAGTCTCTTGAGCATGAAGATCTTGGTTGTCTTGTTGGAGAGCCATTGCTGAAATAAACAGCGAGAACATGAGAGACCTGTATTGGAAGACATGTTATGCAATGATATGTATGATATATGTATGCAATGTTTTCAAGGATCTCGCGGGGTAAACAAGAAACTGTTAGAATCTGAAGCCGGTAGCTAGATTGAAGGAGCTTCATGTTGCTGAGAGTCCTTCTTCAAGAGTCAAGCTCACCATATCGAGTGGGTCATAGCCCCTGACTCAAGTTATCGTGTTTTGATCTTTAGATGGCATTGGCTAGAGGAAAATAAATCCCCTTTGCCCCTTGCTAGCCATTTGATTTACCATAACCTGCATCACAGACCCTTGAGATCCTTGAAATGATTAAAGAAATGTTAAGGCATGATGTTATGATGTGCATGCTATGCATTTAAGCAAAAGTGTGAGGTGATGTAAGTAAGCCCTGCAATAAATCCAAATTATTGGATAAGGACTATAAACAAAACCTGCAAGGAACTCATGTTGTCAGATAACAAGAATGTGCAAGTAGTTCAAGTTTGAAGGCACACAAGTCACACATATAGCCTTAAGTTTAGGCTGGCATGGAGTTTCATAGGTAAGTACCCTCTTGAGTGTAGTTGGCTCAAAACCTGTCCTATAAATAGTAATCAGGTTCTAAGGAGCTCAATATCATTGGATTGTTTTCTATGTTCATCGTTTTGGTTTAGCCACTTACTGGCGACCAAAATATTCCAAGAAAACAACCCTCAATGAGTGTAGTATCGAGTATCTACCAACTTCGGACTGCACCAAAGTCGGTCATCTCACTACCCCTAAAAAAGGCCAACATGATCAAGTAAGGTTCTAGGTCATTAGTGCTTAGTGACATTACTCAGCGGCCCTGTATTCTCTTTGATTGACTCAAAGGCTACCGGTACTCACAAATATGTCGCACTAATATAGCTATTGCTTCAACCGTGTCGGTATACCCTGCACAGTTTCCACAATGTATTGCTATCTATGAATGTTTTCCAAATCCGGGTGGAGGATTTCAAACCCAAACAATAGAACCAAGTGTAAAGCAAACAAAGCAACCAAGGTAAGCAAGTAAAGATAATCTAATCCTAAGGTACACCTAACTTATAAATCCCCAGCAGAGTCGCCAGTTCTGTGATCGGTGGGAAAGAACTGACTATTTTGGAATGCTGGTTCGCGTTTGCGTTTGTTTTTGCAAAATGTCGCGGTAAGCAAGAGTCGCCACCGTCTTTTATTTTATCCAACAAGGAAAGGACAAAAGCACATAAAAATTCCTTTTCGAGATGTTTCTCGGGTTCGGGAGGTAGATTATAGAAAGGGAAGGTGTTAGCACCCTTTCTATCCGTGGTTATCCACGGGCTCTTAGGTACTTGCTCACTATGTTTTCAAAAGTTTGCTTTTCTTTGTGTTTGTGGGTTTTGAAAAGAGTTTTGTTTTGAAGAGAGTGTAAGTGCGAAAAGTTTTATTTTTGTTTTCAAAAGAGCAAGTACTTAAGAACATCTACCTACTCAAAAAGGAATTAAACGGTGCAAATGTCCTTTAGACAGTGCTATCCCACTATTAAGGAGTAGGTAGCACCGTCGTTGGAGTTTTCGGGTCAATTCGATTTTAGGGATGTGTGGTCACTAAAGCAATGTTAGGATGCCTTAGCGGTAACCCTAATGTCTTAGATCATTTTTCCGAGGCAACCGTTTCGAGGCAACTTATGATCTTTGGACAAAAGGACGACCTCTAAAACTTCCTATACTCAATGACCACGTTCGAGGCAACCAAGTGAGGCGTATCCTAGGAGTGGCATGTGCAAGTGTGTCAATTTTCAGTTATATTATCTTTGCATGTCATGGTGAGCTATTGTTGATTTTAAGTTAAGAGTTAATCTTGTCATGCATATCCTAGTTAGCATACATCTATCAGTTAATGGTGGCGGAAAATAAATTACGGAAAATAAAGATAAGCTATTACAAGGCGTCGGGTATTTACATCGCCAAAAACAAACCCTTGAAATTAAATGCGGAAAAATAAATAAAAGCGGTAAATAAAGTCCTAAGTTAAAACTATTACATCCTCGGAGCAATTACACAAATATAGATAAAAAATAATACGCGCGAGAAAATTGAATCGGAATGTCCTTTAGGGTTTTGACCCTTTTATTGAATAAAGCATATTTTTGGTCTTTTTTGATTTAAGAATTAAGTCTAAATTAATAATGGAATTAAAGAAAATATTTTTTTAGTTTTATTTTAATTAAGGAAATAAAATCAGGAAAAAAACCTAATTCTATGTTAATTTTAATTTATTGTGAAAAATGTTAAGATTAAACCTAATTAAAAAAATAAATTAATTGGTTAATGGTTTATTTACAAAAATAATGAAATTAATGATGAAAATAATATTTTTGATTTCTGGTTTTTTTTATGAAAAAAAGGTTAGTTTGTTAATTAATTAGTTAGTTTTTAGTAATAATAATAAAAAGCAAAAGAAATCTGAAAAGAAAATAAAAACATAAGCAAACTTTGGGGGCGCTGGGCCTGAAGAAGGGAGGTTGATTCAGCAATTCCAGGCCCAGATTTGAACAGCCTCGTTTGACTTTCAGATTGCCTGGACGTTTGTTGACCAAGGTTCATGGTGAACCTCATCCTGGACCACTGGATCTGGATCTGGAACCACCTGGCGCATGTTGAGATCTAAGGACGTATGGTAGTCCACGCTTGGGATGCTGCGCCTGAATACCTGAAGGAAAAAACACAACAAAGTTTTGGGGGACCTGGGATTCGAACCCAGGTCCCATTGGACAATTCGATTGATGCGCTACCAACTGAGCCATGATGTTAACCTGTTAGTGAATTATTAATCAAATATTATAAAACAAACCAACAATTATTCCCTGAAAAATAAAAATGTGTGGCGCGCGTTTTAAATGGACCAGTGGGAAGAAGACACGTCTTCGTCTTCCCCACAACCCCCTGGTTCGTTTCCTGCGGATTTACATCCATAGCAAAATCCCTAACTGCCTTCCAAAACTATCTATAGGCCATGAAAACGAGTTTTAAGGACACCCTCACACTCGTCTCCTTCCCCTGAACTCATCCATGGACATTATTGGCCTTAATTTAATCTGCACAAGGAACGCCCAAAAACAAGAACAAGAACCCTAGGTTCTGAATATGGGGTTAGAAGCCACGAAAATAAAATCAAACGATGCAGAATCATTAGAATTTTAATGGCAAGTATGAATGTGCAATCAAATTGGCAAAAAAATGCAAGGAGGATGATTTACGATTTCATGTGCAGAGCAAAGTTCATGGAGACTTACAGCGCGTTATAGGTGATGAAAAGGCTTGGTTTTTGATTGGTCTCGCTTCAGGAGGTTGCTGGCAAGAGGGTTATGTTGTTCTTTTGGATTGAATTCGCCTCTAAGGTTGTTTTCAATCTCACACTTTTTCAAGGTTTCTTGCAAAGTGGTGTGGCCGTTTCTGCAGAGTTTTTTCTGTGTTCTTTTTTTTTTCGTGTTTGATTTGTGAGCATGAGTTTATATAGACAAAGGAATTTAGGTCAACATTTGTGTATCAAATCTTGGTCCATTATGATGAAGAGATTTGATTTGATTTCTTCATAAAGACTTGCTATATTTGATTCAATCATGTGCCAATCTATTTTCATGCGTTACTGCCAGCCTGTTATGAGCTGTTTGGGCCTCCAACATGATGAAAATCGAAAGCTGACTTGCCCTTTGTAGATCCACTTCCCTTCGAATGACACTCCCCCTGCTTTGATTGCTTCAAAGTCTCAATTCGAACTACTCCAGTCACAACACCTTCGATTGAGACTCCCCCTGCTTCGATTGCATATTTGCAAGGGACACATGCCATTGTGAACTTTGGGTATTCTGGACAGGTTAGGATATGTGTTTTTGCTTAGTCATGCCAGCCTACTTCATTCCTTCGAATCTGCCTTCTTTGCCAGCTTCAAAGTCCAATTCAATTTATTTAGAACATTCTCTATTAGACAACTTCGACCATCCCTTGGCCTTGTGATGGGTCTAAGTTCTGATTCGAAGTGTTCAGAACTTCCTTCATCAGAGCACCTTAGATCAAGAGAAACTCTGCACTGAAATGCCATTCGAAGATCATTTTGTTCTGATGTTCTGATTGAGGTAAAGTATGAAGTTCCAGTCAAAGGACCCTCTGAAGTACTAGTCGAAGCATTGTGAAATTGACCTGATCGAAGGGGTCCAGCGCTCAATCGAAGACTTGCAGACCAAAGCTTGATCGAAGGAGGTCCAACGCTCAATCGAAGACTTGCAGACCAAAGCTTGATCGAAGGAGGTCCAGCGCTCAATCGAAGACTTGCAGACCAAAGCTTGATCGAAGGAGGTCCAACGCTCAATCAAAGACTTGCAGACCAAAGCTTGATCGAAGGAGGTCCAACGCTCAATCGAAGACTTGCAGACCAAAGCTTGATCGAAGGAGGTCCAGCGCTCAATCGAAGACTTGCAGACCAAAGCTTGATCGAAGGAGGTCCAGCGCTCAATCGAAGACTTGCAGACTAAAGCTTGATCGAAGGGTTCCAAACACCTAATCGAAGCTTACTAATCAAAGCCTGATCGAATAATGCCAAATGCCCAATCGAAGACTGGTGAGTCAATCCTGTATCGAAGGATTTTGAATACCCAATCGAAGACTTTTCCCAGATGCCAATCGAAAGACACTTTGTTTATCTTCAAAACACTTTATTTTTCTTTAGGCAAGTGTTTGTGACCAACCATGTAAGGGAAGACCTTTGAAAACATGAGAGGGAAAATTTTGGGGTACAACAGTTGCCCATGACAAGTTTCAAGCCTTGAACCATATTTTTTATCATTCAATTGGACAGTTAACCTAAAAATCAGCTATATTGGGGAAAAAGTCAACCATGGCCAATTTACAGTCAAACTTCATATATTTTTATCCACATCAACATTTTAGACTCATTTGTACCATTTGATCAAGTTTGGATTACAACTCCTCAAGAAATTTGATCAAATCATCAAAAGGGCAAAATGGTCAAAATTAGGGTTTTGACTGAGAAAGGGCAATTTATGAATTTTAACCTAGCCAATGACCAATTGAGTTCAAGCATGATTTCAAGGGTTCAATGGCACCATATTGACTTAATTACATGGTTCAAAAGATCTCAAGTTCATTGGATTGACAGATGAAATTTGCAGTCAACTGATCAAAAGTCAACTGTACACTAAAAAGTCAAACTTTGACTTGGCCAAAATCAAGTACCAAGGGTCATAATTCATCAAGATATATCAAAATGTGAAACTTGTTCACCAAGAAAATCAAATTTGAAAATTAGGGTTTGAATTTGAAAATTTTCATAACTTAGAAATTTTCTAAGTATAAAACTTTTCTTATTTTTTCTCAACTTTGCACCACTTTTTCACCATGATGCATTTTGATTCAAGGAAAGTCCCCAACATGAAAGTTGTAGACCTCCATGAAATTTATAACTTTTCTTCACAAACTTTTCCCAAAAGATTCTTGGATCTCAAGTTATAAATTTGTGAATACATGGTCATGAACTTCTTAACTTAGTGAAATTTTGCCCTAATTTAGGCAGGTTTTGGACCCAACTTCATGGCAATTTTTCACCTAGTTCCAAGAGGTATCTCAAAATTAATTTGAAAGATGGATTATAGAGCACATTGCAAGCTTTCTAAAATTTCCAAGAACTCTCCAAGATCATTTTTGAGAAGGGAGAATCGAAGAGAGGAAGTTGGCATTTTCTCACTTTTTGTTCAAGCCATTTTCATGAAGAACCAAGTTAAAAATCAAACCTATGCTGGATATTTCATGCTTTACAGGTCCTAAATTTGCTACACACTCCTTAATTAAATGCTTACACGATTGACAAAGCCTCTATCCATGCTTTTGAACTTTTACACAACTTGTAATTCCATTTTGGGCAAAAAGGCTCCATTGCCATTTTCATAAAGAAACATTTTTGCAAACTTGTCAACTTGGAGCTTTGAACCTGTCCCCTTGATGCATACAAACCACACAGGTCTCAGGCAACTTGTACAAACTCATACCAACCCTAAAGCAAGCTGGTACAAGCATGAGAGTTTTGTCTTGTCAATTTGCTTCAAGTACAAGAAAAGTGGCAAAAAAGGCTAGGGCTTGTACAGCTGATAGAGAGCTAACTTTAGATCATTTTTATACTAATATGCAAACAATGTACAACACATAACACGCTTGGCAAGGACCTGAAACTCTCTCCAACTGAAAAACACCAAAAAACTGCCCAGACATACAATTTTTGCATATACACATCCAACATGCATTTGCCTCGTGCGTTTTGTGTTTAGACCATTTCAACATCTTACATACTTGATACCTAGTCAATCCAAACCATCATCCCTGTTCTGTAACCTCTGTTTCACTACCTGCCATTGTTAACTTTGAAGCTTGCAGTTGTACTTGGTCAGGGAGTTCTAGCCACTTTCAGAGCAAGGTAAGGGTTGGAACAGATTCAGGGAAGCTCAAGAAAGCTCAAGCAATCATCAGGCCTCCATTAAAGTCCCTATATTTCCATACACGATTCCCGCTGAAGGAGGTAATTTTTCAAACTCTATCTCCTTGTACAAGTAACCTCAGACCACGATTTGTGAATAAAAGATGTAGTTCTCATCATAACGAAGCTATACATATCATTACTTTGCATTGATTTTACTTGTGCTAAGAGAATTTGGAAGTTGAAATTTCTGGAAATATTAGGTCAAGATTTAGGGTTGTTTAAATTCTCTTTAATCTTTGATAGTTAGATTACATAGCTTACATGGTTGGAATCGTGAGTTCAAGCTCTACATTTTTCATGTTATAAGTTTTTATTTTCATGGAAGTATGAGGAAGTTACAGATGGTCCGGCCAAGGCTTGAGGAAGAAGATGAAACAGGGCAAGGAAGCGTTTTAGAACATGTTATTTTTGTTTCATTAAAGACAATGGATGTATAGCCACCCTAGTGGTAAAGCAGCGCGCTGGTGAGACCTATGTCCTGGGTTCGAACCTGCGCGCTACTTTTTGCATTTTGGCACTTTTTTTTCCTTTTCAGTTTTGACACTTTTTTTTGCAGGATTGGGCTTTTTGCTATGGGCCAGTATTTTTGCTCATCATCACCACTGACTTACTATCTCACCCCCTGCTAACTCTTTCATATTTTATTTTTATTATTATTATATTTAATACTTTTAATTATTTTCTTTAATGATAAAAAATCCTAAAAAAATAATTTAATTATTTTTACACCTTTATTTTATTTTTTATTATATCTCACATAAAAAATTAATTTATTTTGATAGAATATAATTTATTTTCTTAATAAACTCATAAATATAATTAAATTTACTTAATATTTTTATTTTATATTTTATACTTACAAATACCTATTTTTTGCATATATTTGTTTTTAATATTTATATACAATATTATTTATTATTTTTTATACAAAAAAATGCACAAAATAATAATATAGAAACATTATTTTCTTTTAAATGAAAATTAGGGTTTAATCCCTTTCAAAAGGATTAAATATTTTTCCTTATTTTTTTTAGGTTTAAATTAAATATTCTTTTATACAAAAAAACAAGACATAAAAAATCTTTTCTTTACATACATATTGCATTACATTTTAAATATTGTATTATATTTATTTTAATTCGCGCAAATTCGATTTGGTTGTAATAATATATTTAGCTTTATATTTGTGCAAATCCCCATTCAAAATTGTATTCCCCCCTCCCATAAAATTGTTGTAATAGCTTAGTAGATTTACATTACGCAGTTTATTGCTTCATATGCCATGATTAGTAATTAGGGTTTGTATGACAAGAACGAAACAAAACAAATAGAAAACCCTAAATGCAAGATCAAAAGCATGAAAATGATATACTTTGCACATAAGCACCCTTAGGGTTTCTCCCACTTGGTTGCCTAAAATAAAATGGCCATGTTATGCATGCGAAGTATCTTGGCAAAACAAAACAAATTTAAGATCATAGCCCCTCGATGACGATATTCAAAAAGTTGCCTTACAAAATGATATTGGTCCCTCAAAACTGCTAAGATACTTGCCAACATTGCTATCATGGCTATACGATGACCCATGCCTGTCCCGTTTACATCCAAAGATAGGGTTGCTTACCAAATCAATGGTAAGACAACAATGTCAAAGGAATAGAAAATACACAAGAAAGACATTTGAGTAGGTAGATAGCTTCTAAGTTACTTGCTCGATTTCAAACAAACAATCCTTACTATTTTCAAAACAAACACACACATTTCAAAAACATCTTACAAATATTGAAAACATTTTCAAAAAGACAAACATCTTTGTATACATTCTTACGAACGAGAATCATTACAAAGATTGCCTAAACGAATGGCCTCTTTTACAAAAATACTTTCAAAATCACATCAAACACCATTTCAAACAAACCAAAGCAAGTGATCTAAAGCAAGTAACTAAGAGCCCATGGAAAACCATGAATGAAAAAGGGTGTTAGCACCTTCCCTTTTCATAATCTACCCCCCGAACTCAAGAAAACATCTCAAAGGTCTTTCCTGTGCTTTTTCACCTTTCCTTTTGGATAAAAGAAAAGTCGGTGGCAACTCTTGCTAACCGCAACATTTGCGATAAAATGCAAAACCTCAAGTCAGTTCTCCCACCGCATCACATCTTCGAATTGATTATTCCCAACCATCACTGTTAGAACAAAGTTTGGTTCTAATCATATCTTAGAGTTTTGATGATAACAATGAAATAAAATTTTGTGAAATATATTTTATACTCTGACTTGTGTGTTCTCTAAGTTCAGATGATGTTCTGACTCATGCATCTTAGAAAGAAACAACATTCTACGCAAGTCTAAAGCAAACTCAGAAGGAAACACTCCAAAGCAATCTCTGATGAAGAGCAATACTAAGCAACCTCTAATAAAGCTAGTTGAAGCAAAGATCTGAAAGAAGCACGCTGAAAGCAACATCTGATAATGCAAGACTAAAGCAAACTCTAATGAACTCATAAATTGAAGAATACTCTGATAGAAGAAAAGATAAAGTATACTCTGAAATGGAAACGCTGCAAGTAAACACTTAAACTTCCAGAGACAAGCTCTGACAGTATCGTTGGTTATTAAATGCTAAGACGTCTAACGCACTCAAGTGTATTGCACACAAGCATTGGAAACGTAAATACCAAGCCTACACACATCATTAAATGCATGCACTCTCATTATGGTAGTAACGATCAAGAATTGGAAGCTATATATAGAAGACCTTTTATTTCAAAGAAAGGTTACTGATCCACGAGAAACAATCTTACACTCACTGTTTTCATACTTGTAAACTAATACTGTATAGTGGGTAGATCTTAAGCATTGAGAAACAATCTTATTGATAAATCACACTTTGTGATAAAGCTTATTAGAAGCATTCTGTTTCACTACTATTAAGAGATAATTTTGTAAGTGTTCCTTGAGAGACCAGTTGGGGCAGATTTCTCAAGAGGGCTAGGACTAGTTGAGTCTTAGAGGTGTTAGTCACTTGCAGTTGGCTTGTGCATTGTATTGTTAGTCACAACTGTTTGGTTGTGCATTTGTAATGAGTTTGATTATAGTGGATTAAATCCTCATTGAGAGAGGCGAAATCACCTTGGTGGGTGGACTGGAGTAGTTTGAGTTTCAAACGAACCAGGATAAAAATACCTGTGTTCTTCCATTAGTATTGCGCGAGAAAAAGGAAAAACTTATCCCCCCCCCACTTCTAAGTGTTTTATCACCCTTCAATTGGCATCAGAGCTCTAGTTCTGAGTGCAAACACCTAACAGTGTCAGAAAAAGATCCAGAAGGAAAACACTATGGCAACTAAACAAAATAACAACAACTGCACCAAACCTCCCGTGTTTGATGGAGAAGATTTTGAATACTGGAAGGATAGACTAGAAAGTTTATTTCTAGGTCATGATGTTGATCTATGGGATTTGGTCCTAGATGGGTAAACAACAGAAGTTAGATTTCAAGAATCACCACAGAGCCGGAAACATCTTTCTGAACGCTATCTCAAAAACTGAATATGAGAAAATCACTAACAGAGATACAACACATGACATGTTTGAGTCTCTCAAAATGACTCATGAAGGAAATGATCAAGTAAAAGAGACAAAAGCTCTGGCTCTCATACAGAAGTATGAAGCCTTCAAAATGGAAGAAAATGAGTATATTGAAGCTATGTTCTCGAAATTACAAACTCTGATTACTGGCCTGAGAGTTCTAAACAAAGGATACACCAAGGCAGACCATGTTAAGAAAATTATCAAAAGTTTACCCAGAAGATGGGCACTGTGATCGTTGGAATTAGAACTGACTGTTTAAAGGTGGTTCGCGTATGTCGCGGTAAGCAAGAGTCGCCACCGTCTTTTTATTTTCTCCAACATGGAAAGGACAAAAGCACAGCAAAATTCCTTATTGAGAATGTCTCTCGGTTCGGGAGGTAGATTTATAGAAAGGGAAGGTGTTAGCACCCTTTCTATCCATGGTTATCCATGGGCTCTTAGGTACTTGCTCTTATGTTTTCAAAATGTGTTTGCTTTTCAAATGTGAGTGGGTTTGAAAAAGTTTCATTGAAAGATTTCTGAGTGACTCTTGTATCTGTCCTCAAGAGTGTTTGAAAAATTTGTTTTGAAAGCTTTTGAAAGTGTCAGTGTGAAAAGATTGTTTTGTTTGTTTTTTAGAGAGCAAGTACCCATGAGTCATCTACCTACCCTAAGGAATTAGGCTGTGTAAAAGTCCTTAAGGTAGTGCCATCCCACCATTGAGAGGTAGGTAGCACCACCGTTGGAGGTGTTCGGGTCAATTCGATTGTATGGACAGTGTGGTCACCGAAGCAATAGTAGGACACCTTAGAAGTAACCCTAATGTCCTAGATCCTTTTTAATCCGAGGCAACTGTTTCGAGGCGACTGGATCTTAGACATGAGAGCGACCGCTAAAACGTCCTATACTTGACGACCACGTTTCGAAGGCAACGAGTGAGGCGTACCCTAGAAGTGGCAGGTGCATTGTGTGTTGTTTTCATGTTAAGAGTTATCTTTGATCATGCAATCGTGAGCTATGAGTTATTTTTAGTTATCATACATTCTTTCATGCAATTTAGTAGTTAAGAGTGCGGAAAATAAAATACGGAAAGGTAAAAGCTACGCTATTACAAGGCGCAGGTCTATACATCACCAAAAAACAAAGACCCGTTTTTGATAAAGATGCGGAAAGTAAAAAGCAATAAACCTAATTACTATTACATCCTTGAACAGTTACATAATAATCCAATACGAAAATAATGCGCAAAATAGAAATTAAACCGGGAACGTCCGAGGGTTTTGGACCCTTTGCTTGAAATTAAATTAAATTAAAACCTAATTAATTATTTAATTAAAGAAAAGAAAGTGTGTTTTTATGTTTTTTGTATTTAATGAAAATAAAGAAGTTAAAATTAAAAGGAAACCCTAGATCTAAGTTTATTTTACTTATTAATGAAAAAGGTCAAAATTAGGCTAATTAACTAAATTATTTAATTTACATGTTTATTTACAAAAATAATAGTAGTTAATAATGATAATAATAATTGATAATGATAATAATTAATTAATTAAGAAAAAGATAAAAAGTGTCAAAACCTAATTCTATATTATTTTATTTATTAAGAAAAAGTAATAAAATTTAAAACCTAAATTAAACTAAGTTAATTGTTAGTTATTTATTTACAAAAATATGTTAATGGAAAATTTAATAAATAATTAAAAAAACATTTTTGAGTTTCTGATTTTTATTAAGAAAAATTATTTGTGGTGAATTAATTATAATTAAAACAATTAAAGGTATTAAAAAGAAAGGAAAATAAAATAAAAAAATAAAGCAAACCAAAGGGGTGTCTGACCCAAAGTGGAGGTGAGATTGAAGCAATTCAGGCCCATTAGACAAAGAAAGCCTCGTTGACTTTCTGGTTGTGTGCATGTTGGTTGACTGGAGTGCATCATGGACTTCATTCTGTGGCCATTGGATTGTTGATCAAGACCATCTGGCAAACTACGCGTGAGGGTGTAGGAAGGAGGTCTGGGCACATGCTGCATTGGAATGTATTGGAAAAAATAAGAACAATTGTATGGGGGACCTGGGAATCGAACCCAGGTCCCAGCACTTACCAGCCACGTTCCCAACCAACTGAGCTATCCAGCGCGTTTATTATATGAATGGAAAACAATTATTATATAAAAAAACAAATATTAATGGTATAAAACAAAATAAAACGCGCCAGATTTAAACCACCCATTCACATGATGCCACGCCTTCTCCTTCTCCGTTTTCCCTGTAAAAAGAAAACAAGATAGCGGGGGTTTTAAACCCCCACAAACTGAAAGTCCCAAGAATAGCGATTAGAGTTGTGAATCATATAAAAAAAGCGCGAGGGTCTGGTTGAATTCGTCTGGCCTTGACGAATTCAACCATGGTCATGACATGGTCCAATTTTTTCTCCTGTAAAAAACCCCAAAATCCAAGCTTTGAAAACCTAAATTTCGTCCATGGTGAATTTTGATTCAGAGGGCTATAACCAAATTGGTTTGTACTAATAGCTTCAGAAGGTCCCTATTAGCATGAATCAATCCAAAAAAATGGTTAAAAACGCATGAATGATGATATGTCAATTTGGAAAATAAAGCAAACCGTGTGACTTAGTGGGGACGATTCTGATGGTGTTAAGCCTCGTTCTTGATTGCAATGGCTTCCTGGAAGGTCCAACAATGTATTGGAAACAATTTTAGGCCTTGAATCCACCTGCAAATAGGAAATCAGTTTCACACTTTTTCTCAATTTTTTGCAACTTTGTTATGGAGTTCTATGGCAGCTTTCACGTGTTCTACACTAGGGTTGGCCTCAGCATATGTATGTGATGTGAATTAGGTTAAAACTTTGGCCCAAGAGTCTATGAAATTAAGTTTGCAATCCTTGATTTTCAATCATGTAATTTTCAATCTTTTCCAATGAAAACCTTGCCAAATATGGATGATCTTCCCTTTTTTGATTGAGAAACGAGTTTTCCAGCTTGCCCTGATATGATTTGCTTCACAAAAGATCCAAAAAACATATCTTTTTGATTTTCCTATAATTAAAACCAATTAAATGAATTAATATTAATATAAATTCAATTAATTAATTAAAAATAATAAAATAAATTTTTTTGAGCTCAATGGGTCGTGCATAGGCTTTGGGTAAAGATTCAAGAAATAATTTGAGGCCCATTAGCAAAATTGAAGTGTTTTAGGCAAAGTTGACTTTTGAAAGTTCCCAAAAATTTCCCAACTTCTCTAATGCATATCTTGCTCAATTTTGAATCTATGAACATGTTCTTTGACATTTTCGAAAGGTCTTGAAGTCCTCTAACCAATGCCTTTGGTCCCATATCATTTTGATTTACCAATCTCAAGTTATGGTCTTTGACTTAAAGTGCCTTTTTGTTGACTTTTGAAAATGACCTATAATGTTGAAATTGATAACTTTTTGTGAGAGCATTTCTTGGACTTGGAATGTGAAGATGAGTTGTAGGAAATGTCATCCCATTCAAAATGAGCTTTGGATGTGATTTTTCTGATAAACCATGAAAAAGTTATGCCTTGGTCAATTTGCAGTTGACTTTTCAGCTGTCCAAAAATAGAAACTTTTGCATCTTGAGACTTTTTGAGCTATGCTTGTGGAATCATGATCAAGAATTGATCAAATGATGATTGTGGCTTCAAAATGAGATGTTGACCAAAAAATTTGACTTTTGACTGCCAAATGACCATTTTACCCCTGCAGTTGACTATGAAGCATTTATGGCTTTTGACTGTGCAACTTGATGCTGTGAGCCTTGAAACTTGACATATGGATGTTTGACAATGTATATAGGCCTATGGGACTTGATTGGACCCTTGAAAACCTCAATTTCTTTGCAAGAACCAAAACCCTAATTTTGACTGTGTTAGGAGGCAATTGGACTGTGCAATCCTTGAGAGATTTTGAAGCTTGATCTTGCCAAATCTTTGAAGAATATGGGAGGGAAAATTTTGGGGTACAACAGTTGCCCCTGTTCAATCTTCTTAGACTTGAGGATGTAGATTGGCTGGCGTGCCTCTCGTAATCCGAAGGTGGAAGATGATTGAACACTAGAGTGCCCAGAAATTTGCACTCACATAGTAGAGTATCAGTAGTATGATGACGGGAATGGGCTTACAGATGCCATTTGGAAGGATGATGGATAGGAGGATGGGCTTATAGATGCCATCTGGAGATTGTTGGTATGTGGATGGGCTTATAGATGCCATCTAGGTGTCGATCGCGTAAGAGATTCCTTAACGAGAACTTGCGTACCTGAGAAAGAAAGATAATTACCTGGCCTGTTACAGGGGTTGATCTTCAAACTCTTTACGTAGATATGCCCTGGCTGGATACAGGTGTCGAATCTTCAAACTCTTCAGACGTGCCCTGGCAAGATACAGGAATCGAGTCTGGAATTAGTCGTCAACAGATATGCCCTGGCCGGATACAGGAATCGAATCTTCAAACTATTCAGACGTGCCCTGGCAAGATACAGGAATCGAGTCTGGAATTAGTCGTCAACAGATATGCCCTGGCCGGATACAGGAATCGAATCTTCAAACTCTTCAGACGTGCCCTAGCAAGATACAGGAATCGAGTCTGGAATTAGTCGTCAACAGATATGCCCTGGCCGGATACAGGAATTGAATCTTCAAACTCTTCAGACGTGCCCTGGCAGGATACAGGAATCGAGTCTGGAATTGCGACAGTTGATAGTAATCATCTTTGTATTGACCTTTGTCCTGAAAAGACAAAATGTTAGTTGTATGCAATGTCATGACGTATGAAATGCATGATGTTCTCAAAATAAATGAGATTGTATGTTCATGATGCGTAGGGGCATGCTATAATGTATGAAGATGTGATGTTTATGAATGTATTTTCGTCTAGGAAAATAAATCCTTGACGAATGCCAGGAGGTTAAATCCTGGGCTGATGTTGAAGAGTAGAGTTCTTCGCTTCCGCTGGGGATGATGGTTGCGAGAATAAACCCGTAGGAGAAGATGACTCCGTTGAGGAATAAACTTTGCTGGAGAGATTACTCTGTGGGGAATGCTCTGTGGGAAGAGAGGCACTTTGCTGAAATGTTGATGATAACTCCGCTGAGGATACCATTGTTGAGCTCTGTTGGAAGATTTGATGAACTTCGCTGGGGGATAGAAAGAATTTTGTCGGGGACGATCTTTCTGTGGCAATTGGTTGAGGATAACCCAGTTATATCCTGGTGGGGAAGTAACCTTTGAATATAGCCGGGGGGAGTGTTCGTACTCTGCAGGTGATAAGCTTCAAGAATCTACTGGGGATAAGCTTCCTACTGGGGAGATTGATTCAACTTTCCTGGGGAAACTTTTGAGATTGCACTGGGGAAGTGGCTCCACTTGTAGTGTCTGGATTCTGCCGGGGAACAATCTTATATTAAGACCGTCGGGGATGCTTGCTTAGGAACATCTGTATACTCCGTTGGGGAATATTGGGATCTTCGGGGGATAATCCAACTCCTTGAGGCTGACAGTAGATTAACTCTGCTCGGGGGGAGTGTTGCTGACTTGCTAGGGATATTGTGTCTTGTTAGAGCTGACGGGAGGCCAACTCTGCTTGGGGAGAATTGTTGAATCTTGTCTTACTCGGCGGGGAGTGAAGGTATCTGGGTTACATTCTTCAGCCGAACTTACCTTGGCACCTTGGTGGAAAGAGCAATTAGATCGCTTAGACAACTCATTATTGCCCCTGTTTCTGATGTCACCTGTAATTAATCCTTTGTTTCGTATGTAAGTATTTATGAGTTAGAAATTAGTGTCAAATGCATATATCACAATTGAACATTGGACGTTCTTTGCACAACAAAACAGAAAAAGGAAAAATAATTGGCAATTTTATTTGAAAAGTGAATTTGTATTGATTTGGATTTTGCCTGTAAATAGGCGTTTATGTACAAGAGGCTGACGTCCTAGTAAGAGAACGCCGCCGAACAACAGAGTTTATACAATTTTGTGACAAAGGAAAACAAAACAGCTATGTGAAGAAAGATAATCCCACTGGGTTCCAACTCTGCTATCGTCTTTATATCTTCGAGCATCTCATCACTTGGCTGCTTAATTGAAGATGAAGCTGACTGATCGATGCCGTCTGAACCTGATGTTTGATACCGGATTCTGGATGCAAGGTGATTCAATGAGACATAGTATTACGCTTTAATCCCTAACTTTTGCATGGACCGCCCTTTCGGGTTTTCAGTCCACCGGGATACCCATTTTTGCCCAAGCCGCCTTTTCAGGTTTTCGACTTGCCGGGTGTACAGATTTTTTTTCATTTTTCATCCCTTATTTTTGCCCGAACCCTTTTGGTTCGCCGGGAAGCCCTTATTTTTGCCTAGGTGTGTCAACCTAGCGGGTCTTTTATTCATGCGTAGTATCTTTTTACTATGTCTGCATTGGCGGGGTGAGGAAGGTCGTCACCATCCATGGTGGTTAGAATCATGGCTCCTCCTGAGAAGACATGTTTAACCACAAATGGCCCTTTGTATGTGGGGGTCCATTTGCCCATGGGATCACTTTGAGGAAGAATGATGCGCTTGATTACCAGGTCCCCAACTTGATACTCTTGTGGTCTGACTTTCTTGTTAAACGCCATGATCATCCGTTTTTGATACGTTTGACCATGACAAATAGCAGTGAGTCTCTTTTCGTCAATTAGGTTTAATTGATCAAGTCGAGTCTGGATCCAGTCATCTTCGCTCAGGCCTGCATCCTTCATTATCCGGAGAGAGGGTATCTGGACTTCAATCGGCAAGACTGCCTCCATGCCATAGACCAAGGAAAAGGGAGTTGCCCCGGTTGACGTTCTCGCTGAGGTACGGTACCCGTGAAGAGCAAACGGTAACATCTCATGCCAATCTTTATAGGTCACTGTCATCTTCTGCACAATCTTTTTGATATTCTTATTTGCTGCTTCTACAGCCCCATTCATCTTCGGCCGATAAGGAGAAGAGTTGTGGTGCTGTATCTTGAATTGCTCGCAGAGCTCAGTGATCATCTTGTTGTTAAGATTGGTACCATTGTCTGTAATGATCCTTTCCGGGACTCCGTATCGACAAATCAGGTTGTGTCGAATGAACCGTGCCACGATGTTCTTAGTTACGGTAGCATAGGAAGCTGCTTCAACCCACTTTGTAAAGTAATCGATCGCCACCAGGATGAAGCGGTGCCCGTTGGATGCCATAGGTTTGATCTCGCTGATCATATCAATGCCCCACATTGCAAAAGGCCAAGGTGTAGTCAAGACATTCAGAGGGACTGGAGGAACGTGCACCTTATCAGCATATATCTGGCATTTATGACATGTCCGAGAATATTGGTAACAGTCGGCTTCCATTGTGGACCAGAAATATCCTGCCCGAAGGATTTTCTTTGCCATAGTGTGTCCACTGGAATGCGTTCCGAAGGTACCTTCATGCAGCTCTGCCATGATCCTTTCTGCTTCAGTCTTATCCACACAACGCAGTAAGGTTGAATCATGGTTTCGCTTGTGTAGAATGCCATTGCTGAGGAAGAACTTTGCTGCGAACCTTCTCAGAAACTTCTTGTTGTTGACAGATGCACCCTCGGGGTATTCTGAGCTTCCAAGTACCTTTTAACTTCATGATACCAAGGTCTTTCAGTTACCTCTTCAGCCTCAAGATCACATCAATATGCAGGTTCATCCAGTTTCCAGATAATGATCCGGGGAGCCTCGTTGTCCCATTTGACTTTGAACATAGAAGACATCGTAGCCAGCGCGTCCGCCAACTGATTCTCCTCTCTCGGGAAGTGTTCAAAAGTTATCTCCGTGAAATAGGGGATCAACGTCAACACACACTCTTTGTAAGGAATAAGGTTTGGGTGTTTCGTATCTCACTCGCCTTTGATCTGATTGATCACGAGAGCGGAATCTCCGAAGACACTTAGAAACTTGATCCTTAAGTCAATTGCAGCTTGAAGACCCATGATGCATGCCTCATACTCTGCCATATTGTTGGTGCAGTTGAAACATAGCCGGGCAGTAAGTGGAGTATGAGTGCCTTTTGGGGATATGATCACAGCGCCAATACCGTTACCCAAAGCGTTGGAGGCTCCGTCAAAGTGCATAGACCATCAGGATCCTTCCTCAGGTCCTTCATACGGTCCAGGTACTTCACAATTAGTCACTACCATGATGTTCTCGTCAGGAAATTCAAAGTTCATTGACTGATAGTCGTCCACTGCCTGGTGTGCCAAATGGTCTGCCAATACACTTCCTTTGATTGCCTTCTGAGTCGTGTATTGGATGTCATATTCCGTCAAGATCATCTGCCATCTTGCTATTCTTCCAGACAGAGCAGGCTTTTCGAATATATACTTTATTGGATCCATCTTAGAGATCAACAGAGTAGTGTGAGTCAGCATATAGTGTCTCAGCCGGCGAGCAGCCCATACCAAAGCGCAACAAGTTTTATCGAGCAGTGAGTATCGGGTCTCACAGTCGGTAAACTTTTTGCTAAGGTAATAAATGGCATGCTCTTTTCGGCCAGACTCGTCATACTGCCCCAGCACACACCCCATCGAGCTGTCAAGCACTGTCAAGTATAAAATTAGAGGTCTCCCTTCAACTGGTGGCATAAGAATGGGTGGTTCTTGGAGATACTCTTTAATTCTATCGAAAGCGGCCTGACATTCATCATTCCAACGTACTACTTGATCTTTCTTCAGCAACTTAAAGATTGGTTCACATGTAGCAGTTAGATGCGAGATGAATCGGGCAATGTAGTTTAGCCGTCCTAGAAAGCCTCTGACTTCTTTCTCTGTCTTGGGAACTGGCATCTCTTGTATGGCTTTCACTTTGGCAGGGTTCACTTGAATACCTTTGTCGCTCACGACGAAGCCTAGCAACTTTCCAGATCTTACCCCAAATGTGCACTTGTTTGGGTTCAACCTCAGCTTGTACAACTTCAGACGGTCAAACAGTTTCTGCAGATGGTCAAGGTGTTCCTCCTTAGTCTGAGACCTTGCAATCATATCGTCGACATATACTTCAATTTCATGGTGGATCATGTCATGAAATAAAGCAACCATGGCACGTTGGTAGGTTGCCCCAGCATTTTTCAACCCAAAAGGCATGACCTTGTAGCAGAAGGTGCCCCACTGAGTAACAAAGGTAGTCTTTTCCATATCTTCAGGAGCCATCTTGATCTGATTATAACCTGAAAACCCATCCATGAAGGATAACACCTTGTGCTGAGCAGTATTGTCAACCAGAACGTCGATGTGAGGCAGAGGGAAATCATCCTTGGGGCTCGCCCTGTTCAAATCCCTGTAATCAACACACATTCTAACCTTACCATCTTTCTTCGGTACTGGAACCACATTGGCAACCCACTGAGGGTAAGAAGTTACTGCAAGAAAACCGGCATCGAATTGCTTCATAACCTCAGCTTTGATTTTCTCGGACATCTCTGGACACATGCGGCAGACCTTTTGTTTTACCGGAGGGCAGTCTTCCTTGGTAGGCAGGTGATGAACCACAATGTCAGTATCCAACCCAGGCATGTATTCGTAGGACCAGGCAAAGATTTCCATATAATCATACAACATCTGAATCAACCGTTGTTTCACGCTGAGCTCCAGATTGGCACCAATCTTGACTTCCTTTCTGTCTGTCTCAGTACCCAGATTTACTGTTTCCACTGGCTCTTCATGTGGCTGAATGGCCCTCTCTTCATGGAGTAACAGTCTTGCAAGCTTACCAGGCACTTCGCAATCGTCTTCACCTTCGTCTTCGGCTAAGTTGACCGGATTTTCGAAGTCATAACTAGCGGTAGCAGAGTCGTTACCAGTGAGATCCAGAGTGGATTGAAACCTGTACAGGTGAGTGTGTGTAAATATAGCTGTTTTGCAATCTATAAAGAAAGAAAGGGAGCACAAGATTTGAAATGCAAAAAAACGTCCAATGTTTTATTCATGATATATGGAAATGACAAGTAATAAGCCCTCACAAATGAAGCCACGGTGCCCCGGGTAAGACACCGGACCATAAAGTTTCAATTTATTGTTCGTTACAAATTTAAAAACAAAGGGATTCATTACTGAGTAACAAAAGTAACAGGTATGTAGTCTTTTGCAGTCCAATTGTTCAGTCCACCGTCGATCGTCGGGTAGATCCAGCTATCAAACTCAGATTCCTCCGCATCGCCTTCAATAGCATTCACTCCCGGATTGGTGATGAATACAGGAGGTCTTCCAATCCTTGCTTTACGTACAGCCCTCTGAGCCTCTGCAGTGAAACCCAGCCCAAACTTGTCAGTCTTTGGAGTAAAATCGGGGAGCCTGCCCCAGTTTGTACATTCACCTTTCTCAATCACAGCCCGGGCGTCCTTCAAGGAAGCCATCTTCAAAGGAAAGTCTTCTTCAATCACTGTCTCTGCTGATGCCAATGTTGGAGGCACCTCTTCAAAATGTTGAAAGGGGGTTTCAATGAATTCCCCGTCCATCTCTATATACCGGAATGAGTTAAGATGGCTAACCATATATTCTTCCTCCCCTTGCACTGTAACAATCTTCCCTCTGACAGGGTATTTAAGCTTTTGGTGTAGAGTGGAGGTCACAGCCCCAGCCTTGTGGATCCAAGGACGACCCAGCAAACAAGAATAGGATGGTCAGATATCCATCACATAGAACGTTGAGTCAAAGACTTGAGAACCAACCCAGATAGGAATGTCCACTTCACCATGTACCATCCTCTTCGACCCGTCAAAGGCCCGGACAATAATGTTACTAGGCTTCAACTCCAAACCCTCACAATCCAACCTGTCTAAGGCCTTCTTGGGAAATAAGTTCAGTGAAGAACCGGTGTCTACCAACACGTGTGCAAGAGTAGTGCCCCTTCATTCGATGGAGACATGCAGGGCATCATTATGGTTTTTCCCCTTAGCGGTCAGATCAACATCAGAGAAACCCAACCCATTATCAGCGATCAAGTTGGCCACACAATCAGTAAATTGATCGGCAGACGTCTCTTGTGGCACATGGGCCGTCTTTAGGAATGAAATCAGGGCCTTGGCATGGGCCTCTGAGCACAACAACAGTGATAACATAGAGATCTTAGAGGGGGTATGCCCCAACTGTTCAACGACATTGAAATCACTCTTCTTGATAATCTTAAGGATTTCTTCCATCTCTTGCTGTGACGCTTCAACATTAACAGTCTTCGGTGCCTCCATCTGGGCAGGCATATCAGCAATCCCTTTGCCCTGAGTGTCAGATGACTCGGCAGCAGGGGTAGAAACTTGATCAGGAGGGGAAACAGGCGTACTTGTTGGCGTGATGATAAGAGGTCTTCGGATGACTGGTGGCGCAATGTCAGGAGAGAAGAGCCTGCCACTGCGAGTAACTTTAGCGGGACCGGTGATGTTACTGATGCCGGTACTGGTATTGAACTCCTGCTTTACTCCGAGCACATACACATCTGCCCCATAGTGCCATGGGACAGCCTTGTCAGATTTATAGGGGAGGGGCCCCGGAACAGTAATAATGATAGGTGCAACAGACGTGATTTTGACTGGCTTCCTCGGGGGAGCCTTGGTAGGATTATTGAAGATGGTGACAACAGATACTTCTTCAGTAGGAACAATAGGAACAATAGGAACATCGGTCTTCTTGAACAAGATCTCCTTGCTATCCATCAGGTTTTGGACGCCTGACTTCAGCAACGGACAACCAGTAGGTGAAACAGCACATAGAAGGCAACCCTTGCTACAACCCGAAAATAAACCGGCCAGCAACAGGTTCCTTTTGACGGTCAGCAACGGAGTAGCAACATCATCCACATAAGCTACATACAAGTCTTCCTCAATAGCATTTACTCCATGCTGGGGCATAGGAGCAGTCACAACGTTGGGCCTTTCGGGCGCCTCAAACTGTATTTCCTTGGCATCGATAAGGTCCTGAACCTTATTCCTCAACGCCCAGCAATCGTCAGTAGAATGCCCTGGGCTATCAGAGTGATAAGCACAGCGGGCGTTGGGATTGTACTTCGGAGAGGTATTGTTTACCACCTTCGGAGCTTCTCTGACAGTCACCAGGTTGGTTGATAGCAGTTGCGGCAAGATCTGTGACAAGGTCATGCTAAGCCGAGTGTATTCTCTTCTGGGTCTCTCACCCCTTGGTTGGTTAGGTTGCCGAGGAGCGGCAGCAGGCTTTGCAATTACCACCGCGTTGACAGCTTGGCGGCGTTCCGGTTTATTTTGCCTTCTGGGCCCATACACAGCACTGGCTTCCTTCTTGAAAGGCTTCTTTTCAGAACTTGAGGACGCACCTTTCTGTATCTTCCCCGATTTCATACCAGCTTCTATCCTTTCCCCAGTCAGAATGAGGTCTGTAAAACCTGCAGAAGAATTACCGATCAAGTGGTTGAAGAATGGCCCAGATAGGGTCCCCAAGAACATTTCCACTAATTCACGATCGGTCAACGGTGGCTGCACCCTGCCAGCCAGCTCCCTCCATTTCTGCGCGTACTCTTTAAAACCTTCTCCTGATCCTAGCGACATACCCTGGAGTTGGGTACATGTAGGAGCGAGGTCGGCATTGTACTGATACTGCTTATAAAAAGCAGTAGCCAAGTCCTCCCAGTTACGAACCTTGGTTCCATCCAGCTGATAGAACCATTCGAGATGAGTCCCTGAAAGACTCTCCTGGAAGAAATGGATCCATAAGTTCTTGTCCCCAGTATATGGTTGGATCTTCCGCACATAAGATCTGAGATGTAGCTTAGGGCAGGACGCCCCGTCATACTTTGCGAAAGATGGTGCCTTGAACTTATGTGGGATTACCACCCCAGAAGATAAGCCCAGATCTCCAAAATCCAACCCAGGTACCTGTTGAATTTCCATGGCACTCAGACGATCCTCTAACTGCTTGTACTTGTCTTCGGCGGGAGGGTACTGCTCTTCATTGAGATCCGTCTCGTTGTCAGAGACCACAAGACTAGGAACCCTTCCCCCTTGGGGACTGCCTTTCCCCACAGAAGAACCAGCTTGATCAACCTCATTTTGCAGTGTGTTGCCAAACCTCCGACCAGTGTTGAATAGTACAGTTCTCTTCTTCTTCTTCTTGACCAACAGAGCCTTCAATTCCTCTTGACCTTGGGCTAAACTCATGATCAATTCTTGGAACTGGGCGTTTTGAGCCTGGAGGGCCTTGATGGATTGCTCAGTAGATGATTCAGGATTCATGATGGCTGCTGAAATAAACAGCGAAGAACATTAAGCAACCTGAAAAGAAGAGTACCTGTGATGCATATGATGAATGGAATGCGTATGATTTATGTTTTCAAAGACAATCAGGATTCAACTTTGTAAACAAAAAGGAAACGCACTTTATTAGATTCAACTTTGAAATTTAGATTGTTCAACCGATTGCCCTTAGGCGTTACATAAAATGGAACTACTGAAAAGGGAAATAAAAACTGTAAAAGAACATCCAAAGCTCATCATTGATCCCAGGGTCTCTTCTTCTCAGTACGGATGTAGTCATTCAAGGCCCGCTCGTTCTCCAACTGTTTTGTCAGCTTCTGGATCTTCAATTCCTGCTCGTTGAACTTTTCCCGATAAGAATCCTGTTCTTCTTGTAGTTACGCCCAAGACCTCTTTAGTGTATCAACATCAGTAGGTATCTGAGGAGGGAGAACAGTTGGAGGAGCCCCATCTCTATCAGGATATTCAAGAATGATGGGTCTGACAGCTTCATAGGGCATACCTAACTTCTGAGCACGGATGCGGACCCATTTGTAATAGGGTTCCATAGGTAGAGAAGTCTTCGGTCCCAACTCATGTGGGTCAGCTTTGTGAATTCTGTCCCAAGCCTTGATGAACCTACGACGCAGCTCGTCACTATCTACCTGAAACTCAAAACTGATGTGAGGCACCAACATCTCATGAGGCCCTGCTCTTCCAAACTGACGGAGAGCTAGACATGGATTATAAGAGATTCCTCCTTAGGTACCAATCAAAGGGACATTAGGATATTCTCCGCAACGATCAATAACAGCTACCTCATCCAAACCTCTGAGAGTCCAAATGATGTCATTATCAGTGAGAGACATTAACCTATGAGCCCAGCCTCTTCCTTCTTTGTTCTTCAGCACGAACTTAGGGAGGTTCGAAATAAACCACCTCACTAACAAAGGAGTACAACACCACAGAATTCCTCATCTTCGGGCAGTACGAGCATAGAGTTGTTGCAGGATATCACCCAAGAGAGTGGGCGCAGGGTTCCGAGACATGAAGATCCTTATGGCAGTGACGTTAATGAAGTTATCATGATTAGGAAACAAAACTAAACCATAGATTAGGAGAGCCAGAATGTCTTCATACGC
Organism: Vicia faba; assembly: GCA_948472305.1. NCBI lineage: Eukaryota > Viridiplantae > Streptophyta > Magnoliopsida > Fabales > Fabaceae > Vicia > Vicia faba. The sequence goes on along the minus strand of OX451736.1, from coordinate 1,399,822,663 downwards.
CCTAAAGTCTAAGTCATTCCAGAAACTGTTAGCTTTACCAATCAGAAACTTGGCCAAGAAACCCTTAACTCTGCTTCTAGTCAGCCAGTTGTCCATTACCTCTTTGTGGGTCAAGGGAAGGGCTGCAGCAATCTCCTCAAGCCTAAGAGTCTTTTCCCAACCAGTGAAGGGAGTCTGATCCAAGATAGGGATACCAAGCAAATCAGAGAATTCTTCCAGGGTAGGGACCAGCTGGAATTCTTGAAAGGTGAAGCAATTATACAATGGATCATAAAACTGGGTCAGGACACTCATCAGTTGTTGGTCCCACTTTGCAGTGACTAACCCGAGAAGAGAACCATGCCTCTGGATGAAGGAGGTAGTGTTTGGAATTCTGCTAACCAACTCTTCAAGCAACTCAGGTGGGTGAACAAAGTTGAACCGGATAGTGTTCCTTCGCATAGGCATCATGATGTCCTACAAAACAGAGCAAAGATGAAACCCTCTTGTCTTTGAAATGGGTCAGTTCTTATGCAGGATGCATGAAATGTCTATGATGGTATGATGTCATGATAAAGCACACCACAAGTATTCACAAAGGCAAACATGATAAGGCACACAAGTCACACAAGATAGCCCTTAAAGTTTAGGCCAGCATGAAGTTCAGGTACTACCCTCTTTCAGTTTGTTGGTTAAGACATGTCCTATCAAAAGTAACAGGGTTCTAGAGGATCCCAATATCACTGACTACCCTCAATCGGTCATAACTCCAGCATCGCAATCTTTTCTTGCGGCCAGAACCATCGCGAGAGTTTAGCCTCAATGGGTGTAGCATACTGCTACTGTTCTATGGCCAAGTTGGGTCAAATTAGGGTTCTAAGGTCGGTTGGTGCTTAATGACTCCTCAGAAGACCCATATTCTCCTCGTTGCGACACAAGGGATATCGGTACAGACCAAGGTGCCACACCAATGTAGCCACTGCTTCACCCGTGTTGGTCTACGCCGGACAGGTCCCTCACAACTTATGCTACCTAAAAGGGTATTCCCCAGATCCGGGTTAGGATCTATGAAACTCCAAGACAAAGCCCATAATAATAAAGCAAATAAAACATTCAATTGAAAACATAAGTATGATCTAATCCTAAGGTACACCTCACTTTAAAAGTCCCCAGCAGAGTTGCCAGTTCTGTGATCGGTGGAAATAGAACTGACTGTTTAAAGCTGGTTCGCGTATGTCGCGGTAAGCAAGAGTCGCCACCGTATTTTATTTTCTCCAACATGGAAAGGACAAAAGCACAACAAAATTCCTTATTGAGAATGTCTCTCGGTTCGGGAGGTAGATTTATAGAAAGGGAAGGTGTTAGCACCCTTTCTATCCATGGTTATCCATGGGCTCTTAGGTACTCGCTCTTATGTTTTCAAAATGTGTTTGCTTTTCAAATGTGAGTGGGTTTGAAAAAGTTTCATTGAAAGATTTCTGAGTGACTCTTGTATCTGTCCTCAAGAGTGTTTGAAAAATTTGTTTTGAAAGCTTTTGAAAGTGTCAGTGTGAAAAGATTGTTTTGTTTGTTTTTTAGAGAGCAAGTACCCATGAGTCATCTACCTACCCTAAGGAATTAGGCTGTGTAAAAGTCCTTAAGGTAGTTCCATCCCACCATTAAGAGGTAGGTAGCACCACCGTTGGAGGTGTTCGGGTCAATTCGATTGTAGGGACAGTGTGGTCACCGAAGCAATAGTAGGACACCTTAGAAGTAACCCTAATGTCCTAGATCCTTTTTAATCTGAGGCAACCGTTTCGAGGCGACTGGATCTTAGACATGAGAGCGACCGCTAAAACGTCCTATACTTGACGACCACGTTTCGAAGGCAACGAGTGAGGCGTACCCTAGAAGTGGCAGGTGTATTGTATGTTGTTTTCATGTTAAGAGTTATCTTTGATCATGCAATCGTGAGCTACGATTTGTTTTTAGTTATCATACATTCTTTCATGCAATTTAGTAGTTAAGAGTGCGGAAAATAAAATACGGAAAGGTAAAAGCTACGCTATTACAAGGCGCGGGTCTATACATCGCCAAAAAACAAAGACCCGTTTTTGATAAAGATGCGGAAAGTAAAAAGCAATAAACCTAATTACTATTACATCCTTGAACAGTTACATAATAATCCAATACGAAAATAATGCGCAAAATAGAAATTAAACCGGGAACGTCCGAGGGTTTTGGACCCTTTGCTTGAAATTAAATTAAATTAAAACCTAATTAATTATTTAATTAAAGAAAAGAAAGTGTGTTTTTATGTTTTTTGTATTTAATGAAAATAAAGAAGTTAAAATTAAAAGGAAACCCTAGATCTAAGTTTATTTTACTTATTAATGAAAAAGGTCAAAATTAGGCTAATTAACTAAATTATTTAATTTACATGTTTATTTACAAAAATAATAGTAGTTAATAATGATAATAATAATTAATAATGATAATAATTAATTAATTAAGAAAAAGATAAAAAGTGTCAAAACCTAATTCTATATTATTTTATTTATTAAGAAAAATGATTAAAATTTAAAACCTAAATTAAACTAAGTTAATTGTTAGTTATTTATTTACAAAAATATGTTAATGACAAATTTAATAAATAATTAAAAAAACATTTTTGAGTTTCTGATTTTTATTAGGAAAAATTATTTATGGTGAATTAATTATAATTAAAACAATTAAAGGTATTAAAAAGAAAGGAAAATAAAATAAAAAAATAAAGCAAACCAAAGGGGTGTCTGGCCCAAAGTGGAGGTGAGATTGAAGCAATTCAGGCCCATTAGACAAAGAAAGCCTCGTTGACTTTCTGGTTGTGTGCATGTTGGTTGACTGGAGTGCATCATGGACTTCATTCTGTGGCCATTGGATTGTTGATCAAGACCATCTGGCAAGCTACGCGTGAGGGTGTAGGAAGGAGGTCTGGGCACATGCTGCATTGGAATGTATTGGAAAAAATAAGAACAATTGTATGGGGGACCTGGGAATCGAACCCAGGTCCCAGCACTTACCAGCCACGTTCCCAACCAACTGAGCTATCCAACGCGTTTATTATATGAATGGAAAACAATTATTATATAAAAAAACAAATATTAATGGTATAAAACAAAATAAAACGCGCCAAATTTAAACCACCCATTCACATGATGCCACGCCTTCTCCTTCTCTGTTTGCCCTGTAAAAAGAAAACAAGATAGCGGGGGTTTTAAACCCCCACAAACTGAAAGTCCCAAGAATAGCGATTAGAGCTGTGAATCATATAAAAAAAGCGCGAGGGTCTGGTTGAATTCGTCTGGCCTTGACGAATTCAACCATGGTCATGACATGGTCCAATTTTTTCTCCTGTAAAAAACCCCAAAATCCAAGCTTTGAAAACCTAAATTTCGTCCATGGTGAATTTTGATTCAGAGGGTATAACCAAATTGGTTTGTACTAACAGCTTCAGAAGGTCCCTATTAGCATGAATCAATCCAAAAAAATGGTTAAAAACGCATGAATGATGATATGTCAATTTGGAAAATAAAGCAAACCGTGTGACTTAGTGGGGACGATTCTGATGGTGTTAAGCCTCGTTCTTGATTGCAATGGCTTCCTGGAAGGTCCAGCAATGTATTGGAAACAATTTTAGGCCTTGAATCCACCTGCAAATAGGAAATCAGTTTCACACTTTTTCTCAATTTTTTGCAACTTTGTTATGGAGTTCTATGGCAGCTTTCACGTGTTCTACACTAGGGTTGGCCTCAGCATATGTATGTGATGTGAATTAGGTTAAAACTTTGGCCCAAGAGTCTATGAAATTAAGTTTGCAATCCTTGATTTTCAATCTTTTCCAATGAAAACCTTGCCAAATATGGATGATCTTCCCTTTTTTGATTGAGAAACGAGTTTTCCAGCTTGCCCTGATATGATTTGCTTCACAAAAGATCCAAAAAACATATCTTTTTGATTTTCCTATAATTAAAACCAATTAAATGAATTAATATTAATATAAATTCAATTAATTAATTAAAAATAAGAAAATAAATTATTTTGAGCTCAATGGGTCGTGCATAGGCTTTGGGTAAAGATTCAAGAAAGAATTTGAGGCCCATTAGCAAAATTGAAGTGTTTTAGGCAAAGTTGACTTTTGAAAGTTCCCAAAAATTTCCCAACTTCTCCAATGCATATCTTGCTCAATTTTGAAGCTATGAACATGTTATTTGACATTTTGGAAAGGTCTTGAAGTCCTCTAACTAATGCCTTTGGTCGCATATCATTTTGATTTACCAATCTCAAGTTATGGTCTTTGACTTAAAGTGCCTTTTTGTTGACTTTTGAAAATGACCTATAATGTTGAAATTGATAACTTTTTGTGAGAGAATTTCTTGGACTTGGAATGTGAAGATGAGTTGTAGGAAATGTCATCCCCTTCAAAATGAGCTTTGGATGCGATTTTTCTGATAAACCATGAAAAAGTTATGCCTTGGTCAATTTGCAGTTGACTTTTCAGCTGTCCAAAAATAGAAACTTTTGCATCTTGAGACTTTTTGAGCCATGCTTGTGGAATCATGATCAAGAATTGATCAAATTATGATAGTGGCTTCAAAATGAGATGTTGACCAAAAAAATTGACTTTTGACTGCCAAATGACCATTTTACCCCTGCAGTTAACTGTGAAGCATTTAGGGCTTTTGACTGTGCAACTTGATGCTGTGAGCCTTGAAACTTGACATATGGATGTTTGACAATGTATATAGGCCTATGGGACTTGATTGGACCCTTGAAAACCTCAATTTCTTTGCAAGAACCAAAACCCTAATTTTGACTGTGTTAGGAGGCAATTGGACTGTGCAATCCTTGAGAGATTTTGAAGCTTGATCTTGCCAAATCTTTGAAGAATATGGGAGGGAAAATTTTGGGGTACAACAGGCACCTATGGTTACTGCATTCAAAGTGTCAAAATATTTGAATGATTTATCCCTTGAAGAACTTATCTGTGCTTTAAGAAGTCACGAGATAGAACTTGATGAACATGAGCCTCAGAAGAAAGGTAAGTTTGTCGCCCTTAAATATATTAAAAATTTGAAACTAACACTTTTCAGGCAGAAGAAGGAAACTTTGAAGATTCTGCATTAGAAGAAGATGAGTTATCTCTACTCTCCAGAAGGATCAACCAGATATGGAAGCACAAACAAAAGAAGTTCAGAAACTATAAGAGGTCAGAAGATAAACCAGAATCTTCTGGACATAAGAAGTCAAGCAGGAGAGATATAGTCTGCTATGAATGTAGAGAACCAGGACACTACAGAAGTGATTGTCCTAAGCTGCAGAGAGAAAGACTAAAGAAAAAGTTTGGAAGAAATAAAGGCATGATGGCCACCTGGGATGATTCAGAATTTTCTGAAGTTGAATTTGACTCAAAAGATGAACACGCTAATCTAGCGTTTATGGCTGCCACAGCGGATGACGATGACTCAGAATCTGATTCAGAACCAAAAGAGGTATTCTCGGAATTTTCTAGAACTGAACTTGCTGAAAGCTTATCTGAACTTCTTGAAAACTACAGTAAACTCAAAATCAAATACAAGAAACTCAAAAAGAATCTTGCATCTGATTTTGAGAAAATAGAAACAGAAAACTCTGAACTTAAAGAAAACATTTTTAAACTCAAAGAGGAAGTTCAAAAATTTCAAAAGATCCCTATTTCAGATTTTGCTTCAAGTTCAAAAGTATTCTTAAAGAATATGACTATAGTTTTCAACATTTCTTGCTAAAAGCATAGATAGAAGCAGAATGACTTCAATGATCTATGGTGTTAGTGGAAATGACAGAAGAGGCATTAGATATAAAGCTCCCAAAGGGAAAGAAATATATAAACCTAAGCCTGTTGAGGAAATGGTTATCACATATAAACCACTACACAAACAATTTAGTTTTGGGCACCCACATGATATCAAATACACTTCTCACTCTGAAAATTCTTATGCAAAATCAAAGTTCAACCAGAACTTTAGAAACTCTAACCAAAAAGGACCCAAAAAGAAATGGGTACCTAAGGAGAAAATAATCTATGTTGCAGATGTCCTTAACAACTTAGTTGAAACACCGATCATGGTACCTGGACTCTGGATACTCGCGACATATGACGGGAAGAAAGTCTATGTTCCAAAGTCTGGAACTTAAATTTGGAGGAGATGTCAAATTTGGAGGAAATCAAAAAGGAAAGATTATTGGTTCTGGAACCATTGGAAACGGTAACCTTCCTTCTATAACTAATGTTCTGTTGGTAGAAGGATTAGCGCATAACTTGCTACCCGTAAGTCAATTAAGTGACAACGGTTATGACATAATATTTAATCAAAAATCCTGTAGAGTTGTTAGTCAAAAAGACGGATCAATCCTTTTTACTGGCAAGAGAAAGAACAGCATCTATAAAATTAATCTTTCTGATCTTAAATCTCAATATGTAAAATGCCTTATGTCTGTTAGCGATGAGAAATGGATATGGCACAGAAGATTGGGATATGTTAGCATGAGAAGAATATCTCAAATTAACAAACTCAATCTGGTCATGGGACTTCCCAATCTGAAGTTCAACTCAGAAGCTCTTTGTGAAGCATGTCAGAAAGGAAAATTTTCAAAACCTTCTTTTAAGTCAAAAAATGTTGTTTCTTCCTCTAGGCCGTTGGAACTTCTTCACATTGATCTGTTTGGACCAGTTAAAACTCCATCAGAGGCAAGAAGTATGAATTGGTCATTGTTGATGACTACAGCAGATGGACATGGGTTAAGTTTTTAAAACACAAGGATGAGTCACATTCTGTGTTCTTCGACTTCTACATCCAAGTGCAAAATGAAAAAGATTTTAGAATCATAAAAGTTAGAAGTGGTCATGGAGGAGAATTTGAAAACCATTATTTTGAAAAGTTTTTTAAATAAAATGGAATTTCTCATGATTTCTCTTGTCCTAGAACTCCCCCAACAAAATAGAGTTGTAGAACGAAAGAATAGAACTTTGCAAGAAATGGCCAGAACCATGATTAATGAAACTAATATGGCTAAACACTTCTGGGCAGAAGCAGTGAACACATCATGTTATATTAAAAATAGAGTCTCTATAAGACCTATTCTTAAAAAGACTCCTTATTAATTGTGGAAAAACAGAAAACCCAACATTTCATATTTCCATCCTTTTGGATGCACTTGCTATATTATGAATACTAAAGATAATTAGAACAAGTTTGATTCTAAGGAACAAAAGTGATTTCTGCTTGGATACTCTGAACGCTTAAAAGGCTATAGGGTATACAACACAAAAACTTTGATCGTTGAAGAATCAATCAAAGTCAAATTTAATGATAAGCTTGGTCGGCAAAAGCTAAAGCAGAATGGAAATCCTACAGGTACAGAAGATCATCTTACAAACTCTAAAGAGTTAGAAGGAAAGGGCATCTCAGAAGACCCTCCTATCGAAAACGCTCTGGAAAATCTAAGAATTTCTGAATAACCCTCACAGAATAAATTCCCCAGAATCACATCAGCACATCCAGAAAATGTGATTATTAGAAAGAAAGAAGATCCCATCAGAACAAGATCCTCTTTCAGAAACATTGAAGAATCACTATTTGGTTTGGTCTCTCTAATTGAACCAACCTCAATAGAGGAAGCTCTACAAGACAACGATTGGATCCTAGCTATGCAAGAAGAACTAAATCAATTTTCAAGAAATGATGTGTGTGATCTAGTTCCAAAGCCAAAAGGATTCAATATCATAGGAACAAAATGGGTATTCAGAAACAAGTTGAATGAGCAAGGAGAGGTTGTTAGAAACAAGGCACGACTGGTTGCACAAGGTTACAATCAACAAGAAGGAATTGAGTATAATGAAACCTTTGCCCCAGTCGCCAGGTTAGAATCAATTAGATTGTTAATTTCCTTTGGTATTCAACACAACATCTCATTATATCAAATGGATGTTAAAAGTGCATTTTTAAATGGTTACATAGAAGAAAAAGTCTATGTCCACCAACCTCCAGGTTTTGATGACCCAAAATTTCCAGAACATGTTTTTAAACTGAAAAAATCTATGTACGGTCTGAAACAAGCTCCCAGAGCTTGGTATGAATGTCTGAGTAATTTTATTTTAGAAAAGAATTTTACCAGAGGGAAAGTGGACACAACCTTATTCAGAAAATATTTAAAAATGACATTTTAATCTGTCAAATATATGTAGATGATGTTATATTTAGAACTTCTAATGTCTCTCTTGGAAGAGAAGTTGTTGAGTCTATGCAGGCTGAATTTGAGATGAGCATGATGGGAGAACTGCAATTCTTTCTGGGAATTCAAATTAATCAAACTCCAGAAGGTACTTACATACATCAGACAAAGTATGTTAAAAAACTTTTGAAGAAATTCCAGCTTTCAGAAAGTAAAGAAGCAAAGACACCAATGCATCCTACATGCATTCTGGGAAAAGATGAGGTAAGTAAGAAAGTAGATCAGAAGCTCTACAGAGATATAATTAGATCTCTTCTCTATCTGATTGCATCTAGATCAGATATATTATTCAGTGTATGTTTATGTGAAAGATTCCAATCAGATCCTAGAGAATCTCACTGTTGTACCCCAAAATTTGCCCTCTCATGTTTTCAAAGGTCTTCCCTTACATGGTTGGTCACAAACACTTGCCTAACGAAAATAAAGTTTTTTGAAGATGAACAAAGTGTCTTTCGATTGGCATCTGGGAAAAGTCTTCAATTGGGCATCCAAAATCCTTCGATACAGGATTGAATCACCAGTCTTCGATTGGGCATTTGGCACTCTTCAATCGGGCTTTGATTAGTAAGCTTAGATTAGGTGTTTGGAACCCTTCGATCAAGCTTTGGTCCGCAAGTCTTTGATTGAGCTCTGGACCCCCTTCGATCAAGTCAATTTCACAATGCTTCGACTATGCATTAACTACTTCAGGCTTACCTTCGACTCACGAGGCAAGAATCTCCTACAAGTTTGTTTCGATTCACAAAGGAAAAGGCCCCTCAACTTGCCAGCACACCAGGCAAGAGGCTCATTCGAAGAACATGTAAATGACTCATTCGAAGAACATGTAAAGGTCCATTCGAAGAAGCATTCAAAGGGTCCATTCAAAGAACATGTAAAGGTCCATTCGATGAAGTATTCAAAAGGTCCATTTGAAGAAGCATTCAGAAGGCCCATTCGAAGGGTACATAAGAAGTCTATTCGAAGGAGGCAACTCAAGACCAATCGAAGAGCATGGCCTGAAGGAATTCGAAAATCAAAGGTGTCCAGGTTCATTCAAGATTCCAAAGAGACATGAATATTTCAAAAAGGAAATCTTTTAATATGTATGATTCTTGTCTCATGGCTTTAAAGGCCTGATTAAATGGTTGTCCCTTGCCATTTTCATGCACCCTCACACTCCTATAAATACGAGGCCAATGACACATTACAAAGGGACGAGGACATTTTGAGATACGCTGCCAGAAACCCACCAAAGGTTGTCAACATTTTCATAAGTAATCCAAGCCAAAGCAAACCTTCAACAAAAGTACCCACGCCCAGAAATCCCAGATCGAAGGTACCCACATCCAGAAAGTGCCAAATCAAAGGTTCCAACTACTGGTAAGAGAGGCTAAAATGTCAAACTTTGTATTTACATAACACATCCATGTTTTTTGTTTCATTCGATTTGTCATTCTAGACAGAATCAAAGGGCTTGGGTTTGGCATCCAGGTCATGTTTTTTAATGCTAACACTTGCTACAGATATAGCCTGAAAAGACCCAGCGCACGCAGGATCGAAGGACATGGGTTTTGATACCCAGGTCATGCGTTTCATTTTGCTAACATATTTTTGCAGGTGCAGTGCCTCCACAGGTGATCCTTCAGGCCTTTCCAGCAGCACCCTTCATAGAATCGAAAGGCAGCCTTCTTCCTCTGAATCGAAGCCCCCCTTTCTCCCTGCAATCGAAGTTTACCCATATCCTTCCTAAACCCAATCGAAGGAGGCAGGAAAGGGTGAAAATCGAAGCTTTCCCCGTCAATTCTCAAGCCCAATAGAAGGCTACTCACACCCATTCCCTAGCTCAATCGAAAGAATGCCAAAGAAGGGTGAATCGAACGAGTCCATGGCATGGATCGAAGAAGTCTTTTCTCTTCTTTATTTTTACTTTTTACTTGTCTTTCAATTTAGTTGTAATAGTTAATTAGGTCTTTACTTTTATCGCTTTATTTTCAAAGGGGTTTGTTTTTGGCTATGTAAATACCCGAAGCCTTGTAATAGCATAGTTTAATTTCCGCATTTTAAATTCCGCAAAATATCAAACTGTTAGATGTATGAATAATTAGGGCCCGTAGAAACTGAAGTCAAAACAAAAGCTTTTCAAATCACACAAACACAAAGAAAACAATTTTGAAAATGATGAGCAAGTACCTAAGAGCCCGTAGATAACTACGGATAGAAAGGGTGCTAATACCTTCCCTTTCTATAATCTACCCCCCGTACTCAGAAATATCTCGAAAAAGGAATTTTTCTGTGCTTTTTTCCTTTCCTTGTTGGATAAAATAAAAGTCGGTGGCGACTCTTGCTTACCGCGACATTTTGCAAACACAAATGCAAAACGCAAACCAGAAAATTCCCTAAAAAGGAGGGAAACACATCCCGGTTCTGGCCACCTTATCACAGAACTAGTTGTTGTACCCCGAAATTTTCCCTCTCATGTTTCCCAAGATTTCCCCCTACATGGTTGGTCACAAACCTTTGCCTAAAGAAAAGGAAAATTGGTGAGTGATGTTTCTAAGTTTCCTTCGATTGGCATCTCCAAAATGTCTTTCAATGGGTATCTACATAGCGCCCTTCATTTGGCATGGACAAAGGTCCTTCGATTGGCCTGTTAACAAGGCTCTTCGATTGGAAGTTTAACAAGTACCTTTCGACTGGCATTGTAACAGTGTCCTTCGATTGGTAGTTTAACAAGTATCTTTCGATTGGCATTGTAGCAGTAGTATTTGATTGATAGTTTAACAAGTACCTTTCGACTAGCATTGTAACAGTGTCCTTCGATTGGCAGTTTAACAAGTATCTTTCGATTGACATTGTAGCAGTAGCATTCAATTGGTAGTTTAACAAGTGTCTTTCGATTGGCATTATAGAAGTGGCCTTAGATTGGAATTTTAATAAAGGTCATTCGATTGCTATGGACAAAGGCCCTTTGATTAGCATTCCAAAAGGTCCTTCGACTGGAACTTCAGAGTTTCCCTCAATCAGAACATCTGAATGAAATGACCTTCGAATGGCATTTCAGTATAGAGTTTTCCTTAATCTAAGATGCTCTAATGAAGGAAGTTCTGAATACTTCGAATCAGAACTTAGACTCATCACAAGGCCAAGAGCTGGTCGAAGTTGCCTAATGGGGAATTTTCTTCAAAAAGGACAGGAGATCGAAGCAAAGGGTGGTTCAATCGAAGGAGCCCTAGTATTGAAGCTGGCACAATTCGACTCAGAACCATTAAGGAGAGCAAGGTTCTACTAGGGAAAGTTCTCTTGAATGGGACTTTGAAGCTGGCAAAGAAGGAAGATTCGAAGAAATGAAGTAGGCTGGCATGACTAAGAAAAAACACATATCCTAACCTGTCCATGCCAGATTCTTTTCTTGTTTGTTCACAACTCCACAAGAACTGATTCGACCAGGGGATTCTTTTCGAATCAAGCAATCGAAGCAGAGGGAGGAAATCAAAGGGGCTATGAAATCGAAACTGGAGTAATTCTAATTAGACTATGAAGCCATCGAAGAAAGCAAATTCGAAGGGAAGTGGACCTGCAGGGGCAGGTCAGCTTTCGATTTTTATCATGTTGGAGGCCTAAACAGCTCATAACAGGATGGCAGTAACGCATGAAAGCAAATTGGCACGTGATTGAATAAAAAATAGAAAGTCTTTATGAAGAAATCAAATCAAATTTGTGTAAAGGCATGGTGTGGACAAAAAGATTGAATTAGGCTATTTTCGGAATGATATTCAAAGTGAATCAAATCAAGAATCAAGACATTTATGGAGGAAGATTGAGGCCAGGTTTTCAACCCTAATCTATTCCTCAATACATATAGAATGTATGCATGCCAAAAGAGGCTAGAGAAAGAGGCGTGGGATCAAGAACACAAACTTGAAAAATCAAGAAAAAGTGCAAACGCGAATTCACACTTAGAGGCCAATTCAAGACCCTTGGACCATTCCAATCGTTTCCTGAGGTCATCAGCAAGCAAAAGCAATCAAAATCAAGCATTTCCATGCCCTACATCGCGTTGTAAGTCCATCACGACATCCATGTATTCTTGAATTCGGTTTGCATGATTTAGGCATTGTTAGCACGAATTAACCATATATTCTTGATCCATGGAACATTTGCAAGCTTCCTATATTGATTAATTGCATTTATATGGCTTGTATAAAATTTCACCATGGCTAGGGTTTGTAGCTTCGAATTAGGAGTTTTATGTGCAGGCAAAATTGGTCCATAAAAAGGTCATAATGATATTCAGCAGGTCAAGACGAAACTAACCATGGCTTTAGTTTTTATTTACCATGCGTATGTTCAATTTTGAGAATGACATGACTTGTAGCTACGGACAAACGTCCGTAGGTAAAAGTTTGGAACTTTTACCAACAGATCCAAGGAAGAAGATGACCAGTTGGCAATCAACCATTGGCCTGTTCAAATTTTCACGCGTTGAATTGATATATGTTGCTTTTTAATATATAATTATTGTTTTGTGTTACTATAACAACTAATCACGCTAGCTCAGCTGGTAGCCAGTCATTGGAACGTGCCTCAGGACCTGGGTTCGAATCCCAGGTCCCCTCTTTCTTTCATATATTTTATCTTTTCAGATTCCAGCATGCACATGAAGCTAATGACCACCATACGTCCTCACAACCCAGAGTGCCATGTGTCCTGAAGGCCAAATCCAAAGGCTGTCAATGGAAGAACACCATGAGGCTCAGTCAATGAATTACATGGGATCACAGAAAGTCAAAACGGACCTCTTTTGTTTTGGGCCAAGGCTTACTATTTGCACCCCCCTTCAGATTGCTAAACTCAGGCCCAAATCTCTTTCTCTATACTTTTTTTATTTATTTTAATTAATTTATTTATTTTATTTACTAACAAAATAATTATTTTCTTTTTTATCAAAAAATCATAAAAAATAATACTTTTCACAAATTAGGTTTAGACTTTATTTTTTATCAAAAAATTAAATTAATTAAATTAGGTTATTAATTTTAGATAATTTTAATTCTTTTTGTAAATACTTAAAAATAATTAGAAAATTAGGTTTTTGTCCAAATTTAATTATATTTTTCTTTTTCTTAAAAAATAATCAAAAAAACCACAAAGTAGGCCATGTAATTATTTTCATTAATTAATTTAATTAACTAATTAATTTAGTATTTAATTTAGAAAAACTTGATTCTTTTATTAAAAACAACTAAAACAATGTTTTCTTTAAATTAGGTTAGAAGGGTCAAAACCCTAATTTCTTCCCGATCTAAATTCCATCGCGCGCTTTATTATTATTTTTACCCAATTATTGTATCTGCTCACAAGTTATAATAGTTTAAATTAGGACTTTATTTTATTTATCACTTTATTTTCAAAGGGTTTGTTTTTAGCTATGTAAATACCCGAAGCCTTGTAATAGCGTAGTTTAATTTCCGCATTTTAAATTCCACAAAATATTAAACTGTTAGATGTATGATATTAGGATGCATGACAAGAATGTATGATTAATTTTAAAACAGTTAGATAACCCTAAAATGTGAAAAGATAATAACCTGAAATTGAATCACTCGCACATGCGCACTCCTAGGGTACACTCTCACTTAGTTACCTTCGGTAAACGGTCATTGAGTATAGGATGCTTTAGTGGTCGTCCTTTTGTCTAAACAAAGATCAAAGTCCCGATTCGGAAAAGTTGCCTCGGAATGGTTGCCTCAGAATTGTTGCCTCGAATAATTGATCTAAGACATTAGGGTTACTACTAAGACGTTCTAACATTGCTTTAGTGACCGTACGTCCCTTTCGAATTGACCCTCAAAACTCCAACGATGATTCTACCTACTCACTAATAGTGGGATAATGTTGTCTAAAGGAAACGAACATAGAACGATTCTTTTTTCGAGTAGGTAGATTAGCTCTTGAGTACTTGCTCAATCCAAACAAAACTTTTTTTCACACTTACACTCCTTTACAAATAAAGTTTTCAAAAACACTTCATTACACACTTGAAGACAGAAGAAAGAGTTAAATCAAAGTCAAAACAAAAGCTTTTCAAATCACACAAACACAAAGAAAACAATTTTGAAAATGATGAGCAAGTACCTAAGAGCCCGTAGATAACTACGGATATAAAGGGCGCTAATACCTTCCCTTTCTATAAGCTACCCCCCGTACTCAGAAATATCTCGAAAAAGGAATTTTTCTGTGCTTTTTTCCTTTCCTTGTTGGATAAAATAAAATTCGGTGGCGACTCTTGCTTACCGCGACATTTTGCGAACACAAACGCAAAACGCAAACTAGCAAAAATCCTAACAAAAGAGGAAAACAAGTCCCGGTTCTGGCCACCGTATCATCGAACTGGAGACTCTGTTGGGGATCTAATAAGTGGGGTGTGTTGTACCCCAAAATTTTCCCTCCCATATTTCTCAAAACATTTCAAGAAAGATCCCCAAGTTGCTCAAGGTAGTCCAAGGGTTGGCCAGACAAGCTCTCTCCTAAGGTAGTCTACCTCAAATTAGGGTTTCATGTTTCATCAAGATACTTGAGTCCAAGGGACCTCAAATTCTCAACATTGTCCTAATATGTTCTCAAGATCATCCATGTCAAGTTTCAAGCCTTGCAGAGGAAGTTTGCTCAGTCAATTGCTCAAAGGCCTGAAAATCGACTGTGCTAGGGCAAAAGTCAATTATGGCCCACATACAGTCAAACTTCAAGATTTTTGGTCAACATACTCATTTTGAAGTATATTTCATCATTTGATCAAGGGTTGATCATGATTCATCAAGGATTGCTCATAATTCATCAAGACTCAAAAGTTGCTAAATTAGGGTTTTGTAGGAAAAGTCAACCCAACTTTGACCAAGCATAACTTTCTCATACTTTATGATAAATGACCCATCCAAAGCTCATTTTAAATAGGATGCAATTCCCTACAATCCATCGTCATCTCCCAAGTTCAAAATATGCACTCACAAGAAGTTATGAATTTGGACATTATAGGTCATTTTGGAAAGTCAACAAAAACACCTTTTGGGTCAAAGCTTCTTATATGAACATGGAAGATCCAATTGAGATTAAACCAAAGAGGTCTCTTAGGGGACATCCTAAGATTTCTAAAAAGTCCAAGAACACCCTTATAAGGTTAAAATTGAGAGAGATATGCATTGTCAAAGTTGGACAATTTTTGAAAAAATGCATGAAGCAAATATTGACCAAACTTGGATTTTTTCCAAATGGGCCTATCTTTTCAAGTTTGAAACTCATTCCTAACATGGTCCACGACTTCTAAGACCACCCATACATTTTTCTACTATTTATGCTATTTATTTTGATATTTTATTCATTAAAATTCAGAATTAAATAAATAAATAATAGAAATAATATAAATTTTGATGTGAATCCATTTTGGGAAATTTTTATGCTGGTTTATGTCAATTGATTTCGTGCAATAACTCTTCAAATATGTCCAGGTTCATCCACATGTGAAAATGGCATAAAATCATCAAATATGGCATTTTTTTCAAATTTTGATCATGGTCTTAAAACACAATATTATGAGGGAGATTATTTCCATGCTTTCTTGTCTCCTCATTCTCCTCTATAAATATAGAGCCATACAAGCTTGAAAGGGACGAAAATCCTCTCTAAAAAAGTTCTCAAAAAGCTCTTCAAAAAGCTCTCTAAAAGCTCTTCAAAAAGCTCTTCAGAAATCAAAGAATTGGTGCAAGTCATATCTCGAGGTTCCGGTCTCTCTCAATTGAAATCAAGCCTCAAACCATCCTATTGAAGTACTCAAGAGTCTTACAAGGCCCAAGAGCAATCCATCACACGCCTAGCACGCCCCCCGTTTGACAACACCGATTTGGTAAAATTTTAAACTTCGAATCTCTAATTTTAATCACATTTTATGGTATGCTAACGTTTGTTTGAGTTTACATAGAACAGTTATGGATGGTTGAATCATATGTTCCACGCAAGAATAAAAAAATACCATAGTTAGAGCATGAAGCTTTCGAAGATTCGGGCCTAGGGATTTCTAATGATTGCACCCCCTGTTTACTTTTGCTACTAGGCCCATCTTTATTTTCATGTTTTATTCGTTTTATTCATTTCTTTTAATCCCTTTTATTTTTTATCAATAAAAAAATATAAAAATCACATAAAAATAGATTTAGGTTTTTTTTTCTTAATTAAATTTTTAATTTTAGGTAAAACTTTAATTTCTTTTTGTAAATAACTTAAAAATAATTAGAATAAATAGGTTTTATTACTAACTTAATTATATTTTATTTTTTCCTAAAATAATCAAAGAAACCAAAATAGGTCAT
The DNA here is from genome assembly GCA_948472305.1 of Vicia faba. NCBI lineage: Eukaryota > Viridiplantae > Streptophyta > Magnoliopsida > Fabales > Fabaceae > Vicia > Vicia faba. The sequence goes on along the minus strand of OX451736.1, from coordinate 1,399,806,053 downwards.
GTAATTATTTTTATTAATTAATTTAATTAACTAATTAATTGCATATTTAATTTAGAAAACTTATTTCTTTTAATAAAAACAACAAAAAAACAATTTTTCTTTTAATTAGGTTAGAAGGGTCAAAACCTTAAATTCTCGTCGATCTTAATTCTTCTCGCGCGCTTTATGTTTATTATTTACCATATTGATGTAACTGCCTACAGTTTGTAATAGTTTAATTAGGACGTTTATTTACATTTATCGCTTTATTTTCAAAGGGTTTGTTTTTGGCTATGTAAATACCAGAAGCCTTGTAATAGCGTAGTTTAAATTCCGCATTTTAAATTCCGCAAATTATTAACTGTTAGATGTATGATAATAAGATGCATGACAAGAATGTATGATTAATTTTAAAACAGTTAGATCACCCTAAATGTGCAAAGATAAATAAACTGAAATTGAATCATTCGCACATGTGCACTCCTAGGGTACACTCCCACTTGGTTGCCTTCAGTAAATGGTCATTGAGTATAGGATGCTTTAGTGGTCGTCCTTTTGTCTAAACAAAGATCAAAGTTCCGATTCGAAAAAGTTGCCTCGGAATGGTCGCCTCGGAATTGTTGCCTCGAATAATTGATCTAAGACATTAGGGTTATTACTAAGACGTCCTAACATTGTTTTAGTGACCGTACGTCCCTTTCGAATTGACCCTCAAAACTCCAACAACGGTGCTACCTACTCACTAATAGTGGGTGTTGTACCCCAAAATTTGCCCTCCCATTTTCTCAACATTTCTCATCACCAAGCCCTTGGAGATCAAGATCCAGTTAGGGTTTCATCTGCTCAAGACTTCTCCTTGCACTGTTGACCCAAATTAGGGTTTGTGTTTGCACAGAGATGTTTTGACCTAAATTGCCTAAGATGACTTTCATGCTTCATATTGGACTCCCAAGTTTACCCATACCAAGTTTCAAGTCTTGATTCCAAGTTTTGCCCAATCAATTGGACAGTTGACCTAAAAATCAACTGTATTGGGGAAAAAGTCAACTGTGGCCAATTGACAGTCAAATCTCATGAAAATTGACCCACATCAACATTATAAACTCACATGGACCATTTGATCAAGTTTGGATCACAATTCCACAAGAAATTTGATCAGATTATCAAAAGGGCAAAATGGTCATTTTTAGGGTTTTGACTGCACAAAGGCAATTTTTGACTGTTTGACCTAGCCAATGGCAAACCAAGCTCACATATGGATTCAAGGACCCCATGGAATTGTCTTGACATGCTCAACAAGTTCAAAAGATCCCAAGTACACAAGATTGACAGTTGAATTTCCCAGTCAATTGATCAATTTTGACTGTATACTGAAAAGTCAAACTTTGACTTTTTGGTCAAAATCAAGAGTCAAGATTCATTTTTCATCAAAATATGCCAAATCATGAAACTTGTTCACCAAGAAATCAAAAATTGCAAATTAGGGTTTGAAATGAGAATTTTTCATAACTTAGAATTTTTTCTAAGTTATGAAAAACCCTAATTTTTTCCCAACTTTGCCCCACTTTCTCACCAAGATTCATTTGGATTCAAGCAAAAGTCAAAACATGAAAGTTGTAGCTTATTGCATAATCTACAGCTTTGATTCACAAAGTTTTCCCAAAAGAAGCTTGTATCTCAAGTTACAATTTTTGAAATAAGGGTACTAAACCATTCTTAACTTAGTGAAATTTTGACCTTTTTAGGCAAGGTTTTTACCTAACTTCAAGGCCATTTTCCACATACTTACACTTGGAATTTCAATTTTCATTTCAAATATGGATTGTAGTACACATTCCAAGCTTTCCAAAATGTCCAAGAACTCATCAAACAACCTCATGACTTGAGAGAATCGAATTTTGCAATATGGCAAAAAGTCACTTTGATTCATGGCCATGTACATGTTCATAACTTGTGCAATTTTTCAAATCAGCATGCTTCCCTTGATTACAGGTCCCTAAACCATCCAACACTCATAAATTTAATGCCAATCCTTTGTGCCAAAGTGTTGTTCTATGAGTTCAAACATTACATGCAAGTTTAATCCATTTATGGAAAAAGTGAAATAGCCATTTTTGAAAAGTTAAGCTTTATGTCAAATTGAAAATCCAAGAAGTACAGATCAAATCCCCTTGGCACAAGTTTAGGGACTAATCACACTGATCAATGCCAAGGTTTGCAGCATGTTATGGGGGCCTCTACCTGTCTAAACATCAACTTGGCTTTTGCTTGCTTAAGTGTTAAGAAACTTAGCATTTGAGAACACAACTTTCATCTCAGCAATAGAACCCTTAAGCAAATACTTGGTACACATTCAAGACATCCTAACTGAGCTAGCACACGACTCCAACACCTCCAATACCTCCACAAACTCAAAATCACCATTGAATTGCACAAAAACAGGGCTTACTGCAGTTTGAGTGCCAACTCTCATCCCTTTCATGCTTTCTTGCTCAAAGCTCATCAAACACATTCCCTAGCATCACTTGAAGCTAACCAAAGCATAAAACACGACCTGTAACTCCTCTAATCAGTTCCACCATTTTCACTTTCTTGTTTTGCAGTTGAAGGTCCATAGCTCGATTCAAGGTGTTTCAAAGCAAAGTAAGCATTGGAATAGCACCACTACACTTCAGGCAAGCTGTACAGATCATCATCTTGCCCTGAAAGCTCCTCCATTGCCAGATACAACTTCAACTGAACAGGTATCTTCTTGAACTTCTAACTCTTAATGTAGGCATTGTTAGCTCTAGGTTTGTGAATAATAAGTGTTCTACTCATGCCCCTGAATTTGTACATACTTTTACTTTTCATTTATTTTGTCTGAGCTGTGAGAATTTGAGGTCTGAATATGGAAGAAAAGTTAGGTCAAGATTTGGGAATGTTAAAATTCTCTCTCATTTCTGAGAGTTAGGATGAGTTCTTTACATATTTAGAATCGTGGCTTGATGATTAACATTTCTTATGTTGAAAGTTTGTGCAAAAAGTCAAAGAATCCAGATGTTTGAACTTGAGTACAGGCGCGCGTTTTGGAACATTTTTCTGGCTGGTGGTTGAAGAAACACTTGGTGGGCTGGGCCTGCTTTGTTATTTCTTTTCACACCACATTTTCACTTTGACACCCCCTGAGCCCATTTTGTTTGTTTTAATGATTTTTTGATTTTTCTCTTTTTATTCTGATTTATTTATTTTTGCTAATCATATTAAAAAACATAAAAAATATTTTTACACCATTTTCATATTTTTTAGGCATTTATTTAGTTATATTGCTATTTGTATGTAAATAAGTACAAAAATATATTATTTAGAATAAATAGAAAAAATAATGTAAACACCATTTTATTTTCATTTTTATTTTGTTTTATCTTCTTAAAATATTTTATATAAAATATACTTTTTTTTTTATTATAAATATTAATTATTATTATTCTTGTATATATAATATATTTAGTAAATAATCAAGATATTCATATATATAGTAATATATTTAGGGCAAAAATACCAAAATACATACATTTTTCTTTTATTAATATTTGACCTCAAAAAATACTTTTTTTATATAAATTTACTTCATTTTATTTTATTTTTTGTATATAATTATTAAATATTATACATATTAATTAGTTAATATATTTATTTAATGAAATTAGGGTTTTGCCCTTAGAACACAAAAACTCCAAAAAATAATACTTTTTTTATTTTGTTTATTTGACATAAAAATACCTTTTTTCCATACATATAAAAACCTTTTTTTTTTACATCTTGCATATTTATTTTATTTTCCATTTAATTTATGCAATTAATTATCTTGTAAATATTCCAAAATTGATGTAATAGCTAGGTTTAAATTCCTTGTCTAAATATCCCCCCATTTGAACATTTGTACCCCCCTTCCCATATTGTGTTGTAATAGTGTAGGAATTTTACTTTTCGCACTTTAACGCTTTCTAAATATACCATGTTAGAATTAGGGTTTGTATGCAAATAAAAAGAACAAAATAGTTTGACCTAATTTCAAAGATAATCAAGGCATGAAAATGGACAACACATATCACACTTGCACCCCTAGGGTATTCCACTTGTTGCCTTCAATAAATGGGCCATATTGCATGTTAGGTTTCTTTGGGTAAAGCAAACAATCAAATGATCATAGTCCCTCGATGACGCTTTTCGAAAAGTTGCCTAAAATGATCAAGTCCCTTTCAAGGAAAAATTGCCCAAAGATACTTGGCACCATTGCAATTATGGTCTAAACGATGACCCGCGCCCGTCCCTTTCACCTCCTAACACAAGATTGTCCACCAAATGCAATGGTGGAACAAAATTGTTAAAAGGGTTAAAACATAACAAAAATCTTTGAGAACTTTAGGGTAGATAGCTCTTAAGTACTTGTCAACTTGCAAAACAAAACATTTGCCTATTTTTCAAACCACACTTCACAAACACTTTCAAAACAAACTTTCAAAAAACCTTGAAACATCTTTTCAAAAAGACAAACACCTTTTGTAAAACATTCGAGTAAAGAATTGTTACAAGGGTAGCATATACAAGGCATCTTTTTCAAAACACTTTCAAAACCACGCACAAAGCACCATTTCAAACAATTGAAAACCAAGGCAAGTTGATCTAAGCAAGTACCTAAGAGCCCATGGATAACCATGGATAGAAAGGGTACTAATACCTTCCCTTTCTATAATCTACTCCCCGAACCCAAGAAAAATCTCAAAGGTTTTTGTTGTGCTTTTTAAACCTTTCCTTAGGATAAAATAAAAAGTCGGTGGCGACTCTTGCTCAACCGAAACATTTGTGAAAACAAACGCAAAACCATAGTCAGTTCTCCCACCGTACCACAGTGGGATAGCATTGTCTAAAGGAAACGAACATAGAACGATTCTTTTTTCGAGTAGGTAGATTAGTTCTTAAGTCCTTTATCATTCTAAACCAATTTTTCACATTTACACTCCTTTACAAACAAAGTTTTCAAAAACACTTCATTACACTCTTGAAGACAGAAGCAAGAGTTAAATCGAAGTTAAAACAAAAACTTTTTCAAAACCCACAAACACAAAGAAAACAATTTTGAAAATGATGAGCAAGTACCTAAGAGCCCGTAGATAACTATGGATAGAAAGGGTGCTAATACCTTCCCTTTCTATAATTTACCCCCGTACTCAAAAATATCTCGAAAAAGGAATTTTTCTGTGCTTTTTTCCTTTCCTTGTTGGATAAAATAAAAGACGGTGGCGACTCTTGCTTACCGCGACATTTTGCTAAAACAAACGCAAAATGCAAACCAGCAAAATTTCCTTAACGAAATAGGGAAACCACATCCCAGTTCTGGCCACCGGATCACAGAACTGGCGACTCTGCTGGGGATAAATAAGTGGGATGTAACTTAGGATTAGTTCATCATATTGTTTTCTATTGTTTGATTTGATTGCTTTATCTTTGTGGGCTTTGTATCGGAGTTACTATAGATCCTAACCCAGATATGGGGGATACCTTTTAGGTAAGTATAAACAGACTGTGAGGGAACTGTACGGCGTAGATCGGTACGGTTGAAGCAGTAGCTACGTTGGTGTGATGCATTAGTTGGTACCGATATCCTTTATGGAGAAACAAGGAGAGTATGGGGCTTCTAATGGGTCATTAAGCATCAACTGACCTTAGAACCTATAATTGACCAACTTGGCCATAGAAAAGTAGCAATATGCTACACTCATTGAGACCATACTCTCGCGATGATTTCGGCTGCAAGAAAAGGTTGCTAAATTGGAATTATGATCGGTCGAGGATGGTCAGTGATATTGAGAACCTCTAGAACCCGATTACTATTATTAGGACAGGTTGAACCAACTAAACTGAAAGAGGGTAATACCTAAACTCCATGCCAGCCTGAAATTTTAGGGCTATTGTGTGACTTGTGTGCTTTCAACTTTAACTACTTCCACGTGTTTGTTATCTAACAACTTGAGTTCCTTGCAGGTTTTGTTTACAGTCCTTATCCAATACCTTGGATTTCTTTCTGGATTTACTTGTTTACATTACCTCATACTTTTGCTTAAACGCATAACATACACATCATAACATCATGCCTTAACATTTCCTTAACCATTTCAAGGATCTCAAAGGTTTGTGATGCAGGTTATGGTAAATCAAACGTCTAGCAAGGGGCAAAGGGGATTTATTTTCTTCTAGACCATGTCATCTAGAGATCAAAACACGATAATTTGAGTCGGTGGCTATGACCCACTCGATATGGTGAGCTTGACTCTTGAAGAAGGACTCTCAACAAACGCGAAGTTTCTTCAATCAAATTCTAACAGTTTCTTGTTTACCCCGCGAGATCCTTGAAAACATTGCATACATATATCATACATATCATTGCATTACAGGTACCATTACAGGTTTCTCATCTTCTTCGTTGTTTATTTCAGCAATCATGTCTTCTGAAACACCTACTGATCAAGCCATCAAGGCTCTTCAAGCTCAGAATGCTCAGTTTCAGGAAATGTTCTTGAACTTGGCCAAGAGTCAACAAGATTTGAAGACTATTATCTTGAAGGACAAGAAGAAGAAGAAGAAGAAGAAGAAGAAGAAGAAGAGGAAGGTGGTCCTCTTGAATATGGGTCGCAGATTCGGGAACAATTTGCGACAGGAGACTGATTTGTCCCATTCATCTGGAGGGGAGAGAATCAATAGGAAAGAAAGGGTCCTAGCCCTGTGGTTTTTGACAATGACACAGACTTTGATGAAGACCAGTATCCTCCTGCTGAGGATAGATATAAGCAACTTGAAGACCGGCTCAGTGCAATGGAAATTCAGAAGATACCTGGGTTGGACATTGGAGATCTGGGATTGGCATCTGGGGTGGTGATCCCACACAAGTTTAAAGCGCCTGTCTTTGCTAAGTACGATGGGGTATCCTTCCCGAAGCTACACCTCTGCTCGTATGTCATAAAGATTCAACCATATACTACTGATAGGAACCTTTGGGTTCATTTCTTTCAAGATAGTCTGTCAGGGACTCGACTTGAATGGTTCTATCAACTGGAAGGAGCTAATGTCTGCAACTGGGAGGACCTTGCTGCTTCTTTTTACAAGCAATACCAGTATAATACCGACCTTGCTCCCACACGTACTCAGCTTCAGGGTATGTCTATGGGTGCAAGTGAAGGTTTTAAGGACTATGCTCAAAAGTGGAGAGATCTGGCTGGAAGAGTACAACCCCTTTGTCTGATAGGGAGTTGGTGGATATGTTTCTTGGGACTTTGTCTGGTCCCTATTTCAATCATTTGATCGGCAGCTCGTCAGTGGGTTTCACTGAACTGATTCTAACTGGAGAAAGAGTAGAAGTTGGGATCCTGAGTGGTAAGATCCAGAAAGATACCTCTTCGAGTACAGAGAAGAATTCATTTGGTGGCAAGAGGGAAGCCAATGCTGTGCACGGCCAGAAGAGGCGTAGCCAGGAAGACTACCATCAATTTGTGGGGGCAGTGTTGATCTCTAATTCGGCACGCACACAATGACCACAACAACAAAATAATCAGCCAAAGGGGGAAGACTTCAAAGGCAGTTCACCCAAATCAACATGCCATTGTCACAAGCATTGCAACACATGTTGAAGATGAATCTGATTACGGTGATAAACCCTCATCCGAACCCTAAGACTTCTTCTTCTAACTACAACCCAGATGCAAGGTGTGCTTTCCGGTAGCCCAGGGCACGATACTAACGATTGTTGGGCGCTGAAATACAAGATTCAGAATATGATTGACGCTAAGGAGATTGAATTCGACCCTCCTGAGACTCCCAATGTGATCACTGCTCCCTTGCCAAAATATGGCTAGGATTGAAAGCACTTTTGTTCATTTGAATTCTGAAGTTTTATTTTTCTTTGCTTATTCAAACAATTATTGTCATGTCAAACTTTTTTATTTCATTAATGCATTACACCTGTCTGTTTTGAATTAATTGTTTTCACTATGCTTAAATTGCTTCATATTTCCTTTTTGTGATGTTTAACTCTCGAGTAAAAAACTCTAAGCCTTTAGAAGGAGGATGACGAAAATGATACCACAATCTCTACAGTATGCTTTTGAACAGACCCCGCTGATGATGTACAGGCGTTGTTTCAAATCCTAAACAGTGGAGTTGTAAGGAAGATAATCCCTAGTCAACCCCTTTGAGCCAAAGAAGTTGGAGTTTTTCTTTTCACACAAATTAAAACCCTTATCACAACCTGGGGCAGGGTTGTTTTCTCAGTTAATCCAGGTGCATAATTAATGGCATCAAAGACGTTCTCCCAAACTAAAAGACGATGATGGTTCACTATAATCGTCAGGACAGGCATTCGTTATCCCTCCAAATAAAAATTAAGTCAAAACCTATGAAAGGGACTTAAGAAAAAAACGGGGGCATCCCGCTGACTGTAATCACAAGAAAGAAACAGTTCAGGCAAAAAGACAGGGATAACAAAATAAAAAAGAAAGAGGTTCTACAAACTCTCAACAAAATGACTGCCTATTCAATATAATTTGTCAGTATCCGAACCATCACTGGAATATCAGAGCAAAGACTCAAAACGGGGTCTAAATGCACAATTAGCTGAGTTTAAGATCGAAGAACATCACGAAGAACGGGTGGGTACATATAAAATCTGAGCCTTTATCCTTTGTTTCTTGAACCGTGAACTAGACCACGTTATAACCCTTAAAAGTCCTAGCTGAGGCATGGGTTAGTTTGAAAGCATACTGTTACAAAAGGTATCCTGACTCCTGTAGGGCTTGCTATAAATCCTGAGTTGACATCACATTTTACAAAAACTCGCTTGTTTTATTGAAAATTGCATTTTCAAAGAACTTCAAAACAGACATAAGCTTTGCATTCTTAAAATAACACGGTTTGCATATGACTATTTGTTCAACAGCAGAGAAATTCGCACGATGAATATCTAGTGAACAAAAACCTTTTCAATAAAAGGGTCACCTCAAGTGGAAAAAACACTTCCAACCAAGGGGCACGGCATGAGCATTGTCTATCATCTGGGGCAGTCAAGTCAAGATTCAAGGAGTCTCTCAAAGATGCCAAATAGCCAGGGGCAGATCTCCATCTGAATCACTTGGGGCATTGGACATAAATTCCAGCAATGAATCTTGTATGATCAAACGAACATCTTCTGGTAGTATGGAAACACAACACTACCGATAATGACAACTCCCTACACCCTGAGAGCGTGGACATATTCAGAAAATATTGCGCATGAACAAAGACCCGCTAGGTTGACAGGCCTATGCAAAAATAAGGGCATCCTGACGAACCAAAAGGGTTCGGGCAAAAATTAGGGATAAAAACAAAAAAAAGATTTGTACACCCGGAAAGTCGAAAACCTGAAAAGGCGGCTTGGGCAAGAAAGGGTATCTCGGTGGACTGAAAATCTGAAAAGACAGTCCAGGAAAAAGTTAGGGATTAAAGCGTACGACTATGTCCCATCATCTCGTCACTTCCCTACCAGAAGAAGATTTGTCATTTCAATCGGAAATTACCAAGCACCTCATAGGTTAGAATAATACTCGATCCACAAGGCCTCCGTAGGCACCTTCTCCCGCAGATACAGGAGCAGAAAAGTCTCGATGCAAAGTCATTGTCATATCCTCAGCCCGCGTCCCAGTAACATCTACACTCCCCGCAGAGTAAGAAAAGGACAGTGGTGTTAATTCTCCCCAGCTGAGGCTCGCAACCACGAATGGGTCGGTAAGATTCTCCCCAAGCAGAGTTTATCTATCACCAGTACTAGAAGATTATCCCCAGTGGAGTCTGGAAGATTATCCCCAGTAGAGTCTAAAAGATTATCCCCAGTGAAGTCGCCATTGAAAAATCATCCCCAGCGGAGTTCATTCCTTTCACAGACAGAAATTCAATCCCCAACAGAGTTCACTGTCACTAGCAACAGTAATTCATCCCCAGCTGAGTTTTATTTCTCCAAATCAGCAGATCTTTTAGCAGAGTATATACTCCCCACAGAGTCATTTCCTCGTCAGTCCATTCCCCAGCGGAGTTATTCTCTCCTGCGGGATTATTCTCCCAATCATCTTCGGTCGTTATCTCCAGCGAGCGAAACTCTTTATTCTCCAACAACAATCAGGGATTTATTTTCCCAAACTCGGACGTACCACAATAGCATTTCATGTTCATATATCATGATGTGCGCATACATATTGCATACAGTATAATTTCATTTATTTTGAGAACATCATCATACAATGCATGTTATGCATCATATACAATTAATCATGTACCTTTTCGGGAAAGATGGTTATCATCAACAACTTCCTGCAAGTTCAAGATTAACTCCAGAAACTAAACAGACTTTACACGGGTTCGTCACGAAGCAATCTTACACGGGTTTCTCCTAAATACAGCTTTACACGGGTTCGTCACAAAGTAACCTTACCCAGGTTCCTCCTGAAGTTTTACACAAGCTTATCACAAAGTAACCTTACCCAGGTTCCTCCTGAAGTTTTACACGAACTTAACTTATCACAAGGTGACCTTACCCAGGTTCCTCCTGAAGTTTTACACAGACTTATCCTGAAGTAACCTTACCCAGGTTCCTTCTCGGTCCCGATGTAGTTTCACCAAGACTCATCCTGAAGCAACCTTACCTAGGTTTCTTCCCGGTTCAGATGCAGTTTTACCTAAACTCCTCATGAAGCAGCCTTACCTAGGTTTCTTCCCAGTTCAGATGCAGTTTTACCTAAACCCATCATGGAGCAACCTTACCTAGGTTCCTTCTCGGTTCAGATGTAGTTTTACCTAAACCCATCATGGAGCAACCTTACCTAGGTTCCTTCTCAATTCAGATGTAGTTTCACCTAAACCCATCATGGAGCAACCTTACCTAGGTTCCTTCTCTTTCCCGATGTAGTTTCACCTAGACTCATCCTGGAGCAACCTTACCTAGGTTCCTTCTCTTTCTTGATGTAGTTTCACCTAGACTCATCCTGAAGCAACCTTACCTAGGTTCCTCCTCAGTCCCGATGCAGCTCTACCCAAACTCTTCACAAAGCAACCTTACTCAGGTTCCTTCTCGGTTCAGACGCAGTTTTATACAAACTCCTCACAAAGCAACCTTACCCAGGTTCCTTCTCGGTTCAGACGCAGTTTTACCTAAACTCCTCACAAAGTAACCTTACCCAGGTTCCTTCTCGGTTCAGACGCAATATTATCCAAACTCCTCACGAAGCAACCTTACCCAGGTTCCTTCTCAAAACCCTACTGTGATAGGTGGAAATAGAACTGACTGTTTTGAAATGCTGGTTCGCGAAATGTCGCGGTAAGCAAGAGTCGCCACCGTCTTTTATGTTCTCCAACAAGGAAAGGACAAAATCACAACAAAATTCCTTTTCGAGATGTTTCTCGGTTCGGGAGGTAGATTATAGAAAGGGAAGGTGTTAGCACCCTTTCTATCCGTGGTTATCCACGGGCTCTTAGGTACTTGCTCACTATGTTTTAAAAAATGTTTGCTTTTCTTGTGTTTGTGGGTTTTGAAAAAAAGTTTGTTTGAAAACTTTGTTTTGACTCTTGTATCAGTCCTCAAGAGTGTCATGAAGTATTGTTTGAAAACTTTTGTTTGAAAGTGTAGGTGCGAAAAGTTGTTTTTGTTTTGAAAGAGCAAGTACCTGAGAACCTCTACCTACTCAAAAGAAATTAAGCTGTGTAAATGTCCTTTAGACAGTACTATCCCACTATTGAGAAGTAGGTAGCACCATCGTTGGAGTTATTCAGGTCAATTCGATTATAGGGACATGTGTGGTCACCAAAGCAATAGTAGGACACCTTAGCGGTAACCCTAATGTCTTAGATCGTTTTTTATCGAGGCAACCGTTCTGAGGCAACTTGGATCTTTAGACAAGAGGGCGACCTCTAAAACACCCTATACTCAATGACCACGTCGAGGCAACCAAGTGAGGCGTACCCTAGGAGTGGCATGTGCGAGTGTGTCAGGATTCAGTTTAAGATTATCTTTGCACATGTTATTGTGAGCTACGGGTTGATTTTAATTTCAGAGAACAAGTCTTGTCATGCATAGCAGTTAATAATTGCGGAAAGTAAATTGCGGAAAGTAAATCTACGTTATTACAAGGCGTCGGGTATTTACATCGCCAAAAACAAACCCTTTGAAAAAGTAAATTGTGGAAAATAAATGAAAGCGATAAATAATCCTAATTAAGAGCTATTATATTCCCGGAACAAATACATAAATATGATCAAAAATTAATATGCGCGAAAAGAAATTGAATCGGAAAAGTCCTTAGGGTTTTGACCCTTTTTTGAGAAAAGAATGAATTTTTGGTCCTTTTTGCATTTAATTAAACCTAATTCTAATTAATTAAATAAAAGAAATATTTTTTGAGTTTTTTAATGTTTTAATGAAAATAAAAGAAAAGAAATTAAAATTGCCAAGAAAACCCTAATTCTAATTTATTTTATTTGTTATGAAAATAATTAAAGTTAACCTAATTAAAACAACTAAATTAATTAATTACATTTATTTACAAAAATAATAAATTAAAGGTGAAATTAATAATAATAATAATAATAATAATAATAATAAAAATATTGTTTTCTGAATTTATTATGAAAATAATTAATTTTGTTAGTTAAATAAATATAATAATATAATTAGTAAAAGAATTAAATAAATAAATAGAAAATATAAAGAGAAAAAGGAAAAGAAACCAGGGGGTGTTGGCCAGCTTTGAAGGTTTGTTAGCAATTCTAGCCCATTAATCTCTCAAGCCTGTTTGACTTCTGGGATCATCTAGGGCGTTGGTTGACTGGGAGCATGGTGTTCCTTCTCTCGTGGCCATTAGATCTGTGCCCATAGCCACATGGCGCTTGGATGATTGGAGGCATATGGTAGACACCTCCTGGAACGCTGCATGTAATTATGGTAAGAAAAATAGAAACAAGTATTTTGGGGGACCTGGGATTCGAACCCAGGTCCCAATGATCCCCAGCCAGCGCATCATCCACGATGCCAATTTCATGCTTTTGTTATTTAGATAACAAGTGAATATAATATATCAAAATCAATGCATATGCTATAAAACAAAAAACACGCGCGCACTTTTTGAATTACCCAACCACATGCTTACACGTCCTCGTCTTCCTCGTTGAACCTGCAAAAGCAACGTTAGATAGCGGGGGTTTTTAACCCCCACAACCTGCAACGACGAAAAATAGCGAATAGCTCTATAGTTTATATAAATGTTTCGCGATGGTCCCCTTGGATTCGTATGGTCTCAACGGTTCTAACCATGGGTCTTAAAGGTTCCAATTTTTCCTGGATAATAAAGCCCCAAATCCAAAGCTCAGGAACCCTAGAATTTGTCAATGGCAATTTGTGATTTTGTGCGTTATAATCCTATTAAACTATGCCAATAGCTTCACATAGATCCAAGCAATGCAAAACAAACAAAAAATCACGTTAATGATGCATGAGTTAAGTTATTCGATTTTCAAAATAACAAGCAAACCGTGGTTCTGTTCTTGATGGTTCTTTGAGCTTCAACGCTTGGTTTTGATTCCTACACGTTCCTGGGGACTCCTGCAATGTGTTGGAGTCAATAAAACGCCTTGAATTGTCCTGGAATATAGAAAACAGTTTTCAAGTTTTCTTGAATTTTTTTGAATTGGTTATGGTTTTTTTGCAGCAGCTTTCACGTTTGCATGAATAGGGTTGGCTTGTGTACTTATAGGAGAAGGGAATTAGGTCAGAATCTTGCAAAGAAATCCATGGAATGATGATTTGAATATTTGATTGAAAATCAAATATTTTTGAATCTTCATGATTGGAAAAAGTTGCCAAACTTGGAGATTTTTGCATATTTGATTTGTGCATGAATTTTCCAGCATATCTTGACCACTTTTGCTTCACAAAAAGATTGAAAAATCAAATCTTTGTATTTCCTACAATTTAAATTAATTAAATGAATTAATATTGATTAAAAATCCAATTAATTAATAAAAAATAATAAAATAATTCAATTAAGCTTGATGGGTCGTGAATAGGCCATGGATAAAGTTTCAAGAAGAAATTTGAGGCCCATTAGCAAAAATAAGGTGTTTTGAGCAAAGTTGACTTTTGCAAATTCATGAAAAATTCCCAACTTCTCCAATGCATATCTTGCTCAATTTTGATCATATGAATATGTTCTTGGACATTTTGGAAAGGTCTTGAAGTCCTCTAACCAATGCCTTTGGTCCCATGTCATGTGGATTTACCAATCTCAAGTTATGGTCTTTGACTTAAAGTGCCTTTTTGTCGACTTTTGAATTTGACCTATAATGTAGAAATTGATAACTTTTTATGAGAGCATTTCTTGGACTTGGAATGTGAAGATGAGTTGTAAGAAATGTCATACCCTTAAAAATGAACATTGGATGGAATTTTTCTGATGAACCATGAAAAAGTTATGCCCTGGCCAAAATACAGTTGACTTTTCTACTGTCCAAAAATAGTAACTTTTGCATCTTGATGATTTTTGAGCCATGCTTGTGTAATCATGATCAAGACTTGATCAAATGATGATTGTGGACTCAAAATAAGATTTTGACCAAAAATTCTGACTTTTGACTGTAAAATGACCATTTTGCCCTTGTAGTTGACTGTGGATCAAATGGGGCTTTTGACTGTGCAAATTGGCACTGTGAGTCTTGAAACTTGGCATGTAGGTGCTTGAGGATGTATATAGGCCTATGAGACTTGATTGGACCATTTAAAACCTCAAATTCCTTGAAAGAACCAAAACCCTAATTTTGGCTATCTTAGGAGAAGGTTTGAATGTGCAACCTCTTGAGAAATCTTGAGTAGTTTGAAGATTATTCTTGTCAAACCTTGAGGAATATGGGAGGGCAAATTTTGGGGTACAACAGTTTCCCCTGTTCAATCTTCTTAAACCTGAGGATGTAGATTGGCTTGCGTGCCTTTCGTGATCCGAAGGTGGAAGATGATTGAACACTAGAGTGCCCAGAAATTTGCACTCGCATAGTGTTAATATCAACAATGTGATGTCGGGAATGGGCTTACAGATGCCATTTGGAGAGATGATGGATAGGAGAATGGGCTTATAGATGCCATCTGGAGAGGTGACAGAATCTTGTCGGGGGATGGGCTTATAGATACCATCTGGAGATTGTTGGTTGAATTGTGATCTTTGTAAGTTGAAAGAGGGAACCTGTGTAGGGTTGCCTGATGATGAGCTCGTGTAAAACTGCATCTTGGAAAGAAGGAAACCTGTGTAGGGTTGACTGATGACGAGTCCGTGTAAAACTGCATCTGGAATTGAGAAGGAAACCTTTGTAGGGTTGACTGATGATGAGTCCGTGTAAAACTGCATCCTTGGAAAGAGAGAACCTGTGTAGGGTTTCTTGGTGCTGAGTCCGTGTAAAACTGCGTCTTGAAGAGAGGGAACCAGTGTAGGGTTTCTTGATGACGAGTCTGTGTAAAACTACGTCTTTGGAAAGAGAGAACCTGTGTAGGGTTTCTTGATGACGAGTCCGTGTAAAACTACGTCTTTGGAAAGAGAGAACCTGTGTAGGGTTTCTCGATGACGAGTCCGTGTAAAACTGCATCTTTGGAAAGAGAGAACCTGTGTAGGGTTTCTTGGTGACGAGTCCATGTAAAACTACGTCTGGAGTTAAGAAGGAACCGGTGTAGGGTTGTTTTGGGATAAGTTTGTGTGAAACTTCTGGAGGAACCTGGGTAAGGTTACCTTGGGATAAGTTCGTGTAAAAATTCTGGACGAACCGGGGTAAGGTTATTGTGATAAGTTTGTGTAAAACTTCTGGATGAACCGGGGTAAGGTTACTGGGATAAGTTCGTGTAAAACTTCTGGATGAACCGGGGTAAGGTTACTTTGAGATAAGTTCGTGTAAAACTTCAAGATGAACCGGGGTAAGGTTACTGTGAGATAAGTTCGTGTAGAAATTTGTCTTGGAACTGAGGAGGAACCGGTGTAGGGTTACTTTGATGATAAGTCCGTGTAAAACTTCATCTTGGAAATGAGAAGGAACCGGTGTGGGGTTGCCTGAGGACGAGTCCGTGTAAAACTTCATCTGAAAGAGAAGGAACCGGTGTAGGGTTGCTTCATGATGAGTCTGTGTAAAACTTCATCTGAAAGAGAAGGAACTTCTGTAGGGTTGCCTGGTGATGAGTCCGTGTAAAACTACATCTGAAGTTGAGAAGGAACCGATGTAGGGTTGCCTGATGATGAGTCCGTGTAAAACTTCATCTTGGAATTGAGAAGGAACCGGTGTAGGGTTGCCTCATGATGATCAAGTAGATAATTGTCCTGTCTGGTTTCAGGTATTAACCTATGATCAGTCGTCCACAGAATTTTCCTGGCTTGTTACAGGTGTTGATCTGGAACTGCAAAGGTAGATGGTAATCATCTTTTGATTGACCTTTTCCTGAAAAGGCAAAACGTTAGCTGTATGCAATGTCATGATGCATGAACTGCATGATGTCAAGATGTTCTCAAGAATAAATGATATTTGTGTTGTATGATGCGTATGCATGTCATGATGTATGAAGATGTGATGTTTTTAGTTGGGGAAAATAAATCCCGGAGCTACTGGAGAATGATGTTGAATTCTTCGTTTCCACTGGGGATGATGAACGAAGATGATTGTGTGAATAAACCTGTAGGAGAATATGACTCCGTTGGGGAATAAACTTGATGAGGAGATCACTCCGCGGGGAATTACTCTGTGGGGAAGAGATGTTCTGCTGAGAATTTAACGATAACTCCGCTGGGGGTTCCGTTGATAAGTTCTATTGGGGATTTTGATGATGAACTCCGTTGGGGGTAGAAAGAACTTCACTGGGGGTTCCATTGATAAGTTCTATTGGGGATTTTGATGATGAACTCCGCTGGGGGTAGAAAGAACTTCGCTGGGGACAGAAAGAACTTCGTCGGGGATGATCTTTTCGTTACAACATGCTGAGGATAACCCAGTTAGACTCTGGTAGGGGATAATCTTTGTACTCTGCAGGGGGCAAGCTTCCAGAATCTACTGGGTAAGATGATTCAACTTCGTTGGGGAAGCTTTTTAGACTGCGCTGGGGAATGGCTCCACTAGGGGTATCCTGTATTCTGCCGGGGAACATTCTTATATTCCGTTGACGAATATTAAGAGTGTCGAGGATGCTTGCTGAGGAATATCTTTATACTCCGTTGGGGAATATTAAGATCTACTGGGGATACCCAACTTCTTGGGGCTGATGGTAGACCAACTCTGCTTGGGGAGAGTATTTCTGAATCTCGTCTTACTCTACGGGGAGTGAAGGTATCTCAGTGGACAGAGTAGCTGGTACAGTTCGGACAATTCGTATTGCCCCAGTTTCTGCGGGAGAAGAAAGCATATGAGGAGCTTGATAACTGTCGATTGAGAAATCTTCTTCTGGTAGGCAAGTGACGAGATGACGGGACATAGTCGTACGCTTTGATCCCTAATTTTTGCCTGGACCGCCCTTTCGGGTTTTCAGTCCATCGGGATACCCTTTTTTGCCCAAGCCTCCTTTTCAGGTTTTCGACTTGCCGGGTGTACTGATTTTTTCATTTCATCCCTTATTTTTGCCCGAACCCTTTTGGTTCGCCGGGAAGCCCTTATTTTTGCCTACGCCAGTCGACCTAGCGGGTCTTTGATTATGCGTAGTATTTTTTTCCGACTATGTCCGTGCTCTCAGGATGTAGGGAGTTGTCACTGTCGGTAGTGTTGCCATACTACCAGAAGATCTTTGTTTGATCATGCAAGATTCGTTGCGGGAATCCATGTCCAATGCCCCAAGTGACTCAGGCAGAGATTTGCCCCTGGCTATTTGGCATTTTGAGAGATTCTCTGAATCTTGACTTGACTGCCCCAGATGATAGACAATGATCATGCTGTGCCCCTTGATTGGAAGCGTTTTTCCACTTGAGGTGATCCTTGAGAAGATTTTTGTTCGCAAGATATTCATCGTGCGAATTTCTCTGCTGTTCAAACAAATAGTCATATGCAAACAATGTTAATTTAAGAATGCAAAGCATATGTTTGTCTTGAAGTTTTTTTTTTTGAAAATGCAGTTTTCAATAAAACAAGTGAATTTTTGTAAAATGTGATGTCAACTCAGGATTTTACAGCAAGCCCTACAGGAGTCAGGATACCTTTTGTAACAGTATGCTTTCGAACTAACCCATGCTTCAGCTAGGACTTTTTAAGGGTTATAACGTGGCCTGGTTCACGGTTTAAGAAAAAAAGGATAAAGGCTCAAAATTTATTTGTACCCACCCGTTCTTCATGATGTTCTTCAATCCTAAACTCAGCTAATCGTGCATTAGATCTTGTTTGAGTCTTTGCTCTGATATTCCAGTGATGGTTCGGATACCGACAAATTATTTTGAACAGGCAGTCATTTTTTTTTGGTTGAGGGTTTGTAGGACCTCTTTCTTTTTTGATTTTGTTATCCCTGTTTTTTGCCTGAACTGTTTCTTTTGTGATTACAGTCAGCGGGATGCCCTATTTTTTTGTAAGTCTCCTTCACAGGTTTTGACTTATTGGGCTTTTGTTTTTTTGAGAGATAACGTCTGCCTGTCTTGACGATTATAGGGAACCATCACTGTCTTTTGTTTTGGAAGGACTCCTTTGATTCCATTCATGGTGCACCTGGATCAACTGAGAAGACTACCCCGCCCCAGGTTATAATTAAGGGTTTTAATTTTTGAAAAGAAAAACTCCAACTTCTTTGGCTCAAAGGGGTTGACTAGGGATTATCTTCCTTATAACTCCACTGTTTAGGATTTGAAACAACGCCTGTACCTCATCAGCGGGGTCTGTTCAAAAGCATATTGTAAAGATCGTGGTATCGTTTTCGTCATCCTCCCTCAAAAGGTTTAGAATTGTTTTATCGAGAGTTGAACATCACAAAAAAATGGAAGCAATTTGAATATAGTGAATACGAATGGATTGATTCAAAACAGACACGTGTAATGCATTGATAAAGTAATAAAGTTTGACATGAGTAAATGTTTGAACAATCAAAAGAAAATTACAAATTGAAAATTCTGATGAACAAAAAAAAAGGTCTTCTCGTCTCAGGACTTGTCACTTCACATGGTGAACCTTGGAGGGATAGTAGAAGAACTCAGCCTGACCATCTTGTGCAAACTCCAATGCTCCTTCATCAATCAGGTCCTGGATCTTGTTCTTCAGAGTCCAATAGTCGTCGGTGTCGTGTCCTGGACTGTCAGAGTGGTATGCACACGTTTCATCAGGGTTATACCTTGGGGAGGCTGTGTTGGGATTCTTAGGAGGGTCCCTTAACGTCACCAGATTCAATCTCAACAGGCGTTGTAAAGCTTGAGACGGTGACACGTTGAGCTTGGTGAATTGCCTCCTAGGCTTGTTTGGCTTGCTCTGATCAACCCGTTGTTCTTGGCGAGGTCGTTGTTGGACCTTTGAGGTAGTAGCAACTTGGAGAGGTCCATTCTTTACCAAGCCAAACCCTTGATTTCTCGGAAGCTGAATAAGACCTCGGTCCTCGGCCTTGACTATTTGCTTCATGCCGTTGTCTTGACGAAGCTGGTTGACAATGGTTCTCAGCTCTTCTTGCTCCCGAGCTAAGCCTTGGATGAGAGCCATCTGCCCCAGCATCTGGGTTTTCATTGCATCTACCTCAGCTTGCAGATGTTTCAGCCATTCGTCCTTACGGTCTTCAGGACTTTTCTTGACCAAATTCCCCATGAGGAGTGTTCTCAACTCTTCCTGCCCCTTGGATAGGCTTAGGAAGATTTCCATGAACTGAGTCTCTTGAGCATGAAGATCCTGGTTGTCTTGTTGGAGAGCCATTGCTGAAATAAACAGCGAGAACATGAGAAACCTGTAAAAGGGTGACCTGTTATGCAATGATATGTATGTATGCATGCAATGTTTTCAAGGATCTCGCGGGGTAAACAGAGAAACTTGTTAGAATTGGAGTTTGGTAGCTTGATTGAAGGAACTTCATGTTGCTGAGAATCCTTCTTCAAGAGTCAGGCTCACCATATCGAGTGGGTCATAGCCCCTGACTCAATTTATCGTGTTTTGGTCTCCAAACAACCTTGGCTAGAGGAAAATAAATCCCCTTTGCCCCTTGCTGGACAGTTGGTTCATCCTGACCTGCATCACAAACCCTTGAGATCCTTGAAATGGATTAGTCCTTATGCAGGATGTATGCAATGTTATGATGGTATGATGTTATGATAAAGTCACACCACAAATATTCACAAACGGAAAACATGGTAAGGCACACAAGTCACACACGAAAGCCCTTAGAGTTTAGGCCATCATGAAGTTTAGGTACTACCCTCTTTCAGTTTTAGTTGGTTAAGACCTGTCCTAGAAAATAGTAACCGGGTTCTAGAGGATCTCAATATCATCGACTACCCTCGATCGGTCATAACTCCAGCTTCGCAATCTTTTCTTGCAGCCGGAACCATCGCGAGAGTTTAGCCTCAATGAGTGTAGCATACTGCTACTGTTCTATGGCCAAGTTGGTCAATTTAAGGTGCTAAGGTCAGTTGGTGCTTAACGACTCCTCAGAAGACCCATATTCTCCTCGTTCCAACACAAGGGATATCGGTACAGACCAAGGTGTCACACCAACGTAGCTACTGCTTCACCCGTGTCGGTCTACGCCGGACAGGTCCATCACAGTTTATTGCTACCTAAAGGGTATTCCCCAGCCGGGTTAGGATCTATGAAACTCCGATGCAAGCCCACAATATTAAAGCATTCAAGGCATACAATTGAAAACATAGAGTGATCTAATCCTAAGGTACACCTCACTTATAAATAGTTTCCCCAGCAGAGTCGCCAGTTCTGTGATCGGTGGAAATAGAACTGACTGTTTTGAAATGCTGGTTCGCGAAATGTCGCGGTAAGCAAGAGTCGCCACCGTCTTTTATGTTCTCCAACAAGGAAAGGACAAAAGCACAGCAAAATTCCTTTTCGAGATGTTTCTCGGTTCGGGAGGTAGATTATAGAAAGGGAAGGTGTTAGCACCCTTTCTATCCGTGGTTATCCACGGGCTCTTAGGTACTTGCTCACTATGTTTTCAAAAATGTTTGCTTTTCTTGTGTTTGTGGGTTTTGAAAAAAAGTTTGTTTGAAAACTTCGTTTTGACTCTTGTATCAGTCCTCAAGAGTGTCATGAAGTATTGTTTGAAAACTTTTGTTTGAAAGTGTAGGTGCGAAAAGTTGTTTTTGTTTTGAAAGAGCAAGTACCTGAGAACCTCTACCTACTCAAAAGAAATTAAGCTGTGTAAATGTCCTTTAGACAGTACTATCCCACTATTGAGAAGTAGGTAGCACCTTCGTTGGAGTTATTCGGGTCAATTCGATTATAGGGACATGTGTGGTCACCAAAGCAATAGTAGGACACCTTAGCGGTAACCCTAATGTCTTAGATCGTTTTTTATCGAGGCAACCGTTCCGAGGCAACTTGGATCTTTAGACAGGAGGGCGACCTCTAAAACACCCTATACTCAATGACCACGTCGAGGCAACCAAGTGAGGCGTACCCTAGGAGTGGCATGTGCGAGTGTGTCAGGATTCAGTTTAAGATTATCTTTGCACATGTTATTGTGAGCTACGGGTTGATTTTAATTTCAGAGAACAAGTCTTGTCATGCATAGCAGTTAATAATTGCGGAAAGTAAATTGCGGAAAGTAAATCTACGCTATTACAAGGCGTCGGGTATTTACATCGCCAAAAACAAACCCTTTGAAAAAGTAAATTGCGGAAAATAAATGAAAGCGATAAATAATCCTAATTAAGAGCTATTACATTCCCGGAACAAATACATAAATATGATCAAAAATTAATATGCGCGAAAAGAAATTGAATCGGAAAAGTCCTTAGGGTTTTGACCCTTTTTTGAGAAAAGAATGAATTTTTGGTCCTTTTTGCATTTAATTAAACCTAATTCTAATTAATTAACTAAAAGAAATATTTTTTGAGTTTTTTAATGTTTTAATGAAAATAAAAGAAAAGAAATTAAAATTGCCAAGAAAACCCTAATTCTAATTTATTTTATTTGTTATGAAAATAATTAAAGTTAACCTAATTAAAACAACTAAATTAATTAATTACATTTATTTACAAAAATAATAAATTAAAGGTGAAATTAATAATAATAATAAAAATATTGTTTTCTGAATTTATTATGAAAATAATTAATTTTGTTAGTTAAATAAATATAATAATAATAATTAGTAAAAGAATTAAATAAATAAATAAAAAATATAAAGAGAAAAAGGAAAAGAAACCAGGGGGTGTTGGCCAGCTTTGGAGGTTTGTTAGCAATTCTAGCCCATTAATCTCTCAAGCCTGTTTGACTTCTGGGATCGTCCAGGGCGTTGGTTGACTGGGAGCATGGTGTTCCTTCTCTCGTGGCCATTAGATCTGTGTCCATAGCCACATGGCGCTTGGATGATTGGAGGCATATGGTAGACACCTCCTGGAACGCTGCATGTAATTATGGTAAGAAAAATAGAAACAAGTATTTTGGGGGACCTGGGATTCGAACCCAGGTCCCAATGATCCCCAACCAGCGCATCATCCACTACGCCAATTGCCTGCTTTTGTTATTTAGATAACAAATGAATATAATATATAAAAATCAATGCATATGCTATAAAACAAAAAACACGCGCGCGCTTTTTGAATTACCCAACCACACGCTTACACGTCCTCGTTTTC
This sequence comes from Vicia faba, assembly GCA_948472305.1. Taxonomy (NCBI): domain Eukaryota; kingdom Viridiplantae; phylum Streptophyta; class Magnoliopsida; order Fabales; family Fabaceae; genus Vicia; species Vicia faba. Next base: position 1,399,783,251 of record OX451736.1, on the reverse strand, counting down.
CTCGCTGAACCTGCAAAAGCAACGTTAGATAGCGGGGGTTTTTAACCCCCACAACCTGCAACGATGAAAAATAGCGAATAGCTCTATAGTTTATATAAATGTTTCACGATGGTCCCCTTGGATTCGTCTGGTCTCAACGATTCTAACCATGGGTCTTAAAGGTTCCAATTTTTCCTGGATAATAAAGCCCCAAATCCAAAGCTCAGGAACCCTAGAATTTGTCAATGGCAATTTGTGATTCTGTGCGTTATAATCCAATTAAACTATGCCAATAGCTTCACATGGATCCAAGCAATGCAAAACAAAAAAAAACACGTTAATGATGCATGAATTAAGCTATTCGATTTTCAAAATAACAAGCAAACCGTGGTTCTGTTCTTGATGGTTCTTTGAGCTTCAATGCTTGGTTTTGATTCCTACACGTTCCTGGGGACTCCTGCAATGTGTTGGAGTCAATAAAATGCCTTGAATTGTCCTGGAATATAGAAAACAATTTTCAAGTTTTCTTGAATTTTTTTGAATTGGTTATGGCTTTTTTGCAGCAACTTTCACGTGTGCATGAATAGGGTTGGCTTGTGTACTTATAGGAGAAGGGAATTAGGTCAGAATCTTGCAAAGAAATCCATGGAATGATGATTTGAATATTTGATTGAAAATCAAATATTTTTGAATCTTCATGATTGGAAAAAGTTGCCAAACTTGGAGATTTTTGCATATTTGATTTGTGCACGAATTTTCCAGCATATCTTGACCACTTTTGCTTCACAAAAAGATTGAAAAATCAAATCTTTATATTTCCTACAATTTAAATTAATTAAATGAATTAATATTGATTAAAAATCCAATTAATTAATAAAAAATAAGAAAATAATTCAATTAAGCTTGATGGGTCGTGCATAGGCCATGGATAAAGTTTCAAGAAGAAATTTGAGGCCCATTAGCAAAAATAAGGTGTTTTGAGCAAAGTTGACTTTTGCAAATTCATGAAAATTTCCCAACTTCTCCAATGCATATCTTGCTCAATTTTGATCATATGAACATGTTCTTGGACATTTTGGAAAGGTCTTGAAGTCCTCAATCCAATTCCTTTGGTCCCATGTCATTTGGATTTACCAATCTCAATTTATGGTCTTTGACTTAAAGTGCCTTTTTGTTGACTTTTGAATTTGACCTATAATGTAGAAATTGATAACTTTTTATGAGAGCATTTCTTGGACTTGGAATGTGAATATGAGTTGTAAGAAATGTCATCCCCTTCAAAATGAGCATTGGATGGAATTTTTCTGATGAACCATGAAAAAGTTATACCCTGGCCAAAATACAGTTGACTTTTCTACTGTCCAAAAATAGTAACTTTTGCATCTTGATGATTTTTGAGCCATGCTTGTGGAATCATGATCAAGACTTGATCAAATGATGATTGTGGACTCAAAATAAGATGTTGACCAAAAATTCTGACTTTTGACTGTAAAATGACCATTTTGCCCTTGCAGTTGACTGTGGGTCAAATGGGGCTTTTGACTGTGCAAATTGGCACTGTGAGTCTTGAAACTTGGCATGTAGGTGCTTGAGGATGTATATAGGCCTATGAGACTTGATTGGACCATTGAAAACCTCAAATTCCTTGAAAGAACCAAAACCCTAATTTTGGTTGTCTTAGGAGAAGGTTTGACTGTGCAACCTCTTGAGAAATCTTGAGTAGTTTGAAGATTATTCTTGTCAAACCTTGAGGAATATGGGAGGGAAAATTTTGGGGTACAACACCTACTATCCAGGTTTCTTTTCTCTTATCTCCAGACAGCAATCCACAACACTGTAAGACCCAGACCTATCAAACACGATCAGTTTCACCTTTCCCTAGTAGGTCGCGGTGCAGCCTGTACACAACTAGATACGCAGTTCACTTCCGCTTCCTCAAGCCGGAGTTAATTCCTCAGTTGAATAATGGATGACTGAAGTTCCTAAATGTCAGCAGAGATGATTCCTCAGTTGAATAACGGATGACTGAAGTTCCTAAATGTCAACAAGGGTGTTTTCCTCAGTTGAATAACGGATGATTGAAGTTCCTAAATGTCAGCAGAGATGATTCCTCAGTTGAGCAACGGATGACTGAAGTTCCTAAATGTCAGCAGAGGTGATTCCTCAATTGAATAACGGATGACTGAAGTTCCTAAGTGTTAGCAGAGATGATTCCTCAGTTGAACAACGGATGACTGAAGTTCCTAAATGTTAGTAGAGATGATTCCTCAGTTGAACAACGGATGACTGAAGTTCCTAAATGTCAGCAGAGATGATTCCTTAGTTGAACAACGGATGACTGAAGTTCCTAAATGTCAGCAGAGATGATTCCTCAGTAGAATACGGACGTCCGAAGTTCTTAAAATTCAACAGAGATGTTTCCTCATTGGAATACGGACGACCGAAGCTCCTAAAATTCTACTTCTCTCAACAAAGATCATCCCTCCCCAGCGGAATCTTCCTCAACAACAGGTATACAAGCTCTCACTAAGGAATCTCTTATGCGATCGACACTCCTTCAGATGGCATCTTTAAGCCCATCCCCTCGTCATCAATTTCCAAATGGCATCTGTAAGCCCATTCCCGACATCACAAGACAATTACCACCATGCGAGTGCAAATTTCTGGGCACTCTAGTGTTCAATCCTCTTCCACCTTCGGATCACGAAAGGCACGAAAGCCAAACTAAATATTCAGGTTTAAGAAGACTGAACAGGGGCAGCTGTTGTACCCCAAAATTTGCCCTCCCATATTTCTCAAAATATTTCAAGAAAGATCCCCAAGTTGCTCAAGGTAGTCCAAGGGTTGGCCAGACAAGCTCTCTCCTAAGGCAGTCTACCTCAAATTAGGGTTTCATGTTGCATCAAGATACTTGAGTCCAAGGGACCCCAAATGCTCAACATTGTCCTAATATATTCTCAAGATCATCCATGTCAAGTTTCAAGCCTTACAGAGGAAGTTTGCTCAGTCAATTGCTCAAAGGCCTGAAAATCGACTATGCTAGGGCAAAAGTCAACTGTGGCCCACATACAGTCAAACTTCAAGATTTTTGGTCAATATCCTCACTTTGAAGTATATTTAATCATTTTATCAAGGCTTGATCATGATTCATCAAGTATTGCTCATAATTCATCAAGACTCAAAAGTTGCTAAATTAGGGTTTTGTAGGAAAAGTCAACTCAAATATGACCAAGCATAACCTTCTCATACTTTATGATAAATGACCCATCCAAAGCTCATTTTGAAGAGGATGCAATTCCCTACAATCCATCTTCATCTCCCAAGTTCAAAATATGCACTCACAGGAAGTTATGAATTTGGACATTATAGGTCATTTTGGAAAGTCAACAAAAACACCTTATGGGTCAAAGCTTCTTACATGAACATGGAAGATCCAATTGAGATGAAACCAAATAGGTCTCTTAAGGGACATCCTAAGCTTTCTAAAAAGTCTAAGAACACCTTCATAAGGTTAAAATTGAGAGAGATATGCATTGTCAAATTTGGACAATTTTTGAAAAAATGCATGAAGCAAATATTGACCAGACTTGGATTTTTTCCAAATGGGCCTATCTTTTCAAGTTTGAAACTCATTCCTAACATGGTCCACGACCTCTAAGCCCACCCATACATTTTTCTACAATTTATGCTATTTATTTTGATATTTTATTCATTAAAATTCAGAATTAAATAAATAAATAATATAAATCATATAAATTTTGATGTGAATCCATTTTGGGAAAGTTTTATGCTGGTTTATGTCAATTGATTTAGTGCAATAACTCTTCAAATATGTCCAGGTTCATCCACAAGTGAAAATAGAATAAAATCATCAAATATGGCATTTTTTTAAATTTTGATCATGGTCTTAAAACACAATATTATGAGGGAGATTATTTCCATGCTTTCTTGTCTCCTCATTCTCCTCTATAAATATAGAGTCATACAAGCTTGAAAGGGATGAAAATCCTCTCTAAAAAAGCTCTCAAAAAGCTCTTCAAAAAGCTCTCTAAAAGCTCTTCAAAAAGCTCTCCAGAAATCAAAGAATTGGTACAAGTCATATCTCGAGGTTCCGGTCTCTCTCAATTGACATCAAGCCTCAAACCATCCTCTTGAAGTCCTCAAGAGTCTTACAAGGCCCAAGAGCAATCCATCACACTCCTAGCACGCCCCCCGTTTGACAACACCGGTTTGGTAAAATTTTAAACTTCGAATCTCTAATTTTAATCACATTTTATGGTATGCTAACGTTTGTTTGAGTTTATATAGAACAGTTATGGATGGTTGAATCATAGGTTCCACGCAAGAATCAAAAAACACCATAGTTAGAGCATGAAGCTTTCAAAGATTCGGGCCTAGGGATTTCTGATGATTGCACTCCCTGTTTACTTTTGCTACTAGGCCCATCTTTATTTTCATGTTTTATTCGTTTTATTTATTTCTTTTAATCCCTTTTATTTTTTTTATCAATAAACAAATATAAAAATCACATAAAAATAGATTTAGGTTTTTTTTCTTAATTAAATTTTTAATTTTAGGTAAAGCTTTAATTTCTTTTTGTAAATAACTTAAAAATAATTAGAATAAATAGGTTTTATTACTAACTTAATTATATTTTATTTTTTCCTAAAATAATCAAAGAAACCAAAATAGGTCATGTGATTATTTTTATTAATGAATTTAATTAACTAATTAATTTCATATTTAATTTAGAAAAGTTATTTCTTTTATTAACAACAACAAAAAAACAATTTTTCTTTTAATTAGGTTAGAAGGGTCAAAACCTTAAATTCTCGCCGATCTTAATTCTTCTCGCACGCTTTATTTTTATTATTTACCATATTGATTTAACTGCCTACAGTTTGTAATAGTTTAATTAGGATGTTTATTTACATTTATCGCTTTATTTTCAAAGGGTTTGTTTTTGGCTATGTAAATACTCGAAGCCTTGTAATAACGTAGTTTAAATTCCGCATTTTAAATTCCGCAAATTATTAATTGTTAGATGTATGATAATAGGATGCATGACAAGAATGTATGATTAATTTTAAAACAGGTAGATCACCCTAAATGTGCAAAGATAAATAAACTGAAATTGAATCATTCGTACATGTGCACTCCTAGGGTACACTCCCATTTGGTTGCCTTCCGTAAACGGTCATTGAGTATAGGATGCTTTAGTGGTCGTCCTTTTGTCTAAACAAAGATCAAAGTCCTGATTTGAAAAAGTTGCCTCGGAATGGTCGCCTCGGATATGTTTCCTCGAATAATTGATCTAAGACATTAGGGTTATTACTAAGACGTCCTAACATTGCTTTAGTGGTCGTACGTCCCTTTCGAATTGACCCTCAAAACTCCAACGACGGTGCTACCTAATCACTAATAGTGGGATAGCATTGTCTAAAGTAAACGAACATAGAACAATTCTTTTTTTGAGTAGGTAGATTAGTTCTTAAGTACTTTCTCATTCCAAACCAATTTTTCACATTTACACTCCTTTACAACAAAGTTTTCAAAAACACTTCATTACACTCTTAAAGACAGAAGCAAGAGTTAAATCGAAGTTAAAACAAAAACTTTTTCAAAACCCACAAACACAAAGAAAACAATTTTGAAAATGATGAGCAAGTACCTAAGAGCCCGTAGATAAATATGGATAGAAAGGGTGATAATACCTTCCCTTTCTATAATCTATCCTCCGTACTCAGAAATATCTCGAAAAAGGATTTTTTCTGTGCTTTTTTTCTTTCCTTGTTGGATAAAATAAAAGACGGTGGCGACTCTTGCTTACCACGACATTTTGCAAAAACAAACGCAAACCAGCAAAATTTCCTTAACGAAATAGGGAAACCACGTCCCGGTTCTGGCCACCGTATCACAGGGTGTACCTTGGGATTAGTTCATCATATTGTTTTCAATGGTTTGATTTGTTTGCTTTATGTTTGTGGGATTTGTATCGGAGTTACCATAGATCCTAACCCGGATCTGGGGATACCTTTTAGGTAAGTAGCAATAGACTGTGAGGGAACTGTACAGCGTAGATCGATACGGTTGAAGCAGTAGCCACGTTGGTGTGACACATTAGTTGGTACCGATATCCCTTGTGGAGCAACAAGGAGAGTATGGGGCTGCTAATGGGTCATTAAGCATCAACTGACCTTAGAACTTATAATTGACCAACTTGGCCATAGAAAGTAGCAGTATGCTACACTCATTGAGACCATACTCTCGAGATGGTTCTGGCTGCAAGAAAAGATTGTGTGACTGGAATTATGACCGATCGAGGATGGTCAGTGATATTGAGAACCTCTATAACCCAGTTACTATTATTAGGACAGGTTGAACCAACTTAACTTCAAGAGGGTAATACCTAGACCCCATGCAAGCCTAAACCTAAGGTTGTTTGTGTGACTTGTGTGCTCTCAAACTTGAACTACTTGCACAGTTTTATTATCTGACAACATGATTTCCTTGCAGGTTTTGTTTACAGTCCTTGTCCAATAACTTGGATTTCTCGCCGGATTTACTTATTTACATCACATCGCACTTTTGCTTAACGCATAGCATACACATCATAACATCATTGCCTAAACATTTCCTTAGCCATTTCAAGGATCTCAAGGGTTTGTGATGCAGGTTATGGTAAATCATACGTCCAACAATGGGCAAAGGGGATTTATTTTCCTCTAGCCAATGTCGTCTAGAGATTAAAACACGATAACTTGAGTCGGGGGCTATGACCCACTCGATATGGTGAGCCTAACTCTTAAAGAAGGATTCTTAATGACACGAAGTTTCTTCAATCAAGCTGCAACCAAATTCTAACAGTTTCTTGTTTACCCCGCGAGACCCTTAAAAACATTGCATACATATATCATACATATCATTGCATAACAGGTCTCCCAGTACAGGTCTCTCATATCCTCGCTGTTTATTTTAGCAATGGCTCTCAAACAAGATCACAGAGATCTTCAAGAAGCACAGTTCAGGGAAATAATCCTAAATCTATCCAAGGGGCAAGAAGAGTTGAAAACACTCCTCGTCGGGAACTTGGTCAAGAAAAGTCCTGAAGACAATAAGGACGAGCGGCTGGAACAACTGCAAGCTGAGATAGATGCAATAAGAACCCAAATGCTGGGGCAGATGGACCTTATCCAAAGCTTAGCCCGGGAACTAGAAGAGCTGAGAACCATTATCAGCCAGCTTCATCAAGACAAATATAATAGCATGAAGCAAACAGTCGAGGTCGGGGACCAAGTCATTGATCAGCCTCCAAGAAGACAAGGGTTTGTTTTGGTGAAGAATGGACCTCTCCAAGTTGCTACTACCTCACGTGTCCAACAACAACCTCACCAAAAACAACGGGTTAATCAGAGTAAGCCAGATACACCCAAGAGGCAGTTTACCAAGCTCAACATGCCGCTGTCTCAAGCTTTACAACACCTGTTGAGAATGAATCTGATGACGTTGATAGGACCTCATCCGAAGCCCAAGACTTCTTCACCTAACTACAATCCTGATGCAAGGTGTGCATATCACTCCAACAATCCGGGGCATGATACTGACGACTGTTGGCAGTTGAAATACAAAATTCAAAACCTGATTGATGAAGGAGCATTGGAATTCACACAAGATGGTCAACTGGAATGTTTCTGTCAATCCTCTAAGGCTCACTATTTGAAGTGACAAGTTCTGACAAGAGAGGCTTTTGTTCATTAGAATTTTCAATTTGTAATTTTCTTTTGATTGTTCGAATATTTATCCATGTCAAACTTTGTTACTTTATCAATGCATTGCATATGTCTATTTTGAATCAATCCATTCGTATTCACTATATTTAAATTGCTTTCCTCTTGTGATGTTCAACTCTCGATTAAAATACTCTAAGCCTTTAGAAGGAGGATGACGAAAATGATACCACAATCTCTACAGTATGCTTTTGAACAGACCCCGCGGACGATGTACATGCGTTGTTTCAAATCCTAAACAGTGGAGTTATAAGGAAGATAATCCCTATTCAACCCCTTTGAGCCAAAGAAGTAGGAGTTTTTCTTTTCACGCAAATTAAAATCCTTAATCACAACCTGGGGCAGGGTAGTTTTCTCAGTTAATTCGGGTGCACAATGAATGGCATCAAAGAGGTCCTTCCAAAACAAAAGACGGTGATGGTTCCCTGTAATCGTCAAGACAGACAGTCATTATCTCTCGAAACAAAAGCCTATTAAGTCAAAACCTATGAAGGAGACTTAAGAAAAACTGGGGCATCCCGCTGACTGTAATCACAAAAAAAAAAGTAGTTCAGGCAAAAGACAGGGATAATAAAACCAAAAAGAAAGAGGTCCTACAAACTCTCAACAAAAATGACTGCCTGTTCAAAATAAATTGTCAGTATCTGAACCATCACTGGAATATCAGAGCAAATACTCAAATGGGATCTAAATGCACAATTAGTTGAGTTTAGGATCGAAGAACATCACGAAGAACAGGTGGGTACAAATAAATTTTGAGCCTTTATCCTTTGTTTCTTGAACCGTGAACCAGGCCACGTTATAACCCTTAAAAGTCCTAGCTGAAGCATGGGATAGTTCGAAAGCATAATGTTACAAAAAGTATCCCGACTCCTGTAGGACTTGCTGTAAATCCTGAGTTGACATCACATTTTACAAAAATTTGCATGTTTTACTGAAAATGCATTTTCAAAAAAATTCAAGACAGACATAAGCTTTGCATTTTTAAAATAACATTGTTTGCATATGACTATTTGTTCAACAGTAGAGAAATTCGTACGACGAATATCTAGTGAACAAAAAAACCTTCTCAATAAAAAAGATCACCTCAAGTGAAAAAACACATCCAACCAAGGGGCACGGAATGATCATTGTCCATCATCTGGGGCAGTCAAGTCAAGATTTAAGGAATCTCTCAAAGATGCCAAATAGCCAGGGGCAAATCTCCATCTGAATCACTTGGGGCATTAGACATGAATTCCAGCAACGAATCTAGTATGATCAAACAAACATATTCTGGTAGTGTGGTAATATAACACTACCGACAATGACAACTCCCTACACCCTGAGAGCATGGACATAGTCAGAAAATACTGCGCATGAACAAAGACCCGCTAGGTTGACTGGCCTAGGAAAAAATAAGGGCACCCCGGCGAACCAAAAGGGTTCGGGCAAAAATTAGGGATAAAAACAAAAAAGATTTGTACACCCGGCAAGTCGAAAACCTGAAAAGGCGGCTTGGGCAAGAAAGGGTATCCGGTGGACTAAAAATCTGAAAAGACAGTCCAGGCAAAAGTTAGGGATTAAAGCGTACGACTATGTCCCGTCATCTCGTCACTTGCCTACCAGAAGAAGATTTGTCATTTCAATCGGAAATTACCAAGCACCTCATAGGTTGGGATAATACTCGATCCACAAGGCCTCCGCAGGCACCTTCTCCAGCTGAAACAGGGGCAGAAAAGTCTCGATGCAAAGTCATCATCATATCCTCAGCATGCGTCCCAGTAACATTCACTCCCGCAGAGTAAGGAAAAGACAGTGATATTAGCGGTCCCGAATAGGACACCATTCTCTCCAGCTAAGGCTCGCAACCGCGAATGAGTCGGCGATATTCTCCCCAAGCAGAGTTTATCTATCACCAGCACTGGAAGATTATCCCCAGTGAAGTTTGGAGAATTATCCCCAGTAGAGTCTGGAAAATCGTCCCAGTAGAGTCTAAAAAAATTATCTCCAGTGAAGTCGCAACTGGAAAATCATCCCCAGCGGAGTTCATTCCTTTCACAAACAGAAACTTAATTCCCAACAGAGTGCATCATCGCCAGCAATGATAATTTTCTCCCCAGCCGAGGTTGTTTCTCCAAATCAGCAGATCTTCTGACAGAGCATTTATTCCCCACAGAGTCATTTCCTCGTCAGTCTATTCCCCAGCGGAGTTATTCTTTCCTGCAGGATCATTCTCACAGTCACCTTCATTCACTATCCCTAGCGGAAATGAAGAATTTAACTCTTCTCTCCAACAGCAACCCGGGATTTATTTTCCCCAGCTAGAGATTATCATAAAAACATTGCATATCTATACATCATAGCATGTGCATACACATCATACAAAACATTCTCATTTATTTTGAGAACATCATTGTCTGATACATATCATGCATTACATACAGCTGACCTTTACCTTTCAGGAAAGATACAATCAAATTCTCACCAAGCTCAAGTTATGAAGCTCGGATCCGACCGGATAGTATCTTGATCTCTACATCATATTGTGAAGCCCGGATTCAACCGGATAGCAGTATCAAACACCGCGAAGCCTGGGTTTCTACCAGATAGTGGTATATCTTTAATACAAGTTATGAAGCCCGAATCCGACCGGATAGTATCTTGATTTCTGCATCATATTGTGAAGCCCGGATTCGACCGGATAGCAGTATCCAACACCACAAAGCCTGGATTCGACCAGATAGTGGTTTATCTTCAAGCTATGAAGCCCGGATCCGACCGGATAATATCTTGATTTCTGCATCATATTGTGAAGCCCGGATTCGACCGGATAGCAGTATCCAACACCGTGAAGCCTGGAATCGACCAGATAGTGGTATCTCTTAAAAGCAAGCTATGAAGCCCGAATTCGACCAGATAATAGTTTAATTCCCAACAAGCCGTGAAGCCCGGATTACGATAGGATAACAGCTCAGCAAGTTACCATGAAGCCTGGGTTTCAACCAGATAGTGGTATATCTTTAATACAAGTTATGAAGCTCGGGTTCAACCGGATAGTATCTTGATTTCTCCGAACGCCATGAAGCCTGGATTCGACCAGATAATGGTATATTATATCGTGAAGCCTGGATTACGACCAGATAGCGGTAAGGAACACTGTGAAGCCTGGATTTCGACCAGATAATAGTATATTATATCGTGAAGCCTGGATTACGACCAGATAGCGGTAAGGAACACTGTGAAGCCTAGATTTCGACCAGATAACAGTGATGGACATTGAAGCTTGGATTTTGACCAAATAGCAGTTTACCTGGCTAGTTACTATGAAGCCCGGATCCGACCGGATATTAGTAGGCCCAAAGTCAAAGGGAAGCCCGGATGTGACCGGATAACCACTTGATTTCTTTTGAAGCCTGGATTTCGACCAGATAAGAAGTAAGGCATTGTGAAGCCTGTATTTCGACCAGATAGCAATACAAGACCATGAAGCCTGGATTTCGACCAGATAACGGTACAAGACACCATGAAGCCTGGATTTCGACCAGATAATGGTACAAGACACTATGAAGCTTGGATTTCGACCGAATAGCAGTTTACCTGGACAGTTACTAAGAAGCCTAGATCCGACCGGATATTAGTGTGCCCTAAATTCAAGTTGAAGCCCGGAGGCGACCGGATAACAATTTGATTCCTTCTGAAGCCCAGATTACGACCGGATAAGAATTGAGAAATGATGAAGCCTGGATCACGACCAGATAGTAGTTCATTTTCACATCTTCGACCAAGAGACAATTCCTCAATAGAATAACGGACGACCGAAGTTCCTAAATTTCAACAGAGATGATTCCTCAGTAGAATAACGGACGACCGAAGTTCCTAAATTTCAATAGAGATGGTTCCTGAGTAGAATAACGGACGACCGAAGCTCCTAAATTTCAACATAGATGGTTCCTCAGTAGAATAACGGACGATCGAAGTTCCTAAATTTCAACAGAGATGATTCCTCAGTAGAATAACGGACGACCGAAGTTCCTAAATTTCAACAGAGATGGTTCCTCAGTAGAATAACGGATGAACGAAGTTCATAAATTTCAACAGAGATGATTCCTTAGTAGAATAACGGACGATCGAAGTTCCTAAACGTCAACAGAGATGATTTCCCAGTAGAATAACGGACGATTGAAGCTCATAGAATTCTATTTCTCTCAAGACAGAGATTAGCATTCCCCAGCGGAATCTTCCTCAACAACAAGTATACAAGCTCTCGCTAAGGAAAATCTTATGCTGTCGACACTCCTTCGGATGGCATCTTTAAGCCTGTCCCCCGTTAGCAATTTCCAAATGGCATCTATAAGCCCCTTTTTCGATATCGCAAGACGGACACCACTTCATGCGAGTGCAAATTTCTGGGCACTCTAGTGTTCAATCCTCTTTCACCTTCGGATCACGAAAGGCACGCAAGCCAATCTACATCCTCAGGTTTAAGAAGATTGAACAGGGGCAGCTGTTGTACCCCAAAATTTGCCCTCTCATATTTTCAAAGGTCTTCCCTTACATGGTTGGTCACAAACACTTGCCTAACGAAAATAAAGTTTTTTGAAGATGAACAAAGTGTCTTTCGATTGGCATCTAGGAAAAGTCTTCGATTGGGTATCCAAAATCCTTCGATACAGGCTTGACTCACCAGTCTTTGATTGGGCATTTGGCACTCTTCGATCGGGCTTTGGTTAGTAAGCTTTGATTAGGTGTTTGGAACCCTTCGATCAAGCTTTGGTCTGCAAGTCTTCGATTGAGCGTTGGACCCCATTCGATCAAGTTAATTTCACAATGCTTCGACTACGCATTAACTACTTCAGGCTTACCTTCGACTCACAAGGCAAGAATCTCCTACAAGTTTATTTCGATTCACAAAGGAAAAGGCCCCTCAACTTGCCAGCACACCAGGCAAGAGGCTCATTCTAAGAACATGTAAATGACTCATTCGAAGAACATGTAAAGGTCCATTCGAAGAAGCATTCAAAGGGTCCATTCGAAGAACATGTAAAGGTCCATTCGATGAAGTATTCAAAAGGTCCATTTGAAGAAGCATTCAAAAGGCCCATTCGAAGGGTACATAAGAAGTCTATTCGAAGGAGGAAACTCAAGACCAATCGAAGAGCATGGCCTGAAGGCATTCGAAAATCAAAGGTGTCCAGGTTCATTCAAGATTCCAAAGAGACATGAATATTTCAAAAAGGAAATCTTGTAATATGTTTGATTCTTATCTCATGGCTTTAAAGGCCTGGTTAAATGGCTGTCCCTTGCCATTTTCATGCACCCTCGCACTCCTATAAATACGAGGCTAATGACACATTACAAAGGGACGAGGACATTTTGAGATACGCTTCCAGAAACCCACCAAAGGTTATCAACATTTTCATAAGTAATCCAAGCCAAAGCAACCCTTCAACAAAAGTACCCACACACAGAAATCTCAGATCGAAGGTACCCACATCCAGAAAGTTCTAAATCAAAGGTTCTAACTACTGGTAAGAGAGGGTAAAATATCAAACTTTGTATTTACATAACACATCCATATTTGTTGTTTCATTCGATTTGTCATTCTAGACAGAATCAAAGGGCTTGGGTTTGGCACCCAGGTCATGTTTTTTGTTGCTAACACTTGCTACAGATATAGCCTGAAAAGACCCAGTGCGCGCAGGATCGAAGGACCTGGGTTTCGATACCCAGGTCATGTGTTTCATTTTGCTAACATATTTTTACAGGTGCAGTGCCTCCACAGGTGATCCTTCAGGACTTTCCAGCAACACCCTTCATAGAATCGAAAGGCATCCTTCTTCCTCTGAATCAAAGCCCCCCTTTCTCCCTGCAATCGAAGTTTACCCATATCCTTCCCAAACCCAATCGAAGGAGGCAAAAAAGGGTGCAAATCAAAGCTTGTCCCTTCAATTCTCAAGCCCAATCAAAGGCTACTCACACCCATTCCCTAGCTCAATCGAAAGAAGGCCAAAGACGGGTGAATCGAACGAGTCCATGGCATGGATCGAAGAAGTCTTTTCTCTTCTTTATTTTTACTTTTTACTTGTCTTTCAATTTATTTGTAATAGTTAATTAGGTATTTACTTTTATCGCTTTATTTTCAAAGGGTTTGTTTTTGGCTATGTAAATATCTGAAGCCTTGTAATAGTGTACTTTAATTTTCGCATTTTAAATTCCGCAAAATATCAAACTGTTAGATGTATGAATAATTAGGGTTTGCATGACAAGAATGTATGATAAAATTTAAAACAGTTAGATAACCTTAAAATGTGAAAAGATAATAAATCTGATATTGAATCACTCGCACGTGCGCACTCCTAGGGTACACTCCCACTTGGTTGCCTTCGGTAAACGGTCATTGAGTATAGGATGCTTTAGTGGTCGTCCTTTTGTCCAAAGATCAAAGTTGCCTCGGAAAGGTTGCCTCAGATATTGTTGCCTCGAATAATTGATCTAAGACATTAGGGTTACTACTAAGACGTCCTAATATTGCTTTAGTGACCGTATGTCCCTTTCGAATTGACCCTTAAAACTCCAACGACGATGCTACCTACTCACTAATAGTGGGGTTGCGTTGTCTAAAGGAAACGAACATAGAACGATTCTTTTTTTGAGTAGGTAGATTAGCTCTTAAGTACTTGCTCAAACAAAACAAACATTTTTCACACCTACACTCTTTTACAAACAAAGTTTTCAAAAACACTTCATTACACTCTTGAAGACAGAAGCAAGAGTTAAATCGAATTCAAAATAAAAGCTTTTCAAATCACACAAATACAAAGAAAACAATTTTGAAAATGATGAGCAAGTACCTAAGAGCCCGTAGATAACTACAGATAGAAAGGGTGCTAATACCTTCCCTTTCTACAATCTACCCCCCGTACTCAGAAATATCTCAAAAAAGGAATTTTTTTGTGCTTTTTTCCTTTCCTTGTTGGATAAAATAAAAGACGGTGGCGACTCTTGCTTACTGCGACATTTTGCAAACACAAACGCAAAATGCAAACCAGCAAATTCCCTAAAAAGGAGGGAAACGCGTCCCGGTTCTGGCCACCGTATCACAGAACTGGCGACTCTGTTGGGGAGCTAATAAGTGGGGTGTACCTTAGGATTAGTTCATCATATTGTTTTCAATTGTTTGATTTGTTTGCTTTATATTTGTGGGCTTTGAATTAGAGTTACTATAGATCCTAACTTGGATCTGGGGACACCTTTTAGGTAAGTAGCAATAGACTGTGAGGGAACTGTACGGTATACACCGATACAGTTGTAGTAATAGCTACGTTGGTGTGACACATTAGTTGGTACCAATATCCCTTGTGGAGCAAAAAGGAGAGTATGGAGCTGTTAATGGGTCATTAAGCATTAACTGACCTTAGAACCTATAATTGACCAACTTGGCCATAGGAAGTAGCAGTATGCTACACTCATTGAGACCATACTCTCGAGATGGTTCCGGTCGCGAGAAAAGATTGTGTGACTGGAATTATGATCGATGGAGGATGGTCAATGATATTTAGAACCTCTAGAACCCGGTTACTATTATTAGGACAGGTTGAACCAACTAAACTGGAAGAGGGTAATACCTAAACTCCATGCCAGCCTGAAATTTAAGGGCTCTTGTGTGACTTGTTTGCCTTTACCATATTTGCTATCTGTGATACCTGTTGTGTGTTTTATCATGACATCATGCATCATGACATCGCATGCATATTTCATTGGACTAACCATTTCAAAGACCGAAAGGATTCATCTTTGTTCTGTTTTGTAGATCATGGCTTCTATGCGCAGAAATACCATTCGGATTAGCTTCGTGCAAATCCCTGCTCAGCTCAGAGAGTTAGCCTCAAAGGTTCCTGATACTTCTTCCTTTGTTAGAAGACATGGTCATCTCCTTAGCCTGGTCACTTCCAAGTCGGATGAGCAAATGATGAGTGTGTTGTTCCAGTTCTTTGACCCGTTGCATCATTGTTTCACCTTCCCGGACTATCAGCTAGTCCCTACTTTGGAGGAGTTTTCTAATTTGTTGGGCATATCTATCCTCGAGCAGACACTCTTTACAGGTTTGGAGATAGCTCCTAGGACAGAGGATATTGCTTCGTCCCTACATCTGAAAATGGTTGATGTAGTATCTAACTGGGAGACTCGGAGCGGGGTTAAAGGTTTCTTGGCTAAGTTTTTGATTGATCAAGCTCAACAGTTCTGGGATAGTTTGGACTTTCAAGCATTTGAAGACATCTTGGCTCTCCTCATCTACGGCTTAGTTCTTTTCCCAAATCCAGATTCTTTCATAGATGTGAACGTAGTCAAGATCTTCATGTCTCGTAACCCAGTGCCTACTCTTCTAGGTGATATTCTACATGCTCTCTATACCCGTACTGTACGGAGAAGGGGAACTCTCTTGTGTTGTACACCGCTGCTGGCGAGGTGGTTTATTTCGCACCTCCCCAAATCTATATTGAAGAATGAGGAAGGTGTAGGTTGGGCTTACAGAATCATGTCCCTTGCTCATATGGACATCCTTTGGAGTACTAAAGATATGGAAAAAGTAGCTGTCATTGATCGCTGTGAAGAATACCCTAATGTTCTGTTTCTTGGAATTAGAGGGGGTATCACCTATAACCCTTGTTTGGCTTTACGACAGTTTGGACGAGCTCGGAGAGATGGTCCCCATGAGCTGCTGCTTACAGGAATTGTCTTTGACTTCAAGGGGGATGTTGAAGGACATCGCCGCAAGTTTATACGAGCTTGGGACAGGGTGAACAGGTCTGACCCACATGAGCTAGGAATGAAGACTTCTTTCCCAATGCAACCATATCTCCAGTGGGTTCGAGTCCGTGCTCAAAAGTTGGGGATACCATACGAAGCTGTTTTTTCGGTGATCATAGAGCATACTAATGAAGAAGGTGTTCCTTATACGGTCATCCATCCATACATGCCTACTGAGCTTGGGGAATTGAAGAGATCTTGGATCCAGTTAAAGGAAGAAAGGGATACCTATAGAGAGAATTATCATGAGCAGGAGAGGAAGATCCTAAAGCTTACAAGGCAGCTGGAGAACGAAAGAACAATCAACGATTATTTCAGCATGAAGGGAAAACGACCATGGATTTCTGATGTTTTTATTGTTTCTAGTTTAGATTTGCTTTTCAGTATTTCTTTTGTAACGCCTTAAAGGCATTTGTTAAACATTGTTACAAGTTTTAATCTAATAAAGTGTGTTTTATTTTGGTTTACAAATTTGAATCTCCCTAAGTCTTTGAAATCATTTCATACGCATTTCATTCCCATGCACCTCATTACAGGTACCGTTACAGGTTTCTCATCTTCTTCGCTGTTTATTTCAGCACAACATATCTTCTGAAACACCTACTGATCAAGCCATCAAGGCTTTGCAAGCTCATAATGCTCAGTTCCAGGAGATGTTCTTGAACTTGGCCAAGAATCAACAAGATTTGAAGACTCTTATCTTGAAGGACAAGAAGAAGAAGAAGAAGAAGAAGAAGAAGAAGAAGGTGGTCCTGCTGAATATGGGTCACAGATTTGGGAACAGGTTGCGAGAAGAAGTTGATTTGTCTCATTCATCTGGAGGAGGAGAGAATCAAGAGGAAAGGAAGGCTCCTAGTCCTGTGGTCTCCGATAATGACACTGATTTTGATGAAGACTAGTATCCTCCTGCTGAGGATAGATATAAGCAACTTGAAGACCGATTGAGTGCAATGGAGATCCAGAAGATACCTGGGTTGGACTTCGGAGATTTGGGTTTGGCATCTGGGGTGGTGATCCCCCACAAGTTTAAGGCTCCTGTCTTTGCTAAGTACGATGGAGTATCTTGTCCGAAGCTACACCTCCGCTCGTATGTTAGAAAGATTCAACAATATACTGCTGATAGGAACCTGTGGGTTCATTTCTTTCAAGATAGTCTATCAGGGACTGAACTTGAATGGTTCTATCAACTGGAAGGTGCTAATGTCCACAACTGGGAAGACCTCGTTATTGCTTTTTATAAGCAATACCAGTATAATGCCGACCTTGCCCCTACGCGTACTCAACTTCAGAGTATGTCTATGGGTACAGGCGAAGGATTTAAAGATTACGCTCAGAAGTGGAGAGATCTTGCTGGAAGAGTACAACCCCCTCTGTCTGATAGGGATTTGGTGGATATGTTTCTTGGGACTTTGTCTGGTCCATATTTCAATCATCTTATCGGAAGTTCATCGTTTGGGTTCACTGAATTGATTTTGACGGGGGAGAGAGTTGAAGCCGGTATCAAGAGTGGCAAGATACAGAAAGGTGCCTCATCAAGTACAGAGAAGAAGCCTCTTAGAAAAGAAGCTAGTGCAGTATACAGCTCGAGGAGCCAAAACCGACCCGAACGATGCTAAGCAGTTAATGCAGTGGTAATATCAAGACCAACTGTTGCCCTACAACGCAACAATCAACAAAGAGTAGAGAGACAGCAAAGGCAGTATACTCGGCTCAGTATGACCCTATCTCAAATTCTACCGCAATTGTTGAAGACCAACTTGGTGACTCTGAAGGAAGCTCCAAGGAATCCCAGTACCACATCTCTGCTGTATAATCCAAACGTCCGATGCGCTTATCACTCTGATAGCCCAGGGCATGATAGGAACAACTGCTAGGCCTTGAGGAATAAGGTACAAGATTTGATTGAAGCTAAAGAGATTGAATTTGACACACCGGAAAAGACTAATGTTATGACTGCTCCTATGCCCAAGCATGGAGTAAATGTTGTGGATGATGATTCATTTGTTACCTCTGTGGAAGACGTTTCTACTCCATTGATGACAGTAAAGAAGAACTTATTATCGGCCGGTTTATTTCCGGGCTGTGGCGAAGGTTGCCAGCTATGTTCCATCCTACCTACTGGTTGTCATTTATTGAAGTCAGGTGTTCAACGCCTGATGGATAACAAAGAAATCCTGTTCGAGAAAACTTTGGTTCCATTGATTCCTGTTGAAGATGTTTCCATAATCACCATTTCTGCCAATTCATCCAAGGCTTTCTCGAGAAAGCCTGTTAGGATTACATCTGTTCCAAGATTTGCTCCGTTGATCATTACTATTCCTGGCCCTATCCCGTATACTTCGGATAAGGTTGTCCCGTGGCACTATTGGGCCGATGTGTATTATCATGGGATCAAACAAGACTTGAAGGTTGAAGAGGCTGATACTGATGTCAGTAATATTGTTGGGCCTAGCAAAGTCACCCGAAGCAGAAGACTTTTCTCTCCTGAGATCTCCCCACCAACTGTTCAGAAACTTGTTGCTATTTCACCTGCCAGTACATCTGCTACTGTCCCTGTTCATGTTCCAATCATTACCCATATCGCTGAGTCATCTGACGCTCGGGGCAAAGAGATCACCGGTGACCCTACCCGGACGGAGGCACCGAAGAAGATTATTGTTGAAACCTCTAGGAAGAAGATAGAGGAAATTTTAAAGATCATCAAAAAGAGCGACTACAACTTAGTCGAACAGCTGGGGAAAACCCCGTCGAAGATCTCCATGTTATCATTATTGTTGTGCTCAGAATCCCATGCTAAGGCTTTAATTGCTTTCCTGAAAAGTGCGTATGTGCCGTAGGAGACATCTGTTGATCAATTCAAAGATTGTGTGGCTAGTTTGACCGCTGATAATGGGTTGGGTTTCTCCGACGCAGATCTGACTACCAAAGGAAAGAATCACAATGACGCTCTGCATGTTTCAATCGAGTGCAGGGGCACTACTCTGGCTCACGTGCTGGTGGATACTGGGTCCTCGTTAAATGTTTTACCCAAGAAAGCTTTAGATCGGTTGGACTGTGAAGGGTTGGTTCTGAAGCCAAGTAATATTGTGGTTAGGGACTTTGACGGGTCCAAAAGGATGGTACATGGGGAGGTAGATGTCCCTATTAAAGTTGGTTCCCAGACTTTTGCGTCTACATTCTATGTGATGAACATCCGACCATCTTATTCTTGCTTGTTGGGCCGCCTGTGGATTCATAAAGCTGAGGCAGTGACTTATACGCTCCATCAGATGTTGAAATACCCAGTGAAAGGGAAAATTGTTATGGTACGAGGAGAAGAGGAGTACATGGGGAGCCACCTTAACTCTTTTCGGTATGTGGAGATGGATGGGGAGTTTATTGAAACCCCGTGTCAAAACTTTGAAGAAGTCCCCCAGACTCTGGCGTCGACTGAGACTGTTGCTGAAGATCCTCAAATGAAGATGGCTTCCCTCAAGGATGCCCGGGCTGTTATTGAAAAAGGTGGGTGTGCAAATTGGGGCCAACTCCCTGACTTTGCACACAAGACTGACAAGTTTGGTTTGGGTTTTACTGCAGAAGCTCAAAGGGTTATTCGGCGTGCGTAGATTGGAAGACCTCCCTTGCGTATCAGTAATCCGGAAGTGAATGCAATTGAAGATGATGATGAAGAGTCTATGTTTGACAGCTGGATTTACCTGACTACCGACGGCGGATTAAGCAATTGGATGGCAAAGGACTCCGTGCCCATTTCTTTTATTACACAGTAATAAGACTTTTGTTTTGAGATTTATAATAGACTCCGTGCCCATTCCTTTATGGATGGTTTCTCCGGTTACAATCAGATTAAGATGGCTCCCGAAGACATGGAGAAGACAACGTTCGTTACGCAGTAGGGTACCGTTTGCTACAAAGTCATGCCGTTCGGATTGAAGAATGTTGGGGCAACGTATCAGCGCGCCATGGTCGCTTTATTCCATAACATGATTTATCATGAGATTGAAGTATACGTTGATGACATGATTGCGAGGTCCCAGACTAAAGAGGAACATCTTGACCACCTCCAGAAGCTATTTGACAGGTTGAAGTTGTACAAGCTAAGGTTAAACCTGAACAAGTGCACCTTCGGGGTGAGGTCTGGTAAGCTGTTGGGCTTCTTCGTTAGTGATAAAGGTATTCAAGTGGATCCTGCAAAGGTGAAGGCTATACAGGAAATGCCAGCTCCCCAAACAGAAAAAGAAGTCAGAGGCTTTTTGGGACGTCTGAACTACATTGCCCAATTCATTTCATATTTGACCGCTACTTGTGAGCCAATCTTCAAGCTGCTGAAGAAAGATCAAGTGGTAAGATGGAATGATGAATGTCAGGCTGCTTTCGAAAGGATCAAAGAATATCTCCAAGAGCCACCTATTCTGATGCCTCTAGTTGAAGGGAGACCTTTAATCTTATACTTGACAGTACTCGACAATTCGATGGGGTGCGTGTTGGGGCAGCATGACAAGTCTGGACGAAAAGAGCATGCTATTTATTACCTTAGCAAAAAGTTTACCGACTGTGAGACCCGATACTCACTGCTTGAGAAAACTTGTTGCGCTTTGGCATGGGTTGCTCGCCGGCTAAGACAGTATATGCTAACTCACACTACTCTATTGATATCAAAGATGGATCCAATCAAGTATATCTTCGAGAAGCCTGCTTTGTCCGGAAGAATAGCAAGATGGCAGATGATCTTGACTGAATATGACATCCAATACACGACCCAAAAGGTAATCAAGGGGGGGTGTTGGCGGATCATTTGGCATATCAAGCCGTGGATGATTACCAGTCTATGAACTTTGAGTTTCCGGATGAGAACATCATGTTGGTAACTGACTATGAAACACCTAGACCGGATGAAGGACCTGAGGAGGGATCCCGATGGTCTATGTACTTTGACAGAGCTTCAAACGCATTGGGAAATGGAATTGGCGTTGTGATTATATCTCCTGAAGGCTGTCATACTCCGTTCACCACTCGATTATGTTTTAACTGCACCAACAACATGGCGGAGTATGAAGCATGCATCATGGGCCTTCGAGCAGCAATTGACCTAAGGATTAAGTTCTTGAGTGTGTTCGGAGATTCTGCTCTCATGATCAGTCAGATTAAAGGCGAGTGGGATACGAAGCACCCAAATCTTATTCCTTACAAAGAATATGTATTGACGCTGCTTCCACATTTCGAAGAGATAACCTTTGAACACTTCCCCAGAGAAGAGAATCAGTTAGTGGACGCGCTAGCTACGATGTCTTCTATGTTCAAGGTCAGGTGGGACAATGAGGCTCCCCAGATTACCATTGAGAGGTTGGACGAACCCGCACATTGTTGTGATATTGAGACTGAAGAGGTAACAGATAAACCCTGGTTTCACGAGGTAAAGAGGTATCTTGAGGCTCGAGAATACCCCGAGGGTGCATCTGTTAATGACAAGAAGTTTCTGAGGAGATTCGCTGCGAAGTTCTTCATCAGCAATGATATCCTTTACAAGTGTAACCATGACTCAACCTTATCGTGATGTGTGGATAAGAACGAAGCAGAAAGGATTATGGTAGAGTTACATGAAGGTACTTTCGGAACTCATTCCAGTGGACACACCATGGCAAAGAAGATCCTACGGGCAGGATATTATTGGTCCACCATGGAAGCCGACTGTTATCAGCACTCCCGGACCTGTCATAAGTGCCAAGTCTATGCTGATAAAATGCAAATACCTCCAGTCCCTCTGAACATCTTGACAGCACCTTGGCCCTTTGCAATGTGGGGCATTGATATGATTGGCGAGATCAGACCTACTACGCCCAACAGGCATCGTTTCATCCTGGTAGCAATTGATTACTTTACAAAATGGGTTGAGGCAGCTTCCTTTGCTACAGTAACCAAGAACGTCGTGGCACGGTTCATTCGGCACAATATGATCTGTCAATATGGTGTACCAGAGAGGATCATTACAGACAATGGACATTTTGAGGCCAATGACACATTACAAAGAGATGAGGACATTTTGAGATACGCTTCCAGAAACCTACCAAAGGTTGTCAACATTTTCATAAGTAATCCAAGCCAAAGCAACCCTTCAACAAAAGTACCCACGCCCAGAAATCCCAGATCGAAGGTACCCACATCCAGAAAATGCCAAATCAAAGGTTCCAACTAATTTTAAGAGAGGGTAAAATGTCAAACTTTGTATTTACATAACACATCCATATTTGTTGTTTCATTCGATTTGTCATTCTAGACAGAATCAAAGGGCTTGGGTTTGGCACCCAGGTCATGTTTTTTGTTGCTAACACTTGCTACAGATATAGCCTGAAATGACCCAGCGCGCGCAGGATCGAAGGACCTGGGTTTCGATACCCAGGTCATGCGTTTCATTTTGCTAACATATTTTTGCAGGTGTAGTGCCTCCACAGGTGATCCTTCAGGCCTTTCCAGCAACACCCTTCATAGAATCGAAAGGTGGCCTTCTTCCTCTGAATCGAAGCCCCCCTTTCTCCCTGCAATCGAAGTTTACCCATATCCTTCCCAAACCCAATCGAAGGAGGCAGGAAAGGGTGCAAATCAAAGCTTTCCCCGTCAATTCTCAAGCCCAATCAAAGGCTACTCACACCCATTCCCTAGCTCAATCGAAAGAAGGCCAAAGAAGGGTGAATCGAACGAGTCCATGGCATGGATCAAAGAAGTCTTTTCTCTTCTTTATTTTTACTTTTTACTTGTCTTTCAATTTAGTTGTAATAGTTAATTAGGTCTTTACTTTTATCGCTTTATTTTAAAAGGGTTTGTTTTTGGCTATGTAAATACCCGAAGCCTTGTAATAGTGTAGTTTAATTTCCGCATTTTAAATTTCGCAAAATATCAAACTGTTAGATGTATGAATAATTAGGGTTTGCATGACAAGAATGTATGATAAACTTTAAAACAGTTAGATAACCTTAAAATTTGCAAAGATAATAAATCTGAAATTGAATCACTCGCACATGCGCACTCCTAGGGTACACTCCCACTTGGTTGCCTTCGGTAAACGGTCATTGAGTATAGGATGCTTTAGTGGTCGTCCTTTTTTCCAAAGATCAAAGTTGCCTCGGAAAGGTTGCCTCAGATATTGTTGCCTTAAATAATTGATCTAAGACATTAGGGTTACTACTAAGATGTCCTAATATTGCTTTAGTGACTGTATGTCCCTTTTGAATTGACCCTTAAAACTCCAACGACGATGCTACCTACTCACTAATAGTGGGATAGCGTTGTCTAAAGGAAACGAACATAGAACGATTCTTTTTTTCAAGTAGGTAGATTAGCTCTTAAGTACTTGCTCAAACAAAACAAACCTTTTTCACACCTACACTCTTTTACAAAAAAAGTTTTCAAAAACACTTCATTACACTCTTGAAGACAGAAGCAAGAGTTAAGTCGAAGTCAAAACAAAAGCTTTTCAAATCATACAAACACAAAGAAAACAATTTTGAAAATGATGAGCAAGTACCTAAGAGCCCGTAGATAACTACGGATAGAAAGGGTGATAATACCTTCCCTTTCTATAATCTACCCCCCGTACTCAGAAATATCTCAAAAAAGGAATTTTTCTGTGCTTTTTTCCTTTCCTTGTTGGATAAAATAAAAGACGGTGGCGACTCTTGCTTACCGCGACATTTTGCGAACACAAACGCAAAATGCAAACCAGCAAATTCCCTAAAAAAGGAGGGAAACGCGTCCCGGTTATGGCCACCATATCACACTCACTTAACTGCTGTTAAACAAATTCTGAGGTATCTGAAAGGTACTACTAACTTTGGACTGTGTTACAAAAGATCAAAATATTTTAAACTAGTAGGTTATTGTGATGATGACTTTGTTGGAGATAGAACAGAACGCAAAAGCACTTCTGGAAGCTGTCAGTTTCTGGGTGATAACATTATCTCATGGTACAGCAAGAAGTAAGCCACTATTGCACTATCAACAACTGAGGATGAATATATATTTGCTGCTAGATGTAACACTCAGATGACCTGGATATAGAGCCAGCTGGAAGATTATCATCTATATGAAAGTAAGATTCCTATCTTCTGTGATAATACCTCTGCTATCTGTCTTTAAAAAAATCTCATCTTACATTCTAAGGCAAAACATATAGAAATTAAACATCATTTCATAAGGGACTATATTCAGAAAGGAATTTTAAACTTAAACTTTGTAGACACAGACCGTCAATGGGCTGATATTTTTACTAAACCTCTTTCTGAAGACAGATTTAAATTCATTCTGAAAAACATCAGCATGGAATTTTGTCCTGAATGAAAATTTGTTTTTCTTCTATATGTGTTTCAAGAATGTTCTGGAATGAATGTTCTGATTAACTACTCTTCGAAAGTGAGAAGATGAGTTACATCAGAAGCCATTCATCATGTTCTGAAATGTGTCTAACGTTTAATTAATAGAATGGTCAGAAGTTCATTACATTAAACCAATTGTCAAACGATACCCTCATAAGTTGAACGCGTGTTTCAATTCTGAAAGGTCACGCATGCGTGCGCTGCTATTGAGACGACGTTCCTAGGTACCTGTTCAGATTTGATAAAATCTCATGCCTCCCCTCAATGTCAAATTTTATTAATTGCTAGTAATGATTATTTTTTTCAATCGTTAAAAATTCTTTATTGGTTTTATTTCCCAAAAATTTTCTCAAGCTATAAATACCTTGCAAAATTCCCCTCTTTTACTTTTTACTCTCTCTCTCTCTCTCTAAGTTTCAATCGCCTCTGTGTCTTTGTGCAAAACTCTCTCTATTTTTTCAAATCCTAAACTTAAACGCTCCAAATGGCTTCATCTTCATCTCCTTCCAAGAGAATTCATGTTTCATCAAACAGCTCTCAACATGCAGAAAGATATGTCGTTCCTGAAAGAACAACGCTCGTGCCTGTTGATAGCTTGGAAGTGGTGAGTGAACTTATGGTCGATTTTGATAATCTGAAAGAAAATGGGTTTGACTTGTTTCCGGCGGTGGAATTCCAAGGGTGGAAAAATTTATTTGATCGTATTGTTGGACCAGTGTTTCCTCATCTAGTCAAGGAATTATGGATTCATGCCATTGCTTCTCCAAAGGTGATCCTTTCATTTGTCATGGGCAAAGAGATTTCCATCACTGATAATATCATCAATAAACTTCTAGGCTTTGAAGGAAATGGTGTTACTAGAATCTCTAATGGACGAATGGATATGTCCAAAGTTTATGCTGAAATCTTTACTACTGGGCAAGCTTCCAACAAAGTCAGAGACTTGAAGAACTAGTATAAAATTTGGGCAAGAATCGTTCATGGTTGCATTCATCACAGGAAGGAAACGAGTTCTCCTGACTACATCAATGTTGACCAACAATACCTTCTGCTCTGTCTTGGCACAAATGTGAAGATTGACCTGCCCTATCTTCTGTTCACCTCACACTCTGGAACCAACTTTTAGTCCATCCTCATCAGAACCTCATGAACCCTCTGAACCTTCTGACTTCCTTAAGATTGTAGTTAATACTGAAGCTCTACGATATCTACAAATAATATCCACCAAAAAGGTTGTCCCCAAACCAACCCCAAAACTTGTTCAGCCAGATGTTACTGTACATTTTCTGAATTTTACAACAGAAATGCAGACGTGGATAGACCTGCTGAAGGCAAACAGTGCCAGCAACCTGGACCCAGCTGCATATGATTTTCAGTGGGAAGCATTCAAAAGGAAATTCAATGATGAAACCTTCAAGGTACAAGATCTGTGCTATTCTCAGGTTCTTGAGAATTTCACCCAGTATCTGAATGCCTTCAAGACAGAAGTGGTAAATAGCTGGGACAAACAGTCTTCACTGCAGATCACCGATGCTCTGTTACCACCTGCTGACCACATGGAAATTTTAGAAGATGAATTTGAAGATGGCTCTGAGTCAGACCCAAATCCCTTGGCAATGACTTTGTATCACCAACCTTCTGCTCAAGCTGCCTTTGAGAAAGTGCCAACTCTTCTGATTGATCTTGGCACCCTCCTCTCCAATGTTGTAGGCTCTGGCCCTGCTGCTTCTGCTCAAAAGGCTGTATCTTCTGAAGCCACTTCAACATTTGCTCCTTCTTCGCTGGTTATGGATACTCTAAATGAACTGAAGAAGGAAAATGAAGCCATCCATGAGCGTTTGGACAAACAGGATGAAACCAACAAGGAAATTAGAACCTGGATGATGAAACAAGAGGAACCCTCAAATGAAATCAAGAATCTTCTTCTTTATCTTGTCTCTCATCAATCCTAGTTTTAATTGTTTTAGTTTCCCTGTTGTTTTTGTTTTGTAACTCTATTTTCCTTTGAATCTTCAATATACAAATATTTTAAATCTCTTTATTTTTTTACTTTTTGATTATGACAAAAAGGGGGAGAAAATAAGATTTTGATCAGATACATGATAACAGTTATGGGACTAAGTCTCAAACATTTTTAACAAAATACAAAGCTCTATTTTGTTTAAGAGATATGCAGGTACCTCAAGACTCTGAAAGACTATGCTTTGAACATCATCTGGAAAAGAACTGCTAAAAGAACTCTGAAAGAAAAACGTCTCAAAGCTCTGAAGAACAAAGTCCCAGGAAGTTTCCCTTTTGCTCTTAAACTCTTTAATTAATTTTTCAGAAGAAGAAATATCAATTTCAGGGGGAGAATATCTATCTCAGGGGGAGATTCTCACACTTGCATAATTTTTTTTTCAAAATCTGAATTGTTTTGTCATCATCAAAAAGGGAGAGATTGTTAGAACAAAGTTTGGTTCTAATCATATCTTAGAGTTTTGATGATAACAATGAAATAAAATTTTGTGAAATATATTTGATACTCTAACTTGTGTGTTCTCTAAGTTCAGATGATGTTCTGACTCATGCATCTTAGAAAGAAACAGCATTCTACGCAAGTCTAAAGCAAACTAAGAAGGAAGCACTCCAAAGCAATCTCTGATGAAGAGAAATACTAAGCAACCTCTGATAAAGCTAGCTGAAGCAAAGATCTGAAAGAAGCACGCTGAAAGCAACATCTGATAATGCAAGATTAAAGCAAACTCTAATGAACTCATAAATTGAAGAATACTTTGATAGAAGAAAAAATAAAGTATACTTTAAAATGGCAATGCTGCAAGAAAACACTTAAACTTCCAGAGACAAGCTCTGACAGTACCGTTGGTTATTAAATGCTAAGACGGCTAACGCACTCAAGTGTACTACGCACGAGCATTGGAAACGTAAATACCAAGCCTACACGCATCATTAAATGCATGCACTCTCATCAAGGCAGTAACGATCAAGAATTGGAAGCTATATATAGAAGACCTTTTATTTTAAAGAAAGGTTACTGATCCACAAGAAAAAATATTACGCTCACTATTTCCATACTTGTAAACCAATAATGTATAGTGGGTAGATCTTAAGCATTGAGCAACAATCTAGTGATAAATCACAGTTTGTGATAAAGCTTATTAGAAGCATTATGTTTCACTACTATTAAGAGATAATTTTGTAAGTGTTCCTTGAGAGACCAGTTGGATCAGATTTCTCAAGAGGGTGTTGGCTCTTAAATTCGACACCCTTGTTTCATTAATGTCAGCCATTAAAGCTGAAGGTTGTTTTCGATCAGCTGAGTCTGTCGAAATGCCCATCGAAAGATGGCAAGGTACTTAGAAGATTTCTTCCAAGGGAGAAGTTGGTTGCCTTCGACGTCGAAGGTGTTTCTCGTCGAAGATGCTTCTCGACGAAGGTGTTCGATGGTTCAGAGTGGAACGGTTTGAAATTCAAGCGTTTGGAGGGAAAACGGTTTCCAGCGGTTACCAAGTGCAACGTGCAAAGATCTGGAGCGTCGAACGTTGAGGACGTGCCAAGTGGAATCATCTCGAAGCAGTGTAACTGCCCGACGGTTACTTGGGATGTTCTAGTATAAATAGTAGTAGTCATGCAGTTTCTCGCGTGTGTTCACAATTATATACAAAGTCACTCATATAGATTCGAGTACCCAGCGTGTGAGAAAGAATTGTTGAGAAATGTATGTGTGAAACACCAACTTTATTAATCAAAGTCATTTACTTTTCCAGAAATTTACTTGCTTTCTTCTTTACTTTCCTGTCGAAATCCTTTACTTTAAGCCTTCATTTATTTTACCAAGCCTACTTCTTCATGCAATTTACTTAAAGCCTCTTTATTTTATTGTCATTTAACCAATATCCAATTTAATCAAAACCTCAAAATCAACCTATGTCCTAGGATCAATCTGATCGATCCTGCGAGTAACCAAATAAGTAACCATTTGGAGGATCAGCGGTTGTTTACCAATAACCAAGGTAAACAAATTGGCACACCCGGTGGGACAATGTGTTGATTGTTGAAAATAATCTCATCTTTTCGAGGAGTGTTGCATGTTATTGAGAAGTGGTAGAATATACACTAACGATAACAATACTGCCAGAAGAAGGGAAGAGATGGCGAATCCGCCAAACAATAATGAAATCCCACAAACGAATGTGGGAGCAACGGTTATCTCGACCGTAACTGAAGCGACAACTGCTGGTTCGACACCAGCAGTGACGGTCACAGCAACGGGGCTGTTGTACCCCAAAATTTGCCCTCCCATATTCTCCAAGAAATTGCCAAGCCAAGCTGCAAAATTCCCCAAGGGTTGCACAGGGCAAAGGTCTCCTATACAGTCAAGATTAGGGTTTGTGTTCTGATCAAGAAAATGAAGTTTTCAAAGGTCCAACCAAGTCTCATATGCCTACAAATATGGTCAAGTATCCTCATATCAAGTTTCAAGGCATTCAGCACAAAATCGCACAGTCAAAAACCCTAATTGCACTACAGTCAACTGTAGGGGCAAAATGGTCATTTGACAGTCAAAAGTTCAAATTTCTGGTCAACATATCATTTTGAAGCCACAAACATCATTTGATCAATGCTTGATCATGATTCTCAAAGTTTGGCTCAAAAAATCATCAGATTGCAAAAGTTTCCTTATTTGGACAGCTGAAAAAGTCAACTGAAATTGACCAGGGCATAACTCTCACATGGATTATCAGAAAAATTACATCCAAAGCTCATTTTGAAGAGAAAGACATTTCCTACAATTCATCTTCATATTCCAAGTCCAAGAAATGCTCTCACAAAAAGTTATCAATTTCAACATTATAGGTCATTTTCAAAAGTCAACAAAAAGGGACTTTAAGTCAAAGGCCATAACTTGAGATTGGTAAATCAAAATGACATGGGACCAAAGGCATTGGTTAGAGGACTCAAAGACCTTTCCAAAATGTCCAAGAACATGAGAAAAGCTTAAAAATTGAGCAAGTTATTCCTTGTGGAAGTTGGGAAATATTTGGATATTTTGAAAAGTCAACATTGATTCAAATGACCTAAAATTGCTAATGGGCCCATTTTTCTTCCATGATTCATCATTCCAAGCATGTGCACGACCACTTGGCCCAAAGGGAAGTATTTTCTCATTTTTTATTTATTTATTTGAATATTTATTTATATTAATTCATTTAAATCATTTAAATATATGAAAAATATTTAACTTAACCTAACCAATCTTTTTATACATGTTTTAGACTCAATATTTCGTGCATATGCAATTATGGAAAGATTTGGGTTGATTGGCTTGATTGAGAGCAAAGAACACATGGAAAAAGATATGAAAAGATCTTAAGAAATCAAATATTCAAAACCATGATTACAAGAGATTTGATTGAGTTTTTCTTAACCTAATTGTTCCTACATATACAAGAAACATAAACCTAATCATGGAGAGACTAAGCTGCGCAGAAGAACTAAGAACAAACTTGGAAAATTGTCAAAAAAAGTCAAAACTGAAATCATCTCTACAAGGCGATTCAGGTCTCAAGACTTGGTTCAATAGCTTCCTCAAGGTCTACTGAACATATTCCAATCCAAAACCTCAAGCTTCACGCTTTGGAACGGTATACAGAAGTCCCTCTTGTTCCATTTTTTTTCATTATCGTGTTTCAATATTTATGAACATTCATGGCATTCTAATTGTATATTCATGATCAGTGAAGCATTTGCAAACTAACCCATGCGTTTAATTGAGTTTTTGCAAGCTGTAGACGATTCCACCATTGCCAAATTCTAGGGTTTTCAGAATTGGAAATTGGGCGTTTTCACATAGCGTAAAATTAGAGAACCATAGTGCCATGAATGTAATCAGCAAGTTTGGACGAAGAAGAATCCATATTCACGATCAATTTATGAGTAACACAGGCCTAATCGCTATTTTCCCATAGCCGGCCTAATAAAACGCATGAAAAACCGTTGCTTTTGTTTTTGTGTTTCAGGCACGCGAGGAAGACGAAATCGTGGCAACACGTGATACGCTGGTTTGAATTTCCGCGCGTGGATCCACTAACATTGATTGTTTTCTTTATAGTATTTGTTTGTTTATTATATATCAAACGCGTTGTAGTGGCTCAGCTGGCAAAGTATAGCGCTGTTAACCCTCATGACCTGGGTTCGAGCCCCAGGTCTTACATGTTTCAATATTATTTTTCCATAACAATTCCTATGCAGCGCTTACGTTGAGGACCATCATGTTCCTTCATCATCTATCCATCCACGCATCTAACGGATTCAAATCAAAGGCTGAGATTGGAAGTACATCATAAGCCTGGTCAAAGTGCTAGCATGCTATCTGGAAAAGGTCAAACGGACCCAGGTTGTTGGGCCAGCTTACTCAAGATCACACCTCACAATTGGGGACTACCACCCCCCCTGGTTTGCCATTTTCTATTTTTCTTATATTTTATTTTCAATTATTTTTTATTTCTCTTAATTATTATTTATTCAGTTAATTAGTTATTTTTTTCATAAATATAAAAAATGCCTAAAAAATCAGAAAAGATAAAAAACATAATAAATATTTTATTTTAATATTTTCTTGTAAATAAATGCATGTAAATTAATTAGCTTAAATTAGGTTTTTTAATTTTAATTCTTTTAATAATAAAAATACAAAAAATGTAGAAATAGGTTTAATAATTGTTTCATTCCTTTTAATTTTTTCTTTTTCACAATAATATTATTTATTTTATTTATTTTCATAATTAAAATTGTACATAAAAAATTTAGGTTTAATCTAGGTTAAATTTTAATGTTTTCTTAAATTAAAATAAAGTAGAATTAGGGTTAGTAGTTAATTTTAATTAATTCTTTCTTTTTTCTATTAAATCTTAAAATACATAAAATACCAAAAAACAAAAACAATTTCTTTTCTTAAATTAATTAATTCATATAATTTTAATATTTTGCAAAAGGGTCCAACACCCTCGATTCGTTTAATTCTCATTAATTCGCGTATTTATTTTATTGCTTAAATAATTATGTACCTCTCCCAAAACCTTGTAACGTTCTAATTACTTCTCGCACTTTAAATTTCTTTTACTTTGTTTATTTATTTTCCGTCAAATCGGGTCCTGGTTAATTTTGGCGATGTGGACCCGCGCCATTTGTAATAGCTTTAGATTTATTTTTCCTCGCAACTTTTAACTGTTAAACAAAGCATGCAAGAATGAATGGTCTTAAATAAAAACAAGCGTAGAACACCTATGACATGACAAGACAAATTATCTGAAAACGACACACAAATCGCACACACCACCCCTAGGGTACGCCTCACTGTTGCCTTGCCTCGAAAGGTGATCGTCGAGTAGAGGATGTCTTAGTAAGTCCTCATGATCCGAGAACCTGGCATGAGGGTAGCTTCTAAGGTGTCTTCCTATTGCTCTGGTGATCACCATGTCCCGAACCTCGAATTGACCCGAACACCTCCAACGGTGGTGCTACCTACCTCTCAATGGTGGGATGGCACTACTTTAAAGGACATCTACACAGACGAATTCCTTAGGGTAGGTAGACGACTCTAGATACTTGCTCTAATTTCAAAACAAATCAAAAATACTTTTCACACCGACACCTTTTCAAAAAGCTTTCGAAAGCAAATTTTTCAAACACTCTTGAGGACTGATACAAGAGTCGAACTGGAATTTTCAAAGAAACTTTTTAAACCCACAGTTGAAAAGCAAACAAACCATTTTTGAAAACACAAATGAGCAAGTATCTAAGAGCCCATGGATAACCATGGATAGAAAGGGTGCTAACACCTTCCCTTTCTATAACCTACCTCCCGAACCGAGAGCAATCTCTTTAAGGAATTTTTCTGTGCTTTTGTCCTTTCCATTTGGAGAAAATAAAAGACGGTGGCGACTCTTGCTTCCACGACATTTCGCGAACCAGCGTTAAACAGTCAGTTCCGGATCCACCGATCACATAACTGGCGACTCTGCTGGGGATAATCTTATAAAGTGGGGTGTACCTTAGGACTAAGATCACTGTGTTTTCAATTGCTTTCTTTGCTTGCTTTATTATTGTGGGACTGTCTCGGGAGTTCTATAGATCCTAACCCGGATCTAGGGGATACCTTCTTAGAAAGTAGCAACAAGGCTGTGAGGGAACTGTGCGGGGTATACCGACATGGTTGAAGCAGTCTGCTACGTTGATGTGGCACTTTGGTGTGTACCGGTAACCCTTGAGTTCAGTCAAGGAGAGTACGGGGCCTCCGCGTGGTGTCGTGAAGCATCAACAGACCTTAGGAACCTTAATTGAACTATCTTGGCCTCTTTAGGGTAGTGAGATAACTGACTTTGGTGCAGTCCGAGGTTGGTTGATACTCGATACTACACTCAATTGAGGGTTGCTTTCCTGGAATATTTCGGTCGCCAGTTCAGTGGCTAAATCGAAACGATGAACAATGAAAGCAATCCCGTGATATTGGGAACCTTAGAACCCGGTTA
Organism: Vicia faba; assembly: GCA_948472305.1. Classification (NCBI taxonomy): domain Eukaryota; kingdom Viridiplantae; phylum Streptophyta; class Magnoliopsida; order Fabales; family Fabaceae; genus Vicia; species Vicia faba. The sequence continues at coordinate 1,399,749,801 of OX451736.1, read as the reverse complement.
CTTTGATTAGGACAGGTTGAGCCCACCAACTTCAAGAGGGTAATACCCGGACCCCATGCTGGCCTAAACTCTAAGGGTTTCTCTTGTGTGACTTGCGTGCCTTCAAACTTGGATTACTTGCATGTTTGTTATCTGACATCTGAACTTCTTGCAGGTTTTGTTTATAGTCCTTAACTAGGACTCATAACAGGGTTTACTGAATTTCCTGCAGGTTTTGTTCATAGTCCTTAGCTAGGACCCATAACAAGATTTACCAAGTTTCTTGCAGGTTTTGTTTTAGTCCTTAATAGGGACTCACAACGAGGCTCACTAAGTTTCTTGCAGGTTTTGGTTTGCAGTCCTTAAGTGGGACTCGTAACAGGGTTTACCTACATTACCCCATGCATAGCATAACATCATACCATTGCATACATCTTAACCCATTTCAAGGATCTCAAGGGCTTGTGATGCAGGTCATGGTGAATCAAACATCTAGCGAGGGGCAAAGAGGATTTATTTTCCTCTAGCCAAAGTTGTCAGAGGCTATGACCCACTTGATATGGTGAGCTCTGACTCTTGAAGAAGGTTCCCTTAACCAAGGTTGTTTGGAAATCAAAACCAGACATGATGACTAAAGTCAGGGGCTATGACCCACTGGATATGGTGAGCCTTTGACCCTTCAAGAAGAACCCTCAACAGCATGGGTTTCCTTCAATCAAAGCTACCGGTTTCAAATCTTAACCAATTTTCTTGTTTACCCCGCGAGGTCCTTGAAAACATTACATGCATGTCATACTCATCATTACATAACAGGTATCTTTGTTGCAGGTCACTTACCTTTCTCGCCGTTTATTTCACGCAATGGCCTTCCAACCAGACAACCAGGGCCTTCTTGCTCAAGAGACTCGGTTCGGGGAAATCCTCCTGAATCTATCCAAGGGGCAGGAGGAGCTAAGGACACTTCTCATGGAGACTCTAGTCAGGAACAGTGCTGAGGATGAAGGGCTGAAACACCTACAAGCGGAGATGGATGCAATGAAAGCCCAGATGCTGGGGAAGAGGAATGCCATTCAAGGTTTAGCTCAAAGACAAGATGAGCTCCGGTTTCTCGTCAACCAACTGCTTCAGGGTAACCAACTGGGGCAAACATCTAAGGGTAAAAAGCCAATCATCGTTCAACCATCTTTGAGACAAAGAGGCGAGGAGAAAGCTCCTCATATGGCTCCAGTATCACCAATTCAGTATCAACCTCACCAGCTTCAGCCAGACAAGCCCAAAAGGCAATTCACCAAGCTCAGCGTGTCGCTGCCTCAAGCCTTACAACAACTGCTGAGGTTGAACTTGGTAACTCTAAAGGATCCTCCTAAGAATCCCAACAGGACACTCTCAAGATATGACCCCAACGCTCACTGCGCTTATCATTCTGACAGTCCGGGGCATGCCACAGAGGACTGTTGGACTCTGAAAAATAAAATTCAGGACCTGATTGAGGAAGGAGCTGTGGAATTCACCCAAGATGGCCAGGCTGAGTTCTTCTACTACCCCTGCAAGACTCACCATTTGAAGTGACAAATCCTGAGACTGGAAAACCTTTGTTCATTCGAATGTTCAAGTTGCAATTTCCTTTTGTTCAAACATTTATTCATGTTAAACATTGTTATCACATTAATGCATCACTTATGTCTATTTTGAAACAATATATTCGTATTCACTATATGCAAATTATTTTCATATTTTTTCTGATGTTAACTCTCGATTAATAATTCTAAGCCTCTTGAGGGAGGATGACGAAAACGATACCGTGATCATTACAGTATGCTTTTGAACAGACCTGGCTGATGAGGTACAGGCATTGTTTCAAATCCTAAACACTGGAGTTATAAGGAAGATAATCCCTCGTCAACCCCTCTGAGCCAAAGAAGTAGGAGTTTTTCTTCTCAAAAATTAAAACCCTTAATCATAACCTGGGGCAGGGTAGTCTCTCAGTTGATCCAAACGCATAACGAACGGCACCAAAAGAGATCCTTACGAAAAAGGAAAGACAGTGATGGTTCAGAACAATCAAAAGGACAGGCAGTCATTATCAAAAAATCATAAACGAAAAGCCCAAGAAGTCAAAACCTATAAAAAGGGACTTATGAAACTGGGGCATCCCGCTGACTGTAATTCCAAAAAGAAACAGTTCAGGCAAAAAATAGGGATAACGAAATCAAAAAGAAAGAGGTCCAACAAACCCTCAACAAAAAGGAAATGACTGCCTGTTCCAAATAGGTCATCAATATCTGAACCATCACTGGAATATCAGAGCAAAGACTCAACAAGGTCTAACGCATGATCAACTGAGTTTAGGTTTGGAGAATATCACGAAGAGCGGGTGGGTACAAATAATTTGAGCCTTTATCCTTTGTTTCTTAAACCATGAACCCGGCCACGTTATAACCCTTAAAAGTCCTAGCTGAAGCACGAGTTAGTTCGAAAGCATACTGTTACGAAAGGTATCCTGACTCCTTAAGGCCTACGGTAAATACGGAGTTGACATCACGTTTTACAAACATTCATTTGTTTTATGAAAAAAAAGAATGCATTTTCAAAATCTTCAAGACAGACATGAGCTTTGCATTTTTAACATAACTTTGTTTGCATACGACTTTTTGTTTGAACAGCAGAAGTTCGCACGACGAATGCCTAATGAACAAGAGTATCTCCAATCAAGGGGAATGGCATGACTATTGTCTATTATCTGGGGCAATTCAGTCAAGATTCGAAGAATCTTTCAAAATGCCAAGATAACCAGGGGCAAATCTCCTCCTGAGTCACTGGGAGCATTTCAACAATGAATCTGGCCTGATCAAACACCTTCTGGTGGCACGACAAAACACTTCTAACAGGGGCAACTCCCTACATTCTGAGAACGGACATAGTCGGAAAAATACTACGCACAATCAAAGACCCGCTAGGTTGACATACCTAGGCAAAAATTAGGGCTTCCCGGCGAACCAAAAGGGTTCGGGCAAAATGAAGGGATGAAATGAAAAATCTGTACACCCGGCAAGTCGAAAACCTGAAAAGGCGGCTTGGACAAAAATGGATATCCCGATGGACTGAAAACCCGAAAGGGCGGTCCAGGAAAAAGTTAGGGATCAAAGCGTACGACTATGTCCTGTCATCTTATCACCTGCCTACCAGAAGAAGGTTTGTCCATCAACCACTATCAGCACCCCACATATGCCTTCTCCCATAGAAACAGGGGCAATAATAAGTGGTCTAAGCGATCTAATCGTGCTGTCCATCAGAGTATCAAGGTAGGTTCAGCTGAAGAAGATAACCAGATGTCTCAACTCCCCAGAGAGTGAGCTAGCAAGTCCGTACACTCTCCTCAAGCAAAGCTATTATCAAACTTAAGGAAGTTGGGTATCCTCTAGCAGATCCCCCCAGCAGTATACAGGCATTCTTAACAAGCATCCCCGGCAGTTTCTACCTAAAGATTGTTCCCCGGCGGCAGACCAGCATCCAAAGGAATCATTTTCCCCAGCAGTTCAAAACTTCCCCAGGAAAGTCCAATCCAGTTTCCCCGGGAAAATTAGAATCCATCTCTCCAAGCAGTAAGCTTATCCCCAGTAGATTCTGAAAGCTTACCCTCGCAAAAGCATGAACGCGTCGTCCGGCTTTATTTAAAGAGTTATTTCCTTAACAGGATATAACTGGGTTATCCTCAGCCAAAAGCCACGGAAAGAGCGTCCTCGACGAAGTCTTCTTACCCCAGCGAAGTCCATCAACACTTCCAACAACAAGGGTATCCCCAGCAAACTATTATCAATACTCAGCAAGGCATGCCTCTTCCCACAGAGTATTGCTTCCCAGCATGGTCGCTAGAGTATCTTTCCTCCCCGCAGAATCTTCCATTTGCCAAGTTTATTCCGCAACGGAGTCCTCTTCTCCTACCGGTATTCTTGCAGTTATCATCCCCAGCGGAAGCAAAATCTATTCTTCAACATCAGCCCAGGAGTGACTTCCCGGCATCCGTCAAGGATTTACTTTCCTAGACGAAAACATACGTTCATAAAACATCACATATATCATTATAGCATGCATAGACGCATTATGTCATACAAATCTCATTTATGTTGAGAACATCATTGCTTGATCCATATCATGCATTGCATATGACTGACCTTTACCTTTCAGGAAAGATGCAGTTGAAATTCTCAATCAAGTTTCAAGACCTAGACCGGTTCAGTTAATCAACTCAAAAGATTTCTTATCCAGTCCAAGGCCTTCTCTAGTCCAGCTAAATCGACTCCCAACAGATTTTCCTGATGAAGACTCAGTAGAAGTTATCCCAGATGGTTCCCTCTCCGACGGTGAGTGTGAGGTGATAGTCTCCTATGGTTCCCTCTCCAACGGCGAGTGAGGTGGTAAGTCCTTTTCAGATGTTTCCCTCTCCGACAGTGAGTGTGAGGTGATAGTCTCCTATGGTTCCCTCTCCGACGGTGAGTGAGGTGATAATTCCTTTTCAGATGTTTCCCTCTCCGACGGTGAGTGTGAGGTGATAGTCTCCTATGGTTCCCTCTCCAACGGCGAGTGAGGTGGTAAGTCCTTTTCAGATGTTTCCCTCTCCGACGGTGAGTGTGAGGTGATAGTCTCCTATGGTTCCCTCTCCGACGGTGAGTGAGGTGGTAAGTCCTTTTCAGATGTTTCCCTCTCCGACGGTGAGTGTGAGGCGATAGTCTCCTATGGTTCCCTCTCCAACGGCGAGTGAGGTGGTAAGTCCTTTTCAGATGTTTCCCTCTCCGACGGTGAGTGAGGTGATAGTCTCCTATGGTTCCCTCTCCGACGGTGAGTGAGGTGGTAAGTCCTTTTCAGATGTTTCCCTCTCTGACGGTGAGTGTGAGGTGATAGTCTCCTATGGTTCCCTCTCCGACGGTGAGTGAGGTGGTAAGTCCTTTTCAGATGTTTCCCTCTCCGACGGTGAGTGTGAGGTGATAGTCTCCCATGGTTCCCTCTCCGACGGTGAGTGAGGTGGTAAGTCCTTTTCAGATGTTTCCCTCTCCGACGGTGAGTGTGAGGTGATAATCTCATATGGTCCCCTCTCCGACGGTGAGTGAGGTGGTAATTCCTTTTTAGATGTTTCCCTCTCCGACGATGAGTGTGAGGTGATAGTCTCCTATGGTTCCCTCTCCGACGGTGAGTGAGGTGGTAAGTCCTTTTCAGATGTTTCCCTCTCCGACGGTGAGTGTGAGGTGATAATCTTCTATGGTTCCCTCTCCGACGGTGAGTGAGGTGACAATTCCTTTTCTTATGATTCCCTCTTCGACGGCAAGTGAGGTGATTCCCTTTTAGATTATAATGGCCTATGGTTCTCGTCCCGATCCTGCGAAGATGGTATTTCCCACCAAGATTTTCTCAACGAGCGTTGTTGAAGTTAAAGTCACCCAAGGTTCTCTCACCGTTCGTGCTAAGGTAGTAACCATCCCTGGCTCATTCATCGCCGTTTGAAGCTCCAGACTCAGCTCCTGTAAACAGTCAGGACACCTCTATACCAAGCATCTGAAAACCAGCCCCTGCAACGTGTCAGGTACTCATTTGTTCTTTTGCAGGTATGCAGGTTCTCGCTAAGGAATCTCCTACGCGATCAACATCCAGATGGCATCTGTAAGCCCATCATCCTATCCAGCAATCTCCAAATGGCATCTATAAGCCCATTCCACCATCACTGCTAACATGTGAGCGCAAATTTCTGGGCACTCTAGTGTTCAATCATCTTGCACCCTCGGATTACGAAAGGCACGTCAGCCAATCTGCATCCTCAGGTCTAAGAAGATTGAATAGGGGCAACTGTTGTACCCCAAAATTTGCCCTCCCATATTCTCCAAGAAATTGCCAAGCCAAGCTGCAAAATTCCCCAAGGGTTGCACAGGGCAAAGGTCTCCTATACAGTCAAGATTAGGGTTTGTGTTCTGATCAAGAAAATGAAGTTTTCAAAGGTCCAACCAAGTCTCATATGCCTACAAATATGGTCAAGTATCCTCATATCAAGTTTCAAGGCATTCAGCACAAAATCGCACAGTCAAAAACCCTAATTGCACTACAGTCAACTGTAGGGGCAAAATGGTCATTTGACAGTCAAAAGTTCAAATTTATGGTCAACATATCATTTTGAAGCCACAAACATCATTTGATCAATGCTTGATCATGATTCTCAAAGTTTGGCTCAAAAAATCATCAGATTGCAAAAGTTTCCTTATTTGGACAGCTGAAAAAGTCAACTGAAATTGACCAGGGCATAACTCTCACATGGATTATCAGAAAAATTCCATCCAAAGCTCATTTTGAAGAGAAAGACATTTCCTACAATTCATCTTCATATTCCAAGTCCAAGAAATGCTCTCACAAAAAGTTATCAATTTCAACATTATAGGTCATTTTCAAAAGTCAACAAAAAGGGACTTTAAGTCAAAGGCCATAACTTGAGATTGGTAAATCAAAATGACATGGGACCAAAGGCATTGGTTAGAGGACTCAAATACCTTTCCAAAATGTCCAAGAACATGAGAAAAGCTTAAAAATTGAGCAAGTTATGCCTTGTGGAAGTTGGGAAATTTTTGGATATTTTGAAAAGTCAACATTGATTCAAATGACCTAAAATTGCTAATGGGCCCATTTTTCTTCCATGATTCATCATTCCAAGCATGTGCACGACCACTTGGCCTAAAGGGAAGTATTTTCTCATTTTTTATTTATTTATTTGAATTTTTATTTATATTAATTCATTTAAATCATTTAAATATATGAAAAATATTTAACTTAACCTAACCAATCTTTTTATACATGTTTTAGACTCAATATTTCGTGCATATGCAATTATGGAAAGATTTGGGTTGATTGGCTTGATTGAGAGCAAAGAACACATGGAAAAAGATATGAAAAGATCTTAAGAAATCAAATATTCAAAACCATGATTACAAGAGATTTGATTGAGTTTTTCTTAACCTAATTGTTCCTACATATACAAGAAACATAAACCTAATCATGGAGAGACTAAGCTGCGCAGAAGAACTAAGAACAAACTTGGAAAATTGTCAAAAAAAGTCAAAACTGAAATCATCTCTACAAGGCGATTCAGGTCTCAAGACTTGGTTCAATAGCTTCCTCAAGGTCTACTGAACATATTCCAATCCAAAACCTCAAGCTTCACGCTTTGGAACGGTATACAGAAGTCCCTCTTGTTCCATTTTTTTTCATTATCGTGTTTCAATATTTATGAACATTCATGGCATTCTAATTGTATATTCATGATCAGTGAAGCATTTGCAAACTAACCCCATGCGTTTAATTGAGTTTTTGCAAGCTGTAGACGATTCCACCATTGCCAAATTCTAGGGTTTTCAGAATTGGAAATTGGGCGTTTTCACATAGCGTAAAATTAGAGAACCATAGTGCCATGAATGTAATCAGCAAGCTTGGACGAAGAAGAATCCATATTCGCGATCAATTTATGAGTAACACAGGCCTAATCGCTATTTTCCCATAGCCGGCCTAATAAAACGCATGAAAAACCGTTGCTTTTGTTTTTGTGTTTCAGGCACGCGAGGAAGACGAAATCGTGGCAACACGTGATACGCTGGTTTGAATTTTCGCGCGTGGATCCACTAACATTGATTGTTTTCTTTATAGTATTTGTTTGTTTATTATATATCAAACGCGTTGTAGTGGCTCAGCTGGCAAAGTATAGCGTTGTTAACCCTCATGACCTGGGTTCGAGCCCCAGGTCTTACATGTTTCAATATTATTTTTCCATAACAATTCCTATGCAGCGCTTACGTTGAGGACCATCATGTTCCTTCATCATCTATCCATCCATGCATCTAACGGATTCAAATCAAAGGCTGAGATTGGAAGTACATCATAAGCCTGGTCAAAGTGCTAGCATGCTATCTGGAAAAGGTCAAACGGACCCAGGTTGTTGGGCCAGCTTACTCAAGATCACACCTCACAATTGGGGACTACCACCCCCCCTGGTTTGCCATTTTCTATTTTTCTTATATTTTATTTTCAATTATTTTTTATTTCTCTTAATTATTATTTATTCAGTTAATTAGTTATTTTTTTCATAAATATAAAAAATGCCTAAAAAATCAGAAAAGATAAAAAACATAATAAATATTTTATTTTAATATTTTCTTGTAAATAAATGCATGTAAATTAATTAGCTTAAATTAGGTTTTTTAATTTTAATTCTTTTAATAACAAAAATACAAAAAATGTAGAAATAGGTTTAATAATTGTTTCATTCCTTTTAATTTTTTCTTTTTCACAATAATATTATTTATTTTATTTATTTTCATAATTAAAATTGTACATAAAAAATTTAGGTTTAATCTAGGTTAAATTTTAATGTTTTCTTAAATTAAAATAAAGTAGAATTAGGGTTAGTAGTTAATTTTAATTAATTATTTCTTTTTTCTATTAAATCTTAAAATACATAAAAATACCAAAAAATAAAAACAATTTCTTTTCTTAAATTAATTAATTCATATAATTTTAATATTTTGCAAAAGGGTCCAACACCCTCGATTCGTTTAATTCTCATTAATTCGCGTATTTATTTTATTGCTTAAATAATTATGTACCTCTCCCAAAACCTTGTAACGTTCTAATTACTTCTCGCACTTTAAATTTCTTTTACTTTGTTTATTTATTTTCCGTCAAATCGGGTCCTGGTTAATTTTGGCGATGTGGACCCGCGCCATTTGTAATAGCTTTAGATTTATTTTTCCTCGCAACTTTTAACTGTTAAACAAAGCATGCAAGAATGAATGGTCTTAAATAAAAACAAGCGTAGAACACCTATGACATGACAAGACAAATTATCTGAAAACGACACACAAATCGCACACACCACCCCTAGGGTACGCCTCATTGTTGCCTTGCCTCGAAAGGTGATCGTCGAGTAGAGGATGTCTTAGTAAGTCCTCATGATCCGGGAACCTGGCATGAGGGTAGCTTCTAAGGTGTCTTCCTATTGCTCTGGTGATCACCATGTCCCGAACCTCGAATTGACCCGAACACCTCCAACGGTGGTGCTACCTACCTCTCAATGGTGGGATGGCACTACTTTAAAGGACATCTACACAGACGAATTCCTTAGGGTAGGTAGACGACTCTAGATACTTGCTCTAATTTCAAAACAAATCAAAAATACTTTTCACACCGACACCTTTTCAAAAAGCTTTCGAAAGCAAATTTTTCAAACACTCTTGAGGACTGATACAAGAGTCGAACTGGAATTTTCAAAGAAACTTTTTAAACCCACAGTTGAAAAGCAAACAAACCATTTTTGAAAACACAAATGAGCAAGTATCTAAGAGCCCATGGATAACCATGGATAGAAAGGGTGCTAACACCTTCCCTTTCTATAACCTACCTCCCGAACCGAGAGCAATCTCTTTAAGGAATTTTTCTGTGCTTTTGTCCTTTCCATTTGGAGAAAATAAAAGACGGTGGCGACTCTTGCTTCCGCGACATTTCGCGAACCAGCATTAAACAGTCAGTTCCGGATCCACCAATCACAGGGGCCATTACCTCCGTTCACAGGCCCCAGAGCGCCTTTGGGAACTCCCCCACCAAGGGGAAATTTAGGCACAAGGCCTTTTGTTCCCCCAGGATTTATGCCACTCTATGGCATGCCAACTTCTGACTTGGCTAGCCTGACGAATGCTGCGTCCACTTTTTCAGACACTTTAGTGAGTGCCTCTTCGCCACTCCAAGGTTCTGGAGTAGGCATGGCGAATAGAAATAGGACCCAACTCTTAGGAGGAACGTCCCAAGTAGCCCATGGCCTTACAAATGCCTCGACAGCAGTCTTGAGGCAACAAATGGATGAAAGCAACCATGATATGGTGCAAATGTTGGCACAAACTTTGAGTACAGTGCTAAACCCTCTAATACAAAACACTACTCAATCGAATCAGCAAGTGACAGCGCAAATGACGCGTTTGGCTGATTTCTTTGGAGTACCCCAACCTATTCGACAGCCCCAAAGGGCGCAAATAAGGGGAAACCAGGGGATATTCTTAGAGGAAGAAACCACCATCAACCAGGTTCAACATCCTGTCGAAGGAAACCTTAGGGCACGACTGGAGCAACCCGCCGAGGAACCTAGGGTAATAACCCCAGAGGTAAGGTTAGTTAATAGAAACCAAAATGCTGACGAAGTAGTCCAGCATATCCAATGCCAAAACATGGGTTTGGAAAATAATCTGGCAACCATGATCGAAAGGATCATGACTCAAAATGGGATGAACATGGGCTTTCAAAGGCCCAACTTTACGTCCCCATTGTCAGAATACGTGTTACAAACAGACTTACCTCCTAGATGTAAAGTCCCCAAATTCACTAAGTTCTCTGGGGACACGACAGAATCTACTGTCGAGCATGTGGCGAGATACTTGATCGAAGCAGGTGACATTTCGAATAACGAAAATCTGAGGATCAAGTACTTCCCAAGTTCTTTAACAAAGAACGCTTTTACTTAGTTTACAACTCTCCCCCCCAATTCGATCCATCATTGGACCCAGTTGGAAAGATTGTTCCATGAACAATTCTACATGGGGAAAACCAAGATAAGCCTGAAAGAATTGGCCAGTGTAAAGAGACGTTTCACTGAACCTATAGACGAATATCTAAATAGGTTTAGGCTGCTCAAGGCGAGATGTTTTACACAAGTGCCAGAACATGAGTTGGTCGAAATAGCCACAGGCGGTTTAGATTATTCCATTAGGAAGAAGCTAGACACCCAATACCTGAGAGACATGGCCCAACTGGCCGATAGAGTTCGACAGGTAGAACGCCTCAAAGCTGAAAAAGAAAAGGCAACGAAAACTCACAAGAGAGAGAGGATAGCGTATGTTGAGATGGATGACGAAGATCCAGAATCCTTCGACGATACTTTAACTGTCGAAGAAGGAGAAGTCGATTTAGCGGAACTAAAACAAGGGCCACCATACTCTTGTAAACTGTTAGTCCCCTCAAGTGGGAAAAATCCCATTGGTCCAGAAAGGACCAACGATAGGTTCCCCAAAAAGACTTATAGTTTTGACATCACAAAATGTGATGAGATCTTTGACTTGCTTGTAAAAGATGGCCAAATGATAATACCCCCAGGGGTAAAAGTGCCTCCTCTTGATCAAAGAAAGAAGAGAGGTTTTTGCAGATATCATAATTTTTTGGGCCATAAAACTTCTCAATGTTTTCTTTTCAGGAATCTTGTGCAAGACGCTATCGAAGAAGGGAGGTTGAAGTTTGCTGACAAGACCCCCATGGCTGTCGACTCAAATCCGTTGCAGGATGAAGCCCACTATGCTGAACCTTCTGAGGTGAACGTGATAGAGGCAACCAGGAGCCAGTCGAAGAGGCCAGGAATCACAATGGTCGAAGTCTCAAAGGACCATATCAACATGCCAATCTTTGGCAGTTTTTCTGGGAATTTATCTAGAAAGACAATTGAAGCAGTTCAGAAAGCGGTCGAAAGCCCAAAGCGGGAGACCGTCGAAGCACAAAAAACTGGACCAAAACCCAGTTCCCACTTGGCCACAGTTCAAGGCCAGACGGAGAATTTGGAGATTCAAATGAAGCAGCTAACCCTTGCCAACAAAGATACATTGAATATCAACATGGTCGAACTCTCTGACCCAAAAGCATCAGAAGAGGCCATAAGGCAAGAACAAGCTAATAAGACTGCTTTCCCTCGGGAAAATGAAAATCTGGCTGATTTTCTGCAAAGATGCCAGAAAAAGAAATCAGAGGTGATGCTGTGTCCGAGATGTAGTTCGATCTTTGACAAAAAAAGCTGCTGAGCACATTCAAGGCGTAAGAGCAGCGAATAAGAGAAGGGAAAATGTTGATCTTCGACATGACCCCAGAAGAGCCTCCCAAAGAGGTTCAAATCAAGAAAAGAGGCCATTGACTTTCAGGCCTCCAACAAATGTGCCGGTAGATACCTGGTACAAAACCTCTGGTCGAAAAAGGCCAAGTGAAGAGAGATGGCACTCTTTTGACGTGCCAAGGGGTTCATCTTTAACTCAAAAGAAAGAGCCTCAAGTTGCTGCACCTAAAGTTGCACAAGTGTCAAGCAACTACAAAGGGAAAAATCCCATGTCTCGATCTCAATGGAGGAGATATCAAAGGAGACGAAAAGCTGAGAGGGAGGCTGCCAATGAACCAAAGGCAGAAACCATTTCGAATGTTCCTCTAAGGAAGCAAAGGAAACCTCTAGAAAGAGAGCCAGTAACCAACAGGCTAGTTTGGCCTAACCAAGGTGAAGTCGAGGACGAAGACGATTCTGAGTCTGATGATACTTTGGACATAATGGTGAATATAGTCTCAGTGCTGCCCAGAGAATTCAACCGACAGGTGGAGGTCGAAGCAAGTGACTGGGAAGTGGAGCAAGAAATGGCCAAACATAGGCCAGTGTGCTATTTCGTCATGGACAATGGCACCACTGAGGAACAAAATGGATTCTTCGAACCACCCACAGAGGCGATGAAAAATCACCTCAAGCCTTTATTTATAAGGGCTAAACTCGAAGAAACTACAGTGAATAAAATATTGGTGGATTGTGGGGCAACCATAAACATTATTCCTCACTCTATGCTAAGGAAAATTGGCAAAAGGGATGAGGACATTAAGCCTCACAACATGGTCTTGTCGAACTATGAGGGCGGCATAGGGACCATTATGGGAGTGATCCAACTAGATATCAAAGTAGGGTCTATCCTTCGACCAACAATGTTTATAGTCATATCGGCCAAACCTAACTACAATCTTTTGTTGGGCCGTGAATGGATTCATGGTGTTGGAGCTGTGCCATCATCAATGCATCAGAGGCTGCTCCTATGGCGTCCAGATGGGATGGTCGAAAACATAGAGGCAGATCAAAGCTATTACCTGGGCGAAGTGAATCACCTGGGGCTGGCAGATTTCGACAAGAACTTGGCTCACATAGGGCCATGTCCAACACCTGACTTCGACATGGCGCCAGCGCCAAACACTTTTTGTTCCCTATACCTGCATCCTGAGCATGGTTTCCAATGGGACAGAGAAGACTTGTCCCACATAGACTTCAGTGGGTTAACTGATATCCAACCAACTGGTTGGGGAAGTGAATTCAGTGATAATGACTGAGTCACAATCTTTGAAGCGAATTTCGGCTTATGTAGCCGAAACTAAGATGATAACGGCTCTCGAAGCCGAAGTAAAGTACATGGCCACACAGGCCAATGATCAACAGTTATCTGCTGCAGGTCCAGGAAAGGATTTCGATCCAGAACCCCTTGATATCATGCAAGAAGAAATGCAGGAACAGAGGCTCGACGCCATCTATGACGATGAGCCTTTGGGCTTCGAAAAGGACCCCTTGGCGAACAACATTAAAATGTTAGCGCAAGATCCTTTAGAAGAAATCAACTTAGGCGAAGGGTCAGAGAAAAGGCCAACTTACATCAGCGCCAAAATTGACCCAGAACTTAGGTTGGAAGTAATCCAATTGTTGAAAGAGTTCAAGGACTGTTTTGCTTGGGATTACGACGAAATGCCTGGTCTCGACAGAGGATTGGTAGAACTTCAGTTGCCAATTAAGCCTGGGAAGAAGCCAATCAAGCAAAGTCCAAGACGCTTCGCTCCAGAAATACTGTCGAAGATCAAAACGGAAGTCGAAAGACTGCTGAAATGCAAATTCATACGCGTTACAAGGTATGTCGAATGGATTGCAAACATTGTGCCAGTGATTAAGAAAAATGGTACATTAAGGGTGTGCATAGATTTCAGAGATTTGAATGCTGCTACGCCCAAAGATGAATATCCTATGCCTGTGGCGGAAATGCTAGTCGATTCTGCCGCTGGCTATGAATACCTGAGTATGCTCGATGGTTATTCAGGATATAATCAAATATTCATTGCTGAAGAGGATGTGTCGAAAACAGCTTTTCGATGCCCTGGGGCCCTAGGCACTTACGAATGGGTAGTGATGCGTTTTGGCCTAAAGAACGCTGGGGCAACATACCAGCGAGCAATGAATTCTATCTTCCATGATTTTATTAACACTTTTATGCAAGTATATATTGATGATATTGTTATAAAATCTGTTTCCAGGAAGAATCATATTGACCACCTTCGACAATCATTCGAAAGAATGAGAGAACATGGTCTGAAGATGAACCCTTTGAAGTGTGCATTCTGTGTGAAAGCTGAAGATTTCTTGGGCTTCGTTGTCCACAAGAAAGGAATCGAAATCAACCAGAACAAGACGAAGGCAATTCTGGAAGCGAAAGCGCCATCGAATAAGAAGGAACTGCAATCTCTGTTAGGCAAGATAAATTTCTTAAGGAGATTTATATCTAACCTAAGTGGGAAAGCTCAGGCCTTTTCACCCTTACTTCGACTGAATAAAGAGGGGTTCGAATGGGGGCAAGAGCAACAAGAAGCCTTCGACAAAATCAAAGGGTACCTCACTAAGCCACCTATTTTGGTGCCTCCTTGTAGTAATAGGAGTATGAGATTGTACATAGTTGCATCCGACAAAACTTTGGGAAGCATGTTAGCCCAAGAAGATGAGAATGGAGTCGAAAGACCCATTTACTATCTTAGTAGAGTTTTGAACGATGCAGAAACTAGATATAGTGAAGTTGAAAATTTGTGTCTATGTCTGTATTTCTCTTGTACAAAACTCAAGCAATATATAAAACCAGTTTATGTGTATGTTTTGTCTCATTTTGATGTTTTCAAGTATATGTTGTCGAAACCTATCTTGCACAGTCGAATTGGCAAATGGGCATTAGCATTAACTGAATACTCCTTGACCTTTATGCCTCTTAAGGCAGTGAAAGGACAAGTGGTTGCAGACTTTATAGTCGACCACTCAATTCAAATTGAGGATATTAATTATGTGGAGATAGAACCTTGGAAATTCTACTTCGATGGTTCTAGCCATAAAGATGGAACAGGAGTAGGAGTCTTGATCATTTCTCCTGAAAAAATTCCAACAACATTCAAGTACAAGATATCAGGTTCTTGTTCGAACAATGAGGCTGAGTATGAAGCTCTAATTACTGGCCTTGAAATATTGTTGGAATTGGGGGCAACTCGAGTCGAAATAATGGGAGACTCAGAGTTAGTCATTAAGCAAGTCACAAAAGAATATAAATGCATAAGAGAAAATCTCATTATGTACTTTGTGATAGCAAATCGTTTATTGAAAAAATTTGAAACGGTCAACATTCGACACATACCTAGAGTCGAAAGTCAAATAGCCAACGACTTGGCACAGATTGCATCTGGGTATAAGATTTCAAAAACGAGATTACAAAGAGCAATCGAAGTTCGAGAAAAGATAAAAGCAACTTGTCTATCACCAACAGACTTGGAATCGACAAGGCTAGGATATGCTGATCAAAGTAACTTCGAAATTTCGTTCATAGATAATTTGTCAGAACAAGATTGGAGGAAACCCATTGTGGATTATCTTCAAAATCCAGGAGCTTCGGCAGAACGAAAAACAAAGTACAGGGCGTTGAGTTATGTACTCATGGGTAATGAGTTATTCAAGAAGACGCCTGAAGGGGTATTGCTAAAGTGCTTAAGTGAAACTGAGGCATACACAGCCCTTTCGACTACGCACGCTGGGGCATGTGGGGCTCATCAAGCAGGCCATAAGATGAAATGGTTGTTGTTTCGACAAGGACTATACTGGCCCACTATGCTGAAAGATTGTGTTGAGTTCGCCAAAGGTTGCCAAGAATGTCAAGTACATACAGGCATCCAACATGTACCAGCAAGCGAAATTCACTCGATAGTGAAACCTTGGCCCTTTAGAGGATGGGCGTTGGACCTCATTGGAGAGATTCGACCAGCATCATCAAAGAGTCAGAAGTATATACTGGTAGGCATTGATTATTTTACTAAATGGATCGAAGCTATCCCTTTAGTCAATGTAGACCAAGAAAATGTCATTGAATTTATTCAAAAGAACATTATTTATAGGTATGGAATCCCTGAGACTATAACTACTGATCAAGGATCAGTTTTCACTGGTCGAAAGATGCAGGAATTCGCTCAGGAAACAGGTTTCAAACTCCTAACATCAACGCCTTATTATGCACAGGCAAATGGTCAAGTCGAAGCAGCAAACAAAGTAGTGATTGGCTTGATAAAAAAGCATGTTGGGAAGAAACCAAAAAATTGGCATAAGACGTTAGACCAGATTTTGTGGGCTTGTCGAACGTCCCCAAAAGAAGCCACAGGTACAACACCATATAGGCTAACTTTTGGCCATGATGCAGTGTTGCCAGCAGAAATGTGTCTTCAATCTGCAAGGGTTCAGAGACATTATGATATTCCCTCTGAAATTTATTGGAATATGATGTTAGACGAACTAGTGGATTTAGACGAAGAAAGATTGCGCGCTCTTGACCTACTCAGGCTTCAGAAGAAAAGAGTAGAAGACTCTTATAATAAAAAGGTGAAACCTAAGGCATTTTCGCCTGAAGAACTAGTTTGGAAGGTGATTCTTCCCATGGATCGAAGGGATCGAAGCATGGGAAAATGGTCACCCAAATGGGAAGGACCATTCAGAGTCATCCAGACTTTTTCTGGTGGAGCCTATGAAGTCGAAGAGCTAGGTGAAGATAAAAGGCTCTTGAGAGTAAATGGTAAATATTTGAAAAAATACAAACCTACACTCCAAGAGATAAAAATAAAATAACAAGACTGAATTAACCATAAAAAAGCCAAAATGGAAAATTTTTATAATTTTAGCCAAGATGGCAATGTTGTCGAATACATATTACAAAATATGGTTAAAAAGCTGAATCAATCAGAAGGGAATGGAGTCCTTGAGTCGAAGGTATTTGATTTGCTGCAGCTCCAATCTTTTGGTGCACCAGGCATTCGCCTGCACAAGCTTGGCAATCTGATCGTCGAAGCCTTGGGCTTTCTCAGCAAATTCTAGGCCTTGTTTGATTTCAGTTTGACTTTCGGTGTCTGGGACGGTCGAGAGAAGTTCCTCCTTGCGCTTAGTATTGGCATTTATCTTAGCCTCTATTTCTTCGATTTGTGCCCTGAAGGAAGCATTCTCTCGATCGATGGCATCAACTTCTTCTTGTGTAGATGCTTTTTGCTTCGACAACTCCGCAATTCGAGAAGTTGTCTCCGAAACAGCAGTCCATGCAGAAGAGCTTTTGCCATATAACACCTCAAGCTGACTATTAAAGCCCCTTTGTCGCCGATAATCTGCTGAGACTTGATCAATAATGGAGTGTAACTCCATGATCAAGCCTGAAACTTCTGGAGCTACAGCTAACAAGTCTACAGCATTCAAAATATCCCTCAAGTATGATGGAGCAGTAGGGTCCCCCTCCAAAGCTTTCATCAAGTCCTTCTTGAAAAACTGAGCCTTAACCTTCGCCAAAGCCTCATCGAGAGGAGAAGTTTCAGTGGACTTCCCCGACAGGGTAGGAACCTCCTGACTAGCATCAGACGAACTCTTGCTCTCGATGATGGCGTTGAGATAGCTAACAGGGTCAGTTTGCTTCAAGAGTTCTAAGTCCTCTTTCGACCTGTGCTTTGTTGAGGTAACAGCCCTTGCAACAGCATTGTCTTGGGTTTGAGGCTGTTGAGTGACAGTTGTCTCGACTTGATTCCCTTCGACTCGGACTGTGGCAGCGCCAACGTCATCTTGGTGTCTTTCGCCGGCGTCACCTTGGTTCTCTTCGCCAGTGGCACCTTGATCCTCTTCGCTAGCCTCGCCGTGGTCCCCTTCGTCACGATTCTCTTCCGACAGATCCACCACCTGAACCTCTTTTGGCTGTTGCTCTTCTGTTTGAGGATCTTCTGCTGGTTTTTCTGCCGTCTCAGCATTGGCCTCATTTATTTCAGTATGGGCTTCGTCATTCTCCAAGCCTTTTTCTTGTGGCCTGCTGAGTTCAGCAGACTCCAATGTTTCAGAAGTCCTTGGCGGTGAGCTTTCAGTGGTGTCCTGAAAAGGAAGAAGAAGAATCTTCAAAATTCGAAAGAGACATAGTCGAATGTAGGTATCTACACCTGAGTTACAAAGAGGTCTAGGAGATTACCTGTAAATTTGCTTCAGCCCCAGGGCTGGAATTGTCGCTTTCGACAGGCTTATTGAGAAGAACGTTTAATTCCTCCTCCGTTGGCTCCTCAATGATCACTGGAGGTGGCCTGGGCTTTCTCCCAGCAACCTTTATTCTAATTGTTCGACCCTCAGGAGCAGGAACGTCCTTCGTCAGCTTTCGCCTTTTTAGAGGAGCAGGGGGAGAATCATCTTCTTCATCGCTCCCGGATTCGACCGTCAGTGCTGGCCGTTTCTTGGGCGAAGGTGCCTAAAAAACCAATGGGAATTCGATTTAGCAATTACATCGAAAGTCAAAAAATTAAAAGCCAGAAGAAAATAATGAAAGTCTGGTTACCGATACAGAAGGCTTTTTCGAAGGGCCTTCCCCCTGTTGGTTTGTTGTGGTCTTCGCCGGCGCTATAGTCTTCGCCGGCGGTGGAGGTTTTATTGAGGGGCCTCCTCCCTGTTGGCCTTCTGCAGCCTTCTTGGCTGCAGGCTTTCGAACAACTGAAAGCAGATAAAATAATTAACAGGCTAGCAGTCGAAAGAGAAAGGCAAAGTAATTCGAAAGGATGAACTTACATTTCTTTATTTTGTCCAAGACAAGGACAAAAGATTTCTGAAGCTCATCCACGAAGTCCTTCTCGTCGAAAAACTCCTCAGCGTAGTAACTTTTCCACCACTCCTCGAAGGATGGTGAGCAAAGAAAGTTGAGCTGGTAGTCAAACAACGAAAGAACTGTTCGACCAGCATATCTTCCGATATGTTTAGTGGCAGCTTCTTCGGTGTAGTCGTTGCAGAAGTATAACATAGACTTCTCCCTTGGAAAAATTGGAGAAGGTAGTGTTTGAATAATACCAAACTGGCGAGACACCAGGTTTGGTTGATATGCAATCAGACTCAAGTGAGTCTTAGAGCTCCTGAATCGAAGAGGCATGATTCTTGGTGTAAGGAACGCCTCCCACATTGTTGTATGTTCGTCAACCTGAGGACCGCTCGACGTCCTAGGATGTGGCCTTGTGAACCATGCTGGGCCTACCTTCCGTCGAGCAAACGGAGCCATAGTCGAAGCAAACTCTTTTCTTCGAGCAAACATCAGAACGAAGTTTGTGAAAGTTTGCTGAAGCTCCAGTCCATCTTCCATTGGAGTCAACAGAGCCAGTCTGGTTCCTTCGACACGTCTGTTCGCTATCTCTGGAGCCTGCTCATTTATTTGAATCTTCTTAGGCAAGAAAGATTCGAAGGTGGCATTGAGCCACAGTTGGAGCAGCCAAAAAGGTCCAGCAAGCAGCAAACTGGCCCTGTTCTCGATAATCTTCAGAAGAGTCGCTCCATTACTAATCGACTCATACAGGCTAGCCAAAATCAATTCTGCCAAACAGATATTTTGGCCATGATGGAGTTGGGTGGCGAGAGTGACCATCTTCTTGGTCACCTGCAAGGACTTGGAGCAAAACACAAAGCGTGTCAGCCATAAGGCTAGAAACGCAATGTGTTCGACATCCGACACAGCATCTGTCGACCTGTCGTGGTAGTGATTGATGAAGGTGGTGTAGGTTGGTTTTGTGGCAGAGAATCCAATTTGATCCTCCGACATTTCTTCCGGGTCGAAGTAGTCCCCAGTAGGTCGAAGGCCAGTGATGGCGGCCACATCGAAGAGTGTAGGAGTCAGCATTCCACAGGGAAGATGGAAGGTGAAGTGGGAGTAGTCCCAGAAGAGTAGAGAAGCTATCAACATCTCTGGGGAATAGTTAAGACCTGTCTTCGACAGCATAACCAGGTCGAAAATCCCCATATCCTTCCAGATCGAAGCTTGGCGTTTCTCCATTTTTTCCAGCCAAGCACTGTAATCAGGAGTAAGGCTAGGGCCAGACCTGAAAGCCTTAACACCTTTGTTGAAGAAACGGAGGTCGAGTTTCTCTTTAGCAGGGTCTTCATTATCCTCTGCATCTTTCTTGGTGCATGCAACCGGTTTGAGTCTCTCAACTACCGGAAAATAACTCTTGATCTTCATGGCCTCAGTAATACTTGGATACAATGGGCCAGACATAGCAAAGATCTGGTTGGAATATCCAACCGGGATCATAAGGTGGCGTGAGTAAGCATCACGAACAGCGATGTCCAAAGGTTCAGGGACCCTTCGTTGGCCCGTGGGAGTTACTACTGGAGCGGTGGCGAAAACCCTAGGTTTGACGTTTCCAGATGGTACGGTGGCGCTAGGAGCATTGGAGGAACCAGATGCCATTGTTAATGGTGAGGATGAAGACGAAGTGAAGAAAAGGGTTTGCAAAGTTGACAAGTTTGTATGCAAATGGAGAAGTCTGAAAGCTAGATAGCGTAAAAAGTCCCACAATGGGTACTTACTGCTATTTATAGTAGTGGGGGAAAATCCCCAAAATCGAGGACATTAAATGCCATTTAATGTTGCAGAAGGTAGTGGGACACGTGGCGTCTCCCTGTTGTTTTAGCCGTTCTGTAGAAATGGAGGGGTGCAGCGTGCGCCCTCGTTTTTGGGAATTGTCATAATGACAAATTCTGAAATGACGTTTGGCACACTGCACGCCGTACTGAGGTGACGTCTTAGGTACGGATAAATGATGGTTTTTCTTGGGATTGTCAGTGGTTGGTAGAAGACAACAAAAAGTGCACAAATTAATTTGTGACTAAGAATGAAAAGACAGGTGTCGAATGGTATTTCAAAGAATGCCTTTTTCTTTCAGAGTCGAAATAAGGCATTCTTGGGGGGCAATTTGTTGGCTCTTAAATTCGACACCCTTGTTTCATTAATGTCAGCCATTAAAGCTGAAGGTTGTTTTCGATCAGCTGAGTCTGTCGAAATGCCCATCGAAAGATGGCAAGGTACTTAGAAGATTTCTTCCAAGGGAGAAGTTGGTTGCCTTCGACGTCGAAGGTGTTTCTCGTCGAAGATGCTTCTCGACGAAGGTGTTCGATGGTTCAGAGTGGAACGGTTTGAAATTCAAGCGTTTGGAGGGAAAACGGTTTCCAGCGGTTACCAAGTGCAACGTGCAAAGATCTGGAGCGTCGAACGTTGAGGACGTGCCAAGTAGAATCATCTCGAAGCAGTGTAACTGCCCGACGGTTACTTGGGATGTTCTAGTATAAATAGTAGTAGTCACGCAGTTTCTCGCGTGTGTTCACAATTATATACAAAGTCACTCATATAGATTCGAGTACCCAGCGTGTGAGAAAGAATTGTTGAGAAATGTATGTGTGAAACACCAACTTTATTAATCAAAGTCATTTACTTTTCCAGAAATTTACTTGCTTTCTTCTTTACTTTCCTGTCGAAATCCTTTACTTTAAGCCTTCATTTATTTTACCAAGCCTACTTCTTCATGAAATTTACTTAAAGCCTCTTTATTTTATTGTCATTTAACCAATATCCAATTTAATCAAAACCTCAAAATCAACCTATGTCCTAGGATCAATCTGATCGATCCTGCGAGTAACCAAATAAGTAACCATTTGGAGGATCAGCGGTTGTTTACCAATAACCAAGGTAAACAGAGGGATAGGACTAGTTGAGTCTTAGAGGTGTTAGTCACTTGCAGTTGGCTTGTGCATTGTATTGTTAGTCACAACGGTTTGGTTGTGCATTATTAATCAGTTTGATTATAGTGGATTAAGTCCTCGTTGAGAGAGGCGAAATCACCTTGGCGGGTGGACTGGAGTAGTTTGAGTTTCAAACGAACTAGGATAAAAATACATGTGTCCTTCCATTAGTATTGTGCGATAAAAAGGAAAAACTTATTCAACCCCCCCCCCCCTTCTAAGTGTTTTCTCACCCTTCAATCACGTCTACCAACTTCACATCCAACTTCTGAGCTTCTTTTGACTATTCAGAAAACCATTGTTAATCTTCAACATTCCCAACATCACACTCTATGGTGTCAACTCGTAGACTAAACTCATATCTCTGAATTTCTCAATCAATTCTATCTCTCTAACCATCATAGCATACATATGCAAATATTTCCAATTTAAAGCATCTCTTACAACATTATCTTTACCTGGATGGTAATTTAAACCAAATTCATAATCTTTTAACATCTCCAACCACCTTCGTTGCCTCATATTCAATTCCTTCTTGTCAAACAAGTACTTCAAGCTTTTGTGATCAATAAACACTTCAAACCTGGAGCCATAGAGGAAATGCATCCAAATCTTTAACACAAACACCACTACAGCCAGTTCTAGATCGTGAGTAGGATAATTTCATTCATGAATTCTCAAATGCCTCGATGCATAAGCCACAACCTTATTATTCTGCTTAAGTACACCACCTAGACCCAATTTAGATGCATCACAATACACAATAAAAGATTCTTCCGGGTTAGGTAATATCAAAATCAGAGTCGTCGTCAATTTCTTCTTTAGCTCGGTAAAACTTTCCTCACAGTGAACATCCCACACAAATGCTTTGCCCTTGCAAGTCAACTGAGTTAACGGAACTTCTAACTTAGAAAAGCCTTCAATAAACCTTCTGTAATAACCAGCTAAGCCTAAAAAACTTCTAATCTCCGTAACCAATTTTGGAGATACCCACTGCAACACTGCATCTACCTTGGATGGATCTACCGCAATACCATCACCCCAAAATAATATGGCCAAGAAAACTAACCTTTTCCAACCAATACTCACACTTTGACAAATTAGCATATAATTTCTTCTCTTTCAACACTTGCAAAACAATTCGCAAATGCTCAGCATGCTCTTCTTCTGATTTAGAATAAATCAAAATATCATCGATAAAGACTACCACAAACTTGTATAGAAACTCATGAAAGGTTCTATTCATTTACTCCATGAATACACTTGGTGCATTAAAAACTCTTAACAACATTACAGTATACTCATAATGCCCATACCAGGTCCTGAAAGTCGTCTTTGAAATATCATCGTCTTTTACTCGAATTTGATGATAACCCGACCTCAAGTCAATTTTTCTAAACACGCGTGCACCCACCACCTGATCCATCAAATCTTCTATCATTAGAAGTGGATACTTATTTTTTATCATCACTTTGTTCAATTGTCGGTAATCTACAAACAGTCTCATGCTACCGTCTTTCTTTTTCACCAGCAATACAGGAGCTCCCCAAGTCGATACACTTGGTCTCATAAATTTCTTCTCAAGCAAATATTCTAATTGCTTCTTCAACTTTGCTAACTTATATGTCGACATCTTGTATTTTGCCATCGAAACGTGTCTGGTACCAGGAACAAGATCAATAGAAAATTCCACTTATCTTTCTGGCGGCACGTCTGAAATATCATTATGAAAAACTTCAGGAAAATCACGCACCGCTTGCAACTCCTCATTTACAGCTTAACTTTCCATAGATAAAGACGCCATCAATGAAAATACTTGAGCTTCATCCTACATCAACTTGTTCAACTGTCTATCAAATAAGAAACCAGCTTCCTCCTCATCATCAGGAGCAAGAAACTGCAGAGATTTGTTGTAGCAGTTAATATGAACATAATTGAATTCCAACTAGCTCATATCTAATATTACATCCAGATCACTCAACGGAAAACAAACTAGATCCACAGCAAAATCTCTGTCAAAAATTTACAAAGGACATTTCAAGCACACCAGAGAAGTAGTTATTGATCCCTTAGATGGAGTCTCGATAACCATTTCTCCATTCATAGAAGACAACACAAGATTCAACCTTTTCACACAATCAGCAAACACCTTCCCACCGAATTGAGCTTACTTTGGCTTCTGACACTGAGTACTGGTATGTCCTTATTCACCATAATTGAAGCATATCACTGACTTATGTTTGCAATCATCTACTCCTTGACCAGCTCTCCCATAATGGAAACACTTCTTCACATCGCCCGAACATTCACTGATTCGATGTCCCAGCTCACCGCATTTGAAACATTTGAGGTTAGTAGGAGCACCTCCCCCACTTGGCCTCTTACCATCAACAACTTTATGTTTGCCCTTGTCAGCTGGAGCATTGTAAGGCTTCCCACAGTTATGATGTGGCTTACCTCTCCTCACATTTATAATCATGTAATGAGCCTTACTATCCTCTTCGTAAATTCAACAATTATTCACCAACTCCAGAAATCTACGAATCAGTTGATATCCAATCTCCTTCTTGATCTCTAAGCGTAAACCATTCTCGAACTTGATACGCCTCGAGAACTCAGCACTTTCTTCACTGTAGTGTAGGTAGAACTTCGCGAGTTCCACGAACTTAGTAACATACTCAGTTATAGACATATTTCCTTATTTCAACTCCAAGAATTCTATCTCTTTCTTCTCGCGCAGATCTTTCAGAAAATACTTCCTCAGAAACTCTCTACTGAATGCATCCCAAGTAATAACCTCACCTACACCTTCCAGCCTTTGACGGGTGCTAACCCACCAATCATTAGCCTCTCCATCCATCATATGTGTACCAAATTGCACCTTATGTGCCTCTGAGCATTCCATGACCCAAAATATCCTCTCAATCTCTTTTAGCCAAACCTGCACTTCATCAGGATCATACGTACCCTGAAAGTAGGTGGGTGATTCCTCTGAAAAGTTTCTAAGACACAGGACCCATTATTCCCTCCAGTATTAGGCTAATATTGTATAGCCTGAGCAACAGCCTGCAAAGCAGTAGCAATTGCAATATCGTTTCTTCCAGCCATTTCATTGTTTGACACTATCACAGC
The DNA here is from genome assembly GCA_948472305.1 of Vicia faba. Lineage (NCBI taxonomy): Eukaryota > Viridiplantae > Streptophyta > Magnoliopsida > Fabales > Fabaceae > Vicia > Vicia faba. The sequence goes on along the minus strand of OX451736.1, from coordinate 1,399,724,993 downwards.
AAACAACAATAAAAAGAAACACACCAACCTGTAGACTCAACAACCTGGTCGTACGAACTGACCTTCTCTAATACCACTAATATAACACTCTAAACTACCTAGCGAATAATAGACAAATATCAGAGTAATTTCCAAATAAATTAGGATGTCACAGTTATTCAAAAACATACAAACACCTACTCATAGATAGTAATAGATACATAAAACAAGTTTTCAGATGAACCAAAGTAAAGTAACATGTATTAACTTCAACTTTTATTAATGCAACGAAAAAAGGAATTATATTTGAAGTCAAATAATCTCTTCAAAATATGTCAACATATTTTTAAATACTAGGAGTTCCTAAGACTCCAAACAAATATTGAAAACAACAAACAAATAAATAATTGTTCATCCCCGCGGTGTTACATATCAGAGCAATGACACTGACTCGAAAGTAAACAAAGAGAAACCTCTTTCGATCCTTGCAGCCTCATACTACTCATGACTATCTGCATGATGCTGTATAAAGCATCATTCCAACAGAAGGGTGATATATCACAACAATATAAGAGAATGCATAATAAAGAGTATATAGCAAGTAAATAATGCATAGCCACACATTTCACAACACACACCTTCACGTAAAAATCAAAGTATTATTATATAATACAACACAATCATGCATAATTCATCGCATGTATCAATAATCATCATGTAGCACATACATTAATTACACAATCCAAACACCATGTTATCAAGAATGCAATGCAATGAGATCGACTCACATGCTCAATGCATGCGGTACTAATATCGCTCTTGAATCCACACCTTCTAGGACAAGATCCACCAATATCATGAATAATTTGGTTCACCTTGCTCCCGATCCACACTATCTAGGATCAGGGCCAACAACATTACTCCTGATCCACGTCATCTAGGATCAAAACCAATAAACAGGACCGAAGTCCCCAACAGAAAATGCATGTGACACAACCATGCAACAAAACAACATACATTGGTAATCTAAATCAATCAATATGACACACCAATATAGCCACTATCTACCCACACATATGACATATCAATCATACAGTCCAAACAACATCACACAGAATATCATACACAAGTACATGCATATATCTTAGCACAACAAACAAAATTACATACATAAAGGTATAAGTACCAAACAAATAATTATCAACTAGATTTGATATGGGGTGGAAAATATTTTTATCTTTCTGAGGGTTTAAATGGAACGTCAAACAGACACCCGATTCAAAAGTTATGGATTTCTGAAGTTTCCAAAAAAATTCTACTACAGTATTGCTTCGCCCGAGGCTCGCTCGACGACTGGGTGTGTCGCCTGAGGATCACCCGACGAAGAATTGGAGGCCTACACTCCCATACATTTTCCAAGAGAACCCAATTTTTCCACTTCCTTTGTTCGCTCCCTTTCCCGGTGAGGCTTGGGCGAATGCTCTCATCCGACAATGCAAGAAGCTCGCCCGACAAAGCTTATTTGACAGCAACAATGTTGTTACGATTCCTGTAGTGAACAAGTCCCAAATTGCATATAATTTCACATGAGGACAACCCCCAATTCACCATAAATCAGCACTTTATCTTACCACAACAATAATACATCAGTATACATGTTATAAGCATCAATTCACATGAATCTTACACTTTAAATTCATCAATTTCATCATGCCAACAAAATTATCACAAACCACAAAACAGACCTAGACTTCTACCAATGGTGATGAACAGATTACTCATACATAATCATCATTACACAAAACCTTAGAGAGTTGAAACCCCACCCTTACCTTGGATTGACGATTCGTAAGCTCTTCCAATGGATTCTCATTGCCCCAACTTCTCTCAGAGTTTGATCATTCCAATGATACGATTCACTCTCCTACTTTTTCATTAAGTCCTCTTTACCCCTTGGACCCCTAATATGGTATTTAACTCTTATCCCTACTAACTCTACTTAACATTACCCTAATGCCCTTATCATCCCTACACCTCATATTATCCTTATTTAATTATTAAAATAAATCCAAATAATTATAATTATCAAATATATCAATAATTGTAATTATATTATTTAACCCAACAATATCCCATAACATGTCATCAAACCATCGATTAAACCACATAATTCACAATAACACAATTAAATAATAAATATATTATTTGGGGTGTTACACAAAAGATCTGAATAAATATGCACCTGAGACTTCAAAGTTAAAGATTCTGAAAAAGTTAGTTCTTAGGATTCAGCATTCAAAGGTTCAGATAAGATCAGAACCAGAGGTTTAAAAGTTGAAGATTATATGACGTTCAAATCAAAGGTTTTAAAAAAAACATAACCAAAGTCCTATAGACCTAAGATTATGAAGGGTTCAGAAACTAATGTCAAGACTCATCCAAGACAACTTTTATAATCCTAAAGTCTGAATTGAGCTTGGACATTACTAATGGGCAAAAGCATAAAATAAGAAAAGCCTGTTAGAACTAACGATAGAGGAACCATAAGAGTATGGATACCCATATTTCAAATTGTATTTGATGCAGATATGCTGAAAGGAAGAAACAAATCTACAATTCTAATACCAGAATAATAGAAGGCTATTAGATATAAAATAAACAAGGCATACATTCCAAATTCCAACACTGAAAGAGGAAACAAGTGTGGATTTTGGAATAAACCACAATGTACAGATTATGGCTATGGATTCTATTGATTCTTTGATTTCTTCTTCCAGAAGTGCATTATTGGAACTAAGTGATACTCAAAATAAACTAGATGAACAAAAAGAAGTGATCAATAAAAGAAAATATAATACATATTTATCATTTTAAGTACTCAATAGAATATTATGAAGAAGTTAAATCTTGAAAGAATGATTATCTTTGAGCAACTCCTGTAGAATTCATGCTTTCAGATCATTAAAAGAGATTTGCACAAGAAAGATCAAAAGCTCATTCAAGAGGTATGTTTTTTTAATCCTTCAGCTACTAGGCATGGTATATTATACAGTGTTTGTTTGTGTGCAAGACTTCAATCAGATTCTAGAGATGTTCACTTAATAATAATTAAGGGTATCTTTGAGTATATGATAAGTTCAGTTGGCTAAATTCTATAATGTTGACTATGCTTAAAATAGAATTTGAGAGAAAAGTCCACATGTGAAAACTGTCAATTTATTCATGAAACCCAATAATTTTGAACTAAGTGATAGACATGTAACTTGTTACTCTGTCTACAGAAGACTTAAAATTCATCTTTGTTGTTGGATATTGCACACATATACTCTAATTAATATATCAGCAAGATAATTGTCAGTTGTGTGAAAACTAAGTTATTATCACTTGTGGTATATTCCTAAAGAATCCAGTTTAACTCTTTGGAACAAAAATATTCTTCTCTAAGAATTTTGTGCTTGTTTCTGGAATAAGTAATGTTGTCTTTTATCTGTTAGAAGTATTTTTCATTCAGAGTTTGATAATCTAACTCTGATATAAAGTAGCTTCTGAATTATTTCAGACACTAGGACTTGAAATGGATTATTTAATGATAATCACATTTAAATGGAAAAACATATGATGACACCAATTTCTCTATGTCTCTAATAATTATGTGTGTTGCTTAGCTGCTATAAGGCTAAAGACTTTTGGATAATGATGTGAACCTATTTAATATTCTTATGTACTCCCCTCTCTCTCTCTCTCTCTCTCTCTCTCTCTCTCTCTCTCTCACACACACACACACACATATTCTACTGTTTTTTATGTATTGTCTTTTCCAATGTTTTTTAAGTGTTTTTAAAACATTGTCTCTTTTGTACTTCTCAAATGTTTTTGGACTTCTTAAAGAATATCCTTGAGAAAATACAATTGCCTTGCATTTACTCCTAACTAAGTCTTTAAGAACCCACATCTTATCTTGAAAATTAGTCTTTATCTCTTCTCTTTGTTTTCTAAACCTCTTCACTCATCCGGAGATGGCTTCTAAATATGCTTTTGATATTAAAAATTAGTTAGATGCCATTAATGAAAGGTTAGTTGGTTTTGAAGAATTGTGACCCATTGGCTATAATTTTCAAATAGTAGTCTCTCAACAAGGATGGGATGGCTAATTTAGTATGTTCTTTGGATTTACTTACTCAAATTTTGTCAAAGAGTTCGGGGTAAATGCTTTTCTCCAACAACTAAATCTGGAGTCTGACATTCTCTCTAATATATTTGGTGTTCCTATCACCATCGTCATAGCCACTATTGCTAATGCTATAAACTGTGAAAATGATGGGGTTTTGTTGGATATACACTTATGGGAATACTACTTTCTGTTTGACCGCATCTTTGTTGATCCTTCCAAAACCTCTGATGTCTCTAATCTTCATTCCAAAGCAACTGTGTGGCATCAACTTCTAAACACTAACTTCTTGCCAAGGAATGAGGATCTAGATTCTTTAGATATTAATGAAAATGTTCTTCTACTTCTTATCACTTATAACATTCAAATCAGTTTTCGTCAACTCATGATTAACTAATTGAAGAAGACTCACATGTCCTTCCATGAGGGAAAGTCTTTCTTCATTCCTTATGGACGAGATCTTTCTGAACTTTTCACTCAATAATTAGTAGTGTTAACTTCTGAGAATTACTCATCTAAAGTTTGGAGTGAAAAGTTGAAGGCTAAAATCAAGATGGTCTCTTGTAATGGATGTTCTTACGTTTAATTTTTTTATTTTGTATTTGTTTTCTTTTATATTTTTTGTAATGTTGTTTATCTTTCAAATGGAATTTCCTTCTTTGCGCTTTTATATTTGGTTGGCAATTGACAAACATTATCATAATTTATGAATATAATAATATAAGATTTTGGCAATATCTATTAAGACAAAGAAAACTCTTCTTTTCTTAATAAAAAGGAGGCATTACAAAGACTGTTACAAATGTTTCTTAAGAATACTCTTCTTAAAATCCTTCATCTATCTTGGACAATGAATCTACATAAGTCACCCAATCTTCATCTCATTCTCCTTCAGAATCCTCCTTCTTCCTGAGATATTTCATCAACCTCTATGAAGTTTTTTCTATGGGAAAAACTTCAACTGATATACTCCTACAACCAAAAAGGCCAATGTCTTTGAAGCTTCTTTGGAGAAGATTATGTTTACTTTGTGAACACAAATATTCTTTTAAATTTTTGTTCATTTTATCTTACTAATAAAAAGATGTGAGACTTTTGAATTGGACAATTGTGATATAAATAAGAGAATACAAGCTATAGGTAATTCATTTTTAGAAATAATGAAAATAAGTTCTTTTTTCGAATTTCTATTGTTTTTCAAAACAAAACAAAAAACACATTGTGCAATGCAAAATGTGTTTTCTCAATGTTAAATTAATGTAATATGATTAATAATGATTACACAATAGTGAAAGGCAAGCATACAACAAAGAGTATCATTACTCTTTTTTAATAGTAAAATTAAGCTTCTTAAATTACGTTCAAAGTCCTATGAGACATAATATTATTGTTATGCAGATTTTAAATTTTTTGTAAAAGAATTTACTATCTCTAATGTTAGAAAGTCAAAACTATCAAACATAAAAATATACATGATTGTCAAAACATAACTTTTTATTGTTATGCGTGTAAAATTGATTCATATATATTAATTACGATATATATTATAACACTCATTATTATAAATAATATATTTCATGACAAAACTTTCATCTCAGTTAAATAAGAACCGAAGTCAAATATTCTGAAACATATTATTTTTATTTTATTTTAATTAAATATCATCCCTCAATTTTTAAGTTAACGGATGGATAATGTAGCTCGTGGTTTGAGATTCGATTATGGAATTTTTTTTATTAATAACCACGTATTAAAAAATAATTCGCAAATAACCGCGTTTCTGAAAAAATTACGCAAATAACCATGTTTCAGATGACTCCCCAAAGGAGGAGCCATCTGAATTGGCGCATGCACCCATTTTTTAAGGGGAGGCGCCATCTCACTTGGCGCCTATGTGCTTAGGGCATGCCCTAAGCCAAGTGAGATGGCGCCTAGGTGTTATTTTAGGGCAAAATGTGATTTTTTTTTGTCCGGTGCGTTGCGTGTTGGATACAGGATCAACAAAATGGACTTTTTATTATAAAAAAAATAATTACATCCAACTGTATTACATTAAAATAACAGATTAAAAAAAACAGATAAAAAAACAGATAAAAAAATACAGGAAAAAAAATAGATAAATCAGTGATCCCCCGGAACCCGGTAATGTTCCCCGGTTCCGCATCCCCGTCCTCGCCTTTCTCGTGCTGGGTGTCGTCGCGTTTCCTGCTGCGGCAAGGTCGATGGCCCAGCGAAGTCAATGCGGTCCGGATCCATAAAATCAGTCAGATCTCCATATCTAGAAGATCCACTTTGGTACAGTCGGTTACTCATACCCTCAAAGTTTGGTCGTGTTGGCGGTGGGTGGGGTTCCATAGTGGGTCTATAGCATTGGTCGTTTGAGTACGGTGGGTAGAAAGGAAATGGATCTTGGGGTGTTTGGTATTGAGGATGTTGGGTAGTTTGGTGATATTGTGGTTGATGGCAGGTTGGGTCGGTTTGTTCGTAATCTTCCGACATTCCCATATTAGGGCTAAGGTTGGATGTTGAGGGGCCCATATTGGGATATACGGGAGACTGAAATTGTGTGTGGGGTATGTGGGTGTGCTGGTATTGGGATTGATATTGTGGTTGGGTGTGAGGCATATCGGGGTATTGGTAGTGTGGTGGTGATTGTGGTTAGTTGTGTGGCATTTGAGTGTAATTGTGTTGTGGTGGGGACTGTGGTTGGATGTTTGTGGGTCTGTTTCTTCTTGGGGGTTGGTGGGAGGTTGATGGGTTTGGGGTTTGTTGTTGGGGAAACGAGGGTTGTGCCCATTGTGTGCGTGGGTCAACCAAGTACCTTGGATGCGACACGTGTATTTCAGGGTTACTAACCGACCTGTACCAAGACAAATATTGATCCGTGTGTCACATATTACCTTGATTAAGGAAAATCGGGAATTGCAAGACATAGTGGTGACGCCTCTGCCACATCTTACACCATTCAGGAGCGAAGTATTTCTAGTTGGTAAGACCCCACTGGCCGTTGACCCTTTTAAGATGCCATGGGGACAAACAAGTTGGATCACTTGGTATCTCTTGATGCATTCCGAATTGCATCTTCACACGGTCGCTGTGGTGCATCTCCATAATGTTGAACCGAATGATTGCAGTCTTCGCGGTCCAAGTTGCTGCATCCTCCGGGTTTTGATCATGGCCCAAACCCAAATATGGTCTCCATACGAACTGCGATAAAATTTAAATCAGGTTAACGCAAAAGTAATGTATAATTAATTTAAATGAAGAAAAGTTAAAAGCTACGACGTACGTCATCCGGGCCTAAGTGATCCAACAGATTGCGGTATAGTGCGACATTGAATCTTGGATTCTTGCCGTAATCCATACCCCTCACGCAGTACCTAAAGGAAATGAAAAACATTTTATTCTTAGAATATATTTGGGGAAGAGATGAATAGTAATAAATGCTATAACTTGATGACTTACTTTGTTGCGTACGGGAAACCGAAAGTGTTGTTGTTGACGGGGTTTAAGGACTCCATCCTCCACCAACCCCAGGCTTGTAGTAAAAAAGTGCACCCATAAAATGTACATTTTTCCTTGACTACATTTTTGCACAAGGAACTTTATAGGTGGGCTAAAACTGCAGAACTCCAACTATATTTTCTTGTTTTTTCAAAATTTATTAGTAAATGTAAATACATAAAATTTACACTATTTCTCGTACTTTCGGGAAATAAAAAGGTACCAAATAGTATCATAAGATAAGTTCTGGCTTTTACTACCCTGTCATTCTCGGAGGAATTTTCGTTTAATTCCAAACTTGCATAATGACTTTTCAGCTCAGTGAGTAGTATTCTCTGACCTCTCGCACCACCACCTTCTACCATATCCCTGCCCAACAGTTCTTCACACTGAGAGTTGGGTTGTTGAACCGACCCGTTCACGGCCTTACCGTCGACAGGGAGACCTAGTAGCATGTACACATCCTCTAGCGTGATGGTACATTCACCTATTGGTAGGTGAAATGTATGGGTCTCTGGTTTCCACCTTTCCAACATTGCAAGAATGAACCTCGAGTCAATGGTGCAGTTGGAGATCTTTATGACATGTCCAAAACCTGCGTATTCCAGATGTGGTACGATAAATGGGTCGGGAGCCAGGTAGTTGTGAGAACGGATTCTGAATCTTTTTGTGTCCTGAGTTCATAATGTAACATGTGTAAGATTAAGTAAGACGAACAACGCATTATCTGAAGTATGAAAAATGTATAACCAAAATAGAAACTTACAAATGTGGCAATGTTTTCCCTTGTGCCTATGTGAGTATCGCCCATTGTTAGAAGAGCCATTGTTTAAAATGCTTGAGATTATGAAAGACTTAGGAAGAGATAGAGAGTATGAAAGACTTAGAAAGTGTAAGAGATTATGAAATATTTCGTAGCAGAGACTGAGACTTGTGTGGGTGTGAGAGATGTATGATATGGTATGTATTTATAGGCAAATAAATTTCATATAGTGGTTGCTGGTGCTTGCATGCATGCGAAGTGTCACTCTTGCAGGCTAGGTGGCAGCCTAGGGGGTTACATATATGCATGCATGCATGTACAAAAAATGAAAGGTGTCACTCTTGCAGGCTAGGTGGCAGCCTAAGGATGTATCACGATTGGACAGTAAGGGAGGCGCCATTGGACTTGGCGAAAGAGTACAAAAATGAATGGTGTCGCCACCCCAATTGGCGAATAAGAGGTGTCCTTTGTTGCAGGCTAGGCTCAGGCTACGTGACAGCCTTTTGGAATCCTTGCCTGAATGCATGTAAGCACATTGGAGGTGATGGGAGGAGACTTACAACATACAGTATAGATGTAGAGTAGGCGCAGGCTAGGTGGCAGCCTAGGGGGTTACATATTTGCATGCATGTATCACGATTGGACAGTAAGGGAGGCGCCATTGGACTTGGAGAAAGAGTACAAAAATGAATGGTGTCGCCACCCCAATTGGCGAAAAAGAGGTGTCCTTTGTTGCAGGCTAGGCTCAGGCTACGTGACAGCCTTTGGGATTCCTTGCCTGAATGCATGTAAGCACATTGGAGGTGATGGGAGGAGACTTACAACATACAGTATAGGTGCAGAGTAGGCGCAGGCTAGGTGGCAGCCTAGGGGGTTACATATCTGCATGCATGTATCACGATTGGACAGTAAGGGAGGCGCCATTGGACTTGGAGAAAGAGTACAAAAATGAATGGTGTCGCCACCCCAATTGGCGAATAAGAGGTGTCCTTTGTTGCAGGCTAGGTGTTGTACCCCAAAATTTGCCCTCGCATTTTTCCCCAAGAAATATCAGCTTCAAACATTTCCTGACTTTTCAAACTGGCTCAAGAATCGGACAAACGGACTTTTCTTGACAGTCAAGCGGAATTAGGGTTTTTACCGATTTTCAGAGCTCTGAATTGTTTCATACAGTGGGCTTAGGGTTTGGTTGATTTTTGGTTCAATTTTGATCAAGCGAGCGTGATTTGGCATTTAATCGGGAATTAGGGTTTTATGGGCATATTCTCAGAAGAATTTAAATTCCACAGCACTTTGCGGTTTATTTCAAGATTCGGATTAAAATTCGCGTTATCTTGGTTTAATCAGTAAAAGAGACAGTGGTTTGAATTCAGTACGTTTAGATTGGGCCAGTCGTATACAGGATGCAGTGTTGGATTCACAGTGTTTATGCGTTTGATCAGTCTATTTGGATTGACTGCTGCTTTGCTCTGGATGTTGAATAAGACGGGTTTAATTGATCAATGTTGTTTTATTTAAGTTATTCATTATTCTAAAATTGAATGATTGAAATTTATCTTTCAATTGTTTTAATTCTAAGAATTTTAAATAAATAAATAAGCAATAAAGAAAATTAGAACCAATTGGATAATTTGGATTTTTATTGATATTTGAATTATTTGTACAAATTGTTGTTTATAAATTAAATTACAGACAATAATTTACATTTAATTTAAATATTACATAGAATTAAAAAACTATCCTATTTTCTAATATTCTTCGTTCTTCACTCCGCTCCGGTATTCCATTTTTCATCTGCAAAAAGAAACAAGAAAAGTCAGAAAGCATTAAATTGGAAAAGACAGTTAAAACTTGCTCATCATTAGGGGCCACTGACTGGGATCAGTTGACCCTCTCTGCAAATCACGGGATTTCTCCCGGTTCACAGAGAGGGAAGATTTTTTTTATTCATGAATGCAAATGTCAAAATGCATAAGTTACAAATTTCAAGCTGCATAGAAATTCAAAATCCAAAATCCAAACTGAAAAGTTCAATCTCAACTTTCTATCCAAAAGCAAAGGCACTAACTGTCAAAATGCCAAAGATATCAAAGATTTCAAAAGTGCATTTGCTGTCACAAGTACTCAAAAGCTGTCAAGGAAGGATTTTGGAAGGATATCAAAATGCAAAGTCAGAGCAAAGCACAAAAGCTGGATAAAGAGGATGCAGTCAAGAAATGTAGGATGCAAGCAACTAAGATCTTTTCATCATTTCCCATCAGCATAGTAGGCCCCTTCAGAAAAGTACAAGTATAAACATTAAAAAATTCTTAAAATGTACTTTAAGAGAAAGTGAAGAGAGGTTAAGATAAGCAAAATATACACAAGCCAATATAGAAGTGAGGGCAGAAGAGTAAGGTTAGGATAGAAGGGAGAAAAGATACAAAACACCAACCCTGTCTCAATACACAAAAAAGACCCTGTCATAACACAAACCTCACCATAACCTGCATCAGTCTCACAAACCCAAACCATCACACCTAAAAACCCATCCAAGAAACCAGAAAACACAACACAGTTCAGGCAGTTCAGAAGTGAAGAGAGGTTAAGATAAGCAAAATATACACAAGCCAATACAGAAGTGAGGAGAGAAGAGAAATATACAAACTGAACAAGTCAAGAGGCCTCATTACTGTCAAAGCAAGAAACCTGCATCAAGCACTCAACTCTGCCTCAATACAAACTCAGTTTAGTAAGGTGAAGATAGAAGAAAAATATGCAAAACTGAGCAAAGAAGCCTCACTACTGTCAAAGGAAGGAAACCTGCATAAACCATACTGTCCAACATAACACATCTCAGGCCTAAAAACCTGATATGCAAACTTCATACCTGTCTCAAACACATCCAAACCTCAAGAGCCTGTCAAACACCCAACATACTGTCAATAACTAACATAACCCCTCAACCAAAAAACACACAATCTCTCAAACACATCCAAACCTTACAAGTTATCAAACACTTTTCATTACCAACACCCTGTTCAATCACCAAAACACCATACTGTCAAACTATTCCCTCAAGCATGTCAAAACATTCAAACTCGCCCTAGGCCTCAGAAGGGGGGCTTCATCATAGGCAAATCAGAAAAACAGATCCAACAACATACTCAAGCATACTAGATACAAGTCCTCAGAATCCTGGATTCCTCATAGGACGAAGAAGAAAGCAATGTCAACATAGGCAGCAATTCAAGGCGACCTAGGCCCTCAGACCTCTGAGGTCATCATTGGGCAGTACAAACAAATAATACTGCGTTCAAAAAGAAGGAAGCATTCAAAAATCACTCAGAAGCAAATACTCAGGCAACAATAAGCATCAGTGATATAGAAGAAGAGGTAAAGAAGTGAACATTAGGGTTTCTCAGTACACATCATCATCAAAACCTTAATATAGCAAAAGAACGAAAGTACCAGGAAAGCAAGCTCAAAGCTTCATCACTGAACCGCCGCTCCGGCCTCCTCAACGCCTCCACTCTTCTCTCCTCCTCCTCCAAGATCAGGTAGTAAGCATTATTCTTTTTCTTCCTTTCCTTCACCTCATAAATGATTAAAAAAAAACTCAATTTAAAACGAATCCAAAACGCGTATCAGTCATAGAAGAAAAAAGGGAACACTGAAACAAACCTTGAACAACGTATCCACTGAACTGGAGGGAAGAGAGGTCCGTTGGAATAACGCTGGTGGCCGGAGTCGAGTTGTTCGGAAAGCTTGAACGAAGAAGACGAAATTCAAGTGAACGGCGCCGTCCCAAACCCTAACTTTCGTTCTGAACAAAAACGCGTTAACCCTAAATCGTTTGCCTGAACCATGGGCCTGACCTGTTTCACCCCCCTTGAAGCCCATTAAAAATGCTTCTCTTCTCTTTTTTTTTAACAACATTAAATACTAACTCTTTTTTTTTATATATAAACAATACTTACTTCTTTCTTTTATAAAACACTAACCCCTTTTATTTTACAAACAATGTTTACTCTTTTTTTTATTTCTTTGAAAAACACTAATTTAATTAAAATACACCTTTTACCACATAATATAAAAAACTCTTTTTAGATATATCTTGTACATACATTTTTAAAACATTAAATTTGTACATATCATATAAATTAAATTTGAAAAAAACATCTTCTTTTAATTAATACACTTTTTGTACATAACAATAACATTAAACTTTTTATACACAATTAACTTAAAAAACATTTTTAATACATATTGAAATACATTTGTATATATTATCTTTTCTTTTTTCATACATAATTAAATTGAAACTTTTTAATTAACATATACATTTGTACATAATAATTCAATACATTCATTTTTCTAATATTGAAATTCATAAACATTTGGACTAAAATACTTTTTAATTAAAAAACTTGAACATTTAATCAAAACACTTTCTCATTTTCTTTTGTACATAATTAAACATATATAAATCAAAAATACATTTAAAAACGTTTCTCTAGGTCAAAACCCTAATACGCTTCAACTTCACATTTCGCACTTGTACATAATTACACAATTCACATACATATACACTTGTACACCTACACAAATACATTCACATTGCCCTATACACATTTTATCTTATATTTGTATATTTGATATTCATATTGATCGCACATTCGATTTGGTTGTAACTTATTGGATACTATAAGTCTCATCCCCTTGTACACTTGTACCCCCACTCCCGGGCACTATTTTGTAATAGCGTAGATTTTACATTCCGCAATTTACAGCTTTTCAATTATGCCATGGTTAGACCTAGGGTTTGTATGTACATAAAATCAAACGCTAGATAACCTAATACAAGACAAATGCATGTAATCAATACACAATCACACTTGCACCCCCTAGGGTAATCCCACATGTTGCCTTCCAAAATGGGCCATGCTTGCACGTCGAGTATCTCTGGCAAAACAAATCAAATGATCATAAGTCTCAAAGTGTTGCCTAAACAGAATGATCATAGTCCCTTCAAAGCGAATTGCCAAAGACACTTGGCATCATTGCATTCATGGTCCATACGATGACCCGCGCCCGTCCCGAATAAACTTCCTAAACGCAAGATTGTCTACCAATTTCAATGGTAGAACAAAATTGTTAAAAGAGGTTAAAACATGACAAAAACCTTTGAGTACAATAGGGTAGACAAAACTCTTAGTTACTTGAGATCAACTTGCAAAAACACTTGCCTTCTTTTCAAAAACCACGATCCACAACACTTTCAAACAAACTCTCAAAAAACATTTGAAAACATCTTTTCGAAAAGATTCACACTTTTGTAAAACACTCAAACACGAGTCAAATACATTAGTTGCCTAAGACAAGGCATCTTTTTCCAAAACATTTTCAAAAAAGCACCCACACACGCACCATTTTCAAAGCAATCAAAAAACAAGGCAAGTGATCTAAAAAACCAAGTAACTAAGAGCCCATGGATAACCATGGATGAAAAGGGTGCTAATACCTTCCCTTTTCATAATCTACCCCCCGAACCCACGAAACATCTCAAAAGGTTTTTGCTGTGCTTTTTAACCTTTCCTTAGGATAAAATAAAAAGTCGGTGGCGACTCTTGCTAACCGCAACATTTGCGAATACAAACGCAAACACTAGTCAGTTCTCCCACCGTATCACAGAACTGGCGACTCTGCTGGGGAGAATCTGAAAGTGGGGTTACCTTAGGGTTTAGATCACCTTTACTTTCAATTGATTGCTTTGTTTGCTTTACATTTATGGGCTTTGTATCGGAGTTTTATAGATCCTAACCCGGATCTGGGGAAATCCTTTTAGGTAGCAACAAGGCTGTGAGGGAACTGTGCGGGGTATACCGACATGGTTGAAGCAGTCTGCTACGTTGATGTGGCACTTTGGTGTGTACCGGTAACCCTTGAGTTCAGTCAAGGAGAGTACGGGGCCGCCGCGTGGTGTCGTGAAGCATCAACTGACCTTAGAACCTTAATTGACCATCTTGGCCTCTTTAGGGTAGTGAGATAACTGACTTTGGTGCAGTCCGAGGTTGGTTGATACTCGATACTACACTCAATTGAGGGTTGCTTTCCTGGAATATTTCGGTCGCCAGTTCAGTGGCTAAATCGAAACGATGAACAATGAAAGCAATCCAGTGATATTGGGACCTTTAAAACCCGGTTACTCTTGATAGGACAGGTTTTAACCAACAAACTGAAAGAGGGTAGTACCTGAACCTCATGCAAGCCTGAACCTAAGGCCTTGTGTGCTTTGTGTGAATATGTTTGCTTGTATATACACTCACTTGCTTGTGCATGCATGTACATAACATCATGACATCATACCATAGCATTTTAGCATTTTCAATAACCATTTCAAGGATCTCGAGGGTTCTGTTGATGCAGGGTTACGTCGAACCAGACATCTGTCAAGGGGCAAGAGGTCTCTCCTCTAACCAATCCAGTCAAAGTTCAAGTGCAACAACTTGAATCAATGGCTATGACCCACTTGACATGGTGAGCTTGATTCTCGTGGAAAGACATCCACCGATACAAAGTTCTCCAACCAAAAGATCAAGTGCAACAACTTGAATCGGTGGCTATGACCCACTCGACATGGTGAGCTTGATTCTCGTGGAAGGACATCCGCCGGTGCAGAGATCTCCAATCCAAGAGCAGAGTTCAACCTCTAACATTTTCTTGTGTCTACCCCAAGAGATCCGTGAAAGCATGCATCCACATATCATGCATTTCATTTTGACAATCTTTCCTTTTTCAGGTTTCCTTACTCTCCTGCTGTTTATTTCAGCAAGAGATGGCTCTAGAACGGTCTGTCAAAGACATCCAAGACCAGACTGCTCAGCTGCAGGAGATGTTCCTGAACTTGTCTCTGGGGCAAGAAGAGATGAAAGCTCTCCTCACCAAGGACTTGGGGAATTCCAACAATGCCAGGAGTGATCAGATTGCGGAGCTGCAGTTTGATCTGACAACACTGAGGACTCAAATGATGGGACAGTTGGTGGGCCAGATGGCTCTCATCCAAGACCTATCTCAAAGACAAGAGGAACTCAGAGTTCTTGTCCGCCAACTGCTTCCAAACAACCAACTGGGGCAAACATCTGAGGTCAAAGAGCAAGTCACCGCTCAGCCTCCCTCAACTCAAGAAGACAAGGGGAAAGCTCCTCTGCTAGCTTCAGGGTCACAAACCCATCAACAACCTCGCCAGCGTCAAAGGGGTAATCGGCGTAAGCAAGAAAAGTCGGGAAGACAGTTTACGGAGACTGAAATACCGTCATTCTTCATACTGAAGCGCCTGTTGGAGGTCAATTTGCTCACCGTAAAGGACCCTCCTCAGAAGCTCAATATCTCCTCTCCTCGCTTTAATCCCGACGAATTTTGTGTTTACCACTCCTGCAGCCCGGGGCACAGTACCAACGACTGTTGGGCCTTGAAAAACAAGATTCAAGATCTGATCGACATTGGGGTACTGGAATTCATGCCAGACGGCGAGATGAAGATCTTCCGTTAAAGGGTTCTCCGCTTGAAGTGACGAAGCTCGAAGCTGAAAGACTTTTGCTTCTTTTTGAATTTTCAAAGTTGTAATTTCTTTTGCTATCAAACAATTATCTGTTGATGTTAAACTCTGTTTTCATTAATGCATTGCATATGTTTGTCTTGAATTCATCCATTCGTTTCACTACTCTTATGCTTTTCTTTACGATATTTGACTCTTGATAAAAAGCTGCAAGCCTTTAGAGGGAGGATGACGAAACAATACCGTGATCTTATACAGTATGCTTTTGAACAGACCTTGCTGATGATGTACAGGCATTTCTTTCAATTCCCAAACACTGGAGTTATAAGGAAGTTAATCCCTAGTCAACCCCTTCGAGCCAAAGAAGTAGGAGTTTCTTGTTCTAAACAATCAAAACCTTTGATATAAACCTGGGGCAGGGTAGTCTCTCAGTTAATTCAAAAGAAAATGCGCATTGAAGTCGCAAACTCTCAGTTCGTAATACAACGAACGACGTCAAAAAAAAAAGAAAGCGTTCCTTTGGAATCAAAAGACAAGGGTGGTTCCCTATCACATAGACAGTCAATCTCTCAAAAGAGAAAAGCCCACCAAGCCAAAACCTATGAAGGAGGCTTAAGAAAGCTGGGGCATCCCGCTGACAGTAATCCCGAAAACGGTAACAGTCAGGCAAAAGTTAGGGATAACAAATCAAAATCAAAATAGTGAGGTCATTACAAAATCCTCAACAACATGAAAAGTGTTGGAAAATAAAAAGGAGATAATGACTGTATCCCAAATTCAAACTGGTGAACCATCGCCCAAAAGTCGTTCCAAACTCAAAACAGAGTGTGACGCACAATTAACTGAGCTTAGGTTGAAGGACACCACGAAGAGCGGGTGGGTACAAATATACTTTGAGCCTTTATCCTTTGTTTCTTAAACCGTGAACCAGGCCACGTTACAACCCTTCAAAAGTCCTAATTGAAGCATGGGTTAGTTCGAAAGCATACTGTTACAAAAGGTATCCTGACTCCTGTAGGGCTTTGCTCTAAATCTTGTGTTAACTTGTCTTGTGAAAGTTTTCTGCTAAAAACGCATTTTTCAAAACTTCAAGACAAACATAAACTTTGCATTATTCGAATATCACTGTCTGCATTTGACCCTTTTATTTGACAGCGAAGAAATTCATACAGCGAATGTTCGGAGGAACGAAAACTCTCTCAGTAAGTCAAAATCACTTCAAGAGGATAACACTTCCATCAAATCTCCTATCAACAAGGGGCATGACATTTCAAAATTCAGTTAACCTGGGGCAGTCCAGTCAAGGTCCAACAGATCTTTCAAAATTCAGTTAACCTGGGGCAGTCCAGTCAAGATTTCAAGAAATCTCTCAATATGCAGAGTAATCTGATTCAAGACTCCTTCTTCACCACTTGGGGCATTCGAATGTCAAAAGTATCCGACAAATCAACTACAACATCTCCAGATTCGATTCCTGTATCCAGCCAGGGCATATCTGTTGACCACCTTTCCAGACTCGACTCCTGTATCTAGCCAGGGCACGTCTGAAGAGTTCGAAGATTCGACTCCTGTATCCAGCCAGGGCATATCTGTTGACGACTATTTCCAGATTCGACTCCTGTATCTAGCCAGGGCATATCTGTTGATTACACTTCCGGACTCGATTCCTGTATCTAGCCAGGGCATATCTATCAACTATCACCTTTCCAGATTCGACTCCTGTATCCAGCCAGGGCATGTCTGAAGAATTCCAGATCAACACCTGCAACAACCCGGGAAACATCTGTGAACGACCGATTGTAGACCAACACCTGTAATAAGCCAGGATTTTATCTACATCACCACTTCGGGCATTCGAATGTCAAAAGTGTTCAAAACCCGATGCAGTTTTACACAAGCTCATCATCAGGGAGCCCTACACCGGATTCTCTTCAAGACTTCTGAAACAAGTTTACGGATTCTTCCCAACAACGGATGTCAATCTACCAACTGAATCAGACTCTTCTCAACTTCTGAAACAAGTTTACGGATTCTTCCCAACAACGGACGCTAATCTACCGACTTGTTCAGATTCTTCTCAAGACTTCTGAAAACAGTTCATGGATTCATCCCAACAACGGATGTTAATCTATCAACTTGTTCAGATGCAACCTTTGAATTTAGTTTACGGACGCTTCCCAACAACGGATGCGGCTCTATTGCTGATTCAACCTCAAGATTTCTGAAACAGTTTACGGATTCTCCCCAACAACGGACGCTAATCTACCGACTTGTTCAGATTCTTCTCAAGACTTCTGAAAACAGTTCATGGATTCATCCCAACAACGGATGTTAATCTATCAACTTGTTCAGATGCAACCTTTGAATTTAGTTTACGGACGCTTCCCAACAACGGATGCGGCTCTATTGCTGATTCAACCTCAAGATTTCTGAAAACAGTTCACGGGTTCTCCAAGTAAACAGATGTTAACCTATCGCTTGTTCAGATTCTTCTCAAAGCTAACCACCACGGAAGATCGCGCTCGCCAAAATTCTCCCTGTCCCCAGCGGAGTCAGACTTTTAAACCTTCTCCCCACAGGGTTCTGGAAAGGCAAATCTTGAGTTCCCCAGTGAAGTCTCCAGGGTTACCTCCCATCAAGCCAAAGATTCTCAATCTGACCTCCCCAGCATGAGTCTACTAGTTGGAACTCCCCAGTAGAGGTCATCAGGAATTCTCTTCCCCAGCGACAGCCAAGGATTTATTTTCCCCGGCAGCAGTCAAGATGCTTTTATCTTCAGCCATCTCGGATTCATGTATCCTCGGCAAGATTAGCTCATCAGCTTACATGTGCATTCATTACATTCATATCATAAACATCAATGTCATGTATATTGCATCATGCATCATAACATTGCATACAATTAACCCTTTGCCTTTTCAGGAAAGATCAGTCGACAGACACAGATCATCTCCCGAGATTCATCCAGAAATAGTTCAGATGTGACCCAGACACGGCGACATTCTGATACTTATTCCAGATTCATTCAGACGCATCATCAAGAAACCCTACACCGGTTCCCCTTCAAGACTTCTGAAACAGTTTACGGATTTTTCCCTACAACGGATGTCAATCTACCAACTGATTCAGACTCTTCTCAACTTTTGAAAACAGTTTACGGATTCTTCCCTACAACGGATGTCAATCTACCAACTGATTCAGACTCTTCACAATTTTTGAAAATAGTTTACGGACATGTCCCAACAACGGATATTGCTCTATTGCTTATTCAATCCCGGATAGTTTACAGATTCTCCAAGACATGGACGTCAATCTGTTGCTTGTTCAGATCCCTAATTCAGAGATGTCCCAAAACATGGATGCCCTTCTGATAACTTGTCCACTCACCATTGACGTACAGTTCAACATCACCATATGGCATCTATAAGCCCATCCTCCTACCAGCAGTCGCCGAATGGCATCTGTAAGCCCATTCTCAGATGGCATCTCTAAGCCCATCCCCCGACAAAATTCTCTCGCACCAGATGGCATCTTTAAGCCCATCACCAAATGGCATCTTTAAGCCCATTCACCTCCACCGTCACATCGGCGAGCGCAAATTTTCTGGGCACATTAGTGTCCAATCTCCTTTTACCTTCAAGTCGCGAAAGGCAAACTTGCCAATCTAACTCTTCAGGTCAAAGAAGATTGAACAGGGGCAACTGTTGTACCCCAAAATTTGCCCTCGCATTTTTCCCCAAGAAATATCAGCTTCAAACATTTCCTGACTTTTCAAACTGGCTCAAGAATCGGACAAACGGACTTTTCTTGACAGTCAAGCGGAATTAGGGTTTTTATCGATTTTCAGAGCTCTGAATTGTTTCATACAGTGGGCTTAGGGTTTGGTTGATTTTTGGTTCAATTTTGATCAAGCGAGCGTGATTTGGCATTTAATCGGGAATTAGGGTTTTATGGGCATATTCTCAGAAGAATTTAAATTCCACAGCACTTTGCGGTTTATTTCAAGATTCGGATTAAAATTCGCGTTATCTTGGTTTAATCAGTAAAAGAGACAGTGGTTTGAATTCAGTACGTTTTGATTGGGCCAGTCGTATACAGGATGCAGTGTTGGATTCACAGTGTTTATGCGTTTGATCAGTCTATTTGGATTGACTGCTGCTTTGCTCTGGATGTTGAATAAGACGGGTTTAATTGATCAATGTTGTTTTATTTAAGTTATTCATTATTCTAAAATTGAATGATTGAAATTTATCTTTCAATTGTTTTAATTCTAAGAATTTTAAATAAATAAATAAGCAATAAAGAAAATTAGAACCAATTGGATAATTTGGATTTTTATTGATATTTGAATTATTTGTACAAATTGTTGTTTATAAATTAAATTACAGACAATAATTTACATTTAATTTAAATATTACATAGAATGAAAAAACTATCCTATTTTCTAATATTCTTCGTTCTTCACTCCGCTCCGGTATTCCATTTTTCATCTGCAAAAAGAAACAAGAAAAGTCAGAAAGCATTAAATTGGAAAAGACAGTTAAAACTTGCTCATCATTAGGGGCCACTGACTGGGATCAGTTGACCCTCTCTGCAAATCACGGGATTTCTCCCGGTTCACAGAGAGGGAAGATTTTTTTTATTCATGAATGCAAATGTCAAAATGCATAAGTTACAAATTTCAAGCTGCATAGAAATTCAAAGTCCAAAATCCAAACTGAAAAGTTCAATCTCAACTTTCTATCCAAAAGCAAAGGCACTAACTGTCAAAATGCCAAAGATATCAAAGATTTCAAAAGTGCATTTGCTGTCACAAGTACTCAAAAGCTGTCAAGGAAGGATTTTGGAAGGATATCAAAATGCAAAGTCAGAGCAAAGCACAAAAGCTGGATAAAGAGGATGCAGTCAAGAAATGTAGGATGCAAGCAACTAAGATCTTTTCATCATTTCCCATCAGCATAGTAGGCCCCTTCAGAAAAGTACAAGTATAAACATTAAAAAATTCTTAAACTGTACTTTAAGAGAAAGTGAAGAGAGGTTAAGATAAGCAAAATATACACAAGCCAATACAGAAGTGAGGGCAGAAGAGTAAGGTTAGGATAGAAGGGAGAAAAGATACAAAACACCAACCCTGTCTCAATACACAAAAAAGACCCTGTCATAACACAAACCTCACCATAACCTGCATCAGTCTCACAAACCCAAACCATCACACCTAAAAACCCATCCAAGAAACCAGAAAACACAACACAGTTCAGGCAGTTCAGAAGTGAAGAGAGGTTAAGATAAGCAAAATATACACAAGCCAATACAGAAGTGAGGAGAGAAGAGAAATATACAAACTGAACAAGTCAAGAGGCCTCATTACTGTCAAAGCAAGAAACCTGCATCAAGCACTCAACTCTGCCTCAATACAAACTCAGTTCAGTAAGGTGAAGATAGAAGAAAAATATGCAAAACTGAGCAAAGAAGCCTCACTACTGTCAAAGGAAGGAAACCTGCATAAACCATACTGTCCAACATAACACATCTCAGGCCTAAAAACCTGGTATGCAAACTTCATACCTGTCTCAAACACATCCAAACCTCAAGAGCCTGTCAAACACCCAACATACTGTCAATAACTAACATAACCCCTCAACCAAAAAACACACAATCTCTCAAACACATCCAAACCTTACAAGTTATCAAACACTTTTCATTACCAACACCCTGTTCAATCACCAAAACACCATACTGTCAAACTATTCCCTCAAGCATGTCAAAACATTCAAACTCGCCCTAGGCCTCAGAAGGGGGGCTTCATCATAGGCAAATCAGAAAAACGGATCCAACAACATACTCAAGCATACTAGATACAAGTCCTCAAAATCCTGGATTCCTCATAGGACGAAGAAGAAAGCAATGTCAACATAGGCAGCAATTCAAGGCGACCTAGGCCCTCAGACCTCTGAGGTCATCATTGGGCAGTACAAACAAATAATACTGCGTTCAAAAAGAAGGAAGCATTCAAAAATCACTCAGAAGCAAATACTCAGGCAACAATAAGCATCAGTGATATAGAAGAAGAGGTAAAGAAGTGAACATTAGGGTTTCTCAGTACACATCATCATCAAAACCTTAATATAGCAAAAGAACGAAAGTACCAGGAAAGCAAGCTCAAAGCTTCATCACTGAACCGCCGCTCCGGCCTCCTCAACGCCTCCACTCTTCTCTCCTCCTCCTCCAAGATCAGGTAGTAAGCATTATTCTTTTTCTTCCTTTCCTTCACCTCATAAATGATTAAAAAAAAAACTCAATTTAAAACGAATCCAAAACGCGTATCAGTCATAGAAGAAAAAAGGGAACACTGAAACAAACCTTGAACAACGTATCCACTGAACTGGAGGGAAGAGAGGTCCGTTGGAATAACGCTGGTGGCCGGAGTCGAGTTGTTCGGAAAGCTTGAACGAAGAAGACGAAATTCAAGTGAACGGCGCCGTCCCAAACCCTAACTTTCGTTCTGAACAAAAACGCGTTAACCCTAAATCGTTTGCCTGAACCATGGGCCTGACCCGTTTCACCCCCCTTGAAGCCCATTAAAAATGCTTCTCTTCTCTTTTTTTTTAACAACATTAAATACTAACTCTTTTTTTTTATATATAAACAACACTTACTTCTTTCTTTTATAAAACACTAACCCCTTTTATTTTACAAACAATGTTTACTCTTTTTTTTATTTCTTTGAAAAACACTAATTTAATTAAAATACACCTTTTACCACATAATATAAAAAACTCTTTTTAGATATATCTTGTACATACATTTTTAAAACATTAAATTTGTACATATCATATAAATTAAATTTGAAAAAAACATCTTCTTTTAATTAATACACTTTTTGTACATAACAATAACATTAAACTTTTTATACACAATTAACTTAAAAAACATTTTTAATACATATTGAAATACATTTGTATATATTATCTTTTCTTTTTTCATACATAATTAAATTGAAACTTTTTAATTAACATATACATTTGTACATAATAATTCAATACATTCATTTTTCTAATATTGAAATTCATAAACATTTGGACTAAAATACTTTTTAATTAAAAAACTTGAACATTTAATCAAAACACTTTCTCATTTTCTTTTGTACATAATTAAACATATATAAATCAAAAATACATTTAAAAACGTTTCTCTAGGTCAAAACCCTAATACGCTTCAACTTCACATTTCGCACTTGTACATAATTACACAATTCACATACATATACACTTGTACACCTACACAAATACATTCACATTGCCCTATACACATTTTATCTTATATTTGTATATTTGATATTCATATTGATCGCACATTCGATTTGGTTGTAACTTATTGGATACTATAAGTCTCATCCCCTTGTACACTTGTACCCCCACTCCCGGACACTATTTTGTAATAGCGTAGATTTTACATTCCGCAATTTACAGCTTTTCAATTATGCCATGGTTAGACCTAGGGTTTGTATGTACATAAAATCAAACGCTAGATAACCTAATACAAGACAAATGCATGTAATCAATACACAATCACACTTGCACCCCCTAGGGTAATCCCACATGTTGCCTTCCAAAATGGGCCATGCTTGCACGTCGAGTATCTCTGGCAAAACAAATCAAATGATCATAAGTCTCAAAGTGTTGCCTAAACGGAATGATCATAGTCCCTTCAAAGCGAATTGCCAAAGACACTTGGCATCATTGCATTCATGGTCCATACGATGACCCGCGCCCGTCCCGAATAAACTTTCTAAACGCAAGATTGTCTACCAATTTCAATGGTAGAACAAAATTGTTAAAAGAGGTTAAAACATGACAAAAACCTTTGAGTACAATAGGGTAGACAAAACTCTTAGTTACTTGAGATCAACTTGCAAAAACACTTGCCTTCTTTTCAAAAACCACGATCCACAACACTTTCAAACAAACTCTCAAAAAACATTTGAAAACATCTTTTCGAAAAGATTCACACTTTTGTAAAACACTCAAACACGAGTCAAATACATTAGTTGCCTAAGACAAGGCATCTTTTTCCAAAACATTTTCAAAAAAGCACCCACACACGCACCATTTTCAAAGCAATCAAAAAACAAGGCAAGTGATCTAAAAAACCAAGTAACTAAGAGCCCATGGATAACCATGGATGAAAAGGGTGCTAATACCTTCCCTTTTCATAATCTACCCCCCGAACCCACGAAACATCTCAAAAGGTTTTTGCTGTGCTTTTTAACCTTTCCTTAGGATAAAATAAAAAGTCGGTGGCGACTCTTGCTAACCGCAACATTTGCGAATACAAACGCAAACACTAGTCAGTTCTCCCACCGTATCACACTAGGCTCAGGCTACGTGACATCCTTTGAGATTCCTTGCCTGAATGCATGTAAGCACATTGGAGGTGATGGGAGGAGACTTATAACATACAGTATAGGTGCAGAGTAGGCGCAGGCTAGGTGGCAGCCTAGGGGGTTACATATCTGCATGCATGTATCACGATTGGACAGTAAGGGAGGCGCCATTGGACTTGGCGAAAGAGTACAAAAATGAATGGTGTCGCCACCCCAATTGACGAATAAGAGGTGTCCTTTGTTGCAGGCTAGGCTCAGGCTACGTGACAGCCTTTGGGATGCCTTGCATGTAACACTATTGGCAGCCTTGGGGGTTGCATCCTTACTTAATTGAAATTTTTAGTCTTACGTTTATCATAACATTCATTCACTTAATCTGTCAAATCTTCCAACCTTCAAACGTTCTTACTATCAAACCTTCAAACCTTCAAACAATCAAATATATAAACTTTCGAATCACTCATAAAGTTCAAACATTCCAACCTTCAAACCTTCATACAATCAATAAACCTCAAACATTCCAACCTTCGAATCACTCATAAAATTCAAACATTCCAACCTTCAAACCTTAAAACAATTCTACGCAATGGCCTCTGCACCATAATTTATCGTCAAAGCACATTTCAACGGTGAGACATACATTTGTCCCACCGCTGGGTTTTTATTTAGAGACACAGACAACATCTGATTTCTCTTAAACGGGAAAGCCAATTTCTCGTACTTCAAAAAAAGATTGGAGGCCAAACTTGAACGAGGCCCGGTGTCCCAGATATTTTATCAGAATCTAGTTTTCTTTGGAAACAACCAAGTAATTTTTTATAAGGTTGAAGTTCAAGATGACGAGGATCTCCAGAATATGTTTTCCAGCCATGTCTATTCTGGGTACGACTCTATTGAGTTGTACGTTATGCTGCGAGAGCCTCAGGTGACACAAGAGGTTGATCCTTTGGAGAATGAACAAGCTGAGGTAGATGCAGTTGATGATGAAGAAGAAGATAACGAGTTAGAGTTTGATGAAATGGTGAATGATGATTCCGACGATGATGGCATCCCTAGTATTCCTGCAAACAAAATCTACACACCACCTCCGCACATGACAAACTTCAACATGGGCGGAGATGAACCTTCTACTGACTTATTTTTCAATCCGTATATGCAGTCGGATGAAAATTTAAAAGAGAATGACAAGTTTCGTAACAGAGAGGAATGCATCAGGGCCATTAAAAAATTCCACATGCTCAACTCGGTTGATTTTAAGGTGAATCGTGTCAACCCGGAAAGGTATAAGATCAAGTGTGTCCACCCTGACTGTATGTTCAAGCTGACCGCATCATACAGATTAAGGGGTGACTGCTGGGTCATAGGTTCCATGACTACCCACACTTGTGTAAGTTCCACTCAATCACAGGACTACCGAAAACTCAACTATGATCTCATCTGTCAAGATATCCTACCCCTGGTCAGCAACAACCCATCTTTGAAGGTGAAAACAATCATCTCCCACATCACCACGGTTTTTAACTACACTTCGTCTTACCGTAAGGCGTGGTTAGCAAAGACTAAGGCGATTGAAAGGGTGTACGGAAACTGGGAGGAGTCATACCAAGAACTTCCCCGCTACCTGAATGCACTCAAGACGTATTCTCCAGGTAGTGTTTACGTTCTGGAAACAGTGCCAGCATACGCCCAAGATGGTAGTCTACTAAATGGCAACGGAATATTCAGTCGCGTGTTTTGGGCATTTCAACCATGCATCACAGGGTTTGCATCATGCAAACCAATTATACAAATTGATGGGACTTGGTTGTATGGGAAGTACAAAGGCACGCTACTGATGGCAGTTGCACAAGATGGAAACAACAACATTTTCCCCATTGCCTTTGCCCTTGTCGAGGGGGAGACCGGTGGTGCTTGGAGCTTTTTCCTGAAAAATCTGCGGACACACGTGGCTCCTCAACCAGATCTCTGTTTGATCTCAGACAGACATGCCTCCATAGAAAGTGCCTACAATAATCCAGCAAATGGTTGGCATGACCCTCCTTCTACGCATGTCTATTGCGTTAGGCATATCGTCCAGAATTTCTCGAGGGAGATCAAGGACAAAACATTGAGGAAAGCGGTTATGAATGCGGGATATGCATTGACACAACCCACATTCAAATATTACCGCAACGAGATCCGTTTGTCAAATCCGAAAGCCGGTAGGTGGATCGACAATATTCCGGTGGGAAAATGGACTAGGTCATACAATAATGACCAAAGATGGGGGCATATGATAACGAATCTTATTGAATCAATGAATGGGGTATTCAAAGGCATACGAAACCTCCCAATCACTGCCTTGGTAAAATCTACGTATTTTAGGATGGCTGCGTTATTTGCCAAAAGAGGTGAAATGTGGAATGCGGTGTTGTAATCTGGACAACTATGGAGTGAAAGCTGCATGAAATACATTAAGGCTGAAAGTGTTAAAGCCAACACTCATATGGTTATACGGTTTGACCGACACAGCCACAACTTCATTGTGAAAGAGACAATCGACCACAATGAAGGCCTGCCAAGACAAGAATATAGGGTCATGATACCTTCTCAATGGTGCGATTGTGGCAGGTTTCAAGCATTTCGTATGCCTTGCTCTCATGTCATTGCCGCTTGTGCTCATACCCATCAAGACGCACTGCAACTTCTGTCAAACATTTATAAATCTGAAACGTTGCTCAACGTTTACAACAACAACTTTCCTTTGGTAGCAAAACCAGATTATTGGCCTGCATACGACGGCGAAATAGTGTGGTTTAATGACCAAATGCGAAGGAACAAGAAGGGTCGTCCCAAAAGTAAGTGCATCACAACAGAAATGGACGATCTTGACAGGTTGGAAAGAAAGTGTGGTTTATGCCGTCAGGTCGGACACAATCGCAAAAACTGTCTGAATCGGGCGTCTGGCTCGACCACATAAATATTGTAATAAATAAAATATTTTCTTAATTGTGTTGTAAACATTTGGGTTTTCCGTTAACAGATTTTGCTACAATTAATAAAACGCGTACAAGAATAATTAACGATATTCCATCTACGAAATTACAACTGTTAACATAATTTCATCAGACCCGTGTATCATCAACATTACATCGCTGTCTGTTTTGACTTCCTCCAACCACACATTAGGTCTTCCTGTCGCATATGAGGTTGTTGTTCGTTTTCGTTGGATCCTTCGAATTTTTTCCCCCTCCGCAATGTCTCCATCTAGCCATCGCATCAACTCCCGCTTCAGACGCTCCATGGAGTGAATGTGTCAGAATTTCATTTTCATCGCAGGTTTCGTGGCGGAGAAGATAACGTAACCATCTCTGCTAAAAATCATAGGCGACGTCATGACGCAAATAACAGAGTACAAAATAAAAATACAGTGCGAGAAAGTGTGAGAAATTTCAGAGAAACGGACAATTATTTATAAAACAGCATTTTGCCCTAGTTTTGCCCTAGGAGCCAAGTGAGATGGCGCCTCCTCTCACTTTTAAGGAGCATGCGCCATCTCACTTGGCTAAAAGCCAAGGGAGGCGCCAAGTGAGATGGCGCCTAGGGTAAAATTGTAGGTGCATGCGCCATTTCAGATGGCTTCTCCTTTGGGGAGTCATCTGAAACATAGTTATTTGCGTAATTTTTTCCGAAACCCAGTTATTTGCGAAATATTATTTTAATACATAATTATTAATAAAAAAAATTCTCAATTATGAGGTTATACAACTACATGTTTTATTTAAAACTAAGATGACTCATTTATTTTATTAAATTTTTAATTTACAACATAAATCATATATCATCTATGTGTTTTAAGCAATCAACATAAAATTATGTTGTTTGTTATTTTATTTAATTAAAATTTAATTCAGTTGTTATCTTGGTGTTTTCTATTAACCGAAATATAAACTCTAAACAATATTATATTTTAACATTTAAATATTAATTTTCATTCACTTTTACTAACTCCTATAGGGTAAATCATACCTGCTTCAAATAATCAGATTACTTTCTTTCTCACCATTTTCTTTTAATAGGATTTAATATATTCATTGAGGTTGAATTAGAGTTTTGAATTCTTCCTCAAATTTTATTGTGTGCGTGCAATAAGTTGGACTTATTCCTTTTAAATTAATAATACTCCAATCAAGTGCTTCATTATTACCTCTTAGAACTCTAAGAGATTTTCTTCCTCCAAAATAGATAATGAACTAGTAATAATACTTGGTTATAACATCTTCTCTCCCAAGAAGACATATTTTAGTGTTGCAGAAGCTTTTTCAATTTCGAATCATTATAACTTTTGAACAAACTCTTATATTCACTACCACGTAACTCTTCATCTTTTTTGTTGTCCTTTTAATTTGGGTTGCTTGCAACTGAAGCACATGTTCCACTACTTCTTTATCAGATTCTTCTTCAATTGCTTCTATGGAATTAACAATGATTATTTCCATCAATGATGATGATGACTCATTCACAACAACTTTTTGAACAATTTCTTCCTTTACATCAATTCTATAGTTATGAGAATTTTCCTTCTAATGTTTCATGGCTTCAAATACATTAAAAACAACTCGTTCTTTATTGAATATCAAAATCAACCCTTTCACATGTGACTTCGCATATAAGAGAGATAGTAAATTGTGTTTTTGACTTTGAAAATTTTTTAGAATTAATTTCATAGTTTAAAAATATTTTAGAAAAGTTTTAAAAGTGAGAAGCAGAAAATAAAATTCAAACAGTAAATTACAGAAAATTAAAGTTAAGATAAGAGAGAAAATACCTAAAATTATAGAGGTACGTTCGAAAGAAAAAATCGAATTCTCTCTCTCAAGACTTGTTATTGAGGGTGTCCAATAAATTTAAGAGCTCGTAATAGGTTAGACTCTCGAACCACTTCATATAAAAAAAATAAAAATCGAGACAATCGACTATATATATATTTTGATTGCTCGTAAGCCATTTTTTTATAATCAAACAAGACAAGACATGTCATTAGTAAATAAAATTAACAAACAAACAATAATAATAACAAGCATAAAAATCAATCAAGATTTTATTATCGTATTAGGGTTAAGATTTTGAAATTAAATTTTTTTTCACATTAGTGATAAACCCCGGCACGCACCTTACAACAAAAGATGTAACTAAATATAGCTTAATTAGTTTCTATTATATGTAATCTAATGAAGATTAACTAGAATTATTTAAAGAACTGCATTGCATGCATCAAAGAAGAAAAGAAAACAAGAATGAGAAGCTTATCAAAATTAAGAGATGAAATTGCTTGTCTTGAATAGAGAAGGGTAGAAAAGTTTATTTTGATGAAGGTGCTTGGGTTGAATAAACAAGAGTAAATATATAAAACAATATATGACCTTTTTTTTTAGTGTCTTAAATATAAAAATGAAATGTTTGATTATTTGTCAAAAACATATAAAAAGTTAGTATATTGTTTTAAAATTTGAATAAGTATTTACACAAGTGAACACAATTTTCCTAAGGTTCCGTTTGAAAGTAGGGTTTTAGAGAGAAAGGTTTTAAAAAATTATGTCTATATTTTGAAATGCGTATAATTTTTTTTTTTAATTTTAAAAATAATATATTACATTAATATATAAAATCATATAATTTTTTAAAATTTTTAATAATATCAAACACGTTTTAAAATATAAACGCAACTTTCTAAAATATTTTCCTCTAAAATCTTTCAAACATCAATTCTCAAATGGACCCTTAAAAACAATTAGTTGCTATTTTTTTTCACATGTGTAAACAATTCATTACTAGTTCTACGTAAAGTAATTACGAAGGTCATATTTTATATGAAATAAAAATTCCATTTCAACAAGTTCTAATTTTCGTATATCTAGCCACTTCTTAAAATATGTACCACATTTATGACAAACTAGTAAGTTAGAGGTTCCTCGGTCAATGTCATATGTTTTGTATGACTCGTTTATAAAATCTCAAACGGTTTCCCCACATAACTTCTATTAAAATGGGCTAGTCAATATATAGACTAGTCCGTCCGATTCAAAAAATTATAGAATTTAAGCTTTTAAATTATAATCTATATTTTTAAGAGTTTTTTTAATCCAACTCTAAAAAACTCGATATCTATTAAAGTTAATCCACATAGTGTTGGCTGGAGATTTTGATGATATTATTAGAAGCAAAGTAAATTAGACGTTTCGATTGAAATGAAACAAAACGTCATCTTTCGAAATAGTAGAAGCAATGCTTCGAATGGGCATATCAAAGCTTGAAGCTTCGAGTGACAATTATGAGAATATATCCAAAGAAGTCTTGAAATGACAACAAGGTTGTGTCTAAGAAGTGCGTTCGAAGCGAAGAAGTGCCAAAACATTTGAAAATCAAATGCAAGCGGGATGTTCGAAATTTGAAATATATGCGCTGGAGCATTCGAAGACACGTGGAAGCAAGAGAGAGGCATTGCTCTGCATGTTCTGAACGTGGCAGAATCTTATAGCAAGACCGTTATGGTCGAAGTAGTATAAATAGAAGTCTTAGCATTAGGATTTCGTGTGTCATATCTATTGTACAAGAAAACTCAGTAAACATTCAAATTACCACATGGCTAGGGAAACGAATGCAAGAGCAATGTACGTATGATAACACCACATGTTTATGATTTAATGAAAACTCTTTATCAATTCCAGTACTTTCCTTTATCTTTATATCAATACCATTTACAAGTTTTTGCATCTAAAGTCTTTTTATTCGAAATCTTTTCACTGATGCCTTACATTTAAATGCTTTCTTTCCATTTCAAATACTTTACATTTCAGAAACTGTTATACATTTCATGCCTTTATCTTCAAGTTTTTATCCTTCGAACACCTTTTTCACTTAAAGCCATTTTACAGTTTTCTTGCATTAAACGCTTTCTTCACATTTTGAATCTTTTACATTAACTGTTTTTTTTTTACGATTCGAAGCCATTTATTTGTTTTTATGCAGTTTTTACATGTCTTTACAATTGACCTTTATTCATGCAATTTAGTTTCACGCACATTTATTTTGATTACACCTTTAGATCCTTAATAGAGAAATCGAAATAAGTTAAACACCTACACAACATTCTAAATACCAACCATGAATACCAGTTCGATCATGAGAGTTACCCTAATGACCAACACGTCCTAGGATCAATCTAGTCGATCCTGCGAGTTACCAGAGAAATTGAATAACAGTCAGTAAGTTTATTCGATAGTTTGGAGGACTAGCGGTTGTTTACCAGAAATCACTGTAAACAAATTGGCACACCCGGTGGGACCAATCGTTGGACATTACGGAATTTAGAACAGAAATAAAGATTGTTGAGACGTAACCATTATAAAAATGTTGGAACCTAAGAAGTTTGTTGTTTTATGAACCTGAGAAGTGGTAAAATAACCAACAGCAACCAACCCTTATCCAGAAGAAAACGTTTGAACAAGATGTCTAGTTCTGACAATCAACAAGGGGAACAAAATGCCCACATACAATAGGCACTAATGTGTCCGCTTCGATGGGAACGTCTAATGTGATCCCTTCGAATGCACAGTCTGTTGCATCTTCTACCAGTAATATAGCCACTAATGGAGTAAGTGGCATATCAACTAATAGTTCGATCTTAGGAAATACTGGAACCATTGGTTATCCCGGGGGATTTGTTCCACCATCAGGGACACAAACCCATTTCGCCACTCCATTAACTAGACCACCCGGTTTCGATGGTAATAGAACCAGAAATTCCTCTTATGGAATGCCAACATCTTTTATGGCAGGTTTACACAATTCCACATCGAATTCATCACCACAATTAGGGTCTGGGTCTGGGGCGAATCAGTTTATGACAAATAACCAAGGGTCAGTGGGTTATAGCACAATGCCTATTTTAACCACAGAAAACTAGTTGGCTTTTAGGCAATTGATGGATGACAGTAACCATAATATGATAGGGGTATTAGCACAAACTATGCAGGAAATATTTGCTCCAATAGTACAAAATGTGACTGTGACAAACAGAGAAAACGCAGATAACATGAGTCGAATAGCAGATTTCTTTGCTCCCCTAGAGAGGCGTAGGCAGAATCAGGCGGGAGTTCGAGCAAACATACCTATTATGGAACAAGTTGCTAACGACCCAACCTATAGACCACCTAGAGAAGAAGTTAACTTGGGGGCAAGGGCACAAAGGCTAGAAGCCCCAATGATCCCAGGCCCACAAAGAGAAATTATGGAACCAGGGGCAAGGGTCGAAAGGCTGGAAGTCCCAGAGTTTCGAGAAGAACAACCTAGGGGGGTTGTCATGGTGGGTCGAAATCAAGATGCTGATGCAGTCGTTCATAGAATTCGAAACGAACATCTTGGCAGAAAACAATTTAACCACCATGATAGAGAGAGTTATGGCCCAGAATGGCCTCAACACAGGAATTAGAAGGCCAAATTATGCTTCTCCTATATTAGATTGCATAATGCATACTGATTTACCACGGGGATATAAAGTCCCTAAATTTACAAAGTTCGCTGGGGATACCAATGAGTCAACAGTCGAACATATAGCCAGATATTTAACCGAAGCGGGAGATATATCCAATAATGAAGACCTCAGGATCAAATATTTCCCAAGTTCCCTGACTAAAAACGCCTTCACATGGTTCACCACTTTGCCTCCTGGGTCCATTGACACTTGGGCTCTTTTGGAAAGACTATTCCATGAAAAGTTTTACATGGGACAGTCGAAAATAAGCTTGAAGGAATTAGCCAGTGTCAAGAGAAAGTTCACTGAACCCATAGATGATTATCTGAATAGATTTAGGCTTTTGAGATCCAGATATTACACAGTGGTGCCTGAACATGAGTTAGTCGAAATGGCCGCTGGTGGCTTGGATTACTCTATTCGAAAGAAACTAGACACTCAATATTTGAGGGACATGGCTCAGTTAGCCGACAGGGTTCGACAGGTCGAAAGGCTAAAGGCCGAAAAGGCCAGAGTCTTTAAAAATAACAAGAAGGAAAGGATCTCCTATGTTTGAACTGAGGAAGCTGAAGATTATCCTGAATTCGAATTCGAAGAGGTCGAAATCGACCTCGCTGAATTAAAACAGGCACCACCTTACTCCTGCAAATTATTAGTTCCCACGAAAGGGAAAGAGATTGTTGAAAATGAGAGAAGTGACAAATTCCCAAAGAAGGTTTATACCTTCGATGTCACTAAATGTGACGAGATTTTTTATTTACTTGTCAAAGATGGCCAACTCATTGTGCCACCAAATGTCAAAATGCCTCCTTTAGATCAAAGAAAGAAAAGAGGATTTTGCAAATATCATAGTTTCCTAGGCCACAAGACCTCACAGTGTTTTCTTTTCAGGGACCTAATTCAGAATGCAATTAAAGATGGCAGACTGAAGTTTACTGATAAAGCAAAAATGAAAGTGGACGAAGATCCCTTGGACGTCGCAGACACCAACTACTCCGAGCCTGTATGCATTGGAGAGATTAACATGGTGGAAGCTGACCAAAGTGATGCCTCAATAGGAGAGAAAGGTACTGAAAACGAAAGTTGGGTGATAGTCGAAGTCGATAAGGAGGTCACTGAAGACGTCCAGAAGCAACCAGAGACTTCGATTAAAGCAGCACCTTTGGCTGTTGCAAAAGAGATCCAGGCTACTGAAGGCCAGGAAAATCAAAACCAAGAGTTGACACAGGTCACTGAAGGCCTGAGGCTGGAATTGGAGAAAGTCCAGATCACGAAGCCAACTTCCCCTCAGAAAGAAATATGGGACACTTTAGGGGAACCCAGTGGAAAATTTGACTATTTGGTCAAATATTCTGCCCCAGAGAGTTCAAAAGTCCACATTGAAGATATAAAACCCACAGGATGGGGAGATGATGAAGCTAAGGGGGAAGATGTTGAGGTAAACATGGTGGATATGGAGAGGCCTCGCTCTGAGATGGAGGAGGTAGAAAGATACTTAGAAAAAGAGAAGTATAAAATGGAGGATAATCATGCTGGAGATGCTAGTCTCAAGGATTACCTCATGACATGCCACAAGGGAGATACAGGAATGATATTATGCCCTAGGTGCAGCATCCTCTGCAATCAGAGAATCACTGCGAACTTCGAGAGGGTACAGAGGGCTCGAACTGGCAACAATTGGCGCCAAGATAACCAGCTATTCAGGTGTTATCCTAAGGCTGGAGAAAGTTTGCTGGAATTTGTGTTTCGTTGCTACAAAGGGGCAACCAAGTGCTTGATATGCCCAAGGTGTTCTGCTGTGTATGATCAAAGCATGGCCAGAGCCTTCGAAATGATTCCCTTCGCCCCTTGCTGGAACCATCAAGAAACTGTTCAGATGGGCCCACGTTTCGATAGCAAATACAAACAACAAAGGCCTGATAGTCCTCATCCCAAGGCTGCTCGAAGAGTGACGTTCAAACTCTCTGCTGAAGTGCCAACCGACAGATGGCTGCAAGTCAGAAACGACAAAGGCAAAGACAGATGGAGAAACACCGAACGAAATGCACGCCATGCTATGACATACAGGAGGCAATTCAACATAGCAAAAAGGGAGGAGGTAAGATTAGAGAACTACAAAGGAAGGAACCCCATGTCGAGATTCCAGTGGCGAAGGCAACAGAGGATTCGAAAGGCTGAGAGGGAAGCTGTGGC
Organism: Vicia faba; assembly: GCA_948472305.1. NCBI lineage: Eukaryota > Viridiplantae > Streptophyta > Magnoliopsida > Fabales > Fabaceae > Vicia > Vicia faba. The sequence goes on along the minus strand of OX451736.1, from coordinate 1,399,689,954 downwards.
AAATAAAGGGGTAACTTCAACAAAGAACCAAGGTGAATCTAGCACCAACAAACTCACACCAAAAAATCAAACTGAAGACAAACCCCCAGTTAATATGAGGCTTTTCTCTGAAGTACAACTAGATGAACCAAAGGAATACACTCCAGGCCCAGAAGAAGACGAAGATATGATAACGGATAACTTCGAATCGGAGGGGGAGTCTTCGTTCAACCTAAACTGCAACGTGGTATCTGTGCTTCCCTGTGAATTCGGACAGGAAACTGAAATTGACGAATACGAGGAAGAAGATACCATGGACTTGATGAAGCATAGGCTTGTGTGCTACTATGTGATGGACAATGGGGCTGTCGAGGAGAAAAATGTGTTCTTCGAACGTCCAGAACCAGCTATGAAGAACCATCTTAAGCCACTATTTATTCGGGCAAAAGTTGGCGCCCATGGCGTGAATAAGGTTCTAGTGGATGGGGGTGATGTAGTCAATTTGATACCCCACTTCATGCTGAAAAGATTAGAGATACGCGAAGGAGACATCAAGCCCCACAATATGGTTTTATCCAATTATGAAGGGAAAGTGGGCAAAACACTGGGAGTGGTTCAGTTGGACTTGACAATAGGCTCAAGCTGTAGGCCCACCATGTTTATGGTGATCGAAGCCAAGGCCAACTACAACTTATTGCTGGGAAGGGAGTGGATCCATGGCGTAGGGGCAGTTCCTTCGTCAATGCATCAGCGTTTAGTTCTATGGAGAGAAGATGGGATCATGGAAAACATTGAAGCAGACCAGAGTTACTTCATGTCAACAGTCAATTTAGTTGACAAGAGGGATTATGACAAACATCTGGCAAAGATTGCTCCGTGTGTCCCAAATGATGAAATCAACGAAACCAGAAATGCCCACTACTACATGACCCTTCGCCATGATGGCCTATACTGGGATAGAAGAATAATCAGTGAAGAAGAGGGAGTCGAAAGTACTATACAAAGACGGCCAGCAGGCTGGGACTTCGACAACCTTATTCATGACTGAGTCCTCCTTTTTCGAAAGGATTTCGGCCTATATGGCTGAGAACGAATCAAAGGCGGCCTTAGAGGCTGAAATAAATAAATTAGCTGTAAAGATGAACGAAATAAGTGGGGATGGCTCGTAATGCTCACCCTTTAAAGAACTTGAGATGGATCAAAGGTTGGACACCATCTACGATAAAGAACCCTTAGGCTTCGAAAAGGACCCCATAGACTCAGGTGCCAAAATGTTGGCGCAGGATCCACTCGAAGAAGTCAACTTAGGGGATGAAAACACGAAAAGAATAACCTACATAAGTGCAAAACTTAGCCCAGGCCTCAAGCAGGAGGTGATCGAGGTCCTCAAGAAAAATAAAGATTGCTTCACATGGGATTATGACGAAATGCCTGGTTTAAAGAGGGAGTTAGTCGAACACAGACTGCCAATCAAAGATGGCAAGAAGCCCATCAAACAGACTCCCAGAAGATTCGCACCAGCGGTCCTCACAAAGATTAAAGCTGAGATCGAAAGGTTACTGCGTTGCAAATTCATCATAACCACAAGGTACGTCGAATGGTTAGCAAATATAGTACCTGTTATTAAGAAAAATGGTTCTTTAAGAATTTGCATAGATTTTAGGGATTTAAACACTGCAACCCCTAAGGATGAGTACTCCATGCATGTGGCAGAAATGCTAGTAGACTCTGCTGCAGGGTTCGAATACTTGAGTATGTTAGATGGATACTCTGGGTATAATCAGATTTTTATTGCTGAAGAAGATGTTGCCAAGACAGCATTCCGTTGCCCAGAAGCCTTAGGCACCTACGAATGGGTGGTGATGCCTTTTGGTTTAAAGAACGCTGGGGCAACTTATCAAAGGGCAATGAATTCGATTTTTCATGATTTCATTGAAACCTTTATGCAGGTGTACATTGATGATATAGTCATCAAATCTGTATCTGCAGAAACACATTTGCATTATCTGAGCCAATCATTCGAACGAATGAGAAAACATGGCTTAAAGATGAATCCCCTTAAATGTGCATTTTTTGTGCAGGCGGGAGATTTCCTTGGTTTTGTGGTTCACAAGAAAGGGATTGAGATCGACCAGAACAAAACCAAAGCCATAATGGAGACGAAAGCACCTACGTCAAAAAGGGAGCTGCAATCTCTGCTAGGGAAGATTAACTTCCTCAGAAGGTTCATTTCGAATCTGAGTGGAAGAACCCAAGCTTTCTCTCCGTTGCTTCGTCTAAAGCAAGGCCAAGCCTTCGAATGGAACGAAGCCCATCAGGAGGAATTTGACAGGATAAAAAGATACCTCTCTCAGCCTCCTATCTTGTCTCCACCTTCATGGGGGAAGCCCATGAGATTGTACATATCTGCCTCTGAAGTTAGTATAGGTAGTATGTTAGCACAAGAAGATAGCAATGGTATCGAAAGAGCCATATACTATTTAAGTAGAGTATTGAATGATGCAGAGACCAGATATAGCAATTTAGAAAAGCTATGTCTCTGTTTGTATTTCTCTTGTATGAAACTCAAGTATTATATAAAGCCTGTTGATGTTTATGTCTCCTCTCATTTCGATGTCATTAAACACATGCTTTCAAAACCAATAATGCATAGCAGAGTTGGTAAATGGGCTTTAGCCTTAACAGAATATTCTTTGACTTTCATGCCTTTAAAAGCTGTGAAAGGCCAAGTGATTTCTGATTTTATTGTGGACCATTCATTGGTTAAGCAGACTGTCATGAGTTACGTCGAAATGCAACCATGGAAATTGTACTTTGATGGTTCAACCCACAGGAATGGAAGTGGTGTTGGAGTCCTTCTAATTTCTCCTGAAGGAATTCCAACAAAATTCAAGTATAAATTAGATGGCCCTCGTTGCTCGAACAACGAAGCTGAGTATGAAGCGCTCATTGTTGGACTTGAAGCTTTGTTGGAATTGGGGGCAACTAGAGTCGAAATTAAAGGAGACTCAGAATTAGTGGTCAAACAAATAACAAAGGAGTATAAATGCATAAAGGAAAACTTGATGATATACTTCGTCATAGTCAACAGGCTACTTAGGAAATTTGAATACATGGATATTCAACACATACCAAGAATAGAGAACCAAGAAGCAAATGACTTAGCACAGTTGGCTTCGGGTTATAAAGTTTCTGTCAGGAACTTTGAGGATTTAGTTGAATTAAGGGGTAGAGTTATGGCTACTAGATTCACACCATCAGATCTAGAAAGTATGAAATTGGGATATGCTGAGAAACAGGGATTTGAAATATTAGCCATAAACACTTTATCAGATGCAGATTGGCGAAGTCCATTGGTGAGTTATTTAACAAACCCAACTCTGAATGTTGATAGGAAGACAAAATACAGAGCATTATCATATCTCCTCATGGGGAACAAATTGTTCAAAAAGACCCAAGAGGGCGTATTATTGAAGTGCCTAGGAGAAAGTGAGGCATACTTAGCATTGTCAGAAGTCCACAATGGGGCATGTGGGGCACATCAAGCAAGTCATAAAATGAAATGGCTGTTATTTCGATATGGCATGTATTGGCCTAGCATGCTCAAAGATTGTATAGACTTTGCTAAAGGATGTGAGGAATGTCAGAAACATGCAGGGATTCAACATGCCCCTGCAAGTGAGTTGCATTCAATCATCAAACCATGGCCATTTAGAGGATGGGCATTGGATTTAATAGGAGAAATAAATCCTGCTTCGTCTAAAGGACAGAAATATATCTTGGTAGGAATAGATTATTTTACCAAGTGGATCGAAGCTATACCATTAATAGTTGCTGATCAAGAGGCTATTATTGAGTTTATACAGAAACACATTATCTATAGGTTCGGATTGCCAGAGAGCATAACCACAGACCAAGGCTCTGTGTTTACTGGTAGAAAGATGCAAGAATTTGCCCAAGAAATGGGGTTTAGATTACTAACATCAACGCCATATTATGCTCAAGCAAATGGTCAAGTCGAAGCAGCCAATAAAGTGATAATAGGGTTAATCAAGAAACATATTGGTAAAAAGCCAAGGAACTGGCACAAAACTTTGGACCAAATACTATGGGCCTGTAGAACATCTCTTAAGGAAGCTACTAACACTACGCCTTTCCAACTTACATTTGGTCATGATGCAGTGCTGCCAGTAGAAATTCATCTACAATCAGTTCGAATTCAAAGACAAAACAAAATCCCAGCTGCATTATATTAGGAGATGATGATGAATGAATTAGTTGAGTTGGACGAAGTTAGATTACATGCATTGGAAATCTTGATGAGACAAAAAGAAAGAGTGGCCAGGACATATAACAAAAGGGTGAAGAGAAAAGCATTCATTATTAATGACTTAGTCTGGAAAGTCATATTGCCCATGGACAAGAAAAATAAAACATTAGGTAAATGGTCACCTCATTGGGAAGGCCCTTTTCGAATACTAAAGGTATTCTCAAACAATGCATATGAAATCGAAGAATTGACGGATGATAAATGTATCCTAAAGGTTAATGGGAAATATTTAAAGAAATATAAGCCACGCCTGCAGGAGATTTGAATAGTAACAACGTAACCAAAATATTATAAAAATGCCAAAATGGCAATATGGGATGCCAAAATGGCGTTGTTCGAATATTACATATAAAAAACCAAATTGTAATCAAATGGATACTAAAATTTAGAAATAAGAATTATTCTTCAATCTGTTGAAGGTACTTAGAAAAGATTCAAGTCTCTGTTGAGCGAAACGTCTGGCTCCCTCCAAGGTTGCCACTTCTCCCTTGAGTTGTTCTGCAGTTTCCATTTCTGCAAGCCCCTGGTTGAGAAGCTCTTCGAATTGGTTACCAGCGGTATTGGTTTCGTAGGCTATTTGTTGTTCTTTAGCCTCTCTAACCTTCTGTTGAAGTTCCTGAATTTGCCTTTCCCAGAGAAGGATGGACTCAGCTCGAGCCTCATAATCAGTTTTTGCTTGCTTTAGATGCATAGCTTGATCCTCAGCTTCTTGAGAGAGTTTCGAAGCTTGTTCATAAGCAGCATCCATTGCAGTGCGTTTTCTTGAACCTTTCTGGCAGCAGATTCATCTTGGAGAAGGTAACCAGTCACATTGTCCAGCAAAGATTGAAGATCGAACAAGATAGTACTAACTGGCAAGGAGCGGGTAGCATGGTTGACTTTTGTAAGCAACTCCTTCATAGTGTAGCAAGCAGTGCTATCCTGTTTGAGCACTTCGAATATATCCACATTAAGAATTGTTCTCCTGATCCTGTTAAGAAGTACAATTCTTTCATCTGTGGGCAGAGGATGGCTAGTCGAATTTGTGCCAGCCCTAGCAAGTGGAATGTCCCTTTGAGCCAGATTCGCCTTCATGTACCCAATAGGGTCATTTCGTCTCAGGAGAGCAAGCTCCTCGTCAGTCATTCGGGACAAAAACGGTTGAGGGAGTTCCACACGCAGTGGAGTCACGTCCATTTCGACCTCCATGGGTTTGTTGGTTGTGTCACCATCCCCTTCATTCGTTTTGTGCTCATTATCTTCTTCATCGTCATCCAAATCCACCACTTCGATGTCTTCTTTTTCGCTGCTATTTGCATTGGATTCTGTCCCAGCAGTCGAACCATCGTTGGCATCCTCCTCCTCAGACTCTTCTTCGGCAGATTCTTCGTTTCTTTGACCAGAATCAGCTTTCTCTCCTTCAGCGTGAGCATCCTTTGGGTCCTCTTGAAGGGTTTCGAGAGGGGATTTTTAGAGAGAAGTTCTTTGTGAAGCCTCTGCAGATTCATGGAGCGTTCCTTCATTTGTTTCTTTTAGAGGAGGAGAAGTACTCTGATCATCTTGCTGCTCAGAAGCCCCAGCCAGAACCGCCATATTGGAGGAACCTTTGTTCTATACAAGGTTGCTGGAGTCTCCTTGAGGAGAGGAGTTGATCGGAGCAGCAGCTTTTGATGGTGAGGTCGAAGTGGTAAAAGCTGGATTTAAAATATCCTGCAAGGAGCAAAAGAATATTAAAAGCATGCACCAAGGTAATGAATAATTATTTTGTCAAAAGTTTAAAGTTCAATTTACCTGTGGACTCTCGGGAGAGAGGTTGCTAGCTATGCGTTCCAACATTACGTTGGAGGTCGAAGATGGAATTTTGGATTTAGGTGAGGGAGCAGCATCCCTGGAATCGAGTCCAAAGACACTAGTTGGTACGGTAATTTTTGAAATATCCTTCTTCTGCTTCTTCTTCGAAGCAGTTGGTAAGTTTCCTCCAGCCTTGGGGTCTTCCCTAGTGGTGTTTGATTTTTGCTTCTTTGGAGTGGTAGGCGGAAGTTTGTTGGTCTGAAAAGAGTCAAACAAAGAGTTAGATGCAAATCATGAAACATTAGTGAATTCGAAACATCAAGGCTAAGTGATTACCTGTGGAGTTGGAACATTGGTTATTATTGGTGTTGTTGTTGTTGTTGTTGTTGTTGTTGTTGCAGCTATGGTTGTTGTTTCGGATGGAGTTACATTGTCATTGGTTTCGATAGAGGCTTGAGAGGCGCTCCCTTCTTTTGACTTTGAAGCAGCAGTCTTTATCCTGATGGCTGAAAATCGAAACAATTAAGGCAAAAGTTAAAGATATGGAAAATGAAAAACGTTTGGGATTTTTCCCAAGCATTCGCACCTGTGCCTTGATCAGATTTAATCGACATGGCAGAAAGGTCATAGCGAAGATGTCCTGGGAAATCGTGGAGCCAGTGTCGAGCCCATGTCACAATCTCAGATGGCTTTGGTTTCTTTTGAAGATGTTTGAACATTTCTTTGCAAGTGAACCACCAAGGGTATGGAGGAAACCAAGCCAGAGCCAGTTCTGAGGTAGGTAATCTAGGAAATTTAGGTGGATGCATTTCGAATGCCAACCTATACCTATCCTCAGGTGACAACCCTGAAGGAAGTTTTAACTTAGAAACTTTTTGTTTGAATTTTTCCTTCAAGGTCTCAGCCGCTTGATGCACAGTGGATTCCAAGTGTGTGGGATCATAAGTAGTTTCGAAATAATTTTGAAAAGCTTTAATCTCTTTGGCATGAGTGAACATACCTTTCTTGGATGGTACCTGCACATCGAAGGCATCAGTTAGTTTCTGCTGAATAGTAAGAGTATCGAACATATAAGTCTGATAAAACTTTGTCCACCATTCCAGAAACCCCTTTGCTGTAAGGTGAGTAGGTTCGAAAGTTATTAGCTCAAACTGGGCAAAGCCTTGGTATTGTTCTTGCTGTAATTTGGCTTCCCGTACCTTGAAGGTTCGCCCAGAGGTAATGGCACTTTCAGTTTGAAATAAGGGTTCAGGAATTAGTTGGCACAAGCCAAACTGTCTTGAAACGAAATTGGGCTGATAAGCGAAAAGGAAAATCTGATTCTTGGCAGGAGTTATTCTTGAAGAGATTAGTCTGGGTAGCAAAAAGGCTCTCCATACATCTTGAATCTCTTTGCTCTTGACAGCTTCTGAGAGAGCCATGGTGAACCATGAAGGTCCATGAGCCCTTGAAGCAAAAGGCGCCATGGTCTCTTCGAACTTATGCCTCTTGGAGAATATCATGATGTATTTTGAGAATAGGACTTTGAAGTCATCCTTGTCATCATTTGGGGTTAGTCTTCGCAGCCTAGTGCCTTCGATTATTCTATCCGTTATTTCAGGGTCTTGTTCAGCAATGGTGTTGGCAGTTGACAATGAAGGTTCGAACATGGCATTTAGCCATAACTGAAGTAACCAGAAAGGGCCAGCTAGCAGGATATTCTTGGAGGTATGAGATTTTAGACTCGAAACAGCTGACCTTAGGCTTTCATAAAGATCAACTAGTAGCAATTCGCTCAAGCACACTCTTCGATTCTCATGCAAATCTCTAGCTAGAGGAATAAACCTACTGGCTACCTGTAGGGATCTGCTGCAAAAGACATATCTTAACAGCCATAAGGTAAGGAAGGCAATGTGTTCTACATCCGACACACTGTCTCCTTCAGTATGATAGTGGCTGATAAACTTTGAAAAGCTTGCTATTTTGACTTCGAAGTCGATAATACTCGAATGTTCTTCGTTGTCTGGGATATATGTTTCTCCTATTGGTGATAGCCCAGTAATGGTCGCTATGTCAAAAAAGGTAGGGGTAATCATTCCACCAGGGAGATGGAAAGTATTATAAGTACTGTCCCAGAAATATAGGGACGCGAATAACAATGGGTGGCTGTAAGTAAAACCTGGCTTCGACAGCTTAATCAAGTTATAGATACCTAATTCTTCCCATTGCTGGGATTTCTTAGCTTCTACCTTATTGAACCAGTTATGATAAGCAGTGTCGGAGGTGGGGCAAGATTGAAACGGTTTGAAGTTACTCTTTACATAGTCTAATACAAAAGGGTCCTTAGGAGGAACAATTGGATTTTCCATGGTGTTTGAACCAGAAGATTCTATTGCCTTAGGGGCGTCCATTTTATTAAACAGGGGTTTGAAATTATAGCAAACCGGGAAAAAATTTCTGGTGTCTTTTAAAATTTCAAAAATTGTAAGAGGGCCCATTAAAGCTAACCTCTTGCCAGCAGCGGTGGTAGGAATAAGTACCTGGGATGCATAAAGCATTTCTTTCTCTTTTGAGATCATCTGGGGAACAAGAACAGATTGACCTTGGTAAGTGACAACCTTGCTTTCCATTGTAGTTCCTGCGGTCTTTCCTTTCTTTTTGGAAACCTTTTTTAGTTGGGATGAAGTAGAAGAAGACATTGTTGGAAGAATGTTGAAAGCTTAGGGTTTCGGTGAGAAAAGAAGGAGAAAAGATTCAGAATGTGGAAAGAAAAGAAAAGACTAAGTTGATGGGTTTTTATAATGTGGAAGTTTAAGCATCCACTGAGTAATGTTGTGATACGTGGTAATCATGGGTTGGTTTGATGAAGAGGTGGCGTAAAGTTAACATTGGTAATAGGCGTGATTAAAGATAATCATTGTTTTGTAACTGCACCATACTGTAAAATGGTTCAAGGCGGTTAAGGAATCTAAAAAGCGTTATGATTGACGTGACTGGAGTCAAATGCAATAAATGTTACGATGATTCGAAGGTCGCATCAAAATCTTGTGTATATGTTTAAAATAAGTATTTCTCAAAGGAATCGAAATACATATTTTAAAGGGGCATTTTGTTGGCTGAAGATTTTGATGATATTATTAGAAGCAAAGTAAATTGGACGTTTCGATTGAAATGAAACAAAATGTCATGTTTCGAAATAGTAGAAGCAATGCTTCGAATGGGCATATCAAAGCTTGAAGCTTCGAGTGACAATTATGAGAATATATCCAAAGAAGTCTCGAAATGACAACAAGGCTGTGTCTAAGAAGTGCGTTCGAAGCGAAGAAGTGCCAAAACATTTGAAAATCAAATGCAAGCGGGATGTTCGAAATTTGAAATATATGCGCTGGAGCATTCGAAGACACGTGGAAGCAAGAGAGAGGCATTGCTCTGCATGTTCTGAATGTGGCAGAATCTTATAGCAAGACCGTTATGGTCGAAGTAGTATAAATAGAAGTCTTAGCATTAGGATTTCGTGTGTCATATCTATTGTACAAGAAAACTCAGTAAACATTCAAATTACCACATGGCTAGGGAAACGAATGCAAGAGTAATGTACGTATGATAACACCACATGTTTATGATTTAATGAAAACTCTTTATCAATTCCAGTACTTTCCTTTATCTTTATATCAATACCATTTACAAGTTTTTGCATCTAAAGTCTTTTTATTCGAAATCTTTTCACTGATGCCTTACATTTAAATGCTTTCTTTCCATTTCAAATACTTTACATTTCAGAAACTGTTATACATTTCATGCCTTTATCTTCAAGTTTTTATCCTTCGAACACCTTTTTCACTTAAAGTCATTTTACAGTTTTCTTGCATTAAACGCTTTCTTTACATTTCGAATCTTTTACATTAACTGTTTTTTTTTACGATTCGAAGCCATTTATTTGTTTTTATGTAGTTTTTACATGTCTTTACAATTGACCTTTATTCATGCAATTTAGTTTCACACACATTTATTTTGATTACACATTTAGATCCTTAATAGAGAAATCGAAATAAGTTAAACACCTACACAATATTCTAAATACCAACCATGAATACCAGTTCGATCATGAGAGTTACCCTAATGACCAACACGTCCTAGGATCAATCTAGTCGATCCTGCGAGTTACCAGAGAAATTGAATAACTGTCAGTAAGTTTATTCGATAGTTTGGAGGACTAGCGGTTGTTTACCAGAAATCAATGTAAACACATAGACCATAAATAATCTATTAGATCTGCATAATTATAAATTTTAAAAAAATTATATTAATTCTTATATTGTATTATATTAAAATAATATATTGATTTTCTCACATTATTAAATTTTATCTCTATTATATTCAATCTTTCTCATTTAAATATTACACATTAATATAATCAACATTTTTTTATTGTATTCTATTAATTTCTCTTATGTTAAATATTTAAAAATTATTTTCTACAATTTAGGCATGTATTGTGATCTTACCGGATCAGAAATGGAACGTCACAGATGGCTCGGGCAGAAGTTGAATGAGATGGAGGGGTACTTGCAAGACACTCTGATGGCAAAGTAAGAAGCGGAATGAGCAAGCAAGTATGAGTTCTGAGATATGAGTTGAATACCTGACCCTCTCGGAAGAGAGGGTATTTATAGCCCCCAGCGCTGGGCCAAGGTCTCTTTATTGGGCTGATCAAACAGGTCCAACAAAGAGACTGTCGGGTTATACGTGTGTAATGGGGACCCGCACGTAGCCTCTTACCTGAATGACGTCCTCCGCAAGACCGGGAGGATAGGGACGCGATCTTTCCGGGACCATGAAGACTCCGCGAAATCTGGAGAGGTTGGAAGTCAGCCCTACGAGGAAGGTGCTCGGGAGGAGCGCATGCTCGTCGGAGATGGTCTCTACGAGCGCCGACGGGAAGCAGTCTTGGTCGACAAGACATTTGTGGTGGGATGTGCTCGGGGGAAATACCGCTCAGCGCAGCAGGTTGGCATGCTTGTATTGGGCCTCATTGGTAGTTGGACCAAGGGAAGGCCCAGTCCAGAACAGGAGCCCCCTAATTCGTTGCTCCTGGTGAAGGTTATGACTTGATTCAAGTTTTCCCCTTCGTGAGACTCGTTGCGCGACATGGGATTTTTCTACCGTGGACGGAAGACGTCGCCTGGTTCATGATTTGCTTCGTGCAGTGGTCGAAGAGTGTTCGAGGAATACTCGCGAGGAGAGGATGATACGCTAGTCAGACACGTGGCATGGCTCTTGGAAACCACAATGATGGCCTAGGGAGTAGGGGCCATCATTGTCTATGCGAGTAGGTGTCGAGGAGAAAGGCGGCTTGTTATTGCCCGACGCGACGTTTCACATTCCACGTCAGCTTTATAAATAGGGCTTTAGGGCCCATAACTTATTTTCACATTTTCGCGCTCCCATATTTTCTCTGTCGTCAACACCGCGCGTTTTCCCAGTGTCATTGAGACCGCCGCACAGTCCGCCGCGTACTTATCTCAACAATCGTCGCTCCTCATCTTTCCTCCAAGTAAGCGTTCTTTTTCTTTGATATCTTGTGTTGTAGATAGATTTTGATGGTGTTTAGTGGTAGGATTTCGTGTCTGGTGGTTATTCTCGGGGAACTCAAGTGTTTTAGGCGTCTGATTCATGATCATGCCCGTGGCGTTCATACGTTTAGGCATACAGTTTATGATCATGCTCGTGATATTCATGCGTTTAGCTAACAAATTTATGAACTTGGTCGCGAGATTCACCCTTTCATTAATATATAGGCTAGTTTTCCCCGTGGCATTCTTGTATCTGGCTAGAAATGTTATGAACTTGGTCGTGAAATTCATCCTTTGCTCACGATATTCTTACTGTGCCCGCGATATTTATGATTGATATAGATGTCCATCGTTAAGATCGGTATTTGATCGAGGTCCACGTGTTCCCCCTATTTCGTGCGAATAGTCGTCGACTTGGTCTGAGTGTCGCTTACTTCTCCCCGTCTGTGTCGCGAAAAAGCAGATTTGCTGTCGAATTCACTAGTTTCTTGTACTTTGCAGGTAAATGGTCGATACTCCCGAGTCCTCGTAGCACATTGACACCGAGGGAACCAGCATTGCCGAGGAAAGCATTAATTTGGTTGACACCGTCGATGACCCTACTCTGGACTAGGTCGGTGCGGAACCCCGAGGGATAGCTTCGATCTATAGCTATACCGGCAGGCAAGCTTATACTATCGTCGAGTATGGCAGCGGCCAGGAGGGGTTTCAGATAAATTTTAAGATCATGAGGCCGACACAGGACGCCCGCATTTGCTTGGAGTTTACTTATGATGCCTCCCCTATGTAAGAGATCGTATTTAAAGATCTCGGGCTTCGGCTTCCTTTCAACGACTTCCAGATGGGAGTGTTCAATCACTTGAACATGGCTCCCTCCCAGATTCATCCCAACGCGATTGCCTTTATCCGGGCATTTGAACTTACATGTCGTTTCCTAGGGATCGGGGAAACGATTCCCCTGTTCTTTAGGGTTTTTCACCTGCAACGGCAATCCCGATGAGGGAAGCATAGCTGGGTATCCCTTAAGCAGTCGAAAAGACTGTTTAGGATGTACATGGATTTTGTTCGGGATTTCAAGGATAAGTGGTATATTTTGCAACCGTCTACCCAGACAGTCATGGATTCGCTGTTCGAACCGGCTGCCGTGGTGGACGAGGACGGAGAGCCATGTTTGGACTCTGAGGGTAATCCCGAGATGGGGAAAGTCTCAAAGTTTCCCATCCACTGGTGTTCAGGCCATTACGACTGTGGACCTGGATATTACCACACTCCCGCTGGCGGTATGAGCATTGAGGACGAGGAGGCATATGGCGTCCTGAATAAATTTGTCGATAGTTTCTTCCCCTCTCGGTGGTTTACGAGGGAAGGGAACGACATTCTTGATGAGGATGGAGAGTCGATGTTTGAGGCACGTCCGATCAACACCAAGGCGCTCGTCGAGTGTCAGTCTTACAGGCAGGCCGTAGAGCTCTTAGGTTTCTTGCTTACTCTATTTATAGCCTTCTTTTTTTTGTTTCTTCGACGTGGCTAACCCAAGCACATTTTCTTTGCAGGCCACATGGCAGAACGTCGAGAGAGATTGCTGAAGCTGACTCAAAATAAGAAGATCAATAAGAGGTTGGTAAAGCTACAACAAGCTACGCGTATGGGTCCGACCCCCGAGTCGTCCAGGGAAGGATCCAGTGGGTCCTCGGGTTCTCGTGACACCGAGCGCCAATCTGCTTTTCTTAGCAAGAAACGGAGTTAACCAGAAGGTGGAGTCGAGGTGACCGATGGAGGGGTGGGTGCCCAGGCCTTCAGCCTGCCACCATGTTTTGTAGAAAAATACTTCTTTGAGGGGTTTCCCTTAACAGTATCCGACAACGAGGTCGATATCATCAGACGGCTCGACAAGGAAGGTCGGGGGAAGCACCTCGCTGCCAGCATGATCGGGGTAGTGAAGATGGTTGAGATGGCGGTTGTCCTTGCGGGTGAAGGATCAGACTCCTCGGATCAGGTCAACGAGCTGGAGTTGGAGAAGGCGGCTCTCGTGGCCAAAACCCGCAAATTGAAGACTGCTCTTGAATGATCCGAGGAAATGTTTCGGGAGAAGTCCGACGTGCTGTCGGGGGAGAAGGAGAGGGCCGACAGAGCCCTCGAAGACAAAGAATTCCTTCAGCTCGATATGGAGCGGTTGGAGAGTGACAACCAACGGTTGTTGAGAGAGGTCGAAGATCTGAGGACCGTTATACTGCCCACGGAGGGCGAGCTTGAAGGGGTGGCCGACTTACGCATGCGTGCTGATTTCATCGCTCGAATTTAACTTCTGGAGTCAGATTGTGTTGATGCTTTGGCCGAGGGATTTGAGTCTGCTGTGAATCAACTGTCTGTGCTGAACCCGAGGTTGAATACTGAAGGGACTGGGGTTCTGTCTCAGGTTGTTGATGGTCGGATGGTCCCTCCTCCCAAGTCTCCTGATGTCGAAGTTGGTACTCTGGGGAGCGATTAATGTTTTTATTGGTGTGTTTGGGCCTGCGTGTCCACTGTAATTTTAGGGCTTGCGTGCCTGCTATCATTCTTTTAGTTTTGTGGTCGACGTGCCTAAACTGTAATTTTGGACAACATCGGCCCTTGTGGTCGGCATATTATGATTGCTTTGTTTATGATTGTCTACTTGATGAATGCTTTGTTTATGAATGTTTACTTGATGAATGCTTTGTTTATAGTATTATTTGATGAATAACAATATTTGATGTATGTGCCCAACCATTATCGTGGTTGTTATGAATTTTTTACGAAGTTCGTGTTTGTATGGAGATACCCGTTCGACCCTAATATCGGTTCGACGCACTTCGAAATGTGTTAGGGAGCGGAGTAGGGATTCACGGGACCGGCGTATGATCGCGATCGGGATCCTACGTTCGTGGCGTGAACTGCCCATCGCGAGCTGGGTGTTCTGCCATGTTGGGGTACTTTGACAGCAGAGCTCGATCGAGGTGTCCTTGTCGGGCATGTATGTTGTTCGTCAAGGTGAACAACATTATACCTTTGTTGGTTGGTAGGTCAGATTCGTACCTCGACTCGCCTACATGGTCGAGCCTTTCCCTCCGTCGACTAGAGGTGAATATTCGACGATAAAATTCCTCAGCATGTGAGGGACTTTAGCTATAATATTGTTTTATCTTTACAGCGTTCCAGGGTCGAGGTAGTGATTCTCCATTTAATTGTTTGAGGTAATATGCTCCGGTTCCTGTAGATCCCTGGACGCGATAAGGTCCCTCCCAGTTTGCGGCCAACTTTCCTTCGCGGGAAACTTTCTGGTTTCTTCGCAAAACTAGGTTATCGACCTGAAATTCGCGTTTTAGGACTTTGCTGTCGTGGCGTAGGGCTACCTGCTATTTTAGAGTGGCTTTGCACAGGACTGCTCCTGATCGGATTTCCTCAACAAGGTCGAGCTCGTCTCTCAGGGCCTCGTCGTTCATCTCCTCATCGAGGGGCATTTCAGTTCGCCTAGATGGCTCCATGATTTCTACTGGGATGACTGCCTCAGTGTCATAAGTTAGTCGGAATGGTGTCTCGTCGGTGGCGAGTGAGGCGTCATTCAATAAGCCCATAAGACGTGTAATTCTTTGACCCATCCCCTCTTGGCTTCGCCTAACCTGCATTTGAGTCCTCGTAAGATAACCCTATTTGCGACCTCGGCTTGCCCGTTAATCTGGGGGTATTCAACAAAGGTGAAATGTTGTTTGGTGCTGAGTTTGGCAATGAAGCTCTGAAAGCCTTGGTCGGTGAACTGGGTGTCATTGTCCGTGACGAGAGCCTGTGGGATTCCAAACCGAGCGAGCACGTTTCGTTTGTAAAAATGGAGAATGTTATGCGGGGTGATTTTTGCGAGGGCTTCGGCCTCTATCCACTTTGTAAAATAATCTACGGCCACGACGAGGAATTTTTTTAGTATGTCCCTTGTACGAATGGTCCGAGGATGTCCATTCTCCACCAGGCGAATGGCCATGGGGATGATAATGTGTTCATCTCATGCGGCAGGGCGAGGTGCGTGTCGGTGTGCCTTTGACACTTATCATATTTCTTGACATATTTCTTGACGTGGTCTTTGGCGTCTTGCTGCATTGTCTTCCAGTAATACCCCGCTCGCAGTGCTTTCCGTGTTAGGGACTTTCCTTCCATGTGTTGGGCATTAATCCCTTCGTGAATTTCTCGTAGTATCTCGGAGACCACAGATTCTTCGATGCACTTCAAGAGTGGGATGGAAAATCCCCGACGATATAGTTTATGCTCGAGCACCACATAGGAGCATTCTCTTCGTTTGGTCGCGGATGCTTCCCTTTGGTCCAGGGGAAGTTCCCCCTTCATCAGAAAGTTGAATACCAGGGTCATCCAGCATAAATTGTCCCCGATGGCATTTACTTCGGGTAAAGTCGCGGATTTTTCAATGCTCGGGAGAGACAGGGATTCTTGTATGATAGATTTGTTTCCACCTTTCTTCTTCGTGCTTGTGAGTTTTAAAAGTATGTCGGCCCGTGTGTTTTGTTCGCATGGTACGTACGAAATTTCTGCCCGGTCGAACTTTTTCATATATTCCCTGACCAAGTTTAAATATTCGATGAGGCTGTTGTTCTTAGCCCAGTATCCCCCTTGAACTTGAGATGCGGCAAGTTGGGAGTTGGTGAAAAAATTTATTTCGCGGGCGCTTAAATCCTCGGCCAGTCTTAACCCTGCGAGTCGTGCCTCGTATTCTGCCTGATTGTTTGAGGTTGGAAAGGAGAGGGTGAGCGAATGTTCGATCACTACGCCTTCCTCGTTCTCAAGGAGGGTTCCTGCTCTGCTCCCGGTCGAGCTGGAAGCTCCGTCGACAAAGATTGTCCATTTGTGCTCCTTCCCAACGGAGGGGTTATTAGCGGTCATCTCTGCGACGAAGTCGGCCAGAGCCTGGGCTTTCAGGGCCTTCCTGCTCTCGTACTGGACGTCGAATTCTGAAAGTTTCAAGGACCATCTCAGCATTCGGCCCGCCATGTCTGGTCGACCCAAGAGCTGTTTCACAGGCTAATCCATTTGTACGACGATCGTGTGCGCAGGAAAATAGTGTTTGAGCCTTCTCGTTGAATTGACGAGAACCAAAGCCACCTTCTCGATATGTTGGTATCTAACCTCGGGCTGTGACACCCCAAATTTATTCAAGTGTTAAATAATTAGGAATTTAATTATTAAATTAATTAAATGCTTAATTAATAATATTTTGGATTAATTATGAAATTAAAAAGGAAGACCGGGGGGTGTAAGGTTGAATTAGAGGTGTGTGAAGTAAAAAGATCTACTAAATAATAACTAATTTATTACTATTATTTGGCAAATAATAAAAGGAATATAAAAAGAAAGATAAAAAGGAAAAGAAAAAGAATGTTATTTGGAAAAGTCATTATACGTGAAATTGGAGAAGAGAAGAGAAGAGAGGAAAAAGCCAAACGCCGTGAATTCGAAGGATCATCGCGAGGTAAGGGGTGATTTCATTTAGTTAATATGCCTTATAGGTTTTGGAATCAATAGGATTGATTAAGCCTGTTAGGAATCCCAATTTAGGATCGTTAGGTTTATGAAATTCAAACCCCAATCCCATGAATTGTTATGTTTTGATTCAATTTGATATTATGAGGAAATTGTATGATGTTATGGTGTGTTACAATCTCATTGGAATCATACATTATAACTTATTTTGACATTGCTGTGAGTTGGATTCAAATGGGTATGAATTGGATGGGATTGGAGTAGTAAAATGCTGTCAAAAATAGCAGTTTTGGGCTCTACAAATCGTGGGAACCGGTTACTCCTGGGGAGGAACCGGGTTCCCAGTTCAAATTTTCAAAAATTGGGCATTTTTCAACGTAGGAACCGGTTCCTGTATAGGTAGGAACCGGGTTCCCATACATTTTCCAGAAGCGTGATTTTTTGAACTTCGCAGGAACTGGTTCCTGCATATGTAGGAACCGGGTTCTGCTGTAACTTTTTGAAAAATATTAAACTTTGAAAATTCATAACTTTCAAACCGTAAGTCTGTTTTGAGTGCCGTTTTGGACGTTATTTCTTAAATTTAATGCTCTATTTTATAAAATGAAAATATTTCCTAAAACCTGAAATTATTTTGAAAATGAGTCCAATCCCGGAATAAGTGATTATTGGCTAACGCACATGGGTGTGTATGTAGCAGTGAACCTGTGATGGATGGATGCATTAGTATTGTGTGAATGAAAGGCATGTTTATGTTTCTAATGATGGTGTGCATGATCATTGAGATATCATGTTTTTGGTTTTGGTTCAGTTATGATAAATTGATGTATTTCATAGGCTGATTTGATGTTGCATGCTAGTGATGTGCGTGCATATGCATTGTTTTGGTGAAGTTAATTACCATTGTGTGGAATTTGACTTGTATTGCCGTTAACCGATACCCGGGTGATGATGGGTGGTTAAGCTGGATTCGTGTCCGGGTGTTTATGGATGAATCGATGGTTGCTGTATCCGGCTGATGATGGATCAGTGTTGGGTGACTTGGTCACGTGTTGGTACCACATGCATTGTGTCTGCATTTGTGTTTGCATGGAATTGTAACATGTTAGGATGTCTTCCAGTGTTACAATTCTTTGGTTGATTATTGATTTGTGCATAATGACTTGTATGATTGGAACTGCGTGTTGAATTTAAATTTATGCTAAAATGGGTGAAATAATATGCTTGTGATATAATGTTGATTGAGAAGCTTATAATGAATGTTAATTATGAGAAATCTCACCCTTACTTTAACAATTTCAGATTAGAGTTAGCAGCTCAGGAGTTGGTGAGGATGGCTCTAGAGCTATGTTACTTTAAGTTCGTGTGTCAGTGTCGTGCTCTGATAGGTTGTAACACTGGGGAACGTTTAGTTGAGGAATTAGTTATTATTCAATTGTTTCTTTGAATTTCATTGGGAATAATTATGTTTTGGTTTATTCCGTTTTGGTTATGGTATTTTTCCGCTGTGTAAGACATGGTCTTAATTTGATTGAATTATTTGAATAATGACCCTCAGTGTAGCATGACTACTGTTTTATTGGAAGTTTTATTTATTTCATAATTGTGACATCCCTTGTTCCGTGTTAACTCTGATGGAATATGTCTTTAATCATTGATATAATTAATATTATTCAGGGTATTTTAGAAGGGGTGTTACAATAGTGCCCCTGGAGTGCTTTGCTCGTGAAGTAAACGGGTTTTTGTCCGGCCTTAGTATCGCAAGTGAGGGCCGCACTGACGGCTTCGACGGAAACGGACAGGTATAGAAATAAGGTCTCCCCATCGACGGGTCGTGATAGCACGGGCGACTACGAGAGGCTCTGTTTGAGATGGAGAAGGGTCTGTTCGCATTCCTCGGTCCACTCGAAAGCCGCCTCCTTGTGAAGGTGTTTGAAGAAAGGCAGGGCGTGTTGAGCGGATTCTGCAACAAAATGGGATAGTGAGGAGAGCATGTCAATCAAGACTTGTATGTATTTTTTCGACGTGGGTGTAGGGAGGTCAGAGAAAGCTCGTCACTTGTCGGGGTTGGCTTCGATTCCTCATTCTGTTAAGTAGAAGCCAAGGAACTTTCCCGCCTTGACCCCGAACGTGCACTTCTCGGGGTTAAACCTCATTTTGCATTGCGTTGCTTGGGCAAAGACTTCCCTGAGATGAGCAGCATGGTCGGTGTCTACTCGGGACTTGACGATTATGTCGTCCATCTATACCTCGAGCATATCTCCGATTTAGTTGCAGAAGACTTTGTTCATCATCGACTTATACGTTGCTCCTGCGTTTTTCAGACCGAATGGCATTATGTTGTAGTAATAGTTGCCCGAGCTAGTCATGAAAGCGGTGCAGTGTTTGTCTCCTATTGCCATTGGGATTTGGTTGTAGCCCAAATAGGCGTCCATAAATGATAAAATTTTATAGTCGGCCGAGTTGTCGACCAGCATATCAATATTAGTTAAAGGAAATGCATCTTTGGGGCATGCCCGATTAAGATCGGTATAGTCAACGCACATTCGTCATTTTCCATTATTTTTCTTAACAAGTACAACATTTGACAGCCAGGTTGAATACCGGGCTTCAGAAATAAAATTTACCTCTAGGTCTTTTACAGCTTTTTCAGCAGCCTCCGCTTTCTCGTGAGACTGCCTACGCCTACGTTGTACTAATGCCCTAGCCGATGGATCAATGGCGAGTTGATGACAGGCGACCTCAGGGTCAAAACCGAGCATCTCTATAGCACTCCATGCGAACAGATCCGTATTTTCCCTCAAGCAGGCCTTGATCTGCTTTCTTGCCAAGTCGGGGAGTCCAATGCCAATCTCCACTCCTCTGTTTGGGTCTTCACCGAGAGGGACGAGCTCGAAGTCCCCATTCGAAATTGGTCGAAGGGGAACCTGCTCGCCGCTGGAGGGCTCGTCCTAGTCGAAGCGAGTGTCCAACGAGATCGAGTCGACTTTTGGAAGGCCCTCTGTTCTTCTACTCTGACGGGCTCTGACCATTGAGGCTTTGATCGCAGAGTTGCATCTTTCTTGGAGGGTTGTGTCCCAGTGTCGATTGTGATGTGTTCGTTGGACACCGCGTTGAAACACCTTCGAGGAGCTGCTAGATCGCCTTGAATAGTGGCGACCCGTGCCCTCTTGGTGTAAAACTTCATCTTTAAGTGGACGGTGGAGGGCACCGCGGTCAGCTCTGCCAATGTCGACCTCCTGAGGATGTAGTTGTAGAGGGATGGACAGTCGATGACGAGGAAGCGGACCTTGACCTTCCTGGTAGCGGTATCCTCGTCGAATGTGACCATAAGCTCCACGTACCCCTATGGCTTGGAGGTCGAGCCATTAAAGCCCTGCAGGTCTGATCCCACGTATGGTGAAAGGTGAGAGTCATCCAGCTACAGGGTTCTGAACAGCTGGTTGTACATCACGTCGACGAAACTTCCCTCGCCGACTAGGACGCGATGGACGTCAAAGTTGGCCATTCCTGCCCTTATCAGAAGAGGGATGGCTGAATTGGGAGCCCCTCCGGGAAGCTCCTCGAGGTAAAAGGTGATCGGCTCTGATCTGCCTTTCACCCTTTCGAAGGTCACCGTTTCCGAGGGAGCCGCGTCGACCAGTTCGTCCAGCTTTCTCTTTGCTGAATTTATGATCAAATCATTAAACCCTCCACCGTTGATGGCCATGGCGGAGAGGAAGTTTTCCCACTTGCTGAGCGTAGACAGAGGCTCTTGCAGATGTTCGGGGACGTAGAAGTCCTCAGGTCTCGTGACAGAGAACGCGGTTTGGATGGGAACCAACTCGTCAGATGATCGGGTATCCTCTTCTACTTCCCTTGTCTCACAGGCATCTCGACGAGGAGCGTCGCCTCGCCAATATTGCGCGAGTCTTTCCCCCTTATGAGGGTCTCGATGGGGTCCTTATGATGGACGCAGTCTTCGATCAAGTGCCCGTGGCTCCGATGATACTGGCAGTATTTGCTTCGGTCTACCCCGAGTTTAGCAGGAGTGAGGCGAAGACGCTTGACGTCGCCGTCCTTGAAGTTTGTATTTGCGCACTCTACTAAGATGCGTTCACAGGAAGCCGTTAGAAGAGTGTATTCAGTGAACCTCCTCGAGGGACCCCTTTGTTCCCGAGCATCTCGGGGTTTGTCGTCTTTTCTCTTCTCGCCAGTTTGTTGAGGAGTGGAGGTGTCTTGTCGCAGATTACTGGTAGATCCGCAATTTCTGGGATCTCGGGCTATGTTGGTCGCTTCTCTCTCCTCGTAGTCCATATAAGCTCTGGCCTTCTCGAGGAGGGCATCGAATGTCCGGGGTGGTTTGATGCCTACAGCCTTTCTGAATTCAGTGCCCGGGAGGAGTCCCCTCTCGAGCAGGTATCTTTTCATGTGGTCCGTGCAGGGGACCTGGATGGCCTCCCGGTTGAACCGGTCAATAAACTCCCTCAAGGTCTCATAATTTTTTTGGATGATGGCTTCGAGGGCTACTTCGGTCTTCGGGTGTCGTTGCGAAGCAGTGAAAAAATAATGAATTGGTTCTTCAGATTTCTCCAAGAGGTAATTGACCCCGGGGCGAGACCTTTGTACCAGTCCATCGCAGCTTTTCTCAGAGTCGTGGGGAACAACCGGCATTTGATCGGCCCCCCGACGTTGTGATAGTGTAGCGTGGCTTCAAACCCGTCTATATGGTCGACAGGGTCGACGATGCCGTCGTACTCCTTTAGGTGGGGAGGCTTCTCCATGCCCGGGGGGATGGGTGCCTCCATGATAGCTTGTGACAAGGGACTGCGGGGGTCATCCTCGTCACTCTGTTCGAGCGAACGAGACAGAGATCTGACGTAGTGGCGGTCACGGTGGCCGTGATCGTGCGGAGCGGTCCTCGGGCGGTATGACCGTTGGTGGTTTCCCTCGTTCCTGTCTCCAGGGGGTCTTCGTTCTTGAAGCGAGGGGTCGTGATCACGCCTTCCCGCATCAACGAGTTGTCCCCTCTCCAAGGGGGGTCGTCGCCCGAGTGGTCAGGGTGACGGGCTTCGGGAGATGTCCCTGTTATGTCTCCGCGGGGGAGATTGTGGGCGTTCCTCTGTTTGTCGAGGAGCAGGAGATTGAGGTCTCCTGTGTCTTCTTGGGGGCCTCCGATCGTCTTCGAGTGCCCTCAGTCTTTCTCCCTGAACGAAGATTAGATAGTTGGTTTGATTAATTGTCGCGAACAGTGTCCTGATCGTGGCGTCTGCCCCGACGGAGACGGGGACTTCGTGAAACTGGACGTGTTGGTAGTTTTGGGGAGGTGGCTGATCGTCTTCATGTCGGCGAGGCAGAGATGATGACGAAGCAGTTGCTCCGTCTCTGTATTCAAAAGGCTCGGGCATATTGACGTCGGGTGTTGTGTTGTGGCCGGCGGTACCAACGTTATCGAGATCGGCATTGTTATCGATGATATTATTATTAATGTCGATGACACGGACGTTCATGTTGTCAGGAGTCTAGTCAGCCATGACAGTCGGGAATTATTTAGCTTTGGTCTCGAGTGAATAGAAGACGGGGAAGCAAGTTTTCCACAGACGACACCACTGATTTTACCGGATCAAAAATGAATCGTCACAACTGACTCGGACAGAAGTTGAATGAGATGGGAGTACCTGCAAGACACTCTAATGGCAAAGTAAAAAGCGGAATGAGCAAGCAAGTATGAGTTCTGAAATATGAGTTGAATACCTGATCCTCTCGAAAGAGAAGATATTTATAACCCATAGCGCTGGATCAAGGTCTCTTTATTGGGCTGATCAAACAGGCCCAACAAACAGATTGTCAGGTTCTACGTGTGTAGTGGAGACTTGCACGTAGTCTCCTACCTGAATGACGTCCTCCGCAAGACCGGGAGGATAAGGACGCGATCTTTCCGAGACCATGAAGACTCCGCGAAATCCAAAGAGGTTGAAAGTCAGTCCTACGAGAAAGGTGTTCGGGAGGAGCGCGTGCTCGTCGGAGATGATCTCTGCGAGCACCGACGAAAAGCAGTCTTGATCGACAAGACATCTGTGATCAGATGTTCTCAGAAAAAATACCGTTCAGCGCAGCAGGTTGACATACTTGGATTGGACCTCACTGGTAGTTGGACCAAGAGCAGACCCAATCCAGAAGATATTGTATTTAAAAACACATTATATTATTTTATAAAAGATAATATAATATTTAAAAATGTATTATGTTCAAAATAATATAATTTTTTATTTTAATTTTTTTATTAAAAAAACTCATTTAAGGTCGGATAACCCGAAACCCATCTAAAGTCGGATCCGGGTAATAATTTTGAAGTCCATATTACAATAGGACTTTTTGACCCAACCATAAAAAATCCAGATCCATTAGAAACGACCCGTTTAAGACCAAGTAGCCTCTATTTTGACAGCTCTTAACTTAACGCCATCCCCACAACATCACTTAAGATTGCTCACATCTTTAAGGACAAAATAAACACTAGGATATAAAATGTGTCATCCAGAAATATATCACTGAAAACATGTGTGGTCTTAAATGTTTTACAAGGACACAGCAGAGTTTCTGGTCGACTCTTTTGCTCCTTTCAATGTGCTCGAAAATGGCAGAGAACAAAGAACCACACTTTATTTCCAAAACAAATAAATATTGATCTGACTGGCTTTTACACTCTACTATACACACTTTGTCCTTAGTATAAATTACAACCTAGACCGCATTTGCAACCCCAATTGCTTGACCAAAACAATTTTAAAATAAATTAAAAAATTAAATTAAATAAAACCCAAAAGAATTTTTCTTTTTTTTTTTTTCAAAAGCCAAGCTCACAAACAACCTTTGCCCTTTAAATATAATGCCACGCGGCTAACTCAACAAAGACATCCTAAACATTCAAACCACTGAACAAACCACTGAAAAGAGAAGAGAGAAGTGGAAAATCTCTAGTTTCTCTTGATGAAAAGTTTCCCGGGAGCAGTCGCAGTTATGCTAAAAAAATACTGATGCTGTCCCTTTCACTTCCACGTGTTCAGTTCCTTACTGCAAAATAGAGAATCTCCCTGCTTTTAAAACGGGCTACTAGAAATAAAATAGATATGAAATGGTCAAGGAAGAATAATATTAACTTTTAAGATAAAAGTTTCTTCTACCTGAACCTAAACTGCCGGGAGCTGACAGAAGGATAAGTTAAAGAATCAGAATAACTGAATAGCCATTTTGAGTTTGTTTTGCTTCCATTTGGGCAACTTGTAAAAAGCGTCCTTGGACATCCCAAATTTCTCTTTGAACTCGGCAGATGATAGATAAGTCTGCTTGCATCAAGTTCAAACAAATCAACATTAAATGAACAGTAGCCTAATTATAAGCTGCATTTCAAAAGAATGCCCCCGGGAAAAAGAACAAAAATATGAAAAGGAAGTAGATATGATAGCTAAACTATAGTCCACTTTACCTCTCTTTTAGTTACATCGATGTCCGGCACAGGATCTATAGATGTTATTTTAAGGCGTTCATATGGGTAAATCAGGAGACCTTCCTCGTCTTCAGCTTCACCTTCTTTCACATCTTCCTCTATGGTAAGAGATTCCACTCTGCCGCTCACAGAATTCTCCTTATCATTTTTCTCAGGGTTTGATTTAGGGGTGACTGGACTCACTTCACATCGTAACAACCCAGAACAGAAAGCACGTTGCGACAAAGTGAATTATATTATACAAAGCAAAAGTGATTCTTGAAAGAGGGAGGCGAGAGGGAAGGGAGTTGGTGAGCGAAATGTTTACCTTTAACTGCACGGGGTATCATGCTTTCACGTGCAGAAGGTGGTTGTTCAAAACTAGAAGTAAGAGCAGCTATGGCTTTAGATTTTGATGCTAGTATTGCAGAATCTGGTGTCGTAGATTTTGGATACAGCTTTCTAATCACTGGAGGTGGAGTTGAAAGGTTCCTAGCATTGGCGCTCTCGAAAGTAGCTGCTAGTGCATTAAAGGCTGGAGACCTGCCCCTCACACGAACCCGGTCAGGACTAACAGACATGCTACGGGAGGAACGCTGGGATTTATCAGGCACACTACTAGACCTTCCTCCGTGTGAAGTTGTTCGCCGTTTGGGTTTCTGATAAAGTATACAAAGGCATTTCAAACAACAAAACAGATTAAATGCAAATGCAAAGAAAATATATCTAAAGATGAAAAGCAGAGAAAATTAAAAGATGGAATTATATCGGTTCTATATGAAGGATCGTCAGCAAACAATCGCTCATCTATAGATCCAATAGTTATACAAATTTTGTATTCGCTAGAATAACTTCTAGTCAATTGCCACAGATTTTCAAAACTTGGGTCTGACATTGATATCGAAGGTTTGGACAGACAAAATAAGATTAATCAATATTTAATTGTAGAAAAGTATTTATTTCCACGAAATAAATCATTTTCAATCTAAGATTTTCAAGGCCTTCATTACAACACTGTTGCCACACTTAGCCTATTTAAATATGCAAAGGGATCATTTCAATAGTGATTGTAAGAAAATGAAATGCCTTACCGCCACTGGTGCAGTACCCCCATTTTTAACGATTTTAAGCTTCCTTTGAAATGAGTTCCCCAACATCTGCAAGGTTAAAAAGGAATTGTCAATATCAGGATGTTAAAATGTCACATGATTATGCCATTATGTTAAATTGTTAATAAACTTACTGCAGATTTTGCCGACTCCCAATTAAAAAAGCGAGTGAAAAACGGTGGCTCACTCCCTTCCATGACAACATATATTGGAGCCACCCGAGATATTTTTTCCAGCAGAAAGTCGTGCTCAAGAAATTTCTGTTCAATTTACAATAGTGAGTTAACAAATCCACAGCCAAACCTAGAACCTAATAGATGTTAAATTCAAAAGGTAAAAAACATGAAAATGATTATTATAAATCCCATTGTTTTGTAATAACCCAGGGATGTTAGAGGACTCAAATAAGCATTAAATTAACTGAAGATATCAGAGTCTTTGAAAGAGTAGCCACTAAATTATGCTGGTAGCAAAACCAGTTTTACCTCACCAATTGTTAGCGCCTGCATTCTACTCTTGGTGTCAACCTCCTGGCCAACCCAGACAAATATATCCGAGTAACAATCCAAGATGAAAATGTCTTCTGTCATTAAATCATCCTGGGAGAAGTTGTATATCTCTGTTACCTGGGAGAATTGCTCCAGATTAATGCATTGAAACAGAAATGAATCCAAGTATTCACATTGCTAAAAGCAGTGCAGCACACATGACTGAGTAAATTCACCCTAAAAATTTTGTAAAAGTTCCCTTAGTAAACTGAGGTATCCCCAGCTCATTGGTCAGACTTATCTGTCTGCATTTTTCACCGAAAGTAAGTCTTCAAAAGAAGCTATGGTGGACATCACCACCTCTCAGTGAATAATCGTGTATCCACATGTTAGATAATATGTAATCAGGTTATCTTATTTTGATCTTATGTGTTACAAGATTAACCATAAGTTTAATTTTGAATAACATCTGCTGTCAATTTCAGTAATTTTTAAAAAAGAAACTATTGAGTAATCTTATGTAATCACATGCGGAATATCATTATAAATAACTTGATGAACACCTAATACTAGGGGGATGAGGTATGGGATAAGAGGTAGCTGGGAAGGAATTTCCAGGTGGCTTAGGGTTTGGAGCAAAGATAGCCTGCTGCTCTGATGTTTGATCTTATTTATCACATACCACTAGTGCTTAAAATATATTACATCATTTTTTTACTAACAGTATCAGATTGAGCAACCCCGCTGCTGTTTCAATCTTATTTATCACATGTCAATAGTGCTTAAAATATATCACATTGTTAAATCTTTCTTTATGACAAGCAACTTAACATACTACAAATAAAATATTGTTGAAAGCCAAGATACAAGACCTACTTTAACACACCTTCATTATACGGTTGCATTTCCATAAGTTTCAAAATTAAGAATATTGTTACCAGATATGATAGATTAGTGGGTGAACTCACCTTTAAGTTTCCTGCTCGTTGTTCAATTGGGTGGCAGAAGAAAACCATCACAAGAAAGTCAGCTGCATGCCTTCATAGGGGAAGGGGGGTATGTAAATATCCAGGAAACAAGAAAATCATCCCTTACCTTTTGAGAAGTTGCAACAAAATAGGTGAGGATCACTCTCAGCCTCCCTACTAGTCTTTTGACTGGGATATTCTGATTTTCCTCCCAACAAATCCCAAAACTGTTCAGATTCTGTACCTTCCCTTTGTGGTTTTGATTGTAAATTTGGCTGCAGAAATTTGGCAAGCATGTGAAAAATAGATAGATGGAGAAGCCTGACTAAACAAATATAACAATATACTGGATAGCAATCTCTTTGGACATTTGACGGTTTAAAAACTTGAATCGATGTCTTCCTACACATTAATTTTGCATCAATGGATCAACTTATATTATTACTGTTTTCTTCTTGTCATATCAATGTAATTTGCTGGCTGAGTAATAGGGACTGTCAGACATGCCACTGAATAGCATCAAACCTAAAACCCCTATGACAACAGAGGCAATCCTAGTGTGCTTAGCTATGATAAAAAATATAATAACCGTATATTTAACCATTTTAACCATGAAAGTATATAAAACATCACCCACGTCGATCTGCTTGTCCAACACAATCATTTGACCTCAAGACAAAAGCTAACTTCTTGGTATTTGCTTAGACCCATTAAAATAAATTGCTATATCTTAAACACAGATCAAACCTTTATCAAATCCAGCATCCTCTCTACAAGTTCCTGGTCTTCTGCACTTGTATTACTTCCAGACCAAGTAAAGACAGCAGGCCCATTATGAAGTATGTAGCAATAAGAGGAATTCAAGGAAGAAGCAACCTGGTGACCCCCATGAAAATAAAAATCGATTACATAAACAGTCTGTAAATTCAGAAAGGTGTTGCCCAATACAACACAAGTGGATAGACAAATGATCACTACAAAAAGGAATTGGGGCATACAGGTTCAACTTGTATAGCTTGCATATTATCTGGTCCAGAGCCCTGGATGCGGAATAGTGCAACACCATCCTCACTGTATGTCTCATCTGGAATTTCCTTTTCTGCAATGTAAGTCTTGTATGCATCACCAAGCCCACCCTGATTAAAATGAATAGGAAAAAGTTACATGGCCAGTAATAGATGGGGTGTGAGCTTCCACAATATTAGGACCATACAAACCTTAAAAACAATGAAGGTTTGTAGGATAGAATGAAATTGAATTGGTTCATTGCCTTCGTATATACGAGCCTGCAGTCAATTAAAAATGCATATTACTATCAGTAAAGAGATAAGAAATAAGCATAAATAATATTTAAACAGAAGGCCAAAGACACAATTTCCTGAAATATACCTGGGAAGCCAGAAACTTCATTGATTCAACCATTTTACTAGCCAGTGAATTAGCTGAAGCTCTTTCTTCCTATTTTCAATTGAAATCTTGTGAGCAATACAGGCAATAGATTAACAGTGCTCCGAACACAAATTTATGAGAAGACTGAAATATAATCTGCCATGCATTTATTTGACACTTTCTGGCCTCAGAGAAGTTACTAGTGCCGAGTATAGTGCAATATATAAGCATACAATTGGCTAACGTTAAAAATATCTCTAATTTTTTATACATTTGGGATTATTTTTTAATAGGTCACAGTCAACACCAACTCTCGCAAAATTTTAAGTTTACATCTCTAATGGAATGGTTCCTAGAGTTTAAAAACTATTTTGATAGGACTCCTGAGTCCAGTATATCGATATGTCCTTATGATGACTCAATCTGGAAAAAAAAATTGACTAAATAATAAGGACCCAATCATAGTTTTCAAACTATATGAACCTATTTATGAATTCACAACCAAAACTTAAAAGGACTAACAGTTTACTACAACTACTAATATTTTCAGCTACAGCTGAACATTTTGCTTTCAGATTATTTATTTTAATATTCAAGACACATCTGACTAGAAGTAAAATTGAACTCAAAATCTTTCACCTCAACACTGCTCTTTCCTATCCACGTTCCAATAAGACAATCGTCCTTATCTTCTCCAGGATATAAATATTGAAAGATGAAGCAATCTCCACTATAAAATTTTGACTGATCAGAAGCTGGGAGAAGAATCTTTTCCTGACCGTTCACGCGCCAAACCTGTATATAGTTAGAGTAAGACTGCTGTTAACTACATAAATAAAAGAGAAAGGTCGAGATTGAACAACCCAATACCACAACAACTCCACCCAAATAAAGACTATCTTCTGAATTATCAAGGAATACTAGTTATCAAGTTTTTTTTTATCTTGTGCTAAAATTCAAATTTTATGTTTAGAAGATTGGAATTGACAAGGATCAAACTCTAGTCGTCAACTTTATGATAGAAAACACCTAAGATGTACTACAAGACTACGTATTCTGCTTCTCACTCAGGTCGCCGTCATCAGGATGGGAGATAGCAGGAGATCAAAAAGGGTTCTAAATGATTTTCTAATCAGAAGAAATCAATTAAGCGGGATATAAAACCAATAAGAAAAATGACAAAAGTGAAACCGAATTGCATCAAGAAATATTGGTCTTGATAGATGAATTGCAACTAGCGGAATACCTGCAAATGTCCAGTGCAATCAATGTGAGGTTGAGGTTCTTCTTTTACTGCATCAGCCTTCAACAGACCCTTGACATTTACTCCTTGACGTTTCAGAAGTGCTACAAAATACAAAGTTGCGAATAAGAGAAAAAATTTAGTTGACATAATGGCTATACAAAAATGTAATGTTCAAAAATCTATTCATGTTATGATAAAAGCCACAATATCAATCACTTGCCTGCTACCTTGCCACGTCCGTCTTCAGATACAGTTACATCAGGGGTCTGAGGCCAAGAATCAAACTTGGACTTAAACAACACTGTTTCAAATCCTTCAATTACTCGAATTATTTGGGGTTTAAGTTGATCTATGCCACTTACTAACTCCTGTTATTTGGTCCACAGCAAATTACCAGTAGTTAGAACATGAAGTATAAATAAAACTTTTTTGAAAAGGTATTGGAAAGCTAATTTAAACTTAAAGCCAAATGCTAAAGGATGCAAGGGAAAGTAGGTATTACATCAGCAACTCCACTTGCACTTTTTCTGTCATCAAGAGAGGTGTTTCTTCCCATCCAGACAAACATTTCCAACCCACAATCCAGAATATAACATTTATTTGTGTCTAGAAACTCCCTTTTGAAAGAATCAGCCTCAACGTGTTCGGCTTGTCCCTTTTCAACACTGCAAAAACGATAGTTTATGATAAGTAAGCATTACAAAATCCAACACTTTAATACAACAAACGAATTTCATCAACTATTGTCAAAATAATTGATTTGCTTTGGAAATTTACAGTATTATACACTAATAAAACTTTAGGCTAAAAGGATAATTAATTTGTAACAGTTTCACATATATAAACATCATAAGTTTGGAGGCTAGAGGGGAATAAAACAATGGTAAATTATAGTTTACACCCTTAAACTATTGACACTGTACGGATAAATATTACAACAACCACCAAACGAATTTCATCAACTATTGTCAAAATAATTGATTTGCTTTGGAAATTTACAGTATTAAACACTAATAAAACTTTAGGCTAAAAGGATAATTAATTTGTAACAGTTTCACATATATAAACATCATAAGTTTGGAGGCTAGAGGGGAATAAAACAATGGTAAATTATAGTTTACACCCTTAAACTATTGACACTGTACGGATAAATATTACAACAACTACCAAGCATTATCCCTCTAAATGTGGTCGGCTACATGGATCAAATTACGTCATAATTTTCTATCAAAGATCATGTTTCTATCTAATTTGTTAATCTCAAGATCTTTCTTACGAGTTACGCTTATAGTTATTGTTGGAAATAGAAAAAATACATCGTATGTTTCCCATAAAATGAGCATTTAAGTCTTAGGTTCATGTATATTTAGATTCATACATTTAAGGAGTTGGACTATTATTTATTTCTCCTTGTAAACATAATATGTAATTATTATATAGTGTGTATAAATATCATGGTTTCACTCAAGCACATTCAGAAAATTTCTTATTCCTATTTTTCACATGGTTTCAGAGCTCCTAATCTAGAGGACTCTACTTCCGCTAATCATTATTTAGAAATCTGACTAGCATTTTATGCTGTCAGGACACTTAAATCTTGATTGGGCAACACTTGCTGTCAAGTTTTTTTTTCCAATTAAACGCTATCTATACTTTTCCAGCAGTTATCCGTACAGTTCCGTATAATTTCCTGCAGCCGTCGGTACCGCTCTGCACATTTTTCAGCCACTGTCTGCACAGTTCCAGCCGCTATTTCAGCCGCTTCCTGCACAGTACCAGCCGCTATCCCTATATTTTCAGGATTGATTTCTTCATCGAATTTTGTTATCTTTGATATCTTATGCATAAATATTTGGTTGTTGCTTATATTTCCTTCATGACCAATAGTATGGAAAAGTCACCAGGTAATTGCAGTGTTGCGTATTTTGGTAAGTTTTCATTCTCATTTGATTTTCATGTCTCAGAAACACCTTCTTGTTTATTTTGGATATTAGATTCAGGAGCCACAGACCACATGACACCCTCTTCGAAACAATTCTCCACATATTCCCCTTGTCCTAGTAATAAAAAGATTTCTACTGCAGATGATACTCTTGTAACTGTAGCGGGCATTGGAGATATCCAAATAAATCATTCTATAGCCCTGAAAAGGGTCCTCCATGTTCCAAAACTATCCATGAACCTTGTCTCCATACAAAAACTTACAAACGATTTATCATGTAGTGTGACTTTTCATAATGATTGTTGTATATTTCAGGATAAAGAGTCAGGAAAGACGATTGGACATGCTAGAGAAAGGAATGGCCTTTACTATCTTGAAAAACCAGATCAGTGTACAAAAGTCCACTTGTCCCACTCATTTATGTCAGAGTCAGTACTCTCTAAAAAGAAAAAAAATCTTTCTTTTTCATTGTCGATTAGGTCATCCTTCTTTTGGAGTCATTAAAGTATTGTTTCCATCTTTATCCAATAAGATAGATATTGAAAGTCTTCATTGTGATGTGTGCGAGTTTGCTAAACATGAGCGTTTATGTTTTCCATTAAACAACAAAAGAAGTATTTCCCCCTTCTATCTTATTCATTCAGATGTTTGGGATCCCTCTACCAATCCAAATGTAACAGGTGCTAGGTGGTTTGTTACTTTTATAGACGATTGTACCCGGGTTACTTGGGTGTTTTTACTCCAAAACAAGTATGATGTCGGTATTGTTTTCCCAAAAATTTTCTACATGATTAAAAATCAATTTGGAGTAAACATCAAAAGGCTTAGGTCTGATAATGGAAAAGAGTACTTCAATCATGTTCTTACTTCTTTTTGTCAAAAAGAGGGAATTGTCCATGAGTCTTCTTGTGTTAAAACACCACAACAAAATACAATCGTAGAAAGAAAAAATGGGCATCTATTAAACCAAACCCGAGCACTGTTGTTTCATCAAAATGTTCCAAAATATTTATGGGGGGAGGATGTTCTCACTAGCACATATCTTATTAATCGATTTCCCTCTAGAGTATTAGGGTTCAAGAGTCCTGTGGATATTCTTTCCTCCTTCTATCCAAATTTGCCAGTATGTAGTAATCTTAAACCTAGAATCTTTGGGTGTGTCTCATTTGTCCATGTGCATAGTCAAGATAGAAAAAAACTCAATCCTCCCTAAGATGTGTTTTTGTCGGGTATTCCTCTACTCAAAAGGAATACAAGTGTTTCCATCCTCCATCTAAAAAGTTTTTTGTGTCGCGGGATGTTACCTTTCACAAGGAGGAACCGTACTTCACTCAACCTTATCTTCAGGGAGAGAATTTTAAGAAAGATAAGCTTGAAAGTCTCGATCTTTCTGGTCTTGAGTCAAATACACTCAATCTGTCTAGTATTAAGTCAAATACATTTGGTCATGACTCAAATACACTCAATCTCTCTGGTCTCGAGTCAAATCCACCGAATTTTTCCCGTTTTGAGTCAAATAGACCCAATCTTTCTGGTTTGAGTTAAACACACTTGTACCAGACCCATCTGAGGTTGAAGAACTAGGAGTTGAGTCAAATCAATCAAATACACCAGTAGCTGAACTTGGACCTGAAGTGGATGTAAGATATGGAAAGAATTTGGTTTACATGAGAAAGTCAAAGGCCATTCCTGAATCGACACAAGTTCAAGAGTCTGATTCGACTACTTCAAATGAGATAAGTAATTCTTCTGAATTACAAGATAAAATGATGACCCAAACCTAGAACTTCCAATTGCTATTAGAAAAGGTACCAGAAAATGCACCAAACAGTCTTTATCCCCTTTCAAACTATCTTTCTTTTCAAAAATTCTCACCTACCCGTAGAGAGCCTTCCTTACAAACCTAAGCGCTACTTCCATACTATAGAAATATGTTTGTATATTTTATATTTGGTTGATAATACATAAGATGTATATATAGTACATAGGCGGAGATGGATGAGCTAATTTAGCCTAGAAATTAAGGGAATAATTATTCTTATAAATACTAAGATTAAATGTGATAAAAACAAAACAGACAGCTAATTAATTTACATAAAACTGCAGTTATGATATATACAAAACAGAATTTGCACAACAGATTTTATACTAATCTTCAACACTCCCTGTCAATTTAGGTGGTAGATATCTATCATATCCAGATTGAATCTGATATTCTCATATATGATCTTTGGAAGAGCTTTGGTAAGAATGTTTGTTGTCCGCTGATGTGATGGAACATGAACAATTCTTATAATTTCATGATTGATTTTCTCCTTTATGAAATGTCTATCAATTTCCATGTGCTTTGTTCTATCATGATGGATTGGATTTTTCGCAATGCTTATAGCAGCCTTGTTGTCACATAATATCCTCATTGTGTAGTCAGTGAGAATTCTAATTTCATCATCCGCTTTAGCCAAATTCCTTCACAAATACCTTGTGCCATAGCTCTGAATTCAGCTTCTGCACTACTCCTAGCCACCACATATTACTTCTTGCTTCTCCAAGTTACCATGTTACCCCATACAAATGTACAATAACCTATAGTGGATTTTCTGTCAGATAAACACCCTGTCAGTGGGAATTCTAATTTCATCATCCGCTTTAGCCAAATTCCTTCACAAATACCTTGTACCATAGCTCTGAATTCAGCTTCTGCACTACTCCTAGCCACCATAGATTGCTTCTTGCTTCTCCAAGTTACCATGTTACCCCATACAAATGTACAATAACCTGTAGTGGATTTTCTGTCAGATAAACACCCTGTCCAATCAGAATCAGTATAAACTTCAATGTCTTTGTTTGAGTTCTTCTGAAAATAAAGTCCTCGACCTGGTGTACCTTTAAGGTATTGAAGAATTCTACTAATTGTAATCATGTTAGTCTCAGTTGGGTTTGACATGTACCGACTAGCCATACTTAGTCGCAAACCAATGTCTGGCCTGGTTATGAGTAAGATATATTAATTTCCCAACTAGACTTTGATATCTCTCTTTATCCGCTGGTGCACTCTCCTCTTCACTTCTTTTTACTGGTTCCATGGGAGTGTTCGCATCTTTACATCCAAGCATCCCGGTTTCTTGAAGTAAGTCTAGAGTATACTTACTTTGAGAAACACAAATTTCAAATTCCTTGGCTAGTAAACGCTTTAATTGTGTTATTTTATAATAACCATCCCCTGTAATAACAATGTCATCAACATAGACAATAAATAGAACTATCTTACCATCCACTGAGTGCTTGAAAAACATAATATGATTTGTTTGGCATTGAACAAAACCATCTTGCTTGACAACTTTGGTCAATCTGTCAAACCATGCCCTTGGTGATTGTTTGAGGCCACATAGGGATTTATGGAGCTTGCAAACCATATTTGAGGTGCTGGGTGATTCAAGTCCTGGAGGTATTTGCATATATACCTCCTCTTCTAACTCCCTGTTTAGAAATGCATTCTTTATGACTAGTTGGTGTAGTGGCCAATCTAGATTTGCGGCCAAAGACAATATGACTCGGATAGAATTAAGTTTAGCTACGGGAGCGAATGTCTCTTCATAATCTACTCCATATGACTGTGTAAATCCTTTCGCAACTAACCGGGTTTTGTACCTATTTATACTTCCATCAGCATTGTATTTAATTGAGAATATCCACTTGCATCCGACTGCTTTCTTCCCTTCTGGTCTAGATGTGATTTCCCATGTGCCACTTTTTACAAGCGCTTGAACTTCTTCTGTTACAGCGGCTGCCCATTCAGATTTTCGCTTCATGAATATTCTTTGGAATTTCAATGTTGTCAATCGTTGCTACAAAGGACCTGTAACTTGGTGACAATTTTCCATAGGAGACAAATCTCTCAATAGGGTGATGAGTGCAAACTCTCACCCCTTTTCTTATTGCAATAGGAATATCACTAATTGTTACATTTATACCAACATGTTCAGGGTTAGGGATCATATTACCTGTGGGAACTTCATTTTCAAGAGCCTGCTTGGACTCATGGTTTTGCATTGGAGTTGTGTTTGACTCTACTTCCTTCCTTCTCCTTTCATAAGTCTTGTTCTTCCAAATACCCTCTTGTGCTTTTCGTCCTTGGTTCTGCTGAGATGTAGTTGAAATATTAATCATCTCTGATTCAGTTTCGGTGGTCCTTTCAACTGGGCTCGATACTGGTTCGGCTAGTTGAGTATCAATGGTTTGGTTTGGTAACATTTGTGCAGCTTCGGTGGTCCTTCCAACTGCGCTGGCTACTGGTTCGACTAGTTGAGTATCAATGGTTTAGTTTGGTAACATTTGTGCAGCTCCAGGTTGAGTATTTGGGGTCTAGTCTGGTACTATTTGTGTGGGTTCGGTTTCCTCAAGTGCCAAAAGTTGGTATTCTGAACTTTTAGTTGGATATAAGTGTGATTGCTCCCCCTGAATGCCAACTTTGGTGTAATAGGGTTGATTTTCAAAGAAAGTGATATCCATAGTATGGTAGAATTTTTTTGTTTGGAGAGAGTAACATCTATAACCTTTTTGGTAAGGAGAATAGCCAAGAAAGATGCACTTGATGGATTTTGAATCTAGTTTACTACGGTGAGGAGATTGTGGACAAAAACTGAACATCCAAATATTTTTAGTGGAACGGAAGAAAAGATCTTGCTGGTTGGGAAGAAGGTTTGAAGTGTGGAAATAGGGGTTTTAAAGTCAAGGATACGAGAAGGCATTCTGTTTATGAGATGTGTTGCCGAAAGGACAGCTTCTCCACAAAATTGTTTTGGAACATTACTGGCTAGCATGATTGAACTAGTTACTTCTAAGAGGTGTCTATTCTTCCTTTCCGCAACTCCATTTTGTTGGGGGGTGTCCACACACGAGCTTTGGTGAACAATTTCAACCTTTTGGAGATAGGAATTTAAGAAAAGGTTATAGTACTCACGACCATTGTCAGTTCTGAGTACTTGAATCTTGCTTTGAAATTGTGTTTGTACCATGCTATGAAAAATTTCAAATATTCTCCCTACTTTTGATTTTTCCTTCATCAGAAACACCCAAGTGACGTGTGTGGTCATCGATAAAGGTGACAAACCACCTCGAGCCAGTAATGTTGTGAACTCGAGATGGTCCCCATATATCACTATGAATTAATGAAAAGGGTTTTGATGGTTTGTAGGGTTGGAGCAGGTAATGGTTGCGGGTATGTTTAGACAATTGGCAAATTTCGCACTGAAATTGCTTTTGATTTTTATTAAATAATGAGAGAAAAATCTTTTCCAAGTATCTGAAACTTGGGTGGCCTAATCTATAGTGCCACAACATTATAGAATTCTCACTATTTTGAACCATTGCTGCCACATAAGAGAACTCCTTGGATTTTTCTTCTGTTTTTTTTCCAACTTGTAGGAGGTAAAGTCCTGCATACTCTTCAGCATTGTCAATCGTCTTCCCCGACTCCAAAATTTGAAACTCACACGAATTAGAGAAGAATTTAGCAACACATTTCAAATCTCGGGTAATCTTACTAATGGACAACAAGTTACAATCGAGTTTTGGCACATATAGAACCAAGTCAAGAGTAATATTTTGAGAAATAATAATTGATCCATTACCCATGACCTTAGAATGAGTCCCATCAGCTATCTGAACAATATAGTTATAGGGACAAGGAGAATAACTACTAAACAACGTAAAATCATCCGTCATGTGATCTGAAGCTCCTGAGTCAATGATCCATGTCTTTGTTTCTTCTTTTCTAGTGTTCAGAGCATATAGATAATTACCTTTTTGGGCAACATTAGTAGTACCAACTTTTTCTATAGATAGCATAGTCTGCTGAAGGAGTTTTTCAATTTCCTCCATTTGTTCTTGGCTGAATGGAGATGAGTTAGAATTTACCTCGACTTCTCGATGGTTAAAGGTTGTGTTACCTTTTTCTTCCTTCCTTTTGAACTGATTTGCTTCCAAAGGTTTTCCATATATGATCCAACATGTTTCCTTGGTGTGGCGGGGCCTCTTGCAATGATCACACAAGGGACGGGATTTTCCGTCGTGTGAGCTGGTTGGAAAAGATCCAGTCTCCATCTTGAGTGATGTGTTAATTTTTGAGTCGTCCATGGTTTGACGGCGCTAATTTAAAGATGGTCCAGATTGTGCTCTGATACCATGTAGAAATATGTTTGTATATTTCATATCTGGTTGATAATACATAAGATGCATATATAGTACATAAGGTTAAGAGGGATGAGCTAAATTAGCCTAGAAATTAAGAGAATAATTATTCCTATAAATGCTAAGATTAAATGTGATAAAAACAAAACAGACAGCTAATTAATTTACATAAAACTACAGTTATGATATATACAAAATAGAATCTGCACAACAAATTCTTTGCTAATCTTCAACACATACCTACTAATATTTATGAGGCATTGTCTGATGAAAAATGGAAACAAGCCATGAATATCAAGATGGACGCATTGAAGAAGAATGGAACTTAGGAGTTGGTGACTTTACCAGAAGGAAAGAGGTCAGTTGGATGCAAATGGGTGTACACAGTAAAATATAAGGCTGATGGATCAATCGAAATATATAAAGCCAGGTTGGTTGTCAAAGGGTTTACACAAACCTATGTAATTGACTATTCAGAGACATTTGTTATGGTTGCAAAGATGAATACAGTGAGAGTAATTTTGTAACTTAAAGAGGAGATTTATATGCAGGTACCACCGAGGTATGAAAAAAATGTGTCAAACAATATAGTATGCAGGTTGAAAAAGGCGCTATATGGATTAAAACAATCACCTCGAGCATGGTTTGGAAGATTCACTAAGATTATGACATCTTTAGGGTACAAGCAAAGTCAAGGGGATCACACCTTGTTCATCAAACACTCGCCCTAAGGGGGAGTAACAATTTTGTTGGTATATGTGGATGACATTATAATGACTGGAGACGATTGGAAGGAGCAACAAATCTTGAGTCATTGTTTGGCTAAGGAGTTTGAAATAAAAACTCTTGGAAAACTGAAGTACTTCTTGGAAATCAAGGTGGCACATTCACGAAAAGGCATTTTTATATCTCAACAAAAGTACATTACAGATTTACTCAAAGATACGGGAAAAACAACGTGTAAACCTGCGAGCGTTCCTATGAATCCAAATCTTAAATTGGGTAATACATAAGAAGATGTTGCAGTTGATAAAGAAATGTATCAACGTCTAGTTAGGAGATTAATTTACTTGTCTCACACTAAACCTGATATTACATATGTTGTAAGTATGGTTAGTCAGTTCATGCATTGTCCTAAAGAAAGTCATTTACAAGCAGTTCATAGAATCCACAGTATCTCAAGGGAACTCCAGAAAGAGGAACTTTGTTCAAAAGAAATAGAAACACAACCCTTGAGGCCTACACTGGTGCAGATTATGCAGTTGTTGATAGAAGATCCACTACAGGGTACTACACCTTTCTTGGAGGAAATCTTGTGACTTGGAGGAGTAAGAAGCAAAATGTAGTAGCCCGTTCTAGTGCTGAAGTTGAATTTCGAGTCATGGCACAAGGCATTTGTGAATTACTTTGGCTCCAAATTATTTTAGAAGATTTGAAAATCAAATAGGAAGAGCCCGTGAAGCTCTATTGTGATAATAAGTCAGCAATTAGTATAGCACATAATCCAGTTCAACATGATCGAAATAAGCATATTGAGGTTGATAGGCACTTCATTAAGGAGAAGCTTGATAGTGGACTGATTTGCAATTTGCGGATATTCTCACTAAAAGATTGAGTAACTCAAATTTTGAACGAATTGTATGGAATGGAGAATACTTATTCACCAACTTGAAGACTGTTGGAAATAGAAAAAATACATTGTATGTTTCCCACTAAAATGAGCATTTAAGTCTTTGGTTCATGTATATTTAGATTCATGCATTTAGGGAGTTGGACTATTATTTATTTCTCCTTGTATACATAATATATAATTAATTATATAGTGTATAAATAACATGGTTGCTGAGTGCTTTACTCACTCAAGCACATTCAGAAAATTTCTTATTCCTATTTTTCACAGATATTTTAGGTCTTCTGCCTTTAGTTGTTTGAGTCATCGTCATCTGATCTACAGGTATTCTCTCTACATGCTCAATCCACTTAAACCTAGTTTTCTCACACATCTAACGCAACATCCTCATCTCTACAAATGAATATTAAAAAGAAGAAAAAAAATGCAAATGACCTCCCAAACACAAACTATGCAAATGCATCAATAAGTAGGGCTAATCAAATAGAGGATATTTAAATAGTTATAGCAATAAAAGCAGACCAAAGAAAACTATATACCAAATTATTGAGATTTAGAGGTAAATGATACATCTTTAAACTTAATTCAAGACAGTTTTATGACATCATTTAATCCATGTAGCCAACCGCCTAATAGGAAAAGATTTGGTTTATATGCTAAAACATGTTCTAACAGGACCACCAGCGTGTCACACTTCTGCTAATCTTATAACAGTTTATTTGATGCAGTGTTCGTTATTTGTGTTTAACAAATAAAAGGCGTAGGAGTGTCATTTCACCTTTTAAAACCCCAATACCTAATACACACACAACCAAAATTAAAGGGTGAAAGAAGAAGATTGCAAAACATGTAAACATTAATATATTTCATCCAAACACCAGTCCACTAAGAAAGAACAGAATACATTGGTAGTGCAACTATAAACAAAAAAAAAATGCAAGAGGGAAGACCGGAATAACATTATACCAAAGCAGTTTTGGAGAGCGGGAATCAGCAGACTTGTTATCATCACTTGCTGCTTTTCGCGGAAGAGGAGCAAATCCGCCAAAGAAACCCCAGAATTCCCCAGTTTCAGAATCAGCCATTAACTTTCCATCCTCTGCTTGGAAGTTCAAGAAGACATTCAAATCATAAAAATCAGTAATCACCTTTCGAACTTCAAAATTACTCGTAGACTTACCAATGGCAGCTATCTCGCACTTTCCCTCGTGGTAGGTATCTTTAATATACTGTACAACTTCCAAAGCTTTAGCCCTTTCTTGAATAGATGAATTGGAACCATTAAATTGGAAGATTTTTGACTCAGTGTCGAGAACAAAAATATCGTCATGGTTGAGTGAAGATCGAGCAAAAGGAACCTATAACATAAAAAAGTGGCTACTCAGCAAGCAGAAAATTATGTTTCTGTATGTGTTTACCAGCCTGATCCAATGTGATCAATGACATACAATACTCAAACCTCAAAGGCAGACGAAAAAATGTCAAACTTGCCTCTTTGACATGCACAACATGTTTCCCTCTGCATACAAACAACCGTGTCTTATGTTTTTCAGCCTCAGCATGTTTAAAACCAGAAGCAACTCCACCTTCTAGAGGTATAATACACGGTTTGAAATAAGACAGGAACTTTTCAGTTTCATGGCCCTGTACTTCCCGATACTGAACAGCACGTCCTCCAAGAGCTGCATCCAGCTCAACAGTCTTGATGGCTGCAACACCAGCTTCATCCTATTTTAAAATTACAATCATTATGAGTAATGTCAAACCTAATCAGGGGGAAAATAAATTTTATAAAAACTAAGAAATATATCACCTAGGTTATGTTTAAAATATTAATCTTTACCTGACTAGTGTCTTTACCAATCCAGTAATGGATGTCATGACGCAGAGCTCCACTTTTTGATGCGGTTGTCTACGCAAGAAAATAAAATGAAAAGGATTGGAAATAAAATGTATTCATACTAGAAAAAACCAGGGATCATGCATCATGCAGTATGCACAAGCAGCATAATAAAAAAAAGCTACCGGGTTAGTAGTTATTGCCAGAAGTCAAAAGGAAGCCAGAAAATAATGTGAATCTTGCCAAAATAAGTGCTACTTATGAATATATGAGACTTGTTTCAAACACCTCATAAACTATCTTTATATGCAAGGGGAATCAAAGCTCATGGGAAAGAAGCCGATAATGTTATATGAATAAATTCATGCTCACATTTTTAACCTATTCTTTTAACCTCAAGACACATTTTTGTACCAAAACTGGTAAATGTATAGAGATTTCATAATGAATGTTTCCTTAGAAAAATGAACAGAACTAAGAAGAAGATAATGTCCTATAGGTAAACTTGTGTTCATATATGACCAAGAGAGGATAGTATGTTTGGTAAATACAGTTCATCATCAATTCAAACCAAGGATGCACTCTGTAACAAACTGAAAAATGTACAGAAGTTACATAATGAATGTTTGCCAAAGAAAAATGAAGACGTGAAATCAATTTCACGAGTCATTACATACCAATGTTGTGATTTTATCATTCTGAGAACATCAAATGTTTCAAAGTTACGAAGTCCATGCAAAACAATTATAAACAGAAAATAAAGCTTCGTGAAAAAGCAGATATCAATTTGAAGCTAGCATTGTACGAAACTACAACTGAATAACCACTCGGAAAATATGGCTTACCTTTAAGATCACATAGGAATCCCCAGTAAAAAATTTGCCATAAGAAGACTTTGGGATAGATTTTGGATTAAAATTCTCAATACGCCATATTTCAAGCCCACTATTTACAGTTAAGGAGAATAATGCATAAGATCAAAGCATGAAATTAATTTACACATTGAACAGAACCAGGTGAAGGAGAAACTTAGAAAAAAATCTGGTAAATATAGAAAATCTTATAAATAGTAAACTGTATAATATGTTAATTAGATGAGGATACGCCTTTTGTCCAGCTCCCTGAAAAGCTGGATCCACATCTCTCATGGAAACTGCCATAATATTAGTCTACTAGTTGGTCCTTCACACCCTAGCTTATATGTAGCAAATAATATCCTGAAAGGGAACCATAAATAATATAATGAACTGAAAGAAAGCAATGTCAAAGTTTA
Organism: Vicia faba; assembly: GCA_948472305.1. Taxonomy (NCBI): domain Eukaryota; kingdom Viridiplantae; phylum Streptophyta; class Magnoliopsida; order Fabales; family Fabaceae; genus Vicia; species Vicia faba. Next base: position 1,399,647,285 of record OX451736.1, on the reverse strand, counting down.
CTGAAACTGCCAAAATAGAGAGTCAAATGCAAATGCTTCCACCAACATTTTCAATCAACAAATTCTGATTCAGAAGTAACTTTAATTAAAAACAGAGAAGACAATATCAGATAGCATAGATTAAACATAAGGTTGGCATCATTAATCAATCATTAGTTAAATTTTTCTGACAAACGTAATGTAAAATACAAAATGAAGTAGAGAAAAGCAAAGCTGTCATTAGGCTACAAAAAATGAGTTTGTGTTCCTTGAGATACAGTAAAGTTCACTAATAACTGAAAACATTCCCAGTAATGTTCATAGATGCTTTTATAACCTTTACTATTTCCCCCCTAAAGATATACCCTCATGTAGTATTAGGAATTCAAATACATTAAGAACTCAATTACCTATATTGATGTTCCTAAAGTTAAGGCAAATGTATCAATAGTTGCAACCGAGAACAGGAATGCATTTCTAAGCATGTCATTATCAGCTACTACAGACTCACTGATTGCTGTCCAAAAACAGAATACACAAATAGCTTGCATTTCGAGTAAGCAATCATGACGCAAACCATGTCATTGACGTTGGTTGGATTAAAACAAAACATGAACATTTGTCAACATGTCAGTTCAGCATACCTGCTAACGGTTAAATATTTTTGGTAGTCACCACTATATGATACTAGTACATGAAGAAAGCAAGCTAACACAAACACACACACTTGCATTCACATCCAACAAAGGCTTTTCACTGCCTTGTGCAGAATGTCACTTATGCAAGTAGAGCTGCTATTAGAAAAGAAGCCTGATACCAGTAGTTATACTACTCTAGAAAATAGGCGTGATTGGGTGGATCATCTTAAAGCACTTACTCGCTTAGCTATTATAGGGATTAGGAAGCTTAACTAATCACTTATCCATAGGTTTCCCTCCACACGGAAGGCAATCCAATTTAAGGTGTGTCGGGTACTAAATTAGATCTTTCAACCGGTATTCGAACATCAGTGTTCCGCGTTGTGGGAGTCTAGCCCCTTGCGCTAGACGCGAAGGGCTGTTAGTCACTTAGTCATAAGTTATCATAAGGCAATTATTGAAGCTAAAAATAGCTCAGGAACATATCATCATAAGTTAATTTTGTTAGTTACATTTAAACACTAATATAAATATTTACATCACAAGTAAAATAAACTTTTTCAAATTATGAAACACACTGTAGCATCGACGCATCTGAAAAAGGTGTGCCGTGTCAGAGTCCATGTCCAAAACCAACAATGACCCTTGTGATTACATTTAATATTTCATTTTTTTTCAAATTATTACCGGTATCGACATGTCGGTGTCGTATTTCCGGTGTCAGTGTCGGTGCTTCATAATAGATGAAACACATATGGAGTTAATATTGACTCTTCAATCTTACAAGTATGATAGAGATTAGATTAAAGTAAAACCAATATTGACCACTATCCAACAAACACCGGAAAAATCTGCGCAATTTATGCAAACAAGTAAAAGAAGACCGAAGTCACGAGAATTCTTCACATAATAACACGCCCCAACGCATACACACATGCAATAAAACGCTCAAATATTCAACAAAAATGCCAATTTGCAAATACATCATCATCGAACAATACAACAAAGCTAATCAAATCATACACCTAAGCAACTGACACGTACGCACGCAATCTACACAGTAACACTACACATCACACGATCTCGATAACTCAATAAACATGATAATCATTTTCCATTTTCCAAAATCCAAAACATCAACATCTAATTTTTCAAAAAAAATAAAAAAAATCAACTAATTAATTAATAAATTAAACCAGTCCTTTAAATTTCAACACATTTCGATTCAGGTCAACAAAATTCAATCAGGAACCAGATCGAAATTCAAGCTAAATCTACCTAGCTTCAGCAAGAAAAAAAAAGTTGGAAAAAAAGCGATTAAATTATCTTCAATTCATACCTGGAAATGAAGCGGTAATCGATTATACCTTTATCGGAATCAGCACCGAAAAACAAAACCAGAAAATTCGAGGAAAAATCGAGAAACGAAGAACAACGCGAGTACTACACAACCTCGAGTTGAAAAAGAAAAACTGAAATCGAAACTTCAAACTATATATTAAAGTTGAGGAATCGAAGTGAGTAGGTGTAGCAAGTGGCAGATCCAAACAGAGAAGCGAGAATTGCCGAAAATCGAAGGTGCGGAAAATGGAAGGAAAAAGAAGAGAGAGAAAAGTGAGAGAGAAAAAGAAAGTGGTGACTGAAGAAGAAAGAAGAATTTTAGAGAGAGAAGAAAAAAAAGGAATATTAAGGGAATAGAATAGAATAGAGGAAAAAAGTTGAAGTGAGAGAGAAAGAGAGGGAAGAATGATGAAAATGCCAGGCGTGCTTATCACTAACGGCAACAAAACTTCTTCCTTCCGTCCAACCCCACACTACACCTCACGTATGAACTGTAAAACTGTTTTTTTTTTCCTATATTGTTCTTTTTTTGTAGTTTCTTTAATTATAAATATAAAAAAAAAGCTTTTAATGTTTGTTTTATAATCTTCTATTTCTTAGTTTGTACGGATATATTAGAAATAAATATATTTTTTATAATAGTTGATATTTAATTTTTATTTGTATGTAAAATTATTATGGAGACTACTAAATTATGTTTATAATTATTAATTTTTTTAATGTAAAAGACAATAAATTAAAAAATATATATTTTTAATCAATAATATGTGGGATTAAATTATACATATTTATATTTATTTTTAAAAAGAAATTTATATTAATCCAAAAAAGAACTAGCCATACAAGGCGATCTCACGAATTCAGCCAGTAAAAAAAACAACAAAATCAAGAAAAACGACATAACAAAGCATCAATCTAACTATGTGGGCTTTGAAATCCTTACAAAACCAACTCCTATAGACAATATTACTAATGATATCTTTCACAACTTTCTCTCTATCAATATTTTTACCAAAGCAAGTCCTATTACGATAAATCCAACAACCATAAAGAGTCTTTGTCACAGCAAGCTTGAGAATTTTAGCCTTCCACCCCTTGCCTTTACCATGACTAAGAATCCAATTTAATTCATCTTTCCACTTCTTAGGAGTATGACTAATCTGAATCTGATTGAGCATATCTTGCCAAATGATAAAGTAGTGGCATATGCATCAAGGCAATTGAGGATTCATGAAAGGAATTATCCTACTCACGATCTTGAATTAGCTGCATTGGTATTTGTACTAAAGATTTGGAGGCATTGCCTTTATGGTTCAAGATTTGAATTGTTTAGTGATCATAAAAGCTTAAAGTATTGGTTTGATCAAAAGGAATTAAATATAAGGCAGCGCGGGTGGTTAGAACTATTGAAAGATTACGACTTTGGCTTAAATTATCATCCTGGTAAAGCTAACATTGTAGCAGATGCTCTAAGTAGGAAGACGTTGCATATGTTGGCTATGATGGTCAGAGAATTAGAGTTGATCAATCAATTCAGATACATGAGTTTAGTATGTGAAGTGACACCGCAGAGTATGGTGTTGGGAATATTGAAGATTAACAATGATTTCTTGGAAAGTATTAAAGATGCTCAGAAATTAGATGTGAAATTGGTAGGCTTGAAGGTTAGGAGTAACCGGTCAGAGGATAGTGAATTTAAATTAGATGCCCAAGGTGTGTTGAGATTTTGCGATAGGATTTGCGTTTCCGATAATGCAGAGATGAGAAAAATGATTCTAGAGGAAAGTCATAGAAGTAGTTTGAGTATCCATTTGGGAGCTACCAAGATGTACCACGACTTGAAGAAGTTATTTTGGTGGTCCGGATTGAAACTGGATGTAGCGTGTATGCATGTTTGACTTGTCAGAAGTCAAAAATTGAACATCAGAAACCTGTGGAATTGTTGGAACCGTTAGACATTCTAGAATGGAAATGGGACAGTATATCGATGGACTTTGTGACGGGGATGCCAAATATTCCGAGAGGACATGATAGAATTTGGGAGATTGTTGATAGGCTAACAAAATCATCTCATTTATTCCGATTAATATCAGTTTTCTTGTGCCGAAGCCGGTAGAGATTTATATCCGCGTAATTGTGAAGCTACACGGTGTTCCGTCGAGTGTTGTATCTGATAGAGACCAAAGGTTTACTTCTGATTTTTGGAAGAGTCTGCAGGATGTGTTGGATTCTAAGTTGAGATTGAGTTCTACGTATCACCCATAGACAGATGGTCAGATAGAGAGAATTATTCAGTCGTTAGAGGATTTGTCGAGAACTTGTGTTCTTGAGCAGGGAGGTACATGGGACAATTATCTTCTACTGATTGAGTTCGCTTATAACAATAGTTTTCATTCTAGTATTGATATGACACCTTTCGAGGCATTGTATGGTCGGAGGTGCATAATGTCTTTGTGTTTGTATGAATCTGGTGAAAGTGTGATGCTCGAACCCGAAATTGTGCGACAAACTACGGAGAAAGTGAAGATGATCCAAGAGAAGGTGAAAGCTTTATAGAGTAGACAACATAGTTATCATGATAAGAGGAGGAAAGATCTTGAGTTTCAAGAGGGAGACCATGTATTCTTGAGAGTATCCCCGATAATCGGTGTAGGTCGTGCTCTGAAGTCAAGCAAGCTAACTCCTTAGCTTATTGGTTTGTATCAAATTTTAGAAAAAGTGTAGACTATTTCTTATAGGGTGGCCTTACCACCTAACCTTTCGAATTTGCATGATATGTTCTATGTGTCGCAACTTCGAAAGTATATGTCGGATCTGTCTCATATAATTCTAATGGATGACATACAAGTAAGGAATAACCTTACGGTAGAGACATTACCAGTGAGGATCGAAGACCGTGAAATGAAGAAGCTAAGGGGAAAATAAATCCTCTTGTCAAAGTAGTTTGGGGAGGAGCAGCCGGAGAAAGTATGACGTGAGAATTAGAAAGCAAGATGCGAGAGTCTTATCCAGAATTTTTCGCATCAGGTAATTTTCAAGTACGAAAATATTTTAAATGGGAGAGGGTTATAACACCTATTTAAATATTCAGTCATTATTTATTGAATTTAAATTATGTTGGCATAATTAAGGGTATGTGAGAGCTTAATCTTAATTAAATAATTAGGATAAGCTTAGCATATGGTGATATATTGATAATAATGGAATTAAAGGGCAATACTATTATCATTAATATTATAGTTATTATTAACATTATTATTATTATTATTAGTTATTATTAGTAATAATAAAAATACAATTAGAAGAGAGTTAGACCAATTGGAGAGAATTGTTGTCACGTAGAAATAAAGAAGAGAAGAGAATGGAAAGAACTAGGGTAAGTGAGATTCCTCCACTGTTGAAGAATCAAAGTTGCAAATTAAGGTAAGGGGGTGAATGAGTTCTCTAAATGATGATTATAGCATGAGAGGGTAGTGATGGTTCCTTCCCCTCTTTAGGTTTCATGAACAATCGGTGAATGCCTTTATTGTTTGATTTATGTTGTTTCCATGTGAATTTGTGTAAAATTCGTGAATCCCATGATGCCATGAATGTGTTGTTGTTGCTGATTTTGGTGTTGTTGTGTTGTTCATGAAATCCCAGATCTGGAAAATTATAGGTTTAGGAATATGACGAAAATTGGAGAATTAGAAGTAGAAATTGTTATAAAATAGTAGAGTAACAAAATTATATAAAGTTTACAAATCAATATGTGTAAAGACACTATTTTGGACCCAAAATAAGAGGTTGAAAGTGCTCAAAACGAGTGGAAATTATTATGGTGTGATAGCATAAAATTCGATGTAGCAAACTGGCCATACTCATATGATACGCGTATGAGGGGTGTGCCCAGGGGTCATCCGCATATGGAACGCGCCTTGTCCTTAGTGCCAGCACAGGATTCTGTCGGTACATATATGATACATGTATGAAGGGAGGCCAAACGCGTATAAGAGGGTCATACGCGTATGGGAAGTTTGGAAGGATTTTGAGAAGAAAAACGCCTCTGGTCAAACGTGTATGGTACGCATACAAGACCTTAAAGTTGAAGCAGAACGCGTGTGATACACATATGGATGGGCATAGAAATGAGCCATACGCATATGTGATAGGGTTATACACATATGAGTAGGCTGACGTGCATAAATTCTTGTTTTCACGATTTCTTTTCCATTTCTGCGTGCAGTGCAATTCCTCTTGATTCTTAATGACTAGTATAACTTAGGTAAAACATAGGGAGTGTAGTAGTAATCAAAATTGGGATTAAACCATGGTACTTTGTATGAATTACTTATTGATATTCATGATGATAATGGTGTGGTGGCCTTATTGGCAAACATAGAAGACTTATGCCTTGTTGTCACATAGTTGTGTTGTTGCATGTTGATAATGCATACATTTAATTGGTGAGAGCTCATGCCCTATTGTTGTCATGTAATGGCGTTATGTTGAGGGCTTATGCCCGATTGGTTCCCAAAATTGGAACTATGTTGGAGGCTTATGCCCTGATGGTACCACATACGTTTAGTTGATGTCGGTCTCATTGAATTGCACTATTTTTTAATGGATGATATATTATGTGAATGATGAATTGTGTTGTGAAGTATTTTGTGATGTGTGAATTGTGTGAATTACTACTCCTTAGCATGTGATATTCACCGTATATTTATTGAATGTAATTCTCACCCATTTTGTGTTGTTGTGTATGTGATCCTTAGGGAGTACATATAACCAGGTACCCGAGTAATGCTTGGAGAGAGTGTTACCTGATCGAGTCTTAGGAGTCGCTTTGATACGTAACACGGGATTATTTGGAATTTGTTATGATTTTTTTTGTATTATTTTATTTTTTTACATAACTTACTATTATACTTGTACTGGACCACATGTAGTGGAGTTTTATTATTGTTGAGGCTTTAATGCCCTGGAAGTGAATAAATTTGATTATTCTGCTGCCGAATCGATTATTCTGAATAAAAGAAGTAATAAAATGACTTGAGACTTTATGAATTTTGAAATTTTTTACATCCTACTTATGTACTCTGATATGTATTCCGCAAATTATGTTATAATTATTATATGGGAAAGTGGGTGTTACAATCAAAATTCTAGAGATCACTTTATAGACTGTTGTATAGACAGATATGGGTATGAAATCCTTGATGTGTTTTGCTTAATCATGTTTGGGAATAAGAGACGACAGGGTACAATTAAAAGCTTTGTAGAGATTCCCTTTATCAAAGAATTCATAAATAGTAGCAGTCAAGTCAAACTTTATGATGTCCCAAATGTGTTTGAAAAACCTAGCATTAAACCCATCAAGACCATGCGCTGACAGGTCATTAATCCCTTTCAAAGAAGAAAAAATCTCCTCATCACTAATAGGAAGAACTAAATTGTCCCTCTACAACCTCTGCAATTGCGGCCTCCTCCTCATAGCCTCAATATCAATGAAGTACAAGTCATTCTCCTTTTTACCCATCAGATTTCTATAAAAATCAAGGATCTCATCTTCAATATTATCCTTAGCAGTCAAGATAGTACCATTATCCTTTTCCATCATAGTTAAAGAATTCTTATTAAGCTTTGCTTTAATTGAGGCATGGAAGTACAAATTATTACCATCACCAGCTTTTAACCATGTTATTTTAGACCTTTGTCTCAGATTATCTTTTTCCACCTCATTCCACTTGATAAGATCATTAGTGCAATCCTTAATTTTTTGGATCTTGAGAGAATTAATTCTATCAGCAGTCAACTAAATCTTTGCATGAGTCAAATTGTCTTTAGCCTTCGTGATATTCTGCTTTGCAAGGATCAAAGGTTTATTCATTTTGAAGAGAATTGGTTGCAATCTTTTCAACTTGTGTCAGAGAACATAGCTAGGCCTACCTTCCATTGGATCATTCCAACTATTTTTGATAGCTTCATTGTACCCATTATATTCAATCACAAAGTTAATAAAACGAACCTTAACAAGAGATTGCTGATCAGAAAGATACAAAAGAGAGTGGTCTGAAACATGGGGAGGTAAGTTCTTGAGAGTAATATTTAAGTGAGATTGAAACCAGACAGTATTTGCTAGAACTCTATCAATTCTAGAATATATAGTGCCAATATTATGCTTGTTCGACCATGTGTAGTAATCACCACTGCTATCCATCTCAGTCAAGCCCTTATTGTCCATTGGTCTTGCAGATCTCTAACCTCAGCATCAGTAATAATATTGCCACCTATTATATCTTGAGATTTTAAAACATTGTTAAAATCACCAAGAAGAATCCAGGGACCCTGTTGCTGCAAATTACCTATGTTTCTCCAAAGCAGTTTCTTTTGATCAAGCTTATTAAGCCTATAGATAACTGTAAGCCAATAGCAAAAAACACCCTGACTATCAAAAACCCCACAGTGAATCATTTGGATGGAAGAAGAAATAACCTTGATCTCAATGTTACTAGGGTTCCATTGTAACCATATTCTACCATTATCATGAAACAAATAATTATCTATATAATGACCACCAAAATTCAACTTATTTCTAATATTACTAGCTTGACCAAATTTAACTCTAGTCTCAATCAGAATATTAATATCATCCATAAGCTCTAGGAGATTAGAGCTAATCTCCCCAAACTTAGCTATTTTATTCAGCCCCTTGAGATTCCAACACACTATCATTGGCCTGTGTTTTGCAGCACCAGCAGATCATTCAAAATATGAAGGGCATCAAAACCATATTCTCTAGACCTTTATTTGTAAAAAATCTTAAAATTTAGAATTATATTTTATATGTGAGATTCATTTACTCATTATATTAATGATAAATTTTAATTAATAAAAAAGTCTAGTTACACTTTTTATCAACATTTATTTTCATATTTTTTAAGATATGTTTTTCTCACCATACCAACCTTTGAACTATCACTTTTTATATTCTTTAACTCACTCATTGTATTAATGCAAAGTTTTTAGAAGATTTTCTTCCCATCACACTACCTTTGATTTCTTTTTTTTAACCTTTTTTTACAATACAATATTACTCTTTTTTGGACATTATATTTATACAAAATTATTAATTAATAAATTCTAAACTTACTATTTTATTAGAGTATATTGTCATTTTTGTTAGAATTAATTTAGATTTTATAATTAATTGGATATTAATTTATCTTTAGGTATATCTTTTAGATTGTTTATATCTTTGTTAGAAGATATATATCTTAGATCTTCTTATATCTTTGTTAGAAGATATATTTTAGATTTAATTTTGTGTATAAATAGCCTAATGAAGTGGGTTATTGTAATTCATTGTAAATCCTTATTTTGAAGTTGTCAATAAAAATATTCCTCTTGTCTTTTATCTTCCTTGTGCACCAACAATTGGTATCTAGAGCTCCTGGTTAGAAACTCTGGAATTTGGAGAAACTCTGGGATTTGGGAAACATTGTTTTCATTGAGTTTCTGTGTAAATTGCACAAGGTAGAAGGTGAACGAAAACTGCGGCGATATTTATTCCAAGCTTCCAGTATTTGATGGTAAAAACTAGAATCGTTGGAAGATCTAGATGCGCGTGTTATTTGGTTCTCAATATGTGTTAGATCTTGTCATCGATGGCTATAATATGTTAGAAGCAGACGCAACAGAGGAACATAAGATAACACATACGACACTAAGGAAGAAAGATTATAAGGCGTTGTTCTACATCCATCAATGTGTTAATGCAAATGTGTTTAAAAAGATTGTTGATTATGAAACATCAAAGGTTGTGTGGGACACACTGGTCAGATGTTACGGTGGTGACACATCAGTGAAGAAGGTGAAGCTTCAGTCTCTCATAAAGCAATATGAGAATCTCAACATGAAGGACAATAAGAAGGTTTTTGAGTACATCTCTAGAGTGATTCTGATCATTAATGAGATGAAATCTCATGGAGAAACTCTTTCTGAACAAGTAATCATTGAGAAGATCTCGAGATCTTTAACTTCTCAGTTTGATTACACTGTGGTAGCAATTGAACATTCCAAATATCTGAGCACCATGAGAGTTGAAGAGCTGCAAAGTAGTCTAGAGGTGCATGAGTTGCGTATGATTGCGAGAACTTCTGAGAGGGAAGTATAGCAGCAGGCTCTGAAAGTAACTTATGGTAAGAAGTATCAGAAGCAGACTTGGTCAGAAGCCAGGAAAAAAACTAATGGTGGTCAAAGGTCATAAGCTTCAAATTCTGATAGGCATAAGAATGTTCAGAAGGGAAAGGAGAAGTTTGATAATAAGAATGTTCAGTGTTACTATTACAAGAACTTTGGTCACTATACAAAAGATTGTTGGTCAAACAAAGAAGAAGCAAAACTAGCCAGAGGAGATTCAGATGATGAACCTGTGTTATTTATGGCTTATGAATCTGATGAGGAACCGGTGAAATTTTCATTTTCTGATTTTGAAGAGGAAGAATATGACTCTGAATATTATGATTATGAAGTGTTTGAATATGAGTCATAATCAGAAGACGATGCTGAAGATTTCGAAGACAAGTCAGAATCTGAAGAAGATTTTGATTCTGAAGAGTCAGAAGATGGTGAATCTGGAAACTCTGAAGGTGGGTCAGATGGTGAATCTGATTCTGATCTAGATTTTGACGATGATCCAGAATTTGGTGGTGACCATGCTTCTAGAAGGGAAAACTCTAAAGACATAGGTTCTGGAGGACAAACTTCTAAAGATGATCATGTTTATCGTAGAAATAATGATTCTGAAAGTGGAACTTCTGAAGGAGGAACTTATGAAGGAAATTCAACCTTTGACGATGATCATGACTCTGAAAGTGAAACTTTTGAAGGCAGAGGTGATCCAACTTTTGAAGATGGTATTTCTGAAGGTAGTGGCTCTGACTCTGATGATGATTCAAACCCTGAGAATTTTTAAGACTCTGAAGATAGTCAAGGTTCTGAGAAAGTCAAAACTCTGAAGCAAGATATTCTGAAGGGGAAAGTTATGGTGTCTAAGGTTCTGAAGATCCAGTTCAGAGGCAACAAAGAGTCAGAAGCATCCCAAGAAGATTTGCAGAGTTTAACATGTTGCAAGACACTGAAGTAGACTCTGAAGGAGAAGTTATTCAGTGTGAAATGTTAGTAGACTCTGAACCCGTGAGTACGAAAGAGGCTCTTAAGCATAAAGTTTGGTTACAGGCCATGAAAGAAGAACTTGATGCTATAGAGAGAAACAAAACTTGGAAGCTGATGGAACTTCCAAAAGGCAAGAAAGCCATCAGCGTTAGATGGGTTTTCAAGTAGAAGCTAAAGCCAGATGGATCAATTGGCAAACACGAAGCAATATTAGTCGCAAGAGGATTTTTACATAAGCCTAGGCTGGATTACTTTGAAGTGTTTGCACCTGTAGCAAGACATGAAACAACAGACTAGTGATTGCAATAACTGCTAACATGAATTGGCCTCTGATGCATTTAGATGTAAAATCTGCATTTCTGAATGGTCCATTACAATAAGAGGTATATGTATCACAAACTCCTGTATTTAAGAAAAAGAATCAGGAAGGGATGGTTTTCAAATTACACAAAGCCTTGTATGGATTAAAGCAAGCACCCAGAGCTTGGAATTTGAAGATTGATTTGTTTTTCAAGGAACAAGGGTTTCAAGAGTGTGAGATGTAGTATGATGTTTATGTTCAACACAATTCAGAAGGTAATATGGTTCTGGTCTGTTTGTATGTTGATGACATGTTACTCATAGGAAGTTTTGAATGAGAGATAGCTGAGTTTAAGAAAGTTCTGATGAATGCGTTTGAGATGACAAGTCTTGGGAAAATGAGTTTCTTTCTAGGGATGGAGTTTATGTACTCTGAGAAAGGAATCATTTTGCATCAGATGGAGTATGAACTAGAGCTTCTGAAGATATTTTAGCTATAGAATTGCAAGGTTGCTATCACGCCTGTTGACATGAATAAGAAATTAGACTCTAATTCTGATGGAGAGGGTGTAGATTCTACAACCTTCAAACAGATGGTTGGTTCTATAAGGTATTTGTATAATACCATACCTGATATTTGTTATGCAGTTGGAATGGTTAGAAGATTTATGAGCAAACCAAAGTGGTCTCACTACCAAGCTGCAGTTAGGATTCTGAGGCATGTGAAGGGAACTCTGAAATATAGAGTGTTATTTCCGTCTGAAAGAAAGATCGAATCAAAACTTCTGAGTTATTCTGATTGGCGTGGAGATAGAGTTGACAGAAGAAGTACTTCTGGGTACTTATTCAAATTTCTAGGAGGTCATATTTCTTGGTGTTCCAAGAAGCAACCTGTTATTACTCTGTCAACTTGTGAAGTTGAATATATTGCAGGCACTCTGATTGCGTGTCAAGCTGTATGGATTCTGAACTTGCTGAAAGATCTGAAGATTAAGGTAAATAAACCTCCGAAGCTGATGATTGATAACAAGTCTGCAATCAATCTTGCCAAGAATCCAATGTTGCATGGGAGAAGCAAGCATATTGAGACTAAGTATCATTTTCTGAGGAATCAAGTTCAGAATAGAATATTAGAAGTTGTGCACTGTAGCATCCAGAAGCAGCTGGCAGATGTTCTGACAAAGGCTATCAAAACTGATCAATTTCTTGGTTTAAGGGATGGAATTGGCGTTGTCAGTTTTGGGTAAATATAAATTAAGAAATGGTGTTAGAATTAATTTAGATTTTATAATTAATTAGATATTAATTTATATTTAAGAATATCTTTTAGATTGTTTATATCTTTGTTAGAAGATATATATCTTAGATCTTCTTATATCTTTGTTAGAATATATATTTTAGATTTAATTTTGCGTATAAATAGCTTAGTGAAATAGGTTATTGTAATTCATTGTAAATCCTTATTTTGAAGCTCTCATTAAATATATTTCTTTTGCCTTTTATCTATTCCTTGTGCACCAACAATTTTACTAATATAATATTATATTTAATTTGACATTACTTTTATTTTCACCCTAATAAATAATAAATAATTCATTAAAAATATTTTTGTTTTGATTTGTCTTACAAATTTATATTTATTTTATCATATCATTGATTCGAAGAAAGATGGAGGATATCATTTTATGCATATTATTGTATGGAATTTAAATTACTCAACAAATTAATTGATGATTTTTCTTTTATATTTTTCTTTTATACTTTGATACAAATAGGCTTGTTAATTATGATAATGGGTTCCTGAACTATCATTGGTGGAATTTGGTCCCTTCCTTTATTAAAAAAGAGTTTTATCCTCTAATTATCGATTTATTTGAGATTTTAATCGAGGCTGAATGATTCAGAGTTATATGGAGAAAGATCGTTTGGTAAGGTATTCGTTCTATGATTTTAATTTTTTGTTTAATTGATTTTTTGTTTAGATTAAGCTTATATTTGTTTTCATAGTAACTCCGTTTAGTAAGGTATTCGTTCCATGATTTTAATTTTTTGTTTGATTGATTTTTTTCTAGATTAAGTTTATATTTGTTTTCATAGTGGGAATTTTGCCAACGTATGATTAAGTGAAACTACTATTTGTAGCTTTTAGATTTCACGTTAAAAAACTACTAGAACACTAATAAAATCGTGCGGTAGCGGTGGGATTAATTGTTTCCAAATATATAGTAGGTCTAACATGTTTGTATTGGTTTTTGGACGATTCAAAATCAATTCTAAAGATGTAGAATTGATTCTGGGTGATTTTTGTTAAATTGTAATTTGATTGTGTCGAAATAGATTTGATTGATTATAGATTTAGATAGATTTGATTTAAGTCTAAAATAAAATAGATTTGATTTAGTACTAAAATATGTATTTTGGGGTTTTATAGTTTTGGGCTTAGGGAGCAAGCTAAATCTATAAATAGAGGGAGTAACCCATAATTTTGTAATTAAGTCATTCACAGTATTTTGCAGTTACAAAGTGAATAATAAAGTTTTTCATAGTTTGTGGGCAGAGAGAAACTCTGCAGAAAACTAATTAGTGAAGTATGACAATTATCGGTTTCGATTCAAGTGAAGTATCGATCAAGAACGATTTGAGAAGAAAAAGAATACATGATGACGAATTATGGGAATGCAAATTATCCAGCAACTCTACCAATTCTGAAAGTAGACAACTATGAGAGTTGGTGCAAACAGATGGATTTGAAGCGCTTGGAGAAAACGCTTCAGAAGAAGAAAAGAAGAAACACACAAAAATTGAGAAGCTGAGTTATAAAGCACTCTTTATAATTCATCAATGTGTGAGTCCAGAAAATTTTGAAAAAGTAAGTGATTCAGAATCTGCAAAAGAAGCTTGGGATGTACTTGATAAGTCTTTTGGTGGTGCAGAAAAGGTGAAAGGAGTGAGGTTACAAACTCACAAGATAACGTATGAATTGCTTCAGATAGAAGATAGTGAGAGCATATCTGATTTCTTCACTAGGGTTATAAAACTAGTGAGTCAAATCAAGGTATATGGAGAAACATTAACAACAAGAGTTGTTGTTTCGAAGACTTTGAGATCTTTGACTCATAAGTTCTACCATGTAGTAGTGGTTATAAAAGAGGGGAAAGACTTGTCGAAATTGACAAAGGAGGAGCTTCAAGGGACGCTTGAATCTCATGAATAAAGAATGAGTGAAAGAGCTGCAAGAAAATCGAAGAGTGATGTGGCTTTGTAGGCACATTCAACAAAAGAAACCAAAGGCAAAGGAAAATGGTTCGACAGAGGTAGAGGCGACTACAACAAATCAAATGGTAGAGGAAACCAAAACGAAGGAAATGTGTCAAATCAAAGAAGACTATACCAAAGCAACTAAAGAGGCGGTTTTGCAAATAGAGGAAGAGGTGGTGGTCGAAAACCTGAAAGGATTCACATTCAATGTTACAATTGTCAGAAGTATGATCACTATTCGAGTGATTATCCAGAAAAACGAAAGAATCAAGAAAGTGATGCAAAGTTTGCAAAACATGAAGAAGAAGAGATGATATTGATGGTCACAACAAGAGATGAAGATAAATTCAAGGACCAATGGTACTTGGATTCAGGATGCTCATCACATATGTCTGGAAGGAAAGACTGGTTTGTTAACATAAATCCCTCAATGAAAAATATGGTAAAATTCGTAAATGACAATACTCTAGCAGCTTAAAGTATTGGTGATGTTATGATTATGAGGAAAGATGACAAGAGGTCAGTAATTTCTAATGTGTTGTGCATACCAGGCATGAAGAGCAATTTGATCAGTATATGGCAGTTGGTCGAAAAGAATTAGAAAGTTTCGATCGAAGATAAGATGATGAGAGTCATCGACGTAAATGGAAGATTAATCTTGAAGGCTCCTATGTCTCCAAATAGAACCTTCAAGATCGAACTAAATGTGATGGAGCACAAGTGCCTTTCAACTGCAGCTATCAAAGATGAATGGATATGGCATTACAGACTAGGCCATCTCAACTTCAGAGACATCAGAGATATGAAGAGAAGAAATATGGTTTCAGGATTGCCAGAAATCGACATTCCAAATGAGGTATGTGAGGAATGTGTGCAGGCGAAGCAGCACAAGAATAGCTTCAGCAAGGATGCAGGAAGCAGGTCAAAGGCTATTCTTGAAGTCATATACTCTGATGTATGTGGATCAATCTAGGTGGATTCGATGGGAGGTAAGAAATACTTTGTTACATTTATAGATGATTTCAGCCGAAAGTTATGGACTTACCTGATCAAGAAGAAAAGTGAAGTGATCGAGGTATTTGCCAAGTTTAAGTCTATGGTCGAAAGACAAAGTGGTCAAAAACTCAAAGTTTTGAGAACTGATGGTGGTAGAGAGTATGTGTCGAAAGACTTCGACATGTTATGTGAAAAGGAAGGGATTGTGCATGAGGTGGTACCACCCTATACTCCACAGCATAATGGAACTGCAGAAAGGAAGAATCGAACCATTGTGAATATGGTAAGAAGTATGTTGAAAGGCAAGAATTTACCTAAAGAGTTTTGGGGTGAAACTGTGTCGACTGCACATACATTTTGAATAAATGTCCTACGGAGAATCTAGAAGGAATTACTCCGGAAGAATGTTGGTTAGGTGTGAAGCCTAGCTTGAGTCATCTGAAATTATTTGGATCTATTGCACATAGACATGTGCCAGATCAGTTGAGAAGAAAACTTGATGACAAGTCAAGTCAAATGATTCTAGTTGGATATCATTCGACGGGAGATTACAAGTTGTTTGACCCAGTGAACAAGCAGATTGTGATCAGCATGGACGTGATCATAAATGAGCTTAAAGAATGGGATTAGACTGAAAATATCAAGAAAGATTTGGTGGGAATCCTACTTGAAGAACCAAAAACTCAAGTCGAAAGAGAAGAGGAACCAGCAACTATAGATCAACCAAGTACAAGTAGGCCTCAAAGAACAAGACGCATGCGTGCAATATTGCAAGGTTGTATGATTACATCAGACGATATGATAGATAATGAAGGTGAGTTGGTACATTATGATTTCTATGCAGATATCAAACCTATCAATGCAGTTGAAGCATTGAAGGATTTGAAGTGGGTGAAAGCATGAACGAAGAAGTGAAGTCTATCGAAGACAACAACACTTGGTCACTTGTCGAATTGCCTCAAGGCAAGAAGGCAATTGATGTCAAGTGGGTATACAAAGTGAAAATGAATTCAAAAGGGGAAGTAACTCGACACAAAGCAAGACTTGTGGCGAAAGGATTTCTACATAAAGAAGAAATATACTTCGATGAAGTTTTTGCACCTATTGCTAGGATCAAAACAATCAGGTTGGTTATTGGTCTAGCAGAAATAAACAGATGACACATATGTCAGATGGACGTGAAGTGTGCATTCCTGAATGGAACCTTAGATGAAGAAGTTTATGTTAAACAACCAGTTGGGTTTGTGAAACATGACGAAGAGAGAAATGTGAACAGGCTGCATAAAGCCCTGTATGGATTGAAACAAACTCCAAGAGTTTGGAATAAGAAAATTGATAGTTTCCTAAAGGAGAAGGAATTTGTGAAGTGCACAACTGAACATGGAGTATATGTAAAAAGAAGCAATATTGAATTGCTTATACTATGTCTCTATGTCAATGATTTGTTGATAACAGATAGCTGTAAAAGTGAGATCGAAGACTTCAAAGATTATCTCAGCAAGGAATTCAAAATGTCTGATCTGGGTGAGATTTCATATTTCCTTGGCATCGAATTCTACAAGAGCAGTAGAGGTTTGATGGTGCATCAAAGAAGATATGCAGGAGAAATTCTCAAGATATTTGAGATGGAAGAATGCAACTCAACTTCGACACCTGCAGAACCAATACTGCAACTGTCGAAATATGCAAATAAAGATGATATCGACCCAACCTAATATAGAAGACTTATTGGGTCATTGAGATACCTTTGTCATACAAGGCCTGACTTAGCATACAATGTATGTATGGTAAGTAGATTCACGCAGAAGCCAAAGTATCACATCTAGTGGTAGTGAAGAGGATATTGAGGTATCTCAAAGGAACTCTCGACTATGGCATTTTGTTTCCTGCAGCTGATAAAAGAAAAGAATGCAAGTTAGTGGGATACACTGATTCGAGTTGGTGTAGTGATGCTGAAGATCGAAAATAAACATCAGGATATGTGTTTATGTTAGGAGGTGCACTAGTTGCTGGGAGTACAAGAAAGGAATCAATAGTGGCATTATCATCATGCGAAGCAGAATACATAGATGATTCTCTTTGTGCATGTCAAGCAACTTGGATGGTGAACTTGGTCGAAGAGATAACAGGAAAAGATCATGGCGCAATTACCATTAAGACCGACAACATGACAGCTATCAATCTGGCGAAGAACCCGATAACACATGGTCGAAGTAAGCACATCGAAATGAGGTTTCACTATCTTCAAGAGCAGGTAGCAGATAAGAAGATGAATTTGGAACACTGCAAAACTGAGAATCAGATTGTAGACATCATAACGAAAGGAGTGCAAGCCGAAGTATTCAGAAGACTAAGAACCATGATGAATATAGATAGTTTAGACACAATAAATTAGGTGGTGTGTTAAATTGTAATTCGATTGTTTCGAAACAGATTTGATTAGTTTTAGATTTAGATAGATTTGATTTAAGTCTAAAATATAATAGATTTGATTTAGTACCAAAATAGGTAGTTTGGGCTTTTATAGTTTTGAGCTTAGGGAGCAAGCTAAATCTATAAATAGAGGGAGTAACCCCTAATTTTGTAATCAAGTCAATTAAGTCATTGTTAGCTGAAGATTTCGACATTTGATAAAAATATGAAAGTTGATTTGAGAAGATCATGTTTTAAAAAAATAACATGAAATTTGACCTTATAAGGTTATTTTATAAAGCTTATTTTTATGATTCGATATGTCAAAGGGAAACTTAAATTGAAAGGAGTATTTCAAGATATGTGAATACTTCGACAATCATGTTGGTTGAATTCAAAGTTGAATTCAAAAGCTTCGAGCGGGAAGTTTAAATTTCAAACTAATGCGTTTTCGCCAGGAAGACGCGTGGAAGCGCCAGAATGTAAGCATGTAAAAGATGTCGAACGTGGCGTAATCTCATAGAAAGACCGTTAGGATCAAATTAGTATAAATATGAGTCTTAGATGTTAGGATTCAGGGGTGTTCACATTGTACACAAATCACTCATACTCAAAGTACCAGAGCGAGAGAAAAGAGTTTATTGATAATGTATGTGTAAGAACACCATCATTTTTATTCAAAGTTGTTTTCTTATTACAAAGTTATTTTAATTGCTTTCTTTATTCCTTTTCGTTTCCAGTCAAACACTTTTAACAGTTTTTGTCGAACTTTCTTTATAAGTATTTTTCCTTTATATTTTATAAACATTTAGATCATTTCCTTGAAAGTTATATTTAGGATTCATAGCCAAATTTTAAACATCTTGAAGTAATCATAATCACGTAGAAAGACCTTATTATTATGTCAAATTCTAAGTCAAATTGTAACACTAAGACACATGTCTTAGGATCAATCTAGTCGATCCTGTAAGTTACCAAAACATAGAGTTTACAAGACTAGCGGTTGTTTGTCAGAAATCACTGGTAAACAGTCATTCACAATATTTTGCAGTTCCAAAGTGAATAATAAAATTTTCTACAGTTTGTAGACAGATAGAAACTCTGCAGAAAATAATTGTCTTCTTTCTTTCTTTTTCCCCCTCATAATTCATTGTTATTATGTGGTGATATCAATCTTGTTCGTCAAGATTGGTAGAAATTCATCATAGATATTTGGTGGATTTTCAACAATTTTGAGGTGTTTGGTTTATCAAAAATAGAATTGATTTTGTCTCCATAACTGATTTTACTTGAAGCTAAAATTTGTAGCTTATGACTCCGAAATTGATTCTGATTGATTTTTATATTAAAATTTATTGTTCAACTCACTTTTATAAAAATGTATTCAAACATACATCAATTATGTTAAATTCAATTTTGCTATAATCAATTATACCAAATCCAATAATACTAGAATCAATAATGTCCACCGTTAATCCAAGCACGGCCTAGATAGGGGTGACAAATGAACATGTTTGTTCCGTTTAATTCCATCTCGCACTAAAAATAGACAAACGAATAAAGCTGAGGGTGCGGACCAAAAACTTTAACCGATATATATATATATATATATATATATATATATATATATATATATATATATATATATATATATATATATATATATATATATATATATATATATATATATATATATATATATATATATATATATATATATATATAAAGTTAAAAACTCGATACAATATTTATATCTTAAAGATGGTAATTTCAACTTCAAGATATTGAAATTATTTTTCTTTAAGTAACAAATTTTTAAATTGAACTACTAAATTCACCCAAATAATTTTATCACTTTGTATTTTGGAGGTTGTGGTGTGGGGTAGTTGTAATGGTGAAAAATCTTTGAGATAAGAGTTATGTTTGTTTGTTTGTTGCTAAGTGTATAACTCACTTACTACGCTTAGTATGTTTCTTGGGATGTAGTTTTGTTGAAATTTTTAGGCATGAAATTAATGTTTGCTTAAGTAAGGTGGTGGTCCAATGGGAAGGCACTAATGTAGGGGTAGATTTGTAGGTGAAGATTTAATTCAATGTAATGTAAATTGGGTTTTAGATAGATTTAACAATATGTAGAGTGGTATGTGGTTATTGAGTTTCGCTTTGTTCTATTAATATACCATTTATTTAGTAATCCTTATGTATGATATACACAATTAAAAAATTACTTTTTATTAAATTATTTATGATTTTTTATAAAAAAATTTATCTCTCTTGACATTAATAGAGATGTCTAATTATTAAATTAATAAAATTTATTTATTACTTGTATATCTCTCTTAAATTGACACGATATGGAAGATAGACAAATTGAACAAAATTAAACTTGTGGTTATTATAGGTAAAAATTTCATGTATGAAACTACTATCTATTTATTTATTTATTATCTACTTTTTAAGTAAAAAAAATTAATCATATAACTTATTTACAAAATAAAATATTTAATCAATAGATTAAAGCCATTTAAACATGTTAAATGGTCTAATTTATTAAATGTATTTTTAAAAATTTAATGAAATGACTTAAGTGATAATGCTATCGGATAAAACCTAAATAATTAATTATAAAATTTATTTGATAAAAATATTGGGACAAAAAGGAAAAAATTAGGAGGACAAAAATATTAAATAAATAAAGGTTGGATTAATTTAATTTAAATATATAAACTAATTTATAATTAATAATATATTAATAATATATTAATAATAAAACTGAAAAAATGAATGATGTTCAACGTCGAAACTTTACCATCCATGGTTTATAGAAATCATAAACATTTTCATTGTCTTCAAGGGAGTTGGCATAGCTCCATCATAGATAGTTATTAATGGCTTCCATGCTATAGTATTTGTTGGTTGAGAATATAGGTGAGAAAGTTCATAAGGGGTTGAGTAGATCTTTCTTAAAAAATTTGTTTCAAAATTGTTTTTTCAAAAATCAGAGTTTGTCGAAAGCGGGCAGTAGAAAATTTATCGTATATGTGCTGGATTGATATCAATAGTTACTTTATGTTTAAACGACATAATGAAATATGAAATGATCAACAATCTATTCAATTAATAAGTTAATTAACTTAAAATACAATGTGTGTAAATTAAATTTATTGCTCAATTAAATTAATTTAATATTACAGTTATAAACATCTTTAATTGCAAGTGAGATAATCTGAATGACTTAATTAAATCCTACACTTTATACAATAAATCGCTATGAACAAAATAAATCTATAACATGTGAATTTAAAAAAAAAACAATAAAAATCTAAGCATGTAATTCTATACAAGAATTAAAAGGAGATATGGAAAGAGAAGATATCACTTGGATTATACTCGTTCAGTGTGTTCGTCTTCGCTTTGCGCCTAATCCATACTCTAATGGTAGGCCATTAAAATGTCACAATCTTTCACTATTTTAAAATTTACACAACATGTGTTTTATATAATCAAGGAACCAAATGCTGAAATTTAAAAACGAAATTAAGAGTTTGAATTTGAATATTTTCTTCTCCTGTTGTACACAATCCACGCAACTGAAATATCCAAGACCTACACTCAGCTTTGATAGTCCTTTTACAAAAAAGATCCAAGATTTGCTCCAAGTATTCATTGTGCAACGATCTTTCCTCGATCATACCAGTCTATTGTCTGAGCTTTTGGTTCAATCTAATAGGACAAAAACTCCCAACTTCATTATGAAACTACCTTCTCGTTGCACTATCAAAGTCTTCGGTGGAGAATAAATTCTTTTCTTTTTGCTCATTTTAGATTTTCAATTTCCAGCAACACCACATAATCCTAATTTTGACATACACTTCAAGAACTTCACAAACATTAATGATTAAAGACTCTCATTTATGATAAATCTCCTTATCTCTAAGAATTAAGAAGCAACCAAGTCATGGTGTCTTGCTATAGGTATGTAGTTTTATATTTGTGAGAGTCCAAAACAAGGGTGACTCCAGTGTCACCGCCTAAGAGTGATGTCGAGGCATCCCCGCAAAACAGGGGGGCTAGTGTTGGCTCCTAAATTCGACACCCTTGTTTTATTAATGTCAGCCATTAAAGCTGAAGGATGTTTTCGACTAGCTAGGTCTGTCGAAATGCCCATCGAAAGATGGCAAAGTACTTAGAAGATTTCTTCCAAGGGAGAAGTTGGTTGCCTTCGACGTCGAAGGTGTTTCTCGTCGAAGATGCTTCTCGACGAAGGTGTTCGATGGTTCAGAGTGGAGCAGTTTGAAATTCAAGCGTTTGGAGGGAAAACGGTTTCCAGCGGTTACCAAGTGTAACGTGCGAAGATCTGGAGCGTCGAACATTGAGAACGTGCCAAGTGTAATCATCTCGAAGCAGTGTAACTGCCCGACGGTTACTTGGGATGTTTTAGTATAAATAGTAGTAGTCATGTAGTTTCTCGCGTGTGTTCACAATTCTATACAAAGTCACTCATATAGATTCGAGTACCCAGCGTGTGAGAAAGAATTGTTGAGAAATGTATGTGTGAAACACCAACTTTATTAATCAAAGTCATTTACTTTTCCAGAAATTTACTTGCTTTCTCCTTTACATTCCTGTCGAAGCCTTTTACTTTAAGCCTTGTTTATTTTACCAAGTCTTTCCTTCATGCAATTTATTTAAAGCCTCTTTATTTAAAGCCTTATCCAATTTAATCAAAACTTCAAAATCAACCTATGTCCTAGGATCAATCTGATCGATCCTGCGAGTAACCAAATAAGTAACCATTTGGAGGATCAGCGGTTGTTTACCAAATCCCAAGGTAAACAAATTGGCACGCCCAGTGGGACTGTGTGTTGATTGTTGAAAATAATCTCATCTTTTCAAGGAGTGTTGTATGTTATTGAGAAGTGGTAGAATATACACTAACAATAACAATACTGCCAGAGGAAGGGAAGAGATGGCGAATCCGCCAAACAATAACGAAATCCCACAAACGAATGTGGGAGCAACGGTTAGTACGACCGTAAGTGAAGCGACAACTGTTGGTTCGACACCAGCAGTAACGGTCACAGCAACGGGGCCAATACCTTCGTTCACGGGCCCCAGGATGCCTTTGGGAACTCCCCCACCAAGGGGAAATTTAGGCACAAGGCCTTTTGTTCCCCCAGGATTTATGCCACTTTATGGTATGCCAACTTCTGAAGTGGCTAGCCTGACGAATGCTGCGTCCACTTTTTCAGACCCTTTAGTGAGTGCCTCTTCGCCACTCCAAGGTTCTGGGGTAGGCATGGCGAATAGAAATAGGACCCAACTCTTAGGAGGAACGTCCCAAGTAGCCCATGGCCTTACAAATGCCTCGACAGCAGTCTTGAGGCAACAAATGGACGAAAGCAACCATGATATGGTGCAAATGTTGGCACAAACTTTGAGTACGGTGCTAAACCCTCTAATACAAAACACTAGTCAATCGGATCAGCAAGTGACAACACAAATGACGCATTTGGCTGATTTCTTTGGAGTACCCCAACCTATTCGACAGCCCCAACGAGCGCAAATAAGGGGAAACCAGTGGATATTCTTAGAGGAAGAAACCACCATCAACCAGGCTCAACAGCCTGTCGAAGAAAACCTTAGGGCACGATTGGAGCAACCCGTCGGAGAACCTAGGGTAATAACCCCAGAGGTAAGGTTAATTAACAGAAATCAAAATGCTGACGAAGTAGTCCAGCATATCCAATACCAGAATACGGGTTTGGAAAATAATCTGGCAACCATGATCGAAAGGATCATTACTCAAAATGGGATGAACATGGGCTTTCGAAGGCCCAACTTCACATCTCCATTGTCAGAATACGTGTTACAGACAGACTTACCTCCTAGATGCAAAGTCCCCAAATTTACTAAGTTCTCTGGGGACACGACAGAATCTACTGTCGAGCATGTGGCGAGATACTTGATCGAAGCAGGTGACATTTCGAATAACGAAAACCTAAGGATCAAGTACTTCCCAAGTTCTTTAACAAAGAACGCTTTTACTTGGTTTACGACTCTGCCCCCCAATTCGATCCATCATTGGACCCAGTTGGAAAGATTGTTCCATGAACAATTCTACATGGGGCAAACCAAGATAAGCCTGAAAGAATTGGCCAGTGTAAAGAGACGTTTCACTGAACCTATAGACGAATATCTAAATAGGTTTAGGCTGCTCAAGGCGAGATGTTTCACACAAGTGCCAGAACATGAGTTAGTCGAAATAGCCGCAGGCGGTTTAGATTATTCCATTAGGAAGAAGCTAGACACCTAATACCTGAGAGACATGGCCCAACTGGCCGATAGAGTTCGACAGGTAGAACGCCTCAAAGCTAAAAAAGCAAAGGCAACGAAGACTCACAAGAGAGAGAGGATAGCGTACGTTGAGATGGATGACGAAGATCCGGAATCCTTCGACGATACTTTAGCTGTCGAAGAAGGAGAAGTCGATTTAGCAGAACTGAAACAAGGGCCACCATACTCTTGTAAACTGTTAGTCCCTTCAAATGGGAAAAATCCCATTGGTCCAGAAAGGACCAACGATAGGTTCCCCAAAAAGACTTATAGTTTTGACATCACAAAATGTGATGAAATATTCGACTTGCTGGTTAAAGATGGCCAAATGATAGTACCCCCAGGGGTAAAAGTGCCTCCTCTTGATCAAAGAAAGAAGAGAGGTTTTTGCAAATATCATAATTTTTTGGGCCATAAAACTTCTCAATGTTTTCTTTTCAGGAATCTTGTGCAAGACGCTATCGAAGAAGGGAGATTGAAGTTTGCTGAAAAATCCCCCATGGCTGTCGACTCAAATCCATTGCAGGCTGAAGCCCACTATGCTGAGCCCTCTGAGGTGAACGTGATAGAGGCAACCAGGAGCCAGTCGAAGAAGCCAGGAATCACAATGGTCGAAGTCTCAAAGGACCACATCAACATGCCAATCTTTGGCAGTTTTTCTGGGAATTTATCCAGGAAGACAATTGAAGCAGTTCAGAAAGCGGTCAAAAGCCCGAAATTGGAGACCGCTGAAGCACAAAAAACTGGACCAAAATCCAGTTTCCACTTGGCCACAGTTCAAGGCCAGACGGAGAATCTGGAGACACAAATGAAGCAGTTAACTCTTGCTAATAAAGATACAATGAATATCAACATGGTCGAACTTTCTGACCCAAAAGCATCAGAAGAGGCCATGAGGCAAGAACAAGCTAATAAGACTGCTTTCCCTCGGGAAAATGAAAATTTGGCAGATTTTTTACAAAGATGCCAGAAAAAGAAATCAGAGGTGATGCTGTGTCCAAGATGCAGTTCAATCTTTGACAAAAAAGCTGCTGAGCACATTCAAGGCGTAAGAGCAGCGAATAAGAGAAGGGAAAATGTTGATCTTCGACATGATCCCAGAAGAGCCTCCCAAAGAGGTTCAAACCAAGAAAAGAGGCCATTGACTTTTAGGCCTCCCACAAATGTGCCAGTAGATACTTGGTACAAAACCTCTGGTCGAAAAAGGCCAAGTGAGGAGAGATGGCACTCTTTCGACGTGCCAAGGGGTTCCTCTTTGACTCAAAAGAAAGAGCCTCAGGTTGCTGCACCTAAAGTTGCACAAGTGTCAAGCAACTACAAAGGTAAAAATCCCATGTCTCGATCTCAATGGAGGAGATATCAAAGGAGACGAAAAGCTGAAAGGGAGGCTGCCAACGAACCAAAGGCAGAAACCAGTTCGAATGTTCCTCAAAGGAAGCAAAGGAAACCTCTAGAAAGAGAGCCAGTAACCAACAGGCTAGTTTGGCCTAACCAAAGTGAAGTCGAAGACGAAGACGATGCTGAGTCTGATGATACTTTGGACATAATGGTGAATATAGTTTCAGTGCTGCCCAGAGAATTCAATCGACAGGTAGAGGTCGAAGCAAGTGACTGGGAAGTGGAACAGGAAATGGCCAAACATAGGCCAGTGTGCTATTTCGTCATGGACAATGGCACCACTGAGGAACAAAATGGGTTCTTCGAGCCACCTACAGAGGCGATGAAAAATCACCTCAAACCTTTATTCATAAGGGCTAAACTCGAAGAAACTACTGTGAATAAAATATTGGTGGATTGTGGGGCAACCATCAACATTATTCCTCACTCTATGCTAAAGAAAATTGGCAAAAGGGATGAGGACATTAAGCCTCACAACATGGTCTTGTCGAACTATGAGGGCGGCATAGGGACCACTATGGGAGTGATCCAGCTAGATATCAAAGTAGGGTCTATCCTTCGACCAACGATGTTTATGGTCATATCGGCCAAACCTAACTACAATCTTTTGTTGGGCCGTGAATGGATTCATGGTGTTGGAGCTGTGCCATCATCAATGCACCAGAGGCTGCTCCTATGGCGTCCAGATGGGATGGTCGAAAACATAGAGGCTGATCAAAGCTACTACCTGGGCGAAGTGAATCACCTGGGTTTGGCAGATTTCGACAAGAACTTGGCTCACATAGGGCCATGTCCAACACCTGACTTCGACATGGCGCCAGCGCCAAACACTTTTTGTTCCCTATACCTGCATCCTGAGCATGGTTTCCAATGGGACAGAGAAGACTTGTCCCACATAGACTTCAGTGGGTTAACTGATATCCAACCAACTGGTTGGGGAAGTGAATTCAGTGATAATGACTGAGTCACAATCTTTGAAGCGAATTTCGGCTTATGTAGCCGAAACTAAGATGATAACGGCTCTCGAAGCCGAAGTAAAGTACATGGCCACACAGGCCAATGATCAACAGTTATCTGCTGCAGGTCCAGGAAAGGATTTCGATCCAAAACCTCCTGATATCATGCCAGAAGAAATGCAGGAACAGAGGCTCGACGCCATCTATGACGATGAGCCTTTGGGCTTCGAAAAGGACCCCTTGGCGAACAACATTAAAATGTTAGCACAAGATCCTTTAGAAGAAATTAACTTAGGCGAAGGGTCATAGAAAAGGCCAACTTACATCAGCGCCAAAATTGATCCAGAACTTAGGTTGGAAGTAATCCAATTGCTGAAAGAGTTCAAAGACTGTTTTGCATGGGATTATGACGAAATGCCTGGTCTCGACAGAGGATTGGTAGAACTTCAGTTGCCAATCAAACCTGGGAAGAAGCCAATCAAGCAAAATCCAAGGCGCTTCGCTCCAGAAATACTGTCGAAGATCAAGACGGAAGTCGAAAGACTGCTGAAATGCAAATTCATACGTGTTACAAGGTATGTCGAATGGATTGCAAACATTGTGCCAGTAATTAAGAAAAATGGTACGTTAAGGGTGTGCATAGATTTCAGAGATTTGAATGCTGCTACACCCAAAGATGAATATCCCATGCCTGTGGCGGAAATGCTAGTCGATTCTGCCGCTGGCTATGAATACCTGAGTATGCTCGATGGTTATTCAGGATATAATCAAATATTCATTGCTGAAGAGGATGTGTCGAAAACAGCTTTTCGATGCCCTGGGGCCTTAGGCACTTACGAATGGGTAGTGATGCCTTTTGGCCTAAAGAACGCTGGGGCAACGTACCAGCGAGCAATGAATACTATCTTCCATGATTTTATTAACACTTTTATGCAAGTATATATTGATGACATTGTTATAAAATCTGTTTCCAGGAAGAATCATATTGACCACCTTCGACAATCATTCGAAAGAATGAGAGAACATGGTCTGAAGATGAACCCTTTGAAGTGTGCTTTATGTGTGAAAGCTGGAGATTTCTTGGGCTTCGTTGTCCACAAGAAAGGAATCGAAATCAACCAGAACAAGACGAAGGCAATTTTGGAAGCGAAAGCGCCATCGAATAAGAAGGAACTGCAATCTCTGTTAGGCAAGATAAATTTCTTAAGGAGATTCATATCTAATCTAAGTGGGAAAGCCCAGGCCTTTTCACCCTTACTTCGACTGAATAAAGAGGGGTTCGAATGGGGGCAGGAGCAACAAGAAGCCTTCGACAAAATCAAAGGGTACCTCACTAAGCCACCTATTTTGGTGCCTCCTTGTAGCAATAGGAGTATGAGATTGTACATAGCTGCATCCGACAAAACTCTGGGAAGCATGTTAGCCCAAGAGGATGAGAATGGAGTCGAAAGACCCATTTACTATCTCAGTAGAGTTTTGAACGATGCAGAAACTAGATATAGTGAAGTTGAAAAATTGTGTCTATGTCTGTATTTCTCTTGTACAAAACTCAAGCAATATATAAAACCAGTTGATGTGTATGTTTCGTCTCATTTTGATGTTTTCAAGTATATGTTGTCGAAACCTATCTTGCACAGTCAAATTGGCAAGTGGGCATTAGCATTAACTGAATACTCCTTGACCTTTATGCCTCTTAAGGCAGTGAAAGGACAAGTGGTTGCAGACTTCATAGTCGACCACTCAATTCAAGTTGAGAATATTAATTATGTGGAGATAGAGCCTTGGAAATTCTACTTCGATGGTTCCAGCCATAAAGATGGAACAGGGGTAGGAGTCTTGATTATTTCTCCAGATAAAATTCCAACAACATTCAAGTACAAAATATCAGGTTCTTGTTCGAACAATGAGGCTGAGTATGAAGCTCTAATTACTGGCCTTGAGATATTGTTGGAATTGGGGGCAACTCGAGTCGAAATAATGGGAGACTCAGAGTTAGTCATTAAACAAGTCACAAAGGAATATAAATGCATAAGAGAGAATCTCATTATGTACTTTGTGATAGCAAATCGTTTATTGAAAAAATTTGAAACGATCAATATTCGACACATACCCAGAGTCAAAAATCAAATAGCCAACGACTTGGCACAGATTGCATCTGGGTATAAGATTTCAAAAACGAGATTGCAAAGAGCAATCGAAGTTCGAGAAAAGATAAAAGCAACTTGTCTATCACCAACAGACTTGGAATCGACGAGACTAGGATATGCTGATCAAAGTAACTTCGAAATTTCGTTCGTAGATAATTTGTCAGAGCAAGATTGGAGGAAACCCATTGTGGACTATCTTCAAAATCCAGGAGCTTCGACAGAACGAAAAACAAAGTACAGGGCGTTGAGTTATGTACTCATGGGTAATGAGTTATTCAAGAAAACTCCTGAAGGGGTATTTCTAAAATGCTTAAATGAAACTGAGGCATACATAGCCCTTTCGACTACGCATGCTGGGGCATGTGGGGCTCACCAAGCAGGCCATAAGATGAAATGGTTGTTGTTTCGACAAGGACTATATTGGCCCACTATGCTAAAAGATTGTGTTGAGTTCGCCAAAGGTTGTCAAGAGTGTCAAGTCCATACAGGCATCCAACATGTACCAGCAAGCGAACTTCACTCGATAGTGAAGCCTTGGCCCTTTAGAGGATGGGCGTTGGACCTCATTGGAGAGATTCGACCAGCATCATCAAAGAGTCAGAAATACATACTGGTAGGCATTGATTACTTTACTAAGTGGATCGAAGCTATCCCTTTAGTCAATGTAGACCAAGAAAATGTCATTGAATTTATTCAAAAGAATATTATCTTTAGGTATGGAATCCCTGAGACGATAACAACTGATCAAGGATCAGTTTTCACTGGTCGAAAGATGCAGGAATTTGCTCAGGAAACAGGTTTCAAACTCCTAACATCAACGCCTTACTATGCACAGGCAAATGGCCAAGTCGAAGCGGCCAACAAAGTGGTGATTGGTTTGATAAAGAAACATGTTGGGAAGAAACCAAAGAATTGGCATAAGACGTTAGACCAGATTCTGTGGGCTTGTCGAACGTCCCCAAAAGAAGCCACTGGTACAACACCGTATAGGCTAACTTTTGGCCATGATGCAGTGTTGCCAGCAGAAATTTGTCTTCAATCTGCAAGGGTTCAGAGGCATTATGATATTCCCTCTGAAATTTACTGGAACATGATGCTAGACGAACTGGTGGATTTAGACGAAGAGAGATTGCGCGCTCTTGACCTACTCAGGCTTCAGAAGAAAAGAGTAGAAGACTCTTATAATAAAAAGGTAAAACCTAAGGTATTTTTGCCTGAAGAACTAGTTTGGAAGGTAATTCTTCCCATGGATCGTAGGGATCGAAGCATGGGGAAATGGTCACCCAAATGGGAAGGACCATTCAGAGTTATCCAGATTTTTTCTGGTGGAGCCTATGAAGTCGAAGAGTTAGGTGAAGATAAAAGGCTCTTGAGAGTAAATGGTAAATATTTGAAAAAATACAAACCTACACTTCAAGAGATAAAAATAAAATAATAAAATAACAAGACTAAATTGACCATAAAAATGCCAAAATGGAAATTTTATAAATTTTAGCCAAGATGGCAATGTTGTCGAATATAGATTACAAAATATGGTTACAAAAGCTGAATCAATCAAAAGGGAATATAGTCCTTAAGTCGAAGGTATTTGGCTTGCTGCAGCTCCAATCTTTTCTTGCACCAGGCGTTCTCCTGCACAATCTTGGCAATCTGAGCGTCGAAGCCTTGGGCCTTCTCAGCAAATTCCAGGCCTTGTTTGATTTCAGTTTGACTCTCGGTGTCTGAGACGGTCGAAAGAAGTTCCTCCTTGCGTATAGTGTTGGCATTTATCTTAGCCTCTATTTCTTCGATTTGTGCCCTGAAGGAAGCATTCTCTCGATCGATGGCATAGACTTCTTCCTGCGTAGACGCTTTTTGCTTCGACAACTCCGCAATTCGAGAAGTCGTCTCCGAAACGGCAGTCCACGCAGAAGAACTTTTGCCATACAACACCTCGAGCTGACTATTAAAGCCTCTTTGGCGCCTGTAATCTGCTGAGACTTGATCAATCATAGAGTGTAACTCCATGATCAAGCCTGAAACTTCTGGAGCTACCGCTAACAAGTCGACAGCATTCAAAACATCCCTCAAGTATGATGGAGCAGTGGGGTCTCCCTCTAAAGCCTTCATCAAGTCCTTCTTGAAAAACTGGGCCTTAACCTTCGCCAAAGCTTCATCAAGAGGAGAGGTTTCAGTGGACTTCCCCGACAGGGTAGGAACCTCCTGACTAGCGTCAGACGAACTCTTGCTCTCGATGATTGCGTTGAGATAGCTAACAGGGTCAGTTTGTTTCAAGAGTTCCAAGTCCTCTTTCGACCTGTGCTTCGTTGAGGTAGCAGCCCTTGCAACAACATTGTCTTGGGTTTGAGGCTGTTGAGTGTTAGGTGCCTCGACTTGTTTCCCTTCGACTCGGACTGGGGCAGTACCAGCGTCATCTTGGTGCCCTTCGCCAGCGTCCCCTTGGTGCCCTTCGCCAGTGTCACCTTGGTTCTCTTTGCCAGCAGCACCCTGATTTTCTTCGCCAGCATTGCCTTGGTCCCCTTCTTCACGATTCTCTTCCGACAGATCCACCACCTGAACCCCTTCTGGCTGTTGTTCTTCCGTTTGAGGTTCTTCTGCTGGTTTTTCTACCGTCTCAGCATTGGCCTCATTTATTTCAGTATGGGCTTCGTCATTTCCCAAGCCTTTTTCTTGTGGCCTGCTGAGTTCAGCAGATTCCAGCGTTTCAGAGGTTCTTGGTGGTGAGCTTTCAGTGGTGTCCTGAGAAAGGAAAGAGGAAGAATCTTCAGAAATCGAAAAGACATAATCGGATGTAGGTATCTACACCTAAGTTATAAAAAGGTTTAAAAGATTACCTGTAAGTTAGCTTCAGCCCCAGGGCTGGAATTGTCGCTTTCGACAGGCTTGTTGAGAAGAACGTTTAGTTCCTCCTCCGTTGGCTCCTCAATGATCACTGGAGGTGGCCTGGGTTTTCTCCCAGCAACCTTTATTCTAAATGTCCGACCCTCAGGAGCAGGAGCAGGAACAGGAGCGTCCTTCGTCAGCTTTCGCCTTTTTAGAGGAGCAGGAGGAGAATCACCTTCTTCATCGCTCCCAGATTCGACCACCAGTGCTGGCCGTTTCTTGGGCGAAGGTGCCTAAAAAACCAATGGGAATTCGATTCAGCAATTGCATCGAAAGTCAAAAATCGAAAGCCAGGAGAAAATAATGAAAGTCTGGTTACCGATATAGAAGGCTTCTTCGAAGGGCCTTCCCCCTGTTGGTTGTTTGTGGTCTTCGCCGGCGCTATAGTCTTCGCCGGCGGTGGAGGTTTTGTTGAAGGGCCTCCTCCCTGTTGGCCTTCTGTAGCCTTCTTGGCTACAGGCTTTCGAACAACTGAAATCAAATAAATGGTTAACAGGCTAGCAGTCGAAAGAGAAAGACAAAGTAATGTGAAAGGATGAACTTACATTTCTTTATTTTGTCCAACACAAGGACAAAAGATTTCTGAAGCTCATCCACGAAGTCCTTCTCGTCGAAAAACTCCTCAGCATAATAACTTTTCCACCACTCCTCGAAGGATGGTGAGCAAAGAAAGTTGAGCTGATAGTCAAACAACGAGAGAACTGTTCGACCAGCATATCTTCCGATATGCTTAATGGCGGCTTCTTCGGTGTAATCATTGCAGAAATACAACATAGACTTCTCTCTTGGAAAGATTGGAGAAGGTAGGGTTTGGATAATACCAAACTGGCGAGATACCAGGTTTGGTTGGTATGCAATCAGACTCAAGTGAGTCTTAGAACTCCTGAATCGAAGAGGCATGATCCTTGGTGTCAGGAACGCCTCCCATATTATTGTATGTTCGTCAACGTTAGGACCACTCGACGTCCTTGGATGTGGCCTTGTGAACCATGCTGGGCCTACCTTCCGTCGAGCAAACGGAGCCATAGTCGAAGCAAACTCCTTCCTTCGAGCAAACATCAGAACGAAGTTGGTGAAAGTTTGCTGAAACTCCAGCCCATCTTCCATAGGCGTCAACAGAGCCAGTCTGGTTCCTTCGACGCGTCTGTTCGCTATCTCTGGAGCCTTCTCATTTATTTGAACCTTCTTAGGCAAGAAAGATTCGAAGGTGGCATTGAGCCACAGTTGGAGCAGCCAAAAAGGCCCAGCAAGTAGCAAACTGGCCCTGTTCTCGATAATTTTTAGAAGAGTTGCCCCATTACTAATCGAATCATAGAGGCTAGCCAAAATCAATTCTGCCAAACAGATATTTTGGCGATGATGGAGTTGAGTGGCGAGAGTGACCATCTTTTTGGTCACCTGTAAGGACTTCGAGCAAAAGACAAAGCGGGTCAGCCATAAGGCTAGAAACGCTATGTGTTCGACATCCGACACAGCATCTGTCGACCTGTCGTGATAGTGGTTGATGAAAGTGGTGTATGTTGGTTTGGTGTCAGAGAATCCAATTTGATCCTCCGACATCTCCTCCGGATCGAAGTAGTCCCCGGTGGGTCGAAGGCCAGTGATAGCGGCCACATCGAAGAGTGTAGGAGTCAACATCCCACAGGGAAGATGGAAAGTAAAATGGGAGTAGTCCCAGAAAAGCAGAGAAGCTATCAACATCTCCGGAGAATAGTTCAAACCTGTCTTCGACAGCATCACCAGGTCGAGAATCCCCATATCCTTCCAGATCGAAGCTTGGCGCTTCTCCATCTTTTCTAGCCAAGCAACGTAATCAGGAGTAAGGCTAGGGCCAGACCTGAAAGCCCTAACACCTCTGTTGAAGAAGCGGAGGTCGATTTTTTCATGCGCAGGGTCTTCATTGTCTTCTGCGTCTTTCTTGGCGCATGAAACCGGTTTGAGTTTCTCAACTACCGGAAAATAACTCTTGATCTTCATGGCCTCAGCAATACTTGGATACAAGGGGCCAGACATAGCAAAGATCTGGTTGGAATATCCAACCGGGATCATAAGGTGGCGTGAGTAAGCATCACGAACGGCGATGTCCAAGGGTTCAGGGACCCTTCGTTGGCCCGTGGAGGTTACTACTGGAGCAGTGACGAAAACCTTAGGTTTGGCGTTCTCAGATGGTACGGTAGCGCTAGGAGCATTGGAACCAGATGCCATTGTTAATGGTGAGGTTGAAGACGAAGTGAAGGAGGAAAAGTTTTTTGCAAAGATGACAAGTTTGTATGAAAACAGAGAAGTTTGAAGGCTAGATGGCGTAAAAAGTCCCACAATGGGGTACTTACTGCTATTTATAGTAGTGGGGGAAAATCCCCAAAACCGAGGACATTAAATGCCATTTAATGTTGCAGGAGATAGTGGGACGCGTGGCATCCCCCTGTTGTTTTAGCCGTTCTGCAGAAATAGAGAGACGCAGCGTGCGTCCTCGTTTTTGGGAATTGTCATAATGACAAATTCTGAAATGACGTTTGGTACTGCACGCCGTACTGAGGTGACGTCTTAGGTACGGAAAAATGATGGTTTTCTTGGGATTGCCAGTGGTTGGTAGAAGACAACAAAAAGTGCACAATTTAATTTGTGACTAAGCGTGAAAAAGCAGGTGTCGAATGGCGTTTCAAAGAATGCCTTTTTCTTTCAGAGTCGAAATAAGGCATTCTTGGGGGGCAATTTGTTGGCTCCTAAATTCGACACCCTTGTTTTATTAATGTCAGCCATTAAAGCTGAAGGATGTTTTCGACTAGCTAGGTCTGTCGAAATGCCCATCGAAAGATGGCAAAGTACTTAGAAGATTTCTTCCAAGGGAGAAGTTGGTTGCCTTCGACGTCGAAGGTGTTTCTCGTCGAAGATGCTTCTCGACGAAGGTGTTCGATGGTTCAGAGTGGAGCAGTTTGAAATTCAAGCGTTTGGAGGGAAAACGGTTTCCAGCGGTTACCAAGTGTAACGTGCGAAGATCTGGAGCGTCGAACATTGAGAACGTGCCAAGTGTAATCATCTCGAAGCAGTGTAACTGCCCGACGGTTACTTGGGATGTTTTAGTATAAATAGTAGTAGTCATGTAGTTTCTCGCGTGTGTTCACAATTCTATACAAAGTCACTCATATAGATTCGAGTACCCAGCGTGTGAGAAAGAATTGTTGAGAAATGTATGTGTGAAACACCAACTTTATTAATCAAAGTCATTTACTTTTCCAGAAATTTACTTGCTTTCTCCTTTACATTCCTGTCGAAGCCTTTTACTTTAAGCCTTGTTTATTTTACCAAGTCTTTCCTTCATGCAATTTATTTAAAGCCTCTTTATTTAAAGCCTTATCCAATTTAATCAAAACTTCAAAATCAACCTATGTCCTAGGATCAATCTGATCGATCCTGCGAGTAACCAAATAAGTAACCATTTGGAGGATCAGCGGTTGTTTACCAAATCCCAAGGTAAACAGCTAGCCCATAGGATTGATGATATGTACAATATTGTTGTCTCTCGTTAGTCATATGAGAAGAAGTGCAACACGATCTCCTGAAGAATAGGTGGTCAACAGTCTCCCCTAAGTATGAGGTAGCAGTTGTTGCCCTAAGGGTTTCCTAAACCCTAGGCTTAAGAAGCCTCTATAAATACTTCTCCCTCAAGGGGATGAGACTGGTTCTAATCCATACGCTTATACCTAAGCACCAAATTAAGATATAGAGTCTCTCGCCTCACGTGAGCAGGATCTTTAAACCACCACAAACACCATCATACAAGATTTTTCACCGTCGTGGATAAGCCCTAACCACCATACATTGTTATATACCTACTAAGGCCTTTGAGTTCCAGTGTCGTTGCAGGTGTAACATGAACATTTATACTTTTTTACCACTACAGTGACACCCAACGTGGGTCCCCAGTAAAACTAACTTGGATCACACCTTCTTCATCATAATCACCACACTCACTATCACCCCCACTCTTATACCTAGCTCACTCAATCACAGTTAACAAGAAGGCTCCATCCCCCACGTTGGAGGATACCAGTGGTAGTGGTGATCGCAACATCCTGACAGAGATGTGCGTCGCCAAAGACAAATTACATAGTTAGAATCAAACACATTAGGATAATATCCACCATATTAGACAACGCCAACAATAATACAATCCTCTAGAAGTATGGAAGTGTTGGATCCTCAGTAACTCTCGAAAGAGATATGGGAAGCGCATGTCCCCAAAGGATTTAAATCTACTTCTTTTTCCAAGCTAGATAGGCACGATGATCCTTATGAACATATCGCCTCCATCAACACACATATGGACATCATCAGAGCACTCGACTCCCTAAAATGAAAGTTATTGTTTGGCACTTTTAAGGATGTCGCCCTGTGATGGTGTATAGGTCAACCTCGTGCCTTCTTCATCATCATCTATTAAGAGCCTATAAAAAACTTGTGCACCAATTCCCTGTCAATCGCCATAAGAATATGTCCACCAAAATCCTATTCCATATTGGATAGAGTCTGTCGGAGTCGTTGAGGGACTATCTCACCTAATTTAATAAAGATTATTCCCTTTAACCAAGAAATATTTATGGGTAGTTCCAAAATTCACTCAAGGTAGGACACTACAACGAGTCTCTCGCCCATAAACCAATGCATTCATTGGCGGGAGTGGTCACCGGGGTAGAATATTATATAAAAGGTAAGGAGAGCAGCACCGAAAAAGAAGGCATGAGACATTAAGGAGCGGTCCCAACATTGAAGGTTCACACCAATAAAGAAAGAGTAATTATACCTCTCCCATCAAAGACAAAATTGTGTTAAAAAAATAAGCAATACGACAGAGAGCTTCACACTTCTAAACACTCGTTGTGAACAAATCTAACACGGGGTTCTTCACTTTCACAACATTCCCACGCCTTCATCTCATAAAGCAAATGTGATGGGTCTTGAAACAGGAAGACGATGCAAATTTCATAGAGTCAAAAGACACCACACTAAGAATTGTTACCAACTCAAGAAGGAAATCACGATGCTAGTCAAGAAGGGAAACCTCAAGAAATATGTGAATGGTGACTTTTCTCATTGGTCAAACAAGTAAAACTCACAAGGGCGAGACGGCGTGGGAAGCCTTAACCCTGACAAAGAAAAGGAAACACCCCAAGGTAAGGACAACAAAGTTGTGTGCCACATGCTCAACACCATAGCGAAAGGATTTTCCAAGGTGGAAAACCCAGCTCTGGCCATAGAAGGTACGCTCTTCAAATTCTGAATATAGAGGACTTCCCCAATGTTGAAAGAGAATGAGAGACCAAAGCGCCAAAATCCACAATCGCTTTTTTGAGAAAGATAAAGATGGCGCCCACCCTCGTAATGATGACTTCGTGGTCATTACTGTCATATGCGATGAGTGAGAGATCAAAAGAGTTCTCGTAGACCAAGGGAGCTATGAAAAAAATTGTATTGGGTGGCATTTGAAAGACTTCACCTCAACCCTGATAACTTAAAACCCTTTAAAGGTTCACTGGTTGGAGTCTCCAAGGAATAGGTGCTAGTAAAAGGATACATCACCCTGAATACCCCTTTCGGAAAGCAAAATCGGGCCAAAGAAATAAAGGTCAGATATTTGGTTATCGGCACCCCATTTTCTTACAATATAATTATAGAGCGACCAACTTTTATCCAACTGGGAACTTCCTTGTCCACTCTTTATTTATGCATGAAATACCTACTCCTGAATGAGCGAATGAGGGCTATCCAAGAAGATCAATAGGTCACCAGAAAGTGTTACGTAGAGAGCCTCAACCTGAAAAAAGGTATGCATGATAGGCATGAAAGCCAAGAAAGTGGGCTCATTAATAAATCTGTCAGGATGAACTAGTAAAGGTGAGGAGGCTACCCCTTCAACTAGTAAGGAGGCTGCCCAAAATGAATTCCCTCAAGAGCCACCTACATTGTTGTCATTTATTTCTTTTTCTTTACCACTGCTTAGCTATTTTTTTGTTTATTTTTATAGGCAAGTATTACATCTCTACCGATTGTAAGGATAAGTTATTTTGAGGGATGCACTATTTTCCCTCTGCGCTTTTCATAAGGCAGGGAATTTTAATGAGACCCCTAATTTTGTTATCTTGGAGAATTTGTGTTTGTTGGCTATTCCCTTCTTTGCAGGAACATAAGAGCTCGAGAGAAGATCGCTCATTGGGGTGATCATAATGCTGGATCCCTATGGGGGATCTTTGCCGCCCATTGAGGCAATCAAAATGATAGATCCATAAGTTAGATTCTTTCTGCCTATTGAGGCAATAAAAATGTTAGATCCCTAAGTGGAATCCTTTCCGCCCTATAAGGCAATCAAAATGATGGATCCCTAAGGGGGGTCTTTGCTACCCATTGAGGAAATCAAAATTTTGGACGGGGGATCCTTGCCACCCATAGAGGCGATCAAAATGTTGGATCCCTAAGTGGGATCCTAACCAGCTAATGCAGCGATCAAAATGTTGGATCCCTAAGGTAGATCCTTTCTTCCCATTGAGGTAATCAAAATGATGGGCCCCTAAGTGGCATCATTGACACCCAATGAGGCGATCAAAATGTTGGATCTTTGACATCCTTTGAGACCATCAAAATGATGGATCCCTAAGTGATATATTTCTACCCTCAAAGGCAATCAAAATGTTGGATCCCTAAGTAGGATCTTTGCGATTAAAATGTTGAATCCCTAAGTGGGCTCCTTGTTTCCCACTGAGGTGATCAAAATGGTGGATTCCTAAGTGGGAACCTTGTCGCCCTTTAAGGAAATCAAAATGTTAGATCCCTAAATGGGATCTCTGGCACCTTTCAAGGCAATCAAAATGTTAAGTTCCTAAGTGGGACTAGCTACCCTCACATAGAGACAAATCTCAGAAACCCCGACAATTATTAGAAATCATCAAAATGAGCAACAATAACAAACACCCCCAACCAAGGGCTAGAAGACCAAACACACATAAATAACCACGCAAGAGAATAAAAATAAATTCAATTAACATAAAAGGCACCCCAAAGGACTTTGTTGTCTTCATAATTACAAAAGGCTCCCGAAGGGGCAAAGAAATACAACAGAAGGTCGCCAAGGGCCAAGAAATAGTGCAAGAAAATCTAAACTATCAATTCCCCAACTGAGGAGTTCTATATTCATTTCCTTTTGTCGGCCATCCTGAATGCTCTTGGCGAGATCAAATCGTTTAGGCTCCGGGGGGGGGGGGGGGGGTCACCGCCTCTTCATTCATCAGTTGTTCGTCACTAACAACCTTAAGAAAATCCATTTTGCTCAGATCCAACTGAGGATATAAAAAGGAAACTTACTCTCTGGCACACTCAAAGTAAAAACCACCTAATCAATAAGCTATGACACCTCTACCTCCATATCTTGTTGGTTAAGGAAAGCGGCTTCAAGGGACTCTTGCAAAGACTTCTCCTTAGCATCGATCTCTTTAGCTTTGGCCTTCACGTCTACCAATTTATCCTCTTAGGATTCCTTGTCTTTTTGCAAGGCCTTTAGTAGCCTTTGGTATTCATTTGAGGCATTCACGTGCTTTTGGAGCTTCACCCCCATCTCATTGTCAGCCTTATCGCGCCTTTTCTGATTAGTATCATCTAACATCAATAACCTCAGTATAAGGTTATTCTTCATGATTATAATTGTAGGAGTCTATTTGGATTGAAGGGCATGGTAGTCACCCTGAACTCCTTGGAGAAAGGGAGGTAATAGCTCCTTAATCGAAGAGTGTCCAAATTGGAACCACTTCATGGAATAGCAGGAGGATTGGAAGCTTTGCCTTCAGGTGGCACTTTAATGTTTGCCTTCCCATAAATGGGAGAGGAGATACAGGTAGGAGGGAAAAAGCCCTCCTCCAGCCTTAAGCCTTCATGTTAGGAAATTTTGGAGTTGGGTCCTCAACTTTCCTCTTTCTCCTCTTGACGGTAAAACCATCTAGGTGACTATGGAGGTTATTGGTGTCCGAATGAATAACTTGGATCCTTTCCAATCTTTGTATCTTTTTTTTTAGTAGTAATCATCACCATTTTATCTATAAAATGATGCATAAAGGTCACAAGTATTGTCTTAAAATACCTTTAAAGGAAAACATAATATCTAAATTTTATCTAAATAAGCGGTGAGGTGTTTTTCACTGTCAAACTAAGTTTAATCATTGTATGATAGTCCATAACTTTGAACTTTAACATGAGGCATACAATCCTCGCATCTTCAGTGATAAGTAACTCTTTGTCATATCCCTTTATCGCCATATGGTCGTTCTTCGAGGACAGTTAGCGTCATCAGCCCCTAACATCCCTAGAGAATTCTCCTATCCCCTAACGCAGGCGAATTTGTCCTTTCTATATTTGTAGTTATTGGAGTTGGACGTGAAAATGGCCTTCCCTGGCAGACCATGTAAGGACAACTATATATCCTTCGTCGGTCTAGTGGTATAAAAAATAAAAATACTCATAAGGTAGGAGTTACATCAGGTCCTCGCAGGCCATCTCAAAGGCCCTGGTAAAACCTTTATTGATAAGGAACAACTGGGAGGGTGCAATGTTGATAACCCTTAAAACCTCCATGTAAAAAGGGAAATGAGGAAGAGAACCATAATATCCTTAATACAAGGGAGGTATAAGTAAAATTAAGGAGAAGGATCAAAGGAGATGGGCATAGTTCGCCCTCTCCGATGGTGAATAAGCCTCTAGAGTAACAGTGTCTTCATCTTCTGAAGAGGAAACCTCCACTTCTGATAAATAATGGAAGATTTGTTCCTCATATGTGTAATAAGGTCAAATATCTTCAATTTCCTTAGACATGACATAAGGGGGGTAACAATTGTATTTTTGTTCCTGGGAAAATAATATAATGAAAAAATCATCACCATCATCACAACCATCAAAAGGGAGAGACTATTACCATCAAAATCAACATCCCTACGCTAACCTAAGCCATATTTCAAACATTTCTTTATAAACCCTGCTCACTATAGAAAAAAGTGAGAAAAAGGAAGATTCATACTTGGAAGAAGGTTTGTGGACGAAGAATTAAGAGCGATGAGCAGCTGGTTAGTCCAGATGAGCTTGTAGAAGTAGGGAGAAAATTAGATAAAATGAAGTGGAAGGAGAAAGATTTTATAAGGGAGTTGAAACCACAATGGATCCTTTAGACTCCCTCATAATTTTGAAAGGCTCTTCACATATCTGACATGTGCCACTAGCATTTAAGGTCTCAAAAAATAGGTCATCATTAATTACATTAAATAAAAGTAGGTGTGAACATCAAAATGATTTATTGACATCCCAACTGAAATTTAGCTAATCAGGAGACATTTGGCAGATGACGTACCCCTTAACTAAGGGATCATGCAAATAAAAAGGTCTCCTTCAGCTGAGGGACTCGCCCTAAGCTGAAGGACTAACCTCTTATTAAAAAGGCCACCTTCAGCAGAGGGACTCGTCTCTTATTAAAAGGTCACCTTCAGTTGAGGGACTCACCTCTTATTAAAAAGGTTGCCTTCACCTGAGTGACTCGCCCCAAGACGAGGGATATACCTCACAAGTGAAAGAAGCCTTGAAAACACGTAGCCATTTATAAAGTTCTCGTGCTTAAGGGTCTGTGTACTGTTATATTTGTGAGAGTCTCAAACAAGGATGACTTCAGTGTTCCCGCCTAAGAGTGAGGTCGCCCATGAGTAGGATGACAATGGATACCCATGGGCACGAGTACTAGTCTCCTGCTACCCACATCATTTAGTAAATATGATACATGTACCCGTCCCATACTCATGCGGGTATCCGTTAGATGGGTATCTGTGGATTTTGAGATATCCGCGGGTATTTACAGATATCCATGGACACTATTATTTAAATATATTTTAAAAAATATATTTAAATAACTAATTTTTTATCTTTTTTAAAGACAAAAAAATATTTTCAAATTTAACACATAATAAATAATAACAAAAATAAATCACATTCATTTTATTTCTTATTTTATCAAAATAATAATAATAGTAATAGTAATAATAATATCATATTTAACAAAATAATAACAATAATAATAATAATAATAATAATAATTTTTTATCAAACAAATTAATACTTAAGTATTTTTGCTAATTATTAACGGATACGGATACCCGCGAGTACGGGTACCATCAAATCCATATTCGTACCTGTAAGTAAACGGGTAACTAAGTATTCATTTATTTTATAAGTGGATACCCATTAAGCCACCATACCCGTGCTGGTGACGGGTTTTACCCGCGGGTATCCATGAGTACGTGTTTTTTTTCTCCATCCCTATCCATGAGGCATCCCCATTAAACAAGAGGGGAGGCCTCACCCTTTGGACTGATGATGTGTACAATCCTATTGTCTCCCGTTAGTATGATTAGAAAGAGTCCACCCTGATTCCTTGAAGAATAGGTGGTTAACAGTCTCCCATAATTACGGGGGAGCAGTTGCTGCCCCTAAGGGTTCTTAAATCCTAGGCTTAAGAAACCTTTATGAATACTTCTTCCCTAACAGGAGGAGACAAATCCTTATTCATACACTTATACCTAAGCACCAAACTAAGATACATAGCCTCTCACTCCCCGTGAGAAGGATATCTAAATCTCCATAAACACCACCATACAGGGTTTCTCGCCATCGTGGATAAGCCCTAACCATCATACATCGTTATATACCTACCAAGGTATGCGAGTTCCATTTACCTTGCAGGGGCAACATGCACACATGTACTTTTTTACCAGTACAAGGTCGAAGATGAATGCACATTCAGGATAATATTGTAATTTAGTGTACTTTGAAAGCTAAATTCTTTGTTTTGAAAACTCTCAAAGTTATGATGTTATGACATCTCTTGTAGAATAATGAGACAAGATGATTTATATGTGTGCTTGAGATAGATCACTAAAGTGAACAATATTACACATTAATTTGAGTGTGCAATTAATATGATTCGAGTCAAATGAGGATACGATTTGAATTAAAAACTTAAAACCTAGAATTTGGCATTTTGATTCAAATCACGATTCTAATTAGTAATTCGAGTAAAGGAAATCTTTGATTCAATTCAGAGTGGTAGAATCAAAACCTGGTTTTGAAATGTATTTTTGATTCAAGCCTACCTTTAGTTTGATTCGAATAAAGCTTGCTTCTGATTCAAGTAAAAAAAGCTTGTGACCTAAATCACACTAGATGTGGCGAATTCTGTTATTCACATTCAATTTTTTATTCGAATCATGCATAACCTTGATTCGAATCACACTTCTAAAATTTTAATTTTTGAAAAAAATAGTGTAATATTGAATCTAAAGCTAGTATGATAGAATCATTCATTCAGGTGTTTCTTGACCGAATAATTAACTAATTTGACTTAAACTATTTTGCAATGAATTTTATCTCACATTTCAATCAATACATCCTTTAATACAAAACATCATTTAATACATTATACTCAATTTTAAAAGTATACACAAACCTAACATATATGATACTTAATAACCAAGAGCGATAAAAGATAATAAAGAAAACGAGACAAACAACAAAATATAAATCCTAAAAGGGCAGAGTAACTTTAAGGTTTATATCTTTAGAGTAACTTCAACATTGTCAAATATTTGACTTTTTATTTTTAATTTCTATAATTTGTTATTAAAATATTAATTATAAATCAATCTAAATGTTTAAATTAAGTATTCAAGTTTTATTCTTTTATCTCTTTTCCCAATTTATTTTCTATTTTTCAGTTTTTAAATATAACATATAATTTTTTTTTAATTTATAAATTGAATCTACAAAAAATTGTTTAATCATCTAAATATATTTTTATTTAAATACACTCTTTAAAAGGTATTCATTTATTAAAAAATATTTTTCAAATATACATTTATAAATTAATTGGATAGACATTTTTAATTAAAAATATATTGGTAGATGAATTAGATCATTCTTATGATTATAAGATTGATTGCATTAGATTTTTTAGAAAAAAACTTTACTACATTAGCAGGGCCGACCTAATCTATCTGGCCCTGTTTTAATTTAATAATTTAATTTAATTAATAAATAGACTTAAAAATAAAATTTATATTCATTTAAAAAAAAAATCAGCATAAAATCATATATCACAGATTAGAGTATTATAGTTGTTATAATACTAAATAATAGTTAGTTTTATTTTAATTTATTCATAATTTTCTTTTAAAGTAAAAAGTAAATAAATTTGTTTCTTTTAAAATTAAATTACTAAATATTTTTACGATTGAGATCATAAAAATACTCTATTCACAATTACTCATATTTTTAATTTAAATTAAGAATTTTAGCGTTTTCAAAAAGAATAGTTCAACATACTCTATAATTATTTAAATTATCATTTAAATTATAGAAGAATTAATCACAAATTAAAAATTAATATCACAAACTAAAAATTAATAAATATAATTAACACGTAATTAATAATAAATAAATAAATAAAAAAGAAATTAGCTATTGTAAAATAAGAACAATTAAATATTAAAAAAATAGATCTTAAATTTCATTTTGATTTTATATTTTCTCTTTCTCATAATATCCACAAAATCAGCTTAAAAATCAATAAAAAATAAAAAATACTCTAACAAAGATCAAACACACTACCCTATAAATAGA
Source organism: Vicia faba (assembly GCA_948472305.1). Lineage (NCBI taxonomy): Eukaryota > Viridiplantae > Streptophyta > Magnoliopsida > Fabales > Fabaceae > Vicia > Vicia faba. The sequence continues at coordinate 1,399,602,789 of OX451736.1, read as the reverse complement.
TAGGATATTAATAGAAAGTAGCACAATACTCCACTCAGCTAGTTTCTTTATTGATCGTAGCTGATCAGAATAGACTGTCAGAGCTTGCTTCGAGCATAATTTGAAAGTGAAGTGGAGGGATATCTGCAAGATACTCTGATGTCAAAGTAAGTTTCGGAATGAGCAAGCAAACAGTGAGTCAGAAATGTTCAATACATAACTCTCTTGTAGGAGGGGTATTTATAGCCCTCAGCGCTGGGCCAAAGTCTCCTTATTGGGCTGGTCAAACAGGCCCAACATGGAGACTGCCAGGTCCTACGTGAGTAGTCGGGACTCGCACGCGATCTCCAACCTAGATGACTTCCTCTGCAAGATCAGGAGGATATGAATGTGGTCTTTTCGGGGCCACGAAGACTCCGTGATATTCAGAGACGTTGATAGTCAACCATACGAAGAGGATGCTCGCGAGGTGCTTCTGCCCGTCGTAGATGCTCCCACTGATCATGAGGTCGTGTGATAGGATCATTATTGGTCGAGGAGAGGATTAGAACGTGACCTCGAGATCCTTCTTACCGACGATGATCTTCCTAAGAGTAACTGGATTCATCCCCGTGTGGTGAGGTTGTCTTCTCGCGAGGAGTAGTTTCTGTCCGACGCAGTCGGGGGAAGAATTGGCCAGTATGCTTTGAACAACATAATTGGGCTGGGCCTCACATAGAGTTGGGCCAAGGGCAGGTCCAGTCCAGAATAGGAGCCCCCCAAGTCGTTGCTCTTGATAAAGAAGTTATGACTTAATGCCCAACTTGTTCTTTCGCGAGGCGAGCTGCTCGACGTGAAGCTTCCATCGAATTCTGCTCGGAGAATGTCGTTGGTACGTTGTTTACCCGAGCAGAGTTCAGAAAGGGTTCGAGGTGGAATCATTTTAATTGTTTCTCGACTGGTGTGGAGGAGATAGTGCACCTGTTAGACACGTGGCGTGACCTTTGGGATAGCAATGATGTCCTAGGAAATAAGGGACATTATAAACTAAACACATAGGTGTCGAGGAGAAAGGCGGCTTATGAGCTGCCCATCGGTATATTTCGTATTCCATGTCAGCCCTATAAATAACGCTTCAAGGCCCATTATTCCCTTTTATATTTTCACTCTCTCCACTCTCTCTGCTGCCCACACTGTGCCGTTCTCTGCAACCACTAAAGCCACTGTACAGTCCTCCGTGTATTCTTTATCTACCACCGTCGTCCTTCATATATTCTTCTTCAAGTAAGTGTTTTTTCTGTGATATTATGTATGTATATTGGTTTTGATGATGTTTTAGTAGTAAGACTTCGTAACCGGGGGTTTTGCCCGGGGGATCCATGCGTTTAAGCGTATAATTCGTGATTGTGCCCGGGAGATTCATCTTTGCATCGATACTTAGATGAATCTTCCCCGTGGCCTCCCTATGTCCCCGCGAAACTCAAGGGGTTTGCACATAAAATTGCTAGAATCCACAGTGAATTCATGAGTTTGGTTGACAAATTCATGAGTTTGGTCGGCAAATTCATACTCTGCCCGCTGCACTCTTCCTGTGCCCAGTGTATTCATGAAAAAATGTCTGTCCTTGCGATCATTGTGTGATCTTATAAGACTGGAAAGATTTTTATGGATCGGTCAAGAGACATGTATTCCTCTTTTCTGCGCGAATGACTGTCGATTTGGTTTGGGCATTGCTTAGCCTCTTCATCTGCGTCGTGGAAAGATGGATTTAGATTCGCTGTCGAATTCACTGGTTCCCTCTACTTTGCAGGTAAATGGCCGACACTCCTGAATCGTTAGAGCATATGGGCACCGAGGGGACTAGTGTAGCCGAGGAGGGCATCAATTTGGTCGACACAGTTGATGATCCTACTTTGGATTGGGTTGGTGCAGAACCCCGAGGAATATCCTCGATCTATATTCACACCCGGAGGCAAGCTTATACAGTCGTCGAGTATGGGGGCGGCCAGGAAGGTTTTCAAAGAAATTTCAAAGTCATGAGGCCGACGCAAGATGCTCGCATATGCTCGGAGTTCACCCAAGACGCCTTCCCTATGTACAAGGTCGTATTCAAAGACCTAGGACTTCGACTTCCCTTCAACAACTTCAAAATGGGGGTGTTCAATCACCTGAACTTGGCACCCTCTCAGCATTATCCAAACACTATTGCCTTTATTCGAACATTCGAACTCACATGCCAGTTCCTGAGGATCAGGGCAACCATTCCCTTGTTCTTCAGGGTTTTTCACCTGCAATGGCAGTCCCGTGGAGGGAAACACAGTTGGGTATCCCTGAAACAGTCGAAGAGGTTGTTCAGGATGTATATGGATTATGTCTACGACTTTAAGGACATTTGGAATGTCTTGCAACCCTCCACAAAAACAACCTTGGATGCACTGTTCGGCTCGGCTTCCGTCGTGGACGAGGATGGAGAACTGTGCTACGACGCTGAGGGTAATTCAGAGATCGGGAGAATCTCGAAGTTTCCCTCCACTGGTGTTCGGCCCACTATGACCATGGTCCCGACCATTACAACACTTCCGCCGACGGTATGAGCGCCAATGACGAAGACGCATATGGCGTCCTTAATCAATTTGTCGACGGTTTCTTCCTCGCTCAGTAGGTCACGCCGAAAGGACATGATATCCTTGATGAAGACGGTGAGCCGATGTTCGAGGCACGCCCGATCAACACCAAGGCGTTGGTCGAGTGTCGATCTTATGGACAGACCGTGGAACTTTTTAGGTCTTTACTTACTTGGTTCTTATATTTTTACTTGCTTTTTTTTTCCCCGAGGCTGACCCGAGGATACTTTTTTGTTTTTGCAGGTGTTGTACCCCAAAATTTGCCCTCCCAAAATCTTCAAAGTTTTGCCAAGCATCACCTCAAATGGTTCAAGTCTACTCAAGGGCTACACAGTCAACCATCCTCCTAAGCCAGTCAAACTAGGGTTTTTGTTCTTGCAAGGAAATTGAAGTTTTCAAGGGCTCAATCCAGTCCCATATGCTCATACACATTTTCAAGCACCTAGATGTCAAGTTTCAAGGCTCACAAGGTCAAGTTGCACAGTCAAAAACCCTAATTGCTCAACAGTCAACTGTAGGGGCAAAATGGTCATTTGGCAGTCAAAAGTCAAAATTTTTGGTCAACATCTTATTTTGAAGCCACAATCATCATTTGGTCAAGTCTTGACCATGATTTCACAAGAATGGCTCAAAAATCATCAAGGTGTCAAAAGTTTCTATTTTTGGACAGTTGAAAAGTCAACTGTAACTTGACCAAAGCATAACTTTTTCATGGTTCATCAGAAAAATTCCATCCAACGCTCATCTTGAAGGGGAAGACATTTCCTACAACTCATCTTCACATTCCAAGTCCAAGAAATGCTCTCACAAAAAGTTATCAATTTCAACATTATAGGTCATTTTCAAAAGTCAACAAAAAGGGACTTTAAGTCAAAGACCATAACTTGATATTGGTAAATCAAAATGACATGGGACCAAAGACATTGGTTAGAGGACTTCAAGACCTTTCCAAAATGTCCAAGAACATGATCAAAGCTTAAAAATTGAGCAAGATATGCATTGGAGAAGTTGGGAAATTTTTGTGAAATGGCCAAGATCATTCATCCTTGAAACTTCATTTTTGACAAAAGGGGCCCACTTTTTCCACCTGAATCAGCTTGGCCATGCTTCCCACGTGTCCCACATTTTATTTCAAAATTTAAAATTAATTTTTTCATTTTTATTTGATTTTATTGGATTTAATTCATTTTAAACCCTTTAAAATCAAATAAAAATCAAAAAGGTTAATTAAGGGACATATTTGGTTTTGATTAGCTTTGAATCACCATTATACAACATCCCAAATTCGTACCAAGGCCTAATCAAGCAAGAATTCAAATTTTGGTACAAAGATGGAAGGTGTTTTAATGGAGGTTTATGGCAAAATCTTATGTATGAATGCAAGGCTTCAAGGCCCTTAATTCCAATTGAAACTCATTACATAATGCATATACAAGTGATCACAAACGAGGACACGACCTAAGGGCTCCAAAAACGGCCATACCAAATTTGCATTTTTCACACAAAAACTTCAAAACTGAAAACATACATAGAGCTTGTTTCAAGGCCTAAGATCAATCCCGATACATTCCTGACACTACCAGGAAGCTATTCCAATCAAAATCAACCCTCCACGCGCAAGGAATTGGTATATTAAAGTCACACTTTCTCAAACTTTTCTCATAATCGTGTTCCAATATACATGCATTTTTTATACATTTTGAATATGGATTTACACTAATATAAACTCTCTGAAGCTATTGATGTATTTTAATTGAGTTAATATTGCCTGTATGAGAAGTTGCCATGGATGCAGGTTAGGGTTTCAGAAGCTTCCATTTGGGGCTTTGCATATATGAAAAAATTGAACCATAAGACTGGCACCATTGAAACCAGGACCTTCCAACGAATGGAAATTAACCATCGCGCCCTTTTTCTTTTTCACTATGTGTTGTTTGCTATTTTTCGCAGGTACCATTTAGTGGGGGTTTAAAACCCCCGCTATCTATTTTTTATTTTCAGGTAGAACAAAGAAGACGCTGGCGTGGCTGAAGGTGGTTGGTCCGTTTGAATGTTTGGCGCGCTTCTCCGAAATACAACCCCAACGCCCGTTGCGCATATCACTCTGATAGCCCGGGACATTCTACTGATGATTGCTGGGCCCTGAGGAATAAGGTTCAGGACCTTATTGATGCCAAGGAGATACAATTCGAGGCGCCCGAGAGGCCAAATGTTGTGACCGCTCCCATGCCCCAGCATGGAGTGAATGTTGTTGAGGAGGATTTGTATGTAGCTTCTGTGGATGATGTTGCTACTCCGTTACTGACTGTCAAGAGGAACCTGTTGCTAGCCGGTTTATTTCCGGGATGTAGCAAAGGTTGCCCTTTATGTGCTGATTCCCCTGCTGGTTGTTCTTTGCTGAAATCAGGCGTCCAAAACCTGATGGATAGTAAAGAGATTTTGTTTAAGAAGACTTCCGTTCCTGCTGCCCCTGTTGAAGAAGTTTCAATTGTTACCATTTTCAACAACCCTTCCAAGGCTCCTTCAAAGAAGCCTGTCCAAATTTTGCCTGTTCACAAGATTGCTCCCATCACCATTACTGTTCCGGGGCCCATCCCCTACAAGTCTGATAAGGCTGTCCCATGGCACTATGGGGCAGATGTTTATGTTCTGGGAGTGAAACAAGAGTTCAACACTGATACTGGTGTCACCAACATCACTGGGCCCGCTAAGGTCACTCGTAGTGGAAGACTGTTCTCACCAGACATTGCTCCTCCGGTAATTCAGAGGCCTTTGATCATCACACCTGCCAGTGTGCCTGTTTCCCCCCCTAACCAAGTTTTCACCCTTGCCGCCGAGTCATCTGATGCTCGGGGCAAGGGGATTGCTGCTGATGTGCCTGCCCGGACGGAGGCACCAAAGACCGTTGTTGAGGCTTCCAAGCAGGAGATGGAAGAGATCCTCAAAATAATAAAGAAAAGTGATTTCAACGTTGTTGAACAGCTGGGGCACACCCCCTCTAAAATCTCCATGCTATCACTGCTGCTGTGTTCAGAGGCCCATGCCAAGGCCCTGATTGCTTTCCTGAAGACGGCACACGTACCCCAAGAGACGTCTGCTGATCAATTCACCGACTGTGTGGCCAACCTAACTGTTGATAATGGTCTGGGTTTCTTTGATGCTGATCTGACGGCCAAGGGGAATAACCATAATGATGCCCTGCATGTCTCCATTGAATGCAGGGGCACTACTCTTGCTCACGTGCTGGTTGACACTGGTTCTTCACTAAACGTGCTACCCAAGAAGGCTCTGGACAGACTGGACTGTGAGGGTCTAGAGCTCAAACCAAGTAACATTGTTGTCCGGGCCTTTGACAGGTCCAAAAGAATGGTACATGGTGAGGTTGACATCCCAATCAGGGTTGGGTCACAGGTCTTTGATTCAAAATTCTATGTGATGGACATCCGTCCATCCTATTCTTGTTTGCTGGGTCGCCCGTGGATCCACAAGGCTGGAGCTGTGACCTCCATGTTGCATCAGAAGCTCAAGTACCCGGTCAGGGGGAAGATTGTAACAGTGCAAGGGGAAGAGGAATACATGGTTAGCCACCTCAACTCCTTCAGGTACGTGGAAATGGATGGGGAGTTCATTGAGACCCCCTTTCAACATTTTGAAGAGGTGCCACAAACATTGGCAGCGGCAGAAGCAGTGACTGAAGAGGGTTCTCCTTTGAAGATGGCTTCCTTGAAGGATGCCCGGGCTGTGATTGAAAAAGGTGAATGTGCAAACTGGGGCAAGCTCCCTGGTTTTACTCCGAAGACTAACAAGTTTGGGCTGGGTTTCACTGCAGAGGCTCAGAAGGCTGTGCGCAAGGCAAGGATTGGAAGACCTCCTGTGCTCATCACCAATCCAGGAGTGAATGCTATTGGGGATGAAGACGAAGTGGAAGAATCCGAGTTCGACGGCTGGATTTACCCAACAGCCAACGGTGGACCTAGCAACTGGACCGCAAAAGACTTTACACCCATTACTTTTGTCACCCAGTAATGAACTTCTTTGTTTTGGATTTGTAATAAACAATAATTTGAAACTTTATGGCCCGGTGTCTTACCCGAGGCACCGCGGTCTTATTTATGAGGGCTTTTGTTTGTCACTGTCATATATCATGAATAAAAGCATTGGACGTTTTTCACATTTCAAATCTTGCGTTCCCTTCCTTTCTTTCTTTATATATTGCAAAACAGCTGTATTTACACACACTCACTCATACAGGTTTCAATCCACTCTGGATCTCACTGGTAACGACTCTGCTACTGCCAGTTATGACTTCGAAAATCCTATCAACTTAGCCGAAGACGAAGGTGAAGATGATTGCGAAGTGCCTGGTGAGCTTGCAAGACTGTTACTCCAGGAAGAGAGGGCAATTCAACCACATGAAGAGCCAGTGGAAACAATAAATCTGGGTACTGAGACAGATAGGAAGGAAGTCAAGATTGGTGCCAACCTAGAGCTCAGCGTGAAGCAACGGTTGGCTCAGATGTTACATGATTATGTGGAGATCTTTGCCTGGTCCTACGAAGACATGCCTGGGTTGGATACCGACATTGTGGTCCATCATTTGCCTACCAAGGAAGACTGCCCTCCGGTTAAGCAAAAGGTCCGCCATATGCGTCCAGAGATGTCCGAGAAGATCAAAGCTGAGGTTATGAAACAATTTGATGTCGGGTTTCTTGTAGTGACTTCTTACCCTCAGTGGGTTGCCAACGTGGTTCCAGTGCCAAAGAAAGATGGTAAGGTCAGAATGTGTGTCGACTACAGGGATTTGAACAGGGCCAGCCCCAAGGATGACTTCCCCTACCTCACATTGATGTCCTGGTTGACAATACTGCTCAACATAAGGTGTTCTCTTTCATGGATGGTTTTTCAGGGTATAATCAGATCAAGATGGCTCCGGAAGACATGGAGAAGACTACCTTTGTCACTCAGTGGGGCACCTTCTGCTACAAGGTCATGCCATTCGGGTTGAAAAACGCTGGGGCAACCTACCAACGTGACATGGTTACTTTATTTCATGACATGATCCATCATGAGATTGAGGTATATGTCGACGATATGATTGCAAGGTCCCAAACCGAGGAGGAACACCTTGACCATCTGCAGAAGTTGTTTGACCGTCTGAAGTTATATAAGCTGAGGTTGAACCCAAACAAGTGCACCTTCGGGGTTAGATCTGGAAAGTTGCTAGGCTTCGTTGTAAGTGATAAGGGTATTCAAGTGGACCATGCCAAGGTCAAAGCTATTCAAGAGATGCCAGTTCCCAAGACAGAGAAAGAGGTCAGAGGCTTTTTAGGACGCCTGAATTACATTTCCCGATTCATCTCACACCTAACTGCTACCTGTGAACCAATCTTCAAGCTGCTGAAGAAAGATCAGGTAGTACGTTGGAATGATGAATGTCAGGCCGCTTTTGACAGAATCAAAGAGTATCTCCAAGAACCACCTATTCTTATGCCACCGGTTGAAGGGAGACCTCTGATACTATATCTGACAGTACTTGACAACTCAATGGGGTGTGTGCTAGGGCAGCATGACGAGTCTGGCTGAAAAGAGCATGACATTTATTACCTTAGCAAAAAGTTTACCGACTGTGAGACCCGATACTCACTGCTCGAGAAAACTTGCTGCGCTTTGGTATGGGCTGCTCGCCGGCTGAGACAGTATATGCTGACTCACACTACCTTGTTGATCTCAAAGATGGATCCAATAAAGTACATATTTGAAAAGCCTGCTCTGTCTGGGAGGATAGCAAGATGGCAAATGATCTTGACGGAATACGACATCCATTACACAACTCAGAAAGCCATCAAAGGAAGTGTATTGGCAGACCACTTGGCACATCAGGCAGTAGACGACTATCAGTCAATGAACTTCGAGTTTCCAGACGAGAGCATCATGATTGTGACTGATTGTGAAGTACCTGGACCGGATGAAGGACCTGAGGAAGGATCCCGATGGTCTATGCACTTTGACGGAGCCTCCAACGCTTTGGGTAACGGTATCGGCGCTGTGATCATATCCCCTCAAGGCACTCATACTCCACTTACTGCCCGGCTATGTTTCAACTGCACCAACAACATGGCGGAGTATGAGGCATGCATCATGGGTCTTCGAGCTGCGATTGACTTAAGGATCAAGTTTCTGAGTGTCTTCGGAGATTCCGCTCTCGTGATCAATCAGATCAAAGGAGAGTGGGATACGAAACATCCGAACCTTATTCCTTACAGAGAATGTGTGTTGACATTGATCCCCCATTTCACAGAGATAACTTTTTAACATTTCCCAAGAGAGGAGAATCAGTTGGCGGACGCGTTAGCTACGATGTCTTCCATGTTCAAAGTCAAATGGGACAATGAGGCTCCCCGGGTCATTATTTGGAAACTGGACGAACCGACATACTGTTGTGATCTTGAGGCTGAAGAGGTAACTGAGAAACCCTGGTATCACGAGGTGAAGAGGTATCTCGAAGCTCAAGAGTATCCTGAAGGTGCATCTGTCAACGACAAAAAGTTTCTAAGAAGGTTCGCATCGAAGTTCTTCCTTAGCAACGACATCCTGTACAAGCGAAACCATGATTCGACCTTACTGCGTTGTGTGGATAAAACTGAAGCAGAAAGGATCATGGCAGAGTTGCATGAGGGTACCTTCAGAACACATTCCAGTGGACACACTATGGTAAAGAAGATCCTTCAGGCAGGGTATTTCTGGTCCACAATGGAAGCCGACTGTTACCAACATTCTCGGACATGTCATAAATGCCAGATTTATGCAGATAAGGTGCATGTTCCTCCAGTTCCTCTGAACGTCCTGACTGCACCTTGGCCTTTTTCAATGTGGGGCATAAATATGATCGGCGATATTAAACCTACGGCATCCAACGGGCATCGCTTCATCCTGGTAGCGATTGATTACTTTACAAAGTGGGTTGAAGCGGCTTCCTACGCCACTGTAACCAAGAATGTCGTTGCACGGTTCATTCGGTATAACTTGATCTGTCGATACGGCGTCCCAGAAAGAATCATTACGGACAATGGTACCAATCTCAATAACAAGATAATCACCGATCTCTGCGAGCAATTTAAGATACAGCACCACAACTCTTCTCCTTACCGGCCGAAGATGAATGGGGCTGTAGAAGCAGCTAATAAAAATATCAAGAAAATTATGCAGAAGATGACAGTGACCTATAAAGACTGGCACAAGATGTTACCGTTCGCTCTACATGGGTACCGTACCTCAGCAAGGACATCAACCGGGGAAACTCCCTTCTCCTTGGTCTACGGCATGGAGGCAGTCTTGCCGATCAAAGTACAGATACCCTCTCTCCGGATAATGAAGGATGCAGATCTGAGTGAAGATGATTGGATCCAGACTCGACTTGATCAACTAAACTTAATCAACGAAAAGAGACTTGATGCTATTTGTCATGGTCAGACGTATCAAAAACGGATGATCAGGGCATTTAACAAAAAGGTCAGACCACAAGAGTATCAAGTGGGGGATCTGGTAATCAAACACATCATCCTTCCTCAAAGTGATCCAAGGGGAAAATGGGCCCCTACCTACGAAGGTCCATTTGTGGTTAAACATGTGTTCTCAGGAGGAGCCATGATTCTAACCACTATGAATGGTGACGACCTTCCTCACCCCGCCAATGCAGACATAGTAAAAAGATACTACGCATGATAAAAGACCCGCTAGGTTGACATACCTAGGCAAAAATTAGGGCTTCCCGGCGAACCAAAAGGGTTCGGGCAAAATGAAGGGATGAAATGAAAAAAATCTGTACACCCGGCAAGTCGAAAACCTGAAAAGGCGGCTTGGGCAAAAATGGGTATCCCGGTGGACTGAAAACCCGAAAGGGCGGTCCAGGCAAAAGTTAGGGATAAAGCGTAATACTATGTCTCATTGGATCACTTTGCATCCAGAATCCGGCATCAACATCAAGTTCAGACGGCATCGATCAATCAGTTTCACCTTCAGCTAGGTCATAAAGTGATGAGACGCTCGAAGATATAAAGGCGATATCAGAGTTGGAACCCAGTGGGATTATTCTTTTCACATAGCTGTTTTGCTTTCCTTTTGTACAAATTTGTATAAACTCTTTTGTTCGGCGGCGTTTTCTTACTAGGACGTCAGCCTCTTGTACATAAACGCCTATTTACAGGCAAATTCAAAAATCAATATAAATTCACTTTTCAGATCAATTGCCAATTGTTTTACCTTTTTCTGTTTTGTTGTGCGGAGAACGTCCAAGGTTCAATTTGTGATATATGCATTTGACAATAATTGCTAACTCATAAATATTTGCATACGAAACAAAGGATTAATTACAGGTAACATTAGAAACAGGGGCAATAATGAGTGATCTAAGTGATCTAATTGTTCTATCCACCAAGGTACCAAGGTAAGTTCAGTTGAAGAACAGAACCAAAATATCTTAATTCCCCAGAGAGTGAGCCAGCAAGTCAATACACTCTCCCCAAGAAGAGTTAGCCTACTCTACCAAACCTTAAGGAAGTTGGGTATCCCCAGCAGATCTCAACATTCCCCAACAATATACGAGCATTCCTAACAAGCATCCCCGACAGTCTTGGTCTAAGATTGTTCCCTGGCGGTATACTAGACATTCGGTGGAGCCACTTCCCCGGTATATCTCAAGAATTTCCCCAGGAGAGTCCAGTCCAGAAGTTTCCCCAGGAAAGTTCAATCCATCTCCTCAGCACGAAGCTTATCCCCAGTAGATTCTGGAAGCTTATCCCTCGCAGAGCACGAACGCGTCCCCCAACTTTATTCAAAGGTTATTTCCCTACCAGGATATAACTGGGTTATCCTCAGCCAAAAGCCACGGAAAGATCGTCCTCGGCGAAGTCTTCCCATCCCCAGTGGAGTCTATCAATTCCTTCAACATAACATATCAATGGTATCCCCCAGCGGAGTTATCATCAAACATCTCAACAAAGTACCTCTGTCCCCACAGAGTACTGTTTCCCAGCAAGATCGCTAGAGTAGTTATTCCCTGCAGAGTAATCTCTTCATCAAGTTTATTCCCCAACGGAGTCATCTTCTCATACCGGTATTCTTGCAACTATCATCCCCAGCAGAAACAACAAAGCACTATTCCTCAATATCAGCCCAGGATTTAACTTCCCGGAATCCGTCAAGGATTTATTTTCCTAATACGTAAACATGCATTCATAAACCTCGCATCTTCATACATTATAGCATGCATATACGCATCATGAACATATAATCTCATCACGCATGTCATACATCATGACATCACATACAACTAACGTTTTGTCTTTTCAGGACAAAAGTTAATACCAAGATGATTACCATCAACGGTCGCAACTAAAGATCCGATTCCTGTATCTTGCCAGGGTGTATATGTTGACGACTATAGTACCAGACTCGATTCTTGTATCCTGCCAGGGCACGTCTGAAGAGTTCGAAGATCCGATTCCTGTATCTTGCCAGGGTGTATCTGTTGACGACTACAGTACCAGACTCGATTCCTGTATCCTGCCAGGGCACGTCTGAAGAGTTCGAAGATCCGATTCCTGTATCTTGCCAGGGTGTATCTGTTGACGACTACAGTACCAGACTCGATTCCTGTATCTTGCCAGGGCACGTCTGAAGAGTTCGAAGATCCGATTCCTGTATCTTGCCAGGGTGTATCTGTTGACGACTACAGTACCAGACTCGATTCCTGTATCCTGCCAGGGCACGTCTGAAGAGTTCGAAGATCCGATTCCTGTATCTTGCCAGGGTGTATCTGTTGACGACTACAGTACCAGACTCGATTCCTGTATCCTGCCAGGGCACGTCTGAAGAGTTCGAAGATCCGATTCATGTATCTTGCCAGGGTGTATCTGTTGATGACTACATTTCCAGACTCGATTCCTGTATCCTGCCAAGGCACGTCTGAAGAGTTTAAAGATTCGATTCCTGTATCCAGCCAGGGCACGTCTACATAAAGAGTTTGAAAGACAACTCCTGTAACAGACCAGGTAATTTTCTTTCTTTCTCAGGTACGCAAGTTCTCACTAAGGAATCTCTTACGCGATCGACACCTCCCGATGGCATCTATAAGCCCATCTCCACAATTATCCATCACAGTTCCAAATGGCATCCATAAGCCCATTCCCGACAAGGTTCTGTCACATCTCCAGATGGCACCTATAAGCCCATCCTCCTATCCACCACCTCTCCAAATGGCATATGTAAGCCCATTCCCGACATCACACTGCTGATACTCAACTATGTGAGTGCAAATTTCTGGGCACTCTAGTGTTCAATCATCTTCTACCCTCGGATCACGAAAGGCACACACGCCAATCTACATCCTCAGGTCTAAGAAGATTGAACAGGGGCAACTGTTGTACCCCAAAATTTGCCCTCCCATAATCTTCAAAGTTTTGCCAAGCATCACCTCAAATGGTTCAAGTCTACTCAAGGGCTACACAGTCAACCATCCTCCTAAGCCAGTCAAACTAGGGTTTTTGTTCTTGCAAGGAAATTGAAGTTTTCAAGGGCTCAATCCAGTCCCATATGCTCATACACATTTTCAAGCACCTACATGTCAAGTTTCAAGGCTCACAAGGTCAAGTTGCACAGTCAAAAACCCTAATTGCTCAACAGTCAATTATAGGGGCAAAATGGTCATTTGGCAGTCAAAAGTCAAAATTTTTGGTCAACATATTATTTTGAAGCCACAATCATCATTTGGTCAAGTCTTGACCATGATTTCACAAGAATGGCTCAAAAATCATCAAGGTGTCAAAAGTTTCTATTTTTGGACAGCTGAAAAGTCAACTGTAACTTGACCAAAGCATAACTTTTTCATGTTTCATCAGAAAAATTCCATCCAACGCTCATCTTGAAGGGGAAGACATTTCCTACAACTCATCTTCACATTCCAAGTCCAAGAAATGCTCTCACAAAAAGTTATCAATTTCAACATTATAGGTCATTTTCAAAAGTCAACAAAAAGGGACTTTAAGTCAAAGACCATAACTTGAGATTGGTAAATCAAAATGACATGGGACCAAAGACATTGGTTAGAGGACTTAAAGACCTTTCCAAAATGTCCAAGAACATGATCAAAGCTTAAAAATTGAGTAAGATATGCATTGGAGAAGTTGGGAAATTTTTGTGAAATGGCCAAGATCATTCATCCTTGAAACTTCATTTTTGACAAAAGGGGCCCACTTTTTCCACTTGAATCAGCTTGGCCATGCTTCCCACGTGTCCCACATTTTATTTCAAAATTTAAAATTAATTTTTTCATTTTTATTTGATTTTATTGGATTTAATTCATTTTAAATCCTTTAAAATCAAATAAAAATCAAAAAGGTTAATTAAGGGACATATTTGGTTTTGATTAGCTTTGAATCACCATTATACAACATCCCAAATTCGTACCAAGGCCTAATCAAGCAAGAATTCAAATTTTGGTACAAAGATGGAAGGTGTTTTAATGGAGGTTTATGGCAAAATCTTATGTATGAATGCAAGGCTTCAAGGCCCTTAATTCCAATTGAAACTCATTACATAATGCATATACAAGTGATCACAAACGAGGACACGACCTAAGGGCTCCAAAAACGGCCATACCAAATTTGCATTTTTCACACAAAAACTTCAAAACTGAAAACATACATAGAGCTTGTTTCAAGGCCTAAGATCAATCCCAATACATTCCTGACACTACCAGGAATCTATTCCAATCAAAATCAACCCTCCAGGCGCAAGGAATTGGTATATTGAAGTCACACTTTCTCAAACTTTTCTCATAATCGTGTTCCAATATACATGCATTTTTTATACATTTTGAATATGGATTTACACTAATATAAACTCTCTGAAGCTATTGATGTATTTTAATTGAGTTAATATTGCATGTATGAGAAGTTGCCATGGATGCAGGTTAGGGTTTCAGAAGCTTCCATTTGGGGCTTTGCATATATGAAAAAATTGAACCATAAGACTGGCACCATTGAAACCAGGACCTTCCAACGAATGGAAATTAACCATCGCGCCCTTTTTCTATTTCACTATGTGTTGTTCGCTATTTTTCGCAGGTACCATTTAGTGGGGGTTTAAAACCCCCGCTATCTATTTTTTATTTTCAGGTAGAACGAAGAAGACGCTGGCGTGGCTGAAGGTGGTTGGTCCGTTTGAATGTTTGGCGCGCTTCTCAGCATAATGGACGTTTCTTCCATATTATGTTTTCTTATTATATTACATATGAATAAATGCGTTGGCTCAGTTGGTGGAAAGGAATGGTTGCAAGCATTGGGACCTGGGTTCGATTCCCAGGTCCCCCATACAATTGTTGCTATTTTTTCTAACCCTTTCCCATGCAGTGCACCCTTCAGTGATCCATCATACACCCAACGCTTGTGCTTGCCATGTGTCTCTAATGATTAATCTGGAGGCCATGATGTGAATTCCAAGGTACACCCTCAGTCAACCACACGCGCACAAGCATTGGAAAGTCAAAAAGGCCAGATTTCTTGGGCCAAAATTACTTCAGTAACACCTCCAGATTGGACAATCACCCCCTGTTTGTATTTTCTTTCCCTTTCTTTTTTATTCTCTTTTATTTATTTTAATTTATCTTGATTATTTTAATTAATTCTCATAATACAAAAAAACATTAAAAAAATCAGAAAAGTCAAAAAATAAAATATGTTTATTTAATTTTTTATTCATAAATAGTTTTGTAAATAAATTTAATAATCCATTTAAGTTAATTTAGGCTTTTTAACTTTAACATTTTTTTCTTAAATAAACTAAAAAAAACAACATAAAAATTAGGGTTTCTAGCATTTTTACTTTTTTCTCAATAATTAAAATTTTCTTCTTATTATTATTAATTATCTTGTAAATAAATATGACATTTAATTAATTAGGGTTAAATTAGGTCAAAACTTAAACATTTTTTTTAATAATTAAAAACAAACTTAGAATTAGGTTTTTTTATTTAATTTCTAATTTCAATTAATTTTCTTTATTTCCCTTAAATACAAAAACATCAAAAAAATAAGTTCTTTTCTTTAATTAATTTGTAATTTCAATTTAATTTCTTTAAAGGGTCCAACGCCCTCGCACTTTCGCTTCTAATTTCTTTTCGCGCGTTTATTTACATTCTTCATTTTTAATTTATGTAATTGCCCCAAAGCCTTGTAATAATAATTAGGACATTTACTTTCCGCATTTTATTTATTCAAATCAGGTCTTTGTTTAATTTGGCGATGTAGACCCGCGCCTTGTAATAGCATATGACCTTTATTTTCCGCACTTTAATTTCCGCACCTTTTAAACTGCTAACTATCACATGAAAGAATGTATGCCCAAATAAAATCAAAGCGTGGATCACCAATGCATGACAAGACAAATAATATCTGAAAATGACACATAATTCACACACCACTCCTAGTGTACGCCTCATTGTTGCCTTGCCCCTTGAAACGTGGTCGTCAAGTATAGGACATTTTAGTAAGTCCTTATGTCCATGAACATGGCATAAGGGTAGCTTCTAAGGTGTCCTACTGTTGCTCTGGTGATTACACTGTTGCCTTGCCCCTCGAAACGTGGTCGTCAAGTATAGGATGTCTTAGTGAGTCCTTATGTTCCATTGATCTAGTTGCCTCGAACGGTTGCCTCGGAACAAGTTGCCTCGAAACAAGTTGCCTCGGAATAGTTGCCTCAGAATAAAAAGATCAATGGCATAAGGGTAGCTTCTAAGGTATCTTACTATTGCTCGGTGACCACACTGTCCCTAACCCTCGAATTGACCCGAACACCTCCAACGGTGGTGCTACCTATCTCTCAATGGTGGGATGGCACTACCTTAAGGACATTTACACAGACTAATTCCTTAGGGTAGGTAGATGACTCGTAGATACTTGCTCTAATTCAAAACAAATCAAAAACTTCTTTTCACACCGACACAATTTCAAAAAGCTTTCAAAATAATTTTTCGAACACTCTTGAGGACTGATACAAGAGTCGAACTGAAATTTTAAATGAAACTTTTTTCAAACCCACTCACCTTGAAAAGCAAAAAAACACTTTGAAAACACAAATGAGCAAGTATCTAAGAGCCCATGGATAACCATGGATAGAAAGGGTGCTAACACCTTCCCTTTCTATAAATCTACCTCCCGAACCGAGAACTAATCTCAATAAGGAATTTTTCTGTGCTTTTGTCCTTTCCATATTGGAGAAAATAAAAGACGGTGGCGACTCTTGCTTCCGCGACATTTCGTGAACCAGCGTTAAACAGTCAGTTCCAGATCCACCGATCACAGTAGGCAACATGGCAGAACATCGTGAGAGGCTGTTGAAGCTGACTGAAGATAAGAAAAGCCACAAGAGGCTGGTGAAGCCGCATCAGCCTACATGCACAGGCTCAGTTTCCAAGCCGACCAAGGAAGGATCTAGTGGGTCGTCGAGGACCCGCGTGGCCGACCAACAAGCTGTTACATTGGGCAGGAAGAGAAGTCGCCCAACAGATGGGACTGCTGATGTGACTGGAGGGCCTGCTGCTCGAGCCTTCAACCTCCCACCTTGCTTTATGGAGAAGGATTTATTTGAGGGCTTCCCCCTAATAGTGTCTGAAAATGAGTCTGATATCATAAAGGCGCCTCGATGACAGAGGTCAAAGGAAGCATCTGGCTTCGAGTATGGTCGGGGTGATGAAAATGGCGGAGATGGTCGTGGTCCTCTGGTCGGGTCAGGGAACTGGAATCAGAACGTGACTCTTCAAGCAAAGACAAAAACTGAAGACCGCCCTTGAGCGAAGTGAAGAGAAGTTTCAGGAACATAGAGAGAGAGAGAGAGAGTTGACAAAACCCTCGAGGAAAGGGACAGTCTCCCGCTCGACTGAGATTTGTGGGAGAGCGAAATGAAGCAGTTAGAGAAGGAAGTTGTTGATCTGAAGGCCGCAATAGCGCCCGCGGAGGATGAGCCCGAGAGTGTAACTGATTTGCATACTCACGCACATTTCATTGCCAGGATTTAGATTCTCGAGTCGGACTGTGTCGACACCTTGGCCGACGGTTTCAAATCTGCCCTGAACCAACTGTCTGTTTTGGACTCGGGTCTCGACACTAAAGGAACTTGGGTTCTGTCCCAGGTGGTCGATGACCGGGTCATCCCCCCCCTGATTCTCCTAAGGATGAGGCTGGTACTCCGAGGAATGATTAGCTTTTTCCTTTTGATCACTGATTTGTAATTAGGCATGCGTGCCCGTAATTTTTTGTAATATTCAAACATCATTGGCTCTAGTGGTCGACATTTTATAATTAATTTTATTTGCTTTGATGTCTATGTTTTTGCTGATGTTAGCTTATTATTTTGTTTGCCGTTTTTCGACTTATTTATTTCATGAATACTTCGTATATTCCGTGTGGAGACATGTGTTCGACCTTTGTTGTGGTTGACACAAGTTTTCCACGACCCTAATATTTATTCGGCACATGTTGAGATGTGTCAAGGGCGCGGAGTAGAGATTCGTGGAACGAGCATATGATCGCGGTCAGGATCCTACGCTCGTGGCGTGAACTGCCCATCGCGAGCTAGGCATTCTGCCATGTTTGGTACTTCGACAGTAAAGCTCAATTGAGGTATCTCTGTCGGGCTAAGTTGTTGCTCTTCATATAAACAACCTCTCGCCTTTCAATGTTTAGGGGTCGTGTCCATACCTAGACGCGCCCACGTGGTCGAGCTCATCCCTTCGTTGGTTGAATAGGATTGGTCGACAACTGACACCCTTAACGGGTGGAGGACTTAGCTATAATATTGATTTAGCTTCACAACCTTCCAGGGTCGAGGTAGTGGTTCTCTGTTTAATTGATCGAGGTAATATGCTCCAGTTCCCGTAGCTCCCTGAACGTGGTAAGGACCCTCCCAGTTTATGGCCAGCTTCCCCTTGCGGGAATGCTTCTGGTTTCTTTGCAAGACTAGGCTGCCGACCTGAAATTCGCGCTTTATGACTTTGTTATCATGGCGTAGGGCTACCTACTGTGTTAGTGTGGCCTCACAAAGAGGTTCTCCTGATCGTATTTCTTCGACTAGGTCGAGCTCATCTCTTAGGTCCTCGTCATTCATCTCCTCGTCTAGGGGCATTTTAGTTCGACTAGATGGCTTTATGATTCCTACCAGGATGACGGCCTCAGTTTCGTAGGTCATTCTGAATGGTGTCTCTCCAATCTTCAAATGGAGCGTCGCTCGATAAGCCCATAGGACGTTGTGTAGTTCTTCGACCCATCACCTTTTGGCTTCGCCCAACCTGTGTTTGAGTCCTTGCAAGATGATTGTATTTGCGGCTTTGGCTTGCCCGTTGGTCTGGGGGTGTTCGTCCAAGGTAAAATGCTTCTTGGTGCCGAGTTTGGCAACGAAGCTTTAGAAACCTTGGTCGGTGAACTGTGTGCCATTGTTCGTGACGAGCGCTTGTGGTATCCCAAATCGAACGAGCACATTTCGTTTGTAGAAATGGAGAATGTTGTGCGAGGTGATTTTCGCTAGGGCTTCAGCCTCTATCCATTTGGTGAAATAATCCACGACCACGATGGGGAATTTGTTTTGGTATGTCCCTTGCACGAACGGTCTGAGGATGTCCATTCCCCACCAGGCAAATGGCCACAGAGATGATAGTGTATTTAGCTCGTATGGGGGTGCGAGCTGCATGTCAGCGTGTCTCTGGCACTTGTTGCACCTCTTGACATGCTATTTGGCGTCTTGTTGCATGGTCGACCAGTAGTACCCTGCTCGCAATGCCTTTCACGCTAGGAACCTTTCGCCAATGTGTTGGGCGTTGATTCCTCCGTGGATTTCCCGTAGTATCTCGGGGACCACAGATTCTTCGACACACTTCAAGAGTGGGATGGAAAATACACGGAGATATAGCTTATGCTCGAGCACTACATAAGAGCATGCTCGTCATTTAGTTGCGACTGCCTCCCTTTGGTCTAGAGGAAGTTCCCGTTTCGTCAGAAAATTGAACACCGGGGTTATCCACCGTCCCCGATGGCATTCACTTTGAGTTGAGTCATAGACCTTTCAATGATTGGGCGAGATAGGGACTCTTGTATAACTGATTTGTTTCCGCCCTTCTTCTTCGTACTCGCGAGCTTTAAAAGTATGTCGGCCCGTGTGTTTTGTTCGCGTGGTACATGCGTAATTTCCGCTTGGTCAAACTTTTTCATATGTTCTCTGACCAAGTTCAAATACTTAATGAGGATGTTGTTCTTAGTCTGGTATCCCCCTTGAACTTAAGATGCGATAAGTTGGGAATCAGTAAAAATGTGTATCTCTTGGGTGCCAAGATCTTCGGCCAGCCTTAACCCTGCGAGTAAAGCCTCGTATTCTGCCTGATTGTTCGAGGTCGAAAAGGAGAGAGTGAGAGAGTGTTTGATCACGACACCTTCCTCATTTTTGAGGAGAATTCCCGATCCACTCTCTGTCAAGCTGGAGGCTCCATCCACAAAGATGGTCCACTTGTGCTCCTTCCCTACGAGGGGGGGGGGGGGGGGGGTGGGGGGAGGGGGGTGAGCCGTCATCTCTGTGACAAAGTCGGCCAGAGCTTAGGCCTTTAGGGCCTTCCTGCTTTCGTACTGGACGTCGAACTCCAAAATCTCCAAGGACCACTTTAGCATTCGACCTGCCATATCTGGTCGGCCTAAGATTTGTCTCACGGGCTGGTCTATCCGTACGATGATTGTGTGTGCAAGGAAATAGTGTCTGAGCCTTCTCACCATGTTGACGAGGGCCAAGGCCACCTTTTCAATCCATTGGTATCTGACCTCAGATCCTTGAAGCGCTTTGCTCATGAAATACACAGGTTTTGACCGTCAGGATCGCGAATGAGGGCCACACTGACGACCTCTATAGAGACGGCCAGATACAGGTACAAGGTTTCCCCGTCTAGCGGTCGTGACAGTACAGGTGGTTGTGAAAGGCTCTTCTTGAGATGGAGAAGGGATCGCTCGTATTCCTCGGTCCACTCGAAAGCTGCCTCCTTGTGCAGGAGTTTGAAAAATGGAAGGGCGTGTTAAGCGGATTTCACCACGAAACGGGAGAGCGAGGCAAGCACGCCATTCAGGACTTGTATAAAAAATTTTGAGTTAGGTGTAGGGAGGTCGGAGAATGCGCGACACTTATCGGGGTTGGCTTCAATTCCTCGTTCTGTTAGGTAGAAACCGAGGAACTTGCCCGCTTAAACCCCAAAGGTGCATTTTTCGGGGTTGAACCTCATTCTACATTGCCTTGCTTGGGAAAAGACTTTTCTGAGATGGGCAACATGGTCGGTGTCTACTCTAGATTTGACGATCATGTCGTCCATGTATACCTCAAGCATGTCTCTGATCTCGTTGCAGAAGATTTTGTTCATCATCCGCTGGTATGTTACCCCTGCATATTTCAGTCCAAAGGGCATTACGTTATAGTAATAATTGCCCGAGCTGGTCATGAAAGCAGTGCAGTGTTTGTCACTCATTTCCATTAGGATTCGGTTGTAGTCCGAATAGGCATCCATGAAAGATAGAATTGTATAGCCGACCGAATTTTCGACCAGCATGTCAATATTAGGAAAGGGGAATGCATCGTTGGGCATGCCCGATTAAGATCGATATAGTCAACACACATACGCCATTTTCCATTATTATTTTTAACAAGTACAACATTTGATAGCCAAGTTGAATACCGGGATTCAGAAATAAAATTCACCTCTAGGAGGTCTTTTACAGCTTTTTCAGCAGCCTCCGTTTTCTCGGGAGACTGCCTATGCCTATGTTGTACTATCGCCCTAGCGGCTGGGTCAATGGCCGAGTGGTGATAGGCGACCTTGGGGTCGAGTCCGGGCATCTCTGCGGTGATCCATGCAAACAAATCCACATTTTCCCTCAAGCAAGCCTTGATCTGCTTCCTCGCCAAGTCGGGGAGTCCGGTGCCGATCTTCACCCCTTTGTTCGGGTCTTCATTGAGAGGGACGAGCTCAAAGTATTCGTCAGGAATTGGTCGAAGGAGTCCTTGCTCACCGTTGGGTGCTTCATCTTGGTCGAAGCGGGTGTCCAATGAGATTGAGTTGACCTTTGGAAGAGCCCTTTGTTCTTATGGCTTGGAGGGCAATTGCTCTGGTTGTTGTGGCTCTGGTCGTGCCGTAGTAGCTCTCTTAGCGGGTCGTGCTCTAGTGTCGACCGTGCTTTTTCCCTTGGCCGCCGCATTGAAGCATCTTCGGACAGCTGCTAGGTCTCTCTGGATGGTGGCGACGCGTCCCCTCCTTGTGTAGAACTTCATCTTCAGAAGGACGGTGAAGGGTACAACAGTTAACTCTGCCAGTATCGGTGTCCCTAGGATACAATTGTAGAGAGACGGGCAGTCGATGACCAGTAAGTGCACCTTGACTTGCCTGATGGCGGTATCCTCGCTGAAGGTGACCATGAGCTCCACGTACCCCTAAGGCTTGGAGGTCTAGCCGTTGAAGCCCCGCGGGTTGGACCCCATGTATGGTGAGAGGTGAGAGTCGTCGAGATGTAGGGTTCGAAAGAGTTGGTTGTACATCACGTCGAAAAAACTCCCTTCGTCGACCAAAATTCAATGAATGTCAAAGTTAGACATTATCGCCCTAACTAGAAGAGGGATGGATAAGTTTGGCCCCCTTCCAGGCAATTCTTCTAGGTAGAAGGTAATCGACTGATATGCCCTTAACCCTCTCGAAAGTTACCGTTTGCGGGGGGGTTGCATCGACCAACTCATCCAACTTCCTCTTCGTAGAGTTTATGGTTATATCATTGAATCCTCTACCATTTATGACCATGGAGGAGGGGAACCTTTCCCACCTACTGTGCATGGTCAGAGGCTCTTTGATATCTTCAGAGACATAGAAGTCCTCCGGTCTTGTGACGGAGAATGCTGTCTGGATGGGGACCGTCTCATCTGATGGTCGAGCATCCTCCTCAGTCTCCATTGTGTCGCGGGTATCTCGTTGAGGGGTGTCGCCGCATCGATATTGCCCGAGTCTCCCCCCTTTGATGAGGGTCTTAATAGTATCCTTAAGATAGACACAGTCTTCAGTCAGGTGTCCATGGCTTCGATGATATTGGCAGTATTTGCTCCAACCGGCCCTTGGCTTGGAAAGAGCAGAGCGAGGACGCTTGACCCCGCTGTCCTTGAAATCAATGTTAGCGCACTCCACCAAGATGCACTCGCAGGAAGCTGTCAGCGGAGTGTACTCGATAAACCCCCTAAGGGTCCTCTTTGTTCGTGAGGATCACGAGGTTTGTCATCCCTCCTCTTCTCGCTAGTTCATCATGGAGGGACGAAATCTTGTTGTCGCGGGTTGCTGGCTGATCCGCGATTCTTGGGGTCCCGAGCTCTATTGGCTGCTTCCATCTCCTCATAGTCCATGTAGGCCCTGGCTTTCTCGAGGAGGGCATCGAATGTGTGCGGTGATTTGATGCCAACGACTTTTCTGAACTCAGTGCCCGGGAGGAGGCCCCTATCGAGCAGGTATCTCTTCATATGATCAGTGCAGGGGACCTGAATGGCCTCGCGGTTGAACCAATCAATAAAATCCTGGAGGGTCTCGTCGTGTCTCTGGATGATAGCCTACAGGGCCTCTTTAGTCTTTGAATGTCAACGTGAAGCAGTAAACAAATTGATGAGCTGTTTTTTAGATTTCACCAAGAGGTGATCGACCCCGGGGCGAGGCTCTTATACCAATCTATCGCAACTTTCCTCAAAGTCGTAGGGAAAAACCGACATTTGATTGGTCCCCCGATGTTATTATAATGCAGCATTGCCTCAAACCCGTCGATATGGTCGATTGTGTCGACAATGCCGTTGTACTCCTTCAGATTAGGAGGTTTCTCCATGCATGGGGGGATAAATGCCTCCATAATAGCTTGTGACAAGGGACCGCGAGGTTCGTCTTCGTCACTCCTTTCTAGTGAGAGAGAAGGAGATCTGTTGTAGTGGCAGTTATGATGGTGACCCTTGTCGCGCAGAGCGTTCCTCAGGCAGTGTGGTCGTTCGTTATTTCCCATGTTCCTATTTTCAAGGGGTCTTTGCTCTTGTTCTTGACATGGAGGATGTGATCGCGTCTCCCCGTGTCTATGGACTGGTCTCTCTCCAACACAGGGCGTCGCCCGATTGGTCGGGTAGAGGGGCTTCGAGAGGTGTCCCGCATGCGTCTTCATGGGGGAGATTAGGGATGTTCCTCTATCTGACGAGGAGGAGGAGAATGAGTCCTCCTATGTATTTTAGGGGCTCTCCGAGAGTCTTCGAGCGCCCTTAATCTCTCCCATTTGGAAAAGATCAAGAAGTTTGTTTGGTTCATCACCGTGAACAATGCTCTTGTCGTGGCATCAACACCCGCAGGAACGGGGACCTCCTGGAACTAGTTCGGTTGGTAGTTCAGAGGAAGAGGTCGATCGTCTTCAATTCGTCAGGACAATGATGACGAGGAGGCAGTCTCACCATCTCTATATTCTGAGGGGTCGGGCATGTCAACAGTGGGACCAGTGTTGTGGCCAACAGGACCAGTGTTATTGACGCTAGCGTTATTGTCGGCGATGTTATTGTTGGCGTCAGTGAGACATACATTCATATTATTTTCTGCATTTTGATCAGCCATGACAGTCATATGAGTGCAATTAGCTTTAGTCTTGTATGAATGGAAGACGGGGAAACAAGTTTCCCACATACAGCGCCACTGATCGTACCTGATCAGAATGGACCATCGCAGCTTGCTCCGAGCAAAATTTAAAAGTGAGATGGGGGGTACCTGCAAGATACTTTGATGCCAAAGTAAGTTATAGAATGAGCAATAAAGCAAGTGAGTGAGAAATGTTCAATACTTGACTGTGATACGGTGGGAGAACTGACTTGGGTTTTGCGTTTGTATTCGCAAATGTTGCGGTTAGCAAGAGTCGCCACCGACTTTTTATTTTATCCTAAGGAAAGGTTAAAAAGCACAGCAAAAACCTTTTGAGATGTTTTCTTGGGTTCGGGGAGTAGATTATAGAAAGGGAAGGTATTAGCACCCTTTCTATCCATGGTTATCCATGGGCTCTTAGTTACTTGCTTAGATCACTTGCCTTTTGTTTTCAATTTGTTTGAAATGGTGCTTTGTGTGTGGGTTTTGAAAATGTTTTGAAAAGATGCCAATGTGGTGGCAACCTTTGTAATGATCCATGTGGGGATGTATACAAAGATGTATGTCTTTTGAAAAAGTTTTCATTTGTTTTTGAAAATTGTTTTGAAAGTGTAGTGATGTGTGATTTTGAAATTAGGCAAGTGTTTTGTTTTGCAAGTTTGATTCAAGCAACTAAGAGGTTATCTACTCCTAAATTTCTCAAAAGATTATTGCTATGTTTTAATCCTTTTAACAAGTTTGTTCCACCATTGTATTTGGTGGACAATCTTGTGTTAGGATGTGAGAGGGACAGGCGCGGGTCATCGTTTAGACCATAATTGCAACGACGTTAAATGTCTTTGGGCAATTTTCTTTAAGGGACTTGATCATTTGTTTTTGTTTGTTTTGAAAAGTTTTATCGAGGGACTATGATCATTCAAATTATTTGCTTTGCCCAAAGAAGTTCAACATACAATATGGCCCAATTTTGAAAGGCAACAAAGTGGAATACCCTAGGGGTGCAAGTGTGATTTGTGTTTCCATTTTCATGCTTATTTGTCTTGAGATTAGGTCATAACTATTTTTTATCGTTTTTTCGCATACAAACCCTAATTCTAACATGTTATCATTAGAAAGCAATAAAATGCGAAAATTAAATTTACTAAACTATTACAAAACCAAATATGGGAAAGGGGGTACAAATGTTCAAATGAGGATATTGACAAGAATTTAAATCTACATTATTACATCATTTTGAATATTTGCAAATTAATCAATGTAAAAAATTAAATAAGAATGCAAGATGCAAAAGAAATGTTTTGTATATATATGAAAAAATATTATTTATGTAAAAGAGAAAAGAAAATAAAAATATATTATTTTTTTGGAGTATTTTGAATTTAGGGCAAAAACCCTAATTTTAAAAGAAAATGTATTATTATCTAATTTAATACAAATATTTATTTATTATTTATAAAAATAAAAATAATGAAGTATATTATGAAAAAGAGTATTTTTGTATCAAATATTAATAAAAATGAAAAAATTCAAGTAATTTTATTTTTTAGCTTAAATATATTAATAAACATATATATATATACATATATTAATTTCTTAAATATGCATTATGTGCAAAAATATTTAATAAAATAAATAATAATAAAAAAGTATTTTTTATGTGGAATATTATCAGAATGTAAACAAAAATAAAAATTGTATTTACACTATTTTTATATTTATTCTAAATATTAGTATGTATATATTTTATGCATAAACAAAGAAATAAATCAAATAAATATGCCATATATTCAAAAAAAGATGGAAAAAATATTTTCAAAATTTTAACATGCTGAGAAAAAATAAACAAGTCAAACAAAAAAAGAAAAAAGTCAAAAAGAATTAAAAATAAGACAAATGGGCTCAGGGGGTGTAATAGCAATCAAGTGGTGTGAAGAGAAATAACACAAAAGCCCAGCCCAAAGATCACTGTCTTCAACCTCCAGCACAAAATATTTGAAAAAACGCGCGCCATGTTCAGCTTCTTCTAACTCTTGATTCCTGGCTTTTTAGCAAAAACTCATAACACAACAAATGTTCAGCATGAAGAGACGGTTCTAACCATGTATGGAACTTGACCTAACTCTCTAAGATGAGGGAGAATTTCTCCTCCCCCAAATCCTAACCTAATTTTTCTGCCATTTTTAAACTACAAATTCTCCCTACTCAGGCAAAAGAAATGAAATGTAAAGATATGTACATGTTCAGGGCTATGAGTAGAACCTTGTTTCTTCACAAACTTAAGACTAAAGATGCATGATAAGAGAGATACGAGTTCAAAGTTTTACCTGTGCAGTTGAACTTCTATCTGGAGAATGAGGAACTTTCAGTGCAATGTAATGATTGGAAAAGCTTCCTTGAGGTCCAGGGATGCTGTTTCAATGCTTACTTTGTCTTGAGAGCTTCTGAATCAAGCTATGGAACTTCAACTGCAAAAGGAAAAAATGAAAATGGTGGAAACTGTTAGGGTGATTACAAGTCAGGTTTTAGGCCATGGTTAGCTTGCATATGTTGTAAGGAAGGTAAAGGAACAGGTTTGGACAAGAATGCTCGAAGGGATTGAGAGATAGCACTCAATCTGCAGGGGTTGCCCTGTTTGAGCAGTTTCAAGGTGATTCTGAGATGGAGGGTGCTTGAGAGGTCTAGGACTCGTGCAAAAGCTTGGATATGTTATGTGTAAGGTGTTTGATAACTTCTTTCTTGTGTGCTTAAGCTGAGATGAGATATGGTACAAGTTATGGACTTTTCTTGAACTTGAAGCAAACAAAAGCAAGTTGGCTTTCTAGGTCAGTAGAGGACCCCCTAATGTGCTGCATAATCCTCTCTTGATCAGTGTGTTATGCACATAATCTTGTGCCAAGCAGAATTTCCATGTACTTTCTTGATTTGCAATTGGACATAAAGTTAATCTTTTCAAAAATGGAAAGTTCACTTTATCTAGTTTAGGATTAATCTTGCATACAATGCTTGCACTCAAAGAACAACACTCTAACACATTGAATATGCATTAAATTATTGAGTATGGAATGGTTCAAGGACCTGTAATCAAGCATAAAGCAAGCTGAGTTCAAATTTGCAAAGTGATGAACATGTTTTGATGAAGAACAAAAGTGAATTTTTGCCAACTTGTGAAATTCGAATCTCTCAAGTTATGAGGTTGTTTGATGAGTTCTTGGACATTTTGGAAAGCTTGGAATGTGTACTATAATCCATCTTTGAAATGAAAATTAAAATTCCAAGTGGAAGGGTATGAAAAGTGGCCTTGAAGTGGGGTAGAAAACCTTGTCAAAATAGGTTAAAATTTCACTAAGTTAAAAATGGTTTAGTGCCCTTATTCAAAAAATTGTAACTTGAGATACAAGCTTCAAATGAGAAAACTTTGTGAATCAAAGTTGTAGATTATGCAACAAGCTACAACTTTCATGTTTTGACTTTTGTTTGAATTCAAATGGATCTTGGTGAAAAGATGGGGCAAAGTTGGGAAAAAATTAGGGTTTTTCATAACTTAGAAAAATTCTAAGTTATGAAAAATTCCATTTTCAAACCCTAATTTGCATTTTGTGATTTCTTGGTGAACAAGTTTCATGATTTGGCATGTCTTGATGAAAAATGAATCTTGACTCTTGATTTTGACCAAAAAGTCAAAGTTTGACTTTTCAGTATACAGTCAAAATTGATCAATTGACTGAGAAATTCAACTGTCAACCTTGTGTACTTGGGATCTTTTGAGCTTGTTGAGCATGTCAAGATAATTCCATGGGGTCCTTGAGTCCATATGTGAACTTGGTTTGCCATTGGCTAGGTCAAACAGTCAAAAATTACCCTTGTGCAGTCAAAACCCTAAAAATGACCATTTTGCCCTTTTGATGATCTGATCAAATTTCTTGTGGAATTGTGATCCAAACTTGATCAAATGGTCCAAATGAGTTCATAATGTTGATGTGGATCAAATTTCATGAGATTTGACTGTCAATTGGCCACAGTTGACTTTTCCCCAATACAGCTGATTTCTAGGTCAACTGTCCAATTGACTGGGCAAAACTTGGAATCAAGATTTGAAACTTGGTATGGGTAAACTTGGGAGTCCAACATGAAGCATGAAAGTCATCTTAGGCATTTTAGGTCAAAACATCCTTGGGCAAACACAAACCCTAATTTGAATCCACAGTGCAAGGAGAAGTCTTGAGCAGAGGAAACCCTAACTGGATCTTGATCTTCAAAGGTCTTGTGATGAGAAAATGTTGAGGAAATGGGAGGGCAAATTTTGGGGTACAACAGTTGCCCCTGTTCAATATTCTTGAACCTGAAGAGTTAGATTGGCAAGTTTGCCTTTCGTGACTCGAGGGTAAAAGGAGATTGGACACTAGAGTGCCCGGAAATTTGCACTCGCATGTTGAGGTATCAGCAATGTGATGTCAGGAATGGGCTTACGGATGCCATTTGGAAGTGGTGGTAGATAGGGAGATGGGCTTATAGATGCCATCTGGAGATGTGACAGAACCTTGTCGGGAATGGGCTTATAGATGCCATTTGGAAGTGTCGGTCGCATAAGAGATTCCTTTGCGAGAACTTGTGTATTTGAGAAAGACAGATGTTTTCCTGGCTTGTTACAGGTGTTTGATCTTCAATCTCCTCATGCAGATATGCCCTGGCTAGATACAGGTGTCGAATCTACAATTGGTTGTTCACAGATGTGCCCTGGATGGATACAGGAATCGAATCTGGAAATAGTCGTTAATAGATGTGCCCTGGCTGGATACAGGAATCGAATCTACAATTGGTTGCTCACAGATGTGCCCTGGCTGGATACAGGAGTCGAATCTGGAAATAGTCGTTAATAGACGTGCCCTGGCTGGATACAGGAATCGAATCTTCGGACTCTTCAGACATGCCCTGGCTAGATACAGGAATCGAGTCTGGAAACCGATCACTCTCAGATGTGCCCTGGCTAGATACAGGTATCGAATTTGGAATTGCGACAGTTGAAGGTAATTGTTTTTTGGGATTGTCTTTTTCCTGAAAAGGCAAAAACGTAAGTTGTATGCAATGTCATGATGTATGATATGCATGGTGTTATGATGTTCAATCATGAGATAGTGTTGTATGCGCTTCATCATGTATGTAAGCAAGATGTATGAAAACGTGAAATGTTTATGAATGCAATTTCGCCTTAGGAAAATAAATCCTTGCCGAACGGCCGGGGAGTTGCTCTGTGGAAGAGATACTTGGCCGAAGTTTGGATAAGAGGCCCGTTGAGGGCTTTAATGATGGATTCTGTTGGGGATAACGATGATAAACTCCGCTGGGGATAACGATGATAAACTCCGCTGGGGATTGAAGGAACTTTGCCGAGGGCGATCTTCCGTGGCAATTAGCTGAGGATAACCCAGTTATAAGCCCTTGTGAGAAAATAACTCTAAATAAAACTCGGGAGAGACGTCCGTACTCTGCAGGGGATGAGCTTCCAGAATCTACTGGGGAATGTTGTGTCCTTTTCAGGATCGACGGGGAATCAACTCCGCTTGGGGAAAGTATTGTTGAACCTGATTTTACTCTGCGGGGAGCTGAGATGATCTGGCCACATTCTTCAGTTGAACCTACCTTGGTGCCTTGGCGGACAAAACAACCAGACTGCATTAGACAACTTCAATTGCCCCTGTCTCTGATGTCACCTGTAATCAATCTCTCGTTTTATATGCAAATATTTATGAATTAGCAATTTAATGTCAAATGCATATATCAAAAATGAACATTGGACGTTCTTCGCAAGACAAAACAGAAAAAGGAAAACAATGGTAATTTGTATGGACAAGTGAATTTGTATTGATTTAAATTTTGCCTGTGAATAGGCGTTTTTTGTACAAGAGGCTGACATCCTAGTAAGAAGACATCGGCAAATAGTATAGAGTTTACAATTTGAAAAAGGAAACAAAACAGCTATGTGAACAATCCCACTGGGTTCCAACTCCGCTATCGACTTTATGTCTTCGAACATCTCATCGCTTTGCTGCCTAGTTGAAGATGAAGCTGATTGGTCGATGCCGAAACCTGGAGCCAGATAGTTGATGCCGAATTCCGGATGCGAAGTGATCCAATGAGACATAGTGTTACGCTTTCATCCCTAACTTTTGCCTGGACCGCCCTTTCGGGTTTTCAGTCCACCGGGATACCCATTTTTGCCCAAGCCGCCCTTTCAGGTTTTCGACTTGCCGGGTGTACAGATTTTTATTCATTTCATCCCTTATTTTTGCCCGAACCCTTTTGGTTCGCCGGGAAGCCCTTATTTTTGCCTAGGTATGTCAACCTAGCGGGTCTCTTATTTATGCGTAGTATTTTTTCACTATGTCTGCATTGGCGGGGTGAGGAAGGTCGTCACCATCCATGGTGGTTAGGATCATGGCTCCTCCTGAGAACACACGTTTAACTACAAATGGCCCTTCGTATGTAGGGGTCCATTTGCCCCGGGGATCACTTTGAGGAAGGATGATGCGTTTGATTACCAGGTCCCCAACTTGATACTCTTGTGGTCTGACTCTCTTGTTAAATGCCCTGATCATCCGTTTTTGATACGTTTGACCATGACAGATAGCAGTGAGCCTCTTTTCGTCAATCAGATTTAATTGATCAAGTCGAGTTTGGATCCAATCATCTTCATTCAAGTCTGCATCCTTCATTATCCGGAGAGAGGGTATCTGGACTTCAATTGGCAAGACTGCCTCCATGCCATAGACCAAGGAGAAGGGAGTTGCCCCGGTTGACGTTCTGGCTGAGGTACGGTACCCATGAAGAGCGAACGGTAACATCTCATGCCAATCTTTATAGGTCACTGTCATCTTTTGCACAATTTTCTTGATATTCTTATTGGCTGCCTCTACAGCCCCATTCATCTTCGGCCGGTAGGGAGAAGAATTGTGGTGCTGTATCTTGAATTGTTCACAGAGTTCAGTGATCATTTTGTTATTGAGATTGGTACCATTGTCCATAATGATTCTTTCTGGGACGCCGTACCGACAGATCAGATTATGCCGGATGAAACGTGCCACGACGCTCTTGGTTACCGTGGCGTAGGACGCTGCCTCAACCCATTTTGTGAAGTAATCGATCGCCACCAAGATGAAGCGATTCCCATTGGATGCCGTCGGTCGGATCTCGCCGATCATATCGATGCCTCGCATTGCGAAAGGCCAAGGTGCCGTCAGGACATTCAAAGGAACCGGAGGGATATGCACCTTGTCAGCATAGATCTGGCATTTATGACAAGTTCGGGAGTGTTGGTAACAATCGGCTTCCATTGTGGACCAGAAATATCCTGCTCGAAGGATTTTCTTAGCCATGGTGTGTCCACTGGAATGTGTTCCAAATGTACCTTCATGCAGCTCCATCATGATTTTCTCTGCTTCTGCCTTATCCACACAACGTAACAGAGTTGAATCATGATTCCGTTTGTAGAGAATGCCGTTGCTGAGGAAGAATTTTGCAGCAAACCTCCTCATGAACTTCTTATCATTGACAGACGCCCCTTCAGGGTATTCCTGAGCTTCCAAGTACCTCTTCACCTCATGATACCAGGGTTTTTCAATAACCTTCTCAGCCTCGAGCTCACAGCAGTATGCCGGTTCATCCAACTTCCAGATTATGATTCGGGGAGCCTCATTGTCCCATTTAACTTTGAACATTGAAGACATCGTAGCTAGGGCGTCCGCTAGCTGATTCTCCTCTCTAGGGAAGTGTTCGAAAGTTATCTCCTCAAAGTGGGGAAGCAAGGTCAACACATATTCCTTGTAAGGAATAAGATTCGGGTGTTTCGTATCCCACTCGCCTTTGATCTGATTGATCACGAGAGCGGAATCTCCGAAAACACTTAGAAACTTGATCCTTAAGTCGATTGCAGCTTGTAAACCCATGATACATGCCTCATATTCTGCCATATTGTTGGTGCAGCTGAAACATAATCGGGCGGTGAGGGGAGTATGAGTTCCCTTGGGAGATATGATTACAGCGCCGACGCCGTTACCCAAAGCATTGGAGGCTCCATCAAAATGCATAGACCATCGGGATCCTTCCTCAGGTCCTTCATCCGGTCCAGGTACTTCGCAGTCAGTTACCACCATGATGTCTTCGTCCGGAAAATCAAAGTTCAATGATTGGTAATCGTCCACAGGTTGGTGTGCCAAATGATCGGCCAATACACTTCCTTTAATTGCTTTCTGAGTTGTATACTGGATGTCATATTCTGTTAAGATCATTTGCCACCTTGCTATTCTTCCAGACAGAGCGGGCTTTTCAAATATGTACTTGATGGGATCCATCTTTGAAATCAATAAAGTAGTGTGAGTCAGCATATACTGTCTCAGCCGGCGAGCAGCCCATACAAGAGCGCAGCAAGTTTTCTCGAGCAGTGAGTAACGAGACTCACAGTCGGTAAACTTTTTGCTCAAGTAATAAATAGCGTGCTCTTTTCGGCCAGACTCGTCATGCTGCCCCAGTACACACCCCATTGAATTGTCAAGTACTGTCAAGTATAGTATCAGAGGCCTTCCTTCCACCGGTGGCATAAGAATGGGTGGCTCTTGGAGATATTCCTTTATCTTTTCAAAGGCGGTCTGACATTCATCATTCCAGCGTACTACTTGATCTTTCTTCAGTAATTTGAAGATTGGCTCACAAGTAGCAGTCAGATGTGAGATGAATCGGGCAATGTAATTCAGTCGTCCTAGGAAACCTCTGACTTCTTTCTCTATTTTTGGAGTCGGCATCTCTTGTATGGCTTTTACCTTGGCAGGGTCCACCTGAATACCTTTATCACTTACAATGAAACCTAGCAATTTTCTGGACCTCACCCCAAAGGTGCATTTGTTGGGATTCAATCTCAGCTTGTACAACTTGAGTCGGTCAAACAGCTTCCTCAGATGGTCAAGGTGCTCCTCCTCAGTGTGAGACCTTGCAATCATGTCATCAACGTATACCTCAATCTTATGATGGATCATATCATGAAATAAAGCAACCATGGCACGTTGATAGGTTGCCCCAGCATTTTTCAATCCGAATGGCATGACCTTATAACAGAAGGTGCCCCACTGAGTCACAAAGGTAGTCTTCTCCATATCTTCTGGAGCCATCTTGATCTGATTATACCCTGAAAAACCATCCATGAAGGAGAACACCTTGTGTTGAGCTGTATTGTCAACAAGGACATCAATGTGAGGTAGGGGGAAGTCATCCTTGGGGCTGGCCCTGTTCAGATCCCTGTAGTCAACACACATTCTGACTTTACCGTCCTTCTTCGGCACTGGCACTACATTGGCAACCCACTGAGGGTAAGAAGTCACTGCAAGGAACCCGACATCAAACTGCTTCATAACCTCGGCCTTGATCTTTTCAGACATCTCTGGACGCATCCGTCGGACTTTTTGCTTTACCGGAGGGCAATCTTCCTTGGTTGGCAGATGGTGAACTACAATGTCGGCATCCAAACCAGGCATATCTTCATAGGACCAAGCAAAAATCTCCATGTAGTTTTGTAGCATCTGGATCAATCGTTGCTTCACGCTGAGCTCTAGATTGGCACCAATCTTGACCTCTTTCCTATCCGTCTCAGTACCCAGGTTAATTGTCTCCACCGGCTCTTCATGTGGTTGAATAGCCCTCTCTTCCTGGAGTAGTAGTCTTGCGAGTTCACCAGGCACTTCGCAATCATCTTCACCTTCGTCTTCGGCCAAGTTGATCGGATTTTCGAAGTCATAATTGGCAGTAGCAGAGCTGTTACCAGTGAGATCCAGGGTGGATTGAAACCTGTATAAGTGAGTGTGTGTAAATATAGCTGTTTTGCAATATATATAACACAGAAAGGAAAAGAGCACAAGATTTGAAATGCAACAAACGTCCAATGTTTTGATTGATGATATATGAAAATGTCATACAAAAAGCCCTCACAAATGGAGCTACGATGCCCCGGGTAGGACACCGAGCCAACAAAGTTTTAACATATTGTTTGTTACAAATTGGAAATCAAAAGAAATTAATTACTGCGTGACTAATGTGATAGGGGTAAAATCCTTTGCCGTCCAGTTGCTCGGTCCGTCGCTGGTAGTCGGGTAGATCCAACTGTCAAACTCTGCTTCCTCCACATCCTCCTCAATAGCATTCACCCTTGAGCTGGAAATAAACACCGGAGCCTTTCTGATCTTCTCCTTGCGCACAACCCTCTGAGCCTCTGCAGTAAAGCCCAGCCCAAACTTGTCGTTCTTCTGAGTGAAGTCAGGAAGCTGACCCCAATTTGCACAATTGCCTTTTTGAACCACAGCCCGGGCATCCCTTAGGGAAGCCATCTTCAAGGAAACATTCTCTTCGACTATTGTTTCTGCTGCTGCTGAAATTGGATGTACCTCCTCGAAATGCTGAAAGGGGGTTTCAATAAACTCTCCGTCCATCTCAATGTATCTGAAGGAATTCAAATGGCTCACCATATACTCCTATTCTCCTTGCACAGTGACGATCTTCCCCCTGACGGGATACTTCAGCTTCTGGTGCAAGGTAGAGGTCACTGCCCCAGCTTTATGGATCCAAGGTCGACCCAGTAGACAAGAGTACGATGGACGTATATCCATCACATAAAAAGTAGAGTCAAACACTTGAGAGCCCACACGAATAGGGATGTTAACCTCTCCATGAACCATCCTTTTTGAACCGTCAAAGGCCCTGACGATGATATTGCTGGGCTTCAATTCCAGGCCTTCATAATCCAGACGGTCTAAAGCCTTTTTCGATAGGACATTCAAGGAAGAACCAGTATCCACCAATACATGCACCAGAGTAGTGGCCCTGCATTCAATAGAGACATGCAGAGCATCATTGTGGTCTCTTCCTTTCGCGGTCAGGTCAGCATCTGAAAAACCCAAGCCATTGTCTGCTGTCAGATTTGCTATGCAATCAGTGAACTGGGCTGCAGACGTCTCCTGCGGCACATGGGCCGTCTTGAGAAATGAGATCAAGGCCTTAGCATGGGCCTCGGAGCATAGCAATAAGGAGAGCATGGATATCTTGGAGGGCGTATGCCCCAGCTGCTCGACAACATTGAAATCACTTTTCTTTATTATTTTCAGGATCTCCTCCATTTCTTGTTGGGAGGCTTCAGCATTTATGGGTATTGGTGCCTCCATCCGGGCAGGCTCTTATTCAATCCCTTTGCCCCGAGCATTTGATGACTCGGCAGCAGGGGAAACAACTTGATCAGCAGCAGGAACAGGTAAACTTGTAGGTTTTATAAGGAGGGGTTTTCGAGTAGCGGGCGGTGCAATGTCAGGCGAGAAGAGCCTGCCACTGCGGGTGACCTTGGCTGGACCAGTGATATCGCAGATACTGGCGCCAGTGTCGAATTCTTGTTTGATTCCATTCACATATACGTCTGCCCCATAATGCCAGGGGACAGCTTTATCAGATACGTAGGGGAGAGGCCCCGGAACAGTAATAACCACAGGTGCAACAGTCATGATTTGAACAGGCTTCTTCGGGAGAGCCTTGATTGGATTATTGAAGATGGTAACCACATAAACTTCTTTTACCGGAACCAACTGAACAGCAGACTTCTTAAACAGAATCTCCTTGATATCCATTAGGCTTTGGACGCCTAACCTCAGCAAAGGGCAACCAGACAGGGAAACAACACAGAACAGGCAACCTTCACTGCAACCCGGAAATAAACCGGCCCGCAGTAGGTTCTTCTTAACGGTCTTCAGAGGGGTGACAACTTCATTTACCGAAACAGCATACAGTTCTTCCTCAATGGCATTTACTCTATGCTGGGGCATAGGAGCAGTTACAACATTTGGTCTCTCCGGCGCTTCAAACTGAATTTCCTTTGCGTCGATCAGATCTTGCACTTTGTTTCTCAAGGCCCAGCAATCATCAGTAGTGTGCCCGGGACTATCAGAATGATAAGCACACCGGGCATTTGGGTTATATTTAGGAGACGCAGTGTTGACGACCTTAGGAGCTTCTTTGAGGGTCACCAGGTTGGTGGACAACAGTTGGAGTAAAATTTGAGATAAGGTCATACTCAGTCGGGTATACTGCCTCTTGGGCCTTTCGCTTCTTTGTTGATTGTACTGCTGAGGAGCAGCAACAGGTTTCGAGATGACCAAAGCATTGACGGCTTGGCGACTTTCGGGCTTGACTTGTCTTCTAGGACCATAGACGGCACTTGCTTCTTTCTTAAACGGCCTCTTCTCAGCACTTGTGGAGGCAGCCTTTTGTATTTTGCCTGACCTGATGCCAGCTTCAATTCTTTCTCCCGTCAATATCAAATCTGTAAACCCAGCGGAGGAGTTACCAACCAAATGATTGAAAAACGGACCAGACAACGTCCCTAGAAACATATCAACCAGCTCTCGATCAGTTAATGGAGGCTGCACCCTGCCAGCCAAATCTCTCCATTTTTGAGCGTACTCTTTGAACCCTTCACCCGTTCCTAGGGACATACCCTGAAGTTGGGTACGCGTGGGAGCGAGATCAGAATTGTATTGGTATTGTCTGTAGAATGCGGTTGCCAAATCTTCCCAATGTCGGATGCTAGCTCCATCCAATTGGTAGAACCATTCAAGCTGTGACCCCGAGAGACTATCTTGGAAGAAATGAATCCAGAGGTTCTTATCTGCCGTGTAAGGTTGGATTTTCCTTACGTACGACCTCAGATGCAGCTTTGGGCAGGAGACCCCATCATATTTGGCGAAGGCAGGCGCCTTAAACTTGTGTGGAATTACTACCCCAGAAGATAACCCCAAATCTCCGAAATCCAGTCCCGGCACATTCTGAATTTCCATGGCGCTTAAGCGGTCCTCCAATTGCTTGTATCTGTCAGCAGCAGGTGGGTATTGTTCGTCGTTATAGTCCGTCTCGTTGTCGGAGACTGCGGGACTAGGAGCTCCTCCCCCTTGGGGACTGTTTTTTTCAGCAGAAGAAGTAGTTGGATCAGCTTCATTGTGGAGTGTGTTCCCAAATCTGCGTCCGGTGTTGAACAACGCAGTCCTCTTTTTCTTCTTCTTCTTCATGAGTAGAGTCTTCAACTCTTGCTGACCTTGGGCTAGGCTTAGGACCATCTCTTGAAATTGTGCACTTTGGGCCTGAAGGGCCTTGATTGCTTGCTCACTGGATGAGTCTGGATTCATGGTGACTGTGCACACAAACAACGAAGAAAATTAAGCAACCTGTGAAATAGGGTACCTGCTATGCATATGGTGCAATGGAATGCGTATGTATGCAATGCATTCAAGGATTTAGAATATTCAAAATTTGTTGTAGACAAAAAGGAACGCACATCATATTAATAAGGAGAAATTCGTTAGTACATAAATGCCCCATGGGGTAAATATTACAAAATGACTCCTTAAGGTAAAAAACATTGCGCATCCTCTTTGGCGCGATGTAGGTGTTGAGATTCCTTTCCTCGTGCAGTAGGCGGGTGAGTTCCAGGACCTTCTTTTCGCTAGCATGTAGACTGGTCTCAAGAGAATTCCGTTCTTCCTTAAGCTGGACCCAGCTCTTCTGCATTTCTTCCCAGGAGGTGGGCATGTCGGGATGTTGAATGGTGTAGGACACCTCTCCTTCCAAGACTGGTTCTTTGATCACAGGGAGCATATGAGGATAAGGCATTACTAACTTCTGGGAGCGGGCTCGTACCCACTTGAGATAAGGTTCCAACGGGATGGAGTTCCGGTGTCCCAGTGTCTTGTTGTCTATCCTACTTGGCATCCTCCAAGCTCTGATAAATCTCTGACGAAGTCCTTGAGTATCGTTGTCGAAGTCAAAAACTATGTTAGGAATTAACATGTCATG
This sequence comes from Vicia faba, assembly GCA_948472305.1. Taxonomy (NCBI): domain Eukaryota; kingdom Viridiplantae; phylum Streptophyta; class Magnoliopsida; order Fabales; family Fabaceae; genus Vicia; species Vicia faba. The sequence continues at coordinate 1,399,564,638 of OX451736.1, read as the reverse complement.
AGGGCCATCCCTCCGAGCATAACCAAACTGTCTCCAAGCCAGGCATGGGTTGTAAGTAATACCTCCTTTGATTCCAAATAAAGGAACATTAGGGTACTCCCCACAATGATCAATGATAGTGATGTCTTCCCTAGACCTAGGGCACCAATGTATATCTGCATGCGTGAGAGTCATTAACCGTTGTGACCATCTCAAACCCCGCTCGTTCTTCAAAACTGATTGCGGAAGATGCGAAATAAACCACCTTCCCAGGAGAGGAGTGCAACACATAAGGACACCCCTTCTTCTCATGGTTCGAGTGTAACATGAGTGAAGGATGTCCCCCAGCAACGTAGGTATAGGATTCCTGGTCATGAAGATCTGGACAGCACTGATATCAATAAGCTGATCTGGGTTAGGGAATAACACCAAACCATAGACAAGGAGGGCCATAACTTCTTCAAAATCTTGTAGGTCAAGGGAGTTCCAACATTCTTGGGCCTTCTCAAACAGAAATCTGGCTAAGAAACCCTTGATACCACTTCTAACTTCCCAATGTCCCTTGAGGTCAGACGGTTGTAGGTGCAAGGCTTTAGCAATCTCTTCAAGCTTGGGTTCCTCTTCCGTACCGTTGTAGGGTAGTTGATCAAGGACAAGGACCTTCAGAAGTCGGGAGAACTCTTCCAATGTAGGCACCAATTGATAATCCGGAAAAGTGAAACAGTGATGCAGAGGATCAAAGAACTGAAACAAGACCTTTATCAAATCCTCCTCAATGTTGGTGTTAACCAAGCTGATGAGTCTTCCATGTCTCTCACTGAATGAAGAACCCTCGGGAATCCTGGACAGAAGTTCCTTAAGCTGAGGAGGGATCTTTACAAGGCTAATCTGAATTGTCTTTCTGCGAGCAGTTTCCATGTCCTATAAAACAAGAACAAAGATGAAGATTCGAAACCCTTGAAATGGTTAGTCAATGCTCATGATGTTGTATGATGTCATGATGTTATGATTAAATACACCACAAATATTCACAAAGGCAAACATGGTAAGGCACACAAGTCACACAAGACAAACCCTTAGAGTTTAGGCCTGCATGAGGTCTGGGTATTACCCTCTTGAAGTTTGGTGGGCTTAACCTGTCCTATTAGAAGTAACCGGGTTCTAAAGGTCCCAATATCACTGGATTACTTTCATTGTTCATCGTTTCGATTTAGCCAATGAACTGGCGACCGAAATATCCCAGGAAAGTAACCCTCAATTGAGTGTAGTATCGAGTATCAACCAACCTCGGACTGCACCAAAGTCAGTTATCTCACTACCCTAAAAAGGCCAAGATGTTTCAATTAAGGTTCCTAAGGTCAGTTGATGCTTCACGACACCACGCGGCGGCCCCGTACTCTCCTTGACTGAACTCAAGGGTTATCGGTACACACCAAAGTGCCACATCAACGTAGCAGACTGCTTCAACCATGTCGGTATACCCCGCACAGTTCCCTCACAGCCTTGTTGCTACTTTCTAAGAGGGTATCCCCAGATCCGGGTTAGGATCTATAAAATTCCGATACAAAGCTCACAAATGTAAAAGCAAACAAGTCAATCAATTGAAAACAAAGGTGATCTAAGCCCTAAGGTTACTCCACTTTTAAAGTTTCTCCCCAGCAGAGTCGCCAGTTCTGTGATACGGTGGGAGAACTGACTTGGGTTTTGCGTTTGTATTCGCAAATGTTGCGGTTAGCAAGAGTCGCCACCGACTTTTTATTTTATCCTAAGGAAAGGTTAAAAAGCACAGCAAAAACCTTTTGAGATGTTTTCTTGGGTTCGGGGAGTAGATTATAGAAAGGGAAGGTATTATCACCCTTTCTATCCATGGTTATCCATGGGCTCTTAGTTACTTGCTTAGATCACTTGCCTTTTGTTTTCAATTTGTTTGAAATGGTGCTTTGTGTGTGGGTTTTGAAAATGTTTTGAAAAGATGCCAATGTGGTGGCAACCTTTGTAATGATCCATGTGGGGATGTATACAAAGATGTATGTCTTTTGAAAAAGTTTTCATTTGTTTTTGAAAATTGTTTTGAAAGTGTAGTGATGTGTGATTTTGAAATTAGGCAAGTGTTTTGTTTTGCAAGTTTGATTCAAGCAACTAAGAGGTTATCTACTCCTAAATTTCTCAAAAGATTATTGCTATGTTTTAATCCTTTTAACAAGTTTGTTCCACCATTGTATTTGGTGGACAATCTTGTGTTAGGATGTGAGAGGGACAGGCGCGGGTCATCGTTTAGACCATAATTGCAACGACGTTAAATGTCTTTGGGCAATTTTCTTTAAGGGACTTGATCATTTGTTTTTGTTTGTTTTGAAAAGTTTTATCGAGGGACTATGATCATTCAAATTATTTGCTTTGCCCAAAGAAGTTCAACATACAATATGGCCCAATTTTGAAAGGCAACAAAGTGGAATACCCTAGGGGTGCAAGTGTGATTTGTGTTTCCATTTTCATGCTTATTTGTCTTGAGATTAGGTCATAACTATTTTTTATCGTTTTTTCGCATACAAACCCTAATTCTAACATGTTATCATTAGAAAGCAATAAAATGCGAAAATTAAATTTACTAAACTATTACAAAACCAAATATGGGAAAGGGGGTACAAATGTTCAAATGGGGATATTGACAAGAATTTAAATCTACATTATTAGATCATTTTGAATATTTGCAAATTAATCAATGTAAAAAATTAAATAAGAATGCAAGATGCAAAAGAAATGTTTTGTATATATATGAAAAAATATTATTTATGTAAAAGAGAAAAGAAAATAAAAATATATTATTTTTTTGGAGTATTTTGAATTTAGGGCAAAAACCCTAATTTTAAAAGAAAATGTATTATTATCTAATTTAATACAAATATTTATTTATTATTTATAAAAATAAAAATAATGAAGTATATTATGAAAAAGAGTATTTTTGTATCAAATATTAATAAAAATGAAAAAATTCAAGTAATTTTATTTTTTAGCTTAAATATATTAATAAACATATATATATACATATATTAATTTCTTAAATATGCATTATGTGCAAAAATATTTAATAAAATAAATAATAATAAAAAAGTATTTTTTATGTGGAATATTATCAGAATGTAAACAAAAATAAAAATTGTATTTACACTATTTTTATATTTATTCTAAATATTAGTATGTATATATTTTATGCATAAACAAAGAAATAAATCAAATAAATATGCCATAAATTCAAAAAAAGATGGAAAAAATATTTTCAAAATTTTAACATGCTGAGAAAAAATAAACAAGTCAAACAAAAAAAGAAAAAAGTCAAAAAGAATTAAAAATAAGACAAATGGGCTCAGGGGGTGTAATAGCAATCAAGTGGTGTGAAGAGAAATAACACAAAAGCCCAGCCCAAAGATCACTGTCTTCAACCTCCAGCACAAAATATTTGAAAAAACGCGCGCCATGTTCAGCTTCTTCTAACTCTTGATTCCTGGCTTTTTAGCAAAAACTCATAACACAACAAATGTTCAGCATGAAGAGACGGTTCTAACCATGTATGGAACTTGACCTAACTCTCTAAGATGAGGGAGAATTTCTCCTCCCCCAAATCCTAACCTAATTTTTCTGCCATTTTTAAACTACAAATTCTCCCTACTCAGGCAAAAGAAATGAAATGTAAAGATATGTACATGTTCAGGGCTATGAGTAGAACCTTGTTTCTTCATAAACTTAAGACTAAAGATGCATGATAAGAGAGATACGAGTTCAAAGTTTTACCTGTGCAGTTGAACTTCTATCTGGAGAATGAGGAACTTTCAGTGCAATGTAATGATTGGAAAAGCTTCCTTGAGGTCCAGGGATGCTGTTTCAATGCTTACTTTGTCTTGAGAGCTTCTGAATCAAGCTATGGAACTTCAACTGCAAAAGGAAAAAATGAAAATGGTGGAAACTGTTAGGGTGATTACAGGTCAGGTTTTAGGCCATGGTTAGCTTGCATATGTTGTAAGGAAGGTAAAGGAACAGGTTTGGACAAGAATGCTCGAAGGGATTGAGAGATAGCACTCAATCTGCAGGGGTTGCCCTGTTTGAGCAGTTTCAAGGTGATTCTGAGATGGAGGGTGCTTGAGAGGTCTAGGACTCGTGCAAAAGCTTGGATATGTTATGTGTAAGGTGTTTGATAACTTCTTTCTTGTGTGCTTAAGCTGAGATGAGATATGGTACAAGTTATGGACTTTTCTTGAACTTGAAGCAAACAAAAGCAAGTTGGCTTTCTAGGTCAGTAGAGGACCCCCTAATGTGCTGCATAATCCTCTCTTGATCAGTGTGTTATGCACATAATCTTGTGCCAAGCAGATTTTCCATGTACTTTCTTGATTTGCAATTGGACATAAAGTTAATCTTTTCAAAAATGGAAAGTTCACTTTATCTAGTTTAGGATTAATCTTGCATACAATGCTTGCACTCAAAGAACAACACTCTAACACATTGAATATGCATTAAATTATTGAGTATGGAATGGTTCAAGGACCTGTAATCAAGCATAAAGCAAGCTGAGTTCAAATTTGCAAAGTGATGAACATGTTTTGATGAAGAACAAAAGTGAATTTTTGCCAACTTGTGAAATTCGAATCTCTCAAGTTATGAGGTTGTTTGATGAGTTCTTGGACATTTTGGAAAGCTTGGAATGTGTACTATAATCCATCTGTGAAATGCAAATTAAAATTCCAAGTGGAAGGGTATGAAAAGTGGCCTTGAAGTGGGGTAGAAAACCTTGTCAAAATAGGTTAAAATTTCACTAAGTTAAAAATGGTTTAGTGCCCTTATTCAAAAAATTGTAACTTGAGATACAAGCTTCAAATGAGAAAACTTTGTGAATCAAAGTTGTAGATTATGAAACAAGCTACAACTTTCATGTTTTGACTTTTGTTTGAATTCAAATGGATCTTGGTGAAAAGATGGGGCAAAGTTGGGAAAAAATTAGGGTTTTTCATAACTTAGAAAAATTCTAAGTTATGAAAAATTCCATTTTCAAACCCTAATTTGCATTTTGTGATTTCTTGGTGAACAAGTTTCATGATTTGGCATGTCTTGATGAAAAATGAATCTTGACTCTTGATTTTGACCAAAAAGTCAAAGTTTGACTTTTCAGTATACAGTCAAAATTGATCAATTGACTGGGAAATTCAACTGTCAACCTTGTGTACTTGGGATCTTTTGAGCTTGTTGAGCATGTCAAGATAATTCCATGGGGTCCTTGAGTCCATATGTGAACTTGGTTTGCCATTGGCTAGGTCAAACAGTCAAAAATTACCCTTGTGCAGTCAAAACCCTAAAAATGACCATTTTGCCCTTTTGATGATCTGATCAAATTTCTTGTGGAATTGTGATCCAAACTTGATCAAATGGTCCAAATGAGTTCATAATGTTGATGTGGATCAAATTTCATGAGATTTGACTATCAATTGGCCACAGTTGACTTTTCCCCAATACAGCTGATTTCTAGGTCAACTGTCCAATTGACTGGGCAAAACTTGGAATCAAGATTTGAAACTTGGTATGGGTAAACTTGGGAGTCCAACATGAAGCATGAAAGTCATCTTAGGCATTTTAGGTCAAAACATCCTTGGGCAAACACAAACCCTAATTTGAATCCACAGTGCAAGGAGAAGTCTTGAGCAGAGGAAACCCTAACTGGATCTTGATCTTCAAAGGTCTTGTGATGAGAAAATGTTGAGGAAATGGGAGGGCAAATTTTGGGGTTTATCCAGACATTCGAACTCACATGCCGGTTCCTGAGGACCGGGGCGACCATTCCCTTGTTCTTCAGGGTTTTTCACCTGCAACAGCAGTCCCGGGGAGGGAAACACAGCTGGGTATCCCTGAAATAGTCGAAGAGGTTGTTCAGGATGTATATGGATTATGTCCGCGACTTTAAGGACATGTGGTATGTCTTGCCACCCTCCACCCAAACAGCCTTGGGTGCACTGTTTGACCTGACTTCCATCGTGGACGAGGATGGAGAACCGTGCTACGATGCCGAGGGTAATCTGGAGATCGGGAGAATCTTGAAGTTTCCCATCCACTGGTGTTCGGCCCACTATGTCCATGGTCCCTAACATTACCATACTTCCGCTGGCGGTATGAGCGTCGATGAAGAAGAGGAATATGGTGTCCACAATCGATTTGTCGATGGTTTCTTCCCCTCCCGGTGGGTCACGAGGGAAGGACACGATATCCTCGATGAAGACGGCGAGCCGATGTTCAAGGCGTGCCTGATCAACACCAAGGCGTTGGTCAAGTGTCGATCTTACGGACAGGCCGTGGAACTTTTAGGTCTTTACTTGCTTGGTTCTTATATTTTTACTTGCTTTTTTTTTTCTCGAGGCTGACCCGATGATACTTTTTGTTTTTGCAGGCAACATGGCAGAACATCGTGAGAGGCTGTTGAAGTTGAATCAAGATAAGAAAAGCCACAAGAGGCTGGTGAAGCCGCATCAGCCTACACGCACGGGCTCAATTTCCGAGTCGGCCAAGGAAGGATCTAGTGGGTCGTTGGGAACCTGCGCGCCTACCAGCAAGCTGCTGCATTAGGCAGGAAGAGAAGTCGCCCGACAGATGGGATTGCTGATGTGACAGGAGGGCCTACTGCTCGAGCCTTCAGCCTCCCGGCTCACTTTGTGGAGAAGGATTTCTTTGAGGGCTTCCCCCTAACAGTGTTCAACAATGAGTCTGATATCATAAGGCGCCTCGACGATGAAGGTCGAAGGAAGCATCTGGATTCTAGTATGGTTGGGGTGATGAAAATGGAGGAGATGGTCGTGGTCCTCGCAGGTGAAGGGACCGGCTCCTCTGGTCGGGTCAGGGAACTGAAATCAGAGAACGTGACTCTTCAAGCGAAGACATAAAAACTGAAGACCATACTTGAGCGAAGTGAAGAGAAGTTTCAGGAACATAGAGAGAGAGAGAGAGAGAGAGAGAGAGAGAGAGAGAGAGAGAGAGAGAGAGAGAGAGAGAGAGAGAGAGAGAGAGAGAGAGAGAGAGAGAGAGAGAGAGAGAGAGAGAGAGAGAGAGAGAGAGAGAGAGAGAGAGAGGAGAGAGAGAGAGAGAGAGAGAGAGAGAGAGAGAGAGTTGACAAAGCCCTCGAGGAAAGGGACAGTCTCCTGCTTGACCAAGATTTGTGGGAGAGCGAAAAGGAGCGATTGGAGAAGTAAGTTGTTGATCTGAAGGCCGCTATGGTGCCCGCGGAGGACGAGCCTGAGAGTGTAACTGATTTACGCACTCATGCAGATTTCGTTGCCAGGATTCAGATTCTCGAGTCGGACAGCATCGACGCCTTGGATGACGGTTTCGAAGCTGCCCTAAACTAACTGTCTGTTTTGAACCCGGGGCTAAACACTGAAGGAACTTGGGTTCTGTCCCAAGTGGTCGATTGTCCGGTCGTCCCTCCCCCTGATTCTCCCGAGGATGAGGCCGGTACTCCGAGGACCGATTAGCTTTTTCCTTTTGATAATTGATTTGTAATTGGGCATGCATGCCAGTAATTTTTTGTAATATTCAGATATCGTCGGCTCTAGTGGTCGACATTTTATAATTGCTCTGCTTTGCTTTGATGCCTACGTTTTTGCTGATGTTAGCTTATTATTTTTGTTTGCCGTTTTTCGACTGATTTATTTTATGAATACTTCGTATATTCCGTGTGGAGACATGTGTTCGACCTTTGCTGTGGTTCACACAAGTTTTCCACGAAAGATCGTATTTTTCACGTGGAGATGTGTGCTCGACCCTAATATTTGTTAGACACATGTTGAGATGTGTCGAGGGCGCGGAGTAGATATCTGCGGAACGAGCGTATGATCGCGGTCGGGATCCTACGTTTGTGGCGTGAATTGCCCATCACGAGCTGGGTGTTCTGCCATGTTAGGTACTTCGACAACATAGCTCGATTGAGGTATCTCTGTCAGGCTAAGATGTTGCTCGTCAAATGAACAACCTCTTGCCTTTCAATGTTTGGGGGCCGTGTTGAAGATGTGAAAAACACAAGAAGGGGGGTTGAATTGTAAAACTTAAATCAAATGTGCAGACAACACTGTATTTTTATCCTGGTTCGTTTGATCTCAAACTACTTCAGTCCACCCGTCAAGGTGATTTCGCCTTTCTCCAACGAGGTCTTAATCCACTATAATCAAAGGGATACAACAACTACTTTAACAACTGTTAAAGCCTTCTTGAGTATAACCATAAACCGATTTATCTCAAGGAAATCTCTTTACAAATAATTGAACAAATAATGTGTTTGATGTTTTCTAATAAAACAGTATACCACAACTGTGATAATACACAAATTTAAGCTTAGAATGAAACTGGATTGCTAATGCGCTTGAATGAGCTTGGTTGGAAAGCTTTAGCAAATTGTATGAGTGCGTGCGTGTGGATTATTAGCCTTTTCTTTTCTCACACTGATTTATTTATATAGCCAAGGAAAAGATACATTGTTGTCCATAAATCACTTTCAATGATAATAACGTTCTTTCCTTTTTGAGAAGATCTTGTCTTGGATAAAGCCGTTGGTAATTAATCTGTCTTGAATGCTTAGTAATGCTTTAGAGTCTTCTTTATGATAATCAGAGTGTTCTTTGCTTTAACTTATGCTGACGCTTCTGAGTGCTGATGACTTGGTAAGGATCTTGATCAGAGTCAGAGTGTTTTATGCGCAGATTCTGGTCATCAGGCTTCAGCGTATAATCTGGTAACTTCAGTGTGTAGCACATGTTATTGATCTTCTGATGCTGACATATCTTCTGATACTGATGTTGATACTGATCTTCTGATGCTAATTCCATCAGAACTTCTGTAGACACAAAACATAATTTTAAGTAACATATATGTCTTATATATAAATCTTACAATTTATTTATTCTTGTATTTTGTTATCATTAAAACTCTAATTGAGGGTTGTAGAATCAAACTATGTTCTAACAATCTCCCCCTTTTTGATGATGACAAAAACCAGATTTTTTTCCAATTAAAATTAAGGAATAAAGGTATCAGAGATTAAAAATAACGAATAAAAGGTATCAGAGCAACAAAGAGAAAAACTCCCCCTGAGTTGATTACTTCCCTTTAATTCCATGAGTCTTTGAGCATCAGAACTTTACTGTACTTTACTGTATCTTTCGTCAGAATTTTGTACCTGTTTAAGCTTTTCAGAAGAAGGAAATTCAAATAGATCAGAATGTCAGAATGTTTGAGACTTATGTCTCAGTAATCCGTTATTGAAAAATATCATTCTTTCTCCCCCTTTTTTGTCAGTTATCAAAAAGCACAAATAATCAGAGTTAAAATAATTAGAGCTAAAAATGCATTTATATTAAAAACAGAAGCAATGATAAGTTCAGAACATGTAAAAATATTACAGATAAACAAGTTATAAAAACAACAAGGAGATTTCTAAGAAGGAGGAGGAAGTCGTGTGAACAAAGCCTCTAACATGCTCTTGATTTGGGTATTGGTTTCCTGTTGCTGAGTTAACATGTTCGCTATTGCATCAATTTTGGTGTCCTGCTTATCCATTCTTTCATTCATCAGCATATCAGATCTTTTCAAGTCTTCAAGAGTCTGCCTGTCAAGGGAGGAAGCTTGAGGATCTTCAGAAACAGGATGCTTCTCAGAGCTTTCAGCAATATCTTCTTCTTGACCCTGTTCTTCAGCAGGAATCATCTGTTCTTCTGACTCTGGTTGACGATGTTCAGACCAAGGAGCATTGTCCAGCGGGAGAACTTCTTCCTTAAGCAGCTTGCTCAGAACTGGACCTTCAATTTCTTTCAGCAGATTGCCAAAGTTCTGTTGAGCTTGTCCATAGCTCTGTTCTTACATCTTAAAGGTTTCAGAGCATACCCATCTTCTGAACTTTGTCCAAAGGTAGTCAGAAGCAGCAGGGTCAACCAGTTCCAGACTTGCTTGTTTCAGAGAAATGATCCACTTTTGTACTTCTGTTTCAAAGTTCAATATGCTGGAACCAACATCTGGATGTTTTGGTTTTGGGATAGAAGTTTTGTTGGTTATTGCAGCAAGGCGTTCAAGGAATGTTAAAATCCACGATTAATTCTGACAGAACCTCTAGGTTTTTGATTGGTGTTAGCAGCGTTCTGTGGGGTTCTTCATATTGTTCAGATGAAACAGTTTTCTGGGAACCTGAAGTAGGAATGCTGGAAGAAGCCATGTTCACATGAAGGTTTTTGTGAAGAAGATTGAAAGGGTTTTTCTTGAGAAAGTAAGAACACTGAAATCAGTAAGTTTGGTGTGAAGTGTGTTTAAATAAATTTCTAAACAATTTTGAAAACATAAACGTCAAGAGAGAGAAATTAATAATGATTATTAGCATTTAATGATAACTGATTTTAGGGGATTCAGAAAGATATTTGGAACGGTTACCCATGACATGTGTCTCAATGCATCCAATCAGCGCTTTTTCCTTTTCAGAAACATGAACGCGTGTTCAGCCTTAGAAAATAGCTGATGACTGGATGACACTTGTTTGCTTGAGTGAACAACACATTTCTATCCTTGAAATGAAGCGCTCAGATCTTCATGGATAGATTATGATACAATCTGCACTTCTAAAGTTCTGAAAGAAGATTGATCAGTAGTTCACAGAAAAGTAAACAAAGTTCTGAAGGTTAATATATAGAATCAAAACAATTTTATTCTGGGCAGAGCTTCATGCTGAGATGTTTCAGAATGAAGTTGAACCTATCTTCAGAAAGAGGTTTTGTAAAAATATCAGCCCATTGATGGTCTGTGTTAATAAATTTTAAATTTAAAATCCCTTTCTGAATATAGTCCCTAATAAAATGATGTTTTATTTCTATATGCTTAGCCCTAGAATGTAAAATTGGATTTTTGCTGAGACAAATAGCAGAAGTATTGTCACAGAAGATAGGAATGTTACTCTCAAATATCTGGAAGTCCTCAAGTTGACTTTTCATCCAGAGCATTTGTGTGCTGCATCCAACTGCTGCTATGTATTCAGCTTCTGCTGTTAATAGAGCAATTGTGGATTGTCTTTTGCTGGACCATGAGATCAGATTTTCTCCCAGAAACTGGCAGCTTCCAGAAGTGCTTTTACGTTCTACTCTGTCTCCAGCAAAATCAGCATCACAGTATCCTACTAAGCTGTAATCACTTGATTTTCTATAAAACAAACCCAAATTAGTAGTACCTTTCAGATACTTGAAAATTCGCTTAACTGTTGTTAAGTGAGATTCTCTAGGATATAATTGGAATCTAGCATAAATGCAAACACTGAATAAAATATCAGGCCTTGAAGCCGTCAGATATAGAAGAGAACCAATCATACCTCTGTAGACCTTTTGTTCTACCTTTTTACTTACCTCTTCTCTTTCCAGAATGCACGTGGGATGCATTGGAATCTTTGATGGATTACATTCTGAGAGATCAAATTTCTTCATAAGTTCTCTGACATATTTGCTCTGATGAATGTAAGTTCCTTCTGGGGTTTGATTGATCTAAATGCCCAGAAAGAATTTTAGTTCCCCCATTAGGCTCATCTCAAATTCTGCCTGCATACACTTAGCAAACTTTCTTCCCAGAGAAGGTTTAGTAGATCCAAATATGATATCATCAACATAAATCTGACATACTAAAAGGTCATTCTTAACTGTCTTACAGAACAAGGTTGTGTCCACTTTCCCTCTGGTGAATTCCTTTTCTAACAGGAAGTTACTCAGTCTTTCATACCAAGCTCTAGGAGCTTGTTTAAGACCATACAGTGACTTCTTTAGTTTGAAAACATATTCTGGATTTTTGGAACTTTCAAAACCAGGGGGTTGGTGCACATATACCTCTTCTTCTATATAGCCATTTAAGAATGCACTCTTAACATCCATCTGATACAGAGTGATGCCTTTATTAACAACAAATGAGATTAAGAGTCTGATAGATTCTAACCTGGTGACTGGAGCAAAGGTTTCTGTATAGTCTATCCCCTCTTGCTGACTATAACCTTGTGCTACCAATCGTGCTTTGTTTCTGATGACTTCACCTTATTCATTTAGTTTGTTTCTGAACACCCATTTTGTTCCAATGACGTTAAATCCTTTTGGTTTAGGAACTAGATCCCATACGTCATTTCTTGTGAATTGATTTAGCTCCTCTTGCATTGCTAGAATCCAGTCATTGTCCAGAAGTGCTTCATCAATTGATGTTGGTTCAATTAGAGAAACCAGTCCCATGAGGGATTCTTCAGAGTTTCTGAAGCTAGCTCTTGTTCTGATTGGATCTTCCTTTCTTCCTAAGATTGTTTCTTCTGGGTGATCCATGCTGCTTCTGGATGGTCTTTTCTGAAGTTGATCAACAGAAGGTGCCAGATTGCTTGCAGTGCCTCTTTCTGAAGTTGAGGGAGTGTCTCTGTTAAGAGCTTCTGATGACTTGTCTTCAGTACCTGTGAATTCAACTTCCGTACCTGCAAGGAATTCATTCTGCTTTGACTTTTGAGAGTCAAGCTTATCATCAAAACGAACACTGATTGATTCTTCCACAATCTGTGTTTCTGTATTGTATACTCTGTACCCTCTTGAGCGTTCAGAGTATCCTAACATAATACACTTTTGTGCTTTAGAGTCAAACTTGTTCAAATAATTTTTTGTATTCAAAATAAAGCATGTACATCCAAATGGATGAAAATAGGAAATGTTGGGCTTTCTGTTCTTCCACAATTCATATGGAGTCTTTTCCAGAATAGGTCTTATGGAGATTCTTTTCTGAATGTAACACGCTGTGTTTATTGCCTCTGCCCATAAGATCTTAGAAACGTTAGTCTCATTGATCATGGTTCTGGCCATTTCTTGCAATATTCTGTTCTTTCGTTCTACAACTCCATTTTGCTGGGGAGTTCTAGGACAAGAGAAATCATGCAGAATGCCTTTGTCATTAAAGAATGACTCAAAATATTTGTTTTCAAACTCTCCACCATGATCACTTCTGACTTTGACGATTCTAAGATCCTTTTCATTCTGAACTTGGTTGCAGAAGGTGACAAACACAGAGTGTGACTCGTCCTTGTGTCTTAAGAACTTTACCCATGTCCATCTGCTATAGTCATCTACGATTACTAACCCATACTTCTTGCCACTGATTGAAGCAGTTTTAACTGGTCCAAATAAGTCAATGTGCATAAGTTCTAATGGCTTAGAGGTGGAAACAACGTTTTTAGATTTGAAAGTTGGTTTTGCAAACTTGCCTTTCTGACATGCTTCACACAAAGCATCTGAATTGAACTTAAGGTTAGGAAGTCCTCTGACCAGATTGAGTTTGTTAATCTGAGATATTCTTCTCATACTAACATGTCCCAATCTTCTGTGCCAGATCCATTGCTCGTTGTTAACAGACAGAAGACACTTTACATTATGACTTTTCAGTTCAGAAAGTTTGATTTTATAAATGTTGTTTTTCCTCTTTCCATTAAATAGGATAGTCCCATCTTTCTGACTAACAGCTTTGCATGAATTTTGATTGAAGATTATATCATAACCGTTATCACTTAATTGAATTATGGATAACAGGTTATGCATTAATCCATCTACTAATAAAACATTACTTATAGAGAGAATATTTCCATTACCTACTGTTCCATAGCCAATGATTTTTCCTCTCTGATTGCCTCCAAAACCTACGTGGCCTCCAGACTTAAGTTCCAGGCTTTGGAACATATGCCTTCTTCCCGTCATGTGTCGTGAGCAGCCAGAGTCTAGGTACCATGATTGGTGTTTCTGCTTTGCTGCTAAAGATATCTGCCACATGTATTATTTTATTCTTAGGTACCCATATTTTCTTGGGTCCTGATTTATTAGTTTTACCAAAACTCTGGTTGAATTTTGGTTTGACAGAGTAATCACTACTAGTATATTTTATATCATGTGTGTGCCCATATACAAAGTGTGAGTCAAGTGAAGTGCGTTTTATAACTAAATCCATGGCATTCTTTGGTGTAGGTACCTTACCTTGATATCCTATTCCTTTTCTGCCATTTCTGCTAACTCCATAGATCATTGAAGCCATTTTGCTTCTATCTATGTTTTTAGCTAGAAACTTCTGAAAGCTGAGATCATACTCCTTGATGATCTCATCAGGACTGTTGGGAGTTTCAGGGATTGTTTTCTTCTGAGAGTTTTGCAATAGATTTTCTAATTTTGAAATTTTATCTTTTAACTCAGAATTCTCCAATTTGAGACTCTCAGTCTTATCAGAGTCAGAAGCAAGATTCCTTTTCAGGTTTCTGAATTTGACTCTGATCTGCTGATATCTTTCTAGAATTTCATTAAGGCTTTCAGCTAGTTCAGCCTTAGTAAAATTTATAGCAAAGTCAGGGAATACCTCTTCTGTATCTGATTCAGAGTCTGACTCAGAAGCTTCACTGTCTTCTGTTATGTTTGCCATGAGAGCTATGTTTGCTCTTTTATCATTTGATTCTGAGTCAGCTTCAGATGTGTCAAAATCATCCCATGTAGCCATGAGACTTTTCTTCTTTTCCTTGCCAAACTTCTTTTTGGGCTTTTCTTTCTGAAGCTTTGGGTAATCACTTTTGTAGTGCCCTTGCTCGTTACATTCATAGCAGATGATGTCTTTGTTGTTTGGCTTTCTGTTTCCTGAAGAACCTTCAGATCTTCTGTGTCCAGAGGAGGATTCTAACCTTCTGTATCTGGAGAAAGATTCATTCTGATTCTCTGATCTTCTGGGATTCCTGAACTTCCTTTGCCTCTGCTTCCATAATTGGTTCACCCTTCTGAAGAGGAGAGATAGTTCATCTTCTTCTGATGAAGACCCATCAGAGGTTTCTTCTACAGCCTGTAAAACCTTGGAGTTAGATTTTCTGTTAGATTTTAAAGCTAATGGCTTACCTTGCTTTTGAGGTTCATCTGCTTCTAGCTCTATCTCGTGACTTCTGAGGGAGCTGACAAGTTCCTCCAGAGAGATTTTGTTGAGATCCTTGGCTAGCTTAAGTGCTGTGACCATTGGCCTCCACTGTTTTGGCAAGCTTCTGATGATCTTCTTAACATGATCAGCAGTGGAATACCCTTTGTCAAGAACTTTTAGACCAACAACAAGAATTTGAAATCTTGAAAACATAGTCTCTATTGATTCACTCTCTTCCATCTTGAATGCCTCATACTTCTGAATGAGCGCAAGAGCTTTGGTTTCTTTGACTTAAATGTTGCCTTCATGCGTCATTCTCAGAGAATCAAACATATTCTTTGCAGTGTCTCTGTTTGATATCTTTTCATATTCTGAATAAGAGATGGCGCTGAGAAGAATTGTTCTGGCCTTGTGATGATTTCTGAAATCACGCTTTTGCTGATCAGACATTTTTTTCCTGTCAATCTTCTGACCACTTGCATCCACTGGGTGCGTGTATCCATCAGTCACCATGTCCCACAAATCAGCATCATGGGCCAGAAAGAAACTCTCAATTCTGTCTTTCCAGTAGTCAAAGTTCTCTCCATCAAAGACTGGAGGTTTGCCACTGAATCTGTCTCTTTCTTCATTGTTGTCATTGCTGATGTTTTGATGTGGTCCTGCCATTGTGTTTTTCTGACGCTGGATCTTGTACTGACACGGTTAAGTGTTATAAACTCAAAACCAGGCGCTCTGATGCCAATTGAAGATGTGAAAAACACAAGAAGGGGGGTTGAATTGTAAAACTTAAATCAAATGTGCAGACAACACTGTATTTTTATCCTGGTTCGTTTGATCTCAACTCCAGTCCATCCGTCAAGGTGATTTCGCCTCTCTCCAACGAGGTCTTAATCCACTATAATCAAAGGGATACAACAACTACTTTAACAACTGTTAAGGCCTTCTTGAGTATAACCATAAACCGGTTTATCTCAAGGAAATCTCTTTACAAATAATTGAACAAATAATGTGTTTGATGTTTTCTAATAAAACAGTATACCACAACTGTGATAATACACAAATTTAAGCTTAGAATGAAACTGGATTGCTAATGCGCTTGAATGAGCTTGGTTGGAAAGCTTTAGCAAATTGTATGAGTGCGTGCGTGTGGATTATTAGCCTTTTCTTTTCTCACACTGATTTGTTTATATAGCCAAGGCAAAGATACGTTGTTGTCCATAAATCACTTTCAATGATAATAACATTCTTTCCTTTTTGAGAAGATCTTGTCTTGGATAAAGCCGTTGGTAATTAATCTGTCTTGAATGCTTAGTAACGCTTCAGAGTCTTCTTTATGATAATTAGAGTGTTCTTTGCTTTAACTTATGCTGACGCTTCTGAGTGCTGATGACTTGGTAAGGATCTTGATCAGAGTCAGAGTGTTATGCGCAGATTTTGGTCATCAGGCTTCAGCGTATAATCTGGTAACTTCAGCGTGTAGCACATGTTATTGATCTTCTGATGCTGACATATCTTCTGATGCTGATGTTGATACTGATCTTCTGATGCTGATTCCATCAGAACTTCTGTAGACACAAAACATAATTTTAAGTAGCATATATGTCTTATATATAAATCTTAAAATTTATTTATTCTTGTATTTTGTTATCATCAAAACTCTAATTGAGGGTTGTAGAATCAAACTATGTTCTAACACGTGTCAGTACCTAGACGCGCCCACGTGATCGAGCTCATCCCTTCGTCGATTGAATAAGACTGATCAACAGCTAACGCCCTTAACGAGTGGAAGACTTAACTATAATATTACTTTAGCTTCGCAGTATTTTGCCTTGATTACATCATTTTAAAAATTAAAGAATCAATTTGACAAAAAAAAAACTGAACCGTAATCTATAATTAAATGATGAAAATAAACATTTTACCTTTAAATATATATTAACCATTAGATAAATAATCAAGTACAAAAATTAATAAGTTATTTTGATTTATATGTCAGCTTTGTTACAATTTAATAATATTTACAATAATATTTATGTAAAATCTCGAATTTGAGGTTGAGTACCACATTTTTTTCCTTGCAAATATTTATTTGAATATGTGCTAACCAACATATATATATATATATACATATATATATATATATATATATATATATATATATATATATATATATATATATATATATATATATATATATATATATATATATATATATATATATATATATATATATATATATATATATATATATATATATATATATATATATATATATATATATATATATATATATATATATATATATATATATATATATATATATATATATATATATATATATATATATATATATATAAACCATGACTAGTAATATAGATAGTATAAACAATTTAATTAAATACTATTTATATTTATATTAAATTATCATTATTAAATATGAGAAAAGTTGATAAATTATATTTATATTTTCTTTTAAAACTAGAAACTAATTTTGCTTATTTTATTTTGGATAGAATACTTGTGAACAAAATGCATTAAAAGGAAATTTTAGGCTAGAAGTGTTTTTTGTTGATAGTGAAATACATGTGAGTTTTAGAGAAATGACAGAAAGGGAAAAGGGTTGGCCCGGGGGAAAGAGTCGAGGATTGGCAGTCTGAGAGCAATGTGACCTGTTCATTAGAAGGATTTGATGCCAAAAAGAGGGAAATTGAAAAAGGTCGGTCACCGGCTAACACTATTATTTAGTGTAAATTGTCTTAAAGCCTATTTTGCGTGGGCCTTCTTGCTTGCTATTGCTAGTAACTTTAATGGATGAAAAAGTAGCCATTGCTTTTTCACTAAATATAATATTAGAAGTATCGATTTATATTAATAGTAGGAATCCGAATTTTGAGATTTATGATTTTTGCTAGAGAACTTATTAAACTCAATTTGTTGGTAGTTTGTTTTGAAATATCATATTATTTAACCTTTTGAGTTGTGGAATGTATAAATATGTTTGAACACTTTCATTCTTTTGGTTAGCTCTTGAAATGATATACAAATTTATTTAATATTATTTAATATTTCCTCTCAAATTTATAATGTATTAATAAAGATAGAGAGTTTGTTAATCAAAAAGCAAAAAATAAATAAATAATGGAATGCATCTTCATACACAAATAGGCTATTTATATGGAGAATGAGACAAACGCCAGCGTAATTGTTCTATGTTGAAGATGGTGGCGAATAAAATGACAATCAATCTTAATATATTTGGTACGTTCATGAAATATTGAGTTGTGGACAATTTGAATGACACTCTTGTTATCGCAATACATGAGAGTTGGTTTAGAAAGAGAGACACACATATCATAAAGTATCATCACAACTGAACTACTTCGGTAGTGGTAGATGTTTTAGCATGATACTCAGCCTTTATAGTAGAGCGGAATACAATACCTTGTTTTTTTTTTTTTTAATTTTTCAAGAAATAAAAGAATCTTAAAAAAAGATACAAAAACATGTGGTAGACTTACGATTCGTGCAGTCAATAACTCAATCAACGCCAGAATAAACACATAACTCTAATGAAGTTGATGAGGAAAATAAAAACGCTTTGAAAATGGGTTCCTTGAAGATAACAAAGAATGTTAAGAACACATGCCCGATATACTATAGTGGGAGAGATAATGAATTGAACGACAATATAAACAACATAAGTAATATCAAATTTGATAATCATAAGATACATCATGCCACCAACCAAAGTACAATACAAAGCAGCATCTAGTAGAGGAACACCATTCAGATGAAACATATTTCACATTTAACTCAAAAGAACTATTTATTGCTCTAGTATGAGAAAGATGGGTTTGTTTAAGAATGTTGACAATATACTTAAATTTAGAGAGAAAGTATCCTCTAGGAGAGTATGCGACTTTAATCCCCAAGAAGTAGTGATAAGTATATAAACCATTCATCTCAGACTGCTTGGACAATTTTAATTTCAAATCATCAATCATGTTAACATTGTCACATGTAAGAATCCTTATCATCAACCAATAATAAGAGTAAAATATGACCATGAGAGATAGTCCAGACAAATAAAGTTGAATCATAACCATTAGAGCGGAAACCAAAAGTTGAAATAACGACAAAATTCTCAAACCAAGTTCGTGGAGTTTGATCCAAACCATATAGAACTTTCTTCAACCTACACATGTCTCCATTGATTACGAAGAACACCTAGTGGAGGTACCATTTAAACTTCCTCTTGCAGATCACCTTTTAGAAATACATTTTTAACATCCATTTAAAAAATATGCAACTAACAAACCGATGAAAAAAAAGAGTGTAAATTATAACACCCTAAATTTCCCACACATCAAATTATAAAATAAATCAAATATGGATAACATATTCACATTTAAGATGTTACTCATCATCAAAAACACTTGCTCTATAACACATAATTATATAATAAGACATTCAATATCTATCATCGCATGCTCACCTTCACTTAGAGTATCATTTAAATGGAAATAAAAAGATAAACATGTTTTCCAAATCATAAAGTCTCATGAATTTACTTTATTAAACTCAAATAATATAGTAAGAATCTCCATAAAACATCATAATTATCATCACAACGAGAGTATAACATCTAACTCTCTAAATAACATAACTGAATTAAAAGCATCATTCACCCCATCCAATGTTACAAATCATAGCATGTAATATAAAGACGCAAAACAAAAATAAAAGAAGAACAAACTCGCGTCATCCTCCACTCTAAGCAGCTACTCAGTTACCTGTTTGTCTGTACTCCGAAGAGGAACACAAACCACAACAATAACAATAAAGGGGTGGGAAATTACATTAATAAATTAAGTGGTGAAAACTACAAGGTAGAGTATCAACACATATACATATTCTACAATAATTGCATCACAACATCTCACGAACACATTTGCACGCCAAATCTCAACAATCACACACAAATAAACATCATGCATACAACTCATTTATGTAATGCAACTCAACTATACAAATCGATGCATATGCATGTGGTACCATATCATCAAAATATTCCTTAGCGAACCAGGTTCACCCTACTCAAACCTTGAATCCATCCTGCTTGAGTTTGGGACAAGTCACCAATCCATCCTGCTCGGATTGCAACTTGCCTCTTTCATCAAAAAAACGACATCATAAATGCATGTCAAAACATGTTAATGCAACAACAATAAAAATGTTTAAAGTCTCCCTCCGACAATAAATAAAACATGTATTGACCCAACAATAATAGTTTTCCCTACTCAAACTATTATTCATCCATCACATCAATAACATTAATATTATTCTCAACATCATAAAACAACAACATCATAATCATCATCAACATCATACCCAACAATATCATAATCATCATCAACTATCATGCTCACACATCAACACATACTTATCACAACTTACAAAAACATAAATATTCAATATTTACATTGTTGACCAATTAGAATTAATATTCTCAAACATCATAACATCATTACAACATAAGACTCTCATAATTCAACATTTACTTGATTAAATAATTTCAAAGTTATTAACACTAATCATCGCCAACATAACATCAAAAATTCATGTAATCCTCATCTAATACTCATGCTATCACAACACACTCATACCCTAAGAACAATTCCATTTGATAGTAATTCACGTTATCTTTTTAATGCTTCCAGACAACTCATTTGGACTTACCCATCAAAATAATCAGCGAGCCAATTGTGATACGGTGGGAGAACTGACTTGGGATTTTGCGTTTGTATTCACAAATTTTTCGGTTTAGCAAGAGTCGCCATCGACTTTTTATTTTATCCTAAGGAAAGGTCAAAAAGCACAGGAAAGACCTTTGAGATGTTTTCTTGGGTTCGGGGAGTAGATTATAGAAAGGGAAGGTATTAGCACCCTTTCTATCCATGGTTATCCATGGGCTCTTAGTTACTTGCTTAGATCACTTGATTTGCATTTCTATTGTTTGAAATGGTGCTTTTCAATTGTTTGAAATGGTGCTTTGTGTATGGTTTGGAAAGATGTTTTGAAAAGAGGCCATCATTGTGGAAACCTTTGTAATGATTCTTGTTTTAATGTATACAAAGGTGTTTTTTGTCTTTTAAAAGTTTTTCAATGTTTGAAAGTAGGGTTTTGAAATCGTGTTATGGAGTGTGTTTTGAAAAGTAGCAAGGATGTTTTTGCAAGCTTGATCAAGTAGCTAAGAGCTATCTACCCTATTTTACTCAAAGATATTTCTTATGTTTTT
Source organism: Vicia faba (assembly GCA_948472305.1). NCBI lineage: Eukaryota > Viridiplantae > Streptophyta > Magnoliopsida > Fabales > Fabaceae > Vicia > Vicia faba. The sequence goes on along the minus strand of OX451736.1, from coordinate 1,399,543,418 downwards.
TTAACCCTTTTAACAGTGTTGTTTCACCATTGTATTTGGTGAACAACCTTGTGTTAGGATGTTAATGGGACAGGCGCGGGTCATCGTATAGACCATGATAACAATGGTGTCAAGTATCTTTGGCAACTTTCTTGAGGGACTTGATCATTTTTGTTTAGGTAACTCAGATAGCGTCATCGAGGGACTATAATCTTTTTGTTTTGTTTTTGTTTTGCCAAAGTACTTAACATGCAACCATGGCCCATTTTTGAAGGCAACAAGTGGATGAAACCCTAGGGGTGCAAGTATGCATTGTGTTTGTTCTTCATGCATGTTATCTTGGATTAGGTCAAGCTAGTTGTTGATTTTATTTGCATACAAACCCTAGGTCTAAGCATGGCATAATTGAAAGCACTACGCCAAAAATAAGTTTTAGCAGCACACATACGAAAGCGCTTTTAGGAAAAAGCGCTGCTGTAGGTTTTAAAAAAAATTCGCTTAAAAAAAGCGCTTTCAAAGGGTGCCTTAAGAAAGCGCTTTTCAAAAGCGCTGCTAAAGGTCACCCTTAGAAAGCGCTTTTTGAGAAGCGCTGCTAAAGGGTGCCTTTCAGAGGGTATCTTAAGAAAGCGCTTTTCAAAAGCGCTGCTAAAGGTTAGCCTTAGAAAGCGCTTTTACAAAGCGCTGCTAAAGCTGGCCTTTAGAAAGCGCTTTTAAAAGCGCTGCTATAGGATATGCTACGAAAGCGCTTTTACATTAAAAAGCGCTGTTATAGGTGACCTTTAGAAAGCGCTTTTAAAAGCGCTTTCGTAGGTAGTTTTATAATAAAAATCAAAAATTTGTATCATCACTTTTCTATTGTTCTTCACGAAATCATCAAAGCCCTAAACCAGAGCTCTGCCGCCGTTAGCATCTACGAGGAGATTTTCGTCACGATCACCACTTGCCACTTTTCTATTCGTCATCAGGACCTCATCCTCCGTCTTCTTGTTCAGGACCACCGGGGCAGTTTCAGGACTTCTTCATCAGGACCTCCGCCTTCGTTCATCAGTACTCTTTCATCAGAACAACGACCACCACTTGCCACAGGAGAAACGCAAGGTGAAATCACAAAGTTTGCTGCATTAGAAATCACAACAATATACAACACAAAGTTACACAACTCAGCTCTAGGTATGTCAATTTCTAGTATAGTTTTGTATGAATAAATTGTTCTATGCTTGCTTTGATTCTAATTTCTAGAATAGTTTTGTATGAATAAAGATGTGACTATCTTCTAATAATTCTTTTAGTTAATTCTATATAGGAATTTTGTGTAGCATTACTTTTTTCTATAGTGGTAGGGGAATGCATATGTGTTGGAGTTTGCAGGTCTCAGGGGCGGATTCAGACATTTCATATTGGTGTGGCTAAATATGAATGAAATTATGAATTAAATCATATTAAAAATTAAAAAATAATATTATTTAAATCAATACATTATAATGAAAATCTTCTATCAAATATGAGGGATTAACAAATATAAAAGGGAGAGAGAAACTTGAGAGGTGGTGACAGTGTTTCAAAAATCAGACTGGACTAACCAGTCGAATCAATAACTGAAAAGTTCATTGGTCTGATTTGATTGCTAGGTCAGATAAGTTATTAAACCACTAAGATCCGACCAGAATCGACCAATACCGATAAAAACCAGCGAATCGACGATTTTGAAAAATCGATGAATTACATGCTTGTTTTTTCCTCAAACAAAACGATATCGTTTTGATAATTTTTTTAAAAATAAAGTTAAAATATAAATATACTTTGTTCAAAACTTATTTGTAACAATTTTTTCTCTTTAAAAATAAATTTATTAGATATTGCACTTATTTTGTTATTTAGTTTATGTTACAATTATACTTTGTTCAAAATTTATTTTGATTTGTTTGGTGTACTATTTTGTTGTGTGTGATTATTATGTTTAGAATTTGAATTTAAAGAATGAAATAGTAAAATTATGATATTTTGAAATTTTCAAATTTGGTAGTTGTCGTGATTTTTTTATAGACGGAGTCATCTAGTTCGCCCGATTTAATAACTATATAATTTTTTATGGAAATTGATTTATTCAATTGAGTTATAAGATTTGTTCAACTGAATTATCCTCTCTCTCTCTCTCTATATATATATATATATATATATATATATATATATATATATATATATATATATATATATATATATATATATATATATATATATATATATATATATATATATATATATATATATATATATATAAGAAATTTTTTTGGTGTGGCTATAGCCACAGTGTGCCTTAAAGTAGATCCGTCCATGGCAGGTCTGATGGTCAGAGTCGCTAGTTTATGCAGATTCTTTCACATTCCATATTAACTATATTATCGCAGATACAATGTTTGTTGTGGTTGGGTTTTGATTGGACCATAATTGTGGTTTTGCCTTGTTGTTTTCCTACAACATATTGATAGTAAATACCATTCATTTCCTGCTCTATAGCTTACTCTATAGTTTAGTTTTGTAGAGTGTGTGTACGATTTTTTCTCTCATACAACACAATGTAAATGTCATCTCTAAGTTTTCACATATAACAGACATATGAGTTAAATATGTACTATATGCACTATTGTAAACCAAAATATTTAGCCTCGCTATATATGTTTAGAAGTCAAAAGACTTTACGAGAATGAAGGAAGCATCCATGCAAATGTACATTTCCCCTATTTTCATCATTACTTGTAGCATACGTTCCATTGATAGTACAACTGAACTGCAAAATTTTATCTTTTTTGAGTTTGAGTACACACATAATTTATGATTGATTTTGATCAATGATAGTTTCTTGTTTATGGTTTCTTGTGTTATACTTGTGTACTAAAGTAGTTGATAGAATAAAATGAATTTAGTGAAAAGTATTGAGTATTGGTTTTGTTATATGGTTGTGCAAGAGCAAGTGCAAGTTTTGAGTATTGGTTTTGTTTTCTAATTTATCATTTAGCTCAGATTGACTCAGAAACCGTAAACCATGGATAATACATGGATGTATTCCAATCGATTGTCGAAAGAGTACGAGAACGGGGTATTAGAATTCGTTAAGTTTGCTGTTGCACACGCTGAAGACCCCGGTCGAATGACATGTCCTTGTTTGTGTTGCTGTTATGGGAATCGGGTTGACGCGGTTCAGTTGGCATTGCATTTAATACGGTATGGAATTGATAGAAGTTATACATGTTGGAATATGCATGGTGAGAAAAGTGACGGGAATGATGAATCGGGGGATAATAGGACATATGCTTCAAACGACAATGGCACAAATACATACGATTATGATCGAGTTGAAGAGATTGCAGAAGAGCTTGAAGAAGATCTTAATGATTGTCCCAAAATGTTCGAGAGGTTGGTAAGCGATGCAGAGAAACCGTTGTATAATGGTTGTACAAAATTCACAAGATTATCTGCGGTATTAAAGTTGTACAACTTAAAGGCGGGCAATGGATGGTCGGATAAAAGTTTCACAGAGTTATTAGCCCTTATGAAAGATATGCTACCAGAGGATAATGTTCTCCCCAATCGAACGTATGAGGCCAAAAAGATGTTGTACTCTATTGGCATGAGCTATGACAAGATACATGCCTGTCCAAAAGATTGTGTTTTGTTTCGAAACGAGTATGCATCGTTAAATGAGTGTCCTAAATGCGTTGCCCCTCGATATAAGAAAAAGTTGTCTCCGGCAAAAGTCTTATGGTATTTTCCTATAATTCCGAGATTTAGACGGATGTATCGTAGTGAAACCGATTCAAGACACTTAACTTGGCATGCAGATGAAAGAATTGTTGATGGAAAGTTTCGACATCCGGCAGATTCACACAGTGGATGAAAATTGATAATGATTATCCTGAATTTGGAAAAGAAGCAAGAAACCTTCGCTTGGCATTGTCTACTGATGGAATGAACCCACACGGTATTCAAAGTATCTGGCATAGCACATGGCCTGTGATTCTTATGATTTATAACCTACCTCCGTGGCTATGTATGGAGCGTAAGTACATGATGTTATCTATGTTAATTTCTGGGCCTAAACAACCAGGAAATGACATAGGCGTATATTTGGAACCTTTAATCGAAGATTTGAAGATTTTGTGGGAGAACGGTGTGGAGGTTTATGATGGGTATAGGAAAGAAAGTTTCAACTTGAGGGCGATGTTTTTTGGAACAATTAACGATTTTCCAGCCTACGGAAATCTATCCGGGTATAGCATTAAAGGTGAAAAAGCGTGTCCTATCTGTGAAGATGGAACCGATACGATGCGATTGAAACTTTGTCAGAAGAATGTCTTTCTCGGTCATCGTAGATTCTTAAATTCTAAACATCAATATCATGGATGGAGAAAAGCGTTCAACGAAGATACCAAACAACGTAGAGCTCCGCCTGGATTGACAGGTGATCAATTATTTGAAAAGGTGAAAGATGTGAGTATTCAGTTTGGCAAGCCTTTTGCACATAAAGTTGTTACAGGTGGGTGGAAGAAGAGGTCGATTTTTTTTGAATTGCCATATTGGAAATCTTTGTACGTAAGACATTTTCTTAATGTTATGCATATTGAAAAAAATGTATTTGACAGTGTTATTGGTACGTTACTCAATATAAAAGGGAAGTCTAAGGATGGTCTTAAAGCAAGGGAGGACATGGTAGAGATGGGAATAAGAACTGAATTGGGACCTGTGAAAAAAGGAAGACGAACATATCTACCACCTACTGTTTACACTCTATCTAGAAAGGAGAAAAAAATATTGTGTAAGTTCCTAAGTGAGGTTAAAGTTACAGAAGGCTACTCATCAGATATTAGAAGACTTGTGTCTATGCAAGACCTCAAGTTAAAGAGTTTAAAGATGCATGTTTGCCATGTTATAATGGAACATTTTCTACCGATAGGTATACGTTCCATTCTTCCAGAAAAAGTAAGAAGCGCAATAACTAAACTGTGTTTTTTCTTCAAGTCAATTTGCAGCAAGGTGATCGATCATGAGATCTTACCAACATTGCAAAAAGAAATAGTTGCTACTTTGTGTGATCTTGAAATGTATTTCCCTCCCTTGTTTTTTGACATAATGGTTCATCTTGTCGTTCATCTTGTCAAAGAGACACAACTGTGCGGACCAACTTATATGAGATGGATGTACCCTACTGAACGTTATATGAAAATATTAAAAGGGTATGTGAAAAACTGAAGTCGACTAGAGGGTTGTATTGCTGAACGATATATTGTTGAAGAAGCGGTTGGGTTTTGTACTGAATATCTATCAAATGTTCAATCAGTTGGACTCCCAAAAATCTCATGTTATTGAAAAAAAAGAAGGTAAGAAGCTAATTGGAAATAAAGTTGTGACAGTATCAATGGTCGAACGAGATCAAGTGCATTTGTATGTTCTGCATAATGAGCTTGAAGTTGAGCCGTATGTTGAAATTCATAAGGGTGTTCTTCGAGGTTTAAATCCGAATAGAAATGAGAATTGGATTGTACGAGAGCACAATCGAAGTTTCATACCATGGTTTAAGGAACATATTTATTCAAAGTATCGTTCAGATCATGCTTCAGTAACAGAAAGATTGAGATGTTTAGCATACGGTCCAAGTTTAGTTGTGTTTTCTTATAGCGCATATGAAATTAATGGATACACATTTTATACCAAAGAACAGGATGACAAAAGTACTATGCAAAATAGTGGTGTCACCTTGATCACTGAAGCAATGCATATATCAAGTGTGAAGGACTTAAACCCAAAATTTGCAAATCTGTCATATTTTGGGGTCATCGAGCGCATTTGGATGTTTGATTACGAGAAGTTTTAGATTCCTATATTTGGTTGCAAGTGGGTTGAAAATAATAATGGCATACGAATGGATAAGTCAGGTTTTTTGCAAGTGGATCTTAATAGGGTGGGGTACAAAGATGAGCCTTTCATTCTAGCCTCTCAAGCTAAACAAGTGTTCTATGTCAATGATCCGACAAGTACGAAATGGTCTATAGTGCTATTATCTAACAAAGTAATTGATGAAAGCATTGGAGATCAAAGTGATATTGGTGTTAACATTGAATCTTTAACCATAACTGATCAAAATGATAATGAATCATGTATTAGAAACGATCATAATGAGGGTATTTGGATCAATCCAACTGTCCGCGTTGTTAAGAGACGAGTAGAACACATTCCTACCAAGAAAAGAAAGAGACCTTAGTGAAAAGGGTAATAGTATATATAATTATAGCCTATATCATTCAATAAAATTTAATTTGTCATTTCATTTTTATTTGTCATTTCATTTTTATTTGTCATTTCATTTTTATATTTGTCATTTCATTTTTATTTGTCATTTCATTTTTATTTGCCATTTCATTTTTATATTTGTCATTTCATTTTTATTTTTTTCCATTATTACAGGTCAAATGGCTAGTAATCAAGAAAACTCAAAAGATGCAAATGCTCCTGAAAATGCTCCTGAAAATACTCCAGAAAATACTTCAGAAAAGACTTCAGAAAAAGATATTACACGAGGTATAACTATTATGAGGGGAATCATCTGTGATAGAGATAGAGGAGTAACATATAATGTAGATTGGAATGATAATGACCAACTAATTGGGTCTAATGCTGCAAAGTTGACAAGCTACATTGGTACGCTTGTTCGTATACACATTCCGATCACCACTCCTAGATGGAAAAGAGGAGAGTTGGATGAGGCTAAGGAGAAAGTTTGGACTGAGATAAAGGTACATATATGGTTTTTGTTATTTGCTTTATCTTGACGATAATATGTGTTTAAATTTCTTTTACTAACACACTTTATGCGTATGTTTTTTTGTAGAGGTCTTTTAACATTGAAGATACTCGTAAAAAGTATATAATGGGTTTGGCTGGAAAAAGACACAGAGGGTGGAGAACATTTTTAACAAACAAGTATCTTAAAGATGATGAAGGAAATTTTCTTGAAAAGGATCCGGAACGTCCAAAGAAATATGAGAACTTCATTACACCTGAAGAATGGGTTGGTTTTGTAGGCCAAAGAAGAGACGAGAATTTTAAGAAAGTGAGTGCTATAAATCGCGAGAGAGCGTCAAAACCCGCATATCCATACAAAAAAGGGCGTTTGGGATATGCTCGCTTAGAGGAAAAAATTATAAGTAAATATAAACTCTACGATCTTATTAATTCTCTCAATGTGTTATAATTTATGATCTTAAGACTTGTGTCAATGCGTAGTTAGAAGAGACGAAAAGTGACGCAACATCACTACCGACACATTTGTTATGGAAGGAAGCCCGTGTGGGCAAGGATCAAGCTGTTAATCCCGATATTCAACATGTGTATGATGAATGTGTAAGTATAAGATTGTGTCTTTAGTTAAATCAATTAATGTTTATTAATATTTAAATAATTTTTTATCTCCACTAATAATTTTCGATATGTAAATGAATTACAGGAGACCTTGTCGCAATCGGTATCCCCAGGTGAGGATCATCAGGATACCAGGAGCGTACTTAGTCGAGCACTAAATATTGCTGAGTATCCGGGTCGGGTGAGGGGTAAAGTTCATGGTGTGACTCCAACCTCTTTGTACAAGCATCCAAGGAGAAGAAATCCTAGCAATGCAGAAGTGATGTAAACATTGCAGGATTTACAAGCTCAAGTCCGTGAATTGCAGAAGGATAAAGAGAGATATATGGCGGAAAAGAGCAGTTCACAATTGAAAGAAACTAGTGACAAAGCTAGTATCAACTGTCAACATAAATTTCCCGAGGTAATTTTTAATATATATCCGTTATTATTATAGAATATTTTTAGTCACTTCTAACGGTTTTTATTGGTTTAGGGCATTTCATCTTGCCAGCTATACCTATCGTCGCCGACTTATCAACTAGTTGGCAAGGGAAAAGTCCATAACACTTCGGGAGATTTACTTCACCATAGACCGCTTCCGGATGGACACATGAAAGTATTGGTTGACATTGCTTTAGATATGGATGCGTTGCTACCGGTACCTGACATTGTTGCTGAGACCACTTTGCTGCGAGATGCAATAGGATCTTTTGTTGCATGGCTATCGGACCTCATTTTCATAGATGATCAGGTATGTTGAAAACAATTATGAATCTTTAAGTCTTCAACTGTCAGTTCTGACCTCAGTTATTTCCACGGTAATTATAGACTCCTACAACACCCGCATCTAAGGGTAAAGGGATTTTGCGGCACGACGAGTCTGATGTATCACAAAAAGAGGTACGTTTAAAGTGTTAATTATATGATCCGAATAAAAAACTGCATAATTTTATAATTTAACTGAGTTTATATGATTTTTAGGTACCTTTTCAAGGGTCACAACAAGTGAGCCAGAAAATCGTTGGCGTACCACCCAAGAAAAGGGTGCCTACTAGATTTTTCCGTCGATACCGGCAGTGTCTTGAAACAATAGTGGGAACAACAGATTTGATAGATGGTGGTATTCGTCAAATGGATATGGATCAAGGTATCTTTGGTTTTCTTTGCACCGAAATAATTGGACATGAGGACGTGGAACAGATTTTCCGTCATAAAGAATTGGGCGTCAGTATTATGCACGCATACATCCGGTAACCCCATCTTTATATTATGTAATTAGCTGAAATCTTTTTTAAACATTTCAATGAATATAGTCTAATATTAATTATGTTTTTATTTAAGGCTGTTATATGACAAATTGATGCGCGGGAATCAATTGTCAAACAAATTCCATTTCGTGTCTTCCTCCTGTGTCAGCGGAGCGACAATTGGTAGGGAACCGAAATCAGTAAGAGAGCACTTAGTCGAAAGATTCATGGCAACTGGCAGTACAGAAAGCTTATATCTTTGGGCATATAATACTATTCCTACAGGGTTAGATTTTCATTCTAAGTTCATTTTAATATTTGTAATTTTTGCGTAGAAAAATTTCTTCTAAACTGTTGTTTTAATTTATAGACGTCACTGGTTTTTGGTTGCTATCGATCCTATAAAAGAAGTGGTCTATTATCTGAATTCGGTTGACGGTGATGGGACAAATTATCCGGATATGAAGTTAATGATTGATACGTAAGTGAGATTATTCTAAATATTTGTGTGTATTTATATATTTAATTATTTCCGTGACATTGTTCTAAATATATATTTTTATTTTGTTAGAGCGATACAAGTATTCTGGTGTCAAAGAGAAGCTCGGGTACGACGGTCTAAATCAAACAACATTAATTGGATCAAAGTGCAGGTATATTAATTTCCACTATTTTGCTTATAATATTTTTGCTATTTGATAAAACAATACAACTATATATTCTTATTTGTTTTTCTATGTAGTGTCCTCAACAGCAAAACGATATAGATTGCGGATACTTCGTTATGCAATTTATAAAAGAAATCATTCAACTGAATCAAATAGAGATTCCAGTCACGGTATGGATTTATAACTTAGGATTTGTTTTATTATTTCTCGGATATTTCATATAATTTTTTACTTTTAACTAAATCATGCATATTATGTTTTGTCATGTAGTACTTCGATGAGTACAAATGTGCATATTACACGAAACTTCAGTTGGAAGAAATCAAAGAGGAATTGTGTCAATATTTTATTGAGCAGAGAATCATATAAGGACTGGTTTAGTTGTTGTTAGAGTTGATTTTGTAAGACTGATTTTGAGTTACAATGTTGATAACAATGGTTTATATATATTTTGAGGTACAAAAATGGTGTATATATATTTTGGATTACAATGGTATACAATGCATTACCGCTGTTTATGAATTACAGGTTATGGCAACTGGTTGATATAAATAATATGCTGCAAACAATGCAGGTATATGAATTATATAAATTATACCTCTAAAAAAAAACACCCTATGAAAGCGCTTTTTGAAGAAAAACGCTGCCTTAGGTAGATCTATGAAAGCACTTTTTCATATAAAGCGCTGTCTAAGGTAAACATATGACAACGCTTTTCCAGGAAAAAGTGCTGCTAAAAGACAACCTATGAAAGCTCTTTTCTAGAAAAAAGCGCCACCTTAGGTAGACCAATGAAAGCGCTTCTTCATAAAAAAGCGCTTCCAAAAGCCTACTTAAGAGAGCGCTTTTTAGAAAAAGCGCTGCCAAAAGCCTACTTAAGAAAACGCTTTTTAGAAAAAGCGCTGCCAAAAGCCTACTTAAGAAAGCGCTTTTTAGAAAAAGCGTTGCCAAAAGCCTACTTAAGAAAGCGCTTTTTAGAAAAAGCGCTGTCATAGGTAGACCTACGAAAACGCTTTTCATTAAACAAAAAGCGCTGCTAAAACCTATAGCAGCGCTACCTTAGAAAGCGCTTTTAAGCGCTTTTAAAGGCCAAAAAAAGCGCTTTCGTAGGTCTTTTTTGGCGTAGTGAAGCTTTTTAAATGTGCGAGAATTTAAAAGCTACACTATTACAACATGATATAGGGAGGGGACAAATTTGAATTTGAGATATTTTGACAAGAAAATAAATTCTAAGTTATTACAACCATATCGAATGTACAAGATACAATATTTAACTGTACAATAATTGAAATAAATACAATAAATAAATATAAATAAAATGTATTATGCCAAAATGTTTTTTTATATATGTTAAGAAAAGTGTTTTTAATATATGAAGTAAAAATAAATAAATAAAAAAAAAGAGTCAAATTTAATTATTTTTTCATTTAGGGCAAAAACCCTAATTTTCTTAAATAATTAGCATTATTTATTATTTATTTATAAATATATATCAATTTGTAAAAATAAAATAAAAAGTATATTGTAAAAGAGGTATTTTTAGTATGTAATATTAATAAAAATAAACATGTATTATTTTTTTATGTTTCTTTTGTTCTTATTTTCTTTTTAATAGAATAAAATATATAAGTATTAAATACATAACATGTATAAAGATAAAAATTAATTATTTACAAAAATGTGTATATTTAAGAAAATGTTTTTAAATGTGAATAAAAATAATAAATGAAAATAAAATATGTTTTTTACATTATTTTAGGTTTTAATAAAGAGAATATAAATCATTTAAATATTTTTTATACTAGTAATCATTAGAATAAATTCCAAATTAATACAAAAATTTATGAAAATAATTTTTAGGTATTTTTTATGTTAGAAAATAAAATATCAAAATAAAAAATGAAATAAAAAGCAAAAAATGACAAATATGCAAGCAAATGAGCCAGGGGGGTGCAAACTGAATATGCATGTGTGAGAAGCAAAAGCAACTCAGGCCCAACCCACCAGACTTCTTCTTCTTCCTCTTGTTCAAAAAACACGCGTTTCTGTGCATCAATGGCTAACTCCCGATTCTTTGATTATTTGACAAAACTCACAACATGAAACTTGTAGAGCATCAAATAACGAATTCAACCATATAAAAAACTTGGATTAACTCTCAAAGACTAGAGAGAATTTCTCTGGCCCTAATTTCTAACCTAGTTTTTTCAGAAAGTTCATGAGTGAAATTCTCTCAGCACGATTAATGTAAATGAAAACTAAGCATATGTATGGCTTCAGGGCTATGAGTACAACATATTTCATTCACAAACCTAAGCCTAACCATTCCTAAATAGAGAGATAGAAGTCCATGAAATACCTGTTTCAGTTGACTTCGAGCTGGACAATGTAGCAACCTTCAATGGTGTTTGAGCTTCTGTTGAGCTTGCCTGAGGTCCAAGGAAGCTTCTCCAATGCTTGGATTGCTTTGAAACAACTTGAATCGTGCTGTGGAACTCAACCTGCAGAGCTTTGAAATGAAAATGGCAAAGTGTGTTAGAGGTGTTACAACTTGCAATGGGGGCTTGGGATAGTTCAGGTGAGTTGATTGGAAGGTGTTGAAACTATCTTGGGACAAAACGCACGATGGAAATTGGTTGTGGCTTGCAAGATGCAGAACTTGCCCTGTTTTGCAGAAAAATAGTGATTCTGAGTATGAGGAGGTTTGAGTGATGAAAGGGTCGTGCTTTAGGCTTGTTGGGATGTATGGAATTTTTTCACAAGGTTTGTGTAAGCTTGTGTTAACAGATATCAGAGATTGCTAATGTTTTGCCAACTTTTTTCAACTTGAAGCAAAAGATTGAAAATGATGTTATAGCCCTGTACCAGCCCTTCTATCATGCTGCAACTTTTGTTCTTGGCTACTGGAATTAGTGGACTTTATCTTTCCTCAAAGATCTGGCCCCATGCCTCAAGGATTTGGTTTTGACATAAAGTGAAGTTAGGCAAAAATGGCATTGTTGCTTTTTCCTTTTAAGGCTTAAACTAATGTATAATGCCCTAATGACCAAGAAAAAACCTTAATACAATAGATATGCATTAAATTAAGGAGTACAAATTGGTTTTGAGGCCTGTAATGTTGAACCAAGCTAGCTAGATCAGAATTGCAAGTTGTTATGAACATGTATTGGCCATGGACAAAAGTGAGTTTTTGCCAATTTCAAGCATTCGATTCTCTCTAACCACAAGGGTGTTTGAGGAGTTCTTGGATAATTTGGAAAGCTTGGACCATGTACTACAATCTGTCTTTGTAATTCAACTTAAAACTCCAAGTGGAACTATGTGAAAAATGGCCAAGAAGATGGGTCAAAATCCTGCCTAGATTAGGGCAAATTTTCTCTAAGTTAAAAGTTTTAGGTACCCTTGTTCCAAAAATCATAACTTGAGATACAAGCTTCTTTTGAGAAAACTTTATGAATAAAAGTTTCATACTTTGTGATGGACTACAACTTTCATGTTGCAAGTTTTGTTTGAATCCATTTGCATCTTGGTGAAAAAATGGGACAAAGTTAGGAAAAAATAAGAAAATTTTATAACTTAGAAAAATTCTAAGATGAAAATTTTCATTTTAAACCCTAATTTGCATTTTTGGGTTTCTTGATGAACAAGTTTCATAACTTGACATGTCTTGATGAAAAATGACCCTTGGCACTTGATTTTGACCAAAAAGTCAAAGTTTGACTTTTCAGTATACAGTCAAATTTTGATCAGTTGATTGAAAAATTCATCTGTCAATCCTATGCATTTGAGATCTTTTGAATTTGTTGAATGGGTCAAGACAATATCATTGAGTTCTTGAGTCCATATGTGAGCTTGGTTTGCCATTGGTTAGGTCAGACAGTCAAAAATTGCCTTTGTGCAGTCAAAACCCTAAAAATGACCATTTTGCCCTTTTGGTGATCTGATCAAATTTCTTGTGGAATTGTGATCCAAACTTGATCAAATGGTTCATATGAGTTCATAATGTTGATGTGGGTCAAATTTCATGAGGTTTGACTGTTAATTGGCCACAGTTAACTTTTTTTCCCAATACAGCTGATTTCTAGGTCAACTGTCCAATTGACTGGGCAAAGATTTGAATCAAGGCTTGGAACTTGGTATGGGCAAACTTGTGAACTCAACATGAAGCATTAAAGTCAATTTGGGTATTGTAGGTTAAAATATCCTTGTGCAAACTCAAACCCTAATTTGGGTAAACAGTGCAAGGAGGGGTCTTGAGTAGAGCAAACCCTAGCTTGATCCTGAATTCCAAGAGTCTTGTGATGAGAAAGTGTTGATGAAATGAGAGGGTAAATTTTGGGGTACAACAGTTGCCCCTGTTCAATCTTCTTGAACCTGAGGAGTTAGATTGGCAAGTTTTCCTTTCGCGACTCGAAGGTAAAAGAGGATTGGACACTAGAGTGCCCGTAAATTTGCACTCGTCAAAACATAGGTGCGGGAATGGGCTTAAAGATGCCATTTTGGAGATGGTAGAATCTTGCTGGAGATGGGCTGAAAGATTCCATCCAATAATCTTTGTTGAATTGCAATGCTGTAGGTCAAAAGAATGAGTATCAAAAGGGTATCCGTGTTTGGAATGCATTTGAACCGTATCTGGAGACTGAGTTTGTATGAGAAAAAGAATGGCGTCCGTGTCTGGGGAGTATCTGAGCTGTAACTGTGTTTGAATGTTGAATGAATATCATAATGACTGCCGTGTCTGGAGTGTATCTGTATTGTATCTGGGTAACAGAGAAATATATGTGTATGGAGCAACTGTGTGCTGGGGATAAACTCTGAATGAGTGACAGAATGGCAACCGCGTCTGGAGCGTATCTGGAATCTATCTGAAGTTGAGATCTGTATGAGTAGTAGAATGACTTCCGTGTCTGGAGTGTATCTGGACTGTATCTGAAGTTGAGATCTGTATGAGTAGTAAAATGACTTTCGTGTCTGGAGTGTATCTATACTGTAACTGGGATCTGAATGAATGACAGAATGACTTCCGTGGCGACTGCACTGAGGGAATCAAACCGCTGGTGTAAGGGTCAGAATGGCATTCGTGTCCGGAGCATATTTGAACTTGAGGTTGATAATTGAATCTGAATGAGAGATAGAATGGCCGCCGTGTCTGGAGCGTATCTAGTCTGTATCGGATTGCTGAAGTCTGAATGAGTAGTAGAATGACCGCCGTGTCTGGGGTGTATCTGTACTGTATTTGACTTAAAATTCCAAATAAGTAATAGAATGACTGCCGTATCTGGGGTGTATCCATACTGTATCTGAATAATTGTTAACGATAGCCTTTTAATCATATCCTGAAAAGGATAAAATGTTAGCTAAAACACAAAGTTATGCTGCATGATATGTATGATGCAATGAACTGTATTTCATCAATGTTTATAATATATGAATGTAATGGTTATGCATGTAAGCTGAGTAGTCGTCTTGTTGAGGAAGATAAAATCCGGATAGCTAGAGATAACGAAATCTTTGACTGATGCCGGGGAAAATAAATCCTTGACCGATGTTGAGGATTTGAAGATGAGAAACCCTTGCTGTCTGCTTGGGGAATAAGGGAAACTCTGAAAAATATCTACTGGGGAGTTAAAACCTGGGAGACCTCTGCTGGAGAAATGAGACTGAGAATCTTCAATCTGTTGGGAAATAAATCTGTGGGGAAATGTTATACTGTTGAAAAGTAGCTATCCTGTTGGAGAGTAAAACTCAGGATTCTGGAAAAAGCTTATTCCTGTCTGGAAGAAGTTCAGGTTTAGGTCGTATGCCACTTTAAGAATGAGAATCTTCACTCTGTTGGGGATACCAGAAATTCAGATGTTATACCATTTTGAGAAATGAGAATCTTCATTCTGTCGGGAATATCAGGAGGTTGGGTGTATGCCAATCTACTGGGGAAGCCAAAATGAGAATCTTCAATCAGGTCTTGGGTCATAAGATTGGGTGTATGCCAATCTCTTGGGGTTTTAAGGATGAGAATCTTCATTCTGTTAAGGGTCAGGAAATTGGGAGTATACCAATCTTCTAAGGTTTCAAGGATGAGAGTCTTTATTCTGTTAAGGGTTAGTAGATTGGGAGTATACCAATCTTATGAGGTTTCAAGGATGAGAATCTTTATTCTGTTAAGGGTCAGGAAATTGGGAGTATACCAATCTTTTGAGGTTTCAAGGATGAGAATCTTCATTCTGTTAAGGGTCAGGAAATTGGGAGTATACCAATCTTCTGAGGTTTCAAGGATGAGAATCTTCATTCTGTTAAGGGTCAGGAAATTGGGAGTATACCAATCTTCTGAGGTTTCGAGGATGAGAATCTTCATTCGGTTAAGGGTCAGGAAATTGGGAGTATACCAATCCTCTGAGGTTTCAAGGGTGAGAATCTTCATTCTTGAGAGAAACAGATTTTTAGGAGCTTCAGTTGTCCGTTATTCTGTTGGTGGTTGTAACTTCCAACAGGTGATGAAGGAAATTTTTAACGACTGCGAATTCCAGCAGGTGATGAAGGGATTTTTTTTTATGATGATCGTAACTTCCAGCAGGTGATGAAGGAAATTTTTAACGCCCGTGCAACTTGAAATGTAATTTGTTTTGGAGAATAAGTCCTTGACAAGTGTTGGGGAAATAAACCCATGACTGCTGGCCTGCTTAGAGAGGTGACAAACTTCTCGAGGACGCTTGAATTTCTTTTCAGAAAGATTTCGGAGAGGCTCATCACTGCCCCTAGTATCAGATGTTTGTGGTATTTCCAGGAAACTTGGACTGCACGTAACCCTTTGTTGAGATTGACGTTTAAATGCCCCAAGTGATGGTGAGGGAGACTTGCCCCAGGTTATCCTGTAATTGAGAGATTTCTTGAAATCTTGACTGGACTGCCCCAGGTTCACTGAACTTTTGAAAGATTTGTTGAAATCTTGACTAGACTGCCCCAGGTTAACTTTGAAAGATTTGTTGAAATCTTGACTGGACTGCCCCAGGTTAACTGGACAATACCATATCAAATCCCCTTTTGTTGATAGGAGATTTTTGTAACGGGAGTGTCATCCCACTTGAAGTGATTTTATTCACCGAGAGAGTTTTTGTTCCTCCGAACATTCACTGTTGTGAATTTCTTCGCTGTCAAACAAATAAACATGTGCAAACAACGATATTCAAATAATGCAAATTTTATGCTTGTCTCGAAGTTTTGAAAAATGCGTTTTTTAGCAGAAAACTTTTTATAAGACAAATTCAACACAAGATTTAGGGCAAAGCCTTACAGGAGTCAGGATACCTTTTGTAACAGTATGCTTTTGAACTAACCCATGCTTCAATTAGGACTTTCTAAGGGTTGTAACGTGGCTTGGTTCACGTTTTAAGAAACAAAGGATAAAGGCTCAAAGTATATTTGTACCCACCCGCTCTTCGTGATGTCCTTCAATCCTATTCTCAGTTAATTGTGCGTCGGAC
Source organism: Vicia faba (assembly GCA_948472305.1). Lineage (NCBI taxonomy): Eukaryota > Viridiplantae > Streptophyta > Magnoliopsida > Fabales > Fabaceae > Vicia > Vicia faba. Next base: position 1,399,526,654 of record OX451736.1, on the reverse strand, counting down.
TCTATTCGAGTTTGGAATGACATTTTGGTGATGGTCCACACAAGTTGAATTTTATGGAAGGCAATCATCATTTGCAACATTTTTCATGTTGTTGAGGATTTGTACTGACCTCTTTCTTTTGATTCGTTATCCCTAATTTTTGCCTGACTGTTCCTGTTTTCGAGATTACAGTCAGCGGGATGCCCCAACTTTCTTAAGCCTCCTTTATAGGTTTTGGCTCAGTGGGCTTTTCTCTTTTGAGAGATAATGACTGCCTATGAGATAAGGAACCATCACTGTCTTTTGGTTCCAAAGGAATGTTTTTGATGTCATTCGTTGTATTACGAACTGAGAGTTTGCGCCTTCAATGCACATCTTTTTTGAATTAACTGAGAGACTACCCTGCCCCAGGTTTAATCAAAGGTTTCAATTTGTGTTTAAAACAGAAAACTCCTACTTCTTTGGCTCGAAGGGGTTGACTAGGGATTATCATCCTTATAACTCCAGTGTTTAGGATTTGAAAGAAACGCCTGTACATCATCAGCAAGGTCTGTTCAAAAGTATACTATATGAGACTATGGCATTGTTTCGTCATCCTCCCTCTAAAGGCTTGTAGCTTTTTTTTTTGCAAGAGTTAAATGTCATAAAGAAAGTAGAAAGCATAGCTTAATAATAGTGAAAACGAATGGATGAATTCAAGACAAAAATATGCAATGCATTAATGAAACAGAGTTTGACATCAACAGATAAGTGTTTGAATAACAAAAGAAATTACAACTTGAAAATTCAAATGGAACAAAAGTCTCTCAGTTCGAGCTTTGCCATTTCAGGTGGAGAACCTTTAGCGGAAGATTTTCATCTCGCCATCCGGAATGAATTCCAACACTCCTTCGTCAATCAAGTCTTGGATCTTGTTTTTCAAAGCCCAACAGTCATCGGTGTCATGTCCAGGACTATGAGATTGGTATACACAAAATGCATCGGGGTGATAGCTAGGAGTGGAGGTATTGGGCTTCCGAATAGGATCCCTTAAAGCAAGCAGATTGACCTCCAACAGGCGTTTCAGTATTAGAGATGATGGTATGTCAGTCTCAGAGAAATGTCTTCCAGACGTATTTTGCTTACGCCGATTACCCCGTTGACGCTGACGAGGTTGTTGCTGGGCTTGTGACCCTGAAGCAAGTTGGGGAGCCTTTCCCTTGTCTTCTGGTCTCAAAGGAGACTGAATGATGACTTGATCTTCAACCCTAGATGTTTTCCCTACTTGGTTGTCTCGAAGCAGTTTGTTGACGAGAACCCTGAGCTCTTCTTGTCTTTGAGCTAGGTCTTGAATGAGAGCCATCTGGCCCACCAACTGTCCCATCATCTGGATCTTCATTATTTCCAGCTCAATCTGTAGTTCTTCCAACTGATCATTCCTGACACTGCCTGAATTCCCTAGGACCATGCCCCTTGTGAGGAGAGCTTTCACTTCTTCTTGCCCCTGAGACAGGTTCAAGAACATTTCTTGAAGCTGAGTGTTTTGATCCTGGATATATTTGACAGTCCTTTCTAGAGCCATCTCTACTGAAATAAACAGTAGGAGAATAAGGAAACCTGAAAAGGAAAACCTATTATGATACAATGCATGATATGTGGATGCATGTTTTCAAGAATCTCTCGGGGTAAACACAAGAAAATGTTAGAGATTGAACTCCGATCAACATCTTTGATTGGAGAACTTTGTATTGGTGGATGTCTTTCCACAAGAATCAAGCTCACCATGTCAAGTGGGTCATAGCCCCCGATTCAAGTTGTTGCACTTGATCTTTGACGGTGTTTGTTCAGAGGAAAACCCTCTTGCCTTTTGGTAGATGTCTGGTTCAACGTGACCCTGCATCAAAAGACCCTCGAGATCCTTGAAATGGTTATTGAAAATGCTATGGTATGATGTTATGATGTTATGTACATGTATGAAAAAGTAAGCAAGTGTATATACAGGTAATCATATTCACACAGAGCAAACAAGTCCTTAGGTTTAGGCTTGCATGGGGTTTGTAGGTAAGTACCCTCTTGAAGTTAGTTGGCTCAACCTGTCCTAAAATAGAAACCGGGTTCTAAGGAGCTCAATATCACTGGATTATTTTCTGTGTTCATTGTTTTGGTTTAGCCACTTAACTGGAGACCAAAATATTCCAAGAAAACAATCCTCAATGAGTGTAGTATCGAGTATCTACCAACTCCGGACTGTACCAAAGTCGGTCATCTCACTACCCCTAAAAAGGCCAAGATGGTCAAGTAAGGTTCTAAAGTCAATTGATGCTTTACGACACCACGCGGAGGCCCCATACTCTCCTTGATTCAACTCAAGGGTTACCGGTACCAACCAAAGTGCCACATCAACGTAGCTATTGTTTCAACCATGTCGGTATACCCCGCACAGTTCCCTCACAATTTATTGCTACTTACCTAAAAGGTGTCCCCGAATCCGGGTGTAGGATTTAAAACAAATCCAAATAAGGAACCCAAAAAGTAAAGCAATCAAAGCAATCAAGGTAAGCATGTAAAGGTGATCTAAAACCCTAAGGTAACCCCACTTTTAGAAATTTCCCCAGCAGAGTCGCCAATTCTATGATACGGTGGGAGAACTGACTTGGGATTTTGCGTTTGTGTTTGCAAATGTTTCGGTTTAGCAAGAGTCGCCACCGACTTTTTATTTTATCCTAAGGAAAGGTCAAAAAGCACAGGAAAGACCTTTGAGATGTTTTCTTGGGTTCGGGGAGTAGATTATAGAAAGGGAAGGTATTAGCATCCTTTCTATCCATGGTTATCCATGGGCTCTTAGTTACTTGCTTAGATCACTTGCTTTGCATTTCTATTGTTTTAAATGGTGCTTTTCAATTGTTTGAAATGGTGCTTTGTGTATTGTTTGGAAAGATGTTTTGAAAAGAGGCCATCGTTGTGGCAACCTTTGTAATGATTCTTGTTTGAATGTATACAAAGGTGTTTTTTGTCTTTTGAAAGGTTTTCAATGTTTGAAAGTAGGGTTTTGAAATCGTGTTGTGGAGTGTGTTTTGAAAAGTAGCAAGGATGTTTTTGCAAGCTTGATCAAGTAGCTAAGAGCTATCTTCCCTATTTTACTCAAAGATCTTTCTTATGTTTTTTTAACCCTTTTAACAGTGTTGTTTCACCATTGTATTTGGTGAACAACCTTGTGTTAGGATGTTAACGGGACAGGCGCGGGTCATCGTATAGACCATGATAGCAATGGTGTCAAGTATCTTTGGCAACTTTCTTGAGGGACTTGATTATTTTTGTTTAGGCAACTCAGATAGCATCATCGAGGGACTATGATCTTTTTGTTTTGTTTTTGTTTTGCCAAAGTACTTAACATGAAACCATGGCCCATTTTTGAAGGCAACAAGTGGATGAAACCCTAGGGGTGCAAGTGTGCATTGTGTTTGTTCTTCATGCATGTTATCTTGGATTAGGTCAAGCTAGTTGTTGATTTTATTTGCATACAAACCCTAGGTCTAAGCATGGCATAATTGAAAGCTTTTTAAATGTGCGAGAATTTAAAATCTACACTATTACAACATGATATATGGAGGGGTACAAATTTGAATTGGGGATATTTTGACAAGAAAATAAATTCTAAGTTATTACAACCATATCGAATGTACAAGATACAATATTTAACTGTACAATAATTGAAATAAATACAATAAATAAATGTAAATAAAATGTATTATGCCAAAATGTTTTTTATATATGTTAAGAAAAGTGTTTTTAATATATGAAGTAAAAATAAATAAATAAAGAAAAAAAAAGTCAAATTTAATTATTTTTTCATTTAGGGCAAAACCCCTAATTTTCTTAAATAACTAGCATTATTTATTATTTATTTATAAATATATATCAATTTGTAAAAAATAAAATAAAAAGTATATTGTAAAAGAGGTATTTTTAGTATGTAATATTAATAAAAATAAACATGTATTATTTTTTTATGTTTCTTTTGTTCTTATTTTCTTTTTAATAGAATAAAATATATAAGTATTAAATACATAACATGTATAAAGATAAAAATTAATTATTTACAAAAATGTGTATATTTAAGAAAATGTTTTTAAATGTGAATAAAAATAATAAATGAAAATAAAATATGTTTTTTACATTATTTTAGGTTTTAATAAAGAGAATATAAATCATTTAAATATTTTTTATTCTAGTAATCATTAGAATAAATTCCAAATTAATACAAAAATTTATGAAAATAATTTTTAGGTATTTTTTATGTTAGGAAATAAAATATCAAAATAAAAAATGAAATAAAAAGCAAAAAATGACAAATATGCAAGCAAATGGGCCAGGGGGTGCAAACTGAATATGCATGTGTGAGAAGCAAAAGCAACTCAGGCCCAACCCACCAGACTTCTTCTTCTTCCTCTTGTTCACAAAACACGCGTTTCTGTGCATCAATGGCTAACTCCCGATTCTTTGATTTTTTGACAAAACTAACAACATGAAACTTGTAGAGCATTAAATAACGAATTCAACCATATAAAAAACTTGGATTAACTCTCAAAGACCAAAGAGAATTTCTCTGGCCCTAATTTCTAACCTAGTTTTTTCAGAAAGTTCGTGAGTGAAATTCTCTCAGCACGATTAATGTAAATGAAAACTAAGCATATGTATGGCTTCAGGGCTATGAGTACAACATATTTAATTCACAAACCTAAGCCTAACCATTCCTAAATAGAGAGATAGAAGTCCATGAAATACCTGTTTCAGTTGACTTCAAGCTGGACAATGTAGCAACCTTCAATGGTGTTTGAGCTTCTGTTGAGCTTGCCTGAGGTCCAAGGAAGCTTCTCCAATGCTTGGCTTGCTTTGAAACAACTTGAATCGTGCTGTGGAACTCAACCTGCAGAGCTTTGAAATGAAAATGGCAAAGTGTGTTAGAGGTGTTACAGCTTGCAATGGGGGCTTGGGATAGTTCTGGTGAGTTGATTGGAAGGTGTTGAAACTATCTTGGGACAAAACGCACGATGGAAATTGGTTGTGGCTTGCAAGATGCAGAGCTTGCCCTGTTTTGCAGAAAAACAGTGATTCTGAGTATGAGGAGGTTTGAGTGATGAATGGGTCGTGCTTTAGGCTTGTTGGGATGTATGGAATTTTTTCACAAGGTTTGTGTAAGCTTGTGTTAACAGATATCAGAGATTGCTAATGTTTTGCCAACTTTTTTCTACTTGAAGCAAGAGAATGGAAATGATGTTATAGCCCTGTACTAGCCCTTCTATCATGCTGCAACTTTTGTTCTTGGTTACTGGAATTAGTGGACTTGATCTTGCCTCAAAGATATGGCCCCATGCCTCAAGGATTTGGTTTTGACATAAAGTGAAGTTAGGCAAAAATGACATTGTTGCTTTTTCCTTTTAAGGCTTAAACTAATGTATAATGCCCTAATGACCAAGACAAAACCTTAATACAATGGATATGCATTAAATTAAGGAGTAAAAATTGGTTTTGAGGCCGGTAATGTTGAACCAAGCTAGCTAGATCAGAATTGCAAGTTGTTATGAACATGTATTGGCCATGGACAAAAGTGAGTGTTTGCCAATTTCAAGCATTCGATTCTCTCTAACCACAAGGGTGTTTGAGGAGTTCTTGGACAATTTGGAAAGCTTGGAACATGTAATACAAACCATATTTGTAATGCAACTTGAATATCCAAGTGGAACTATGTAAAAAATGGCCAAGAAGATGGGTCAAAATCCTGTCTAGATTAGGGCAAATTTTCTCTGTTAAAAGTTTTAGATACCCTTGTTCCAAAAATCATAACTTGAGATACAAGCTTCTTTTGAGAAAACTTTGTGAATCAAAGTTGTAGACTTTGTGATGGAATACAACTTTCATGTTGCAAGTATTGTTTTAATCCATTTGCATCTTGGTGAAAAAATGGGACAAAGTTAGGAAAAAATAAGAAAATTTTATAACTTAGAAAAATTCTAAGTTATGAAATTTTCCATTTTAAACCCTAATTTGCATTTTTGGGTTTCTTGATGAACATGTTTCATAATTTGACATGTCTTGATGAAAAATGACCCTTGGCACTTGATTTTGACCAAAAAGTCAAAGTTTGACTTTTCAGTATACAATCAAATTTTGATCAGTTGATTGAAAAATTCATCTGTCAATCCTATGCATTTGAGATCTTTTGAATTTGTTGAATGGGTCAAGACAATGTCATTGAGTTCTTGAGTCCATATGTGAGCTTGGTTTGCCATTGGTTAGGTCAGACAGTCAAAAATTGCCTTTGTGCAGTCAAAACCCTAAAAATGACCATTTTGCCCTTTTGGTGATCTGATCAAATTTCTTGTGGAATTGTGATCCAAACTTGATCAAATGGTTCATACGAGTTCATAATGTTGATGTGGGTCAAATTTCATGAGGTTTGACTGTCAATTGGCCACAATTGACTTTTTTCCCAATACAGCTGATTTCTAGGTCAACTGTCCAATTGACTGGGCAAAGATTTGAATCAAGGCTTGGAACTTGGTATGGGAAAACTTGTGAACCCAACATGAAGCATTAAATTCAATTTGGGTATTGTAGGTCAAAATATCCTTGTGCAAACTCAAACCCTAATTTGGGTAAACAGTGCAAGGAGGGGTCTTGAGTAGAGCAAACCCTAGCTTGATCCTGAATTCCAAGAGTCTTGTGATGAGAAAGTGTTGATGAAATGAGAGGGAAAATTTTGGGGTACAACACCAATCTATTGCTTCCACAGACCAATCTATTGGTCTAGACTATTGTCTACATAATTTTTTCAAAAAAAAGGGTGAGCATATCAATTTCTCTAAGGAGGTTAATCAGTTAGTCTGTGCTTTAGTACTACAATTTGTCAAATTTTCTCATATGCTAATCAATTGCTACAAGGATCAATCGATTGATCTAAGCCTCTGCGTTATATTCTTTAAATTTTCTCAAAGAGCCAATATATTGTTTATTGTATCCAATAGATTGATCCAATATAAAATTTAGTTTTTCAAAGCGAACCAATAGATTGGTTACTATAGCCAATATATTGGTTCAATACAAATTTTAGTTTTTCAAAGTGAACCAATAGATTTGTTATTGTAGCCAATAGATTGGTCTGTGAAGTTTTTCCATAAATCTCTATTTTCTCTATTACGATCATCCTCTCCATATCCAACCTCCAATCCTTTGAACCGGTCCCAATTATAACAATCTAAATTACACTAATTTATATTCTAAAAACACCAATACATGTATCCTTCTCTAATGGACATACACATATCAATTTTATCATGAATTAATCCCTTATTTTCTTACCCAGAAACACCCAATTTCACATAAAAACTCAATAATAAAACCTTATAATAACAACATACCATTGTAATTCAAATCAATGCATATAAAAATAGATTCATCATCATATATTCACCAATAATCAATGGATAAACAAACCCTATTGGAGGTTATGAACTCATCTACCCTACCCCTTATGCATATACCCTTTATTAATGTTATTCTCCCCCTTACCTTGTGATTCCAGCAAAAGCGAGCAATCTCTATAGTCTCATCTTTCTAAACTCTCCTCTTGTTCTTTCCTTTACCATAACTCTTCCTCTCTTTTTGCCTCTTTGCCTCTTTTCGCTTTTTCTACCTACTGATAAAACTCTCTTCTCCTAACTCTCTTTTAAAAATAAAAACCTAATTACCTTATTATGATATTTCGACCTTACCCTCGTCTTTTTCCTTAATTCCCACATTGTCCTCAATACCTTTACAAACTCATATTTTCCATTTATCTTATTATTTTATTTAATTAATAAAACTAAAACATTGTTTTAAGGATGGGGGCAAGGGTATTTCTCGTATGGTGTCTCATCATAAGATGTTACTCATATGTAGCGACGCATAAAAAGTGTAATATGGTGTAATTGAGAATGATTGGGATTTATTTACGACATTGGAAGAGTCTCTGAGGGTGGTTGAGAAATGGTTATATGTAAGGTGTATGATAATTCATGTAACGAGTAGGGCATGTCATCATCTTGATGGCCTAGTTTGTGTTACTCGCAGGGTAGGAGAGATTGCAAGTCACATTATGGATATTGTTAAACCATCTACAATATACTCGAATAACCTCTAAACAAATGAGGAGTGTAATACCCTATTTCCCCGTTGGTAATTTAACCAAATATCAGAGTAATTAAATTCATAAAAATAAAACATCAAGAATAGGATGCCACATCTTCATACATCATGCATGATCATATAAAGAGATACGCAAACCATAATCATTTATTCATTATGTTTGAACTTCATTGCATTTATTCACAGCGGAAAAACATCATTAAAAATCATTTTCAACATAATTAATAGTTGTCACAATTTAAAACTTAAAGTAAAACATCAATTAAAATTCAACAAAATAGAGTTCTACAATAGTTTACTCCCATCATAATAAAACAAACGCGAAACCCCCAAGTGTTACGTATCAGAGCTGACACCGAATCAATCTACACAAAATGAGGCACTTCTTAGATAACCTCGACCTCGAGCTACTTCAGATTATCTGTATGTTACCCACGTAGAGGCAACATTCAAACATAAGGGATGAGATATCATAACAATATAAAAGTGAGCATAATAATGAATAGATAGTAATTTAATTACACATAAAATGCTTCTTTACCTCACACCTTTATTTCATCCATTATAGCACAAAATTACATTAACATACAAGTGACTATACACACAACACGTAAAATTATAATGTGGATCATATTCTTTTGGCATCAAAACATCAAGTCAACAATCATAATATAATGCAATGAGACCGACACTGACTCAATGCATGTGGTACCAATAGGGAAAAACCCTCATGCCATCTTAGGCAACAACATCGTAACACTGATACTGGCCATCATTCGCCAATACAGGCCATCGTTTGCCAATACAGGCCATCATTCATGAATGCATGTGACACTGACTTGCAACAATGCAATTCATATTGATTATTTTTACTCATCAATGCCATGCCAATACAGGCCATCGTCATCATCATTATCATGCAATACATTATGCAAAATAATCGAATTATTCATACAACATCATCTTACTCAATAACATCTCAATTCATGGCACATTACTAAGGAATATACACATATAGGCATCCATATTGGTCAAATAATTAACTATTGTGTTCCGATTTGTTTTCATAAGATATAAAATCATTTTAGCTTCATACTGGTCCAAATGGCGCGTCAAACAGACACCCGAGTCAAAAGTTATGCAATTTACAAATTTTGGAAAATATGATGTTTCAGTGGTAACCGGTTACTGCATAGTGGGTAACCGGTTACACCCCTATGGTTCAGAATTACAATGCTACTATCCACTTGGGTAAAAAATTCCCACCTATGATGTACCCGGGTACATATTCATATTTTTGCCCAGTTTGCCCAAAATTGCACAGGGTAACCGGTTATCCTCTATGTCGTACTCGATTACATCTGATGCAGAATTCAAAAATCTACAACTTTGCCGGTTACAAAAATCCATGTTTCTAAACCCCAACTTCCAACAATTCAACCAAAACAGTATTTTTAAATTACACTAATTATTCACAAACAGTGCCTATCCATTCTATTCAATATTCATCAACAAATTTAACCAATAACATACAAGAATTCATCAAAGCAAAATAGGGAGAAAATCAAGAACAACAATCATGAGACCTAAACACTATCATATCCCATTTTTATGCAACCCATTATAGTGTTAGAATTCCACCCTTACCTTAGATTTCAGTCGATTCTTGATTCCTACGACGAACCTTTTTGCCCTTGCCTTTTCCTCTTCTTTTTCTCTTCTACGATCTTCTCTGTTCTTTTTCTATGTTGTTTTTCCTCTTCTATATTCTTACTATATTTTTTCCCAAGGACCCCTAAATCCTAATACCAATGTTGTCCTTCTTAATTAAATAAAATAATAATTATCTAAATAACCATAAAATAATAATAATTCTATTATTCTACTAATACTTCTATTTAATTATTATACTATAGTATTAAATCTAATATTTTAATATCAATAATGCTAATAAACTATTTATCTCTTTATACCTCCTGTTTCTACACTTTTGGTCGTACACCCTCCATTATCTCAATTCTAATAATTTCTCAGGTATCTAATTCCTAACAGAAGTATCACAACACAACAAAAGATTCGCTGAAGCGCATAAATACATCACATCTATTAATTAATCTAAATAAAACAATTCAACAAAATTAGGGTGTTACAAGGAGCTTCTTTTGGATGCAAGGTTGTTAGAGAGAGTCACTTCAACACCTATCTTCACTGTGAAGAGTATACCTCTAAGGTGTAGTATTGTTTTCTCTCAAGCATTGAAATATGCTCTTTATAAGGTGGTTGCTAGTTCAGGATCAATAGATGCTTGGGTTCTATTGTTAATTCTTCCTCATTGTACTTTAAAGGTGGTTAGGCATCAGAATAGTCGAGATCATTGGCCTGGAAATCCAAAGTCTTTGCAACAAAATCATATTTTGGAGTGCTGAACTACTTGGAGAGACGCAAATGGTCGTGCCAAGTTAGTTGATAGTGTGTTGGCTACCTCAAATCAAGATAGCTTGGGTCGTGAGGGAGTTCATATCAAGGAGAATGGTAAAAACTGATATTTAATGTCAAGCAATACCTTCAAAAGGTTGCAGATAGTCATTTCACAGCGGCTTCAAAAGTGTTGGGGTCATCCAGAGTGACCCATATGTGGCACATTATATCAATGAATTTTAGTTTTGGGTTGGGATATCAGAGGAGGGGATGTTAAGGCCTTTTTGCATAGAGTCAATAGGGTGTTAAGCAAGTTACACATAGATGGTTCTTTCGTTATGCTCACAATAGATTTCTCAAATGCTTTCAACATGGTTGATTGATCAACCCTATTGTTCAAGGTGATTGTGAGATACCCATCTATTTTTTATGGGTTGAGTTTATTTATGGCCATGTAACGAGGTTGTACCTTGGGATAAACATATTACGTCAACTATTGGAGTGCAATAAAGTGACCTGTTAGGGCCACTCATTTTTTCTCTTATATTACACCTACTCATTCATTAAGTTATAGACAATTGTAAGCTTCTTCTTCATGTTTGGTATCTTAATGATGAGACTATTATAAGGGATTCATAGGAGGTAGATAAAGGCCTTGACATCTTTCGGGAGACAGGTTCATGATCAGGTATCGAATTGAATATTCGTAAGATGAAGATCTTTTAACCTTCATGTGATGGTAGTTAACTTCGTAAGGATTTATTCCCGTCGCACATTAGGAGGTCGATGTTGGGGATGAAATTGCTTGAAGGGGATGTTAATTGAAATTCGATTTTATCAAGGGGTTTTCTGTAACACCCTAAACCCCACAATCAATTATCGCATAATTTAATTATAAATACAATCACATAGGGTGTCACACACATCAAAATAAATTCTTGCTCTGTAACACAGGTTACATCAATTCACATTAAACATATCACCGCATGCTCACCTTCATTTTAAAATATCATCGCAATGGGAATATCATTAATAATTATGGAAGGTAAGGTAAGTAATGACATTTGTTATCATACTTCAACTTTAATAATAAAATGAGAGAGTTGTAATCAACCCACTCAACATGCTCAAGAATACTTAACAACAAAATTAGTCTTGTGACTTCATCATAAACATGTCATAAAATAAAACAAGCGTTCTGAACTAATGTTACATAATCAGAGCAATAAGCTATTAAATAAAGCATTAAACTAAGAAGCAACTCCATGAACTGGCTTATACTTACTTCAGTAATGTTATGTAAATGCAAGATTCAAACAGAAGGGGTGAGAATACACTTCAATAATTAGCGGTGAAAAACAATCAGAAGTAGATTCACTAACAATAAGCACACACTAATTAATTTAACATCAATCTATCAAGTATTCTCATCCATACAATCATAACACCAAAAACAATCATCGAGTGCAACACAAATGCAGATGTACTCGACAACTGGCTTAACATGCATGTGGTACCAAATTATGAATACTCAGGTTCATTACGCTCCATGATCCCCACCATAGGATTGATTCCCTCTTGGAACCGGAGCACACCAAAATCGCTACCATCACCATATGCAACACTTCACTAATTCCCCATAATAGAAATTAGCTAGTTGCACCCAATCCACCACTATAGAATCGAGGCTCATCAAATAGAACTTAAGGTTAGACAACATGAATGCATGGAATCTCAAGTTGCAACAACAACACATACACATTGCCCTCTCTTCTGAATGTGCATGCCACCAACAATAACATGCATATATTTGGACATGCAACATCATTAACAACATTATCATAACATCATACACGACACACAATATTAATCAATATTACTACAACCAACAATATTAACTTCAATAACTCAACATATGTGTATTCATAAATATACAATCATTTTATTTCATTATATCATTAATATTTCGTTATGATAGCTCAAAAAGTTGCTAATCGATCCCACACACCATCATAAACATGCTTACTTTAGACACCTGACTATCACTAAACCATTACACCAAACACTACCATGATATAGGTCTGAGCATTAGCATCCGAACACTTCAAAGAGGGCATCATTTGGACTTACGGATCAAAATAATAAATTTAAGAGTTTATGTGAAACATAGGGTTAGGAGTTGACTCCTAGCTCGTATGGGTCGACTCCTCTTGTGAAAATTTCAAAAATTAGCTTCTAGATGTTATGGGTCGACTCTCAAGTCTTATGGGTCGACTCCCAAGTCTTATGGGTTAACTCGTGACTCTTATGGGTCAACTTCTACTATACAAAATTAGAAGAAAAAAACTTTTTGTTGGTTTGGAGTCGACTCTTAACACATATGATTCGACTCTCACTGATGTTTTTTTCCAAAAAAACCAGTTTTTAAAATATTCAAATACCACCAATGTACCGACAACTTATTTTACAAAAAACTATTGAATAAATTCAATTTCCTACTGTTATAGCATCCTAAACTCATCATTTACTCCATGAGTTCATGAATCAACAACATATTACAATATTATATCATGTTCATCATATCTAAATTAAAATTAACACACTTAAGGTCACAACCTTAAAACATCAATCAATGACATAATATCATCAACAACATCAAAACAAAATTTATGCATACATAGGATACACAATTTCACACCAATTCCATCATACATCAACAATTATAACACAAAAACTTGATTTGAGATTTAGAACATCCAATCCTAAGGAGGTTAAGGGTCTCTCCATCTACCCTACATATTTTAACACCGGTTAGAGAAGCACATCACCCCTTACTTGAAATCCTAGCAATTGATGTAATCCTCTCTTGATTTCCCTTATTCTACCTCTAGCAAATTTGCCTCTTTTGCTCCAACTTCCAAAAACATGTACTGACACTCTCAGGTTCTCTAAATTCCTATTTTATTCCAAAACCTATTCATTTCCAATTAGGCTCTTCCCTTTTTAACCCCAACTTATCCTTATATTTTCCCTAATAAGCTCACTCCTCTTACTACTCCAATTTTATTTTATTTTAATTATCCTAAATATTATCCTCTTATTTCAATTAATATAATAAAACTATTATTTTACATATTAAAATAACTCTAAATTATTCCTTCCACCCATAATTATTTTACCATGCCCCTAACTCAAGGACTCACACCCCACCACTAAACCAACAATTTAATACATCATAAAAAAGGCATAATTAATTGAATAAAATACGGCAAAATATTCCATATGCAAAATGGGGCGTTACATTGTCCATGAGGAGAGCTTTCAGGGTTGTTGAGTTAATGTGTCTTCTACAATAACTAAGGGATCCTTAGAGTGAGCTTATTCTGCTTCGATCATGCATGGTGTTGTACCCAAAAATTTACCCTCCCATTTTCTTCAATACATTCTTCTAGGGTTCTCAAATGCTCAAGGATTCTCAAGAGTTGATCAGACAAATTCTTCTCCTAAGCAATGGGTCCACAACTAGGGTTTCATCTTGCACCATGAAGAATGGGTTTTAAAGGTATCAAATGGTTTTCATGGTTCATCATAGGTCTTCAATAGTGCTCATGTCAGGTTTCAAGCCTTGCATCATAAGTTTGCTCAGTCAATGGCTCAAATGATTGAAAGTCAACTATATTGGGTAAAAAGTCAACTATGGTCAACTTATAGTCAAACTTCAAGATTTTTGGTCAACATAAACATTTTGAAGTGATATTCATCATTTTATCAAGGGTTGATCGTGATTCCTCAAGGAAAGCCCTCAAATCATCAAAAGTCCAAAGATGCCAAATTAGGGTTTCCTTAGGAGAACTCAACTGAAGTTTGATCAAGCATGCCTTTCACATGCTTCATCAACTTTTTTCCAAACAAAGCTCATTTTGAAGGAAATTCAATTCTCTACAACTTTGTATCTTTGTGCTCAAATCCAAAAAGTGCTTCATTTGAGAGATATGAGCCCATACATTATAGGTCATTTCAAAAGTCAACAAAAAGACACTTTTTGTCAAGGCAACTTACATCAAGATAAAGTCTCCAAATGCAAAAACGATCAAAAGAGAAATTAAAGAAGTCATATTGAGATTTCCAAAAAGTCAAATATCATCTTCAAAAGATGAAAAATAAGGCTTTCAACAAAAGGTCAGACGCCAAGTGTATAAAGTAGGAGATCTGGTGATCAAACGCATCATACTGCCACAAGGTGATCCTAGGGGAAAGTGGACTCCTACCTATGAAGGACCATTTGTAATCAAAAGCATTTTCTCTGGTGGGGAAATAATCTTGACCACCATGGATGGTGACGACCTTCCGCATCCTGCGAACGTGGACATAGTCAAAAGATACTACGCATAAGAGACCCGCTAGGTTGACATACCTAGGAAAAACAAGGGCATCTCGACGATCCAAAAGGGTTCGGGTAAAAATTAGGGATAAAACAAAAAAATCTATACACCCGACAAGTTGAAAACCCGAAAGGGCAACTTGGGCAAAATAGGGTTTCCCGGTGGACTGAAAACCCGAAAGGGCGGTCCAGGCAAAAGTTAGGGAATTAAAGTGTATGACTATGTCTTGTTGGATTACTTTACGGGAGACCTTTGGCTTCCACTGACAAACTTAGAGTTTCTGATCAACTCAATTATCTTCAAAAAAGGCAACAAATAGATAAGATGCTCAGAGATACGAAGGCTATAGCAGAATGGAAACCCCGTGGGATTTTTACACATAGCTATCTTTTCTTTGTATCAAAATTTTCATTTTTTACGACGGCATTCTCTTACTAGAATGTTTGTCTCATTGTACAAAAATGCTTACTCAAAGTCAACATAAAGATATCTCTTTGAAAGTGCAAAAACTATTTGTTTTTTTCTTTACGCTTGTATTTTGTTTGCAAAAACGTCCAATGATTCATTGTTGAACATATGCGTTTGAACATAATTATTTTTTACAAATAAAAAAAATGAAAAAAGGCAATTACTGATAGGTTGAAAGGATGGGGAAATACCTCTAGGCTATTCCATAAGAAATCCCCGCAGTATGTAGTTTAATCTACAACGGAACAAAACTTCCAGTTAACAATCCCCGGTCGAAAGCATCCAATTTCTCCAAACATTTTAAAGTAACACACGGCATTTCCCTTACAACAGAGTTTATTTCTCTAAACGGAAATTCATCAATACTTCGACTTCAAGACATGAAGACTTGCATATCCTCAGCAGCAGTCAGGGATTTATTTTCCCTAATCCAACAACAGTACAACAATTTAAGCTCACATACGCATACATTGCATCCATATATCATAAACATTGATAACACGAATGCATTATACTATGCATTTCATACAACATAAACATTGCATTTTAGCTAACATTTTACCCTTTTCAGGATAAGATTAATCAAACAGCTACCATTAACAATATTTAAAGTCTTCAGATACAGTTCAGATAAGCTCCAGACACGGATTCCATTCCGATACTCATTCAGGTTCAGCTTTCAGATATATTTCAGATACGCTCCAGACACGGATGCCATTCTGATACTCATTCAGATTCAGCTTTCAGATACACTTCAGATACGCTCCAGACACGGATGAAATTATGATACTCATTCAGATTCAGCCTTCATATACAGTATAGATACGCTCCAGACACGGATTCTATTCTGATACTCATTCAGATTCAGCCTTCAGATACAGTACAGATATGCTCCAGACACGGATGCCATTCTGATACTCATTCAGATTCAGTCTTCAGATACAATACATATACGCTCCAGACACGGATGTCGTTCTAATACTCATTCAAGATTCAATCTTCAGATACAGTACAAAAATGCACCAGACACGAATGCCATTCTGATTCAACTTTCAGTTCAGATATGCTCCAGGCACGGACGCCATTCTGATACTCATTCTTTCAGCTTACAAATTACAATGCAAACAATCAATTTTGGATGGCATCTTTAAGCCCATCTCCTACATCTTTCTATCACCTCTCTAAATGTCATCTTTAAGCCCATTCCCTCAACCATCATGTTGTACCCCAAAATTTGCCCTCTCATTCTTCAAGGCCTTTCTCACAAGGTTTCTCGAGGTCCAAGCTTGCACAAATATTTTGGAATTTTCCAGTACCAAAATTTAAAGGAAACTGTCAAAAAAGGAGAAAACAGATAAAAATATCATTTTGACGAAATTTGGAGAAATACAAGTGTTCTTCATTTCAGCTCTTTCGATTGGCCTTTTGATATCTTTCGACACAAGTTTGGCTTGCGTCCTTCGACTGGGCATGGGCCTCTAGCACATTTTGGTTTGGATTTACAAGGGAAAAAGGCCTCTTGTAATCTATTTCATTTCCAAGGCAAAAGGCTCTCTTTTTAACATCCTTCGATTTGCACTTTTTGTTCCCTATTTGCCTCTTTCGAATATGAACATTTTGTCCTCCTACATACACTCTTTCGTTTGATCACATGTAACCCCTGGCATGCAAGCTTTCAATTGGACATAAGCCACCTTCAAACAAAAGCTTCGATTGGAGTTTTGGTTCCCTTCGAATCAACATCTTTCAAAACCAACTCTGAATCCTTCAACGCAGTCTTCTTTAGTACATTTCCAGAACTCTTCGACACAAGGAGAAAATAGGATTTTGAAAGGACAACTGATCAAATCTGTGGACCCTGCTATGTGATCTTACTTTACAAGCCTTAATGCTTATATTTCACTCCATAATTAATTGCTTATATTTTGGATTAAGCTATTGTCCAGGTGATTAAGCCTTTGTCCAGAAGTTTCTTGCGTGAAAGTGAACTTGATAAGTACAAATCTTTTCCCAAGCCCATGCTTTGCTAAAATCGTGTTTGTACTTCACCATAAGTCAGGGAAGTCATCCCCTTTTAACCAACAACTTCAGTACTTCACCTTGGGATCTTTGAAAATCTGACATAGCTTAACATTCACGTTTCAGCCAAGCCACATCTTTGTTTAAACTTCTAAACCTTTTCTCTATAAATAGAGGAACCATTGACAAAGAAAGGGCCGAGATTTTTTTTTTTGCTAAGAGAGAAAAATCATAAAAATTCTCAAGCACTCAAACTTTCCCATATTTTCAAACTCCTATATTCTCAAACTCTCCAACATTCTCAAACCTTCAAAACTCTAAGATTTTTTTCATAAAAAGTCTCAGTAGTGTACCTTTCAATTTACTTCCCCTAAACTGAAGCAACCTTCGATTCAACTTCCACCATCATATAGTCCCTTTAGATTCAGTGACTGCCCAAACCAAGCAGTAACATAACTAGTTTCAGGAAGATTCCAGCGAAGCTCCTTCCACTATCAAAAAAGTCACCTACAGCTCTTTCAATTAAACACTTCAAGAGGTAAGTTCTCTCTAACTTGGAAATCTTTCATTTAAACATGATAAACACCTGCTGTTGTACCCCAAAATTTTCCCTCTCATATTTCTCAAAACATTGCAAGGAAAATCTCCAAGTGTCTCAAGATTGCTCAAGAGTTGGACAGTCAAGTCATCTCCTAAGGCAGTCTTCCCCAAATTAGGGTTTTGTGTAGCATCAAGATATTTGAGTCCAAATGACCTCAAGTGCTCCCAAATGTCCTAATATGTCCTCAAGGTCATCCATGTCAAATTTCAAGCCTTGCAGAGGAAGTTTGCTCAGTCAATTGCTCAAAGGGTCCAAAAAGCGACTGTGCTAGGGCAAAAGTCAACAGTGACCTACAAACAGTCAAACCTCAAGATTTTTTGTCAACATTCTCATTTTTAAGGTTATTTCATCATTTGATCAAGTTTTGATCATGATTCATCAAGGATTTCTCAAAATTCATCAAGACCCAAAAGTTGCTAAATTAGGGTTTTGTAGGAAAAGTCAACTCAACTTTGACCAAGCATAACTTTCTCATACTTTATGATAAATGACCCATCAAAATCTCATTTTGAAGAGTATACAATTTCCTACAATCCATATTCATACCCCAAGATCAGAAAATGCACTCACAAGAAGTTATAAATTTGGACATTATAGGTCATTTTTGAAAGTCAACAAGAACACCTTTTTTGCCAAAGCTTATAACTTGAGCATGGAATATTAAAATGATATGATACCAAAAGGGTTGGTTATATGACATCTCAAGATTTCTAAAAAGTCCAATAACACTTCCAAAAGTTCAAAATTGAAGAAGTTATGCATTGTTGAAGTTGGGCATTTTTGCAAAATTTCCAAAAGTCAATTATCCCCAAAACTTCAAATTTTGCCAAATGGGACCATTCTTTTCCACTTGATTTGGACTTGCCACATTCCAAACGTGTCCTAGCTTAAGCCTTGTGTCCATTTATCAATTTTTCTATTTTATTTGATTTTTTATTGAGTTATTTCATTTTTAATCAATTTAAATCAAATAAAATCCCAAAACTTGATTACATGAGATCTTTTTCTATTTTCAGGACCTAATCATCATCAATATCATGATCAAATTCGTATCAAGCATTACATGTGCAAAAAGATTGGATTTTTGGCAAATTAAGCAAGTTTTCAATGGAGGATCAAATCCAATCTCAAAGCATTGATGTGCAAAGATTCAAGACCAATTTGTTGACCTAATACATTGCAGCATACATATACAATCCAAGGCACACTAATTTGAGGGCTAGAGGCTGCAAGAACACCAAGAACCAAACTTGAAAAATTGCCAAAAAAGTGTGAAACTGAAATCATTCTTAGAGGCAAATTCAGGAGCGAAACTCAATACCAATCGCTTGCTGGACAATCACTGAAGCAAAACCAACCCAAAGCCAGGCTCCATACACGCCCAGAAGCTTTGTAAGTGTCTCAAAAAACCGCTTTTCGTTTGAATTCGCGGATCCATATTCTTGCATTTTCCTGGCAAATCTTTGATATATTTATGATGCTTGTGAAATTTCTGAACTTTTGGCATTGTTTGATTGCATTTATATGGACTGTAGCCCTATAATCGAACCTAGGGTTTCATAGTGTGTTTTTTGGGCATTTCTTTTACAGGCGAAATCAAGATTCAAGAGGGATGTAGGTTTGTTCAGAAAGCCTAGACGAGCACAACCATGGTCTTGGGGGTCGTTTTCATGGCCTAGAATGGATTTTAAGATCAACCTACGAATTCAGCTGCAGATATGAATCCGCAGGAAAAATTACAGGTCTGAAGGCCAGGGACGACAGACGTGTCCCTCTCTTAGTGGCCGGTTCAAACTTCGCGCGTTTTATTTTTTTATTTCTGGCATATTACGCGTTTTCCTATATTATTATTATTGTCCAATATGTTAACAGTTGAAGCGCGTTGGTTGAGTGGTAGTGGCATGTATGCAATGACCTACAGGACCTGGGTTCGAATCCTAGGTCCCCCCATATGCTTTGTATTATTTTTCTTCAGGTGATTCAATGCAATACCAAGCATGCAGCATATCATACTCCCTCACTCAATCACTTGCCAGATGGCCCCAGGCCAGATCTGGTGGTCTAGATGGGATGCCTACCATGCTACCAAGTCAAAGTGCCACATGGAATCCAGGAAAGCCAGCCAAGGCCAGCGTTGGGCCTCTAAATTGCCATTCCACCCTCCAAATTGGGCCCAAAACCCCCCTAAGTCTTTCTATTTCTTTCTTTTTATTTTATTTTATTTAATTGTTTGTTTAATTATTTTCATGATTAATTAACCAATCACATTTTTTTCTTAATAAAATTAAAAACCAAAAATATTTTATTTATTAAATTAAATTTCAGCATTTTATTTTTGTTAATAAATATTAATTTAATTAATTTAGTTTTAATTAGGAATAACTTTTAATATATTTTGCAATAATTAAAATTAACTTAGACGATTAGGTTTTATTAACATTGATCAAATTTATTTTTATTTCTTTAAATACCAAAAACCCAAAAATATTTTTATTAATTTATTTATTTATTAATTCAATAATTAACTGTGTTTAATTTCTTTTAATTAAAAAAAAACCAAAAATCCTTTCTTTAAATTAAAGGGTCAAAACCCTAAAACTTGCGCCCAATCTAATTTCCCGCACTCGATCCATTTTATTTGAATATTGTATCTGCTTCCGGAATGTAATAGCTTAATAGGACTTTAAACATTTTTACCGCTTTATTTATTTTCCGCATTTTAATTTCAAGGGTTGCTTTTGGCGATGTAAATACCCGACGCCTTGTAATAGTTAGTTTAATTTCCGCAATTTAATTTCCGCAACTTATAAACTGTTAGATGTTTGGTAATAGGGAATGCATGACAAGATTGAATGTTTAACTTAAAATCAACATAGATAACCACTAACATGTACAAAGATAAAATAAACTGAAAACAACACACTCGCACATGCGCACTCTTAGGGTACACCCCACTTGGTTGCCTTTGTAACGCAGTCATTGAGTATAGGAAGTTTTAGAGGTCGCCCTCTTGTCCAAAGATCATAGTTGCCTCGAAACGGTTGCCTCGGAAAAATGATCTAAGACATTAGGGTTACCGCTAAAGCGTCCTAACATTGCTTTAGTGATCGCACGTCCCTTAATTGAATTGACCCTTAAAACTCCAACGACGATGCTACCCATTCATCAATAGTGGGATAGCATTGTCTAAAGGACATTAGCACAAATTGATTCCTTTTTCGAGTAGGTAGATGGTTCTTAAGTACTTGCTCTTTCAAAACAAATTTTTTTTCACACTTACACTCCTTTTCAAACAAAAACTTTTTCAAACCCACAAACACAAAGAAAAGCAAATTTTGAAAACACTTTGAGAAAATACCTAAGAGCTCGTGGATAACCACAGATAGAAAGGGTGCTAACACCTTCCCTTTCTATAATCTACCCCCCGGACCCGAGAAACATCTCGAAAAAAAGGAATTTTTCTGTGCTTTTTTCCTTTCCTTGTTGGATAAAATAAAAGACGGTGGCGACTGTTGCTTACCGCGGCATTTTGCAAAAACAAACGCAAAACACAAACCAACATTCCAAGAAACAGTCAGTTCTTTCCCACCGTATCACACCTGCCAATAAAGAAAATGTAGATATCTCTAGACCATGTTTTAGCATTCGATTCTGACTGCCCACATGCTGAAAACTCAACCTTAGTTAGTTATATTTTGGACTTTGCAACCCATTGGTTTTTGTGGTAACCCCTGGACTGTAGTTATGTTTGGATGTTGCATTTTAAGAATTTGAGACAAGTTTATTATACCCTTCGACTGGCTAGCTGCACAAGCCTTTCGAATCATAATTTGAAGGCCTGATATGCTCACAAGGAGTCAACAAAGAGCCTGTGGAAAAGTCAGAATCTTGTTATTTCCAGGCTCAATCGAGACACATTCCCTCACTGCTTTCAACCTCCAGTCGAAGAAGGCAACGAGGCAGAACCAGAAGGCTTCGTCATACACAGACTTCCAGGCCAGTCAAAGGCCATGACCTCACTAGTGCTAGCCCTAATCGAAGGAGGCCAATAGAATGCAAGTCGAAGGGTGCCACTTCCTCGGTCGAAGAGCTCATCTTCCTCTCTTTTATTTTGTTTTTGCCTTTACATTTTCATGCCTTTCGATATGGTTGTAATAGCGTAGGGTTTTATCTTCCTTTTGCATTTTATTGTATGCTTGTTAGTAAAATAGGAAATGTATGACAAGATAAAAAATAACAAAATAGACAATCTTAATCAAAGACAAAACGCATGCAAATAACACACTTGCACACAAGCATCCTTAGGGTTTCTCCACTTGGTTGCCTAAAATAAAATGGCCATGTTACGTACGCGAAGTATCTTGGCAAAACAAAACAAATATAAGATCATAGTCCCTTGATGACGCTATTCAAAAGTTACCTAAACAAAATGATCTTGGTTCCTCAAAAATGCTAAGTGTGATCGGTGGATCTGGAACTGACTGTTTAACGCTGGTTCGCGAAATGTCGCGGAAGCAAGAGTCGCCACTGTCTTTTATTTTCTCCAAATGGAAAGGACAAAAGCACAGAAAAATTCCTTATAGAGATTGCTCTCGGTTCGGGAGGTAGATTATAGAAAGGGAAGGTGTTAGCACCCTTTCTATCCATGGTTATCCATGGGCTCTTAGATACTTGCTCATTGTGTTTTCAAAAATGGTTTGTTTGCTTTTCAGCTGTGGGTTTTAAAAAGTCTCTTTGAAAATTTCAGTTCGACTCTTGTATCGGTCCTCAAGAGTGTTTGAAAAATTGCTTTCGAAAGCTTTTTGAAAAGGTGTCGGTGTGAAAAGTATTTTTGAATTTGTTTTGAATTTAGAGCAAGTATCTAGAGTCGTCTACCTACCCTAAGGAATTCGTCTGTGTAGATGTCCTTTAAGGTAGTGCCATCCCACCATTGAGAGGTAGGTAGCACCACCGTTGGAGGTGTTCGGGTCAATTCGAGGTTCGGGACATGGTGATCACCAGAGCAATGGGAAGACACCTTAGAAGCTACCCTCATGCCAGGTTCCCGGATCATGAGGACTTACTAAGACATCCTCTACTCGACGATCACCTTTCGAGGCAAGGCAACAGTGAGGCGTACCCTAGGGGTGGTGTGTGCGATTTGTGTGTCGTTTTCATTTGCATTTATCTTGTCATGTTATTGGTGTTCTACGCTTGTTTTTATTTTTGTCCATTCATTCTTGCATGCTTTGATTTAACAGTTAAAATATTTGCGGGAAAGTAAAGATCTAAAGCTATTACAAAAGGCGCGGGTCCACATCGCCAAAAGTTTCTCGAACCCGATTTGGCAGAAAATAAATAAAGTAAAAGAAAATAAGGAATTAAAAGTGCGAGCAATTATTTACACGGCTTTTGGAGAAGTACATAAAAATTATACAGAAATAAAATACATACGCGCATAAGAATTAAATCGAAACGAGGGCGTTGGACCCTTTTTGCAAGATTAAAATTAAACGACGAAATTAATTAATTAAAAAAGAAAGGAGATGTTTTTTTGGTATTTTTTAGTATTTTAGGATTTAATATGAAAAAGGAATTAATTGAAATTAAAATAAGATGCTAAACCTAATTCTAATTATTTTTAATTTATTAAAAAAAATGTTGAAGTTTTTAACCTAAAATTAAACCTAATTTTTATATACAATTTAAGTTATGAAAATAAATAATATTATTTATGAAAGAAAGATAAAAAGGATGAAACTTTATTAATTAAACCTAATTCTATGTTTTTTTTAGATTTTATTATGAAAAGAATTAAAATTACAACCTAAACTAAATTTAATTATATACAATTTATTTATGAAAATATTAAAAATAAAAATATTTATTGCATTTTTTCTTTTCTGATTTTTTTATGTGTTTTTTATATTTATGAAAATAATTAATTAATTGGACAAAACAATAATTAAAAAGAAGATAGAAAATAGAAAATATGGCAAACCTAGGGGGGTTGTAGTCCCCAACATGGAGGTGAAAGTTTAAGAATTCTGGCCCATTTAGCATGGCCCTTTTGACTTTTGCAGAACACGTACATACGCGTTGACTAGGGCGCACTGTGTTCCCCAATCCATGGCCTTTGATTTGATGAAGCTGGACGCGTGGGCGTTGATCTTTGAGGATGCATGATGGTCTTTTGTTATTGAAACTGCATAGGAATCGTTATTGAAAAATAATATGGAAGTGACGAAGACCTGGGGCTCGAACCCAGGTCATATACTTTACCAACAACAACGCTTGCCAGCTGAACCAATTTGCACATGTTAATATATAATAAACAACAAATATAATAAATAAAACAAGCGTTAGTGGGGGCCTCTGCGCGCGAAATTCAAAAGAGCCTATCACATCTTGCCACGAGTTCATCTTCTTCGCATAGTTTTATTTTCCTGAAATACACAAAAACATGGCAACGGTTTTTCATGCGTTCTCTTAGGCCAGCTATTAAAAAATAGCGATTAGCCCTGTGACGCTCATAAATTGAGCGCGAGGGTCTCAAGCTTTTCGTCCAAGCCTGTTGAATATGTTCATGGTACTGTGGTTCTCTAATTTCACGCTATTTGAAAACGCCCAATTCACAACTCTGAAAACCCTAGAATTTGGCAATGGTGAAATCGTCTATAATGCATAATAATTCAATCAAACACATGGGTTAGCTTCAGAATAGCATAAGGAACATGAATCCAACATTAAAAAAAGCTAAATGCGCATGAATTGGGATGCACGATTGTAAAAAAAAAGCAAGAAAAGTTAGTTTCTGTACAACGATTCTTTGAGTTTTGATGGATGTTTTTGATTGGAAATCGTTCAATGAACCTCCAGGAAGATGTTTGAACCACTATTATGCCTTGAATCAGCCTGCAAAAGGGTTTTCAGTTTTGAGTTTCTTAACAAAAATTTCAAGTTTGATTGTTAGGTTTCTGAGCAGCTGCGTGTGTAATGGCACTAGGGTTGTGATCCTTGCATATGTAGTAATGAATTAGGTTAAAAAGAATCATCCAAATCTCTTGCATTCATAGTTTTTGAAAATTGATTTTCAAAGATCTTTTTCAATCTTTTTTTCATGTGTTTTTGTTCTTAATCATGATCAATCAATCCAAATCTTTCCATATTTAGCTAGGCACGAAATCTTGATGATATAATGTGCACAAAAAGATTGAAAAAATTAGGTTAAGCATTTTTCATATATTTATTTTAATTTAAATGAATTATTATTAATAAAAATCCAAATAAATAAATAAAAAATGAATAAAAACTTCCCTTTGGGCCAAGTGGTCGTTCACATGTCATGGATGATGAATTATGGAAGAAAAATGGGCCCATTAGCAATTTTAGGTCATTTGAATCAATGTTGACTTTTCAAAATATCCAAAACTTTCCCAACTTCTACAAGGCATAACTTGCTCAATTTTTAAGTTTTGCTCATGTTCTTGGACATTTTGGAAAGGTCTTTGAGTCCTCTAACCAATGCCTTTGGTACCATATCATTTTGATTCACCAATCTCAAGTTATGGCCTTTGACTTAAAGTCCCTTTTTGTTGACTTTTGGAAATGACCTGTAATGTACAAATTGATAACTTTTTATGAGAGCATTTCTTGGACTTGAAGTATGAAGATGAGTTGTAGGAAATGTCTTTCTATTCAAAACGAGCTTTGGATGTAATTTTTCTGATAATCCATGTGAAAGTTATGCCCTGGTCAATTTACAGTTGACTTTCCCAACTGTCCAAATAAGGAAACTTTTGCATCTTGATGATTTTTGAGCCAAGCTTTGAGAATCATGATCAAGCATTGATCAAATGATGTTTGTAGCTTAAAAATGATATGTTGACCAAAAATTTGAACTTTTGACTGTCAAATGACCATTTTGCCCCTACAGTTGACTGTAGTGCAATTAGGGTTTTTGACTGTGCAATTTTGTGCTGAAAGTCTTGAAACTTGATATGAGGATGCTTGACCATATTTGTAGGCATGTGAGACTTAATTGGACCTTTGGAAACTTCATTTTCTTGATCAAAACAAAAACCCTAGTTTTGACTGTATAGGAGACCTTTGCACTGTGCAACCCTTGGGGAATTTTGAAGCTTGACTTGGCAATTTCTTGAAGAATATTGGAGGGCAAATTTTGGGGTACAACAGTTGCCCTTGTTCAATCTTCTTAGACCTGAGGATGCAGATTGGCTGACGTGCCTTTCGTAATCCGAGGGTAGAAGATGATTGAACACTAGAGTGCCCAGAAATTTGCGCTCACATAGTAGCAGTGTGATGATGGAATGGGCTTACAGATGCCATTTGGAGATTGGTGAACAGGATGATGGGCTTATAGATTCCATCTGGATGTTGATCGCATAAGAGATTCCTTAGCGAGAACCTGCATACCTGCAAAAGAAAAAAGAGTACCTGACACGTTGCAAGAACTGGTTTTCAGATGCTTGGTATAGATGTGTCCTGCCTGGTTACAGGAGCTGAGTCTGGAGCTTCACAAGATGATGAATGAACCAGGGATGGTTACTACCTTAGCATGAATGGTAAGAGAACCTTAGGTGACTTTAACTTCAACAATGCTCGTTGAGAAAATCTTGGTGGGAATTACCATCTTCGCAGTATCGAGAAGAGAACCAATAGGCAATTATAATCTGAAAGGGAATTACATCTCACGCACCGTCGGGGAGAGGACCATAGGAAATCATAACCTGAAAAGGAATTACATCTCACGGACCGTCGGGGAGAGGACCAAAGGAAATTATAACCTGAAAGGGAATTACATCTCACGCACCATCGGGGAGAGGACCAAAGGAACTTATAACCTGAAAGGGATTTACATCTCACGCATCGTCGGGGAGAGGACCAAAGGAAATTATAACCTGAAAGGGAATTACATCTCACGCACCGTCGGGGAGAGAACCATAGGAAATCATAACCTAAAAGGGAATTACATCTCACGCACCGTCGGGGAGAGGACCACAGGAAATCATAACCTAAAAGGGAATTACATCTCACGCACCGTCGGGGAGAGAACCATAGGAAATTATAATCTCAAAAGGAATTATCACCTCACGCACCGTCGGGGAGGGAACCATAGAAAATTATAATCTCAAAAGGAATTATCACGTCACGCACCGTCGGGGAGGGGACCAAAGGAAGTTATAACCTCACGCACCGTCGGGGAGAGAACCATAGGAAATTATAACCTGATAACTTCTACTGAGTCTTCATCAGAAAAATCTGTTGGGAGTCGATTTAGCTGGACTAGAGAAGGCCTTGGACTGGATAAGAAATCTTTGGAGTTGATTAACTGAACCGGTCTAGGTCTTGAAAGATGATTGAGAATTTAGCTGAATCTTTCCTGAAAGGTAAAGGTCAGTCATATGCAATGCATGATATGGACCAAACAATGATGTTCTCAACATAAATGAGATTTGTAAGATATGATGCGTCTATGCATGCTATAATGATGTATGTGATGTTTATGTATGTTTTCGTCTAGGAAAGTAAATCCTTGACGGGTGCCGGGAAGTCACTCCTGGGCTGATGTTGAAGAATAGATTTTTCTTCCGCTGGGGGTGATAACTGCAAGAATACCGGTAGGAGAAGATGACTCCGTTGGGGAATAAACTTGGCGAATGGAAGATTCTGCGGGGAGAAAAATACTCTAGCGACCATGCTGGGAAGCAATACTCTGTGGGGAGAGAGATACTTTGTTGAATTTATAGTAACTTGCTGAGGATACTCTTGTGGTGTTGGAAGTGCGATAGACTTCGCTGGGGATAGAAGACTTCGTCAAGGACGCTCTTTCCGTGGCTTTTGGCTGAGGATAACCCAGTTATATCCTGTTAAGGAAATAACTCTTTGAATAAATCTGGACGACGCGTTCGTGCTCTGCGAGGATAAGCTTCCAGAATCTACTGGGGATAAGCTTACTGCTTGGGGAGATGAATTCCAACCTTCCTGGGGAGCTAGATTGGACTCTTCTGGGGAGATTTTGAACTGTAATTTTGTAAGTTGAAAGAGGGAACCTATGTAGGGTTGCCTGCTGATGAGCTTGTGTAAAACCGCATCTGAAATGGAGAAGGAACCTGTGTAGGATTACTTTGATGAGTTCGTGTAAAACTTCGTTTTTGGAAAAAGAGAACCTGTGTAGGGTTTCTGGGTGACGAGTCCATGTAAAACTGCATCTTGAAGAGAGGGAACCGGTGTAGGGTTGCTTGATGACGAGTCCATGTAAAACTACGTCTGGAGGAGGAGAACCTGTGTAGGGTTTCTTCGGGGTAAGTTCGTGTAAGACTTCTTGATGAACCGGGGTGAGGTTATCTTGAGCTAAATCCATGTAAGACTTCTGGAGGAACCGGGTTTAGGTTGCCGCCGGATAAGTTCGTGTAAAACTTCTTGATGAACCGGGGTGAGGTTATCTTGAGCTAAATCCATGTAAGACTTCTGGAGGAACCGGGTTTAGGTTGCCGCCAGATAAGTTCGTGTAAAACTTCTTGACGAACCGAGGTAAGGTCATCTTGAGATAGGTCCACGTATGACTTCTGGAGGAACCGGGGTTAGGTCACTGCAGGATAAGTTCGTGTAAAACTTCTTGACGAACCGAGGTAAGGTCATCTTGAGATAGGTCCACGTATGACTTCTGGAGGAACCGGGGTTAGGTCACTGCAGGATAAGTTCGTGTAAAACTTTTTGACGAACCGAGGTAAGGTCATCTTGAGATAAGTCCACGTAAGACTTCTGGAGGAACCGGGGTTAGGTCACTGCAGGATAAGTTCGTGTAAAACTTTTTGACGAACCGAGGTAAGGTCATCTTGAGATAAGTCCACGTAAGACTTCTGGAGGAACCGGGGTTAGGTTACTTGTGATAAATCCATGTAAGATTTCTAGGAGGAACCGGGGTAGGGTTGCTTCGGGATAAGTTCGTGTAAAACTTCTGGATGAACCGGGGTAAGGTTACTTGTGATAAATCCATGTAAGATTTCTAGGAGGAACCGGGGTAAGGTTGCTTGATTTTGATTAAGTGGATGGTTGTCCTGTTTGGTTTCGGATGTTAACCCACGATCTGGAATTTGTAAAGGTAGATGGTAATCCTCCTTATGTTGATCTTTCCTTTGTACTTTGGTTGACAGAGCAATTGGATCGCCTGGATAACTCATTATTGCCCCTGTTTCGGAGGTGAGGGAAGAGGATACCTGTGTGGGTGATTGACAAATCTTCGGGTAGACAAGTGATGAGATACCGGAACATAGTCGTACGCTTTGATCCCTAACTTTTTCCTGGACCGCCCTTTTGGGGTTTTCAGTCCATCGGGATACCCATTTCTGCCCAAGCCGCCTTTTCAGGTTTTCGACTTGCCGGGTGTACATATTTTTCCATTTTCATCCCTTATTTTTGCCCGAACCCTTTTGGTTCGTCGGGAAACCCTTATTTTTGCCTAGGTGTGTCAACCTAGCGGGTCTTTGATTGTGCGTAGCATTTTTTCGACTATGTCCACGCTCTCAGAATGTAAGGAGTTGCCCCTGTTGGAAGTATTTTGTCATGCCCCAGATACTGGGCAATGCTTCTACTGTGCCCCTTGGTTGGAGGTACTTCTGTTCACAAGGTGTTCATCATGCGAATTTCCCTGCTGTTCAAACAAATAGTTATATGCAAACAAGGTTATTTTAAGAATGCAAAAGCCTATGTCTGTCTTTGAATTTTGAAAATGTATTTTTTGTAATACAGTGTGGTGTCAACTCAAGATTTTACAGCAAACCTTCAGGAGTCAGAATACCTTCGTAACAGTATGCTTTCGAACTAACCCATGCTTCAGCTAGGACTTTTAAGGGTTGTAACGTGGCCTGGTTCACGGTTTAAGAAACAAAGGATAAAGGCTCAAATTATTTGCACCCACCCGCTCTTCGTGATGTTCTCCAAACCTAAACTCAGTTGATCATGCGTTAGACCTTGTTCGAGTCTCTGCTCTGATATTCCAATGATGGTTCAGATATTGATAACTTATTTTGAATAGGCAGTCATTCCTTTTTTGTTGAGGGTTTGTAAGACCTCTTTCTTGTCTGATTTTTGTTATCCCTTTCTTTTTTTGCCTGAACTGTTTCCTTTTTTGGAATTACAGTCAGCGGGATGCCCCCGTTTTGTAAGTCTCCTTCATGGGTTTTGACTTATTGGGTTCTTATTTTGAAAGATAATGACTGCCTTTCTTGACGATTATAGGGAACCATCACTGTCTTTTGTTTTGTAAGGACTTTTTGGTGCCATTCGTTATGCACTTGGATCAACTGAGAGAGCTACCCTGCCCCAGGTTATGATTAAGGGTTTTGATTTTCGAAAATAAAAACATCTACTTCTTTGGCTCAGAGGGGTTGACGAGGGATTATCTTCCTTATTACTCCAGTGTTTAGAAATTGAAACAATGCCTGTACCTCATAAGCGGGGTCCGTTCAAAAGCATACTGTAATGATTGCGGTATCGTTTTCGTCATCCTCCCTCAAGAGGTTTAGAATTTTCAGTCGAGAGTTGATCATCGCAAAATATGAAAGCAGTTTTAAGTACAGTAAACATAATTAATTCAAGACAAACATGTGTAATGCATTCATGAAATAAAAGAGTTTAACATAATAATTGTTTGTTTGAATAAGAAAAGAAAGATACAACTTGAATTCAAATGAACATAAATCTCTCAATCCTAGCCATGTTTTGGCAAGGGAGCAGTAATTACGTTGGGAGTTTCGGCAAGTTCGAATTCAATCTCTTTAGCATCGATCATATTCTGGATCTTGTATTTCAGCGCCCAACAATCCTCAGTATCGTGCCCTGGGCTATCAGAATGATAAGCACACCTTGCTTTTGGGTTGTAGCTTGGAGAGGAGGTCTTGGGGTTTGCAGGAGGGTTGATTACTGCAATCAGGTTCATCTTCAACATGTGCTGCAATGCTTGTGACCATGGCATGTTAATGTTGGTGAATTGTCTTTTAGGCTCGTCCGGCCTTCGCTGATTTCCCTTTTGTGGTTGACGGCGTGGTGCAGAACCAGAGATCATGACTGCCCCTGCATGTTGGTCACGACGACTCTTTTGGCTGTATGCCGCATTAGATTCTTTCTTTCCCGTGTAAGGCTTTTTGTGAGTATCAGCAGGTGTGGCCTCTTGAATTTTCCCACTCTTGATACCAGCTTCAATTCTTTCGCTGGTCAGGATGAGGTCGGTAAATCCAGCAGATGAATTACCAATGAGGTGATTGAAGAATGGCCCGGATAGGGTCCCCAAGAACATATCAACGAGTTCCCGGTCAGTTAATGGAGGCTGCACCCTTCCAGCAAGGTCTCTCCATCTCTGCGCGTATTCCTTGAAACCTTCACTTGACCCCAGCGACATACCCTGGAGTTGGGTACGTGTAGGAGCAAGGTCGGCATTATACTGGTATTGCTTGTAAAATGCAGTGGCTAAGTCCTCCCAGGTACGGATATTGGCTCCATCCAGTTGATAAAACCAGTCAAGCTGAGTCCCTGAAAGACTCTCTTGGAAAATGTGGATCCATAAGTTCCTGTCGGCCGTGTAGGGCTGGATCCTCCTCATGTAGGACCTGAGATGCAGCTTTGGACAGGATGCCCCGTCATACTTTGCAAAGGCAGGTGCCTTGAATTTGTGCGGGATCACTACCCCAGAAGACAGACCTAGATCCTCGAAGTCCAGGCCAGGCACCTTTTGCATCTCCATAGCACTTAGTCGGTCTTCCAACTGTTTGTACTTATCCTCAGCCGGAGGGTACTGTTCGTCGTTGAAATCAGTCTCATTGTCGGAGACCACTGGACTGGGAACCCTTTCCTCTTGATGACTGCCTTTCCCCACAGATGGAGTTGTCCTCTCAGCTTCATCCTGCAGGGTGTTCCAAGATCTGCGTCTAGGGCTGAACAAAACAGTCCTCCTCTTCTTCTTTTCCTTCTTCAAGAGCAGAGCCTTCAGATCTTGTTGCCCCTGGGTCAGATTCATGATCAGCCCTTGGAACTGGGCGTTCTGAGCCTGAAGGGCCTTGATAGTGTGCTCGGTTGAGGATTCAGGATTCATGACGAGACTGCTGAAATAAACAGCGAAAAAGGTAAGTAACCTGCAGAGAAAGGGTACCTGTTATGTATGATATGTATGATATGCATGCAATGATTTCAAGGACCTCGAGGGGTAAACAAATTGTTAGAGTTGGAAACTGGTAACTTAATTGAAGGTGCTTCATATCGTTGAGAGTCCTTCTTCAAAGGTTAAAGGCTCACCATATCCAGTGGGTCATAGCCTCTGACAACCTTGGCTAGAGGAAAATAAATCCTCTTTGCCCCTTGCTGGGATAGTTGATTCACCATGACCTGCATCACAAGCCCTTGAGATCCTTGAAATTGGTTAGGATGTATGCAATGGTATGATGTTATGGTATGCATGGGATAATGTGAGTAACCCTGTTATGAGTCCCAATTAAGGACTGTAACCAAAACCTGCAAGACATTCGAGTGTCAGATAACGAGTATGCAAATAGGCAAGTATGAAGGCACACAAGTCACACAAGGCAAGCCCCTAAAGTTTAGGCCAGCATGAAGTCTAGGTACTACCCTCTTTCAGTTTGTTGGTTCATACCTGTCCTAATCAAAAGTAACCGGGTTCTTAGAGGATCCCAATATCATTGACTACCCTCAATCGGTCATAACTCCAACATCGCAATCTTGTCTTGCGGCCAGAACCATCACGAGAGTTTAGCCTCAATGGGCGTAGCATACTGCTACAATTCTAAAGGCCAAGTTGTGTCAATTAAGGTTCTAAGGTTGTTGGTGCTTAATGACTCCTTAGAAGACCCATATTCTCCTCGTTGCGACACAAGGGATATCGGTACAGACCAAGGTGCCACACCAACGTAGCCACTACTTCACCTGTGTCGGTCTACGCCGGACAGGTCCCTCACAGCTTATTCTACCTAAACAGGGTACCCCCAAATCCGAGTTAGGATCTATGTAACTCCGATGCAACCCACAATAGTAAAGCAAGCAAATCAATACAATTGAAAACACAGTTATGAACTAACCCTAAGGTACACCTCACTTTATAAAGTAGTCCCCAACAGAGTCGCCAGTTCTGTGATCGGTGGATCTGGAACTGACTGTTTAACGCTGGTTCGCGAAATGTCGCGGAAGCAAGAGTCGCCATCGTCTTTTATTTTCTCCAAATGGAAAGGACAAAAGCACAGAAAAATTCCTTATAGAGATTGCTCTCGGTTCGGGAGGTAGATTATAGAAAGGGAAGGTGTTAGCACCCTTTCTATCCATGGTTATCCATGGGCTCTTAGATACTTGCTCATTGTGTTTTCAAAAATGGTTTGTTTGCTTTTCAGCTGTGGGTTTTAAAAAGTCTCTTTGAAAATTTCAGTTCGACTCTTGTATCGGTCCTCAAGAGTGTTTGAAAAATTGCTTTCGAAAGCTTTTTGAAAAGGTGTCGGTGTGAAAAGTATTTTTGAATTTGTTTTGAATTTAGAGCAAGTATCTAGAGTCGTCTACCTACCCTAAGGAATTCGTCTGTGTAGATGTCCTTTAAGGTAGTGCCATCCCACCATTGAGAGGTAGGTAGCACCACCGTTGGAGGTGTTCGGGTCAATTCGAGGTTCGGGACATGGTGATCACCAGAGCAATGGGAAGACACCTTAGAAGCTACCCTCATGCCAGGTTCCCGGATCATGAGGACTTACTAAGACATCCTCTACTCGACGATCACCTTTCGAGGCAAGGCAACAGTGAGGCGTACCCTAGGGATGGTGTGTGCGATTTGTGTGTCGTTTTCATTTGCATTTATCTTGTCATGTTATTGGTGTTCTACGCTTGTTTTTATTTTTGTCCATTCATTCTTGCATGCTTTGATTTAACAGTTAAAATATTTGCGGGAAAGTAAAGATCTAAAGCTATTACAAAAGGCGCGGGTCCACATCGCCAAAAGTTTCTCGAACCCGATTTGGCAGAAAATAAATAAAGTAAAAGAAAATAAGGAATTAAAAGTGCGAGCAATTATTTACACGGCTTTTGGAGAAGTACATAAAAATTATACAGAAATAAAATAAATACGCGCATAAGAATTAAATCGAAACGAGGGCGTTGGACCCTTTTTGCAAGATTAAAATTAAACGACGAAATTAATTAATTAAAAAAGAAAGGAGATGTTTTTTTGGTATTTTTTAGTATTTTAGGATTTAATATGAAAAAGGAATTAATTGAAATTAAAATAAGATGCTAAACCTAATTCTAATTATTTTTAATTTATTAAAAAAAATGTTGAAGTTTTTAACCTAAAATTAAACCTAATTTTTATATACAATTTAAGTTATGAAAATAAATAATATTATTTATGAAAGAAAGATAAAAAGGATGAAACTTTATTAATTAAACCTAATTCTATGTTTTTTTTAGATTTTATTATGAAAAGAATTAAAATTACAACCTAAACTAAATTTAATTATATACAATTTATTTATGAAAATATTAAAAATAAAAATATTTATTGCATTTTTTCTTTTCTGATTTTTTTATGTGTTTTTTATATTTATGAAAATAATTAATTAATTGGACAAAACAATAATTAAAAAGAAGATAGAAAATAGAAAATATGGCAAACCTAGGGGGGTTGTAGTCCCCAACATGGAGGTGAAAGTTTAAGAATTCTGGCCCATTTAGCATGGCCCTTTTGACTTTTGTAGAACACGTACATACGCGTTGACTAGGGCGCACTGTGTTCCCCAATCCATGGCCTTTGATTTGATGAAGCTGGACGCGTGGGCGTTGATCTTTGAGGATGCATGATGGTCTTTTGTTATTGAAACTGCATAGGAATCGTTATTGAAAAATAATATGGAAGTGACGAAGACCTGGGGCTCGAACCCAGGTCATATACTTTACCAACAACAACGCTTGCCAGCTGAACCAATTTGCACATGTTAATATATAATAAACAACAAATATAATAAATAAAACAAGCGTTAGTGGGGGCCTCTGCGCGCGAAATTCAAAAGAGCCTATCACATCTTGCCACGAGTTCATCTTCTTCGCATAGTTTTATTTTCCTGAAATACACAAAAACATGGCAACAGTTTTTCATGCGTTCTCTTAGGCCAGCTATTAAAAAATAGCGATTAGCCCTGTGACGCTCATAAATTGAGCGCGAGGGTCTCAAGCTTTTCGTCCAAGCCTGTTGAATATGTTCATGGTACTGTGGTTCTCTAATTTCACGCTATTTGAAAACGCCCAATTCACAACTCTGAAAACCCTAGAATTTGGCAATGGTGAAATCGTCTATAATGCATAATAATTCAATCAAACACATGGGTTAGCTTCAGAATAGCATAAGGAACATGAATCCAACATTAAAAAAATCTAAATGCGCATGAATTGGGATGCACGATTGTAAAAAAAAAAGCAAGAAAAGTTAGTTTCTGTACAATGATTCTTTGAGTTTTGATGGATGTTTTTGATTGGAAATCGTTCAATGAACCTCCAGGAAGATGTTTGAACCACTATTATGCCATGAATCAGCCTGCAAAAGGGTTTTCAGTTTTGAGTTTCTTAACAAAAATTTCAAGTTTGATTGTTAGGTTTCTGAGCAGCTGCGTGTGTAATGGCACTAGGGTTGTGATCCTTGCATATGTAGTAATGAATTAGGTTAAAAAGAATCATCCAAATCTCTTGCATTCATAGTTTTTGAAAATTGATTTTCAAAGATCTTTTTCAATCTTTTTTTCATGTGTTTTTGTTCTTAATCATGATCAATCAATCCAAATCTTTCCATATTTAGCTAGGCACGAAATCTTGATGATATAATGTGCACAAAAAGATTGAAAAAATTAGGTTAAGCATTTTTCATATATTTATTTTAATTTAAATGAATTATTATTAATAAAAATCCAAATAAATAAATAAAAAATGAATAAAAACTTCCCTTTGGGCCAAGTGGTCGTTCACATGTCATGGATGATGAATTATGGAAGAAAAATGGGCCCATTAGCAATTTTAGGTCATTTGAATCAATGTTGACTTTTCAAAATATCCAAAAATTTCCCAACTTCTACAAGGCATAACTTGCTCAATTTTTAAGTTTTGCTCATGTTCTTGGACATTTTGGAAAGGTATTTGAGTCCTCTAACCAATGCCTTTGGTCCCATATCATTTTGATTCACCAATATCAAGTTATGGCCTTTGACTTAAAGTCCCTTTTTGTTGACTTTTGGAAATGACCTGTAATGTTGAAATTGATAACTTTTTATGAGAGCATTTCTTGGACTTGAAGTATGAAGATGAGTTGTAGGAAATGTCTTTCTATTCAAAATGAGCTTTGGATGGAATTTTTCTGATAATCCATGTGAAAGTTATGCCCTGGTCAATTTACAGTTGACTTTTCCAACTGTCCAAATAAGGAAACTTTTGCATCTTGATGATTTTTGAGCCAAGCTTTGAGAATCATGATCAAGCATTGATCAAATGATGTTTGTAGCTTAAAAATGATATGTTGACCAAAAATTTGAACTTTTGACTGTCAAATGACCATTTTGCCCCTACAGTTGACTGTAGTGCAATTAGGGTTTTTGACTGTGCAATTTTGTGCTGAAAGTCTTGAAACTTGATATGAGGATGCTTGACCATATTTGTAGGCATGTTAGACTTAATTGGACCTTTGGAAACTTCATTTTCTTGATCAAAACAAAAACCCTAGTTTTGACTGTATAGGAGACCTTTGCACTGTGCAACCCTTGGGGAATTTTGAAGCTTGACTTGGCAATTTCTTGAAGAATATGGGAGGGCAAATTTTGGGGTACAACACTAAGATACTTTGCAACATTGATATCATGGTTATACGATGACCCACGTTCGTCCCGTTACATCCAAAGATAGGGTTGCTTACCAAATCAATGGTAAGTCAACAATGTCAAAGGAATAAAAATGCACAAGAAAGATATTTGAGTAGGTAGATAGCTTCTAAGATAACTGCTCCATTTCAAAATAATCCTTGCTATTTTCAAAAACAAACACACACACATTTAAAAACATCTTACAAGACATTGAAAACATTTTCAAAAGACAAACATCTTTGTATACATTCTTACAAACAAGAATCATTACAAAGATTGCCTAAACGAATGGCCTCTTTTACAAAATACTTTTCAAAATCACACCAAACACCATTTTAAACAAAGCAAAGCAAGTGATCTAAACAAGTAACTAAGAGCCCATGGAAAACCATGGATGAAAAGGGTGCTAGCACATTCCCTTTTCATAATCTACCCCCCGAACTCAAGAAAACATCTCAAAGGTCTTTCCTGTGCTTTTTTGCCTTTCCTTTTGGATAAAAGAAAAGTCGGTGGCGACTCTTGCTAACCGCGACATTTGCGATAAAACGCAAAACCTCAAGTCAGTTCTCCCACCGCATCACAGAAATGGCGACTCTCCTGGGGAATGATTTTAAAAGTGGGGTTACCTTAGGGTTTAGATCACCTTTATTTGCTTACATTGTTTGACTTGTTTGCTTTACAATTATGGTTTTTTGTTTGGGTTTAAATCCTCCACCCGAATTTGGGAAACATTATAGGTAAATAGCAATACGTTGTGGAAACTGTGCGGGGTATACCGACATGGTCTAAGCAATAGCTATATTAGTGTGACATATTTGTGGGTACCGGTAGCCTTTGAGTCAATCAAAGAGAATATGGGGCCGCTGAGTGATGTCATGAAGCACTAATGAACTTCTATAACCTTTACTTGACCAACTTGGCCTTTTAGGATGTAGTGAGATGACCGACTTTGGTGCAGTCCGAAGTTGGTAGATACTCGATACTACACTCATTGAGGGTTGGTTTCTTGGGATATTTTGGTCGCCATTAAAGAGGCTTGAGCTGAAATAGTGACCAAGGAAACAATCCAGTGATATTGAGCTCCTTAGAACCCGGTTACTATTACTAGGACAGGTTGAGCCAACTAAACTTCAAGAGGGTACTTACCTATGCGACCCCATGCAAGCCTAAACTAAGAACTTGCTTGATTTTCTTGTACATATATACTTGTGCATAACATCATGGACATAATGAGCATCATGTGCATCCTCTAACCATTTCAAGGATTTTGGATATTCATCTTTGTTCTTGTTTTGTAGGTTATGGATTCACTTCACAGGAAAACTATCCAAATCAACCTTGTAAGGATTCCTCCGCAACTCAAGGAGCTAGCTTTAAGGATCCCTGAGAATTCTCCATTCACCGAGAGACATGGTCGTCTACTCAACTTGGTCACTTCCAACACAGAGGAGGATATGATGAAGGTTCTCTTCCAGTTCTTTGACCCTTTGCATCATTGCTTCATATTTCCTGACTATCAACTTGTGCCCACTTCGGAATAATTCTCTCAACTTTTGAGGATTCCTATTCTCAATCAACCACCCTTCAACGGTACAGAAAGAGATCCAAAGCCAGAAGAGATTGCTCAAGCCCTGCACTAATCTGATGTCACAACTCATTGGGAAACTAGAAGTGGTGTCAAAGGCTTCTTGGCAATGTTTCTGTTTGAGAAGGCCCAAAGCTGTTGGAATTCCCTAGACTTGCAAGCTTTTGAGGAGATTGTAGCTCTTCTCATCTATGGGACGGTCTTGTTCCCTAATCTTGACCAACTCATAGATGTAAGTGCTATCAAAATCTTCATGTCTCGCAACCCGGTGCCTACATTGCTTGGGGATATCCTACACTCTTTTCACACTCGTACAATGAGGAAAAGAGGTGTTCTTATGTGTTGTACTCCTCTTATGGAAAGATGGTTTATTTCTCATCTTCCCCAATCAGTCTTGAAGAATGAGCAAGGTTTGAGGTGGTCACAAAGGTTGATGACACTTAAACATTCAGATATTCATTGGTGTTCTCGATCCAAAGAGAATGTTATCATTGTTGACCGTTATGGGGAATTCCCTAATGTCCCTCTACTTGGCATTAGAGGAGGCATCACCTACAACCCGTGCTTGGATCTAAGACAATTTGGTTATGCCCGAAGGGATGGCCCACATCATATGCTGATTCAAGGCTTGGTTTTCGACTACGACAACGATGGTCAAGGACTTCGCAAAAGATTCATCCGAGCTTGGAGGATGCTAAACAAGGTGGATAGCAAGACTTTGGGACACAAGAATTCCATCCCTCTTGAGCCTTACCTCAAGTGGGTACGAACCCGCACTCAAAGTCTTATGATGCCTTATCCCTCCATTCTCCCAGTGATTATTAAGCCTGTTAAGGAAGGAGAAGTTCCATACATTATCCTACATCCTGACACGCCGACATCACTCGAAGACCTACAAAGGGATTGGATACAGCTCAAAGGAGAGCGCAATACTTTCGAAGTCCAATTCTACGCAAGCGAGAAGAAGGTTTTGGAACTCACTCGGCTACTTCATGAAAAGCAGACTCTCGATACCTACATTGCACCAAAGAGGATGCGCAATGTCTTTTTACCTTAGAATTTTGTATTATTTTGCCCAAGAGGCATTGATGTACTCAAATTCTATTTTATTAATATGACGTGTGTTTCTTTTTTGTTTAAAACAAATTTGAATTTTTAAATCCTTGAAAGCATTGCATGAATACATATCATTCATCATAAACATAAACAGGTCTTTGCAACAAGTTTCCTCATCTCTCTACTGTTTATTTCAGTAAGATGGATCTCGAACAAACGGTCAAAGATCTGCAAGCTCAGAACTTGCAATTTCAACAGTTGCTCATGACCTTAGCCAAGGGGCAAGAGGAGCTGAAGACTCTGCTAGATAAAGAGAAAGAGAATAAGAAGAAGAAGCCAGCTGGTGTGGTAATCATGGGCAAAAGATTTCAGGGACAAGCCAGAAGGACCTTAGATTTTCCAACAACATCTGATGAAGGGGAAAGAAAAGGAAAAGAAACGGCAGTACCATCAGATTCTAAAGAAGAAGAGGACTACTCTGAACAACAATACCCTCCGGCTTTTGACAAGTACAAACACCTTGAAGAGTGACTAAGCGCTATGGAAATCCACAAAGTACCAGGGCTAGATTTTGAAGAGTTGGGGCTGGTGTCAGGGATTGTGATCCCGCCAAAGTTTAAAGTGCCACTATTTGCCAAGTATGATGGGGTGTCTTGCCCTAAAATGCACCTCATATCATATGTCAGGAAGATTCAACTGCACTCTACCGACAAAGACTTGTGGTCCACTTTTTCCAAGACATTTTATCAGGAACGCAACTTGATTGGTTCTACCAATTAGAAAGGGCTGACGTCCACAATTGGGAAGACCTGGCAGCAGCTTTCTATAAACAATATCAGTACAATGCTGACTTGGCGCCTACCCGTACTCAGCTTCAGAGTATGGCCATGGCTTCCAATGAGAGCTTCAAAGATTATGCCCAAAAGTGGAGAGATCTAGCCGGAAGGGTGCAACCCCTTCTATCTGAGAGGCAGTTGGTGGACATGTTCTTGGGAACTCTATCAGGCCCTTTCTTCAATCATCTGATTGGGAGTTTTTCTGTAGGGTTTACTGAATTGATTTTAACCGGCGAAAGGGTGGAGGCTGGTATAAGAAGTGGGAAAATTTAGAAAGACGCGTCTACCTCTACAACTGTGAAAAAGCCCTTCACGGGAAGAAATGAAGTATCTGCTGTTTATTCACAGAGGAATCAGGGAAAAACTGAGCACCGACCAACGGTGGGGGCCGTTATGATTCCAAAGCATGCATCAGACCAACCAAGAACTAACCAGCAAAGGGTGGAAAGGCCAGTTCGGCAATTCACCAAGATTAATATGACTCCAACCCAAGTTCTACCACATCTTCTGAAGTTGAGTCTGGCCACTCTAAAAGAGGCCCCCAAAGAATCCCAATACTGCATCTCCATATTACCATCTGAATGCTAGGTGCGCATACCATTCTGAAAGTCCAGGGCACGACACTAACAACTGTTGGACCCTGAAGAACAAAATTCAAGACCCGATAGATGCGAAGGAAGTTGAGTTTGAAGCGCCTGAGAAACCAAATGTTATTTCCGCTCCAATGCCTATGCATGGTCACAATGCCAACGCTATTGAAGAAGATCTGTTTGTTGCAACCGTGGATGAACTGTTAACTCCGCTCCCGATTATTAAGTTGAATTTGTTGAAAGCTGGTATATTCCCAAGTTGTGACAAAGACTGCCATGTTTGCCTATCCTCATCATTGGATTCTCCTCTATTGAAGAAAGGTATCCAACGACTGATTGATAACCGAGAAATTCTGTTTGAGAATGCTCCTATTTCACCCGTTCCAGTTAATGAAGTTTCAATTATAACCATCTAAACCAATCCTTCCAGGGCCCCTAAAAGACCCATTAGGATTACACCTGCTCCAAAGACTACTCCACTTAAGATTACAATGCCCGGGCCGGCCCCATACAAATCAGATAAAATAGTACCATGGAATTATGGTGGAGAAATCTACTACCATGGTATTGAACATGATGAACTGACTGCCAAAAAAGAAAGCCTTGAAGAGGACAATTCCGACATTAGCAATATTACCGGAACTAGCAGGATTACTCGCAGTGGTAGAATCTTCTCTCCAGAGATTGCCCCTCCAACGGCAGTCTTTGGACCCGTGGCCGTTCCAAAGATTACCTTTGTACCAGTGATTATACCTGCAAGCATACCTACCGGAAAAGACAATATAATTCCTATCCTTACAAATGCTTCCACTGCTGAGAATAAAGGAAAAAACGTTCAAGAGGAGCCTGTCCAGACGAAGGCTCAATCACTAGCTATTCCTGAAACATCCAAGACGGAGATGGAAGAAATCTTGAGGATAATAAAGAAAAGTGATTATGATGTGGTTGAATAGTTGGGGAAAATCCCTTCCAAGATCTCTATGCTAGCACTGCTGCTGTGCTCTGAAGCACATGCCAAAGCTCTGGTAAAATTTCTGAAGACAACTCATGTGCCACAAGAGACGTCTGCTGACCAGTTCTAGGACTGTGTGGCCAGTTTGACAACTGATAATGGCCTGGGTTTCTCTGATGCTGACTTGACACCTAGAGGGAGAAAACACAACGAGGCATTACATGTCTCAGTGGAGTGTAGAGGAACAACCCTAGCCCATGTCTTGGTTGATACGGGATCATCTTTGAACGTATTACCGAAAAAAGCCCTTGACAGATTGGATTGCGAGGGGCTGACTTTAAAACCCAGTAATATAGTGGTGAGAGCTTTTGATGGTTCGAAGAGGATGGTCCACGGGGAGGTGGAAATCCCAATAAAGGTGGGAACTCAGGTTTTCAACTCAACCTTCTATGTGATGGACATCCGTCCTTCTTATTCCTGTCTGTTGGGACGCCCCTGGATCCATAATACCGGTGTTGTCACCTCCACCTTGCATCAGATGCTAAAGTACCCCGTCCAAGGAAAGATCATAACTGTCCATGGGGAGGAAGAGTACATGATTAGTCATCTGAATTCTTTCCAATATGTGGAGTTAGATGGCGAGTTCATTGAAACCCCTTTCCAACATTTTGAATAAGTCTCTCCAGAAGTGGCGGAGACCAAGGCGGTATCCTCGATTCCTAAGATCACAAGACCTCCACTTCAGATGTCATCTCTAAAGGATGCAAAGGCAGTAGTGGAAGAAGGTGGATGCACCATCTGGGGGAAGCTTCCGGATATTCCGTACAAATCAGACAAGTTTGGCTTGGGGTTTACTTCAACTGCTCAGAAGGCTGTGCGCTGTG
Organism: Vicia faba; assembly: GCA_948472305.1. Lineage (NCBI taxonomy): Eukaryota > Viridiplantae > Streptophyta > Magnoliopsida > Fabales > Fabaceae > Vicia > Vicia faba. Next base: position 1,399,483,834 of record OX451736.1, on the reverse strand, counting down.
CCCGTGCTGGGGGGCCACCTGTGAAGATTAGCAATTGAAGCGTCAATGCAGTGGAAGACAATGAAGAGGATGGTAGCCTGGAAGATTGGATATTTCCTACTGTCAGCGGAGGACTTCGCAACTGGGAAGCCAGAGACTTCATCCCAATAACTTTCATCTCTCAATAATTTATCTTTTACATTTCTGTTGGACTTGTAATATTCACAAACAATTCTCACTTTAAAAACCTCGTGTCTTACCCGAGGCACAATGGTCCATTTGTAAGGGTTTTTATTTCATCTTCATATGACATTCAATGAATAATGGACGCTTTTTCATATATAAACCTTTTGTGCTCATTGTCTTTCTTTTACATTTTATTGTTTTAAGATGGCTATACCCTTACAGACACCCACACTCACAAATGCAGGTACCCTTCCATTCCGGATCCCATGGGTAACAATACTGCTATAGACTTCAGTGAATCTGAAGATCTGATCTACCAAGCCGAATATGAAGGTGAGGAAGATTGTGAGGTGCCAGGGGAATTGGCCAGACTACTACAACAAGTGGAGAGAGCTATTCAGCCTCATGAAGAGCTATTGGATACAATCAATTTGGGTACCGAGGAAGATAAAAAGGAAATCAAAGTGGGTGCCAATCTAGAGCCGAGTGTCAAGGAGAGCCTAATTTAGCTATTGCATGATTATGTTGAGATCTTTGCCTGGTCATACGAAGACATGCCGGGACTCGATACAGACATTGTGGTACACCATCTACCCAAAAGAGAAGACTGTCCACCAGTGAAACAAAAAGTCTACCGCATGAGACCTGACATGTCAGAGAAGATCAAAGCAGAAGTTATGAAACAGTTCAATGCTGGATTTCTGGCTGTTACTTCCTATCCTCAATGGGTCACCAACATTGTTCCCGTGCCTAAAAAGGACGATGTGATACGGTGGGAGAACTGACTTGAGGTTTTGCGTTTGTATTCGCACTTGTTCGGTTTAGCAAGAGTCGCCACCAACTTTTTATTTTATCCTAAAGGAAAGGTTAAAAAAGCACAGGAAAAACCTTTTGAGATGTTTCGTGGGTTCGGGGGGTAGATTATGAAAAGGGAAGGTATTAGCACCCTTTTCATCCATGGTTATCCATGGGCTCTTAGTTACTTGTTTTAGATCACTTGCCTTTGATTTTCAATTGCTTAAAATGGTGGTGTGTGTGTGTGTGTTTGAAAATGTTTTGAAAAAGATGCCTTGTCTAGGCAACCGTTGTAACAATTCTTTACTCGAATGTTTTACAAAGGTGTGTGTCTTTTCGAAAAGATGTTTCAATGTTTTGAAAATTGTTTTGAAAGTTGTGTTTGTGAAGTGAGTTTTGAAAGTAGGCAAGTGTGTTTTGCAAGTTTGATCAAGTAACTAAGAGTTGTCTACCCCTAAATTTACTCAAGGATTTTTCTCATGTTTTAACCCTTTTAACAGTATTGTTCCACCATTGTGTTTGATGGACAATCTTGTGTTAGGATGTTAACGGGACAGGCGCGGGTCATCGTTTATACCATGAATGCAATGGTGCCAAGTGTCTTTGGCAATTTTGCTTGAGGGACTATGATCATTTTGTTTAGGCAACTTTCGAAAGCGTCATCGAGGGACTATGATCATTTGAATTGTTTTGCCAAAGAAACTCAACATGCAAGCATGGCCCATTTTTGAAGGCAACAAGCGGGATTACCCTAGGGGTGCAAGTGTGATTGGTGTATTGATTTTCATGCATTTGTCTTTGTATTAGGTTATCTAGCGATTGATTTTGAATCTTCGCATACAAACCCTAATTACTATACAGTATATAGAAAGCGATAAATTGCGGGAATTTAAAGTCTACGCTATTACAAATAAGTATCCGGGGATGGGGGTACAAGTATTTACAAATGGGGATGAGGCTTATTAGGATAGTAGTGTCCAAATATATTTACAACCAAATCGAATCGCAATCTCAATGTAAATGTAGCAATGTACAAGAATAAAAGACAAGCAAATGTATTGGTGTAAGTGTATGCGATTATTTACAAATGAGAAAAGATGTTTAACTTAATTCGAAATTAAGTATTTATTTATTCTTTTTTGTGTTTTTTTGTTAATATGTACAAACAAATGTTTTAGTTATAGAAAAGTATTTAACTTAAAATTCTATTCCTATGTATTTTTAATTGCACTTAACTAAAATAAAAAGTATTTAAGCAAATTTTATAAAAAGGTTAATGCATTATTTAACAACAAAGAAAAGAATTAAGTTATGAAAGAAAAAATTGAAAATTTTGGTTAAAAAAAAAGAAGAAAGTTATATGGGCCTTAAGTTGAACATTTGGCCCATGGTGAAATTATGAGGAGAACAGAAAGAGGGGGGTACTAATTCTGAAATGGGCTTAGGCGTTGATGGGGCGAACCGGCCCAAGGTGGTTTTGACAATTTGTTTTAGGGCTTCATTGAGTTGTTTCATTTTGCAATTAGGGTTTGTTGAGTTACAGAGGCGCCGTTTCTAGCATCGTCTTCTTCGTCTCTCCTTGAGCCATGGTTCTGAACAAGATTTCTCTCTGCCTATGGCCACCAGGCGCCGCCTCTACTTCCTCCTCTCCATGGTCACGCAGGCGGTGGTTTATACAAGGTAATGATTCTGTCTTAGCGCATTTTAGGGTTTTAGTTCATGCATGCTTTTAACTTTTTCATGTATTGATTTTTATTATTTGGTGTTATTTGTTTCTGTTTGAGGTGCGTGAGAAGGAAGAGGACGATACCTTTTTTTTGAGATGGAGGAATGGACTGGAGGCGCCTAGGGTGGCCGGAGACGGAGGGAGTAGTGATGCGCTGTGAGCTTTGTGGAAAACTGGTACTTTGTATCTTATCTTTTTGATGGTTTTGTGATGATTGTCTGAAAACCCTAGCTTTTCACTTCTGCATCTTTATCCTCTCTTTTGCTTGCTTGCTTACTTGCTTGCTCCTTTCAATGATGATTATATTCGAATCTGAGATGCCTGCTTTGTCCTTCTCTTTGTCTTTGAGTGAGCTTCTGATTGCTAATGATGTTGATTCTGATATCTTTGATATGCTTGCTCAATGATGAACTCTGTTCTGAGAGCTTGGGACTTGTTTGACTCTGAGATGCCTGATATGCTTGCTATGCTTGCCTCTGTATATTAATGGTGTTGATTGCTGAGTTGCCTTAGGTACTAACCCTGTGATGAAATCATTCTGAGGGTCTAGTTGGTTTGAATGCTTTGAGGTTGGATATTTGGCTTGGACAGGTTTGTGGCTTTGTTGTGATATGCTGGTTTTGATTTGTGGTTTGGTTCAAGGTTACAGGCCTGAGCAGTTTGTTTCCTGGTATAGGCTATAACAGGTTTGAACAATTTTGATGCAGGCTTATGAAAGGCTTATCAATATAGGCAGGCTTCTGGGTAGTTTAGCAGGATGAGGCTTGTGTAGTTTGACAGGTTATGAATTTATATGTTTGATATGCTGGCTTTTGATTTTGTTTGGAGTTTATGACAGGTTTGGATGGCTTCTGGTTTGAGAATAGTTTGACAGGATTTGTGGTTCTGTTTGTGAGTTTGCTTCAGCTTGCAAGCTTAGCAGATAGTTTTGAGGCTTATGCAGGCTTCAGGCTTGAGGGCTTCTGGTTTAAGGTTTGACACAGGTTTACAGGCAGAATGCAAGCTTTTTTGCTACAGGCTTGTGTTATGGTTTGAGATGCAGGTGAAGGCTTTGGCTTCCAGCAAGCTTGAGGAAGCTCTGTGTTATGTCACAGTTTTGAGGATTTTGGCTTTGTGTTGTTTTTTGTTATGTTGTTCTGCCTCCTTTGCTTGTTCTATAACATTTTGTTTTATATCCTTTTGCCTAAGCCTGTAAGCCTCTCCACTTCTATTCTCTCTCTCTCTCTCTACAGATTAAAAAGCATTTGTTTATTGCTTACTGTACTATGCTCTGAAAAAGTGATTGGCTTGGGAAATGATGATTTTGAAATAAGCTTGCATTGTCTCTTTCCTCTGTGTACTTTCAAGATTTTCTGCATATCTCTTTGACAGCTTTATATCTTTTGATATCTTTTGGTAGCTTGGTTTTGACATTCAGTTTGCTTAGTTTGAAACTGTGATTTAGTTTGGAATTTTGACAGCTTTGCTTTTCAGTTTGACAATGCAACTTGGCTGGCTTATTCACTTGCAATTTGTGCAGTTCAGTTTGCCTCTTTGTTTGACAATTTAGAATTATGAACTATGCAGCTTTGTATTTGGCATATTGAATAGCTTGGTGCATTTCATATTTTTTGCAAGCATATTTCTATCCCTCTTTGTGAACCAAGAGTATTTCTTGTGATTTGCAGAGAGGGTGAACAACTGATTCCGGCCAATTCTTTTAATGATGAGCTTTAAATTAACTGTCTGCTTTTTTTATTTCATCTGCATTTGACTTCTTTTCTTTTCTTTGTGCAGGTAAAAATCAGTTGAGCAAATGATGAGTAGCAGTAGAAGATGAATATTTCAAGACATTTAGGACATAGCTTTATTTTAATTTTAATCATTTGTAATAATATTAATGTAAATAACTGTAAATAATTTTACAGTATTCAAATAATATCTGTAACAAACAATTCAAAATGAATAAACAAATCTTTTTTTGTCAGATTTCTCTTTTATTTCTCTTCAATTATTTATTTAATTATTTAAGCTTTCTTGAATTAAAATAACTGGAAGTAGATCCAATTATTCTGACTTAGAAAAAATAAATAATTAATAAACACTGTAGTCTTGCAATCAATTAATAAACCCGGCGTTCTAATTAGCCATGAACATTGCACAGTTAATCAAACCAACGTCCATATGCTTATCTCTTTACTGATTAAATCAAACACTGCAAATTCTCAATTCAAATACCTCAGCTTTTATCCCATCTCAAATCAAATGCCTTAGCCTTTATCCCAGATGTTTAGACAGAAATTTTGAACAAATGTCAAAACAGTGTAACAACCAATTAAAATACTGTGGATTCAAAAACACTGTGGATTCAAACTCTTCTGAAACTGCGCGCGCAAAACCCTAATTCTTGACTTAACACCAAAGAAACGTCTGTCTGATCAAACTTTGAGCCAAACTCAACCAAACCCTAATAATCTGCTTGAACTGTTCCAGAGCCATGAAAATCCTAATTTGGATAGACTGATAAGAAAAAGTCTGTTTGACTGTGTGATCGGTGGATCTGGAACTGACTGTTTAACGCTGGTTCGCGAAATGTCGCGGTAAGCAAGAGTCGCCACCGTATTTTATTTTCTCCAACATGGACAGGACAAAAGCACAGCAAAATTCCTTATGAGATAGTTTCTCGGTTCGGGAGGTAGATTTATAGAAAGGGAAGGTGTTAGCACCCTTTCTATCCATGGTTATCCATGGGCTCTTAGATACTTGCTCATTATGTTTTCAAAAGTGTTTGCTTTTCAAGATGTGAGTGGGTTTGAAAAAGTTTCGTTTGAAGATTTCAGATCGACTCTTGTATCAGTCCTCAAGAGTGTTTTGAAAAATTGTTTTGAAAGCTTTTTGAAAGGTGTCGGTGTGAAAAGAGTTTTGATTTGTTTTGAATTAGAGAAAGTATCTATGAGTCATCTACCTACCCTAAGGAATTAGGCTGTGTAAATGTCCTTAAGGTAGTGCCATCCCACCATTGAGAGGTAGGTAGCACCACCGTTGGAGGTGTTCGGGTCAATTCGAATGTAGGGACAGTGTGGTCACCAGAGCAACAGTAGGACACCTTAGAAGCTACCCTTATGCCACTGATCCTTTTAATTTCGAGGCAACCGTTTCGAGGCAACTGGATCATGTCATGGACATAAGGACTTACTAAAACGTCCTATACTCGACGACCACGTTTTGAGGGCAAGGCAACAGTGAGGCGTACCCTAAGAGTGGTGTGTGAATTTGTGTGTTATTTTCATGTTAAGTTTATCTTTGATCATGTATCATGGTGATCTACGCTTGTTTTTAATTTAGGCCATACATTCTTTCATGCAAAGTTTAATAGTTTAAAAGTGCGGAAATTTAAATGCGGAAAGTAAAATCCTACGTTATTATAAGGCGCGGGTCTATACATCGCCAAAGTACAAAGACCCGTTTTTGATAAAAGATGCGGAAAATAAATAAATTCCTAATTACTATTACAAGGCTTGAGCAGTTACATAATATTCACAAAGGGAAATAAAATAACGCGCGAAAAGAATAAAAATAGAACGTTCGAGGGCGTTGGACCCTTTAAAGAAATTAAATGAAATTAAAAAGCTAATTAATTATTTAATAAAAGGAAAGAAATGTTTTTTTAGTTTTTTGTATTTATGAAATAAAGAAGATTAAAATTAAAAGAAACCCTAATTCTAAGTTATTTTTAATTATTAATGAAAAAATGCTAATTAATTATTTACATGTTTATTTACAAAATATTTATTAATTAATAATAATAATGATGAGAAAAATATTTAATAAAAAAAAAGGATGAAAAAGTTAAAAACCCTAATTTCTACATGTTTTAATTTATTAAGAAAAAGATTGAAGTTTTAAAACCTAATTTAACTAGTTAATTATTTAAGGTTTATTTTCAAAATAAATTAATAGAAATTAAATATAATTAAACATATTTTAATTTTTCTGTATTTTATATTGTGAAAATTAATTTATGTGGATTAAATAAAATAATTAAAAAGAATAATTGAAAAGAATAAAAGAAAAGAAAATTAAAAGAAGGAATACAAACAAGGAGGGGTGTCTGGCCCTTTTTGGAGGTTTTTGTAGAGTAATTTGGGCCATTAGACAAAAAGCCTTGTTTGACTTTCTGGCATCATGTGCGTGTTCATTGACTCCCGAGTACCGTGGTCTGCATTCTTTGGCCATTGAATTGGGTTTCATGGCCATTTGTGTTCTGGCTTTTGGCTTTTGGCCATTTGTGTTCTGACCTCAACGTTCCTTAATCTTCTCAGGATGTCTGTCTCGCCATGTATTGGTGTCATGCATAAGTTGTTCTTTTTTGGCCATTTGGCTTTTGGCCATTTGTATTCTGGCCTCAACGTTCCTTAATGAACCTGCATGGGATCCTGTCTAAATCTGCAGTGTTGAATCTCATGAACACATTAAATAAAATCATAAAATGCAAATAAAGGCAATATATGAAGAAATTTAATGTTTAGGCACAATATGACATGTATGAATGATTATACCCTTTTGATCCTGGAGATCAAATCGATCTTACCCTTACTGGAAAATTAGTGACCTGAATGCTTTTATGCCATTTGGATCATGGAGATCAAGCCAGCCTTATCCTTACTGAAGAAGTAGTGAGGTGTTGGTTTGTAACTGTGATAGCTTGTTTGTAGTGAGAGAGGGATTTGTAATAAGGATTTCAAGGTTTTAGGATTCTTGAAAGAATTTGATATTCTAACAGTGTTGTGGCAAGGTTTTTTCTCTCTTTTCCTCCTCCATGGTTTGTGTGAAAAGAATGTGATTATATAATGGAAATTAGGATAAAGAAAATGGGCTTTGAATGTGCAATTGGGCCTCCAATGTTCACTTGAGTTCGTCACTTTCCAGGCTAAATCGCAGGGACTAAAGTGCAATTTTTGAAGTTGAAATGTGAAAACAAAATGTAGTCGGCATCGAGAACTAACTCCTGTCCGAAAATCGGCTCAATCGGATAAACGGTGAATTAGTTATGAATTTTTGAAGTTTCAGCTCAGACAAACTTATTTTGGGCTCCAGTGTCGACTCTGACACGTTCTTCAATAAAAAACTGGTATTGATCGGTGCATAATTTGGTCTCGACTTTTGAAGAAAAGTTGTAGATCTATGAGTCAGTGACCTTTTGTAAAAATATGAGTCCAATCCGATAAAAATTGACCGAGTTATGAATTTTGAAGTTTCGGCTCAGATGAAATAATATTCAGCATTCAAGATTTTCGGCGTGTCACACACTCTGAGCAAAAAACGAAGGCCTTTTGAACACCGTTAAAACTCGATACCTCCTGTGAAAATGTAGCCAACTCAATTTGTGAAATTTTGGCGCCGGAACCAGCTCGATACGATGAAAATCGACCAAGTTATGATTTTCTGAACATGACGTAAATAAACTTCTGTCACAAATTTTCTGTATGAAAATACTTGATAAATCCACATTTTTGAAGACCTTCTGATCGAAATTGGCTTCCAGCCGTGAGAGATGAAAACGTAGATAATGTCAAGACGGAATTTTTGCCACTGGAACAGGTTCAAAACGAGTCACGATCTTCAAGTTATGAATTTTTTAGCGCGTAAAAACTGCACTTTCAGCACACTTTTTCACCATATTTCTTCGAGCAAACTCACACATTCGGATACCTTCTTTAAAGAATTGACTCTTGAGCCGAACCTGAATTTGAGAATATGTTATCAGAGATATCTTAGCGAAAGAACACCTGAATATGATGCGCCGGGTTGGACTTGTGAATTTTTCTTGAAATGTTTTGAGAAATATGGGAGGGCAAATTTTGGGGTACAACAGTTGCCCCTGTTCAATCTTCTTAGACCTGAGGATGTAGATTGGCTGTCGCGCCTTTCGTAATCTGAGGGTGGAAGATGATTGAACACTAGAGTGCCCAGAAATTTGCACTCACATAGTAGAATGTCAGCAGTGTGATGACAGGAATGGGCTTACAGATGACGTTTGGAGACTGATGGATAAGAGGATGGGCTTATAGATGCCATCTGGAAGTGTGACAGTACCTTGTCGGGAATGGGCTTATTGATGCCATTTGGAGATTGTTGGTATGTGGATGGGCTTATAGATGCCATCTGGGTGTCGATCGCATAAGAGTTTCCTTAGCGAGAACTTGCGTACCTGAAAAAGAAAGATAATTACCTGGCCTGTTACATGAGTTGATCTTCAAATTCTTTATATAGATGTGCCCTGGCTGGATACAGGAATCGAATCTTTAAACTCTTCAGACGTGCCCTGGCAAGATACAGGAATCGAGTCCAGAGAATATAGTCGTCAACAGATACACCCTGGCAAGATACAGGAATCGGATCTTCGAACTCTTCAGACGTGCCCTGGCAAGATACAGGGATCGAGTCTGGTAATGTAGTAAGGTTGGTGAGTTGTCTCTACTGACAGGTTATCCTCATGGACGAGTGGTCTTTAACGACGAGTGTCTATAACGACGAGTGTCTATAACGACGAGTGTCTATAACGACGAGTGTCTATGACGACGAGTGTCTATGACGACGAGTGTCTATAACGACGAGTGTCTATAACGACGAGTGTCTATAACGACGAGTGTCTATAACGACGAGTGTCTATAACGACGAGTGTCTATAACGACGAGTGTCTATAACGACGAGTGTCTATAACGACGAGTGTCTATGACGACGAGTGTCTATAACGACGAGTGTCTATAACGACGAGTGTCTATGACGACGAGTGTCTATAACGACGGGTTGTCTATGACGACGGGTGTCTATAACGACGGGTTGTCTATAACGACGGGTGTCTATAACGACGAGTGTCTATAACGACGAGTGTCTATAACGACGAGTGTCTATAACGACGAGTGTATATGACGACGAGTGTCTATGACGACGAGTGTCTATGACGACGGGTGTCTATGACGACGGGTGTCTATGACGACGAGTGTCTATGACGACGGGTGTCTATGACGACGGGTGTCTATAACGACGAGTGTCTATAACGACGAGTGTCTATAACGACGAGTGTCTATAACGACGAGTGTCTATAACGACGAGTGTCTATAACGACGAGTTGTATCAGAGAAATCTTTAGGCATTGATTTAACCGGATTTGTATTCTTTGACTGGGTTTGTCTCTTTTGACTGTATTCGTCTACATAGCTGATCTTTTAACTATATCCTTCCTGAAAGGTAAAGGTCAGTCATATGCAATGCATGATATGGATCAAGCAATAATATTTTTCAACACATGAGATTGTATGATATGATGCGTATATGCATGTATCATGATGTATAACAATGTGATGTTTATGAATGTATCTGCGTCTAGGAAAATAGATCCTTGACGGATGCCGGGAAGTCAAATCCTGGGCTGATGTTGAAGAGTGAGATTCTTCGTTTCTGTTGGGGATGATGATTGCAAGAATACCGGTAGGAGAAGATGACTCCGTTGGGGAATAAACTTGGCGAATAGATTACTCTGCGGGGAGGTAACTCTGTGGGGAAAGAGAGGTACTTTGCTGAGGTTGATGAAGATAACTCCGCTGGGGATACCATTGATAAGTTATGTTGGGAGATTTGATGAACTCCGCTGGGGATAGGAAGACTTCGCCGAGGATGATCTTTCCGTGGCTTTTAGCTGAGGATAACCCAGTTATAAGCTCTGGTGGAGAAATACCCTTTGAATAAAACCTGGGGAGACGCGTTCGCTCTGCAGGGAGTGAAGATATCTTGGTCGCATTCTTCAGCTGAACTTACCTTGGCACTTCGGTGGACAGGGCAACCGGATCATTTAGACAACTCATTATTGCCCCAGTTTCTGTTGGAGAAGAAGGTACCTGCGAAGGTGTTTGATGACTGCCGTTTGACAAATCTTCTTCTGGTAGGCAGGTGACGAGATACCGGGACATAGTCGTACACTTTGATCCCTAATTTTTGCCTGGACCGCCCTTTCGGGTTTTCAGTCCACCGGGATACCCATTTTTGCCCAAGTCGCCTTTTCAGGTTTTCGACTTGCCGGGTGTACAAATTTTTTCATTTCATCCCTCATTTTGCCCGAACCCTTTTGGTTCGCCGGGAAGCCCTTATTTTTGCCTAGGCCAGTCGACCTAGCAGGTCTTTGATTTTGCGTAGTATTTTTTTTGACTATGTCCGTACTCTTAGGATGTAGGGAGTTGCCCCTGTCAGAAGTGTTGTCGTACCACCAAAAGGTCTTCGTTGATCATGCAAGATTCGTAGCTGGAACTCATGTCCAATGCCCCAGGTGACTCAAGCGGAGATTTGCCCCAGGCATTTGAGAGATTCTATGAATCTTGACTGAACTGCCCTAGATGACGGACCATGATCATGTCTGCCCCTTGATTGGAAGTGCTTTTGTTCCCAAGATATTCTTCGTGCGAATTTCTTTGCTGTTCGAACAACAAGTCATATGCAAACGAAGTTATGTTAAAATGCAAAGCTTATGTCTGTCTTGAAGATTTTTTTTTTAATTTTAAAAATGCATTTTTCAGTAAAACAAGCAAGCTTTGTAAAATGTGATGTCAACTTAAGATTTTACAGTGAGCCTTAAGGAGTCAGGATACCTTTCGTAACAGTATGCCTTCGAACTAACCCACGCTTCAGCTAGGACTTTTGAGGGTTATAACGTGGCCTGGTTCACGGTTTAAGAAACAAAGGATAAAGGCTCAAATTATTTGTACCCACCCGCTCTTCGTGATGTTCTTCGAACCTTGTTGTACCCCAAAATTTGCCCTCCCATATTCTTCAAGATTTGTCAAGTCAAAGCTGCAAAATTCCCCAAGGGTTGCACAGTCAAAGGTCTCCTATACAGTCAAAACTAGGGTTTGTGTGCTGATCAGGAAAATGAAGTTTTCAAAGGTCCAATCAAGTCTCACATGCTTACAAATATGGTCAAGTATCCTCATATCAAGTTTCAAGGCATTCAGCACAAGATTGCACAGTCAAAAACCCTAATTGCACTACAGTCAACTGTAGGGGCAAAATGGTCATTTGACAGTCAAAAGTTCAAATTTTTGGTCAACACATCATTTTGAAGCCACAAACATCATTTGATCAATGCTTGATCATGATTCTCAAAATTTGGCTTAGAAATCATCAAGATGCAAAAAGTTTCCTTATTTGGACAGCTGAAAAAGTCAACTGAAATTGACCAGGGCATAACTTTCACATGGATTATCAGAAAAATTCCATCCAAAGCTCATTTTGAAGAGAAAGACATTTCCTACAACTCATCTTCATACTTCAAGTCCAAGAAATGCTCTCACAAAAAGTTATCAATTTCAACATTATAGGTCATTTTCAAAAGTCAACAAAAAGAGACTTTAAGTCAAAGGCCATAACTTGAGATTGGTAAATCAAAATGACATGGGACCAAAGACATTGGTTAGAGGACTCAAAGACCTTTCCAAAATGTCCAAGAACATGAGAAAAGCGTAAAAATTGAGCAAGTTATGCCTTGTGGAAGTTGGGAAATTTTTGGATATTTTGAAAAGTCAACATTACTTCAAATGACCTAAAATTGCTAATGGGCCCATTTTTCTTCCATAATTCATCATCCATGACATGTGCACGACCACTTGGCCCAAAGGGAAGTATTTTCTCATTTTTTATTTATTTATTTGAATTTTTATTTATATTAATTCATTTAAATCATTTAAATATGTGAAAAATATTTAACCTAACCTAACAAATCTTTTTGTACATGTTTTAGCCTCAAGATTTCGTGCATATGCAAATTAGGAAAGATTTGGGGTGATTGGATATGATTTGTGCAAAAATAGCATGGAAAATATTTGGTTAAAAAGCTTGAAAATCAAATCTTCAAAAACCATTAATTCAAGAGATTTTGATCAATATTGTTGACCTAATGCACTCAGTACATAAGCATAATCACAACCCTAATGCAAACACACGCTCAGCTGCTCAAGAAGGCCATAACCAAACTTGGAATTTTTGTCTAAAAAGTCAATACTGAAAACCACTTTTGAGGGCGATTCAAAGGATAATTCTTGTTCCATTAGTTTCCTCAAGGTCCCCTGAACGTATTCCAATCAGAAACCATCATCAAAACGCAAAGAATTGGTATACAGCATTCAAGAAACCTCATGAAAAATTCATTATCGTGTTTCAATATTTACGTACATTCATAGCATTTTGATTATAGATTCATGTTCCTTGTGAAGTTTTGAAGCTAACCATATGCCTTAATTTGATTATTATGCTGTATACACGGTTGTGCCATGTTTGATTTCTAGGGTTTGCAGGACCTCAAAATTGGGGTTTCTTATTTAACGAAAAATTAGCCTTCAAGAATGCCATGGTTGTAATCAGCAGGCTTGAACGATCACAAATCTCCCATCGCGCCTAATTTATTGACCCTCTAAGACCTATTCGCTATTTTCTCAAAACTGACTTTAAACAACGCGTAAAAAACCGTTGCCTCATGTTTTGTATTTCAGGGATGGTGAAGACGATGACTTCGTGGCACACACTGATTGGCTTGTTTAAAATTCGCGCGCGTTTCCAAGGCCACTGACCATTTTCTTTTATAATATTTAGTTGTTATATTAATATACAGATGAACAGCGTGCTTCAGTGGCAAACGTGTTGATTTGCAAGGTATGTGACCTGGGTTCGAACCCTAGGTCTTATATATTTCCATATTATTTTTCATTAACAAATCCCATGCGCTTCAAGGCTGCAGACGTACCATATGTCTTCAAATATCTCGCATCCACGTGCACACTGAGATCAAGTCAAGGGCATAGATTGAAAGCACACCATAAACTCAGGTCAACATTGTTACACGCTAGTGGGAAAGTCAAACGGACCTGAAGCTTGTTGGGCCAGAATTCTTGGATCAAAACCTCCTATTTGGGGACTACCCCCCCTGGTTTGCAAATTCTTTATATTTTCCTCATGTTTTATTTTCAATTGTTATTTTATTTTCTTTATTTGTTTAAATTAATTAATTATTTCTACAAAATATAAAAAATGCCTAAAAATCAGAAAAGATAAAAAAACATAATAGATATTTTTATTTTAATATTTTCTTATAAATAAATGCATGTAAATAAATTTAGTTTAAATTAGGGTTTGCAATATTAATTCTTTTCATAAAAAATCTAAAAAAATGTAGAAATAGGTTTAATTATTGTTTTTATTTCTTTTAATTTTCCCTTCTATAATAATATTACTTATTTCATTTATTTTCATAATTAAATTGTATATAAAAAAATTTAGGTTTAATTTAGGTTAAAGTTTAATGTTTTCCTAAATAAATTAAAATAAAGTAGAATTAGGGTTAGTAGTTAATTTTAATTAATTCTTTCTTTTTCTATTAAATCTTAAAAAACATAAAATACCAAAAAAAAGCAATTCCTCTCTTCTTTTAATTAATTAATTCCTCATTAACTTTTATTTTGTAAAAGGGTCCAACGCCCTCGTTTCGATTTAATTTCGCATATTTATCTTATTTTGCTTAAATAATTATGTACCTCTCCCGAAGCCTTGTAAATATTACTTCTCGCACTTTTAATTCTTTTAATTTCTTTATTTACTTTCTGTCAAATCGGGTCCTGGTTAATTTTGGCGATGTGGACCCGCGCCTTTTGTAATAGCTTTAGATTTACTTTTCCTCGCAATTTTTAACTGTTAAACAAAAGCATGCAAGAATGAATGTCCAAATAAAATCAAGCGTAGAACACCAATGACATGACAAGATAAATGCAAACGAAAACGACACACAAATCGCACACAACACCCCTAGGGTACGCCTCACTGTTGCCTTGCCTCGAAAGGTGATCGTCGAGTAGAGGATGTCTTAGTAAGTCCTCATGATCCGGGAACCTGGCATGAGGGCAGCTTCTAAGGTGTCTTCCTATTGCTCTGGTGATCACCATGTCCCGAACCTCGAATTGACCCGAACACCTCCAACGGTGGTACTACCTACCTCTCAATGGTGGGATGACACTACTTTAAAGGACATTTACACAGACGAATTCCTTAGGGTAGGTAGACGGCTCGTGGATACTTGCTCTAATTTCAAAAACAGATCAAAAATACTTTTCATACCGACACCTTTTCAAAAAGCTTTCGAAAGCAATTTTTCAAACACTCTTGAGGACCGATACAAGAGTCGAACTGAAATTTTCAAAGAAACTTTTTAAAACCCATATTGAAAAGCAAACAAACCATTTTTGAAAACACAAGTGAGCAAGTATCTAAGAGCCCATGGATAACCATGGATAGAAAGGGTGCTAACACCTTCCCTTTCTATAATCTACCTCCCGAACCGAGAGCAATCTCTTTAAGGAATTTTTCTGTGCTTTTGTCCTTTCCATTTGGAGAAAATAAAAGACGGTGGCGACTCTTGCTTTCCGCGACATTTCGCGAACCAGCGTTAAACAGTCAGTTCCAGATCCACCGATCACAAACCTAAACTCAGTTGATCGTACGTTAGACCTTGTTTGAGTCTTTGCTTTGATATTCCAGTGATGGTTCGGATGTTGACAATTTATTTTGAATAGGCAGTCATTTTTTGTCGAAGGTTTGTAAGACCTCCTTCTTTTTTTTGATTTTGTTATCCCTGTTTTTTGCCTGAACTGTTTCTTTTTGTATTTACAGTCAGCGGGATGCCCCAGTTTTGTAAGTCTCCTTCATAGTTTTTTGACTTATTGGGCTTTAGTTTTTTTGTTTTTGTTTTGGTAATGACTGCCTGTCTTTATGATTGTTCGGAACCATCACTGTCTTTTTTGTTTTGTAAGGATTCCTTTGATGCCATTCATCGTGCACCTGGATCAACTGAGAGAACTACCCTGCCCCAGGTTATGATTAAGGGTTTTAATTTCGAAAAAGAAAAAACTCCAACTTCTTTGGCTCAGAGGGGTTGACGAGGGATTATCTTCCTTATAACTCCAGTGTTTAGGAATTGAAACAATGCCTGTACCTCATCAGCGGGGTCTGTTCAAAAGCATACTGTAGATTGTGGTATCGTTTTCGTCATCCTCCCTCAAGAGGCTTAGAATTATTAATTGAGAGTTGACATCAAAAAATGAAAGCAGTTTGAATATAACGAATGCGAATATATTGATTCAAAACAGACATATGCGATGCATTAATGAAATAACAACGTTTAACATGAGTAAATGTTTGAACAATCAAAAGAAAATTATAACTTGAAAATTCTAATAGACAAAAAGTCTTCTTATTTCAGGGCTTGTTACTTCAAATGGTGAATCCTGTAGGGATGGTAGAAGCACTCAGCCTGACCCACTTGGGTGAAATCCACTACTCCTTCATTAATTAGGTCCTGGACCTTATTCTTCAGAGCCCAGCAGTCGGCAGTGTCACGTCCAGGACTATCAGAGTGGTATGCACATCTTTTGTTGGGATGATAGTTAGGAGCAGAGATGTTGGGGTTCCGAGGAGGATCCCTTAGTGTAATCAGATTCAACCTCAACAGGTGTTGTAAAGCTTGAAACAACGGCATGTTAAGTTGGGTGAACTGCCTCTTAGACCTGCTTGGCTTATTCTGATCAACCTGTTGCTCTGGGCGAGGTTGATGTTGGGCTTGTGAAGTGGTAGCAATTTGGAGAGTTCTATTCTTCACCATACCAGATTCTTTTCCTCTTGGAAGCTGATCAAAGACCCGGTCCCTGACTTGGACTGATTGCTTCATGTCTGATCTGTCTTGGTGGAGCTGACTGATCATGGTCCTCAACTCTTCTTGCTCCCTAGCTAAACCTTGGATGAGAGCCCTTTGCCCCAGCATCTGGGTTTTCATTGTATCTACCTCAGCTTGCAGACGTTTCAGCCGTTCGTCTTTGTCATCTTCGGGACTTTTCATGGCCAAATTCCCCGTGAGGAGTGTCCTCAACTCTTTTTGCCCCTTGGATAGGCTTAAGAAGATCTCCCTGAACTGAGTCTCTTGAGCATGAAGATTCTGGTTATCTTGTTGGCAAGCCATTGCTGAAATAAACAGCGGAGAAGGTAAGTGATCTGTAACAAGGGTACCTGTAATGCAATGATATGTATGATATGCATGTAATGTTTTCAAGGACCTCGCGGGGTAAACAAGAAAATGTTGTTAGAATTTGAATCTGGTAGCTTGATTGAAGGAACTTCATGTTGTTGAGAGTCCTTCTTCAAGGGTCAAGGGTCACCATATCGAGTGGGTCATAGCCCCTGACTCTAGTTATCATGTCTGGTTTTGATTTCCAAACAACCTTGGTTATGGGAACCTTCTTCAAGAGTCAAGGCTCACCATGTCAAGTGGGTCATAGCCTCTGACTCAGATTATCAACCTGGCTAGAGGAAAATAAATCCCCTTTGCCCCTTGCTAGACATTCTAATTCATCATGACCTGCATCACAAGCCCTTGAGATCCTTGAAACAGATTAGTCCTTATGCGGGATGTATGCAATGGTATGATGTTATGCTATGCATGGGGTAATGTAGGCAAATCCTATTATGAGTCCCAATTAAGGACTGTAAACAAAACCTGCAAGAAACTCAAGTGTCAGATAACAAGCATGCAAATAGTCAAGTTGGAAGGCACACAAGTCACACAAGAGAAGCCCTTAGAGTTTAGGCCAGCATGGGGTCTAGGTATTACCCTCTTTCAGTTTGTTGGTTAAGACCTGTCCTATCAGAAGTAACCGGGTTCTAGAGGATCCCAATATCACTGACTACCCTCAATCGGTCATAACTCCAGCATCGCAATCTTTTCTTGCGGCCAGAACCATCACGAGAGTTTAGCCTCAATGGGCGTAGCATACTGCTACTGTTCTATTGGCCAAGTTGGGTCATTTAAGGTTCTAAGGTCGGTTGGTGCTTAATGACTCCTCAGAAGACCCATATTCTCCTCGTTGCAACACAAGGGATATCGGTACAGACTAAGGTGCCACACCAACGTAGCCACTGCTTCACCCATGTCGGTCTACGCCAGACAGGTCCCTCACAGCTTATGCTACCTAACAGGGTATCCCCAGATCCGGGTTAGGATCTATGTAACTCCGATGCAGTGCCCACAAATATAAAGCAAACAAACACAACAATTGAAAACACAAGTCTGAGCTATCCTAAGGTGCACCTCACTTTATAAAGTTTCCCCAGCAGAGTTGCCAGTTCTGTGATCGGTGGATCTGGAACTGACTGTTTAACGCTGGTTCGCGAAATGTCGCGGTAAGCAAGAGTCGCCACCGTCTTTTATTCTCTCCAACATGGACAGGACAAAAGCACAGCAAAATTCCTTATGAGATAGTTTCTCGGTTCGGGAGGTAGATTTATAGAAAGGGAAGGTGTTAGCACCCTTTCTATCCATGGTTATCCATGGGCTCTTAGATACTTGCTCATTGTGCTTTCAAAAGTGTTTGCTTTTCAAGATGTGAGTGGGTTTGAAAAAGTTTCGTTTGAAGATTTCAGATCGACTCTTGTATCAGTCCTCAAGAGTGTTTTGAAAAATTGTTTTGAAATCTTTTTGAAAGGTGTCGGTGTGAAAAGAGTTTTGATTTGTTTTGAATTAGAGCAAGTATCTATGAGTCATCTACCTACCCTAAGGAATTAGGCTGTGTAAATGTCCTTAAGGTAGTGCCATCCCACCATTGAGAGGTAGGTAGCACCACCGTTGGAGGTGTTCGGGTCAATTCGAATGTAGGGACAGTGTGGTCACTAGAGCAACAGTAGGACACCTTAGAAGCTACCCTTATGCCATTGATCCTTTTAATTCCGAGGCAACCGTTTCGAGGCAACTGGATCATGTCATGGACATAAGGACTTACTAAAACGTCCTATACTCGACGACCACGTTTTGAGGGCAAGGCAACAGTGAGGCGTACCCTAAGAGTGATGTGTGAATTTGTGTGTTATTTTCATGTTAAGTTTATCTTTGATCATGTATCATGGTGATCTACGCTTGTTTTTAATTTAGGCCATACATTCTTTCATGCAAAGTTTAATAGTTTAAAAGTGCGGAAATTTAAATGCGGAAAGTAAAATCCTACGCTATTACAAGGCGCGGGTCTATACATCGCCAAAGTACAAAGACCCGTTTTTGATAAAAGATGCGGAAAATAAATAAATTCCTAATTACTATTACAAGGCTTGAGCAGTTACATAATATTCACAAAGGGAAATAAAATAACGCGCGAAAAGAATAAAAATAGAACGTTCGAGGGCGTTGGACCCTTTAAAGAAATTAAATGAAATTAAAAAGCTAATTAATTATTTAATAAAAGGAAAGAAATGTTTTTTTAGTTTTTTGTATTTATGAAATAAAGAAGATTAAAATTAAAAGAAATCCTAATTCTAAGTTATTTTTAATTATTAATGAAAAAATGCTAATTAATTATTTACATGTTTATTTACAAAATATTTATTAATTAATAATAATAATGATGAGAAAAATATTTAATAAAAAAAAAGGATGAAAAAGTTAAAAACCCTAATTTCTACATGTTTTAATTTATTAAGAAAAAGATTGAAGTTTTAAAACCTAATTTAACTAGTTAATTATTTAAGGTTTATTTACAAAATAAATTAATAGAAATTAAATATAATTAAACATATTTTAATTTTTCTGTATTTTATATTGTGAAAATTAATTTATGTGGATTAAATAAAATAATTAAAAAGAATAATTGAAAAGAATAAAAGAAAAGAAAATTAAAAGAAGGAATACAAACAAGGAGGCGTGTCTGGCCCTTTTTGGAGGTTTTTGTAGAGTAATTTGGGCCATTAGACAAAAAGCCTTGTTTGACTTTCTGGCATCACGTGCGTGTTCATTGACTCCTGAGTACCGTGGTCTGCATTATTTGGCCATTGAATTGGGTTTCATGGCCATTTGTGTTCTAGCTTTTGGCCATTTGTGTTCTGACCTCAACGTTCCTTAATCTTCTCAGGATGTCTGTCTCGCCATGTATTGGTGTCATGCATAAGTTGTTCTTTTTTGGCCATTTGTATTCTGGCCTCAACGTTCCTTAATGAACCTGCATGGGATCCTGTCTAAATCTGCAGTGTTGAATCTCATGAACACATTAAATAAAATCATAAAATGCAAATAAAGGCAATATATGAAGAAATTTAATGTTTAGGCACAATATGACATGTATGAATGATTATACCCTTTTGATCTTGGAGATCAAATCGATCTTACCCTTACTGGAAAATTAGTGACCTGAATGCTTTTATGCCCTTTGGATCATGGAGATCAAGCCAGCCTTATCCTTACTGAAGAAGTAGTGAGGTGTTGGTTTGTAACTGTGATGACTTGTTTGTAGTGAGAGAGTGATTTGTAATAAGGATTTCAAGGTTTTAGGATTCTTGAAAGAATTTGATATTCTAACAGTGTTGTGGCAAGGTTTTTTCTCTCTTTTCCTCCTCCCTGGTTTGTGTGAAAAGAATGTGATTATATAATGGAAATTAGGATAAAGAAAATGGGTTTTGAATGTGCAATTGGGCCTCCAATGTTCACTTGAGTTCGTCACTTTCCAGGCTAAATCGCAGGGACTTAAGTGCAATTTTTGAAGTTGAAATGTGAAAACAAAATGTAGTCGGCATCGAGAACTAACTCCTGTTCGAAAATCGGCTCAATCGAATAAACGGTGAATTAGTTATGAATTTTTGAAGTTTCAGCTCAGACAAACTTATTTTGGGCTCCAGTGTCGACTCTGACACGTTCTTCAATAAAAAACTGGTATTGATCGGTGCATAATTTGGTCTCGACTTTTGAAGAAAAGTTGTAGATCTATGAGTCAGTGACCTTGTGTAAAAATATGAGTCCAATCCGATAAAAATTGACCGAGTTATGAATTTTCGAAGTTTCGGCTCAGATGAAATAATATTCAGCATTCAGGATTTTCGGCGTGTCACACACTCTGAGCAAAAAACGAAGGCCTTTTGAATACCGTTCGAACTCGATACCTCCTGCGAAAATGTAGCCAACTCAATTTGTGAAATTTTGGCGCCGGAACCAGCTCGATACAATGAAAATCGACCAAGTTATGATTTTCTGAACATGACGCAAATAAACTTCTGTCACAAATTTTCTGTATGAAAATACTTGATAAATCCACATTTTTGAAGACCTTCTGATCGAAATTGGCTTCCAGCCGTGAGAGATGAAAACGTAGATAATGTCAAGACGGAATTTTTGCCCCCAGAACGGGTTCAAAACGAGTCACGATCTTCAAGTTATGAATTTTTTAGCGCGTAAAAACTGCACTTTCAGCACACTTTTTCACCATATTTCTTCGAGCAAACTCACACATTCGGATACCTTCTTTAAAGAATTGACTCTTGAGCCGAACCTGAATTTGAGAATATGTTATCAGAGATATCTTGGCGAAAGAACACCTGAATATGATGCGCCGGGTTGGACTTGTGAATTTTTCTTGAAATGTTTTGAGAAATATGGGAGGGCAAATTTTGGGGTACAACAGACTGATTCTTACGCCAATCTGAAAAAGTCAGGGAAAATCCGAAGCTGTGATTTTTTGTGGAAAAATAGGAGGGCAAATTTTGGGGTACAACAGTTGCCCCTGTTCAATCTTCTTGCACCTGAAGAGTTAGATTGGCAAGTTTGCCTTTCGCGACTCGAGGGTAAAAGGAGATTGGATACTCGAGTGCCCAAAAAAATTTGCACTCGGTGATGTGATGGTAGAGGGAATGGGCTTAAAGATGCCATTTGGTGATGGGCTTAGAGATGCCATCTAGGGATGTGGGGGATGGGCTTAGAGATGCCATCTGGAAGTTACTGGTAGGAGGATGGGCTTAGAGATCCCATCTGGAAATGTTTGTTGAACTATATGTCGTTGGTGAGTGGACGAGTATCAGAAAGGTATCCATGTTTTGGAACATCTCTGAACTGGGGGTCTTAACAAGCAATAGATTGACATCCATGTTTGGAGAATTTGTAAACTATTTTCAGGAGTTGAAGAATCTGAACAAGCGATAGGTTAACATCTGTTACTGGAGAACCCGTGAACTGTTTTCAGAAGTCTTGAAGTTGAATAAGCAATAGAGCAGCATCCGTTGTTGGGAAGCGTCCGTAAACTGTTTTCAAAAGTCTTGGAGTTGAAAAGGAACCGGTGTAGGGTTTCCTGATGATGAGTCCGTGTAAAACTACATCTAAATGAATCTGAAATAAGTATCAGAATGTCGCCATGTCTGGGTCACATCTGAACTATCTCTGGGTGAATCTGGAATAAGTATCAGAATGTCGCCATGTCTGGGTCACATCTGAACTATTTCTAGAAAGAATCTCGGAAGATGAAGATCTTTGTCTGTCGACTGATCTTTCCTGCAAAGGTAAAGAGTTAGTTGTATGCAATGTCATGATGCATGATGCAATGTATGTTATATCAATGTTTATGATATGAATGTGATGAATGCGCATGTAAGCTGATGAGCTGTCTTGCTGGGGATAGATGAATCCTGGATGGCTGGAGACAAAAGAATCTTAACTGCTGCCGGGGAAAGTAATTCCTTAACTGCTGCAGGGGATTGAAAATCCTTTGATCGTTGAAAATGAGAAGTCCTGGGACCGCTGTTGGGGTATCCGGAGCTTGGGTTGTATGCCAATCTACTGGGGATTGCTGTCTTGAGGGGATCTTCACTGGAGAATATTTGAATACTCTTGTGAGGAATAGAGAATGAGAGTCTTCATTCTGCTTGGGGATTGATAGTTGGAAGTTTTAGTTCTGCTGGGGATTGCAAGAATCTTTTGATTGCTGCAGGTATTTGAAAAGGTTGGTCAAGGAGATACTGTCCTGGCTGGTTTCAGGTATTGATCTCTGACCTGAGAAAGAAAGATAGTTTCCTGGCTTGTTACAGGTATTAATCTTCAATCTCCTCATGTAGATAATTTCCTGGCTTGTTACAGGTGTTGATCCATAATCAGTCGTCCACATATATTTTCCTGGCTTGCTACAGGTATTAATCCGGAACTTAAGAAATACGCCACTTTGAGAATGAGAATCTTCATTCTGTTGGGAGTCAGAAATTGGGAGTATACCAATCTTCTGAGGTGATGAGAATCTTCATTCTGTTAACGGTCAGAAACTGGGAGTATACCAATCTTCTGAGGTTTTAAGGATGAGAGTCTTCACTCTTGAGTGTCAGAAATTGGGAGTATACCAATCTTCTGAGATGATGAGAATCTTCATGCTGTTAACGGTCAGAAATTGGGAGTATACCAATCTTCTGAGGTTTTAAGGATGAAAGTCTTCATTCTTGAGGGTTAACTGTTATCTGGTCGTAATCCAGGCTTCACAGAAATTTGTATTGCTATTTGGTCGTAGTCCAGGCTTCACAATAGCTTGCTAAGCTGTTATCCGGTCGAATCCGGGTTTCACGGCTTGTGTTAAAGATATACCACTATCTGGTCAACTCCAGGCTTCGTAGTATTCTTGGCTGCTATGTGGTCGTAATCCAGGCTTCACAGAAACTTGTATTGCTATCTGGTCGTAATCCAGGTTTCACAATAACTTATTGAAGATTAAACTGTTATCCGGTCGAATCCGGGCTTCACAGCTTGTGCTTAGGAGATACCACTATCTGGTCGTAATCCAGGCTTCGCGGTGGTCTGATATTGTGAAGAGTGACAGAATGGCTACCGTGTTTGGAGCGTATCTGAAACTGTATCTTGGAGTTGAGATCTGTATGAGTAGCAGAATAACTTCCTTGTTTGGAGTGTATCTGAAACTGTAACTTTGTCTGAATGAGTGACAGAATGGCTACCGTGTTTGGAGCGTATCTGAAATTGTATCTTTGAGTTGAGATCTGTATGAGTAGCAGAATGACTTCCGTGTCTGGAGTGTATCATAAACTGTAACTTTGTCTGAATGAGTGACAGAATGGCTACCGTGTTTGGAGCGTATCTGAAACTGTATATTTGAGTTGAGATCTGTATGAGTAGCAGAATGACTTCCGTGTCTGGAGTGTATCTGAAACTGTAACTAGATCTGAATGAGTGACAGAATGGCTACCGTCTTTGGAGCGTATCTGAAACTATATCTTGGAGTTGAGATCTGTATGAGTAGCAGAATGACTTCCGTGTCTGGAGTGTATCTGAAACTGTAACTAGGATCTGAATGAGTGACAAAATGGCTACCGTGTCTGGAGCGTATCTGAAACTGTATCTTGGAGTTGAGATCTGTATGAGTAGCAGAATGACTTCTGTGTCTGGAGTGTATCTGAAACTGTAACTAAGATTCGAATGAGTGACAGAATGGCTACCGTGTCTGGAGCGTATCTGAAACTGTATCTTGGACTTGAGATCTGTATGAGTAGCAGAATGACTTCCGTGTCTGGAGTGTATCTGAAACTGTAACTAGGATCTGAATGAGTGACAGAATGGCTACCTTGTCTGGAGCGTATCTGAAACTATATCTTGGACTTGAGATCTGTATGAGTAGCAGAATGACTTCCTTGTTTGGAGTGTATCTGAAACTGTAACTGGATCTGAATGAGTGACAGAATGGCTACCGTGTCTGGAGCGTATCTGAAACTGTATCTTGGACTTGAGATCTGTATGAGTAGCATAATGACTTCCTTGTTTGGAGTGTATCTGAAACTGTAACTGGATCTGAATGAGTGACATAATGGCTACCGTGTCTGGAGCGTATCTGAAACTGTATCTTGGACTTGAGATCTGTATGAGTAGCAGAATGACTTCCGTGTCTGGAGTGTATCTGAAACTGTAACTAGGATCTGAATGAGTGACAGAATGGCTACCGTGTCTGGAGCGTATCTGAAACTGCATCTTCCAACAGGTGATGAAGGAATTGTTGAACACTTTTGACATTCGAATGCCCCAAGTGATGATGAAGGAGACTTGCCCCAAGTTCACTAAACTTTTGAGAGATTTGTTGAAATCTTGACTGGACTGCCCCAGGTTAACTGAACTTTGAAAGATCTGTTGAAACCTTGACTGGACTGCCCCAGGTTAATTGGATAGTGACATGTCATGCCCCCTTGTTGATAGGAGATTTGTCAATGGAAGTGTCATCCTTTTTGAAGTGATTTTACTCACTGAGAGAATTTTCATTCCTCCGAACATTCGCTGTAGTAATTTCTTTGCTATCAAACGAATAACCATATGCAAACAGTGATATTCAAGTAATGCAAAGTTTATGTCTGTCTCGAAGTTTTGAAAAATGCGTTTTTTAGCAGAAAACTTTTTGTAAGACAAATTCAACACAAGATTTTAGAGCAAAGCCTTACAGGAGTCATGATACCTTTTGAAACAGTATGCTTTCGAACTAACCCGTGCTTCAATTAGGACTTTTGAAGGGTTGTAACGTGGTTTGGTTCCCGGTTTAAGAAACAAAGGATAAAGGCTCAAAGTATATTTGTACCCACCCGCTCTTCGTGATGTTCTTCAATCCTAAGCTCAATTAATTGTGCGTCGAACTCCACTCGAATTTGGAACGACTTTTTGGGTGATGGTTCACCAGTTGAATTTTGGAAGACAGTCATCATCTCCTTTTTCTTTTGCAACATTTTTTTATGTTGTTGAGGATTTGTAATGACCTCTTTCTTTTGATTTGTTATCCCTAACTTTTGCCTGACTGTTCCTGTTTTCGAGATTACAGTCAGCGGGATGCCCCAGCTTTCTTAAGCCTCCTTTACAAGTTTTGGCTTGGTGGGCTTTTCTCTTTTGAGAGGTAATGACTGCCTATGAGATGAGGAACCATCACTATCTTTTGATTCCAAAGGAATGCTTTTCCCTTTTTGATATCGTTCGCTGTATTACGAACTGAGAGTTTGCGACTTCAATGCGCACCTTTTTGAATTAACTGAGAGACTACCCTGCCCCAGGTTTAAATCAAGGGTTTCGATTTGTTTAGAACAGAAAACTCCTACTTCTTTGGCTCGAAGGGGTTGACTAGGGATTATCTTCCTTATAACTCCAGTGTTTGGGAATTGAAAGAAATGCATGTACATCATCAACAAGGTCTGTTCAAAAGCATACTGTATGAGATTATGGTATTGTTTCGTCATCCTCCCTCTAAAGGCTTGCAGCTTTTTATCAAGAGTTAAATATCATAAAGAAAGCATAAGAGTAGTGAAAACGAATGGATGAATTCAAGACAAACATATGCAATGCATTAATGAAACAAAGTTTGATATTAATAGATAATTGTTTAAATGACAAAGAGATTACAACTTGAAAATCCAAATGAAACAAAAGTCTCTCAGTTCGAGCCTTGTCAATTCAGGTGGAGAACTCCTTAACGAAAGATTTTCATCTCGCCGTCTGGCATAAACCTCAGCACTCCAATGTCAATCAGATCTTGAATCTTGTTCTTCAAGGCCCAACAGTCGTCGGTGTCATGTCCCGGGCTATAGGAGTGGTACACACAAAATGCGTCGGGATGATAGCTAGGAGCGGAGGTACTGGGCTTCCGAATAGGATCCCTCAAAGCAGTCAGATTGACCTCCAACAAGCGCTCCGATATTAGAGATGACGGCATGTCAGTCTCAGTGAACTGTCTTCCCGACGTATTTTGCTTACGCCGATTACCCCGTTGACGCTGACGAGGTTGTTGGTGGGCTTGTGACCCTGAAACAAGTAGAGGAGATTTCCCCTTGTCTTCTTGTCTCAAGGGGGGTTGAGTGATGGCTTGCTCTTCAACCTCAGATGTTTGCCCCAGTTGGTTGTCCCGAAGCAGTTGGTTGACGAGAACTCTGAGTTCCTCTTGTCTTTGAGCCAAGTCCTGGATGAGAGCCATCTGGCCCACCAGTTGCCCCATCATCTGGATCCTCATTGTAGTCAGCTCAGACTGCAGTGCCTCCAACTGATCACTCTTGGCATTGTTTGAATTCTCCTAGACCAAGCCCCTTGTGAGGAGATCTTTCACTTCTTCTTGCCCCAAGGACAGTTTCAAGAACATCTCCTGAAGTTGAGCATTTTGATCCTGGATATCCTTGACGGTCCTCTCTAGAGCCATCTCTTACTGAAATAAACAGTAGGAGAAGTAAGGAAACCTGAAAAGGAAAAAATGTTATGATGCAATGCATGATATGTGGATGCATGTTTTCAAGGATCTCTTGGGGTAAACACAAGAGAAAGTTAGAGGTTGAACTTCGATCTTTGATTGGATAACTTTGCACCGGTGGATGTCTTTCCACAAGAATCAAACTCAGCATGTGAAGTGGGTCATAGCCCCTGATTCAAGTTGTTGCACTTGATCTTTGATGGCATTTGTTTAGAGGAGAAACCTCTTTCCCTTTGGTAGACGTCTGGTTCAACGTGACCCTGCATCAAAAGACCCTCGAGATCCTTGAAATGGTTATTGAAAATGCTATGGTATGATGTCATGATGTTATGTACATGTATGCAGAAGCAAGTAAGTGTATATACAGGTAATCATATTCACACAAAGCAAACAAGTCCTTAGGTTTAGGATTGCATGGGGTTTGTAGGTAAGTACCCTCTTGAAGTTAGTTGGCTCATCCTGTCCTAAAATAGAAACCGGGTTCTAAGGAGCTCAATATCATTGGATTATTTTCTGTGTTCATTGTTTTGGTTTAGCCACTTAACTGGCGACCAAAATATTCCAAGAAAACAACCCTCAATGAGTGTAGTATCGAGTATCTACCAACTTCAGACTGCACCAAAGTCGGTCATCTCACTACCCCTAAAAAGGCTAAGATGGTCAATTAAGGTTCTAAGAGTTTGTTAGTGCTTCATGACATCACTCAGCGGCCCCGTACTCTCCTTGATTGAACTCAAGGGTTACCGGTACTCACAAATATGTCGCACTAACATAGCTTACTGCTTCAACCATGTCGGTATACCCCACACAGTTCCCTCACAGTTTTATTGCTATTTACCTAGAAAGGTGCCCCCAAATCCGGGTGTAGGATTTACAACAAACCCAAACAAGGACCCAAAAGTAAAGCAATCAAGGCAATCAAAGCAAGTATGTAAAGGTGATCTAAAAACCCTAAGGTAACCCCACTTTTAAATTTCTCCCCAGCAGAGTCGCCAGTTCTGTGATACGGTGGGAGAACTGACTTGAGGTTTTGCGTTTGTATTCACACTTGTTCGGTTTAGCAAGAGTCGCCACCGAATTTTTATTTTATCCTAAAGGAAAGGTTAAAAAAGAACAGGAAAAACCTTTTGAGATGTTTCGTGGGTTCGGGGGGTAGATTATGAAAAGGGAAGGTATTAGCACCCTTTTCATCCATGGTTATCCATGGGCTCTTAGTTACTTGTTTTAGATCACTTGCCTTTGATTTTCAATTGCTTAAAATGGTGGTGTGTGTGTGTGTGTTTGAAAATGTTTTGAAAAAGATGCCTTGTCTAGGCAACCGTTGTAACAATTCTTTACTCGAATGTTTTACAAAGGTGTGTGTCTTTTCGAAAAGATGTTTCAATGTTTTGAAAATTGTTTTGAAGGTTGTGTTTGTGAAGTGAGTTTTTAAAGTAGGCAAGTGTGTTTTTCAAGTTTGATCAAGTAACTAAGAGTTGTCTACCCCTAAATTTACTCAAGGATTTTTCTCATGTTTTAACCCTTTTAACAGTATTGTTCCACCATTGTGTTTGATGGACAATCTTGTGTTAGGATGTTAACGGGACAGGCGCGGGTCATCGTTTAGACCATGAATGCAATGGTGCCAAGTGTATTTGGCAATTTTGCTTGAGGGACTATGATCATTTTGTTTAGGCAACTTTCGAAAGCGTCATCGAGGGACTATGATCATTTGAATTGTTTTGCCAAAGAAACTCAACATGCAAGTATGGCCCATTTTTGAAGGCAACAAGCGGGATTACCCTAGGGGTGCAAGTGTGATTGGTGTATTGATTTTCATGCATTTGTCTTTGTATTAGGTTATCTAGCGGTTGATTTTGAATCTTCGCATACAAACCCTAATTACTATACAGTATATAGAAAGCGATAAATTGCGGGAATTTAAAGTCTACGCTATTACAAATAAGTATCCGGGGATGGGGGTACAAGTATTTACAAATGGGGATGAGACTTATTAGGATAGTAGTGTCCAAATATATTTACAACCAAATCGAATCGCAATCTCAATGTAAATGTAGCAATGTACAAGAATAAAAGACAAGCAAATGTATTGGTGTAAGTGTATGTGATTATTTACAAATGAGAAAAGATGTTTAACTTAATGCGAAATTAAGTATTTATTTATTCTTTTTTGTGTTTTTTTGTTAATATGTACAAACAAATGTTTTAGTTATAGAAAAGTATTTAACTTAAAATTCTATTCCTATGTATTTTTAATTGCACTTAACTAAAATAAAAAGTATTTAAGCAAATTTTATAAAAAGGTTAATGCATTATTTAACAAAAAAGAAAAGAATTAAGTTATGAAAGAAAAAATGAAAATTTTGGTTAAAAAAAAAAGAAAGTTATATGGGCCTTAAGTTGAACATTTGGCCCATGGTGAAATTATGAGGAGAACAGAAAGAGGGGGGTACTAATTCTGAAATGGGCTTAGGTGTTGATGGGGCGAACCGGCCCAAGGTGGTTTTGACAATTTGTTTTAGGGTTTCATTGAGTTGTTTCATTTTGCAATTAGGGTTTGTTGAGTTACAGAGGTGCCGTTTCTAGCATCGTCTTCTTCGTCTCTCCTTGAGCCATGGTTCTGAACAAGCTTTCTCTCTGCCTATGGCCACCAGGCGCCGCCTCTACTTCCTCCTCTCCATGGTCACGCAGGCGGTGGTTTATACAAGGTAATGATTCTGTCTTAGCACATTTTAGGGTTTCAGTTCATGCATGCTTTTAACTTTTTCATGTATTGATTTTTATTATTTGGTGTTATTTGTTTCTGTTTGAGGTGTGTGAGAAGGAAGAGGACGATACCTTTTTTTTGAGATGGAGGAATGGACTGGAGGCGCCTAGGGTGGCCGGAGATGGAGGGAGCAGTGATGTGCTGTGAGCTTTGTGGAAAACTGGTACTTTGTATCTTATCTTTTTGATGGTTTTGTGATGATTGTCTGAAAACCCTAACTTTTCACTTCTGCATCTTTATCCTCTCTTTTGCTTGCTTGCTTACTTGCTTGCTTCTTTCAATGATGATTATATTCGAATCTGAGATGCCTTCTTTGTCCTTCTCTTTGTCTTTGAGTGAGCTTCTGATTGCTAATGATGTTGATTCTGATATCTTTGATATGCTTGCTCAATGATGAACTCAGTTCTGAGAGCTTGGGACTTGTTTGACTCTGAGATGCCTGATATGCTTGCCTCTGTATATTAATGGTGTTGATTGCTGAGTTGCCTTAGGTACTAACCCTGTGATGAAATCATTCTGAGGGTCTAGTTGGTTTGAATGCTTTGAGGTTAGATATTTGGCTTGGACAGGTTTGTGGCTTTGTTGTGATATGCTGGTTTTGATTTGTGGTTTGGTTCAAGGTTACAGGCCTGAGCAGTTTGTTTCCTGGTATAGGCTATAGCAGGTTTGAACAATTTTGATGCAGGCTTATGAAAGGCTTATCAGTATAGGCAGGCTTCTGGGTAGTTTAGCAGGATGAGGCTTGTGTAGTTTGACAAGTTATGAATTTATATGTTTGATATGCTGGCTTTTGATTTTGTTTGGAGTTTATGATAGGTTTGGATGGCTTCTGGTTTGAGAATAGTTTGACAAGATTTGTGGTTCTGTTTGTGAGTTTGCTTCAGCTTGCAAGCTTAGCAGATAGTTTTGAGGCTTATGCAGGCTTGAGGCTTGAGGGCATCTGGTTTAAGGTTTGACACAGGTTTACAGGCAGGATGCAAGCTTTTTTGCTACAGGCTTGTGTTATGGTTTGAGATGCAGGTGAAGGCTTTGGCTTCCAGCAAGCTTGAGGCAGCTCTGTGTTATGTCACAGTTTTGAGGATTTTGGCTTTGTGTTGTTTTTTGTTATGTTGTTCTGCCTCCTTTGCTTGTTCTATAACAATTTGTTTTATATCCTTTTGCCTAAGCCTGTAAGCCTCTCCACTTCTATTCTCTCTCTCTCTCTCTACAGATTAAAAAGAATTTGTTTATTGCTTACTGTACTATGCTCTGAAAAAGTGATTGGCTTGGGAAATGATGATTTTGAAATAAGCTTGCATTGTCTCTTTCCTCTGTGTACTTTCAAGATTTTCTGCATATCTCTTTGACAACTTTATATCTTTTGATATCTTTTGGTAGCTTGGTTTTGACATTCAGTTTGCTTAGTTTGAAACTGTGATTTAGTTTGGAATTTTGACAGCTTTGCTTTTCAGTTTGACAATGCAACTTGGCTGGCTTATTCACTTGCAATTTGTGCAGTTCAGTTTGCCTCTTTGGTTGACAATTTAGAATTATGAACTATGCAACTTTGTATTTGGCATATTGAATAGCTTGGTGCATTTCATATTTTTTGCAAGCATATTTCTATCCCTCTTTGTGAACCAAGAGTATTTCTTGTGATTTGCAGAGAGGGTGAACAACTGATTCCGGCCAATTCTTTTAATGATGAGCTTTAAATTAACTGTCTGCTTTTTTTATTTCATCTGCATTTGACTTCTTTTCTTTTCTTTTTGCAGGTAAAAATCAGTTGAGCAAAGAATGAGTAGCAGTAGAAGATGAAGATTTCAAGACATTTAGGACATAGCTTTATTTCAATTTTAATCATTCGTAATAATATTAATGTAAATAACTGTAAATAATTTTACAGTATTCAAATAATATCTGTAACAAACAATTCAAAATGAATAAACAAATCTTTTTTTGTCAGATTTCTCTTTTATTTCTCTTCAATTATTTATTTAATTATTTAAGCTTTCTTGAATTAAAATAACTGGAAGTAGATCCAATTATTCTGACTTAGAAAAAATAAATAATTAATAAACAATGTAGTCTTGCAATCAATTAATAAACCCGGCGTTCTAATTAGCCATGAACATTGCACAATTAATCAAATCAATGTCCATATGCTTATCTCTTTACTAATTAAATCAAACACTGCAAATTCTCAATTCAAATACCCCAGCTTTTATCCCATCTCAAATCAAATGCCTTAGCCTTTATCCCAGATGTTTAGACAGAAATTTTGAACAAATGTCAAAACAGTGTAACAACCAATTAAAACACTGTGGATTCAAAAACACTGTGGATTCAAACTCTTCTGAAACTGCGCGCGCAAAACCCTAATTCTTGACTTAACACCAAAGAAACGCCTGTCTGATCAAACTTTGAGCCAAACTCAACCAAACCCTAATAATATGCTTGAACTATTCCAGAGCCATGAAAACCCTAATTTGGATAGACTGATAAGAAAAAGTCTGTTTGACTGATTCTTACGCCAATCTGAAAAAGTCAGGGAAAATCCGAAGCTGTGATTTCTTGTGGAAAAATAGGAGGGCAAATTTTGGGGTACAACAGACGACAAAGTAAGAATGTGCATGGATTATAGAGATTTAAATAGGGCCAGCCCTGAAGATGATTTTCCACTTCCACACATCGACATCCTGGTTGACAATACAACCCAGCACAAAGTATTTTCTTTCATGGACGGATTCTCAGGCTATAACCAGATCAAAATGGCACCTGAGGACATGGAGAAAACTACATTTGTCACACAGTGGGGTACGTTCTTCTACAAAGTGATGCCATTCAGACTGAAGAATGTCGGGGAAACCTATAAACCCGCCATGGTAGCTTTGTTTCATGATATGATACATCATGAGATAGAGGTCTACGTAGATGACATGATAGCCCGATCACAAACTGAAGAAGAACACCTTGATCACTTGCAAAAGCTGTTTGTCAGATTGAAGGAGTACAAGTTAAGATTGAATCCAAACAAGTGTACATTCGGAGTCCGGTCCGGTAAACTCTTAGGTTTCATTGTCAGCAACAAAGGCATCGAGGTTGATCCTGCCAAGGTTAAAGCAATACAAGAAATGCCTGCTCCTCGCACTGAGAAGGAAGTCAGAGATTTTTTGGGACGCCTAAACTATATTGCCAGATTCATTTCTCACCTAACATCTACTTGTGAACCAATCTTCAAACTGTTGAAGAAAGATCAAGTAGTCAAGTGGAATGATGAATGTCAGATTTCTTTCAATAAAATCAAGGAGTATTTACTAGAAACTCCTGTCTTGATGCCGCCAGTCGAGGGAAGACCATTAATCATGTATCTGACCGTTTTAGAGAACTCAATAGGGTGCGTACTGGGGAAGCATGACGAGTCTGGCCGAAAAGAGCACGCTATTTACTACCTGAGCAAAAAGTTTACCGACTGTGAAACCAGATATTCACTGCTCGAGAAAACTTGCTGCGCTCTGGTATGGGCTGCTCGCCGGCTAAGACAGTATATGTTGACTCATACCACTTTGCTAATATCTAAGATGGATCCGATAAAGTACATCTTTGAGAAGCATGCTCTGTATGGGAGGATAGCTAGATGGCAGAGGATCCTAACAGAATATGATATACAATACACTACCCAAAAAACTATAAAGGGCAGCGTACTAGCTGATCATCTTACTCATCAAGCTGTAGAAGATTACCAGTCCATGAAGTTTGAATTCCCTGACGAATAGATCATGACATTGGACAATGGTGAAGAAATCAGGCCATATGACGGACCTGAATAAGGATCCCGATGGACCCTGTTCTTTGATGGGGCATCCAATGCACTTGGTAATGGTATCGACGCGGTACTCATGTCTCCGGAAGGATGCTATACTCCTTTTACTGCCAGACTTTGCTTCAACTGTACGAACAACATGGAAGAATATGAAGCATGCATCTTTGGTCTCAAGGCTGCCATAGACTTGGGAATCAAATCTTTAGATGTGTTTGGGGATTCAGCTTTGGTCATCAGTCAGATCAAAGGAGAATGGGACACTAAGCATCCAAACCTTATCCCTTACAAATAACATGTTTTGACATTGCTACCACATTTCGAGCAGATTACCTTCGAGCATTTCCCGCGAGAAGAAAACCAGCTAGCAGATGCTCTAGCTTCAATGTCATTTATGTTTAAACTTAATTGGGATAACGAGGCTCCCCAGATCACCATTGAACGAATGGACGAACCGGCACACTGTCACGATATTAATACCGAAGAAGTAGTGGACCAACCATAGTTTCATGAAGTCAAAAGGTATCTCGAGGCTCAAGAATATCCGGAAAGAGCTTCAGTCAATGATAAAAAGTTCCTAAGGAGATTCTCTGCTAAGTTCTTCCTAAGTAATGGCATCCTGTACAAACGTAATCATGATTCTATTCTTCTCCGTTGTGTGGACAAGATTGAAGCTGAAAAGATCATGGCTGAATTGCATGAAGGTAACTTTGGCACTCACTCTAGTGGGCATACGATGGTGAAGAAAATCCTACAGGCAGGCTATTATTGGTCTACCATGGAAGCTGACTGCTATCAACACTCCCGGACCTGTCATAAGTGTCAAATCTATGCAGACAAGGTGCACGTGCCTCCGGTTCCTCTAAATGTCTTAACAACTCCTTGGCCCTTTGCTATGTGGGGAATCGATATGATTGGGGAGATCAAGCCTACAACCTCCAATGGACACCGTTTCATTCTAGTGGCCATTGACTATTTCACCAAGTGGGTCGAAGCAGCTTCCTTCGCATCCGTTACTAAGAATGTTGTTGCCCGCTTCATCAAGCAGAATCTTATTTGCCGGTACGGTATCCCAGAAAGGACCATCACTGATAACGGTACAAAGCTTAACAATACTATGATCACCGCCTTGTGCGAGCAGTTCAAGATTCAACATCACAATTCATCCCCCTATCGGCCAAAGATGAATGGTGCAGTCAAAGCTACTAATAAAAATATTAAAAAGATCATACATAAGATGACAGTCACCTACAAAGACTGGCATGAAATGCTACCGTTTGCTCTCCATGGGTACCGTACCACGACTCGCACATCAACTAGGGCAACACCCTATTCTTTGGTTTATGGCATGGAGGCTGTTTTGCCTATTGAGGTTCATATTCCCTCTTTGAGAATCATGAAAGATGCAGGTTTAAGTGAAGACAATTGGATTCAAACCCAACTTGATCAGTTGAACTTAATTGATGAAAAGAGACTTACTGCTGTTTGCCATGGTCAGACGTATCAAAAGAGGATGATCAAAGCTTTCAACAAGAAAGTCAGACGCCAAGTGTATCAAGTTGGAGATCTAGTGATCAAGCGCATTATCTTGCCACAAAGTGATCCAAGGGGAAAATAGACTCCTACCTATGAAGGGCCATTTGTAGTCAAGAACATCTTTTCCAGTGGGGCAATGATCTTAACCACCATGGACGGTGATGACCTACCACACCCTGCAAATGCAGACATAGTCAAAAGATACTACGCATAAGAGACCCACTAGGTTGACACACCTAAGCAAAACAAGGGCATCTCGGCGAACCAAAAGGTTCAGGCAAAAATTAGGGATAAAATAAAAAAATCTGTACACCCGACAAGTTGAAAACCCGAAAGGGCGACTTGGGCAAAAAAGGGTTTCCCGGTGGACTGAAAACCTGAAAGGGTGGTCCAGGCAAAAGTTAAGGAATTAAAGTGTTTGACTATGTCTCGTCGGATCACTTTAAGGACAATCTCTTCACTAACAAACCCGAAGCTTCTGATCAATTCAATCATCTTCGGACGAAGTAACAAATGGACAAGATGCTCAGAGATACGAAGGCTATAGCAGAATGGGAACCCCATGGGATTATCACACATAGCCATCTTTCTTTGTATAAATTTTTCTTACTTTTCATGACACCATCCTCTTACAAGGATGTCTGTCTCCTTTGTACAAAATACTTATTCAAAGTAAATACAAAGATATCTCTTTCAAAGTACAGAAAACTATTTTCCTTTTTCTTTACACTTGTGTTTTTATTTGCAAAAAGTCCAATGATTCATTAATGAACATATGCATTTGAACATAATTACTGTTTACAAACAAACAAAATGGAAAAGAACAATTACTGACAAGTTGAAAGAATAGGAAAACGTCTTTAGGCTATTCCATGAGCAATCCCTACAGTACATCATTAAGATCCCCAGAGGAGCTAAAACTTCAAACTCTTAATCCCCAGTGGAAACCATTCAGTTTCTTCAAACTCCCCCGCAGGTCATCTTGAAGCCCGAAAATCAACCGGATAACCGCTAACTTCCGTTTCTCCTTAACCTAGGATAAATCCCCAGTAGAGTGGCAGACGATCGAAACTCCTGAACTTTTTTCAAACAGGAATAAGCCTTTTTCCACAGAGTTTTCCTTGTTCCCCAACAGAATGAAGATTCTCCTTATTAATTCCCAGCAGAAGTCATCAAAATTCTCTGGATTCCCCAAACAGATTACTCAAGCAGTATATGACATTACCCTCACAACAGAAGTTTTGTCAAAACTCCAACTTGAAGACATGAAGAATCCACATATCAGCCGCAATCAAGGATTTATTTTCCTCAACAATACAGCAAATCAGCTTACATGCGCATACATTACATCCACATATCATAAACATGGATAAAACACATATATTGCATTATACATGTCATACAACATAATTCTATGTTCCGGCTAACATTTTACCCTTTTCAGGATAAGATTAACAGCTACCGTTTAACAATATGCAATCATGATACAGTTCAAATACACTCCAGACACGGAAGTCATTCTGATTACTCACTCAGATTCAGCTTTCAGATACAATACATATACGCTCCAGACATGGAAGTCATTCTGTTACTCATTCAGATTCAGCTTTCAAGATACAGTACAGATACACTCCAGACACGGAAGTCATTATGTTACTCATTCAGATTCATATTCAAGATACAGCTCAGATACGCTCTAGACACGGATGCCATTCTGTTACTCATTCAGATTCAAGATACAGTTCAGATACACTCCAGACACGGATGCCATTCTGTTACTCATTCAGATTCAAGATACAGTTCAAATACGCTCCAGGCACGGATGCCATTCTGTTACTCATTTAGATTCAAGATACAGTTCAGATACGCTCCAGACACGAATGCCATTCTGTTACTCATTCAGATTTAAGATACAATTTAGATACGCTCCAGACACGGATTCCAATCTGTTACTCATTCAGATTCAAGATACAGTTCAGATACTCTCCAAACACGGATGCCATTCTGTTACTCATTCAAATATAATATACATTTCAGATACGCTCCAGACACGGATGCCATTCTGATACTCATTCAAATTCAAGATACAATTCAGTCTCCAGATACAGCTCAGATACGTGCAAAACACGGACACCATTCTGATACTTATTCTTTTGATTTACAACTTACAATTCAACAAACGTTCTTGGATGGCATCTACAAGCCCATCTCCAACAAGACTTTATCACTTATCCAAATGGAATCTTTAAGCCCATTCCCTCAACTACACATTGTCGAGTGCAAATTTATAGGCACTCTAGTGTCCAATCATCTTCCACCTTTGAGTCACAATTGGCCAAGCTCGCCAATCTAACTCTTCAGGTCTAAGAAGATTGAACAGGGGCAGCTGTTGTACCCCAAAATTTGCCCTCTCATTCTTCAAGGCCTTTCTCACAAGGTTTCTCGAGGTCCAAGCTTGCAAAAATATTTTGGAATTTTCAAGAACCAAAATTTAAAGGAAACTTTCAAAAAAGGAGAAAACAGATAAAAATATCATTTTGATGAAATTTGGAGAAATACAAGTGTTCTTCGTTTCAGCTCTTTCGATTCGCCTTTTGATATCTTTCGACACAAGTTTGGCTTGCATCCTTCGACTGGGCATGGGCCTCTGGCACATTTTGGTTTGGATTCATAAGGGAAAAAGGCCCCTTGTAATCTATTTCATTTCCAACGCAAAAGACTCTCTTTTTAACATCCTTCGATTTGCACTTTTTGTTCCCTATTTGCCTCTTTCGAATATGAACATTTTGTCCTCCTACATACACTCTTTCATTTGATCACATGTAACCCCTGGCATGCAAGCTTTCGATTGGACATAAGCCACCTTCACACAAAAGCTTCGATTGGAGTTTTGGTTCCCTTCGAATCAACATCTTTCAAACCCAACTCTGAATCCTTCAACGCAGTCTTCTTTAGTACATTTCTAGAACTCTTCGACACAAGTAAAAAATAGTATTTTGAAAGGACAATTGATCAAATCTGTGGACCCTGCTATGTGATCTTACTTTATAAGCCTTAATGCTTGTATTTCACTCCATAATTAATTGCTTATATTTTGGATTAAGCTATTGTCCAGATGATTAAGCCTTTGTCCAGAAGTTTCTTGCGTGAAAGTGAACTTGCTAAGTGTTGTACCCCAAAATTTTCCCTCTCATTTTATCAAGATTCTCCTCACAAGACTTCTTGGACTCAAGACCAGATTAGGGTTTGCTCAGCTCAAGACCTCACCTTACACTGATGACCTGAAATGAGGGTTTGAGTTTGCACAAGGATTTTTGGACTATCAATTCCTCATGTAACTTTCATACTTCATGTTGGACCTATAAGATTGCCCATACCAAGTTTCAAGCCTTGAATCACTTTTTTGCCCAGTCAATTGGACAGTTGACCTAAAAATCAATTGTATGGGGAAAAAGTCATACCATGGCCAATTTAAAGTCAAACCTCATAATTTTTGATCCACATCAACATTATAGACTCATATGAACCATTTGATCAAGTTTGGACCATAACTCCTCAAGAAATTTGATCAGATCATCAAAAGGACAAAATGGTCATTTTTAGGGTTTTGACTGAGGAAAGGCAATTTCTGATTTTTAACCTAGCCAATGGAAATTGGGTTCAAGCATGGTTTCAAGGACTCAATGGCATCATCTTGACCTAATCACAAGGTTCAAAAGATCTCAAATGCATTGGATTGACAGATGAATTTTCCAGTCAACTGATAAAAAATCAACTGTACACTGAAAAGTCAAACTTTGACTTTTTGGTCAAAATCAAGTGCCAAGGGTCATATTTCATCAATATGTGTCAAAACATGAGACTTGTTCACCAAGAAACTTAAATTTGGAAATTAGGGTTTAAGTTTGAAAAATTTCATAACTTAGAATTTTTCTAAGTTATGAAAATTTCTTATTTTTTCCCAACTTTTCCCAACTTTTTCACCATGATGCAATTGGATTCAAAGAAAACTTCCAAAATGAAAGTTGTAGTCCTACATGAAATCTACAACTTTTATTCACAAAGTTTTCCCAAAATATGCTTGGATCTCAAGTTATGATTTTGTGAATAAGGGTCCATAAACTTTTTAACTTAGTGAAATTTTGCCCTAGTTTAGGCAAATTTTTGACCTAACTTCATGGCAACTTTTCACCTAGTTACAAGAGGAATTTCGAAATGAATTTCAAATATGGATTGTAGAGCATGTTACAAGCTTTCCAAAATGTCAAAGAACTCTCCAAAATCATTTATGGTTAGAGAGAATCGAAGGAATGAAAATGGCATTTTATCACTTTTGTCCAAGGCATTTTTCACAATGGTTCAAGTTGAAAATATCTCCTAAGCATGCTTGTACTTGGTTTTACAAATTCTAATCCCTTCTACACTTCAAAATTGAATGCAAACATATTGGACAATGGCTTTTTTCTGAGCTTTGGAGCATTGTACATTGATTTATTCCATTTATGGCATAAAGGTAACAATGCTACTTTGATAAAGCATGCTTTTAGAAACTTTGTTTATCTTGAGCCATGGACCTAATCTATGGATGCAAAAAAAGTCCACAAATATCAGGAAAAGTTCACCAACTATGTGCATCTAAGGAACAGGCCTGTACAGGCTTTGGGCATTGTCATCTCACCTTTTCTTCAAAAACAAGCCAACTTGCAAAAGTCAATATAATTGGTGTATCTGATAAGAGCAAGCCTAAGTATCATTTCACACAACTTCAGAACTTTGTTGCAAGCCTAAACACGATTGTCCAACCTCTCAAACACCCTTAAACACAAAAATCACCATTTCTGCCTAAAACAGGGCAATCTCTGCAAATCACAAGCCATTTCCATATTGCCTCGTGCGTTTTGCTTGGAACCACTTCAAACACATTCCATACATCACACCTAAGCTATCTAGGCCTTTATCCATCAACTGTAACCACTGTTTCGAGCTTCACCATTTTCACTTTTTGAGTTTGCAGGTTGACTTCTACAAGGAGTTTCAGGCAACTTCAAGGCAAGCTGGGCATTGAGAAAGGTTGAGGGAACTTCAAGCAAGCTTACACGACCTTCAGGCCTCACTCAAAGTTGCTACATTGCCATATCCAAACTCAACTGAACAAGGTATTTTTCAAGTTTCTATCTCTCTATTTAGACATCCTTAGACTTAGGTTTGTGAAGTAAAAATGTAGTCCTTAAGTTGCTTGAGCTGTACATATGCATAAATTCCATTTATATTAACTGAGCTAGGAGTATTTGGATGTTGAACATACTGAAAATTTTAGGTCAGAAATTAGGGGTGATAAAACTCTCCTTGGTCTTTGAGAGTTAGGTCATGTTTTTTATATCATTAGAATCGTGAGTTAACATGCTACAAGTTTCATGTTGCAAGATTTTGTTTTTATGCACGTATGCAAGAGATACAGTTTGAAGCAGGACGCGCATGTTTTTTTGTCTGGAGCACAGGGATGAAGGAGAGTCTGGGCCTGGCGCTTGGGCTTGTTTCTTTTTGCACGCCCCCTTTTACTCTCTGCACCCCCTTGGCCCATTTGCTATATTTTGTATATTTTTTTCATTTCTTTTATATTTTCTGACTTTATTTATTTTTTCTAAACATTGAAAAAACCTAAAAATATTTTCTTAATTTTTGCATTTTCATTTTATTATTTTTTATATTTTTTATTTGGCATAAAAATAGTTTATTAGGTTAATATAATTTATTTTCTTAAATAAACTTGCAAATAATATAAAAATACCATACATTTTTATTTTTATTATCTATACACCTAAAATAATATTTTCATATAATATTCAATTTTTTAACATTTTGTATATATTATTATTATTTTTTATTTTTCTTGTACATGAAATAAATAAATAATATAGCATATATTTCTTTTAAACAAAATTAGGGTTTTTCACCCTTTCAAAAATAATCATATTATTTTCTTATTTTTAAGACATAAATAAATTTATTTTCTCATACATAAAATTAATACAAAAAACATTTCTTGCATATTTACATTTTGTTGCATATTTAAATATTTGCTTATTTATTTATTTGTGCAATATTTCAATTTGGTTGTAATAATATTTTAGGGTTTATTTTGAGCAATATCCCCCTATTCAAAACTTGTATCCCCCTCCCCATAATATTGTTGTAATAGTCTAGATTTACTTTACGCATTTTATTGCTCTCATACACCATGATAGTAAACTAGGGTTTTGAATGAAAAGACCAAAAATCAAACAAATAGCATGACCTAAATACAAGACAAAAATGCATGAAAAATGACAACACATTGCACACAAGCACCCCTAGGGTTTCATCCACTTTGTTGCCTTAAAATGGCCATGGTATGCATGCTAGGTATCTTGGCAAAATCAAAACAAAACAAAAGATCATAGTCCCTCGATGATGCTATCTTGGTTGCCTAAAAACAAAATGATCTAGTCCCTCAAAAAATTACTAAGATATTTGGCAATATTGTTATCATGGTCAAACGATGACCCACACCCGTCCCGTTTAACATCCAAAGATAGGGTTGTTTACCAAATGCAATGGTAAAACAACAATGTCAAAGGAATACAAATGTGTAGGAAAGACTTTTGAGTAGGTAGATGCTTCTAGTTACTTGATCAATTTGTAAACCATCCTTGCTATTCTCAAACAAACACACACACAATTTCAAAACAATTTCCAAACAACTTTCAAAACATTGAAACATTTTTCAAAAGACAAACATCTTTGTATACATTCAAACAAGAATCATTACAAAGATTGCCTAAACAAATGGCCTCTTTTACAAAATACTTTTCAAAATCACACCAAACACCATTTCAAACAATTGGAAAAGCAAAGCAAGTGATCTAAACAAGTAACTAAGAGCCCATGGAAAACCATGGATGAAAAGGGTGCTAGCACCTTCCCTTTTCATAATCTACCCCCCGAACTCAAGAAAACATCTCAAAGGTCTTTCCTGTGCTTTTTTGCCTTTCCTTTTGGATAAAAGAAAAGTCGGTGGCGACTCTTGCTAACCGCGACATTTGCGATAAAACGCAAAACCTCAAGTCATTTCTCCCACCGCATCACACATCACATCACCGAGTGCAAATTTCTGAGCATTCTAGTGTCCAATCATCTTCCACCTTCGAGTCATGAATGGCAAAACTTGCCAATCTAACTCTCCAGGGATAATAAGATTGAACAAGGGCAGTTGTTGTACCCCAAAATTTGCCCTCTCACTTATCAAGAATTTGCTTACAAGATCTCATTGGGTTTAAGACTGCACTAGGGTTTGATCAGCTCAAGATACCTCCTTAAGCACTGATGACCAAAATTAGTGTTTTAGTTTGCACAAGGATTTTTGAACTATAAATGCTACATATGGCTTTCTTGGATCATTATTGACTCCCAAGATCACTCATGTCAAGTTTCAAGTCTTGGATCACACTTTTGATCAGTCAATTGAACAGTTGACCTAAAAAACAATTGTATTGGGGAAAAAGTCAACCATGGCCAATTTACAGTCAAAATTAATAATTTTTGATCCACATCAACATTTTAAACCCATATGTATCATTTGATCAAGTTTGGACCACAATTCCTCAAGAAATTTGATCAAATCTCCAGAAGGGCAAAATGGTTAAAAATTAGGCTTTTGACTGGGAAAGGGCAATTCCTGATTTTTGACCTAGAAAATGATCAATTGGTTAACGGCATGATCTCAAGAGTTCAATTACATAATTTTGATCTAATGACATGATTCAAAACATTGCAAGACCATTGGATTAATAGATGAATTTTGCAGTCAACTGATCAAAAGTCAACTGTATACTCAAAAGTCAAACTTTGACTTTTTGGTCAAATTCAAGTACAAGGGATCATAATCCATCAAAAAATGTCAAAATATGAAACTTGATCATCCAGAAATCAAGAAATCAAGGTTTCATTTTGAAAAGTCAAAATTTCTAAACTTCGAAATTTTTTTAAGTGTTGAAAATTTCTTATTTTTTCATAACTTTGAGCAATTGTTTCATTATGATGCAAGATGATTCAAAGGAAATTTCCAACATGAAAGTTGTAAATCTCCATGAAATATAAAACTTTTCTTCATACAACTTCTCCTAAAAATGCTTGGATCTCAAGTTATAATTTTGTGAATACATGCTCATGAACTAAAAAAGACTTAGTGAAATTTTGCCCTAGTTAGGCCGATTTTTGACCTAACTTCATGACACTTTTTCATATAGTTCCAAGGGGGATCTTCAAAAGAAATTCAAATATGAGTTGTAGAGAACATTGCAATATTTCCAAAATGTCCAAGAACTGCTTGGGATCATTCTTGAGTATGGAGAATCGAAGAGATGAAGTTGGCATTTTGTCACTTGGATTACAAGCCATTTTGTGAAGAACACTTGGTCCAATCTTCAAGCATGCTGTACAAATCTCACTTTGCAGGCTTCTAACTTGACTTTAACTCCATAATTAAATGTTCTCACAACTGTTAGAAGCTTTAATCCAAGCATTCAATGCATTGTACAAGTATAATTCCATTTTGGGAAGAAAGGCAACATTGCCATTTTAGAAAAGCAAGCTTTATGCAAAGTCAGCTTGCATTGAGCCTTGCATTTGTTCTTTCTGCATAAACAAACTCTACACAATCAGAACAAGTGTGTTTAAGGGTTTCAGCCACCCTACAAGCCTTGTACTTCACATTGAAACCATGCTTGTTAACTTTGCTTCAAAAACAAGTAACCAAGCCAAAACATGTGAGTTTTCAAATTCTGAGTTGTGCCAAGCCTCAAAACCTCTTGCTTATAAGTATACACACTATTTGCAAGTTGACAGATGAATGCTATTGCCCTGAAACCACCTCAAACACTCAAAAACCAAAAACCTGTTCAAGAACACCATTAGCATACAGTTCTGAACCAAAACTCATGATCTTCATTTCCACTCGTGCGTTTTTAAAAATAATCACTCAAACACCTTCTATACATCATACCAAAGCAAT
Organism: Vicia faba; assembly: GCA_948472305.1. Lineage (NCBI taxonomy): Eukaryota > Viridiplantae > Streptophyta > Magnoliopsida > Fabales > Fabaceae > Vicia > Vicia faba. Next base: position 1,399,439,938 of record OX451736.1, on the reverse strand, counting down.
CCAGGCCCCTGTTTCAAGACTGTAACTCCTCCATCACCATCCACCATTTTCAAATATCAAGCTTGCAGGTTGACTTGAGTAGAGATATTCAGGGACTTTCAAGGCAAAGTAAGATTTGAAATAAACTCAAGGAGGTCCAGGCAAGCTAAACAGATCCTCAGGCCTTCTCAAAATTTGCTAAAACTCCATTCACGACTCCAACTGTAAGAGGTAAATCTTCAAACTTCTATCTCTAAATACAAGCATTATTTGATCCTGATTTGTGAAAATAAAATGTAGATATCCTTGCTCTAAAGCTAAGCATGTTCATAGTTTCCATTTATATTGACTATGTATAGAGAATTTTAGATTTTAAATTCCTGAGAAAATTAGGTTTCAATTTAGGGCCAGCAAAATTAGTTTTTATCTTTGACATTTAGCTTACATAAGTTATATGGTTGAATTCGTGGGATGAAACACCATAACATTCATGTTTACATTTTCCATTTTCATTGAGAAATGAGCAAGTTACAGGAACCATGGCTGGAGGTAGAAGATGAAGTCATTTTCAGGACTTGACTTATGTTATATATTTATCATTTCACTTATGTTAACGGATGTACAGCCACCCCAGTGGTAAGGCAGTGCGCGTTATTGGTAGAGGTCATGGGTTCGAGCCTCAGTGTGCTGCTTTTTGCATTTTTTCACATTTTTTCCACACTTTTTGTCTCTTGCAGCGCTGGGCCTCCACTTCATGGACCTAATGTTTTTTTTCTAACATTTCCTCCCTGTTTCATATTTGCACCCCTGGCCCATTATTATTTTATTTTTCATTTTATTCTCATTTTATTTTCTTAAATATATTTTTCTTAATATTAAAAAATCATAAAAATACAAAAAAACAGTAGAGTTATATTTTAACTTAGCTTATTTAATTTTTCACAAAAAAATATATTTTATTTTGACCACACTTTATTTATTTTTATTAATTATCTTGTAAATTTAATTAAAACTAAAATATTATTTACTTTATACTAATTAAAATATATTTTTAATACCAAAAAGACTAAAGAATATTTTATAACACTATAATTTATTTTTTTTCAAAAAAAAGACAAAATATAAAAAAATACTTTTCTTATAAACTTCATTTCTTTTAATCAATTAAGTAGAATTAGGGTTTTATTCAAGAATCTTTTTTCTTAATGAATTTAAACTTGACTAATTATTTTCTTTATTTAATTAGGTTAAAATCAAAACCCTTTTCCTTAAGAAACCAAATAAAAAAAATCTTTTTCTTTGCATTTACAATTCTTGCATATTTAATTCATCTTGTATATTATTTATTCCAATTCTTGGACAATATTCAATTTGGTTGTAATAAATTAATTAGGTTTATATTATTGCAATCCCCATTAATAAATTGTATACCCCCTCCCACAAATGTTTTAATAGCGTAGTAACTTTGAATTTCACAATTTATCGCTTTTACATAACATGCTAGTAATTAGAGTTTGTATGGGAAGATGAAAGCAATCAAATAGAAAACCCTAATCCAAGACAAAAACAAGCATGAAAATGACACACTTTCACACAAGCACCCCTAGCGTGAAACTCACTTGGTTGCCTTATACAAAATGGCCATATTACGCATGTAAGGTATCTTAGCAAAAAACAAACAAATACAAGATCATAGTCCCTCGATGACGCTATCTAAGTTGCCTTACAAATGATCTTAGTACCTCAAAAAGAATGCTAAGATACCTTGAAATATTTCTAATCATGGTTATACGATGACCCACGCCCGTCCCGTTTACATCCAAAGATAGGGTTGCTTACCAAATCAATGGTAAGACAACAATGTCAAAGGAAAAGGAAATGAACAAGAAAGATATTTGATTAGGTAGATTGCTCCTAATTACTTGCTCCATTTCAAAAAAAACATCCTTGCTATTTTCAAAAACAATCACATACACTTTCAAACATCTTACAAAATTGAAAACATTTTCAAAAGATCAACATCTTTGTATACATTCTTACGAACAAGAATCATTACAAAGATTGCCTAAACAATGGCCTCTTTTACAAAATACTTTTCAAAAACCACACAAAGCACAATTTCAAACAAAAATAAGTGATCTAGAAAGTAACTAAGAGCCCATGAAAAACCATGGATGAAAAGGGTGCTAATACTTTCCCTTTTCATAATCTACCCCCTGAACCCAAGAAACAATCTCAAAGGTCTTTCCTGTGCTTTTTCACCTTTCCTTTTGGATAAAAGAAAAGTTGGTGGCGACTCTTGCTAACCGCAATGTTTGCGATAAAACGCAAAACACCCAAGTCAGTTCTCCCACCCTATCACAGAACTGGAGACTCTGCTGGGGAAAATTCTAAAAGTGGGGTTACCTTAGGGATAAATCAAATTTATTTGCTTACATTGTTTGACTTGTATGCTTTACATTATGGTTCTTTATTTGGGTTTAAATCCTCTACCCATATTTGGGATACATTATAGGTAAGTAGCAATATGTTGTGGAAACTGTGCGGGGTATACCGACATGGTCTAAGCAATAGCTATGTTAGTGCGACATATTTGTGGGTACCGATAACCTTTGAGTTAATCAAAGAGAATACGGGGCCGCTGAGTGATGTCATAAAGCACTAATGAACTTTTAGAACCTTTACTTGACCAACTTGGCCTTTAGGATGTAGTGAGATGACCGACTTTGGTGCAGTCCAAAGTTGGTAGATACTCGATACTGCACTCATTGAGGTTTGGTTTCTTGGGATATTTCGGTCGCCATTAAAGAGTTTTGTGCTGAAACAATGACCAAGGAAACAAACCAGTGATATTGAGCTCCTTAGAACCTGGTTACTATTACTAAGACAGGTTTGAGCCAACTAAACTTCAAGAGGGTACTTACCTATAAAACCCCGTGCAAGCCTAAAACTAAGGATTTGTTTGCTTTGTTTGTATATGCATACTTGTACATAACATCATGAACATCATGAACATTATATACATCCACTAACCATTTCAAGGATTTTGGGATTCATCTTTGTTCTTGTTTTGTAGGATATAGATTCACTTCGCAGGAAAACTATTCAAGTCAATCTTGTAAGGATCCCTCAACAACTTAAGAAGCTAGCTTCAAGGATTCCTGAAAACTCTCCATTCACCGAGAGACATGGTCGCCTACTCAACTTGGTCACCTCCAACATAGACGAGGATATGATGAAGGTGCTTTTTCAGTTCTTTGATCCTTTACACCATTGCTTCACATTTCCCGACTATCAAGTTGTGCCTACTCTGGAAGAATTCTCCCAACTCTTGAGGATTACCATTCTCAATCAACTACCTTTCAACGGTACGGAAAGAGACCCAAAGCTAGAAGAGATTGCTCAAGCTCTACACTTGCACTCATCTGATATCACAACTCATTGGGAAACAAGGAGTGGTGTCAAAGGTTTCTTAGTAAAGTTCCTGTTTGAGAAAGCCCAAAGCTGTTGGAATTCCTTGGACTTGCAAACCTTTGAGGAAATTGTGGCTCTCCTCATCTATGGTATGGTCTTGTTTCCAAATCCTAACTAACTCATAGATATCAATGCCGTCAAAATCTTTATATCCCGCAACCCGATGCCTACATTGCTAGGAGATATCCTACACTCTTTTCACACTCGCACAATGAGGAAAAGAGGTGTCCTTATGTGTTGCACTCCTCTCTTGGCAAGATGGTTTATTTCGCATCTTTCCCAATCTGTATTAAATAATGAGCAAGGTTCAAGGTGGTCACAAAGGTTGATGATGCTCAAACATCCATACATTTATTGGTGCTCCCGATCCAAAGAGAATGTTATCATTATCGACCGTTATGGAGAATTCCCTAATGTCCCTTTACTTGGAATTAGGGGAGGTATCACCTACAACCCATGTTTAACCTTAAGACAGTTTGGTTACGCCCGAAGGGATGGCCCGCACGAGATGTTGATTCAAGGTTTGGTATTTGACTACGACAACGAAGATCAAGGTCTTCGCCAGAGATTTACCCAAGCTTGGAGGATGTTAAACAAGGTGGATAGAAAGACTTTGGGGCATACAATTCCATCCCTCTTGAGCCTTACCTCAAATGGGTATGAACTCGCGCTCAGAGTCTTATGATGCCTTACCCCTCCATTCTCCCAATAATCATTGAGCCTGTCATGGAGGGAGATGTTCCATACACTATCCTACATCCTGACATGCCCACATATCTTGAAGACCTACAAAGGGATTGGATACAACTCAAAGGAGAGTGAGATACTTTCGAAGCCCAATTCTACGCAAGCGAGAAGAAGGTTTTGGAACTCACTAGGCTACTTCATGAGGAGCAAAATCTGAATGCCTACATTGCACCGAAGAGGATGCGCACTACCTTTTCATCTTAAGAGTTTCTTGTATTTGTTTTGCCCAAGAAGGCATTATTGTACTCAAGCTTTAACTTATTAATATAACATGTGTTTCCTTTTTGTCTAAAAAAAATTTGAATCTTTGAAATCCTTGAAAATATTGCATATGCATATACCATTCATCATAACATAAGCAGGTTTTTTGCGACAAGTCTCCTCATCTCTCTACTGTTTATTTCAGTAAGATGGATCTCGAGCAAACAGTGAAAGACCTCCAAGCTCAGAATATATAGTTCCAGTAGTTGCTCTTGACCCTAGCCAAGAGACAAGAAGGTAACCAGAGTCCTAAACATGGGAAACAAGAAGGACCTTAGACTTTGCAACAACATCCGGTGAAAGAGACAACCAAGATGGTAAAGGAAAGGAAACAGTTGTCTCGTCAAAATCGGATGAGGAAGAGGAAGAAGAAGACTACTTTGAAGAACAATACCCTCTAGCTGATGACAAGTATAAACATCTCGAGGAGCGGCTGGGTGCGATGGAAATCCAAAAGGTGCATGGCTTGGACTTTGAGGAATTGGGTCTGGTGTCGGGGATTGTGATTCCTCCGAAATTTAAAGCACCTATGTTTGCCAAATATGACGGAGTTTCATGCCCTAAAATTCATCTCCGATCATATGTGAGGAAAATTCAACCCCATACTGCTGATAAAGACTTATGGGTGTACTTCTTCCAAGACAGTCTGTCTGGAACTCAACTTGACTGGTTTTATCAACTAGAAAGAGCCGACGTCCATAATTGCGAAGATCTTTCCGCAACTTTCTACAAGCAATACCAATATAATGTTGATCTTGCGCCTACCCGTACTCAACTCCAGAGTATGGCCATGGCTTCCAATGAGGGTTTGAAGGACTATGCGTAAAAATGGAGAGATTTGGCTGGAAGAGTTCAACCCCCTCTATCTGAGAGAGAATTGGTATTGGGCACCTTGTCTGGTCCCTTCTTCAATCATTTAATTGGAAGTTCATCTACAAGCTTTACTGAACTAATACTAACCGGAGAAAGGGTAGAAGCCGGTATAAAGTGTGGAAAGATTCAGAAAGACACATCTTCTTCTACAACTGTAAGGAAGCCTTTCATCGGAAAGAAAGAGGTGGTTTCTGTATATCCGCAAAGAAACCAAGATAGGGCTGAGCTCCGACCAATGGTGGGGGCTGTTATGATTCCTAAGCCTACGTCTGATCAATAAAGAAATAATCAACCAAGGAAGGAAAGGCCAGTCAGGCAGTTCACCAGAATCAACATGACCCCATCTCAAGTATTACCGCATCTACTAAGATCCAACTTGGTGACCTTGAAAGAAGCTCCGAAAAACCCCAATACAACATCTCCTCATTATCATCCCAATGCCCGTTGCGCATATCACTCTGAAAGTCCTAGTCACGATACTAATAACTGTTGGACTCTAAAGAACAAAATACAAGACCTCATTAAAGGAAAAGAAATTGAGTTCGATGCGCCTGAAAAGCCAAATGTCATTTCTGCCCCTATGCCCAGACATGGCCACAATACCAATGCCATTGAAGAATGATTGTTTGTTACTTCAATTGATGAACTCATGACCCCACTTCTGACTATTAATATGAATTTGTTGAATGCCAGTGTGTTCTCGGGCTGTGATGAAGTTTGCCATTTCTGTTTATCCTCACCAACCAGTTGTCCTTTGTTGAAAGCAGGCGTTCAGTGCCTAATAGATAATAAAGAAATTTTATTTGAGAAGATTTATGTTCCACCTATTCCTTTTGATGATGTTTCTATCATTACCATTTCCGCCAATTCTTCCAGGGTCTCCACCAAAAGACCCGTTAGAATTACATCAGTTCCGAAAGCAACTCCTTTAATAATCACAATGCCTAGACCAGTCCCATATGCGTCAGACAAAACCATACCATGGAATTATGGAGGGGATGTCTATTACCATGGTATCAAGCAGGACTGGCCAGCCGCGGAAGATTCAAGCTCTGAGAAAGTCAACTCCGACATCAGTAATATTGCAGGAACTAGCAAAATTACCCGAAGTGGTAGGATCTTTTCTCCATAAATTGCTCCCCCAAAAGGAGTTTCTAGACCCGTATCCATTCCTGCTGTTGCTCCCCCAAAAACTATTCCCGGTCCTACAATTATCTCCAACAATACTCCAATTGACAAAGCCGTTACAACCCCTGTAATCATTCCTACTGACACTCCTGCGTCCGAGTTAACCGAGACTCGATGAAAAAATGTTCTGATTGAGCCTATCCAGACAAAGGCTCAGTCATTGACCATCCCTGAGACCTCCAAGAAATAAATGGAGGAGATCCTAAAAATTATAAAGATAAGCGACTACAATGTAGTTGAACAACTGGGGAAAACTCCCTCTAAAATCTCCATGCTGGAATTACTACTATGTTCAGAGGCATATGCAAAAGCCTTGATAAAGTTCTTAAAAAACGCCCATGTACCTCAAAAGACATCTGCCGATCAGTTTCAGGACTGCGTAGCCAGCCTAACTGCGGACAATGGTTTAGGTTTTTCAGATGCTGATCTGACGCCAAGGGGAAGGAAGCATAATGAGGCATTGCATGTCTCAGTGGAATGTAGGGGCACAACTCTAGCTCATGTTTTGGTAGACACTGGCTCATCTCTGAATGTATTACCTAAAAAAGCTCTTGATAGACTTGACTGCGAGGGACTGACATTAAAGCCAAGCAACGTAGTAGTAAGGGCTTTTGACGGCTCGAAAAGGATGGTGCATGGGAAGTGGATATCCCCATAAAGGTTGGAATCCAAACTTTCAATTCAACCTTTTATGTAATGGACATCCGCCCTTCATACTCCTGCTTGTTAGGCCGACCGTGGATCCACAATGTTGGCGCTGTTACTTCTACGTTGCACCAAATGCTGAAGTATCCAGTTCAAGGGAAGATTATCACCGTTCATGGAGAGGAAGAATACATGATTAACCATCTCAATTGCTTCAAATATGTGGAATTAGATGGTGAATTCATTGAAACTCCATTTCAGCACTTTGAAGAGGTCCCCCGAGATGTGGCAGTGACCAAGGTTGTGTCTCAGGTTCCCAAGATTACAAGGCCCTCACTTCGGATGTCGTCGCTGAAGGATGCCAAAGCAGTAGTAGAAGGAGGGTGCACTATCTGGGGATAACTCCCAGATATCCCATATAAGCCTGACAAGTTTGGCCTAGGTTTCACTTCAAGTGCGCAAAAGGCTGTACGTCATGCTTGTGGTGGAGGACCACCCTTGAAGACTAGCAACCGTGAAGTCAACGCGGTAGAAAATGGTGAAGATGGTTGCAACCTGGAGGATTGGATCTTCCCAACTGTCAATGGAGGGCTCAACAATTGGGAGGCTAGAGACTTTGTCTCGATCACTTTTATCCCACAGTAATTTGTCTTTACATTTTGTTGGATCTGTAATATTGAAACAATTCGCACTCTTAAAACCTTGTGTCTTACCCGAGGCACAATGGTCCATTTGTAAGGGTTATTATCTCATTTTCATATGACATCAATGAATCATGGACGTTTTCGCATACAAACTTTTGTGCTTATTGTTTTTCCTTTTATGTTTTACTTTCTTTCAAAGATAGTTATACCCTTACACACACCCACACTCACAATGCAGGTATACATCCATTCGGGATCCCATGGGTAACGATACTGCTATGGCCTTTTATGACTCTGAGAATCTAATCTACCAAGCCGAAGACGAAGGTGAGGAAGATTGTGAAGTACCAGGGGAGCTTGCCAGACTGCTACAACAAGAAGAGAGAACCATTCAACCTCACGAGGAACCAGTGGATACGATCAACCTAGGTACCGAAGAAGACAAAAAAGAGGTCAAGGTGGGTGCCAATCTGGAACCCAGTATCAAGGAGCGTCTGATTCAGTTGTTACACGATTATGTCGAAGTCTTTGCCTGGTCGTATGAAGACATGCCAGGACTTGATGCAAATATTGTGGTACATCGTCTGCCTACAAAAGAGGATTGTCCGCCAGTAAAGCAAAAGGTTCGTCGAATGAGGCTGGATATGTTAGAAAAGATTAAAGCTGAAGTCACGAAGCAATTCAATGCTGGATTCTTGGCAGTCACCTCCTATCCTCAATGGGTTGCCAATGTTGTTCCCGTGCCCAAGAAGGACGGCAAGGTACGAATGTGCGTGGACTACAGAGATTTTAATAGGGAAAGCCCTAAGGATGATTTCCCACTCCCCCACATTGATATTCTAGTTGACAATATGGCACAACACAAAGTCTTTTCCTTCATGGACGGATTCTCAGGTTACAACCAAATCAAAATGGCGCCTGAGGACATGGAGAAAACAACATTTGTCACACAATGGGGCACATTCTGCTACAAGGTAATGCCATTCTGACTAAAGAACACTGGGGCAACCTATCAAGGTGCCATGGTAGCTCTATTTCACGACATGATACATCACGAAATAGAGGTCTACATGGAAGATATAATAGCCAGATCTCAAAGAGAATAAGAGCATCTTGATCACTTACAAAAACTGTTTGAGAGATTGAAGAAGTATAAACTGAGGTTGAATCCAAACAAGTGCACATTTGGGGTACGGTCTGGTAAACTCCTAGGCTTTGTCGTCAGTAATAAAGGTATCGAAGTCGACCCTGCCAAGGTTAAAACAATACAAGAGATTCCTGTTCCTCGTAATGAGAAGGAAGTCAGAGGGTTCTTGGGACGTTTGAACTACATTTCCAAATTCATTTCTCACCTGATAGCTACTTGTGAACCAATCTTCAAATTGTTGAAGAAAGATCAGGTAGTCAAATGAAATGACGAGTGCCAAGTTGCTTTCGACAAAATCTAAGAATACTTACAAGAGCCTCCTGTGTTGATACCACCAGTCGAGAGAAGACCACTAATAATGTATTTGATTATTTTAGAAAACTCAATGGGGTGTGTATTGGGGCAGCATGACGAGTCTGGCCGAAAAGAGCATGCTATTTACTACCTGAGCAAAAAGTTTACCGACTGTGAAACCAGATATTCACTGCTTGAGAAAACTTGATGTGCTCTGGCATGGGCTGCTCGCCGGCTAAGACAGTATATGTTGACTCTTACTACCTTATTGATATCTAAAATGGATCCGATAGAATACATCTTCGAGAAGCCTTCTCTTTCTGGGAGAATAGCGAGATGGCAGATGATCCTAACAGAGTACGACATACAGTATACTACCCAGAAAGCTATAAAGGGCAGTGTACTAACTGACCACCTCGCTCACTAAGCTGTGGAAGACTACCAGTCCATGAAGTTCGAATTCCCGGATGAAGACATCATTACATTAGACAACTGTGAAGAATTCATGCCATATGACGGACCTGAACAAGGATCCCGATAGACCCTGTTCTTTGATGGAGCATCCAATGCACTCGGCAATGGTATTGGTGCTGTACTCATATCTCCGAAAGGGTGTCATACTCTTTTTACTGCCAGACTTTGCTACAATTGTACAAAGAACATGGCGGAATACGAAGCGTGCATCTTCGGTCTCAAAGCTGCCATAGACTTGGGGATCAAGTCCTTGGATGTATTTGGAGACTCAGCTTTGGTTATCAGCTAGATCAAAGGGGAATGGGACACCAAACACCCTAACCTTATCCCTTATAAAGAACATGTTTTGACATTGTTACCATATTTTGAGAAGACTACCTTCGAGCATTTCCCGCGAGAAGAAAATCAGCTAGCAGACGCTCTAGCCACAATGTCATCTATGTTTAAACTTAATTGGGATAACGAGGCTCCCCGAATCACCATCGAACGAATGGAGGAACCAGCGCACTGTCACGAGATTAATACTGAAGAAGTAGTGAACCAGCCTTGGTTTCACAAAGTCAAGAAGTATCTCGAGGCTCAAGAATACCCAGAAGGAGCTTCGATCAATGATAAGAAGTTCTTAAGGAGATTCTCTGCTAAATTTTTCCTTAGTAATGGCATCCTGTACAAACGCAATCATGACTCTATGTTACTTCGGTGCGTAGATAAGGTTGAAGCTGAAAGGATCATGGCTGAATTACATGAAGGAACTTTTGGCACCCATTCCAGTGGGCATACGATGGCAAAAAAATCCTACGTGCAGGCTATTACTGGTCTACCATGGAAGCATATTTTTATCAGCACTCTCGAACCTGCCATAAGTGTCAGATTTATGCTGACAAAGTGAACGTACCTCCGGTTCCTCTGAATGTCTTGACGGCTCCTTGGCCCTTTGCTATTTGGGGAATTGATATGATTGGGGAAATCAAGCCGACAGCCTCCAATGGACACTGTGATCGGTGGATCTGGAACTGACTGTTTAATGCTGGTTTGCGAAATGTCACGGAAGTAAGAGTCGCCACCGTCTTTTATTTTCTCCAAATGGAAAGGACAAAAGCACAGAAAAATTCCTTAAAGAGATTGCTCTTGGTTCGGGAGGTAGGTTATAGAAAGGGAAGGTGTTAGCACCCTTTCTATCCATGGTTATCCATGGGCTCTTAGGTACTTGCTCATTTGTGTTTTCAAAAATGGTTTGTTTGCTTTTCAACTGTGGGTTTTAAAAAGTTTCTTTGAAAATTTCAGTTCGACTCTTGTATCGGTCCTCAAGAGTGTTTGAAAAATTGCTTTCGAAAGCTTTTTGAAAAGGTGTCGGTGTGAAAAGTATTTTTTTGATTTGTTTTGAAATTAGAGCAAGTATCTAGAGTTGTCTACCTACCCTAAGGAATTCGTCTGTGTAGATGTCCTTTAAAGTAGTGCCATCCCACCATTGAGAGGTAGGTAGCACCACCGTTGGAGGTGTTCGGGTCAATTCGAAGGTTCGGGACATGGTGATCACCAGAGCAATAGGAAGATACCTTAGAAGCTACCCTCATGCCAGGTTCCCGGATCATGAGGACTTACTAAAACATCCTCTACTCGACGATCACCTTTCGAGAGGCAAGGCAACAGTGAGGCGTACCCTAGGGGTGGTGTGTGATTTGTGTGTCATGTTCATTTATTTTGTCTTGTCATGTCATGGGTGATCTACGCGTTGCTTTTATTTTGACATTCATTCTTGCATGCAATTTATTAGCAGTTAAAAAGTTGCGAGAAATATAAAGTTCCTAAACTATTACAAAGGCGCGGGTCCACATCGCCAAATTAAATCCAGGACCCGATTTGACATAAAATAAAGATGCGAGAAATATAAATGTTTAATTTACACGGCTTTGGGAGAATTACATAAATATTATAAGAAAGAATAAGAATACAATGCGCGAAGAGAAAATAAAAATCGGGAATGCGAGGGCGTTGGACCCTTTTAAGGAAATTAAATTGTAATTATGAAATTAATTAAAATGAAAAGAAATTGTTTTTTTTAGTTTTTTTTTTGTATTTATGGATTTTTAATAAGAAAAATTAAATTGGAATTAAACCTTAGTTCTGGCTATTTTTAATTTATTAATAAAACATGTTAAAGTTAAATCTAAAATTAACCAAATTAATTAATGCAATTTTATTTACAAAAATATGAATAATTAATAATTAATGATGATAAAAGAAAAGGATAAAAATAATCAAAACCCTAATTCTACAATTTTTTAAATTTATAAAAAAAACATTAAGATTTAAACCTAAAATTAAGACTAAATTAATTAATAATATTTATTTACAAAAACATTTAAATAAAATATATTTTATTTTTGTGACTTTCTGATTTTTTTGTTATTTTTTGTGTTTTATAAAAATATTAATTTAAAGAATTAGATCAAAACTAAATTGAGTAAATAAAAATAGAAAAAAGTAAAAAGAGTGAAAGAAGGCAAATAATGGGGGTTTGTTGTCCCAATTTGGAGGTGTCTGGTAGCAATCAGGCCCATTTGTGGAAGGCCTTTTTTGACTTCTCAGTGTTCACCTATGTAAGCGTTGACTGAGACTTTCCATAGACCTTGATTCTGGACCATTGGATTGAGAACAGTAGGCGTGTGGCACGTTTGGATGATGAGTGTATGGTAGGCCTCTGGAGAGAAACTGCATAGGATTATGTTGAGAGAAAAAATATTGAAACAAAGTGGGGGACCTGGGAATCGAACCCAGGTCCCAGTGCCTTATGAGACAATGCCTTCACCATCTGTACCAAATGCGCGCTTTGTTCATTGTATGACAAATAATTATTATAATGGAAAATTGGTTAGTGACATAGAAAATAAAAAAACGCGCGTTGAATTCAAACTACCCAACCATCGCTCGCCACCTAATCTTCTTCTTCCTTGTTTGCATTTTTAACTGAAACATAAAAAGAATTAGCGGGGGTTTTAAACCCCCCCAAAATGCAACCTTTTTTAAAAATAGCGAATAGCTCATCTTGCTACATAAATTGGGCGCGATAGGGTAGTTATGTTCGTCCAAGCTTCCTGATTTTAACCATGGCACTGAGATGTCTTGATTTTACCATACACGTAAACGCCCAATTTGGAGCTTGGAGAACCCTAGCTAGCTTTAATGGTGAAATCGTGTATGATGCATAAAAACTTAATTAAAACACACGGTTAGCTTCAGAATGAACCAAATAACATAAACCAAACATTAAAAATTGCAGATAACGCATGAATCATGATGCAAGCATATGGAAAAAAAACATGAACAGGACACAATCGTTCTACCGTTTCTTTGCGTTAGGGACAATGATTTTGATCCAGACACCTTCCTTGAAGCCTCAGGAATGCAATGGGATAACTATTCTGCCTTGAAAACCTTTGCAATCGTGATTTCAGTTTTTGAATTTTCTTGAAAAAATGCAAACTTGGTTATGGCTTTTGGGCGCAGCTTTCAGGTCCCTTCCACTAGGGTTTTCTTCTGGCTTATGTATGGAATGAAGGGTAAAGATTTGGATCCAAAAAACCTTTGCATTGATGGAAAGATATTTGATTTTCATGGCATAATTTTTCCAATCTTTTTCACATGTTTTTGATGCCAATCATGTCCAATCAACTTGATTCTTTCCATATAAGATAATGCACGAAATCTTGAAGATATTTCATGCATAAAAAGATTTGAAAAGCTTGCTTTGGTATTTTTTCCATATTTTAATTAATTAAATGAATTAATAGCAATTTAAAATTCAAATAAATAAATAAAAATGATGAATAACTTCCCTTTGGGCCAAATGGTCGTGCACATGCTTTGGATGATGAATCTTGGAAGAAAATGTGGCCCATTAGCAATTTTAAGGCATTTGAAGCAAAGTTGACTTTTCAAAATATCCAAAAATTTCCCAACTTCCACAAGGCATATCTTGCTCAATATTTAAGCTTTGATCATGTTCTTGGACATTTTGGAAAGGTATTGAAGTCCTCTAACCAATGCCTTTGGTCCCATGTCATTTTGATTTACAAATATCAAGTTATGGCCTTTGACTTAAAGTCCCTTTTTGTTGACTTTTGAAAATGACCTATAATGTTGAAATTGATAACTTTTTGTGAGAGCATTTATTGGACTTGAAGTTTGAAGAGGGGTTGTAGGAAATGTCTTTCTATTAAAAATGAGCTTTGGATGGAATTTTTCTGATAAACCATGTGGAAGTTATGCCTTGGTCAAGTTACAGTTGACTTTTTCAATTGTCCAAATATGGAAACTTTTGCATCTTGAGACTTTTTTAGCCATGCCTTGAAAATCATGATCAATAATTGATCAAATGACATTTGTGGCTTCAAAATGAGATGTTGACCAAAAATTCGAACTTTTGACTGTCAAATGACCATTTTGCCCCTACAGTTGACTGTAGTGCAATTAGGGTTTTTGACTGTGCAATTTTGTGTTGTAAGTCTTGAAACTTGGTATATGGATGCTTGACCATGTTTATAGGCATGTGGGACTTGATTGGACCCTTGGAAACTTCATTTTCTTTGTCAGAACCAAAACCCTAGTTTTTGACTGTTAGGAGGCCCTTGAACTGTGCAACCCTTTAGGGAATTTTGAAGCATGCTCTTTGCAATTCTTGAAGAATATGGGAGGGAAACTTTTGGGGTACAACAGACACCGCTTCATCTTAGTGGCCATTCATTACTTTACAAAGTGGGCGGAGGCAGCCTCCTTTGCTTCTGTTACTAAGAATGTTGTAGCCCGCTTCATCAAGCAAAATCTTACTTGCCGGTACGGTATCCCGGAGAGCATCCTCACTGACAATGGTACAAATATCAACAACACTATGATCACCGCCTTGTGCGAACAATTCAAGATCCCACATCACAATTCTTCCCCTTACCAACCAAAGATGAATGGTGCTGTCGAAGTTACAAATAAAAACATTAAAAAGATCATACAGAAAATGACAGTCACATACAAAGACTGGCATGAGATATAACCATTCGCTCTCCACGGGTATCATACCACGACTCGCACATCAACTGGGGCAACACCCTCTTCTCTGGTTTACAACATGGAAACTGTCTTGCCTATCGAAGTCCAGATCCCCTCTTTGAGGATTATGAAGGATGCAGGGCTGAACGAAGACGATTGGATCCAGACTCAACTTGATCAACTGAACTTGATTGATGAGAAGAGACTCACTGCTGTTTGACAAGGTCAAATGTATCAAAAACGGATGATCAAGGCTTTCAACAAAAAGGTCAGACGCTAAGTGTATCAAGTAGGAGATCTGGTGATCAAACGCATCATACTGCCACAAGGTGATCCTAGGGGCAAGTGGAGTCCTACTTCTGAAGAACCATTTGTAATCAAAATAATTTTCTTTGGTGGGGCAATGATCTTGACCATCATGGATGGTGACGACCTGCTGCATCCTGCGAACGCGGACATAATCAAAAGATACTACACATAAGAGACCCGCTAGGTTAACATACCTAGGCAAAACAAGGGCATCCTGGCGAACCAAAAGGGTTCGGGTAAAAATTAGGGATAAAACAAAAAAATATGTACACCCAGCAAGTTGAAAACCCGAAAGGGCGACTTGGGAAAAAAAGGGTTTCCCGGTGGACTGAAAACCCGAAAGGGCGGTCCAGGCAAAAGTTGGGGAATTAAAGCGTATGACTATGTCTCGTTGGATCACTTTACGGACAACCTTTGGCTTCCACTGACAAAATCATAGTTTCTGATCAATTCAATTATCTTCGGACAAGGCAACAAATAGACAAGATGCTCAGAGATACGAAGGCTATAGCAGAATGGAAACCCCATGGGATTTTTACACATAGCTATCTTTTCTTTGTATTAAAATTTTCATTTTTTACGACGACATTCTCTTACTAGAATGTTTGTCTCCTTGTACAAAAATGCTTACTCAAAGTCAATACAAAGATATCTCTTTGAAAGTGCACAAACTATCAGTTTTTTTCTTTACGCTTGTATTTTGTTTGCAAAAACGTCCAATGATTCATTGTTGAACATATGCATTTGAACATAATTATTGTTTACAAATAAACAAAATGAAAAAAGGCAATTACTGATAGGTTGAAGGGATGGGGAAATACCTCTAGGCTATTCCATAAGAAATCCCCGCAGTATGACGTTTAATCTCCAGCGGAACAAAACTTCCAGTTAACAATCCCCAGTCGAAACCATCCAATTTCTCCAAACATTTTTAAGCAACACATGGCATTTCCCTTACAACAGAGTTTATTTCTCTAAACGAAAATTCATCAATACTTTGACTTCAAGACATGAAGACTTGCATATCCTGCAGTAGTCAGGGATTTATTTTCCCTAATCCAACAACAGTACAACAATTTAAGCTCACATACACATACATTGCATCCATATATCATAAACATTGATAACACGAATGCATTATACTATGCATTTGATACAACATAAACATTGCATTTTAGCTAACATTTTACCCTTTTCAGGATAAGATTAATCAAACAGCTACCATTAACAATATTTAAAGTCTTCAGATACAATTCAGATGCGCTCCAGACACGGATGCCATTCTGATACTCATTCAGATTCATCTTTCAGATACAGTTCAGATACGCTCCAGACACGGATGCCATTCTAATACTCATTCAGATTCAGCTTTCAGATACAGTTCAAATACGCTCCAGACACGGATTCCATTCTGATACTCATTCAGATTCAGCCTTTAGATACAGTACATATACGCTCCATACACGGATGCCATTCTGATACTCATTCAGATTCAACCTTTAGATATAGTACAAATACGCTTCAGACACGGATGCCATTCTGATACTCATTCAGATCTAGTCTTCAGATACAGTACATATACACTCCAGACACATATGTTGTTCTGATACTCATTCAAGATTCAATATTCAGATACAATACAGAAACGCTCCAGACACGGATGCCATTCTGATTCAACTTTCAGTTCGGATACGCTCCAGGCACAGACGCCATTCTGATACTCATTCTTTCAGCTTACAAATTACAATGCAAATAATCACTTTTGGATGGAATATTTAAGCCCATCTCCTACATCTTTCTATCACCTCTCAAAATTTCATCTTTAAGCCCATTCCCTCAACCATCACATCACCGAGTGCAAATTTCTGGGCACTCTAGTGTCCAATCATCTTCCACCTTCGAGTCATGAATGGAAAAACTTGCCAATCTATCTCTCCAGGCATAAGAAGATTGAACATGGGCAGCTGTTGTACCCCAAAATTTTCTCTCTCACTTATCAAGAATTTGCTCACAAGATCTCATTGGGCTCAAGAATGCACTAGGGTTTGATCAGCTCAAGATACCTCCTTAAACACTGATGACCAAAATTAGGGTTTGAGTTTGCACAAGGATTTTTGAACTATCAATCATACATATGGCTTTAATGGATCATTATGGACTCCCAAGATCACTCATGTCAAGTTTCAAGTCTTGGATCACACTTTTGATCAGTCAATTGAACAGTTGACCTAAAAAACAACTGTATTGGGGAAAAAGTCAACCATAACCAATTTACAGTCAAACTTCATAATTTTTTATCCACATCAACATTTTAAACCCATGTGTATCATTTGATCAAGTTTGGACCATAATTCCTCAAGAAATTTGATCAAATCTCCAAAAGGGCAAAATGGTCAAAATTAGGGTTTTGACTGGGAAAGGGCAATTCCTTATTTTTGACCTAGAAAATGATCAATTGGTTAAAGGCATGATATAAAGAGTCCAATTGAATCATTTTTACCTAATGGCACGATTCAAAACATTGCAATACCATTAGATTAACAAATGAATTTTGCAGTCAACTGATCAAAAGTCAACTGTATACTGAAAAGTCAAACTTTGACTTTTTGGTCAAATTCAAGTACCAAGGATCATAATCCATCAAAACATGTCAAAATATGAAACTTTCTCATCAAGAAATCAAGAAATCAAGGTTTCATTTTGAAAAGTCAAAATTTCTAAACTTAGAAATTTTTCTAAGTGTTGAAAATTTCTTATTTTTTCATAACTTTGAACAATTTTTTCATTATGATGCAAGATGATTCAAAGTAAATTTCCAACATGAAAGTTGTAGATCTCCATGAAATATACAACTTTTCTTTATACAACTTCTCCTAAAAATGCTTGGATCTCAAGTTATAATTTTGTGAATACATGCTCATGAACTAAAAAAGACTTAGTGAAATTTTGCCCTAGTTAGGCCGATTTTTGACCTAACTTCATGACACTTTTTAATATAGTTCCAAGGGGAATCTTCAAAAGAAATTCAAAGATGAGTTGTAGAGAACATTGCAAGCTTTCCAAAATGTCAAAGAATTACTTGAGATCATTCTTGAGTATGGAGAATCGAAGAGATGAAGTTGGTATTTTGTCACTTGGATTACAAGCCATTTTGTGAAGAACACTTGGTCCAATCTTCAAGCATGCTGTACAAATCTCACTTTGCAGGATTCTAACTTGACTTTCACTCCATAATTAAATGTTCTCACAGCTGTTGGAAGCTTTAATCCAAGCATTCAATGCATTGTACAAGTATAATTCCATTTTGGGAAGAAAGGCAACATTGCCATTTTAGAAAAGCAAGCTTTATGCAAAGTCAGCTTGCATTGAGCCTTGCATTTGTTCTTTATGCACAAACACACTCTACACAATCAGAACAAGTGTTTTTAAAGGTTTCAGCCATCCTACAAGCCTTGTACTTCACATTGAAACCATGCTTGTTAACTTTGCTTCAAAAACAAGTAACCAAGCCAAAACATGTGAGTTTTCAAATTCTGAGTTGTGCCAAGCCTCAAAACCTCTTGCTTATAAGTATACACACTATTTGCAAGTCGACAGACGAATGCTATTGCCCTGAAACCACCTCAAACACTCAAAAACCAAAAACCTATTCAAGAACACCATTAACATACAGTTCTGAACCAAAACTCATGATCTTCATTTCCACTCGTGCGTTTTGAAAACTAATCACTCAAACACCTTCTATACATCATACCAAAGAAATCCAGGCCCCTGTTTCAAGACTGTAACTCCTCCATCACCATCCACCATTTTCAAATATCAAGCATGCAGGTTGACTTGAGTAGAGAGATTCAGGGACTTTCAAGGTAAAGTAAGAGTTGGAATACACTCAAGAAGGTCCAGGAAAGCTAAACAGATCCTCAGGCCTTCTCAAAAGTTTCTCAAACTCCATTCACGACTCCAGCCGTAAGAGGTAAATTTTCAAACTTCTATCTCTTCATACAAGCATCATTTGATCCTGATTTGTGAAAACAAAATATAGATATCCTTGCCCTAAAGCTAACCATGTTCATAGTTTCCATTTATGTTGACTATGTATAGAGAATTTTAGATTTGAAATTCCTGAGAAAATTAGGTTTCAATTTAGGGCCAGCAAAATTAGTTTTTATCTTTGACATTTAGCTTACATAAGTTATATGGTTGAATTCGCGGGAAGAAACACCACAACTTTCATGTTTACATTTTCCATTTTCATTGAGAAATGAGCAAGTTACAAGAACCATGGCTGGAGGTAGAAGATGAAGTCATTTTCAGGACTTGACTTATGTTATGTATTTATCATTTCACTTATGTTAACAGATGTACAACCACCCCAGTGGTAAGGCAACGCGCGTTATTGGTAGAGATCATGGGTTCGAGCCTCAGTGTGCTGCCTTTTTCATTTTTTCACATTTTTTCCATACTTTTTGTCTCTTGCAGCGCTGGGCCTCCACTTCATGGGCCTAATGTTTTTTTCTAACATTTCCTCCCTGTTTCAAATTTGCACCCCTGGCCCATTATTATTTTATTTTTCATTTTATTCTCATTTTATTTTCTTAAATATATTTTTCTTAATATTAAAAAAATCATAAAAATACAAAAAAATAGTAGAGTTATATTTTAGCTTAGTTTATTTATTTTTTCACAAAAAATATATTTTATTTTGACCATACTTTATTTATTTTCATTAATTATCTTGTAAATTTAATTAAAACTAAAATATTATTTTTTTATACTAATTAAAATATATTTTTTAATACCTAAAAGACTAAAGAATATTTTATAACACTATAATTTAATTTTTTTCAAAAAAAAGACAAAATATAAAAAAAAAAACTTTTCTTATAAACTTCATTTCTTTTAATCAATTAAGTAGAATTAGGGTTTTATTCAAGAATCTTTTTTGTTAATGAATTTAAACTTGACTAATTATTTTCTTTATTTAATTAGGTTAAAATCAAAACCCTTTTCCTTAAGAAACCAAACAAAAAAAAATCTTTTTCTTTGCATTTACAATTCTTGCATATTTAATTCATCTTGTATATTATTTATTCCAATTCTTGGACAATATTCAATTTGGTTGTAATAGATTAATTAGGTTTATATTATTGCAATCCCCATTCATAAATTGTATACCCCCTCTCACAAATGTTGTAATAGTGTAGTAACTTTAAATTTCACAATTTATCGCTTTTACATAACATGCAAGTAATTAGTGTTTGTATGGGAAGATGAAAGAAATCAAATAGAAAACCCTAATCCAAGACAAAAATAAGCATGAAAATGACACACTTGCACACAAGCACCCCTAGGGTGAAATCCACTTGGTTTCCTTATACAAAATGGCCATATTACGCATGTAAGGTATCTTAGCAAAAAGCAAACAAATACAAGATCATAGTCCCTCGATGACGCTATCTAAGTTGCCTTACAAATGATCTTAGTCCCTCAAAAAGAATGCTAAAATACCTTGCAATATTGCTAATCATGGTTATATGATGACCCACGTCCGTCCCGTTTACATCCAAAGATAGGGTTGCTTACCAAATAAATGGTAAGACAACAATGTCAAAGGAAAATGAAATGAACAAGAAAGACATTTGAGTAGGTAGATTTCTCCTAATTACTTGCTCCATTTCAAAACAAACATCCTTGCTATTTTCAAAAACAATCACATACACTTTCAAACATCTTACAAAATTGAAAACATTTTTAAAATATCAACATCTTTGTATACATTCTTACGAACGAGAATCATTACAAAGATTGCCTAAACAATGACCTATTTTACAAAATACTTTTCAAAAACCACACAAAGCACAATTTCAAACAAAAACAAGTGATCTAGCAAGTAACTAAGAGCCCATGGAAAACCATGGATGAAATGGGTGCTAATACCTTCCCTTTTCATAATCTACCCCCCAAACTCAAGAAACAATCTCAAAGGTCTTTCCTGTGCTTTTTCACCTTTCCTTTTGGATAAAAGAAAAGTCGGTGGCGACTCTTGCTAACCGCAACATTTGCCATAAAACGCAAAACACCCAAGTCAGTTCTCCTACCGTATCACATTATCACTTTAATTATTTTTCATAAATAAAAACATCAAAAAATATTTTCCTAACACTTAGAAATTTTCTTTAGGTTTTAAATACATTCATCTAATTTCTTTTCTCTTTGCTATTTAAATTCTAGAAAACAAATGTATAGGTCGCACGATTGATTTTGTAATAGCTTAGTTTATTTTACCACATTTTCCTATCATGTAACTGTTTATGGAATGTAATTGCTTAGGTTTAAATTCTGCATTTTTCATTCCGCACTTTTTTCTTATGTAATTGCCCCAAGGCCCTATAATAGCGTAGAATTTATTTTTCCACACTTATAATTATTTGCATGTATGTACATATGTGTATAGTAATTAGGCGTGTATGATAATATCTAAAATCAACCGTCAGATAACCCTAATCAAGATGATAAACTGAAATAAACCACTATTCACACACACACCTCTAGGATAACCTCACTTGTTGCCTTCATATAAATACATTCATGTCCCTCGAACGTAGGGATGCTTTAGCAAAGACCCTCGATTAAAAAGATCGTAGTCCCTCGATGACCTTTAGATGATTCCTTTGGTAAACGATCTTAGTCCCTTATGATAAAATTGCTAAGCGCCCTACAAGTTTCCTTTATGACTGTACGAAGACCCGCGTCTGTCCCTCAAACATCCAATGATTTGGCTGAAGAATGGAAAAACACAAGAAAGGGGGGTTTGTATTGGGGTTTTGAAATCTAATAGAAAATGACACTTGATTTTTATCCTGGTTCGTTTGAACTCAAACTACTCCAGTCCATCCGCCAAGGTGATTTCGCCTCTCTCAAGCGAGGTCTTAATCCACTAATCAAACTTGATTACATAAATACAATGACAACTTTCAATGTCTTCTTGAGTCTAAACCTTGACAAATATGTTTTCTAACAAAAACAATATCACTAAAGTGATGTATTACACAGTTGAAGAGCACAAGGTCGAACTGGGTAAATATTTCTCTTTTTCGTGCGTAGTCGTTATTATGATATCTTCTTCACATTTTCTTTAAATAGGAAATGCATGAGAGACATAAGAAGATGTTTTTGGAAGGTTGATGAAGTGTAGTTAATGTTCTTTCCAAAAGTGAAGATCATGTCTTGATTCAACTGTTACTTTTGATTTGCCATTAATAAAATGTAACGGTTCAGAACATGCTCGTATCAGAAGATGAATGTTACCGTTGAAACTCTTTTTGCTTTCCAGAACTTTACATATCAAAATATCAGAGTTCTTGTTTCACAGTTGGTGCATTCAGAAGTTGTAACATAAAACTTCTTCATTTAGCGTATTACACAAATTTTCTTCTAAGTATGTTGTGTCTGAACAAATCTTCAAAATGAAACTCTCTCATCTTCTTGCATTAGAACTTCCAGATGTTCTATCAGATCTTATATGCTTCTTACATTAGAACTTCTATTATGTTCTAGTAGATCTTTTCTCATCTTCTATGCGTCTTACATCAGAACTTCTCTGCATATTAAAATACTTTATTAGAGAGTATATATGTTCTTTATATATACCATGTGTTTGTTATCATCAAAACTATTACAGGGATGTAGAACCAAACTATATTTTAACAATCCCCCCTTTTTGATGATAACAAAAACTTGTATATTTTGATAAAATACTTAACGAACATAAAGCATAGAAGTCTCCCTTTGAGTTGGATACTCAGGTGAAGAAAAAAATACTTTCCTGAAGATATTTGAATAGAGCTTTGAGAAGGAGTCAAAATATCTTACATTCTCCCCATTTTTGTCAAGAATCAAAAAGTAGGAACAACACGGGAAAAATAGAAGATTAAGATGAAGCAACGAGAAAAATTAAATCATTTTTCAGATCTTTTGAGTTGTATTTTCTGGATGGTATCTTCAGATGTTTCTGTAATGTTTGTTTCATCTTCTTCTGGATTTGACTGGGATTTTTCTGATGTTGTGTCCTCAGTACTATTACCAATAGTTATAGAGCCAATAATCTTTCCTTTCTGATTGCCTCTGAAACCTGCGTATCCTCCAGATTTAAATTTCAGGCTTTGGAACATATGCTTTCTTCCCATAACGTGTAAAGAGCATCCAGAGTCCAGTTGTTAAAACTGGTGTTTCAACCTTGCTGTTAAAAATATTTGCAACATAAATGATTTTATCCTTTGGTACCCATATCTTTTTGGGTCCACGATTGTTAGAGTTTCCAAAATTCTATTTGAATTTTGGTTTAGCAGAAAATGCCTTACTAGTATATTGTATATCATGTGTATGTTCGTAGGTGTAGTGAGAATAAAGAGGTGTGTGTGTTTTATGACCATATCCTTAACTTTCTTAGATTGAGATACTCTACCCTTGTATCCTATTATTTTTCTGCCATTTCTGCTAACTTCATAGATCATTCAAGCCATCTTGCATCTATCTATGTTTTTAGCAAGAAATTTTTGAAAGCTATGATCATATTCCTTTCTGATCTTATCAGAGTTACTAGGAACTTCTGAGACAATTTCTTTCTGAGCCTTTTGTAATTTATTTTCTAGTTTAGAAATTGTTTCTTTAAGCTTAGAGTTTTCTGATATCAGTTTCTAAGTTTCTTCAGAGTCAGAAACTAGATCCTTTTTCAGGTTCTTGTTTATGACTCGAAGTTGTTGATATCTTTCAAGAATTTCTGACAGACTTTCTTCTAATCGAGATCTAGAAAAGTTAGAGAATACATCTTCTGCCTCTAAGTCTGATTCTGATTAAGAAAGATTCCCTGTTCTTTTGGGAGTTCTGAACATCCTCTTCCCGTGTTTCCACAACTGATTGACTCTTCTGGAGAGAAGATATAGTTCATCTTCTTCTGACGAGGATCCACCAGAGTTTTCTTCTTTTGCCTGCAAAACTTTAGGTTTATATTTTTTATTAGATTTGAGAGCGAGAGACTTACCTTGCTTCTGTGGTTCATCTTCGAACCCATGGGGTAGCTTATTAAATCTCATTGCCTTCACCTACATGGATAACAAGCAAGACAAAACAACATTGCATTTTATTAGTTAAATGAAGAAAACAAAACAATATTCATGATCACAAAAGGAACATAAGTCAAGGTGCTTGGTAATCCCTCAAAAAAGGCAAAACTAAATGTAGGGAGGGGAACCAAGAATCCTAGTGTGATCTTGTTGTGAGTGAATAAACATGGTATAATGAAGGGATCTTAGGGGAAAAGATTGGGGTACAACACCATCCTGATACTCATTCAGATTCAACTTTCAGATACAGTTCAGATACACTCCAGATACGGATGCCATCCTGATACTCATTCAGATTCAACTTCTAGATACAGTTTAGATACGCTCGAGACACGAATGCCATCCTGATACTCATTCAGATTCAACTTTCAGATACAGTTCAGATAGCTCCAGATACGGATGCCATCCTGATACTCATTCAGATTCAACTTTTAGATACATTCAGATACACTCCAGATACAGATGCCATCCTGATACTCATTCAGATTCAACTTCCAGATAAAGTTCAGATATGCTCCAGAAACAGATGCCATCATGATACTCATTCATATTCAACTTTCAAATACAGTTCAGATACGCTCCAGATACAGATGCCATCCTGATACTCATTAAGATTCAACTTTCAGATACAGTTTAGATACGCTCTAGACACGGACGCCATTTTGATACTCTTTCAGATACAGTTCAGATACGCTCCACACATGGACACCATTATAATACTCATTCAGTTTCAGCTTACAGATACGGTTCAACAATCATTTCTGGATGGAATCTACAAGCCCATCTCCAACAAATTTCCATCATCCCTCCAAATGGCATCTTTAAGCCTATTCCCTATACCATCAACCATCACATCACCGAGTGCAAATTTCTGGGCACTCTAATGTCCAATCATCTTCCACCTTCGAGTCACGAATGGAAAAACTCTCCAACCTAACTCTTCAGGCTTAAGAAGATTTAACAGGGGCAGCTGTTGTACCCTAAAATTTGCCCTCTCACTTATCAAGAATTTGCTCACAAGATCTCCTTTGGCTCAAGACTGCACTAGGGTTGATCAACTCAAGACATCTCCTTAAGCACTAATGACCAAAATTAGGGTTTGAGATTGCACAAGGATATTTGAACTTCCAATGCCCCATATGACTTTCATAGACCATTATTGACCCTCAAGATTACTCATGTCAAGTTTCAAGCTTTGGATCACACTTTTGCTCATTATGATCATCATGGGGAAAAAGTCAACTATGGCCAATTTATAGTCAAACTTCATAATTTTTGATCCACATCAACATTTTAAACTCATATGTATCATTTGATCAAGTTTGGACCATAATTCCTCAAGAAATTTGATCAAATCTTCAAAAGGGTAAAATGGTCAAAATTAGGGTTTTGATTGGGAAAGGACAATTTTTGATTTTTGACCTAGCAAATGATCAATTGGTTTAAGGCATGATCTCAAGATTCCAATTGCATCATTTTGACCTAATGACATGGCTCAAAACATTGCTCAAGTTTAATGGATTGACAGATAAATTTTCAGTCAACTGATCAAAAGTCAATTGTATACTGAAAAGTCAAACTTTGACTTTTTGGTCAAAATCAAATGTCAAAGATCACAATTCATCAAAGCATGTCAAAATATGAAACTTATTCATCAAGAAATCAAAAATTCAAGATTTCATTTTGAAAAGTTAAAATTTCTAAACTTAGAAATTTTTCTAAGTGTTGGAAATTTCTTATTTTTTCACAACTTTGAGCAAAATTTTCACTATGATGAAAGATGATTCAAAAGAAACTTTCAACATGAAAGTTGTAGATCTCCATGAAATCTACAACATTTCTTTACACAACTCCTTCCAAAAGTGCTTGGATCTCAAGTTATAATTTTAAGAACACATGGTCATGAAACAAAACACTTAGTGAAATTTTGCCCTAATTTGGTCAGGATTTTGACCTAACTTCATGGCACTTTTTCATATAGTTCCAAGGGGAATTTTCAAAAGTGGTTCAAAGTGGGGTTGTATAGCACATTACAAGCTTTCCAAAATGTCCAAGAACTCCTTGAGATCATTTTTGAGTAGGGAGAATCGAAGAGATGAAGTTAGGGTTTTCACACTTGAATTACAAGTCATTTTGTGACGAACAAGATTCAAAATTCAAACTTATGCTGCATATACTCTACTTTTCAGGCCTAAAACTTGTTAGTTACTCCATAATTAATTGCTTGCACAGCTGTTAGAGGTCTCAATTCAAGAATTCAATGCAAGGTCATACTTTATATCCATTTTGGGAAGAAAGTGCACAATGCCATTTTGATAAAGTAGCTTTTTGCACAAAACTTGTTCTTGAGCCTTGAAATTGCTTTCTTCTGATCATACAAGTCCCATAACTCAAGAGAAGCTTGTGTAGACACTTACAATCACTTAGCCCATGCTTGTACTTCCTCTTGAAACATGTTTTCCCACTTTTCTTGAAAATCAAGTAACATAGCAATTAGCTTGTAACTTGTACTTCTGACTCTCCAAAGCACTCAAGACCTTTTGCTTATACATACATAAGTTATTTTCCATAAATCCCACGTATGCTTAAGCCCTGATAACACGAAGAACACAAAATCACCAAAAACACCTCAAAACTTGCCATTTCTGAGTTTTGAATCCAATCTCCAAATTTGCTCGTGCGTTTCTTGGCCTTTTACTTTAAAAAGCTTCTAAATAACATACACAAAGAAATCCAACACCTGCAACACCACTGTAACACCTCCATCGTCATCCACCATTTTCAAAAACAGCACCTTGCACCTTGACTTCTCCAGAACTCCTTAGGCACTTTCAGCTCAAGCTAAGTATCACATTAGCTTTATAGGAACTTGAGGAAGCTAATCCAATCATTGGAACTCATTAAAAACTACTCAAACTCCAAACACGATAACCTCTTGCAAGGTAAGTTTTCTGACTTTTGAACTCTTTATACAGACATCATTAATGCTTTGTTTGTGAATGAAAAATGTAGATATCATTGCCCTAAAGCTAACCATGTCCATAGTTTAAATTTATATTGCTTGAGCTTAGAGAATTTTAAGATTAAAGTTTCTGAAATTTTTAGGGTTCAGATTAGGGCCATTAAAATTCATGCTTGTCTTTGACCGTGAGGAAATTTGCCACAAGTTTCATGTTTACATATTTCAATTTTGATGAGAATTGAATAAGATACAGATGTTCAGGCTGGGCGTGAGGTTGAAGATGAAGTTGGCCTCAGGAACGTGTTTACCATATATATTTATGGTTTGATATTAATAAACAGATGTATAGCCACCCCAGTGGTAGAAGCGCGCGCCTATGACTATAGGGACCCGGGTTCGAGCCCTAGTGGTACCCTTTTGGATTTTTTTCATTTGTTTTCCATATATTATGACTTTTTTGGCAGCGCTGAGCCTCATCCCCCTGGGCTTTATTTTTTTTTACTTCCGACACCCTCTTGCTGGCTATTCACACCCCTGGCCCATTTTATTTTCTTTTTCTCATTTTTATTTATTTGTTTTCTTAAATATTTTATCTAATACTAAAAAAATCAGAAAAAATATAAAAATATTAGATTTATATTTTGATATAGTTTATTTATTTTTTACACAAAAAAATATTTTATTTAATCATACTTTATTTATTTTACTAATTGGTTTGTAAATTTAATTAAAAACTAGGGTTTTAGTTATTTTCTTAAAATATATTATTTTAAAACCAAAAAAAAAAGACCAAAAATGTTTTATAAAACTATGAATTATTTTTAAGACAAAAATACCAAAAATATTCTTCTTATAAACTTAATTTCTTTTTTTAATTAATTAATAGATTAGGGTTTTATTTAAATTCTTTTCCTAGTAAACTTAAGTTTTACTTTTCACTAATTTAATTAATTATTTTTCTTTTAGTTAATTAGGTTAAAACAAAACCCCTTTTCCCTAAAAAATCCAAACAAAACATCCATTTTCTTTACATTTACATTCTTGTATATTTATTCATTTTGTATATTATTTATTCAATTCTTGTACAAATTCAATATGGTTGTAATAGATAATTAGGTTTATTTTCTAGCAATCCCCATTTGTAATTTGTACACCCCCTCCCACAAGTATTGCAATAGCGTAGTAATTTTAAATTCCATAATTTATCGCTTTATATGCAAATGCTAGTAATTAGGGTTTGTATGGAAAGACTAAAACCAATCAATTAGGAAACCCTAATCAAAGACAAAACCAAGCATGAAAAATAATACACTTGCACACAAGCACGCTTAGGGTAAAATCCACTTGGTTGCCTTACAAAATGGCCATATCACGCATGTGAGGTATCTTAACAAAAACAAGCAAAATATAAGATCATAGTCCCTCAATGACGCTATCTAGGTTGCCTTTCTAATGATCTTAGTACCTAAAAGATAATGCTAAGATACTTTGCAACATTGCTAATCATGGTTACACGATGACCCACGCCCGTCCTGTTTACATCCAAAGATAGGGTTACTTACCAAATCAATGGTAAGATAACAATGTCAAAGGAAAGAGGAAATG
The DNA here is from genome assembly GCA_948472305.1 of Vicia faba. Lineage (NCBI taxonomy): Eukaryota > Viridiplantae > Streptophyta > Magnoliopsida > Fabales > Fabaceae > Vicia > Vicia faba. The sequence goes on along the minus strand of OX451736.1, from coordinate 1,399,411,174 downwards.
AACATGAAAGACTTTTGAGTAGTTAGAATGCTTATAATTACTTGCTCTATTTCAAAACAAAACATCCTTGCTATTTTTAAAACAAACACCCACACTTTCAAAACATCTTACAAAACTTGAAAACATTTTAAAAAGAACAACATCTTTGTATACATTCTTACGAACGAGAATCATTACAAAGTTTGCCTAAACAAATGGCCTCTTTACAAAATACTTTCAAAAACCACACAAAGCACAATTTCAAACAAAAGCAAGTGATCTAGAAAGTAATTAAGAGCCCATGGAAAACCATGGATGAAAAGGGTGCTAATACCTTCCCTCTTCATAATCTACCCCCCGAACTCAAGAAATAATCTCAAAGGTCTTTCCTGTGCTTTTTCACCTTTCCTTTTGGATAAAATAAAATTCGGTGGTGACTCTTTCTAACCGCAACATTTGCGATCAAACGCAAAACCTTCAAGTTAGTTCTCCCACCGTATCACAGACTCATACAGGGTTTTGCGTCGACTCATACAACAAGTTTTCTGGCAGATTTTGTAATGGCCATAACTTTTGAAACGTAACTCAGTTTTAGGAGCCGTTCAAATCAGTAGAAAGCTAATGCAATAAACTATAAGTTAGAACTAGGTTTGTTGGCATTGGATGATTGGAATAATAGTTTGGATATTTTTTTTATGTGTCATGAATTGATGATGAATGAAAATAACATGTTTTGGCATTGTTTGCTATTCGTGATATGTGTGATTGATGAATGTTATATGATTTTATTATGTTGATGATATATGTGTGTTTGTGAAACGGTGGATAATTCATTTTGATGGATTATTGTGATATGTGGTATGATTAAGGTTTGGTGATAATCTTAATTTGCATATAATTGGTTATGTTTGCACATGCATGCATGGGGAGATTGAACTCCGGTTGGTTGCTTTGATCCTTATGTTGAAATAGAAGCAGTGAATTATATGTTCATATTGGTTGCTTTGATTCTTGTGTGGAAATAAAAGCAGTGAACTATATGATCATATTGGTAGGCTTTGGTCTTGTCCGAATCGAAAGCATGGCTCTGGTTCTAAATATTGAATCAGGAGCGAGGTGAACTTGATGTTCACGAGGGTACCACATGCATGAGTCGAATTGAGTCGCATTGGAGTCACATTTGTTGTTATGTGATGTTTTGTTTTGAATGCATAATGTGTGTCATAATTGGTTTAACTGTGACTTGATGATGATTGCAATTTATGTGATGATTGTGTGAATTATTCTACTTGGATATAATTGTCTTGGTACTTGTATTGGTGAAGCAGTGTTGTATTGATAATTATACGAAGTGTGATGAATTCTTGGAATGTATGCGTGTTATATACATTGTTTATATATATATATATATATATATATATATATATATATATATATATATATATATATATATATATATATATATATATATATATATATATATATATATATATATATATATATATATATATATATATATATATATATATATATATATATATATATATATATATATATATATATATATATATATATATATATATATATATATATATATATATATATATATATATATATATATATATATATATATGATGTGAATTCTCACCCTTCTGTTGTAATGATGTTATATGCGACATCGCCCAAGTACCGTTGATAGCGGTGATACTTGCCAGGATTAGTCAGAGGAGTTAGATCCTTATTTATCCGTTTATCCCTAGGCGGTGAGTCATTGCTCTGGTTTATATAACACAGGGGGGTTTTGAACTCATGTTTATTTGAAGAGATATTGTTATTTCTCTTATTTGAATTGTATGTTGAGAGTTTATGTTGAGTGGACTCAATGCCTAATGATTTTAGATCCATGATTTGTTATGAGAATTCATGATTATAGTATGGGATATAATAATAATAATAATAATAATAATAATAATAATTATTATTATTATTATTATTATTATTATTATTATTATTATTATTATTATTATTATTATTATTTGAGTAAATAATTATTCCGCTGTGATGTGCATGATTTTGAAAACATGAAGTTTGAATACATGTTATGATCATGACTAGTATGCATGTTTGAATTTCTTGGATATTTTGTGAATTCAATATGTGACATCCTCTTTGAGATGCATGTTATTTTACTCTGATTATTCTATTTATGCCATGTGGGATTAGAGGATGTTACAATAGTGGTATCAGAGTAGATTATGAAAAGGGAAGGTGCAAGCACCCTTTTCATCCATGGTTATCCACGGGCTCTTAGTTACTTGTTTAGATCACTTGCCTTTGCTTTTCAATTGTTTGAAATGGTACTTTGTGTGTGTGGTTTTGAAAATGCTTTGAAAAATAGGCCATCGTTGTGGCAACCTTTGTAATGATTCTTGTTTAAATGTATACAAAGGTGTTTAAATATTTTTTGAAAGTTTGATTTGGGAAATTATGTTGAGAGGTGTGTTTGAAAATAGCAAGAATGTTTTGAAAGTTTTTGATCAAGTAACTAAGAGTTATCTACCCTATTTTACTCAAAGATCTTTCCTATATGTTTTTTAACCCTTTTGACAGTGTTGCTTTACCATTGCATTTGGTAAACAACCTTGTATTAGGATGTTAAACGGGACAGGCGTGGGTCATCGTATAGACCATGATAGCAATTGTGTTAAGTATTTTTGGCAAATTTTCCGAGGGACTAGATCACTTTGTATAGACAACCAAGATAGCGTCATCGAGGGACTATGATCTTTTGTTTTGTTTTTGTATTACCAAGATACTCAACATGCATAACATGGCCCATTTTTAAGGCAACAAGTGGATGTAACCCTAGGGGTGCAAGTGTGCATTGTGTATTGATTTTCATGCATTTTTGTCTTGGTATTAGTCAAGCTATTTGTTTGATTTTTAGATTGTTGGCATACAAACCCTAATCTCTAATCATGGCATAATTAAAAGCGTAAATGCGTAAAATAAATCTACCACTATTACAACATGATTATGGGGAGGGGGATACAATTTTTGAATGGGGATTATTTGATAAGAAATTAAAACCCTAATTTTACTATTACGTTCAAATTGAATCAAATGGCATAAATAATAAATGAACAATATTTAAATAAACAAATTAAATAAATATACAAAATAATATGAATATGCAAAAAGGTTTTTGTTTATTTTTATGTATGTAAAAATATTTAAAGAAACAAAATAAAAAGATTAATTTTATTTTTTTAAGGATAAAACCCTAATTTTTCCTTAAAAATATAAATATATTAATTATACTATTTATATACAATAAAATAACATAACATGTATACAAAAATAAAATATATTTAGAAAAAGTAGTATAAATAATAATAATAAATAAAAGTATATTTTTCATGTTTTTATTCTCAAGTATTTATAAAATAAAAGTATGTATATATTTATTAATTATATTAATCATGTACAAAAAATAAAATAAAATATATACAAGATAAAAATATATTTAGAATAATATTTTTGAGTGTAAATAAAAGAATAAAAATAAAAGGTATAATTATATTATTTTCAAGTTTTCAATAAATAGAAATATATACTAATTAAATTGTTTAGAAAAATAGAAATAAAATGCAAAATAAATGTAAAAAAATATAAAATATTTTTTTGGGTATTTTTTATGTTTGGAAATAATAAAATAAAATCAGAAATGAAAATAAAATAACAAAATATAAAAATATGAAGAAATGGGCCAGGGGGTGTATTCAGCAAAAGGGGGGTGTTAAAAACAAAAGAAGCAAAGCCCAGCCCAAGCCAGACTTCATCTTCAACCTCTGGCTTCAAATTTCGCGTGCACCTTGTACAAATGCTAGATCCTGCATACGTGCTCTATTGCAAAAAGACATAACATCAAAGTTGTAGAGCTTTTCAAGACGAATTCACCCATATAAAAAACTTGTCCTAACTCTCAAAGACCAGAGAGAATTTCTCTGGCCCTAAATCTTAACCTATTTTTTTCAGGATGTTCATGGACCAAATTCTCTTAGCATGCTTAATTAAAATGAAAACTGAGCATATGTACAGCTTCATGGCTATGAATACTACATTTCTTATTCACAAACCTAAGTCTAAATGTTCCTAAATAGAGAGATAGGAAGTTGATAAAAACCTATTTCAGCTGACTTCATGTATGGCAATGTGGAGATTTTCAACAAGGCCCGAGATGTCTGGGAGCTTGCTTGAACTTCACTTGACCTTCTCCAATGTCTAGCTTGCCTTGAATTTACTTGAACAAGCCTTCAGAACTCAACCTGCACAAGCTCAAATAAAAAATGGCAAACCCTGTTAATGGAGTTACAGTCAGTGTTTAAGGGTTGGGATAGTTTGGATATGTTGTATGGAAGGTGTTTAAACCAATTTGAGACAAAACGCACGAGGGATTTGAGTTGTGGCAATCAAACTGCAGGGAGTGCCCTGTTTTGCCAAGTGAAGATGATTTTGTGCTATGGGAGGTTTGAGGTCTCATGGGGTCGTGTTTTTGGTTCAAGGGGATGTGAGAAAGTTGTTTCAAAAGCTTGCACAAGTTGGTTTTTGCTGAGGTTAAAGTTCTAGTGTTTTGGACAAATTTCTTGGTTATGAAGCAAGGTATGAGAAGTGATGTGAAGCAGGCCTGTACAGGCTATCTATCAGCTTGCAAACTTTGCCCTTGGCCCCTCAAGTTTGTGGATCTGATTTGCTGCACAAGATATGGCTCAATGCTCAAGGATTTAGTTTTGACATAAAGCACGATTTGGCAAAAATGGAAATGTTACTTTTTCTACTTAGGGATTAATTTTGTGTGCAATGTTCTAATGACCAAAACAATGCCTTAGAAAAATGGATTTGCATTTAATTATTGAGTGTGGAATGGTTTTTAGGCCTGTAAACTGGTGCAAATCAAGCTAATTTGAATTTGCAACATGTATCCATATGAATATGCCATGGATGAAAAATGAGTTTTTCCCAACTTCAAGCCTTCGATTCTCCCTAACCACAAATGAGTTTGGAGAGTTCTTGGACATTTTGGAAATCTTGAAACATTCTCTACATTCCATCTTTGAAATTAAATTTGAGATTCCAAGTGGAACTATGTGAAAAATGGCCATGAAGATAGGTCAAAATCCTGCCTAAACTAGGGCAAAATTTCACTAAGTTAAAAGTTTTAGGGACCCTTGTTCCAAAATTCATAACTTGGGATCCAAGCTTCTTTTGAGAAAAATTTGTGAATCAAAGTTTTAGATTTTGTGGAGTACTACAATTTTTATGTTGGAAGTTTTGTTTGAATCCAATTGCATCATGGTGAAAATGTTGGGCAAAGTTAGGAAAAATTATGAAAATTTCATTGCTTAGAAAAATTCTAAGTTATGAAAATTTTCAACTTTAAACCCTAATTTGCCAAAATGGGTTTCTTGATGAACAAGTTTCATGTTTTGACACATCTTGATGAAAAATGACTCTTGGCACTTGATTTTGACCAAAAAGTCAAAGTTTGACTTTTCAGTGTACAGTCAAAATTTGATCAGTTGACTGAAAAATTCATCTGTCAATCCAATGCAATTGATATCTTTTGAACCTTGTGAATAGGTCAAGATGATGCCATTGAGTCCTTGAATACATGCTTGAACCCAATTTTCCATTGGCTAGGTCAAAAAATCAGGAATTGCCCTTGTGCAGTCAAAACCCTAAAAATGGCCATTTTGCCCTTTTGGTGATCTGATCAAATTTCTTGTAGAGTTGTGGTCCAAACTTGATAAAATGGTTCATATGAGTTTATAATGTTGATGTGGGTCAAAATTTATGAGGTTTGACTGTAAATTGGCCACAATTGACCTTTTCTCCAATATAGCTAATTTCTAGGTCAACTGTCCACTTGACTGGGTAAAAATTTGATTCAAAGCTTGAAATTTGGTAGAGACAATCTTGGGAGTCCAACATGAAGTATGAAAGTCATTTTGAGTATTGAAAGTCCAAAAATATCTATGCAAACCCAACCCTAATTTAGGTCATCAGTGCAAGGAGATGTCTTGAGCAGTGCAAAACCCTAATCCTGTCTGGAGTTCAAGGGGTCTTGTGATGAGAAATGTTGATAAAATGAGAGGGCAAATTTTGGGGTACAACACCAGTACAAAAACCAGGGGGTTGTTATGGATGCCCATAATATGTATTACGGCCCGTAACAGCGAGCAACTTGAGGCGCTCCATATTTACGTGCCGGTCCAGAAACCAGAGGCCTGTTATGGGTGTCTATAATGTGCAATACAGCATGTAACTGACAGGAAGAATCACTCTAATTTTGTTTCCTTTATCGGTTCAATTTGTTGCAGATTTGGGACCTTTGCACATTCCAAATTGGGCTGACTGTGGTCTTTATGGGCATTAGTTTGAGATATTTCCTTATGTAATGGTTATTGATCAAAAAGATTTTATTCCATATTTAGATTTGGCTATAAAACTCATAGTTAGTCTTGAGTTTAGGGGATCCAGTTTTTATTCTAGTTTTTCTTTCCACGCTTTGCAACTCAAAGTCTCCATTAGAGCACTGGATCGAGCTATTTTATTTATTCCAGTTTTATTTATCATTGCCTTACTATTATTTATCCTTTATTATGTTTTATTCTGTTAAAATTGTTATATTTATATTATTCCTCACCATGAGTGAGTAGATCTTTAGGGACTAAGAGTCATGAACACTATTTATCGATTATCTGCGTAAATTAGCATAAGTCAATTACGAGAATTTCACTATTTTAATTTTAAAGGATGGGTTTCAATTCAAACCTTGATATGAATATAAGAGTGTTCTCAGGTGTTTACCATAGTCTGAAAAGATATGTGTGAATTCCCGATAGCAGTTTTTAAACACTCGAATCCGAGTCTATGGAAGTGTTCAGATGAAATTGAGAAAATTTTCCATCTTAATAGTTGTGCAAAAGTAATGATCATTGATGAACGTTTATGCGCGAGCAAAATCCGATGAGCGTCTGGTTCATTAGAGATAGGGCAATAGGCTGGCGAAAGCATGTATTGTCCATAATAGTCTATTTTTCTATAAATTATGTTGTAATTCTCGTAATAAAAGTGCTCGGGTTATACGGAGAAGTCGGAAATAGGAGTCATGACCCTAAAGTCCTGTTTGCTTTATATATTTTAAGTGCTTTTATTTAAGTTGTTTTTACACTTACGTGCTTTTTCACTTAAGTTGTTCCTAAAATACCGAATTTCGATTGCTCTAGATACACAACAATAGAACAGAGTTCGGTTCCTAACCATTGGTCTTTATGGTTCGATAATCTTTTACTACTTTGAATAGCCATACACTTGCAGCATGTCATCAAGCGAGAGAGCTCATTAATAAAGAAGGCCATCTTCCACCCGCCTTTTTGTTTTAGATGGGGCGAGGCTAGTACGAGACTCCGAACCTCAGCGGATCTTGTATTAGGATATATAATTGGACGGGAGGCCTATTTGACCTTTTTTTTATTCCATTTTCCAACCCTTTCTTTATAACTAACCTGGAATGTAAACAAGGAAGGAAAGGGCTAAAATCTCCATATATGATCCAGCAAAAAAAAACCTGACCTTAGCAGTGATAAAATATCTATTGACAGGGGGAGGGCCCATATTACCTTTTTTTATTAGAATAAGGAAAGGAATCGCTTTGATTGCTTGCGATAGATTACAGATATATGTTAGCGGTGAAGTCCCTCAAACCATAAGTTTGTAAAGCGGGCCTATGAGAGAAATTAACTTTACATACTAATATACATACCGAAGGGAAGGCCTAATTGTACCACTCCCTCTAAACTTTCGCTTGAACTGATAGAAGTTGGATTGAGCTGAGCATCTCTTACAAAAAAGGTGCCCTAGTCGCCTCGGTGGAATGCATTGAAGAAAGGAATCCACTCTCAACCCTTTCATTTTATTTAATAGAATGGTAAGTCGTTCTTATTATTTTATACGATTAAACAAATTTTTCTCTAACTCCTTGAGGAAAAAGTCTTGCATCTCGCATAACTTCTACAAAGCCCACCCCTGAAGGAGAAAAGGAAGTTATCATCCCCAATGTTACTAACCTTATGTTTCACCAATCTTTATATGCCACGGGGAATCGATCGGTTGAATTCGCTGCAAGCCCATCTTCGGAACCCCGCATCAAAGTCTTGTCACGGTGCCCACTTAGGGTTGGGGTCTATCTGAGTAAGGAAAGAGCTCATAGCCATGTTATTGGTCTTGTCTTGTTGATAACCTTGATACCAGCGAAAACTGCGCTCCAGCTAGTGGTGAAGGAAAGGGGGGAGTAACTATAGAATAGAAGGAGCTGGACATGAATCATCACGGTCTTTTTGGCGAATCAGTTTTGTTTTCATATCACTCATAGGCTCTGGGACTGATGACCTTACTCTTCTAGTCTTTTCTAGTAAGCCTTGTTAGATGATTCAAATCTCTTGTTCTCCCTCTTTTCAATATCTCTTTGTTGTCTTCATAACCGTAGTGAGAGTAGGAGCTCAAGTAGTTGTTGCTACAAGACTAGTCGCTCTTGAGTAAATAGCAGCTCTTACCGCGCTTGATGGTGAATAAGCCTTGGAATCCGTGTTGAGAAAGCATCCAATTGTTATTACAAAAGCATATCCCTTATCTAATTAGAAGGAACTTATTTTCTACAAAGTGACAGCGGGGAAGGAAATCAAGGGACTGATTACACTAGTCAGACATTCCCAAAAGAGGAGGAAGAAAAGCCTGGTTGCACATTTTTTTTCCTCCGTGTGGGAGTAATTCCTCCTTGTCGATTGCTTTATCTACCCTCTATCTCTAAAGGGGGACTCAGTCTTATCAACATATAGAGATCTTGCCTTTGTTGCTGCATAAAGTGATCTTCTTAAATCACCTTTCAATCTCTGAGTTCGAAGGGTAAAACAAGGGAAGTTCAAGGCTTTCCTCTCATTACTCTTTCTACAGAAAAGTCAACATCTTAGCCCGAAGATCTAGGATTTCTTCCTCTGCGTCTACTGCAATTGATGTGCCGATCTGGAGTTATTAAATCCCCCATGTATCTATTATTTAACAACTTAAAGAATCCAACTCCAGCAGCATATTAACTGATATAGAGGGAACCCAAACCATATTTTTAGGATGTTCCTATCGAACACATATCCTACCTGTAAAGGGAAGATTGGGTAAGACCCTTATATGTTCTTCTCATCCATACCGTACTTTTTATAGAGAATCTGTCATAGAATATGAGACCTTTGCGGAAGGTAATTGGCCAGAAATCGATTCCTTATAGCATAATCTTGGACTTTGCTTAACTTTCTCCAAAAAAGAAAAAGCTATTGGTAGGCTACGAATAAATGAAATTTAGGTAATAAAGTAACTAGTTATATCTCAAATATCGGTTACGCCTTTTCCTAATTCCCTTACTAAACCACCAACTGATGTTATTCCGCAAAGACCGGATAAGGAGCATCTATCTAACAGTAGACGATTTTCAGAAACTTCAGAGTCTTTTCACCCCACCTGAGAAAGAAAAAATACATTCCTCACGTATGAACAAGCATGTGGGCTTTAGCAAGCCCCTTTCTAATCGTGGCGTATCATTTAAAAAATTTAAAGGCATATCATCGTCAGTGTGCTGTCGAAAAAAGTCAGTAGGATGATATAGGAGCATACCACAATAAGGATAATTTTCTACGCCTGGGCAGTGACTCTTCCATGTCAAATAGTCTTCTATTTGAGATTTACGGTCCTGAGTTAGATTCTAATTGCGAGGAGGAGGAACTAAAATCCGATTATGATGATGATTGCCTAATAAGAATGAAGAATAAGGTAGGAATGGAAAGGGATAACGGAGGATAGTGAGCTGGACTCCCGGGGTCACTTGGGAGCATCTTCTTGCTCTTGAGGATCATTATTTGATTTCATGGAATCTAAGGTTCTGAAAGAAAGTAGTAAGTGGTTAACTTTGTTTACTCGCTCGTTAGAGGAAGTGAACGGTTGGCTCGAAGAGAGAAGAGATGTGTTATGTCTTTCTCTTTGAATAGAAGAGAGAAATGGTAAAAAGTCAATAAACTTGCCTACAGACCCTACTTTTATAAATCATAAAGGATAGGGGAAAACTTCACTTCCTTCCTTGTCGTCAACCGACCTATAGTCACTGAGATAGTATTGGTTCTATTCATCTGACCGTACTTCCATCTGGTATTAAAGCTGTGGAGCTCGAGGGATGTCTTTAAAAAGGTCAAGTTTTTTCTTTTTTATACGCGATCGAAAAAATACCTGAGATAAGGGTGGGCACTTCTAATAGTAGGTGTAATACGGTGGGAGAACTGACTGTGGTGTTTTGTGTTTGATTGCAATTGTTGCGGATAGCAAGAGTCGCCATCGACTTTTCTTTTATCCAATAAGGAAAGGTTGAAAAGAACAGGAAAGACCTTTCGAGATTATTTCTTGAGTTAGGGGAAAGGTTATGAAAAGTTGGATTACCCTAGGGGTGCATGTGTGTGAATAATGTGTTTGATTTGCATGCATTTAATCTTTGATTAGGGTGACCTACTTGTTGGTTTTATCTTGCCATATATCCTAATTACTAACATTTGTACAAAAGCAATAAAAATGCAGAAAATAAATCCTACACTATTACACTATTACAACCATATTTAATAGCAAGAAAATATAAAGACGAAACAAAAATAAAAGGAGGAAAAATGAGATTTTCGATCTAGGCAGAAACACCCTTCGATTCTGCCCTTCCTGGCTTCCTTTGATTTGGCCTAGATGTAGTAAGGACATGTCTTTTGATTTCACCCCTTTCTTGTTTCTTTTGAATGGGACCTGGAAGTCAGTATGGACATTGTGATATGGTGGGAGAACTGACTTGGGATTTTGCGTTTTGTGTTCGCAAATGTTTCGGTTTAGCAAGAGTCGCCACCGACTTTTTATTTTATCCTAAGGAAAGGTCAAAAAGCACAGGAAAGACCTTTGAGATGTTTTTCTTGGGTTCAGGGAGTAGATTATAGAAAGGGAAGGTATTAGCACCCTTTCTATCCATGGTTATCCATGGGCTCTTAGTTACTTGCTTAGATCACTTGCTTTGCTTTTCAATTGTTTGAAATGGTGCTTTGTATGTGATTTTGAAAGATGTTTTGAAAAGAGGCCATTATTGTGGCAACCTTTGTAATGATTCTTGTTTGAATGTATACAAAGGTGTTTTTGTCTTTTTGAAAAGTTTTCAATGTTTGAAAGTAGGGTTTTGAAATTGTGTGGTGACGTGTGTTTTTGAAAATAGCAAGGATGCTTTTTTTTTGCAAGCTTGATCAAGTAACTAAGAGCTATCTACCCTACTTTACTCAAAGATATTTCCTTATGTTTTAAACCCTTTTAACAGTGTTGTTTCCCCATTGTATTTGGTGAGCAACCTTGTGTTAGGATGTCAACGGGACAGACGCGGGTCATCGTATAGACCATGATAGCAACGGTGTCAAGTATTTTTGGCAATTTTCCTTAAGGGACTTGATCATTTTGTTTAGGAAACTCAGATAGCGTCATCGAGGGACTATGATCTTTTGTTTTGTTTTTGTTTTGCCAAAGTACTTGACATGCAACCATGGTCCATTTTTGAAGGCAGCAAGTGAATTGTAACCCTAGGGGTGCAAGTGTGCACTGTGTTTGTTTTTCATGCATATTTATCTTGGATTAGGTCAAGCTAATTGTTGATTTTATTTGCATACAAACCCTAGGTCTAAGCATGGCATAATTGAAAGCTTTTAAATGTGCTAGAATTTAAATGCTACATTATTACAACATGATATAGGGAGGGGGGTACAAATTTGAATTGGGGGTATTTGACAAGAAATTAAATTCTAAGTTATTACAACCAAATCGAATGTATAGGATACAATATTTAAATGTACAATAATTAAATAAAAATACAACAAATAAAAATTAAATAAAACATGTTATACAAAAAAAAAGATCTTTATGTATGTAAAAAATATATTTTTAATGTGAAATATAAGTAAATAGAAAAAGTCAATTTTTATTATTATTTTTTGTTATTTAGGGCAAAACCCTAATTTTTGAATAAACAAATATCATTTATTAATTATATACAATAATATATTAATTTATACATAAAATGAAAGTATATTATGAAAAAAGATATTTTTAGTGTAAACTATTAATAAAAGTAAAAATGTAATATTTTTATATTTTTGACCTAATTATTTAATATAAGTATATATATAAGTATATATATATATATATATATATATATATATATATATATATATATATATATATATATATATATATATATATATATATATATATATATATATATATATATATATATATATATATATATATATATATATATATATATATATATATATATATATATATATATATATATATATATATATATATATATATATATATATATATATATATATATATATATATATATATATATATATATATATATATATATATATATATATATATATATATATATATATATATATATATATATATATATATATATATATATATATATATATATATATATATATATATATAATTAATAATTATTTTAAATATATATATATATATATATATATATATATATAATATTTTAAATATATAAAAAATAAAAAATAATTATTTACAAAAAATGGGTATTTTCAAGGAAATGTTCTCAAATATAAATAGAAATAATAAATGAAAATAGGTGTATTTTTTTATATTATTTTTGAGTTTTATTAAAAAAGAAAATAGTTTATTTACATATTTATATTAGTAAGATAAAAATAAATATCAAATAAATATGAAAAATATAGAAAATAAATTTTTGGCATTTTTTATATTTTGACAAAAAATAATAAAGTCAGAATAAAAAATAAAAACATTAAAATGACAAATATTCAAACAAATCGGCCAGGGGGTGTAAACTGAATAAAGGGGTGTCAAAAGCAAAAGGACCCAGGCCCAGCCCAGAATCACTTCTTCTTCATCCTTGGAACAAAACCTGCGCGCGCCGTGTACCAAACTGTAACTCCTGATTCTTTGATCTTTTGATAAAACTCATAATATGAATATTGTAGAGAATTAAACAACGAATCTAACCATATAAAAAACATGGATTAACTCTCAAAGACCAGAGAGAATTTCTCTGGCCCTAATTTCTAACCTAGTTTTTTCAGAAAGTTCATGAGTGAAATTCTCTTAGCACGATTAATGTAAATGCAAAATAAGCATATGTATGGCTTCAGGGCTATGAGTACAACATATTTCATTCACAAATCTAAGCCTAACCATTACTAAATAGGGAGATAGAAGTCCATGAAATACCTGTTTCAGTTGACTTCGAGCTAGACAATGCAGCAACCTTCAATGGTGTTTGAGCTTCTTTTGAGCTTGCCTGAGGTCCAAGGAAGCTTTTCCAATGCTTGGCTTGTTTTGAAACAACTTGAATCGTGCTGTAGAACTCAACCTGCAGAGCTTTGAAATGAAAATGTCAAAGTGTGTTAGAGGTGTTACAGCTTGCAATGGGGACCTGGGATAGTTCAGGTGAGTTGATTGGAAGGTGTTTGAACTATCTTTGGACAAAACGCACGATGGAATTTGGTTATGGCTTGCAAAATGCAGAACTTGCCCTGTTTTGCAGAAAAACAGTGATTCTGAGTATGAGGAGGTTTGAATGATGAAAGGGTCGTGTTTCAGGCTTGTTGGGAGGTATGGAACTTGTCTACAATGTTTATATAAGCTTCTCTTAACAGATGTGTGATATTGTATATGTTTTGCAACTTTCTTCTTTTTCAAGCAAGCATGTGGAAGTGATGTTATAGCTTGGTACAAGACCTCCTATCATGCTGCATCTTTTGCTCTTGGTTCTCGGAATTGATAGTTTCAATCTTGCTTCAGAGATATGGCCCCATACCTCAAGGATTTTGGTTTGACATAAAGTGCACTTTTACAAAAATGACATTTTACCTTTTTCCAAATAAGGGTTAATCTTGTATGTAATGTCCAAATGACCAAGATAACACCTTAATTCAATGGTTATGCATTAAATTATGAATTGAAAGTTGGTTTTGAGGCCTGCAAGCTAGCACTAAACATGCTGATTTGAAAATGCAAGTTTGTATGAACATGTATTGGTCATGGACAAAAGTGAGTTTTTTTCCCAACTTCAAGCATTCGATTATCTCTAACCACAAGGGTGTTTGAGGAGTTCTTGGACAATTTGGAAAGCTAGGAATATGTACTATAATCCATCTTTGAAATGCAATTTGAAATTTCAAGTTGAACTATGTGAAAAATGGCCAAGAAGATGGGTCAAAACCCTGCCTAGATTAGGGCAAATTTTCTCTAAGTTAAAAGTTTTAGGTACCCTTGTTCCAAAAATCATAACTTGAGATACAAGCTTATTTTGAGAAAACTTTGTGAATCAAAGTTATAGACTTTGTGATGGACTACAACTTTCATGTTGCAAGTTTTGTTTGAATCCATTTGCGTATTAGTGAAAAAATGGGACAAAGATAGGAAAAAATAAGAAACTTTCATAACTTAGAAAATTTCTAAGTTATGAAAATTTTCATTTTAAACCCTAATTTGCATTTTTGGGTTTCTTGATGAACAAGTTTCATAATTTGACATGTCTTGATGAAAAATAACTCTTGGTACTTGATTTTGACCAAAAAGTCAAAGTTTGACTTTTCAGTGTACAGTCAAATTTTGATCAGTTGACTGAAAAATTCATCTGTCAATCCTATGCAATTGAGATCTTTTGAACTTGGTGAATGGGTCAAGACAATGTCATTTAGTCCTTGAGTCCATCGTTGAGCTTGATTTGCCATTGGTTAGGTCAAACAGTCAAAAATTGCCTTTGTGCAGTCAAAACCCTAAAAATGACCATTTTGCCCTTTTGGTGATCTGATCAAATTTCTTGTGGAATTGTGATCCAAACTTGATCAAATGACCTATATGAGTTCATTATGTTTATGTGGGTCAAGAATCATGAGGTTTGACTGTCAATTGGCCATAGTTGACTTTTTCCCCAATACAGTTGATTTCTAGGTCAACTGTCCAATTGACTGGGCAGAAATTTGAATCAAGGCTTGAAACTTGGTATGGACCAACTTGTGAGTCCAATATGAAGTATGGAAGTTAATTTAGGCATTGTGGGTCAAAACATCCTTGTGCAAACTCAAACCCTAATTTAGGTCAATAGTGCAAGTAAGTGTCTTGAGCAGAGCAAACCCTAGCTTGATCTTCAGTTCCAAGAGTCTTGTGATGAGAAAATGTTGATGAAATGGGAGGGAAAGTTTTGGGGTACAACAGTTTCCCCTGTTCAATCTTCTTGAACCTGAAGAGTTAGATTGGCAGGTTTGCCTTTCGTGACTCGAAGGTAAAAGAGGATTGGACACTAGAGTGCCCGTAAATTTGCACTCGTCAAAACATGGCTGAAGAAATGGGCTTAAAGATGCCATTTGGAGATGGTAGAATCTTCCTGGAGATGGGCTTAAGGATGCCATCCAAGAATGTTTGTTGAATTGTAGTGCTGTAGGTCGGAAGAATGAGCATCAAAATGGTATCCATGTTTGGGATGCCATTGAACTGTATCTGGAGACTGAGTCTGTATGAGCAAAAGAAATGGCGCCCGTGTCTGGCGCGTATCTGAGCTGTACTTGTATTTGAACTTTGAATGAATATCAAAATGACTGTCGTGTCTGGAGTGTATCTGTATTGTATCTGGGTAACAGGAAAACATCTGTGTATGGAGCAACCGTGTGCTGGGGCAAAACTACGAATGAGTGACAGAATAACAACTGTGTCTGGAGCGTATCTGGACTGTATCTGAAGTTGAGATCTGTATGAGCAGTAGAATGACCGCCTTGTCTGGGGTGTATCCGTACTGTAACTGAGATCTGAATAAGTGACAAAATGATTTCCATGGCGATTGCACTAGGGGAATCAGATTGCTGGTGTAAAGGCCAGAATGGCATCTGTGTTTGGAGCGTATCTGAACTTGTAGTTGATAGTTGAATATGAATGAGAGATAGAATGGCTGTCGTGTCTGGAGCGTATCTGGTCTGTATCTGATTGCTGAAGTCCGAATGAGTAGTAGAATGACCGCCGTGTCTGGGGTGTATCCATACTGTATTTTGACTTGAAGTTCTGAATGAGTAATAGAATGACCGCCGTGTCTGGGGTGCATCCATACTGTATCTGAATAATTGTTAATGATAGCTTCTTAATCTTATCCTGAAAAGGGTAAAATGTTAGCTAAAACACGAAGTTATATTGCATGATATGTATGATGCAATGAATTGTAATCCGTGTTTATAATATATGGATGTAATAGTTATGCATGTAAGCTGAGCAGCTGTCTTGCTGAGGAAAATGAATCCTTGATAGCTGGAGATAATGAAATCTTAGACTGCTGCCGGGGAAAGTAAATCTTTGACCGAAGCTAGGGATTCCAAAAATCTTTGATTGTTGAAGATGAGAAATCCTTGCTGACTGCTTGGGGATTAAAGCTCTTTTATTGTTTAGAATGAGAAATCTTAGGACCACTGCTAGAGATTGAAAATCCTTGGTGACTTGCGGGGATTTTAACAAGAGCTTTACCAACTTCTGCGGGGTATGAGAATTCTTCATGACTTCCTTGGGGAATAAGGTTTACTCTGACGACCTCTACTGGGAAATTAAAACCTGGGAGACTTCTGCTGGAGAAATGAGACTGATAATCTTCAATCTGCGGGGAAATGACCTTGTGGGGGAGAATGTTTACCCGGCTGGGGAAATCAGGAGCCTGGGTTGTATGCCAATCTACTGGGGAAGTTGGGGAAATTGAGGGAATTTGATCAGTTGGAAATTTAACTTCGCTGGGGAATGAGGTTTAGATTATTCTGGCTCGGCTGGGAATCGGGAGTTTGAACTCTTATGGGAACGTTGAAACTTAACTTGGCTGAGGAATCCAATTTGGAATGTACTGGCTTTGCCGGGGGATCTTGAAGCTTAATTCCGCTGGGGACACGTACTCCGAGGTTTTAGCTTTGTTGTGAATCTGAACAAAGTAATGCAGGGGATCTCTTCTTGAATGGCATAAAGATATCTTCCTACACCTTCAACCTATCAGTAATTATCCTTTCCCAATTTCGTTTTATTTGTAAACAGTGATTATATTCAAATGCATATGCTTTTCAACAAAAAATTGGACGTTTTCAAATAAAACATAAGTGTAAAACAGAAAAAGAAAGGCAAGCAAATTTTTGCACTTTGAAGTATATTTGTATTAATTTTTGTAAGTATCTTTGTACAAAGGAGACAGACATCTTAGTAAGAGAATGTTGTCGTAAAAATTGAGAAAAAAATTTATACAAAAAGAAAGATGGCTATGTGTAACAATTCCATGGGGTTCCCATTCTGCTATAGCCTTCACAACTCTGAGTATTTGTCCATTCGTTGCTTCGTCCGTAGATGATTGGATTGATTAGAAGCTTGGAGCTTGTTGGTGAAGAGATTGTTCTTAAAGTGATCCGACGAGACATAGTCATACGCTTTAATTCCCTAACTTTTGCCTGGACCGCCCTTTCGGGTTTTCGATCCACCGGGAAACCCTTTTTTGCCCAACTCGCCATTTCGGGTTTTCAACTTGCCGGGTGTACATATTTTTTTGTTTTATCCCTAATTTTTGCCTGAACCGCCCTTTCGGGTTTTCGGTTCACCGGGATGCCCATTTTTGCCCAAGTCTCCCTTTCGGGTTTTCAACTTGTCGGGTCGTTTTATGCGTAGTATCTTTTGACTATGTCTGTGTTCGCAGGGTGTGGCAAGTCATCACCGTCCATGGTGGTCAGAATCATTTCCCCACCAGAAAAGATGCTCTTGATTACAAATGGTCCTTCGTAAGTAGGAGTCCACTTGCCCCTGGGATCACTTTGCGGTAAGATGATCCGCTTGATTACAAGATCTCCGACTTGATATACCTGACGTCTAACCTTTTTGTTGAAAGCCTTGATCATCCGTTTTTGATACGTCTGACCATGACAAACAACAGTAAGTCGCTTCTCGTCGATCAAGTTAAGTTGATCAAGCCGGGTCTGAATCCAATCATCTTCACTTAAACCAGCATCCTTCAAAATCCTCAAGGAAGGAATCTGAACTTCCATAGGCAGAACAACTTCCATGCCATATACTAAATAAAATGGAGTTTCCCCTATTGAAGTACGTGCCGTGGTACGATATCCATTCAGAGCAAATGGTAACATCTCATGCCAGTCCTTGTAGGTGACTGTCATCTTTTGAATGATTTTCTTAATATTTTTGTTCGCGGCTTCAACAACACCGTTCATCTTCGGCCGGTAGGGAGATGAATTGTGATGATAAATCTTGAACTGCTTGCATAGAGAGGTGATCATAGTATTGTTCAAATTTGTACCGTTGTCTGTGATGATCCTGTCGGGGATACTATACAGGCATATGAGGTTCTGCTTGATGAAGTGGGCAACCACATTCTTTGTAACTGAGGCATAGGAAGCTGCCTCGACCCATTTGGTGAAGTAATCAATAGCCACCAGGATGAAGCGATGTCCATTGGATGCCGTGGGCTTTATCTCTCCAATCATGTCAATTCCCCACATTGCGAATGGCCAAGGAGCTGTCAGAACGTTGAGAGGAACATGAGGAATATGTACCTTGTCGGTGTAGACTTGGCATTTGTGGCAGGTACGGGAATGTTGATGACAATCAGCTTCCATGGTAGACCAGTAGTAGCCTGCCCTTAGAATCTTCTTTGCCATTGTATGCCCGCTCAAGTGGGTGCCAAATGTGCCACTGTGTATATCGGTCATGATCAACTCTGCTTTAACCTTGTCCACACAACGAAGTAGAACACAATCATGACTGCGCTTATAAAGGATGCCATTGCTCAGGAAGAACTTGGAAGCAAATCTCCTTAAGAACTTTTTGTCATTGACGGAAGCTCCTTCAGGATATTCTCTGGTCTGGAGATACCTTTTGATTTCATGAAACCAGGGTTGTTCCACTACTTTTTCGGTATTAATCTCATGACAGTGCGCAGGTTCGTCCATTCGCTCGATGGTAATTTGGGGAGCCTCGTTATCCTAGTTGAGTTTAAACATGGAATACATTGTAGCCAGAGCATCTGCTAACTGATTTTCTTCTCGCGGGAAATGCTCGAAGGTGATCTGCTCGAAGTGAGGCAACAACGTCAAGACATGTTCTTTGTATGGGATAAGATTAGGATGTTTGGTGTCCCACTCTCCTTTGACTTGGATGATGACCAAAGCCGAGTCCCCAAATACGACCAAAGATTTGATTCCCAAGTCTATAGCAGCCTTGAGACCAAAGATGCAAGCCTCATGTTCAGCCATGTTGTTGGTACAACTGAAGCAAAGTCGGGCAGTGAAGGGTGTATGGCAACCATCTGGAGAAATGAGTACCGCACCGATACCGTTGCCAAGTGCATTTGAAGCACCATCAAAGTATAGGGTCCATCGGGATCCTTGTTCAGGTCCGTCATACGGTCCGTTACCTTCAATGTTGTCTAATGTCATGATGTCCTCGTCAGGGAAGTCGAATCTCATAGACTGGTAATCTTCGACGGCTTGATGAGCTAGATGGTCAGCTAGTACACTCCCCTTTATAGCCTTTTGGGTAGTATACTGGATATCATATTCAGTCAGGATCATTTGCCATCTAGCAATTCTTCCAGATAAAGCCGACTTCTCGAAGATATACTTGATCAGATCCATCTTGGAAATCAGCAAAGTGGTATGAGTCAACATATACTGCCTTAGCCGGCGAGCAGCCCATACCAAAGCGCAACAAGTTTTCTCGAGCAGTGAGTAGCGAGTCTCACAGTCGGTAAACTTTTTGCTAAGGTAATAAATGGCATGCTCTTTTTGGCCAGACTCGTCATGTTGTCCCAGTACGCACCCCATTGAGTTATCCAAAACAGTCAGATACATGATCAATGGCCTTCCTTCGACGGGTGGCATCAGAATAGGAGGTTCTAGTAAGTACTCCTTGATCTTATCAAAAGCAACTTGGCAATCGTCGTTCCATTCAACTACCTGATCTTTCTTCAGTAGTTTGAAAGTTGGCTCGCAGGTAGATGTCAGGTGAGAGATGAACCTCGCAATATAGTTCAGACGTCCCAAGAATCCTCTAACCTCCTTTTCAGTACGGGGGGCAGGCATTTCTTGTATAGCCTTTACTTTAGCTGGATCAACCTCAATGCCCTTGTTGCTGACAATAAATCCCAGAAGTTTACCAGACCTAACTCCAAAAGTGCACTTGCTTGGATTCAGTCTGAGTTTATACTCCTTCAACCTGGCAAACAACTTTTTCAAATGATTAAGGTGTTCTTCTTCTATCCGTGATCGAGCTATCATGTCGTCTACGTAAACTTCGATCTCATGATGGATCATATCATGAAATAAAGCTACCATGGCGCGTTGATAGGTTGCCCCTGCGTTCTTCAGTCCGAACGGCATCAGTTTGTAGCAGAAGGTGCCCCATTGCGTGACAAAGGTAGTTTTCTCCATGTCCTCGGGGGCCATTTTAATCTGGTTGTAGCCAGAGAATCCGTCCATGAAGGAAAAAACCTTGTGTTGAGCTTTGTTGTCAACCAAGATGTCGATATGCGGTAGTGGAAAATCGTCCTTAGGGCTGGCCCTGTTCAAATCCCGATAGTCCATACACATTCTAACATTTCCGTCTTTTTTAGGTACGGGCACGATGTTAGCAACCCATTGTGGATAGGAGGTAACAGCCAGAAAGCCAGCGTTGAATTGCTTCATTACTTCGGCCTTAATCTTCTCAGACATGTCAGGCCTCATTCGGCGAACCTTTTGCTTGATCGGTGGACAGTCTTCTCTTGTAGGGAGACGGTGAACCACGATCCGTGTCTAACCCTGGCATGTCTTCATAAGACCAGGCGAAGATTTCAACATAATCATTCAACAATTGCACTAAGCGATCCCTGACATTTGGTTCCAGGTTGGCACCCACTTTTACTTCTTTCCTGTCTTCCTTTGTCCCCAAGTTATTGGTTTCTAGCAACTCTTCATGAGGCAGAATGGCCCTCTATTCTTGTTGTAGAAGTCTGGCTAACTCTCCCGGCACTTCACAATCTTCGTTAACTTCGTACACAACATGATTGACCAAATCTTCAGAGTTATCGAAGGCTAAAGCAAAATAGTTACCCAGGGAATCCGGAATGGATGGGTACCTGCATTTATGAGTGTGTGTGTGTGTGTGTGTAAGGGATAGCCATCCTTAAACAAACAAAAATGAAAAAAGGAAAGAAAAATGAACACATCAGTTTATAGATGAAAAACGTCCAATGATTCATTAAAACATGGCACATGATAATGAAGAAAATCAAGCCCTTACAAATGGACCTGCATGCCCCGGGCAAGGCATGAGGTGAAAATAGTGTGCGAATTGTTTTAGTTATTACAGACCATAAAAATGGGAAATTGTTCAAAGATAAAATTACTGGTTGATAAAGGTGATGGGAACAAAATCCTTTACTTCCCAGTTGCTTAGACCCCCTTCGACGGTCGGAAAGATCCAATCTTCGAAATCGTTCTCTTCATCTTCATCTTCAACAGCATTAATTCCGTGATGAGTGATCCTTATAGGTGGCATTCTAGTCTTGGAAAGACGCATAGCCTTCTGTCCTGCAACTGTAAACCCTAGTCCAAATTTGTCCGTCTTATGGGGAAAATCTGGCAATTTCCCCCATGTTGTACTCTTCCCTTCTTTGATCACTACCTCTGCGTCCTTGAGAGATGCCATCCTAGGAACAAGCTTGGGAATTATGGGCACCTCAACCATTGTCTTCGCAACTGCTACCTCGGAAGAAACTTCCTCAAAATGATGGAAAGGCGTTTCGATGAACTCGCCATCCAGCTCTACATAACGGAAGGAGTTGAGATGACTTATCATGTACTCTTCCTCGCCGTGCACCATTATAATTTTACTCTTAATAGGATATTTCAGCATCTGGTGCAAGGAGGAGGTAACTGCCCCGGCATAATGGATCCACGGTCTCCCTAACAAGCACGAATATGACGGGCGGATGTCCATCACGTAAAAGGTTGAGTTGAAGACTTCGGTGCCTACCTTGATAGGAATATCAACCTCTCCATGAACCATTCTTTTGGACCCATCAAAAGCCCTAACCACGATGTTACTAGGTTTGAGAGTTAATCCTTCACAGTCCAAGCGATCTAAGGCCTTCTTTGGCAGCACGTTCAAGGAAGAATCAATATCCACTAAGACATGGGCGAGAGTGGTTCCCCGACATTCAACTGAAACATGTAACGCATCGTTATGTTTCCTTCCTTTGGGAGTTAAGTCAGCATCGGAAAAGCCAAGGCCATTATCAGCAGTAAGACTGGCCACACATTCCTGAAACTGGTCAGCCGAAGTCTCTTGGGGAACATATGTCGCCTTCAAGAATTTGATCAGGGCCTTGGCATGGGCCTCAGAACAGAGCAGAAGAGCCAACATTGAAATTTTAGAAGGGGTTTGCCCTAATTGTTCCACAACGTCGTAGTCACTTTTTCTGATTATTTTCAGGATTTTGTCCATTTCTTTCTGAGTGGTTTCAGGGATAACCACAGCATGAGCCTTCGTCCTGACAGGCCCTTCCAGTATCCCCTTACCCTTGTCGGTAATTTCAACAGATGGTCTTACTTCAGGAGTAGCCAATTCTTCAACCAATGGGCCTTGCACAGATGGTCCAACAGGTGCAGAAGCTTTCAAGGGTCCGAAAACTGCTCGAGGGGGAGCAATCTCCGGAGAAAAGATCCGGCCACTGCGGGTTATCTTGCTTGTACCTGTGATGTTCCCTATATCAGGGTCTTCCTCAGAAATCTCTTGGATTGTTTCGATTTGTTTGATGTCGTGGTAGAAGATTTCTCCCCCATAGTTCCACGGTATCGTTTTGCTGGATTTGTACGGGACAGGTCCCGGCATGGTGATCTTTAAAGGTACACATTCAGAGTTGGGTGTAATCCTGACAGGCCTTTTGCAAGCCTTGGGAGGATTATCGGAAATGGTTATGATAGCAATATCGTTGGTTGAAGTATCACAAGTATCAGGAGTAATCGGATTGAAAGTGTTAACAAGGGTTTTCTGGAAAAGTATCTCTTGAGTATCCATCAGGCGTTGTACACCCGACTTCAACATTGGACAATCACCTTGAATGTTTAAACAAAAATAACAGTCTTTACCACAACCAGGAAAGATCCCGGCCCTCAACAAATTTTCTTTAATTACAAGCAATGGAGTCAACAGATTGGCAACATCAGTAACATGAAGGTTTTCCAAAATGGCATGCACATTGTGGCCGTGCTTGGGCATCGGAGCAGATATAACATTGGGCTTCTCAGGAGTGTCAAATTCAACCTCTTTGGCGTCAATCAAGTCCTGGATTTTGTTTTTAAGTGCCCAGCAACTATTGGTATCGTTCCCAGCACTGTCGGAATGGTAGGCACATTTGGCTTTTGAGTTGTAGGATGAAGATGTGGTATTTACATTCTTTGGCGCCTCTTTTAAATTAGCAAGGTTCAATTTCAGGAGATGTGGAAGGATTTAAGCGGGTGTCATGTTTACTGGGGTAAACTGCCGTGGTGGCCTTTGCTGATAAGTTCTGGGTTGATCATTCCTCGGTTGACTATTTCTAAGCTGGTCTGATGCGGACTTCTGTATCAATACGGCCCCCATTGTTGGCCGACGTTCCTCTCTTTCCCTAATTTTTTGGGTGTAAACAGCAGAACTCTCCTTCTTTGTCGGGAAGGTCTTCTTTATAGTGGTATAAGCGGAGGCATCTTTTTGGATCTTTCCACTTTTAATACTGGCCTCAACCCTTTCGCTAGTCAAAATTAATTCAGTAAATCCCGCGGAGGAAATCCCAATTAGATGATTGAAGAAAGGACCAGATAGGGTCCCCAGAAACATGTCAACTAATTCTCTGTCCGATAGCGGTGGCTGCACTCTTCCCGCCAGATCACGCCACTTCTGCGCGTACTCTTTAAACCCTTCATTGGAAGCCATCCCCATACTTTGCAACTGAGTACGAGTGGGCGCCAAATCAGCATTATATTGATACTGACGGTAAAAAGCAGCTGCCAAGTCTTCCCAATTGTGAACCTCTGATCTTTCGAGCTGATAAAACCAATCTAAATGCGTGCCAGACAAGCTGTCTTGGAAAAAGTGTACCCATAGGTCTTTATCGGACGAGTGGGGTTGGATTTTTAGGACATAAGATCTCAAATGCATTTTTGGGCACGACAGGCCGTCATACTTGGCGAATGTTGGCACCTTGAACTTGGGAGGGATAACAATCCCCGCTACCAGCTCCTGTTCTTCAAAATCTAATCCGGGCACCCTCTACAACTCCATAGCTGCCAGTCTATCTTCAAGGTTCTTATATTTATCATCCGCTGGTGGATACTGTTGTTCTGAGTAGTCTTCGTCTTCTTCCTCGTCTTCCTCTTCAACCTCGGATTCAGAAGGCACATCAGTCCCTTTCCCTTTACCGACCCCTTCGTCAGACGTTGAGGGGAACTCAAGAACCTTCCTAGCATTGCTCTCAAACCTTCTTCAGAAATTAGCCACTCCAGGTCTCTTTTTCTTTTTCTCTTTATTCTTCTCCAACAAAACTTTGAGGTCCTCCTGACCCTTTGCCAAGGTCATGAGGAGTTGCTGAAACTGTGAACTTTGTGCCTGCAGATCCTTTACCGTTTGCTCCAAATCCATCTTGCTGAAATAAACAGCAGAAAGATAAGGAAACCTGGCATGAAGACCTGTTTATGCATATGATGAATGGTATGTTATTCATGTAATGCATTAAAGGGTTCAAAAATTCAAATTTGTTGCAAACAAAAAGAACGAACGTCATATTAAGAAGAAATTTGTTAGTACATAAGTGACCCATGGGCGAAATATTACAAAATTCCTAATGTAAAAAGACATTGCGCATCCTCTTTGGCGCGATGTAAGTGTTGAGAGTCTCCTCCTCGTGAAGTCGGCGGGTAAGCTCCAAAACCTTCTTCTCACTGGCATAGAAGCTGGCTTCAAAAGTATCCCGTTCTTCCTTGAGTTGGATCCAACTCTTTTGCATTTATTCCCATGATGTTGGCATGTCAGGATGTAGGATGGTGTATGGAACCTCTCCTTCTGTAACAGGCTCTTTGATCAAGGGGAGAATGTGAGGGTACAACATCATAAGATTATGGGAACGGGTTCGTACCCACTTGAGATAAGGCTCAAGGGGGATGGAATATTTGTGCCCCAGTGTCTTACTATCCACCTTGTTAGGCATCCTCCAAGCTCTGATGAACCTTTGTCGAAGTCCTTGCGCATTGTTGTCGAAGTTAAAAACTAGGTCAGGAATCAGCATGTCATGAGGGCCATCCCTCCGAGCATATCCAAATTGTCTCAAAGCTAGATAGGGGTTGTAGGTGATGCCTCCCCTAATGCCAAGTAATGGGACATTAGGGAATTCCCCACAACGATCAATGAGGATAACATTTTCTCTGGACCGAGAACACCAATATACATCAGAATGTGTGAGGGTCATCAATCGTTGTGACCACCTTAAACCATGCTCATTCTTCAGAATTGATTGTGGAAGGTGAGAAATAAACCACCTTGCTAAGAGAGGAGTACATCACATGAGAACACCTCTTTTCTTCATTGTTCGTGTGTAAAATGAGTGTAGGATGTCTCCAAGCAACGTAGGTATAGGATTCCTAGATATGAAAATCTAGACAGCATTCACATCTATTAGCTGATCAGGGTTTGGGAACAAGACCAACCCATAGATGAGGAGTGCCACAATCTCTTCATAGGCTTGTAGATCAAGATAATTCCAGCAGTCTTGTGCTTTCTCAAATAGAAAATTTGCCAAGAAACCCTTGACACCACTTCTGGTTTCCCAATGCCCCTTGACATCAGATGGTTGCAAGTGTAATGCTTGAGCAACATCTTCAGGTTTTGGTTCTTTTTCCGTACGTTGTAGGGTAGTTGATTAAGAATAGGAATTCTCAAGAGTTGAGAAAATTCCTCCAAAGTAGGTACCAATTGGTAGTCAGGGAATGTGAAACAATGGTGTAGGGGGTCAAAGAACTGGAAGAGAACTTTAACCATGTCTTCTTCAATGCTGGTGTTGACTAAACTGAGGAGTCTACCATGTCTTTCACTGAAGAGAGAATTTTCTGGAATTCTGGATGTAAGCTCCTTGAGTTGAGGAGGGATTCTTACGAGGTTGACTTGAATTGTTTTCCTGCAAAGAGATTCCATGACCTACAAAATAAGAACAAAGATGAAGATCCAAACCCTTGAAATGGTTAGTGGATGCATATGATGCTTTATGATGTTCATGATGTATGTACAAGCACATGTACAAGCAAGTCACACAAAACCCTAGTTTCAGGCTTGCATGAGGTTTCATAGGTAAATACCCTCTTGAGTTTAGTTGGCTCAAACCTATCCTATAAATAGTAACCGGGTTCTAAGGAGCTCAATATCACTGGATTGTTTTCAATGTTCATTGTTTTGGTTTAGCCACTTAACTAGCGACCAAAATATTCCAAGAAAACAACCCTCAATGAGTGTAGTATCGAGTATCTACCAACTTCGGACTGCACCAAAGCCGGTCATCTCACTACTCCTAATAAAGGCCAGGATGGTCAATTAAGGTTCTAAGAGTTTATTAGTGCTTTATGACATCACTCAACGTCCCCGTATTCTCTTTGATTGACTCAAAGGCTACCGGTACTCACAAATATGTCGCACTAATATAGCTATTGATTCAACCATATCGGTATACCCCACACAGTTTCCACAATGTATTGCTATTTACCTATGAATGTTTCCCAAATCCGGGTAGAGGATTTCAAGCCCAAACAAAAGAACCAAATGTAAAGCAAACAAAGCAAACAATAATCATGCAAAGGGTGATCTAAGCCCTAAGGTTACTCCACTTTTAAAGTTATCCCCAGCAGAGTCGCCAGTTCTGTGATACGATGGAAGAACTGACTTGGGATTTTGTGTTTTGTGTTCGCAAATGTTTCAGTTTAGGAAGAGTCGCCACCGACTTTTTATTTTATCCTAAGGAAAGGTCAAAAAGCACAGGAAAGACCTTTGAGATGTTTTTCTTGGGTTCGGGGAGTAGATTATAGAAAGGGAAGGTATTAGCACCCTTTATATCCATGGTTATCCATGGGCTCTTAGTTACTTGCTTAGATCACTTGCTTTGCTTTTCAATTGTTTGAAATGGTGCTTTGTATGTGATTTTGAAATATGTTTTGAAAAGAGGCCATTGTTGTGGTAACCTTTGTAATGATTCTTGTTTGAATGTATACAAAGGTGTTTTTGTCTTTTTGAAAAGTTTTCAATGTTTGAAAGTAGGGTTTTGAAATTGTGTGGTGACGTGTGTTTTTGAAAATAACAAGGATGTTTTTTTTTGCAAGCTTGATCAAGTAACTAAGAGCTATCTAACCTACTTTACTCAAAGATCTTTCCTTATGTTTTAAACCCTTTTAACAGTGTTGTTTCACCATTGTATTTGGTGAGCAACCTTGTGTTAGGATGTCAACGGGACAGACGCGGGTCATCGTATAGACCATGATAGCAATGGTGTCAAGTATTTTTGGCAATTTTCCTTAAGGGACTTGATCATTTTGTTTAGGCAACTCAGATAGCGTCATCGAGGGACTATGATCTTTTGTTTTGTTTTTATTTTGCCAAAGTACTTGACATGCAACCATGGCCCATTTTTGAAGGCAACAAGTGGATTGTAACCCTAGGGGTGCAAGTGTGCATTATGTTTGTTTTTCATGCATATTTATCTTGGATTAGGTCAAGCTAATTATTGATTTTATTTGCATACAAACCCTAGGTCTAAGCATGGCATAATTGAAAGCTTTTAAATGTGCGAGAATTTAAATGCTACATTATTACAACATGATAAAGGGAGGGGGTACAAATTTGAATTGGGGGTATTTGACAAGAAATTAAATTCTAAGTTATTACAACCAAATCGAATGTATAGGATACAATATTTAAATGTACAATAATTAAATAAAAATACAACAAATAAATATTAAATAAAACATGTTATACAAAAAAAAAAGATCTTTATGTATGTAAAAAATATATTTTTTAATGTGAAATATAAGTAAATAGAAAAAGTCAATTTTTATTACTATTTTTTGTTATTTAGGGCAAAACCTAATTTTTGAATAAACAAATATCATTTATTAATTATATACAATAATATAATAATTTATGCATCAAATGAAAGTATATTATGAAAAAAGATATTTTTAGTGTAAACTATTAATAAAAGTAAAAATGTAATATTTATATATTTTTGACCTAATTATTTAATAAAATAAAGTATATAAAGTATATATATATATATATATATATATATATATATATATATATATATATATATATATATATATATATATATATATATATATATATATATATATATATATATATATATATATATATATATATATATATATATATATATATATATATATATATATATATATATATATATATATATATATATATATATATATATATATATATATATATATATATATATATATATAATATTTTAAATATATAAAAAATAAAAAACAATTATTTACAAAAAATGGGTATTTTCAAGGAAATGTTCTCAAATATAAATAGAAATAATAAATGAAAATAAGTGTATTTTTTTATATTATTTTTGAGTTTTATTAAAAAAGAAAATAGTTTATTTACATATTTATATTAGTAAGATAAAAATAAATATCAAATAAATATGAAAAATATAGAAAATAAATTTTTGGCATTTTTTATATTTTGACAAAAAATAATAAAGTCAGAATAAAAAATAAAAACATTAAAATGACAAATATTCAAACAAATGGGTCAGGGGGGAGTAAACTGGATAAAGGGGTGTAAAAAGCAAAAGGACCCAAGCCCAGCCCAGAATCACTTCTTCTTCATCCTTGGAACAAAACCTGCGCGCGTTGTGTACCAAACTGTAACTCCTGATTCTTTGATCTTTTGACAAAACTCATAACATGAACATTGTAGAGAATTAAACAACGAATCTAACCATATAAAAAACTTGGATTAACTCTCAAAGACCAGAGAGAATTTCTCTGGCCCTAATTTCTAACCTAGTTTTTTCAGAAAGTTCATGAGTGAAATTCTCTTAGCACGATTAATGTAAATGAAAAATAAGCATATGCATGGCTTTAGGGCTATGAGTACAACATATTTCATTCACAAACCTAAGCCTAACCATTCCTAAATAGGGAGATAGAAGTCCATGAAATACCTGTTTCAGTTGACTTTGAGCTAGACAATGCAGCAACCTTCAATGGTGTTTGAGCTTCTTTTGAGCTTGTCTGAGGTCCAAGGAAGCTTTTCCAATGCTTGGCTTGTTTTGAAACAACTTGAATCGTGCTGTAGAACTCAACCTGCAGAGCTTTGAAATGAAAATGTCAAAGTGTGTTAGAGGTGTTACAGCTTGCAATGGGGACCTGGGATAGTTCAGGTGAGTTGATTGGAAGGTGTTTGAACTATCTTTGGACAAAACGCACGATGGAATTTGGTTATGGCTTGCAAAATGCAGAACTTGCCCTGTTTTGCAGAAAAACAGTGATTTTGAGTATGAGGAGGTTTGAATGATGAAAGGGTCATGTTTCAGGCTTGTTGGGAGATATGGAACTTGTCTACAATGTTTGTCTAAGCTTCTCTTAACAAATGTGTGATATTGTATATGTTTTGCAACTTTCTTCTTTTTCAAGCAAGCATGTGGAAGTGATGTTATAGCTTGGTACATGCCCTCCTATCATGATGCATCTTTTGCTCTTGGTTCTCGGAATTGATAGTTTCAATCTTGCTTCAGAGATATGGCCCCATACCTCAAGGATTTTGGTTTGACATAAAGTGCACTTTTACAAAAATGGCATTTTACCTTTTTCCAAATAAGGGTTAATCTTGTATGTAATGTCCAAATGGCCAAGATAACACCTTAATTCAATGGTTATACATTAAATTATGAAGTGCAAGTTGGTTTTGAGGCCTGCAAGCTAGCATGAAACATGCTGATTTGAAAATGCAAGTTTGTATGAACATGTATTGGTCATGGACAAAAATGAGTTTTTGCCAACTTCAAGCATTTGATTCTCTCTAACCACAAGGGTGTTTGAGGAGTTCTTGGACAATTTGGAAAGCTTGGAATATGTACTATAATCCATCTTTGAAATTAAATTTGAAAATCCAAGTTTAACTATATGAAAAATGGCCAAGAAGATGGGTCAAAACCCTGCCTAGATTAGGGCAAATTTTCTTTAAGTTAAAAGTTTAAGGTACCCTTGTTCCAAAAATCATAACTTGAGATACAAACTTCTTTTGAGAAAACTTTGTGAATAAACATTGTAGACTTTGTGATGGACTACAACTTTCATGTTACAAGTTTTGTTTGAATCCATTTTCATCTTGGTGAAAAAATGGGATAAAGTTAGGAAAAAATTAGAAAATTTCATAACTTAGAAAATTTCTAAGTTATGAAAATTTTCATTTTAAACCCTAATTTGCATTTTTGGGTTTCTTGATGAACAAGTTTCATAATTTGACATGTCTTGATGAAAAATAACTCTTGGCACTTGATTTTGACCAAAAAGTCAAAGTTTGACTTTTTAGTGTATAGTCAAATTTTGATCAGTTGACTGAAAAATTCATCTGTCAATTCTATGCAATTTAGATCTTTTGAACTTGTTGAATGGGTCAAGACAATGTCATTAAGTCCTTTAGTCCATGGTTGAGCTTGATTGCCATTGGTTAGGTCAAATAGTCAAAAATTGCCTTTGTGCAGTCAAAACCCTAAAAATGACCGTTTTGCCCTTTTGGTGATCTGATCAAATTTCTTATGGAATTGTGATCCAAACTTGATCAAATGACCTATATGAGTTCATTATGTTGATGTGGGTCAAGAATCATGAGGTTTGACTGTCAATTGGCCACAGTTGACTTTTTCCCTAATACAATTGATTTCTAGGTCAACTGTCCAATTGATTGGGCAAAAATTTGAATCAAGGCTTGAAACTTGGTATGGACCAACTTGTGAGTCCAATATGAAGTATGGAAGTTAATTTAGGCATTCTGGGTCAAAACATCCTTGTGCAAACTCAAACCCTAATTCAGGTCAACAGTGCAAGTAAGTGTCTTGAGCAGAGCAAACCCTAGCTTGATCTTCAGTTCCAAGAGTCTTGTGATGAGAAAATGTTGATGAAATGGGAGGCCAAATTTTGGGGTACAACAGACATCCTTCTGTTTGTCTCTTTCGTTTGAGTTCTGGAAGTCAGTATGGACATCCTACTGGCTGCTTCTTTCGTTTGAGGTCTGGCAGTTAGCGTGAGAGGTAGCCTTTGATTCCTCCTTTTGCATGCTGCTTTCGACTGGGCCAAGGAATCAGTGTGAACACCTTTCATTTCCCCCTTCTTGCTCCTTCGTTTGGACTGTGAAGCAGTAAGGAGGGGTGAAGCCTGAGGCTTCGTTTCACACAAATACCCATTCTTTTGTTTGGGGCCTATACTGGTTAGTTCTACTATATATTTGACAAGAAAACAAACGAAAAGGGCAGAAACGAAAAGTAAACAAATGTCATGTACATGCTTGAAACGAAAGGAATGACTATTCATATGTTATGCTAGAAACGAAAGGTTCAAGGTTAAGAGAAACTTACATTGCTTGAAGCTGGAACGTGTGTGTTGGACCTTGAGTGGCTGCTCTGAGTGTCCCTGGATTCGAAGGAAAGAAACAAGGGTAATGTTTCTAGTGTTGGATTCAAAGGTCATGAGGTGTAAGGGTGGTGTTTGTTATTTCTGGATTCGAAGGAGAAGAACATGTGTAGTGTTCTTTCTACTGGATTCGAAAGAAAATAAAGTGTGGGGATTGCTTCAGATTCGAAAGAGAAAAAAGAAACAAATGTTGTGTTTCTTTAGATTCTGGGTTTGCGTTTTGTGTTTGAGAATCTTGAGAGTTTAAGATTTTTTTGAGAGTTTGATGATTTTTTTGAAGATTCTTTCCACACCCAAAAGTCCTTTTCAGCTTGCAAGTGTTTCTCTATTAATAGAGGAAAAGTTAGAAGTGTTGAAGTAACCAGGTTTGTAGGATAACTAACCATGGTTTGGTTGAAAATGAAACAAGTTTAGTCTCTTTTCGTTGTTCCCACGTTTCAAGTACAAGTTGGGGCCTGCTATCTTTTGGGGTCATGAGATTGGACGTATGCCTTTGGCACTGCTTGTATTCAGACAAAAATCAGACTTGGAGCTGATTTAGTGGCTAAAGTACTCCTTATGAAAAAAGGGTACGTAACTTTTTGCTATTTTATCCAAGAATAGTATTATCCAGTAGACAAAGCTTAGAATCTTTGTGCAAGACTATGATTATGTAAAGAGTTGGAAGCAACATAGCCTGACAAGTGAGATTTGGAGGATAAGGCTGTGATATTTGCTCAATGTTCTTCAGACAAGCTTGCTCGAAGGATCCAGAGTTAGATTCGAAGTACGCTGATTCGAAGGGAATAAAAACTCCAAGCGAAGCTATGTTTGAAGGTGGCTCTTATCCAATCGAAGGCTTGCCTGCCAGAGGTCACATGGCCAAACGAAAGGGTGCATGCAGAAGGTCCCTGCCTTGTGCCTGCTGGAATGAAGAAAATCCTGGCTTTGTAGTGTCAAAGGAAAACATATAGGGTGAAAATGGTGCAATCGGAGGAAACCTTCAGAAGGTCATTGCCTTCTAAATCGAAGGACGCATTTCAGAAGGTTATTGCCTTATGAATCAAAGCTAGTTAAAGATAAATGTTGCCTTGTCGAAGTTTGCATCAAGTTGTTTCAAAGGGAGATTTTACCCAATCAGAGCTTGCATGCAGGTAACCATTGCACTGTGGGTGCTAATGTGAATCCAGTGAATGCTAGCCATAGGGAGGCTTTTGCCTTGTGCATGCTAGCATGGTGGAAGCCCCTTACTTTATGAATTGAAACATGTAGGAAAGAAGCCATATGGCCAAACAAAAGATGTATAACAATCTTGCACAAAGAAACTAAAATGTTCAAATGAAGTAGGAATCGAACTTGCCCAAAAGAAGTCCAGTGTCCAAACGAAGTAGGAATCTTGCGCAAAAGAAGTCAAATGTTCAAACGAAAACTCTGAACCAAATATTTTATTAAAGAAGCCAAAGTGCCCAATCGAAAGAGGTATGAATATGGATTTGAAGCAGGCATAGAGGCCACCATTGTATTGTGAACCATGTAAGGCTAATGGCGCAATCGAAGCTTATATGCAGGAAAATCTTGCTTTGTGAATCAAAGCCAGCATGTCAGAGGCCAACGCTCAATCGAAGGATGCAAGCCAAGCTTGCATCGAAAGAGGCCAGAAGTCCAATCGAAGGATGTGATTCGAAGGAAACTTTTTTTTCTTCAATTTTGTCAAAAAATTTATTTTAATCTACTTTGCCCTTTTTAACAGTTTCCTCTTTAACTTGATGCTGAAAAATCCAATTGTACTTGCGTAAGCTTGAATTTTGAGAATCCTTGTGAGAAATGCCTTGAGAATAGAGAGGGCAAATTTTGGGGTACAACAGCTGCCCCTGTTCAATCTTCTTAAACCTGAAGAGTTAGATTGGTGAGTCTGCCATTCGTGACTTGAAGGTGGAAGATGATTGAACACTAGAGTGCCCATAAATTTGCACTCGATGATGTGGTGGTTGATTGTGTAGGGAATGGGCTTAAAGATGCCATTTAGAGGGTTGTTAGAGATGGGCTTACAGATGCCATCCAAAAGTGATTGGTGACAAAAATTGGAAGAAGTATCAGAATAAATCTCTAATCGATTTATACTGAAACAGTAGATGTAATGGGATGAGTATCAGAATAATATCCATAAATGGATTGTATCTGACTCGTATCTGAAATATGTACTGAATAAGCATCAGAATGACATCTGGATCTGGATCGTATATGGACTGAATTTGAGAGATGTGCTAAATGAGCGTCTAAATGACATCCGTATCTGGATCGTATCTGGACTGTATTTTAGAAATATGCTGAATGAGTGTCAAAATGACATCAGTATCTGGATTATATCTAGACTGTATTTGAGAGATGTGTTGAATGAGTTTCAGAATGACATCCGTATTTGGATCGTATCTAGATTGTATTTAAGAGATGTGTTGAATGAGTGTCAGAATGACATCCGCATCTGGATCGTATCCGGACTGTATTTGGAAGGGAATCCAGAGTAAGTATAAGAATGTCAGCCGTATCTGGATCGCATCTGAACTCTTTCTAGAAGAGAATCTGGAATAAGTATCAGAATGTCAGCCGTATCAAGATCGCATCTGAACTGTTTCTAGAAGAGAACTTGGAATAAGTATCAGAATGTCACCCGCATCTCTATTGCATCTGAACTATTTCTAGAAGAGAATTTGGAATAAGTATCATAAAGCCAGACGTATCTGGATTGCATCTGAACTGTTTCTAGAAGAGTGTATGAGAAGGATCCCGTGTAGGATTGCTTCAGCTGGTCGTGTAGATAATTTTCCTAGCTTGTTTCAGGAATTAATTTACAATCAGTTGTCCTCAGATAGTTGTCATGTCTTGTTACAAGTATTAATCTGGAACTTGTTTTTGTCGGTCATTGAGATAGTTGTCCTGTCTGGTTTCAGGTATTAATCTCTGACCTAAGAAAGAAAGATAGTTTTCCTGGCTTGTTATAGGTATTAATCTTCAATCTCCTCGTGTAGATAGTTTTCCTGGCTTGTTACAGGTATTAATCTACAATCAGTCGTCCACAAATAGTTGTCCTGGCTTGTTACAAGTATTAATCTAGGACTTGCTTTTGTTGGTTGTTGAGATAGTTGTCCTGTCTGGTTTCAGGTATTAATCTCTGACCTTTTGAAAATGGTTGTGGTATTTGCCAAAAAGGACTCTTGTTGATTGACTTTTCTCTACAAGGAAGAGGGTTAGTTGCATGCAGATGTATGCATGGCTTGATGATGTTCTCAAAATAAATGAGATTATGCTGTATGCATTTATCATGTATGTAATATGATGCATGAAATGCGAAATGTTGTTGGGATTTATTTTTCTCTTGGAAAATAAATCATTGATAAATGTTGGAGGCTAAATACCAGACTACCATTGGGGATGAAGAGTATGCTCGTCTTCAAACCTTGCTTAGAACGTTTCCACTGGGGACTCCTATTTTTGTTGTTTGAGGAGAACTCCGCTGGGGGATGTTGACTTTGCTTGAGGAAAAACTCTATGGAGAGTGTTGATTCCTGCTTGGGGAAAAAAGTTTAGGAGTCTTAGTTGTCCGTTGCTCTACTGGAGAGTTATCTCTTGATGGAAGAGAAAGGAAGTTAACAACTTGTTGGGGATAAAGAAGTTAACTGTTATCTGTTTTAGCTTCCAGGCTTTGCAGCAACTCACTGGGGATTGTAGAAAAATCTATTGGGGAAGAGGGGTTGTGGTCCCTTGATTTGTAGTATTCGGAGTGGCAAATTCAACTGGGGAATCTTGCCATTTATTGGGGAAATAAACCCTGTCGCCAATCTGCTGGAGAGATGTTTTCTTTTGGCAGAACTCCTTGAGGATTCTTGAGATCAACTCAGGTGGGGAGAAGTTTTCAGATATTGAAGCTCTGGATGGGGATCACCCTATGAAAAGGACTTTGTGGGAGATTTGTCACTACCCCTAGTAGCAAGTGTTTTTAGTATTTCCAGGAAATGTCTGCCTGACCGTATGTAACCCTTTGTTAGAATTCATGTTGAATGCATCAAGTGATTCAGATGCAGACCTGTCCCTGGTTATTCAGCATTTTGTTGAGAGATTTCTTGGAATCTTGACTTGACTGCCCCAGATGTGCTAAACAATGATCACGTTGTTCCCCCTTGCTTATAGGAGATTTGTCATTAGAAATGTCATCCTATTTGAAGTGGTTATGTTCATTGAGAGAGTTTTTGTTCACTGGATATTCGTCGTGTGAATTTGTATGCTATCAAACAATTAGCCATATGCAAACACCGATATTCAAATAATTCAAAGTTTATGCTTGTCTTGAAGTTTTGAAAATACGTTTTAGCAAGATAAAAGAATTTTTGTAAGAAAATTCAACTCAGGATTTAGAGTAAGCCTTGCAGGAGTCAGGATACCTTTTGTAACAATATGCTTTTGAATTAACCTATGCTTCAATTAGGAATTTTGACAGTTGTAGTGTGGCTTGGTTCGTGGTTTAAGAAACAAAGGATAAGGCTCAAAGTGTATTTGTACCCACCTGTTCTTCGTAATGTTCTCCAGTCCTAAGCTCAGTCAATTGTGCATTTGAACTCTAATTGAGTCTGAAATGACGTTTTGGTGATGGTTCAGACAAGTTAAGTTTGTTGGAAGGCGGTCATTTTTGCAACGTTTCTCGTGTTTGTTGAGGATCTGTAGCGTCCTCCTTTTGATTTTTTATCCCGGATTTTTCCCTGATTGTTCTCGTTTTAAGATTACGGTCAGCGGGGTGCCCCGGTTTTTCTTAAGTATCCTTCGTAGGTTTTGACTTAGTGGACTTTTCTTTTTGAGAGATAATGAATGCCTATGTGATATGGAACCATCTCCTTCTTTTGATTCAGAAGGACACTTTTGATATCACTCATTGTATACGAGGTGAAAGTTTGCGACTGAACGCGCATTTAAATTAACTGAGAGACTACCGTGCCTCAGGTTTTGATTAAAGGTTTCAATTTGTGTAAAAAATAAACTCTTACTTCTTTGGCTCGAAGGGGTTGACTAGGGATTATATTCCTTATAACTCTAGTGTTTAGGGCTTGAAAGAAACGCCTGTACATCGTCAGTAAGGCCTGTCCAAAAGCATATTGTATGAGATTATGGCATTGTTTTCGTCATCCTTCGTCTAAAGGCTTGTAACTTTTAGCAAGAGTTGAATGTCGTAAAGAGAGTAAAAAAAAGCATAGCTTAAATATAGTGAAAACAAATGGATAAATTCAAGACAAACATATGCGATGCATTAATGAGAATAACCAAAGTTTGACATAAAGATAATTGTTTAAGCAAACAAAGAAATTACAACTGAAAATTCGAATAAACAGAAATATTCCTCTGCCTAGATCGTCACTTCATATGGATGCCTTTGGGGGTTGATAGAAGAGCTCCAGTTAAGCGTCTTGTGTGAACTCCAACGCTCCTCCTTCGATCAGGTTTTGAATCTTGTACTTCAGCGTCCAACAATCGTTTGTATCATGCCCAGGACTGTCAGAATGATAGGCACACATTGCATCGGGATTGTAGTTAGAAGAAGAAATTTTGGGGTTTGGATGAGGTCGTATAAACGTAATCAGATTCATCCTCAACATGTGTTAAAATTCTTGATACAACGGCATATTGATGTTAGTAAACTGTCTCTCAGGCTCGTTTTGCCTTTGTTGATTTCCCCTTGACATTGGCGAGGTCGTTGTTGGGCCCGTGATGTAGCAGAAATTTGGAAAGGTCTACTTTCCACCAAACCAACTTCTTGTCTCATCGGAGGCTTACTAATGACTCGATCCCCAATTCTATTTGTTTGAGCCATATGGTTGCATCCGTCTTGATGAAGATTATTGATGAGGGCTCTCAGCTCTTCTTGTCCCTGAGCCAAGTTTTTGATAAGAGCCATCTGGCCTATCATTTGCCCCATCATCTGGATCTTCATTGTGGCTAATTCAGTTTGTAGCCTCTCCCACTAGTCAACCATGTTGTCCTCAAGATTCTTCATGGTCAAGCCCCTAGTGAGGAGTGCTTTCACTTCTTCTTTCCCCTTGGATAAGTTCATGAACATTTCTTGAAGTTGATCATTTTGAGTCTGAATGTCCTTGATAGTCTATTCTAGAGCCATCTCTATTGAAATAAACAGTAAGCAGATGAGAGATCTGTGTGGGAAAAGCCTGTCATGATATGATGCATGGTATGTGGATGAAATATTTTCAAGGACTTGGAAAATTTAAATTTGTTTTAGACAAAAAAGGAGAAAACATCAATTTTATTAATAAGTTTAAATTGATTACAACCATGCCCCTTGGGCTTACAATGGAGGAAATAAAGAAAAATAAACTCCTAAGACAAAAAGGTCGAACGCATCCTCTTTGGCACAATGTAGGCGTTTAGATTTCGCTCCTCATGAAGTTGTCTTGTAAGCTCCAGAACCTTCTTTTCACTCGCGTAGAACTGGGCTTTGAAGGTGTCTCGTTCTTCCTTCAGTTGGATCCAAGCTCTTTGTAAGTCTTCAAGAGAAGTAGGTATGGTAGGATGAAGGATAGCATACGGAATATATCCTTCAACTAATGGCTCCATGATGATAGGCAAAATGGAAGGGTATGTCATACCGAGTCTTTGAGCATGAGTTTATACCCACTTAAGATAAAGCTCCAAAGGAATGGAGTTCTTACGCCCCAATTTCTTGCTATCCATTTTGTTTACCATTCTCCAAGCTCTTATGAACCTTTGACGGTAGCCTTGGTTGTCACCCTCATAGTCGAATACCAAACCTTGGATGAGTGCACCGTGAGGACCGTCTCTTCGTGCATACCCAAATTGCCGTAATGAAAGCAAAGGGTTATAGGTGATACCCCCCCTAATGCCTAAGAGTGGGACATTAGGGAATTCCCCACAACAGTCAATGATAGTAGTATCCTCCAAGGATCGAGAACACCAATAAATGTCAGAGTGTGTGAGGGACATCATCCTTTGAGACCATGTCAATCCTTGCTCGTTCTTCAATGTTGATCGAGGTAGGTGAAAAGTAAACCACTTGGCGAGTAGGGGAATGCAACACAAAAGAGTACCTCTTTTCTTCATGCTGCAAGTGTGGAAATAATGTAAAATGTCTCCAAACAAAGTAGGTATAGGATTACGAGAGAGGAATACCTTGATGGCATTCACATCTATGAATTGGTCCGGATTGGGAAATAGAACCAAACCGTAGATTAGAAGGGCCAAGACATCCTCAAAAGCTTGGAAATCCATATCCTCCCAGAATGAACGAGCCTTCTCCAACATAAACTTGGCTAGGAAACCCTTAACTCTGCTTCTTGTCTCCCAATTTGCTACAATGCCGGCTCTCTTCAGATGTAGGGCTTTGGAAATGATTTCAGGCTTTGGAGTCTCCTCTAAACCGGTGAATGGTATTTGATCAAACACGGGCACTCCTAACAGTTGAGAGAATTCTTCTAATGTAGGCACCAACTGATAGTCAGGAAAGGTGAAGCAATGATGCATGGGATCAAAGAATTGGAAGAGCACACACATCATTTCTTCTTGGAAATTGGAGGTAGCCAAGCTGAGAAGTCAACCATATTTCTTGGTGAAGGGAGAATCTCCAGGCATCCTTGATTCTAATTCTTGGAGTTGAGGGTGTGCTTTCACGAAGCTGATTCGGATGGGATTCATGGCCTACAAAACAAATCAAAGATAAATTCCTAAATCCTTGAAATGGTTAGTGAGAATGCTTATGATGTTATGATGTTTATGATGTTATGTACAAGTATGCAAAGCAAGCAAGTTGTTATGTACACACAAAGCAGACAAGTCCTTAGGTTTAGGCTTGCATGGAGTTTGTAGGTAAGTACCCTCTTGAAGTTTAGTTGGCTCAACTTGTCCTAGAAAGTAACCGGGTTCTAGGGGATCTCAATATCACTGACCTTTCTTTTAGGCATTGTCTCAGCACAGTCAATCTTTTCTTGCGGCCGAGATATCCCAAAAGTCCGATCTCAATGAGTGTAGTATCGAGTATCAACCAATTTTCAGCTTTCCTCCGAAATAGGCTATCTCACTACTTCCTAATGGCCAAGTTGTTCAATTAAGGTTCTAAGGCCAGTTAGTGCTTCATGACGCCTCTCAGCGACCCCGTATTCTCCTCGATTCAACACAAGGGATACTGGTACCAACAAATGTTGTCAAAAGTAGGGGAAAGTGTCTGATCCTTTCAATCAAGCGATAAAGGTAGAGGCTTTACTTCTTCATCCTACGCTAGGATGGAGATGCTGTCGAATGAAGATTGGCCAAGGGGAGTTCAATCATGAAGCTAGGTACTAAAACACCCTATTTCCCCATCGATAATTTAACCAAAAATTTGAGTAATTTAATTATAAAATAAAACATCAAGAATAGGATGTCACATCTTCATACATTATACATGCTCATATAAAAAGATACAAAACACACAGTCACTTATTCATCATGTCTGAACTTCGTTTCATTTATTCGCAGCGAAAAACATCACTAGTAATTATTCTCAACATAAGTGTTAGTTACCAAAATTCAAAATTCAACATAAAACGTCAATTAAAATCCAATAAATGGAGTTCCACAATAGTTTACCTCCATCGTAATAAAAAAACAAAAACCCTCAAGTGTTACGTATCAGAGCTGACATCGATTCAATCTAAGTAAGTGAGGCACTTCTCATCTAACCTCTACCTCGAGCTACTTCAGATCATATACATGTTATCCACGTAGAGGAAACATTCAAACAGAAGGGATGCGATATCATAATAATATAAAAGAAAGCACAATAACAAGTAGATAGCAATTTAAGTATGCATAATTATACTTATTTACCTCACACCTTTACTTCATCCATCATACCACAGAGTACATCAACATATAAGTAAAT
The DNA here is from genome assembly GCA_948472305.1 of Vicia faba. NCBI lineage: Eukaryota > Viridiplantae > Streptophyta > Magnoliopsida > Fabales > Fabaceae > Vicia > Vicia faba. Next base: position 1,399,370,368 of record OX451736.1, on the reverse strand, counting down.
ATGCACACAACACATAACACTCAACAAAATATAGCTCATACTCTTTCAGCATCAAAACATCAAGTTATCAATCACAATGTAATACAATGAGATCGACACTGACTCAACGCATGTGGTACCAGCAGGGAAGAACCTTCATCATAATGCCAACTTAGGCCAGCAACATCATAACACCAATACAGACCATCTTTCGCCAATACATGCCATCTCTCGCCAATACATGTAATCTTATCATGAATTCATGCGACACCGACATGCAACAATGTAATTTACATTGATTATTCTTACTCATCAATGCCACGCCAATACAGGTCATTGTCATCATCATTATCATGCAATATATCATGCAAAACAATTGAATTATTCATACAACATCATCTTACTCAATCGCAACACAATTCATGGAACAATACTCAGGAATATACATAGATAGCTATTGTACCCCAAAATTTGCCCTCTCACTTATCAAAGATTTCCTCACAAGATTTCTTAAACTCAAGACTGCATCAGGGTTTGATCAGCTCAAGACACCTCCTCATGCACTGATGACCAAAATTAGGGTTTGGGATTGCACAAGGATTTTTGGACTATCAATGTTTCATATGGATTTCAAGTATCATTATGGACCCCTAAGTTTACTCATGACAAGTTTCAAGCCTTGAATCACACTTTTGATCAGTCAATTGGACAATTGACCTAAAAATCAACTGTATTGGGGGAAAAGTCAACCATAGCCAATTTACAGTCAAAATTAATAATGTTTTATCCACATCAACATTTTAGACTCATATGTATCATTTGATCAAGTTTGTACCACAATTCCTCAAGAAATTTGATCAAATCATCAAAAGGGCAAAATGGTCAAAATTAGGGTTTTGACTGAGAAAGGGAAATTTCTGATTTTTGACCTAGAAAATGAACAATTGGTTTGAAGCATGATTTCAAGGGTTCAATTGTATCATCTTTACCTACTTAAATGGTTCAAAACATTGCAATTTCATTGGGTTGATAGATAAAATTTGCCGTCAACTGATCAAAAGTCAACTGTATACTGAAAAGTCAAACTTTGACTTTTTGGTCAAAATCAAATGCCAAGGATCACAATTCATAAAAACATGTCAAAATATGAAACTTTTTCATCAAGGAATCAAATATTGAAGATTTTGTTTTAAAATTTGAAAATTTCTTAACTTCGAAATTTTTCGAAGTATAGAAAATTTCTTATTTTTTCTCAACTTTAAGCAAACTTTTCAACATGATACAAGATGATTCAAAGAAAGTTCCCAACATGAAAGTTGTAGATCCCCATGAAATCTACAACTTTGCTTCACACATTTTTTGCTAAAGATGCTTGGATCTCAAGATATAATTTTTTGAATACATGCCCATGAACTAAAATAACTTAGTGAAATTTTGCCCTAATTTAGGCAGGTTTTTGACCTAACTTCATGGCGATTTTTCACCTAGTTCCAAGAGGAATCTTGAAAAGAATTTCAAATATGGGTTATATAGCACATTGCAAGCTTTCCAAAATATCCAAGAACTCCTTGAGATAATTCTTGAGTATGGAGAATTTAAGAGATGAAGTTGGCAATTTCTCATTTTGATTTCAAGCCATTTCATGAAGAACAAAATTAAAATCTGAACCTAGGCTGCATAATCCTTGCTCTACAGGCCTCAAACTTGTTTCTCACTTCATAATTTAATGCTTACACAGTTGATAAATCCTTAATCCAAGCATAAGAGTCTTTTTCCAAGCTTTAATTCCATAAATGGCACAAAGTTTCTATTGCCATTTTAGAAAAGCACCACTTTTGCATTTGTCAACTTCTTGAGCTTTGCACCTGTTCTCTCTGCACACACAAGTCCTATAAACCAAAAGCAAATTTTCTAGGACTTGTACCAACTCCAAGAAGGCCTGTACAAGCATGTAGAAAGTTGTCTCCTCACTTTTCTTAAAGGGCAAGCAATAGAGCAAAAAGCCTACAATTGAGAAATCTGTTGTGGAGCTGACTTGAAACCTTCTCTATACTTATACACAAACACATTGCAACCTAACACACAATTTCTAAAGGCCAGAAGTTCTCCCAAACTCTCTATCACCAAAAACCTGCCATAACTTGCAGTTTTGCATCAAGCATAGCAATTCAAAAATCTACTCGTGTGTTTCAAGTTGTAATCACCTAAACACTTAACCTACATCATACCTAAGTGTTCCAGACCATCATCCCTTCACTGTAACTCCTCCTTCTCCATCTGCCATTTTTGAATTTCAAGCTTGCAGGTTGACTTGGATAGAGAGATTCAGGCACTTTCAAAGCAAGGTAAGGATTGGAACACACCCAGGGAGATTCAAGCAAGATAAAGGAATCTTCAGGCCTTCATAAAACTCACTCAAACTCCATTCACGATCTCAGCTGAAAGAGGTAAGAACTCTAACTTCTATCTCTTCATACAGGCATCTATTGGTCTCGATTTGTGAAGATAAAATGTATATATCTTTGTGCTAAAACCAACCATATTCATAGATTTCATTTATATTCATTGTGCATAGAGAATTTTAGATTTCAAATTTTTGTAAAAATTAGGGTTGAAATTAGGGCCATTGAAATTAGCTTTGATCTTTGACGGTTGGTTTACATGAGTTACATGGTTGAAATCGTGGGAAAGAGTACTATCATTTTCATGTTTGAAGTTTCCATTTTCATGTTTGAAGTTTCCATTTTCATGGAGAAATGAGAAAGATACAGAGGTTTAGGCTAGCTTGAGGAAGAAGATGAAGTACAGGGCAAGGAAGCATTTTGTGTTATCTATTTTTAGTTTCATATGAACTAACGGATGTACAGCCACCCCAGTGGCAAGGTAGCGCGCTAAAAATGCATAGGTCATGGGTTCGAACCTTGGCGCTACCTTTTGCATTTTTTCATATTTTTCAGCTTCATTTTTGTCATTTTTGCAACGTGGGCTCAGCAACTGGGCTTCTTATTTTTTTTCTAACACTTACCTCTCTTTTTCTTACAGCACCCCTGGCCCATACATTTTTATTATTTATTTTTATTTCCATTTTTTTATTAAATATATTTTCTTAAATATTATAAAATCATAAAAAATATAAAAATGTTAAATATTTCATTTTTGTTTATTTTATTTTATTTTCATATAAAAAATATTTTTATTAAATTATATATTAACTATATTTCTTAAATAAACTTGTAAAATAAAATGGATTTAGATTAATTTTTATTTCTTTTCCTTCATACTTGTAAATATTTATTTTGACATATAAAAAGACTAAATATTTCACAAAATATTATTTATCATTTTTAATACCAAATACACAAAAATGATACTTAAAGAACTTTATTTTCTTTTAGCAAACTAGAATTAGGGTTAATCAATTTATAAAAATAATTCCCTTTTTTCTTAAATTATTAGGTTTAGTTTAAAAAACTCTTTTTCATATAAAAAAAAAGTCTTTTCTTACATGGTATGCACATTTAATTTATATTGTATTTTATTCAAATATTCGTACAAATTCGATTTGGTTGTAATAGATTAAATTAAGTTTATATTATTGCAAATCCCCATTCATAATTTGTATACCCCCTCCCATAAAATGTTGTAATACCGTAGTAATCTTTAAATTACGCAATTTACCGCTTTTATATAACATGCTAGTAATTAGGGTTTGAATGGCAAGATAAAAACAATCAAATAGAAAACCCTAATCCAAGACAAAATCAAGCATGAAAATAGCACACTTGCACACAAGCACCCTTAGGTTCACTCCACTTGGTTGCCTTACACAAAAATGGCCATATTACGCATGTGAAGTATCTTGGCAAAAACAAACAAGTATAAGATCATATTCTCTCGATGACGCTATTCAAAGTTGCCTTATAAAATGATCTTAGTCCCTCAAAAAATGCTAAGATACTTTGAAACATTGCTAATCACGGCTATACGATGACCCACGCCCGTCCCGTTTATATCCAAAGATAGGGTTGCTTACCAAATCAATGGTAAGACAACAATGTCAAAGGAAAAAAAATGAACAAGAAAGACATTTGAGTAGGTAGATTACTTTTAGTTACTTGCTCCATTTCAAACAACTATACTTGCTATCTTCAAAAACAAACACTCACATTTCCAAAGCATCTTACAAACAATGAACATTTTCAAAAAGACAAACATCTTTGTATACATTCTTACGAACGAGAATCATTACAAAGGTTGCCTAAACAATGGCCTCTTTTACAAAATACTTTCAAAACCACACAAAGCATAATTTCAAAACAAAAGCAAGTGATCTAGCAAGTAGCTAAGAGCCCATGGAAAACTATGGATGAAAAGGGTGCTAACACCCTCCCTTTTCATGATTTACCCCCCGAACTCAAGAAACAATCTCAAAGGTCTTTCCTGTGCTTTTTCACCTTTCCTTTTGGATAAAAGAAAAGTCGGTGGTGACTCTTGCTAACCGCAACATTTGTGATAAAACGCAAAACCCTCAAATCAGTTCTCCCACCGTATCACAGAACTGGCGACTCTGCTGGGGAATTTTATAAAAGTGGGGTTACCTTAGGGCTAGATCACATTTATTTGCTTACATTGTTTAACTTGTATGCTTTACATTATGGTTCTTTGTTTGGGTTTGAAATCCTCTACTCGGATTTGGGATACATTATAGGTAAATAGCAATACATTGTGGAAACTGAGTGGGGTATACCGACATGGTCTAACAAATAGCTATGTTAGTGTGATATATTTGTGGGTACCGGTAGCCTTTGAGTTAATCAAAGAAAATACGGGGCCGCTGAGTGATGTCATGAAGCACTAATGAAATTTTATAACCCTTTACTTGACACACTTGGCCTTTAAGATGTAGTGAGATGACCGGCTTTGGTGCAGTCCGAAGTTGGAAGATACTCGATACTACACTCATTGAGGTTTGGTTTTTTGGGATATTTCAGTCTCTATTAAAGAGGCTTGAGCTGAAACAATAAGCAAGGAAACAATCCAGTGATATTGAGCTTCTTAGAACCCGGTTACTATTATTAGGACATGTTTAAGGCAACTAAACTTCAAGAGGGTACTTATCTATAAAACCCCATGCAAGCCTAAACTAAGAACTTGTTTGCTTTGCTTGTATATGCATACTTGTACATAACATCATGGACATCATGAACATCATATACATCTAATAACCATTTCAAGGATTTTTGATATTCATCTTTGTTCTTGTTTTGTAGGATATGGATTCACTTCACAGAAAAACTATCCAAATCAACCTTGTAAGAATTCCTCCACAACTTAAGGAGCTATCTTCAAGGATCCCTGAGAACTCTCCATTCACCGAGAGACATGATCGTCTACTCAACTTGGTCACCTCCAACACAAATGAGGATATGATGAAGGTGCTCTTTCAGTTCTTTGATCCTTTGCACCAATGCTTCATATTTCCCGACTATCAGCTTGTGCCTACTTTGGAAGAATTATCTCAACTCTTGAGGATTCCATGTTGTACCCCAAAATTTTCCCTCTCATATTTCTCAAAACATTGCAAGGAAAATCTCCAAGTTGCTCAAGGTTGCTCAAGAGTTGGACAGACAAGCTACCTCCTAAGGCAGTCAACCCCAAATTAGGGTTTTGTGTTGCATCAAGATCCTTGATTACAAATGACCTCAAGTGCTCCCCAATGTCCTAATATGTTATAAAGGTCATCCATGTCAAATTTTAAGCCTTTCAGAGGAAGTTTGCTCAGCCAATTGCTCAAAGGGTCCCAAAATCGATTGTGCTAGGGCAAAAGTCAATTGTGACCTCCAAACAGTCAAACTTCAAGATTTTTTGTCAACATTCTCATTTTTAAGGATATTTCATCATTTGATCAAGGTTTTATCATGATTCACCAAGGATTGCTCAAAATTCATCAAGACTCAAAAGTTGCTAAATTAGGGTTTTATAGGAAAAGTCAACTCAACTTTGACCAAGCATTAATTTCTCATACTTTATGATAAATGACCAATCCAAAGCTCATTTTGAAGAGGATGTAATTTCCTACAATCCATATTCATACTGCAAGATCAGAAAATGCACTCACAAGAAGTTATAAATTTGGACATTATAGGTCATTTATGAAAGTCAACAAAAACACCTTTTTTGCCAAAGCTTATAACTTGAGAATGGAACATAAAAATGAGATGAGACAAAAAGGGTTGGTTAGAGGGCATCTCTAGATTTCTAAAAAGTCCAATAACACTTCCAAAAGTTCAAAATTGAAGAAGTTATGCATTGTTGAAGTTGGGCATTTTTGCAAAATTGCCAAAAGTCAACTATCCCCAAAACTTCAAATTTTGTCAAATGGGCCCATTCTTTTCCACTTGATTTGAGCTTGCATAGTTTTCCACGTGTCCTAGCTTCAGCCATGAGCCCATATTATATTTTTATTATTTTATTTGATTTTTATTTGAATTTATTCATTTTAAATCAAATTAAATCATACAAAATCCAAAACTTTGATTACATGAGATTCTTTTGTTATTTCAGGCTTTAATCATCATCATTAACATCATCAAAATTCGTATCAAGCATATCATGTACAAAAAGATGGAGATTTGGCAAATTTGGAAAGGTTTAAAGGGTGAATCAAATCAAATCCCAAAGCATTGATGGGAGAAGATTCAATCCAAAATTGTTACCCTAACACATTCCATAGTACATAAGGAAGCTTAGGCAATCGAAACAAGGGTTGGAGGCTGCAAGACGAGGCAATACCAAAGTTGCAAAATTCACTAAAAAGTGTGAAATCAAAAATCATACTTAGAGGCGTTTTCAGAAGCTGAGACCGGTCCCAATCGATTCCTAGGTGTTCACTCAACCTTCCTGGATCAAAAGCAAGCTTACTCACACGCCCAAACGCGCTGTAAGCATCACGTTACCTAGCTCTGTACTTGAAATCATAACTCTCTATTCTTGCATCATTTGAAAAAATCATTGACATATTCGTGATCCTCATAACATTTCCATGTTTTTGGCATTATTTAATTTTGTTTGTCTGACCTATACTGCAAAATGCCATAGCTAGGGTTTTGTGGATATTTTTGGGTGTTTTCGTTTCAGGAAAAATTGGCTATCAAGAAGGGTATGGTTGTGACCGGGATGATGAGACGAGCACAACCGTGCCCTTAGAATTCATTTTCATGGCTCACAACAGATTTTGGAGTGTGCATGACTTTTAGTGACGGGCTGTGTCCGTGGCTATAATTTTTATAGGTTTTTAGCCACGGAAGAAGGTTGAAGACAATACGTGGCACTCAACCATTGCTCCATTCAAACCACGCGCGCCTTTTTGTTTTATTCTGACCATTGATTTGTTTTATTATATAATACATTTTTTTCATATTATTAACAAATAAACCAAGTAGCCTAGTGGTAGGCGTGTACATCCAATAGCATACAGGACCTGGGTTCGAATCCCAGGTCCCCCGCTTTCATTCATAATTTTGTTTTTCAGGTGATTCGGTGCATTTGCCTTGCTACAACGTACCATGCACCTCCATATATCCAGTGGCCAGATGGCCAAAGGCCAAATCTAGTGGCCAAGAGCTGAGGGTCCATCATAGATCCAGTCAACAAGCACACACCAAATCCAGGAAATGTCAACAAGGCCAGATCTAAATGGGCCTCAGGATTGCTAATCACACCCAAAATTCAGGCCCAAACCCCCTTTCTTTTCATCTTATTTATTTTATTTTAATTATTTGTTTTATTATTTCTATTTAAATTCTAACCAATTAAAAAATTCTTTTTTTATATAAAATAAAACCACAAAAATATTTTCTTCATAAAATCAAATTTTATTTTATTTACTTAATAAATACTAATAAATTGATTTACGTTTTAATTAGAATAACTTTAATTCCTTTTTTGTAATAATTAAAATTAAATTAGACTTAATTAGGTTTTTACTAACTCAATTAATTTTTTTTCTTAAAATACCAAAAACCCAAAAAAACAAATTTATTTTTATTAATTTATTTATTTAATTTAAGTTAGTAATTAATTTAGGTTAATTTCTTTTATAAAATAAAAACAACAAAAAAAATATCTTTTCTTTAACAAAAAGGGTCAAAACCCTAATCTTGCGCCCGATTTAATTTCCCGCACACGATTTATTTATCCAATAATGTACTTGCTCTCGGATTGTAATAACTTAATAGGACTTTTATTATTTCTTATCGCTTTATTTATTTTTAAAGGGTTTGTCTTTGGCGATGTAAATATCTAACGCCTTGTAATTTAAATTCCGCATTTTAATTTCCGCAACTTATAAACCGTTAGATGTTTGATAATAGGGGATGCATGACAAGACTGAATGTTTTAACCTAAAATCAACTTAGATCACCCTTAACATGTACAAAGATAAAATTAACTGAAAATGACGCACTCGCACATGCGCACTCTTAGGGTACACCCCACTTGGTTGCCTTCGTACACAGTCATTGAGTATAGGTTGTTTTAGAGGTCGCCCTCTTATATAAAAGATCATAGTCGCCTCGAAATGGTTGCCTCAGATATTGTTGCCTCAAACAAATGATCTAAGACATTAGGGTTACGGCTAAGGCGTCCTAACATTTCTTTAGTGACCGTATGTCCCCCATTCGGATTGACCCTCAAACTCCAACGACGGTGCTACCTACTCATCAATAGTAGGATAACATTGTCTAAATGATATTACCTTAGAGCGATTCCTTTTTCGAGTAGGTAGATGGTTCTTAGATACTTTCTCTTTCAAAAAAATAAAATCTTTTTCACACTTACACTTTTCGAACAAAGTTTTCAAAAACACTTCATACGCTCTTTAGGACAGAAGCAAGAGTTAAATCGAAGTTTTCAAACAAAAACTTTTTTCAAACCCACAAGCACAATGAAAGCAATTTTGAAAACATTTTGAGCAAGTACCTAAGAGCCCGTGGATAACCACGGATAGAAAGGGTGCTAATACCTTCCCTTTCTTTAATCTACCCCCCGAACCCGAGAAATATCTCGAAAAAGGAATTTTTCTGTGCTTTTTTCCTTTCCTTGTTGGATAAAATAAAAGTCAGTGGCGACTCTTGCTTACCGCGACATTTTGCGAACATAAATGCAAAACACAAACCAGCATTCCAAAGAAACAGTCAGTTCTTCCCACCGTATCACAGAACTGACGACTCTGCTGGGGACATCTAATAAGTGGGGTGTACCTTAGGAATAGTTCATATTGTTTTCAATTACTTGACTTGTATGCTTTATATTTGTGGGCTTGTATCAAAGTTACTATAGATCCTAACCCGGATCTGGGGGACACCCTTTAGGTAAGTAGCAATAAACTGTGAGGGAACTGTACGGCGTAGACCGATATGGTTGAAGCAGTAACTACGTTGGTGTGGCACTTTAGTTTGTACCGATATCCCTTGTGGCACAACGAGGAGAATATAGGTCTTCTAAGGGGTCATTAAGCACCAACTGACCTTAGAACCTCTAATTGACCAACTTGGCCATAGAACAGTAGCAGTATGCTACACTCATTGAGACCAAACTCTCACAATGATTCAGGCTGCAAGAAAAGGTTGCTAAATTGGAATTATGATCGATCGAGGGTGGTCAGTGATATTGAGATCCTCTAGAACCCGATTACTGTTTCTAGGACAGGTTTAAACCAACTAAACTGAAAGAGGGTAATACCTAAACTCCATGCCAGCCAAAACTTAAGGCTGTTTGTGTGACTTGTATGCCTTCAAACTTAAACTACTTGCACATTCTTGTTATCTGACAACATGAGTTCCTTGCAGGTTTTGTTTACAATCCTTATCCAATAATTTGGATTTATTGCAGGGTTTACTTGCAACACCTCACACTTTTGCTTAAACGCATAGCATACACATCATAACATCATGCCTTAACATTTCCTTAACCATCTCAAGGATCTCAAGGGTTTGTGATGCAGGTTATGGTAAATCAAATGTCTAGCAAGGGGTGCAGGGGATTTATTGTCCTTTAGCTAATGTCGTCTAGAGATCAAAACACGATGACTTGTGTCGGGGGCTATGACCCACTTGATATGGTGAGCTTGACTCTTGAAGAAGGACTCTTAACAACACGAAGTTTCTTCAATCAAAGCTGCCAAATTCAAATTCTAACAAGTTTCTTGTTTACCCCGTGAGATCCTTGAAAACATTGCATACATATATCATACATATCATTGCATAACAGGTCTCTCAGTAAAGGTCTCTCATGTTCTCGTTGTTTATTTTAGCAATGGCTTTCCAACCAGACAACCAAGATCTTCAAACTCGAGAAGCTCAGTTCAGGGACGTATTCCTAAACCTATCCACGGGGCAGAAAGAGTTGAAAACACTCCTCATTGGGAACTTGGTCAAGAAAAGTCCTGAAGATAATAAGGACCAACGGCTGGAACAACTGCAAGTTGAGTTCAGTGCCATGAAAACCCAGATGCTGGGGAAGATGGCTCTTATCCAAGGCTTAGCCCGGGAACAAGAAGAGTTGAGAACCATTATCAGTCAGCTTCATCAAGACAAATACAATAGCATGAAGCAAACAGTCGAGGCCGGGGACCAAGTCATTAATCAACTTCCGAGAAGTCAAAGGTTTGGTTTGATGAAGAATAGACCTCTCCAAGTTGCTACTACCTCACGGGTCCAACAATAACCTTGCCATAAACAACGGGTTAATCAGAGGCCGTTTGCCAAGCTCAACATGCCGCTGTCCCAAGCTTTGCAACACCTGTTGAGATTGAATCTGGTGACGTTGGTAGGACCTCATCCCAATCCTAAGACTTCTTCACCCAACTACAATCCTGATGCAATGTGTTCATACCATTCTAACAGCCCGGGGCATGACACTAACGATTGTTGGAAGTTGAAGTACAAAATTCAAAACCTAATTGATGAAGGAGCATTGGAATTCACGCAAGATGGTCAGGCTGAGTTCTTCTACCATCCCTCCAAGGCTCACCATTTAAAGTGACAAGTCCCGAGACGAGAAGACTTTTTGTTCATTAGAATTTTCAATTTGTAATTTTCTTTTGATTGTTCAGACATTTATTTATGTCAAACTTTGTTAATTCATCAATGCAATGCCTATGTCTGTTTTGAATCAATCCATTCATATTCACTATATTCAAATTGCTTTCATTTTTGTGATGTTCAACTCTCGATTAAAAAATTCTAAGCCTTTAGAAGGAGGATGACGAAAATGATATCAAAAATCTCTACAATACGCTTTTGAATAGACCCTGCTGACGATGTACAGGCATTGTTTCAAATCCTAAACGGTGGAGTTATAAGGAAGATAATCCCTAGTCAACCCCTTTGAGCCAAAGAAGTTGGAGTTTTTATTTTCACAAATTAAAACCCTTAATTATAACCTGGGGCATGGTAGTTTTCTCATTTAATCCAGGTGCACAATGAATGGCATCAAAGAAGTCCTCCCGAAACAAAAGACGGTGATGGTTCCGTATAATTGTAAGGACAGGCAGTCATTATCTCTTAAAAATAAAAGCCCATTAAGTCAAAACCTGTGGAGGAGACTTAAGAAAAAAACCGGGGCATCCCGCTGACTGTAATCACAAAAAGAAATAATTCAGGCAAAATACAGGGATAATAAAATAAAAAAGAAAGAGATCCTACAAACTCTCAACAAAATGACTGCCTATTCAAAATAAACTATCAGTATATGAATCATCGCTGGAATATTAGAGCGAAGACTCAAACGAGATCTAATGCACGATTAGTTGAGTTTAGGATCGAAGAACATCACGAAGAGCGGGTGGATACAAATAAATTTTGAGCCTTTATACTTTGTTTCTTAAAACCATGAACCAGGCCACGTTATAACCCTTAAAAGTCCTAGCTGAAGCATGGGTTAGTTCGAAAGCATATTGTTACAAAAGGTATCCTGACTCTTGTAGGGCTTGCTGTAAATCTTGAGTTGACATCACATTTTACAAAAATTCGCTTGTTTTATTGAAAACTGCATTTTCAAAGAACTTCAAAACAGACATAAGCTTTGCACTCTTAAAATGACATTGTTTGCATATGACTATTTGCTCAACAGCAGAGAAATTCGCACGACTAATATCTAGTGAGCAAAAACCTTTTCAATAAAAGGGTCGCCTCAAGTGGAAAAAAGCACTTCCAACTAAGGGGCAGACATGATCATTGTCCATCATTTGGGGAAGTTAAGTCAAGATTCAAGGAATCTCTCAAAGATGCCAAATAGCCAGGGGCAAATCTCCATCTGAATCATTTGGGGCATTGGACATGAGTTCCAGCAACGAACCTTGCATGATCAAACATCTTCTGGTAGTATGGCAACACAACACTACCGACAGTGACACCTCCCTACACCCTGAGAGTGCAGACATAGTCAAAAAGTACTGCGCATAATCAAAGACCCGCTAGGTCGACTGGCCTAGGCAAAAATAAGGGCTTCTCAGCGAACCAAAAGGGTTCGGGCAAAAATAAGGGATGAAAATGAAAAAATCTGTACACCCGGCAAGTCGAGAACCTGAAAAGGCGGCTTGGGAAAAAAAGGGTATCCCGGTGGACTGAAAACCTGAAAGGGCGGTCCAGGAAAAAATTAGGGATCAAAGCGTACGACTATGTCCCGTCATCTCGTCACTTGCCTACCAGAAGAAGATTTGTCATTTCAAACGGCAGTTACCAAGTACCTCATAGGTTGGAATAATACTCGATCCACAAGGCCTCCGCATGCACCTTCTCCCGCAGATACAGGGGCAGAAAAGTCTCGATGCAAAGTCATTGTCATATCCTCAGCCCGCGTCCCAATAACATCTACACTCCCCGCAGAGTAAGAAAAGGGCAGTGGTGTTAATTCTCCCCAGATGAGACTTGCAACTGTGAATGAATCGGTAATATTCTCCCCAAGCAGAGCTTATCTACCATCAACACTGAAAAGGCTTAATATCCCCGGCAGTCTTTCCACGGCAGAGTACAAAATATCCCCAGTGGAGCTTGAAATTTTCCCAGCGCAGTCTGAAAAAGCTTCCCCGGTGGAGTTGAAGAATCATCCCCAGTATACTTTGGAAGATTATCCCCAGCAAAGCTCAAAGGATTATCCCCATAAGAGTCTGAAAGGTTATCCTCAGTAAAGTCGCAACTGAAAGATCATCCCCAGCGGAGTTCTTTCCTTTCATAAACAAGAATTCAATCCCCAACAGGATTCAGTATCACCAGCAACGGTAATTCATCCCCAATGGAATTTATCAGTGGAATCCTCAGCAGAGCATCCCTTCCCCACAGAGTAATCTCCTCATCAATTTATTCCCCAAAGGAGTTATCCTCTCCTGCAGGTTTATTCTCTCAATCATCGTTGTTCGCTATCTTCAGCAGAAATGAAGAATTCTACTCTTTTCCCCAGCAGCTATCCGGGATTTGTTTTTCCCAGCTAAAACATTACATTTCCATATATCATGATACATGCATATACGCATCATAGAACATAATTAATTTATTTTGAGAACATCATTGCTTGATATACATCATGCATTGCATACGACTGACCTTTACCTTTCAGGAAGGATGCAGTTAGGTTCTCAGCTATGTCGAAGACCTGACCGGTTCTTAAATCTCAATTGAATTAGCCTCGGTTGAATTACAGATAAGGTTCTCAATCTCGACAATTTTCCTCCGTCGAAGTGTGGACGAGTTCTTAAATCTCAACAGAATTATCCACCGTTGAAGACCAGACAGTCCTAGATCTTGATGAAGATGTTTCCCTCAGTCGAAGACCTGACCGGTTCTTAAATCTCAACTGAATTATTCTCGGTTGAATTACAAACCAGGTTCTCAATCTCGACAATTTTCCTCCATCAAAGTGTGGACGAGTTCTAAAATCTCAACAGGATTATACTCCGTTGAAGACCAGACAATCCTAGATCTTGATGAAGATGTTTCCCTCAGTCAAAGACTTGACCGGTTCTTAAATCTCAACTGAATTATTCTCGGTTGAATTACAGATAAGGTTCTCAATCTCAACAATTTTCCTCCGTCGAAGTGTGGACGAGTTCTAAAATCTCAACAGAATTATCCTCCGTTGAAGACCAGACAGTCCTAGATCTTGATGAAGATGTTTCCCTCAGTCGAAGACCTTACCGGTTCTTAAATCTCAACTGAATTATTCTCGGTTGAATTACAGATAAGGTTCTCAATCTCGACAATTTTCCTCCGTCGAAGTGTGGACGAGTTCTAAAATCTCAACAGAATTATCCTCCGTTGAAGACCAGACAGTCCTAGATCTTGATGAAGATGTTTCCCTCAGTCAAAGACCTGACCGGTTCTTAAATATAAACTTAATTATTCTCGGTTGAATTACAGATAAGGTTCTCAATCTCGACAATCTTCCACAATCGAAGACCTAACTGGTTCTTAAATCTCAACTGAATTATCCTCGGTTGAATTAAATATAAGGTTCTCAATCTCGACAAATTTCCCCCAGTTGAATTAAGGACAAGTTGTTAAAACTCAGCAGAGGCATTCTCTCAGTTGAAGTACAGGCAAGTTCCTAAATCTCAACAAAAACCAGGCTTCCCCAGCGGAATCTTCCACAACAACAGGTATGCAAGTTCTCGCTAAGAAATCTCTTATGCGGTCGACACTCCTTCATATGGCATCTTTAAGCCCATCCTCCCGCCAGCAATCTCCAAATCGCATCTGTAAGCCCATTCCCAACATCACAAGGCTGATACCACTTCATGCGAGTGCAAATTTCTGGACACTCTAGTGTTCAATCATCTTCCACCTTCGGATCACGAAAGGCACGAAAGCCAATCTACATACTCAAGTTTAAGAAGATTGAATAGGGGCAGATGTTGTACCCGAAAATTTTCCCTCTCATATTTCTTAAAAAATTGCAAGGAAAATCTCCAAGTTGCTCAAGGTTGCTCAAGAGTTGGACAGACAAGCTACCTCCTAAGGCAGTCAACCCCAAATTAGGGTTTTGTGTTGCATCAAGATCCTTGAGTCCAAATGAACTCAAGTGCTCCCCAATGTCCTAATATGTTATCAAGGTCATCCATGTCAAATTTCAAGCCTTACAGAGGAAGTTTTCTCAGCCAATTGCTCAAAGGGTCCCAAAATCGACTGTGCTAGAGCAAAAGTCAACTGTGACCTACAAACAGTCAAACTTCAAGATTTTTTGTCAACATTCTCATTTTGAAGGATATTTCATAATTTTATCAAGGGTTGATCATGATTCACCAAGGATTGCTCAAAATTCATCAAGACTCAAAAGTTGCTAAATTGGGGTTTTGTAGGAAAAGTCAACTCAACTTTGACCAAGCATAACTTTCTCATACTTTATGACAAAATTACCCATCCAAAGCTCATTTTGAAAAGGATGCAATTTTCTATAATCCATCTTCATACCCCAAGATCATAAAATGCACTCACAAGAAGTTATAAATTTGGACATTATAGGTCATTTATGAAAGTCAACAAAAACACCTTTTTTTCCAAAGCTTATAACTTGAGCATGGAACATCAAATGGGATGAGACCAGAGGGGTTGGTTAGAGGACATCTCAAGCTTTCTAAAAAGTCCAAGAACACTTCCAGAAGTTCAAAATTGAAGAAGTTATGCATTGTTGAAGTTGGGCATTTTTGCAAAATTGCCAAAAGTCAACTATCCCCAAAACATCAAATTTTGTCAAATGGGCCCATTCTTTTCTACTTGATTTGAGCTTGCATAGTTGTCCACGTGTCCTAGTTCATCCATGAGCCCATATTATATTTTTATTATTTTGTTTGATTTTTATTTGAATTTATTCATTTTAAATCAAATCAAATCATACAAAATCCAAAACTTTGATTACATGAGATTCTTTTGTTATTTCAGGCTTTAATCATCATCATTAACATCATCAAAATTCGTATCAAGCATATCATGTACAAAAAAATGGAGATTTGGCAAATTTGGAAAGTTTTAAAGGGTGAATCAAATCAAATCCCAAAGCATTGATGGGAGAAGATTCAATCCAAAATTGTTACCCTAACACATTCCATAGTACATAAGGAAGCTTAGGCAATCGAAACAAGGGTTGGAGGCTGCAAGACGAGGCAATACCAAAGTTGCAAAATTCACTAAAAAGTGTGAAATCAAAAATCATACTTAGAGGCGTTTTCAGAAGCTGGGACCGGTCCCAATCGATTCCTAGGTGTTCACTCAACCTTCCTGGATCAAAAGCAAGCTTACTCACACGCCCAAATGCGCTGTAAGCATCACGTTACCTAGCTCTGTACTTGAAATCATAACTCTCTATTCTTGCATCATTTGAAAAAATCATTGACATATTCGTGATCCTCATAACATTTCCATGATTTTGGCATTATTTAATTTTGTTTATCTGACCTATACTGCAAAATGCCATAGCTAGGGTTTTGTGGATATTTTTGGGTGTTTTCGTTTCAGGAAAAATTGGCTATCAAGAAGGGTATGGTTGTGACCGGGATGATGAGACGAGCACAACCGTGCCCTTAGAATTCATTTTCATGGCTCACAGCAGATTTTGGAGTGTGCATGACTTTTAGTGACGGGCTGTGTCCGTGGCTATAATTTTTATAGGTTTTTAGCCACGGAAGAAGGTTGAAGACAATACGTGGCACTCAACCATTGCTCCATTCAAACCACGCGCGCCTTTTTGTTTTATTCTGACCATTGATTTGTTTTATTATATAATACATTTTTTTCATATTATTAACAAATAAACCAAGTAGCCTAGTGGTAGGCGTGTACATCCAATAGCCTACAGGACCTGGGTTCGAATCCCAGGTCCCCCGCTTTCATTCATAATTTTGTTTTTCAGGTGATTCGGTGCATTTGCCTTGCTACAACGTACCATGCACCTCCATATATCCAGTGGCCAGATGGCCAAAGGCCAAATCTAGTGGCCAAGAGCTGAGGGTCCATCATAGATCCAGTCAACAAGCACACACCAAATCTAGGAAATGTCAACAAGGCCAGATCTAAATGGGCCTCAGGATTGCTAATCACACCCAAAATTCAGGCCCAAACCCCCTTTCTTTTCATCTTATTTATTTTATTTTAATTATTTGTTTTATTATTTCTATTTAAATTCTAACCAATTAAAAAATTCTTTTTTTATATAAAATAAAACCACAAAAATATTTTCTTCATAAAATCAAATTTTATTTTTTTTATTTAATAAATACTAATAAATTGATTTAGGTTTTAATTAGAATAACTTTAATTCCTTTTTTGTAATAATTAAAATTAAATTAGACTTAATTAGGTTTTTACTAACTCAATTAATTTTTATTTCTTTCTTAAAATACCAAAAACCCAAAAAAATAATTTATTTTTATTAATTAACTTATTTAATTTAAGTTAGTAATTAATTTAGGTTAATTTCTTTTATAAAATAAAAACAAAAAAAAAGATCCTTTCTTTAACAAAAAGGGTCAAAACCCTAATCTTGTGCCCGATTTAATTTCCCGCACACGATTTATTTATCCAATAATGTACTTGCTCTCGGATTGTAATAGCTTAATAGGGCTTTTATTATTTCTTATCGCTTTATTTATTTTTAAAGGATTTGTCTTTGGCTATGTAAATACCCGACGCCTTGTAATTTAAATTCCGCATTTTAATTTCCGCAACTTATAAACTGTTAGATGTTTGATAATAGGGGATGCATGACAAGACTGAATGTTTTAACCTAAAATCAACTTAGATCACCCTTAACATGTACAAAGATAAAATTAACTGAAAACGACGCACTAGCACATGCGCACTCTTAGGGTACACCCCACTTGGTTTCCTTCGTACACGGTCATTGAGTATAGGTCGTTTTAGACGTCGTCCTTTTGTCTAAAAGATCATAATCGCCTCGAAATGGTTGCCTCAGATATTTTTGCCTCAAACAAATGATCTAAGACATTAGGGTTACCGCTAAGGCGTCCTAACATTGCTTTAGTGACCGTATGTCCCGCATTCGAATTGACCCTCAAACTCCAACGACGGTGCTACCTACTCATCAATAGTAGGATATCATTGTCTAAAGGATATTATCTTAGAACGATTCCTTTTTCGAGTAGGTAGATGGTTCTTAGATACTTGCTCTTTCAAAAAACAAAATCTTTTTCACACTTACACTTTTCTAACAAAGTTTTCAAAAACACTTCACACGCTCTTGAGGACAGAAGCAAGAGTTAAATCGAAGTTTTCAAACAAAAACTTTTATCAAACCCACAAGCACAAAGAAAGCAATTTTGAAAACATTTTGAGCAAGTACCTAAGAGGCCGTGGATAACCACGGATAGAAAGGGTGTTAATACCTTCCCTTTTTATAATCTACCCCCCGAACCCGAGAAATATCTCGAAAAAGGAATTTTTCTGTGCTTTTTTCCTTTCCTTGTTGGATAAAATAAAAGTCGGTGGCGAATCTTGCTTACCGCGACATTTTGCAAACATAAACGCAAAACACAAACCAGCATTCCAAAGAAACAGTCAGTTCTTCCCACCGTATCACATTCCCATTCTCAATCAACTACCTTTCAACGGTACAGAAAGATACCCAAAGCCAGAAGAGATTGCTCAAGCTCTGCACTTGCACTCATCTGATGTCATAACTCATTGGGAAACTAGAAGTGGTGTCAAAGGCTTCTTAGCAAAGTTCCTGTTTGAGAAAGCCCAAAGTTGTTGGAATTCCTTAGACTTGCAAGCCTTTGAGGAAATTGTGGCTCTTCTTATCTATGGAATGGTCTTGTTTCCCAATCCTGACCAACTCATAGATGTAAGCACCGTCAAGATCTTCATGTCACGCAACCCGATGCCTACATTGCTAGGGGATGTCCTACACTCTTTTCACACTCGCACAATGAGGAAAAGAGGTGTCCTTATGTGTTGCACTCCTCTCATGGCAAGATGGTTTATTTATCATCTTCCCCAATCAGTTTTAAAGAATGAGCAAGGTTCAAGGTGGTCACAAAGGTTAATGTCGCTCAAACATTCAAATATTCATTGGTGCTCCCGGTCCAAAGAGAATGTTATCATTGTTGACCGTTATGGGGAATTCCCTAATGTCCCTCTACTTTGCATTAAGGGAGGCATCACCTATAACCCTTGCTTAGCCTTAAGATAGTTTGGTTATGCCCGAAGGGATGGACCGCATGAGATGCTGATTCAAGGTTTGGTATTTGACTACGACAACGATGATCAAGGTCTTCGCCAGAGATTTATCCGAGCTTGGAGGATGTTAAACAAGGTAGATAAAAAGACTTTGGGGCATAAAAATTCCATCCCTCTTGAGCCTTACCTCAAATGGGTACGAACCCGCGCTCAAAGTCTCATGATGCCTTATCCTTCCATTCTTCCAGTAATTATTGAGCCTGTTAAGGAGGGAGATGTTCCATACACTATCCTACATCCTGACATGCCCATATCTCTTGAAGACCTACAAAGGGATTGGATACAGCTCAAAGGAGAGAGAGATACTTTCGAAGCCCAAATCTACACAAGTGAGAAGAAGGTTTTGGAACTCACTAGGCTACTTCCTGAGGAGCAGACTCTAAAGGCCTAAATAGCACCAAAAAGGATGCGCACTAATTTTTTATCTTAGAGTTTTGTATTATTTTGTCCAAGGGGCATTGATGTACTCAAACTTTATCTTATTAATATAACGTGTGTTTTCTTTTTGTCTAAAATGAACTTGAATCTTTGAAATCCTTGAAAGCATTGCATATGCACATATCATTCATCATAGCATAAATAGGTCTTTTGCAACGAGTTTCCTCATCTCTCTACTGTTTATTTTAGTAAGATGGATCTCGAACAAACAGTCAAAGATCTCCAAGCTCAAAACACGCAGTTTCAACAGTTGCTCATGACCCTAGCCAAGGGGCAAGAAGAGTTGAAGACTCTGCTGGCCGAAGAGAGGAAAAAGAAAACAAAGAAGGTCATCGGGGTCCTAAACATGGGGAGAAGATTTCATGGGCAGACTAGAAGAACCTTTAATTTTGCAACAACATCCGGTGAAGGAGAGGGGAAAGGAAAGGAAACAGCGGTCCCGTCACAATCGAAAGAGGAGGAAGAAGAGGAAGACTACTCTGAGGAAAAATATCCTCTAGCTGATGATAAGTACAGACATCTCGAAGAGCGTTTGAGCGCAATGGAAATACAAAAAGTGCCAGGCTTAGATTTTGAAGAGTTGGGACCAGTGTCGGGGATTGTGATTCCACCGAAATTCAAAGTGCCTTTGTTCGCAAAATATGATGGGGTGTCATGTCCTAAGATGCACCTCCGATCATATGTGAGAAATATCCAACCACACTCCACCGATAAAGACTTGTGGGTGCATTTTTTCCAAGATAGCCTATCTGAAACACAACTCGACTGGTTTTACCAACTAGAAAGAGCCAACGTCCACAACTGGGAAGATCTTGCTGCAACTTTCTACAAGAAATATCAATATAATGCTGATTTGGCGCCTACCCGTACTCAACTTCAGAGTATGGCTATGGCTTCCAATGAGGGTTTCAAGGACTACGCGCAAAAGTGGAGAGATCTGGCTGGAAGAGTTCAACCCCCTCTGTCTGAAAGGGAATTGGTGGACATGTTCTTAGGCACTTTATCAGGCCCTTTCTTCAACCATTTGATTGGGAGCTCATCTGCAGGATTTACTGAGTTAATACTGACCGGAGAGAGGGTGGAAACTGGCATAAAAAATGGAAAGATTCAGAAGGATTCATCTTCTTCTACAACTGCGAGGAAGCCTTTTATTGGGAAGAAAGAAGTAGCTGCTGTATATCCATAAAGGAACCAAGGGAGAGCCGAACGCCGACCAATGGTAGGGGATGTTATGATTCCAAAGCCTACGTCTAATCAACAAAGAGGTAATCAACCAAGGGTGGAAAGGTCGATTAGGCAATTCACTAGAATTAATATGACTATGTCTCAAGTATTACCACATCTTCTGAAATCTAATTTGGCAACTTTAAAAGAAGCTCCAAAAAACCCCAACACAGCGTCCCCTCATTATCACCCCAATGCCCGTTGCGCATATCACTCCGAAAGTCCTAGTCACGATACTAACAACTTTTGGGCCTTGAAAAACAAAATACAAGACCTCATTGAAGCAAAAGAAATTGAGTTTGATGCGCCCGAGAAGCCAAACGTCATTTCTGAAGCTGGTTTGCATTTTGCGTTTTGTGTTTGCAAAATATCGCGGTAAGCAAGAGTCACCACCGACTTTTATTTTATCCAATCAAGAAAAGGAAAAAGACTAGAAAAAACCTTTTTCGAGATGTTTCTGAGTATGGGGGGTAGATTATAGAAAGGGAAGGTGTTAGCACCCTTTCTATCCATGGTTCTCCATGGGCTCTTAGGTACTTTCTCATCTTTTTAAAATTGCTTGTGTATGTGCTTTGTTTTTTAAAAGTTTGACTTCGTGATAACCCTTGTATCAGTCCTCAAAGGTGTGATGAAGTTGTTTTGAAACATGTAAGTGTGAAAAGTTTTGATTTAAGCAAGTACCTACTAGTATCTACCTACTCGAAAAAAGTTTGTTTCTATTCTTGTTTCCTTTAGACAGCGCTATCCTACTATTGAGAAATAGGTAGCACCATCGTTGGAGTTGTAAGGGTCAATTCGAACGGGACGTACGATCACTAAAGCAATGTTAGGATACCTTAGTAATAATCCTAGTGTCTTAAGATCATATTCGAGGCAACATTTCCGAGGCAACATTTGAACGGGACACTTGATCTTTTTAGACAGGAGGGCAACCACTAAGACCCCCTATACTTAATGATCGTTTACCGAAGGCAACCGAAGCGAGAGTATACCCTAAGAGTGATATGTGCGAGTGATTTGTTTCAGTTATTTGTATTTGCACATTAGGGTTTTCTAACTATATTAAATTTGTCACGCATTCTTGACATACAATCCTATTAGCATACATCTAAACAGTTAAATATTTGCGGAAAGTAAAATGAGAGAAAGTAAATCTACGCTATTACAAGGCTTCGGGGAGGGGGATTAATTACATAGCCAAAAACCCGGGGAAAAGTGATAAGTAAAAAGTCCTAGATTAAACTATTACAAACCATGAACAGTTACAAAAATATTGGCAAAAATAAATAATACGCGCGCGATGAATCGAATACGAGACAACTAGGGTTTTGACCCTTGCCTAAACCTAATTACGATTGATTAAAAAATGTTTTTGTCAAGTTTTGTTATTTAAGAAAATAGAGAAATCATTAAATTAAAAAGAAAATCCTAATTCTAATTGATTTTAAATTAAGAAAAATAAATTAATTTATTCTAAAACCTATTTTTGTATTTTTATTTATTTGAGAAAAAAGAGCAAAATAAAATTAAATCAAAAGTTTTAAACTAATTTCTATTTTGATTTTATTTATGAAAATAAATTACAATTTTCCTAAGTTAAACTAAATTAAATTAATTTTGATAATAATAAAAAAACTAATCCTAATTTTTTTGTGGATTATTGATTTTATGATTTTATGGAAAATAAATTAATTTGTGAATTAAAATATATAAAGGAAATTAAAAGAATAAAAGATAAGAAATAAAAAAGAAGTAGATGGGCCTGGTGGTATTTTCTGAAAGAGGGGTGCCAACTGAATTTCTGGGCCCAAGGTTGATGGCCCGTTTTGACTTTGCTGGATCTGGTGTGTGGGTTGAATTGAGGCACATGGTATTCCTCCAAGGGTGGCACGTTGATCTGGGCCAGAGATGTGTTGGATGGCCAGATGTTGAGGGTACATGGTGGACATACACTAATGCAACGCGCTTGATCACCTGTTGAAAAACATATGGAACAAATATTAGACCTGGGGATCGAACCCAGGTCCTTATGTCTATTTCCAATGCACGCTTGCCAACTGAGCTATTTGACTTGTTTGTATATATAGTGAAGACAAAATATAATATATGAAAAATAATGGTTAATGGAAAAAAAACGCGCTAAAGTTCAAACCACCCAACCAGGGAGTGCCATGCATCATCTTCTTCCTCCCAACCGTCGTTTTAGCCCAAGATATTTTTTCCTACGGACATTGCGATGTAGCTACAAACCTGTGTATCTCAAAAATTGTCCACGAGCAAGATAAATGACCATGGCTGGTACCAATCAACTCGTCTCATCCTCACGAGTATCATGGTACCCGAATCAACGTCCAATTTAACCTGTATTGCAAAGCCCTAAAACTAAACAAGAAACCCTAGCCATGGCAGTTTTACATACAGTCATCAAAAATGCAATTGAATAGAATGAGTAGCTTGCAAACTCAATAAGGAACAATAATATGTAATTAAAACGTGCAAATGATGTATAAATCAATGAAAACGAAAACGATTTTTTTAGGCTAACCGTGTGATTGCTACAATGTGTTTCAGAACGTGGGGAGGCTTGCTAGCGATTGGAACATGTTCCTGAGACGTCCAGCAATCAATTGGTAAGGTTAGGATGGCTTGAGATGGCCTGTGACTTGGAATTCGATCTACACTTTTTCTTTGAAATTTTGAAGTTTATTCTACCTCTTTCACGACTGCTCAACCTCTTCTCTTGCCTTGGATTCCTTCTGTATATGTATCTACAAACACGCTAAAGTTCAAACCGCCCAACCAGGGAGTGCCATGCATCATCTTCTTCCTCCCAACCGTCGTTTTAGCCCAAGATATTTTTTCCTATGGACATTGTGATGTAGCTACAAACATGTGTATCTCCAAAATTGTCCACAAGCAAGATAAATGACCATGGCTGGTACCAATTAACTCGTCTTATCCTCACGAGTATCATGGTACCAGAATCAACATCCAATTTAACCTGTATTGCAAAGCCCTAAAACTAAACAAGAAACCCTAGCCATGGCATTTTTACATACAGTCATCAAAAACGCAATTGAATAAAATGAGTAGCTTGCAAACTTAATAAGGAACAAGAATATGTAATCAAAACGTGCAGATGATGTATAAATCAATGAAAACGAAAATGAGTTTTTTAGGCTAACCGTGTGACTGCTACAACGTGTTTTAGGACGTGGGGAGGCTTGCTAGTGATTGGAACATGTTCATGAGACGTCCAACAATCGATTGGTAAGGTTAGGATGGCTTGAGATGGCCTGTGACTTGGAATTCGATCTGCACTTTTTCTTTGAAATTTTGAAGTTTAATCTGCCTCTTTCACGACTGCTCAACCTCTTCTCTTGCCTTGGATTCCTTCTGTATATGTAGTGCAACATATTAGGTCACAAAAACGAATTGAATCTTGCCCATTATGAAGATTTGATTTGGTCTTTCATGGCATATGATATCTTTCCAAATTTGCTTCAATCCAATCTTTTTCCACCCAAATCAATCTTGCACGAATTGGTTGTCCTGCTGGCTGTACATAGACTCAAAAGATGCACAAAAAATCCAAGATTTGATTTGATTTTATTATTTTATCATTTAATTTGATTTATTTTGATTTAAATCATAAAAAATCAAAATAAACGATAAAAATAATAAAATAAAAGGTGGAAAGGCTCAGGGGTCGTGGTTCCTATTAGAAACATGTTTCAAGAAAGAAAACATGTTGACTTTTGGCAATTTTGCAAAAAAGGTCAACTTGGCCAATGCATAACTCTCTCAATTTTGACCATATAGAGGTGTTATTGGACTTTTTAGAAATCTTGGAATGTCCCCTAATCAACCCTTTTTGTCTCATCTCAATTGAGTCTTCCATGTTCATGTATGAAGCTTTGACCCAAAAGGTGTTTTTGTTGACTTTCCAAAATGACCTATAATGTCAAAATTCATATCTTCTTGTGAGTGCATATTTTGAACTTGGGAGATGAAGATGAATTGTAGGGAATTGCATCCTCTTCAAAATGAGCTTTGGATGGGTCATTTCTGATAAAGTATGAGAAAGTTATGCTTGGTCAAAGTTGAGTTGAGATTTCCTACAAAACCCTAATTTAGCCACTTTTGGGTTTTGATGAATTATGAGCAATCCTTGATGAATCGTGATCAACCCTTGATCAAATGATGAATGATACTCCAAAATGAGGATGTTGACCAAAAATATTGAAGTTTGACTGTATGTGGCCCACAGTTGACTTTTGACCTAGCAAAGTCGATTTTCAAGCATTTAAGCAATTGACTGAGCAAACTTCTTCTGCAAGGCTTGAAACTTGACAGGAATGATCTTGAGAACCTATTATGACAATGGTGAGTATTTGAGTCTTTTGTGGTTCACATATCTTAATGAAGATGGAAACCCTAATTTGAGGTAGACTGCCTTAGGAGAGAGTTTGTCTGGTCAACTCTTGAATTTCCTTGAGCAATTTGGGGACCTCACTTGCCATGTGTTGAGAAATATGGGAGGGAAAATTTTGGGGTACAACATCTGCCCCTGTTCAATCTTCTTAAACCTGATGATGTAGATTGGCCCGTCTGTCTTTCGTGATCTGAAGGTGGAAGATGATTGAGCACTAGAGTGCCCAGAAATTTGCACTCGCATGAAGTGATACTTGACTTGTGATGTCGGGAATGGGCTTATAGATGCCACCCGAAGAAGTTTCGGTCACATAAGAGATTCCTTTGCGAGATCCTGTATACTTGTTGTTAAGGAGGACTCCGCTGGGGAATGCTGGTCTCTGTCTTGAGAGAAATAGAGTTTTAGGAGCTTCGGTTGTCTGTTACTCTACTGGGGAATAATTTCGGTTTGGGGAGAAGAAGTGAACCACATATCTGGTTGGGGTATATAATGCACCGTGACTTACTGTGGAAATGCAAAACCAATCGTGTTTGATTGGGTCCCGGTCTTACAGTGTTGTGGACTGATGTCTGGGGATAAGAGGGGAAGAACCCAGATAGTAAGGTTGTGAGAAGGAACCTAGATAGTAGGGTTGCCTAGATATGAAAGCCTAGATAGTAGGGCTGCAAGAAGGAACCTGGATAGTAGGGTTACTTTGATATGCAAGCCGGGATAGTAGGGCTGTGAGAAGGAACCTAGATAGTAGGATTACTTCGATAGGAACGCCTGGATAGTAGGGTTGTGAGAAGGAACCTGGATAGTAGGGTTACTTCGATATGAGAGCCTGGATAGTAGGGTTGTGAGAAGGAACCTGGATAGTAGGGTAACTTCGAGATGAAAGCCGGGATAGTAGGGCTGTGAGAAGGAACCTGGATAGTAGGGTTACTTCGATAGGAACGCCTGGATAATAGGGTTGTGAGAAGGAACCTGGATAGTGGGGTTACTTCTATATGAGAGCCTGGATAGTAGGGATGTGAGAAGGAACCTGGATAGTAGGGTAACTTCGAGATGAAAGCCGGGATAGTAGGGCTGTGAGAAGGAACCTGGATAGGAGGGTTACTTCGATATGAGTTTGGGTAAAACTGCAGAGGGAACCTGGGTAAGGTTGCTTTTGTCGCACCGATGATTACTTTGTTTAGCTTCGAGTGTTGATCATGGACCTGCTGGAAATTGTTGATAATAATTGTCTTTCCTGAAAGAAAATACATGATTAGTTATGTGTGATGCATGAGATGCATTGTATGATGACGTTCTCAAAATAAATGAGACTATGTTATATGTGATGTATGCACATATCATGATGTATGAACAAGAAATGCAGACGTAATAATCTGAGTCCAGGAAAATAAATCCCTGACTATTGTTTGGAGAGTATGAGAAATGGTATTCTTGACTGTTGTAACAAATCATAGTTGCTCTGCTTCTGTTAGGGATGGTGAACAACGATGACTATGTTGGGGATTTTCCCCTTGTTTACGGATATTCTACCGAGGAAAGACTATGTCCGAGGATAACTTTGCGGGGAATAACTCTGTTAGAGAGGAGATACCCTGTTGATAGATCTGCTGTCTTGGAGAAATAACTCAGTTGGGGATGAATTTCTGCTGCTGGTGATAATGAATTATGTCGGAGATTGAACTTTTGCTTGTGAGAGAAATAAACTCTGCTTGGGGAAAATTTTACCAACTCACTCGCGATTGTGAGCCTTAGCTAGGGAGAGTTATGTCTTGTTCGGGAAAGCTACCATTACTGTCTTTGGATAATTTTTACTCTGTGGGGAGTGTATGTACTAATGCTCATTCTCTCAAGCTGGCTCTATCCCGGTACCTAATGGGTAGAGTAACTGTAAGGTTTGGGCACTTCTTGTTTGTCCCTGTTCCTGGAATTACGAGTAATCGTCTTTTGTTTCTTATGTAAATATTTATGAGCAACAATTATTTTCAAATGCACATATCAAAAATAAATCATTGGACGTTCTTGCAAAACAAAACGGGAAAAAGAAAACAAATTAAAGCTTTGTGAAAATGACTTGTATTGATTTTGAAGTTGGCCTATAATAGGCGTTTTGTACAAGGAGGCTGACGTCCTAGTAAGAGAACGCCGCCGAAAAACCGAAATTATACAACTTGTGTCAAAGAAAGAAAAACAGTTATGTGAAACAATCCCATTGGGTTCCAACTCTGCTATTGCCTTTATATCTTCAAGCGTCTCATCACTTTTCTACTTGGCCGAAGGTTGATCAGATTGATTGGCACTGTCTGAGCTTGATAGTTGATACTGAAGTATGGTCGCAAGATGATCCAATGAGACATAGTGTTACGCTTTAATCCCTAATTTTTGCCTGGACCGCCCTTTCGGGTTTTCGGTCCACCGGGATACCCTTTTTTGCCCAAGTCGCCTTTTCAGGTTTTCGACTTGTCGGGTGTACAGTTTTTTTCATTTTCATCCCTTACTTTTGCCTGAACCCTTTTGGTTCGCCGAGAAGCCCTTATTTTGCCTAGGCCAGTCAACCTAGCGGGTCTTTGATTATGTGGAGTATCTTTTCTCTATGTCTGCATTGATGGGGTGAGGAAGGTTGTGACCATCCATGGTGGTTAGAATCATAGCTCCTCCCGAGAAAATGTTCTTAACCACAAATGGCCCTTCATATGTGGGGGTCCATTTACCCCTGGGATCACCTCGCGGTAGTATGATGCGTTTGATCAGTAGATCCCCGACTTGATATTCTTGACGTCTGACTTTCTTGTTAAAAGCCTTGATCATTCTCTTTTGATACATCTGACCATGACAGATAGTAGTAAGTCTCTTTTTGTCGATTAGATTCAGCTGAACAAGTCGGGTTTGGATCCAGTCGTCTTTGTTCAAACTTGCATCCTTCATAATCCCGAGGGAGGGTATCTGGACTTCGATGGGTAGGACTGCCTCCATGCCATACACCAAAGAGTAGGGGGTTTCCCCTGTCGATGTCCGTGCCGAGGTACGATATCCATGAAGAGCGAATGGTAACATCTCGTGCTAGTCTTTGTATGTCACCATCATCTTTTTCATAATCTTCTTGATGTTCTTGTTAGCCGCTTCAACAATGCCATTCATCTTCGGCCGGTAGGGAGAAGAGTTATGATGCTGAATCTTGAACTGTTTACAGAGCTCGGTGATCATTGTGTTATTGAGATTTGTACCATTGTCAGTAATGATTCTCTCTGGGGACATCATATCGACAGATCAGATTGTGCCGGATGAACCGCGCCACAACGTTCTTGGTTACTGTAGCAAAGGAAGCTGCCTCAACCCACTTTGTAAAATAATTAATTGCTACCAGAATGAAACGATGCCCATTAGACGTAGTGGGTCTGATCTCGCCGATCATGTCGATGCCCCACATTGTAGAGGGCCAAGGAGCTGTCAAAACATTCAGGGGAACCGGAGGTACATGCATCTTAACAGCATAGACTTGGCATTTATGACAGGTTCGAGAGTGTTGATAACAATCGGCTTCTATAGTGGACCACTAATATCCTGCCCGTAGGGTTTTCTTCGCCATAGTATGTCCACTGTAATGAGTTCCGAAGGTACCTTCATGTAGATCTGCCATGATCCTTTCTGCCTCGCTCTTGTCTACACACCACAATAAGGTTGATTTATGGTTATGCTTATAGAGGATTCCATTACTGATGAAGAACTTCGCAGCGAACCTTCTCAGAAACTTATTGTCATTAACAGATGCCCCCTCAGGGTATTCTTGAGCCACAAGATACCTCTTTACCTCATGAAACCAGGGTTTATCTATTACCTCTTTAGTCTCAACATCACAGCAATGTGCGGGTCCATCCAACCTCTCGATGGTAATCTGGGGAGCCTCATTGTCCCACCTGACTTTGAACATAGAAGTCATAGTAGCTAGCGCGTCCGCTAACTGAATCTCCTCTCTTGGGAAATGTTCAAAGGTTACCTCCTCAAAGTGTGCGAGCAATGTCACTACATACTCCTTGTAAGGAATAAGATTAGGATGCTTCGTATCCCACTCGCCTTTGATCTGACTTATCACCAGAGTGGAATCTCCTAATACACTCAAGAACGTAATCCTCAAGTCAATAGCAGCTCGAAGACCCATGATACACGCTTCATACTCCGCCATATTGTTGGTGCAGTTAAAACATAATCGGGCGGTGAACGGAGTATGACAACCTTTAGGAGATATAATTATAACGCCAATGCTGTTACCCAATGCATTCGAGGCTCCATCAAAATACATAGACCATGAGGATCCTTCCTTAGGTCCTTCATCCGGTCCAGGTTCTTGCAGTCGGTTACCAACATGATGTTCTCATCTGAGAACTTGAAATTCATGGACTGGTAGTCATCCACGGCCTGATGCACCAAATGATATGCCAACACACTCCCCTTGATTGGTTTCTGGGTCGTGTATTGGATGTCGTACTCGGTTAAGATCATATGCCATCTTGCTATTCTTCCGGACAAGGCGGGCTTCTCAAAAATATACTTGATCGGATCCATCTTTATATCCATAAAGTGGTGTGAGTCAGCATATACTGTCTCAGCCGGCGAGCAGCCCATGCCAAAGCGCAACAAGTTTTCTCGAGCAATGAGTATCGGGTCTCACAATCGGTAAACTTTTTGCTAAGGTAGTAAATGGCATGCTCTTTTCGGCAAGACTCGTCATGCTGCCCCAGCACACACCCCATTGAATTGTCTAGCACTGTCAAGTATAATATCAAAGGTCTTCCTTCAACTGGAGGAATCAAAATTGGTGGTTCTTGAAGGTATTCCTTAATTCTTTCAAAAGCGGTCTGGCATTCGTCATTCCATGTTACCACTTGATCTTTCTTCAGCAGCTTGAAGATTGGCTCACAAGTAGCGGTCAGATGTGAAATGAACCTGGCGATGTAATTTAGACGTCCCAAGAAACCTCTAACTTCCTTCTCTGTGCGGGGAGCCAGAATCTTTTGTATAGCTTTTACCTTTTCAGGGTCTACCTGAATACCTTTTTCACTGACAACGAAACCCAGAAGCTTACCAGACCTTACCCCGAAGGTACACTTGTTCGGATTCAACCTCAGCTTGTACGTCTTTAACCTGTCAAACAGTTTTTGGAGATGATCAAGGTGCTCTTCCTCAATCTGGGACCTGGCTATCATGTCATCAACATAAACCTCTATCTCGTGGTGAATCATATCATGGAACAAAGCGACCATGGCGCGCTGATAAGTTGCCCCAGCATTCTTCAACCCAAAAGGCATTAACTTGTAACAAAAGGTGCCCCACTGTGTAACGAAGGTTGTCTTCTCCATGCCCTCAGGAGCCATCTTGATTTGATTGTAGCCATAAAAACAATCCATGAAGGAGAAGATCTTGTGTTGCACGGTGTTGTCGACTAGAACATCAATGTGAGGAAGCGAGAAGTCATCCTTGGGGCTTGCCTTGTTCAGGTATCTGTAGTCCATACACATCCGCACCTTACCATCCTTATTAGGTACCAGAACGACGTTGGCAACCCACTGTGGATAAGAAGTGACAACTAAGAATCCTGCATCGAACTGTTTCATGACCTCTGCTTTGATTTTCTCTGACATTTCAGGGCGCATATGGCGGACCTTCTGCTTTACCAGCGGGAAGTCTTCTTTATTCGGCAGGAGATGTACCATAATATGAGTGTCCAAACCCGGCATGTCTTCATATGACCAGGCGAAGATCTGAACATAGTCGTGTAGCATCTATATTAACCGTTGTTTTACACTATGCTCCAGATTCGCACCTATTTTAACCTCTTTCCTGTCTTCCTCTGTACCCAGATTTACTGACTCAACTGACTCTTCATGAGGTTGTATGGCCCTTTCTTCCTGCTGTAACAGTCTAGCAAGTTCTCCATGAACCTCACAATCATCCTCATCTTCGTCCTCGGCTTGGTTGATCGGATTTTTGAAGTTATAACTGGCAGTAGCAGAGCTGTTATCAATGGGATCCAGAGTGGATATGGATCTGTAGTATGAAACGTGAGTGTGTGTAAGAGCATAGCTGTTTTGATAAAGTGAGAAACAGGAAAGAAAAACAAGGAGCACAAAATTTGTATGCAAGAAACGTCCAATGCTTTATTAATGATATATGAAATGACAAATAATAGCCCTCACAAGCAAATCCAAGGTGCCTCGGGCAAGGCACCGGGCCGTAAAGTTTCAAATTGTTAATTACAAATCTTAAAACAAAAGTCAATTACTGCGGAATAAATGAGACAGGTATGAAGTCCTTCGCCATCCAGTTATTCAGTCCACCGTTGGTTGTTGAGTAGATCCAGCTGTCGATGTCTGAGTCCTCTTCACTGTCCTCAATTGCATGAACTCCCCGATTGCTGATGTGTAGAGGAGGTCTTCCAATCCGTGCGCGCCTAACAACCCTTTGAGCCCCTGTAGTAAAGCCCAAACCAAATTTGTCCGTTTTGTGAGTGAATTAGGGAGCTGACCCCAATTGGTACACCCACCTTCTTCAATTACAGCCATGGCGTCTTTGAGAGAAGCCATCTTCAATGGAGGTTTTCCGGTAGTAACTTCAATTGGCGCCAAAGTCTGAAGGACCTCTTCGAAGTTCTGACAAGGAGTTTCTATGAATTCCCCATCCATCTCTATGTAGCGAAAGTAATTGAGGGGATTCACCATATATTCTTCTTCACCTCGCACCGTGACAATCTTCCCTTTCACTGGGTATTTCAGCATTTGATAGAGCGTGGAAGTAACTGCCCCATCCTTATGGATCCAAGGACGACCCAGCAAGCAAGAATACAATGGTCTGATATCCATTACGTAGAAGGTGGACGCAAAAGTCTGAGAACCCACTTTGATAGGGATGTCCACCTCCCCGTGCACCATTCTTTTTGATCCATCAAAAGCCCTTACCACAATGTTACTCGATTTTAGAATCAAACCTTCACAATCCAGACGGTCTAACGTTTTCTTTGGCAGAACATTCAATGAGGACCCGGTATCTACTAGCATATGGGCCATAGTGGTTCCCCTGCACTCGATCGAGATGTGTAGAGTATCATTATGATTTCTCCCTTTCGGTGTCAGATTCGCATCTGAGAAACCCAACCCATTGTCAGCAGTCAGGCTGGCCGTGCAATCTTTAAACTGACCGGCTGAAGTTTCCTGCATCACATGCACAGTCTTGAGAAATGAAATCAAAGCCTCCGCATGGGCTTCAGAATATAATAGCAGAGACAACATGGAGATCTTTGACGGGGTTTTCCCCAGCTTCTCGACTACATTGTAGTCGCTCTTCTTGATAATTTTTAGTATTTCCTCTATTTCTTGTTTAGAGGCTTCCACAACAACTTTCTTAGGTGCCTCCGTCCGGGCAGGCTCACCTATGATTTCTTTGCTCCGAGCCCCAGATGGCTCAGCAGCAAGGGTGATAACTGGAGTAAGAATAGGAATAGTAGCAGGTGTAATAACTAGAGTAGGAACAGGAGAAATGTCAGGAGTGTTGGATGGAACAGCTGTTGGAGTAAGAGTATGCTTGATGATAGTCTTCGGGGAAATCTCAGGAGAGAAGACCCTTCCACTTAGGGTAACTTTACTAGTCCTGACAATATTACTGACATCAGTATTAGCTTCTTTAGTCTTCAGATCTTGCTTAACACCATGGTAATATACATCAGCACCATAATGCCATGGGACAGCCTTGTCTGAGGTGTACGGAATGGGACCAGGAACAATGATTATTAGCAGAGCAATTCTTGGAATAGGTGTAACCCTAACAGGTTTTCTCAAGGAAACCTTAGAAGGATTGGCGGAAATGGTTATAATGGAAACATCTTCCTTTGGAACAAACGGAATCGTCGTCTTCTCAAACAAAATTTTTTTATTATCCATCAGGCGCTGAGCACCTGACTTCAACAAACAGCAACTGAAAGGCAGAATTAAACACATGTGGCAACCTTCACCACAACCCAGAAATAAACTGACCAACAACAAATTCTTCTTAACCATCATCAGAGGAGTAGAAATTTCTTCAACAGAGGTCACAAACAAATCGGTGTCAACAACATTAACTCCACGACCAGGTTTGGGCATGGGAGCAGTTATAACATTCGACTTTTCTGGAGCATCAAACTCTATCTCCTTGGCTTCGAGCAAGTCTTGCACTTTGTTTCTCAGAGCCCAGCAATCGTTTGTATCGTGGCCTGGACTCTCAGAATGGTAGGCGCACCGCACGTTGGGATTGTATCTGGGAGAAGTAGTGTTTGGATTCTTGGGAGCCTCTCTCAAGGTTGCCATGTTGGATTTCAGCAGATGAGGTAGAACTTCAGCCAAAGTCATATTGATGCGGGTAAACTGTCATTGCGGTCTTTCCACCCTTTGTTGATTATTGCATTGTGGAGCAACTGCGGGTCTTGGTATTGCTACAACATTTACCATTTGACAGTGTTCAGATCTGCTCTAGCCCCTCGGGCTATAGACCGCACTGACTTCCTTCTTACCAATGAAAGGCTTCTTTACCGAACTCGAAGAGGTGTCCTTCTGTATTTTACCACTTCGAATGCCAGCTTCTGCTCTTTTCCAGTAAAAATCAACTCAGTAAACCCAGATGACGAGCTGTCGATCAAGTGATTGAAAAATGGACCAGATAGCGTCCCTAGAAACATGTCAACCAACTCCCTATCAGAAAAAGGGGGTTGGACTCTTCCAGCCAAGTCTCTCCACTTTTGAGCATAGTCTTTAAAACCTTCACCTGCACCCATGGACATACCCTGGAGCTGAGTACGATTAGGAGCAAGGTCGGTGTTATACTGATACTACTTGTAGAAAGCAGCAGCAAGATCTTCCCAATTTCGGACACTGGCCCCATCCATTGAAAGAAATGCACCCACAAATTTCTATCAGCAGTGTGGGGTTGGATTTTCCTGACATACGAGCAGAGATGGAGTTTTGGGCAGGACACCCCATCATACTTGGCGAAAACTGGAGCTTTGAACTTATGAGGGATGACACTCCTGATACCAATCCCAGTTCTCCGAAATCCAAACCAGGTATTTTCTGAATTTCCATAGCGCTCAGACGGTCTTCTAGCTGCTTGTACCTATCCTCAGCAGGAGGATATTGCTCATCTTCGTAATCCGTATCGTTATCAGAAATTGTAGTACTAGGGTCCTTTGCCCTTTCTTGGTTCTCCCCGTCCTTGGATGAGGAGGTCAGATCAGCTGGTTGTCTCAACCTTTCTCTGAATCTTCTACCCATGTTCAGAATACCAACCTTCTTCTTATTCTTCTTCTCTTTTAGAATAAGGGTCTTCAGATCCTCTTGCCCTTTAGCCAGACTTATGAACATTTGTTGGAATTGGGCGTTTTGTGCCTGAAGATCTTTGATGGCTTGATCGGAAGACATTTCTGCTGAAATAAACAGTGAAGAAGATGAGAAACTTGTAAGGGTACCTGTAATGATGTGCATGATAATGGGATGCGCATGTAATGATTTCAAAGACTTTGGGAGATTTAAATTTGTAAACCAAAAATAAACAAAACTTTATTAGCTTAACTTTGAAAGGTTCAACAATGCCTTTAAGGCGTTACAAAGAAGAAAATAAAACAAAATCTAAAACTAGAAAAAGAACATCAAAAGTCCCATGGTGGCTTCCTCTTTGTGCTTATGTAGTCATTGATCACTCTTTCTTCCTCGAGCTTCCTGGTGAGCTTCAAAATCTTCCTTTCTTGCTCATGGTACTATTCTCAGTAAGTGTCCCGCTCATTCCTCGGCTGAATCCAAGACCTCTGTAACTCCCCAGGATCAGTGGGCAAGTAAGGATGGAGAAGCGTGTAAGGAACGCCTTCTTCATTAGTGGGCTCCACAATCACTGGTAACACGGCCTCATAAGGCATCCCAAGCTTTTGGGCACGAGCTCGGACCCATTGGAGGTAAGGTTGCATAGGAAGGGAAGTCTTCAGTCCCAACTCTTCGGGGTCAGGTCTGTTCACCATGCCCCAAGCTCGTATAAACCTCCGGCGATGCTCCTTAACATCCTCCTTATAGTAAAATACAATGTCCTCAAGAAGTAACTCATGGGGACCATCTCTTCGAGCACGACCAAATTATCGCAAAGCCAGACAAGGATTGTAAGTTATACCTCCTCTTATTCCAAGCAATGGGACATTAGGGTATCCCCCACAACAGTCAATAACAGCGGTGTCTTCCATAGACCTGTAAGACCAAATAATATATGTATGATCAAGTTACATTATTCTGTACGACCAACCCAAACCTTCTTCGTTCTTCAGCACAGACTTAGGGAGGTGATAAATAAACCACCTCGACAACAACGACATGCAACACATAAGAGTCCCTATTCTCCCCATAGTACGAGTATAGAGAGCATGTAAGATATCTCCCAATAAGGTAGGCACAGGGTTGCGAGAAAGGAAAATCTCGACAACATTCACATCTATAAAGTAGTCCGGATTAGGGAAGAGAACCAAACCATAAATAAGAAGAGCCAAGACATCTTCAAAAGCCTGAAAATCCAAGTCATCCCAAAATAGCTGAGCCTGGTCTATCAGAAATTTGGCTAGAAAACCTTCGACCCTGCTTCGAGTTTCCCAATTAGATACTACATCGGCTTGTTTCAAATGCAGAGCTGAGGCAATGTCTTCTGGCCTAGGAACTTCTTCCATACCTGTGAAGGGTACCTGTTCAAGAATGGATATGCCCAATAGATGAGATAACTCTTCCAAGGTGGGCACCACCTGGTAATCTAGAAAGGGGAAGCAATGATTCACGGGATCGAAGAACTGAAATAGTACGTTCATCATCTGTTCATCAAGATTCGAGGTAACCAGGTTGAGAAGTTGACCGTGTCTCTTAATGAACATAGAAGTCTCAAAAACCCTTGAGGCTAGCTCTTTAAGTTGGGCAGGTATTTGCACAAAGTTGACTCGGATGGTATTTCTACGCACGGAAGCAATAATCTGCAAAACAGAACAAAGATAAATTTCCTTGGTCTTTGAAATGGTTAGTGTAATGAAGCATGAATGCCATGTTATGATGCATGATGTCATGGTAAACCACAGGTATAGCCAACACATATATTGCAAACACAGTCAAATCACACAAAATCCTCAGGTTTAAGACTTGCATAAGGTCAAAGGTAATACCCTCTTGAAGTTAAGTTGGTTCAAACATGTCCTAGAAAAAGTAATCGGGCTCTAGATGATCTCAATATCACTGACCATCCTCCATCGGTCATGGTTTCAGCTCACGCAATCTTTTCTTGCAGTCGGAACTATCTCGAGAGTATGGTCTCAATGAGTGTGGCATCGAGTATCAACCAGTTCTCAGCTCTACACCGAGGTCAGCTATCTCACTACTTTCTAATGGCCAAGTTGGGCGATTAAAGGTTCTAAGGTCAGTTGATGCTTAACGAAACCATGCAGCGGCCCCGTATTCTTCTCGTTTCTCCATAAGGGATACTGATACCAACCAATGTGCCACATCAACGTAGCTACTGCTTCAACCGTATCGGTCTACACCGTACATTTCCCTCACAGTCGATTGCTACTTACCTAAAAGGTATCCCCCAGATCCGGGTGTAGGATCTATAGTAACCCCAAACAGAACCCTAAAAAATAAAGCAAACAAAGCAATCAAGAGAAGCAATTATAATGAACTAGATCCTAAGGTATACCCCACTTATTAATCCCCAGCAGAGTCGTCGGTTCTGTGATACAGTGGCAGAACCGACTGTTTGAAGCTGGTTTGCGTTTTGCATTTTGCGTTTTGTGTTCGCAAAATGTCGCGGTAAGCAAGAGTCGCCACCGACTTTTATTTTATCCAATCAGGAAAAGGAAAAAGAACAGAAAAAACCTTTTTCGATATTTTTCTGAGTACGGGGGGTAGATTATAGAAAGGGAAGGTGTTAGCACCCTTTCTATCCATGGTTCTCCATGGGCTCTTAGGTACTTGCTCATCTTTTTAAAATTTCTTGTGTATGTGCTTTGTTTTTGAAAAGTTTGACTTCGTGATAACCCTTGTATTAGTCCTCAAAGGTATGACGAAGTTGTTTTGAAAATTGTTTTGAAATGTGTAAGTGTGAAAAGTTTTGATTTGAGCAAGTACCTACTAGCATCTACCTACTCGAAAAAAGATCGTTTCTATTCTTGTTTCCTTTAGACAGCGCTATCCTACTATTGAGAAATAGGTAGCACCGTCGTTGGAGTTGTAAGGGTCAATTCGAATGGGACGTACGATCACTAAAGCAATGTTAGGATACCTTAGTAATAATCTTAGTGTCTTAAGATCATATTCGAGGCAACATTTCTGAGGCAACATTTGAACGGGACACTTGATCTTTTTAGACAGAAGGGCAACCACTAAGACCCCTTATACTTAATGATCGTTTACCGAAGGCAATCGAAGCGAGAGTATACCCTAAGAGTGATATGTGTGAGTTATTTGTTTCAGTTATTTGTCTTTTCACATTAGGGTTTTCTAACTGTATTAAATTTGTCACGCATTCTTGACATACAATCCTATTAGCATACATCTAAACAGTTAAATATTTGTGGGAAGTAAAATGCGAGAAAGTAAATCTACACTATTACAAGGCTTCGGGGAGGGGGATTAATTACATAGTCAAAAACCCGGGGAAAAGCGATAAGTAAAAAGTCCTAGATTAAACTATTACAAATCATGAACAGTTACAAAAATATTGGCAAAAATAAATAATACGCGCGCGATGAATCGAATATGAGGCAACTAGGGTTTTGACCCTTGCCTAAACCTAATTGCGATTGATTAAAAAATGTTTTGTCATGTTTTGTTATTTAAGAAAATAGAGAAATCATTAAATTAAAAAGAAAATTCTAATTCTAATTGATTTTAAATTACGAAAAATAAATTAATTTATTCTAAAACCTATTTTTGTATTTTTATTTATTTGAGAAAAAAGAGCAAAATAAAATTAAATCAAAAGTTTTAACCTAATTTCTATTTTGATTTTATTTATGAAAATAAATTACAATTTTCCTAAGTTAAACTAAATTAAATTAATTTTGATAATAATAAAAAAACTAATCCTAATTTTTTTTGTGGATTATTGATTTTATGAAAAATAAATTAATTTGTGAATTAAAATAAATAAAGGAAATTAAAAGAGTAAAAGATAAGAAATAAAAAAGATGTAGATGGGCCTGGTGGTATTTGCTGAAAGGGCGGTGCCAACTAAATTTCTGGGCCGAAGGTTGATGGCCCGTTTTGACTTTGCTGGATCTGGTGTGTGGGTTGACTTGAGGTACATAGTAGTCCTCCAAGGGTGGCACGTTGATCTGGGCCAGAGATGTGTTTGATGGCCAGATGTTGAGGGTACATGGTGGACGTACACTAATGCAACACTCTTGATCACCTGTTGAAAAATAATATGGAACAAATATTGGACCTGGGGATCGAACCCAGGTCCTTATGTCTATTTCCAATGCACGCTTGCCAATTAAGCTATTTGACTTGTTTGCATATATAATGAAGACAAAATATAATATATGAAAAATAATGGTTAATGGAAAAAATGCGCTAAAGTTCAAACCGCCCAACCAGGGAGTGCCACGCATCATCTTCTTCCTCCCAACCGTCGTTTTAGCCCAAGATATTTTTACCTACGGACATTGCGTTGTAGCTACAAACCTGTTGTCATACTCCAAATTTGCCCGCCCTTTATTTCTACGGACAAAAATATTTTAAAACATTGTTTTTATAATATTATCTGATTTTTATTCGTTCTCAAGTCCAGTTAAAAATATAATAATTTATTTCAAATTATTTGTATTTTTTAAATAACAAATACTTGCTCATCTTCATGTACTTTCGATTGACTTTTTATTTCGAATAAGTAGCATAGCACAGTTGGTAAGAAATGAAGCTTATAAGTATAAGGTTGCAGGTTCAAGTCTCACATTTGACATTCTAAAGATTTTGTTTCTATTTTACTAACTTTAAATTTTCTTTTATTTCTTTATTAGGAAAAAATCACAAAAAGTCAAATTGCATTTTTTTAATCATTTAATATTAATTTTCGTTTTTTTTATAATTATTTTCGTTTTTTTAATTAATAAAATTTCAAAAATAGTTTTTTTTTTTACATTTTTCAATTTTAATTCTAAAAATAACCGAAAAATTATAAAATAAAAAATATTTAAAAAGATTTTAAAAATATTGTAGTTTTAGGATAGTTTTTATTTTTAAGAAGAAATCAATGTAATTGATTAAAAAATTAAAATTAAATTAAATTAGGTTTTAATTTTAATTAATTATTTGATTATTACCTTTTTTATTTAATATAATATTTTGTTATAAATAGAGGTCAACTTTCATTCACGATGGCAGAACTTCTCCCTATTTCACTACACACTCTTCACAAACACATTCTATCACTTTCTTTTCAAAATTGTTTTCAAAATTGTTTTCAAATACAATTGTTTTCTTTTTTGGATCGATGATCGCATATGAGGCTCCTTTTTATTTTCAATTTTTTTTAAATTTGTTTGTTGTTTGAACCACGTGATGATTATCTGACGGTTATTTAATTTTTTTTTATACTTTTTTTTACTAACAATTTTCCTTCCCTCATTTACATTCACAATCTCTAACCCTTGCACATTATATTTATTTTACTTCTTACTTGGGTTTTATGTTTTAAAGAATTTTCTAATCTATTATTGATAATAAAAAAGGACCACGTGTACAAAATTTCAATCTCTTGAGTTTTTCATAACCTGCGAACTAATTCCAACAGTCATTTACACCTGAAATATTTTAGAATAACAGTGATCCAACTCTTTTGTTCTTAAACTAATAACTCGTCACCTATGAACTCATCATCACAACCATTATGAAGAAATTCACACCTTTTCTTTTATTACATACAGACCATAATCCTTCCATATGCTTTTCCAATTTCAAAACCACAAAAATTTCAAAACCAAAACAATCACAGTAAAAATATAGAGAGGCAATAGTTCATAAGGGAAACATGAACAAGTAAGTTTAAACAAAAGAATTATTTTTGTTGCTGTTATTTCTTGTTTGTGATGCAGGACCGAAATATAAAATCGGAACAACAGCACACTGAAAACGACCTGATTCCATTCAAACCACGTCCACTGCAAACAGCTCGCGAACAGCTTCGTTCGACAATCGCGAAGAACACCCTCCGACCACCTCCTTTCGATGACCAGATCGGTTACCACCACCGCGCTCAGCCCGATGAGCTTCCGATCCGCAACCGCAATCCACTCACGGATCTGTCCGAACCAGTGACAAGCCCATCGATGCCATAATATTTCGCAGTCACAACAAACATCAACGAAACTACCGCATCGGATCACCAAAACTATATCGCGGATCCATCGTGCCACCTTTATCACTTTCAGTTCATTTTAACTCTCTTGTTTATGTAGCAGTTTGTTTGATCTTTGCGCGGGTAATTTGAGATGAAAATAGAGTAAGCGGTTTTGAAAGAATCTAAGAGGAAGAGTAATGTTCTGAGAAGTAAATGGAGTTTTGATAAGAAAGTAATAAGCACGGTACTTCTCTTTTTCTCTTTTTTATATTGTCTTTTTTTTTTTTAAATACTACAATGTGCACCGATTTGTTTCTCTTAATTTCTTATTATTTATTTATCATCATCATTATTACATCTATAATAAGTCACCATAAATAATTATCTGTCTCTTGATTTTTAAATTTGAAATGTATTATAGTCATTTAATCTAATTTTTTTCTCATGTAACGTGACATGTGTAGTTATGGGTTTAAATATTTTTCTTTCTTTCTATGTAATAATATTTAATTAAGTTTTAAATTCATTTGTTGCTCTTAAGAATAATAATACAAAAAATCAAACTTCTTAATCAATTAATTCAAACATTATATAAATAATAAGATGTCCGTCTTCGAATAATTAAATCGGTCGACACATCGTCTACCAGTTTATTATTCAAAAATCAAACAATTTTCACAATTAAATTAATATTAAAATCTACGTAATGCTCCATCCGTAAGCGACATGTGGTCAATATCTGGCCACGTGATGAGGAGACTATATCAGACTCCCCCGCTCTACGTATAAAAAATATTCAACCAACTAGCAAATCTTTTTTTAGCAAATTAAATCAATTCAAACAATTAATTTTTAAAAAGGAATGTGAATATATTTAAATTAACCGCGTATTTGGTCTAACAAATTCCACTATTCACACTCTTAGACCATGTATGCTGGAAATTCAAATATATTTCGCAATCCATAAAAAATACTAACAACACCGCGAACTACGAAGATGAGACTATGATTCCTCCTAAGGAGGATACGTAGGCATACGATCAAAAATCATTGCGAGTCCCCCTAACTAAAATTCAAACCATTTTCCTTAATTAATAATTAAAACCCTATTTCCTAAACATCGCACTTCTAAACCTAGTATCCTTGCGAACAAGGTAGATAAGGGGTGCCTAACATCTTCCCCTCATCTAGAACCGGGTCCAAATCTAGAATCTCTGAACTTTAGGGTTATTCCTTTATACTCCCTTCCTTTAGGATAAAAATTAAGGGTGGCGACTCTGATTTAAAAACCAATTGAAACAGCTGGCGACTCTGCTGGGGACTCAACCCTAGGTTTAGAAGCCTCAACTTTAGGTTTTAGGGTTTTTCTTTATTTTTGGGTTTTATTCTTTCCTGTTTAATTATTTATTTTCTTGCTTATTTTTTATTATTCATTATACTTATATATCTGTGGTGGGATCTATAATTTTGCAAAAAAAATTATTCTCAAAAACCTTAGAAAGAAGGTTTGTCTATTAGCCAAGGGGTTACATCAACCCTATGAGTTTATGTGACGACTTCGCCTAGAGTCGGTGGAACTCCACAAAAAGAATACCTCTCGAGAGACATCCTCTTGGGACGTAGAACTTTGAAATGATACCTATAACTCTTTGTACGACCTTTAAACCAGAAACTCATGATAAAGACCTTTCATGACCTAGAGACGAAAGTTTCGGTCTATAAAGAGACTCCGCTTAAGGGAGGCCCTTGTGCCTTTACCTCTAGTGTCATTCATGATACCCTTAAGGAAGCCATCTTATGGGGAGGATAGAATATATGTAGGCCAATACTAAGAACCTACCTTATAAGGATACCTTTCACAAATCCCACTATAATCTACAAGGGTTATCCCTTTATTCACTACTATCTCTAGCCTGCAGGGTTTCCGTCTTTATCATCATCCATGTCTTGTAGGGACTCCTCATTGTCTTTCATTAGGCCATAATCCTAAAAAATTCTTGCCTATCTTAATCTCTGAGATAATGTAGGACATCATCAAATCTATGTCTATTATCATCATCGTCCGTAAGGAGTCCCTGCCTGCTTCAATTTGAGACAGAGTAGGATATCATCATAAAACCTGTACAGGGTACCCCTACATCTACCAACATACTATATCTACATCGCATTGCATTTTCATGAATTTTTCATACCCAAGCATTTTCATACATTTTCATTCTTCATCCATCTGCATAAAACTCACATCTCTTCCATCTGAGAAATTTCAACCATAACCCGACAAGGTGATTCCCGGATACTCAGAACGAACTCGAGATAACTTACGAAGCAAGTGTAAAATTAGATACAACAATGGAAGAAGGTCAATAAGCCACAACTGAGGATGTCATTACACCTCAAGGAGACACTTAAGCTCGACCTCATCATGTACAAGCTGCCATGGAGAACCTTGATGTGCAAGCACACGCCATTTTCTGCGACGGATATACTCCATCCCATGAATAAATTGAGTATCATCAATTTGCATTCCCTACGCCAAAACCTCAAGGGGAAAACTTGACCATGAATACTAAAGAATTCCAAAATCTTGAGGACGCCAAAAGATATCGCATACTAGAAGAGAGGCTTAGCGCCATGGAAGGACAGGACACTCATGACTTTGATGTTTCTGCCTTATGTTTGGTTGAAGACGTGGTATTTCCTCTAAAATTTAAGATGCCAGATTTCGAAAAGTACAAAGGGTCTAGTTTCCCTAAGACCCATTTGAAGATGTATGTTAGGAAGACGGCAGCGTACCCACGCGATAACGAATTGCTTATCCATTGTTTTCAAGACAGCCTTAGTGGAGTATCATTAGAATGGTATACACAATTGGAATGAAACCACGTTCCCACATGGAATGACTTGGCTGTAGAATTTCAGAGGCATTATCAATACAACACCGACATGGCTCCAAGTTGCACGCAACTGCAAGATTTATCTCAGAGGAGCAACAGATCCTTCAAAGAATACGCATAGAGATGGAGGGAGCTGGCTGCTCGAGTACAACCGACTTTATTGGATAAGGAGTTAATAGACATGTTCATGTGTACTCTACAAGGTCAGTATTATGAAAAAATGTTGGGCAGTATATCATCACGCTTTTCTGACCTAGTAATAGTTAGGGAGCACATCGAGAATGGCATCAAGACTGGAAAAATCCAGAGCATCTCGAGTGACTCGACTAGTGAATCCCTTAGATATTTTCAAGTGGGAGAAGAAAATGAAACAAGTGTGATATGGGAAAGTTATCAATATCCCGAAACCCCGTCTCCTGTGCCTTATCATTAATATTCATGTGCAGTAGATGCTCAGTGCCAATAACCATCCTTTAGTCTTCAACACCAGCATCTATGACCTATACCACATAACCAACAGATTAAGATTTCACCTTAACATCGATGTCAGAATCGACAGGCTCAGAATCGAAACAATCATCATCAACGCCCAAATCAGCATAGGTATCCAAACAGCCAAAAAGAGGAAAATCATCGGTTTGACCCGATCCCCATGACATACAGTCAACTATGGTCATATCTGGTCCAAAATTCAGCAATGACCCCTAGACAAACTAGATTCATGAAGTCTTCATTTCCTCCTTGGTGCAACTCAGATTTTCTATGTGAGTTTCATGATGGTTTAGCGGGGCATTCAATTGAAGAATGCAATTCATTCAAAGAAGCGGTGCAAGAGCTGAATGATAGTAATCAATTAACTTTTGAAGAAGATGGTCCGCATATGATGGAAAATCTCTCGCCCTGATTGGTGGATCATTACATAAGCTTATCTCCAGGATAATTAGGCTTTATCATTTCAAATTGTAATTTCCTTTTTGCTAAGTGTTATTTGTTATAAACTTTGTACTCTTTGGTCAAGTAATTTTAATAAAATAAGCATGCATGTTTTTGAAATCGATTCATTCCACGAATAATCAACGACTTTCCATTTCACTCTTCTTTTCCATTTTTAAATTAACAAACTTCGATGGAGAATGATGAAAATACAAAAATAATCGAATTTTGCTGACGTGTGCTTTTTAATAGTAAGGCTTAGCTGACGATGTAAGGCATTATTTCAATCCCTAGACAATGGAGATATAAGGAGATAATCTGTAGTTAACCCCCTCGAGCCAGA
The DNA here is from genome assembly GCA_948472305.1 of Vicia faba. Lineage (NCBI taxonomy): Eukaryota > Viridiplantae > Streptophyta > Magnoliopsida > Fabales > Fabaceae > Vicia > Vicia faba. The sequence continues at coordinate 1,399,325,509 of OX451736.1, read as the reverse complement.
AGTCGGAGTTCTTTCTATTTTCTAAAAAAAAACCTTCATCTTAACTAGGGGCAGGGTAGATTTCAATTAATTCGAAGATGCATTCATATCCCAGGAGAATCAAAAAAATCTAAGCAAAGGTTCAAGCATATATCTTTCCTCGATACATCATCGAGATAACGGTCTAAGCAAAGGTTCAAGCATATCTCTTTCCTCGATACATCATTGAGAAAACAACCTAAGCAGATATTCGAGCACATCATTTTCCCCGCGTTCATCACCCAAGATTGAGGAATCAATAAAAATAAAGTCCAAGACACCCTTCTTCCTCAATCAAGATCGAAGAAATGATGAAGATGAAGCTTACAACAATCAGCATGGTAGTCATAAATTTTCAAAAGCAAAAGAAAAAAAAAAGAAATTCAAAAAATATAGAGAAATCCCACTAAGTCAAAGCAAATCAATACTTGACTTAGGTAAAAATTAAGGCATCCCAATGGATCTAAGAAAAGAATTCAAAAAAAATTGGTCCATGCAAAAATAAGGGATTGGAAACAATAAATTAAAGAACAATCTTGTGACTGCCACCTTAAGAACCATCAAGGCTTCTCATCAACGCTTGGATCTTATCAACGCTTGGATCTTATTAATTCTCATATATTATCAATGCTTTTCATCGGTGCTTGGATCTTTGCCTACGCTTCTCATCATCTACGTGACTACAAAACTTCTCTTGGGGATTAAACACATTCGTTGGATTAATTGAACTTAGGATTGGAGAACATCAAGGAGAATGGGGTGGGCTAAATTAATTTTGAGACTTATATCTTTTGTTTCTTAAACCACGAACCATGGCCATGTTACAACCTTTAAAAGTCCTAATTGAGGCTAGGTTCACTATGAAAGCATATTCAGCAAGATTTATGTTAAATTGACTCCCATGTTTGTTAAAATCATTTCTAACTACTTCGCTTCTTCGAATATTCTTATTCTAATCTTCCATTTATTTTCAAATAATCCATTTCAAGAACGTGCATGTGCATCAAACATAATTACTTTTTCGAAATGTACAATTTTATCTACGAATCAATACTTAGCGTCAAAGAGATTTCAAGAAGGTCTGATCAAAGGCCATCCTTTCCAAGAAGCTCCTAACTGGGGAAAAAGCATCTAAGGGGATCCATATAAACAAGGGCATAAACTAATGATCATAGGGGTATATCACATGAAGATAATATTGACAAGGGGTGATCATTCAGAGGTTCAATCAACTTGGATCAAAATTTAAAGCACTGTTCAACAAGGTGCATATCTTTCGAAGAAGCATTCATGTCATGACAGGATATGACTCGGTTTCCTCATTTTAATAAACCTCTCAAGGCCTGGAAGCAGGGGAAACTTTCCGAGATTCAAATGTTGGGGCAGTGCGTACCAAGTTCATCCTACTGCACGTAGGGTCCAAATTCTTCAAGCAACTTCAAGTATAAACTTTTCAAGCTTCGAGTAATTGGGGAAATCTATGTCAAGTTCATGGTAAAGTCTGAGTTCTTTCTAAGGATACTTCCTCCGGATCTTGGAGATTGAGGGGGCATGTCTTTCAAAATTCGAATGTTGGGGCAAACCACTGCGAGGCTCGATCAAAAAAGAAGTTTATACAAAAGGGTCCATCAAAGCCAAGCATTTTTCAGGAGTCTTTTAATCAGGGGCATAATGCAATATATTGGGGTCATTCACATTATGATCAAAGTTTTTCCAAGCTCATATTAAAGATAATCTCCTCCAGGACCCTACCAACAAATTAGGAAAAATAGTCCATACAAAAGCAAGCTCTCTTCATACTTTCACAAACCTCTGGTGGACCTCTCTTCTACGTCAGCAATCTTCGAGTTTGAAACAAGTATCAGGGAATCATGCAAGCACAACACTCAACCATATTGTGACAAGCAACCTTGTTGCATAAACAAACCTCCATGCTTTAATCATCCACAACCCATCACAGGGGCACCATTCAAAAAAATCCAATTCATAATCATAAAGCATAAGGCTACATAAATCATGCATTAGGGCTCCTAGATCCAAAACCAAGCCATACTATCATCTCATTCATCTACACATTCCAACAGCACGGGTCGAGCGTATCTCAAAAAGCCTAACTACGCATTCACATTTCAAAGTCCAACATCCATTTACATATATCCAAGTCATTCATCACATTTCATGCATCAATCAATCATTACGTACATCAATCAATCATCATATTTCATGCGTCAATCAATCATTACATACATCAATCAATTCATACGTCAATCAATCATTACATACGTCAATCAATCATTACATACATCAATCATTACATGCATCAATCAATCATTACATTCCATGCACCAATAAAATTTGCACGCATAGCATGAAACCTCATTTTATGTGAAGGCAATCATCATCGGCAATCAAGCTACCAATTCTACATAGAATCTCGGCAGTAGATTCCTCTTGTTGATCACGGCAGGTGATTTTTTTGGAAAACCTAGGCAGGAGGTAATCTTTTAACAGAATCTCGGTAGTAGATTCCCCTGGTTGATCACGGTAGGTGATTTTCCAGAAAACCTCGAAAGGAGGTAATCTTTCAACAGAATCTCAGAAGTAGATTCCCCCGGTTGATCACGGAAGGTGATTTTCAAGAAAACCTCGGTAGGAGGTAATCTTTCAACAGAATCTCGGAAGTAGATTCCCCCGATTGATCACGGAAGGTGATTTTCAAGAAAACCTCGGCAGGAGGTAATCTTTCGACAGAATCTCGGTAGTAGATTCCTTGGAAATCTTGGCAGCAGATTTCCCACTAAGAGCCTCACATCAAGCATGATGTACGCAAAATCTCAAGATCATTTGCAACATTTGGTGCATCTAACATACAGAAACATCAAAGAGCATTTGATAAATCATCAAAGTTTATTCTGGTTAGAAGAACAGCGAAGGAAAATACATGCCTACACCCATGTCCACGCCAATTTCTATGCACATGCCTACGTTTACAACTACGCCAATGTCCATGTCCCCGTCCATGACCAAGCCTATTTCCACGTCCACACCTACATCCACGCCTATTTTTACGCACATGCCTACGTCCATGACTACACCAACGTCCACGTCCATACCTACGTATGCGTCTATGATACAGACCTCAAGATCTCGCTGACATCTTTTCATCAAATTTGAATCAACTTGGAGATACAACAATTGGTAACAAACAATTTTGGGGGTTGGTAATTACAAGAAAGGAGAATCATCAAAAACATTTGTAAAACATTTGGGGCATATACAAGCATACTTGGGGCATATGCATATAAACATTTGGAGCATAAAACATACAAACATTTGGGGTATACATCACACTCGAATAACATATCAGTTTAGGACATTATGCATACATGGCATTTTGCAAAGCTACTCTGGTTAAGATTGCAAATTCTTTTGGGGTTCATTTTCTTCATGTTGATAATGGTTGAGATGACACGACCAATATCATCATGAATTTGGGGTTATTTTTCTTCATGTTGATAATGGTTGAGACGGCACGACCAATATCATCATGAATTTGGGGTTCATTTTCTTCATGTTGATAATGGTTGAGACGACACGACCAATATCATCATGAATTTGGGGTTCATTTTCTTCATGTTGATAATGGTTGACACGACACGACCAATATCATCATGAATTTGGGGTTCATTTTCTTCATGTTGATAATGGTTAAGACGACACGACCAATATCATCATGAATTTGGGGTTCATTTTCTTCATGTTGATAATGGTTGAGACGACACGACCAATATCATCATGAATTTGGGGTTCATTTTCTGCATGTTGATAATGGTTGAGACGACACGACCAATATCATCATGAATTTGGGGTTCATTTTCTTCATATTGATAATGGTTGAGACGACACGACCAATATCATCATGAATTTGGGGTTCATTTTCTTCATGTTGATAATGCTTGAGATGACACGACCAATATCATCATGAATTTGGGGTTCATTTTCTTCATATTGATAATGGTTGAGACGACACGACCAATATCATCATGAATTTGAGGTTTATTTTCTTTACATTGACGATCATGGTTGAGACGACACAACTAACCTCATCAGTGAACTTTGGGTTTCATCGCTTCAAATCTAGCATATTGCATTTGGTTATCGAATCTTGGTTGAGGGCTGACACAACTAACATCGTCATTCCAAGTTCTAAATGTATGGTTTTAAAAATTTTCAATTATATATCCCCTAGTTTGTGATAGATACGCGAATCTTCAAGGTTATATTATTCACCCCCTAGGTTGCGGTGGATAATGTAAGTCCATCCCTGTTGTCTTTTATCCCCTAGGTTGTGATAAATGCACAGGTTCATCATCGTACTGTTTACTCCCTAGGTTGTAGTAAACATAACTAAATTTGTGTAAATCCATTACATCAGTCTCCATGCAGCAATGTATTATCAAGCTTTATGTTATTCATCCCCTGGGTTGTGATGGATAACGTAAGCCCACCCCTATTGTCTTTTATCCCCTAGGTTGTGATAAATGCACAGGTTCATCCTCGTACTATTTACTCCCTAGGTTATAGTAAACATAATGAAATATGTGTAATCTATCGCATCAGTCTACATGCAGCAATGTGTTATCAAACTTTGTTTTATTCGTCCCCTAGGTTGCAATGAATATACAAAATTTGCGTCCTAAACTTACTATATCAGTCTCCTAGCATTAGTAGGTCAACTTTTCAAAACTTGTATCATTTACCTCCTAGGTTATGGTAAATAAGCAAAATCTTACAATCTCTCAGATACCGACGAGTTATTCGCGTTGTCGAGTCTTAATTCTAATCAACTTTGGTCCAAATGCTGGTAGGATGATACATCATCATCTATGCTTATTCTTCACACTCATAAGAATGTTGTACAACGTATTCTTATATTACCTCGGATAAATCTTGGGGTTTTCCAATATTTAATAAACTTCCGATTAAACGCGCGAGACCTGCGTATTCTCGCATTATTCAATCCAAAGATGATTAAATAGGGGCAGCTGTCTTACCCCAAATTTGCCCGCCCTTTATTTCTACGGACAAAAATATTTTAAAACATTGTTTTTATAATATTATCTGATTTTTATTTGTTCTCAAGTCCAGTTAAAAATATAATAATTTATTATAAATTATTTGTATTTTTTAAATAACAAATACTTGTTCATCTTCATGTACTTTTGATTGACTTTTTATTTCGAGTAAGTAGCATAGCACAGTTGGAAAGAAATGAAGCTTGTAAGTATAAGGTCGCAGGTTCAAATCTCACCTTTGACATTCTAAACATTTTGTTTCTATTTTACTAACTTTAAATTTTCTTTTATGTCTTTATTAGGAAAAAATCACAAAAAGTCAAATTGCATTTTTTTAATCATTTAATATTAATTTTCGTTTTATTTATAATTATTTACGTTTTTTTAATTAATAAATTTTCAAAAATAGATTTTTTTTTACATTTTTTAATTTTAATTCTAAAAATCACCGAAAAAATTATAAAATAAAAAATATTTAAAAAGATTTAAAAAATATTGTAGTTTTAGGATAGTTTTTATTTTTAAGAAGAAATCAATGTAATTGATTAAAAAATTGAAATTAAATTTGGTTTTAATTTTAATTAATTATTTGATTATTACCTTTTTTATTTAATATAATATTTTGTTATAAATAGATGTCAACTTTTATTCACAATGGCAGAACTTCTCCCTATTTCACTACACACTCTTCACAAACACATTCTAACACTTTTCAAAATTGTTTTCAAATACAATTGTTTTTTTTTGGATCGATGATTTCATATGAGGCTCCTTTTTATTTTCAATTTTTTTTAAATTTGTTTGTTGTATGAACCGCGTGATGATTATCTGACGGTTATTTAATTATTTTTTTTATACTTTTTTTTACTAACAATTTTCCTTCCCTCATTTACATTCACAATCTCTAACCCTTGCGCATTATATTTATTTTACTTCTTACTTGGGTTTTATGTTTTAAAGAATTTTCTAATCTATTATTGATAATAAAAAAGGACCACGTGTACAAAATTTCAATCTCTTGAGTTTTTCATAACCTGCGAACTAATTCCAACAGTCATTTACACTTGAAATATTTTAGAATAACAGTGATCCAACTCTTTTGTTCTTAAACTAATAACTCGTCACCTATGAACTCATCATCACAACCATTATGAAGAAATTCACACATTTTCTTTTATTACATACAGACCATAATCCTTCCATATGCTTTTCCAATTTCAAAACCACACAAATTTCAAAACCAAAACAATCACAAAAATTACAATCACAGTAAAAATATATAGAGACAATAGTTCATAAGGGAAACATGAACAAGTAAGTTTAAACAAAAGAATTATTTTTTTTGTTGTCATTTCTTGTTTGTGATGCAGGATCGAAATATAAAATCGGAACAACAGCACACTGAAAACAACCTGATTCCGTTTAAACCATCTCCACTGCAAACAGCTCGCGAACAGATTCGTCCGACAATCGCAAAGAACACCCTCCGACCACCTCCTTCCGATGACCAAATCGGTTACCACCACCGTGCTCAGCCCGATGAGCTTCCGATAAGCATGGTACTTCTCTTTTTCTCTTTTTTATATTGTCTTTTTTTAATTTTTTTTTAAATACTACCATGTGCACCGATTTGTTTCTCTTAATTTCTTATTATTTATTTATCATCATCATTATTACATCTATAATAAGTCACCATAAATAATTATTTGTCTCTTGATTTTTAAATTTGAAATGTATTATAGTCATTTAATCTAATATTTTTCTCATGTAACGTGACATGTGTAGTTATGGGTTTAAATATTTTTCTTTCTATGTAATAATATTTAATTAAGTTTTAAATTCATTTGTTGCTCTTAAGATGTCCGTCTTCGAATAATTAAATCGTTCGACACATCATCTACCAGTTTATTATTCAAAAATTAAACAATTTTCACAATTAAATTAATAGTAAAATCCGCGTAATACTCCATCCGTAAGCGACATGTGGCCAATATCTGGCCACGTGACGAGGAGACTATATCAGACTCCCCCGTTCTACGTATAAAAAATATTCAACCAACTAGCAAATCTTTTTTTAGCAAATTAAATCAATTCAAACAATTAATTTTTAAAAAGGAATGCAAATATATTTAAATTAATCGCGTACTTGATCTAACAAATTCCACTATTCACACTCTTAGACCATGTATGCTGGAAATTCAAATATATTTCGCAATCCATAAAAAATACTAACAACACCGCGAACTACGAAAATGAGACTCTGATTCCTTCTAAGGAGGATACGTAGCCATACGATCAAAAATCGTTGCGAGTCCCCCTAACTAAAATTCAAACCCTTTTCCTTAATTAGTAATTAAAACCCTATTTCCTAAACACCGCACTTCTAAACCTAGTATCCTTGCGAACAAGGTAGATAAGGGGTGCCTAACACCTTCCCCTCGTCTAGAACCGAGTCCAAATCTAGAATCTCTGAACTTTAGGGTTATTCCTTTATACTCCTTTCCTTTAGGATAAAAATTAAGGGTGGCGACTCTGATTTAAAAACGAGTTGCAACACCTATGTATCTCAAAAATTGTCCACGAGCAAGATAAATGACCATAGCTGGTACCAATCAACTCGTCTCATCCTCACGAGTATCATGGTACCATAATCAACGTCCAATTTAACCTGTATTGCAAAGCCCTAAAACTAAACAAGAAACCCTAGCCATGGCAGTTTTACATACAGTCGTCAAAAACGCAATTGAATAGAATGAGTAGCTTGCAAACTCAATAAGGAACAAGAATATGTAATCAAAACGTGCAAATGATGTATAAATTAATGAAAACGAAAACGAGTTTTTAGGCTAACCGTGTGATTGCTACAACGTGTGTCAGGATGTGGGGAGGCTTGCTAGAGATTGGAACACGTTCCTGAGACGTCCAACAATCGATTGGTAAGGTTAGGATGGCTTGAGATGGCCCGTGACTTGGAATTTGATCTGCAGTTTTTCTTTGAAATTTTGAAGTTTATTCTGCCTCTTTCGCGACTGCTCAACCTCTTCTCTTGCCTTGGATTCCTTCTGTATATGTAGTGCAACATATTAGGTCAACAAAAATGAATTGAATCTTGCCCATTATGAAGATTTGATTTGGTCTTTCATGGCATATGATATCTTTCCAAATTTGCTTCAATCCAATCTTTTTCCACCCAAATCAATCTTGCACGAATTGGTTGTCCTACTGGATGTACATAGACTCAAAAGATGCACAAAAAATCCAAGATTTGATTTGATTTTATTATTTTACCATTTAATTTAATTTATTTTGATTTAAATGAATAAAAAATAAAAATAAATGATAAAAATAATAAAATAAAATGTGGAAAAGCTCAAGGGTCGTGGGTCCTATTAGAAACATGTTTCAAGCAAGAAAACATGGGCCCCTTTGGAAAAAATGAAAATTTGATCAATGTTGACTTTTGGCAATTTTGAAAAAAAAAGTCAACTTGGACAATGCATAACTCTCTCAATTTTGACCCTAGATAGGTATTCTTTGACTTTTTAGAAAGCTTTGGATGTCCCCTAATCAATCCTTTTAATCTCATCTTAATTGAGTCTTCCATGTTCATGTATGAAGCTTTGACCCAAAAGGTATTTTTGTTGACTTTCCAAAATGACCTATAATGTCAAAATTCATATCTTCTTGTGAGTGTACATTTTGAACTTGGAATCTGAAGATGAATTGTAGGGAATTGCATTCTCTTAAAAATGAGATTTGGATAGGTTATTTCTGATAAAGTATGAGAAAGTTATGCTTGGTCAAAGTTGAGTTGACTTTTCCTACAAAACCCTAATTTAGCAACTTTTGGGTTTTGATGAATTGTGAACAATCCTTGATAAATCATGATCAACCCATGATCAAATGATGAATGATACTCAAAAATTAGGATGTTGACTAAAAATCTTGAACTTTGACTGTATGTGGGCCACAATTGACTTTTGACCTAGCACGGTCGATTTTCAGGCATTTGAGCAATTGACTGAACAAATTTCTTTTGCAAGGCTTGAAACTTGAAATGAATGATCTTTAGAACCTATTAGGACAATGGTGAGAATTTGAGTCCTTTGTGGTAGACTGCCTTAGGAGAGAGTTTGTCTGGTCAACTCTTGAATTTCCTTGAGCAATTTGGGGACCTCACTTGCCATGTGTTGAGAAATATGGGAGGGAAAATTTTGGGGTACAACACCCATACATGGTCACAACACCAATGCTATTGAAGAAGATTTGTTTGCTACCACGGTTGATGAACTCCTGGCTCCACTCCCAATCATTAAGATAAACTTGTTGAAAGTCGATATATTTCCGGGTTGTAATAAAGACTGCCACCTCTGCTTATCCTCACCAAATGATTGCCCTTTATTGAAAGTACTCCTGTTTAACCTATTCATGTTGAAGACGTTTCAATCATTACCATCTCCGCCAATTCTTCCAGGGTCCTCAAAAGACCCGTTAGAGTTACATCAGTTCCAAAAACTACTCCTTTAATAATCACAATGCCTTGGCCAGTCCCATATGAATCAGATAAAATTGTATCGTGGAATTACGGTGGAGACATTTACTACCATGGCATCAAACAAGATGGGCCGGCAACCGAAGAGATAAACTCCGAAGAAGAAGATTCTGACATTAGCAATATTGTCGGAACTAGTAAAATTACCCAAAGCGGTAGGATCTTTTCTCCAGAAATTTCCCCCCTAAAGGCAGTTTTTGGACCCGTGGCTGCTCCAAAGGTTACTTCCGTACCCATAATCATCTTTGTAAGTGCTCCTATTGATAAAGTCGTTATAACCCCTGCTGTCATTCCTACCAACACTCCTACTGCTGAAACCCGAGGAAAAAGTATTCAAGAAGAGCATGTCCGGAAGAAGGCTCGATCATTGACTATTCCCGAGACTTCCAAGAAAGAAATGGAGGAGATCTTAAAAATTATAAAAAGGAGCGACTACGACGTAATCGAACAGTTGGGGAAAAATCCTTCCAAAATCTCCATGCTGGCATTACTACTGTGTTCCGAGGCACATGCGAAAGCCTTGGTGAAATTTCTAAAGACAGCCCATGTGCCTCAAGAGATGTCTACTGATCAATTTCAAGACTGTGTGGCCAGCTTGACAACGGATAACGGCCTAGGCTTCTCAGATGCTGATCTGACACCAAGGGGAAGTGTGATCGGTGGATCTGGAGCTGACTGTTTTACGCTGGTTCGCGAAATGTCGCGGAAGCAAGAGTCGCCACCGTCTTTTATTTTCTCCAATATGGAAAGGACAAAAGCACAGAAAAATTCCTTATTGAGATTAGTTCTCGGTTCGGGAGGTAGATTTATAGAAAGGGAAGGTGTTAGCACCCTTTCTATCCATGGTTATCCATGGGCTCTTAGATACTTGCTCATTGTGTTTTCAAGATGTTTGTTTGCTTTTCAAAAGTGCGTGGGTTTGAAAAAGTTTCATTGAAAACTTCAATTCGACTCTTGTATCAGTCCTCAAGAGTGTTATGAAGCGTTTGTTTTTAATTATTAAAAAAAATGTTTAAGTTTTGACCTAATTTACATTAATTATTTAATTACAAGTTTATTTACAAAATAATTAATGATTAATAATGATGAGAATAAAAAGGTTAATTATTGAGAAAAAGAAAAAAATACTAAAACCCTATTTTTTATATTTTTTTAGTTATTTAAGAAGAAACATTAAAATTAAACCTAAAATTAAACTAATTTGATTATTAGGAATTTATGTACAAAATTAATAGAAATTAATATTAATAAAACATATTTTTTGTTTTATGATTTTCTGGTTTTATTATGAAAAGAAAAATTATTTGAAATAAATTAAATAAAAAGTGATCAAAAGAATTAAAAAAATAGAAAAGAAAATAAGAGAAATTAAAAAGATGTACAAACATTGGGGGGGGGGGGGGTATCTGCCCCATTTGGAGGTATATTTGCAGCAATTAGGCCCATTGAATGAGGCCTTTTTGACTTTTCAGTGGTCACGTGTAGACCATTGACCAAGGTGCATGATGGAATTCTTGTGCTGGCCATCAGATTGAGGTTGCTGGACATGTGGCAAGCCAGATGGTGAGGTTGTTTGGTGGACCACAGGAGGGCAAGCGTACCTGAATATGTTAGAAACAAAATTATGAAGAATATGGGGGACCTGGGAATCGAACCCAGGTCCCATTGCTTGCATGACAACTCACCTTCCACCCAGCCAAACGCATTCATTTGTTAACTTAGTGGGCACTGATCAACATATGCAAAGCGTGCAATTATCCTGGAACCAACAAAAAAACGCGCCAATGATTTGAATGCACCACTCACGCATGGACACCTAAGCTTCGTCCTCCTTTTTCTTCTGTAAATAAAATAGATAGCGGGGGTTTTAAACCCCCACTAATTCAAACCTGCGAAAAATAGCGAACAGCATATGGTGAAAAAGAAAAAGGGCGCGAGGGTTAATTTCTATTCGTTGGAAGGTCCTGGTTTCAATGGTGTTGGTCTCATGGTCCAATTTTTCCAGATGAAAGAAACCCCGATTCACAGCCTCTGCAACCCTAGAAAATTTCCATGGCAGATTCTCATACAGGGCTTAATACTTCAATCAAAGCATGCCATTAGCTTCAGAATACCCATGTTAGTATAAATCAACATTTAAAATGCATTAATATGGCATGAAATTCAAAGTACGATTATGCAAAATTGTATGAACAGGGCGACTGTGTTCTACCACTTCTTCGAGTATGGAGACTTGGCTTTGGTTGGAAAAGATTCCTGGTATTGTCAGGAGTCTATTGGGATGCTTCTTTTGCTTTGAAACGTGCTCTATGTGGGAAAACAGTTTTCAGAATTTTGTGAAAAAATGCAAAGTTATTCTTTTAGTTTGGGCGCAGCTTGCTTGTTGTTAGGATTAGGTTTCTCTTTGCATATGTATGAGGAATGAATTAGGTCAAAAACAAAGCCCAAAATCCATTTGAATCAATGTTTCCATATTTGATTTTTCAAGCATCTTTTTCAATCTTTTCTTGCCATGGAACTTGCCTATTTTGGAAGATTTGGTCTCTTGAGCATGTGCACGAAATATTTAGGTCATAAAGAGTGAAAATGCTTCACAAAAAGATTCCAAAACATTTGTTTAGTATTTTTCTCATATTTAATTTTAATTAAATGAATTAATGGATTTAAAAATTCAATTAATAAATTAAAAATAAGAAAATAACTCCCCTTTGGGTCAATGGGTCGTGCCTAGCTTTTGGGTGATGATTCTTGGAAGAAATTGAGGCCCATTAGCAATTTTGAGGCATTTGAAGCAAAGTTGACTTTTCAAAAATCCCAAAAATTTCCCAACTTCCACAAGGCATATCTTGCTCAATATTTAAGCTTTGATCATGTTCTTGGACATTTTGGAAAGGTCTTGAAGTCCTCTAACCAATGCCTTTTGTCCCATGTCATTTTGATTTACCAATCTCAAGTTATGGTCTTTGACTTAAAGTGCCTTTTTGTTGACTTTTGAAAATGACCTATAATGTTGAGATTGATAACTTTTTGTGAGAGCATTTTTTGGACTTGAAGTGTGAAGAGGAGTTGTAGGAAATGTCATTATCTTCAAAATGAGCTTTGGATGAAATTTTTCTGATAAACCATGTGGAAGTTATGCCTTGGTCAAGTTACAGCTGACTTTTTCAACTGTCCAAAAATAGAAACTTTTGCATCTTGAGACTTTTTAAGCCATGCCTTGAGAATCATGATCAAGAATTGATCAAATGATGTTAATGGCTTCAAAATAAGATGTTGACAAAAAATTTTGACTTTTGACTGTCAAATGACCATTTTGCCCCTGCAGTTGACTGTTGAGCAATTAGGGTTTTTGACTGTGCAATTTTGTGCTGTAAGTCTTGAAACTTGGCATAAGGATGCTTGACAATGTCTACAGGCATGTGGGACTTGTTTGGACCCTTGGAAACTTCAATTTCTTTGCCAGAACCAAAACCCTAGTTTTTGACTGTTAGGAGGCCATTGGACTGTGCAACCCTTGGGAGATTTTGAAGCATGTTCTTAGCAAATCTTGAAGAATATGGGAGGGCAAATTTTGGGGTACAACAGTTGCCCCTGTTCAATCTTCTTAGACCTGAGGACGTAGATTGGCTGACGGGCCTTTCGTAATCCGAAGGTGGAAGATGATTGAACACTAGAGTGCCCAGAAATTTGCGCTCACATGTTGGCAGTGTGATGTGGGGAATGGGCTTACAGATGCCATTTGGAGATTGATGGATAGGGAAGTGGGCTTATAGATGCCATGTTGAGAGGTGATGGATAGGTGGATGGGCTTATAGATGCCATCTGGGTGTCGATCACGTAAGAGTTTCCTTAGCGAGAACTTGCGTACCTGAAAAAGAAAGATGATTACCTGACCTATTACAGGAGTTGGTCTTCAAACTCTTTGTATAAATGTGCCCTGACTGGTTACAGGAATTGAATCCTTAAACCTCTTCAGACGTGCCCTGGCGAGATACAGGAATCGAGTCTGGAGCTTCAAAAGGTGATGAACGAATCAGGGATGGTTACTAACTCAACGGGACGATGAGAGAACCTTGGGCGATTACTACCTCAATAGTAACGATGAGAGAATCTTGGGCTTGATTACTACCTCAACAGTGACGGTGAGAGAATCTGGGGCGATTACTACCTCAACAGTAACGATGAGAGAATCTGGGGCGATTACTACCTCAACAGTAACGATGAGAGAATCTGGGGCGATTACTACCTCAACAGTAACGATGAGAGAACCTGGGGCGATTACTACCTCAACAGTAACGATGAGAGAATCTGGGGCGATTACTACCTCAACAGTAACGATGAGAGAATCTGGGGCGATTACTACCTCAACAGTAACGATGAGAGAACCTGGGGCGATTACTACCTCAACAGTAACGATGAGAGAATCTGGGGCGATTACTACCTCAACAATAACGATGAGAGAACCTGGGGCGATTACTACCTCAACAGTAACGATGAGAGAATCTGGGGCGATTACTACCTCAACAGTAACGATGAGAGAATCTTGGATGTCTTCTACTGAGTCTTCATCAGGAAAATCTTTAGGAATCGATTTAACTGGACCAGAGAAGGCCTTTGACTGGATCGGCATCAGAAAAATCTTTAGGAGTCGATTTAACTGAACTAGGCGAGGTCTTGGAATCTTCAACTGGATAAGAATCAGGGAGATCTTAGGGTCGATCTGACTGAACCAAAGAAGGCCTTTGACTGGATCGGCATCAGAAAAATCTTTAGGAGTCGATTTAACTGGACCAGGCAAGGTCTTGGAATCTTCAACTGGATAAGAATCAGGGAGATCTTAGGGTCGATCTGACTGAACCAGAGAAGGCCTTTGACTGGATCGGCATCAGAAAAATCTTTAGGAGTCGATTTAACTGGACCAGGAAAGGTCTTGGAATCTTCAACTGGATAAGAATCAGGGAGATCTTAGGGTCGATCTGACTGAACCAGAGAAGGCCTTTGACTGGATCGGCATCAGAAAAATCTTTAGGAGTCGATTTAACTGGACCAGGCAAGGTCTTGGAATCTTCAACTGGATAAGAATCAGGGAGATCTTAGGGTCGATCTGACTGAACCGGAGAAGGCCTTTGGCTAACTTTGACTGGATAAGAATCGGAGAAATCTTAGAATTGATTTAACTGAACCAGACTAAAGTCTTAGAATAAAGCTGAGAACTTAACCGAATCTTTCCTGAAAGGTAAAGGTCAGTCATATGCAATGCATGATATGGATCAAGCCATGATGTTTTCAACATAAATGAGATCGTATGTTCATGATGCATATATGCATGCTATAATGTATGGAAATGCGATGTTTATGAACGTATGTTTTTGTCTAGGAAAGTAAGTCCTTGGCGGGTGCCGGGAAGTCACATCCTGGGCTGATGTTGGAGAATAGTGCTTTGTTGTTTCCGCTGGGGATGATAGTTGCAAGAATACCGGTAGGAGAAGATAACTCCGTTGGGGAATAAACTTGGCGAATGAATTACTCTGCGGGGAAAAATTACTCTAGCTACCTTGCTGGGGAATAATACTCTGTGGGGAGAGAGGTACTTTGCTGGGATGTTGATGGTAACCTCGCTGGGGATACCGTTGTTATGTTGGAAGTGTCAATAGACTCCGCTGGGGATAGGAAGACTTCGCCGAGGATGATCTTTCCGTGGCTTTTGGCTGAGGATAACCCAGTTATATCCTGGTAGGGAAATAACCTTTGAATAAAGTCGGGAGACGCGTTCGTGCTCTGTAGGGGGGAAGCTTCCAGAATCTACTGGGGATGAGCTTCCTGCTGGGAGATGATTCAAACTGTCCTGGGGAAATCTTGATTGGACTCTCCTGGGGAAATTTTGAACTATGCTGGACTCTCCTGGGGAAACTTTGAGATGTATTGGGGAAGTGGCTCCGCTGAATGTCTGGTATACCGCTGGGGAACAGTCTTAGACCAAGACTGTCAGGGATGCTTGTTAAGAATATTCGTACATTGTGCTGGGGAATGTTGAGACCTTCGGGGGATACCCAATTTCCTTAAGGCTGATAGTATAGCTTTTGCTTGGGGAGAGTGTATTGACTTGCTGACTCACTCTCTGGGGAGTTAGGATATACTGGTTATGTTCTTCAGCTGAACTTAACTTGGTACCCTGGTGGACAGAGCAATTAGATCGTTTGGACAACACATTATTGCCCCTGTTTCTGAGGTGGGAGAGGAAGACCTGTGAGGTGCTGATAGTTGTTGATGGAAAAACCTTCTTCTGGTAGGCAGGTGACAAGATGACTGAACATAGTCGTACGATGTGATCCCTAACTTTTGCCTGGACTGCCCTTTCGGGTTTTCAGTCCACCGGGATACCCATTTTTGCCCAAGCCGCCTTTTCAGGTTTTCGACTTGCCGGGCGTACAGATTTTTCTTTTCATCCCTTATTTTTGCCCGAACCTTTTTGGTTCGCCGGGAAGCCCTTATTTTTGCCTAGGTGTGTCAACCTAGCGGGTCTTTGATTAGGCGTAGTATTTTTTGACTATATCCATGCTCTCAGAATGTAGGGAGGTGCCCTTGTTGTAATGCTGTGTTGCCATACTACCAGAAGATCTTCGTTTGATCGTCCAATGCCCCAAGTGATCCAGATGGAGATTTTCCCCAAGCTGGTTGGCCTTTTGAGAGATTCTACGAATCTTGACCTAACTGCCCCAGATGATGGACAATAATCACGTCTGCCCCTTGATTGGAAGTGCTTTTGTTCACTAGGTATTCATCGTGCGAATTTCCCTGCTGTTCAAACAAATAGCCAGATGCGAACAATGTTATGTTAAAAATGCAAAGCTTATGTCTGTCTTGAAATTTTTTAAAAATGCATTTTTCAGTAAAACCAGCAAATTTTGTAAAATGTGATGTCAACTCAATATTTTATAGCAAGCCTTAAGGAGTCAGGATACCTTTCGTAACAGTATGCTTTCGAACTAACCCATGCTCCAGCTAGGACTTTTAAGGGTTATAACGTGGCCTGGTTCACGGTTTTAAGAAACAAAGGATAAAGGCTCAAAATTTATTTGTACCCACCCGCTCTTCGTGATGTTCTTCAAACCTAAACTCAGTTGATCGTGCGTTAGACCTTGTTTGAGTCTTTGCTCTGATATTCCAATGATGGTTCGGATATTGACAGTTTATTTTGAATAGGCAGTCATTCCTTTTGTTGAGGGTTTGTAGGACCTCTTTCTTTTTGATTTCGTTATCCCTGTTTTTGCCTGAACTACTTCTTTTGTGATTGCAGTCAGCGGGATGCCCCAGTTTTGTAAGTCTCCTTCATAGGTTTTGACTTAATGGGCGTTTATTTTGAGAAATGATGACTGCCTATCTTTATGATTATTCGGAACCATCACTGTCTTTTGTTTTGTAAGGACTTTTTGGTGCCATTCGTTGTGCACTCGGATCAACTGAGAGAACTACCCTGCCCCAGGTTATGATTAAGGGTTTTAATTTTCGAAAAGAAAAACTCCTACTTCTTTGGCTCAAAGGGGTTGACGAGGGATTATCATCCTTATAACTCCAGTGTTTGGGAATTGAAACAATGCATGTACCTCATCAGCGGGGTTCGTTTAAAAGCATACTGTAGATTGTGGTATCGCTTTCGTCATCCTCCCTCAAGAGGCTTAGAATTATTAATTGAGAGTTGATCATAAAAAAATGAATGCAATTTGAATATAATAAAAATAATTGGATTAATTCAAAAACAGACATATGCAGTGCATTAGTGAAATAAAAGATTTTGCTATGACATTAATTGTTTGTATAAGCAAAAAAAATTACAACTCGGAAATTCAAATAAACAAAAGCCTTCAATGATTGGGCAAAGGAGCATTGATTATGTTTGGAGTCTCTGACCCTTCAAACTAAATCTCTCCGGCATCGATCATGTCTTGAATCTTGTTCTTCAAAGGCCAGCAGTTGTCCGTAGTATGACCCGGGCTATCGGAGTGGTATGCGCACCTCTCATTAGGATGCTAGTTGGGAGTAGAGGTATTTGGATTCCGGAGAGGAGCCCTCAAGGTAATCAGCCCTGCCTTCAATATTTGCTGTAGCGCTTGATCCAGTGACATGTTGATTTAGTGAATTGTCTCTTGGGTGCGACCTCCTTACGTTGATGCCCCTGTCCTTGTTGAGCAGGCCTAGGATTAGAGATTTGGACTGCCCCTACATGTTGATCATGGCGACCCTTTTGGCTGTACGCAGCATTGGCCTCTTTCTTCCCAGTGTAAGGCTTTTTGTGAGTATCAGAAGGTGCAGCTTCTTGAATCTTTCCAGCCTTGATGCCAGCTTCGATCCTCTCCCCGGTCAAGATCAAATCTGTAAACCCAGCAGAAGAATTCCCAATCAGATGGTTGTAGAATGGACCAGACAAAGTTCCCAAGAACATGTCAACGAGCTCACGGTCAGTCAGAGGTGGTTGTACCCTTCCAGCAAGGTCTCTCCATTTTTGGGCGTACTCCTTAAAACCTTCACCCGTCCCCAGTGACATACCCTGGAGTTGGGTACGCGTAGGAGCGAGGTCGGCATTATACTGATACTGCTTATAAAAGGCAGTTGCCAAGTCCTCCCAGTTACGAATACTGGTTCCATCCAGCTGATAGAACCATTCGAGCTGAGTCCCTGAAAGACTCTTCTGGAAGAAATGGATCCATAGATTCTTGTCTGCCGTGTAGGGCTGGATCTTCCTTGCGTATGAACGAAGGTGCAACTTAGGACAAGAGGCCCCGTCGTATTTTGCAAAGGCAGGTGCCTTGAACTTGTGAGGGATCACCACCCCAGAAGATAAGCCTAGGTCTACGAAGTCCAACCCGGGCACCTGTTGAATCTCCATGGCATTTAGATGGTCCTCTAGTTGCTTATACCCGTCCTCAGCTGGAGGGTACTGGTCATCATTGTAATCCGTCTCGGTGTCGGAGACCAATGGACTAGGAACCCTTCCCTCTTGGTGACTGCCTTCCCCAACAGATGGAGTAGTCCGCTCAGCTTCATTCTGCAGTGTATTCCCAGATCTGCGTCTAGGGTTGAACAAAACAGTCCTATTCTTCTTCTTCTGAATCAGAGTCTTCAATTCCTTTTGACCCTGGGCTAGGCTCATAATCAACTCCTGGAACTAGGCATTCTGGGCCTGGAGGGCCTTGATAGCTTGTCCATTGGATGATTCAGGATTCATGATGACTGCTGAAATAAATAGCGAAGAAGGTAAGTGACCTGCAACAAGTGTACCTGTAATGCAATGATATGTATGATATGCATGCAATGTTTTCAAGGATCTCGCGGGGTAAACAAGAAAAATTGTTAGAATTTGAATCTGGTTGCTTGATGGAAGGCACTGCATATTGTTGAGAGTCCTTCTTCAAAAGTCAAGGCTCACCATATCGAGTGGGTCATAGCCCCTGACTCGAGTTATCAACCTTGTTTTGATTTCCAGACAACCTTGGCTAGGGGAACCTTCTTCAAGAGTCAAAGCTCACCATATCAAGTGGGTCATAGCCCCTGACTCGGGTCATCAACCTGGCTAGAGGAAAATAAATCCCCTTTTGCCCCTTGTTAGGCATCATGACCTGCATCACAAACCCTTGAGATCCTTGAAATGGATTAGTCCTTATGCAGGATGTATGCAATGGTATGATGGTATGCTATGCATGGAGTAATATGGATAAACCCTGTTATGAGTCCAGATTAAGGACTGTAAACAAAACCTGCAAGAAACTCAAGTGTCAGATAACAAGTATGCAAATAGTCAAGTTGGAAGGCACATAAGTCACACAAGAGAAGCCCTTAGAGTTTAGGCCAGCATGGGGTCTAGGTATTACCCTCTTTCAGTTTGTTGGTTAGGACCTGTCCTATCAGAAGTAACCGGGTTCTAGAGGATCCCAATATCACTGACTACCCTCAATCGGTCATAACTCCAGCATCGCAACCTTTTCTTGCAGTCAGAACCATCACGAGAGTTTAGCCTCAATGGGCGTAGCATACTGCTACCGTTCTATTGGCCAAGTTGGGTCATTTAAGGTTCTAAGGTCGGTTGGTGCTTAATGACTCCTCAGAAGACCCATATTCTCCTCGTTGCAACACAAGGGATATCGGTACAGACCAAGGTGCCACACCAATGTAGCCACTATTTCACCCATGTCGGTCTACGCCGGACAGGTCCCTCACAGCTTATGCTACCTAACAGGGTATCCCCAGATCCGGGTTAGGATCTATGTAACTCCGATGCAACCCACAATAATAAAGCAAACAAAGCACAACAATTGAAAACACAGTTATGAACTATCCTAAGGTACACCTCACTTTATAAGTTTATTCCCCAGCAGAGTCGCCAGTTCTGTGATCGGTGGATCTGGAACTGACTGTTTTACGCTGGTTCGCGAAATGTCGCGGAAGCAAGAGTCGCCACCGTCTTTTATTTTCTCCAATATGGAAAGGACAAAAGCACATAAAAATTCCTTATTGAGATTAGTTCTCGGTTCGGGAGGTAGATTTATAGAAAGGGAAGGTGTTAGCACCCTTTCTATCCATGGTTATCCATGGGCTCTTAGATACTTGCTCATTGTGTTTTCAAGATGTTTGTTTGCTTTTCAAAAGTGCGTGGGTTTGAAAAAGTTTCATTGAAAACTTCAATTCGACTCTTGTATCAGTCCTCAAGAGTGTTATGAAGCGTTTGTTTTTAATTATTAAAAAAAATGTTTAAGTTTTGACCTAATTTACATTAATTATTTAATTACAAGTTTATTTACAAAATAATTAATGATTAATAATGATGAGAATAAAAAGGTTAATTATTGAGAAAAAGAAAAAATACTAAAACCCTATTTTTTATATTTTTTTAGTTATTTAAGAAGAAACATTAAAATTAAACCTAAAATTAAACTAATTTGATTATTAGGAATTTATGTACAAAATTAATAGAAATTAATATTAATAAAACATATTTTTTGTTTTATGATTTTCTGGTTTTATTATGAAAAGAAAAATTATTTGAAATAAATTAAATAAAAAGTGATCAAAAGAATTAAAAAAATAGAAAAGAAAATAAGAGAAATTAAAAAGATGTACAAACATTGGGGGGGGGGGGGTATCTGCCCCATTTGGAGGTATATTTGGAGCAATTAGGCCCATTGAATGAGGCCTTTTTGACTTTTCAGTGGTCACGTGTAGACCATTGACCAAGGTGCATGATGGAATTCCTGTGCTGGCCATCAGATTGAGGTTGCTGGACATGTGGCAAGCCAGATGGTGAGGTTGTTTGGTGGACCACAGGAAGGCAAGCGTACCTAAATATGTTAGAAACAAAATTATGAAGAATATGGGGGACCTGGGAATCGAACCCAGGTCCCATTGCTTGCATGACAACTCACCTTTCACCCAGCCAAACGCATTCATTTGTTAACTTAGTGGGCACTGATCAACATATGCAAAGCGTGCAATTATCCTGGAACCAACAAAAAAACGCGCCAATGATTTGAACGCATCACTCACGCATGGACACCTAAGCTTCGTCCTCCTTTTTCTTCTGTAAATAAAATAGATAGCGGGGGTTTTAAACCCCCACTAATTCAAACCTGCGAAAAATAGCGAACAACATATGGTGAAAAAGAAAAAGGGCGCGAGGGTTAATTTTTATTCGTTGGAAGGTCCTGGTTTCAATGGTGTTGGTCTCATGGTCCAATTTCTTCCAGGTGAAAGAAACCCCGATTCACAGCCTCTGCAACCCTAGAAAATTTCCATGGCAGATTCTCATACAGGGCTTAATACTTCAATCAAAGCATGCCATTAGCTTCAGAATACCCATGTTAGTATAAATCAACATTTAAAATGCATTAATATGGCATGAAATTCAAAGTACGATTATGCAAAATTGTATGAACAGGGCGACTGTGTTCTACCACTTCTTCGAGTATGGAGACTTGGCTTTGGTTGGAAAAGATTCCTGGTATTGTCAGGAGTCTATTGGAATGCTTCTTTTGCTTTGAAACGTGCTCTATGTGGGAAAACAGTTTTCAGAATTTTGTGAAAAAATGCAAAGTTGTTCTTTTAGTTTGGGCGCAGCTTGCTTGTTGTTAGGATTAGGTTTCTCTTTGCATATGTATGAGGAATAAATTAGGTCAAAAACAAAGCCCAAAATCCATTTGAATCAATGTTTCCATATTTGATTTTTCAAGCATCTTTTTCAATCTTTTCTTGCCATGGAACTTGCCTATTTTGGAAGATTTGGTCTCTTGAGCATGTGCACGAAATATTTAGGTCATAAAGAGTGAAAATGTTGCACAAAAAGATTCCAAAACATTTGTTTAGTATTTTTCTCATATTTAATTTTAATTAAATGAATTAATGGATTTAAAAATTCAATTAATAAATTAAAAATAAGAAAATAACTCCCCTTTGGGTCAATGGGTCGTGCCTAGCTTTTGGGTGATGATTCTTGGAAGAAATTAAGGCCCATTAGCAATTTTGAGGCATTTGAAGCAAAGTTGACTTTTCAAAATTCCCAAAAATTTCCCAACTTCCACAAGGCATATCTTGCTCAATTTTTAAGCTTTGATAATGTTCTTGGACATTTTGGAAAGGTCTTGAAGTCCTCTAACCAATGCCTTTGGTCCCATGTCATTTTGATTTACCAATCCCAAGTTATGGACTTTGACTTAAAGTGCCTTTTTGTTGACTTTTGAAAATGACCTATAATGTTGAGATTGATAACTTTTTGTGAGAGCATTTCTTGGACTTGAAGTGTGAAGAGGAGTTGTAGGAAATGTCATTCTCTTCAAAATGAGCTTTGGATGGAATTTTTCTGATAAACCATGTGGAAGTTATGCCGTGGTCAAGTTACAGTTGACTTTTTCAACTGTCCAAAAATAGAAACTTTTGCATCTTGAGACTTTTTGAGCCATGCCTTGAGAATCATGATCAAGAATTGATCAAATGATGTTAATGGCTTCAAAATAAGATGTTGACCAAAAATTTTGACTTTTGACTGTCAAATGACCATTTTGCCCCTGCAGTTGACTGTTGAGCAATTAGGGTTTTTGACTGTGCAATTTTGTGTTGTAAGTCTTGAAACTTGGCATAAGGATGCTTGACAATGTCTACAGGCATGTGGGACTTGTTTGGACCCTTGGAAACTTCAATTTCTTTGCCAGAACCAAAACCCTAGTTTTTGACTGTTAGGAGGCCATTGGACTGTGCAACCCTTGGGAGATTTTGAAGCATGTTCTTAGCAAATCTTGAAGAATATGGGAGGGCAAATTTTGGGGTAAAACAGGAAGAAAGCACAATGAGGCATTACATGTCTCTATGGAATGTAGAGGCACAACCCTGGCCCATGTCTTGGTGGACACTGGCTCATCTTTGAATGTTTTACCGAAAAAAGCTCTTGACAGACTTGACTGCGAAGGACTGACGCTAAAGCCAAGTAACATATTCGTAAGGGAATTTGATGGCTCAAAGAGGATGGTACACGGGGAGGTGGATATCCCCATAAAGGTTGGGAATCAAACTTTCAATTCAACCTTTTATGTAATGGACATCCGCCCCTCTTACTTCTGTCTGCTAGGACAGTCATGGATTTATAATGCTGGCGCTGTCATCTCTACATTGCACCAGATGCTGAAATATCCGGTTCAAGGAAAGATCATCACTGTCCACGGAGAGGAAGAATATATGATTATCCATCTCAATTCATTCAGGTATGTGGAATTGGACGGCGAGTTCATTGAAACTCCTTTTCAACACTTCGAAGAGGTCCCCTAAGAGGTAGCAGTGATCAAGACTGTGTCCCAGATTCCCAAGATTATAAGACCTCCACTCCGGATGTTATCTCTGAAGGACGCCAAAGCAGTAGTAGAGGAAGGTGGATGCACCATCTGGGGGAAACTTCTGGATATCCCGTATAAGTCTGACAAGTTTATCTTAGGTTTCACTTCAAGTGCTCAGAAGGTTGTACGTCGTGCCCGTGCTGGAGGGCCACCCTTGAAGATTAGAAACCGAGAGGTCAATGCGGTAGAAGATGGTGAAGAGGATTGCAGCTTGGAGGGATTGGATCTTTCTGACTATAGATGGAGGACTCTGCAATTGGGAGGCCAGAGACTTTGTCCCCATAACTTTCATCCCTCAGTAATTTATCTTTAATGTTTGTTGGATCTGTAATATTCAAAAACAATTCACACTCTTAAAACCTTGTGTCTTGCCCGAGACACAATGGTCCATTTGTAAGGGTTATTATTTCATCTTCATATGACATTTAATGAATCATGGACGTTTTTCGCATACAAACTTTTGTGCTCATTGTTTTTCTTTTACATTTTCTTTTCTTTTAAATGATGGCTATACCCTTACACACACGCACACTCACAAATGCAGGTGCCCCTCCATTCTGGATCCCATGGGTAACGATATTGCTATGGCCTTTTGTGACTCCGAGGATCTAATCTAGCAAGCCGAAGACGAAGGTGAGGAAGATTGTGAAGTACCAGGGGAACTTTCCAGACTGCTACAACAAGAGGAAAGAACCACTCAGCCTCACGAAGAACCTATGGATACAATCAACCTGGGTACCGAGGAGGATAAAAATTAAGTCAAGGTGGGTGCCAATCTGGAACCCAGTGTCAAGGAGCGTCTGATTCAGTTGTTGCATGATTATTTTGAGATCTTCGCCTGGTCATATGGAGACATGTCGGGACTTGATACAGACATCGTGGCACATCGTCTGCCTACAAGAGAAGATTGTCCGCCAGTAAAACAAAAAGTCTGCCGCATGAGACCTGATATGTCAGAAAAGATCAAGGCGGAGGTCATGAAGCAATTCAATGCTGGATTCTTGGCTGTCACTTCCTACCCTCAATGGGTTTCCAACATTGTTCCCGTACCTAAAAAAGAAGGCAAAGTACGAATGTGTGTGGACTATAGAGATTTGAATAGGGCAAGCCCTAGGGATGATTTTCCACTCCCCCACATTGATATACTGGTTGACAATATGGCACAACACAAAGTGTTTTCCTTCATGGACGGATTCTCAGGTTATAACCAAATTAAAATGGCACCTGAGGACATGAAGAAAACAACATTTGTCACACAGTGGGGTACATTCTGCTACAAGGTAATGCCATTCGGATTGAAGAATGCTGGGGCAACCTATCAGCGCGCCATGGTAGCTTTATTTCACGATATGATACATCATGAAATAGAGGTCTACGTAGACGATATGATAGCCAGATCACAAACAGAAGAAGAGCACTTGGATCACTTACAAAAGCTGTTTGAGAGACTGAAGAAGTACAAACTGAGGTTGAATCCAAACAAGTGCCCATTTGGAGTACGGTCCGGTAAACTCTTAGGCTTTGTCGTTAGTAAAAAAGGTATCGAGGTCGATCCTGCCAAAGTTAAAGCAATACAAGAGATGCCTGCTCCTCGTACTGAGAAGGAAGTCAGAGGATTCTTGGGACGCTTGAACTATATTTCCAGATTCATTTCTCACCTAACAGCTACTTGTGAGCCAATCTTCAAGCTATTGAAGAAAGATCAAGTAGTCAAATGGAATGATGAGTGCCAGGTTTCTTTTGAAAAAAATTAAAGAATACCTACAAGAGCCTCCTGTGTTGATGCCACCAGTCGAGGGAAGACCGTTGATCATGTATCTGACTATTTTAGAAAACTCAATGGGGTGTGTATTGGGGCAGCATGACGAGTCTGGCCGAAAAGAGCACGTTATTTATTACCTGAGAAAAAATTTTACCGACTGTGAAACCAGATATTCACTGCTCGAGAAAACTTGCTGCACTCTGGCATGGGCTGCTCGCCGGCTAAGACAGTATATGCTAACTCATACTCTCATGTTTATAAACTTTTGGGCATACACGTCTATCATCTCAACTCCAATAATTTCTAAGGTATCTAAACCCCAAAAAATTCATCACAAAACAACAAAATATTTACTAAAGTGAACAAATACATCACATCATATTATTTAATTTAAATAAAATAATTCAACAAAATCGGGGTGTTACAACTCTCTCCCACTTAGAATATTTTTGTCCTAAAAAATTACCTGATGCGAATAACTCTGGATAAGTCTCTCGCATCATGCTCTCTAATTCCCATGTCACATTCTCTCCAACATCTCCTCTCCATACCACTTTCATAAGACTAATCTCTTTTCCCCTCATCTTCTTTATTTCATGATCCTCGGCCCTCACAAGTACGGTTTCAACAGTAAGATTATCCCTCACTTGTACATCATCCATTAGAATCACATGCGAAGAATCTTAAATATACTCTCGGAGTTGCGACACATGGAACACATCATGCAAATTCGACAAATTAGGTGGCAAGGCCACTCTGTATGCAACATTCCCCACTTTTTCTGAAATTTGATACGGACCAATAAACTGAGGAGTTAACTTCCTTGACTTCAAAGCACGACCTACACCGGTTACCAACGATACTCTCAAGAAAACATAGTCTCCCTCTTGAAAATAAATATCCTTCCTCCTCTTATCATAGTAACTCTTTTGCCTACTCTGTGAAGCCTTCATATTTTCTCGAATTAATTTCACCTTCTCCGTAGTTTCTCGCACAATTTCAGGTCTGAGCACTATACTTTCACCAGATTCTTACCAACACAAATGTGTCCTACACCTCCGACCATACAATGCCTTAAAAGGTGCCATACCAATACTAGAATGAAAACTATTGTTATAAGTGAACTCAATCAGTGGAAGATAACTATCCCATGTACCTCTCTGTTCAAGAACACAAGCTCTCAACAAATCCTCTAACGACTGAATAGTTCCCTCTGTCTGATCATCTCTCTATGGGTGATACGCAGAACTCAATCTCAGCTCAGAACCCAACGTATCTTGCAGATTATTCCAAAAATCAAAAGTAAACCTTGGGTCTCTATCAGATGCAACACTTGAGAGAACACCGTGTAGATTTATAATTAAGCGGATATAAATCTCCACCAACTTTGGCACAAGAAAACTGATATTAATCGACATAAAATAAGCTAATTTTTTTAGCCTATCAACAAACACCCAAAATTTTATCATGCCCTATTGGGGTACTTGGCAGCCCATTCACAAAGTCCATCTATATATTATCCAACTTCCACTCTGGAACCTCTAACTATTCCAATAATCCCGCAGGTTTCTGATGTTCAACTTTTGACTTCTGACAAGTCAAACACGCATACATGAACCACGCCACACCTTATTTCAATCTAGACCACCAAAATAACTTCTTCAAGTCGTGATACATTTTAGTATCCCCTGAATGAATACTCAAGCTACTTCTATGACTTTCTTCCAGAATCATCCTTTTCATCTCTGCCTCATCAGGAATACAAATTTTGTCTCAGAATCTCAACACACCTTAGACATCCACTTTAAAGTCACTATCTTCGGATTGGTTATTCCCAACCATCAAGTCTACCAATTTCACATCTAACTTCTGAGCCTCTTTAATATTATCCAAGAAATTATTGTTAATCTTCAACATCCCCAACATTACACTTTGTGGTGTCACTTCACATACTAAAGTCATGTCTCTGAATTGTTCAATCAACTATAATTCTCTGACCATCATAGCAGACATATGTAACATTTTCCTACTTAAAGCATCTAGCTTTACCAGGGTTGTAATTCAAGCCAAAGTCATAGTCCTTCAATAATTCTAACCACCTCATTTGCCTCATATTAAATTCCATATGATCAAACAAATACTTTATGCTTTTATGGGTCAAACAAAAAAATAAAAGCGCGCTGGATTTGAACCAACGAATGGGGAGAGGCCACGTCCTCGTCTTCTTCGTTTGGCCTGGATATTTACCTGCGGATTCTTATCCGCAGCTAAATCCGTATGTCCCTCCTAAAATCTTCTCTAGGCCATGGAAATTAATTCCAAACACATGGTTGTGTTCGTCTCCTTCCACTGATCATGTCCATGTCCATTATTACCATCAATTTTTCCTGCAATTAAAATACCCAAAAACAAGAACCAAGAACCCTAGAATTGGCTAGGGGGTTACAGGCCATGAAAATGCAATTCAATAATGCAAAAAGCTTCTAAATGGAACGATAAGCATGATTGTGTAACAATTTTGCCAAGAAAATGCAGGAATATGAGTATGTGATTTCGAGTACAGGGGCGTTTTTCAGGAGACTTACAGCGCGATTAAGGAGAGGAGAGAGCTTGATTTTGATTTCCTTTCACTCAGTGGATATCCGGCAAGGGGTCTACGTTGAGTTTTTGCTTTGAATCGGCCTCTAAAACAGATTTTAGTTTCAAGCTTTTTCAAGTTTCTCTCAATTTTGTTCTTGGGATTTAGAAGCCTCTAACCTCTTTAATTCGTGCCTCCTACCTTGTATATGTATAATTCATTGTATTAGGTCAAGTTTTGGACTTTGAATCTTTGTAAATCAATGCTTGAAGATATGGCTTGATCCTCCATTAACATCTTTCCAATTTTGTCCAAAAACCCAATATTTGTTCATGATATGGCTTGATTCGGATTTGATTATGTCCATGATGATATTTAAGACCTATATCAATCAAAAAGATTCCAAGTGATCAATATTTGGATTTTATTTGGATTTAAATTGATTTAAAATGAATTAATTCAATAAAAATCAAATAAAATAGAAAAATCAATAAATGGATACAAAACTGAAGATAGGACACGTGTGTAGTGTGGCAAGATCAAATCAAGTGGAAAAAAGTGGGCCCATTTGACAAAATTTGAAGTTTTGGGGATAGTTGACTTTTGGCAATTTTGAAAAAATGCCCAACTTCAACAATTCATAACTTCTTCAACTTTGAACTTTTGGAAGTGTTATTGGACTTTTTAGAAACCTTGAGATGTCCTATAATCAACCCTTTTGGTCTCATCTCAATTTGATGTTCCATGCTCAAGTTATAAGCTTTGGCAAAAAAGGTGTTTTTGTTGACTTTCAAAAATGACCTATAATGTCCAAATTTATAACTTCTTGTGAGTGCATTTTCTGATCTTGGGGTATGAATATGGATTGTAGGAAATTTCATCCTATTCAATATGAGCTTTGGATGAGTCATTTCTCATAAAGTATGAGAAAGTTATGCTTGGTCAAATTTGAGTTGCCTTTTCCTGCAAAACCCTAATTTAGCAACCTTTGAGTCTTGATGAATTTTGTGCAATCCTTGATGAATAATGATCAACCCTTGATCAAATTATGAAATATCCTTCAAAAATAGAATGTTGACAAAAAATATTGAAGTTTGACTATGTTTGGGCCACAGTTGACTTTTGCCCTAGCACAGTCGATTTTTGGGCCTCTTGAGCAATTGACTGACCAAACTTCCTCTGTAAGGCTTGAAATTTGACATGGATGAACTTGAGAACATATTAGGACATTGGGGAGCACTTGAGGTCATTTGTATGTGAGGACCTTGATGCAACATAAAACCCTAATTTGAGGTTGACTGCCTTAGGAGATAGCTTGACTGTTCAATTCTTGAGCAATCTTGAGCCACTTAGTGATTTTTCTTGCCATGTCTTGGGAAATATGGGAGGGCAAATTTTGGGGTACAACAGCTGCCCCTGTTCAATTTTATTAAACCTGAGGATGTAGATTGGCTTTCGGGCCTTTCGTGATCCGAAGGTGGAAGATGATGGAACACTAGAGTGCCCAGAAATTTGCACTCACATGAAGTGGTATCAGCATTGTGATGTCGGGAATAGGCTTATAGATGCCATTTGGAGATTTTTGCTAGGTAATCTGAGCTTCGGCTGGAATATGAATCAGGGAGATCTTATCGGCGATCTGACTGAACCAAAGGAGGTCTTGGATTAACTTTGACTGGATCGACATCAGAAAAATCTTTAGGAATCGATTTAACTGGACCAAAGGAGGTTTTGTCTTCTTTGACCAGATTGGCATCAGAAAAATCTTTAGGAATCGATTTAACTAGACCAGGGGAGGTTTTGTCTTCTTTGACTAGATTGGCATCAGAAAAATCTTTAAGAATCGATTTAACTGGACCAGAGGAGGTTTTGTCTTCTTTGACTGGATTGGCATTAGAGAAATATTTAGGAATCGATTTAACTGGACCAGAGGAGGTTTTGTCTTCTTTGACCGGATTGGCATCAGAAAAATCTTTAGGAATCGATTTAACTGGACCAGAGGAGATTTTGTCTTCTTTGACTGGATTGGCATCAGAAAAATCTTTAGGAATCGATTTAACTGGACCAGAGGAGGTTTTGTCTTCTTTGACTGGATTGGCATCAGAAAAATATTTAGGAATCGATTTAACTGGACCAGAGGAGGTTTTGGGATAACTTTGACTGGATCGGCATCATAAAAATCTTTAGGAATCGATTTAACTGGACCAGACAAGGTCTTGGAATAACTTCAACTGGATCGGCATCAGAAAAATCTTTAGGAATCGATTTGACTGGACCAGAGAAGGCTTTTGACTGGACCGACATCAGAAAAATCTTTAGGAATCGATTTAACTGGACCAGACAAGGTCTTGGAATAACTTTGAATGGATCGGCATCAGAAAAATCTTTAGGAATCGATTTGACTGGACCAGAGAAGGACTTTGACTGGATCGGTATCAGAAAAATCTTTAGGAATCAATTTAACTGGACCAGACAAGGTCTTGGAATAACTTCAACTGGATTGGCATCAGAAAAATCTTTAGGAATCGATTTGACTGGACCAGAGAAGGCCTTTGACTGGATCGGCATCAGAAAAATCTTTAGGAATCGATTTAACTGGACCAGACAAGGTCTTGGAATAACTTTGAATGGATCGGCATCAGAAAAATCTTTAGGAATCGATTTAACTGGACCAGACAAGGTCTTGGAATAACTCCAACTAGATCGACATCAGAAAAATCTTTAGGAATCGACTTAACTGGACCAGAGAAGGTCTTCCATATGGTTGAGAGCTTAACTGCATCTTTCCTGAAAGGTAAAGGTCAGTCATATGCAATGCATGATATGGATCAAGCAATGATGTTCTCAAAATAAATGAGATTGTGTTATATGATGCGTATATGCATGTATCATGATGTATGGAAATATAATGTTTTAGTTGGGGAAAATAAATCCCAGATAGCTGCTGGAGAATAGGGTTGAATTCTTCGTTTCCACTGGGGACGATGAATGAAGGTAATAAACCTGCAGGCGAAGAGAACTTCGTTGGGGAATAAACTGATGAGGAGGTTACTCTATGGGGAAGGGATGCTCCACTGAGGCTTCCACTGATAAGCTCCGCTGGGGATGGATTACCGTTGCTGGTGATACCGAATCTGCAGAGGATTGGATTCATGTTTGTGAAAGGAAAGAACTTCGCTGGGGGATGGTCTTTCAGTTATGACTTGCTGGGGATAAACCTGTTAGACTCTTGTGGGGATAAACCTCTGAATTCGGCTAGGAATGATCCTTTGAACTTGGCTGGGGAGATTTATTCTTGTACTCCGCTGGGGATAAACTTCTAGGGTCTACTGGGGATGATGATTCAACTCCTGTTGGAGAAGCTTTTTCAGACCGTGTTGGGGAAATATTAACTCCAACGAGGGTATCTTGTATTTTGCGGGGAACATTCTTATATTCCGTTGGGGAATATTAAGACTGCCGGGGATATTAAGCCTTTTTAGTATTGATGGTAGATAAACTCTGCTTGGGGAAAGTATTGCTGATTCGTTCATAGTTGCAAGTCTCAGCTGGGAGAGCTACCAAGACTGTCTTACTCTGCGGGGAGTGAAGGTATCTTAGCCATATTCTTTAGCTGAATTCACCTTGTAACTGGTGGACAAAGCAACTATACAGTTCGGACAATTCTTATTGCCCCAATTTCTGATATTACCCGTAATTCATCTTTTGTTTCGCATGTAAATATTCATGAGCAGCAATTAATGTCATATGCATATATCAAAAATGAACATTGGACGTTCTTTGCAAAACAAAACAGATAAAGGAAAAACAGTTTCAAATTTGTCTGAAAATGAATTTGTATTGATTTTGAAGTTTGGCCTGTAAATAGGCGTTTTTGTACAAGAGGCTGACGTCCTAGTAAGAGAACGCCGCCGAATAATAAAATTTACACAATTTGTGAAAAACTAAACAAAACAGCTATGTGAATAATCCCACTGGGTTCCAACTCTGTTATTGCTTTTATGTCTTCGAACATCTCATCACTTTGCTACTTGGTTGAAGGTGAATCAGATTGATTAGTGTCGTCCGAGCTTGATAGTCGATACCGAAGTCTGGATGCAAGGTGATCCAATGAGACATAGTATTACGCTTTGATCCCTAACTTTTTCCTGGACCGCCCTTTCGGGTTTTCAGTCCACCGGGATACCCTTTTTTGCCCAAGCCGCCTTTTCAGGTTTTCGACTTGCCGGGTGTACAGATTTTTTATTTTCATCCCTTATTTTTGCCCGAACCCTTTTGGTTCGCCGGGAAGCCCTTATTTTTGCCTAGGCCAGTCAACTTAGTGGGTCTTTGATTATGCGTAGTATCTTTTCACTATGTCTGCATTGACGGGGTGAGGAAGATCGTCACCATCCATGGTGGTTAGAATCATTGCTCCTCCTGAGAAATTGTTCTTAACCACAAATGGCCCTTCATAAGTAGGAGTCCATTTGCCCCTGGGATCACCTTGAGGTAGGATCATGCGCTTGATTACCAGGTCCCCAACTTGATACTCTTGTCGTCTGACTTTCTTGTTAAATGCCTTGATCATCCGTTTTTGGTACGTCTAACCATGACAAATAGCAGTAAGTCTCTTTTCGTCGATTAAGTTCAGTTGATCAAGCCGGGTCTGAATCTAGTCATCTTCATTCAAACCTGCATCCTTCATGATTCGGAGAGAGGGTATCTGAACTTCAATGGGCAAGACTGCCTCCATGCCATAAACCAAGGAATAGGGTGTTGCCCATGTTGACGTCCGTGCTGAGGTACGGTACCCATGAAGAACAAACGGTAACATCTCGTGCCAGTCTTTGTATGTCATTGTCATCTTCTGCACAATCTTCTTAATGTTCTTATTAGCCGCTTCGACAACCCCATTCATCTTCGGCCGGTAGGGAGAAGAGTTATGATGTTGTATCTTGAATTGCTCGCAGAGCTCAGTGATCATCTTGTTGTTGAGATTGGTACCATTGTCCTTAATGATCCTCTTGGGTACACCGTATTGACAAATCAGATTATGCCGAATGAACCGTGCCACGACGTTCTTGGTTACAGTAGCAAAGGAAGTTGCTTCAACCCACTTCATAAAGTAATCGATTGCTAGCAAGATGAAACGGTGCCCGTTGGATGTTGTAGGTATGATATCGCCGATCATATCAATGCCCCACATTGCAAAAGGCCAAGGTGTCGTCAAGATGTTTAGAGGGACTGGAGGTATGTGCACCTTATCAGCATAGACCTGGCACTTGTGACATGTCCGAGAATTCTGATAACAGTTGGCTTCCATTGTGGACCAATAATATCCTGCCTGAAGGATTTTCTTTGCCATGGTGTGTCCACTGGAGTGAGTTCCGAAAGTACCTTCATGTAACTCCGTCATGATCCTTTCTGCTTCATTCTTATCCATACAATGCAGTAAGGTCGAATCATGGTTACGCTTGTAAAGAATGTCATTACTGATGAAGAACTTCTCCGCGAACCTTCTTAGAAACTTCTTATCGTTAACAGATGCACCCTCAGGGTATTCTTGAGCTTCAAGATACCTTTTCACCTCATGATACCAGGGCTTTTCTGTTACCTCTTCAGCTTCAATATCACAGCAATGTGCAGGTTCATCCAATGTTTCAATGATGATCCGGGGAGCTTCGTTGTCCCAATTGACTTTGAACATAGAAGACATCGTAGCCAGTGCGTCCGCCAACTGATTCTCCTCTCTCGGGAAGTGTTCAAAGGTTATCTCCTCAAAATGGGGAAGCAATGCCAATACATACTCCTTGTAAGGAATAAGATTAGGGTGTTTCGTATCCCACTCGCCTTTGATCTGACTGATCACAAGAGCGGAATCTCCGAAGACACTCAAGAACTTAATCCTTAGGTCAATTGCTGCTCGAAGACCCATGATGCATGCTTCATACTCCGCCATATTGTTGGTGCAGTTGAAACATAGTCGGGCGGTGAATGGAGTATGAGATCCTTTAGGAGATATGATCACAGCGCCAATTCCATTACCCAAAGCATTTGAAGCTCCATCAAAGTACATAGACCATCAGGATCCTTCCTCAGGTCCTTCATCTGGTCCAGGTGTTTCATAATCAGTTATCAACATGATATTCTCGTCCAGGAATTCAAAGTTCATAGACTGGTAATCATCCACTGTCTGATGTGCCAAATGGTATGCCAACACACTTCCCTTAATTGCTTTTTGGGTCGTATATTGGATGTCATACTCAGTCAAGATCATCTGCCATCTTGTTATTCTTCTGGACAATGCAGGCTTTTCGAAGATATACTTGATTGGATCCATCTTTGAGATCAATAGAGTAGTGTGAGTCAGCATATACTATCTCAGCCGGCGAGCAGCCCATGCCAAAGCGCAACAAGTTTTCTCAAGCAACGAGTATCGGGTCTCGCAGTCGGTAAACTTTTTGCTAAGGTAATAAATAGCATGCTCTTTTCAGCCAGACTCGTCATGTTGACCCAGCACACACCCCATTGAGTTGTCAAGTACTGTCAAGTATAAGATCAAAGGTCTCCCTTCAACTGGTGGCATCAGAATAGGTGGCTCTTGGAGATACTCTTTGATCCTTTCGAAAGCGGCCTGACATTCATCGTTCCAACGTACCACTTGATCTTTCTTCAGCATCTTGAAGATTGGCTCACAAGTAGAAGTTAGGTGCGAGATGAATCGGGCAATGTAGTTCAGTCGTCCCAGAAAGCCTCTGACTTCTTTCTATGTTCTGGGAGCTGGCATCTCCTGTATAGCCTTTACTTTTGCAGGATCCACTTGAATACCTTTGTCGCTCACGATGAAACCCAGTAGCTTACCAGATCTCACCCCGAAGGTGCACTTGTTCGGGTTTAACCTCATCTTGTACAACTTCACCCTGTCAATCAACTTCTGCAGATAGTCAAGGTGTTCTTCCTCAGTTTGGGACCTTGCAATCATATCATCGACGTATACTTCAATCTCATGATGGATCATGTCATGAAACAAAGAAACCATGGAACGCTGATACGTTGCCCCAACATTTTTCAGTCCAAAAGGCATGACCTTGTAGCAAAAGGTACCCCACTGACTAACAAAGTTCGTCTTCTCCATGTCTTCGGGAGCCATTTTGATCTGATTATAACCGGAGAAACCATCCATCAAGGAAAAGACCTTATGATGAGCAGTGTTGTCAACCAGAACATCGATATGAGGCAGAGGGAAGTCATCCTTAGGGCTCGCCCTGTTCAGATCCCTGTAGTCAACACACATTCGAACTTTACCGTCTTTCTTCGGAACCGGAACCACATTGGCCATCCACCGAGGGTAAGAAGTAACTGCTAGAAAATCGGCGTCAAACTATTTCATAACTTCGGCCTTGATTTTCTCAGACATCTTGGGGTGCATTCGACGGACCTTCTGTTTCACTGGAGGACAGTCTTCCTTGGTCGGCAGGCGATGAACCACAATGTCAGTATCCAAACCAGGCATATCTTCATAAGACCAAGCGAAGATCTCAACGTAGTCACGCAACATCTAAACCAACCGTTGCTTCACACTAAGCTCCAGATTTGCACCGATCTTGACTTCCTTCTTGTCTATCTCAGTACCCAGATTCACTGATTCCACCGGCTCTTCATGTGGTTGTATAGCCCTCTCTTCCTGGAGTAGCAGTCTTGCAAGTTCACCAGGCACTTCGCAATCATCTTCACCTTCGTCTTCGGCTAAGTTGATCATATTTTCAAAGTCATAACTGGAAGTAGCAGAGTCGTTACCAGTGAGATCCAGAGTGGATGTAGACCTGTATATGCGAGTGTGTGTAAAATAGATGTTTTGCCATATGTAATAAAAGAAAAACAAGGAGCGCAAATTT
Organism: Vicia faba; assembly: GCA_948472305.1. Lineage (NCBI taxonomy): Eukaryota > Viridiplantae > Streptophyta > Magnoliopsida > Fabales > Fabaceae > Vicia > Vicia faba. Next base: position 1,399,289,779 of record OX451736.1, on the reverse strand, counting down.
GAAATGCAAGAAACGTCCAATGCTTTTATAAATGATATATGAAAATGACACACATAAAGCCCTCACAAATGAAGCCACGGTGCCCCGGGTAAGACACTGGGCTATAAAGTTTAAAACATTGTCTATTACAAATTTAACAAAAAGTTTCATTACTAGGTGATAACAGAAACGGGCATAGAATCCTTCGCTGTCCAGTTGCTTAATCCACCATTGGCAGTTGGGTAGATCCAACTGTCGATATCAAACTCTTCATCACAGTTGTCCCCGATAGCATTCACCCCTGCATCTTGTTTAGGCTTCTCTGGTGCTCCGAACTCAATCTCTTTCGCATCGGTTAAGTCTTGTACCTTGTTCTTCAAAACCCAACAATCATCCGTATTATGCCCTAGGCTGTCAGAGTGAAAAGCACAGCGGACATTAGGGTTATACTTTGGTGATGTTGTATTTGGATTCTTTGGGGCTTCCCTTGGAATCACCAAATTGGTTTTCAGCAACTGTGGCAGAATCTGAGATAAGGTCATGTTGAGGCGGGTGAATTGCCTTTGAGGTCTCTCGTCCTTTTGTTTATTATTGTGCTGAGGAGCACCAGTAGGTTTTGAAATTACAACCGCATTAACAGCTTGGCGGCGTTCAGGTCTACTCTGGCTTCTCGAACTGTAGACAACACTGGACTCTTTCTTAAATGGCTTCTTCTCGGTGCTTGATGAGGCACCCTTCTGTATCTTTCCAGCCTTAATACCAGCCTCAATCCTCTCACCGGTCAGAATTACCTCTGTAAACCCAGAGGAGGAGCTTCCAATCAGATGGTTGAAGAATGGACCAGACAAGGTCCCCAGAAACATATCCACCAGCTCCCGATCAGCCAAGGGTGGTTGTACTCTTCCGGCGAGGTCCCTCCACTTATGAGCATAATCTTTGAATCCTTCACCCATTCCCATTGACATACCCTGGAGTTGGGTACGCGTGGGAGCGAGGTCGGAGTTGTACCGGTACTGCCTGTAGAAAGCAGTAGCCAAATCTCCCCAATAGCGGATAGTGGCTCCATCCAACTGGTAGAACCACTCAAGCTGAGTCCCTGAGAGACTGTCTTGAAAGAAATGGATCCATAGGTTCTTATCAGCAGTGTACGGCTGAATCTTCCTTACATATGACCGAAGGTGCAGCTTCGGACAAGAAACTCCGTCATATTTAGAAAAGGCTAGTGCTTTTAATTTGTGAGGAATTACTACCCCAGATGATAGATCCAGATCACTAAAGTCCAGACCAGGCACTTTTTGAACTTCCATCGCACTCAACCGGTCTTCCAGTTGTTTGTATCTGTCCTCAGCTGGAGGATATTGTTCTTCGTCGAAGTCCGTCTCTTTGTCGGAGACCACAGGGCTAGGAGCCCTCCTTTCCTCTTTACTATCTTTCCCTCCAGATGAGGCGGTCAAATCAACTTCATCTCGTAGCCTGTTTCCAAACCTGTGCCCTGTGTTAAACAGGACTGTCCTCTTCTTCTTATTCTTCTTCTCTTTCAGAATCAGGGTCTTCAGATCTTGCTGACCATTCATGAACAGCTCTTGGAATTGGGTATTCTGAGCCTGTAGGGCCTTGATGGCTTGCTCGGTTGAAGGTTCAGCAGACATGATGCTGAAATAAACAGCGAAGAAGATAAGAGACCTGTAATGGGTACCTGTTATGAAGTGCATGGGATGAAATGTGTATGACATGATTTCAAAGACAATCGAGAGATTCAAATTTGTAAACAAGAGAGGAAACACACTTTTATTAAGTAAACTTTGAAATTCAAATTGTTCAACAAATTGCCCTTAAGGCGTTACAAGAATGGAAATACTGAAAAATAAATAAAAACTGGAAAGGAAATAATCAAAGGACAATCAGTGCTCCCATGGTCTCTTATTGTCGGTGCGGACATAGTCATTGAGAATCCGCTCGTTCTCCAACTGTCTAGTCAACTTCTGGATCTTCTGCTCTTGCTCGTTGAACTTCTCTCGGTAAGAATCTCGTTCTTCCCTCAGTTGCATCCAAGATCTCTTCAGTGCCCCAATGTCAGTGGGCATGTAAGGATGGAGGATGGTAGGAAGAACCCCCTCATCATTAGCAACTTCAACAATGATAGGCCGGACGGCTTCATATGGCATACCCAGCTTTTGGGCACGGATACGGACCCATCTGAGATATGGCTCCATCGGAAGTGAAGTCTTTGGGCCCAGCTCATGTGGATCAGATTGGTGAACTCTATCCCAAGCCCTTATGAATCTGCGACGTTTCTCGTCGCTATCCCCTTGAAAATCAAATATGATACTAGGCATTAACAGCTCATGAGGTCCTTCTTTTATGGCACGCCCAAACTAACGTAGAGCTAAGTATGTTTTGTAAGAAATTCCTCCACAGGTTCCTATCAGTGGAACATTAGGGTACTCCCCACAGCGATCAATGATAGCCACCTCGTCCATACCCTTGAGAGTCCAAATGATGTTATTATGCGAGAGATACGTAACCCTATAGGCCCAGCCCATGCCTTCTTTGTTCTTCAGCACTGATTTGGGGAGGTGCGAAATAAACCACCTCGCCAATAACGGAGCACAGCACATCAAGGTTCCCCGCTTTCGGGCAGTACGAGCATAAAGCTGATGAAGGATGTCACCCAAGAGAGTGGGTACAGGATTACGAGAGATGAAGATTTTCACCGCATTCACATCAACAAAAGAGTCGGAGTTCGGAAACAATACCAAGCCATATATCAGAAGAGCCAGAATATCTTCGAATGCCTTGAAGTCTAGACTATCCTAGAAATAGTTAGCTTTACCAACCAAAAACTTAGTCAGAAAGCCCTTTGCTCCACTTCTAGTCTCCCAATTAGCCATTACCTCATCCTTGGTCAAATGAAGGGCTGCAGCAATCTCTTCAGGCCTAAGAATCTTCTCCCAACCAGTAAACGGGGTCTGCTCCAGAATAGAGATACCGAGCAGATCAGAGAACTCTTCTAAGGTGGGAACCAGCTGGTAGTCTTGGAAAGTAAAGCAATGGTACAACGGATCATAGAATTGGACCATAACACTCATCATCTGCTCGTCCAATTTAGAGGTGACCAAACTGAGAAGATAACCATGTATTCTGAGGAAGGAAGTGGTATCAGGCATCTTTGCAATCAACTCTTTAAGCAAGGTGGGAACTCGGACAAAGTTGATCCGGATGGTATTCCTACGCATGGGCATCATGATGACCTACAAAACAGAACAAAGATGAATCCCTCATGTCTTTGAAATAGGTTAGTCCAATGCAAGATGTATGCAATGTCATGATGTCATGATGTCATGATAGTAAGCACATCACAAGTATCCACAAACAGCAAACATGGTAAAGGCACACAAGTCACACACAGAGCCCTTAGATTTCAGGTTGTCAAGGAGCTTAGGTACTACCCTCTTTCAGTTTAGTTGGTTCAAACCTGTCCTAAAAATAGTAACCGGGTTCTAGAGGATCTCAATATCACTGACTACCCTCGATCGGTCATAATTCCAGTTTAGCAACCTTTTCTTGCGGCCGGAATTATCGCGAGAGTTTAGTCTTAATGAGTGTAGCATACTGCTACTGTTCTATGGCCAAGTTGGTCAATTTAAAGGTTCTAAGGTCAGTTGGTGCTTAATGACCCCTTAGATGACCCATATTCTCTTCGTTCCAACACAAGGGATATCGGTATAATCTAAAGTGCCACACCAACGTAGCTACTGCTTCAACCGTATCGGTCTATGTCGTACAGTTCCCTCACAGTTTATTGCTACTTACCTAAAGGGTATCCCCCAGATCTGGGTTAGGATCCATAGAAACTCTGATACAAGCCCACAAATATAAAGCATACAAAGCAAACAATTGAAAACACAATGATCTAATCCTAAGGTACACCCCACTTATTAAAGATATCCCCAGCAGAGTCGCCAGTTCTGTGATATGGTGGGAGAGAACTGACTGTTTTTGGAATGCTGGTTCACGTTTTGTGTTTGTTTTCACAAAATTTCGCGGTAAGCAAGAGTCTCCACCGTCTTTTATTTTATCCAACAAGGAAAGGAAAAAAGCACATAAAAATTCCTTTTTCGAGATGTTTCTTGGGTCCGGGGGGTAGATTATAGAAAGGGAAGGTGTTAGCACCCTTTCTATCTGTGGTTATCCACATGCTCTTAGGTACTTGCTCAAAGTGTTTTCAAAATTTTGCTTATCTTTGTGTTTGTGGGTTTGAAAGAAGTTTTTGTTTGAAAGGTGTAAGTGCGAAAAGTTTTTATTTTGTTTTGAAAGAGCAAGTACTTAAGAACCATCTACCTACTCGAAAAAGGAATCAATCTGTACTAATGTCCTTTAGACAATGTTATCCCACAATGAATGAGTAGGTAGCATCGTCGTTGGAGTTTAAGGGTCAATTCGATTAAGGGACGTGTGGTCACTAAAGCAATGTTAGAACGCCTTAGCGGTAACCCTAATGTCTTAGATCATTTTTCCGAGGCAACCGTTTTGAGGCGACTATGATCTTTGGACAAGAGGGAGACCTCTAAAACTTCCTATACTTAATGACCACGTTAGAAGGCAACCAAGTGAGGTGTACCCTAAGAGTACGCATGTGCGAGTGTGTTATTTCGGTTAATTTTATCTTTGTACATGTCAATGGTTATCTATGTTGATTTTAAGTTCATACATTTGATCTTGTCATGCATTCCCTATTACCAAACATCTAACAGTTTATAAGTTGCGGAAATTAAATTTGCGGAAATTAAATCTAAACTATTACAAGGCGTCGGGTATTTACATCGCCAAAGACAATCCTTGAAATTAAAATGCGGAAAATAAAATAAAGCGATAAAATAAAGTCCTAATTAAAAGCTATTACATTCCGGGAAACAATTACATCAATGGTAAAATGAATCGCGTGCAAGAAATTAAATCGGATGCGGAATTTTTTAGGGTTTTGACCCTTTTTGAAAGAAAATTATTTTTTTGTTATTTTTGGATTAAAAGAAATTAAATCTAAGTTAATTATTAAATAAATTAATCAATTAATTAAAAAAAGTATTTTTGGATTTTTGGATATTTAAAGAAATAAAATAAATTTGACTTAAAGTTAGTAAAACCTAATTATCTACATTGATTTTAAATATTGCAAAAAATATTAAAAGTTAAACCTAATTAAACTAAATTAATTGAATTAATTTATTTACAAAAATAAAATGATGAATTTAATTTTAATAAATAAAATATATTTTTGGTTTTTTTTGATTTTATGAGAAAAAGATTTAATTGGTTAGTGATTTAAACAATGAAAATAATAATTAAACAAAATAAAGAAAGAAAATAAAAAAAAAAAGAAATACTCATGGGGGGTTCAGGCCCAATTTGGGAGGTGAGATCAGCAAATTCAAGGCCCATTTGCTGCAAGCCTGGTTTGACTTTTGCAATTCCACGCGTGTACATTGACTTTGGCATATGGTGCACATTCAATCTTAGCCACCAGATCTGGCCTGGGGCCATCTGACAGGCATCTGGGTGATGGTGTATGATGGACCATGATTGCTGAGGCGCGTAGGATTTCTTGAAGAAAAACAATAATATGCAAATATGGGGACCTGAGATTCGAACCCAGGTCCTGCAAGCCTTTGAACAACATGTCTACCACTGCGCCACTGCTTTCCATTTGTTATTATAATACGTAGCAATTAATATAATGCAAAAGCAAATCAATGGGTCAAACAAAAAAATAAAAGCGCGCTGGATTTGAACCAACGAATGGGGAGAGGCCACGTCCTCGTCTTCTTCGTTTGGCCTGGATATTTACCTGCGGATTCTTATCCGCAGCTAAATCCGTATGTCCCTCCTAAAATCTTCTCTAGGCCATGGAAATTAATTCCAAACACATGGTTATGTTCGTCTCCTTCCACTGATCATGTCCATGTCCATTATTATCATCAAGTTTGCCTGCAATTAAAATACCCAAAAACAAGAACCAAGAACCCTAGAATCGGCTAGGGGGTTACAGGCCATGAAAATGCAATTCAATAATGCAAAAAGCTTCTAAATGGAACGATAAGCATGATTGTGTAACGATTTTGCCAAGAAAACGCAGGAATATGAGTATGTGATTTCGAGTACGGGGGCATTTTTCAGGAGACTTACAGCGCGATTGAGGAGAGGAGAGAGCTTGATTTTGATTGCCTTTCACTCAGTGGATATACAACAAGGGATCTACGTTGAGTTTTTGCTTTGAATCGGCCTCTAAAACAGATTTCAGTTTCAAGCTTTTTCAAGTTTTTCTCAAGTTTTGTTCTTGGGATTTAGCAGCCTCTAACCTCTTTAATTCGTGCCTCCTGCCTTGTATATGAATAATGCATTGTATTAGGTCAAGTTTTGGACTTTGAATCTTTGTAAATCAATGCTTGAAGATATCGCTTAATCCTCCATTAAAATCTTTCTAATTTTGTCCAAAAATCCAATATTTGTTCATGATATGGTTTGATTCGGATTTGATTATGTCCATGATGATATTTAAGACCTATATCAATCAAAAAGATTCCAAGTGATCAATATTTGGATTTAAATTGATTTAAAATGAATTAATTCAATAAAAATCAAATAAAATAGAAAAATAAATAAATGGACACAAAACTGAAGATAGGACACGTGTGTAGTGTGACAAGATCAAATCAAGTGGAAAAAAGTGGGCCTATTTGACAAAATTTGATGTTTTGGGGATAGTTGACTTTTGGCAATTTTGAAAAAATGTCCAACTTCAACAATGCATAACTTCTTCAATTTTGAACTTTTGGAAGTGTTCTTGGACTTTTTAGAAACCTTGAGATGTCCTCTAACCAACACTTTTGGTCTCATCTCATTTTGATGTTCCATTCTCCAGTTATAAGCTTTGGAAAAAAAGGTGTTTTTGTTGACTTTCAAAAATGACCTATAATGTCCAAATTTATAACTTCTTGTGAGTGCATTTTCTGATCTTGGGAGCTATGAAGATGGATTATAGGAAATTGCATCCTCTTCAAAATGAGCTTTGGATGAGTCATTTCTCATAAAGTATGAGAAAGTTATGCTTGGTCAAAGTTGAGTTGACTTTTCCTGCTAAACCCTAATTTAGCAACCTTTGAGTCTTGATGAATTTTGAGCAATCCTTGATGAATCATGATCAACCCTTGATCAAATGATGAAATATCCTTCAAAATCATAATGTTGACAAAAAATCTTGAAGTTTGACTGTATTTGGGCCACAGTTGACTTTTGCCCTAGCACAGTCGATTTTTGGGCCTCTTGAGCAATTGACTGACCAAACTTCCTCTGCAAGGCTTGGAATTTGACATGGATGAACTTGAGAACATATTAGGACATTGGGGAGAACTTGAGGTCATTTGGATGTGAGGACCTTGATGCAACATAAAACCCTAATTTGAGGTTGACTGCCTTAGGAGATAGCTTGACTGTTCAATTCTTGAGCAATCTTGAGCCACTTGGTGATTTTTCTTGCCATGTCTTGGGAAATATGGGAGGGAAATTTTTTGGGTACAACACTTAGTATGCTCCGCTTCCAATTTGGAATATATCAAAATATCATCAATGAATATTACGACGAACTGATCCAAGTAAGTGCGAAAGATACGATTCATATACTTCATAAACACTCCCGACGCGTTAGTAACACCGAAAGGCATCACTGAATACTCATAATGTCCATACCGAGTTCTGAAAGTTTTCTTCTGAATATCGTCATCCTTGACTCGAATTTGGTGATAACCTGATCTCAAAACAATATTGCTAAACACACGTGCACTCACCAATTGATCCATCGAATCATATATTATCATAAGCGGATACTTATTTTTGATTGTCACTTTATTTAGCAGTCGGTAATTATGATACGGTGGCAGAACCGAATGTTTTGAAATGTTGGTTTGCGTTTTGCGTTTTGTGTTCGTAAAATATCGCAGTAAGCAAGAGTCGCCATCGACTTTTATTTTATCCAATCAGGAGAAGAAAAAAGTACATAAAAAATAATCCTTTTTTGAGATATTCTGAGTACGGGGGGTAGATTATAGAAAGGGAAGGTATTAGCACCCTTTCTATCTATGGTTTTCCATAGGCTCTTAGGTACTTGCTCATCTTTTAAAAATTGCTTGTGTATGTGCTTTGTTTTTGAAAATGTTTGACTTCGTGATAACCCTTGTATCAGTCCTCAAAGGTGTGACGAAGTTGGTTTGAAAATTGTTTTGAAAATGTGTAAGTGTGAAGAGTTTTGATTTGAGCAAGTACCTACTAGCATCTACCTACTCGAAAAAAGATCGTTTCTATTTTCGTTTCCTTTGGACAGCGCTATCCTACTGTGATACGGTGGCCAGAACCAGACTGTTTTAGGAATGCTGGTTTGTGTTTTGCGTTTGTGTTCGCAAAATGTCGCGGTAAGCAAGAGTCGCCACCGACTTTTATTTTATCCAACTGGAAAGGAAAAAAGCACAGAAAAATTCCTTTTTCGAGATTTTGAGTACGGGGGGTAGATTATAGAAAGGGAAGGTATTAGCACCCTTTCTATCCGTAGTTTTCTACGGGCTCTTAGGTACCTGCTCATCATTTTCAAAATTGCTTCTGTGTGTTTGTGTGATTTGAAAAGCTTTTGTTTTAACTTCGATTTAACCCTTGCTTTTGTCTTCAAGAGTGTTACGAAGTGTTTTTGAAAACTTTGTTTGAAAAGGAGTGTAAGTGTGAAAAAGTTTGTTTGTTTGAGCAAGTACTTAAGAACTAATCTACCTACTCAAAAAAAGAATTGTTCTATGTTCGTTTCCTTTAGACAATGCTATCCTACTATTAGTGAGTAGGTAGCACCATCGTTGGAGTTGTAAGGGTCAATTCGAAAGGGACGTACGATCAATAATCGAGGCAACAATTCCGAGGCAACCTTTCTGAGGCAACTTTGATCTTTGAGACAAGAGAGCAACCACTAAAATACCCTATACTTAATGACTGTTTACCGAAGGCAGCCGAAGTGAGAGTATACCCTAGGAGTGCGCATGTGTGAGTGATTCGATTTCAAGTTATTATCTTTGCACATTTAGGGTTTGCTAACCGTTTTAAAGTTTATCATACATTCTTGTCATGCATCCCTATTATTCATACATCTAACGGTTAATATTTTTGCGGAAATTAAAGATGCGGAAAGTAAAGCTACGCTATTACAAGGCTTCGGGTATTTACATAGCCAAAAACAAACCCGTTAAAAAAAGCGATAAATGAAAAGAAAAAGTCCTAATTAATCTATTACAACTTGTGAGCAATTACATTAATATGGTAAAAATAATTAAAGCGCGCGCGAATAAAGAACGAGAGAGAATTAGGGTTTTGACCTCATCTAACCTAATTAAAAGAAAAAATTATTTTTGTTGTTTTTGATTATTTTTAAGAAAAATAATTAGGGTTTTAAATTAAAATACAACATTAATTAGTAATTAAATTAATTAAAGAAAAAAAATTACATGACCTATATTTACATTTTATTGTTTTTTTAAGAAAAAAAGAAAATAGAATTTTAATTAAACTAAAACCCTAATTTTCTAATTTTTTTAATTTATTTACAAAATAATTAAAGTTACCCTAAAATTAAATAATCTAATTAAATTAATTAACTTTTGATAAAAAATAAACCTAAATCTAATTGGATGAAAAATATTATTTTTGTGATTTTTTGAATAAAAGAAAAAAAATTAATTTGTGTTAGTAAATATAAATAAATAAATAAAGAAAGAAAGAAAGAAAGAAAATATAAAGAGAAGAAAGAAGAATTGGGCCTGACCGTGAGTAATTCGGGGGGTGTGAGAATCAGATTCTGGGCCCAAAATAGGTTGGTCCACGTTGACTTGCCCAGATTTCCTGTGACGCATTGGCCATGGCCTATGATACTCCTTCATTGATGGCCTTCAGATCTGGCCTCCTAGACACTTGGCAGGTTGGATGATGAGGTCCCATGGTGGTCTCTTGGCTTGTGTGCGTGCCTGAACGCTGAAAGCAAAATAACATGAAATATGGGTGGACCTGGGATTCGAACCCAGGCCCCAAAGCATTCTCCAATAGCATCAATGCCAGCTGAGCTATGTGCGCGCTTTGTACATAAGAGAACAAACAAATATTATAAAAAAAACAACTTTGTTAAATCTTGCGCACGAAATTTTGAACGGAGCAATCATGGGCTGCCACGCTAGTCATCTTCCTCCTTGCTCCGTTGGTAAAAGTTACGGACTTTTACCTACGGACATTTGTCCATAGCTACAGACCCTGTCATTCTCAAAATCAAACACAAGCGAGATAAATGACTTTTAAGGCCATGAATCAACTCTTCTGGACCTTCTGAGCGTGATGGTTCCCCTTTCATGGCCCAATTTCACCTGTACACAAAGATCCCAAATCGAAGCAAAAAACCCTAACAATGGCAAACTCTAATACAGTCCATGAAAACGCAATTAAATGTTATGGATAGTTTGCAAATTCTTCAAGGAGCAAGAATATATGATTATTTCATGCTATAAGTGTCATAATCATGCAATTTAATTTCAAGAATAAACCACAGTCGTGGCTGACTTACAGTGGGTTTTAGCGCCTGAAAGTGCTTGTTCTTGATTGGTATGGCTTGCTTGTGATCCCAGGAAGCGAATGATATGGCTAGAGGGTCTTGGAAATGTCTGGAAATAGAAAAACGAATTACCACTTTTCTTTGTTTTTTTTCAAGTTTGTTCCTGCCTTCTCACGCCTCCAAAAGCCTCTCTTTTAGGTCTTCAATTGTTCAATATTTATATCAATGATTGAATTAGGGTTGCCAACATGATCTCAATCTTCCTCCATTATAGCTTTTGTTTGGATTTGATTCACTTGAAGATACTTCCAAAAATAGGCCAAACTCAATCTTTTTGTGCACACCAAGGCTTTGCACGAATTCAATCTTTTGCTAGCTGGATATAGGGCCTGAAACATGTACAAAATCTTGAGATTTCAATGTTTTGGATTTTTCCATGATTTGTTTTGATTTAAATTGATTTAATTCAAATAAAAATCAAAATAAATAATAAAAATAAGATAATGACAAGTGGAAAGAGCTAGGGCTCGTGGACCATTCTACCAACTAAAAACAAATGCAAAAGATTAGGCCCATTTAGCAAAAATTGCAATTTGAGGCATAGTTGACTTTTGACAATTTTGCAAAAAGGTCAACTTCACCAATGCATAACTTCCTCAATTTTGACTCTTTGAAGGTGTTCTTGGACTTTTTGTAAATCTTGATATGTCCTCTAAGCAACCCTTTTTGTATCATCTCAATTTGGTACTCCATGTTCATGTATGAAGCTTTGACAAAAATGGTGTTTTTGTTGACTTTTCAAAATAACCTATAATGTCCAAATTCATAACTTCTTGTGAATGCATATTTTGAACTTGGGAGATGAAGATGGATTGTAGAAAAGTTCATCCTCTTCAAAATTAGCTTTGGATGGGTCATTTCTCATAAAGTATGAGAAAGTAATGCTTGGTCAAAGTTGAGTTGACTTTTCCTATAAAACCCTAATTTAGCATCTTTTGGTTCTTGATGAATTATGAGCAATACTTGATGAATAATGATCAACCCTTGATCAAGTGATGAATGATCCTTCAAAATGAGGATGTTGACCAAAAATCTTGAAGTTTGACTGTATGTGGGCCACAGTTGACTTTTGCCCTAGCATAGTCGATTTTCAGGCCTTTGAGCAATTGACTGAGCAAACTTCCCCTGCAAGGCTTGAAACTTGACATGGATGATCTTGAGAACATATTAGGACAAAGGTGAGCATTTGGGATCTCTTGGACTCAAGTATCTTGATGCAACATGAAACCCTAATTTGAGGTAGACTGCCTTAGGAGAGAGCTTGTCTGGTCAACCCTTGGACTTCCTTGAGCAACTTGAGGATCTTTCTTGAAATGTTTTGAGAAATATGGGAGGGAAAATTTTGGGGTACAACACCTACTATTGAGAAATAGGTAGCACCGTTGTTGGAGTTGTAAGGGTCAATTCAAAAGGGACGTACGATCACTAAAAAAATGTTAGGACGACTTAGTAATAACCCTAAAGTCTTTAAGATCATATTCGAGGCAACATTTCCAAGGCAACATTTCCGAGGCAACATTTCTGAGGCAACATTCGAATGAGATATTTGATCTTTGTTAGACAGGAGGGAAAACACTAAGACACCCTATACTTAATGATCGTTTACCGAAGGCAACCGAAGTGAGAGTATACCTTAAGAGTGATATGTACGAGTGATATGTTTTCAATTATTTAGTCTTTGCACATTAGGTTTTTCTATCTGGATTAATTTGTCATGCATTGTTGTCATTTAATCCTATTAGCATTCATCTAAACAGTCAAATATTTGCGAGAATTAAAATGCGGTAAAGTAAATCTATACTATTACAAGGCTTCGGGGAGAGGGATTAATTATATAGCCAAAAAAATGGGAAAAAGCGATAAATAAAAAGCCCTATATTAAACTATTACAAACCATGAACAGTTACAACAATATCGGCAAAAAATAAATAACGCGTGCGCGATGAATCGACTACGAGACAACTAGGGTTTTGACCCTTGACTTAAACCTAATTGCGATTGAATAAAAAATGTTTTTGTTTTGTTTTGTTATTTTAAGAAAATAAAGAAATCATTAAAAGAAAATCCTAATTCTAGTTAATTTTAATTTTAAGAAAAAAATGGATTAATTTAATCTACAACCTATTTTCGTATTTTTATTTATTTTGAGAAAAAGAGCAAAATAGAATTAAAAGTTAACCTAATTTCTATTTGATTTTATTTTTGATAACAAATTACAATTTCCCTAATTTAAGTTAAGTTAAATTAATTTTGATAAAATAAAAACTAATCCTAATTTTGGTGAATTATTGATTTTGTGGTTTTTGTGAAAAGAATAATTAATTTGTGAATTTAAAATAAATAAGTAAAATTCAAAGAATAAAAAATAAAGAATTAAAATAAAGAAAAGTTGGTAAATGGGCCTGTATTAGCAATTATGGGGGGTGTTGTTTGAGATTCTGAGCCCAAAAGATCCAGGCCTGTTTGACCTTGCCTGATTCAATGTGGCTTTTGACTGGAGGCGTATGGTGGTCCTCTAATAGTGGCACGTTGATCTGGAGCGCTGATGAATTGGATGGCCAGATCCTGATGGCACATGGTGAACCTCTTGATTTGCAAAGCGTTGGATTTCCTGTTGAAAAATATTATGAATAAAGGTTGGGACCTGGGGATCGAACCCAGGTCCTTAGGCACTCTTCCCCTGCACGCTTGCCAACAGAGCTAACTGATTTATTTGTATATACAATAAAAAACAATTATTATATAATGAAAACAAAACACTAAAACTCAAAACGCGCGAAATTCAAATCACCCAACCAGGGGGTGCCACGCCTCCATCTTCTTCCTCCCAAATGTCGTTTTAGGTAACAACACTTTTACCTACGGTTGTCTTGTTGTAGCTACAAGCCTGCGTATTTCAAAAACTCTCCACGGGTAATATAAATGGACATGGCTTGTACCAATCAACTCGTCTCATCCTCACGAGTCTCATGGTACCAGAATCAATGCCCAATTTTACATGTATTGCAAAGCCCTAAAACTAAACAAGAAAACTTAGCCATGGCAGTTTGTCAGACAATCACCAAAAACGCAATTGAATATAATGATTAGCTTGCAAACATGTTAAGGAATAAGAATATGCAATCAAAATGTGCAAATGGTATATAAATTGATGAAAACAAAAACTAAAATTTTGGCTAACCGTGTGACTGCTATAACGGGTTTCAGGACCTGGAGAGGCTTGCTAATGATTGGAATATGATCCTGAGACCTCCAACAATCGATTGGCAAGGGAAAGATGGCACGATTTGGTCTCTAGTATGGAAATTGGATCACCACTTTTTCTTGAATTTTTTGAGTTTTGTTCTAGCTCTGCACGACTGCTCTAACCTCTCTCATGCCTTGGATTGCTTCTGTATAAGTACTACAACATGTTAGGTCAACAAAAACGAAATCAATCTTGCCCATTATGAAGATTTGATTTGGTCCTTCATGGCATATGATTTCTTTCCAATTTTGCTCAAATTCAAACTTTTCCAACCAAATCAGCCTTGCACGAATTGATTCTCAATTGACAGCATATAAGATCTTCCTTCAATGCAAAAAATCATCCCTAAAACACAATATATGATTTATTAGGATTTATTTGATTTTATTTGAATTTTAAGTGAATAAAAATCAAAATAAATTAAATAAATGAATAAATAAAGCATGGAGGGTCCCATAGGTCGTGGACTATGTTATCATTAAAGTGAAAACATAAAAAGTTGGTCCCATTTAGCAAAAAATGCAAATTTGAGCACATTTGACTTTTGGCAATTTTTCAAAAAAGGTCAACTTGGCCAATGCATAACTCTCTCAATTTTGACCCTAGAGAGGTGTTCTTGGACTTTTTAGAAATCTAGGGATGTCCTCTAAGCAACCCTTTTGGTCTCATCTTAATTGAGTCTTCCATGTTCATGTATGAAGCTTTGACCCAAAATGTGTTTTTGTTGACTTTCCAAAATGACCTATAATGTCAAAATTCATATCTTTTTGTGAGTGCATATTCTGAACTTGGGAGATGAATTTTAATTGTAGGGAAATGCATCCTCTTCATAATGAGATTTGGATGGGTCATTTCTGATAAAAGCATGAGAAAGTTATGCTTGGTCAAAGTTGAGTTGACTTTTCCTGCAAAACCCTAATTTAGCAACTTTTGGATTTTGATGAATTGTGAGCAATCCTTGAGGAATCATGATCAACCCTTGATCAAATGATGGATAATAATTCAAAATTAGGATGTTGACCAAGAATCTTAAAGTTTGACTGTATGTGGGCCACAGTTGACTTTTAACCTAGCACAGTTGATTTTCAGGCATTTGAGCAATTGACTGAGCAAACTTCTTCTGCAAGGATTGAAACTTGACATGGATGATCTTGAGAACATATTAGGGCCTTGTAAGGAATTTGGGATCCTTTAGACTCAAGCATCTTGATGAAAAGTGAAACCCTAATTTGAGGTATACTGCCTTAGGAGAGAGTTTGTCTGGTCAACTCTTGACCTTCCTTGAGCAATTTGGGGGCTTCTCTTGACATGTGTTGAGAAATATGGGAGGGAAAATTTTGGGGTACAACAGCTGCCCCTGTTCAATCTTCTTAAACCTGAGGATGTATTTTGGCTGTTCTGCCTTTCGTGATCTGAAGGTGGAAGATGATTGAACACTAGAGTGCCCATAACTTTTCACTCGCATGAAGTGATACTTGACTTGTGATATCGGGAATGGGCTTATAAATGCCATTTGGAGGTTGCTAGATAATTGTCGGAGATGGGATTAAAAATGCCATCCGAAGAAGTGTCGATCGCATAAGAGATTCCTTCGCGAGAACCCGTATACCTGTTGTTGAGGAGGACTTCGCCGGGGAATAATGGTCTCTGTCTTAAGAGAAATAGAATTTTAGGAGCTTCAGTTGTCCTTTACTCTACTGGGGAATAATTTTGTTTGGGAAGCGGAAGTGCACTGCGTGTTTGGTCGGGGTATATGTTGCATCGCGACTTACTAGGGAAATGACGAGACATAGTCATACGCTTTAATTCCCTAACTTTTTCCTGTACCGCCCTTTCGGGTTTTCGATCCACCGGGAAACCCTTTTTTGCCCAAGTCTCCCTTTCGGGTTTTCAACTTGTCGGGTGTACAGATTTTTTTTTATTTATCCCTAATTTTTGCCTGAATTGCCCTTTCAGGTTTTCAATTCACCGGGATGCCCATTTTTGCCCAAGTCGCCCTTTTGGGTTTTCAACTTGCCGGGTCGTTTATGCGTAGTATCTTTTGACTATGTCTGCGTTCGCAGGGTGTGGCAGGTCGTCACCGTCCATGGTGGTTAAGATCATTGCCCCACCAGAAAAGATGTTTTTGATCACAAATGGTCCTTCGTAAGTAGGAGTCCATTTTCCCCTGGGATCATTTTGCGGCAAGATGATCTGCTTGATTACAAGATCCCCGACTTGATATATCTGGCGCCTGACTTTCTTGTTGAAAGCCTTTATCATCCTCTTTTGATACGTCTGACCATGGCAAACAGCAGTAAGTCGCTTTTCATCAATCAAGTTAAGTTGATCAAGCCGGGTCTGAATCCAATCGTCTTCACTCAAACTAGCATCTTTCATGATTCTCAAGGAGGGAATTTGAACCTCGATAGGTAAAACAACCTCCATGCCGTATACCAAAGAATAGGGTGTTTCCCTAGTTGATGTTCGTGTCGTGGTACGGTACCCGTGCAGAGCAAATGGTAACATCTCATGCCAGTCCTTGTAAGTCATTGTCATATTTTGTATGATCTTCTTGATATTTTTGTTCGCAGCTTCGACGGCACCGTTCATCTTTGGCCGATAGGGAGATGAATTGTGATGTTGAATCTGGAACTGCTCTCACAAAGCGGTAATCATAGTGTTGTTTAGGTTTGTACCGTTGTCAGTGATGATCCTTTCGAGGATGTCGTACCGGCAAATAAGGTTCTGCTTGATGAAGCGGGCAACCACATTCTTTGTGACGGATACGAAGAAAGCTGCTTTGACCCACTTGGTAAAGTAATCAATGGCCACTAGAATAAAGCGGTGTCCATTGGATGTTGTAGGCTTGATCTCTCCAATCATGTCGATTCCCCACATAGCGAATGGCTAAGGAGCTGTTAAGACATTGAGAGGAACTGGAGGTATGTGTACCTTGTCTACATAGATTTGACATTTGTGACAAGTACGGGACTGTTGATGACAATCAGCTTCCATGGTAGACCAGTAATAGCATGCTCTTAGAATCTTCTTAGCCATCGTATGTCCGCTAGAGTGAGTGCCAAAGGTACCATTGTGCAATTCAGCCATGATCTGCTCAGCCTCAACCTTGTCCACACAATGGAGCATAATGCAATCATGATTGCGCTTGTATAGGATACCATTGCTCAAGAAGAACTTAGCTGAAAATCTCCTTAAGAACTTTTTGCCGTTGACTGAAGCTCCTTCAGGGTATTCTTGTGCTTCGAGATACCTTTTGACTTCATGAAACCAAGGTCGGTCCACTACTTCTTCGGTATTAATCTCGTGACAATGTGCAGGTTCGTCCATCCGCTCAATGGTGATCTGGGGAGCCTCATTATCCCAGTTAAGTTTAAACATGGATGACATTTTAGCTAGTGCATCTGCTAGCTGATTTTCTTCTCGCGGGAAGTGCTCGAAGGTAATCTGCTCGAAATGTGGTAACAATGTCAGGACATGTTATTTGTAAGGGATAAGGTTTGGATGTTTAGTATCCCACTCTCCTTTGATTTGACTGATAACCAAAGCTGAGTCCCCAAATACAATCAAAGATTTGATTCCCAAGTCAATAGCAGCCTTGAGACCAAAGATACAAGCTTCATACTCGGCCATGTTGTTGGTATAGCTGAAGCAGAGTCTGGCGGTGAAAGGTGTATGGCAACCTTCTGGAGAGATAAGTACCGCTTCGATACTGTTGCCAAGTGCGTTCGAAGCACCATCAAAGTACAGGGTCCATCGGGATCCTTGTTCAGGTCCATCATACGGTATGTTCTCTTCAATGTTGTCCAATGTCATGATATCCTCGTCGGGGAAGTCAAACCTCATAGATTGGTAATCTTCGACAGCTTGATGGGCCAGATGATCGGCTAGCACACTTCCCTTTATAGCTTTTTGGGTCGTGTACTATATATCATACTCTGTGAGGATCATCTGCCACCTAGCTATTCTTCAAGATAAAGCAGGCTTCTCGAAGATGTACTTGATCGGATCCATCTTAGAGATCAGCAAAGTGGTATGAGTCAACATATACTGCCTTAGCCGGTGAGCAGCCCATACCAAAGCACAGCAAGTTTTCTCGAGCAGTGAGTATCGGGTCTCACAATCTGTAAACTTTTTGCTAAGGTAATAAATGGCATCCTCTTTTCGGCCAGACTCGTTATGTTGGCCCAGTACGCACACTATTGAATTTTCTAAGACAGTCAGATACATGATTAGTGGCCTTCCTTCGACGGGTGGCATCAAGATAGGAGGTTCTAGCAAATACTCCTTGATTTTATCGAAAGCAACTTGACAGTCATCATTCCATTTAACCACCTGATATTTCTTCAACAACTTGAAGATTGGCTCACAGGTAGATGTTAGGTGAGACATGAACCTTGCAATGTAGTTTAGGCATCCCAAGAAACCTCTAACCTCCTTCTCAGTGAGAGGGGCAGGCATTTCTTGTATAGCTTTGACTTTGGCAGGATCAACCTCGATGCCTTTGTTGCTGACTATGAAACCCAAGAGTTTACCAGACCTGACTCCGAAAGTGCACTTGTTAGGGTTCAGTCTGAGCTTGTACTCTTTCAACCTGACAAACAGCTTTTGCAGATGGTCGAGGTGTTCTTATTTTGTCTGTGAACGGGCTATCATGTCGTCTACGTAGACCTCTATCTCATGATGTATCATATCATGAAACAAAGCCACAATGGCACGTTGATAGGTTGCCCCGGCAATCTTCAGTCCGAATGGCATCACTTTGTAGCAGAACTTACCCCACTGTGTAACAAAAGTAGTTTTCTCCATGTCTTCAGGGGCCATTTTGATCTGGTTGTACCCTGAAAATTCGTCCATGAAAGAAAATACCTTGTGTTAAGCTGTATTGTCAACCAAGATGTCAATGTGCGGTAGTGGAAAGTCATCTTTAGGGCTAGCCCTGTTCAAGTCTCTGTAATCCATGCACATTCTGACTTTGCCGTCCTTCTTAGGCACGGGCACAATGTTAGCAACCCATTATGGATAGGAATTAACAGCAAGAAACCCAGCATTGAACTGCTTCATCACTTCAGCTTTGATCTTTTCAGACATATCGTGAAGTGGTGAAAAACACAAGAAGGGGGGGTTGAATTGTAAAACTGAAATCTAATGCAATGAACACGATATTTTTATCCTGGTTCGTTTGATCTCAAACTACTCCAGTCCACCCGTCAAGGTGATTTCGCCTCTCTCCAACGAGGTCTTAATTCACTATATTCAACTGAATATTACAGACTGCTTTAACAACTGCTAAAGCCTTCTTGATTCAAACCACAACCCGGTTTGTCAAGGTAACACTTTCTTACAAAGAGATAAAACAATGTGTGTGGATGTTTTCTACAAAACTTTATCACAACTGTGATGTATACACTAATTGAAGCTTAGAAACTAGATTGCTAAACAGTAATGGAGTATCAGAGTATGTGGTTTAGCAAAACTGGTAGAACGAAGATTATGGTTCAGCTTTTGTGCGTGTAGAGATTTGGAGAGCATTAGCCATTATAATCTTCAAAGCCTTGTTTATATAGCACTTGAGATGATGAACGTTGAATGCAATATTCTTGATTCAATGCTAATAACAAGCTTTCCTTTTTGAGCATATCTTGTCTGGAATGAGGCCGTTGGAATTAATTAGCTTTCAATGCACAGTACCGTTGCTTACTTAACGCAAGTTCTGGCTTGGCTCATTCTGATTCTGCTTCGCTGCTGATGAACTATTGTGTTTCTGTATCAGAGTGTTTGAGCGCAGTCTTGTTCATCAGGCTTCAGCATGTACGTGAGTTGATCATCTGATCTTGACGTTCTGATGTAGCAACTTCTGATGCTGGTGTCTGAAATCAAGTTCTGATGCTGAATAGACGTGATCTTGCTTATATCAATCAGAGTATCTGCAAGTCAGAACATAATAATTTTAGGCAGCAGATAGTTCATTCATGAAACTTATAAATACTATATCTTTTCACTTTGTTATCATCAAAACTTAAATATAGGGTAGTAGATTCAAACATTGTTCTAACATATCGGGCCTCATTCGGCGGACTTTTTGTTTAACCAGTGGACAGTCTTCTCTCGTAGGGAGACGGTGAACCACAATATATGTATCAAGTCCCGGTATGTCCTCATATGAATAGGCGAAGATCTCAACATATTCATTCAACAACTGAACTAAGCACTCTTTGACACTTGGCTCTAGGTTGGCACCCACTCTAATTTCTTTTCTGTCTTCCTCCGTTCCCAAGTTGATTGTCTCTAACAATTTCTCATGTGGTAGAATAGCCCTTTCTTCCTGTTGTAGCAGCCTAGCCAATTCTCCCGGCACCTCACAGTCTTCATCACCTTCATATTCGGCAGGGTAGACCAGATCTTTAGAGTCACTGAAGGTCATAGCAAAATTGTCACCCATGGAATCCGGAATGGAAGGGTACCTGCATTTGTGAGTGTGGGTGTGTGTAAGGGATAGCCACCTTTAAACAAATAAAATTTAAAAAGAAAGAAAATGAACACAAAAGTTTATATGTGAAAACATCCATGATTCATTAAAATGGCATATGAAGATGAAAAATCAAACCCTTACAAATGGACCTATATGCCTCGGAAGGTAAAAAGTGTACGAATTATTTAGGAATTATTACAAACCAACATAAATGTTTGAAAGATAAATTACTGATTCATGAAAGTAATGGGAACAAAGTCCTTTTCCTCCCAATTGCATAGTCCTCCTTCAACAGTAGGGAAAATCCAGTCTTCCAAATTGATCTCCTCTCCACCATCCTTCAAAGCATTGACTCCATGATGGGTGATCTTCACTGGTGGCCCTCCAGCTCGGGAGTGGCGCACAGCCTTTTAAGCAGAAGCAGTGAAACCCAAGCCGAATTTATCTGCCTTGAAAGGAAAGTCGGGAAGCTGCCCCCAGATTGTGCTTCCTCCTTCTTCAATCACGACTTTTGAATCTTTGAGTGACGACATCCGAGGTAGAGGTCGGGTAATCATGGGTATAGAAGCCATTGTCTTGGTTGCCGCAATCTCCTGAGCTACCTCCTCAAAATGCTGAAAGGGGGTTTCGATGAATTCATCATCTAGTTCAACATAGCGGAAAGAATTTAGATGGCTTATCTTGTATTCCTCTTCGCTGTGAACAGTTATAATTTTCCCCTGGACAGGGTACTTGAGCTTTTGATGCAGAGTATAAGTGACGGCTCCAGCATGGTGAATCCAAGGTCTTCCCAACAAGCAAGAATAGGAAGGATGGATGTCCATCACGTAGAATATGGAGTTGAAGGTTTCAGTTCCCACTTTAATCGGGATGTCCACCTCCCCATGGACCATCCTTTTAGAACCATCAAAGGCTCTGACAATGATGTTGTTAGGCTTCAAAGTTAGACCTTCACAATCTAGCCTGTCCAATGCTTTCTTGGGTAAGACGTTCAACGATGAACCAGTGTCTACCAAAACGTGTGCCAGAGTAGTCCCTCTGCATTCCATCGAGACATGCAAAGCGTCATTATGTTTTCTCCCTTTTGATGTTAAATCGGCATCAGAGAATCCTAGACCGTTGTCAGCTGTTAGGCTAGCTACACATTCTTGGAAATGATCCGCGGAGGTTTCCTGGGGCACATGGGTCGTCTTCAAAATTTTGATCAAAGCTTTAGCATGAGCTTCTGAACAAAGCAGCAAGGCCAGCATAGAGATTTTTGAGGGGGTTTGCCCCAGTTGTTCCACAACATCATAATCGCTTTTCTTGATTATTTTCAAAATCTCTTCCACTTCTTTCTGAGTGGTTTCAGGGATGATCAACGGCTGAGCCCTCGTCCTGACAGGCTCTTCTTGGATCCCTTTCCCTCTATCATCAGCAATAGCAGAGGGGATAACCACAGGAGTAACAACTTCTTCAATAATTGGAGTTCTCGCAGATATGTTAATCGATGCAGGAGTAATCTTAGGAGCGGCTGAGGGTCCGAAGATTGCCTTTGGAGGCGCAATCTCCGGAGAGAAAATTCTTCCACTGCGGGTGACTTACTCGTTCCGGCAATGTTTCCAATGTTGGAATTCTCTTCATCATAACTCTCTTCATTCGATTCAATTTGTTTAATACCGTGGTAGAAGATCTCTCCCCCATAATTCCACGGTATTGATTTGTTGGACTTGTACGGGATAGGCCCCGACATGGTTATCTTCAAAGGTGAAATCTTCGGATCGGACGTAATCTTAACAGGTCTTTTGGAGACCTTGGAAAGATTGGAGGATATGGTAATTATAGAAACATCATTGATAGGAGTCGGTGTAATAGGAGTCTTTTCAAAAAGTATTTCTTGATTATCCATTAGGAGTTGGATGCCTAACTTCAACAACGGACAGTTGGTTGGTAAGGATGAACAAAAGTAGCAATCTTCTTCACAACCTGGTAAAATCCCAGCCTTCAGCAAATTCAACTTGATTATCGGTAGCGAAGTCATCAAATCATCAACAGTAGCAACAAAAAGATCCTCTTCAACAGCATGGGCATGGTGACCATGTTATGGCATTGGAGCAAAGATCACATTCGGCTTTTTAGGGGCGTCGAATTCAACTTCTTTAGCATCTATTAAATCCTAAATCTTATTCTTGAGGGCCCAACAATTGTTGGTGTCGTGCCCTATACTCCCTGAATGATAAGCACACTTCGCATTTGAATGGTAGTAAGGAGAAGTTGTATTTGGATTCTTCTGTGCCTCTTTCAAACTTGCAAGGTTTAACTTTAAAAGATGGGGGAGGACCTGAGCCGGGGTCATGTTTATCTGGGTGAATTTCCGTACAGGTCTTTCCACCCTTGCTTGGTTGGTTCTGGGTTGAATATTTCTGGGCTGATCAGCTGCAGACTTCTGAATCATTACGGCCCCCACCGCTGGCCGGTGCTTAACTCTTCCTTGACCTCTTTGGGAGTAGATAACTGAGACTTCTTTCTTTGCTGGAAAAGGATTTTTGATGGCAGCGGAAGCAGATGCATCCTTTTGAATTTTCCCGCTCTTGATTCCGGCTTTAACTCTTTCACCATTCAAAATTAACTCGGCGAACCCCGCAGACGAACTTCCGATCAAGTGATTGAAAAAGGGGCCTGACAGTGTACCCAAGAACATATCTACCAGCTCCCTCTCAGATAGAGGTGGTTGTACTCGTCCCGCCAAGTCTCTCCATTTCTGGGCATACTCTTTGAAACCTTCATTTGATACCATGCCCATACTCTGTAATTGAGTACGGGTTGGTGCTAAGTCCGTATTATATTGATATTGTCTGTAGAAGGTAGCAGCCAAATCCTCTCAATTGTGCACATCAGACCTCTCTAGCTGGTAGAACTAATCCAACTGTGTCCCCGAAAGACTGTCCTAGAAGAAATGAACCCACAGGTCTTTGTCAAAAGAATGTGGTTGGATTTTTCTAACATAAGACCGTAGGTGCATCTTTGGGAAAGACACCCCATCGTATTTAGCAAAAAGAAGTACTTTGAACTTAGGGGGAATGGCAATCCCAGAAACCAACCCTAGTTCTTCGAAATCCAGCCCAGGCACTCTCTGTACCTCCATAGTTTCCAGACGTTCTTCCAAGTTCTTATACTTCTCATCTGCAGGAGGGTACTGCTGCTCAGAATAGTCTTCATCCTCCTCCTCTTCTTCTTCCTCAGACTCAGATGGCACTGCAGCTCCCTTTCCTTTTCCTACCCCTTCATCAGATGTTGAGGGGAAATCCAGGACCCTTCTAGCTTGACCTTCAAATCTTCTACCCAAAGTAGCCACACCAACTCTTTTCTTTTTCTTTTTTTCTTTTTCATTTTCCAGCAAAGTTTTGAGCTCCTCCTGCCCCTTGGCCAGGGTCATGAGTAGCTGCTGGAACTGTGAATTCTGCGCTTGTAAGTCTTTGACTGTCTGCTTTATATCCATCTTGCTGAAATAAACAACAGAGAGATAAGGAAACCTGATGTGAAGACATGCTTATGCATATGATGAATGATATGTATTCATGTAATGCATTCAAGGATTCATAAATTCAAATTCGTTGCAAACAAAAAGAACACACGTCATATTAATAAGATAGAATTTGTTAGTACATCAATGCCCCATGGGCAAAAACAAAACAAAATTCTAATGTAAAAAGACGTTGCGCATCCTCTTTGGTGCAATGTAGGTGTTGAGAGTCTGCTCTTCGTGAAGTTGACGAGTAAGTTCCAAAACCTTCTTCTCACTGGCGTAAAATTGGGCTTCAAAAGGATCGCGTTCTCCCTTGAGCTGTATCCAACTCCTTTGTAAATCTTCTAATGATGTTGGCATGTCAAGATGTATGAGGGTGTATGGAACCTCTCCTTCCATAACAGGCTCTTTGATCATAGGAAGCATGTAGGGGTAAGGCATCATAAGACTTTGGGCGCGGGTTCGTACCCACTTGAGGTAAGGCTCAAGGGGGATGGAATTCTTGTGTCCCAAGGTCTTACTGTCCACTTTGTTGGGAATCCTCCAAGCTTGGATGAACCTTTGTCGAAGTCCTTGGTCATCGTTGTCGAAGTCAAAAACCAAGTCTGGAATCAGCATGTCATGTGGGCCATCCCTTCAGGCATACCCAAACTGTCTCAGAGCCAAGCAGGGGTTGTAGGTGATGCCTCCCCTAATGCCAAGTAGAGGGACATTAGGGAATTCCCCATAACGGTCAATGATGATAACATTTTATTTGGATCGAGAACACCAATGAACATCTGAATGTGTAACAGTCATTAACCGTTGTGACCACCTCAAGCCTTGCTCATTCTTTAAGACTGATTGGGGAAGATGAGAAATAAACCATCTTGCCAGAAGAGGAGTGAAGCACATGAGAACACCTCTTTTCCTTATTGTTCGAGTGTGAAATGAGTGGAGGATATCCCCAAGCAAAGTAGGCACCAGGTTGCGAGCCATGAAGATTTTGACAGCATTGACATCTATAAGTTGGTCAGGGTTTGGGAACAAGACCAACCCATAGATGAGAAGAGCCACAATCTCCTCAAAAGCTTGTAAGTCCAATGAATTCCAGCATTCTTGAGCTTTCTCAAACAGAAACTTTGCCAAGAAACCCTTGACACCACTTATGGTTTCCCAATGACCTTTGACATCAGATGGTTGCAAGTGTAGGGCTTGAGCAACATCTTCAGGTTTTGGATCTCTTTCTATACCGTTGTAGGGTAGTTGATGGAGAATAGGAATCCTCAGGAGTTGAGAAAATTCCTCCAAATTAGGCACAAGCTGGTAATCAGGAAATGTGAAGCAGTGGTGTAGGGGGTCAAAGAACTGGAAGAGAACTTTAACCATGTCTTCCTCAATGTTGGAGTTGACCAAGTTGAGAAGTCTACCATGTCTTTCAGTGAATGGAGAATACTCTGGAATCCTAGAAGTAAGCTCCTTGAGTTGAGGAGGAATTCTCACAAGGTTGACTTGAATTGTTTTCCTGCGAAGTGATTCCATTACCTACAAAACAGGAACAAAGATGAAGATCCAAATCCTTGAAATGGTTAGTGGATGCATATGATGCTTCATGATATTTATAATGTTATGCACAAGTATATATGTACAAACAAATCACACAAGTTCCTAGTTTCAGGCTTGCATGGGGTTTCATAGGTAAGTACCCTCTTGAAGTTTAGTTGGCTCAACCTGTCCTATAAATAGTAACCGGGTTCTAAGGAGCTCGATATCACTGGATTATTTTCTGTGTTCATTGTTTCAGTTTAGCCACTTTACTGGCGACCGAAATATTCCAATAAAATAACCCTCAATGAGTGTAATATCGAGTATCTACCAACTTCGGACTGCACCAAAGCCGGTCATCTCACTACCCCTAAAAAGGCCAAGTGGGTCAAGTAAAGGTTCTAAAAGTCCATTAGTGTTTCATGACATCACTCAGTGGCCCCGTATTCTCTTTGATTGACTCAAAGGCTACTGGTACCCACAAATATGTCGCACTAATATAGCTATTGCTTCAACCATGTCGGTATACCCTGCACAGTTTCCATAACGTATTGCTATTTACCTATGAATGTTTCCCAAATCCGGGTAGAGGATTTCAAACCCAAACAATAGAACCAAATGTAAAGCAATCAAGGCAAACAAGATAAGCATGTAAAGGTGATCTAAACCCTAAGGTAACCCCACTTTTATATTATTTTCCCAGCAGAGTCGCCAGTTCTGTAATGCGGTGGGAGAACTGACTTGAGGTTTTATGTTTGTGTTTGCAAATGTTTCGGTTTAGCAAGAGTCGCCACCGACTTTTTATTTTATCCAAAGGAAAGGTCAAAAAGCACAGGAAAGACCTTAGAGATTGTTTTTGGTTTTGGGGGGTAGATTATGAAAAGGGAAGGTGCTAGCACCCTTTTCATCCATGGTTTTCCATGGGCTCTTAGTTACTTGATTTAGATCACTTGCTTTTTCTTTTCAATTGTTTGAAATGGTGCTTTTGTGTGTGGTTTTGAAAGTATTTTGAAAAGTGGACTTTGTCTAGGAAACCTTTGTAATGATTCTTGCTTGAATGTATACAAAGGTGTTTGTCTTTTGAAAAATGTTTCAATGTTTGAAAGTTTGTTTTGGGAAATGTTTTGAAATTGTGTGATAGTTTGAAAATAGCAAGGATGTTTGCAAGTTTGATCAAGTAACTAGGAATTTTCTACCCTACCTACTCAAAAGTCTTTCCTACGCATTTTTAACCCTTTGAAATTGTTGTTTTACCATTTTATTTGGTAAACAACCTTGTGTTTGGATGTTAAACGAGACGGGCGTGGGTCATCGTATGACCATGATAGCAATTGTGCCAAGTATCTTAGCAAACTTTTTTTGAGGGACTAGATCATTTTGTTTAGGCAATCAAGATAGCGTCATCGAGGGACTATGATCTTTTGTTTTGTTTTTGTTTTGCCAAGATACCTAGCATGCATACCATGGCCATTTTTAAGGCAACAAGTGGGTGAAACCCTAGGGGTGCTTGTGTGCATTGTGTTGTCATTTTTCATGCATTTTGTCTTGTGTTTAGTCATGCTATTTGTTTTGATTTTGGTTATCATACAAACCCTAGTTTTACTATCATGGCATTTGAAAGCGATAAATGCGTAAAATAAATCTAAGCTATTACATCATTATTATGGAGAGGGGATGCAAGTTTGAATAGGGGGTATTTGCACAAAAATAAAACCCTAATTCAACTATTACAACCAAATTGAATTCATTGTACAAATAATAAATTAACAAATATTTAAATATGCAATTAAATATGAATATGCAAAAAATGTTTTTGTATTTATTTTATGTATGTAAAATAAATTATTTAATGTTCTAAAAATATTAAAAATATTAATGGTTATTTTTTGGAAAGGGTGGAAACCCTAGTTTTTGTTTTAAAATAAAATATGCTTTATATTAATTATTTATCTTATTTATGTACAAAGAAAATAAAAATAATATACACAAAATATTAAAAAATAAAAATGTGAGAAACTATTATTATATATGTATAAATAATAAAAATAAAAATATATAATATTTTTATAATATTTACAAGTTTTTATTTAAGAAAATAAATGTATTAAACCTAATAAACTAAATATTATGCCAAAAATAAAATAATAAAATATGAAAATTTAAGAAAATATTTTTGGTGATTTTTAATATTTGGAAAAAATAAATAAAAGTCAGAAAATGTAAAACAAATAGAAAAATATACAAAAATAAAGAAATGGGCCAAGGGGGTGCAAAGAGCAAGCAGGGGTGTCAATAGTGAGCCAAAGCCAGGCCCAGCCCAGATTCCTTCATCCCTATCCTTGAGACAGAAGCAAAACGTGCGCCAATGGTTCAAATTCGTATCTCCTGCATACATGCTCAAAAATAAAAACTTACAACATGAAAGTTATAGCTCTTGATCACACGATTCTAACCATGTAAAAAACTTAATCTAACTCTCAAAGATCAGAGAGAATTTCATTGGCCCTAAATCTTGACCAAGTTTTTTCAGAAAGTTCAACTATCAAATACTCCTAGCTCAGTAACATAAATGAATTCTATGCATATGTACAGCTCAAGGACAATGAGGACTACATTTTTGCTTCATAAACCTAAGCCTAATGATTCCTAAATAAGGAGATAGAAGTTTGAGAAATACCTGTTTCAGTCAAGTTCGAATATGGCAATGCAGCAACTTTCAGTGAGGCCTGAGGTTCTTTTGAGCTTGCTTGATGTTCCCTTGATCTTTCCCAATGCTTGGCTTGCTTTGAAATGGTCTGAAACTTCTTGTAGAACTCAACCTGCAAACTCAGAATTTGAAAATGGTGAAGTGTGTAAATGGAGTTACAATGGATTGGGAATGGTTGGGATAGTTTAGGTATGTTGTATGGAGTGTGTTAGAACTGGTTGCAAGCAAAACGCACGAGTGGATTTTGTTTTGGAAGTCAATCTGCAGAACCTGCCCTGTTTTGACAAGAACTTGGTGTTTTGATGTTAGAGGGTGTTTGAGAGGCTTAGGGCTCGTGTTTCTGACCTTAGGCAATGTGTAAAACTTGTTTGAAATGTTACAAAGACTTGGTTATATCAGATTCCAAAGATATGGACTTTTTGCACAATGACTTTCTTTTGAAGCAAAAGGTGAGTTGACAATGCAAAGGGTTGTACTTGCTAGCTCCAAGCCTGCTGATAGTTGGTATGCCTTTCCCTAAGTTTGTGGATGTTGTTTTCTGCAAGAACTTTGGTCCATGGCTCAAGAAATATAATTTGACATAAAACATGCTTTATGTAAATGGTATTGTTAACTTTTTGCCAAAAATGGATTAAACCTTTGTATAATGCTTCATAGATCATAATAATGCCCTAATCCAATGTGTTTGCATTTAATTTATGAGTGTGGAAAGGTTTAAGGCCTGTAAAACAAGTACAAGCAAGGTTTGGACAGAAATGCAAGTTGTAGCAATGGTGCAAAATGCCTTAGCCAAAAGTGATATTTTGCCAATTTCAAACTTTCGATTCTCCCTAACCACAAATGATTTTGGAGAGTTCTTTGACATTTTGGAAAGCTTGTAACATGATCTACAATCCATATTTGTAATGAATTTTGAGATTACACTTGAAACTAGGTGAAAAGTTGCCATGAAGATAGGTCAAAATCCTGCCTAAATTATGGCAAAATTTCACTAAGTTAAAAGTTTCATGGACCCTTGTTCACAAAATCATAACTTGAGATCCAAGCATCTTTTGGGAAAACTTTGTGAATCAAAGTTGTTGATTTTGTGGAGGAATACAACTTTCATGTTGGAAGTTTTCTTTGAATCCAATTGCACCATGGTGAAAAAGTTGGGAAAAGTTGGGAAAAAATAAGAAATTTTTATAATAAACAATTTCTAAGTTATGAAAATTTTCCATTTTAAACCCTAATTTTCAAAATTAGGTTTCTTGGTGAAAAAGTTTCATGTTTTGACACATCTTGATGAAAAATGACCCTTGGCACTTGATTTTGACCAAAAAGTCAAAGTTTGACTTTTCAGTGTACAGTTGATTTTTAATCAGTTGATTGGAAAATTCATCTGTCAATCCAATGCATTTGAGATTTTTTGAACCTTGTGATTAGGTCA
Organism: Vicia faba; assembly: GCA_948472305.1. Classification (NCBI taxonomy): domain Eukaryota; kingdom Viridiplantae; phylum Streptophyta; class Magnoliopsida; order Fabales; family Fabaceae; genus Vicia; species Vicia faba. The sequence continues at coordinate 1,399,260,235 of OX451736.1, read as the reverse complement.
AGATGATACCATTGAGTCCTTGAATCCATTCTTGAACCCAATTTGCCATTGGCTAGGTGAAAAATCAGAAATTGCCCTTCTACAGTCAAAACCCTAAAAATGACCATTTTGCCCTTTTGATGATCTGATCAAATTTCTTGAGGAGTTGTGGTCCAAACTTGATCAAATGGTTCATATGAGTCTATAATGTTGATGTGGATCAAAAATTATGAGGTTTGACTGTAAATTGGCCACAGTTGACTTTTTCCCCAATACAGCTGATTTCTAGGTCAACTGTCCAATTGACTGGGCAAAAATTTGATTTAAGGCTTGAAACTTGGTATGGGAATTCTTATAAGTCCTACATGAAGTATGAAAGTTATATTAAGCATTGGAAGTCCAAAGATCACTGTGCAAACTCAAACCCTAATTTCAGGTCAACAGTGCAATGAGATGCCTTGAGCAGAGCAAACCCTAATTTGGTCTGGAGTCCAAAGAGTCTTATGAGGAGAAATCTTGATAAAATGAGAGGGCAAATTTTGGGGTACAACTGCAGGCCACAATTTACTTTTGACCTAGCACAGTTGATTTTCAAGCATTTGAGCAATTGACTGAGCAAACTTCTTCTGCAAGGCTTGAAACTTGACATGGATGATCTTGAGAACATATTAGGGCCTTGGAAGGCATTTCGGATCCTTTGGACTTAAGCATCTTGATGAAAAGTGAAACCCTAATTTGAGGTATACTGCCATAGGAGAGAGTTTGTCTGGTCAACTATTGACCTTCCTTGAGCAATTTGGGGGCTTCTCTTGCCATGTGTTGAGAAATATGGGAGGGAAAACTTTGGGGTACAACAGTAATCAACACAAATACTCATACTACCATCTTTATTTTTCACTAGTAACACCGGAGCTCCCCAAGGTAATACGCTTGGTCTTACAAATTTCTTTTTCAATTAAGTCTTCCAACTGCTTCTTTAACTCTGCTAGTTCAGACACTGACATTTTGTACGGTGCCATGGAAATAGGTTTGGTACCAGGTACAAGATCAATAGTAAATTTCACTTATATTTCTGGAGGCACATCTGGAATATCATCGGGGGAAACGTCGGGAAAATCACATACTACTTATAACTCATCGATTTCAGCCTGATTCTAAATAGATAAAGACACCATCAACGAAAACACCTGAGCCTCATCCTGCATCAATTTTTTCAGGTGCCTAGCAGACAAGAACTCAACATCCTCCTCCTTGTCAGGAGCAAAAAACTGAACGGATTTATTGTAGCAATTAATATGAACATAATTATATTCCAACCAGTTCATACCCAAAATTACATCTAGACTATTCAGCAGAAAATAAACTAGATCCACAATAAAATCCATGTCATAGATTGACAAAGGATACCTCAAACACACTAGATAAGTAGTTACTAGTCCCTTAGCTGGAGTATCGATAACCATCTCTCCATTCACGGCAGATAACACAAGGCCCAATCTTTTCACACAATCAGCAGCAATAAAGCAATGTGTAGCACCAATATCAATACTAGAAATTAAAGGAGTACTATTAATGAAATATATACCTTTTATCAAGTGGTCTCCCTTGGATGTCTGAGTCCCAACTAAAACAAACACTTTCCTATGGAAGTGAGCTTGCTTTGGTTTTTGGAACTGAGCACCGATATGTCCTTCTTCACCATAGTTGAAACAAATTACTTCTTTGTGTTTACATTGAGTCACGTCATGCCTAATCTTGCCACAATAGAAACAACTCTTTAATTCAACAGTACATTCATTACTCTGACGACTAGGTTTTCCATATTTGTAACACACAATACCAACAAGAGCACCTCTCCTACTTGGCCTCTTGCCATCAGCAGCTTTCTGTTTTCCTTTGTTAGTCGGAACATTGTAAGGCTTCCCACGATTCTGTTGTTGCTTGCCCCTCCTGTCATTCAGGATTTTGTAGTGAGCCTTATTGTCCTCCTCATAGATTGTGCAACAATTCACTAGATCTAGAAACTAACGGATCCATTGATACCCAATTTCCTTCTTGATTTCTGAATGCAAGCCATTTTCAAACATTTATGCACTTTGAAAATTCAACAGTTGCTTCCCTGTAATGAGGGTAGGACTTTTCTAGCTCCATGAACTTAGCAGCATATTCAGTTACCAACAAGTCTCCTTGTTTCAACTCCAGGAATTTGATTTCTTTCTTTCGGTGAACATCTTTCAAAAAGTACTTCCTCCTAAATTCTCTACTGAACACATGACACATAGTATCTTCTTCTTCACCATTTAGTCTTTAGAGAGTACTCACCCACAGTCATTAGCCTCTCCTGCCAGTTGATGCATACCATAGTGTACCTTCTGTGCATCCGTACAGTCCATAACCCAAAAGATCCTCTCGATCTCCTTGAGACAACTTTGCGCTTCATTGGGATCATGCTTACCCTTGAACATAGGTGGATGGTTCCTCTGGAATGTCTCCAAAATGTGGGATCCACCATTCCCACCAACATTAGGCTGATGTTGCATAGCCCGAGCCTAAGCCTGCAAAGCAGCAGCAAGTACAATATCATTCCTTCCAGCCATTACTCTTCTTCACATAATAACATTAAACAATGTTTAGATAAAACACATCGACAATATTCAACTGTCACACTACACTATTGACTCAAAAACCTGTTCGGAAGGATCGACCTACTCTGATACCACTAATGTAACACCATATTTCCTCGTCGGTAATTTAACCAAAAATCAGAGTAATTTAATTCATAAAATAAAACATCAAGAATAGGATGACACCTCTTCATACATCATACATGCTCATATAAAAATATACGCAACATACAGTCACTTATTCCTCATGCTTGAACTTCGTTTCACTTATTCGCATCAAAAAACATTACTAGTAATTATTCTCAACATGAGTGATAGTTACCAAAATTCAAAATTCAACATAAAACATCAATTAAAATTCAACAAATGGAGTTCTACAATAGTTTACTCCCATCATAATAAAACAAGTGCAAAACTCCCAAGTGTTACGTATCAGAGCTGACACCGACTCAATCTACGCAAATGAGGCACTTCTCAGCTAACCTCTACCTCGGGCTACTTTGGATTATCAACATGTTGCCTACGTAGAGGCAACATTCAAACAAAAGGGATGAGATATCATAATAATATAAAATAAAACATAATAACAAGTAGATAGAAATATAAGTACGCATAATTATACCTCTTTAACTCACACCTTTACTTCATCCATCATACCACAAAGTATATCAACATATAAGTAAATATGCACACAACACATAACACTCATCATAATATAACTCACACTCTTTCAGCATCAAAACATCAAGTTATCAATCATAATGTAATGTAATGAGACCGGAACTTACTCAATGCATGTGGTACTAGCAGGGAAGAACCCTTATCATAATTCAAACTTAGGGCAACAACATCATAACGCCAATACATGCAATCTTTCGCCGATACATGCCATCTCTCGCCAATACATGTCATATTATCATGAATGCACATGACACCGAAATGCAACAACATAATTTAAATTTATTATTCTTACTCATCCATTCCATGCCAATACAGACCATCATCAACATCATTATCACGTAATTCATCGTGCAAAACAATCGAATTATTCATACAACATCATTTAACTCAATCACAACATAATTCATGGCACATTACTTAGGAATATACATAGATAGGTATTAATGTTGGTCAAATAATTAGATACTGTATTTCAATTATTTTTATAGGATAGAAAATGATTTTAGTTTTCCATCGGTCCAAACGGCGCGTCAAATTGACACCCGAGGCAAAAGTTATGCAATTTATATTTTTTGAAAAATCTGACATTTTAGTGGTAACCGGTTACTGCTAGGAGGGTAACCGGTTACACCCATATGATTCAAAATTACAATGCTACTGGCCAGTTGGGTAATCGATTCCCACCCAGACCGTACCCGATTACACGTTCATGTTTTTGCCCATCTTGCCCAAAATTGCACAGGGTAACTAATTACCCTCCATGCAGTAATCAGTTACACCTGATGCAAAGTTCAAAAATCTGCAATTTTTCAAGTTACGAAAATCCATCGATCAAAATCTCAATTTCTAATATTTCAATCAAAACAATATATTCTAATTATACTAACTATTCACCAACATTGTCTATCAATTACATTCAATATACATCATCGAATTTCACCAATAACACACAAAATACATCAAAGAATTCATCAATTGGAAAAACTCCAATAAAACAAAATGGGGAGAATCAAGAATGCAATTTATGGAACCTAATCACTACTATACCACATTGTTATTCAACTCGTTATAGTGTTATAATCCCACCTTTACCTTGGATTTTGCGGGTTCTTGACTCTCTACTGTGAACCTTCTTGCCTTAGCCTCTTTCTCTTCTTCTCTCTTCTACGGTCTTTTGCTTTGTGTTCTACGTTGTTTTTCTCTTCTCTATTCTTAAATCTAATATTTTAATCCAAATAATTCTAATAACTAGTTATATCTCTACACCTCATGTTTATACACTTTCGGGCATACACCTCTATCATCTCAACTTCAATAATTTCGAAGGTATCTAATCCTCAACAAATGCATCACAAAACAACAAAAGATTCACTAAAGCGCACAAATACATCACATCATATTATTTAATTTAAGTAAAATAATTCAACGAAATCAGGGTGTTACAGGTACAAATACGCCAATAAAAGACAAGTGGAAGCCAGTGAAAGAGGAGTAGTCAGAGTACGACGATGCACGCCTGGTATGTATGCAAATACGGATCACGTGGGTTTGTACTGATCCACTTTTGAGCTGTCGAGTGAGGATTGCTCCATCTATGAAGAAAGCACGCATGGGCCTCTCTTATTATATTATAAATGGGGTTACTCTTTTCTCTAATGTGCGCTATATTATTAAGTTATATTCTTGAATGAGTTTTTGGGATTAAGCCACGTGGCGACCTACGTAAAATGAGACTCTTTTTTTTGCTTAGAGTTTCCCGCGTCTATAAATAAAAGATGCTTTCTCTATTTGGAAAAGCAAGGGGAGATAGATATGGATCCACCAGTTACCACTTTAACGCTTTTCAAATTGAGCAAGCAATTATTAATGTAGAGAATGCAAAGCTCCAACAGGAGCAAACTCTGGTTGCCTTCTGGGAGAACATGCCTTCTGTCGAGAAGGAGGTCCTAGTAAAGTGGATACAAGAGCTCCAAGAACACATTCGTGCTCTGGAAGAACAAAAGAGGGTTCTCATCCGAGAGTGCGAATTGCTGCTTATCAGGGCGGCCTCCATCATCCACAGGAGACCTGGGGGAAACTACTAAGAAGTCCTTTGTTTTTTATTTTCTTTTAACTTAATATGTTGTTTGTTTACTTTGTTATAATATTGTGTCTAGTTGTGTGGCTGGTTTGTCTATGTGTGTGTAAGCTTCATAAAGGGTTCGTCGACTCTTTCTAGAAGATTAAAGTAAGTGTCTGTAGATGCAAAGTAGCATGTTTTAATGTACGGTGTTCTTTGTCTTTTTTAGTTGAGATCTACTCCAAGTGCTTACTGGAGATAGACTCCTATCTATGCTAACTATCTTTTTTTGGTTTTATTTTTTATGTTTTCATGTATGGTATGGGAAAATCCCTAGTTGTAAATCTTTACTACTTATGAAAATATAATAAATAATAATGTTCGTAAAAATGTGCTTAAAATTTAGAAGGTGTAAGCTCAGTGTACTGGAGATGCGCTTATTAAGCCTTTATAGATTTGAAGAAAACTTCTTCCTTGAGTCTGTGCCGTCTTAAAAACCATACCGTAATATTTCTTGTTCAGTTCGTGTGTTTTATGTGAGCGTGTTGAACTAGTGTGCATGGACCTTATCCACGAGTTTTTCGGCCTAGACGCTAATAACACAAAAACACTTTTGTCCTGGGTTTTCGATCTTTATTTTTGCGCTTAGTCTTAATTCTTTAGTCACTTCACTTGAGATATAGATTAGTTTATTCGGGCTCCCTGTGGGGCTACCTCACTCCATGATCTCACTCTACTCCCCCTTACAGGAATAGAAGATTCGGTAATCAGTCTCAAAAGAGAGGGAAAAGGTAGCTCCTGAGTAAGAAGATAAAGAATAATTCCTTTATTTCAATTTAACTATTTATCTTTCTGTAAGCGAATGTATCGAATGACTTTCTATTCACCTTAGTAATCAATTCCATCAATTACTATTTTCCTTCGGATCCTTAGTAAGTAGTCAGTCTCTTGCTTGTTTAGTAAAGGTCACTTCCCTTTTCTTGCTAAAGAAACTTTATCACCATCTCCAGGGTGATCCGTTCACAAAGTCCTTTCCCATTCTACCTAGGGCAACATGTTAAATGAATATTCCGGAGAGCCAAGAGAGAATGAACTTCCAATAGACTTGAATTAAAAGCTAAATAGAATAGAATTGATTACAGTTGCAGAATCAGAATAATCAGAACTATTATTTATCTTCTTACCGTTCGTGACCCTATTAGTGAGCCAACAAGCAACAAGTAAACTTCCAAAGCTTATAACAAGCAAGCTTAAATCGTTCAAGTACTCGAGTGAGGTACCTTAACTCTATACTATAGGCTTGAGCTAATCATCCCTTCCTCTTGCGAGCAAGCGATTTCATATTTTTCTCCCCATCAGGCCTTTTGTCCTCGTAAGCAACGATATTCCATCACTTAGAGCTATGGTATTCAATCACTCTAGCTAAGCAAAGAGGTATGAGATTACTAAAAGGAGAGGATTTAATCGGATGCTCGAATGATCGACTGATAGGGAAAGGTTACAGCTGTAAGAAATATGGTTACTACACTCTGATTTATTTGATTCTCGTTCGCCCACTTTACTTCTTCCTTCTTTGGTGCAGCTGGAGATGCCCCACAAGGCCTTCTTTCTCAAGATTTCACACGGTGAACAAAAGGAAGCAACACCGATACAATCAATAGAAAACAACGTTTATTAATCCATTTTAGTAGGTGGCGGTGTACACTAAGTATCAATAAAGGACGCTTTCTCTCACCCAGCCCTTTGGAGGTGTTAACTCTTTGCATTCAGCTTTCTATTGAATGATCCATCTGGTGTGCTATTTATACTCCCCTAATTAGGACTTCTCCCTTTTTAATCCACATGGCATACGTACACGGATGAATATTCAAACTCATCAACTCGGCTCAAAGCATATGATCAAAGCTCTAATGGCGCACATAGCAATATCAGAATAGAATTCTCGTCAGCCTGACCGACAGTAATAGAAAACTAACACTGTTCTAATAGAAAGGGGGAGTCCCTCTTTGTGGTATATAACGAAACCAAACATAAAATTAAGCTTTCAGTCTCACAAATCATCTGGGCGAGCCCCTCCTGAAACAACCGGCTGAAAATCATCAAACAATGAAGTCGCCATCGAACTTCTTTTATCCCATATGTATGGAAAGGTAAACATCGAGAAAAACTGAGAAGGGAGAAGTCACTGTCTTGCGACCGAGAGATCGGGTAAGGGAGTCTGTTACGCGAGGGGAATGTATTAGCACCCCACACGCCCGCAGTACTCTATGGTATCCACTCTTGTCGTCTATCTTATGGGTGTGTTTAATCTATGCTTATTGTATACTACTAGTAAAGGGAAAATGCATGCAAAGGAAGGGGGGAAATAATGTAGGGAAAATAAAATTGTTCTCGCTTGGGCCCTGCCCCAATTCCCATGTATCCTTTTTGAGGAATCAGAGCTACCGTAGTTCAGCTCACATGTTTTTGTTTTTTTTTTATAGACGATGTTAATTTCGCCTTCTGTTGCAGCTCGACCTTTGGAGACTTATGTGTTGGCACAGAAGTAAATTAATCATGTCCTTACCTGAAAAGGGTTTTAGAGAAAAGGTGCTTGAGCGCGCGAAATGGTTTGAGTTAGTTTGTATTTTGTTGCAGATAATGACTAGTTGAACTAAAGAGAGAGATATTAGCCACTTTTCCACTTATTCATGAAAGGAGTCTTTGATACTTGAACCACACCTATGTCTGAGATGGAAGAAAAATACTATCGAGAAGAGGCCCGCTTATTATCTCTCATACTCAACAAAGGCGTAATTCTCATCAGTAGTTTTTTAAGTGTTTTGAAGTTTGAAAGGAAAAAGAAGTTTTTTTGTTTTAATGCAAATGTAAAAAGGGAAAGAAAAATCAAAGGGAGACTAGCCTATTTCTAAACCTAATGTTATCATGCATTGTTAGACCTAAAGTTAGAATTTTGAGGGAATTCTACCTAATGTTTGCATGCTTGGATTTAGCCTAACGTCTAATTTTAGTTCAATTAAATCGAAGATTAAATTTGAACCAAAATATCCTAAGAAATCATGAAAGACTATACAACCAAGTAAAATTGGTAGAAAGTATCAAAGTATTGCATACAACTCATACCAAAAAACGCAAACGAAAAATATGGCATAAAAATGAACAAAACTAACGAGTAAAATTGACTAAAAAGTTAGCAAAGGGAGAAATTAATTTCTTTTTAACTCCTAAAATGTCTTATAATATTTTTATCATTTTTATTATGCATTTTTGTTATTTAAAAAAACCATGAAAGAAATAACTTTAAAAAAATCATAAAAAGAAAGTAAGGGAAACAGGGGGGTGAGAATCTGAGTCTAGGGAGTATAGTGCAGTAAAATAGGTGTAAGGCCTAGTTAGAATGAAGTCCAAGAGCTGTTTTTGTTGTATACGTTTTCATCCGCCGAAAAACATGTATGGTCCTGGGCCTAGGAATTCTACTTACAGTCCATGGTCTAAGATGCAACAGATTGGGTCCATCATTATTCTTATTCAACTGATTAAGAGAAGAAATAAGCAAAAAAACAAACTAAAATAATTGAAAATGGATTAGGGTTCAGTATGATGTTTGAACTTCTTCGACCGTCTTCCTTCCTCATGTGGCGGCTCAGCCTTCCTCACATTACCTTCTTCGATCGGACAAATTGAGCGTTGTCGCTGCTTCTTTCGATTTGAGTTTATGGCTCCACTTTCGTTCCACCGCCGAAACACCATTCTTCATCTTCGCTTCCTCGTAGTGCTTCATCTCAAACGGAACGGACATCCTTAGGCACTATATGCTCGGAAAACAAGATAAGCATCTCGAATCTGTTAGAGACACGGTGGCGCTTCAACAGCGACGAAGAGAAAGAAAACCAGAAATCGAGAGGTGAGGTAATACAACTATTGCTCTTCTTGATCTTTCTTCAGATTACTTTTTCTTCTACGTTTAATTCACTTCTTCCTCAATTCTTGCGTTTTTGCTATGGACCTGATGTATTACGATTGTTGTTGTGCTAGTTGCAATTGTGTTGTTGAATACACGTAGATGGAGATTATAGGCGCGATTCAGTTAAGGCGATGTTGGTGTTGTGATGAAGATTGGAGATTCCTGAAGGGGATGAAGAGGATGCTTATCGAAAAGTTGAAGATTGAAGCGATAATGGAGATTCATGAGGTTCTAGATTCAGAGAGAAATTACAGAGAAGAGAGACTTCTTAGAGATTGAAGAATAGGTTACAATGAAGGTTGATTATTAAAGATGAAGATGAAGTAGAGAGAGAAGAGAGATCTTTAAGAGTTTTTCCAACTGGTCGAAGGATTATGGAAGGTTGGAGCTGGAATTAGACTGAGAGAGGCTTGGTTATGGAGATTTTTTTTGGAGAAGACGAGATGTGGTAGTTAAGGCATTTGCAGGGAAGGAAGAAGAATGGTTATGGAGGAGAGAGTGAGATAAGATCAGAGAAAGATCTTTTTTGTAATTTTACTATCTGTTCTGTTATTTCTCCTCTCTTTATGTTATAAAGTAGAAAGGATGGTGAATCCCTTTTCCTTCTGTTCTAAATTGTGTAGAGAAGTTTGTTAGGAGGTTAAGGAGTTGTGGTTAGTTAGAAGATGGTATTCTATTTCTGGCAATTAGATAAGCCAACTGGTTTTCTGTTAAGTTTGTTACGGAATTGGTTAGAAGTTGGTTATGACAATTAGGGAGTTTAGAGGGAGTTAGTTACAGGTTAGTTAAAACTGGTTTTTAATAGTTGAGAGTTAATTAAAGTTTTCGCAGTTGGTTGAATCAGTTATGGTTGGGAAATTAACTGCGGATTTCTGTTAAGGGTTGTTGGAGATTATGGCTAGGCAGGTTATAGGCTGGGAATTAGAAACAGCTGGTTAGGAAACAATTTGGTGGTTACAGTTTGTTGGTTCTGTTTAGAAACGTTAGAAATTATAAGAGGTTATGAACTGGTATTTTTGGTCAGGAATTCGTTGGAGTTGTTATATGAATTGGTTATGGACAGGGCTGATTAGAAGGTTGTTAGTTAACAAGCTTTTTGTTAATTCTACGGGAGTATTGGGAAGTCAGTTAGAAGAAATGGTTGGAAGTGGTTAAGGATTGTTAGTTAGTGGATATTTGTGATTTTCTGTTTGGACAGTTTGTTGGACTGTCTAGTAGTTGGAATTCTGTTTTGTTATCTTTGACAATTTTTGGTTCAGTTAGTGGGGTTCTGTTGTTAGAAATTCTGTTATGGAGGGTTGATTAGGTGATGTTAGGGGGTTATTAGAATGGTTGGAAATAGTTAATCGGTTATAGGTTGTTAAATTCAGTTTTGATTGTTGTGAATTCAATTTGTAGGGGATGTATGCATGCACAATGACTTTTTAGGTTGATAACTGTCAACGATTATTATATTTTCTGATTTTTTTTCTTTGAACTAATGCAGAGCTATTTATTTGTGGATATAGTGTCGATTTTTGCGGATGCAGGGCTGTTTGTTGTAGATTTCAAATGGTCTGCAGGCTTGTAGACAGTATTTATGTATTGATGCTTGGTCTGTATATGTGAATGAGAAAGTTATGACATTGGTTGTACAAGTTGGTGCCAAGGCAAATTGGAGCAGTTTTGAAGGTATGGATGATTGAAGTCGGCAAAGAGTTTAAAGAGACATAACGTGAAGAAGAAGGCATGGACATGAAGTTTACAATGAAGATTATGGATGAAGCAAGGTTGAACTAGGGTCATGGCTTGAATAAGATTGAAGATGATGCTTGGTCATGAAGATGGAAGACTTAGGCACTTAGGTTCAGATTTAATGCTTTCTTGTAAAAAAAAATTTGATGTATTAAAGTATGACAGGAATGTAACCTTGAAAAATACTTGAAATGATGTAATGATTTACGGTGTAAATGGCCATGACTTTTGGAAACTTTGAGATGGTGATGTTGTGATAGAATAGGTGATATAATTGGCTTGTATGATGAAATTGCTTGAATCTTGATGACTATTGAATCTCTTTTAATACTTGGTGGAAATTTGAATGAACCTTGAATGTTCTTGAATGATCATGTCTTAAAAATTTGGATTGAAGCTTGTGACTTGTTCTTTGATTTCAAGATAAACCATGAATGAATTACTCGTACTTTAAAAACTTTGATCATCTTTACAATTCCACAATTCCAAATCTCAATGAAAAGTTAAAATCACCTTGAGACCTTAACTTCCAATTCCAAATTATCATTCAATTCACAATCCCTTGACTTGACAACCAATACCATATCAATGCCTTAAAGAACCATCGAGAAGTGAATATGGAAGTATATATGACCAGGATAGCTTTGACATGAACATCCAATGAAACTCATTTGATGGGTATTACAAGCTCAAAACTCCATGAATAAGAAACCATAATCCTCTCGACTTGGGTGCCTTTTGAATGAAGAAACCTCTTGAAATACTAACAAGAACCAAAACATCATCTCAATAAGATCCTTAGCTGATGGTGACAGCCTTGTAGCTTGATGGGGGGGAAGTTCCCAATAATCAAGAATCTAAACCCTAGTTCCACAAACCACAGTTATTGGGAAACCAACTTATTCAAGCCTGGGTAAATATGTGAACCAACAAAGCCATAGAAACCCTAATTCCACAATATCATCGATCCCATGCCAAATTATTGATTAATGATGCATGATTTGTTAGCTGACCTAATGAAGGTTATGTATATGATGATACATAAGCCAGATGATCCTTGTTGGAAGGGTAGGACAAATTTGGGGTATTACAGCTGCCCATATTTAATCGTCTTAAACCTGAAAGTATGATTGGCGCGCGCCTTTCGGAAGTTCAAGGTAGAAGATGATTAAATACCAATGCCCAAAAATTTGTTCTGGAAGAAAGTGTGAGTGTTTATTTATTTTTTTATGATATCTGTTGGGGGAAGAATTTTTTGTTTTTCAGTGAAGAGACGGAGATTGGAAGGTGACACGACAAGTGTTTAGAACTTGACACGACGAGTGTCAGAAGCTGACATGACGAGTGTTTAGAAGCTAACAAGATGAGTGTTGTAAGGTAGCATGATGTAAACACAAGGACAAAGAAGACTTGTAACGTGGCGTGATGCCAATACAAGGAAGGGATCGAACTTGTAACGTAGCGTGATGCCAATACAAGGAAGAGATCGAACTTGTAACATAGTGTGATGCCAATACAAGGAAGAGATCGAACTTGTAACGTAGCATGATGCCAATACAAGGAAGAGATCGAACTTGTAACATAGCATGATGTCAATACAAGGAAGAGATCATACTTGTAACATAGTATGATGCCAATACAAGGAAGAGATCGAACTTGTAACGTAGCGTGATGCCAATACAAGGAAGAGATCAGACTTGTAACATAGTGTGATGCCAATACAAGGAAAATATCAGACTTGTAACGTAGCATGATGCCAATACAAGGAAGGTATAACACAGACGAGTGTTTGAATCGATACGGACGAGTATCGAAAAAAGATACGGATGAGTATCAAGAAAGGTTAAACACATACGAGTGTTTGAATCGATATGGACGAGTATCAAAAGAAGATATGGACGAGTATCAAGAAAGGTTAAACACGGACGAGTGTTTGAATCAATACGGGTGAGTATTGAAGGAAGATACAAACGAGTATTAAAAGAAAGACACAAATGAATGTTTGGATAACTGACACAGATGGATGTTTAGGAAATTTGGCATGTACGAGTGTTTGGATCAATACGGACGGGTATTGAGAAAAGATACAGACTAGTACCAAGGAAAGTTTAAACACAGACGAGTGTTTGGGAGACTGACACAGATGAGTGTTTATGAGTTGACGCAGACGAGTGTTTGGAGACCGACACAGATGAGTGTTGGGTTTGGACTTGGTGTATTGATTTTGTTGGAAATTGTGAAAGTGAATATCACCAGCTGGGGATTTTGGGAACGGTGCCCTCTTGTGGGGATGTGTTGTTGTCTTTGAATGATTCAGGTCTTTCGTGCAAGGTACTTGATCTGGCTTATGCTTCGTATGCATGTTTGAATTTCTTTTTCCGCAAAGATCCATACTGATGGATCGGCTACGCGCTTTTGTGGATGCAATGTTATGCAGTGATAACTATATGCAATGCAAAGAAATAGACTTCATGGGGATAAGAGAAAGCTCGCTGGGAACCATTGCTCATCACTGGGGATGCTAATACACATCGGCGCTGGAAACCTTCAAAACCAAAGATTGTCAGGGATACCGGGAAGAATTTGCCCTGGGGAGCTCACAATACCGCAGATTATTGATGACTCTGCTGAAGATTGAATTGCTGACGAAGCGAGTCTTTAGGTACGCTGCTGAATTCTGAATTGTACCATTGGGGGAGAGATAATCTCTCCAGACATCCATACACCCTGAATCGTTGAGAGTATGATAGGACTGAATATGCCGAAGAATGGATACTGAACACCATGTGGATTTCTTTGAATACATGCCCCAAGTTTACGCCACACTGGGGAATTACTTCTTGAATCACTTGGGGACAAGAGATGGTCATGGACACCTTTGAATGCCCTGATTTAACTCTGCGGATGCCCTAGTTTAGCTTTGCGAATGCCCTGGTTTAGCTCTGCGAATGCCCCGGTTTAGCTCTACTGGGGACTCACTTGATTAACTCCACTGGGGATGCACTTGCGTGTGCCGAGTCAAGCAGTGACTCTAAACTTTCTAAATTCACTTGGGGAATCAGGTTCGAAATTGTTTGTAGTAGATGAAGGCAGCCTCGTGCACTGGCCAGGCCGGAGTGGCCGCTAAAAATTTCTACCTGCAAGGAAAACAACACTTGGAATGCATATGACATTCCCCCATGGTTATATATCGACGTAAAGTCAAGTTTTATCATAGCTTGGGAATTTTACTCCCCACGTTTCTAATGCAATGTTTAATAAGAAATAAAACACATTCTGCATACAAAAAAAAATTTATGACAGTAAGAGACAAATTTTGATGAAAGCAGATTTTATTGATTGGCCTGTGAATAGGCATTTGTACAAGGAAGCAACTCATATATGAGGTAGCTTCGAAATAGAAACGGAGAATACAACAAGTATAAATGGCAATGAGAGATGCTCAAATTTCCATTAAAACCGGTATTGCTACAATTCCCATATCCTAAGTAGTCTCAATGCCTCGCCTGTGAAGAGTAGTAGTTGGACCGGTCAATTCGCTGCCAAGGTGCTATAGATGTGCATGTGTCATTCATGAAGAGAATTCAGACTACAACCTCTCGCTTAAGATCCCGAACTTTTGCTTGGATCGCCCTTTCGGGTTTTTGACCCAACGGGATACCCATTTTTTTCCTAAGTCGCCCTTTCGGGTTTTCAACTTAGCGGGTTATTATCTTTTTTCATTTTATCCCTAATTTTTTCCTGGACTTTCATGTCCACCGGGACGCCCATTTTTGCCTAAGTCGCCCTTCCGGGTTTTCGACTTAGCGGGTCTCTTTATGCGTAGTATTTTTTGACTGAGTCTGAATTGACTGGGAGTGGAACGTCTTCCCCATCCATCTATGTCAAGATTAGAGCACCTCCTGAAATAGCTCTCTTCACGATATATGGTCCCTCGTAATTGGGAGTTCATTTGCCCCTTGGATAGGAATGACTTTGCATGATGACCCTTCTCAAGACCAAATCACCAGGATAAAACTTCCGAGGACGAATTTTTTGTCAAATGCTCTCTTCATCCTTTGCTGGTACAACTGGCCATGACAAATGGCCTCCAGATGCTTTTCATCAATCAGATTAAGTTGGTCGAATCTTGTCTGAACCCATTCTGCCTCATCAAGCTTGGTTTCCATCAGAACCCTCAACGAAGGAATTTCTACTTCGACGAGAAGCACTGCATCCGTGCCATAGACAAGCGAAAATGGAGTTTCCCCTGTTGAAGTACGCACAGACGTTCTGTAGCCATGCAGAGCAAAAGGCAACATTTCATGCCAATCTTTGTATGTTCTGACCATCTTCTGGATGATCTTCTTTATGTTCTTGTTAGCAGCTTCGACTGCACCGTTCATTTTTGGTCGATATGGTGATGAATTGTGATGTTCAATTTTGAACTCTTCACACAACTCCTTCATCATTTTGTTGTTAAGATTAGAACCATTATCAGTGATGATTCTGTGAGGAACTCCGTAACGACATATGATTTCTTTCCTGATGAACTTGGTAACGACCTGTTTGGTTACATTCTTGTAAGAAGCTGCTTCCACCCATTTGGTGAAATAATCAATAGCCACTAGGATGAATCTATGACCATTCGAAGCACTTGGTTCAATCCTTCAAATCATATTAATTCCCCATATTGCAAACGGCCATGGGGAGGTCATAATATTCAAAGGAGTTGGAGGAACGTGAATTCTGTCTGCATACACTTGGCATTTGGGCACAATTTTGCATATATACAATAGTCTCTCTCCATTGTCATCCAGAAGTATCCTGCTCGTAGGATTTTCTTCGCCATAGAATTCCCGCTCGAATGAGTCCCGAAGGAACCTTCACGGATTTACTTTATGATTAACTCTGCTTCGTGTCTATCCACGCATCTGAGCAGAACCGAGTCATAATTTCTCTTGTACAAGACGTCTCCTGATAAGAGGAACTTGGATGCTAACCTTCTAAGTGTGCGCTTATCACAAATTGTAGCATTTTCGGGATACTCTTGCTTCTCAAGGTACCGTTTGATGTCGTAATACCACGGCTTCTCATCGGACATGTCCTCGGTTGATAGACAATGGGCGGGAAAGACATGTGCCGGCTCTTTGTACCTGAGGATGCATATGTTAGGTGCCTTATTTGGAAATCTCACTGAGAACATTGATGTTAAAGTGGCTAAAGCATTGGCCAACTGGTTTTTGTCCCTGGGAATATGTTCAAAGGTGATTTCATCAAAAGCGGGTATTAGCTGCAAGATGTAGTCTTTGTACGGAATCAAACTGGGGTGTTTCGTTTCCCAATCACCTAGCACTTGATGTATGACCAAAGAAGAGTCTCCAAAGACTTCAAGGATTTTGATTTTAAGGTCGATAGCTTCCTCTAGACCCATTACGCATGCTTCGTATTCCGCCATGTTGTTCGTACAATTGAAACATAATCGGGCCGTAAATGGTGTATGAGTATTATGTGGAGAAGTAAGTATTTCCCCAATGCCATGGCCTACAGCATTCGAGGCACCATCGAACGTAAGAGTCCATCGCTCTTTCGGATCGACCCCATCATAATCATCAAGCTTCATAACATCTTCATCAGGGAAGTCAAATTTCGTTGATTGGTACTCTTCCAACGGCTGATGAGCAAGATGATCCACAAGAATTCTACCCTTGATAGCCTTTTATGTAACATACTGAATGTCATATTCAGATAAAAGCATCTGCCATCGAGCAAGCCTGCCTGTGAGTGCTGGCTTTTCAAAGATATACTTTATCGGGTCCATCTTTGATATTAGAAAGGTCGTGTATGTCAACATATACTGCCTCAGACGTCAAGCAGCCCAAGCAAGCGTACAACAAGTTTTTTTAAGTAAAGAATACCTGGATTCGCAATCGGTAAACTTTTTACTTATATAATAAATGGCGTGCTCTTTACGTCCTGTTTCGTCCTGCTATCCAAGCACACAACCCATGGATCCTTCCAGCACCATCAAGTACATGATGAGTAGCCTCCCAGGCACTAGAGGGATAAGGATTGGTGGCTCTTGGAGATACTGTTTGATCTTTTCAAAGGCTTCCTGGAAATTATCATCCCATCGGACATCTAGATTCTTGCGCAACAATTTAAAGATGGGTTCACAAGTAGCTGTGAGATAAGAAATGAACCTGGCTATGTAGTTCAATCTCCCAAGGAACCCCCTTACTTATTTTTCATTTTTTGGTGCTGGCATATCCTGTATTGCTTTTACTTTGTCGGGATCTACCTCAAATCCTCATTGACTCACGATAAAACCGAGTAGTTTGTCGGATCGCATCCCAAAGGTACACTTCTTCGGATTAAGCCTTAGTCTAAACTTTTATAGACGCGCAAATATCTTTTGCAGATGGACCAAGTGTTCGTCCTCGGTTTGTGATTTTGCAATCATATCATCAACATATACTTCGATCTCCTTATGAATCATATCATGGAAGAGCGTCACATGGCACGTTGATACGTTGCACCAGCATTTTTTAGGCCAAAAGGCATGACCTTATAACAGTAAGTACCCCATGGAGTAGTGAATGTCGTCTTTGTCATGTCTTCCGGGGCCATCTTTATCTGATTGTATCCCAAAAAACCATCCATGAAGGAGAAAACCGAGGACTGAGCCGTATTATCAACCAATACGTTGATGTGAGGTAATGGAAAGTTATCCTTTGGGATTGCTTTGTTCAAATATCGATAGTCCACACACATGCGCACCTTCCCATCTTTCTTAGGGACAAGTACGATGTTGGAAATCCAATCTAAGTATTCACATACCAATAATAAGCATGCGCTTAACTAATTTTCCACTTCTTCTTTGATCTTGAGAGACATATCTGGACGAGTTCTCCTCGACTTTTTCTTTATCGGAAGACATTTTGGTTTGAGTGGAAAATGGTGCATGACTATATCCGTATCTAAACCAGGCATATCTTCATACGACCAGGCGAATATGTCGGAGTACTCTCTGAGAAGCTCAATCAACCCCTTCTTTACATCATCTTGCAAAGCGGCCCCTATCTTGACCTCTCTTTTCATCGTGTCGGTGCCGAGATTGATGACCTCAATAGCTTCTTTATGAGGCAAGATCGTTTTCTCTTCTTGTCTCAACAGTCTTTCCAATTTCTCTAGAATTTCACAATCTTCCCCACTATCCCCATCGGCTTGGTCATTCGGATTTCCAAGGATATTGGTGCAAGGAACTGTAACATCATCGTTTTTTATGGAATTCGAGGCAGACCTGCATGATTGATGAATCATGCCTTATTTTAGAATATGGATGCGAATTGGAAAATGGTTAAAGAGTTATAAGGAAAAGCATTGCCATTTTTATTTTAAGTAACTAAGAAAAGATAGAGAGCGAAAAATTATATGCAAAAATGACATTTTATTCAATTTTTAAACAAACATGGCAACATGAGGGGGGCCTTTTCATAAGTTGTCAACATGCTTCGGGCAAAAGCATGCGACTTATTTAAAACAAGAACATTACATGTCAAAGAAAACAACTTTGGGAATATCAGTAGCAGTCCAATTGTCGAGCTCTTGATCAGATGCAATCTGGTAGATGTACTGAGCCATATATGTATCGTCTTCATCATCCACTGCATGGATTTGTCCTTGAACACTCGGACCAACACTAAAAAATACCTCTGAAAGCGAGGGAACTTGTTTGCCTTTGAGCACAAGTGGAGCCGTACTAACATGATCTGAAAAAGAGGACTCGAACCCAAGTCCAGACTTGTCTTGCTTTTCGCGCACCTCTATCACTTTTCCCCAGTCTTTATTAGGAATCCCAGACTCCACAATGGCTTTGGCATCCCTCAAGGAAACCATTGGAACTCTAGACTTCTTTGTAGTTTCCAGCATGGTGGGGATTCTGTCAACATAAATGATTTCCAAGGCTTGGAAAGGGGTTTCATGGACTTCTCCATCCACTTTGACATAACGGAAGGAAGTAACATTGTTGATCACAACATCTTTCTCTCTGCCAATGACGATGATCTTGTCTTGGACGATGAACTTCAAACGTTGATGCAGAGTTGAGGTTACAGCCCTTGCCATATGGATCCACGGGCATCCCAGTAGGAAAGTATAAGATGGACGAATATCCATGACATAGAAGGATAGGTGGAACACACGGGGGCCGATTTTGATGGGCAATTCAACTTCCCCTTCCACAGATCTCCTCGAACCATCAAAAGCTTTGACTGTCAGCATACTAGGTTTCATCATAACCCCGTCCATGTTCAACTTGAACAAAGTACGTTTAGGCATCACGTTCAAAGAAGACCCAGTGTCTACCAGGACTCGATACATCACAGTATCTAAACATCTAATGGAAATATGCAACGCTTTATTATGAGATCGGCCCTCAGGAGGGAGCTCTTCATCACTGAAGCCCAGACAGTTTCCAGCAAAAATATTTGTAACAACCCCTTCAAATTGGGCCACCGAGATTTCAGGATTCACATGAGAACCATGCAGAATCATCATCAAGGCGGTTCGATGAGCTTCGGAGTACACAAGGAGGGATAAGGTTGAGATCTTTGTAGGCGTCTGGTTTAGCTGGTCAACCACCTTAAAATCACTCTTCTTGATCACTCTGATTATCTGTTCCCCCTATTGTTCAAAAGACGTCCCAGGAGAATCATTGACTACTTGTTTCCCTTTATCTCTCACAGGAATCTCTTCTATAACTTCTTCAAGAGGTGGTGGAGTAGGTGCGAAGACTCTCCCGCTTCGAGTTATTCTTCTAGTCTCGACAATGTTGGTTATATATTTATTTTCAATCGGCAGACAAATAACTTTCTTCCCACTGATGTAGGCAGCGTTATATTCCCATGGCACTTCCTTGCTATCAGCCACTGGAACGGGAACTGGATTTGGAAGTGTTGACTCTCGGATTGGCAGGGGAGCAATCGGATTTTGATCTGGCGCATGGAGCGCTGGAACTTGTATAACTAGTGGAACCCTTGAGGTGTTCCTCTGAACATTAGCCGGATAATACGGAATCTCTAGAATAGCAACATCACCTTCGGGGATAACTTTCTCAACTCTAACAACCCCTTCATCCATCAATCTCTGAATGGAATGTTTCAAATCATCACACTCGTCCGGATTGGATGAGCATTTCAAAAAAATGTCGTGAAGCTCTTGTAGAACTTCTTGCTGTAAAAGATGCTCTCTCAAGACTGCCATTGACATCTGAATCTCTTCAACCTGAGTCACTAAGTCATGGCCCTCATCAAACCCAATAACATTGGCAGGTGCCCCATGGTGGGGAGGCATAGGATTTTTCTGAACATTAGGGCCTATAGGAGTGAAGCTTAATTCCTTGGCATCCAAAAGAGATTGCACATTGTATTTTAAAGCTCTACAATTTTCAATCGAGTAACCTGAAGCACCTGAATGAAACTCATAACGTGCATTAACGTCATAACCCCTCGGAAGTTCGGTCGGAGGAGGCCCATCTCTCGGAGTTGTACCAATTGACCAGCTAGCAATTATGGAAGAAACTGGGCATACAACATCGAGATTGGATCTAACTTTCTCTCAGGATACCTTTGCGGCCTTTGTTGACCCCTTTGTCCTTGGGGCCTCTGATTCTGTTGGTAGTTTCGTGGCGGCGCATATTGTTGTTGTGGAGCAGCAATAGGAGTTTGGTAATATGGAACCTGTACAATGGCCTTCCCCTTATCATCAGAGGCATTGCTCACTTCTCCTTCCTTTTTCTTGACAAAACCGCTAGAGTACGGTTTCTTTCCACCGCCTGAGTTGTTGTTACCATTCGTGCTAGATGCACTTGTAATAGTCCATACTTTAATACACATTTCAACCTGCTACCCAATGATAACCATATCTAAAAATGAATCAGAAGTACTACCAAGCATATGTTGCAATTAGGGACCTCGAAGGGTACTCATAAATCTACCAGTTCCTGGTCCAGGAAGGGAGGTTGAACCCTTGAGGCCAAACTGCGCCACCTCTGGGAATACTCTTTGAAAGACTCGCCGGTCTTTTGAGAAATACTCTGCAACTGTGCACGGCTAGGTGCCATGGCGGTATTGTAATGATAATGCTTTAGGAAAGCATCAACAAGCTTTCCCCAAGTACTAACATGAGTTTGCTCCAATTGCATGTACCATTCTAATGGAGCTTCAGCAAGACTGTCTTGAAAGAAATGCATAAGCAACGGCTCATTGCTAGCATAAGCAGCCATCTTTCTGCAATAAGATCGGAGATGAGTCTCTGGGCATGTAACCCCCTTATACTTGTCAAAATCAGGTACCTTAAACTTTGGTGGAATCACAACCCCTGGAACCAAACACATAGCAGCGGCACTGAATCTCGGTTTCTTAGAAGTCTCCATAACCTTCAGGCGTTCTTCCAAGGCCTTGTACATCTTAGCAGTTTCAAACAAATCAACCGTAGAATCCTTCGGGGGGTCATCGAGATCGATGACATCATGGTGGTCATACACAATCGGTCGTGGGTTTTCTTTAGGAATCCCCCCATGGTCATTCCTGGGTCCACCATTCTCGGACGTGGAGGCACTGTCAACCAGCTTAGTAACACTTAGTCTGAGTTCTTCCTGCCCTTGGATGACGGCATGAAGAGTTTCCATGAGCTGATTCATTTGATTGCCCATGATGTCCATGTCTTTACGGAGAGCGGCCTGGTTCTGCTCAATATGTTCCATAATCCTCAACTTGTTGGCTCGAGTGCGGTAAGGATGTAGGGAAGTCATCTTATGGATCCTGTCAATAAGAGGCAAAACCATCAGATAAGAATTCCAGCCATAAAACCTGCAATTCATGAAATGCATGATATGTATGATGTATGAAATGATTGTCCATTCTGGTTTTCCATGGCTCAATTATCGTCAACAATAATCGAGCAACATGATGGTAAGAACGACCGTATAAAGAACATATCCAGAAATAGGAAAAATTCCCACAGAACTGAATACAAGAAAGTTGCGAGAGTACAAGATGAATAATTCCGCCCAACAATATAATAATCAGTCTGAAATTAGGCTACCATTCTTCCTCCATTTCTATCTCACATCATCAAGGCCCAAATAAAGTGCCTTAGCAATAGCTTCAAAATCATGCTCGTTCAGAATAATAACAAGTATATGCCCGATAATCTCGAACAAATGAGAGTATTCTTCCGAAGTTGGCACAATCTAGTAGTCCTGGAAGGTGAAACAATGTAACTCGTAGTCGTAAAACCGAAGTAGAGTCAAAGCACCTCCATGTCTTCCAATAAAAATCTCTGCATTAAGACGGACTAAACGGTCTTTCAAACTCTTCAAAGAAGGCCGAGAACTTTGAGCGGAAAACTTGGGCAGTGCTGATAAGTACAATCGTCTCTCTTGGTCCTCTTGAGAACATCACCATTTCTAGACGTTACTGACGAAAACTATACCAGAGAGGTACCCCGAAATGGACATGTACATGCAAGGTTAGTATATTTCATTTTTCTGGAATTTCTTTCTGAGAAATAAACATGTTATGATGTAAGTGCAAGTGATCATGGGGTTACTACTTCAATGATACCAATTTCTGTTGTACTGATTCTGCATGGTCTGTAAGTATCAGGATCATAGGTTCGGAGCATAAACCAAAGAACCTCATGAACAGATTCGGAACTCAAAATAAATCTGAGAACCTCCTAGTCACCGACAGAAATTTAGAGCATAAACATTAGAACCAATGGTCACCGTCTGGGTATAGTCACCATCTTAACATGAGCAACCGTCTGAACATAGTCACCAATTGTATCTGTAATAATAATTCCCTCCCCACTCACGGGTGAAGACTAGGTCAGGGTAAGGCAATGGTAACTCGAAAATCACGGGTTCGCTTGAAAGTAAAATTATGGCAACACAGACGTGCATGATGAAAGTACCTCCAATTGAACCTCATCCGAGCGTGGTATATGACATGACTGCACTAGTCGGACCACGTCATATAGCCGTCATGTCCCCACTCTATTCCTAGTGTCCTAGTGCACTCTGGCCTGGGTACTAGGCCTCTTACCTCAATAGTAACATCCCAACCCAATCAACAAGCAGATCCAGTACAACAGTATTATATGGAAGATAGTAAAATGCAATGCATACATATGCCCAAGTATATACAAAATGAGTGAATAAACTGAAAGCATAAAAATAAACACCCAAAGAAAAGAAAGCAAGAGCTAGGAGCGACTCCGGGATGGACCAGCATTTGGTCTACCTGTCCCCAGTGAAGTCGCCAGGTGAAACAACCGGCTGAAAATCATCAAACAATGAAGTCTCCATCTAACGTCTTTTATCCCATATGTAGGGACAGTGAAACATCGATAAAAACTGAGAAGGGAGAAGTCACGGTCTTGCGGCCGAGAGATCGGGTAAGGAAGTCTGTTATGCAAGGGGAAGGTACTAGCACCCCACACGCCCGTAGTACTCTATGGTGTCCACTCTGGTCGTCTATCTTATGGGTGTGTTTAATCTATGCTTACTGTCTACTACTACTAAAGGGAGAATGCATGCAAAGGAAGGGGAAAAAATGTAGGGAAAATAAAATTGTACTCGCTTGGGCCCTACCCCAATGCCTACGTATCCTTTTTGAGGAATCAGAGATACTGTAGTTCGGATCACATGTTTTTGTTTGTTTGAGTTTTTTATAGACGATGTTAATTCCGCCTTCTGTCGCGGCTCGACCTTTGGAGACTTATGCGTTGGCACATAAGTAAATTAATCATGTCCTTACCTGAAAAGGGTTTTAGAGAAGAGGTGCTTGAGCGTGCGAAATGGTTTGTATTTTGTTGCAGATAATGACTAGTTGACCTCAAGAGAGAGATATTGGCCACTTTTCCACTTATCCATGAAAGGATTCTTTGAGACTTGAACCACACCTATGTCTGAGATAGAAGAACAATAAGATCGAGAAGAGACCCGCTTATTATCTCTCATACTCAACAAAGGCGTAATTCTCATCAGTATTTTTTTAAGTGTTTTGAAGTTTGAAAGGAAAAAGAAGTTTTTTTTGTTTTGATGCAAATGTAAAAATGGAAATAAAAATCAAAGGGAGACTAGCCTATTTCTAAACCTAGTGTTATCATGCATTGTTGGACCTAAAGTTAGAATTTTGAGGGAATTCTACCTAATGTTTGCATGCTTGGATTTAGCCTAACGTCTAATTTTAGTTCAATTAAATCGAAGATTAAATTTGAACCAAAATATCCTAAGGGATCATGAAAGACTATGCAACCAAGTAAAATTGGTAGCAAGTATCAAAGTATTGCATACAACTCATACCAAAAAACGCAAACGAAAAATATGGCATAAAAGTGAACAAAACTAACGAGTAAATTGACTAAAAAGTTAGCAAAGGGAGAAATTAATTCCTATTTAACTCCTAAAATGTCTTATAATATTTTTATCATTTTTATTATGCATTTTTGTTATTTAAAAAAACCATGAAAGAAAGAACTAAACAAAATCATAAAAAGAAAGTAAGAGAAATAGGGGGGTGAGAATCTGAGTCCAGGGAGTATAGTGCAGTAAAATAGGTGTAAGGTCCAATTAGAATGAAGTCCAAGAGCTGTTTTTGTTGTATTCATTTTCATCCGCCGAAAAACAAGGATGGGCCTGGGCCTAGGAATTCTACTTACAGTCCATGGTCTAAGATGCAACAGGTCGGGTCCATCATTATTCTTATTCAACTGATTAAGAGAAGAAACAAGCAAAAAAACAAACTAAAATAATTGAAAATGGATTAGGGTTCAGTATGACGTTTGAACTTCTTCGACCATCTTCCTTCCTCACGCGGCGGCTCAGCTTTCCTCACATTACCTTCTTCGACCGGACAAATTGAGCACCGTCGCTGCTTCTTTCGATTTGAGTTTACGGCTCCACTTTCGTTCCACCACCGAAACACCATTTTTTCTTCATCTTCGCTTCCTCACAGCGCTTCATCTCAAACAGAACGGACATCCTTAGGCACTATATGCTCGGAAAACAAGATAAGCATCTCGAATCTGTTGGAGACACGGTGGCGCTTCAACGACGACGAAGAGAAAGAAAACCAGAAATCCAGAGGTGAGGTAATACAACTATTGCTCTTCTTGATCTTTCTTCAAATTACTTTTTCTTCTACGTTTAATTCACTTCTTCTTCCTCAATTCTTGTGTTTTTGCTATGGACCTGATGTATTGAGATTGTTGTTGTGTTAGTTGCAATGGTGTTATTGAATACACGTAGATGGAGATTATAGGCGCGATTCAGTTAAGGCGATGTTGGTGTTGTGATGAAGATTGGAGATTCCTGAAGGGGGTGAAGAGGATGCTTATCGGAGAAGTTGAATATTGAAGGGATAATGGAGATTCATGAGGTTCTGGATTCAGAGAGAAAGTACAGAGAAGAGAGACTTCTCAGAGATTGAAGAATAGGTTACAGTGAAGGTTGATTATTGAAGATGAAGATGAAGTAGAGAGAGAAGAGAGATATTTGAGAGTTTTTCTAACTGGTCGAAGGATTATGGAAGGTTAGATCCGAAATCAGACTGAGAGAGGCTTGGTTATGGAGATTTTTTTTGGAGAAGACGAGATGTGGTAGTTAAGGCATTTGCAGGGAAGGAAGAAGAATGGTTATGGAGGAGAGAGTTAGATGAGATCAGAGAAAGATCTTTTTTGTAAGTTTACTATCTGTTATGTTATTTCTCCTCTCTTTCTGTTATATAGTAGAAAGGATGGTGAATCCCTTTTCCTTCTGTTCTGAATTATGTAGAGAAGTTTGTTAGGAGGTTAGGGAGTTATAGTTAGTTAGAAGATGGTATTCTATTTTTGGAAGTTAGATAAGCCAACTGGTTTTCTGTTAAGTTTGTTACGAAATTGGTTAGAAGTTGGTTATGACAATTAGGGAGTTTAGAGGGAGTTAGTTACAGGTTAGTTAAAACTGGTTTTTGATAGTTGAGAGTTAATTAAAGTTTTGGAAGTTGGTTGAATCAGTTATGGTTGGGAAATTAACTGGGGGTTTCTGTTAAGGGTTGTTGGAGATTATGGCTAGGCTGGTTATAGGCTGGGAATTAGAAACATCTGGTTAGGAAACAGTTTGGTGGTTACAATTTGTTGGTTCTATTTAGAAACGTTAGAAATTATAAGAGGTTATGAACTGGTATTTTCGGTCAGGAATTCGTTGGAGTTTTTATATGAATTGGTTATGGACAGGGCTGATTAGAAGGTTGTTAGTTAACAGGCTTTCTGTTAATTCTACGGGAGGATTGGGAAGTCAGTTAGAAGAAATGGTTGGAAGTGGTTAAGGATTGTTAGTTAGTGGATATTTGTGGTTTTCTGTTTGGACAGTTTGTTGGACTGTCTAGTAGTTAGAATTATGTTTTGTTATCTTTGACAGTTTTTGATTCAGTTAGTGGGGTTCTGTTGTTAGAAATTATGTTATGGAGGGTTGATTAGGTGATGTTAGGGGGTTATTAGAATGGTTGGAAATAGTTAATCGGTTATAGGTTGGTTAAATTCTGTTTTGATTGTTGTGAATTTAATTTTTAGGGGATGTATGCATGCACAATGACTTTTTAGGTTGATAACTGTCAACTGTTAGTATATTTCTGATTTTTTCTTTGAACTAATGCAAGGCTATTTATTTGTGGATATAATGTCGATTTTTGCGGATGCAGGGCTGTTTGTTATAGATTTCAAATGGTCTGCAGGCTTGTAGACAGTATGTATGTATTGATGCTTGGTCTGTATATGTGAATGATAAAGTTATGACATTGGTTGTACAAGTCGGCGCCAAGGCAAATTGGAGCAGTTTTGAAGGTAGGAATGATTGAAGTCGGAAAAGAGTTTGAAGAGACATAACGTGAAGAAGAAGGCATGGACATGAAGTTTTCAATGAAGATTGTGGATGAAGCAAGGTTGAACTAGGGTCGTGGCTTGAATAAGATTGAAGATGATGCTTGGTCATGAAGATGGAAGACTTAGGCACTTAGGTTCAGATTTAATGCTTTCTTGTAATTTTTTTTTTGATGTATTAAAGTATGACAGGAATGTAACCTTGGAAAATACTTGAAATGATGTAATGATTTATGGTGTAAATGGCCATGACTTTTGGAAACTTTGAGATGGTGGTGTTGTGATAGAATAGGTGATATACTTGGCTTGTATGATGAAATTTCTTGAATCTTGATGACTATTGAATCTCTTTTAATACTTGGTGGAAATTTGAATGAACCTTGAATGTTCTTGAATGATCATGTCTTAAAAATTTGGATTGAAGCTTGTGACTTGTTATTTGATTTCAAGATAAACCATGAACGAATTACCCTTACTTTAAAAACTTTGATCATCTTTACAATTCCGCAATTCCAAATCTCAATGAAAAGTTCAAATCACCTTGAGACCTTAACTTCCAATTCCAAATTATCATTCAATTCACAAACCCTTGACTTGACAACCAATACCATATCAATGCCTTAAAGAACCATCGAGAAGTGAATATGGAAGTATATATGACCAGGATAGCTTTGACATGAACACCCAATGAAACTCAGTTGATGGGTATTGCAAGCTCAAAACTCCATGAATAATAAACCATAATCCTCTCGACTTGGGTGCCTTTTGAATGAATAAACCTCTTAAAATATTAACAAGAACCAAAACATCAACTCAATAAGATCATTAGCTGATGGTGACAGCCTTGTAGCTTGATGGGGGAGAAGTTCCCAATAATCAAGAATCCAAACCCTAGTTCCACAAACCACAGTTATTGGGAAACCAACTGATTCAAGCCTGAGTAAAGATGTGAACCAACAAAGCTATAGAAACCCTAATTCCATAATATCATTGATCCCATGCCAAATTATTGATTAATGATGCATGATGTGTTAGCTGACCTAATGAAGGTTATGTATATGATGATGCATAAGCCAGATGATCCTTGTTGGAAGGGTAGGATAAATTTGGGGTATTACACCTCCCCCTGGAAACAACCAGCGAATCGATAACTGAACAAGATGAAGTAGAGCGTCTCACAACTCTATATGTTGTACCACATACTAAGACCTAAAGCCGTTCTTAATGAAAGTCCCCAGGAGATGTTCCTTGAAAACTCTTCCCTTGACTTCTATATGAACTGGTCAAGATTTCACTTATTTTTCTTCACCTCTATCAATTCCTTCGTCGATAAAGAAAGCAATAAACGCTCGGGTGGAGGAGGAATTTAGTACCAAAAGCAAGCTGGTTCATCCCCTACTAAGCATATGTTTATTACCAGATCCGATAACAACGATTCTCCATCTTTGATCGGGAGGTATCACATCTACAGACATTAGCCCCAAATTCTATCTCGCATTATTAATTAATGGTAAGTCGCTACATCATGCTTTTGAGGAAGCTAGGAAAAGAAAATAGAGACACCCTCCTAAGAAAGGATATGCTAGCCTTTCTTTCCCATTCTGTCATCCATCAAAACATTAGGCTTAGCTTATATAAATGTGTTGGTTGGAGAAATTGGATTTGATTCCCCTGATCTATGATCACCCTCTCTATATTCGACAACTTGAAGAGGGCTTGCTTCTTGCTAAAGATAAAATATCTCATTGAAGAAGGCATCGCCTGCCCAATGAAAAGCAAAAGACGGAGAAGGAACTTACTAGACCTCCTTGTGCCCTTAGCTTGACCTCAACCTTGAACTACATGCATGGAAGCCTTCCCTTCCTGGTGCGCAGATAAACCATATTTAGTGAAGTCCCTCCTTCCCCTAAAGCATCAATTTCGTCAAAGAAGGACGGAGCAGGCACACTTACTACTTTGATTGGGCGTGGACTGGGAAAAAAGTAGCAACTAAAGGAAAGCTATAAAAAAGGTATTGGAGAATAAATTTAAAAAAATAGAAAGGAAAGAGGCACCACTCACGAATCCTTTATTTCTTGGTTTTTCTACCTGTGATCAAAACAATTAACATATTAGAACTATCCATCTTTTGGTCTAGTAAAGAAGGAAGATAGGAAGAGGCATTTGTCTATCTATCCCTTAAGTACACATTACATGTTCAAGTCCTCTATTTATCTGTCTTAGTTGTTCATGGTCAGAAGGTTGAGCATAGAATGGCAGTTTCGCGTACTCCTCTGTCTTTTTCCTATCTTCTCTCGGAATTAGGTGTAGCTATATCATAAGCTCATGTTTCACAGATATTGACTTTGATTTATCTTTCATGGCTAATATAAGGAATGAAATGACTCTTTCTTGAATTATATAGTAAAAATATCTTCCCCTCCACACCAATCACGAATTTTTCTCCATTTCTCTCGTATATCGTCGTGACGCCCTTAATACTAGGTTTTGAAAAAGTCTTTTCATGTCATTCCCATTTGGGTCCGATTCGGATCCCTTTGTTGTTTTCTTTTCCTCCCGCACCTTTTCCTCAAAATTATAAAGAAGATGGTACACTCGAATTGTATTATTTAAGTGCTTTTTTCTTGCCAAAAATCCTACTTCTACAATTGGTAGGTCACCGGGTTATTCAAATAAGTTGGGTTTTATGTGGTTTTCCCATGTTACAAATTTCGCACCAATTCATTCGATCCATAATGGATCGGTTAAACATTCTATTAGGGAGCCCATTCTTTACTCTTTTATGTGGTATTCATTCTCGTTTGGCTCTTCGAATCACATCCAACAGTGGTTGGAACAACTCGCAAAATCCAACCAATTCACCTACTTCATTGCCCCCAACCATATCTTGTACCTCTATTGAAATAGAATGGTTTCATGCTCTTTCATCGATTGGTTATTCCTCTCTGTTCATATCTCCTTTTCCAATTGCGGTGTCAATGAGTTTATAAGATTGAATGATGTCGGGCCCAGAGTTGGTGAATTGCTACTTCAAAAGTGAAATGGGAGGCCATTCAAGACCCGACATTGTATGCATACTAGCACTATGGATGTTTTAATAAATCTACTGAATAAAGGGGCTGAAATTAAGTACGACCAGATCTCTGGCCTAACAGACTAAACAAATCTTGCCCAACTACAATATTTAAAATCATGGCAAAACATCCTCTCCATTTGTCCCACAAATAGGGCAATTTGTGATTCCTCTTTAGAGTTTCTCCAGGTTCGTTAATAAGTGACCCCTTCTCGCCAGCTATAGGAAATTCTTAACATAATTAGAAACTCCAAAAAAAAATAATACAAGTCGAGTCGGTCGAGTACCACATAAGGAGACAATCCTATCAAAGCAAATAATCCAATGACTTCCCTTTTTTTGCTTATTCATGCCTCTTTCGGTTGATATCTAGCTTTTACCGAATGAAGTTAGTTAGCTTCCATTTCCGCTTTCAGACAAGTAGATAAGTCGTCTTAATCCAGTGATGAAACTCTTGTGCTAGGAGAAAGGCTCAATCCCCTTGCTTTGTCGCCCCTATCTCGTTAGTCGTTGCTTCTTCCCTCGCCTAAACCTAAACTAGTCCTACTCATACAGCTCGCACCAAAGATTCACTACCAGCTTTTTTACCGTCCGTAACGAGTAAATATTTTTTTGGAAAAATACCCTTTTTTATCCTTTAAGTTTACCTCGGGATCCATTATGGTCCCTTATCTTTAAAAAGATCTAAAGTGGTCTTTTAATTGTTCAAAAAGGTCCACGTTAGTCATTTCTGTCTAATTTTCATAAATGCCGTTTACTTTTGCACGCGTGACATCTTACATGTCCATTACCAAATTCCACGTATTATTTTATTTTTATTTTTATCTTAAATAATTTCTAGAATTAAAAGAATTCCTAAAACAATTTCTAAAATTTTTCCACACCAAGGATTTGAACCCTGGTTAGAGAGTTTGCTGGGCATGGTGTGTTATCACTCATCCGTTTCACATATATTGATTAAGTGTTCATTATTTAGACATTTACAACCACTTAGCTTTATATTTCACATTTTCTGAATTCCTTTTCTGAATTCATCTTCAATCTATCAAACACATAATCAAATTGTAATAATAAATCACAATAAATAATCACAGTATCATGAATTTCATATTGATAATTTTATTCATCGTGTTTGGATTCATAACTGAAAAAGTGAGAACAAAAAGGGGAAAACGAGTACAAGAAGCAGATCCGAATGGAAGTGATGGAGAGAGAACGTACAATGAAACAACTATGGTGGAGACAAACACCGAGTGGAGGGAAATGGAATCAAGAACAAATCTGAAGAACGGATTCATCACTGTCATATGTTCTTTGTTATTTTGTTTTGTGAGGGAAACGGAAACAAGAACAGATCTGAAAAATTAACAAGACCAGATATGGAAAAATACCAAATGGGTTATTGTTTCATCTTCATCGATCAACAAGAACAGATATAGAAAATTACCAAATGGGTTGTTGTTAACAACAAGTTACAAAACTGGAAAAATTAATGGGATTTTAGGTTTTTTTTATATAGTTAATCTGGAAAAATTAATGGAATTTTTGACATAATCACAAGCAGAAGTATTTGAGGAAGAAAATGAAGTTGTTGGGTTTGTCTATGGGTAAACCAGAAATAGTTTGGGATAAAGAAGATACAACAACATATTACAATATGCTTAATGTGTAACTCAATAACAAAAAAGGCAAAGTGTCCGAGTGGTTAAGTGATATGCTTAATGATCAATGTGACCAAGGTTGAATCCTTGGTGAAAGTAAAATTTCTTTTGGAATTT
Source organism: Vicia faba (assembly GCA_948472305.1). NCBI lineage: Eukaryota > Viridiplantae > Streptophyta > Magnoliopsida > Fabales > Fabaceae > Vicia > Vicia faba. Next base: position 1,399,228,440 of record OX451736.1, on the reverse strand, counting down.
TGGTGAATTTGATAATTATCATACGCCACATTAGCGCCATATCAGATTCCACACAAGCAAAAGTTGACGCTGCTAGTCAAAATTGGACGGAAATGGCTAACATGAATCTTTTTGAACAATTAAAAGACCACTTTGAAACTTTTTAAAGATAAGAGATCAGAAGAGATCCCCAGATAAACTTAACGGACCAAAAAGAATATTTTGTCATCTTTTTTTATTCGTTAAACTCCAACTTTTCATACCATGTTTTAAGTAAAATGGCTAAACGTATGACAACGTGTTCCGACAATCAACATGCTTTCATACCATTTATTTGACACTTTAGATTTTCTAACACAAAAAATAATTGATCTTTTAAAGAGAGTTCAAAAACTTATAAATAACAATATTATATCTCTTATGTCTATGAATATAATTTATAAAAGTATCGATTTTGCCATCTAAAAATAAATAACAGCGCAATTTATTATTTATTATTCGTTTGTCTTTTATTTTTATATAAACTTTATTATATTGTCTAATAAATTAAAGTACTTTGGTGATTTCCTAACCTTTTGTCTATAAAAAATTTATTTTCAACCAGCAAAATGGAGTACTATATTATCATTTCTATTCTTTATTTTATTTTTATTTTTTTGTGGAATATATGTAGCTTCTTATTTATTTAATTAATGTCAAAACATGGTTGTATACAACTCTAAACAAAAACAAAAAAGAGACGAAATTTCTTCGATAATGAAGATAATGTTTTCTTCATTTTGAAAAATTGGAATTTAACTTTGTTGAGAAAAACAAACTTTTGTTGTTAACGTTTTTTGCAAGCAAAGTCTAAGAGGCATATATCTTGCAACATGAGAATGCTTCCTACCCTTAATCTACTAAAAATAGAATTAAAAAATAGTATAAGAAATGAAACGCGATGTGTGGGTCCAAAGTCCAAACTTGCATTTAACAACATAGACCTGGAGGTTAGAAATGTACAATAGCTAAATTGAAGTTTGCATCACTGAATTTAATACTTCCATTATTGTCAATCATGTACAACTCAAGAAAATAACTTGTGAGAGAGATGTACGAGGCTCGTGAAAGAGTTTTTGTCTCCAACCGGTATTCCACTTTCTATCGATGCTGCGGCCTATGGGCCACCTTTTAAAGCACAGTTTCGATGGATTAAAGAATGAAAATTTTTAATGCACTCAAAGTATTTTTTTAGACATCAGCGTGAATTTTCAAATATATCTCTAAGAATTAGAAATATATTTCTTGTGCGTATTCTATTATATAAAAAATATATATAAATCGGAAATATATTTACGATTCCCAAACCGATATTGTATTTCCGGTTATACTTTAAATGAACTAAATAGTTACACTGTGTGAAGTCACATCCTACCACGTTAATACGAACCAAAAATGCAACATCGATTCCAAACCATAAGTGTATTTTCGATTTGTATTTTGATATATACCCGCGCTACCTCTTCCCCTTCCTCATTTACTGCAAACACAAACAAAACACAAAACCTTCTCAAACCCCATTGTTCCAAAATACTCATTGTTTCAAAATCCATCAATTTATCGCAACACATAAGGAAATCATCACGCATAATCAGAATCAACCAAAGAGAATCAATCATTATAAGTTATTTTTGAGTATTATTGAGTTTTTTTTTATTTTACATGCAAATTATGCTTTAGAGTAGTAAAATGTAGTTTTTTTTGTTCTTGCAATGTTTGAAGTCAATATGAAAGTGTTAGTCATGTCTTTTGACGACCAATGCTTGTTTTTTGTCCCCATTGAGAGCCAGCTTTTCCATTGACGACCTGTTAAGTTGCAGGTAGTGCCGGAAGTGTATTTCCGGTTTTGTTCTTGACTAAAATCGAAAGTATATTTTCGGCTATGCATCAGGCGGTTTTCCCTAATTTTATGTACAAGAGTGTTATTGTTTAATACTTGTTTTGTTTATTCTACAGGTATTATGGTTGAAACCATCCATATTGCGACACGAGAGACTTTCACAGCATGCTTCCATGCGTAGGGAAAAGATTCAAGCTTTTCAGGCTCCTAGACAGACTGTGTCGGATGCGCCCATTGCTGATGGTGTTTCTACTTCCACTCTGTCGACCAACAGACAAGAGTCTCATGTCCATCCATCTCTGTCTCCGTCCTCCCGCAGACGTACGTCCTCACCGCAAGTATCCAGACCAGGAGAGACATTTGGTTCTCATCCACAGACTACACCACATTCAGTTCATACCTCTCCACCTCCGTCCTTCCACGAACGCCCTATGATCTTTGAGACATGAGAGACATCTTCTTCCCAGCCAACACCTGCTCCTACCCAGTCTATACTTGTTCCCACCCAACAGACACCAGAGGCCACCCAGTATGCACCGGCTGCCCATCCACAGCCTACACAGAGGTCCATCCACAACCTGCATCAGAGGCGACACCAAAACCTACATAATAATATGGTCTGAATTGTCTGTATAGGAATCGAATATGCATATCCAAATATGCATTGTCGGTTTCAAACATGATTTTTCAAAAAAAAATATGCGTTCCAGAAATGCACTTCCGGAGGGTATTTTTTATTATTCATAGGATTTTTTCCCCTATCTAGAGTACCATAAGAAAATCTCTTAAGGAAATTGTTCTTTTATTCTTAGGAGTTCTTTCACATCATAGTAAAAAGATTAAAATGTTAGAAACCCTTATTTTGTAAAAAAAAATTATTCAAATGTGTCATCCCGAACTGTCACCTCTTCCTAAACATCATCTTCAATGTCTGGTTAGGCATCATGATCTCTGGTCCGTCTTACCTTTATCTCCTCTGAGTTGGAGAGTATGCGGTCTGTGGGACTAATCAATCCTCATAGGGTGAGAACTAGTGAAGACTATTTTACCCGCCTTAGTTTACAATTGCTCACTATTATCTCCGCCACCTCCATCATAGCTCTATGCAACTGATTTCTCTGCTCTCTCGCTCATTCTAAGAATAATCTTGTTGTATCTTCCTCTTCTCCTCACTACAAACAAAAAAAGGAAAAAAATTAACATTCCCAATTTTTTAAATATCTGATCACACCCCTAATTATGTCGACATTAATAAAAATAATTGTATGTTTATGTGTTTTTATCAGTATTTTAGAAACATTTGGTATGCACATATGCATTTTTATCGACAGTTTTAAATTTTCCGATAAAAACACATACTAGCCACACTGAACATTTCTAGTTTGCTGATAAAAATGCAAGTAAAATATGAGATTATACCATATATTTCTAAATTTATGATACAAATGTATAATTTAATACCAACAATTTCAAATATTCGATAAAAAACATGTATTTCACTAAATATCTATCATTTTATCAAAAAAATTGATATAAATAGATAAATGTTATGAAAAATAGCATTCGTAAATATCTGATATAGACTTCAAATATTTGATAGAAAATTAAAATTTTAAAAAAAAATCCAAAAAAATGAGATTGTGAATGGAAAAGACGTTTTTTTAAGCTTTGAGAAAAAATCCAAAAAATGTACAGGTGCAAAGTCCAATTGAGTATGTCAGGTAGATTCCTTTAATTTACAACTAGTAAAGGCCCATTAAATTGCGTTGGAGGCTTGTTACTACTAAATTAGAGAATTACTTTTTCCATCTTAGAGGGAAAAGAAAAACACTATGCAATTTTTAAAATGTCTCTTAGAAATCGGAAATATATTTCTGTTGTGCACCACACACAAACTGATCAAATGTGGTTTCATCCTATTCAAAATGCAAAAATAGAACCAAAATTATAGTTCCGGTTGCAACTGATATTGTATTTCTGGTTTGTATAGCGGGACGATTGAATTTTCCGTCACCTTGTCATTTTATATATTACCTAAAATATACTTCTGGTATTATGAAAAAAGACATATTACTTAAAACAGTAATCAATATGGACAAGGATGATCAAAATCATTTCTTTATCTTTCCATAAACCCTCTTAAAAACCCTTCCATTCTCAATCTATTTTTCACTCCAAATCTTCATTCTTGTAGTTCATCATATCAAAAGGACCTAAAAGAAATGGAATTTAAGATAAAGTTTATTCATTTCAATCCTCATTCTTCACATTAATATGCTTTTTATCTTGAAAAAGGTTACACTAATACCAGAAATATAATTTCGTTAGTAGTTGAACTTAACCGGAAATGTAATTCCAGTTTCAATCTGTGGTTATTTTTCCAGAAATTGTACGTTAATTAGTTTAATATTTTTATCTTATTAGGTATGGTGCATTCCGATAACATCCCAGACCTAATGTGTCTCAAGTTGTTTCACCTCTCGTATCTTCTCTCGTATATAAGGTGGTAGATATTCGTGACCATTTTAAAATTGAAGAAAAGTTTGAATTACATGAAGACAAGTTGTAGTGGATTCGTACAGAGGCCTCCAAACTAGAGTTTGGTGTTGTGATTGGAAGGTCTAATAATGGTGCAGATAGAAGATGCGCATTTGTGACTTTGACATGTAAAAGAAGTGGGAAATATATGCATCGGACCCTGAAATTGAAACGCGACAACACCGATTCAAGGAAATGTGAATGTCCATTTAAGTTGCATGGTTATTTGTTGGCAAATAAAAAATAGATATTTAATGTGATATGTGGTTTACACAATCATGATTTAAGTCTAAGGTTAGTCGGTCATATAATTGCATGTCAGCTCCTTCCGAATGAGAAGACATGTGTTTCCGACATGACATTGAGTTTGGTACCGCCCAAAAACATACTTGTAACCTTGAAGCGCAAAAGACTCGGAAACACATCAAATATCAAGTAAGTGTAAAATAGGCGTTATTTATCCAAATTAGAGCTTAGGGGGATCAAACTGAAATGCAACACCTCTTGAAACTTCTAGATAAAAACAATTATGTTTGTAGGCACCAAAGATGTGAGGATGGGATGACAATAAGAGATATTTATTGGACTCATCTTGATTCCATTAAATTGTTCAATATGTTTCCTACTGTGCTCATAATTGATTTAATGTATAAGACTAATAAGTACAGGCTTCCATTGTTGGAAATAGTTGGTGTTACATCGACTGAGAAGACATATTTGGTTGGTTTTGCATTTCTAGAGTGCGAAAAAAGAGGATAATTTTGAATGGACTTTAGAGGTTTGTCGATCAATATTGAAGGACCAAGAAGATATACCAAAAGTCATTATTGTCGACTGAGATACAACATTAATGAATTTGGTTGCAACGATATTTCTCACTTCTTATGCACTATTTTGTAGTTACCACATTACTAAAAATGTGAGAAGTATGGTTAAACCTGAGGTAGGGACAAAACAAATTGCAGGTGAAAATGGAAAAATGGTCAAGACGGACATTATTGTGGAGAAAGTTATGAATACATGGAATGTTATAATAAATACATCTACAAAAGAGTTATACGCTGATGTTGTTTTACATTTCAGGAAGGTTTGCATGAGCTATCTCGATCTCTTGAAATATGTTGAAAGTACAATATTGGATCAGGTAAAGGAGAAGATTGTTTGTGCCTAGACCGATCAGGTTATGCACCTCAAAAATACAACAACAAACCAAGTTGAGTCTGCTCATGCATGTCTGAAGAATTGGCTGGGAAATAGCAAGGGTGATTTGATTATGAAATGGTATTTTGTGAACCATATGATACTAAACTAGCATAATGAGATACAAACAACATTTGGTCATAGTACCATAGTGCTGGAACATAGGTTCAAATACAACACATTATATTCTCAGTTGGTCGATAACATCTCTCAGTCAACTCTGAATTATATTTTTCATGAAGTCAAACGAGCTTCTAATGTAGGTTCCTACAGCTCAAAGTGTGGTTGCACAATTATGAAAACATATAGACTCCGTTGTGCTTGTGTCATTTCTAAGAAGATGATAGTTGGTTTCCCGATACGTATGGAAGAGGTCTCTAATCATTAGAAGAGACTCTATTTTGAAGATGACGGTAAAATGAAATATGATAAATCATGTATCTCCATCTTGACTGAATATGAAGCGATACAAGAAAGATCTTTGAAAGCTGATGGCGCCACCAAACTCCACATCAAAGAGAAATTAAGGAAGATTGCATTCCCGGAGACCACAGACTTGAAACCACCCTCTCAACTGGTAAAACTAAAGGGGTACCTAAGAAGGTGACACCAACACCGGCGATAATTCAATAACGAGGAGTTCTTCATATTTTGAACACGTTGACAAAGTTTTTCTCGATTCACCTACTCCAAAATCTCTGAAAAGTGTTTTCAAAGGAGCCCCTATTAGCAAACTACCTCCTACACCGACTCCAACAAAAATACCATTCATCGAAGAGATGTCGGTTTTTATGCACAAGTACATTGAACATATCGTCAATGTCAGGGGTGGCGGTAACTGTGGTTTTCGAGTTGTTTCAGATTTACTAGGTAAAGGGGAAGAGGATCACCATATTGTTCGAGATACTCTTATCAGAGAGTTGAGGAGCAATAAATAATTATACAAACGTGTGCTCGGGACTAATGAAAAAGTTGAACAGATTTATGGTGCGCTTGTATCTTGCGTTAGTGGATTTGCACCAGAGGAAAAATGGATGTACTTCCCTGAGATGGGTCATCTTATAGCAAGTACGTATGAGAGAGTGTGTATTAATCTTACAAGATACGGTTTCTCATAAACTTTTTTCCCCACTGTGCATTGCTCCACTACCAAATACCAATGGTCGTATCATCTGTGTTGGGAGGGTTTCAAATTCGCGGCATTTTGTTCAAGTATATTTGAAACCAGAATGTCCAATACCACTTACGTCACCGGAGTGGGCGAATCATTACACAATCCCTTTCGAGACCTAACCGGACCAATTTATTGAAAGGATGAAAGACTTCAACAAGTTGAACAAAATTGAAATAGAAAAAATAGGAAAAAGTCAAAAGGGGTAGCACCTGTGAATTTGGCCGACGATAATTATTTCAGATCATTTAAGTATTTAGGTATCATTTTATTGTATATGTCATTTTGTCAATGTATTATATTATGGAATATAGTCATTTTGTAGTTTGACCAAAAATATCATCTTTTAATTCATGAGATTTTTCTTTTTGTTTCAATGTATGCTTCTGTATTTGTTTCTGTTCTAGTTTTTAGTCCCAGGGGACTTATCGAAAATATATTTCTGGTACATATTTAGGTGGAACTGAAAATGAAATTCTGGTTTACACTCTGTCAAATGATAGAATTTATAAGGTCCATGTTTGCCTTCAACTACTATAAATAAGCTAACTTGGCATATTGTTTCATACCAAAAACCAAAATGAACATCAAATGACATGTTGAAAATGTCCAGTTTACCAACAATACACCATCACGAGTATTTAAGTTCACCGAGTACATCCCTCTTAAAGATCTGCAATATATATTGCAGGACCTGCTACCTTATGGCGACAATCACAAAGTTGTGAAGATTGAGTATCGTTCGCTATCCGTTGACAAAGATGGGAAGTTTGAGTTCATCAACTGTGAGCTGAAGAACGACGCTGATATACGGGTTACGTGGAATACTTTTACCCGTTTTGAAGCGAAAGTTCTGATCGAGCTAGATGTGATTGTTTTAGGATCGGTATATGATATTATCATGATATTGTAACGTCCACGTGGACATTGAAGTGTAACGTTTGATGTATGTTTCAATCCTTGTATTACCTATGTTATGATACGAATTGTATTTTGAATTTGTGAAATTAACATTATTCAATGTTGTTTTTCTGATTTCTGTGTGTAGCACAAAATCGAAAATGTAAATCTGAATATAAATCGGAAATTAAACTCCAATTTTAGTCTACATTTTATTAAATCTTAGTGCGTCCCAAAAATATATTTTTGATATTCAAAAATATTTTTATAACTTTATATGGTGCATTAAAAAATTATAAGATAAAAAAAGAAATCCTCTCAGATTACTAATAAGTAACACTTTCAAAAATGTTTCAACCTTGTTATTCTCTATTTAATGACTTTTTTAGATATATTTAAATATTTTATTCGCGTAACTTACCAAATTAATCCTTTAAAGCATAAAGAATCATAATAATTTTAATAAATTTGTTGTGATTTAATTTTAATAAAAAAATAAATTTAATTGCATTTTTAACTTTTAAGTATTGTGATCGTGTAATTTTTGTTTATTTTTTTAAACAATTTTGATCGGTTATATTTTCCTTCTTTGTAATTTGGTAGGTTTTTTTAATCATTTTTGAAATTCTCTTGCCAAATTTTCTTAAGTTTATAGTGAAGATGCATTGACATTTATTTACATGACACCTAACTATATCATACTAGTTGATATGATTTTTTTTAAATTAAAAAATAAAAAAGATAAAATACATCTAAATAGTCAAAACCCTTATTATTAATTACATTCGTTCTTATATACATAATTTTTATAATTTTAATATTTAACTAGTGGATACCAGTATATTCTTACAAGTGGTGTAGTTGACACGTTTTTATTTTTAAAATATAATTAAATATAAATAATAAAAATAAAATAAAAAAGAAATAAAATTGTTTTTTACTAAAATAATTTATTATTTTTAAAAGTGATAATAAATCTGTTATATATATAAAAATATTTTAATCAATAATATAATTAATCATATATATATATATATATATATATATATATATATATATATATATATATATATATATATATATATATATATATATATATATATATATATATATATATATATATATATATATATATATATATATATATATATATATATATATATATATATATATATATATATATATATATATATATATATATATATATATATATATATATATATATATATATATTGATCTGACCTGATCAGAAGGTTTGGACCGTCACGGCTGCTCCGAGCTGAAGGCTTTTTGAACGAGGAGGGGGGGTACCTGCAAGGCACTCCGATGCTTAAGTCAGTGGGAGTACTAGCAGATAATAGAGTTGAGGTTAGAATTGATGATTACCTGACCCTCTGGAAGCAGAGGGTATTTATAGCCCCCAGCGCTGGGCCAAGGTTCCTTCACTGGGCCGGGCGGATTTGGCCCAATGGAGGAACTGCCAGGTCCTACGTGGGTAGTGGGGATCAGCACGTGGTCCCCTTCCTGGATGTGGTGCGTGAAGTGCGGGCGGACGGAGACGCGGTCTTTCCGGAGTGTCGTTGGGGCAATGGAGGACTAAGTCTGCCCTAGCAAGGTAGCTCGACGCCAAGTCCATGTCGAGCGGTGCCGCATGATGTCGAGCTCGACGCCAAGATCCCGAGCTGGACAGCGAAGGTCGAGCTGGAAGCCAGGGCATAGAGCTGGACGGCAGTCCGTCGAGCGTGACTTCGTCGCGTGGGGCTGGCACACTGAGATGTCGAGGTGGACATCAGGGTGTCGGGCATGGACGTTGTGGTCCTTAGTGAGTCCCATTGGATTGGGCCTTTGCCCATTGTGGTCCTTAGTGAGTCCCATTGGACTGGGCCTTAGTAATGCTTTTGGGCCTGTCGGGCCCAGTCCAGAACAGGGGAGCCCCCCAAGTCGTGGTTCCTTTGCGAGGAGCCATGACTTGAAACCAGGTTGTTCAGTTGCTGAGGTCTCGTGCCCGGAATGGAGGCGCGGGCCCTCGAGGGGCCTCCTCGTGTCGTGCTCGGGAACGTCCTCGGTGATGGATGCGTGGATGATCCGTACCGGGCACGTTGGTCGGGCACGCGAGGCATCTTTTGGGAATTGTGCCGCCACCCTAGGGGGGTAGGGCCATCATTGCGTTGGGTGCAGTGCGTCGAGGAGACGGTGTCCGTGGCTGAACGAGGTGACGTTTGGTATTCCACGTCACCACTATAAATAGGGTCCTTGGGCCCCATAATACGTTTTCCGTTCTTCGTGCTCTCTTCGTTGCAACTCTCCACACTCTCTCCAACCGTGACTTCCCGTCTCAGATTCTTCATTTCCTAGCCGAATCCCATCTTTGATCCAAGTAAGTGATCCACTTTCCTTATTTTCCTGTTTTAGAATGCATGATTCTTGGAAAATGTAGATGTTTTAGGATCGTTAATATGGGATTAGCCCGGTAAACTCGTGTTTTGCCCGACAGATTCATGTCTAGGGCCGGCAAACGCGTATTTGTGGCCGTCACATTCATAGTTTTAGGCGAAGAACTTCGGAGCTGCCCGGGGTCTTCATGATCCTGGGCGCCTGATTCATGGCGGTGCCCGGTATGTTTATGGTCGTGGCTGTGGGCTTCATAATGCGGCTCGCCGTGTTCATACCTCGGATCGACATGCTTGGAGAGTGGCCGCGCAGTTGGTTTGCGGACGAACACTGGATTCAGGAGAGTCGGGGAGGCATCCACTTGTGAAAATGGACTTGTGTGGTAGTGTATGGACGACATGATTATGTCGAGCATAGGACTTCATGCTCAATCTGATTGGTTTCCCGTGCTCTGCAGGTAACCATGGCGGATGAGCCGAGCTCTTCCGGTCGTCACGACAGCGAAGAACAAAGTGCCGACGAGTCGACCAACCTTATAGACACTGTGACCGACCCATCGCTGGAATGGGTGGGCGCCGAACCTCGGGGGACGGCGTCGATATACAGTCGGGATGACCGACATCCGTTCATTGCTATCGAAGAGGGGCAGGATCAGCCCGACTTTCAGCATAACTTCGAGGTCATGGTGCCGTCGACCACCGCCAGAATTTGCTCGATGTACCCGGATTACAGCTTTGCGATGTACGAGATCGCGTTTAAAGACTTGGGGTTGCGGATGCCGTTCACAGACTTCGAGAGCGGGGTCTTCACGCATTTGGAGCTGGCCCCGTCCCAGCTACACCCAAACTCTCTCGCCTTCATCCGGGCGTTTGAGCTAACGTGTCGCTACTTAAGGATAGGGGCGACCATCCCTCTCTTCTTTCGTGTATTCCACCTACAGCGTCAGTCCCGAGGAGGGAAGCACAGCTGGGTGTCTCTGAAGCAGTCGAGGAGACTGTTTAGGATGTACATGGACTCTGTGAGGGGGTTCAAGGATAAGTGGTACGTGGTGCACCCCATCACCGACTCTGCTGTAGATTCCCTCTTCGAGGAGGAAGCGCCGGTCAGCGATGATGACGGGGAGATAATGTTGGGCGATGACGGGAGCCCCGTGCTAGGACGTCGGGCTAAGTTCCCGGTGTATTGGATGCCCCGACACTTCGAGCACGGAACAGGCTATTTTCATACCGCGGTCGGGGATATGTGCACGGAGGATCAGCGGGCGTACACGACCCTCTGCAACTTCGTCGACAGTTTTCATCCCGCCCAGTGGGTTACACGGGAAGGGAATGACATCCTCGACAAGGATGGTTACCCGACATTTGAGGCTCGCCCGATCGACACCAAGGCGTTGGTGGAATGTTCGACCTATAGGGAGGCAGCCCGCCTGTTAGGTTGTTTGTTTGCAATTCTTTACTCGTCATTTATTTACGCGTTTTGCTCGATACTGACTTTTGTTTTACTTTGTGCAGGTACGATGGCCAGCCGACACGAGAGGCTCCTAAAATTGTCAACCGGCCAGAGGCGAAACAAGAAGGTCGTGCCGGCCCCTCAGATGACGAGAATGGGTCCACCGACAAATCTGAACGCTTCTCAGCCTGTGAGGGTGGATTCGACGTCGAGCTCAGGGGCGGCGTCAGATCCAGACGTCGAGGTCATTGATGCCGACGCCGTTCTGACCCATAGGAAGAGGACCCGCGTGGAAGGCGGTTCCACTGTCGGGGAAGATACCGGTCCCGTTCAATCCTTTGCCTTTCCCCCTTGCATCGAGGAGGAGGGTTTTTTCGAGCGGTTTCCTCCGACCGTGGTCGCGCATGAAGCCGAGGCCATAAAGAGGATGACTAAAGAGAAGAGGCGGTCGCGGCTGGTTGCCAGTGTGGACGGGCTGGTTAAGATGGCTGAAATGGCTCTGGTATTGTCCGAAGATGCAGGGGATGCTGCTCGTGTTGAAGAGCTCGAGCGGGAGAAGGTGGCCTTGACTGCGAGCTCAAGGAAGTTGAAGGTCGCTTTGGAACGCTCCGAGGGGATGTTCCAAGAGCAGACCGCGATACTTGACGCCGAGCGGGAGATGCTGACCTTGGAAAAGGAGAAGTCTGGGCGGTTGACCGAGGAAGGGGAGTTGCTCCGGACGGACAGGGATCGTTTGGCTGCTGAAGTCGAACGCTTGGGCAAGAAGGTTGAGGAACTGAATGCTGTTCAGCAACCCGCCGAAGATGAGCCCGAGGATCTAATGGCTTTGAAGAGTCGGGCTGAGCTTATTGCCCATATCCGGAGCCTCGAGGAGGACGCAGTCGGTGCCCTGGAAGACGGGTTCAATTCTGCCGTCGACCAGCTCTCATTGCTGAATCCCGGCCTGGTCACCGAGGGAATCGGGCACACCCATCGGGTTGTCGGTGGCGCGATCATTCCCCCGCCCGACTCTCCCGGCGTCGACAGTGGTGATAACGTGGAAGTTTGACTTGTATTTTTCGGATAGCGGGCCTGCGTGCCTTTGATATTTGAATTTGTATTCTTTGGGCCTGCGTGCCCGTTTATTGCTTGTATGAACATCGCCGGCCTTCTTGGTCGGTTTAATATTACTTTGTTGCCTTCGGGCGTTTATACCTTGTCTATTTTGGATTTTCTGCCCTTGTATGAACTCATATGCTTGTATGAATTTAGCTCGTCCAGGGCCCGTGGAGTGCCCGTAGGCGGCTTTGATTTGGCGAGCATCTATGCTCGACTCTGTTTGTGTGCAACCTCGGCCCAACTTCGGTTGGCCGGGGTTGCTTGAGTTTTTCGCTCGAGGGGAGAGATTTTGTTTTGACCCTTGTAGATGTCCCGTTATTCTTGATGGAATGTCGGGTATTTCGGAGCGAGGTTGCTCAGTCGGGCGTGGAGCCCGTAGGGACGATTCGCCCTTGGCGTGAACTGCCCATCGCGAGCTGGGTGTTCTGCCTTATGGGTACGACGACGGTGGTGCTCGGTATAGCTGTCCACGTCGGGCACTATAGATCGTCAGCGTCTACCGCGCGATGCCGTGCCATTTGGTCGTGTGTCGGCCTGTACCTTAGCCTTGAACGAAGTTGGACGTTTTTCCTCGTTGCCCGAGCATGGTTGCTTTTGGTCGAGGGTCCTAAGTGTTGACAGTTTTTAACTGTAGTACTGCTTCAACTTAGCAGCATTCCAGGGTCTTGGTAATGGCTCTCCGTCTAACTGCTCGAGGTAGTACGCCCCGGTACCCGTGGTGTCGTGGACGCGGTAAGGTCCTTCCCAGTTCGCGGCCAACTTCCCTTCGCGGGAGTCTTTCTGGTTTCTGCGTAGTACCAGACTGCCTATTTCGAACTCGCGCTTGATGACCTTGTCGTTGTGGCGTAGAGCCACTCGTTGTTTTAGGGTTGCTTCACGCAGGGCAGCCCCCGATCGGATTTCCTCGACTAGGTCGAGTTCATCCCTTAGTGCTTCGTCATTCATTTCTTCGTCGAGGGGTTCCTCCGTTCGTCGGGATGGTTCCATGATTTCGACTGGGATGACAGCTTCGGTGCCGTACGTTAGTCGGAATGGTGTTTCACCCGTCGTTGAATGGGGTGTGGTGCGGTATGCCCACAGGACGCTGTGGAGCTCCTCGACCCATCCTCTTTTGGCTTCGCCGAGTCGACGTTTGAGCCCTCGGAGGATGACTCTGTTCGCAGCTTCGGCTTGCCCGTTGGTCTGAGGGTGCTCGACCGATGTGAAGTGATGTTTGGTCCCCAGTTTGGTGACGAAGTCTCGGAATCCGTGGTCGGTGAACTGGGTGCCGTTGTCGGTCACCAGTGCCTGTGGAATTCCGAACCTGGCGAGCACGTTTCTCTTGTAGAAACGAAGGATGTTATGTGAGGTGATTTTCGCGAGGGCCTCGGCCTCGATCCATTTTGTGAAGTAATCCACAGCGACGATTAGGAACTTGTTCTGATAGGTCCCTTGCACGAAGGGCCCGAGGATGTCCATGCCCCACCAGGCGAACGGCCATGGGGATGACAATGTGCTCAGCTCGTGTGGGGGAGCGAGGTGCATATCCCCGTGCTTCTGGCACTTGTCACATTTCTTCACGTGTTCCTTGGCGTCCTGTTGCATCGTCGGCCAGTAGTATCCTGCTCGAAGGGCTTTTCTTGCCAAGGATTTACCGCCCATGTGCTGGGCGTTGATACCTTCGTGTATCTCCCGTAGTACGTCGGGGATGGAGGATTCGTCAATGCATTTCAGGAGGGGAATGGAGAATCCCCTTCTGTACAGTTTCTGTTCGAGAACAACGTAAGAACATGCTCGCCGCTTTATTGTGGCTGCGTCGGCCTGGTTCGTCGGGAGTTCTCCCTTTGTAAGGAAATTGTAGACCGGGGTCATCCAAGACGTGGCGTCCCCGATAGCATGAACCTCGACAGTAGTCGAGGGTGATTCAATGCTCGGCCGTGCCAGAGATTCCTGGATGACGGATTTATTCCCGCCTTTCTTTCGTGTGCTCGCGAGTTTGGACAATATGTCCGCCCTCGTGTTCTGCTCGCGGGGAACATGAGAGATTTCTGCTCGTACGAACTTTGCCATGTGCTTTTTGACTAAGTTCAAGTACTCAATGAGGTTGTCATTCTTGGCCTGGTAGCTTCCTTGTACTTGGGAAGCGACGAGCTGTGAGTCGGTGTAAATTTGAACTTCGCGGGCTCCTAGGTCCTCGGCCAATCTCAGTCCCGCGAGCAGGGCTTCGTATTCTGCCTGGTTATTTGATGTCGGGAAGGAGAGAACCAAGGAATGCTCGATCACCACCCCTTCTTCGTTTTCCAGGAGGATCCCTGCGCCGCTTCCGGACGAGCTGGAGGCTCCGTCGACGAAGATGGTCCACTTGTGTTCCTTTCCCGGGGGAATGTCGTTAGAGGTCATCTCGGCGACGAAGTCGGCCAAGGCTTGTGCTTTCAGGGCTTTCCTGCTCTCGTACTGAATGTCGAATTCAGAGAGTTCTAGGGACCACTTAAGCATTCTGCCCGCCATATCTGGCCGACCCAAGAGTTGTCTCACTGGTTGATCAGTTCGTACGATGATGGTGTGCGCTAGAAAGTAGTGTCTGAGCCTCCTCGCAGCATTGACGAGGGCCAGTGCAACCTTTTCTATCTGTTGATACCGGCTCTCGGGGCCTTGTAAGGCTTTGCTCGTGAAGTAGACAGGTTTCTGCCCGTCGGGAGTCTCGCGGACAAGAGCTGCGCTGATGGCTTCGTTTGAAACTGCCAAGTATAAGTAAAGTGGCTCGTTGTCATCAGGTCGAGACAGCACAGGCGGTTGAGACAGGCTCTGTTTCAGATGGCGAAGTGCGTGTTCGCATTCCTCGGTCCATTCGAAGGCTGCTTCCTTTCGAAGGAGTTTGAAAAAGGGAAGGGCGTGCTGAGCGGACTTCGCGACGAAGCGCGAAAGCGATGTCAACATGCCGTTCATTATCTGTATCGACTTCTTCGACGTTGGAGTCGGGAGGTCGGCGAACGCTCGGCACTTGTCGGGGTTGGCTTCGATGCCTCGTTCTGTTAGATAGAATCCGAGGAACTTTCCTGCCTTAACCCCAAATGTGCACTTCTCGGGGTTGAACCTCATTTTGCATTGTCTTGCTTGGGCGAAGACAGTCTTGAGATGAGCTGCATGATCGGTGTCTGCTCGGGACTTAACGATCATGTCGTCCATGTATACCTCGAGCATGTCTCCGATCTGTTTGTTGAACACTTTGTTCATCATGCGTTGGTACGTCGCGCCGGCATTCTTTAGTCCGAAGGGCATTACGTTGTAGTAATAGTTGCCCGAGCTGGTCATGAATGCCGTGCAGCGTTTGTCGCCCGGAGCCATTGGGATTTGATTGTATCCCGAGTAGGCGTCCATAAACGACAAAGTTTTGTAGCCGGCCGAGTTGTCGACCAGCATATCAATGTTCGGTAGAGGAAAAGCATCCTTCGGGCAAGCCCGATTGAGATCGGTATAATCAACACACATACGCCATTTTCCATTATTCTTTTTGACAAGTACAACATTTGACAGCCAGGTGGAATACCGGGCTTCAGAAATAAAATTTGCCTCTAAGAGGTCTTTTACAGCTTTTTCAGCAGCCTCCGTTTTTTCTGGAGACTGCCTACGCCTACGTTGTACTACTGCCTTGGCGGCTGGATCAATGGCGAGGTGATGACAGGCGACCTCAGGGTCGAGTCCGGGCATCTCTGCAGCGCTCCAGGCGAAGAGATCAGCATTCTCGCGCAGACAGGCCTTGATTTGCTTCCTGGCCAAGTCGGGGAGGTCCTTGCCAATCTTCACTCCCTTGGTCGGGTCTGCTCCGAGGGGAACGAGTTCAAAATCACCGTCCGGAATAGGTCGGAGGGGGATTTGCTCGCTGCTGGCCGGTTCATCTTGGTCAAAACGGGCGTCGAGTGCAATGGAGTCGACCTTTGGTGGAGCCTTCTGAACTTCTACCTCAGGAGGTGCTGTGTCGGGCTCTTGCTTTGTCTTCTTGATGGGCCTAGTGCTGGGACCTACGTCGACAGTATCCCGGCCCCTTGAAGCGGCGTTGAAGCACCGGCGGGCAGCAGCGAGGTCGCCCTGGATGGTGGCTACCCTCCCCCTCTTGGTATAGAACTTCATCTTTAGGTGGACAGTCGAGGGGACTGCTGTCAGCTCCGCCAATGTTGGCCTCCCCAGGATGCAATGGTACAGGGACGGGCAGTCAATGACGAGGAAGCGGACCTTCACCTGTCTTGTAGCAGTATCTTCCCCGAATGTCACGAGGAGCTCGACATATCCCCAAGGTTTGGACGTCGAGCCGTTGAAGCCTTGAAGGTCCGAACCTATGTATGGAGACAGATGGGATTCGTCCAGTTGTAAGGTCCGGAACAGCTGGGTGTACATCACGTCGACGGAACTCCCTTCGTCGACCAGGATGCGATGCACATCAAAATTAGCCATCTTCGCCCTTATCAGCAAGGGGATGACTGCGTTCGGTGCTCCGCCGGGGAGCTCTTCCAAGTAGAATGTGATGGGCTCTGACCTGCCCCTCACCATTTCAAAAGTCACAGTTTGAGGAGGAGCTTTGTCGACCAGTTCGTCCAACTTTCTCTTGGCTGAGTTGATGGTGAGGTCGCTGAACCCGCCCCCGTTGATGACCATGGCGGAGGGGAAGTATTCCCACCTGCTGTGAGTAGTCAGGGGCTCCTGCAGGAGCTCGGGAAGTTCGAAATCCTCGGGCCTGGTTATTGAGTAGGCGGTCTGGATTGGCACCGACTCGTCAGATGGTCGGGCATCTTCTTCGGGCTCCTTTGCCTCGCGGGCTTCACGACGGGGAGCGTCGTTTTTCCTGTACTGCGCAAGTCTCCCTCCTTTGATGAGGGTTTCAATAGCATCCTTCAGGTGGACGCAGTCCTCTGTCAAGTGACCATGACTCCTATGGTACTGACAGTACTTGTTTTTATCTACTCCTGGCTTGGCAGGAGCTGGTCGGGGACGCTTGACGCCACCGTCCTTGAAATCTGTGCTTGCACACTCCGCCAGAATACGCTCGCGGGAAGCCGTGAGCGGAGTGTACTCAGTAAACCTGCCCGAGGGGCCCCTTTGTTCCCGGACCTCCCGGGGTCTGTCTTCCTTCCTCTTCTCTCCGGTGCGTCGGGGAGGAGGGTCTTGTCTCGAGCTGCTTCCATGGTTGCGGGCTCTGGAGTCCCGTGCCCTGTTGGCAGCTTCTCTCTCCTCGTAATCCATATATGCTCGAGCTTTGTCGAGGAGAGCATCAAAAGTTGCAGGTGGCTCGATGCCCACAGCTTTCCTGAATTCGGTGCCGGGGAGGAGGCCCCTCTCCAGCAAATACCTCTTCATGTGGTCCGCGCAGGGGACCTGGATCGCTTCCCGGTTGAAGCGGTTGATGAATTCCCTCAAGGTCTCATCATGTCTCTGGATGATGGCCTCGAGGGCTGCCTCTGTCTTTGGGTGGCGACGAGAGGCTGTAAAGGAACTGATGAACTGGTTCTTCAAGTTCCGCCACGAGGTGATGGAGCCCGGGGCAAGTCCTTTGTACCAGTCCATGGCCGCCTTCCTGAGAGTTGTTGGAAAGAGACGGCACTTGATTGGCCCCCCGACATTGTGATAGTGGAGCATGGCTTCAAACCCGTCAATATGGTCGACTGGGTCTGCCACCCCATCATACTCCTTTAGGTGTGGGGGCTTCTCCATGCCCGGGGGGATAGGTGCGTCCATGATTGCCTGCGACAGGGGACCGCGGGGGTCGTCCTCGTCGCTCCTTTCTGGAGAAAGAGAAAGGGTCCTGTAGTTGTGTCGGGCACGTTGCTCGTGCTGGGACTCCCTTGAACGTGATGTTCGGTGGGCGAAGGTCACATGTCCGTCTCTGTTGTGCCTCCGTTCGTGCCTTGAGGCGTCGCAAACGGGCTCTTCGGCAGGGATGACGGGCTGTCTTTCGTATTGGGGCCGCCTCTGCCTTGGTGCGGGAGAGGGGCTCCTAGAGATTTCCCTGTAATGTCTCTGCGGGGGAGTAGGGTGTCGAGCTTCTTCGACCCGAGGAAGTGGAGATGGTGGCCTTTGGTGTCTCCTCGGAGGGCGTCGATCATTTTCCAGTGCCCTAAGTCTTTCTCCTTGCGCGAACAGGAGATAGTTCGTCTGGTTGATGGCCGCGAACAGTGCCTGAGCAGTGGCATCTGCTCCGACAGGGGCCTGGACTTCATAGAACCGGGCAGCCTGGCGATAGGCGAGAGCTTCCGGATCGTCTTCGAGTTCTGGGGGAGTTGTCGAGGAGGACGCAGTGTTACCGTCCCTGCGGGTGGAAGGTCCAGGGGCGGTTGTCAGGGGGGCGGCATTGTGGCCGGCACCACTGGGATTGTCCAGGTGCCCATTCTTGTCCGCGGGACCGTTGTTGGCGTCGACGACGCGAGTGTGTTGTTCTTCACGAGTTGGAGAGGCCATGACAGTGAATGGATTGAGCTTTGGTCTTTGAAAACTGTTCGTTAGACGGGGAAGCTGTTCCCACAGACGGCGCCACTGATCTGACCTGATCAGAAGGTTTGGACCGTCACGGCTGCTCCGAGCTGAAGGCTTTTTGAACGAGGAGGGGGGGGTACCTGCAAGGCACTCCGATGCTTAAGTCAGTGGGAGTACTAGCAGATAATAGAGTTGAGGTTAGAATTGATGATTACCTGACCCTCTGGAAGCAGAGGGTATTTATAGCCCCCAGCGCTGGGCCAAGGTTCCTTCACTGGGCCGGGCGGATTTGGCCCAATGGAGGAACTGCCAGGTCCTACGTGGGTAGTGGGGATCAGCACGTGGTCCCCTTCCTGGATGTGGTGCGTGAAGTGCGGGCGGACGGAGACGCGGTCTTTCCGGAGTGTCGTTGGGGCAATGGAGGACTAAGTCTGCCCTAGCAAGGTAGCTCGACGCCAAGTCCATGTCGAGCGGTGCCGCATGATGTCGAGCTCGACGCCAAGACCCCGAGCTGGACAGCGAAGGTCGAGCTGGAAGCCAGGGCATAGAGCTGGACGGCAGTCCGTCGAGCGTGACTTCGTCGCGTGGGGCTGGCACACTGAGATGTCGAGGTGGACATCAGGGTGTCGGGCATGGACGTTGTGGTCCTTAGTGAGTCCCATTGGATTGGGCCTTTGCCCATTGTGGTCCTTAGTGAGTCCCATTGGACTGGGCCTTAGTAATGCTTTTGGGCCTGTCGGGCCCAGTCCAGAACATATATATATATATATATATATATATATATATATATATATATATATATATATATATATATATATATATATATATATATATATATATATATATATATATATATATATATATATATATATATATATATATATATATATATATATATGCGTGTACTATATCAGTACTCGTGTATTCGTCGAGTTGTTGGTATGATATGCACGCTTTTGTTTTAAAATATAGTCAAAATATAAATAAAATAAAATAAAATTATTTTATCAAAATAGTCTGTTATTTTTAAAAGAAAGATATATTTTTAAAAGAAAGACATATTTTTAAAATAAATAAAAAATTCTTTTACATCAATAATATATATTTTAATTTTTTATATTGTCTTAAAAAAATTTATATCTTAAATTTAAAAAAATTAGATACATAAATAATTAAAAAATAATACATTTTTCTCGTGTTTGGATTAATATATTATTTAAATATTTTTATTTTTATTTTATTTATTTATGTAAAAAAAATATAATAACACGTGAGTTCACACAAATTCTGATCTGGACACTTGTTCGTTCGTTCGGGTACTGGTGTGGTACCCATATTTTTGTTTTTAAATTATAATAAAAATATAAATAAGAAAAACAAAATTATTTTATAAAAATAGTCTGTTATTTTTAAAAGAAAGACAAATTTTAATAATTTTTTTTACCAAAACTATTTTACATCAATAATTTATATTTTAATTTTATATATATTATCTTTAAAAAAATTGTATCTTAAATAAAAAAAATTCAAAATAAAAATATTAGATACATAAATAGTTAAAAAAAACAGATTTTTATCGGGTTTGGATTAATAAATTATTTTTATTTTTATTATTTTAATTATACAAATAAACATAATAAACCATGCGCTTACGCAATACTGGTGTGGTACTCGTACGCTCGCACGGGTACTGGTGTGATAAACACATTTTTTTTTAAATATAATAAAAATATAAATAAAAAATAAAAAATTGTTTTATCAAAATAGTTTTTTATTTTTAAAGAAAGATATATTTTTAAAATAAACACAAAATTGTTTTACCAAAATTATTCTACATCAATAATATACATTTTAAATTTTCATATATTATCGTAAAAAATGTTGTATCTTAAATTAAAAAATAAAAATGTTAGTAACATTAATAATGAAAAAATAATTTATTTTTCTTGTATTTGGATTCATACATTATTTTAAATTTATTTACTTTTATTTTTTTAATTGTGTAAAAAAATATAATAATTTGTGGGAACGCAAGAATTCTAATTCGAACACCCATACATTTGTATGGGTACTGGTGTGTTACGCACATATATTTCTAAAATATAATAAGAATGAAAAAATATATAAAATTATTTAACCAATATTTATATTTGGAACATAAGTATAATTTTTTCATGTATACAAATATTTAAATCAACTATATATTTTTCTATATATAAATATTAAATTTTTTTTTATTATTTATAAAAATATTTATGCAATCATTTAGTTTTATAAATATTAACTAATAAGATAGTATTTAAAAATATTATTTTAATTATATAATAAATATTAGTAACATAAGTAAATATATATTATCCGTGTTTGAATTCATACATTATTTAAAATATTTTTATTTTTATTTTTTATTTTCTTTAATTACATAAAAAATATAATAACACGTGAATTTGTAAGAATTTTAATATAAATATTTTCGTGTTTGTACGGATATTAATATGACACGTAGATTTTTCACTATTTATTATAAATATTAAAGAAAAAAATTAAATTCATAATTTATGAAAAGTGATAGAATTAATTAATCATAAACATTAAAAAAATAAAATTAATTGCAAAAAAAGGTTTCTCAAATCAACATAAAAAATGACAATGTTACACTTGGTTAGCATATGGTGCATTTGGTTAATTCGATAGGTCCCCATATAATATAATTTTATATGATATAATTATACTTTAATATACACTAAAAAATATATGAATGTTTTTTTTTCTAAATTTATCTGGTTATATCATGTGCTACTTAAAAATAAAATAAAACCAAAGTTATGAAGAAGAAAATTTAAAATCAATTATATTTTGCACTTTTAACTTTTATATTGTTAATGACGTATTAAATAAATAATTATAATATTATTTTTATAAATAAGACAATTATCTTATGCATCATTTATTTAATTTAATTGTATAAGTTTTAATTACGGACATACATCATAGTATATACAACTTTTTTCCCGTAGATTTCTAAAGTGCTTGACTAAAAATAGATTATTAAAATAACATATATTTTCCCCCGGTATTTTATTCAATAATTCACTTTCCCTATTCATTTTTTTTGGGTTTGCATCAATTAAATAAAAATGATAATTTAATTTCAACAATACAAAATAATAATATTAATTAGAAAATTTAAATTATAAAATTTGAACCTAAAAGAAAAGAGTTGAAAACTTGATAATAGGAGCTAATATATAAGCATAGACAAAAAAAAAACAAAAAAAAAAAATTATTAAAAAATGTCAAAGATATAAACAAAGTTAAAATTTTATATATTTATTTGGTTCATAATACACATTAATAGCATGTAAAGCTTAAAAACACCATGTTCAATGATTAATTTATATTACAATTTCTACATCATTTATATCGTATGTATGAGTCTAGAAGAAATTTCCATGGTGTAAATAATGCTAATGCTCCATCTATACATTAAGTAGTTATGGAATTTGTTTCAATTCAAATCAAAATGTAATCACTATTATACACAAGTTTATGCTTAAAAAATAAGTACTCAAATTTTTGCTACATTGTACAAAGAGTTCTGATACAAGCAGCAATACCAATAGCAGTAGTCTATTCTATAAAAATTGATTTGGAGAATGACAAAGCCTACACACCAATTAATTTGGAACCAGAAATTAATACACATCAACCTTTAGTAAACATTAAGATCATCTCCAACGGTGGTTTTTCAGATTGGTTTGTCAGTTTGACATTGAAATTGTCAACAAAAAAGTTATTCCAGCTGGTGAACGGTATAAATATAAGCGGCTCTTTATATTTTTTTATTATTAAAATAATCAATTAGCCGTTGTGCAACGACTTTATTTTTTTATTTTTTTTAAACTTTATTTATTTATTATAAATATAGGTTTGTTGGAAAATTGTATACCAATTCTATTTTCTCTCACTTTTATTTACTCTTTAATTTCAAATTTCTCTCTCACAATTTCATCATTTTATTCATAAATTTTTAATTTTTTTTCAACAATTTCTTCTCATTATCATTTTATTTCAAATTTTCATCTTTTTATTTCAAATTACGTTTGTTTAACCCAAATGGATCCTAATCATTTTCATTATCAACAAGTTATGTTCAATTTCATGCAAAATTATCAAAATCCTAATTCTCAAAATTCTCAAATTCCATCAGTACCACCAAACTCCGCCATATTTTTTCCGTCACCAAACAATCCAAATATGTATCAAAATCCTAATCCTCAAAATTCTCAAGTTCCACCATTTTCTACTCAAGTTGGTGTTGAAAAAGAAGAAATGGTTCTCGTTAAAAAAAAAATCTCGAGAGCAATTTACAAGGGATGAGGGTATATGTCTTATCCAATCATGGCTCAATGTTTCAAAGGATCCAATTGTGGGAGTTGATCAAAAAGCTGAGAGTTTTTGGCATAGAATCGCTGCAAATTATAACCAGTATCGCGGGCAATTGCGAGAAAAGTTAAGTGGTCAATTAAAATGTCGATGGCATCGAATAAATGCGTCGGTTCAAAAATTTGTTGGGTGTTATAGACAAGTTGTCAATAGAAAGAAAAGTGGGACATCGAAGAACGATATCATGGCTGCTGCACATGCTTTTTATGCTCAAGATCAAGGTACAACATTCAATCTTGAGTATGCATGGCGATTGTTAAAAGATGAAGCTAAATGGGGCATCATCGGAGAATCGACTGGAAATTCTTCAAAAATGACACAGACTTCTGCTAGTGGGGCATCATCGGAGATCCCTGATACACCTTCAAGTTATGAGTTTAACTCATCATCACCAATGGAGCGTCCAATGGGACAAAAAGCAGCAAAAAGGAAGGGTAAGGCAAAGGAAATTTCAAATGCAACGCAAGATGCAAGGAATAAAAGAGCAGAAACAATGGAAAGACTTGCGCAAAGTAAGGAGGACGAGATAGAATTAAAAGTAATGCAAATCATGATGAAAGACACTTCTACTATGAACGAAAGTCAACGAGATATTCATGAAAAATATTGTAATAAAATGAAGAAGAAAAAATATGGACTGTAGTTAGTACCACTTTAAATTATATGTAAAATGGTCATTAGTACCACTTTAATTTATCAAATCCTATGTAAAATGGTCATTAGTACCACTTTAAATCATAATAAATATTATGTTGTTCAAACTAGCCGTTATTCAAATTAGCCGTTATGAATAACTAGCCTTTATTCAAACCATTATATATACTACCACTTATGTCATTGTTTTCTCATTCTCTTCTTATTCCTCACTAAAATGGATTCAGACAATTCAGATAATTACGATCAAAAATTTTGGGAGTTAGTTGAAGAAGAATTTATGGACGACAGTGATGAAGAACAACATCTTCAAAATGAATGTCAATTTGGAAGTTCCTCTAGGCCAAAGAGAAGAACTACGGTAGATCGAGTCGTGAAGAAGGGCACAATCAGTTATTCAATGACTATTTCTCAGAAAATCCAGTATACACAGATGTACGATTCCGAAGAAGATTCAGAATGCATAGGCATGTGTTTCTTCGAATTGTAGATGCCCTCGACAATCATGATGAATATTTCCAAATGAGGGTCGATGCAACTGGTAAGATGGGTCTTTCACCATTGCAGAAATGCACATCTGTTATTCGTATGTTGGCATATGGGTCTCCCGCTGACATTGTAGACGAATATGTTCGAATCGGTGAAAGTACCTCAATTGAGTGCTTAGGAAGATTCGTTAAGGGCGTGAATGTTGTATTTAGGACTGAGTATTTGAGAAAGCCTAACAACACTGATATTGAACATCTTTTATAAATGGGTGAGTCACGTGGCTTTCCAGGTATGTTGGGTTCCATTGATTGTATGCACTGGGAATGGAAGAATTGTCCTGTTGCATGGAAAGGACAGTTTGGTCGAGGTGATCATGGTAAATCCACGATCATGCTTGAAGCAGTGGCATCACAAGACTTGTGGATTTGGCATGTATTTTTTGGTATTGCAGGTTCAAACAATGGCATTAATGTGTTAAACCAATCTAATGTGTTTAACGATATTTTGGAAGAACGTGCTGCTAATGTGCAATATACAATCAATGGAACTCCTTATAATATGGGGTATTATTTAGCGGATGGAATATATCCTGAGTGGGCTACATTTGTCAAAACTATTTCGATGCCACAAGGAGAAAAGAGAAAACTATTTGCACAACACCAAGAATCAGCTAGAAAGGATGTGGAACGGGCATTTGGAGTGCTTCAATCTCGTTTTACAATAATACGTGGTCCAACGCGTGCTTGGCACATGGAAACCCTCAAGCATACCATATATGCTTGCATCATATTGCACAACATGATTGTCGAAGACGAACGACACACATATGGAGGTGATTTTGATTACTCTTACGATAATGTCGGTAACAACAACTCAACGACTGAAACATTTAACGGTCCTCATCTGAATCTTGCAACAAGACTACAAAGAAGAGCAACTCTTCGTGAAAAACAAGTTCATCGCCAACTTCAAGGAGATCTAGTCGAGCATATTTGGGAACGTTTTGGACATGAGGACGATGGAAATTAAATTTGAGTAATTATGTTATGTAATTTATTTTTATTGTTTTTAATTATATGTCATGTATTTGAGATTAATTTTAATTATCATTTTAAATTTTATGTATAATTTTAATTTTATTTATTTTATATTAATTTAAATTTAAATAATTTAAATTATTATTTTAAATCAAATAAAATTTAATATAAATAAAATATTAATATACAAAGTAAAATTGTGGGACCCAATATAAATTCTTTAAAATTACACCATTGAAGTAAAAAATAGAGTGAATTGCTTCAAGATGATGTGGCTTAATGGGTCCCACAAAGAACCCAAATATGAGTAACATCATTGGAGATGCTCTACCAATGATGAGTTTGGAAGAAAATTTTTCAAATATTAATTAAATAAATATACTTCATAAATTTAATACACCAACATTGACCTAAGTGTTGGATTCAAAACGTGCTACTCTTTAGGCTGCACGTATGTTATGTCAACATATTTTTCAATTGAGTTAAATAATTTTTTCAATCTTTTGAATATATTAATTTTTAATTTTAGTTCTTCTAAAAAAAATTAATTAATTTTTTTTAATTTTCAGTTTTTAATTTTAGTCTTTAAGAAAAAGCACATGATAAGTTTTAAATTGTTTTTTATATGACATATCATTAATATCATTAATTTAAAGTTATAAAAAATTAATAAATATTATAATTAAATAATTCAATTAATAAAATGTTAAAGTTTTATTATGCAACACAAACTTAAAAGAAAAAACAGAGACTAATATTTATGATAGAAAATTTTGAAGAATAACGTTTAAAAATATATATTTTTTAAAACCTATAAATAAAATTTAATCTATTTTTGAAAAAATATAACCAACCATTTTTTAATAAGATATTGTTCGAAATGTATCTTTCTCTTTAAGTATTGTTTGTTATGGTTAATGCGGTGATTAATGTGTTGGTCTAAATGCATCGTATCGTGTAATACTTTGACAATTAAGTCAATGACAATTATAAATTTGATGTTTTAAATATATTTTAGATTTTTTTTAAAAAATAAAATGATTAATTGTACTTCTAATTTATACGGTTTACTTTAATTTTTTATCTTTATTGTCCTTTTGGTAAACATGTTAAAATATTATTTATTGATTCACATAATTCTATTTTCATATCATTTGACATACTACATAATGATGCACGGACATCTCCTGTATTGAGTCCTTTCAATCATAAACATTATGTATTTTTTTTATGACTATTCGAATTTTTTGTGAACTTTTTTAATTTCACATAAATCTCAAAATTTTCCGACCTTTGAAAAATTAAAAGCATGTATTAAAATTCAATTTCAATTGGAAGTTAAAAATATTCAGTGCGATAATGGTAGAAAATATATCAATAGTAATTTTCCAAAATTTTGTGAAGCAAATGGAATTTCATTTCGTTTCTCATGCCCTCGTAGAACATTTCAAAATGGCAAAGCTGAACGGAAAATCCGTTCTATTAATAATATAATTCAGACTTTACTAATTCATGCTTCATTACCTCTAAATTTTGGCACTATGCCTTACAAATGACAACTTATTTATTGAACATTTACTAAATAAAAAATTGAATTATCAATCACCTCTCAAAATTCTTTTTCAAAACACCCATCATACTCTCATCTACGTGTATTCAGATGTTTATGTTACCCTCTTTTTCCATCCATTACTATAAATAAACTCCAGTCTCGATCCACCCTGTTGTACCCCAAAATTTGCCATCTCATTTTTCAAGGCTTTTCTCACAAGGATTCTCAAGGTTCAAGCTTGCACAAAGTACATTGGGATTTTCCAGCACCAGAATTAAAAGGAAACTGTCAAAAAAGGAGAAAACAGATAAAAATAATATTTTGACAAATTTGGAGGAAAATAGGTCTCCTTCGATTCAACCTTTTGATTGGACAAGCGTGCTGCCTGCATGCTTGCAGTCGAAGGCCATGACTTGCTGGCCACATGTGTGAAGGGGTGAAAAACACAAGAAGGGGGGGTTGAATTGTAAAACTGGAAACTTAAAGCAAATGACAAGGTATTTTTATCCTGGTTCGTTTGATCTCAAACTACTCCAGTCCACCCGTTCAAGGTGATTTCGCCTCTCTCCAACGAGGTCTTAATTCACTATATTCAACTGAATACAAATCTGCTTTAGCAACTGCTAAAACCTTCTTGATTCAAACCACAATCCGGTTTGTCAAGGCAATACTTTCTTACAAAGGTATAAGCAAATGTGTATGAATGTTTCTACAAAAACTATATCACAACTGTGATGTTTACACAAATGAAGCTTAGAATTCTAGGATGCTAAACACTAATGAAGTATCAGAGTTTGTTGGTTTAGCAAAACTTGTGGAGTGAAGATTATTGTTCAGCTTTGTGCGTGTAGAGAGTTTGGAAGCATTAGCCGTGATAATCTTCAAAGCTTGGTTTATATAGCACTTGAGAAGATGAACGTTGAAGCAAATATTCTTGATTCAATGCTATTAACAAGCTTTCCTTTTTGAGCAGATCTTGTCTAGAATGATGCCGTTGGTATTGATTAGCTTTCAATGCACAGTACCGTTGCTTCTTCAATGCACGTTCTGGCTTGGCTCATTCTGATTCTGCTTCGCTGCTGATGAACTATTTGATTCTGTATCAGAGTGTTTTACGCGCAGTTCTGTTCATCAAGCTTCAGCATGTGCAAGCGTTGATCATCTGATCTTTGACGTTCTGATTCAGCAACTTCTGATGCTGGTGTGCAAACTCATATTCTGATGCTGAGAACGTGATCTTGCTTATTTTAATCAGCATATCTGCAAATCAGAGCATAGTAATTTTAGGCAGCATATAATTCAATCATGAAATATTTAACTACTATATCTTTTCACTTTGTTATCATCAAAACTTAATTATAGGGTACTAGATTCAAACATTGTTCTAACAATCTCCCCCTTTTTGATGATGACAAAAACTAGATATTTTAAATGAAAAAATAACGTGAAAAGTTATCAGATCTATGTATCAGAATAAGAAGTACGGAGAAGTCAGAGTTAAGAGATACTCCCCCTGAGTTTGTTACTTCCCTTTGATATGCGTGTTCTTCAGAGTCAGATCTTTTTCTATCTTTGAGCATCAGATCTTTTCCTGTCAGAGCTTTGCTTCGGATCAGAGTGTTAGGTCGATCAGAGCTTCATATATCAGAACTTCATATTTGATCAGAGCAACATGAGCTTCTGCATTTTGATCAGAGCTTCTAGTTCTTAGTCTTCATAGCTTCCTTGTGCCTGTAGACTTAACAACAAAACAAAAAAACATTTCAAGTAATAAAGTTAGAATGTTTGAGAGTTTCTGTCTAGTTAGCCGTTATTGATTTTAAATATCATTCTTGTTCTCCCCCTTTTTGTCAGCAATCAAAAAGTGCTGGTGATGTGCTAAAATGATTTAGATCAGAAAAACTAATAATATTAAAATAGTTCAGAATCAGAGCAAAATAGCATTACAAACCATAGTCAGAACATAGTCAAAAGTACATCAGAAAATAAAGAAAATATAGAGAATGTCATGCAAAAAAAAATTTCAAGGTTGTGGGGGCATGCGTGAGAACAGGCTTTCCAGCATTGCTTGAATCTTTTCAGAAGTTGCATTCTGCTTCTGAACCATGGTGACAACAGAATCAATCTTGCTGTCCTGGACATTCATTCTTGCTTCCATCTTCTGATCATTCTCTTCCATCCGCTGCTGTAGACGCAAGTCATTCAGCCTTAATTCTTCCAGAGCCTGCCTGTCCAAGGCAGCTTGAGAACTTTCAGCAGGAGGAAGCTTCTCAGAACTTTCAGCTACATCTTCTGCTGGATTTTCTTCCTGAAGAGTCTTGTCTTCTTCTGAAGGTTGCACCTGTGCAGCTTGTTCTTTCTCAGACCACGATTCAGAGTCCAGAGGGAGCACAACTTCTTGAGGCAGCTGACTCTCAACTTCCTTCAGCAGCTTGCTAAAGTTCTGTTGAGCCTGCTCATAGTTGACGTCCTGCAGCTTGAGTGCTTCAGCACGAACCCATATTCTGAACTGTGACCAGAGCTGATCAGAAGCAGCTGGGTCGATCATCCCGGGACAGACTTGCTTCAAGGAAGCAATCCACTGCAGCATACCTGTTTCAAAGTCCAAAATACCAGAGCCAACATCTAGTTGCTTTGGTTTGGGAATGGCCAATTTGTGTTTTAAATCAGCAAGACGTTCAAGACTTGTTAAGTCAATGAATGTTCTGCTGGGGTTTTCAGATGATTGGTTTTCAGAGGTGTGCTGAGGTGCTGTTTGTTTTGGAGGATGGTTATCAGAGTCAGAGGATATATCTATTGGAGTGGTTGGAGTTTTTGGAGGTGTTGATTCCTCTGATGATGGTAACTGGGGTCTGATAATGGTGGTTCCACATGGCAACTGTATTGCCAGCGGTGAAGGTTGAGGTGAGTGGGGATCAGAAGGATGAGGAGATGGGGTTTCATAGCGGTGAAACTCTGTTTGAGGTGAGGGAGGATTATTTTCTGGTTGAGGGGGTGGAACTTCTGATTGCTCAGGGATCAGAGGTTCTTCTGTGATAGGTTGTTGTTGTTGTTCTGGTTCTGGTTGTGGTTCAATTTCTGGTTCATGTTGAATTTCTGGTTCAGGTTGTGGAGGAGGAATATTTGGTGGTTCAGAGTGAGGTTGAACAGAAGCATGTTCACGCTCAATATCAGCTAGCACTCTGTCAAGTGCTGGTGTTGTTGAAACAGTTGGTTGTTGTTTGGTAATTTTGAGAGGAATTTTAATTCTGGTTCTTCTGAGTTGTAAGGCCTCAGAAGGGTCCTCTGGTATGGTTTCATCAATATTGGGGATTGGAATGGATATTCTGTGAGAGGTTGGAGGAGGAGCAACAGATGTTGGAATAGTAGAGGAAATTGAAATAGGAGCAGCAGATGAATTACCTCGTTTCTTTGGAGTCTGGTGAGATGATCCTTCTGCTTTCCTCTTCTTTGACTTCTTCTGAATCACTTCAGGTTGAACTTGACTCAGATCTTTGATCTTCAGCTTTGAACCTGCATCTTCTTCCTTGTATGAATCTGGATACTTGGCAACCATATCAGGGTGAGATTCCATTTCAGAAAATCTTGGAAAATCACTCAGAGGCACTCTTCTTCTGGAGATGTCAGCAGTTGAAGAAGCTCTGGGTTCCTTCCTAATATTTTCTATCAGCTTCATCTTTTTCAGGTTCTTAGCATTCAGCGCTTTTCCAACAGTTGGTTCAAAATTGCCCAGTACTTTAGCTTCGCTCAGATAGTCTATCAGCTTATTCTCTGTCAGAATATCTGATATGAGCCTCCCAAACGGTATCCAGTCCCTTTTGGTCCTTTCTTCTTCTCTAGTCTCTTTCACACTAGTCTTCAGATGATTGAACAGGAAGTGTGCCAAATTGATCTTCACCCTCTGATCAATAAAGTAGATCAGAAATTGCTGATCCACGTTTATATAGTCAGGAGAGCTTGTTGGCTTCCTGTGATTGAAACAGCCCAAAACAATCTTGGCCCACACTCTGCAGTGATCCTTCAGATCCTTGATTTTGCTGCTGGGAAAACCAAGAGTGAAAATGCAGTTTGCTACCACACCTATGTCAGGGCACCTATCAGCCATGTCCACACAACGGACTCCACCACCACTCTGACCAATTAACCTAGCAATGAGGTCTTCAGAAATTATTATCTTCTTTCCCATGACAGAAGAGACGACTAGATGCTTATCAATCTTGGCATGAATCCAAAATTCTTTGACAAGCTCTGGGAAGGTTGGTCCAACCAATCTATCAAAGTACCTCTCCCACTTTTGAGCTTTAACTTCAGCAGTTAGGTCAAATCCATTTTCCTTCAAACTTTCGAAATCGATGATCAATTCAGAGAGAACCTCAAGATTCTTTACCGGTGTGAGAAGAGTTCTGGTAGGCGCTTGATATTGCTCAGAGGTTTCCTTCTTCTGATTTCCTGCAGAAATGCTGGAGGATGCCATTGTTCTCACACAAAAAGCTTGAGAGTGATTTGAGAAAAGCTAGGGTTTTGAAGGAGATATGCAGAAAAATGCAGAGAATACTTAAGAGATTATGAGAAAGCGTAAAGCTTAAGAATGAAGAGATTATGTGCTTAAATAGGATTTTCAAAAATTATTTTGAAAAATAAAACGTTTTTAAGAGAGAGAAAAAAATAATGATTGCCATTAACAAGCGTGATTACTTTTGCATTTAATGCTTGCTGATTTTGGGGGATTTGAGAAAGATACTTAAAAACGGTTACCAGACATGTGTCTCAATGCACCCAATCAGCGTTTTCCTTTCTCAGAAACGTGCACGCGTTCTGCTTCAGGGATTTGCTGATGATTGGATGACACTTGTTTGATGTAGTGATCAGCACGTCTGTCTTTGAGATTAGACTCTCAGATCTTTAGACTTGCCTCTGATACAATCTGCATGTTCTAACTTTCTGAAAGAAGATTGATCATAAGTTCACAGTAATATAAATACATTCTGAAAGATAAAAATATGGAATTAAAGCATTTTCATTCTGGGCATACTTTCATGCTGAGATGTTTCAGAATGAAATTAAACCTATCTTCTGAAAGGGGTTTTGTAAAGATATCAGCCCATTGATGGTCTGTATCTATAAATTTCAAGTTTAAAATACCTTTCTGAATATGGTCCCTAATGAAATGATGTTTTATTTCTATATGCTTAGCTCTAGAATGTAAAATAGGATTCTTACTTAAGCAAATAGCAGAAGTATTATCACAGAGAATAGGAATGTTACTCTCAAAAATCTGGAAGTCTTCAAGCTGACTTTTCATCCAGAGCATCTGTGTGCTACATCCAGCTGCTGCTATGTACTCAGCTTCTGCTGTTGACAGAGCAATAGTTGATTGCCTTTTGCTGGACCACGAGATCAGATTTTCTCCCAGAAACTGGCAGCTTCCAGAAGTACTTTTTCGTTCCACTCTGTCTCCAGCAAAATCAGCATCGCAGTAGCCTACTAAACTGTAATCACTAGATTTTCTATAAAACAAACCCAGATTAGTAGTACCTTTCAGATACTTGAAAATTCGCTTAACAGCTGTTAAGTGAGATTCTCTAGGATCTGATTGGAATCTAGCACAAATACATACACTGAATAGAATATCAGGTCTTGAAGCAGTCAGATAAAGGAGAGAACCAATCATACCTCTGTAGACTTTCTGTTCTACGCTTTTGCTTACCTCTTCTCTTTCCAGAATGCACGTGGGATGCATTGGAATCTTTGATGGCTTACATTCTGAGAGGTCAAATTTCTTCAGAAGATCTCTGATGTATTTGCTCTGATGAATGTAAGTTCCCTCTGGAGTTTGATTGATCTGAATTCCTAGAAAGAACTTCAGTTCCCCCATGAGGCTCATCTCAAATTCTGCCTGCATACACTTAGCAAATTTTCTTCCAAGAGAAGGATTAGTAGAACCAAAGATTATATCATCAACATAAATTTGACAGACTAAAATGTCACTCTTAACTGTTTTACAGAATAGAGTGGTGTCCACTTTCCCTCTGGTGAACTCATTTTCAAGCAGAAAGTTACTTAGCCTTTCATACCAAGCTCTGGGAGCTTGTTTCAGACCATACAGTGACTTTTTCAGTTTGAAAACATGTTCTGGATGTTTTGTATTTTCAAAACCTGGGGGTTGGTGAACATACACTTCTTCTTCTATATAACCATTTAAGAATGCACTTTTGACATCCATCTGATACAGAGTGATGCCTCTATTAACAGCAAATGAGATTAAAAGTCTGATAGATTCTAACCTGGCGACTGGGGCAAAGGTTTCTGTATAGTCTATCCCCTCTTGCTGACTATAACCTTGTGCAACCAGTCGTGCCTTGTTTCTGACGACTTCACCTTGTTCATTAAGCTTGTTTCTGAACACCCATCTTGTTCCAATGACGTTGAATCCTTTTGGTCTTGGAACGAGATCCCATACGTCGTTTCTGGTGAATTGGTTCAGCTCTTCTTGCATTGCCAGAATCCAGTCATTGTCCAGAAGGGCTTCATCAATAGAAGAAGGTTCAATCAGAGACACAAGTCCCATCAGAGTTTCTTCAGAGTTTCTGAAGCTTGCTCTTGTTCTGATTGGATCTTCCTTTCTTCCTAGAATAGTCTCTTCTGGGTGATCCAAACTGCTTCTGGGTAATCTCTTCTGAGGTTGATCAGCAGTTGTAGGATTTCTAGCATTGCTTCTTTCAGACGTTGAAGGAATGTCTGTGTTGAGAGCTTCTGATGACTTGTCTTCAGAACCTGCAAATTCAATTTCTATACCTGCAAGATTTTCATTCTGCTTTGACTTTTCAGAGTCAAGCTTGTCATCAAAACGAACACTGATTGATTCTTCCACAATCTGTGTTTCTGTATTGTATACTCTGTACCCTCTTGAGCGTTCAGAGTATCCTAACATAATACACTTCTGTGCCTTAGAATCAAACTTGTTCAAATAATTCTTAGTATTTAACATATAGCAAGTACATCCAAATGGATGAAAATACGAAATGTTGGGCTTTCTGTTCTTCCACAATTCATATGGAGTCTTTTCCAGAATAGGTCTTATTGAGATTCTATTCTGAATGTAGCACGCTGTGTTTATTGCCTCTGCCCAGAAAGTCTTAGCAACGTTTGTCTCGTTGATCATGGTTCTGGCCATTTCTTGCAATGTTCTGTTCTTTCGTTCTACAACTCCATTTTGTTGGGGAGTTCTAGGACAAGAGAAATCATGCAGAATGCCTTTGTCATTAAAGAATGACTCAAAATCTTTATTTTCAAATTCTCCACCATGATCACTTCTGACTTTAACGATTCTAAGATCTTTTTCATTCTGAACTTGGTTACAGAAGGTAACAAACACAGAGTGTGACTCGTCCTTGTGTCTTAAGAACTTTACCCATGTCCATCTGCTATAGTCATCTACGATTACTAACCCATACTTCTTGCCACTGACAGAAGCAGTCTTAACTGGTCCAAATAAGTCAATGTGCAGAAGTTCTAATGGCTTAGAGGTAGAAACAACATTTTTGGATTTAAAAGATGGTTTTGCAAATTTGCCTTTCTGACATGCTTCACACAGAGCATCTGAATTGAACTTCAAATTTGGAAGTCCTCTGACCAGATTGAGTTTGTTAATCTGAGATATTCTTCTCATACTAACATGCCCCAATCTTCTGTGCCAGATCCACTGCTCGTTGTTAACAGACAGAAGACATTTTACGTTCTGACTCTTTAGTTCAGAAAGTTTGATTTTGTAAATGTTGTTTTTCCTCTTACCATTAAATAGGATAGTCCCATCTTTCTGACTAACAGCTTTACATGATTTTTGATTAAAGATTATATCATAACCGTTATCACTTAATTGACTTATGGATAACAGGTTATGCATCAATCCATCAACAAGCAGAACATTATTAATAGAGGGAAGATTTCCGTTACCTACAGTTCCAGAGCCAATTATCTTTCCCCTCTGATTGCCTCCAAAGCCAACGTGGCCTCCAGGCTTAAGTTCCAGGCTTTGGAACATATGCCTTCTTCCCGTCATGTGACGTGAGCAGCCAGAGTCCAGGTACCATGACTGGTGTTTCTGACTTGCTGCTAAAGATATCTGCAACATGTATTATTTTATCCTTAGGTACCCAGATCTTCTTGGGTCCTGATTTGTTAGTCTTACCAAAACTCTGGTTGAATTTTGGTTTCACAAAGTGATTACTACTAGTATATTTGATGTCATGTGTGTGACCATACACAAAGTGTGAATTTAGAGGAGTGTATTTAATTGTTAAATCCATGACATTTTTAGGTGTAGGAACCTTACCTAGGTATCCTATTCCTTTCCTGCCGTTTCTGCTAACTCCATAGATCATTGAAGCCATTCTGCTTCTATCTATGCTTTTAGCAAGGAACTTCTGGAAACTATGATCATACTCCTTGATGATCTCATCAGCGTTGCTGGGAGTTTCAGCAATTGGTTCCTTCTGAGAGTTTTGTAAAGAGTTTTCTAATTTTAAAATTTTATCTCTCAGCTCAGAGTTTTCCAATTTGAGACTCTCAGACTTATTAGAGTCAGATTCAAGAGTCCTTTTCAAGTCTCTGAATTTAGCTCTAATCTGCTGATAACGTTCCAGAATTTCATTTAGGCTTTCAGCAAGTTCAGCCTTTGTAAAATTAACAGCGAAGTTAGGGAATACCTCTTCTGTGTCTGATTCTGAGTCTGAGTCAGAAGCTTCACTGTCATCTGGAATGTTAGCCATAAGCGCTATGTTCGCCCTTTCATCATCTGATTCTGAGTCAGCTTCAGACGAGTCAGAGTCATCCCATGTGTCCATGAGACTTTTCTTCTTCTCTCTTCCAAACTTCTTTTTGGGCTTTTCCCTCTGAAGCTTTGGACAGTCACTCTTGTAGTGTCCTTGCTCATTGCACTCGTAGCAGATGATGTCTTTTGTATTTGGCTTCTTGCTACCCGAGGAGCCTTCAGATCTTCTGTATCCAGAGGAAGAATCTGTTCTTCTGTATCTGGAAGAAGACTCGTTCTGATCAGATCTTCTGGGATTCCTGAACTTCCTTTGTCTTTGCTTCCACAGTTGATTTACTCTTCTGGAGAGAAGAGAAAGCTCGTCTTCTTCTGATGAGGATCCATCAGATGTTTCTTCAACTGCCTGCAAAGCTTTAGATTCAGATTTTCTGTTAGATTTTAAAGCTATAGGCTTACCTTGCTTCTGAGGCTCGTCAGCTTCCAGCTCTATCTCATGGCTTCTGAGGGAGCTTATAAGTTCCTCCAGAGTTATTTTGTTGAGATCTTTCGCCAGCTTCAGAGCAGTAACCATAGGCCTCCACTGCTTGGGTAAACTTCTGATTATCTTCTTGACATGGTCAGCAGTAGAGTATCCCTTGTCCAGAACTTTGAGACCAGCTACCAGAATCTGAAATCTGGAGAACATAGTTTCAATGGATTCAGATTCTTCCATTTTAAACGCCTCATACTTCTGAATGAGCGCCAGAGCCTTTGTTTCCTTGACTTGAACGTTGCCCTCATGCGTCATTCTGAGAGAATCAAAGATGTTCTTAGCTGTGTCTCTGTTGGAGATCTTCTCATACTCAGTATAGGAGATAGCACTGAGTAGAATGGTTCTGGCCTTATGGTGATTCTTGAAATCACGCTTTTGTTGATCAGTCATTGATTTTCT
Source organism: Vicia faba (assembly GCA_948472305.1). Classification (NCBI taxonomy): domain Eukaryota; kingdom Viridiplantae; phylum Streptophyta; class Magnoliopsida; order Fabales; family Fabaceae; genus Vicia; species Vicia faba. The sequence continues at coordinate 1,399,191,515 of OX451736.1, read as the reverse complement.
TTCAATCTTCTGACCAGTTGCATTCACAGGGTGCGTGTATCCATCTGTCACCATATCCCACAGATCAGCATCATGTGCTAGAAAGAAGCTTTCAATTCTGTCTTTCCAGTAGTCAAAGTTTTCTCCATCAAAGACTGGAGGTTTGCCGCTGAATCTGTCTCTGTCCTCATTGGTGTCATTGCTGAAATGAGAGTTGTTTCCTGCCATAGTGTTTTTCTGACGCTGGATCTTGTACTGACACGGTTAAGTGTTTTAGCTCAGAACCAGGCGCTCTGATGCCAATTGAAGGGGTGAAAAACACAAGAAGGGGGGGTTGAATTGTAAAACTGGAAACTTAAAGCAAATGACAAGGTATTTTTATCCTGGTTCGTTTGATCTCAAACTACTCCAGTCCACCCGTTCAAGGTGATTTCGCCTCTCTCCAACGAGGTCTTAATTCACTATATTCAACTGAATACAAATCTGCTTTAGCAACTGCTAAAACCTTCTTGATTCAAACCACAATCCGGTTTGTCAAGGCAATACTTTCTTACAAAGGTATAAGCAAATGTGTATGAATGTTTCTACAAAAACTATATCACAACTGTGATGTTTACACAAATGAAGCTTAGAATTCTAGGATGCTAAACACTAATGAAGTATCAGAGTTTGTTGGTTTAGCAAAACTTGTGGAGTGAAGATTATTGTTCAGCTTTGTGCGTGTAGAGAGTTTGGAAGCATTAGCCGTGATAATCTTCAAAGCTTGGTTTATATAGCACTTGAGAAGATGAACGTTGAAGCAAATATTCTTGATTCAATGCTATTAACAAGCTTTCCTTTTTGAGCAGATCTTGTCTAGAATGATGCCGTTGGTATTGATTAGCTTTCAATGCACAGTACCGTTGCTTCTTCAATGCACGTTCTGGCTTGGCTCATTCTGATTCTGCTTCGCTGCTGATGAATTATTTGATTCTGTATCAGAGTGTTTTACGCGCAGTTCTGTTCATCAAGCTTCAGCATGTGCAAGCGTTGATCATCTGATCTTTGACGTTCTGATTCAGCAACTTCTGATGCTGGTGTGCAAACTCATATTCTGATGCTGAGAACGTGATCTTGCTTATTTTAATCAGCATATCTGCAAATCAGAGCATAGTAATTTTAGGCAGCATATAATTCAATCATGAAATATTTAACTACTATATCTTTTCACTTTGTTATCATCAAAACTTAATTATAGGGTACTAGATTCAAACATTGTTCTAACAATGTGCCCCCTACAAGGCAAATTCTTCGATTGGACAAAATGGCTGCCTACAAGCCTGCTTCGATTTGGACAAAATAGCTGCCTACAAGCCTGCTTCGATTTGGACAAGTTTACTGCCTGCAAGCCTACTTCGATTGGGCATATACTGCCTGCATGTTTGTTTCGTTTGGACAAGCTTCGATGGGATAAAATAACCATCTCTATGCATCCTTCGAATCCACTTGCACCAAGGGCCTCTTGCAGACTTTGCCTCTCACAAGTTTTGTTTGAGCCAAGAGATATCTTCATACAAGATTTGACTAAGTTCTTGCTCCCCTTGAAAGAACACCCTTCGATTCAGAAGCCAGGAACTTCCCTCACGCTAAAAGGCAATGACTCCCTTTATGTTTGTTTCGATCCACATGCTTCGATTGTGTAACATGTTTCCTTCGAACACGAGCTTTTGATTGGGCGATATGTTTGCTTCAATCCAAGCTTCGACTGGGAATTAGCTTCATTCGAGTAAGCTTGTTCTGACCACAAGCTTCGACTGAGGCAAAGGCTTCCTTCGAACAAATGCGCCTTCATATCACCTTTGAATCCATCTGCAAACCCTTCGATACGCCATAGTCCTGCATTATGACACACACCTGGTGAAAACGAATGCTGTGTTATTCTAGTCTGGTCGAAAGGTGTAGAAAGATGGAGGATTCGACTCAAAAGATCAAGTTGAACATTTAGACCCATAGGCTAGGCTACATGTTTTCCCTTTTCAGGCCTCAAACCCATGACTCACCCTATATTTAATTGTTTATGCAAGTTAAAATAGGCCTTTACCCATTTGTTATCCAAGACCACTTGCACTTAATAGTATAATACTACCTTTTAGAAAAGTTTGTCTTGAGCCTTGCGCCTATTTTCCTTCAGAAGGAAGCAACCTATCTGAACCATTCATCTTGCTTTTATGGCACAAGTGGACATTTACTTTCCAGCTGAGCCTTATTTTATTATTTTTGCTCCCCAAGCTTCCCAAAAGCCTTTCTCTATAAATAGAGAGTTCATTTGCACAAAGAAAAAGAGGATCTTTGGACCAGAGGAACGAATCCCCCAAATTTTCTCAAACACAACAAAAAACTCTCAAGTTCATCAAAACTTGAGAAATAAAAAAAAAGCCCAGAATCACATTCATCTCCTTCAATTCTGAAGAACAACCACACTTCAGTCTCCTTCAAAATCGAAGAAGCAACACACTTGCTTTTTCCCCTCTTTCGAATCCAGCATCCTGGGCCTCCACTCAAGGTCCCATATCCATTCAAGGCCTGAAGCAAGGTAAGTTATTCTTACCTTTGAACTTTTCGTTTCATGGCATAGTAATTTTTCCTTTCGTTTGAAACATATACATACCATTGTTCCTTTCATTTCCACCCTTTTAACATATTTTTCAGAGCTAACCCTTTCGTTTTGCTTTCTGTTTACCTGAACTTGCTTTAACTATTAAACTGTTTATAAGACAAATACTAGCATGGCATCAGGCAATGTTGCCATTTAATGCTTTAAATAAAAGAAACGGGAAATAGGAAATAGGAAACGAAGCTTCTGGATTCTACCCTCTTTTTCCAACTCAAACGAAAGAGACAACCAGGAGGAAAACCATGTTGACTTCTAGGCCCAGACGAAAAGCATGCCTTCACTGATTCCAGGCTCAGTCGAAAGGAATTCCCTCACTTCTTTCGACCTCCAGTCGAAGAAGGCAACAAGGCAAAATTAGAAGGCTTCGTCATGCACATACTTACCCAATCGAAGGAGGCCAACAGAATGCAAATCGAAGGGTGCTCCTACCTGGGTCTAAGAGCTCATTTTCCTTTCTTTTATTTTGTTTTTGCCTTTACATTTTCTTGCCTTTCAATATGGTTGTAATAGTGTAGGATATTTATTTCCTACATTTTTATTGCTTTGTACAAATGCTAGTAATTAGATGTGTATGGCAAGATAAAACAAACAAATAGACAACCCTAATCAAAGACTAAATGCCTGCAATCAAATACACTTAGCACACACGCACCCTTAGGGTAATTCCACTTGTTGCCTTACAAAAATGACCATGTTATGCATATGGGATGTCTTAGCACAAACAAATCGAAAAAGATCATAGTCCCTCGATGACGCTATCAAAGTTGCCTTTCAAAATGATCTTAGTCCCTACAGAAAAGTGCTAAGTCATTTCACAACATTGCTATCATGACTATACGATGGCCCACGTCTGTCCCTTCAGATCCAACGATGGGGCTTCTTATCAAATCAATGGTAAGGTAGCAACATCTAAAGGAGGAGGAAAAACAAATCTAAAACCTTTTGAGAAGGTAGATTACTTTTAGTTACTTGCTCAATTTCAAAACAAACATCCTTGCTATTTTCAAAACAAATCACATACATCTTTCCAAAACGTGAAATATTTTCAAAAGCTCAACACTTTGCATACATTCTTACGAACGAGAATCATTGCAAAGTTCGCCTAAACTATGGAACCTTTTCAAAATACTTTTAAAAACCACACAAAGCACATTTGTCAAACAAAAGCAAGTGATCTAACAAGTAACTAAGAGCCCATGGAAAATCATGGATGGAAAGGGTGCTAATACCTTCCCTTTTCATAATCTACCCCCTGAACTCAAGAAAACATCTCGAAAGGTCTTTCCTGTGCTTTTTCACCTTTCCTTATTGAATAAAAGAAAAGTCGATGGCGACTCTTGCTAAACCGCAACATTTTGCGAACACAAACGCAAAACCCCAAGTCAGTTCTCCCACTGTATACAGAACTGGCGACTCTGCTGGGGAAATAAGATCTTCAAAAAGTGGGGTTACCTTAGGGTTAGATCATATTTACTTGCTTACATTATTTGATTTGCTTGCTTTATATTTTAGTTCCTTGTTTAGGTTTGTTTTAAATCCTACACCCGGATTTGGGGGATACTTTTTTAGGTAAGTAGCAATAAACTGTGAAGGAACTGTGCGGGGTATACCGACATGGTTGAAGCAGTAGCTACGTTGATGTGGCACTTTGGTTGGTACCGGTAACCCTTGAGTCATTCAAGGAGAGTACGGGGCCACCGCGTGGTATCATAAAGCATCAACTGACCTTAGAACCTTACTTGACCAACTTGGCCATTAGGACGTAGTGAGATGGCTGGCTTTGGTGCAGTCCGAAGTTGGTTGATACTCGATGCTATGCTCATTAAGGTTTGACTCTTGAGTTTTGTTTGGTTGCGTGTCAATCGCTTATTGAACGAAACTTGGGGGAAAGATCAGTGATATTGAGATCCCTTAGAACCCGGTTACTATTAAGTAGGACAGGTTGAGCCAACTAAACTTCAAGAGGGTACTTACCTACAAACTCCATGCAAGCCTAAAACTAAGGATTTGTTTGCTTCGTGTGAATATGATTATTTGTATATAAATTTGCTTACCTCGCATATTTGTACATAACATCATAACATCATACCATAAGCATTTTCAATAACCATTTCAAGGTTCTCGAGGGTCTTTGATGTAGGTTGTGATGAACCAAACGTCTAACAAGGGCATGGGATTTATTTTCCTTTGACCAAACACCTTCAAAGATCAAGTACAACAAACTTGAGTCAAGGGCTATGACCCACTTGACATGGTGAGCTTGATTCTCGTGGAAAGACATCCACCGATACAAAGTTCTCCAATCAAATATGTTGATCAAAGTTCAACTTCTAACTGTTTCTTGTGTTTACCCCGCGAGATCCTTGAAAACATGCATCCACATATCATGCATCATATCATGACAAGTTTCTCCCGTACATGTTTCCTTATCTTCCTACTGTTTATTTCAGTAGAGATGGCTCTAGAGCAGACTATCAAGGACATCCATGCTCAAAACGCTCAACTTAAAGAGATGTTCTTGAACCTATCCAAGGGACAAGAAGAGGTCAAGGCGCTCCTCACCAGGGGCATGATCCTAGGAAATCCTGGGGACGACAAAGATGACCAGTTGGAACGGCTAAAAACCGAGATAGCCATAATAAAGGTCCAAATGATGGGACAACTGGTGGGCCAGATGGCTCTTATCCAAAATTTGGCACAAGGACAAGAAGAGCTGAGGGTCCTCATCAACAAGCTTCTTCGGGATGGATGTAACCAAATGGGGAAAACATCTAGGATTGGGGATCAAATCATCATTCAGCCTCCCTTGAGATAAGAAGCCGAGAGTGCACCTTTCCAATTTGCTTCCGCGTCACGAGCCCAACAACGACTTCGACCAGAAAATCAGAAAAGGCAAAGCAAGTCCAAAAGACGCTTCACCGAAATCAACATGTCTTTGTCTCAAGCACTACAACACATGTTGGAGGCCAAGCTGGTTATTTTAAGGGACCCTCCTCAGAATCCCAACATAGCCTCCCCAAGGTATAATCCAAATGCAAGATGTACGTACCACTCCAACAGTCCTGGACATGACACCAACAACTGTTGGGCGTTGAGAAATAAGATTCAAGATCTGATTGATGGAGGAATGCCGGAGTTCACACAAGATGGCCAAACTGAGTTCTTCTGTCATCCTTCAAAGGCTCACCACCTAAAGTGACAAGTCCAGACAAAGAGGCTTCTGTTCATTTGAATTTTCAGTTGTAATTTCTTTTGCTTGTTCAAACAATTATCTATTAATGTCAAACTTTGTTTCATTAATGCATTGCATATGTCTGTCTTGATTTGATTCACTCATTTTAGTTACATTTAAACTACGCTTTTTACTCACTTTATGACATTCAACTCTTGCTAAAAGTTACAAGCCTTTAGAGGGAGGATGACGAAAACAATGCCTTCTTCTCATACAATATGCTTTTGGACAGACCTTGTTGACGATGTACAAGCATTCTTTCAAATCCTAAACACTGGAGTTATAATGAATATAATCCCTAGTCAACCCCTTCGAGCCAAAGAAGTAAAAGTTTTCTATTTTAACACAAATTGAAACCTTTAATCAAAACCCGGGGCAGGGTAGTCTCTCAGTTAATTCAAATGCGCGTTTAGCCACAAACTCTCATCTTGTAATACAACGAATGACATCAAAACATTCCTCTGGAATAAAAAGACAATGATGGTTCCCAATCACATAGGCAGTCATCATCTCTAAAAAAAAGGCCCACTAAGTCAAAACCTACAAGGGAGGCTTAAGAAAAAAACTGGGGCATCCCGCTGACCGTAATCTCAAAACGAGAACAGTCAGGCAAAAATTAGGGATAACAAATCAAAAGAAAGAGGTCACTACAAATCCTCAACAACATGAAAAAAATGTTGCAAAAATGACTGCCTTCCAATAAACTTAACTTGTCCGAACCATCACCAAAAAGTCATTCTAGACTCAATTGGAGTTCAAAACGCACAATTAACTGAGTTTAGGACTGAAGAACATCACGAAGAATGGGTGGGTACAAATACACTTTGATCCTTTATCCTTTGTTTCTTAAACCGTGAACCAAGCCACGCTACAACCCTTCAAAAGTCATAATTAAAGCATGGGTTAGTTCGAAAGCATACTGTTACAAAAGGTATCCTGACTCCTGTAAGGCTTTACTCTAAATCCAGAGTTGAATTACAAACTTCTTTACCTGCTAAAAATGCGTTTTTCAAAACTTCAAGACAAGCATAAACTTTGTATTACTTGAATATCATTGTTTGCATATGGCTATTTATTCGACAACGGAGAAATTCACACAATGAATATCCAGTGAACGAAAGCTCTCTCAGTGAACAAAATCAATTCAAGAAGGATGACACTTCCGTTGACAAATCTCCTATCAACAAGGGGACATGACATGTCACTATCCAGCACACCTGGGGCAGTCCAGTCAAGATTCCAAGAAATCTCTCAAGAATTGCAGAGTAACCAGGGGCAAGTCTCCATCTCTGTCACTTAGGGGAATTGAACGTCAATCCCGACAAAGGGTTACGTACAATTAAACATTTCCTGGCAGTGCCACAAAAACTTGCTTCTAGGGGCAGTGACAAGTCTCCCCAAAGTTCTTCTCATAGGATGATTCCCCAGCAAGAGTTTAATCTCTGAACACCTTTCCCCAGCTGAAACAACCTCAAAAAATCCTCGAATACTTTCGCCAACAAAGTCGTCACCTCTCAAGCAGACCGGCAACAGGGTTTATTTCTCCAACAAACGGTAGGATTCCCCAACTTGAGTTTGCCTCTCCAACTACTACAAATCAAAGGACCACAACTCCTCTTCCCCAGTAGACTACTCTACAATCCCCGACAAGTTACTTTGAAACCTGGACCCGACCAAATATCAGTTCAACTTCGATTCCCCAGTAAGAGCAAAGGACAATCGAGACTCCTGAACTTTTTCCCCAAGCAGGAATAAACATACTCCCCACAGAGTTTTCAATATTTCCCAGCGGAGTTCTCCTCAAACAACAAAACAGGAATCCCCGGTGGAAACATTCTAAGCAAAGTTTGAAGACACACCAACTCTTCAACAACAGTCCAGGATTTAACAACTCCCAAGCACTTGTCAAAAATTTATTTTCCCAGACAAAAAATACATTCATAAACATTTCACATTTCATACATCTTAGTTACATGCATCATAAGTGCATACGATACAATCTCATTTATTTTGAGAACATCATGACATCATGTATTTCATACATCATGACATTGCATACAACTAACATTTTACCTTTTCAGGAAAAGGTCAATCAACAGATGGCTACCATCAACCTTTTCAAGTTCCAGATTAATACATGTAATAAGCCAGGAAAACTATCTGTGGACGACTAATTGTAGATTAATACCTGTAACAAGCCAGGGAAACTATCTACATGAAGAGATTGAAGATTAACACCTGTAACAAGCCAGGAAAACTATCTTTCTTTTTCAGGTCAAAGATTAACACCTAAAATCAGACAGGACAACTATCTACTCAATCATCATGAGGCAACCCTACACAGGTTCCTTCCTTCCAAGATGCAGTTTTACACGGACTCATCATCAGGCAACCCTACACAGGTTCCTCCTTTCCAGATGAAGTTTTACACGGACTCATCATCAGGCAACCCTACACAGGTTCCTTCCTTCCAAGATGCAGTTTTACACGGACTCATCATCAGGCAACCCTACACAGGTTCCTTCCTTCCAAGATGCAGTTTTACACGGACTCATCATCAGGCAACCCTACACAGGTTCCTCCTTTCCAGATGAAGTTTTACACTGACTCATCATCAGGCAACCCTACACAAGTTCCTTCCTTCCAAGATGCAGTTTTACACGGACTCATCATCAGGAAACCCTACACAGGTTCCTCCTTTCCAGATGAAGTTTCACACGGACTCATCATCAGGCAACCCTACACAGGTTCCTTCCTTTCCAGATGAAGTTTTACACGGACTCATCATCAGGCAACCCTACACGGGTTCCTTCCTTCCAAGATGCAGTTTCACACGGACTCATCATCAGGAAACCCTACACAGGTTCCTTCCTTCCAAGATGCAGTTTTACACGGACTCATCATCAGGAAACCCTACACAGGTTCCTCCTTTCCAGATGAATTTTTACACGGACTCATCATCAGGAAACCCTACACAGGTTCTTTCTTTCCAAATGAAGTTTTACACGGACTCATCATCAGGCAACCCTACACAGGTTCCTTCCTTCCAAGATGCAGTTTCACACGGACTCATCATCAGTAAACCCTACACATGTTCCTCCTTTCCAGATGAAGTTTTACACGAACTCATCATCAGGCAACCCTACACAGGTTCCTTCCTTCCAAGATGCAGTTTCACACGGACTCATCATCAGGTAACCCTACACAGGTTCCTTCCTTCTAAGACGTAGTTTCACACGGACTCATCATTAGGCAACCCTACACAGGTTCCTTCCTTCCAAGATGCAGTTTCACACGGAATCATCATCAGGCAACCCTACACAGGTTCCTTCCTTTCCAGATGAAGTTTTACACGGACTCATCATCAGGCAACCCTACACAGGTTCCTTCCTTCCAAGATGCAGTTTCACACAGACTCATCATCAGGAAACCCTACACAGGATGAATTTTTACACGAACTCATCATCAGGCAACCCTACATAGGTTCCTTCTCAGGAAATTTCAGATGCAGTTTTACACGGACTCATCACCAAACAACCCACCTTTTGATACAGTTCAGATACACTCTAGACATGGACGCAATTCTGATACTCATTCTTTCAACTTACAAATTACAATTCAACAAGCATTCTTGGATGGCATCTACAAGCCCATCTCCAACAAGATTCTATCACCTCTCCAAATGGCATCTTTAAGCCCATTTCTCCTATCATCGCATCGCCGAGTGCAAATTTCTGGGCACTCTAGTGTCCAATCATCTTCCACCTTCGAGTCACGAATGGCAGAACTCACCAATCTAACTCTTCAGGTTTAAGAAGATTGAACAGGGGCAACTGTTGTACCCTAAAATTTGCCCTCTCATTTTTCAAGACTTTTCTCACAAGGATTATCAAGGTTCAAGCTTGCACAAAGTACATTAGGATTTTCCAGCACCAGAATTAAAAGGAAACTGTCAAAAAGGGAGAAAACAGATAAAAATAATATTTTGAAAAATTTGGAGGAAAATAGGTCTCCTTCGATTCAACCTTTCGATTGGAGAAGCGCACTGCCTGCATGCTTGCAGTCGAAGGCCATGACTTGCTGGCCACATGTGCCCCCTGCAAGGAAAATTCTTCTATTGGACAAAATGGTTGCCTACAAGCCTGCTTCGATTTGGACAAAATAGCTGCCTACAAGTCTGCTTCGATTTGGACAAGTTTACTGCCTGCAAGCCTACTTCGATTGGGCATATGCTTCTTGCATGTTTGTTTCGTTTGGACAAGCTTCGATAGGATAAAATAACCATCTCTATGCATCCTTCGAATCCACTTGCACCAAGGGCCTCTTGCATACTTTGCCTCTCACAAGTTTTGTTTGAGCCAAGAGATATCTTCATACAAGATTTGACTAAGTTCTTGCTCCCCTTGAAAGAACACCCTTCGATTCAGAAGCTAGGAAATTCCCTCACGCTAAAAGGCAATGACTCCCTTTATGTTTGTTTCGATCCACATGCTTCGATTGAGTAACATGTTTCCTTCGAACACGAGCTTTTGATTGGGCGATATGTTTGCTTCAATCCAAGCTTCGATTGGGCATTAGCTTCATTCGAGTAAGCTTGTTTCGACCACAAGCTTCGACTGAGGCAAAGGCTTCCTTCGAAAAAATGCACCTTCATATCACCTTCAAATCCATCTGCAAACCCTTCGATACGCCATAGTCCTGCATTATGACACACAACTGGTGAAAATGAATGTTGTGTTATTCTAGTCTGGTCGAAAGGTGTAGAAAGATGGAGGATTCGACTCAAAAGATCAAGTTGAACATTTAGAACCATAGGCTTGGCTACGTGTTTTCCCTTTCCAGGCCTCAAACCCATGACTCACCCTATATTTAATTGTTTATGCAAGTTAAAATAGGCCTTTACCCATTTGTTGTCCAAGACCACTTGCACTTAATAGTATAATACTACCTTTTAGAAAAGTTTGTCTTGAGCCTTGCGCCTATTTTCCTTCATAAGGAAGCAACCCATCTGAACCATTCATCTTGCTTTTATGGCACAAGTGGACATTTACTTTCCAGCTGAGCCTTATTTTATTATTTTTGCTCCCCAAGCTTCCCAAAAGCCTTTCTCTATAAATAGAGAGTTCATTTGCACAAAGAAGAAGAGGATCTTTGGACCAGAGTAACGAATCCCCCAAATTTTATCAAACACAACAAAAAACTCTCAAGTTCATCAACACTTGAGAAATCATAAAAAAAGCCCAGAATCACATTCATCTCCTTCAATTCTGAAGAACAACCACACTTCAGTCTCCTTCGAAATCGAAGAAGCATCACACTTGCTTTTTCCCCTATATCGAATCCAGAATCCTGGGCCTCCACTAAAGGTCCCACATCCATTCAAGGCTTGAAGCAAGGTAAGTTATTATTACCTTTGAACTTTTTGTTTCATGGCATAGTAATTTTTCCCTTTCGTTTGAAACATGTACATACCATTGTTCCTTTCGTTTCCACCCTTTTAACATATTTTTTAGAGCTAGCCCTTTCGTTTTGCTTTATGTTTACCTAAACTTGCTTTAACTATTAAATTGTTTATAAGACAAATACTAGCACGGCCTCAGGCCATGTTGCCATTTAATGCTTTAAATAAAAGAAACAGGAAACAGGAAATAGGAAACGAAGCTTCTGGCTTCTACCCTCTTTTTCCAACTCAAACGAAAGAGACAACCAGGAGGAAAACCATGTTGACTTCTAGGCCCAGATGAAAAGCATGCCTTCACTGATTCTAGAATCAGTCGAAAGGCATTCCTTCACTTCTTTTGATCTCCAGTCGAAGAAGGCAACAAGGCAGAACCAGAAGGCTTCGCCATGCACATACTTACCCAATCGAAGGAGGCCAACATAATGCAAATCGAAGGGTGCTCCTGCCTGGGTCGAAGAGCTCATTTTCCTTTCTTTTATTTTGTTTTTGCCTTTACATTTTCTTGCCTTTCAATATGGTTGTAATAGTGTAGAATATTTATTTCCTGCATTTTTATTGCTTTGTACAAATGCTAGTAATTAGATATGTATGGCAAGATAAAACCAACAAATAGACAACCCTAATCAAAGACTAAATGCCTGCAATCAAATACACTTAGCACACACGCACCCTTAGGGTAATTCCATCTGTTGCCTTACAAAAATGGCCATGTTATGCATATGGGATGTCTTAGCACAAACAAATCGAAAAAGATCACAGTCCCTTGATGACGCTATCAAAGTTGCCTTTCAAAATGATCTTAGTCCCTACAGAAAAGTGCTAAGTCATTTCACAACATTGCTATCTTGACTATATGATGGCCCACGTCTGTCCCTTCACATCCAACGATGGGGCTTCTTATCAAATCAATGGTAAGGTAACAACATCTAAAGGAGGAGGAAAAACACATCTAAAACCTTTTGAGTAGGTAGATTACTTTTAGTTACTTGCTCAATTTCAAAATAAACATCCTTGCTATTTTCAAAACAAATCACATACATCTTTCCAAAACGTGAAATATTTTCAAAAGCTCAACACTTTGCATACATTCTTACGAACGGGAATCATTGCAAAGTTCGCCTAAACGATGACACCTTTTCAAAATACTTTCAAAAACCACACAAAGCACATTTGTCAAACAAAAGCAAGTGATCTAACAAGTAACTAAGAGCCCATGGAAAATCATGGATGGAAAGGGTTCTAATACCTTCCCTTTTCATAATCTACCCCCCGAACTCAAGAAAACATCTCGAAAGGTCTTTCCTGTGCTTTTTCACCTTTCCTTATTGGATAAAAGAAAAGTCGGTGGCGACTCTTGCTAAACCGCAACATTTTGCAAACACAAACGCAAAAACCCAAGTCAGTTCTCCCACCATATCACACACCCCATGTGTTTTTTTAGGATATCCTTCCAATCATCGCGGGTACAAATGTTATGATTATCAGAAAATAAAATTATCCTTTGACGCCATGTCATATTTGATGAATCAAAATTTCCCTTCTCTAAACTACACAATCCTAATCCGAACAATTATCAATTTCTTGATAATGAATTATCACCTTACATCATAAACCACCTCATCACCCAACCTGACCTACATTCAATGACACTAGCCCACATCACTCATCAATAACCTCAAACCCATGATAAATCAGAACTAGCCCAAACTACCTCTCAATCGGCCCAAACTTTTCCTTCCATATCTACTTCGCCAAATATCCCACTTCCTCCCATTTACCAACCTACCCTTAGTTATGACGACAAATCAGTTACGAGAAACCAACATGGAAGTTTTAAAACAAACCAAAAATACATCAATCTCCACACAAAAGTTACAAAATCTCCTTTCCCTCGTAACCCAGTGTTAGCACTAAAAGACCTAAATTAGAAAATGGCTATGGATTATGAATACAATGCTCTTATTCAAAATAAGACGTTGGATTTAGTGCTCCGTCCACCTAATGCTAATTTTATTCGTTCTATGTGGATTTTTATGCATAAAGAAAAATCAGATGGTTCTTTTGAGAGGCATAAAGCCCGAGTTGTAGGTAACAATGTGGGTCAACAAGTTGGTATAGATTGTGAAGAGATGTTTAGTCCAATTGTTAAACCAGCCACCATCTGAACAATACACAGTCTTTCCTTATCTAAAGCATGAAAAATTCATCAGTTAGACGTCAAGAATACTTTTCTACATGGTGAACTCAAAGAAACAGTGTATATGCATTAACCTTTGGGCTTTAAGGATCCAAATCATCCTCATCATGTATTTTGTCTATGAAAATCTTTGTATGAGCTCAAGTAGGATCCAAGAGCTCGGTACAAAGGATTCACATATTATGTATATTCTATCAAATTCTCTCAAATCAAGTTAGACAACTCTCTTTTCATCTACCGGAAATATACACACATGGAATATCTTCTTCTTTATGTGGACGACATCATTCTCACTGCTTTTTCTGATGATCTTTGCAAGTCTATAATATCAGGACTCAACTCTGAATTTGCTATGAAAGGCTTGGAACCACTAAACTAATTTTTGGGTATTGCAGTTACTCATTATGACAGTGGTTTGTTCTTATCTCAGAAAAAGTATGCAGATGAAATTCTTGAGCGAGCAGGCATGTCATCATGCAAATCATGTCCTACTTTCATGAGGCCCGGCATCACATATGCAGTACAAGAGATATGTATAATGACCCCATGAACGATCACATGCACTCTCTTCGACACATTTTGCATTACATCCAGGGAACTAGTCACTACGGTTTACATCTCTATCCATCATCCATACATAATTTATTTCTTACACAGATGTTGACTAGGGAGGATGCCCCGGCACTGACGCTCTACTTCAGGATATTGTGTTTTTCTTGGAGACAACTTACTATCATGGTTATCTAAACATTAATCCACACTGTCCTGATCCAGTGCTAAAGTTGAATATCATGAAGTTGCCAATGTCGTCTATAAGTCATGCTAGTTACGTAACCTACTCCTCGTACTACATTGTCTAATACACAAAGTTATAATGGTATATTGTGATAACATTAGTGCCATATATCTTTCCTATAATCCTATTCAACATCGACATATAAAACATATCGAGATGGACATTCACTTTGTACGTGAAAAAGTAGCTCGCAGACAGATACGCGTCTTGCATGTTCCATCACACTATCAAATTGCGGATTTATTCACCAAGGATCTTCCTCTAATAATCTTTCATGATTTCCAAGACTGTTTAAGCGTACGCCAACCTCCCGCTTCACTTGCAGGGGTGTGACAGAACATGACAACACACATGTCTATATTTGGAACAAATGTTGTACACTAATGGCATAATTAGTTTAGAATATTTACATTGATTGTGCATAATTAGTTTCCTATTATGCAATTGAAATTATTGTATATAATACATGTTCATGATCAATAAAAACCAGTGAAATAGTTTCCTATAATTTTATCTCATATTTCTTTATCAAAGCATTTGATTTAGATTCCTTCACTTGTTTATTCCATTCATCGTTTAGACACAATAAATTATAAATAGTCTTTTTGTTTATTTGACGTTGGCAATCTTATCATATTTCTTGAAGGAAATAATAGTTACAAGAAAGCTTATGACTTTGTGAATGATTTTGTAAGTTTTCTTTTGAAAACCATCCATATAGAAACAATCAATAATTTTTCCTTCATATATATATATATATATATATATATATATATATATATATATATATATATATATATATATATATATATATATATATATATATATATATATATATATATATATATATATATATATATATATTAGGAGACAAAGAAACTATGAAGCTTATCTTTTTAATACGTATGAAGTGTTGGTTTCTTTGTTGTTATTATTTGTATGATCAACCATGTTTTCCTTAAATATATTTAACTCATACACTTAAGTACTTAAATAAGATACCAAAGCTCTGATGGCAACTAGAGGTGAAAAAACAGAAGAATCAAGGGGATGAATTGTGTTGATCAGTTTATACTTTTTTAGTTTGTTACAAATGAAACTTATGTTAACCACAAGTGTTAAATGATAAAGAGATAAGGTCACACATATTAAACATACAAATTGTATCTTTGTTCACTTACTTAACTCAGAGCTACGTCCAATCCTCTCACACTGAGCGATTTTCACTATAATCAAATATATTTCAAGATTCCTAAGATATTTTTAATCCAAATCACTTATATCTTAGATTTATCAAACACAAATAATTGAATATAACTTATCCCTTTGGAGAATACGACCAGAATAATAAATAAATGATGTAGTGTTTATAAATATCATCAAATAGAGATTGTAAACAACTCTAATTAAGTACAAATACAAGTGTTTTAATCATTTTTCTGAACAAGTAACTTCAAACATAAAAGAGAGTGAGTGAATTGTGCACTTTAATTTTTTTTTTTAACAAAGAAGTGTATAAATAAAAATAAAGAAAAAAATATTTTATATAAATAATAAATTACATAATATAAAAAAATTAGACTATGTAAGTTATGTTATAATAAATAAATGACATGATCAAAATATAAAATACATGATAAAAGAAATAAAGGAAAAGATATATTGCAAAAACTTATCTTGGTAGCAAGGTGGGATTATTTCCCATTGGGAAGAAGAATACAACAATGGGAGGAGCATTGTTATTCTACTATTTTGTTTAAGAGATTTTTGATATGATTAAGTCATCAGATGTGTTTGAGCTTTTCAGTTGTATCGATGATGTGGTTGAGGTTGTGATTCCATTGAAGAGGAACAAGTTGGGGAAGAGGTTTGGATTTTCAAGGTTCAAGGAGATAGAGGACACTAGGATCCTCGCTGTCAAATTGGATAATTTGATTATTGATGGGAAGAAAATTCACGCTAACATTCCTCATTACCTTAGGAGTAATGGTGAATTGTTTTCAGGAGGAGCGGGTATAAGGAAAAGAATTGGACCAGAGGATGTTTCGGGCAGGAAAGTGCGGAGGGATATGGTGGAGTTAGTAAGGTGGGTAATAAAACCTTTACGGAGGAAGTTGCGAATAATGGTGGACCAAGATTATTTGTTCAAGTGAAAACCCAACACCACTTGCAGTATGAATCTAAAGTTGAACTACTCAGAATTTGCTGGTACAGTGTTCGATGAAGCGGAAAAAGAAGAATTGAACTTGACAGGTTCCATGGGAAAGAAGGTTTTGGAGGTTTTAGGTCCAAAAGCTAGATTAGCAGAGGAAAAGGAGCAGATAGTGTATATTTTTGATGAGGTAAGAGGGGCAGTGAAACTGGCTTCTGCTCAAAAGATTTTTGCTTGTCGGACACCTATAGTCCTTGCTCAATCTCCTGCTTCTGTGGATACTTTAGAAATTTGTTATGTTAATACTTTTTTTTAACCTAAGGTTAATAGGAAGGATGGTAAATATTTTGTTACAAAGGTAAATAAGGTTAAAAATATTTATGATGTTGGTGGGGTTCTGTCTTAAAAGAAACGTAGGGCCAAGAAGAAGTCTTTGATGATTCTTGAATCAGGGGCCACTACTTTCGATCCAGTGGTCTCTAGCCCATTTTTTTAGCAACTTTAAGCCCTAAGTGAAGAAGGTAGATCAATTCCAACTTAGTAAATTGAAGGAATCAAAGTTTGTCAAAGAAAGTTTTTCTGCGGGGTTATTTTGTGTTGCGAATCGATATCCGACACCGACATGATCCATTGCAATTCTAGATTTGGGGATAACATCGAATCCAACGTGAGTGAGAAGGTTTGGAAAGATATTTCCAAACTGGGTGTTGTCTCACTTGGCTTAGACAAGGATTATAAAAAGAGGATTCACGAGATGGAGAAGTGTGATAAAGAGATGAAGTATCTTACGAAGGCGCTCAACAATCAAGTGTAATGATTATAGGGTCTTTAAATACTAAAGGGGGAGGTAGCATAGTTAAAAGTAAGAGGATCAGCAAGATCATAAATCTAGGTAAGACGGATATTTTCCTCATTCAAGAGTCTAAATTATTTGTAGTTGATTATGGATTGGTGAAAAGTCCCTGGAGTAAGGAGAACGTCAGCTGGTCTTTTGCTAGTTATGTCGGCCAATATGAAGGTTTAATTATGATATGGAATGAGGGTTGTTGCGAGGAGATTTTTATCTTCAAAGGAGAAGGGTTCTTATGGGGTAAAGATGAGATGGATTGAGAATTTCTATTACACGCTCAATGTTTATTCCCCTTGTTCTTTGGCTTAGAAAAGGATCATTTGAAAGTCTTTATTGGATTTTAAGTCGAGATATGTGGATGTGGAGTAGTGTTTGGCAGGGTATTTCAACTCTATTGTTAGTAACAGGGAGAGGAAGGGTAGATTAATGGGGTGCAGGAACACTGAAATGATGGAGTTTTCTGCTTTTATTGAGGATAGTTTTCTTGTAGATGTTCAGTGCAAAGGGAAATCCTTCAGTTGGTTCAGTGGGGACGAGAATTCCATGAGAAGAATAAACCATTTTTATTCTTTAGAATGTTCTTATAGATAGGTGGGGAATTGTGGGCCATATGATAGGCAGTAGGGACATTTTTTACCACTGTTCAATTTGGATTGTTATTAATAATTCAGATTGGAGCCCGAAACCATTCAAAGTTAACAATAGTTGGTTCAATGAAAACTATTTTTTACCTTTCTTGGATAAAGGATATAGGAACTTAAGGGTCCAAGGAAGAAGTGACTTCGTCATTAAGGAGAAATTAAGGTTCCTCAAGGTTAGCTTACGAAAATGGAACTTAGAGGTCTTTGGAAAGATGGATTTGGATATTGATGATGGTTTGAGGGTGATCAATAGGGCGTACGAGTATTTGGGGAGTCATAGGGTTAGTGAGGTGGTTAATGAAGCTACTAGTTGTATGTGGTTGAACATGAGAATTAAATAAAATATGGTTCTTCAGAAATCCAGGCTAAAGTGGGATAGTGAGGGAGACTCAAACAACCGATTTTTTCACAGTATCATGAAGGAGAGGCGTTGAAGAAACTTCATTGGTTCTATTGTTTCTTCTGGAGGTTTGTTGGAAACCGTGGTTGAGGTTAAGGAGTAAGTGAGGAGACATTTTCAGAGAAGTTTATGGAACGGGATTTATATAGACCAATTCTGAATGGTATTTCGTTTAACAAGTTGTCTCAAGAGGAGAGAACTTCTTTAGAAGCATCATTTTTTGACCAAGAGATAAAGGAGGCGGTTTGGTGGTGCGAAGGGTCAAAGAGTCTGGGCTCTGATGGTTACAACTTATTTTTGATTAGGAAGTATTGGTCCTTTTTAAAGACGAATTTTACTCGTTTTTTCAATAACTTTCATGGTAATGGTAACTTGGAAAAGGAGATATCTTCTTCTTTTTTTACTCTAATTCTGAAGGTCAAAAACCCTTTAAGGATTGACAATTGCAGGCTCATCTTCCTTGTAGTTTGCTTGTATAAGGCCTTCTCAAAGCTTCTAGCGGTCATGTTGAAAAATGTTTTAAGCTCTCTAGTTTCGCAATGTCAAAGTGAGTTTGTTCCGGGTAGGAAATTGTTGGACGGTGTTCTAGTTGCAAATGAGGTGGAGGATTATGCAACAAAGGAAAATAATGGTTGTTTATTATTTAAATTTGATTTCTAAAAGGCTTACAACAAAGTGAGTTGGGAGTATCTTAAGTACATCATGAAAAGAATGGGGTTTGGAGACCGTTGGTTGAAATGGATGAAGGCCTCAATTTTCTCAACTTATATGCATGTCTTGGTGAATGGGAGCCATATAAAGGAGTTTGGAGTAGGTAGGGTCTCAGGCAGGGAAATTTGTTATCACCTTTCTTGTTCATTCTTGTGGAGGAATGTCTATTTGGGTTGGTTAAGAAAGCTGTGGAGTTAGGTGAGTTTTTAGGTTTTAACATAAAGGGGAATTGTGTGGTGGTTATTCTTGAATTATCCGACGACACTTTATTGGTTGGAGATGGCAGTTGCAATCATGTTTGGGCTCTTAAGTCGGTTCTTAGAGGTTTTGAAGTGGTATCGGGGCTTGGGGTCAATTACCATAAGAGCAAGTTAATTGGAATTAACTTAAGTCTTCATTTTCTCAATACTGCAACTAATTTTCTATCTTGTAGGATAAAAGATAAAGTATTTTAATTCATTGGCAATCGGGTTAGGTCTAATCTGAGGTGCATTTCATCGTGGAGTTCGTTAATTAGAAAGTTGAAAGCGTGTCTATCCAGCTAGTCAGGGTGGTAGGATAACCTTGTTAGAGTCAATTATCAACAACCTTTCTATATTCCAACTCTCTTTTTATAGAGCGCCAACTTCGAATTGTAAAGAAATCGCCAAGATTCAAAGCAAATTCCTTTGGGGTGGGACAGAAGAAAGAATACATATTCATTAGGTAGGATGGGAGAAAGTTTGTTCGCCTATTGATAAAGGAGGTTTAGGTTTGAAGAGGATAGAGGAATTTAACATATAATCGTTATTAAAATAGAAGTGGAGAATTCTTCAAGGTAAGGAGTCGTTGTGTATCAACATTCTAAGGGCAAGATACGAGAATTTGAATTATCATGTTATATCTTAGTGTTGTTTGAGCAGGAGCAGTTCTAGCTCTTCTTAGTGGAAGGATATAATTTCGATGGAAAAGAGGAACCACGGAAATATTTTTAGAAGCAACTGTAGGTTCTGTCTGGGGAAAGGGACGAACATTTTATTCTGGAATGCACCTTGGCTCAATAGCATTATCCTCAATGATACTTTTCCAGAATTATTTTGCAGGAGCAGGCTGAAAAAAGAAGTAGTGGCCGATTTCATAAGATGGAGTTGTACCCTAAAATTTTCCCTTCCATTTTCTTTAAGACATTCTCCTAGGATTCTCAAATGCTCAAGGTTGCTCAAAGATTGACCAGACAAATTCTCCTCCTAAGCAATGGACTTACAACTAGGATTTCACTTTTCACAAGGAAGATTGGACTTCTAATGATTAAAATGGATTTCATGGTTTCTTGTATGTCTCTAAGTATCCTCAGCCAAAGTTCAAGCCCTGCATCACAAGTTTGCCCAATCAATGTCTCAGATGACTAAAAATCAATTGTATTGGACAAAAAGAAAATTATGGTGAACATACAGTCAAACCTTAAGATTTTTGGTCAACATTAAGATTTTGAAGTCATTTTCATCATTTGATCAAGGGTTTATCATTATTCATTAAGAAAACTCAAGAATCATCAAAAGTCAAAAGTTGTCAAATTAGGGTTTTCTTAAGGCGAAGTCAACTGAACTTTGACCAAGCACAACTTTCACATGTTTCATCAGATTTTCCTCAAACGAAGCTTATTTTGAAGGAAATTCAATTCTCTACAACTTTGTCTATCTAAGCTCAAGACCAAAAAATGCTTAATTTAAGAGATATGGGCCAATACATTATAGGTCATTTCAAAAGTCAACAAAAAGACACTTTTTGTCAAGGCAATTTACATCAAGATAAGGTCGTCAAATGCAAAAATGAATAAAATAGAGATTGTAGAGGACATCTTAAGATTTCCAAAAAGTCCTAGATCACCTTAAAATGATAAAAATTGAGAGAGTTATTATTGGTGAAAGTTGGGAAATTTGGGCAAACGCATGAAGTTCAAATTGAGAAACTTGAATTTTTGGACTAATGTGCCTACCTTTTGAAGTTCAAACATGCTTGTGACATATTTAGGGACCTCTAAATCCATTTATGCATTTTTTATTTTATTTTTAGTTCTTTTTATTTTGATCTTATTCATTTAAATTCAAAATAAATAAATAAAAGTCAACTAAATGGATTTAGACGCATGGCTTTGGGTTGGATCAGATTTGAAGCCCAAAGAGCTCATGGACAGCTAGCAAAAGCGTGTGAGATCATGAAAAGATGATTTGGCCTAAAATATAAAATTTTCATGCAAGATTCAAATCAAATATCTTCACTATGATTATACAAGATATTTTCCAAGTTTGTTAACCTAATGCCTTCCTCTATATGTACTTAACAATATCAGATCCAAACACACACACAGGCTACCTCAAAACACAAACCCTAAAATCTCCAAAAATTTATAACACTAGGGCAGAAGCAAAACCTTATTTCAAGTCCATCTCAAGCAAAACAAAGGATCCAATCATACTCCTGAGGTCCACATGAAGCGATTCAGGCCCTTACTCAAGCTCAAAGCATCCCAGAATGCTCTCACACAAACTCACCGGTTTTTGTAGTTTCTTCAACTTCAAACTTTTCATTCACGTAATATAAATTAATCTTATGCATTCATATGTGTTCATGATGTCATGTAGAACAATTTTTACCCATTACATGCAAGCTCTAATGCAAGAATAGGAGAATACCATTTTTAGGGCACGAAGCTCCGACTTTGTTGTATCTCCCTTTACATGCATTTCCAGGCTGAACGGATGCCACCATTGAGTTCGCAGACACCGGTTTTAGGGGGTAGGCTTAACCTTGTGTTTTAAATCACGTTATTTTGTCAGATATGATTTTTGGGCAATCGGAGAAGATGGTGGTCAACCACCGTGCGTGGTGGTTTGACCCTCCCTGGACTGCGTGGCTTCTTTCTATTCGTCCATTCAAATAATAGGGTCCCACTGGCGCTGACTTTTTTTAATTCAAATAAAAGGGAATTTTTATTATATAATAGTATGTTTGTGTTCCATATACCGGATGTACAACCACCCCAGTGGCAAGGCAGCACGCGTTAGAGCATTCATATACAAGGGTGTGGGTTAGATCCTTGCCTCTTGTATTTTTTCACATTTTTTATTTATTTTGCAGATATTTCAGTGTGTGTCTTTATAATAGCCCTACTGTGCGCTCAACCACGTCTCATCAGATCTTCATAGACCTGATCCAACGTTTCCATATCTGTAAGCACACGATGCAGCCTCATGGAGTGGCCACACAGGATCATGTGCTAATTCTCTTGTGCCTAACAGATTTTGTTCAGCACCCCCCCTGTTTGATAAATCAGGCCCAACTCTTTTTATTTATTTACTCTTACTCACCTTTTTTTATTTAATCAAATATAAGCATAATTAGTTTCTTAGTTTTATAAATTAAATCAAATAGACTCTTAGGTTTTTAATTAAATTTTTAAATATAATAATTTAATTAATTAATTTCTTTTTATTAATTAAAATTAATTGGATTTAATAGGTTAGTTAGTTGCCATAAATCTTTTTTTTCTTCATAAAAATTACCAAAAATATTTTCTTTCCCATTTTCCTTTGACTTTTACCTTTTAGATCGATTGTATTTTCATGAATGTAATTTTTATTCGTCGCTTTTCTTTTTCATTGTAATTGTTTATGGGTTGTAATAGTTATAGGGTTTTTACTTTCCATTTTTATATTTTGCATCTGCCCCAAGGCCATGTAATAACGTAGAAACCTTTATTTTCTGCATTTTACTTTTCCTGCTATTATTTTACAATATTACTGATAGTAACTATATTTGTATAGTAAGACTAAAACAAATCGATAGCTAACCCTAACTGCAAAGATAAGTAACTGAACACAAATCACTTGCACACTTACACCTTTAGGGTGACTCCCCTTGTTGCCTCGGGAAATAACAGACATTTCCCTCGAACATAGGGACGCTTTAGCAAAGTCCCTCGATATAAAGATCTTAGTCCCTCGATGACCCTTCGACGTCGCCTTTTGATAAATGATCTAGTCCCTTAGCGAAAATTGCTAAAGCATCCTTACGAATTTTCTTTGATGAGTGTACGATGACCCTTGCCTGTCCCTTCACATCCAACGACAAGGCTTCCTACTAACCAATGGTAGGATAGCACTATCTAAAGGAGGAGGAAAAGTACAAGAACGACCTTGAGTAGGGTAGATATTAGTCACTTGCTCACAAAGCTCTTTAAAACAAAACATTTCTCATAAACACTTTCAAAATATTTTTAAAATATTTTGTATGCATTCTCGAGGACAGATACGAGAATCATTACAAAGTTTCACCTTACATTGGCAACTTTTCAAAATATTTTCAAACTCACAACACAAAGCAATTTCAAAAGTGAGTTAAGCGATTAAGAGCCCGTAGATAACTGCGGGTGAAAAGGGTGCTAACACCTTCCCTTTTTATAATCTACCCCGGGAACTCAAAATCTATCAAGGTCTTTCCTGTTCTTTTCACCCTTTCCTTATTAGATAAAAGAAAATTCGGTGGCGAATCTTGTTATCCACAACATTTGCAATAAAACTCAAATCCAATTCAGTTCTCCCAGTGTATTACAGAACTGGAGACTCTGCTGGGGAATTAAAAAAGAGGGATTACCTTAGAGATTTAGATCACATTTAATTTCTTTAAAATTGCTTGCATTGTCTGCTTTATCTTTAATGGGTTGCTTGGGTTAATATCTTGCAAAGATTTTATACACGGATCTTGGGATACTTTAGGTAAGTAGCAATAGATCATGGAAACTGTACGACATAGACCGATATGGTTGAAGTGATGACTATGTTAGTGTGACATATTGGTTTGTACTAGTGTTCCTTGAGTCAGTCGAGGATAACACTAGGTTGCTGCATGGTTTTATAAGCACTGATTGACCTTTAGAACCTTAATTGACCTAACTTAGACATTAGAAGGTAGTGAGATGGCCGACTTTGGTGTAGTCCAAAGTTGTTTGATGCTTGATGCTACACCTCATTGAGATTCAAATCTTGGGATATTTCGGTGGCAAGTCAGTTGCTCTACTGAAACAAAGCCTGTGAGAAAGATCGGTGATATGAGATTCCTAGAACCCGGTTATTATTCTTAGGACAGGTTGAGCCAACTGAACTTCAAGAGGATACTTACCTATGAACCTCATGCAAGCCTCTAAACCTAAGGCTATTGTATGCTTTGTCTGTGTTTGCTATCTGTTCAAACATGACATTATGACATCATACCATAGCATTTTCATTAACCATTTCAAGGATCTCAAGGGTTTGTGATGCAGGTTATCATGAACCAGATGTCTAGCAAGGGGCAAGAGGATTTTTTCCCTCTAACCAGATGTCGTTAAAGACCGAATTATGTTATCTTGATTCAAAAAGGACCCACTTGACATGGTGAGATTGATTCTCATAAAAGGACGTCCAAAGACGCAAAGTTATTCAGGCAAAGCTGCAGCCAGACTCAACTTCTAACATGTCATTTTTGTTTATCCCACGAGATCCTTAAAAACATTGCATCTACATATCATGCACATCATAACATAACAGGTATTCCAAAGACAAGTTTTCTCATCATCTTGCTGTTTATTTCAGTAAAAGATGGCTCTTGAACAAACCGTGAACTTAGCCAAAGGGAAGGAAGACTTGAAAGCACTCATCATCAAAGAGAGAAGGAAGAAGACTAAGAAGCCAATTGTCATTCTTAACATGGGTAGAAGGTTCAAAGGCCCTGTCAAGAGGGATCTATATTTTGAGGTCCCATCAAACGAAGATGATAACCAAGAGGAAGATGACCAGAGTGTGAAAGATGAGGAGAATAACAACCTTGGTTCTAGCCAGTATTTTGATGAAGAAGACTTTTCCGCTGAATAATATCCTCCTGCTGATGACAAGTACAAACAACTCGAAGATCATCTGAATACCATGGAAATCCAGAGGGTTCCTGGGTTGGATTTTGAAGAGTTGGGATTAGTCTCGGGGGTTGTTATCCCTCACAAATTCAAGGTCCTTACTTTTGCAAAGTATGATGGTATTTCTTTCCCTAAACTTCATTTGAGGTCTTATGTCCAGAAAATCCAACCTCATACTGCTGATAGGAAGTTATAGGTACACTTCTTTCAAGAGAACTTGTCGGGGAGACAATTAGAATGGTTCTATCAACTGGAAAGAACCAACATCCGTACTTGGGAAGACTTGGCTGATGCATTTTATAAACAATACCAATACAATGGTGATCTTGCACCAACTCATGTGCAATTACAAAGTATGACTATGGGTTTGAATGAAGGATTTAAGGAATATGCTCAAAAGTGGAGAGATTTAGCTGGAAGGATTCAACCTCCTCTGTCTGATAGGGAGTTGGTTGATATGTTTATGGGCACTTTGACAGGGCCTTTCTTTAATTATCTGATTGGAAGCTCCTCATCTAGTTTTACTGAGTTGATACTAACGGAGGAACATGTTGAAGGTGGTATCAAAATTGGAAAGATTCAAGTGGTTGCATCTTTAAGTACTGTAAAGAAGACATTCAATAGAAAGAAGGAAACTAATGTTGTGTATGGCCAGAAAGGCCGTGCTAGAGACGATCATAACCAGTTTGTAGGAGTTGTGCTAATTTCTAATCATGCGCCTATACAACAACATCAACAAGGTAATCAACATAAATCAGACACACCGAGAATACAATTTACAAAAATTAGCATGCCATTGTTCAGGCATTACAACATCTTTTAAAGGCAGAGCAGATAACGTTAAGGGATCCTCCTTAGAATCCCAACACCTCCTCTCCTCGACACAATCTTAATGTGAAATGTGCTTATCATTCCAATAGTTTCGGGAATGACACCAATAGTTGTTGGGCATTGAAAAATAAAATTCAGGATATGATTGACAACAAAGAAATTGAGTTTGATCCTTCCGATACCCCCAATGTAATTACTGCACCTATGCCTAAGCATGACAAAGGCATCAGTGCTATTGATGATATTTCATATGTTTCTACTTTAAACGAATTGACTACCGCCCTCTCGATCATTAAGAAGAATATGTTGTAAGCCGATTTATTTCTGGGTTGTATTGAAAGATGTTATTACTGCACAACCCAACCTAATGGCTGCCAATTGCTGAAAGAAGGTATTCAGCGTCTGATGGACAACCACATGATTCTAGTTGAGAAGATTCCATCTATGGAGAATTTATTTCAAGACTTGGAGCTGGAAGAGGTATTTGTAGTTTCCAGCACTCCTCTCAGAATCACTGCCAAAGGCCCTGTGAGGATTACAGCTGAACCTAGAGTCGCTCCTCTAATCATCACTGCACCCGGACCAATTTTGTATTCCTCAGAAAAATCTATCCCGTGGAACTATGGAGCCGAAGTCTACTACCATGGCGTCAAGCAATAATTATTGACTACTGACAATAAAGATACTGAAGTTACTGATCCTGTTGTTGACAATATTGATGGGACCAGTAAGGTTACTAGAAGTGGAAGGTTTTCTCTCCGATAATCTCCTCAAAGACTGTCGCCACACCAATTCGTTTTACTGCTACCGAGTCAATTACTGAGACTCGGGGTAAAGAACAAATAATGGAGCCTACCTAGATGGAGGCACCTAATGAAGTTACCACCAAGGATACCTCCAGGAAAGAGTTGGATAAGGTATTAAAAATCATCTGAAAACATGATTATAAGATTGTTGAACAGCTGGGATAGACTCCCTCTAAAATCTCCATGTTATCCCTATTACTGTGTTCAGAAGCCCATGCATAGGCTTTGGTGAATTTCTTAAAATCCACTCACGTGCCACAAGAAATTTTTGTCGATCAATTTGGAAGTTATGTTGCTAGCCTAACTACTGATAATGGACTAGGCTTTTCTGATGTTGATTTAACCCCTGAAGGAAGAAACCACAACAAGGCCATGTATGTCTCTATCGAATGCAGGGGCACTAATTTAGCACATGTATTGATTGATATGAGTTCATAGATGAATTTTCTACCGAAGGGTGCCCTCGACAGGATTGACTGTAAAGGGGTTATGCTGAAACCTAGTGATATTATAGTCTGAGCCTTTGACAGGTCAAAGAGGATGGTACACTGAGAAGTGGATCTCCCGATTAAAGTGGGTTCGTAGGTTTTTGATTCTACCTTCTATGTAATGGATATTCGACCGAACTATTCTTGTTTACTTGGATGCCCCTGGATTCATGGGTTAGGTTCGATTACTTCAACCCTACAGCAAAAACTGAAATATCCCATGAAAGGAAAGGTTGTTACAGTTTGTGGCGAAGAAGAGTATATGGTGAGTCACTTAAACTCATTTAAGTATGTTTAGATGGACGGAGAATTCATCGAAACTCCCTGCCAGACTTTTGAATTTATTCCTCCCACTGCTACTGAATACGTTTCTACTATTCTCAAGGTTACCAGGGTTCCACCCAAGATGGCTTCTTTGAAGGATGCTAGAGCTGTTGTAGAAGAAAGTGGTTGCACTACTTGGGTCAGCTTCCTGACATTCCGTACAAATATGACAAATTTGGTTTGGGTTTCACTGTAGAGGCTCAAAGGGCTATGCACCATGCTCGTGTTGGAAGACCACCATTCCGCGTCAGCACCAATGGAGTCAACACGGTAGAAGATGCTGACAGTGACTATGACCTCGACAACTGGATCTTTCCTACCATCGACAACGGGCTCAGCAACTGGAAAACTGAAAACCTTATCTCAATCTCCTTTAGTCAGGAGTAATTTCTCTTTTCTGTTTTATTGCTTTCAAATTTTTGGCTATGTAATAACTTTAATCCTTGTGTCTTACCCGGGGCACAACAATCCATATGTTAGGGTTGTCATTTCATTAACATATCTTCATTTAATAAATCATTCGATGTTTTGCATTTAAATTTTGTGCTCTTTGTTTTTCTTTTATTTTTATCATTCTCAAAATAGCTATGTGTTCTTACACACACCCATACAATAAATTTCAGATCCACATCCACTCTGGATCCCGTTGATAACAATTCTGCTATTTCCACTTATGACTTTGAAAATACGATCTAGCAAGCCGAAGACGAAGGTGAGGAAGATTTTAAAATACCTGGAGAACTTGCCAGACTGTTAGTGCAAGAGTAAAAGGCTATACAACCGCATGAAGAGCCAGTCGAGGTTGTAAACATGGGTACTGAAGCAAACAAGAAAGAAGTCAAGATAGGTGCCAACCTAGAAGATAGTGTCAAGAACAAATTAATCCAGATGTTGCGTGACTATGTTGAGATCTTTGCTTGGTCATACGAAGACATGCCAGAGCTTTACACTGATATTGTGGTTCATCGTCTACCAGTGAAAGAAGGTTGTTCTCCAATAAAGCAGAAAGTTCGTTGTATGCATCCCGAGATGTTGGAAAAGATCAAAGATAATGTTATGAAGCAGTTCAACGCATGTTTCTTATCTGTTATGTCCTATCCTCAGTGGATTACAAATATGGTGTCAGTACCTAAGAAGGATGGCAAAGTGCATATGTGTATAGACTACATGGATCTGAATAGGGCGAGCCCCAAAGATGACTTTCCGCTTCCATATATTGATGTTCTGGTTGACAACACTGCTCAGTACAAAGTGTTTTCCTTCATGGATTGTTTCTCCGGTTATAATCAAATTAAGAAAGCACCTGAAGATATGGAGAAGACTACTTTTGTTACACAGTGGGGCATTTTCTGCTACAAGGTTATGCCTTTTGGGTTGAAGAACGCCGGTGCGAAATATCAATATGCTATGGTAGCTTTGTTCCATGACATGATACATCACAAGATAGAGGTTCATGTCGATGACATGATAGCCAGATCTCAGACTGAAGAAGAACATCTCGACCACCTACACAAACTGTTTGAGACATTGAAGAAGTACAAGTTGAGATTGAATCCAAACAAGTGTACCTTTGGGGTAAGATCCGGTAAAATCCTAGGTTTCTTCATCAGTGGTAAAGTTATTGAGGTTGATCCCGCCAAAGTCAAAGCCATTCAAGAAATTCCAACTCCCCGTACTGAGAAGGGAGTCAGAGGTTTCTTGGGACGATTAAACTATATTTCCATATTTATTTCTCATTTGACTGCTACTTGTAAGCCGATCTTCAAGTTGCTGAAGAAAGACCAAGTAGTAAAGTGGAATGACGATTGTCAAATAGATTTCAAAAAAATCA
Source organism: Vicia faba (assembly GCA_948472305.1). Classification (NCBI taxonomy): domain Eukaryota; kingdom Viridiplantae; phylum Streptophyta; class Magnoliopsida; order Fabales; family Fabaceae; genus Vicia; species Vicia faba. The sequence continues at coordinate 1,399,162,237 of OX451736.1, read as the reverse complement.
AGGAGTACCTCCAGGAACCTCCAATTTTGATGCCACCAGTTGAAGGAAGACCTCTGATCATGTACCTAACATTGTTAGAGAAATCAATGGGGTGTGTACTGGGGCAACATGATGAGTCTGGTCGAAAAGAGCATGCAATATACTACCTTAGAAAAAAGTTTACCGACTATGAAACAAGATACTCACTGCTCGAGAAAACTTGTTGCACTTTGGCATGGGCTGCTCGCCGACTAAGATAGTATATGTTGACTCATACATCCTTGTTGATCTCTAAGATAGATCCCATAAAATACATATTCTAGAAACCCGCTCTCTCTGGAAGAATAGCCAGATGGAAATGGTCTTAACAGAATACAACATTCAATACATCACTCAGAAGGCAATCAAAGGAAATGTGATGGAAATAATTTGGCTCATCAGGCTGTAGATGATTATCAATCTATGAATTTTGAGTTCCCAGATGAGAATATTATTCTAGTTACTGATTATGGAGAGCCTAGATCGTATGAAGGACCTGAGCTAGATCCCGATGGACTATGGTTTTTGATGGAACTTCCAAAGCACATGGAAATGGAATTGAAGCTGTGATTATCTCTCTCGAGGGTTACCATACTCCATTTACTGCTAGACTTTGCTTTGACTGTACCAACAACATGGCCGAATACGAAGCATGCATCATGATTATTAAGGCTGCTATTGATATGAGAATCAAATTCTTGAATGTGTACGGGGACTTAGCCCTAATGACCAGTCAGGTTAAGGGATAATGGGATACGAAACATCCAAATATCATTCTTTATCGGGAGCATGTATTGACATTAATTTTGTACTTCGAGGAGATCACTTTTGAACACATTCCACGAGAAGAGAATCAATTAGCGGATGCATTAGCTACCATGTCGTCCATGTTCAAAGTCAGATGGGACAATGAAGCTCCTCAAATTACTATTGAGAGACTAGACGAACTGGCATATTGCTATGAAGTTGATACTGATTGAGTAGAGGAAAAGTCTTGGTTTCATGAAGTAAAAAGATACCTCGAGGCTCAAGAGTACCCCGAGGGGGCATCTATCAATGACATGAAATTTCTAAGGAGGTTCTCCGCCAAGTTCTTTATGAGTAACAGAATCTTGTACAAGCGCAATCACGATTCAAATTTGATTTGTTGTGTAGACAAGATGGAAGCTGAAGATTATAGAGGATATGCACGAAGGAGTCTTTGGTACTCACTCCAGTGGGCATACGATGGCTAAGAAGATACTGAGGGCGGGTTATTATTGGTCAACTATGGAAACTGATTGCCATCGCCATTCAAGAACTTGTCGTAAATGTCATATTTATGCTGACAAAGTCCATGTGCCTCCGGTTCCTCTAAATGTTTTGACTATTCCTCGATCATTCGCGATGTGGGGCATTAACATGATTAGAGAGATTAATCATACTGCTTCCAATGGGCATTATTTCATCCTCGTTTCTATTGATCACTTCACGAAGTGGGTCGAAGCAGTCTCGTTTGCCTCTGTTACCAAGAATGTTATGGCTCGATTCATTAAGCATAACCTTATATGTCGGTACGGAATCCCAGAAAGGATCATCACGGAAAATGGTACCAATCTTAACAACATTATGAACACAGAACTCTGCATCCAGTTCAAGATTAAACACCATAATTCTTCTCTGTATCGACCGAAGATGAATGGCACAGTGGAAGCCGCCAATAAGAACATCAAGAAGATCTTGCAGAAGATGACAATGACATATAAAGATTGGCATGAGATGTTACCATTTGCTCTTCATGGCTATCACACTTCAGTACAGACGTTAACTGGGGAAACCCCATTCTCTCTAGTCTAATGTATGGAAGTTGTCCTACCTGTCGAAGTCCAGATTCTTTCTCTAAGGATTATGAAAGACACAGATTTAGACGAAGACGAGTATATTTAGACCAGGATGGACCAGATAAATCTGATTGACGAGAAGAGGCTACGGCTGTTTGTCATGTTCAGATGTATCAGAAGCATATGATCAAAGCCTTCAACAAGAAATTCAAACATTGGGTATATCAGGCTGGAGACTTGGTGATAAAGCGCATTATCCAATCACAGGGTGATCCCAGGGGAAAATGGACTCCCACTTATGAAGGGCCATTTGTAATCAAGAAGATATTTTCTGGCGGTGCTATGATACTTACCACCATGGACAGTGAAGATTTCCCAAACCCTGTGAGCACGGACATAGTCAAAAAATACTACACATCAAAGAGACCCGCTAGGTTGACTAGCCTAGGAAACAATAAGGGCATCCTGGCGAACCAAAAGGGTTCAGGAAAAAATTAGGTATATATATATATATATATATATATATATATATATATATATATATATATATATATATATATATATATATATATATATATATATATATATATATATATATATATATATATATATATATATATATATATATATATATATATATATATATATATATATATATATATATATATATATATATATATATAAAGATTGTACATCCGTCAAGTTAAAAACCTAAAAAGGCGGCTTAGGCAAAAAAGGGTATCCCGGTGGACCGAAAACCTAAAAGGGCGGTCCAGGAAAAAGTTAGGGATTAAAGCGTACGAATCTGTCCCGTTAGATCACCTACATACAACAAGCTTTACTACCAACGTCAAATTTGAATGGTATTGATCAATTTAGTCAACTTCTTCTGACAGAGAGAGATGATATGCTCGAAGATATAGGGGAAATAGTAGAGTTAGAACTTGATGGGATCGTTTCCACATGGCTGTTTTTCTCTGTTTATTTTGTATTCTTTTCATTTTACGATGATTTCCTCTTACCAAGATTTCTGTCTCTTTGTACAAAATGCCTATTTATAGGCAAAATTTCAATACAAAGTCAATTTCAAAATTCAAATTTGTTTTTACTTTCTCTGTTTTGTTTACAAAAACGTCCAATGACTAAACTGAACGAACATATGCATATGAATATGATTATTGTTAACAAACATGTGCATAAAAACAGGAATAAGTATTTACTAAAGACTCTAGAAGTTGGGATAACGTTCAAGTCGTCCACAAATCCCCACAAAGAAAATCCCACAGAGCTACCTTCACAAGCTCATCCCCGACAGAGATACATTCCCCAGCAAGTCTAATATGCCTTCAGACGAGAATTAGGCATCTTCCAGCAGTTCACATAATCATCTCCCTTAGTAGGTCCCCTAGCATACAAGGAAGTTTGACCATTTCCCTAACATACAGTGGAAACGTCCTCTGCACAGTCTATGAAATAAAAAATGATTCCCTCATCATAATTTACGGGAATCTAATTCTCCAGCGGAGTCTATTTCTCTAACACAGTAAAATCCCCTAAAGAATTCTCCTCTCCAACAGGGTTTATCTCTCAAGCAGGGTTTATCTCTCCAGAAAGGTTTATTTCCCCAATAGGGCATATTTCCCCAACAAAGGTCATTTCTATGATTACTACAAATCCCCGGTAGAATTCTCCTCTCCAAGAAAGTATAGTCAAGGTTTCTATCCTCAGAGAGTTGCTACAAAATCTAAAACCGGGCCAGATATCATTTGATGTTGCCTTCCCCAGAAGAGTTGGCATCCGTATCAGAAACTTGGTCAGACAACGCCTCAAAAGAATATCCGTTTATTTTACCACCAGTCAGGGTATATAAGAACTAAATTCCCTAGTAGAGTGATGAACGACCGATGTTCCTGGAATTCTTCTATCCCCAAGCTAAAATCGAACATTCCCAACGGAGTATCCTCAAACAGAAAGCGGGAATCCCCAGCAGAGACATTCTAAACAAGATTGAAGATTCATATTCTTCATCCCCAGCAACAGTCGGGGATTTATTTTCCCCAGCCAAGGATGTTATATGAAGCTATAATTACCATCAAGCAACATCCTACATCCATACATCATTTACAAAGCATCATAGCATATGTATACGAAACTCATATAACACATTCTCATTTACATCATGACATTGCATAAAGACTAACTTTGTCTTTTCAGGTAAAGTTCACAAACGAATATCATTAATAATTTTCAAATAGGTCAAAGATTAATTCCTGAAACATGAACGGGAAACTATCTATATGACCAGGTCAGAGATTAATTCCCGAAATAAGATGGGGCAACTATCTATAGGCCGATAAAAAGCAGGTCAGAGATTAATTCCCGAAACAAGATGAAGCAACTATCTGTAAGACCAAGCCCATATTAACTCCCAAAATAGGACAGGGGAACTATCTGTATAATAAGGCAAATATTAATTCCCAAAACAGGATGGGTCAACTATCGACATGGTCAGGTGGTATGAATTCCCGAAACAGGACGGGTTTGCCAACGAAAGCGAATTATGGATCAATTCCTAAAACAGGATGAGGCAACTATCTACATGACCAAAGCACTTCCCTCAAAGACTAAATCTAACAAGAATTTCCCTCAGAGACTAAATATGACAAGCAGCTACTTAAGCACTCTCCCCAGAGAGTCATTCTGAAAAGCATTCTTCAAATACAGACAAACGTAGACTCATTTTGATAATCCTATCAACGCTTACTTCGAATGGAATCTATATGCCCATTTCCAATCACATTCTATCTCCTTTATGAATGGCATATTCAAGCCCATTCAATCAATATTATCAACTAAGTATTACTTCGTGCACATGCGAGTGCAAATTTCTGGGCACTTGAGTGTTCAATCCTCTTCTACCTACAAATCATGAATGGAGGACATACCAATATAACCCTTTAGATTTAAGAAGATTGAACAGGGGAAGCTGTTGTACCCCAAAATTTCCCCTCCCATTTTCTTCATTCTCCTAGGGTTCTTAAATGCTCAAGGTTTCTCAAAGATTTATCAGACAAATTCTCCTCCTAAGCAATGGACTTACAACTAGGGTTCACTTTTCACAAAGAAGATTGGACTTCTAATGCTTCAAATGGATTTCATGGTTTCTTGTATATCTCTAAGTATCCTCATGCCAAATTTCAAGCCTTGCATCACAAGTTTGCCCAGTCAATGTCTTAGATGACTAAAAATCAATTGTATTGGACAAAAAGTCAATTGTGGTCAACATATAGTCAAACCTCAAGATTTTTGGTAAACATCATGATTTTGAAGTCATATTCATAATTTGATAAAGGGTTTATCATGATTAATCAAGAAAACTCAAGAATCATCAAAAGTCAAAAGTTGCCAAATTAGGGTTTTCTTAAGGAGAAGTCAACGGAACTTTGACCAAGCACAACTTTCACATGCTTCATCAGATTTTCCTCAACCAAAGCTTATTTTGAAGGAAATTAAATTCTCTACGACTTTGTATCTCTAAGCTCAAGACCAAAAAAATGCTTCATTTGAGAGATATGGGCCAATACATTATAGGTCATTTCAAAAGTTAACAAAAAGACACTTTTTGTCAAGGCCACTTACATCAAGATAAAGTCTTCAAATGCAAAATAATAAAAATAGAGATTATAGAGGACATATTGAGCTTTCCAAAAAGTCAAAGATCACCTTCAAATGATAAAACTGAGAGTTATGATTGGTGCAAGTTGGGAAATTTTGGGCAAATGCATGAAGTTTAAATTGAGCAAACTTGAATTTTTGGACTAATGGGCCTAACTTTTGAGGTTCAAACATGCTTGTGACATGTTTAGGGACCTCTAAACCCATTCATGCATTTTTTAATGATTTTTAGTTCTTTTTATTTTGGTTTTATTCATTTAAGTTCAAAATAAATAAATAAAATGTCAACTAAATGGATTTAGGAGCATGGCTTTGGTTTGGATCAGATTTGAAGCCCAAAAAGCTCATGGCCAGCTAGCAAAAGCGTGTGAGATCATGAAAATATGATTTGGCCTAAAATAGAAACTTCTCATGTAAGATTTAAATCAAATCTCTTCACCGTGATTATACAATATATTTTCCATGTTTGTTAACCTAATGCCTTCCTCTATATGTACTCAGCAATATCTGCTCCAAACACACACGCAGGCTACATAAAAACACAAACCCTAAAATCTCCAAAAATCCATAACACTAGGGCAGAAGCAAACCCTTATTTCGAGTCCATCTCAAGCAAAAACAAAGGATCCAATCATACTCCTGAGGTCCACAAGAAGCGATTCAGGCCCTTACTCAAGCTCAAAGCATCCCAGAATGCTCTCACACAAACTCACCGGTTTTGGTAGTTTTTTCAACTTCAAACTTTTCATTCATGTAGTATAAATTAATCTTGTGCATTCATATATGTTCATGATGTCATGTAGAACAATTATGATGCATTGCATGCAAGCTTTGATGTAGGAATAGAAGAACACCATTTTTAGGGCACGAAGCTCCGGCTTCGTTGTATCTCCCTTTACAGTCGTTTTCAGGCTGAACGGATGCAACCATTGAGTTCGCAGACCCTGTTTTAGGAGGGGTAGTCTTAATCTTGTGTTTCAAATCACATTATTTTGCAGGATACGTTTTTTGGGCAATCGTAGAAGATGGTGGTCAACCACCATGCATGGTGGTTTGACCCTCCTTGGGCTACGTGGCTTCTTTCTATTGTCCATTCAAATAATAAGGTCCCACCAGCCTGACTTTTTTTTAATTCAAATAAAAGGGAATTTTTATTATATAATAGTATGTTTGCATTCCATATACAAGATGTACAGCCACCCCAATGGCAAGGCATCGCGCGCTAGAGCATTCATATACAAGGGTGTGGGTTCGATCCTTACCTCTTGTATTTTTTTCACTTTTTATTTTATTTTATAGATATTCCAGCATGTGTCTTCATAATTTCCCTATTGTGCGTCCAACCACGTCTCGCCATCAGATCTTCATAGATCTGATCCAATGTTTCCAGATCTGTAAGCACACGATGCAACCTCATGGAGTGGACACACAGGATCATGTGCTAATTCTCTTGGGCCTAACATATTTTATTCAGCACCCCCCTATGTGTGCTAAATCAAGCCCAACTCTTTTTATTTATTTACTCTTACTCACCTTTTTTTTATTTAATCAACCGTAAGCGTAATTAGTTTCTTAGTTTTATAAATTAAAATCAATTAAACTCTTAGGTGTTTAATTAACTTTTTTATATGATAGTTTAATTAATTAATTTCTTATTATTAATTAAAATTAATTGGATTTAATATGTTAGTTAATTGTCATAAATCTTTTTTTTTCATAAATATTACCAAAAATATTTTCTTTCCCATTTTCATTTGATTTTTACCTTTTAGATCAACTGTATTTTTGCGAATGTAATTTTTATTTGTCGCTTTTCTTTTTCATTGTAACTGTTTACGGGTTGTAATAGTTATAGGGTTTTTACTTTCCGCTTTTATATTTTGTATCTTCCCCAAGTCCATGTAATAGCGTAAGAACCTTTATTTTCCGCATTTTACTTTTTATGCTATTATTTTAGAATATTGCTGATAGTAAGTATGATTGTATGGTAAGACTAAAACGAATCAATAGCTAACCCTAACTGCAAAGATAAATAACTGAACACAAATCACTTGTACACTTACACCTTTAGGGTGACCCCATTGTTGCCTCGAAAAATAATAGTCATGTCCCTCGGACATAGGGGCGCTTTAGCAAAGTCCCTCGATATATAGATCATAAGTCCCTTGATGGCCCTTTGACGTTGCCTTTCAATAAATGATCTAGTCCCTTAACAAAAATTGCTAAAGCTTCCTTACAAGTTGCCTTCGATGACTGTACAATGACCCTCGCATGTCCCTTCACATCCAATGATAGGGCTTCCTACTAACTAATGGTAGGATAGCACTATGTAAAGGAGGAGGAAAAGTACAAGAACGACCTTGAGTAGAGTAGATCTTAACCACTTTCTCACAAAGCTCTTTAAAATAAAACATTTCTCACAAACACTTTCAAAATATTTTCAAAACATTTTGTACGCATTCTCGAGGACAGATATGAGAATCATTACAAATTCTTGCCTTACATTGGAAACTTTTCAAAATATTTTCAAACACACAACACAAAGCAATTTCAAAAGTGAGCTAAGCGATTAAGAGCCTGTAAATAACTATAGATGAAAAGGGTGCTAACACCTTCCCTTTTCATAATCTACCCTCCGAACTGAAAATCTATCAAGGTATTTCCTGTTCTTTTCACCCTTTCCTTATTGGATAAAAGAAAAGTCGACGGAGACTCTTGCTACCCACAACATTTGCATTAAAATTCAAAACCAAGTCAGTTCTCCCACTGTATTACAGTTGGAAGCTTAACACTTCTTCTTGGGGGAATTTTGGCATCTCAGCTTATTAGACTCATGATTTGGAAGTCATCTTGCAGGAGTTACAAGTAATGTTGGAAATGGATGTTCTGGACTGTGGACTTGCATACTCGATTTCATGGCATCTGAATGTGGCAGAAGGTTATTCAGAAAAAAATGGTTAAGACCCATTGACTTTATCTCTGTTTTTTGGGTATTACGACAAATAGTGAGAGAGCTTTTTTCTTGGTGTGGAAAATTTCGGCTCTTTTCCACATTAAGGTTTTCAGATGAAGGTGCTTTCTGAACAAGATTACTTCGAAGGATCAATTGTTTCACAGAGGTATTATATCTTCTCCTTTTGATCTCTGTTGTGTTTTTTGTTCAGTAAATGAGGAATCTTTAAATCATCTTATCTTGTTCTGTGATACTTTGAAGTGTGTTTGAGAATTTGTCAGATTGGATTGGGTTGGACCTTCGTCAAGATGATAATGTTTTGAGCAGGTTCTTGTATTGGTTCGAATTTTTTTAAGTAAAACAAAGTGGTAATGAAAGTAGTGTGTGGTTGGCGGTTTGTTGGATTTTATGGAGGGCGGGGAATAGTGTATTGTTTAATAATGAAGCTTGCATCGTGTCAGATTTAGTTTGGAACATTAAAGTGTTGGCATGTATGTGGTCGTTCTTAGGAGATATTACTTTCTCCATATGTAACTTTTACGAATTTTGCAAAGATCCTTTGGTCTATTTGCCTAAGTTTCATTTGGATAGTAATATCTCCTTTTCCCGGGTTTTTTTTATAGAATTTTGTAATCGAACAAGAGTACCCCTAGTACTCTTTTAATCAATCCTTTCTTTAAAAAATGGTTTCATTAGAAAAAATAAGTGTCCTACGTCCAATCTTTAAGGAGGGCACCCTGAAATTTACACTAATCCAAACTTTTAATCTGATTCAGCTAAATATTATACAAACGCAAACTTTGCATACAAAACCAGAATATCTCTGTTGAAATATTATATTAGATTTGATTAGATTTAATATTTAAATATAATCCAAGTTGTGTAAGCCTTAGCCCAATTAGGGTTGTATATAAATAGTCATAATTTGTATCATTATTTGTACAAAATAATTCAAGTGAACAATATAATCCTTATTTCCTTTATTCTCTTTCTTTCTCTCTTAACTAAAAGTGCCTCACTCACTAACAAATTAGTATCCAGAGCTTTTGGTTATTGTTCTTGATCGTGTTTTCAAGAAGTTCACGTTAGAGATCGTGTATTCAGGGCAACTGAATCAACCGTTGTGAAGATGGATAATGATAAGGGAATTATGAATTCTCTTCCAATGCTTGACGGTAAAAATTGGATACGATGGAAAAAACAGATGCAATCCTTGTTTGGCTTCCATGATACCCTAGAAGTGGTTATTGACGGTGTTCCTGCGTTAGCTGCAGATGCAACCGAAGTACAGAAAATTGCCCGCAACAAAGTCAAGAAGAAAGATTGTGAGGTTGTTTATTGCATTCAGACGACGGCCGATGCTACTAACTTTGACAAAATCTCTCATTCTGAAACGACAAAGAAGGCATGGGATATTCTGGTCAAGTATTATGAAGAAGGTGAGAAAGTCAAGGTTGTCAAATTACAGACCTTGCATCGACAATATGAATTATTGTCAATGGGAGAAGACAAAAAACTTACAGAATATGTGTCGAAGGTCCAAAAAGTCATTCATCTCATGAAGGGTTGTGGTGAAACCATAACTGATAAGATGATAGTTGAGATGGTAATGTATACGTTGACCTCTCAATTTGATCATGTTATCGTAGCTATTCAAGAATCCAATCAACTTGAAACCCTAAAATTGGAAGATTTGGTTGGTTCTTTGGAAGTGCATGAGATTAGAATTGTCGAAAGGAAAGGAGTTCAAGACTCGATACAAGCACTGCAAGTTCAATCATGGAAAAGGAATGGTGATTCCGAAAAATTCAAAGGAAAAGTCGACAAGACTCAGGGAAAAAAGTCTAGTTTGAACCCCCACAAGCATCAGGTTGAAGATAGGGCTTCTGAATCCTTGAAAAGAGGATGAGGAAACTATCAAAAAGACAAAGAAAATAAGAAAATGTGTGCATTGTTATAACTGTGAAAAGTGGGGTCACTTCTCCAAGAATTGTTAGTACATGAAAAACAAGGGATCGACATGTAAGGACGAAAGAGCGAACCTTGCACACCAAGATTCAGATGATTATGAAGGTGGTATGGTGGTTATGGCTATAGTTGAAAATAACCAAGTCGAATCCAAGATCTAGTTCCTCGACTCTGGATGCTCGAACCACATGACTGGTCAAAAGGAGTGAATAGTAGATTTCATCGAGTCGAAGAATAGCAAGGTAAAACTTGCTGATAATAGTTCGTTGCAAGCAGAAGGTACTGGTAACATAAGTTTTCAAATGAGTAATAGAGGGAAAGTTATGATCAAAGATGTAATCTATGTACCTGGAATAAAGTGCAACCTGCTAAGTGTTGGACAACTAGTCGAAAAAGGATTCTCAGTTGTCATGAAAGATGGAGTTTTAAAATTGTTCAACACCCAAAACAATTTGGTCTTAAAATCTCTGATGTCGAAGAATCAAATGTTTAAGACTATGATTATTTTGACTGAAGTAAAATGTCTAAAAACTATTGTTGACCATACATATAGTTGGTTGTAGAATTTGAGGTTTAGACATCTGAATTTTTGATCACTCAATCAGTTGATTACTCCAGATATGGTAACTAGTATCCTAAGTCTTGAGATTCCTGACAAATTTTATGAAGGTTGTTTAGTCGAAAAGCAATCTAGAAATTCTTTCGTTTCGAATATGCCAATGAGATCATCCTGCATACTAGAAGTGGTACATTCAGATGTAGGTGGTCCATTCGAAGAACATAACATTGGTGGAAACAAATATTTTGTTTTGTTTGTCGATGAGTACAGTAGAATGATGTGGATCTATGTAATCAAGAGAAATGATGAAGTACTTGAAATCTTTAAGAGATTCAAGATACTTATCGAAAATCAAAGTGAGAAGAGAATCAAAGTTCTGCGAACAGATGGAGGTGGTGAATACTTATCCAAGATGTTTGAAAATTTATGTGCAGAACACGGTGTGATCATGAGGTAACTGCTTCTTATACGCCTCAATACAATGGAATTGCTGGAAGAAGAAACATAACCATATTAGATATGGTGAGATGCATGCTAAAGTAGAAGAATTTGCCAAAATATTTATGGGGTGAAGCTTTTTTTAATGCAGTTTATATCTTAGGTGCCCTACCAAGAAATTTAAGAACAAGGTTCCTTAAGAAGTATGGAGTGGAAAACGACCACCAACGAGTCATCTGAAGGTGTTTGGCTCTATGTGTTACAAGCATGTTTGTGATCGGTGGATCTGGAACTGACTGTTTAACGCTGGTTCACGAAATGTCGCGGAAGCAAGAGTCGCCACCGTCTTTTATTTTCTCCAACATGGAAAGGACAAAAGCACAGAAAAATTCCTTAAAGAGATTGCTCTTGGTTCGGGAGGTAGATTATAGAAAGGGAAGGTGTTAGCACCCTTTCTATCCATGGTTATCCATGGGCTCTTAGATACTTGCTCACTTGTGTTTTCAAAAATGGTTTGTTTGCTTTTCAATGTGGGTTTTAAAAAAGTTTCTTTGAAAATTCCAGTTCGACTCTTGTATCCGTCCTCAAGAGTGTTTGAAAAATTGCTTTCGAAAGCTTTTGAAAAAGTGTCGGTGTGAAAAGTATTATTGAATTTGTTTTGAAATTAGAGCAAGTATCTAGAGTCATCTACCTACCCTAAGGAATTCATCTGTGTAAATGTCCTTTAAAGTAGTGCCATCCCACCATTGAGAGGTAGGTAGCACCACCATTGGAGGTGTTCGGGTCAATTCGAGGTTCGGGACATGGTGATCACCAGAGCAATAGGAAGACACCTTAGAAGCTACCCTCATGCCAGGTTCCCGGATCATGAGGACTTACTAAGACATCCTCTACTCGACGATCACCTTTCGAGGCAAGGCAACAGTGAGGCGTACCCTAGGGGTGGTGTGTGCGAATTGTGTGTCGTTTTCAGATATTTATCTTGTCATGTCATTGGTGTTCTACGCTTGTTTTTATTTTGTCCATACAGTCTTTCATGCTTTGTTTTAACAGTTAAAAGTATTGCGGGAAAAAGTAAATTCTAAGCTATTACAAATGGCGCGGGTCCACATCGCCAAAATTAACCAGGACCCGATTTGACAGAAAATAAAGAATTAAAAGTGCGAGAAGCAATTTACAAGGCTTTGGGAGAGGTACATAATTATTTAAGCAAAATAAAATAATATGCGAATAAATAAGAAATTAAGAACGAGGCGAGGGCGTTGGACCCTTTTGCAAAAATTGAATTAACGATGAACTAATCAATTAAAAAAGATGTTTTTGGTTTTTTTAATATTTTAGGATTTAATAGAAAAAATTAATTGCAATTAAACGCTAACCCTAATTCTATTTTATTTTAATTTATTAAGAAGACGTTAAAATTTAACCTAAATTAAACCTAATTTTTTATATACAATTTTAATTATGAAAATAAATAAAATAAATAATATTATTGTGAAAAAGAAAAATTAAAAGGAATAAAATATTTATTAAACCTAATTCTATGTTTTTTTTAGATTTTGTTATGAAAGGAATTAAAATTAAAACCCTAATTAAACTAATTAATTTACATGCATTTATTTACAAGAAATATTAAAATAAAATATTTATTGTATTTTTATCTTTTCTGATTTTTTATGATGTTTTTTTGTATTTTGTAAAAATAATTAATTAAATTGGACAAATGATAATTAAAAGGAATAAAAAATAATAATACAAAAAAAAGGTAAAGAAAACAAAAAGAATGTGCAAACCTGGGGGTTCAGACCCCAATATGGAGGTTAGATCCTGGAAATTCTGGCCCAACAATCTTGGCCTGTTTGACTTTTTTGAGTAGCATGCTGAAGCGTGGACCAGGGTGCAACGTGTTCTTTGGATCCATGCCTTTGATTTGATCTCCCAGGACGCGTGGACGGCTTGGTGGAGAAAGTGTACGGTGCATCTGCAGCCTTGAAGCGCATGGGAATTGTTACTGAAAAATAATATGGAAACATGTAAGACCTGGGGCTCGAACCCAGGTCATGTACCTTTCCAACCAACGCGTTTGCCACTGAACCAACACTTGCACGTTTAACATATAATAACATACAAATATAATAAATAAAAACAAGAGTGTTAGTGGGTTAAAGCGCGCGAATTTCGAATCAACCTATCACGTTTTGCCACAGACTCATCTTCTTCATCATCCCTGAAACATAAAAACATTAGGCAACGGTTTCTTATATGTTCTCTTAGGCATGCTACTAGAAAATAACGATTAGGCCTATAGTGTTCATAAATTGATCGCGAGTGTTGCATCTTCTTCGTCCAGTCATGATGATTCTAATGGTAGTGGCCAAAGGTTCCAATTTTTCCTCGTTTCAAAATCCCCAATTTCAAACTCTGCAAACCCTAAAACTCAAACATGGCATAATCGCGTATAGCAAATAAAAAGACAATTAAATGCATTGGTTAGCTTCAGAATCAAATAAGGAATAAGAATCCATGAATAAAATGTTATGAAAATGCCTAAATTTGAGAACACGATTATGAGTTTTTTATGAAATATTTGGAATGTTGTATACCAATTCCTTGCGTTTTGATTGTTGTTTTTGATTGGAATATGTCCAATGACCTTTGAGCAAGCTATTGAAACACAAATTCTGCCTTGAATCGCCCTCCAATGTGATTTTCAGAGTTGAGGTTTTAGAGAGAAATTTCAAGTTCTACAATGGCTCTTGGGCGCAGCTCAGTGTGTCTTTGCATTAGGGTTATGTTTAGGCTTTTGTATTGAGCAGATTAGGTCAAGAAAAATCAATCACATCCATTGCATTCATTGATTTTGGAAATTTGATTTCTTAAGATTTTTCATATCTTTTTCCATGTGTTTTTGGTTCAAAATCAAGCCAATCAACCCAAATCTTTCCATATTGGTACAAGCACGAAATCTTGAGGCTAAAACATGTATAAAAAGATTGGTTAGGTTAAGTTAAATATTTTTCACATATTTAATTGATTTAAGTGAATTATTATAAATAAAAATTCAAATAAATAAATAAAAAATGAGAAAATACTTCCCTTTGGGCCAAGTGGTCGTGCACATGCTTGGAATGATGAATTGTGGAAGAAAAATGGGCCCATTAGCAATTTTAGGTCATTTGAATCAATGTTGACTTTTCAAAATATCCAAAAATTTCCCAACTTCCACAAGGCATAACTTGCTCAATTTTTAAGCTTTTCTCATGTTCTTGGACATTTTGGGAAGGTCTTTGAGTCCTCTAACCAATGCCTTTGGTCCCATGTCATTTTGATTTACCAATCTCACGTTATGGCCTTTGACTTAAAGTCCCTTTTTGTTGACTTTTGAAAATGACCTATAATGTTGAAATTGATAACTTTTTGTGAGAGCATTTCTTGGACTTGAAGTATGAAGATGAATTGTAGGAAATGTCTTTCTCTTCAAAATGAGCTTTGGATGGGATTTTTCTGATAATCCATGTGAAAGTTATGCCCTGGTCAATTTCAGTTGACTTTTTCAACTGTCCAAATAAGGAAACTTTTGCATTTTGATGATTTTTGAGCCAAGCTTTGAGAATCATGATCAAGCATTGATCAAATGATGTTTGTGGCTTCAAAATGATATGTTGACCAAAAATTTGAACTTTTGACTGTCAAATGACCATTTTGCCCCTACAGTTGACTGTAGTGCAATTAGGGTTTTTGACTGTGCAATTTTGTGCTGAATGCCTTGAAACTTGATATGAGGATACTTGACCATATTTATAGGCATGTGAGACTTGATTGGACCTTTGAAACTTCATTTTCTTGATCAGAACACAAACCCTAATTTTGACTGTATAGGAGATCTTTGACTGTGCAACCCTTGGGGGGATTTGAAGCTTGACTTGGCAAATCTTTGAAGAATATGGGAGGGAAAATTTTGGGGTACAACAGTTGCCCCTGTTCAATCTTCTTATACCTGAGGATGCAGATTGGCGGACGTGCCTTTCGTAATCCGAGGGTAGAAGATGATTGAACACTAGAGTGCCCAGAAATTTGCGCTCACATAGTAGCAGTGATGATGGGAATGGGCTTACAGATGCCATTTGGAGATTGATGAATGGGATGATGGGCTTATAGATGCCATCTGGATGTTGATTGCGTAAGAGATTCCTTAGCGAGAACCTGCATACCTGCAAAAGAAACATGAGTACCTGACACGTTGCAGGAGTTGATTTCAGATGCTTGGCATAGATATGTCCTGACTGGTTACAGGAGCTGAGTTTGGAGCTTCAAAAGATGATGAATGAACCGGGGATGGTTACCACCTTAGTATGAACGGTAAGAGAACCTTGGGCGACTTTAACTTCAACATTGCTCGTTGAGAAAAATCTTAGCGGGAATTACCATCTTCGCAGTATTGGGAAGAGAACCATAGACAATTATAATCTGAAAGGAATTATCACCTCACTCACCGTCGGAGAGGGAACCATCTGAAAAGGACTTACCACCTCACTCACCGTCGGAGAGGGAACCATAGGAGACTATCACCTCACTCACCGTCGGAGAGGGAAACATCTGAAAAGGACTTACCACCTCACTCACCGTCGGAGAGGGAACCATAGGAGACTATCACCTCACTCACCGTCGGAGAGGGAAACATCTGAAAAGGACTTACCACCTCACTCACCGTCGGAGAGGGAACCATAGGAGACTATCACCTCACTCACCGTCGGAGAGGGAAACATCTGAAAAGGACTTACCACCTCACTCACCGTCGGAGAGGGAACCATAGGAGACTATCACCTCACTCACCGTCGGAGAGGGAAACATCTGAAAAGGACTTACCACCTCACTCACCGTCGGAGAGGGAACCATAGGAGACTATCACCTCACTCACCGTCGGAGAGGGAAACATCTGAAAAGGACTTACCACCTCACTCACCGTCGGAGAGGGAACCATAGGAGACTATCACCTCACTCACCGTCGGAGAGGGAAACATCTGAAAAGGACTTACCACCTCACTCACTGTCGGAGAGGGAACCATAGGAGACTATCACCTCACTCACCGTCGGAGAGGGAAACATCTGAAAAGGACTTACCACCTCACTCACCGTCGGAGAGGGAACCATAGGAGATTATCACCTCACTCACCGTCGGAGAGGAAACCATCTGAAACTTCTACTGAGTCTTTATCAGGAAAATCTGTTGGGAGCCGATTTAACTGGACTAGAGAAGGCCTTGGACTGGATAGGAAATCTTTGGAGTCGATTAACTGAACCGGTCTAGGTCTTGCAATATGATTGAGAATTTCAACTGCATCTTTCCTGAAAGGTAAAGGTCAGTCATATGCAATGCATGATATGGATCAAGCGATGATGTTCTCAACATAAATGAGATTTGTATGATGCGTCTATGCATGCTATAATGATGTATGTGATGTTTAGGAATGTATGTTTTCGTCTAGGAAAGTAAATCCTTGACGGGTGCCGGGAAGTCACTCCTGGGCTGATGTTGAAGAATAAGCTTTTGCTTCCGCTAGAGATGATAGTTGCAAGAATACCGGTAGGAGAAGATAACTCCGTTGGGGAATAAACTTGGAGAATGGAATAAATCTGCGGGGAGGAAAGTACTCTAACGATCTTGCTGAGAAGCAATACTCGGTGGGGAGAGAGATACTTTGCTGAGTTGTTGATAATAGCTTGTTGGGGATATCCTTGTTGTTGGAAGTGTTGATGGACTTCGCTGGGGTAAGAAGACTTCGTCGAGGACGCTCTTTCCGTGGCTTTTGGCTGAGGATAACCCAGTTATATCCTGTTAAGGAAATAACTCTTTGAATAAAGCCGGGAGACTCGTTCGTGCTCTGCGAGGGATAAGCTTCCAGAATCTGCTGGGGATAAGCTTACTGCTTGGGGAGATGAATTCCAACCTTCCTGGGGAACTGGATTGGACTCTCTTGGGGAAGTTTTGATATGCTGGGGAAAGTGATTTCTTTGAATGTTGATATACCGCCGGGGAACAATCTTTAGACCAAGACTGCCGGGGATGCTTGTTAAGAATATATGTACTGCTGGGGGAAATGTTGAGATCTGCTGGAGGATACCCAGTTTCCTTGAGACTTGATAACTCTGCCTGGAGAAGAATGCACTGGCTGCTGACTTACTTTCTGGGGAATTGAGGTGTACTGGTCATGTTCTTTAGTTGAACCTACCTTGGTACCTTGGAGGATAGAACAATTAGATTGCTTTTAGACGACTCTTTATTGCCCCTGTCTCTGAGGTGGGAGAGGAAGACCTGCGAGGTGCTGATAGTTGTTGGATAGACCTTCTTCCGGTAGGCAGGTGACAAGAGGACAGGACATAGTCGTACGCTTTGATCCCTAATTTTTGCCTGGACCGCCCTTTCGGGTTTTCAGTCCACCGGGATACCCATTTTTGCCCAAGCCGCCTTTCCAGGTTTTCGACTTGCCGGGTGTACAGATTTTTCATTTCATCCCTTCATTTTGCCCGAACCCTTTTGGTTCGCTGGGAAGCCCTTATTTTTGCCTAGGTACGTCGACCTAGCGGGTCTTTGATTTTGCGTAGTATCTTTTCGACTATGTCCACGCTCTCAGAATGTAGGGAGTTGCCCCTGTTAGAAGTGTTTTGTCATACCATCAGAAGGTGTGTGATCAGGCAAGATTCGTTGCTGGGAATTCATGTCCAATGCCCCAAGTGGCTCAGGCGGAGATTTGCCCCAAGCTATTTGACCTTTGAGAGATTCTCTGAATCTTGATTGGACTGCCCCAGATAATGGACCATGGTCATGTCTGCCCCTTGATTGGAGGTACTTCTGTTCATTAGGCATTCGTCGTGCGAACTTCTATGCTGTTCAAACAAAAAGTCATATGCAAACAAAGTTATGTTAAAAATGCAAAGCCTATGTCTGTCTTGAAGATTTTGAAAATGCATTCTTTTTCATAAAACAAATGAATGTTTGTAAAACGTGATGTCAACTCCGTATTTACCATAAGCCTTAAGGAGTCAGGATACCTTTCGGCACAGTATGCTTTCGAACTAACCCATGCTTCAGCTAGGACTTTTAAGGGTTATAACGTGGCCTGGTTCACGGTTTAAGAAACAAAGGATAAAGGCTCAAATTATTTGTACCCACCCACTCTTCGTGATGTTCTCCAAACCTAAACTCAGTTGATCATACGTTAGACCTTGTTTGCGTCTTTGCTCTGATTTTCCGGTGATGATTCGGATGTTGATAACTTATTTTGAATAGGCAGTCATTTCTTTTTTGTTGAGGGTTTGTAGGACCTCTTTCTTTTTTATTTCGTTATCCCTATTTTTTTTTGCCTGAACTGTTTCTTTTTGGAATTACAGTCAGCGGGATGCCCCAGTTTCATAAGTCCCTTTGTAGGTTTAGACTTTTTGGGCTCTTTATGAACTCTTTTTTTTGATAATGACTGCCTGTCTTTACGACTGTTCGGAACCATCACAATCTTTTTTCGTTTTGTAAGGATCTTTTTTGGTGCCGTTCGTTATGCACTTGGATCAACTGAGAGACTACTCTGCCCCAGGTTATGATTAAGGGTTTTAAATTTCGAAAATAAAAACTCCTACTTCTTTGGCTCAAAGGGGTTGACGAGGGATTATCTTCCTTATTACTCCAGCGTTTAGGAATTGAAACAATGCCTGTACCTCATCAGCGGGGTCTATTCAAAAGCATACTGTAGATGTCTTGGTATCGTTTTCGTCATCCTCCCTCAAGAGGCTTAGAATTATTATTTAAGAGTTGATCATCAGAAAAAATATGAAAATAATTTGCATTTAGTGAATACGAATATATTGTTTCAGAACAGACATATGCGATGCATTAATGAAATAACAATGTTTAACATGAATAAGTGTTTGAACAAAAGAAAATTGCAATCTTGAACATTCGAATGAACAAAAGTTTTTGTCTCGGGGCTTGTCATTTCAAATGGTGCCTCCTGTAGGGATGGTAGAAGCACTCAGCCTGACCATCTTGGGTGAATTCCACAGCTCCTTCCTCAATCAGGTCCTGGATTTTATTCTTCAAAGTCCAACAATCCTCTGTAGCATGCCCCGGGCTGTCAGAATGATAAGCGCAATGAGCGTTGGGGTCATACCTTGAAGGTGTCCTGTTGGGATTCTTAGGAGGATCCTTTAGAGTTACCAAGTTCAAACTCAGCAGTTGTTGTAAGGCTTGAGGCAGCAACACGTTGAGCTTGGTGAATTGTCTTTTGGGCTTGTCTGGCTGAAGCTGGTGAGGTTGATACTGAATTGGTGATACTGAAGCCATATGAGGAGCTTTCTCCTTGCCTCTTTGTCTCAAAGATGGTCGAACAATGACTGGCTCCTTACCCTTAGATGTTTGCCCCAGTTGGTTACCCTGAAGCAGTTGGTTGACGAGAAACCGGAGCTCATCTTGTCTTTGAGCTAAACCTTGAATGGCATTCCTCTGCCCCAGCATTTGGGCTTTCATTGCATCCATCTCAGCTTGTAGGTGTTTCAACTTTCCATCCTCAGCACCGTTCTTGACAAGGGTCTCCCTGAGAAGGGTCCTTAGTTCCTCCTGCCCCTTGGATAGATTCAGAAGGATTTCCCCGAACCGAGTCTCTTGAGCAAGAAGGTCCTGGTTGTCTGGTTGGAAGGCCATTGCTGAAATAAACAGCGAGAAAGGTAAGTGACCTGCAACAAAGATACCTGTTATGTAATGATGTGTATGACATGCATGCAATGTTTTCAAGGATCCCGCGGGGTGAACAAGAAAATTTGTTAGCATTTGGATCCGGTAGCTTGATTGAAGGAACTGCATGTTGTTGGGAGTCCTTCTTCAAGGTCAAAGGCTCACCATATCCAGTGGGTCATAGCCCCTGACTTTAGTCATCATGTCTGGTTTTGATTTCCAAGCAACCTTGGTTAGGGGAACCTTCTTCAAGAGTCAGAGCTCACCATATCAAGTGGGTCATAGCCTCTGACAACCTTGTCTAGAGGAAAATAAATCCTCTTTGCCCCTTGCTGGGATAGTTGATTCACCCTGACCTGCATCACAAGCCCTTGAGATCCTTGAAATGGGTTAGGATGTATGCAATGGTATGATGTTATGATGCATGGGGTAGTATGGATAAACCCTGTTATGAGCCCTTTTTAAGGACTGCAAACCAAAACCTGCAAGAAGCTCAAGTAAAACCTGTCATGAGTCCCAATTAAGGACTAAAACAAACCCTGCAAGAACTCGGTAAACCTTGTTATGAGTCCTAGTTAAGGACTATGAACAAAACCTGCAAGAAACTTAGTAAGCCTTGTTATGAGTCCTAGTTAAGGACTATGGACAAAACCTGCAGGAAATTTAATAAACCCTGTTATGAGTCCTAGTTAAGGACTATAAACGAAACCTGCAAGAAATTCAGATGTCAGATAACAAGCATGCAAGTAGTTCAAGTTTGAAGGCACACAAGTCACACAAGAGAAACCCTTAGAGTTCAGGCCCGCATGAGGTCTGGGTGTTACCCTCTTTCAGTTTGTTGGTTCATACCTGTCCTATCAAAGTAACCGGGTTCTTAGAGGATCCCAATATCATTGACTACCCTCAATCGGTCATAACTCCAGCATCGCAATCTTTTCTTGCGGCCAGAACCATCACGAGAGTTTAGCCTCAATGGGCATAGCATACTGCTACTATTCTAATGGCCAAGTTGTGTCATTTAAGGTTCTAAGGTCTGTTGGTGCTTAATGACTCCTTGGAAGACCCATATTCTCCCCGTTTCAACACGAGGGATATCGGTACAGACCAAGGTGCCACACCAACGTAGCCACTGCTTCACCCATGTCGGTATACGCCGGACAGGTCCCTCACAGCTTATGCTACCTAAACAGGGTATCCCCAGATCCGGGTTAGGATCTATGTAACTCCCATGCAACCCACAATAGTAAAGCAAGCAAGTCAATACAATTGAAAACACAGTGATCTTAGTCCTAAGGTACACCTCACTTATATTTAGTCCCCAGCAGAGTCGCCAGTTCTGTGATCGGTGGATCTGGAACTGACTGTTTAACGCTGGTTCGCGAAATGTCGCGGAAGCAAGAGTCGCCACCGTCTTTTATTTTCTCCAACATGGAAAGGACAAAAGCACAGAAAAATTCCTTAAAGAGATTGCTCTCGGTTCGGGAGGTAGATTATAGAAAGGGAAGGTGTTAGCACCCTTTCTATCCATGGTTATCCATGGGCTCTTAGATACTTGCTCACTTGTGTTTTCAAAAATGGTTTGTTTGCTTTTCAATGTGGGTTTTAAAAAAGTTTCTTTGAAAATTCCAGTTCGACTCTTGTATCCGTCCTCAAGAGTGTTTGAAAAATTGCTTTCGAAAGCTTTTGAAAAAGTGTCGGTGTGAAAAGTATTATTGAATTTGTTTTGAAATTAGAGCAAGTATCTAGAGTCATCTACCTACCCTAAGGAATTCGTCTGTGTAAATGTCCTTTAAAGTAGTGCCATCCCACCATTGAGAGGTAGGTAGCACCACCATTGGAGGTGTTCGGGTCAATTCGAGGTTCGGGACATGGTGATCACCAGAGCAATAGGAAGACACCTTAGAAGCTACCCTCATGCCAGGTTCCCGGATCATGAGGACTTACTAAGACATCCTCTACTCGACGATCACCTTTCGAGGCAAGGCAACAGTGAGGCGTACCCTAGGGGTGGTGTGTGCGAATTGTGTGTCGTTTTCAGATATTTATCTTGTCATGTCATTGGTGTTCTACGCTTGTTTTTATTTTGTCCATACAGTCTTTCATGCTTTGTTTTAACAGTTAAAAGTATTGCAGGAAAAAGTAAATTCTAAGCTATTACAAATGGCGCGGGTCCACATCGCCAAAATTAACCAGGACCCGATTTGACAGAAAATAAAGAATTAAAAGTGCAAGAAGCAATTTACAAGGCTTTGGGAGAGGTACATAATTATTTAAGCAAAATAAAATAATATGCGAATAAATAAGAAATTAAGAACGAGGCGAGGGCGTTGGACCCTTTTGCAAAAATTGAATTAACGATGAACTAATCAATTAAAAAAGATGTTTTTGGTTTTTTTAATATTTTAGGATTTAATAGAAAAAATTAATTGCAATTAAACGCTAACCCTAATTCTATTTTATTTTAATTTATTAAGAAGACGTTAAAATTTAACCTAAATTAAACCTAATTTTTTATATACAATTTTAATTATGAAAATAAATAAAATAAATAATATTATTGTGAAAAAGAAAAATTAAAAGGAATAAAATATTTATTAAACCTAATTCTATGTTTTTTTTAGATTTTGTTATGAAAGGAATTAAAATTAAAACCCTAATTAAACTAATTAATTTACATGCATTTATTTACAAGAAATATTAAAATAAAATATTTATTGTATTTTTATCTTTTCTGATTTTTTATGATGTTTTTTTGTATTTTGTAAAAATAATTAATTAAATTGGACAAATGATAATTAAAAGGAATAAAAAATAATAATACAAAAAAAAGGTAAAGAAAACAAAAAGAATGTGCAAACCTGGGGGTTCAGACCCCAATATGGAGGTTAGATCTTGGAAATTCTGGCCCAACAATCTTGGCCTGTTTGACTTTTTTGAGTAGCATGCTGAAGCGTGGACCAGGGTGCAACGTGTTCTTTGGATCCATGCCTTTGATTTGATCTCCCAGGACGCGTGGACGGCTTGGTGGAGAAAGTGTACGATGCATCTGCAGCCTTGAAGCGCATGGGAATTGTTACTGAAAAATAATATGGAAACATGTAAGACCTGGGGCTCGAACCCAGGTCATGTACCTTTCCAACCAACGCGTTTGCCACTGAACCAACACTTGCACGTTTAACATATAATAACATACAAATATAATAAATAAAAACAAGAGTGTTAGTGGGTTAAAGCACGCGAATTTCGAATCAACCTATCACGTTTTGCCACAGACTCATCTTCTTCATCATCCCTGAAACATAAAAACATTAGGCAACGGTTTCTTATATGTTCTCTTAGGCATGCTACTAGAAAATAGCGATTAGGCCTATAGTGTTCATAAATTGATCGCGAGTGTTGCATCTTCTTCGTCCAGTCATGATGATTCTAATGGTAGTGGCCAAAGGTTCCAATTTTTCCTCGTTTCAAAATCCCCAATTTCAAACTCTGCAAACCCTAAAACTCAAACATGGCATAATCGCGTATAGCAAATAAAAAGACAATTAAATGCATTGGTTAGCTTCAGAATCAAATAAGGAATAAGAATCCATGAATAAAATGTTATGAAAATGCCTAAATTTGAGAACACGATTATGAGTTTTTTATGAAATATTTGGAATGCTGTATACCAATTCCTTGCGTTTTGATTGTTGTTTTTTATTGGAATATGTCCAATGACCTTTGAGCAAGCTATTGAAACACAAATTCTGCCTTGAATCGCCCTCCAATGTGATTTTCAGAGTTGAGGTTTTAGAGAGAAATTTCAAGTTCTACAATGGCTCTTGGGCGCAGCTCAGTGTGTCTTTGCATTAGGGTTATGTTTAGGCTTTTGTATTGAGCAGATTAGGTCAAGAAAAATCAATCACATCCATTGCATTCATTGATTTTGGAAATTTGATTTCTTAAGATTTTTCATATCTTTTTCCATGTGTTTTTGGTTCAAAATCAAGCCAATCAACCCAAATCTTTCCATATTGGTACAATCACGAAATCTTGAGGCTAAAACATGTATAAAAAGATTGGTTAGGTTAAGTTAAATATTTTTCACATATTTAATTGATTTAAGTGAATTATTATAAATAAAAATTCAAATAAATAAATAAAAAATGAGAAAATACTTCCCTTTGGGCCAAGTGGTCGTGCACATGCTTGGAATGATGAATTGTGGAAGAAAAATGGGCCCATTAGCAATTTTAGGTCATTTGAATCAATGTTGACTTTTCAAAATATCCAAAAATTTCCCAACTTCCACAAGGCATAACTTGCTCAATTTTTAAGCTTTTCTCATGTTCTTGGACATTTTGGAAAGGTCTTTGAGTCCTCTAACCAATGCCTTTGGTCCCATGTCATTTTGATTTACCAATCTCAAGTTATGGCCTTTGACTTAAAGTCCCTTTTTGTTGACTTTTGAAAATGACCTATAATGTTGAAATTGATAACTTTTTGTGAGAGCATTTCTTGGACTTGAAGTATGAAGATGAATTTTAGGAAATGTCTTTCTCTTCAAAATGAGCTTTGGATGGGATTTTTCTGATAATCCATGTGAAAGTTATGCCCTAGTCAATTTCAGTTGACTTTTTCAGCTGTCCAAATAAGGAAACTTTTGCATTTTGATGATTTTTGAGCCAAGCTTTGAGAATCATGATCAAGCATTGATCAAATGATGTTTGTGGCTTCAAAATGATATGTTGACCAAAAATTTGAACTTTTGACTGTCAAATGACCATTTTGCCCCTACAGTTGACTGTAGTGCAATTAGGGTTTTTGACTGTGCAATTTTGTGCTGAATGCCTTGAAACTTGATATGAGGATACTTGACCATATTTATAGGCATGTGAGACTTGATTGGACCTTTGAAACTTCATTTTCTTGATCAGAACACAAACCCTAATTTTGACTGTATAGGAGATCTTTGACTGTGCAACCCTTGGGGGGATTTGAAGCTTGACTTGGCAAATCTTTGAAGAATATGGGAGGGCAAATTTTGGGGTACAACAATGTTCCTGGTGCAAGAAGAAGGAAGATTGATGACAAGAGTGAACCTATCATTTTGGTATTATATCATAAAACTGGGTGCATACAGGCTATTCAATCCAGTTAATGAGAAGATTGTGTTGAGTCGAGACATTGTGATTGATGAAAATTCTTCCTGGGATTGGAATTCTAGTGATGCAATTAACAAGTCATTGATGAGCTATGGTTTCGACAAAGAAACTTATGAAGTCAAAGTTGAATAAATTTATAATATTCCAATTAAAGTCGAAGTAGTTGGTGATGTTCTAGAAATTATTGAAGTCGAAGAGGTTGTGGATGAAACAAGCCAAAGACCTCAAAGAAATAGAGTTCTTCCAATGAGACTTCATGATTATGAAATGGTGGTTGATGATAAAGTCACACCAGATGGAGAATTAGTTAATTTTGCTTTACTTGTAAGTGTTGAATCAATCAAACATAACTAAGATTTGAAGATTGAACAGTGGAAGTTAGCTATGGTTGAAGAGTTACATGCAATTGAAAGAAATAATACATGGGAGTTAGTCGAATTGCCAGCACACACAAAAACTATCAAAGTGAAGTAGGTGCTCAAGTTGAAACACAATGTTGATGGGTCGATAGCAAGACATAAAGAAATATTAGTAGCTTGAGGGTTTCTTTAAAGAGTAGGACTCGACTACTATGAAGTATTTGATCCACTAGAAATATTTGAGACTATTCAACTAGTGGTAGCATTGGCATGCAACCAAGGCTGGTTGACATTTCATTTAAATTTGAATTCAGCATTTCTGAATGGTATTTTAGATGAAGAGGTCTATGTTACACAACCTACTGGTTTTGTGATTCATAAGGAAGCGAGTAAAGTATATAAGTTGCACAGAGAGCTCTATGGCCTCAAGCAAGCACCTAGGGCATGGAACAAGAAGATCGACTCATACTTAGTCGAATTGGGATTTGTGCTGGTGCGGTAAAGTAGCAAGCAAAAAGTAAGTATTATTTTACTGGGGGATATAGGTTATATCGTATTGTGTCCATAGAGAATTGTGTATTGAATTCCTGTTTGACAAATCTCGCGTTTATGAGTTTGGGAATAGAATGGGTTTGTTTGTAAGGTGTGGGAAATAAAAGTTATAAACATAAAAGGAATTTCATTCTTCGAATAGTAAAGAACTCTCAAGTTTGTATTTCGTCTACCCTATCAAATTCTTAAACTTACTACCCAGTTGCACTTAACCTTAACTACTCGTCAATATCATCATGTATCACTCACACAAAGGTAATCTCTAACGCAAAGAGAGATATCAACTATATCTCTCTATATCGGCGAACTCTTAGCATAACATAAAACAACACGGAAGCATTAAGAGTCGATACCTAAGTGATTACTAAGCTTAAACATATCTCTAGAATCTAAGCCCAATAGATATTCATCATAAGTCCGGATTTAACACGTCCATCTCATCTCTGTAACTCATATCCAAACCCTTAGCAAGCTAAAAAGGATAAACATAAATAAATATTTGTAAGAAAGTTTCATACAACACCATGAGCAATAAATATACATATAATCAAGGTAAAGTTACATACAAAATCCAACAAATAATGGTTACAAAGAGAGGAAGAAACCAAAATTCCCGCAGTGTCAAACACGATCCATCAAGCTCCCGACCCCGAATCATCCAATTGTAAGCCATAAATGTTGTTTTCTAAGCTCTAAATATCAAAGAATGAAGGTGGTGGAGTTTGGGAACAAATACCCCAAAAACCATAACCCAGAAAGTGAACAAAAATCTGTTTTATAAAACTATTCTCAGTAGACCGTGCTTAGCGGCCTCAGCGCGCTAAGCGAGCTACACGATATTTACACATTAAACCGCCTAAACCGCGCTAAACACGCTATCCGCGCTTAGCAGGCTCAAAATTTATGCTTCTGCCAAACTTTACAAAATCACTCGCAGCATGCTACAACTTCCTCTTAGCGCGCCTACCTGGACATAACTTTCTCAAAAATGGTCTTTTATTTTGAAAACACGCATTCGGAGTTGTGCCTTCGACACCTTAATCCTCGATGCTCCAAAAATGCGTCAAATACCTACAAAATAGACCAAAACTATCAAACATACACTATTTATATAAAAACACAATTATTCGCAAAGTAAACGTATTTACAAACAAAGTGGAGAATTATTCAAAGAATTTTTAAAAAAGTATTGATAAGTGCAACAGAACTTATATACAAAAATAGCTACAATTTGCACTTATCAAACTCTCCCCAACTTGAACTTGTTTGTCCTCAAAAAAGGCCAAACAACTCAAAGAACAAAGAAATAATAATCAAAGAATCACAAATCAACATGTTTTTAAAACGGAAAATAAATGTATAGTTCAAAATAAAAACGTACACACAAGGCAAAAACTTACCACTAAACTACAACGATAACATGAAAATGAAACAACTCCTAAATACAAAGCACATGTCAAAAATTCTAAAACAATACAATATTCACAAGTGAATCACACCTAGAACACACTTCATCGATAGATGAAAAATACAAATATGAGGTGGTAAACTCTCACCTAACAATCTTGCTAACAACAACTAAATTATGCATTCATCAAAGCAAATTCATATTGAAAAGCACAAAAGCAAAATCACAAAGGCTTCAAGGGTTATAACATGGTTTGGGTAACAAGGAAGGGTAAATATCTAGAGGTAATTAAAATAAAAAGCAATTACTAATCCTATGAGAGTGATCAATTCACAAAGTCT
Organism: Vicia faba; assembly: GCA_948472305.1. Classification (NCBI taxonomy): domain Eukaryota; kingdom Viridiplantae; phylum Streptophyta; class Magnoliopsida; order Fabales; family Fabaceae; genus Vicia; species Vicia faba. The sequence goes on along the minus strand of OX451736.1, from coordinate 1,399,134,283 downwards.
CAAGACCCTCTCAATATACCTTTTCAACTTTCCCAAATGTTACACCAACACAAAACTTTTTATTTGATACATTTTTTTACTTTTTCAAAACTTTTTCTCTTCTTATTTTTTTTTTCTTTTTCTTTTTCACACACTTTTTTTTTCTTTTTCCTTTTCCACCAAATTTTTTTTTAACCTCAAACAACCATCTTATAAACAAGCAACATTGCTCTCCCCAACTTAAATACGACCATACATAGTGAAAAATTGCTCCCACTTTCTAAGGCAAGGAAAAATTCAACCACAATACATGATTGAGGGTTAAGTACCAACAAATAACATTAGAATCCATGATGAAATATAACTAAAAGGCTCAAAAGGGTTCACAAATGATCGCTCACTCATAAGGTGAATTACTTTTGGTTAAATGGTTTTTCTCAAAATCAAACAAAATGCCTTGATAATTTCATGCTATCATACAAATCAACATAAGTGCAAGATTAAACATAATAAAACTGAGTTAAGACAAAATTGTCGGTCTCCTGCGCATATAGTAAACAATGGAAAGCAACCTTACAAGGGTTTAATCCTAAAGTGATTCAAAAGTGAACACAAATTGCAAAATAATGAATGATATGAAAAGTTATAGAAAAGAAAAGTCTCCTAAACATGTTATGTTCTAGAAAGCGATAAATGAGTATCTGGCGTGTACCAACTTCAAAATAATATCATTACCATACATCCGCAAGTTGAAACGTACAGTCTTGGAAAATCGCCTCAAAATTCCTCAAGAAATCGGACCAAACTTGGATTCCAAACAACAAACAAAAGAATTAGAAAAATAACTCTATTATGTATTAATCTAAAAAGCCTAGGTTAGAGTGGAAAAAAAAGGAGATCCAAATGAAAAATTTAAAAGAATTCATTGGCTCTGCATAATAGGGCGCACTAAGCAGCACAGAGCGCGCTAAGAGCGCTATACTAGTTGTAGAAAAATAGGGCAACTGGTGCAGCTGCTATGCAAGCTCCACTTACACCTACACAACCTCAATGTATATTTATAACTGACAACAGATCTCAAGAAAAATACGAAAAACTTGCAAAAAAACACAAATTGACATAACAAAATAACAAAACTAACAAATGAAAGTGAATTAAACAAGTTGAAAAGTGAAAATTTGAGAATTTAAAACAAGTCCAATTTCAACTTGTTTAAAACACAAGTCAACACATAACATAAACGAACATAAGCATGCTTGTTTTACATCGTAAGCTCGACGCCTTTATTGTGCGAGCTATTAACCTCCTCTCGTCATGCCATGGTATTGTTACACCGTGTAAACCTATAGAAAGTGTCCTAACAACCACACAACAAATGTTACAAAAATGAGACAATTCACAATAATACATGAAAACAAATAAAAACACATATATGCACAAGTATGAAAAGTAAACACAAAACATGTATAAGTAAAAATAGATAAGTTTATGTACATATTATATACAACATATACATTAATTACAAAACTCAAAAATAAAGAAACTATCACAATGCAAAATAATAAACACCAATCCTCGGCACCGGCGCCATTTTGTTGGTGCGATAAAGCGGCAAGAAAAAAGTAAGTATTATTTTACCGGGGGATATAGGTTATATCGTTTCGTGTCCATGTAGATTGGTGTATTGAATTATCGTATGACAAATCTCGTGTTTATGAGTTTGGGAATAGAATGGGTTTGTTTGTAAGGTGCGAGAATTAAAAGTTATAAACATAAAAAGAATTTCATTCTTCGAATAATAAATAACTCTCAAGTTTATATTTCGTCTACCCTATCAAATACTTAAAATTACTACCCAATTTCACTTAACCTCAACTACTCGTCAATATCATCACGTATGACTCACATAGAGGTGATCTTTAACGCAGAGTGAGATATCAACTGTATCGCTCTATATCGACGATCTCTCAGCATAACACAAAACAACACAAAGGCATTAAGAGGTCGATACCTAAGTGATTACTAAGTCAAAATATATCTATAGAATCTAAGCCCAATATATATTCATCTTAAGTCCGGATGCAACCCATCCATCTCTGCAACAACTCGAATCCAAACCCTTAGCAAGCTAAAAAGGATAAGCATCAATAAAGATTTGTAAAGAAAGATTCATACAAAACCATGAGCAATAAATATACATATAATCAAGGTAAAGTAACATACAAAATCCAACAAATAATGGTTACAGATATAGGAAGAGGAGAAGAAATCAAATTTCCCGCGATATCAAACACGATCCATCAAGCTCCTGACCCTGGATCATCCAATTGCAAGCCAAAAATGTTGTTTTCTAAGCTCTAAATATCAAAGAATGGAGGTGATAGAGTTTGGGAACAAATAACCCAAAAAACCATAACCTAGAAAATGAACTAAAATTTGTTTTATAAAACTATTCTCAGCAGACCACACTTAGCAGCCTCAGCGCGCTAAGCGGGCTACACGTATTTACACACTAAACCGCCTAAATCATGCTAAGCACGCTCAAAATTTATGCTTCTGCCAAACTTCTGCTTAGCGCGCCTACCTGGACAGAACTTTCTCAAAAATGGTCTTTTATTCCAAAAACGCGCATCCAAAGTTGTGCCTTTGACACCTTATTCCTCGATGCTCCAAATATGCGACAAATACCTACAAAATAGACCAAAATTATCAAATGGTACACTGTTTACATAAAAACACAATTACTCTCACAGTAAATGTATTTAAAAACAAATCGGGGAACTATTCATAGAATATTAACAAAAGTATCGATAAGTGTAAGAAAACTTATATACAAAAATAGCTACAAATTGCACTTATCAATTTCTTAAATGCAAATCAGAGTATGGTGTCCATGTTCAAGTTGTAGCACAAGATATAACAATCATCTACTTATATGTCTATGACTTCATAGTAATTGGAAAGATCTTGGAGAACTTGTTGAAGCTCAAAGAGCTGATGAGGAAAGAATTTGAAATGTCGGACCTGGGAAAACTGTCTTATTTCCTAGGAATGGAATTTCAAATTTAGAAGCAAGGTATGGTGTGTGATACGGTGGGAGAACTGACTTGGGTTTTGCATTTGTATTCGCAAATGTTTCGGTTTAGCAAGAGTCGCCACCGACTTTTTATTTTATCCTAAGGAAAGGTCAAAAAGCACAGGAAAGACCTTTGAGATGTTTTCTTGGGTTCAGGGAGTAGATTATAGAAAGGGAAGGTATTAGCACCCTTTCTATCCATGGTTATCCATGGGCTCTTAGTTACTTGCTTAGATCACTTGCCTTTGCTTTTCAATTGTTTGAAATGGTGCTTTGTGTGTGTGGTTTTGAAAATGTTTTGAAAAAAGATGCCTTGTCTAAGCAACCTTTGTAACAATTCTTGTTTGAATGTTTTACAAAGGTGTTTGTCTTTTTGAAAAGATGTTTCAATGTTTTTGAAAGTTGTTTTGAAGTTGTGTGTTTGAAAAAATGGCAAGGATGTTTTGCAAATTTGATCAAGTAACTAAGAGCTATCTACCCTATTTTACTCAAAGATCTTTCTCATGTTTTTTAACCCTTTTAATAGTGTTGTTTCACCATTGTATTTGGTGAATAACCTTGTGTTAGGATGTTTACGGGACAGACGCGGGTCATCGTATAGACCATGAAAGCAATAATGTCAAGTATCTTTGGCAATTTTCTTGAGGGACTTGATCATTTTGTTTAGGCAACTCTGGTAGCGTCATCGAGGGACTATGATCATTTTGATTGTTCTTGTTTTGCCAAAGTACTTGACATGCAACCATGACCCATTTTTTGAAGGCAACAAGTGGATGAAACCCTAGGGGTGCATGTGTGCAAAGTGTGTGTTTTACATGCATTTTTTGTTTTTTGATATTAGTGATTGTCTATTTGTTGGTTTTATCTTGCCATACATATCCTATTTACTAGCAAGCATATAAAAGTAATAAAGCGCAAAAATATAAAATCCTACACTATTACAACCATATTGACTTGCATGAAAATATAAAATCAAAAATAAAATAAAAGCAAAAAATGAGGGTCTTTCAATTCAGGCAGGAGCAGCCTTCGATTTGCATTCTGTTGGCCTCCTTCAATTGGGGCTGACAACAGCAAAGTCACGTCTTTCAATTGGGCCTTGGCAGGGGCGAAGTCTTGTCCTTCGATTGGGCAAAGGCAGCAGCAAGTTGTATCTTTCGATTGGGACAGCATGTTGTGTCTTTCGATTGGGACAACATGTTGTGCCTTTCGATTGGGACCAGCAGGACTGCATGTTATGCCTTTCAATTGGGACCAGCAGGACTGCATGTTGTGCCTTTATGCCTCTTTCGATTGGGCCTGGAGTCAGTGAGTAGGTGCCTTTCGTATGGGCCTGCAAGTCAGTGTATTCGAAACAAGTGTGTGTGTGATGAACATGTCTGTATCGAAGCATGTGTATATGTGCTGAACATGTCTGTATCGAAACATGGAAACGGAAAGGTCATGGATTTCGTCTGAGGTCTGGAAACAAAAAAGGTTATGGCTTTTCCACAGGCTCCTTGCTGACTCCTTGCAAGCATGTTAGGCCCTCAAATTGTGATTCGAAAGGCTTGTGCAGATAGCCAATCGAAGGGTATAATAACCTGTCTCAAGTTCTAAAAATGCAACATCCAAACATAACTACAGTCCAGGGGTTAACACAAAAACAAAACAATGGGTCTCAAAGTCCAAAGTATAACTAATTAAGGTTGAGTTTTCAGCATAAGAGCAGTCAGAATCTAATGCTAAAACATGGTCTAGAAATATCTACATTTTTCTTTATTGGCATGTGCATATGATGTTTAAAGGAAAGAGTTCCAAGTTTAGAGAGAACTTACCTCTTGAAGTGTTTAATCGAAAGAGCTGTAGGTGACTTATTTGGTGGTGGAGGGAGCTTCATTGGGATCTTCCTGAAGCTAGTTCTGTTATTGCTTGGTTTGGACAGTCACACCGAGACTTTATGAAAAAAATCTTAAGAGTTTTGCAGGTTTGAGAACGTTGGAGAGTTTGAGAATATGGGAGAGTTTTAGAATATGGGAGAGTTTTAGTGCTGGTTGGGAGGTATGGAATTTTTTCACACGGTTTGTTTTTTGAGATCTGGAACTTGTTTACAAAGTTTGTTTTTGCTCTCGTTAACAGAAAAAATCTCCCTCTCCCGTTTTGCAAACTTCTTCTTTTATGAAGCCAAGATGTGCCTGTATTTTGAACAGGCCTGTACCAGCCATCTTGTATGCTGCACACAATCATCTATCCCCCCCCCCCAATTTGTGGACATAATCTGCTGTATGAGATATGGACCAATGCTCAAGGGATTCAGTTTTGACATAAAGCACATTTTGGCAAAAGTGGAAATGTCACTTTTTCTACTTAGGGATTAATCTTGTATGTAATGACCCAATGGCTAGAATAAAACCTTAGTTCAATGTTTAAGCATTAAATTAATGAGTGTAAGTTGGTTTTGATGCCTGCAAGCTAGCGCCGAACCTGCTGATTTTAAAAACGCAAGTTTGTATGAACATGCCTTGGTCATGAACAAAAGTGAGTTTTTTGCCAACTTTGAGAATTCGATTCTCTATAACCACAAGGGTGTTTGAGGAGTTCTTGGACAATTTGGAAAGCTTGGAACATATACTACAATCCATATTTGTGATACAACTTGAAACTCCAAGTGGAACCACGTGAAAAGTGGCCAAGAAGATGGGTCAAAATCCTGCCTAGATTAGGATAAATTTTGCCTAAGTTAAAAGTTTCAAGTACCCTTGTTCCAAAAATCATAACTTGAGATACAAGCTTCTTCTGAGGAAACTTTGTGGATCAAAGTTTTAGACTTTGTGATGGACTACAACTTTCATGTTGCAAGTTTTGTTTGAATCCATTTGAATCTTGGTGAAAAAATGGGACAAAGTTGGGAAAAAATAAGAAAATTTCATAACTTAGAAAAATTCTAAGTTATGAATTTTTTTTCATTTTAAACCCTAATTTGCATTTTTAGGTTTCTTGATGAACAAGCTTCATAATTTGACATGTCTTGATGAAAAATGACCCTTGGCACTTGATTTTGACCAACAAGTCAAAGTTTGACTTTTCAGTATACAGTCAAATTTTGATCAGTTGACTGAAAAATTCATCTGTCAATCCTATGCATTTGAGGTCTTTTGAACTTGTTGAGTGGGTCAAGACAAAGTCATTGGGTCCTTGAGTCCATATGTGAGCTTGGTTTGCCATTGGTTAGGTCAAACAGTCAAAAATTTGCCTTTATGCAGTCAAAACCCTGATTTAGGTCAACAGTGCAATGAGGGGTCTTGAGCAGAGCAAACCCTAGCTTGATCCTGAATTCCAAAAGTTTTGTGATGCGAAAGTGTTGATGAAATGAGAGGGCAAATTTTGGGGTACAACAGTTGCCCCTGTTCAATCTTCTTGAACCTGAAGAGTTAGATTGGCATGTTTTGCCAGTCGTGAATCGAAGGTGGAAGATGATTGGACACTAGAGTGCCTCTAAATTTGCACTCGTCAAAATATAGTTGAGGAAATGGGCTTAAAGATGCCATTTGGAGATGTTGGAATCTTGCTGGAGATGGGCTTAAAGATGCCATCTGGAGATGTGACAGAATCTTGTCGGGGATGGGTTTAAAGAATGGCGTCCGAATCTGGATCGTATCTGGACTGTATTTGGATATTTGTTAACGATAGCCTTTTAATCTTATCCTGAAAAGGGTAAAATGTTATCTAAAACATAAAGTCATGTTGCATGATATGTATGATGCAGTGAATTGTACTTCATCAATGTTTATGATATGAATGTAATGGATGCGCATGTAAGCTGGGTAACTGTCTTGCTGAGGAAAATAAATCCTGGATAGCTGGTGTGATCGGTGGATCTGGAACTGACTATTTAACGCTGGTTCGCGAAATGTCGCGGAAGCAAGAGTCGCCACCGTCTTTTATTTTCTCCAAATGGAAAGGACAAAAGCACAGAAAAATTCCTTAAAGAGATTGCTCTCGGTTCGGGAGGTAGATTATAGAAAGGGAAGGTGTTAGCACCCTTTCTATCCATGGTTATCCATGGGCTCTTAGATACTTGCTCATTGTGTTTTCAAAAATGGTTTGTTTGCTTTTCAATGTGGGTTTTAAAAAGTTTCTTTGAAAATTTCAGTTCGACTCTTGTATCGGTCCTCAAGAGTGTTTGAAAAATTGCTTTCGAAAGCTTTTTTGAAAAGGTGTCGGTGTGAAAAGTATTTTTTGAATTTGTTTTGAAATTAGAGCAAGTATCTAGAGTCGTCTACCTACCCTAAGGAATTCGTCTGTGTAGATGTCCTTTAAAGTAGTGCCATCCCACCATTGAGAGGTAGGTAGCACCACCGTTGGAGGTGTTCGGGTCAATTCGAGGTTCGGGACATGGTGATCACCAGAGCAATGGGAAGACACCTTAGAAGCTACCCTCATGCCAGGTTCCCGGATCATGAGGACTTACTAAGACATCCTCTACTCGACGATCACCTTTCGAGGCAAGGCAACAGTGAGGCGTACCCTAGGGGTGGTGTGTGATTTGTGTGTCAGATTCATTTATTTTTGTCTTGTCATGTCATAGGTGATCTAGCGTTTGTTTTTTATTTTTGTCCATACATTCTTTCATGCTTTGATTAACAGTTAAAAATATTGCGGGAAAATAAAAATTCTAAGCTATTACAAAAGGCGCGGGTCCACATCGCCAAAATTTCTCAAACCCGATTTGACAGAAAAATAAAGACAGTAAAAAATAAAGAATTAAAAGTGCGAGCAATTAGTTACACGGCTTTGGGAGAGATACATAAATATTTAAACGGAATAAAATAAATATGCGATTTAATAAGAATTAAACGAGGGCGTTGGACCCTTTTTGCAAAATTAAATTAAATGATGAAATTAATTAATTAAAAAAGAAAAGAAGTTGTTTTTTTTGGTATTTTTTGGTATTTATGTTTAATGGGAAAAAAATTTAATTGAAATTAAATGCTAACCCTAATTCTATTTATTTTTAATTTATTAAGAAAAATGTTGAAGTTTTTAACCTAAAATTAACCCTAATTCATTGACATGCAAATTTAATTATAAAAATAAATATCTAATATTTAATTATTATAAAAAAAAGATAAAAATTAATTAAACCCTATTTCTACATTTTTTAGATTTTTGTTATGAAAATATTAAATCAAACCCTAATTTAATAACTAAATGAATTAATACAATTTATTTATGAAAATACTAAAATAAAATATTTATTATATTTTTTCTCTTTTTTCTGATTTTTATGTGTTTTTGGTTTTTTATGAAAATAATTAATTAATTGAACAAAACAATAATTAAAAAGAAGATAGAAAATAAAAAAATGAAGAAAGTAGAAAGAATTGCAAACCAAGGGGGTTCAGACCCAAATAGGAGGTTAGTCTTTTAGAAACCTGGCCCAATTAAATTGCTGGCGTTGTTGGACTTTTCCACTAGCGTATAGTAGCGTTGACTGCAGTCTATGATGCTCTCTAACTCTCAGCCTTGTGATTGATGAAGCTGGACGCGTGGACGTTGGATTTGGTGGGTGCATGGTACGCTTCAGCATTAAATCTGCATAGGAATATTAATTGGGAAAAAATATATGGAAAGGGTGGGGACCTGGGATCGAACCCAGGTCCTGAATGTTACCAGCCTACACGTGTGCCACTGAGCCATCTCAAACGCGTTTAATATAGAATACCTAACAAATATTATAAAAGAAACAATAGTCAGTGATTCAAAACGCGCGAAAAATTTGAACCTTCCAATCAGCGCCTTCCACCTAATCATCTTCCTCGTTGTTTGTTTTTCCTGAAAATATAATAAAACATAAGCAACGGTTTTTACACCGTTGCAGAAAGCATCTTTACAGAAAATAGCGAACAGGCCATAAGGCCTCATAAATTAGGCACGAGGGTTGCCTTAAGATCGTCCAACCATGCTTGTTTCAGTAGGCTAGGTCTTGAACCCCAATTTTTCCTTATTTGAAAAACCCCAATCTAAGGTCCTGTAAACCCTAAAATTTGATAATGGTGAAATCACATATAGCATGTAATAATCCAATCCAGGCATATGGTTAGTTTCAGAACAAGTTAATTAGTATGAATGCATCAAAAAAACGCAATGAAAATGTCTAAATATGGAAACACGACTATGCATTTTATTTGAAACAGTTTGAATCCATTGTACCAATTCTGGGCATATGAAGGTTGGAAAGTGATCCAGTTAGCTTCAGGGGGACACGAGGAAGCTTTTGCAATTGGTCTTGTGCTTTGAATCAACCTAAAACCTGATTTTCAGTTTTGAGTTTTCTTGCAAAAAATTTCAAGTTGGTGAATGGTTTCTAGCGCAGCTCAATGGTCAATGGCATTAGGTTTTCGTTCTATGCTTATGTATGAATAAATTAGGTCAACAAACTTGATCAAAATCTCTTGCATTCATGATTTTGGGATTTGATTTTCAAGCATTATTTTTTCAATCTTTTCCATGCAATTTGATACCAAATCATGCCAAAACTTTCCAAAATGATCATGCACGAATCTTGAATGTCCAATGAGAGTATTTTCTGCACAAAGAGATTTGATTTCATTAGTTTTGTATTTTTCATATATTTTATTTAATTAAATGATTTATTAATAATAAAAAATCCAAATAAATAAATAAAAATGGAGAAAAACTTCCCTTTGGGCCTAATGGTCGTGCACATGCTTGGGATAATGAATTATGGAAGAAAAATAGGCCCATTAGCAATTTTAGGTCATTTGAACCAATGTTGACTTTTCAAAATATCCAAACATTTCCCAACTTCCACAAGGCATAACTTGCTCAATTTTTAAGCTTTGCTCATGTTCTTGGACATTTTGGAAAGGTCTTTGAGTCCTCTAACCAATGCCTTTGGTCCCATGTCATTTTGATTTACCAATCTCAAGTTATGGCCTTTGACGTAAAGTCCCTTTTTGTTGACTTTTGAAAATGACCTATAATGTTGAAATTGATAACTTTTTGTGAGAGCATTTCTTGGACTTGAAGTATGAAGATGAGTTGTAGGAAATGTCTTTCTCTTCAAAATGAGCTTTGGATGGAATTTTTCTGATAATCCATGTGAAAGTTATGCCCTGGTCAATTTACAATTGACTTTTTCAGCTGTCCAAATAAGGAAACTTTTGCATCTTGATGATTTTTGAGCCAAGCTTTGAGAATCATGATCAAGCATTGATCAAATGATGTTTGTGTCTTCAAAATGATATGTTGACCAAAAATTTGAACTTTTGACTGTCAAATGACCATTTTGCCCCTACAGTTGACTGTAGTGCAATTAGGGTTTTGACTGTGCAGTTTTGTGCTGAAAGTCTTGAAACTTTGTATGAGGATGCTTGACCATGTTTATAGGCATGTGAGACTTGATTGGACCTTTGGAAACTTCATTTTCTTGATCAGAACAAAAACCCTAATCTTGACTGTTTAGGAGACCCTTGACTGTGCAACCCTTGGGGAGATTTTGAAGCTTGACTTGGCAATTTCTTGAAGAATATGGGAGGGAAAACTTTGGGGTATAACAGTTGCCCCTGTTCAATCTTCTTAGACCTGAGGATGCAGATTGGCTGACGTGCCTTTCGTAATCCGAGGGTAGAAGATGATTGAACACTAGAGTGCCCAGAAATTTGCGCTCACATAGTAGCAGTGATGATGGAATGGGCTTATAGATGCCATTTGGAGATTGCTGGAGGATGATGGGCTTATAGATGCCATCTGGATGTTGATCGCGTAAGAGATTCCTTAGCGAGAACCTGTATACCTGCAAAAGAAAAATGATACCTGACATGTTGCAGGAGTTGGTTTTCAGATGCTTGGTATAGATGTGTCCTGACTGGTTACAGGAGCTGGGTCTGGATCTTCAAACGGTGATGAATAAACCAGGGGTGGTTACTACCTCAGCATGAATGGTGAGAGAACCTTGAGTGACTTTAACTTCAACAACGCTCGTTGAGAAAATCTTGGTGGGAATTACCATCTTCGCAGGATCGGGAAGAGAACCATAGGCAATTATAATCTCAAAAGCGGACGTTTGAGAAAAACCTGAGTTGGAATTATCATCTCACGCACCGTCGGGGAGAGAACCATAGGAAATTATAATCTCAAAAGCGGACGTCTGAGAAAAACCTGGGATGGAGTTATCATCTCACGCACCGTCGGGGAGGGAACCATAGGAAATTATAATCTCAAAAACGGACGTTTGAGAAAAACCTAAAATGGAATTATCATCTCACGCACCGCTGGGGAGAGAACCAAAGGAAATTATAATCTCAAAAACGGGCGTTTGAGAAAAACCTAAAATGGAATTATCATCTCACGCACCGCTGGGGAGAGAACCAAAGGAAATTATAATCTCAAAAACGGACGTTTGAGAAAAACCTAAAATGGAATTATCATCTCACGCACCGCTGGGGAGAGAACCAAAGGAAATTATAATCAAAAACGGACGTTTGAGAAAAACCTAAAATGGAATTATCATCTCACGCACCGCTGGGGAGAGAACCAAAGGAAATTATAATCTCAAAAACGGACGTTTGAGAAAAACCTAAAATGGAATTATCATCTCACGCACCGCTGGGGAGAGAACCAAAGGAAATTATAATCTCAAAAACGGACGTTTGAGAAAAACCTAAAATGGAATTATCATCTCACGCACCGCTGGGGAGAGAACCAAAGGAAATTATAATCTCAAAAGCAGACGTTTGAGAAAAACCTAAAATGGAATTATCATCTCACGCACCGCTGGGGAGAGAACCAAAGGAAATTATAATCAAAAACAGACGTTTGAGAAAAACCTAAAATGGAATTATCATCTCACGCACCGCTGGGGAGAGAACCAAAGGAAATTATAATCAAAAACGGACGTTTGAGAAAAACCTAAAATGGAATTATCATCTCACGCACCGCTGGGGAGAGAACCAAAGGAAATTATAATCTCAAAAACGGTCGTTTGAGAAAAACCTAAAATGGAATTATCATCTCACGCACCGCTGGGGAGAGAACCAAAGGAAATTATAATCTCAAAAACGGACGTTTGAGAAAAACCTGATAACTTCTACTGAGTCTTCATCAGAAAAATCTGTTGGGAGTCGACTTAGCTGGACTAGAGAAGGCCTTAGACTGGATAAGAAATCTTTGGAGTCGATTAACTGAACCGGGCTAGGTCTTGAAATATGATTGAGAATTTAACGACATCTTTCCTGAAAGATAGAGGTCAGTCCTATGCAATACATGATATGGACCAAGCAATGATGTTCTCAACATAAATGAGATTTGTAAGATATGATGCGTCTATGCATGCTATAATGATGTATGTGATGTTTTAGGAATGTATGTTTTCGTCTAGGAAAATAAATCCTGGACGGGTGCCGGGAAGTCATATCCTGGGCTGATGTTGACAAGTAGATCTTTGCTTCTGCTGGAGATGATGGTTGCAAGAATACCGGTAGGAGAAGATGACTCCGTTGGGGAATAAACTTGGCGAATGGAAGATTCTGCAGGGAGAAAAGTACTCTAACTATCTTGCTGGGAGGCAATACTCTGTGGAGAGAGAGATACTTTGCTGAGTTGTCGATGACTTGCTGAGGATATCTTTGCTGTGTTGGAAGTGCTGATAGACTTCGCTGGGGTAAGAAGACTTCGTCGAGGACGCTCTTTCCGTGGCTTTTGGCTGAGGATAACCCAGTTATATCCTGTTAAGGAAATAACTCTTGAATAAAGCCGGGAGACGCGTTCGTGCTTTACGGGGGTAAGCTTCCAGAATCTACTGGGGATAAGCTTACTGCTTGGGGGAGAGTGTATGGACTTGTTGGCTCACTCTCTGGGGAATTAAGATGTCTGGTTATGTTCTTCAGCCTACCTTGGCACCTTGGTGGATGGAACAATTAGATTGCTTGGGCAGCTCATCATTGCCCCTGTTTCTGAGGTGGGAGAGGAAGACCTGTGAGGTGCTGATAGCTGTTGATGGACAAACCTTCTTCTGGTAGGCAAGTGACAAGATGCCGGGACATAGTCGTACGCTTTGATCCCTGATTTTTGCCTGGACCGCCCTTTCGGGTTTTCAGTCCACCGGGATACCCATTTTTGCCCAAGCCGCCTTTTCAAGTTTTCGACTTGCCGGGTGTACATATTTTTTTCATTTCATCCCTTATTTTTGCCCGAACCCTTTTGGTTCGCCGGGAAGCCCTTATTTTTGCCTAGGTGTGTCAACCTAGCGGGTCTTTGATTTTGCGTAGTATTTTTTCGACTATGTCCGTGCTTTCAGGATGTAGGGAGTTGCCCCTGTTAGAAGTGTTTTGTCATGCCACCAGAAGGTGTTTGATCAGGCCAGATTCGTTGTTGGAATGCCCCAAGTGACTCAGGCGGAGATTTTCCCCAGGCTATTTAACCTTTGAGAGATTTTCCGGATCTTGACTAGATTGCCCCAGACAATGGACACTGGTCATGTCTGCCCCTTGATTGGAGGTACTTCTGTTCATTAGGCATTCGTCGTGCGAACTTCTATGCTGTTCGAACAAAAAGTCATATGCAAACAAAGTTATGTTAAAAATGCAAAGCTCATGTCTGTCTTGAAGATTTTAAAAATGCATTCTTTTTTCATAAAACAAGTGAATGTTTGTAAGACGTGATGTCAACTCCGTATTTACCGTAAGCCTTAAGGAGTCAGGATACCTTTCGTAACAGTATGCTTTCGAACTAACCCATGCTTCAGCTAGGACTTTTAAGGGTTATAACGTGGCCTGGTTCACGGTTTAAGAAACAAAGGATAAAGGCTCAAATTATTTGTACCCACCCACTCTTCGTGATGTTCTCCAAACCTAAACTCAGTTGATCATACGTTAGACCTTGTTTGAGTCTTTGCTCTGCTTTTCCGGTGATGATTTGGATATTGATAACTTATTCTGAATAGGCAGTCATTTTTGTCGAGGGTTTGTAAGACCCCTTTCTTTTTGATTTTGTTTATCCCTAAATTTTGCCTGAACTGTCTCTTTTGTGATTACAGTCAGCGGGATGCCCCAGTTTTGTAAGTCTCCTTCATGGGTTTTTATTTTGAGAGACGATGACTGCCTTTCTTTATTGATTATTCGGAACCATCACTGTTTTTCTTTGTTTTGTAAGGACCTCTTTGGTGCCATTCGTTATGCACTTGGATCAACTGAGAGACTACCCTGCCCCAGGTTATGATTAAGGGTTTTTAAATTTCGAAAAGAAAAACTCCTACTTCTTTGGCTCAGAGGGGTTAACGAGGGATTATCATCCTTATAACTCCAGTGTTTAGGGATTGAAACAATGCCTGTACCTCATCAGCTAGGTCTGTTCAAAAGCATACTGTACATTGTGGTATTGTTTTCGTCATCCTCCCTCAAGAGGCTTAGAATTATTGCGAGTTGATCATCAGAAAAAGTATGAAAATAATTTGCGTCTAGTGAATACGAATATATTGCTTCAAAATAGACATAAGCGATGCATTAATGTGATAACAATGTTTAACATGAATAAATGTTTGAACGAAAGAAAATTGCAACTTGAACATTCGAATGAACAACAATTTTCTAGTCTCAGGGCTTGTCACTTCACATAATGGATCCTGTAGGGATGGCAGGAGCATTCAGCCTGACCCACTTGAGTGAAATCCACTACTCCTTCATCAATTAGATCCTGGATCTTATTTTTCAAGCTCCAACAATCATCTGTCGTATACCCCGGGCTGTCAGAGTGATAAGCGCAGCGGGCGTTGGGGTTATACTTTGGTGACGTTGTATTTTGAAACTTCGGAGCCTCTTTTAGAGTTACCAGCTTGGTCTCCAGCAACTGTGGCAATATCTGGGATAAGGTCATGCTGAGCCGAGTGAACTGACTCCTCTCGCTCTTTTGTTGACTGTGATGTTGAATTTGTGACACCGGAGCCATTTGAAGGGCTCTCCCCTTACCTCCTTGTATCAAAGGTGATTGAACGATGACTGGCTTTTTGCCCTTAGACTTTTGCCCCAGTTGGTTACCCTGAAGCAGTTGGTTGACGAGAAACCGGAGCTCATCTTGTCTTTGAGCTAAACCTTGAATGGCAGTCCTTTGCCCCAACATTTGGGCTTTCATTGCATCCATCTCAGCTTGCAGGTGTTTCAACCTTTCATCCTCAGCACTGTTCCTGACAAAGATCTCCCTGAGAAGTGTCCTTAGCTCTTCCTGCCCCTTGGATAGATTCAGGAGGATTTTCTCGAACCTGGTCTCTTGAGCAAGAAAGTCCTGGTTGTCTTGTTGGGAAGCCATTGCTGAAATAAACAACGGGAAAGGTAAGTGACCTGCAACAAGAATACCTGTTATGCAATGATGTTTATGACATGCATGTAATGTTTTCAAGGACCTTGCGGGGTAAACAAGAAAATTGTTAGAATTTGGGTCCAGTAGCCTGATTGAAGAAACTTCATGTTGCTGAGAGTCCTTCTTCAAGGGTCAAAGGCTCACCATATCCAGTGGGTCATAGCCCCTGACTTTAGTCATCATGTCTGGTTTTGATTTCCAAACAACCTTGGTTAAGGGAACCTTCTTCAAGAGTCAAAGCTCACCCTATCAAGTGGGTCATAGCCCCTGACAACTCTGGATAGAGGAAAATAAATCCTCTTTGCCCCTTGCTGGATGTTTGATTTATCCTGACCTGCATCACAAGCCCTTGAGATCCTTGAAATGGGTTAGGATGTATGCAATGGTATGATGTCATGATGCATGGGGTAATATGAATAAACCCTGTTATGAGCCCTTATTAAGGACTATAAACAGAAACCTGCAAGAAACTCGGTAAACCCTGTTATGAGTCCTAATTAAGGACTATAAACAAAACCCGCAAGAAACTTAGTAAACCCTGTTATGAGTCCTAATTAAGGACTATAAACGAAACCTGCAAGTAGTTCATGTGTCAGATAACAGGCATGCAAATAGTCAAGTACGAAGGCACACAAGTCACACAAAAGAGCCCCTAGAGTTTAGGCCAGCATGAGGTCTAGGTATTACCCTCTTTCAGTTTGTCGGTTCATACCTGTCCTATCAAAAGTAACCGGGTTCTTAGAGGATCCCAATATCATTGACTATCCTCAATCGGTCATAACTCCAGCATCGCAATCTTTTCTTGCAGCCAGAACCATCACGAGAGTTTAGCCTCAATGGGCGTAGCATACTGCTACTGTTCTAATGGCCAAGTTGGGTCATGTAAGGTTCTAAGGTCTATTGGTGCTTAATGACTCCTTGGAAGACCCATATTCTCCCCGTTTCAACATGAGGGATATCGGTACAGACCGAGGCGCCACACTAACGTAGCCACTGCTTCACCCATGTCGGTATACGCCGGACAGGTCCCTCACAGCTTATGCTACCTAAACAGGGTATCCCCAGATCCGGGTTAGGATCTATGTAACTCCCATGCAACCCACAAATTTAAAGCAGACAAGTCAATACAATTGAAAACACAGTTATGAACTAACCCTAAGGTACACCTCACTTTAAGTTTAAATCCCCAGCAGAGTCGCCAGTTCTGTGATCGGTGGATCTGGAACTGACTGTTTAACGCTGGTTCGCGAAATGTCGCGGAAGCAAGAGTCGCCACCGTCTTTTATTTTCTCCAAATGGAAAGGACAAAAGCACAGAAAAATTCCTTAAAGAGATTGCTCTCGGTTCGGGAGGTAAATTATAGAAAGGGAAGGTGTTAGCACCCTTTCTATCCATGGTTATCCATGGGCTCTTAGATACTTGCTCATTGTGTTTTCAAAAATGGTTTGTTTGCTTTTCAATGTGGGTTTTAAAAAGTTTCTTTGAAAATTTCAGTTCGACTCTTGTATCGGTCCTCAAGAGTGTTTGAAAAATTGCTTTCGAAAGCTTTTTTGAAAAGGTGTCGGTGTGAAAAGTATTTTTTGAATTTGTTTTGAAATTAGAGCAAGTATCTAGAGTCGTCTACCTACCCTAAGGAATTCGTCTGTGTAGATGTCCTTTAAAGTAGTGCCATCCCACCATTGAGAGGTAGGTAGCACCACCGTTGGAGGTGTTCGGGTCAATTCGAGGTTCGGGACATGGTGATCACCAGAGCAATGGGAAGACACCTTAGAAGCTACCCTCATGCCAGGTTCCCGGATCATGAGGACTTACTAAGACATCCTCTACTCGACGATCACCTTTCGAGGCAAGGCAACATTGAGGCGTACCCTAGGGGTGGTGTGTGATTTGTGTGTCAGATTCATTTATTTTTGTCTTGTCATGTCATAGGTGATCTAGCGTTTGTTTTTTATTTTTGTCCATACATTCTTTCATGCTTTGATTAACAGTTAAAAATATTGCGGGAAAATAAAAATTCTAAGCTATTACAAAAGGCGCGGGTCCACATCGCCAAAATTTCTCGAACCCGATTTGACAGAAAAATAAAGACAGTAAAAAATAAAGAATTAAAAGTGCGAGCAATTAGTTACACGACTTTGGGAGAGATACATAAATATTTAAACGGAATAAAATAAATATGCGATTTAATAAGAATTAAACGAGGGCGTTGGACCCTTTTTGCAAAATTAAATTAAATGATGAAATTAATTAATTAAAAAAGAAAAGAAGTTGTTTTTTTTGGTATTTTTTGGTATTTATGTTTAATGGGAAAAAAAATTAATTGAAATTAAATGCTAACCCTAATTCTATTTATTTTTAATTTATTAAGAAAAATGTTGAAGTTTTTAACCTAAAATTAACCCTAATTCATTGACATGCAAATTTAATTATAAAAATAAATATCTAATATTTAATTATTATAAAAAAAAAGATAAAAATTAATTAAACCCTATTTCTACATTTTTTAGATTTTTGTTATGAAAATATTAAATCAAACCCTAATTTAATAACTAAATGAATTAATACAATTTATTTATGAAAATACTAAAATAAAATATTTATTATATTTTTTCTCTTTTTTCTGATTTTTATGTGTTTTTGGTTTTTTATGAAAATAATTAATTAATTGAACAAAACAATAATTAAAAAGAAGATAGAAAATAAAAAAATGAAGAAAGTAGAAAGAATTGCAAACCAAGGGGGTTCAGACCCAAATAAGAGGTTAGTCTTTTAGAAACCTGGCCCAATTAAATTGCTGGCGTTGTTGGACTTTTCCACTAGCGTATAGTAGCGTTGACTGCAGTCTATGATGCTCTCTAACTCTCAGCCTTGTGATTGATGAAGCTGGACGCGTGGACGTTGGATTTGGTGGGTGCATGGTACGCTTCAGCATTAAATCTGCATAGGAATATTAATTGGGAAAAAATATATGGAAAGGGTGGGGACCTGGGATCGAACCCAGGTCCTGAATGTTACCAGCCTACACGTGTGCCACTGAGCCATCTCAAACGCGTTTAATATAGAATACCTAACAAATATTATAAAAGAAACAATAGTCAGTGATTCAAAACGCGCGAAAAATTTGAACCTTCCAATCAGCGCCTTCCACCTAATCATCTTCCTCGTTGTTTGTTTTTCCTGAAAATATAATAAAACATAAGCAACGGTTTTTACACCGTTGCAGAAAGCATCTTTACAGAAAATAGCGAACAGGCCATAAGGCCTCATAAATTAGGCGCGAGGGTTGCCTTAAGATCGTCCAACCATGCTTGTTTCAGTAGGCTAGGTCTTGAACGCCAATTTTTCCTTATTTGAAAAACCCCAATCTAAGGTCCTGTAAACCCTAAAATTTGATAATGGTGAAATCGCATATAGCATGTAATAATCCAATCCAGGCATATGGTTAGTTTCAGAACAAGTTAATTAGTATGAATGCATCAAAAAAACGCAATGAAAATGTCTAAATATGGAAACACGACTATGCATTTTATTTGAAACAGTTTGAATCCATTGTACCAATTCTGGGCATATGAAGGTTGGAAAGTGATCCAGTTAGCTTCAGGGGGACACGAGGAAGCTTTTGCAATTGGTCTTGTGCTTTGAATCAACCTAAAACCTGATTTTCAGTTTTGAGTTTTCTTGCAAAAAATTTCAAGTTGGTGAATGGTTTCTAGCGCAGCTCAATGGTCAATGGCATTAGGTTTTCGTTCTATGCTTATGTATGAATAAATTAGGTCAACAAACTTGATCAAAATCTCTTGCATTCATGATTTTGGGATTTGATTTTCAAGCATTATTTTTTCAATCTTTTCCATGCAATTTGATACCAAATCATGCCAAAACTTTCCAAAATGATCATGCACGAATCTTGAATGTCCAATGAGAGTATTTTCTGCACAAAGAGATTTGATTTCATTAGTTTTGTATTTTTCATATATTTTATTTAATTAAATGATTTATTAATAATAAAAAATCCAAATAAATAAATAAAAATGGAGAAAAACTTCCCTTTGGGCCTAATGGTCGTGCACATGCTTGGGATAATGAATTATAGAAGAAAAATAGGCCCATTAGCAATTTTAGGTCATTTGAACCAATGTTGACTTTTCAAAATATCCAAAACTTTCCCAACTTCCACAAGGCATAACTTGCTCAATTTTTAAGCTTTGCTCATGTTCTTGGACATTTTGGAAAGGTCTTTGAGTCCTCTAACCAATGCCTTTGGTCCCATGTCATTTTGATTTACCAATCTCAAGTTATGGCCTTTGACTTAAAGTCCCTTTTTGTTGACTTTTGAAAATGACCTATAATGTTGAAATTGATAACTTTTTGTGAGAGCATTTCTTGGACTTGAAGTATGAAGATGAGTTGTAGGAAATGTCTTTCTCTTCAAAATGAGCTTTGGATGAAATTTTTCTGATAATCCATGTGAAAGTTATGCCCTGGTCAATTTACAGTTGACTTTTTCAGTTGTCCAAATAAGGAAACTTTTGCATCTTGATGATTTTTGAGCCAAGCTTTGAGAATCATGATCAAGCATTGATCAAATGATGTTTGTGGCTTCAAATGATATGTTGACAAAAAATTTGAACTTTTGACTGTCAAATGACCATTTTGCCCCTACAGTTGACTGTAGTGCAATTAGGGTTTTGACTGTGCAGTTTTGTGCTGAAAGTCTTGAAACTTTGTATGAGGATGCTTGACCATGTTTATAGGCATGTGAGACTTGATTGGACCTTTGGAAACTTCATTTTCTTGATCAGAACAAAAACCCTAATCTTGACTGTTTAGGAGACCCTTGACTGTGCAACCCTTGGGGAGATTTTGAAGCTTGACTTGGCAATTTCTTGAAGAATATGGGAGGGCAAATTTTGGGGTACAACAGCTGGGGATAATGAAATCTTTGACCGCCATCGGGGAAAGTAAATCCTTGACTGCTGCCGGGGATTGAAAATCCTTTGATCGTTGAAAATGAGAAGTCCTGGGACCACTATTTGGGGAAATCAGGAGTTTGGGTTGTATGCCAATCTACTGGGGAAGCCAAAATGAGAATCTTCATTTAGGTCTCGGGTCGTAAGATTGGGTGTATGCCAATCTCTTGAGGGTTTAAGGATGAGAATCTTCATTCTGTTAAGGGTCAGGAGGTTGGGAGTATACCAATCTTCTGAGGTTTCAAGGATGAGAATCTTTATTCTGTTAAGGGTCAGGAAATTGGGAGTATACCAATCTTCTGAGGTTTCAAGGATGAGAGTCTTCATTCTGTTAAGGGTCAGGAGGTTGGGAGTATACCAATCTTCTGAGGTTTCAAGGATGAGAATCTTCATTCTGTTAAGGGTAAGGAAATTGGGAGTATACCAATCTTCTGAGGTTTCAAGGATGAGAGTCTTCATTCTGTTAAGGGTCAGGAGGTTGGGAGTATACCAATCTTCTGAGGTTTCAAGGATGAGAGTCTTCATTCTGTTAAGGGTCAGGAAATTGGGAGTATACCAATCTTTTGAGGTTTCAAGGATGAGAATCTTCATTCTGTTAAGGGTCAGGAAATTGGGAGTATACCAATCTTCTGAGGTTTCAAGGATGAGAGTCTTCATTCTGTTAAGGGTCAGGAGGTTGGGAGTATACCAATCTTCTGAGGTTTCAAGGATGAGAGTCTTCATTCTGTTAAGGGTCAGGAGGTTGGGAGTATACCAATCTTCTGAGGTTTCAAGGATGAGAGTCTTCATTCTGTTAAGGGTCAGGAAATTGGGAGTATACCAATCTTCTGAGGTTTCAAGGATGAGAATATTCATTCTTGAGAGAAACAAATTTTTAGGAGCTTCAGTTGTCCGTTATTTTGTTGGTGGCTATAAATTCCAACAGGTGATGAAGGAATTTTGATGACGATCGTTCAATTTGAAATGTAATTTTGCTTTGGAGAATAAATCCTTGACAAATGTTGGGGATTTGAAGATGAGAAACCCTTGCTAACTTCTTGGGGAATAAGGAAAACTTTGAAAAATATCTACTGGGGAGTTAAAACCTGGGAGACTTCTGATGTAGAAATGAGACTGAGAATTTTCAATCTGCTGGGAAATAACCCTGTGGGGAGAATGTTTAGACTATTCTGGCTCCGCTGGGGATAGGAATTTCAGGGTTTTCGGGCTCCACTGGGGATCTCGAAGCTTAACTCTGATGGGAAATTTGAAATTCAGCTCAGCTGGGGAATCAAGCTTTAGAAAGCTTTTGCTTTGCTGAGGATCTTGGAGCTTAACTTCGCTGGGGAAATATATTCCAAACTCTAGCTTAGCTGAGGATCTGAATGATGTGTCGTAGGGGATTTCTTCTGGAATGGCACAAAGATAATCTTCCTACAACTTCAACCTATCAGTAATCATCCTTTTTCAATTTCGTTTTATTTGTAAGCAGTGATTATGTTCAAAATGCATATGCCTATTTAACAAAACATTGGACGTTTTTTCAAATAAAACATAAGTGTAAAAGAGAAGAAAGGCAAACAAATTTCTGCACTTCGAAGTGTATTTGTATTAATTTTTGTGAGTATCTTTGTACAAAGGAGACAGTCATCCAAGTAAGAGGATGTTGTCGTAAAAAAAATGAAAATTTTTATATAAAAGAAAGATGGCTATGTGTAATAATTCCATGGGATTCCCATTCTGCTATAACCTTCACAACTCTGAATATCTTGTTCATTTGCTGCTTCGTCCGCCGATGACTGGATTGATCAGAAGCTTGGGTCTTGTCTGGTGAAGAGATTTGTTCTTAAAGTGATCCGACGAGACATAGTCATACGCTCTAATTCCCTAACTTTTGCCTGGACCACCCTTTCGGGTTTTCGATCCACCAGGAAACCCTTTTTTGCCCAAGTTGCCCTTTCGGGTTTTCAACTTGCCGGGTGTACAAATTTTTTTGTTTTATCCCTAATTTTTGCCTGAACCGCCCTTTCGGGTTTTCGGTTCACCGGGATGCCCATTTTTGCCCAAGTCGCCCTTTCAGGTTTTCAACTTGTCGGGTCATTTTATGCGTAGTATCTTTTGACTATGTCTGCGTTCGCAGGGTGTGGCAAATCGTCGCCGTCCATGGTGGTCAAAATCATTGCCCCACTAGAAAAGATGCTATTGATCAAAAATGGTCCTACGTAAGTAGGAGTCCACTTGCCCCTGGGATCACTTTGCGGTAAGATGATCCGCTTGATTACAAGATCTCCGACTTGATATATCTGTCGCTTTACTTTCTTGTTGAAAGCCTTGATCATGCGTTTTTGATACGTCTGACCATGGCAAACAGCAGTAAGCCGCTTCTCGTCGATCAAATTAAGTTGATCAAGCCGGGTCTGAATCCAATTGTTGTACCCCAAAATTTGCCCTCCCATATTCTTCAAGATCAATCTCCAAATGATTCAAAATCTCTCAAGGGTTGCATAGTCCAATTACCTCCTAACACAGTCAAAATTAGGGTTTTGGTTCTGGCAAAGAAATTGAGGTTTTCAAGGGTCCAATCAAGTCCCATATGCCTACATACATTGTCAAGCAACCATATGTCAAGTTTCAAGACTCACAGCATCAAATTGCACAGTCAAAAACCCTAAATGCTCCACAGTCAACTGTAGGGGCAAAATGGTCATTTGACAGTCAAAAGTCAAAAATTTTGGTCAACATCTTATTTTGAAGCCACAATCATCATTTGATCAATTCTTGATCATGATTCCAAAAGCATGGCTCAAAAAGTCTCAAGATGCAAAAGTTTCTATTTTTGGACAGTTGAAAAGTCAACTGCAAATTGACCAAGGCATAACTTCTTCATGGTTTATCAGAAAAATCCCATCCAAAGCCCATTTTGAAGGGGATGACATTTCCTACAACTCATCTTCACACTCCAAGTCCAAGAAATGCTCTCACAAAAAGTTATCAATTTCAACATTATAGGTCATTTTCCAAAGTCAACAAAAAGGCACTTTAAGTCAAAGACCATAACTTGTGATTGGTAAATCAAAATGACATGGGACTAAAGGCATTGGTTAGAGGACTTCAATAGCTTTCCAAAATGTCCAAGAACATGTTCATAGCTTCAAAATTGAGCAAGATATGCATTGGAGAAGTTGGGAAATTTTTGGGAACTTTCAAAAGTCAACTTTGCCTAAAAAGCTCCAAATTTGCTAATGGGCCTCAAATTCTTTCTTGAATCATTACCCAAAGCCCATGCACGACCCATTGAGCTCAAAATGATTTATTTTCTTATTTTTAATTAATTAATTGAATTTATGTTTATATTAATTCATTTAATTGATTTTAATTATAGGAAAATTAAAAAAGATATGTTTTTGGATCTTTTGTGAAGCAAATCATATCAGGGCAAGCTGGCCAAGTCGTTTCTCATTCAAAAAAGAAAGATCTTCCATAATTGGCAAGGGTTTCAATGAAAAAAGATTGGAAATACATAATTGAAAATCAAAGATATGAAACATTATTGCAATGGATTCATGGGCTTTATTTTGACCTAATTTGCATCACATACATATGCAAGACCTAACCCCATTCAGAAACACACGAAAAAGCTGCTGAGAATCAAGAACCAAGTTGCAAAAATTCCAAGAAAATTGTGAAACTGATTTCATACTTGCAGTACAATTCAAGGCCTAAAACCTTTTCCAATACGTTGCTGACCTTGCCAGGAAGCTATTGCAACCAAGAACACGCTCTCATACTCAAAGAAACGGTAAAACATAGTCATGGTTTGAACGAATATTTTCATAATTGAAACTTAATTTCTACGCATCATTCATATGTTTTGCTCATTGGTTTGTATTACTGACATCTCCCTGAAACTTTTGGTATAGTTTAATTGTGCTAAAATTGCTTGTATCAAAATCTGCCATGAACAAACGTTAGGGTTTCAGAGCTCAAAAATTGGGGCTTTCCTTGCACTGTAAAATTGGACCTCAAGACCACTATGGACGAACTCGTTACAACAAGCCTGATTCATTGAGATACTCGCGCCCAATTTATATCATTTGTGGGCGTAATCGCTATTTTTCACTATTACACTTAGTGGGGGTTTAAAACCCCCGCTATCTCGTTCATGTTACAGGTATAAACGGAGAAGAAGACAGGCGTGTCATCACGTGGTTGGGTGATTCAAACTGCGCGTGTATTTTTTGGTTTTATATCATTAACATTTGTTT
The DNA here is from genome assembly GCA_948472305.1 of Vicia faba. NCBI lineage: Eukaryota > Viridiplantae > Streptophyta > Magnoliopsida > Fabales > Fabaceae > Vicia > Vicia faba. Next base: position 1,399,109,660 of record OX451736.1, on the reverse strand, counting down.
TTTATATAATTATTGTTTTCCACTTATACTACAATTGCGTTGCCTAGCTCAGTTGGTGGAGGATGTGCCTTGCAAACGTTGGGACCTGAGTTCGATTCCCAGGTCCCCCCACATAATCCATGATTTTTGTTTTAACATATTCACGTGCAGCAAGCGTCCAAGGCTCCATCATGTATCCTCACACGTTAGCTTGCCAGATGTCCTGATCAATAATCCAGTGGCCACAAATTGAAGCCTATGGTACACTCTAGTCAACCAACGTGCACTCAATCTGGAAAGTCAAACGAGGCCTTTGTCTAATGGGCCAGAATACTTCAAAAAATCCTCCACATGGGCCTGACACCCCCCTTGGTTTGGCAATTTAATTTTCTTTTTCTTTCTTTTAATTTCTTTCAATTGTTTTTTTATATAATTATTATTAATTCACTAAAATTAATTTTCCATAATAAAAACAGAAAGTCAAAATTGTAAAATATATTTAATTATTATTAATTTCACCATTAACATATTTTTTTGTAAATAAATAACTAACAATTAATCTAGTTTAAATTAGGTTTTAATTCAATATTTTCTTAATAAATAAAAAATATATAGAATTAGGTTTTTTTTTTACATTTTCATCTTTTTCTTAATTAATTATTTTCCTCATTATTATTTATTATTATTAATTACTATTATATTTGTAAATAAACATGTAAATTAATTAATTAGCTTAAATTAGGTTAACTTTAATATTTTCTTTAATAATTAAAATAATCTAGATTTAGGGTTTCCTTTTAATTCTTTTTCTTTATACAAAAACACAAAAAAACATCCTTTCTTTTCTTTAATTAAGTAATAATTAAGTCCTAATTTAATTTAATTTCAAGCAAAGGGTCAAAACCCTCGGACGTTCCAATTTATTCTTTTCGCGCGTTATTTTTCTTGTCAATTATTATGTAACTGCTTTCCGGATGTAATAGTAATTAGGTTTACCGCATTTATTTACTTTCCGCATCTTTTATCAAAAACGGGTCTTTGTATTTTGGCGATGTATAGACCCGCGCCTTGTAATAGCGTAGCTTTTATCTTTCTGTATTTTAATTTTCCGTACTCCTAAATTCTAAATTGCATGAAAGAATGCATGGTAATTAAAAACAAGCGTAGCTCACAATGCCATGGTCAAAGATAAATATAAACTGAAAACAACACACAATACACACACCACTTCTAGGGTACGCCTCACTCGTTGCTTTCGAAACATGGTCGTCAAGTATAAGACGTTTTAGCGGTCCTTATGTCCATGATCCAGTTGCCTCGAAACAGTTGCCTCGAAACAGTTGCCTCGAAACGGTTGCCTTAGATTAAAAAAGGATCAAGGACATAAGGGCAGCTTCTAAGGTGTCCTAATTGTTGCTTCGGTGACCACACTGTCCCTACAATCAAATTGACCTAAACACCTCCAACGGTGGTGCTACCTACCTCTCAATGGTGGGATGGCACTACCTTAAGGACTTCTACACAGCCTAATTCCTTAGGGTAGGTAGATGACTCATGGATACTTGCTCTCTAAAAAACAAAACAAAAATCTTTTCACACTGACAATTTCAAAAAGCTTTCAAAACGAATTTTTCAAACACTCTTGAGGACAGATACAAGAGTCATTCAGAAATCTTTCAAAGAAACTTTTTCAAACCCACTCACATTTTGAAAAGCAAACATTTTGAAAACATAAGAGCAAGTATCTAAGAGCCCGTGGATAACCACGGATAGAAAGGGTGCTAACACCTTCCCTTTCTATAAATCTACCTCCCGAACCGAGAAACGTTCTCATAAGGAATTTTGCTGTGCTTTTGTCCTGTCCATGTTGGAGAAAATAAAAGACGGTGGCGACTCTTGCTTACCGCGACATTTCGCGAAACCAGCTTTAAACAGTCAGTTCTAAATCCACCGATCACAGAACTAGCGACTCTGCTGGGGATACTTAAAAGTGAGGTGTACCTTAGGATAGCTCATACTTGTGTTTTCAATTGCTTTGTTTTGTTTTCTTTATTATTGTGGGCACTGTCTTGGGAGTTCTATAGATCCTAACCCGGATCTGGGGGATACCTTCTTAGAAAGTAGCAACGAGACTGTGAGGGAACTGTGCGGGGTATACCGACACGGTTGAAGCAGTCTGCTACGTTGATGTGGCACTTTGGTGAGTACCGGTAACCCTTGAGTCCAGTCAAGGAGAGTACGGGGCCGCCGCGTGGTGTCGTGAAGCATCAACTGACCTTAGGAACCTTAATTGAACCATCTTGGCCTCTTTAGGGTAGTGAGATAACTGACTTTGGTGCAGTCCGAAGTTGGTTGATACTCGATACTACACTCAGTTGAGGGTTGTTTTCTTGGAATATTTCGATCGCCAGTTCAGTGGCTAAATCGAAACGATGAACACAGAAAACAATCCAATGATATTGAGATCCTTAGAACCCGGTTACTTCTGATAGGATAGGTTTTGAGCCCACCAACTTCAAGAGGGTAATACCTAGACCCCATGCTGGCCTGAACTCTAAGGGCTGTCTTGTGTGACTTGTGTGCCTTACCATGTTTGCTTTTGTGAATACTTGTGGTGTGCCCTTATCATAGCATCATAAAATCATACATCATCATATGCATTGACTAACCACTTCAGGGGTTCGAATCTTCATCTTTGTTCTTGTTTTGTAGGACATGGAAACTATCCACAGAAAGACAATTCAGATCAACCTCGTAAGGGTCCCTCCTCAGCTTAAGGAACTTATATCCAGGATTCCCGAGAGCTCTTCTTTCAGTGAGAAACATGGAAGACTCATCAGCTTGGTCAACACCAACATTGAGGAAGATATGATAAAGGTCCTCTTCCAGTTCTTTGACCCTCTGCACCACTGTTTTACTTTCCTGGATTATCAACTGGTGCCTACATTGGAAGAGTTCTCCCGGCTTCTGAAGATCCCTATCCTTAGTCAACTACCCTACAACGGTACGGAAAGGGAACCCAAACTTGAAGAGGTTGCTAAAGCATTATGCCTACAACCATCTGACATCAAGGGACATTGGGAAGTTAGAAGCGGTATCAAAGGGTTCTTGGCCAGGTTTCTGTTCGAGAAGGCCCAAGAATGTTGGAATTCCCTTGACCTACAAGCCTTTGAAGAAGTTGTGGATCTCCTTGTCTATGGGTTGGTGTTGTTCCCGAATCCCGATCAACTTATAGATATCAGTGCTGTCAAGATCTTCATGTCCAGGAATCCTATACCTACGTTGCTTGGGGACATTCTTCACTCGTGTTACACTCGAACCATGAGAAAAAGAGGTGTTCTTATGTGCTGCACTCCTCTCCTGGGAAGGTGGTTTATTTCGCACCTTCCACAATCAGTTTTGAAAAATGAGCGGGGTTTGAGATGGTCATAATGATTGATGACTCTTACACATGCAGGTATACATTGGTGCTCTCGGTCCAGAGAGGATGTCACTATCATTGATCGTTGCGGGGAGTACCCTAATGTTCCTTTACTTGGAATCAGAGGAGGTATTACTTACAACCCATGCTTGGCCTTGAGACAGTTTGGATATGCTCGGAGGGATGGCCCTCATGACATGTTAATTCCTGACATAGTTTTTGACTTCGACAACGATGCACAAGGACTTCGCCAGAGATTTATCAGAGCTTGGAGGATGCCCAACAAGGTAGACAACAAGACACTGGGGCACAAGAACTCCATCCCGTTGGAGCCTTATCTCAAGTGGGTACGAGCCCGCTCCCAGAAGTTAGTGATGCCATATCCTTACGTTCCCCCTATGATCAAAGAGCCAGTGTTGGAAGGGGAGGTCTCGTACACCATTCAACATCCTGACATGCCTACATCCTGGGAAGAGATGCAGAAGAGCTGGGTCCAGCTAAAGGAAGAACAGAATTCCCTTGAAGCCAGTCTACATGCTAGTGAGAAAAAGGTCTTGGAGCTCACCCGCCTACTGCACGAGGAAAAGACTCTCAACACCTACATTGCTCCAAAGAGGATGCGCAGTGTCTTTTGGGATTGATTTACTTTGTAATGTTTGCCCATGAGGCCTTGATGTACTGGACAATTATTTCTTAATGATAACGTGTGTTCCTTTTTGTCTACAACAAATTTGAACTTTCGAACCCTTGAATGCATTGCATAAACAGCATATCATGCATCATGTGCATAGCAGGTACTCTTTTTTTTCAGGTGGTTTAATCTTATTCGCTGTTTATTTCAGCTCGTCTCATCATGAATCCTGAATCATCTACTGAGCAATCCATCAAGGCCCTCCAGGCTCAAAACGCCCAGTTCCAAGAGCTGATCATGAGTTTAGCCCAAGGTCAAGAGGAATTGAAGGCTCTGCTGGTCAAGAAGAAGAAGAGAACTGTACTATTCAACACTGGCCGGAGGTTTGGCAATACACTACAGAATGAGGTTGATCAAGCTGGTTCTTCTGTAGGGAAAGGCAGTCCCCAAGGGGGAAGGGTTCCTAGTCCTGTGGTCTCGGAAAACGAGACTGATTTCAATGAGGAGCAGTATCCTCCAGCTGAAGACAAGTACAAGCAGTTAGAGGATCGCCTGAATGCCATGGAAATTTAACAAGTGCCTAGGTTGGATTTTGGAGACTTGGGTCTATCTTCTAGTGTGGTGATCCCGCACAAATTCAAAGCACCATCTTTCGCAAAGTATGACAGGGCGTCCTGCCCTAAGCTACATCTCAGATCTTATGTGCGGAAGATCCAGCCGTATACTGTGGACAAGAACTTATGGATCCATTTCTTCCAGGAGAGTCTTTCAGGGACTCATCTCGAATGGTTCTATCAGCTGGATGGAACCAAGGTTCGTAACTGGGAGGAATTGGCTACTTCTTCTTATAAGCAGTATCAGTACAATGCCGACCTCGCTCCTACACGTACCCAACTCCAGGGTATGTCGCTAGGATCGGGAGAAGGTTTTAAAGAATATGCGTAGAAGTGGAGGGATTTGGCTGGCAGGGTGCAGCCACCGTTAACCGACCGTGAACTTGTGGACATGTTCTTGGGGACCCTATCTGGTCCATTCTTCAATCATCTCATTGGCAATTCGTCTGCAGGGTTTACAGACCTCATTCTGACTGGGGAAAGGATAGAAGCTGGGATGAAATCAGGGAAAATACAGAAAGGTGTGTCCTCAAGTTCTGAGAAGAAGCCTTTCAAGAAGGAAGCCAGTGTTGTGTATGGCCCCAGGAGGCAAAACAAACCAGAACGCCGCCAAGATGTCAACACGGTGGTAATTGCAAAGCCTGCTGCCGCTCCTCGGTAACCTAACCAACCAAGGGGCGAGAGACCCAGAAGAGAATATACTCAGCTTAGTATGACCTTGTCACAGATCTTGCCGCAACTGCTATCGACCAACTTGGTAACCATCAGAGAAGCTCCGAAAGTGGTGAACACCACATCTCCGAAATATAATCCCAACGCCCGCTGTGCTTATCACTCTGATAGCCCGGGGCATTCTAATGATGATTGCTGGGCCCTAAGAAATAAGGTTCAGGACCTTATCGATGCCAAGGAAATACAGTTTGAGGCGCCCGAAAGGCCCAACGTTGTGACTGCTCCTATGCTCCAGCATGGAGTAAATGCTATTGAGGAAGACCTGTATGCAGTTTCTGTGGATGATGTTGCTACCCCTTTATTGACTGTCAAAAGGAACCTGTTGCTAGCCGGTTTATTTCCGGGTTGTAGCAAGGGTTGCCTTCTATGTGCTGTTTCCCCTGCTGGTTGTCCGTTGCTGAAGTCAGGCGTCCAAAACCTGATGGATAGCAAAGAGATCTTGTTCAAGAAGACCGTTGTTCCTATTGTTCCTACTGAAGAAGTATCTGTTGTCACCATCTTCAACAATCCTACCAAGGCTCCCCCGAGGAAGCCAGTCAAAATCATGTCTGTTGCACCTATCATTATTACTGTTCCGGGGCCCCTCCCCTATAAATCTGACAAGGCTGTCCCATGGCACTATGGGGCAGATGTGTATGTGCTTGGAGTGAAGCAGGAATTCAACACTAGTACCGGTATCAGTAACATCACCGGTCCCTCTAAAGTTACTCGCAGTGGCAGGCTCTTCTCGCCTGACATTACGCCACCAGTTATCCGAAGACCTCTTATCATCACGCCTACAAGTGCGCCTGTTTCCCCTCCTGATCAAGTTTCTACCCCTACCGCCGAGTCATCTGACACTCGGGGTAAAGGGATTGCTGATGTGCCTGCCCGGATGGAGGCACCGAAGACTGTCAATGTTGAAGCCTCCCAGCAAGAGATGGAGGAAATCCTTAAGATCATCAAGAAGAGCGATTTCAACGTCGTTGAACAGCTGGGGCATACCCCCTCTAAGATCTCCATGCTATCATTATTGTTGTGCTCAGAGGCCCATGCCAAGGCCCTGATTTCCTTCCTAAAGACGGCCCATGTGCCACAGGAGACGTCTGCGGACCAATTTACTGACTGTGTGGCCAATTTGACCGCTGACAATGGTTTGGGTTACTCGGATGCTGATCTGACCGCTAAGGGAAAGAACCACAATGATTCCCTGCATGTCTCCATAGAATGCATGGGCACTACTCTCGCACACGTGTTGGTGGACACTGGTTCTTCGCTGAATGTATTGCCCAAGAAGGCCTTAGACAGGTTGGATTGTGAGGGCCTGGAGTTGTAGCCTAGTAACATTGTTGTCCGAGCCTTTGACGGGTCGAAGAGGATGGTACATGGTGAAGTGGATATTCTGATTCGTGTTGGTTCTCAAGTCTTTGATTCAACGTTCTATGTGATAGACATTCGTCCATTTTATTCCTGTTTGCTGGGTCGATCTTGGATTCAAAAGGCTGGGGCTGTGACCTCCACTCTACACCAAAAGCTCAAATACCCTGTCAGAGGGAAGATTGTTACAGTGCAGGGGGAGGAAGAATACATGGTTAGTCATCTGAACTCATTCCGGTATATAGAGATGGACGGGGAGTTCATTGAAACCCCCTTTCAACATTTTGAAGAGGTACCTCCAACATTGGCGTCATCTGAGACAGTGATTAAAGAAGACTCTCCTTTGAAGATGACTTCCTTGAAGGACGCCCGGGCTGTGATTGAAAAAGGTGAATGTGCAAACTGGGGCAGGCTCCCTGATTTTACTCCAAAGACTGACAAATTTGGGCTGGGTTTTACTGCAGAGGCTCAGAGGGCTGTACGCAAAGCAAGGATCGGAAGACCTCCCGTGTTCATCACCAACCCGGGAGTGAATGCTATTGAAGGCGATGCGGAGGAATCAGAGTTCGATAGTTGGATCTACCCGACGAACGACGGTGGACTGAACAATTGGACTGCAAAAGACTACATACCTGTTACTTTTGTTACTCAGTAATGAATTCCTTTGTTTTTAAATTTGTAATGAACAATAAATTGAAACTTTCTGGCCCGGTGTCTTACCCGGGGCACCGTTGGCTTCATTTGTGAGGGCTTATTACTTGTCATTTCCATATATCATGAATAAAAACATTGGACGTTTTTCGCATTTCAAATCTTGTGCTCCCTTTCTTTCTTTATATATTGCAAAACAGCTATATTTACACACACTCACTCATACAGGTTTCAATCCACTCTGGATCTCACTGGTAACGACTCTACTACTGCCAGTTATGACTTCGAAAATCCGATAAACTTAGCCGAAGATGAAGGTGAAGATGATTGCGAAGTGCCTGGCGAGCTTGCAAGACTGTTACTCCAGGAAGAGAGGGCCATTCAGCCACATGAAGAGCCAGTGGAAACGGTAAATCTGGGTACTGAGACAGACAGAAAGGAAGTCAAGATTGGTGCCAATCTGGAGCTCAGCGTGAAACAACGGTTGATTCAGATGTTGCATGATTATGTGGAAATCTTTGCCTAGTCCTATGAAGACATGCCTGGGTTGGATACTGACATTGTGGTTCATCACCTACCTACCAAGGAAGACTGCCCTCCGGTTAAACAAAAGGTCCGCCGCATGCGTCCAGAGATGTCCAAGAAAATCAAAGTTGAGGTTATGAAACAATTTGACGACGGTTTTCTTGCAGTAACTTCTTACCCTCAGTGGGTTGCCAACGCGGTTCCAATTCCAAAGAAAGATGGTAAGGTCCGAATGTGTGTTGATTACAGGGATCTGAATAGGGCGAGCCCCAAGGATGACTTCCCCCTGCCTCACATCGACGTTTTGGTTGACAATACTGCTCATCACAAGGTGTTCTCCTTCATGGATGGTTTTTCAGGTTATAATCAGATCAAGATGGCTCCTGAAGATATGGAAAAGACTACCTCTGTTACTCAGTGGGGCACCTTCTGCTACAAGGTCATGCCATTCGGGTTGAAAAATGCTGGGGCAACCTACCAACGTGCCATGGTTGCTTTATTTCATGACATGATCCATCATGAGATTGAAGTGTACGTCGATGATATGATTGCAAGGTCCCAAACTAAGGAGGAACACCTTGACCATCTGCAGAAGCTGTTTGACCGTCTGAAGTTGTACAAGCTGAGGTTGAACCCAAACAAGTGCACATTTGGGGTAAGATCTGGAAAGTTGCTAGGCTTCGTCGTAAGCGACAAAGGTATTCAGGTGGACCCTGCCAAGGTTAAAGCCATACAAGAGATGCCAGTTCCCAAGACAGAGAAAGAAGTCAGAGGCTTTCTAGGACGTATGAATTACATTGCCTGATTCATCTCACATCTAACTGCTACCTGTGAACCAATCTTCAAGCTGCTGAAGAAAGATCAAGTAGTACGTTAGAATGATGAATGTCAGGCCGCTTTTGACAGAATCAAAGAGTATCTCCAAGAACCATCCATTCTTATGCCACCGGTTGAAGGGAGACCTCTAATATTATACTTGACAGTACTTGACAGCTCAATGGGGTGTGTGCTGGGGCAGCATGACGAGTCTGGCCGAAAAGAGCACGCCATTTATTACCTTAACAAAAAGTTTACCGACTGTGAGACCCGATACTCACTGCTCGAGAAAACTTGATGCGCTTTGGTATGGGCGGCTCGCCGGCTGAGACAGTATATGCTGACTCACACTACTCTGTTAATATCAAAGATGGATCCAATAAAGTATATCTTCGAAAAGCCTGCTCTGTCTGGAAGAATAGCAAGATGGCAAATGATCTTGACAGAATACGACATCCAGTACACGACTCAGAAAGCTATCAAGGGAAGTGTATTGGCAGACCATTTGGCACACCAAGCAGTGGACGACTACCAGTCAATGAACTTTGAATTTCCTGACGAGAGCTTCATGGTAGAAACTGATTGTGAAGTACCTGGACCGGATGAAGGACCTGAGGAAGGATCCCGATGGTCTATGCACTTTGACAGAGCCTCCAACGCTTTGGGTAACAGTATCGGCGCTGTGATCATATCCCCTCAAGGCACTCATACTCCACTCATTGCCCGACTATGTTTCAACTGCACCAACAACATGGCGGAGTATGAGGCATGCATCATGGGTCTTCAAGCTGCAATTGACTTAAGGATCAAGTTTCTAAGTGTCTTCGGAGATTCCGCTCTCATGATCAATCAGATCAAAGGCGAGTGGGATACGAAACACCCAAATCTTATTCCTTACAAAGAGTGTGTGTTGACATTGATCCCCCATTTCACAGAGATAACTTTTGAACACTTCCCAAGAGAGGAGAATCAATTGGCGGACGCGTTAGCTACGATGTCTTCTATGTTCAAAGTCAAATGGGACAATGAGGCTCCCCGGATCATTATCTGGAAACTGGACGAACCTGCATATTGCTGTGATCTTGAGACTGAGGTGGTAACTGAAAAACCTTGGTATCATGAAGTGAAGAGGTACTTGGAAGCTCAAGAGTACCCTGAAGGTGCGTCCATCAATGACAAAAAGTTTGAGAAGGTTCGCCGCAAAGTTCTTCCTCAGCAACGACATTATTTACAAGCGAAACCATGATTCAACCTTACTGCGTTGTGTGGATAAAGCTGAAGCAGAAAAGATCATGGAAGAACTGCACGAAGGTACTTTTGGAACACATTCCAGTGGACACACCATGGCAAAGAAAATCCTTCGGGCAGGATATTTCTGGTCCACAATGGAAGCCGACTGCTACCAACATTCTCGGACATGTCATAAGTGCCAGATTTATGCAGATAAGGTGCACGTTCCTCCAGTCCCTCTGAATGTCCTGACCGCACCTTGGCCTTTTGCAATGTGGGGCATTGATATGATCGGTGAGATTAAACCTACAGCATCCAACGGGCATCGCTTCATCCTGGTGGCGATCGATTACTTTACAAAGTGGGTTGAAGCAGCTTCCTACGCCACTGTAACCAAGAACGTTGTGGCACAGTTCATTCGGCATAACCTGATCTGTCGATACGGCGTCCCGAAAAGGATCATTACGGACAATGGTACCAATCTCAACAACAAGATGATCACTGAGCTCTGCGAGCAATTCAAGATACAGCACCACAACTCTTCTCCCTACCGGCCGAAGATGAACGGGACTGTAGAAGCAGCTAATAAGAATATCAAAAATATTGTGCAGAAGATGACAGTGACCTACAAAGATTGGCACGAGATGTTACCGTTTGCTCTTCACGGGTATCGTACCTCAGCAAGAACGTCAACCGGGGCAACTCCCTTTTCCTTGCTCTACGGCATGGAGACAGTCTTGCCGATTGAAGTCCAGATACCCTCTCTTCGGATAATGAAGGATGCAGGTTTGAGCGAAGATGACTGGATCCAGACTCGACTTGATCAGTTAAACCTAATTGACGAAAAGAGACTCACTGCTATTTGTCATGGTCAAACGTACCAAAAATGGATGATCAGGGTATTTAACAAGAAAGTCAGACCACAAGAGTATCAAGTTGGGGACCTGGTAATCAAACGCATCATTCTTCCTCAAAATGATCCCAGGGGCAAATGGACCCCTACGTATGAAGGGCCATTTGTGGTTAAACATGTGTTCTCAGGAGGAGCCATGATTCTAACCAACATGGATGGTGACGACCTTCCTCACCCTGCCAATGCAGACATAGTAAAAAGATACTACGCATGATAAAAGACCCGCTAGGTTGACATACCTAGGCAAAAATTAGGGCTTCCCGGCGAACCAAAAGGGTTCGGGCAAAATGAGGGATGAAATGAAAAAATATGTACACCCGGCAAGTCGAAAACCTGAAAAGGCGGCTTGGGCAAAAATGGGTATCCCGGTGGACTGAAAACCCGAAAGGGAAGTCCAGGAAAAAGTTAGGGATTAAAGTGTAATACTATGTCTCATTGGATCACCTTGCATCCAAAATCCGGTATCAACTATCAAGTTCAGACGGCATCGATCGATCAGCTTCGTCTACAACTGAGCAGCCAAGTGATGAGACGCTCGAAGACATAAAGGCGATAGCAGAGTTGGAACCCAGTGGGATTATCTTTTTCACATAGATGTTTTGTTTTATTTTTTCACAAAATTGTATAAACTCTGTTGATCGGCGGCGTTCTCTTACTAGGACGTCAGCCTCTTGTACATAAACGCCTATTTTCAGGCAAATTCAAAAATCAATACAAATTCACTTTTCAGACCAATTGCCATTTGTTTTTCCTTTTTCTGTTTTGTTTTGTAAAGAACGTCCAATGTTCAATTTTGATATATGCATTTGACACTAATTGTTAACTCATAAATATTTGAATGCGAAACAAAGGATTAATTACAGGTGACATTAGAAACAGGGGCAATAATGAGTTGTCTAAGCAATCTAATTGCTCTGTCCACCAAGGTACCAAGGTAAGTTCGGCTGAAGAATGTAACCCAGATACCTTCACTCCCCACCAAGTAAGACAAGAATCAATAATTCTCCCCAAGCAGTTGGACTCCCGTCAGCCCTAACAAGGCACAACATCTCCAGCAAGTTAGCAATACTCTCCCCGAGCAGAGTTAGCCTACAATCAGTCTCAAGGAAGTTGGATTATCCCCAGAAGATATCAACATTCCCCAACGGAGCATACAAACATTCCTAACAAGCATCCCCGGCAATCTTGATCTAAGATTGTTCCCCGGCGGTATACCAGACATCCAGTGGAGCCATTTCCCCAAGTACAATTCCAAAGTCTCCCCAGGAGAGTTCAATCAATATCCCCAGTAGATTCAGGAAGCTTATCCCCAGTAGATTCTGGAAGCTTATCCCCTACAGAGCACGAATGCGTCTCCTAGGTTTTATTCAAAGGTTATTTCCCCACCAGGATATAACTGGGTTATCCTCAGCCAATTAACATGGAAAGATCGTCACTGGCGAAGTCTTCCTATCCCCAACGGAGTTCATCAAATCTCCCAACATAGCTCAATGGTATCCCCAGCGGAGTTATCATCAATCTCAGCGAAGTATATCTTCCCACAGAGTATTCCCCACAGAGTAATCTATTCGCCAAGTTTATTCCCCAACAGGGTCATCTTCTCTTACCGGTATTCTTGCAATCATCATCCTCAGCAGAAACAAAAAGCTCTACTCTTCAACATCAGCCCAGGATTTGACTTCCCGACACCCGTCAAGGATTTACTTTCCTAGACAAAAATACATTCATGAGCACCACATCTTCATACATTATAGCATGCACATACGCATCATGAACATATAATATCATTTATTCTGAGAGCATCACGCATGTCATACATCATGACATTGCATACAACTAACATTTTGTCTTTTCAGGACAAAGGTCAATACAAAGATAATTACTATCAACAGTCGCAATTCCAGATTAGATACCTGTATCTAGCCAGGGCACATCTGTGAGCGACTAATTACAGACTCGATTCCTGTATCCTGCCAGGGCACGTCTGAAGAGTTTGAAGATCCGATTCCTGTATCTTGCCAGGGTGTATCTGTTGACGACTAATTCCAGACTCGATTCCTGTATCCTGCCAGGGCACGTCTGAAGAGTTTGAAGATATGATTCTTGTATCTTGCCAGGGTGTATCTGTTGACGACTAATTCCAGACTTGATTCCTGTATCCTGCCAGGGCACGTCTGAAGAGTTTGAAGATCCGATTCCTGTATCTTGCCAGGGTGTATCTGTTGACGACTAATACCAATCTTCTGAGGTTTCAAGGATGAGAGTCTTCATTCTGTTAAGGGTCAGGAGGTTGGGAGTATACCAATCTTCTGAGGTTTCAAGGATGAGAGTCTTCATTCTGTTAAGGGTCAGGAAATTGGGAGTATACCAATCTTCTGAGGTTTCAAGGATGAGAATATTCATTCTTGAGAGAAACAAATTTTTAGGAGCTTCAGTTGTCCGTTATTTTGTTGGTGGCTATAAATTCCAACAGGTGATGAAGGAATTTTGATGACGATCGTTCAATTTGAAATGTAATTTTGCTTTGGAGAATAAATCCTTGACAAATGTTGGGGATTTGAAGATGATAAACCCTTGCTAACTTCTTGGGGAATAAGGAAAACTTTGAAAAATATCTACTGGGGAGTTAAAACCTGGGAGACTTCTGATGTAGAAATGAGACTGAGAATTTTCAATCTGCTGGGAAATAACCCTGTGGGGAGAATGTTTAGACTATTCTGGCTCCGCTGGGGATAGGAATTTCAGGGTTTTCGGGCTCCACTGGGGATCTCGAAGCTTAACTCTGATGGGAAATTTGAAATTCAGCTCAGCTGGGGAATCAAGCTTTAGAAAGCTTTTGCTTTGCTGAGGATCTTGGAGCTTAACTTCGCTGGGGAAATATATTCCAAACTCCAGCTTAGCTGAGGATCTGAATGATGTGTCGTAGGGGATTTCTTCTGGAATGGCACAAAGATAATCTTCCTACAACTTCAACCTATCAGTAATCATCCTTTTTCAATTTCGTTTTATTTGTAAGCAGTGATTATGTTCAAAATGCATATGCCTATTTAACAAAACATTGGACGTTTTTTCAAATAAAACATAAGTGTAAAAGAGAAGAAAGGCAAACAAATTTCTGCACTTCGAAGTGTATTTGTATTAATTTTTGTGAGTATCTTTGTACAAAGGAGACAGTCATCCAAGTAAGAGGATGTTGTCGTAAAAAAAATGAAAATTTTTATATAAAAGAAAGATGGCTATGTGTAATAATTCCATGGGATTCCCATTCTGCTATAACCTTCACAACTCTGAATATCTTGTTCATTTGCTGCTTCGTCCGCCGATGACTGGATTGATCAGAAGCTTGGGTCTTGTCTGGTGAAGAGATTTGTTCTTAAAGTGATCCGACGAGACATAGTCATACGCTCTAATTCCCTAACTTTTGCCTGGACCACCCTTTCGGGTTTTCGATCCACCAGGAAACCCTTTTTTGCCCAAGTTGCCCTTTCGGGTTTTCAACTTGCCGGGTGTACAAATTTTTTTGTTTTATCCCTAATTTTTGCCTGAACCGCCCTTTCGGGTTTTCGGTTCACCGGGATGCCCATTTTTGCCCAAGTCGCCCTTTCAGGTTTTCAACTTGTCGGGTCATTTTATGCGTAGTATCTTTTGACTATGTCTGCGTTCGCAGGGTGTGGCAAATCGTCGCCGTCCATGGTGGTCAAAATCATTGCCCCACTAGAAAAGATGCTATTGATCAAAAATGGTCCTACGTAAGTAGGAGTCCACTTGCCCCTGGGATCACTTTGCGGTAAGATGATCCGCTTGATTACAAGATCTCCGACTTGATATATCTGTCGCTTTACTTTCTTGTTGAAAGCCTTGATCATGCGTTTTTGATACGTCTGACCATGGCAAACAGCAGTAAGCCGCTTCTCGTCGATCAAATTAAGTTGATCAAGCCGGGTCTGAATCCAATTGTTGTACCCCAAAATTTGCCCTCCCATATTCTTCAAGATCAATCTCCAAATGATTCAAAATCTCTCAAGGGTTGCATAGTCCAATTACCTCCTAACATAGTCAAAATTAGGGTTTTGGTTCTGGCAAAGAAATTGAGGTTTTCAAGGGTCCAATCAAGTCCCATATGCCTACATACATTGTCAAGCAACCATATGTCAAGTTTCAAGACTCACAGCATCAAATTGCACAGTCAAAAACCCTAAATGCTCCACAGTCAACTGTAGGGGCAAAATGGTCATTTGACAGTCAAAAGTAAAAAATTTTGGTCAACATCTTATTTTGAAGCCACAATCATCATTTGATCAATTCTTGATCATGATTCCAAAAGCATGGCTCAAAAAGTCTCAAGATGCAAAAGTTTCTATTTTTGGACAGTTGAAAAGTCAACTGCAAATTGACCAAGGCATAACTTCTTCATGGTTTATCAGAAAAATCCCATCCAAAGCCCATTTTGAAGGGGATGACATTTCCTACAACTCATCTTCACACTCCAAGTCCAAGAAATGCTCTCACAAAAAGTTATCAATTTCAACATTATAGGTCATTTTCCAAAGTCAACAAAAAGGCACTTTAAGTCAAAGACCATAACTTGTGATTGGTAAATCAAAATGACATGGGACTAAAGGCATTGGTTAGAGGACTTCAATAGCTTTCCAAAATGTCCAAGAACATGTTCATAGCTTCAAAATTGAGCAAGATATGCATTGGAGAAGTTGGGAAATTTTTGGGAACTTTCAAAAGTCAACTTTGCCTAAAAAGCTCCAAATTTGCTAATGGGCCTCAAATTCTTTCTTGAATCATTACCCAAAGCCCATGCACGACCCATTGAGCTCAAAATGATTTATTTTCTTATTTTTAATTAATTAATTGAATTTATGTTTATATTAATTCATTTAATTGATTTTAATTATAGGAAAATTAAAAAAGATATGTTTTTGGATCTTTTGTGAAGCAAATCATATCAGGGCAAGCTGGCCAAGTCGTTTCTCATTCAAAAAAGAAAGATCTTCCATAATTGGCAAGGGTTTCAATGAAAAAAGATTGGAAATACATAATTGAAAATCAAAGATATGAAACATTATTGCAATGGATTCATGGGCTTTATTTTGACCTAATTTGCATCACATACATATGCAAGACCTAACCCCATTCAGAAACACACGAAAAAGCTGCTGAGAATCAAGAACCAAGTTGCAAAAATTCCAAGAAAATTGTGAAACTGATTTCATACTTGCAGTACAATTCAAGGCCTAAAACCTTTTCCAATACGTTGCTGACCTTGCCAGGAAGCTATTGCAACCAAGAACACGCTCTCATACTCAAAGAAACGGTAAAACATAGTCATGGTTTGAACGAATATTTTCATAATCGAAACTTAATTTCTACGCATCATTCATATGTTTTTCTCATTGGTTTGTATTACTGACATCTCCCTGAAACTTTTGGTATAGTTTAATTGTGCTAAAATTGCTTGTATCAAAATCTGCCATGAACAAACGTTAGGGTTTCAGAGCTCAAAAATTGGGGCTTTCCTTGCATTGTAAAATTGGACCTCAAGACCACTATGGACGAACTCGTTACAACAAGCCTGATTCATTGAGATACTCGCGCCCAATTTATATCATCTGTGGGCGTAATCGCTATTTTTCACTATTACACTTAGTGGGGGTTTAAAACCCCCGCTATCTCGTTCATGTTACAGGTATAAACGGAGAAGAAGAGAGGCGTGTCATCACGTGGTTGGGTGATTCAAACTGCGCGCGTATTTTTTTGTTTTATATCATTAACATTTGGTTTTTATATAATTATTGTTTTCCACTTATACTACAAACGCGTTGCCTAGCTCAGTTGGTGGAGGATGTGCCTTGCAAACGTTGGGACCTGGGTTCGATTCCCAGGTCCCCCCACATAATCCATGATTTTTGTTTTAACATATTTACGTGCAGCAAGCGTCCAAGGCTCCATCATGTATCCTCACACGTTAGCTTGCCAGATGTCCTGATCAATAATCTAGTGGCCACAGATTGAAGCCTATGGTACACTCTAGTCAACCAACGTGCACTAAATCTGGAAAGTCAAACGAGGCCTTTGTCTAATGGGCCAGAATACTTCAAAAAATCCTCCACATGGGCCTGACACCCCCCTTTGTTTGGCAATTTAATTTTCTTTTTCTTTCTTTTAATTTCTTTCAATTGTTTTTTTATATAATTATTATTAATTCACTAAAATTAATTTTCCATAATAAAAACAGAAAGTCAAAATTGTAAAATATATTTAATTATTATTAATTTCACCATTAACATATTTTTTTGTAAATAAATAACTAACAATTAATCTAGTTTAAATTAGGTTTTAATTCAATATTTTCTTAATAAATAAAAAATATATAGAATTAGGTTTTTTTTTACATTTTCATCTTTTTCTTAATTAATTATTTTCCTCATTATTTATTATTATTATTAATTACTATTATATTTGTAAATAAACATGTAAATTAATTAATTAGCTTAAATTAGGTTAACTTTAATATTTTCTTTAATAATTAAAATAATCTAGATTTAGGGTTTCCTTTTAATTTTTTTTCTTTATACAAAAACACAAAAAAACATCCTTTCTTTTCTTTAATTAAGTAATAATTAAGTCCTAATTTAATTTAATTTCAAGCAAAGGGTCAAAACCCTCGGACGTTCCAATTTATTCTTTTTGCGCGTTATTTTTCTTGTCAATTATTATGTAACTGCTTTCCGGATGTAATAGTAATTAGGTTTACCGCATTTATTTACTTTCCGCATCTTTTATCAAAAACGGGTCTTTGTATTTTGGTGATGTATAGACCCGCGCCTTGTAATAGCCTAGCTTTTATCTTTCTGTATTTTAATTTTCCGTACTCCTAAATTCTAAATTGCATGAAAGAATGTATGGTAATTAAAAACAAGCGTAGCTCACAATGCCATGGTCAAAGATAAATATAAACTGAAAACAACACACAATACACACACCACTTCTAGGGTACGCCTCACTCGTTGCTTTCGAAACATGGTCGTCAAGTATAGGACGTTTTAGCGGTCCTTATGTCCATGATCCAGTTGCCTCGAAACAGTTGCCTCGAAACAGTTGCCTCGAAACGGTTGCCTCGGATTAAAAAAGGATCAAGGACATAAAGGCAGCTTCTAAGGTGTCCTAACTGTTGCTTCGGTGACCACACTGTCCCTACAATCGAATTGACCCGAACACCTCCAACGGTGGTGCTACCTACCTCTCAATGGTGGGATGGCACTACCTTAAGTACTTCTACACAGCCTAATTCCTTAGGGTAGGTAGATGACTCATGGATACTTGCTCTCTAAAAACAAAACAAAAATATTTTCACACTGACAATTTCAAAAAGCTTTCAAAACAAATTTTTCAAACACTCTTGAGGACAGATACAAGAGTCATTCAGAAATCTTTCAAAGAAACTTTTTCAAACCCACTCACATTTTGAAAAGAAAACATTTTGAAAACATAAGAGCAAGTATCTAAGAGCCCGTGGATAACCACGGATAGAAAGGGTGCTAACACCTTCCCTTTCTATAAATCTACCTCCCGAACCGAGAAACGTTCTCATAAGGAATTTTGCTGTGCTTTTGTCCTGTCCATGTTGGAGAAAATAAAAGACGGTGGCGACTCTTGCTTACCGCGACATTTTACGAAACCAGCTTTAAACAGTCAGTTCTAAATCCACCGATCACACCAATCGTCTTCACTCAAACCAGCGTCTTTCATAATCCTTAAGGAAGGAATCTGAACCTCCATGGGTAGAACAACTTCCTTGCCATACACCAAAGAAAATGGGGTTGCCCCTGTTGAAATATGTGTCGTGGTACGATATCCATGCAGAGCAAACGGTAACATCTCATGCCAGTCTTTGTAGGTGACGGTCATCTTTTGAATGATTTTCTTGATGTTTTTGTTTGTGGCTTCAACAACACCGTTCATCTTCGGCCGATAGGGAGATGAATTGTGATGATAAATCTTGAACTGTTCGCATAGAGCGGTGATCATAGTATTGTTTAGATTTGTACCGTTGTCTGTGATGATCCTGTCGGGGACACCATACCGGCATATGAGGTTCTGCTTGATGAAGCGGGCAACCACATTCTTTGTAACAGAGGCAAAGGAAGCTGCTTTGACCCATTTGGTGAAGTAATCAATAGCGACCAAGATGAAGCGATGTCCATTGGATGTCGTGGGCTTGATTTCCCCAATCATGTCAATGCCCCACATCGCAAACGACCAAGGAGCTGTCAGAACGTTGAGAGGGACAGGAGGAATATGTACTTTGTCGGCATAGACTTGGCATTTGTGGAAAGTACGGGAATGTTGATGAAAATCAGCTTCCATGGTAGACCAATAGTAGCCTGCCCTTAGAATCTTCTTAGCCATCGTATGTCCGCTCAGATGGGTGCCAAAGGTGCCACTATGTATCTCATTCATGATTTGCTTCAGCTTTGTCTACACATCGAAGTAAAACACAATCATGGTTGCGTTTATAAAGGATGCCATTTCTTAGGAAGAACTTGGCAACAAATCTCCTTAAGAACTTTTTGTCATTGACTGAAGCTCCTTCAGGATATTCTCTAGTCTGGAGATACCTTTTGATTTCATGAAACCAGGGTTGTTCCACTACTTCTTCGGTATTAACCTCATGACAATGCGCAGGTTCATCCATTTGCTCGATGGTAATTTGGGGAGCCTCGTTATCCCAGTTGAGTTTAAACATGGAAGACATTGTAGCTAAAGCATCTGCTAGCTGATTCTCTTCTTGCGGGAAATGCTCGAAAGTTATCTGCTCGAAATGAGGCAACAATGTCAGGACATGTTCTTTGTATGGGATGAGATTAGGATGTTTGGTATCCCACTCTCCTTTTACTTGACTGATAACCAAAGCTGAGTCCCCAAATACGACCAAAGATTTGATTCCCAGGTCTATAGCAGCCTTGAGACCAAAGATGCAAGCTTCATATTCGGCCATGTTGTTGGTACAGCTGAAACAAAGTCGGGCAGTGAAGGGTGTATGGCAACCTTCCGGAGAGATGAGTACTGCACCGATACCGTTGCCCAGTGCATTCGAAGCACCATCAAAGTACAGGGTCCATCGGGATCCTTGTTCAGGTCCGTCATACGATCCGTTACCTTCGACATTGTCTAATGTCATGATGTCCTTGTCCGGGAAGTCGAATCTCATAGGCTGATAATCTTCGACGGCTTGATGAGCTAGATGGTCAGCTAGTACACTCCCTTTTATAGTTTTTTGGGTAGTCTACTGAATATCATACTCAGTCAGGATCATTTGCCATCTAGCGATTCTTCCAGATAAAGCAGGCTTCTCGAAGATGTACTTGATCAGATCCATTTTAGAAATCAACAAAGTGGTATGAGTCAACATATACTGCCTTAGTCGGCGAGCAGCCCATACCAAAGCGCAACAAGTTTTCTCGAGCAGTGAGTAGCGAGTCTCACAGTCGGTAAACTTTTTGCTAAGGTAATAAATGGCATGCTCTTTTCGACCAGAGTCGTCATGTTGGCCCAACCCGCACCCCATTGAATTATCCAAAACGGTCAGATACATGATTAACGGCCTTCCTTCGACGAGTGGCATCAGAATAGGAGGTTCCAGCAAATACTCCTTGATCTTAACAAAAGCAACTTGACAATCATTGTTCCATTCAACTACCTGATCTTTCTTTAACAGTTTGAAAATTGGCTCACAGGTAGACGTCAGGTGAGAGATGAACCTTGCAATATAGTTCAATCGTCCCAAGAATCCTCTAACCTCCTTTTCAATACGGGGAGCAGGCATTTCTTGTATAGCCTTCACTTTAGCAGGATCAACCTCAATACCCTTGTTGCTGACAATAAATCCCAGAAGTTTACCAGATCTAACTCCAAAAGTGCACTTGCTTGGGTTCAACCTGAGCTTATACTCCTTCAACCTGGAAAACAACTTTTGCAAATGTTCAAGGTGTTCTTCTTCTGTTTGTGATCGAGCTATCATGTCGTCTACGTAAACTTCAATCTCATGGTGTATCATATCATGAAACAAAGCTATCATGGCGCGTTGATAGGTTGCCCCTGCGTTCTTCAGTCCGAACGGCATTACTTTGTAGCATAAGGTACCCCATTGCGTGACAAAGGTAGTTTTCTCCATGTCCTCGGGGGCCATTTTGATTTGGTTATATCTCGAGAATCCATCCATGAAGGAAAATACCTTGTGCTGAGCTGTGTTGTCGACCAAGATGTCGATATGTGGTAGCGGAAAATCATCTTTAGGGCTAGCCCTGTTCAAATCCCGATAGTCTACACACATTCTGACTTTGCCATCTTTTTTAGGTACGAGCACGATGTTAGCAACCCATTGTGGATAGGATGTAACAGCCAGAAAGCCGGAGTTGAATTGCTTCATTACTTCAGCCTTAATTTTCTCAGACATGTCAGGCCTCATTCGGTGAACCTTTTGCTTGATCGGTGGACAATCTTCTCTTGTGGGGAGACGGTGAACCACAATATCTGTGTCTAACCCTGGCATGTCTTCATAAGACCAGGCGAAGATTTCAACGTATTCATTCAATAACTGTACTAAGTGCTCCTTGACACTTTGTTCCAGATTGGCACCCACTTTTACTTCCTTCCTGTCTTTCTTTGTCCCTAAGTTGATGGTTTCTAACAACTCTTCATGAGGCAAGATGGCCCTCTCTTCTTGTTGTAGAAGTCTGGATAATTCTCCCGGCACTTCACAATCTTCGTCAACTTCGTACTCAGCTTGATTGACCAAATCTTCAGAGTTGTCGAAAGCTACAGCAGAATAGTCACCCATGGAATCCAGAGCGGACGGGTACCTGCATTTGTGAGTGTGGGTGTGTGTAAGGGATAGCCATCCTTAAACAAACAAATGCAAAAGGAAAGAAAATGAACACAACAGTTTATAAATGAAAAACGTCCAATGATTCATTAAAACATGGCATATGATTATGAAGAGAATCAAGCCTTTACAAATGGACCTACATGCCCCGGGCAAGGCATGAGGTGAAAATAGTGTGCGAATTGTTTTAGTTATTACAGACCATAAAAATGGGAAATTGTTCAAAGATAAAATTACTGGTTGATAAAGGTGATAGGGACGAAATCCTTTGCTTCCCAATTGCTCAAACCCCCCTCGACCGTCGGAAAGATCCAATCTTCAAAGTGGCTCTCCTCATCTTCATCTTCTACAGCATTGATTCCATGGTGAGAAATCTTGACGGGTGTTTTTTCAATCTTAGAGCGACGCATAGCCTTTTGTCCTGCAGCAGTAAACCCCAACCCAAACTTGTCTGTCTTATAGGGAAAGTCGGGCAACTGTCCTCATACTGCGCTCTTCCCTTCCTTAACCATAACCTCTGCGTCTTTGAGAGACGCCATCCTAGCCACCTGCTTGGGAATGATAGGTACCTCAACCACTGCCTTCGCTACTGCTACCTCGGGAGAAACTTCCTCGAAATGTTGAAAAGGTGTTTCGATGAACTCGCCATCCACTTCCACATACCGAAAGGAATTGAGATGACTGATCATGTATTCCTCCTCACCGTGTACAATTATGATTTTACCCTTAACAGGGTATTTCAGCGTCTGATGCAAAGAGGAGGTGACTGCCCTGGCATAATGGATCCACGGTCTTCCTAGCAAGCAAGAGTATGATGGGCGGATGTCCATTACGTAGAAAGTGAAGTTGAACACTTCGGTGCCTACCTTGATGGGAATATCGACTTCTCCATGCACCATCCTTTTAGACCCGTCAAAGGCCCTGACAATAATATTACTTGGCTTCAGCTCCAAACCTTCACAATCCAGCCGGTCTAGAGCTTTCTTAGGCAGCACATTTAGGGAAGAACCAATATCGACCAATACATGGGCGAGAGTGGTTCCTCGGCATTCAACCGAAACATGTAATGCATCATTGTGCTTCCTTCCCTTAGGAGTTAGGTCAACGTCGGAAAAACCCAGGCCGTTGTCAGCAGTAAGACTGGCTACACAATCCTGAAATTGGTCAGCCGAGGTCTCTTGGGGTACATGTGTCGTCTTCAAGAACTTAATCAGGGCCTTAGCATGGGCCTCGGAACAGAGCAGGAGGGCCAACATTGAAATTTTAGAGGGAGTCTGCCCCAGTTGTTCTACAACGTCGTAGTCACTTTTTCGGATTATCTTTAGGATCTCATCCATCTCCTTCTGAGTGGTTTCAGGTATAGCTATAGCATGAGCCTTCATCCTGACAGGCATTTCCAGCATCCCCTTACCCTTGTTGGTATTATCAGCAGTTGGTCTTTCTTCGGGAGTAACTACTTCTTCAATCACTGGGCCTTGCACAGAGGGTCCAACAGGTGCAAAAGCTTTTAAGGGTCCGAAAACTGCTCGAGGGGGAGCAATCTCCGGAGAAAAGATTCGGCCAATGCGGGTTATCTTGCTCGTACCCGCGATGTTCCCTACGTCAGGGTCTTCTTCAGAAACTTCTTGGACTGTTTCGACTTATTTGATGCCGTGGTAGAAGATTTCTCCCCCATAGTTCCACGGTATCATTTTGCTTGACTGGTACGGGACAGGTCCCAGCCTGGTGATTTTGAGAGGTACACATTCGGAGTTGGGTGTAATCCTGACAGGCCTTTTGCAAGCCTTGGGAGGATTATCGGAAATGGTTATGATAGTAATATCGTTGGTTGAAATATCAGAAGGATCACGAGTAATTGGATTGAAAGTGTTAACAGGGGTTTTCTGGAAAAGAATCTCTTGAGTATCCATCAGGCGCTGGACACCCGACTTCAACATTGGACAATCATCTTGAACATTCAAACAGAAATAATAGTCTTCACTACAGCCAGGAAAGATCCCGGCTCTCAACAAATTTTCCTTGATCACAATCAAAGGAGTCAACAGATTGGCAACATCAGTAACATGGAGGTCTTCCAAAATAGCATGAACATTGTGGACGTGCTTAGGCATCGGGGCAGATATAACATTAGGCTTCTCAGGAGCGTCAAATTCAACCTCTTTGGCGTTAATTAAGTCCTGAATTTTGTTCTTGAGCGCCCAACAATTGTTGGTGTCGTGCCCGACGCTGTCAGAATGGTAAGCACACTTAGCGTTGGAGTGATAGTATGGAGATGTGGTGTTAGGGTTTTTGGCGCCTCTTTCAAACTAGTCAGATTCAATTTCAGGAGATGTGGAAGGATCTGAGCAGGTGTCATGTTTACTGGGGTAAACTTCCGTGGTGGCCTTTGTTGATAAGTTCTAGGCTGATCGTTCCTCGGTTGATTGTTTCTAAGCTGGTCTGATGTGGACTTTTGTATCAATACGGCCCCTACAGTCGATCAGCGATTGGTTCTTCCCAACCCCTTCTGGGAGTACATAGCAGATGCTTCCTTCTTGGCTGGAAAAGGTTTTTTAACAGCTGTGGATGCAGAGGCATCCTTTTGAATCTTTCCACTTTTAATACCGGCTTCCACCCTTTCGCCGGTCAGAATCAGTTCAGTAAATCCCGCAGAAGAGCTCCCGATTAGATGGTTGAAGAAAGGGCCAGACAGGGTCCCCAAAAACATGTCAACTAATTCCCTATCTGATAGCGGTGGCTGCACCCTTCCATCCAGGTCGCGCCACTTCTGGGCGTACTTCTTAAACCCCTCATTTGAAGCCATCCCCATACTTTATAGTTGAGTACGGGTAGGCGCCAAGTCAGCGTTGTACTAATACTGACGATAGAAAGCAGCTGCCAAGTCTTCCCAATTGTGAACTTCTGACCTTTCGAGCTGATAAAACCAGTCTAACTGAGTGCCAGACAAGCTGTCTTGGAAAAAGTGTACCCAGAGGTTTCTATCGGATGAATGAGGTTGGATTTTTCTGACATACGACCTCAGGTGCATCTTAGGTCAAGACAGACCGTCGTATTTGGCAAATGTCAGCACCTTGAACTTGGGAGGGATAACAATCCCAGCAATCAATCCCAATTCCTTAAAATCCAATCCGGGCACCCTCTGCAACTCCATAGCTGCCAATCTGTCTTCAAGGTTCTTATACTTGTCATCCGCTGGTGGGTATTGTTGTTCTGAATAGTCTTCATCCTCTTCAACCTCAGACTCAGAGGGTACTGCAGCTCCTTTTCCCTTGTCAGTCCCTTCGTTAGACGTTGAGGGGAATTCCAGAATTATCCTAGCTTCATTCTCAAATCTTCTTCCCAGTGTAGCTACCCCAATTCTCTTCTTTTTCTTTTTTCCTTTTTCTTGCTCTTTCTTCTCTAATAGTGTTTTGAGATCCTCCTGACCCTTTGCCAAGGTCATGAGGAGTTGCTGAAATTGTGAATTTTGTGCTTGCAGATCTTTGACCGTCTGCTCAATATCCATCTTGCTGAAATAAAGAGCAGAAAGATAAGGAAACTTGGTGTGAAGACCTGTTTATGCATATGATGAATGATATGTTTATTCATGTAATTCATTAAAGGATTTATAAATTCAAAGTTGTTGCAGACAAAATAACACACGTCATATTAATAAGAAGAAATTTTGTCAGTACATAAATGCCCCATGGGCCAAATATTACAAAGCTTCTTAAGGTAAAAAGACGTTGCGCATCCTTTTTGGTGCGATGTAAGTGTTGAGAGTTTCCTCCTCGTGAAGTCGGTGGGTGAGCTCTAAAACCTTCTTCTCACTGGCATAAAAGCTGGCTTCAAAAGTATCCCGTTCTTCTTTAAGTTGGATCCAACTCTTTTGCATTTCTTCCCATGATGTTGGCATGTCAGGATGTAGGATGGTGTATGGAACCTCTCCTTCCTTAACAGGCTCTTTGATCAAGGGGAGAATGTGCGGGTATGGCATCATAAGATTCTGGGAGCGGGTTCGTACCCACTTGAGGTAAGGCTCAAGAGGGATGGAGTTCTTGTGCCCCAGTGTCTTACTATCCACCTTGTTAGGCATCCTCCAAGCTCTGATGAATCTTTGTCGAAGTCCTTGCGCATTGTTGTCGAAGTCAAAAACTAGGTCAGGGATCAGCATGTCATGAGGGCCATCCCTCCGAGCATATCCAAATTGTCTCAAAGCTAGACAGGGGTTGTAGGTAATGCCTCCCCTAATGCCAAGTAATGGGACATTAGGGAATTCTCCACAATGATCAATGATGATAACATTTTCTCTGGACCGAGAACACCAATGTACATCAGAATGTGTGAGGGTCATCAACCGTTGTGACCACCTTAAACCCTGCTCATTCTTCAAAACTGTTTGTGGAAGGTGAGAAATAAACCACCTTGCCAGGAGAGGAGTACAGCACATGAGAACACCTCTTTTCCTCATTGTTCGTGTGTAAAATGAGTGGAGGATGTCCCTAAGCAATGTAGGTATGGGATTCCTGGATATGAAAATCTGGACAGTATTCACATCTATAAGTTGGTCAGGGTTTGAGAGCAAGACCAACCCATAGATAAGGAGTGCCACAATCTCTTCAAAGGCTTGTAGATCAAGAGAATTCCAGCATTCTTGGGCCTTCTCAAACAGAAACTTTGCCAAGAATCCCTTGACACCACTTCTGGTTTCCCAATTCCCCTTGATGTCAAATGGTTGCAAGTGTAATGCTTGAGCAACATCTTCAGGTTATGGTTCTTTTTTCGTACCGTTGTAGAGTAGTTGATTAAGAATAGGAATTCTCAGGAGTTGAGAAAATTCCTCCAAGGTAGGCACCAATTGGTAATCGGGGAATGTGAAACAGTGGTGTAAGGGGTCAAAGAACTGGAAGAGAACTTTCACCATGTCTTCTTCAATGCTGGTGTTGACTAGGTTGAGAAGTCTACCATGTCTTTCACTGAAGAGAGAATTTTCTGGAATTCTGGATGTAAGCTCCTTGAGTTGAGGAGGGATTCTCACAATGTTGATTTGAATTGTTTTCCTGCGAAGAGTTTCCATGACCTACAAAACAAGAACAAAGATGAAGATCCAAACCCTTGAAATGGTTAGTGGATGCATATGATGCTTTATGATGTTCATGATGTATGCACAAGTACATGTACAAGCAAGTCACACAAAACCCTAGTTTCAGGCTTGCATGAGGTTTCATAGGTAAGTACCCTCTTGAGTTTAGTTGGCTTAAAAACCTGTCCTATAAATAGTAACCGGGTTCTAAGGAGCTCAATATCATTGGATTGTTTTCTATGTTCATTGTTTTGGTTTAGCCACTTAACTAGCGACCAAAATATTCCAAGAAAACAACCCTCAATGAGTGTAGTATCGAGTATCTACCAACTTCGGACTGCACCAAAGCCGGTCATCTCACTACCCCTAATAAAAGGACAAGATGGTCAAGTAAGGTTCTAGTTCATTAGTGCTTAGTGACATCACTCAGCGGCCCCGTATTCTCTTTGATTGACTCAAAGGCTACCGGTACTCACAAATATGTCGCACTAATATAGCTATTGCTTCAACCCTGTCGGTATACCCCGCACAGTTTCCACAACATATTGCTATCTATGAATGTTTCCCAAATCCGGGTGGAGGATTTCAAGCCCAAACAAGAGAACCAAAAATGTAAAGCAATCAAAGCAAACAATTAATCATGCAAAAGGTGATCTAAGCCCTAAGGTTACTCCACTTTTAAAGAAATCCCCAGCAGAGTCGCCATTTCTGTGATACGGTGGGAGAACTGACTTGGGTTTTGCGTTTGTATTCGCAAATGTTTCGGTTTAGCAAGAGTCGCCACCGAATTTTTATTTTATCCTAAGGAAAGGTCAAAAAGCACAGGAAAGACCTTTGAGATGTTTTCTTTGGTTTGGGAGTAGATTATAGAAAGGGAAGGTATTAGCACCCTTTCTATCCATGGTTATCCATGGGCTCTTAGTTACTTGCTTAGATCACTTGCCTTTGCTTTTCAATTGTTTGAAATGGTGCTTTGTGTGTGTGGTTTTGAAAATGTTTTGAAAAAAGATGCTGTGTCTAGGCAACCTTTGTAACAATTCTTGTTTGAATGTTTTACAAAGGTGTTTGTCTTTTTGAAAAGATGTTTCAATGTTTTTGAAAGTTGTTTTGAAGTTGTGTGTTTGAAAAAATGGCAAGGATGTTTTGCAAATTTGATCAAGTAACTAAGAGCTATCTACCCTATTTTACTCAAAGATCTTTCTCATGTTTTTTAACCCTTTTAACAGTGTTGTTTCACCATTGTATTTGGTGAACAACCTTGTGTTAGGATGTTTACGGGACAGGCGCGGGTCATCGTATAGACCATGAAAGCAATAGTGTCAAGTATCTCTGGCAATTTTCTTGAGGGACTTGATCATTTTGTTTAGGCAACTCTGGTAGCGTCATCGAGGGACTATGATCATTTTGATTGTTCTTGTTTTGCCAAAGTACTTGACATGCAACCATGGCCCATTTTTTGAAGGCAACAAGTGGATGAAACCCTAGGGGTGCATGTGTGCAAAGTGTGTGTTTTACATGCATTTTTTGTTTTTTGATATTAGTGATTGTCTATTTGTTGGTTTTATCTTGTCATACATATCCTATTTACTAGCAAGCATATAAAAGTAATAAAGCGCAAAAAGATAAAATCCTACACTATTACAACCATATTGAATTGCATGAAAATATAAAATCAAAAATAAAATAAAAGCAAAAAATGAGGGTCTTTCGATTCAGGCAGGAGCAGCCTTCGATTTTCATTCTGTTGGCCTCCTTCAATTGAGGCTGACAACAGCAAAGTCACGTCTTTCGATTGGGCCTTGGCAGGGGCGAAGTCTTGTCCTTCGATTGGGCAAAGGCAGCAGCAAGTTGTATCTTTCGATTGGGACAACATGTTGTGTCTTTCGATTGGAACAGCATGTTGTGCCTTTCGATTGGGACCAGCAGGACTGCATGTTATGCCTTTCGATTGGGACCAGCAGGACTGCATGTTGTGCCTTTCTGCCTCTTTCGATTGGGCCTGGAGTCAGTGAGTAGGTGCCTTTCGTATGGGCCTGCAAGTCAGTGTATTCGAAACAAGTGTGTGTGTGATGAACATGTCTGTATCGAAGCATGTGTATATGTGCTGAACATGTCTGTATCGAAACATGGAAACGGAAAGGTCATGGATTTCGTCTGAGGTATGGAAACAAAAAAGGTTCTGGCTTTTCCACAGGCTCCTCGCTGACTCCTTGCAAGCATGTTAGGCCCTTAAATTGTGATTCGAAAGGCTTGTGCAGATAGCCAATCGAAGGGTATAACAACCTGTCTCAAGTTCTAAAAATGCAACATCCAAACATAACTACAGTCCAGGGGTTAACACAAAAACAAAACAATGGGTCTCAAAGTCCAAAGTATAACTAATTAAGGTTGAGTTTTCAGCATAAGAGCAGTCAGAATCTAATGCTAAAACATGGTCTAGAAATATCTACATTTTTCTTTATTGGCATGTGCATATGATGTTTAAATGAAAGAGTTCCAAGTTTAGAGAGAACTTACCTCTTGAAGTGTTTAATCGAAAGAGCTGTAGGTGACTTCTTTGATGGTGGAGGGAGCTTCGTTGGGATCTTCCTGAAGCTAGTTCTGTTACTGCTTGGTTTGGACAATCACGCTGAGACTTTATGAAAAAAATCTTAAGAGTTTTGCAGGTTTGAGAACGTTGGAGAGTTTGAGAATATGGGAGAGTTTTAGAATATGGGAGAGTTTTAGTGCTGGTTGGGAGGTATGGAATTTTTTCACACAGTTTGTTTTTTGAGATCTGGAACTTGTTTACAAAGTTTGTTTTTGCTCTCGTTAACAGAAAAAATCTCCCTCTCCCGTTTTGCAAACTTCTTCTTTTATGAAGCCAAGATGTGCCTGTATTTTGAACAGGCCTGTACCAGCCATCTTGTATGCTGCACACAATCCTCTAGCCCCCCCCCCCCCCCCCCCAATTTGTGGACTTAATTTGCTGTATGAGATATGGACCAATGCTCAAGGGATTCAGTTTTGACATAAAGCATATTTTGGCAAAAGTGGAAATGTCACTTTTTCTACTTAGGGATTAATCTTGTATGTAATGACCCAATGGCTAGAATAAAACCTTAGTTCAATGGTTAAGCATTAAATTAATGAGTGTAAGTTGGTTTTGAGGCCTACAATCTAGCGCCCAACCTGCTAATTTTAAAAACGCAAATTTGTATGAACATGCCTTGGTCATGAACAAAAGTGAGTTTTTTGCCAACTTTGAGAATTCGATTCTCTCTAACCACAAGGGTGTTTGAGGAGTTCTTGGACAATTTGGAAAGTTTGGAACATGTACTACAATCCATATTTGTAATGCAACTTGAAACTCCAAGTGGAACCACGTGAAAAGTGGCCAAGAAGATGGGTCAAAATCCTGCCTAGATTAGGATAAATTTTGCCTAAGTTAAAAGTTTCAAGTACCCTTGTTCCAAAAATCATAACTTGAGATACAAGCTTCTTCCGAGGAAACTTTGTGAATCACAGTTGTAGACTTTGTGATGGACTACAACTTTCATGTTGCAAGTTTTTTTTGAACCCATTTGCATCTTGGTGAAAAAATGGGACAAAGTTGGAAAAAAAAAAGAAAATTTCATAACTTCGAAAAATTCTAAGTTATGAATTTTTTTTCATTTTAAACCCTAATTTGAATTTTTAGGTTTCTTGATGAACAAGCTTCATAATTTGACATGTCTTGATGAAAAATGACCCTTGGCACTTGATTTTGACCAACAAGTCAAAGTTTGACTTTTCAGTATACAGTCAAATTTTGATCAGTTGACTGAAAAATTCATCTGTCAATCCTATGCATTTGAGGTCTTTTGAACTTGTTGAGAGGGTCAAGACAAAGTCATTGGGTCCTTGAGTCCATATGTGAGCTTGTTTTGCCATTGGTTAGGTCAAACAGTCAAAAATTTGCCTTTGTGCAGTCAAAATCCTGATTTAGGTTAACAGTGCAAGGAGGGGTCTTGAGCAGAGCAAACCCTAGCTTGATCCTGAATTCCAAAAGTTTTGTGATGAGAAAGTGTTGATGAAATGAGAGGGAAAATTTTGGGGTACAACATGGTGCAACACCAAAGGAACTATGTTAAATAGATACTCAAGAGATTCATAATGGACGATTCAAATCTTTCATCCTCACCTACCGAACCAAATGTGACATTATAGAAGCGTGGAGAGGAAGACAGAGTCGGTGTAATTTTGTTCAAACAAATTAAGGGATATTTGAGATATGTGTGCAACAGTCGACCTATTATAGGTTTCGCAGTCAGATTAGTGAACAGATTCATGGGTGAACCAAGAGTGTCGCAAATGAAGGCTACAAGAAGAATTCTAAGATACTTAAAAGGATCGATAGACTATGGAATTCTATTTCAATGAGATTTTGAAGGAAAATAAGCAACAATATAGTATGTATGGAAGAAGTAAACATATCGAAGCTAGGTTTCACTTCTTGAAGGAAAAGGTAAAATGAGGTGAACTTGAAGTTAGGCATTGCTCAATTAAAGCACAGTTGGTCGACATTTTCATCAAAGGATTAAAGATCGACAAATTCCTGAATTTGAGATAGAAATTAAGAATAGTTCAAATCAATTATGATTAGCGAAGGTCCGATAACTTGGATTATGAGGTTATTTTGAAATATTAGATTACATTTGATTAGATTTAATATTTAAATATAATCAAAGTTGTGTAATCCCAAGCCCAATTAAGGTTGTTGATCAGTGGTTTTTCCACCTTTATTTACAGTTGATTTTAGTTATCGTTTCTTCATTTTGTCAAGTATTTTATTTCATTATTATATGTTTTATGCGTTGGTTGTGTAGTTTGTTGTTTTCAGGTACAAAAGATTAAATCGGGAAAAATCGAGTCAAATCTTGGATTTTCAGAAGAAATGAAAACATCCACCTACAGGAGGCCTGACTTGGGCCGTGTCAGGATGATATCCAGGATGAAGCCATAAATAGGAGAAGTCAAGGGTGTGACACGGGTGACCGTGTCACCTAACATTGCTCGTGTCAGCAGGCTTGATACTTGGTAACTTAAATGAAAAAGGCAGAGGGCCAACACGGGTGCCCGTGTCACCTGGCATGGCTTGTGTTGACAGGCGCGATAATAATTATGATTTTTAGAGTTTGATATGGTCTTGGATCATTAAGGGTATTTTGGACTTTTTGCACTGCTGGGTGATGACCTGATACTACTTAGGTTTGTTTCTAAGAAGGAAAAAGGGACTTTTTTCCACATGAAGAATTGAGGATTGAAGATTGAAGCTGTAATACGGTGGGAGAACTGATTGTTATACTGGTTTTGCATTTGTATTCGCAAATGTTGCGGTAAGCAAAAGTCTCCATCGAATTTTCTTTTATCCAACCAAGGAAAGGGTTAAAATAACAGAAAAAGACCTTTCGAGAGTTTTCTGAGTAAGGGGTAGATTATGGAAAGGGAAGGTGTTAGAACCCTTTCCATCTGTAGTTATCTATGGGCTCTTAGATGCTTAGCTCATTTTAAAATACCTTGTGATTTGTGTATTTGAAAATTATTTTGAAAGGTGCCTTAGTACGACGAACTTTGTAATGTTTCTCAGATTGGTAGAGAACGTATACAAAGTGTTTTGAAAATGTTTTTGTGTATGTGTAAAAAAAATGTTGAACATAGCATCCAATAACTATCTACTTTTACTCGAAAGGGTGTTCTTTTCCTTTTTTCCTTCAGATAATACTATCCTACTATTAGTGAGTAGATAGCCCTAGTCGTTGGAGGTTTGAGGGAAAATCGAAGGGGCGTTGTTACAGTCACAAAGTCAACTGGGCAAGAAACTTTAGTAACTACTCTAGGGTTTTAAGATCATATCTGGGAAACGTCGAGAGGGTTATCGAGGGACTTATGATCTTTAAACCGGAGGGTAGCCACTAAAATCTCTTACATTTCGAGAGATGTGACTGTTTTTCCGAAGGCAACCAAAGTGGGATACCCTAGAGGTGTATATGTGAGAGTGTGCAGTATTCAATTATTTTTATCTTATGTTAGGTTTACTAGCATTTTGTTTTATTTATGTCATACAATCCTAATTAACATGCATCTAAACAGTTAATAATTTGCAGAAATTAAAAGTGCGGGAATTGTAAATCCTAGCTATTACAATGCTTCGGGGAGGAGATTATTTACATGTCCAAAACTTGGGGGAATAAAGTAGGAAAGTAAAGCCCAAAATTAAACTATTACAAACCAGGAAGCAGGTACAATAATATGAAAGGTGTGAAAGGAAATAACGCGCGCAAATTGAAAATGCGTCTAAAAGACCC
The DNA here is from genome assembly GCA_948472305.1 of Vicia faba. Taxonomy (NCBI): domain Eukaryota; kingdom Viridiplantae; phylum Streptophyta; class Magnoliopsida; order Fabales; family Fabaceae; genus Vicia; species Vicia faba. The sequence continues at coordinate 1,399,076,507 of OX451736.1, read as the reverse complement.
TAGATATTAATAAGTTAAAAAGAAAATCTTTTTTATTTTTTTTTTTGTTTTATTTGGAAAATATTAAACTAAATTAAATCTAATTAATTAAAAATAAGAAAGAAAAGAAAATTAATAATCAAAGATAATTCTAAGACAACCTAATATTTTTGGCATTTTTGTTTGAGAAATATGGAAAATTAACCTAATTCTAAATTGATTTTAAATTAAAGAAATATGTCAAAGTAATTAATTATATCAAATTGTTAAAATTAAATTAAATAATAAAAAACCTAAATCTAAGTTTTATATTTTTTTCTGATTTTTTCTGATTAAAAAAATAAAGAATTTTTTTTTTAAAAAGAAAACGAATATAAAACAAATAAATAAACTAAAAAGAGTAAGAAATAAAAAAAGAGCATGGTCCTGGTGTTCACTTAGCAAACAGGGGGTGTGGTTTGGATTTTTGTAAAGCCCAACCAGGGAGAAGCCCAGACTGGCGTTGGATTCAATATTGCTGGCCTTCAGGAGGTGCACCATGGGCTGCATGTTGAAGAGCTTGGATCTGGATCATATGGTGATGACCTGATGGTACATGGTGAGCATGTTTGGCCTATGAACACTTGATCTGCAAGCAAAGTTAGGAAAAAATAAAAATGCAAGAGGCAGGGGTCGAACCCCTGACCTCTCACACACGCAACGCCTTAACACTCACACACCCAACCGTTGGTACGACTTTACATCCGTTAATATAAGCACAAAGAAATGTATATAATATAAAGTGAGTCAAATTGATGAGTTGTCACATGCGCGCCCTCCAGTGGGCCCCCTATATTTGAATGGGTCAATCAAGAGTGGAAAGAGAGATCCACTATCTGGATCCAGCCAATGGGATGAAAGAATAAAGCCACGCCAACTTTGAACTAGATCTGGACAGTCCAACCACCGGAGCCGGTGGTTTCCACCGTCTTCTCCAATGGGATCCCATACAAACATGATCAAACAAAAAACAAAACAATACAGACTGACTTAAAAAAGTCTCTTGATCACAAATATGGCCTCTAAAATTGCTAAAGCCTCGTGTATCACTGGATTCGAACACGAAACTCTAATGAAGGTCAAACATGGCACTATGCATTTCTAGCATACAAAATGACATGTGATCATCCAAACATGCCCTAAACTCCATTACTAGTATACATGTACCATCAAAGGAGATTAAATGCTCATGGAATTAAAGATTAGAAAAGAGGAAAATTGCTTACCACTGGTGGAAGGGGATAGGCCGTTCTAGGGCGCTTCAGGTCTCGTGATGGGCAGGAATGAATCGTGGAGGGCTCAAGGACATGTTGTGATGCTTGCTTTTGACTGTGGGAGGCTGGAATTTGTTTTGAGTTTTTTTACAACTTTGATGATTTTTTTGCAATTTGGTGGAGCTTTGGTGAGGCAATTTGTGCGTGTATAATGCTTGCAGAAATGTTGTATAAATAGAGGAGGTGATATTAGGGGGGAAATATGGAAAGAATCCAAGCCATAACCATTGTCTTAAAGCCATGATCATATCTTTGAAAACTTGCCAAAATTTGAATATTTCATGCCTTTTTGAGACTTGGATGTACCTGGACATTCTTTGTACGAATTATGGGCCTTAAGTCAGATCAAAACACTAGCCCAAAGTCCAAGGCCCATCTCCAAATATTTTGTATAATTTATTTGATATTTATTTGAAATAAATCAAAATAAATATGAACAAAATAGATAAAAATTATAAGACAGTGTAAAAATGAGATTAGAGGTCCCCTATAAGGTTAGGAAGATGTTTGAAGTCCAATAAGTTAGGCCATTGACCTAAAAGTTCATGTTTGCCCAATGCATAAATCTTGAAATTTACCAAATTTTCCCAACTTGGGCAAGCCATAACTTGCTCAATTTTTATCCAATGATGATGATCTTGGACTTTTCTGAAAGCCCAAGACGTCTATTTAAATCTCTCTTTTGATCAATTTTGCATTTGAAGACTTTATCTTGATGTAAATGGTCTTGGAAAAAAGTGTCTTTTGTTGACTTTCTGAAAATAACCTGTAATGTATGAGCTTGTATCTTTTAAATGGTGCATTTCTTGAAGTTTAGGATAAAAGAGAAGTTGTAGGTAATTGGATCCTTTTCAAGATGGGCTTTGGTTGGGGAAAAACGGATGAAGCATGTGAAATTTATGCCTAGTCAAAGTTCAGTTGACTTCTTCTATAGAAACCCTAATTTAGCAATTCTTGACTTTTGATAAATTAAGATCATTCCTTGAGGAATAATGATCAACCCATGATAAAATTATGGATATAACTTCAAAATTTTGATATTGACCAAAAAATCTTGAAGTTTGACTGTATATTAGCCATAATTGACTTTTGACCTAGTACAGTTTACTTTCAAACATTTGAGCAATTGGGTGAGCAAACTTGTAGTGTAAGGCATGAAATTTGGCATAGACAATCTTGAAGACATATTAGGACCATGGAAAACATTTGATACCTTTGGATCTCACACATCTTTGTGAAAAGTGAAACTCTAGTTGAAAGGCTATTGCTTAGGAGGAAAATTTGTCTGATCAATTCTTGGTCAACCTTGAGCAATTGAAGACCTTAATGAACATGTCTTGAGTAAAATGGGAGGGAAAGTTTTAGGGTACAACAACTTCCCCTGTTCAAACTTCTTAAACCTTAGGATTTAGATTGGCTCGTCTGCCTTTCATAATATTAAGGTGGAAGATGATTGAATACTAGAGTGCCCAGAAATTTGCACTCGCATATACATGAAGTAACATTGTTGGTTGATGATATCAGGAATGGGCTTACAGATTCCATTTGGAGAAGATGATGGATAGTCATCGGAGATGGGATTAAAGATGTCATCCAAAGTAGATGTTGACTTCATAAGAGGTCTCTTTGTGGGGATTCCTGTTCCTATTATTTGAGGAGGACTCCACTGGGGAATGTTGATTTCTGTTTGAGGAATAGAGCATATGAGCTTTAGTTATCCATTACTGTACTGGGGAGTTATCTCTTGACTGGGGAGAAGGAAAGTTAGTTGTTATCCGGTCGAAATCCAGGCTTCAAAGTAACTTGCTGAGGGTAATAAAGTTTACGGTTATCTAGTCGTATTCTAGGCTTCGCAGTGACTTACTGGGGATTATGAGACTAATTGTTATCTGGTTAATTTACATGCTTCACAGTAAAAATGAAATTGAACTGTTATCTGGTCAGAATCTAGGCTTCAGTGACTTGAACTGTTATCTGGTCGTGTCCAAGCTTCAGTGACTTGAACTGTTATTTGGTCGAGTCCAGGCTTTAGTGATTTGAAGAAACTAAGCTGTTATATGGTCGGATCCAGGCTTCAACTCAAATTTAAGGTATACTGTCATCTGGTCAGGTCCAGGCTTTATAGTATTATGGATTATATTGTCACCTGGTCGGGTTCAGGCTTCATAGTAATTGACAGAGTTGAACTGTTATCCGGTCAAATTTCGGGCTTCAGTAATGATGTTAACTGCTATCTGGTCGGGTACATGCTTCACAGTATTGTAGATTATACTATCATCTGGTCGGGTCCAGGCTTCATAGTAATTGACAAAGTAAACTGCTATCTGGTCGGACTCCAGGCTTCATAGTATCTTGACAGAGTAAACTACTGACTGGTTGGATTCCAAGCTTCGCAACAACTTATACTGTTATCTAGTCGGACTCCAGGCTTCACAGTGTCTTAAATTGTAGCTTGACTAATATTAGGTCGGATTCCGGGCTTCAGCGATGATGTTAACTGCTATCTGGTCAGGTCCAGGCTTCGCAATAATTTGACAAAGTAAAATGCTATCTGGTCGTACTCTAGGCTCCGTAGTAATTGAGGAGGTTTAACTATTACCCAGTTGAATTCAAGGCTTCAGCAATGATGTTAACTACTATCTGGTCGGGTCCAGGCTTCAAAGTGTTGCAAACAGCTCTCTGGTCGGATTCCAGACTTCATAGTAAATTGTATTTGGTGTTAACTTCTATCTGGTCAGGTCCAGGCTTCACAGTGAAACTACTATCTGGTCGGATTCCAGGCTTCACAGTAAATTGTATTTGATGTTAACTACTATTTGGTCGGGTCCAGGCTTCACAGTGATTGATAAGTTGTTACTTCAGATAGTTGCCCTATCTTGTTTCAGGAATTAATCTGGAACTTGTTGAAAGTTGATGATGATATTTGTTTGTTTGCAAACTTTCCTGAAAAGGTAAGGAATTAGTTGTATGCAATGTCATGAAGCATGACACACATAATGATGTTCTCAAAATGAGATTGTGATATATGTATTTCGTATGCATGTTTCTAAAATGATGCATGAATGCAATATATGAATTGATCAGTTGTTCTTAGCAACGTTGTTGAATTGAGGGAAAATAAATCCCTGACTGCTGTTAGGGTTAAAGAATGTGTTCTTCGTTATTTGTTAAAGTTGAAATGCTGAGAGATGGATTTCCGTGGCTAGAGAAATAAACTATAATGGGGAAAGAAAACTCTGTAAACTGCTAGGGGATTTTTATGAAGCCCTGTTAGGGAACCCAAGAAGTTTATGAGTCGTGCTGAGGAAATCTTCAAGATGTTGTGGAGATGATTGGAGACTCTTTCTCTGCAGGGGATATCGGAACGTCTGACATCATTAGGCTGTATGCTGAGGATATGGCAGTGACTTTGCAGGAGGACGTCTCTATCTCTGTATATATTATGGGATGTATCTGCGGGGATTTGCAGATGGATTTTTAGGCATTGTCCTATTTCTTAAAGCCATTAGTAATTGTCTTTCTATTTTTATGTGTGTATTTGTAAATGGTGATCATATTTAAATGCATATGTTCAATAATAATCACTGGACGTTTTTGCAAACAAAATAGAAAAAATAAAAACAAGTAGTTTATGCACTTTCAAAGAGATAACTTTTGTATTAATCTGAAGAAATATGCCTATGACAGGCGTTTTTGTACAAGGAGACAAACATCCTAATAAGAGAATGTCGTCGTAAGAATGAAAACTATACAAAGTAGTATACAAAGAAAAACAACCATGTGAAATGATCCTATTGAGTTCCCATCCTGCTATTGCCTTTATATCTTTGAGTGTCTCATCTCTTTGCTGTTTGGTCGAAGCTGACAAGATCTATTAGTACCATTTGAACTTGACACTTGTTACTGAAGTCTGTCTGTGACGTGATCCAACGGAACATAGTTGTACGCTTTTAATCCCTAATTTTTTCCTGGACCTCCCTTTCGGGTTTTCAGTCCACCGGGATACCCTTTTTTGTACAAGCTGCCCTTTCAGGTTTTAGACTTGCCGGGTGTATAAATTTTTCATATATACATCCCTAACTTTTGCCCGAACCCTTTTGGTTCGTTGGGATGCCCTTATTTTTGCCTAGGCCATTCAACCCAGCGGGTCTCTATTCATGCGGAGTATCTTTTAACTATGTCCGCGTTTATATGGTGTGGAAGGTCGTCCTCGTCCATAGTGGTTAAGATCATGGCTCCACCATAAAATATGTTCTTGATCACAAATGGTACTTCATATGTAGGTGTCCACTTGCCCCTGGGATCACCTTGTGGCAGGATAATGCGCTTGATTACTAGGTCGCCAACTTGATATACCTGATGTCTGACCTTCTTGTTAAAAGCTTTGATCATACGTTTCTGGTACATCTGACCATGACAAACAGCAGGCAGCCTTTTCTCGTCGATCGGGTTCAATTGGCCAAGTCAAGTCTGAACCCATTCGTCTTTATTCAAACCTGCATCCTTCATGATTCTCAAAGAAGGCATCTGGACTTCGATGGGTAGGACAACTTCCATATTGTATACCATAGAGAAAGGAGTTACCCCTGTTGACGTGCGTGTTGAGGTATGGTAACCTTAAAGAGAAAATGGTAGCATCTTATGCTAGTCTTTGTATGTCACCGTCATCTTCTGTATGATCTTCTTGATGTTCTTATTAGCAGCCTCTACAATGCCATTCATCTCCGACCGATATGGAGAAGAGTTATGATACTTAGTCTTGAATTGTGTGCAAAGCTCAGTGATCATAGTATTATTGAGGTTGGTACCATTATATGTAATGATTCTTTATGGGATACCATACCGACGAATAAGGTTATGTCTGATAAACCGTGCCACTACGTTCTTGGTAACAGAAGCAAATGAGGCTGCCTCTACCCACTTTGTAAAGTAATCATTGGCGATAAGGATGAAACGGTGTCCATTATAAGTCGTAGGTTTGATCTCTCCGATCATATAAATGCTCCACATCGTGAAAGGCCAGGGAGCAGTCAAGACGTTCAAGGGAACCAGAGGTACATGTACTTTGTTAGCATATATTTGGCATTTGTGACAAGTTCGAGAATGCTGATAACAATCTGCTTCCATAGTGGACCAATAGTATCCTACCCGTACGATCTTTTTAACCATTGTGTGCCCACTAGAATGGGTGCCAAAGGTACCTTCATGCATATCTGCCATATTCTTCTCTGCTTCACTCTTGTCTACACACTGAAGCAGAGTAGAATCATGATTGCGCTTGTATAGGATTCCATTACTGAGGAAAAACTTGGCAGAGAACCTTCTTAGGAACTTCTTATCATTGAAAGAAGCTCCCTCAGGATACTCTTGGGCTTCGAGGTATCTTTTCACTTCGTGGAACCAAGGTTTATACACTACTTCTTCGGTATCAACCTCATAACTGTATGCCGGTTCGTCCATTCTCTCAATAGTGATCCGAGGAGCTTCATTATCACATCTGACTTTAAACATGGATAACATAGTAGCTAGTGCGCCTGCTAATTGATTTTCCTCTCGTGGAAAATGCTCAAAGGTAACTTCTTCAAAGTGTGGAATCAGTGTCAACACATGCTCTCGCTAAGGGATGAGATTAGGATGCTTCGTGTCTCATTCTCCTTTGATTTGACTGATTACCATGTCCGAGTCTCCAAATACACTCAAGAATTTGATTCTCAAGTCAATAGCATCTTTGAGGCCTATAATGCATGCTTCATATTCAGCCATATTGTTGGTACAATTGAAACATAGTCTGGCAGTGAAAGGAGTATGACAGCCTTTAGGAGATATGATCACAGCACCGATGTCGTTTCCAAGTGCATTAGAAGCCCCGTCAAAGACCATAATTGATTGAGATCCTTTTTCGGGTCCTTCATTCGGTCCGGGTTCTTCAGAATCAGTCACTAACATGATTTTCTCGTCTAGGAACTCAAAATTCATGGATTGGTAGTCATCCACAGCCTGATGAGTCAAATGATTAGCTAATACACTTCCCTTGATTGCTTTCTAGGTTGTGTATTGAATATCATATTCGGTCAAGACCATTTTCAATCTTACTATTCTTCCGAAGAGAGCGGGCTTCTCAAAGATGTATTTGATAGGATCCATTTTAGATATCAACAAGGTAGTGTGAGTCAACATATATTGTCTCTGTCGGCGAGCAGCCCATACCAAAGTGCATTAAGTTTTTTCGAGCAGTGAGTATCTTGTTTCACAGTAGGTAAATGTTTTGCTAAGATAGTATATTGCATGCTCTTTTCGATGAGACCCGTCATGTTGTCCCATCACACACCCCGTTAAATTCTCTAATATTGTTAAGTACATGATCAGAGGTCTTCCTTCAACCGGTGACATCAAAATTGGAGGCTCTTGAAGATATTCCTTGATTTTGTCAAAGGCAGTCTGGAAGTAGTCATTCCAGTTCACTACTTGATCTTTCTTCAGTTATTTTGAATATTTTCTCACAAGTAGGGGTTAGATGGGAAATGAATCTGGAAATGTAATTTAGACGTCCCGAGAATCCCCTAACCTCCTTCTCAGTGCGGGGAGTTCGCATTTCTTGTATAGCTTTAAACTTTGCAGGGTCTACTTCAATACCTTCACCGCTGACAACGAAGCCTAAGAGCTTACCAGATCTTACCCAAAGGTGCATTTGTTCGGGTTCAGTCTTAACTTGTACTTCTTCAGTATTTCAAACAGTTTTTGCAGGTGATCAAGGTGCTCTTCTTCAGTATCATATCTGGCTATCATATCATTGACGTAAACCTTTATCTCTTGATGGATCATATCATGAAACAAAGCTACCATAGCACACTAATAGGTTGCCCTGGTGTTCTTCAATCCAAATGGCATAACTTTGTAGCAGAAAGTGCCCTAATGTGTGACGAAGGTTGTTTTCTCCATATCTTTAGGTGCCATTTTGATCTGATTATACGCGTAGAAACCATCCATGAAGGAGAATACCTTATGTTGTGCGGTGTTGTCAACCAAGACATCAATATGGGGAAGTTAAAGGTTGTTCCAGCCTTGAGCACGTGAGAAAGCTAACCAGAACATCACAGCAGCCAGAACCAGGCTCTAGTTCACAGAACATTTTCCAGCTGCAAGGTAAGCTTCCGCTGACTCTCATCATATTAATTAGGCATTGATAGGCTTACATGTTTAAAAATATAATGTAGAAATCCCGACTCTGATGCTGTACATTCATAAAATTCATGTATTTTTTTACCAAAGTAGAGAGAATCTCAGCTCATAACTTCTTGAGGAAATTAGGATTTAGGTTTAGAATTAGCAAAATCATGCTTGTTTCTGATTTACAGTTCTGATACTTTACGTTTCTAAAACCACGATGAAATCTGCCATAACTGCTATGTGTGCATTTTCTGTTTTGTTGAGAAATGACTAAGTTGCAGATGCTCTGGTGGGCGTGGAGAAGAAGATGAAATTCAGCCTCAGAGTTTATCTTGTAATTTATGTTTATATTTCTGCTTCTAATACCAGATGTATAGCCACCCCAGTGGTAGAGAGCGCACGCATAAGACATTAGTGTTAAGGTTCCTGAGTTCTAGCCCCAGAAAGACCTTTTTTTCTTATGTTTATTTCCTGACTTTTTTTACCCCATTAGTTGGATCAGAACTTCTAGGTCAATTCCATCTAGTTGTTTGTCAAAATAATGACCCTAGAGCAGAACTTCTATACATTCCTATCCAACAGCATTGACATTTCACTTACCCATTATCAGAACTTCTGACCTTCGAGTAACATCAGAACTTCTAGGCTGCCAGTTGCATCAAAACTCCTAGGATTTCCCTTGTTCCCAACAACCCCAGAACTTTAATGTACCCGGACCAGAACTTATGATCGTCCGCTTTTCTGCTAACATTTTCCTTCTGACTTGCAGCGCACCAGATTCAGAGCTCTTTATTTCAACAACACGTTGATTTTGACTTTTATTCTCTTTTATTTTTATCATCATTTTTATTTTCATTAATCAAAAAACACCAAAAATATTTTTATGTTCATACATTTTATTTTATTTCTTTTAAAACCAAAAAGATTAGAAATATTTTTCTTAAGAAAACTTATTTCTTCTCCTAACAAAAACAAACAAGCCTATTTTATATTTCTTGTACATTATTTCAATATGATTGTAATAGATAATTAGGACTTTAAATTTCTTGCAATCCCCATTTGTAAATTTGTACACCCCATCCCCCTAATTTTTATAATAGCGTAGATTATTTACTTTCTGCAATTTATCGCTTTCATATGAATGCTAGTAATTAGGATATGTATGGGAAGATAAAAATAAACAAGTAGACAACCTTTAATCAAAGATTAAATGCATGCAAATCAAACACACTATTCACACATGCACCTCTAGGGTTAACTCCACTTGTTACCTAAAAATGGTCATGTTATGCGTGTGGGATGTCTTAGCAAAAACAATCGAAATACAAGATCATAGTCCCTCGATGAGGCTACGAATGTTGCCTTTCAAGTGATCTTATCCCCACAAGAGAAATGCTAAGATATCTCACAACATTGCTATTATGACTATACGATGACCCACGCCCGTCCCTTTACATCCAAAGATAAGGCTTCTTACCAATCAATGGTAAGATAGCGATATCAAAGGAAATGAGAGAAATGAACAAAAGACTTTTGAGTAGGTAGAAACGTTCTTAGTTGCTTGCTCACTTTTCAAACAAACACACACCAAACACTTTCAAAAACATGAAATATTTTCAAAAGTCCAACACTTTGTATACGTTCTTACAAAACGAGAACCATTACAAAGTTTTCCTAAACGAAGGCGCCCTTTTCAAAAATACTTTCAAAAACCACCACAAAGCACATTTTCAAACAAAGCAAATGATCTAGCAAGCAACTAAGAGCCCGTAGATAACTATGGATGAAAAGGATGCTAATACCTTCCCTTTTCATAATCTGCCCCCCGAACTCAAGAAAATAATCTCAAAGGTCTTTCTTGTTCTTTTCAGCCTTTCCTTATTGGATAAAAGAAAAGTCGATGGTGACTCTTGCTAACTGCAACAATTATGATCAAACGTAAAACATGCCAAGTCAGTTCTCCCACCGTATTACAGAACTGGCGACTCTGTTGGGGAATATTGACTTAAAAGTGGAGTTACCTTAGGGCTAGATCACCTTTATTTGCTTTCATTATTTGACTTGCTTGCTTTACATTTTTGGTTCCTTGTTTGGGCTTGTTTTGATCCTCTACCCGGATCTGGGATACCTTATAGGTAAGTAGCAATAAGTTGTGGAAACTGTGCGGGGTATACCGACATGGTCTAAGCAATAGCTACGTTAGTGTGACACATTTGTTGGTACCGGTAGCCCTTGAGTAGTCAAGGAGAATACAGGGCCGCTGTGTGGTGTCATGAAGCACTAAATGACTTTAGAACCTTTACATGACCAACTTGGCCATTAGGAAGTAGTGAGATAGCCGGCTTTGGTGCAGTCTGAAGTTGGTTGATACTCGATACTACGCTCATTAAGATCGGACTTCTCGGGATATTTTGGTCGCGATTAAAGAGGCTTGCGCTGAAACAATGCCCGATAAGAAAGATCAGTGATATTGAGATCCCTTATAACCCGGTTACTATTACTAGGACAGGTTGAGCCAACTAAACTTTAAAAGGGTACTTACCTATCAAACTCCATGAAAGCATAAACCTAAGGAATTGTTTTGTTTGTGTGTACATAACAACTTGCTTACTTTTACATAATATCATAAACATCTTAACATCATAAGCATTCTCACTAACCATTTCAAGAATTATTGGGATTTATCTTTGTTCTGTTTTGTAGGACATGTCTTCCATCTGCAGGAATACTATCCAAGTCAATCTCGTAATAATTCCTTCTCAACTCAATGAATTAGCATCCAGGGTCCCTGAGAATTCTTCATTCATCGAAAGACATGGCCGCCTCCTAAACTTGGTTACCTCGAGCACTGGTGAAGATATGATGAAGGTGATTTTCCAGCTCTTCGACCCTTTACACCATTGCTTCACCTTTCCTGATTACCAGCTTGTACCTACTATTGAAGAATTCTCTCAACTCTTGAGGATTCTTATTCTCAATCAAATACCTTTCAACAATACGAAAAGAGATCCAAGCCCTGAAGATATTTCCCGAGCGCTACACTTGCAACAATTCGATGTCACGGCTAATTGGGAAACAAGGAGTGGTGTCAGAGGTTTCTTAGCCAAGTCTTTGTTTGAAAAAGCTCAAGATTTTTGGAATTCTTTGGATTTACAACCTTTTGAAGAAATCTTGGCCCTTCTCATCTATGGGATGGTTTTATTTCCTAACCCTGACCAACTTATAGATATAAGTGCTGTCAAAATCTTCATATCTCGCAATCCGGTGCCTACTTTATTGGGAGATATCCTACATTCTCTCCACTCTCGCACTATGAGGAGAAGAGGGACCCTCATGTGTTTCACTCCTCTTTTGGCTAGATGGTTTATTTCACATCTCCACTAGTCTGTGTTGAAGAACTAGCAAGGTTTGAGGTGGTACCATAGGTTGATGTCACTCAGACATTCGGGCATTCATTGGTGTTCTCGATACTTAGAGAATGTTATTATGATCGAACATTGTGGAGAATTCCCTAATGTCCCTTTGTTTGGAATTAGGGTAGGTATCACTTACAACCCTTGCTTAGCCTTACGACAGTTTGGGTACGCCCGAAGAGATGGTCCTCATGAGATGCTCATCCAAGGAGTAGTATTCGACTACGAGAGCGACGATCAAGGCTACCGCCAGAGGTTTATACGAGCTTGGAGGATGATAAATAAAGTGGACAATAAAACACTGGGACACAAGAATTCCATTCCCCTTGAGCCTTACCTTAGGTGGGTATGAGCTCATGCTCAGAAGATGGTAATGGCTTACCCCTCCATCCTACCTATTATCGTGGAGCCCGCTGCTGAAGGAGATGCCCCATACATTGTCCTCTATCCTGACATGCCTACTTCTCTTGAAGACTTGCAAAAAGGTTGAATTCAGCTAAAGGAAGAACGAGATACCTTCGAAGCTCAATTCTATGCTAGCGAGAAAAGGGTTCTGGAACTTACAAAGCTACTCCATGAAGAACAAATCTTGAACGCCTACCTTGCGCTGAAGAGGATGCGTTCGACCTTTTTGTCTTAGAAGACTTATTTTGTAAGCCCAAGAGGCACGATGTAATCATTTTGAGCTAATTAATGAAAATTGAAGTTTGTTCATTCTTTGTCTAGAAAATTTTAAATTTCATAAATCCTTGAAAATATAGCATCCATATAACATGCATCATACCGTGACAGGTTTCTCCCATGCATGTCTCCTTATCTTCTTACTGTTTATTTCAGTAAGGATGACCCTAGAACAGACCATCAAGAGCATTCAGATTCAAAACGCTCAACCTCAAGAGATGTTCTTGAACCTATCTAAGGGACAAGAAGAGGTGAAGGCTCTCCTCACCAGGGGCACGATCATGGGAAAGTCTAGTGACGACATAGATGATCGATTGGAGAGGCTACAAACCGAGATAGCCATAATGAAAGACCAAATGATGGGACAACTGGTGGGCCAGATGGCTCTTATCCAAAATCTGGCTCAAGGACAAGAAGAGTTGAGAGCCCTTGTCAACCAACTTCATCAAGACGGTTGCAACCGTATGAAACAAACGGTCAAAATTGGGGATCAAGTCACTACTCATCCTCCCATGAGACAAGAAGTCAGTTCAAGGGAGAACAAACCTTTTTGAATTGCTGCCACGTCACGGATCCAACAACGACCTCGTCAACATTAATAGGAAAATTAGCAAAGGCAAAATAAGCCCGAGAGACAGTTTACTAACATCAACATGTCATTGGCTCAATTATTGCAACACATGTTGAAGATGGAGTTGATTATGTTAAGGGATCCTCCTTGAAATCCCAATACCTCTGCTCCTAACTATCATCCTGATACAATGTGTGCATACCATTCCAATAGTCTTGGACATGATACGAATAACTGTTGGACATTGAAAAATAAGATTCAAGATTTGATCGACGAAGGAGTGCTGGAGTTCACACAAGATGGTAAGACTGAATTCTTCTACCATCCCTCAAAGGCTCACCACCTGAAGTGACAAGTTCAGACAAAGAGGCTTTTGTTCATTTGAATTTTCAGTTGTAACTTCTTTGTTTATTCAAACATTTATCTATTAATGTAAAACTTTATTTCATTAATGCATTGCATATGTTTGTCTTGAATTGGTCCATTCATTTTCATTACATTTTAACTATGTTGTTTACTCCCTTTATGATACTCAGCTCTTGTTTTTAAAAAGTTACAAGCCTTTAGAGGGAGGATGACAAAAAGAATGCCATAATATCATACAATATGCTTTTGAACGGACCTTGTTGACGATGTACATACGTTCTTTAAAATCCTAAACACTGGAGTTATAAGGAAGATAATCCCTAGTCAACCCCTTCAAGCCAAAGAAGTAGGAGTTTCCTTTTTACACAATTTGAAACCTTTAATCAAAACCTGGGGCAGGGTAGTCTCTCAGTTAATTCAAATATTCATTCAGTCGCAAACTTTCACTTTGTAATACGAAGAATGACATCCAAAATATTCCTCTGGAATCAAAATATGGTGATGGTTCCCCATCAAATAGGCAGTCATTATCTCTAAAAAGAAAAGCCCACTAAGTCAAAACCTACGAAGAAGACTTAAGAAAAACTGGGGCATCCCGCTGACTGTAATCTCAAAACAGGAACAATCAGGAAAAAATCAGGGATAATAAATATAAAAAAAAAAGAGGTCAATGCAAATCCTCAACAACATGAAAATTGTTGCAAAAAATGACTTCCTTCCGATAAACTAAACTTGTTTGAACCATCACTAAAATGTCATTGGAGTTCAAACGTACAATTAACTGAGCTTAGAACTGAAGAACATCACGAAGAACAAGTGGGTACAAATAAAATTTAAGCCTTTATCCTTTGTTTCTTAAACCGCGAACCAAGCCACGTTACAACCCTTCAAAAGTCCTAATTGAAGCATGGGTTAATTCGAAAGCATACTGTTATAAAAGGTATCCTGACTCCTGTAAGGCTTACTGTTGTACCCCTAAATTTTCTCTCCCATATTCTTCAAGAAATTACCAAGTCAAGCTTCAAAATTCCCCAAGGGTTGCACAGTGTAAGGGCCTCCTAAGCAGTCAAAATTAGGGTTTGTGTTCTGATCAAGGAAATGAAGTTTCCAAAGGTCCAATCAAGTCTCACATGCCTACAAATATGGTCAAGCATCCTCATATCAAGTTTCAAGATATTCAGCTCAAAATTGCACAGTCAAAACCCTAATTGCACTACAGTCAACTGCAGGGGCAAAATGGTCATTTGACAGTCAAAAGTTCAAATTTTTGATCAACATATCATTTTGAAGCCACAAACATCATTTGATCAATGCTTGATCATGATTCTCAAAGCTTGGCTCAAAAATCATCAAAATGCAAAAGTTTCCTTATTTGGACAGTTGAAAAAGTCAACTGAAATTGACCAGAGCATAACTTTCACATGGATTATCAGAAAAATTCCATCCAAAGCTCATTTTGAAGAGAAAGACATTTCCTACAACTAATCTTCATACTTCAAGTCCAAGAAATGCTCTCACAAAAAGTTATCAATTTCAACATTATAGGTCATTTTCAAAAGTCAACAAAAAGGGACTTTAGGTCAAAGGCCATAACATGAGATTGGTAAATCAAAATAACATGGGACCAAAGGCATTGTTTAGAGGACTCAAATACCTTTCCAAAATGTCACAGAACATGAGCAAAGCTTAAAAATTGAGCAAGTTATGCCTTGTGGAAGTTGGGAAATTTTTGGATATTTTGAAAAGTCAACATTGATTCAAATGACCTAAAATTGCTAATGGGCCCATTTTTCTTCCACAATTCATCATCCATGGCATGTGCACGACCACTTGGCCCAAAGGGAAGTATTTATTCATTTTTTATTTATTTATTTGAATTTTTATTTATAATAATTCATTTAAATCAAATTAATTACATGGAAAATATTTAACCTAGGTTTTACAATCTTTTTGTGCACAAAATCTACTCAATAATTCGTGTGAAATTAAATAGGGAAAGATTTGGAGAGAATTGATCTTAATTTGTACAAAAACACATGGAAAATATTTGAAAAAGATCTTTGAAAATCAATTTTCAAAAACCATGAATGCAAGAGATTTGGATGATTCTTTTTGACCTAATTCACTCAATACATAAGCCAAAACACAAACCTAATCCCATGGACCATTGAAGCTGCGCAGAAACCCATTATCAAACTTGGAATTTTTTGCAAAAAACTCATAACTGAAAACATCTTTGCAGGTTGATTCAAGGCACGATTTTTGTTCCATTAGCTTGCTGAAGGTTCACTGAACGTTTTCCAATCACAAACATTCATCAAAACATCAAGAATCGGTATACAGAACTTGAAATTTTTCATGAAAAATGCATAATCGTGTTTCATATTCTAGGCATTTTCATTGTGTTTTCTTGATACATTCACACTAATTAACTTGTTCTGAAACTAACCATATGCCTGGATTGGATTATTACATGCTATAGGTGATTTCACCATTATTGAATTTTAGGGTTTACAGGACCTTAGATTGGGGTTTTTCACATAAGAAAAAATTGGCGTTCAAGACCTAGCCTACTGAAATAAGCATGGTTGGACGATCTTAAGGCAACCCTCGCGCCTAATTTATGAAGCCCCTAGGGCTAGTCGCTATTTTCTGATATGTGGCCTAAGGGAACGGTGTAAAAACCGTTGCCTATGTTTATTATATTTTCAGGAAGAACGAAGGCGTGAGGAAGATGATGACGTGTGGAGTAATGATTGGGGCGTTTTGAATTTTCGCGCTAAAGCATCAGCGATGTTTGTTCTTATTTTATATTAATTGTTTGATAATAATTGTACAAGCGCGTGAATTGGTTCAGTTGGTAGAAGGCTTTGTTGATAACGCTCATGACCTGGGTTCGAGCCCCAGGTCTTCACCCTCTTCATATTATTTTGTGTTTAGTGATTCCATGCAGGATCAGCATCAAGGCACATCACGCGCTCTCAAAATCAAACCATTCACAAAGCCAGGGAGATCAAATCAAAGGCTCAGATCTAAGGAACACAATGCACCCTAGTCCATGCATCACACGCGTCCAGCAAAAGTCAACAAGGCCATGCTAAATGGGCCAGAATTCTTGGACTATACCTCCTATTTGGGGACTGATACCCCCAAGGTTTGCAAAAATTTTATTATTCTTTATCTTTTTATTATTTTTATCTTTTTTAATTATTATTTGTTTAAATTAATATTTTCACAAAATATAAAAACACCATAAAAATCAGAAAAGATCAAAATTAAATATATTTAATTAGTTAATATTTTGTAAATAAATTTGCATGTAAATTAATTAGTTTTAAATTAGGGTTTAATTTAATATTTTCATAATAAATTTAAAAAAAACATAGAATTAGGTTTGATTAATTTGCATCTTTTTATTTTTTCTTTCATAATAATTAAAATAACTAAATATTTATTTTTTATAATTAAATTGCATGAAAATAACTTAGGGTTAATTTAGGTTAAAAAACTTCAATATTTTCTTAATAAATTAAAAATAATTAGGATTAGGGTTTGCATCTTATTTTAATTTCAATTAATTCCTTTTTTCTATTAAATCCTAAAATACTAAAAATACCAAAAAAAGCAAGTTCTTTCTTTTTTTTAATTAATTAACTCCATCATTAATTTAATTTTTGCAAAAGGGTCCAACGCCCTCGTTTCGATTTAATTTCGCATATTTATTTTATTTTGTTTAAATATTTATGTATCTCTCCCGAAGCCATGTAATTATTTGTCGCACTTTTTAATTCTTATTTTCTTTTACTTTCTTTATTTTCTGTCAAATCGGGTCCTGGTTAATTTTGGCGATGTGGACCCGCGCCGTTTGTAATAACTTAGAATTTACTTTTCTCGCAATTTTAATTGTTAAATAATGGCATGCAAGAATGTATGAACAAAATAAAAACAAACGTTAGATCACCAATAACATGACAAAAGACAAAAATAAATGAAAACGACACACGAATCGCACACACCACCCCTAGGGTACGCCTCACTGTTGCCTTGCCTCGAAAGGTGATCGTCGAGTAGAAGATGTTTTAGTAAGTCCTCATGATCCGGGAACCTGGCATGAGGGTAGCTTCTAAGGTGTCTTCCTATTGCTCTGGTGATCACCATGTCCCGAACCTCGAATTGACCCGAACACCTCCAACGGTGGTGCTACCTACCTCTCAATGGTGGGATGACACTACTTTAAAGGACATCTACACAGACGAATTCCTTAGGGTAGGTAGATGACTCTAGATACTTGCTCTAATTTCAAAAACAAATCAAAAATACTTTTCACACCAACACATTTTCAAAAAGCTTTCGAAAGCATTTTTCAAACACTCTTGAGGACCGATACAAGAGTCGAACTGGAATTTTCAAAGAAACTTTTTAAAACCCACAGTTGAAAAGCAAACAAACCATTTTTGAAAACACAAGTGAGCAAGTATCTAAGAGCCCATGGATAACCATGGATAGAAAGGGTGCTAACACCTTCCCTTTCTATAATCTACCTCCCGAACCGAGAGCAATCTCTATAAGGAATTTTTCTGTGCTTTTGTCCTTTCCATTTGGAGAAAATAAAAGACGGTGGCGACTCTTGCTTCCGCGACATTTCACGAACCAGCGTTAAACAGTCAGTTCCAGATCCACCGATCACAGAACTGGCGACTCTGCTGGGGATAAACTTAAAGTGAGGTGTACCTTAGGACTAAGATCACTTGTGTTTTCAATTGCTGTGTTTGTTTGCTTTATTATTGTGGGCTATTTCGGAGTTACATAGATCCTAACCCGGATCTGGGGATACCCTGTTAGGTAGCATAAGCTGTGAGGGACCTGTCCGGCGTAGACCGACACGGGTGAAGCAGTGGCTACGTTGGTGTGGCACCTTGGTCTGTACCGATATCCCTTGTGTCGCAACGAGGAGAATATGGGTCTTCTAAGGAGTCATTAAGCACCAACAACCTTAGAACCTTAATTGACACAACTTGGCCTTTAGAATTGTAGCAGTATGCTACGCCCATTGAGGCTAAACTCTCGTGATGGTTCTGGCTGCAAGAAAAGATTGCGATGCTGGAGTTATGACCGATTGAGTGTAGTCAATGATATTGGGATCCTCTAAGAACCCGGTTACTTTTGATTAGGACAGGTATGAACCAACAAACTGAAAGAAGGTAGTACCTAGACCTCATGCTGGCCTAAACTTTAGGGGCTTGCCTTGTGTGACTTGTGTGCCTTTACCATGTTTGCCTTTGTATCTATATGTGGTGTGCTTTATCATAACATCATAGCATCATGAGCATTGCATGCATCCTGCATAAGGACTGACCATTTCAAAGACAAGAGGGTTTCACCTTTGCTCTGTTTTGTAGGACATCATGATGCCTGTGCAAAGGAATACTATCCGGTTCAACTTTGTTCGTTCACCTGAGTTGCTTGATGAGTTGGTTAGCAGAATTCCAAATACCACTTCCTTCATTCAGAGGCATGGTTCCCTTCTCAGTTTAGTCACTGCAAAGCGGGATCAACAGTTGATGAGTGTTCTGACCCAGTTCTATGACCCTCTGTACCAGTGCTTCACCTTTCAAGACTTCCAGCTGGTCCCTACCCTGGAAGAGTTCTCTGATTTGCTTGGTATCCCTATCTTGGATCAGACCCCCTTTACTGGTTGGGAAAAGACCCTCAGGCTTGAGGATGTTGCTGCAGCTCTTCCTTTGACCCATCAAGAGGTAACAGACAACTGGGTGACTAGAAGCGGAGTTAAGGGTTTCTTGGCCAAGTTTCTAATTGGCAAAGCTAACAGTTTCTGGAATGACCTGGACTTTAGGGCATATGAAGACATCTTGGCTCTCCTAATCTATGGGTTAGTCCTGTTTCCTAATCCTGACAACTTCATCAATGTCACTGCCATAAGGATCTTTATGTCTCAGAATCCTGTGCCCACTCTCTTGGCTGACATCTTGCAACAACTTCATGCTCGTACTACCCGAAGACGAGGAACCCTATGGTGTTGTATCCCTTTGTTGGTGAGGTGGTTTATTTCGCACCTCCCTAAGTTCGTACTGAAGAATCAAGAAGGAAGAGGTTGGGCTCATAGGTTAATGTCTCTCACCGATAAAGACATCATTTGGACTTGCAGAGGTTTGGATGAGATAGCTATTATTGATCGATGCGGGGAATACCCTAATGTTCCTCTGATTGGTACCCAAGGAGGGATCTCTTACAATCCATGTCTAGCACTCCGTCAGTTTGGAAGAGCAAGAAGAGCAGGCCCCCATGAGATGTTGGTGCCTCACATCAGTTTTGAATTTCAGGTGGATAGCGACGAGCTACGTCGTAGGTTCATCAAGGCTTGGGACAAGGTTCATAAAGCTGACCCACAAGAGTTAGGGCCAAAGACTTCTTTACCTATGGAAGCCTACCACAAATGGGTTCGCATCCGGGCTCAGAAGTTAGGTATGCCGTATGAAGCTGTCAGACCCGTCATTCTTGAGTGTCCTGACAAAGATGGTGTTCCTCCAACTGTCCTTCCTCCTCAGATACCTACTGATTATGAGACACTGAAGAGATCTTGGTCGCAACTGCGAGAAGAGCGGGATTCTTACCGGGAAAAGTTCAACGAGCAGGAATTAAAGATCCAGAAGCTGACAAAGCAGTTGGAGAATGAGAGAACTCTGAATGCCTATATCCGTACTGAGAAGAGGAGACCGTGGGATCAATAAGGAGCTCCAGATGTTCTTTTACATTTTTATTTTCCTTTTCAGTATTTCCTTTCATGTAACGCCTAAGGGCAACCTGTTGAATAATTTCAGTTTCAAAGTTGAATCTAATGAAGTGTGTTCCTTTTTGTTTACAAAGTTGATTCCCGATTGTCTTTGAAAACATAAATCATACGCATTTCATTCATCATGTGCATAGCAGGTTTTTCCTCTTTTCAGGTTGCTTACAGTTCTTCGCTGTTTATTTCAGCATCATGAATCCCGACTCTTCATCAACTGAGACATCCATCAAGGCTCTTCAGGCGCAGAATGTGCAGTTTCAGGAATTAATCAAGGGTTTGGCTCAAGGCCAAGAGGAGCTGAAGGCTATGCTCCTGAAGAAGGAGAAGAAGAAGAAAAGAAGAACTGTTCTGTTCAACTCGGGCCGAAGGTTTGGCAATGCTCTGCAGCAGGAAGAGGTTGGTTCTTCTGTTGGCAAGAGTACTCCTCAGGCAGAAGCAAGGGTTCCTAGTCCGGTAGTCTCCGACAACGAGACTGATTTTGATGAAGAGCAGTACCCTCCTGCGGAAGACCGTTACAAATAGCTGGAGGATAGGCTGAAGGCTATGGAGATACAACAGGTACCTGGGCTGGATTTCGGAGATCTTGGTTTGTCTACTGGTGTGATTATCCCTCACAAGTTCAAAGCACCATCCTTCTCCAAATATGACGGGGCGTCTTGTCCCAAGCTACATCTCAGGTCCTATGTTCGAAAAATTCAACCGTACTCTGCGGATAAGAATTTATGGATCCACTTCTTCCAGGAGAGTCTTTCAGGGACTCATCTCGAATGGTTCTATCAGCTGGATGGGACCAAGGTTCGTAACTGGGAGGAGTTGGCTACTGCTTTCTATAAGCAGTATCAATATAATGCCGACCTTGCCCCTACACGTACCCAACTCCAGGGTATGTCGTTAGGTGCAAGTGAAGGTTTTAAGGAGTACGCTCAGAAGTGGAGAGACCTGGCTGGCAGGGTGCAGCCTCCGTTGACTGATCGGGAGTTGGTAGACATGTTCTTGGGGACCCTATCTGGGCCATTTTTCAACCATCTCATCGGGAATTCGTCTGCAGGATTCACTGATCTGATTCTGACTGGAGAGAGAATTGAAGCTGGGTTAAAGTCTGGAAAAATTCCGAAGGGTGCATCGTCCAGTTCTGAGAAGAAACCCTTCAAGAAGGAGTCTAGTGCCGTGTATGGTTCCAAGAGATCAGAGAGACCTGAGCGCCGCCAATCTGTCAGTGCGGTAATGATTGCTAAGCCTGCTGCCACTCCTCGGCCGACCAATCCTCAAAGGGCTGAAAGACCCCGGAGAGAGTTTACCCGCTTAAGTATGACCTTGTCGCAGATCCTGCCACAGTTGCTCTCAACCAACTTAGTGACTATCAGAGAGGCGCCGAAGTTCCCAAATACTGCATCTCCTAAGTACAACCCGAATGCTCGTTGTGCTTACCATTCAGATAGCCCGGGGCACTCTACTGATGACTGTTGGGCGTTAAGGAGTAAGCTGCAAGATCTTATTGACGCTAAGGAGGTACAGTTTGAGGCATCTGAGAAGCCTAATGTAGTGACAGCTCCCCTGCCTGCTCATGGAGTGAACGCTGTTGGGGACGAAGAGGAAGTGGATGAAGCTGAGTTTGATAGCTGGATCTACCCGGCAACCGACAGTGGACTTAATAATTGGAGTGCAAAGGACAACTTATCTGTTTCTCTTGTTACTAAGTAATGAATTCCTATGTTTTTGGTATCTGTAATAAACAATAAATAAACTCTATGGCCCGGTGTCTTACCCGAGGCACCGTGGTTTCATTTGTGAGGGCATATAAATTGTCATTTCATATATCATGAATGAAAATCTTGGACGTTTTCTCGCATTGCAAATCTTATGCTCCTTTTCTGTCTTTCTTTCCTTTACATATATTTCAAAACAGCTGTATTTACACACACACTCACTCATACAGGTTTCAATCCACTCTGGATCTTACTGGTAACGACTCTGCTACTGCCAGTTATGACTTCGAAAATCCGATCAACTTAGCCGAAGACGAAGGTGAAGATGATTGCGAAGTGCCTGGTGAGCTTGCAAGACTGTTGCTTCAGGAAGAGAGGGCAATCCAACCCCATGAAGAGCCAGTGGAAACCATAAACTTGGGTACAGAGGCAGACAGGAAAGAGGTAAAGATTAGTGCCAACCTAGAGCTCAGCGTGAAGCAACGGTTGACTCAAATGCTGCATGATTATATGGAGATCTTTGCCTGGTCCTACGAAGACATGCCCGGGTTGGATACCGATATTGTGGTCCATCACTTGCCAACTAAGGAAGACTGCCCTCCGGTTAAGCAAAAGGTCCGTCGGATGCGTCCAGAGATGTCTGAGAAGATTAAAGCCGAGGTTATGAAGCAGTTTGATGCCGGGTTTCTTGCAGTGACTTCTTACCCTCAGTGGGTTGCTAATGTGGTGCCGGTACCTAAGAAGGACGGTAAGGTCAGAATGTGTGTCGACTACAGGGATCTGAACAGGGCCAGCCCCAAGGATGACTTCCCCTTACCTCACATTGATGTCCTTGTTGATAATACAGCTCAGCATAAGGTTTTCTCTTTCATGGATGGTTTCTCAGGTTACAATCAGATCAAGATGGCACCTGAAGACATGGAAAAGACTACATTTGTTACTCAGTGGGGCACCTTCTGCTACAAGGTCATGCCATTCGGGTTGAAGAACGCTGGGGCAACTACCAATGCGCCATGGTTGCTTTATTTCATGACATGATCCATCATGAGATAGAAGTGTATGTTGATGACATGATCGCAAGGTCCCAAACTGAGGAAGAGCACCTAGATCATATGCAGAAGTTATTTGACCGGTTGAAACTGTACAAGCTGAGATTGAACCCCGAACAAGTGCACCTTCGGGGTAAGATCTGGGAAATTGCTAGGCTTTGTGGTAAGTGACAAGGGAATTCAAGTGGACCCTGCAAAGGTCAAAGCTATTCAAGAGATGCCAGTTCCTAAGACAGAGAAGGAAGTCAGAGGCTTTTTAGGACGCCTGAATTACATTGCTTGCT
Organism: Vicia faba; assembly: GCA_948472305.1. Classification (NCBI taxonomy): domain Eukaryota; kingdom Viridiplantae; phylum Streptophyta; class Magnoliopsida; order Fabales; family Fabaceae; genus Vicia; species Vicia faba. Next base: position 1,399,053,170 of record OX451736.1, on the reverse strand, counting down.
TCATCTCACACTTGACTGCTACCTGTGAGCCAATCTTCAAGCTGCTGAAGAAAGATCAGGTACTACGTTGGAATGATGAATGTCAGGCTGCTTTCGACAGAATCAAAGAGTATCTCCAAGAACCACCCATCCTTATGCCACCGGTTGAAGGGAGACCTCTGATACTATATCTAACAGTGCTTGACAACTCAATGGGGTGTGTGCTGGGGCAGCATGACGAGTCTGGCCGAAAAGAGCATTCCATTTATTACCTTAGCAAAAAGTTTACCGACTGTGAGACCCGATACTCACTGCTCGAGAAAACTTGTTGCGCTTTGGTATGGGCTGCTCTCCGGCTAAGACAGTATATGCTGACTCATACCACCTTGTTGATCTCAAAGATGGATCCTATAAAGTACATATTCGAAAAGCCCGCTCTGTCTGGGAGGATTGCAAGATGGCAAATGATCTTGACGGAATACGACATTCAGTATACAACCCAGAAGGCCATCAAGGGAAGTGTATTGGCAGACCACTTGGCACATCAGGCCGTAGATGATTATCAGTCAATGAACTTCGAGTTTCCGGATGAAAGTATCATGACAGTGACTGATTGTGAAGTACCTGGACCGGATGAAGGACCTGAACCAGGATCCCGATGGTCTATGCACTTTGACGGAGCCTCCAATGCTTTGGGAAATGGTATCGACGCCATAATCATATCTCCACAAGGCACTCATACTCCACTCACTGCCCGGCTGTGTTTCAACTGTACCAACAACATGGCGGAGTATGAGGCATGCATCATGGGTCTTCAAGCTGCGATCGATCTAAGGATTAAGTTTCTGAGTGTTTTCGGAGATTCCGCTCTTGTGATCAACCAGATCAAAGGAGAGTGGGATACGAAACATCCAAACCTGATTCCTTACAGAGAATGTGTGTTGACCTTGATCCCCCACTTTACAGAGATAACCTTTGAGCACTTTCCAAGAGAAGAGAATCAGCTGGCGGACGCGTTAGCTACAATGTCTTCTATGTTCAAAGTTAAATGGGATAATGAGGCTCCCCGAATCATCATCTGGAAACTGGACGAACCGGCATACTGTTGCGATCTCGAGACTGAGTTGGTGACTGAGAAGCCTTGGTACCATGAAGTAAAGAGATACTTGGAGACTCAGGAATGCCTCGAAGGTGCCTCTATCAATGATAAGAAGTTCCTGAGAAGGTTCGCAGCCAAATTCTTCCTTAGCAACGGCATCCTGTATAAGCGAAACCATGATTCAACCTTACTGCGTTGTGTGGATAAGACTGAAGCAGAAAAGATCATGGAAGAGCTACATGAAGGGACCTTTGGTACGCATTCCAGTGGGCACACTATGGCTAAGAAAATCCTACGGGCAGGATATTACTGGTCCACAATGGAAGCCGACTGTTACCAACATTCCAGGACATGCCACAAGTGCCAGATCTATGCAGACAAGGTGCATGTTCCTCTGGTTCCGCTGAATGTTCTAACTGCGCCTTGGCCGTTTGCAATGTGGGGCATAGACATGATCGGTGAGATTAAACCTACGGCATCTAATGGGCATCGCTTCATCCTAGTGGCGATTGATTATTTTACGAAGTGGGTCGAAGCAGCATCCTATGCTACGGTAACCAAGACTGTTGTGGCACGGTTCATTCGGCATAATCTAATCTGTCGGTACGGCGTCCCTGAGAGAATTATTACAGACAACGGTACCAATCTGAATAATAAGATGATCGCTGAGCTCTGCGAACAGTTCAAGATACAGCACCACAATTCTTCTCCTTACAGACCGAAGATGAATGGGGCTGTAGAAGCAGCAAATAAGAACATCAAGAAAATCGTGCAGAAGATGATAGTGACCTACAAAGATTGGCACGAGATGTTACCGTTCGCTCTACATGGGTACCGTACCTCAGCCAGGACGTCAACCGGGGAAACTCCTTTCTCTCTGGTTTATGGCATGGAGGCAGTCTTACCGATCGAAGTGCAGATACCCTCTCTACGGATAATGAAGGATGCAAATCTGAACGAAGATGATTGGATCCAGACACGACTTGATCAGCTCAACCTTATTGATGAAAAAAGACTTGATGCTATTTGTCATGGTCAGACGTATCAGAAACGAATGATCAGGGCATTTAACAAAAAGGTCAGACCACAGGAATATCAAGTTGGGGATCTGGTAATCAAGCGAATCATCCTTCCTCAGAGTGATCCAAGGGGCAAATGGACCCCTACGTACGAAGGGCCATTTGTGGTTAAGCATGTGTTCTCAGGAGGAGCCATGATTCTAACCAATATGGATGGTGACGACCTTCCTCACCCCGCCAATGCAGACATAGTAAAAAGATACTACGCATGAAAAAAGACCCGCTAGGCTGACATGCCTAGGCAAAAATTAGGGCTTCCCGTCGAACCAAAAGGGTTCGGGCAAAATGAAGGGATGAAAATCAAAAAAATCTGTACACCCGGCAAGTCGAAAACCTGAAAAGGCGGCTTGGGCAAAAATGGGTATCCCGGTGGACTGAAAACCCGAAAGGGCGGTCCAGGAAAAAATTAGGGATAAAAGCGTAATACTATGTCTCATTGATCACTTTGCATCAAGAATCCGGTATCTACATCAAGTTTAGACGACATCGATCAGTCAGCTTCATCTTCGTCAAGGTCATCAAGTGATGAGACGCTCGGAATTATAAAGGCAATAGCAGAGTTGAAACCCAGTGGATCACTCATACTTCACACAGCTGTTTTATTTTCTTTTGTACAAAAATTGTATAAACTCTTTTGTTCGGCGGCGTTCTCTTACTAGGACGTCAGCCTCTTGTACACAAAACGCCTATTTTCAGGCCATTCAAAATCAATACAAGTATATTTTCAGTTAAAAGTGCCAATTGTTTTTCTTTTTCCGTTTTGTTTTGCGAAGAACGTCCAAGGTTCAATTTGTGATATATGCATTGACAATAATTTGCTAACTCATAAATATTTGCATACGAAACAAAGGATTAATTACAGGTGACACTAGAAACAGGGGCAACAAAGAGTTGTCTGAGCAATCTAATTGTTCTGTCCACCAAGGTACCAAGGTAGGTTCAGCTAAAGAACATAACCAGTACATCTTAATTCCCCAGAGAATAAGTCAGCAGTGCATTCTTCTCCAAGCAGAATTATCAAATCTCAAGGAAGTTGGGCATCCTCCAGTAGATCTCAATACTTCCCCAGCAGCCATATACACCTATTCTTAACAAGTATCCCCGGCAGTCTTGCTCTAAAGATTGTTCCCCGGCGGCGTACCAACATTCAAAGGAATCACTTCCCTAGCATATCAAAACTTCCCCAGGAGAGTCCAATCTAGTCCCCCAGGAAAGTTGGAATTTATCTCCCCAAGCAGTAAGCTTATCCCCAGTAGATTCTGGAAGCTTATCCCCTCGCAGAGCACGAACGCGTCGTCTGGCTTTATTTAAAGAGTTATTTCCTTAACAGGATATAACTGGGTTATCCTCAGCCAAAAGCCACGAAAAGAGCGTCCCCGACAAAGTTCTCTTACCCCCCAGCGAAGTCTATCAGCACTTCCAATACAACCAGAGTATCATCAGCAAGTTATTATCAACATTCAGCAAAGTATCTCTCTCCCCACAGAGTATTACTCCCCAGCATGGTCGCTATAGTATTTTTTCTCCCCGCAGAATCTTCCATTCGCCAAGTTTATTCCTCAACGGAGTTATCTTCTCCTACCGGTATTCTTGCAGCTATCATCCCCAGCAGGAGTAAAAGCTTATTCTTCAATATCAGCCCAGGAGTGACCTCCCGGCACCCGTCAAGGATTTATTTTCCTAGACGAAAAACACATTCATAAAACATCACATACATCATTATAGCATGCATGTACGCATCATATCATACAAATCTCATTTATGTTGAGAACATCATTGCTTGATCCATATCATGCATTGCATATGACTGACCTTTACCTTTCAGGAAAGATTCAGTTAAATTCTCAATCATATTTCAAGACCTAGACCGGTTCAGTTAATCGACTCCAAAGATTTCTTATCCAGTCCAAGGCCTTCTCTAGTCCAGCTAAATCGACTCCCTACAGATTTTTCTGATGAAGACTCAGTAGAAGTTATTTTGAGATTATAATTTCCTATGGTTCCCTCCCCGACGGTGCGTGAGGTGATAATTCCTTTTGAGATTGTAATTTCCTATGGTTCCCTCCCCGACGGTGCGTGAGGTGATAATTCCTTTTTAGGTTATAATTTCCTATGGTTCTCTCCCCGACGGTGCGTGAGATGTAATTCCCTTTCAGATTATAATTTCCTATGGTTCTCTCCCCGACGGTGCGTGAGATGTAATTCCTTTTGAGATTGTAATTTCCTATGGTTCCCTCCCCGACGGTGCGTGAGGTGATAATTCCTTTTTAGGTTATAATTTCCTATGGTTCTCTCCCCGACGGTGCGTGAGATGTAATTCCCTATCAGGTTATGATTTCCTATGGTTCCCTCCCCGACGGTGCGTGAGGTGATAATTCCTTTTGAAATTATGATTTCCTATGGTTCTCTCCCCGACGGTGCGTGAGATGTAATTCCTTTTTAGGTTATAATTTCCTATGGTTCTCTCCCCGACGGTGCGTGAGATGTAATTCCTTTTTAGGTTATAATTTCCTTTGGTTCTCTCCCCGACGGTGCGTGAGATGTAATTCCTTTTTAGGTTATAATTTCCTATGGTTCTCTCCCCGACGGTGCGTGAGATGTAATTCCTTTTCAGATTATAATTTCCTTTGGTTCTCTTCCCGATCCTGCGAAGATGGTAATTCCCACCAAGATTTTCTCAACGAGCGTTGTTGAAGTTAAAGTCACCCAAGGTTCTCTTACTATTCATGCTAAGGTAGTAACCATCCCTGGTTCATTCATCACCTTTTGAAGCTCCATATCCAGCTCCTGTAACCAGTCAGGACACATCTATACCAAGCATCTTAAAACCAGCTCCTGCAACATGTCAGGTACTTATTTTTCTTTTGCAGGTATGCAGGTTCTCGCTAAGGAATCTCTTACGCGATCAACATCCAGATGGCACCTATAAGCCCATCATCCTATCCAGCAATCTCTAAATGGCATCTATAAGCCCATTCCACCATCACACTGCCACTATGTGAGCGCAAATTTCTGGGCACTCTAGTGTTCAATCATCTTCTACCCTCGGATTACGAAAGGCACGTCAGCCAATCTGCATCCTCAGGTCTAAGAAGATTGAACAGGGGCAACTGTTGTACCCCTAAATTTTCCCTCCCATATTCTTCAAGAAATTACCAAGTCAAGCTTCAAAATTCCCCAAGGGTTGCACAGTGTAAGGGCCTCCTAAGCAGTCAAAATTAGGGTTTGTGTTCTGATCAAGGAAATGAAGTTTCCAAAGGTCCAATCAAGTCTCACATGCCTACAAATATGGTCAAGCATCCTCATATCAAGTTTCAAGATATTCAGCTCAAAATTGCACAGTCAAAACCCTAATTGCACTACAGTCAACTGCAGGGGCAAAATGGTCATTTGACAGTCAAAAGTTCAAATTTTTGATCAACATATCATTTTGAAGCCACAAACATCATTTGATCAATGCTTGATCATGATTCTCAAAGCTTGGCTCAAAAATCATCAAAATGCAAAAGTTTCCTTATTTGGACAGTTGAAAAAGTCAACTGAAATTGACCAGAGCATAACTTTCACATGGATTATCAGAAAAATTCCATCCAAAGCTCATTTTGAAGAGAAAGACATTTCCTACAACTCATCTTCATACTTCAAGTCCAAGAAATGCTCTCACAAAAAGTTATCAATTTCAACATTATAGGTCATTTTCAAAAGTTAACAAAAAGGGACTTTAAGTCAAAGGCCATAACTTGAGATTGGTAAATCAAAATGACATGGGACCAAAGGTATTGTTTAGAGGACTCAAAGACCTTTCCAAAATGTCCAAGAACATGAGCAAAGCTTAACAATTGAGCAAGTTATGCCTTGTGGAAGTTGGGAAATTTTTGGATATTTTGAAAAGTCAACATTGATTCAAATGACCTAAAATTGCTAATGGGCCCATTTTTCTTCCACAATTCATCATCCATGGCATGTGCACGACCACTTGGCCCAAAGGGAAGTATTTCTTCATTTTTTATTTATTTATTTGAATTTTTATTTATAATAATTCATTTAAATCAAATTAATTACATGGAAAATATTTAACCTAGGTTTTACAATCTTTTTGTGCACAAAATCTACTCAATAATTCGTGTGAAATTAAATAGGGAAAGATTTGGAGAGAATTGATCTTAATTTGTACAAAAACACATGGAAAATATTTGAAAAAGATCTTTGAAAATCAATTTTCAAAAACCATGAATGCAAGAGATTTGGATGATTCTTTTTGACCTAATTCACTCAATACATAAGCCAAAACAAAAACCTAATCCCATGGACCATTGAAGCTGCGCAGAAACCCATTATCAAACTTGGAATTTTTTGCAAAAAACTCATAACTGAAAACATCTTTGCAGGTTGATTCAAGGCACGATTTTTGTTCCATTAGCTTGCTGAAGGTTCACTGAACGTTTTCCAATCACAAACATTCATCAAAACATCAAGAATCGGTATACAGAACTTGAAATTTTTCATGAAAAATGCATAATCGTGTTTCATATTCTAGGCATTTTCATTGTGTTTTCTTGATACATTCACACTAATTAACTTGTTCTGAAACTAACCATATGCCTGGATTGGATTATTACATTCTATAGGTGATTTCACCATTATTGAATTTTAGGGTTTACAGGACCTTAGATTGGGGTTTTTCACATAAGAAAAAATTGGCGTTCAAGACCTAGCCTACTGAAATAAGCATGGTTGGACGATCTTAAGGCAACCCTCGCGCCTAATTTATGAAGCCCCTAGGGCTAGTCGCTATTTTCTGATATGTGGCCTAAGGGAACGGTGTAAAAACCGTTGCCTATGTTTATTATATTTTCAGGAAGAACGAAGGCGTGAGGAAGATGATGACGTGTGGAGTAATGATTGGGGCGTTTTGAATTTTCGCGCTAAAGCATCAGCGATGTTTGTTCTTATTTTATATTAATTGTTTGATAATAATTGTACAAGCGCGTGAATTGGTTCAGTTGGTAGAAGGCTTTGTTGATAACGCTCATGACCTAGGTTCGAGCCCCAAGTCTTCACCCTCTTCATATTATTTTGTGTTTAGTGATTCCATGCAGGATCAGCATCAAGGCACATCACGCGCTCTCAAAATCAAACCATTCACAAAGCCAGGGAGATCAAATCAAAGGCTCAGATCTAAGGAACACAATGCACCCTAGTCCATGCATCACACGCGTCCAGCAAAAGTCAACAAGGCCATGCTAAATGGGCCAGAATTCTTGGACTATACCTCCTATTTGGGGACTGATACCCCCAAGGTTTGCAAAAATTTTATTATTCTTTATCTTTTTATTATTTTTATCTTTTTTAATTATTATTTGTTTAAATTAATATTTTCACAAAATATAAAAACACCATAAAAATCAGAAAAGATCAAAATTAAATATATTTAATTAGTTAATATTTTGTAAATAAATTTGCATGTAAATTAATTAGTTTTAAATTAGGGTTTAATTTAATATTTTCATAATAAATTTAAAAAAAACATAGAATTAGGTTTGATTAATTTGCATCTTTTTATTTTTTCTTTCATAATAATTAAAATAACTAAATATTTATTTTTTATAATTAAATTGCATGAAAATAACTTAGGGTTAATTTAGGTTAAAAAACTTCAATATTTTCTTAATAAATTAAAAATAATTAGGATTAGGGTTTGCATCTTATTTTAATTTCAATTAATTCCTTTTTTCTATTAAATCCTAAAATACTAAAAATACCAAAAAAAGCAAGTTCTTTCTTTTTTTTAATTAATTAACTCCATCATTAATTTAATTTTTGCAAAAGGGTCCAACGCCCTCGTTTCGATTTAATTTCGCATATTTATTTTATTTTGTTTAAATATTTATGTATCTCTCCCGAAGCCATGTAATTATTTGTCGCACTTTTTAATTCTTATTTTCTTTTACTTTCTTTATTTTCTGTCAAATCGGGTCCTGGTTAATTTTGGCGATGTGGACCCGCGCCGTTTGTAATAACTTAGAATTTACTTTTCTCGCAATTTTAATTGTTAAATAATGGCATGCAAGAATGTATGAACAAAATAAAAACAAACGTTAGATCACCAATAACATGACAAAAGACAAAAATAAACGAAAACGACACACGAATCGCACACACCACCCCTAGGGTACGCCTCACTGTTGCCTTGCCTCGAAAGGTGATCGTCGAGTAGAAGATGTTTTAGTAAGTCCTCATGATCCGGGAACCTGGCATGAGGGTAGCTTCTAAGGTGTCTTCCTATTGCTCTGGTGATCACCATGTCCCGAACCTCGAATTGACCCGAACACCTCCAACGGTGGTGCTACCTACCTCTCAATGGTGGGATGGCACTACTTTAAAGGACATCTACACAGACGAATTCCTTAGGGTAGGTAGATGACTCTAGATACTTGCTCTAATTTCAAAAACAAATCAAAAATACTTTTCACACCAACACATTTTCAAAAAGCTTTCGAAAGCATTTTTCAAACACTCTTGAGGACCGATACAAGAGTCGAACTGGAATTTTCAAAGAAACTTTTTAAAACCCACAGTTGAAAAGCAAACAAACCATTTTTGAAAACACAAGTGAGCAAGTATCTAAGATCCCATGGATAACCATGGATAGAAAGGGTGCTAACACCTTCCCTTTCTATAATCTACCTCCCGAACCGAGAGCAATCTCTATAAGGAATTTTTCTGTGCTTTTGTCCTTTCCATTTGGAGAAAATAAAAGACGGTGGCGACTCTTGCTTCCGCGACATTTCGCGAACCAGCGTTAAACAGTCAGTTCCAGATCCACCGATCACACTTACCCTAATTCCTGAGTTGAATTTTCCTACAAAAATTCTTTTATCTGCTAAAACGCATTTTCAAAACTTCAAAGACAAACATAAACTTTGCATTATTTGAATATCGCTGTTTGCATATGGCTATTTGTTTGACAACAGAAAAATTCACACGACGGGTATCCAGTGAACAAAAACCCTCTCAAAGAGCAAAATCATTTCAAGCGGGAAGACGCCTCCAATAATAGATTTCCTATAAGCAGTGGGCATGACGTGTCACTATCCAACACATTTGGGGCAGTCCAGTTAAGATTCTAAGAAATCTCTCAAGAAATGCTGAATATACCAGGGGCATGTCTCCATCTGAATCACTTGGGGCATTGAACATGAATCCCAACAAAGGGTTACATACATTCAAACATTTCCTGACAGTGCCACAAACACCTGCTACTAGGGGCAGTGACAGATCTCCCCCAAAATCCTGTTCGTAGGATGACCCCCAGCCAGGGCTTCAATCTTAGAAGACTCCTCCCTAATATACTGGCGACATGGTTTATTTCCCTAACCAACTAAAGATTCCCCAGCTTGAGTTTGCCTCTCCGATTGCTACGAATCAAGGGACTACAACTCCTCTTCCCCGGTAGAGCAACAGAGACTCATGAACTCTTTTCTCCAAACAGAGATCAACACTCTCCACAAATTTTCTTCTCAAGCAAAGCCAGTATTCTCCAACGGAGTTTCTCCTCAATCAACAAAATAGGAATCCCCAGTGGAAACATCCTAAAACAAGGTCCGAAGAGGAGCTTATTCTTCGTCCACATCAGCGGTCCGGGATTTCATTACCCAAGGCTCCCCAGCATTTGTCAAGGATTTATTTTCCCAGACAAAGATACATTTCAATAACATTTCACATTTACATATATGATAAATGCATACAGCATAATCTCATTTATTTTGAGGACACCATACATTTCATGCATCATGACATTGCATACAACTAATGTTTTACCTTTTCAGGAAAAGGTCAATTAATAGATGGCTATCATCAACAATTTTCAACAGGTCCAAGTTTAGTTTCTGAAGCAAGACAGAGCAACTACCTATGTGACCAGATGCAGCTTTACACGGGCTCATCATGAAACAATCTTACATGGATTCCTATTCATCATTGAAACCAACCTTTCCAAGTTCCAGATTAATACCTGTAACAAGCCAGAAAAACTATCTGTGGACGACTGATTATATATTAATACCTGTAACAAGCCAGGAAAACTATCTACATGAAGAGATTGAAGATTAATACCTGTAACATGCCAGGAAAACTATCTTTCTTTCTCAGGTTAGAGATTAATACCTGAAACCAGACAGGACAACTATCTCAATGACCAACCTTTTCAAGTTCCAGATTAATACTTGTAACAAGCCAGGAAAACTATCTGAGAATGACTGATTGTAGATTAATACCTGTAACAAGCCAGAAAAACTATCTACATTAAGGGATTTAGGATTAATACTTGTAACAAGCCAGGAAAACTATCTTTCTTTCTCAGGTCAGAGATTAATACCTAAAACAAGACAGGACAACTATCTCAATGACCAACCTTTTTAAGTTCCAGATTAATACCTGTAACAAGCCAGGAAAACTATCTGTGGGCGACTGATTATAGATTAATACATGTAATAAGCAAGGAAAACTATCTACATGAAGAGATTGAACATTAATATCTGTAACAAACCAGGAAAACTATCTTTCTTTCTCAGGTCATAGATTAATACCTGAAACAAGACAGGCAATTATCTACACGACCATCTAAAGCAATCCTACACGGACTCCTTCTCATACACTCTTCTAGAAACCGTTCCGATGCGATCTAGATATGGCTGACATTCTAACACTTACTCCAGATCCCCTCTAGATACAGTCCAGATACGATACATATATGGATGTCATTCTGCCACTCACTCAACATACCTTTCAAATATAGTCCAGATACGATCCAGATACAGATGTTATTCTGCCACTCATTTAACATACCTTTCAAATACAGTCCAGATATGATCCAAATGCGGATGTCGTTATGACGCTCATTCAGTATATCTTTCAGATACAAGTCATATACAATCCATTTATGGATAATATTCTTATATTCATCCCACCACATATGTTGTTTCAATTTAAATTTCTCAATGGTTTATCTTGATCCCTTTCCCGTAGACATTTTCTCTGATTCAGATATATCACTCCAAAGATTTATCCTGATACCTTCCACAATCACCTTTAGATGGCATCTATAAGCCCATCTCTAAAAAACTCTCCATCATCCCTCCAAATGGAATCTTTAAGCCCATTCCCTATATAGTCAACTAACACATCATCGAGTGCAAATTTTTGGGCACTCTAGTGTTCAATCATCTTCCACCTTCAAGTCACGAATGGCGGACCCGCCAATCTAACTCTTCAGGTTTAAGAAGATTGAACAGGGGCAGCTATTGTACCCCAAAATTTTCCCTCTCATTTCTCAAGGATTTTCTCACAAGATCTTCCATGACATCAAGTTTGTAGCATTGATACATCAATTTAGGTTTGGAATTGGCACAAAGGCAAAATGGTCAATTGCATACTGAAAAGTCAAACTTTGACTTTTGGATCAAAATCAAGTTTCAAGAATTATATTTTATCAAGATATGTTACAATATGAAGTTTGTTTCATTAAGAAAGTTAAAAGTCAAATTATGTTTAAAGAGTCAAAATTCTAAATATTTAGAAATTTTTCTAAGTGTTTAGGAAAGATGATAAGTTCAGAACTACTGGCCAGATTTTCACCATGATGAAAGATGATTCTTTCTGACATAAGAGTTGTAGATTTCAATGGGATCTAAAACATTGCAGAACAGAACTTCTCCTAGAAATGCTGGGATTTCAAGTTATAAATCCTTGAAGACACGTCCATGAAACTGAAACACTCAGTAAATTCTGGGCATTTCCAAGAAAGAATTTGGTTAGAAATTCTGGGCCAGTTTTCACGAAGGTTCAGTTAGAATTTGCAAGAGTAATTCAAAGAAGGCCTGCAAAGCGTGTTACAAGCTTTCTGAAAAGTCTGAGAACTCCTTCAGAACATGCTGGAGCAGGAAGATTCAAAGATCAGAAGTTGGATGTTTATTCTAAGTTACAATGATGCTGAACTTCAGACCCAAAATTAAGCTATGATCCATAATCTCATATTGTAGGATTTTCTGTTTTGATAAATCTCATCATCATTTAATGCTCACACCCACTTTTGAGTCTTTATCCAAAGGATTTCCCCATGTGTGACATAGAAGTACCATTGTTGTACTTGAAAAGCCAACTTTTGTACAAAGTTTATGCTGGGCCCATGCTTTACTTTTGCTTTTGATAGTACTTTTCCTTAATTCATGCTTACAAATTCAGCTTAAGTGCGGCTAAAGCTGCTAACCACCATACTTGTTTAAACTTGCTTCAAGAACAAGTCAACACCCTAGCATATGATGGCTGTACTTTTGACTTCTCCAAGCTACTAAATCCTTGCCTATAAATTAAAGTTCATTTGCAACTGTAAAGAGGTCGAAAATTTGAGAGAAAAAGCCTTGAAACTTTGTTGAAGTTTCCAAGAACTTGAAACTGCCAAACAAACACAAAACCTGCCAGTTTCTGTTTTTTGCATCCAAGCTCTAATCTTCCTTGTGAATTTCCCAACCAAATCACCCCCACGGTTTCTGATACATATTTATAAGTCATCCCAACTTCTATTTACATGTTTAAAAATACAATGTAGACATCCTGACTCTGATGTTGTACATTCATAAAATTCATGTATTTTTTGCCTAAGTAGAGAGAATCTCAGCTCAGAACTTCTTTAGGAAATTAGGATTTAGGTTTAGAACTAGCAAAATTATGCTTGTTTCTGATTTATAGTTCTGATACTTTACGTTTCTGAAACCACGATGAAATATGCCATAACTGCTATGTGTGCATTTTCTATTTTGTTGAGAAATGACTAAGTTGCAGATGCTCTGGTGGGCGTGGAGAAGGAGATGAAATTCAGCCTCAGAGTTTATCTTGTAATTTATGTTTATATTTCTGCTTCTAATACTGGATGTATAGCCACCCCAGTGGTAGAGAGCGCACGCATAAGTCATTAGTGTTAAGGGTCCTAAGTTCTAGCCCCAGAAACACCTTTTTTTCTTATGTTTATTTCCTGACTTTTTTTACCCCATTAGTTGGATCAGAACTTCTAGGTCAATTCCCTCTAGTTGTTTGTCAAAATAATGACCCTGGACCAGAACTTCTATACATTCCTATCCAACAACATTGATATTTCACTTACACATTATCAGAACTTCTGACCTTCCAGTAACATTAGAACTTCTAGGCTGCCAGTTGCATCATAACTCCTAGGATTTCCCTTGTTCCCAGCAACCCCAAAACTTTAGTGTACCCGAAATAGAACTTCTGACCGTCCACTTTTCCGCTAACATTTTCCTTCTGACTTGTAGCGCACCAGAGTCAGAGCTCTTTATTTCAACAACACACTGATTCCGACTTTTATTCTCTTTTATTTTTATCATAATTTTTATTTTCATTAATAAAAAACACCAAAAATATTTTTATGTTCATACACTTTATTTTATTTCTTTTAAAACCAAAAAGATTAGAAATATTTTCTTAAGCAAACTTATGTCTTCTCCTAACAAAAACAAAACAAGCCTATTTTATATTTCTTGTACATTATTTCAATATGGTTGTAATAGATAATTAGGACTTTAAATTTCTTGCAATCCCCATTTGTAAATTTATACACCCCATCCCCCTAATGTTTGTAATAGCATATAATATTTACTTTCCGCAATTTATTGCTTTCATATGAATGCTAGTAATTAGGATTTGTATGGGAAGATAAAAATCAACAAGTAGACAACCTTTAATCAAAGATTAAATGCATGAAAATCAAATACACTATTCAAACATGCACCTCTAGGGTTAACTCCACTTGTTGCCTAAAAATGGTCATGTTATGCATGTGGGATGTCTTAGCAAAAACAATCGAAATACAAGATCATAGTCCCTCGATGAGGCTACGAATGTTGCCTTTCAAATGATCTTAGTCCCTCAAGAGAAATGTTAAGATATCTCACAACATTACTATCATGACTATACGATGACCCACGCCCGTCCCTTTACATCCAACGATAAGGCTTCTTAGCAATCACTGGTAAGATAGCAATATCAAAGGAAAGGAGAGAAATGAACAAAAGACTTTTGAGTAGGTAGAAACGTTCTTAGTTGCTTGCTCACTTTCCAAACAAACACACACCAAACACTTTCAAAAACATGAAATATTTTCAAAAGTCCAACACTTTATATACGTTCTTACAAAACAAGAACCATTACAAAGTTTGCCTAAATGAAGGCGCCCTTCTCAAAAATACTTTCAAAAACCACCACAAAGCATATTTTCAAACAAAGCAAATGATCTAGCAAGCAACTAAGAGCCCATAGATAACTGTGGGTGAAAAGGGTGCTAATACCTTCCCTTTTCATAATCTGCCCCCCGAACTCAAGAAAATAATCTTAAAGGTCGTTCCTGTTCTTTTCAGCCTTTCCTTATTGGATAAAAGAAAAATCGGTGGCGACTCTTGTTAACCGCAACAATTGCGATTAAACGCAAAACATTCCAAGTCAGTTCTCCCACCATTTTACACAACCCTTTATGGATAAGAAGTAACAGCTAAGAACCCGACATTAAATTGTTTCATGACTTCAGCCTTAATCTTTTCTGACATCTCAGGACGCATACGATGAACCTTTTGCTTTACTAGAGGGCAATCTTCTTTCATTGGTAGACGGTGAACCACAATATCAGTGTCCAGCCCCGACATGTCTTCGTATGACCAGGAAAAGATCTCAACATAATCACGTAGAATCTGAATTAACCGCTCTTTGACATTATGCTCCAAGTTGGCACCTATCTTGACTTCCTTTTTATCCTCTTCAGTACCCAAGTTTACCGTCTCGACTGGCTCTTCATGAGGCTGTATGGCTCTTTCCTCTTGTTGTAACAGTCTAGAAAGTTCTCCTGGTACTTCACAATCTTCCTCACCTTCGTCATCGGCTTGGCAGATCGGATTTTCAAAGTCATAATTGGCAATAACATAACCTTTATCAATGGGATCCAAAGTGGATGTGGATCTGCAGTTTGATATATGGGTCTGTGTAAGAGAGCATAGCTATTTTGATAAAGTAAAAGCAGAAAAGAAAGACAGATAGCATAAAATTTGTATGCAAGACATCTAATGATTTATTTATGACATATAAAAGTGAAATGATAACCCTCATAAATAGACGGTTGTGCCTCGGGTAAGACACAAGGCTTCAGCATTTAAATTGTTCAAATATTATATATCCCAAAAACAAAACAGAAAAGACAATTACTCCTGGATGAAAGTAATGGGAACAAAGTCTCTAGCCGTCCAGTTGTTTAGTCCATCGCTGGTAGTTGGGAAGATCCAATTGTTCATGTCGCAATCACTGTCACTGTCCTCCAAAGTAATGATTCCATGGTTGCTGATGCATGGTGGTGGTCCTCCGGCGCGAGCATGACAAACAACTTTTTGAGCTCCTGAAGTAAAACCCAAACCAAACTTGTCATATTTGTAGGGGATGTCAGGGACCTGGCCCCATATAGTAACCCCACCTTCTTCAAATACAGATTTGGAATCCTTCAGAGAAGCCATCTTCAATGGAGGTCTGGTAGTCCCTAGAACACTAGCAACAATCTTGGTAGCAGCAATTGTTGGAGGAACCTCTTCAAAGTTATGGAAATGGGTTTCAATGAACTCGTCGTCCATCTCAACATACTTGAAAGAGTTCAGGTGGTTCACCATACATTCTTCCTCGCAATGGACTGTAACGATCTTTCCATTAACCGAATACTTTAACATTTCACGCAGAGTAGAAGTAACAACACCGGCCCCATGGATCCAAGGGCGTCCTAACAAACAAGAGTAAGAAGGGCTGATGTCCATCACATAGAAAGTAGAACTGAAAGTCTGAGAACCAAATTTAATAGGAATGTTCACCTCCCCGTGTACCATTCTCTTAGAACCATCAAAATCTCTCACCACAATATTACTAGGCTTCAATGTAAGTCCCTCACAGTCCAATCTGTCCAAAGCACCCTTGGGTAGAACATTTAGTGATGAACTCGTATCAACCAGTACATGAGCCAGGGTGGTGCCTCTGCACTCAATAGAGACATATAGGGCATCATTATGCTTTCTTCCTTTGGGCGTCAAATCAACATCAAAGAAACTGATTCCATTGTCAACAGTCACACTAGCAATACAGTCCTCAAATTGGTCGGCAGAAGTCTCTTGCGACATGTTTTACAGTGGTAGAACCGACTGTTTAATATTGGTTTTTGCATTTTTTTTGTTCGCAAATATGCAGTAAGCAAGAGTCGCCACCGTCTTTTCTTTTATCCAATTTAAGGAAAGGGTGAAAAGAACAGAAAAAGACCTTTTCGATAATTTTCTGAGTAAGGGGGGTAGATTATGGAAAGGGAAGGTGTGCACCCTTTCCATCCGTGGTTTTCCACGGGCTCTTAGAGGTTTTCTCATTTTTCAAAATGCTTTTGTGCTTTGTGTTTGAAAATGTTTAGAAAGATGCCTTAGTGCGGAGATTTGCTTTGTGTTTAACTCTTGTATCAGTCCTTAAGAATGTTAACAAAGCAAATGTTTTGAAATTGTTTTTGAAAAGTAGTTTTCTGTGTAAGTGTAAAAAAATATTTTTGAGCAAACTTCTAACAGTTATCTACTTTATTACTCGAAAAGGGGAATTATTTTCCTCTTTTCCTTTAGATAGTGTTATCCTACTATTAGTGAGTAGGTAGCCTTATCGTTGGATGTTTTGAGGGACAATCGAAGGGACGTTACAGTCACGTAGGCAATTATGGAGATGCTTTAGCAATTCTGTTTTTTAGGGACTAGATCATTTACCGAGAAGGAAACTGTAGGGTCATCGAGGGACTATGATCTTTTGATTTTTATGGGTCTTTGCTAAAGCATTCCTGCCTCATGACTGTTTTTTAAAGGCAACCAAAGTGGGCGTACCTTAGAGGTGTATATGTGCAAGTGTGTTGTGTTTAAGTTATATTATCTTTAAACATTTAGGTGTTCTACCGTTTATTTTCATATTTTGTCATGCATGTCTATTATTAGCAGTTAATATGAAAAGAAGTAAAAAGAAAGTGCGGAAAATAGAGGTCCTACGCTATTACAATGCTTCGGGGAGGGGATTTACATTATACAAGAATAATGGGAAATAAAAGCAATAAATATCCTAATTTATCTATTACATCCGGTAGGCAGATACAATAATAGTAAAAATACAAAAATCAAATAAACGCGCGCAAAGTAAAAGATAATCTTTTTGTTGTTTTTTTTTGTATAAAAGAAAATAAGACCTAAGTCTATTTAATTTTAATTTTAATAAAAAAAGATGTTAAAATAATTAACTAATTTATTTACAAAAATTAATTTAATTGGAAAAAACAACTAGCCTAATATTTTTGTGATTTTAATTTTAATGTTAATTAAAAAGATAAAAAGAAGTCAATGAAAACAAAAATAAAATGCATGAGGGATCCTTCGGTCCAGGGAAAAAAGGGAGCTTCGACCTAGGGAGGGAATGGAAGCTTCTTTGGGCCAGGAAGTGGACATGAACAACCTTTAATCCAAGGAAGGGTATTGCCCTTCGATCCTGGGAAATATGCCTTCTTTCGATTCAGGAAGGAAGTGTCTTCTTCGATTCAGCAGGCTAACAGGCAGCTTCGATCCAGAGAAGGTGTCTCCTTCGATCTTGGATTCTATACCTGCAAAAATATGTTTAGCAAAATAAAACGCAGGGCCTGGGTATCGAACCCCAGGCCCTTCGATCCTGCGGTTGCTGGGTCTCTTCAGGCTATGTCTGCAGCAAATGTTAGCAAACGAAGAACATGACCTGGGTGCCAAACCCAAGCCTTTTGATCCTGTCTAGGATGGAAAATCTAAAGTAACAACAAGTAATGATGCATTATGAAAATGCAAAGTTGGACAGTTTACCCTTTCTTACCAGCAGATTAAGTCTTCGATTTGGGGTGCTTGCTGGAGGTGAGCACCTTTGATCTGGGGCTTCTGGACGTGGCTACTTCTTGGAAAATTCTGTCAACTTTTGATGGATTTTATGGGCAGCCTCTCTCCAAGGTTTTTTTGTTCTCCTCCCTTAGACAGCACTTGTGATCTCTTTATATAGAGGGGGTATAGGGGATAAGAAGGCAAAGGTTTAAACAATCTTGATTATGTTTGAAAGTCATGAATATGATTTTGTAACGTTGGCCAAACACATGGGATCTTGTCCTCTTTTGAATTTGCTATTGTGTAACTGACCTTAGAATGCCCTCCTTCGAATGGGCTGCTAGCCTCCTTCGAATGGGTCTTCTGAATGCATCTTCGAATGGACTTCTTATGCATGCTTCGAATGGGCCTTCTGAAGATTTCTTCGAATGAACCTCTTATGCATGCTTCGAATGGGTCCTCTGAAGGCTTCTTCGAATGGACCTTTTGGAATGCCAATCGAAGTGCTTGGACATGCCAATCGAAGGGCTTGGTTATCATGCCTATCGAAGCTGTCTTTGTTTGAAATGCTAAATTGAAGGATTTTTTTTCATGCCAATCGAAGGGCTTGGCCATGAGGCCAATCGAAAGCTTCTTTTGGAATGTCAATTGAAAGGCCTGGCCATAATGCCAATCGAAGGGCTTGTACACGAGGCCAATCGAAAAGAAATTGTTAAGATGCCAATCTAAAGATACCTTATCAAAGGACACTTTGACCAACTTCTAAATTTGTTATTTTTTCTTCAAGAAAGTTTTTGTAGCCACACATGTGAGAGAAGATTTTGTAAAAAGTGAGAGGACAAATTTTAGGGTACAACAGTTTCCCCTGTTCAATCTTCTTAAACCTGAATATGTAGATTGGCTTGTCTGCCTTTCGTGATCTGAAGGTAGAAGATGATTGAACACTAGAGTGCCCAGAAATTTGCACTTGTCTGAAGTGATACTGCTAGTGAATAATATTGGGAATGGGATTACAGATTCCATTTGGAAAAGGTGATAGGAGACTATCGGAGATGGGCTTAAAGATGCCATCCAGAAGACTATTGATTTCATGAGATACTCCTTTGTGGGGATTCCTGTTCCTGCTGTTTGAGGAGGAGTCCGCTGAGGAATGTTGATCTCTATCTTGGAACATAGAGTTTTAGGAGCTTTAGTCGTCTGTTGCTCTATTGGAGAGTCATCTCTTGATTTAATAGATGGAAGTTAACTGCTATCTGGTCAGGATCCAGGTTTCACAGTGACTTGCTGAGGGTGATAAGGTTGACTTCTATCTGGTCGTGCTCCATGGTTCATAATGACTTATTGGGGAAATGAGATTAAATTGTTATCTGGTCGTATACAGGCTTCAGTGACTTGAACTGTTATCTGGTCGTGCCCAGGCTTCAGTGATTTGAAGAAAATAAGTTGTTATCTGGTCGGATCCAGGCTTCAACTTGAATCTGAGGTGTGCATTATCTGGTCGTATCTAGGCTTCGGTAATTTGAAGAAATTAAGCTATTATCTGGTATGATCCAGGCTTCAACTTGAATCTGAGGTGTACCGTTATCTGGTCGTATCCAGGCTTCGGTAATTTGAAGAAACTAAGCTGTTATCTGGTCGGGTTCAGGCTTCAACTTGAATCTGAGGCATACTACTATCTGGTCGAATTCAGGCTTCATAGTAATTTGATAGAGTAAACTTCTATCTGGTCGTATTCCAGGATTTGCAGCGCTTTATGCTGTTATCTGGTCGAAATTCAGGCTTCACAGTGTCTTGAAGAAGTGAACTACTATCTGGTCAGATTCCAGGCTTCGCAGCACCTTATACTATTATCTGGTTGAAATCCAGGCTTTACAGTTTCTTCAATTGGAATGGAAATCAGAGAGATCTTAGTGTCGATCTGACTGAACCAGAGAAAATCTTGGGAGAACATCTTTCTGAGGAAATTGCTGAAATTAACCCTCCATCAGACGTAGCTTTTGAGAAGACTACCCGGTCACATAAGTAGCAGTGTTCGTTGATTTGATCTTTCCCTAAAAAAGGAAAAGAGTTAGTCATATGCAATGTCATGATGTATGAAATGCATTATGACGATGTTCTCAAAATAAATGAGATTATATTGTATGCGATGTGTATGCACATGCCACAATGTATGAAATATGGGATGTTATTGAGATGTTTCTCGGTCTAGGAAAATAAATCCCGGACTACTGCTGGAGAGTATTGGGAAGCCGAATCCTTCATTTCCACTGGGGATAATGAATAGAGATGATTCCATGGGGATTTCCTCTTTCTGTTTGAGGATAACCTGTTGGGGATTGACTCTACTTGAGAATTGATTCTTCTTGAGAAATGATTCTGCTTGAGAATAGGTCTGTGGAGAGAGATGCTTGTTAGAAGATTTTGCCGATGTAGAGAAATAAACTTTGTTGGGGAATGAACTTCTGTAGTCTGAGAAACAAACTCTACCTGGGAGGAGGTTTTATAACTGTTTGAAATTATAAAGCTCGGTTGGGGAACACAGACTTCAGCTCTCTGCGGGAGGAAGTTTGTTGGAGGAGATAAATCCTGCATGGGGATGAAGGAGTCAAAACTTGGTTGTTTCTGCTCTGTGGGGAACATAGACCTCATGGGGTCGTATGCAATAGTGACTTTGTCTCAAACTGTCTATGACCCTGTACCTGTTGGAAGGAGTAACTGTCGAGACTATAAATTGGTTTTTCTTTTAGACTTTACGCATGTTTCTTAAAGTCATTAGTAACCGTCTTTCTGTTTTTTATGCAAATATTTGTGAACAGCCATCATATTCAAATTCATATGTCAAGAATAACTCATTGGACGTCTTTGCAAAACAAAACAGAAAAAGAAAAACAAACAGTTTTGTACTTTCAAAGAAATGATTTGTATTGATTTCTAAAGTTTTGACTATAATAGGCGCTTTGTACAAATAAGCTGACGTTTTAGTAGGAGAACGCCACCATAAGAAGTGAAAACTATACAAAATAGTGTACAAAGAGAAGAAAATAGATATGTGCAATAATCCCATTAGGTTCCAATTCTGCTATTGCCCCTATGTCTTTGAGCATCTCATCACTTTGCTACTTGTCCGAAGTTGACTGGATTGATCGTTTACCATTTGAGTTTGATACTGAAGTCTGGTCGCGAGGTGAACCAGTGGGCCATAGTGATACGCTTAAAATCCCTAATTTTGCCTGGACTGCCCTTTCGGGTTTTCAGTCCACCGGGATACCCTTTCTTCCCCAAGCCGCCTTTCCAGGTTTTCGACTTGCCGGGTGTACAGATTTTTTCGTTTTTTATCCCTAATTTTTGCCCGAACCCTTTTGGTTCGTCGGGATGCCGTTATTTTTGCCTAGGCCAGTCAACCTAGCGGGTCTTTATTCATGCGTATTATGTTTTCATTATGTCCGCATTAACAGGGTGAGGAAGATCGTCACCATCCACGGTGGTCAAAATCATGGCTCCACCTGAAAATATGCTTTTGATCACAAATGGCCCTTCATATGTGGGAGTCCATTTGCCCCTGGGATCTCCTTGTGGCAGTGTAGTGCGCTTGATTACCAGATCATCCACTTGATATAATTGACGTCTGACCTTTTTGTTGAAAGCCTTGATCATCCGTTTTTGGTACATTTGACCATGAAAGGCAGCAATAAGCCTTTTCTCATCAATCAGATTTAGTTGATCAAGTCGAGTCTGGATCCAATCGTCTTCGTTCAAGCCTGCATCCTTCATGATCCTCAGAGAATGGATTTGGACCTCAATAGGTAGAACAACTTCCATACCATATACTAGAGAATAAGGCGTTGCCCCTGTCAGCGTGCGTGATGAGGTGCGATAGTCATGAAGAGCAAATGGTAACATCTCATGCCAGTCTTTGTATGTCACCGTCATTTTCTGTACAATTTTCTTGATATTCTTGTTAGCAGCCTCCATAACACCATTCATATTCGACCGGTAAGGGGAGGAATTATGATGATGGATCTTGAATTGCTTACAGAGTTCGGTGATCATTGTATTGTTGAGATTTGTGCCATTGTCAGTAATGATTCTCTCTAGCACACCATATCGACAAATCAAATCGTGCTTGATAAATCGTGCCACAAAATTCTTGGTAACATAAGCAAAAGAGGCAGCCTTAACCCACTTCGTGAAGTAATCAATGGCCACTAAGATAAAGTGATGCCCATTGGAAGCGGTAGGCCTAATCTCTTTGATCATGTCAATGCCCAACATTGCAAAGGGCCATGGAGCCGTCAAGATGTTCAAAGGAACCGGAGGTATATGCACCTTATCAGCATAGATCTGACATTTGTGACAAGTTCGAGAATGCTGATAACAATCTGCTTCCATAGTGGACCAGTAGTATCTTGCCTGCAAGATCTTTTTAGCCATGGTGTGTCCACTAGAGTGGGTGCCGAAGGTACCTTCATGTAAATCTGTCCTAATCCTCTCTGCTTCGCTCTTGTCTATGCACCGAAGCAAAGTTGAGTCATGGTTGCGTTTATAGAGGATTCCATTACTGAGGAAGAACTTTGCAGCGAATCTCCTTAGGAACATTTTATCATTGGAAGATGCCCCCTCGGGATACTCTTGAGCTTCGAGATACCTCTTCACTTCATGGAACCAAGGTTTGTCAGCTACTTCTTCAACGTCAATCTCGTAGCAATATGTCGGTTCATCCAACCTTTCAATAATGATTTGAGGGGCCTCGTTATCCCACCTGACCTTGAACATAGATGACATGGTAGCTAGCGCGTCCGCTAACTGATTCTCTTCTCGTGGGAAGTGTTCAAAGGTGACCTCTTCAAAGTGTAGGAGTAGTGTCAGCATATGTTCTTTGTAGGGGATGAGATTCGGGTGCTTCGTATCCCACTCACCTTTGATCTGGCTTATTACCAAGGCCGAATATCCGAAAATGCTCAAGAACTTGATCCTCAGGTCAATAGCAGCTTTGAGACCCATGATGCATGCTTCATACTCCGCCATATTGTTGGTACAGTTAAAACATAATCTGGAGGTAAGAGGAGTATGACAGCCCTCGGGCGATATGATTACAACACCAGTGCCATTGTAGAGTGCATTGGAGGCTCCATCAAAAACCATAATCCATCGGGATCCTTCCTCAGGTCCTTCATCCGGTCCAGGCTCTTCACAGTCAGTAACCAACATAATATTCTCATCCGGGAATTCAAAATTCATGGACTGGTAGTCATCCACGGCCTGATGAGCCAAATGATCGGCTAGTACACTTCCCTTGATTGCTTTCTGGGTTGTGTACTGGATATTATATTCGGTCAAGATCATTTGCCATCTTGCTATTCTTCCGGAGAGAGCGGGCTTCTTGAAGATGTACTTGATCAGATCCATCTTATATATCAACAAAGTGGTGTGGGTCAAGATATACTGTCTTAGTCAGCGAGCAGCCCATGCCAAAGCGCAACAAGTTTTATCGAGCAGTGAGTATCTTGTTTCACAGTCAGTAAACTTTTTGCTAAGGTAGTATATTGCATGCTCTTTTTGACCAGGCTCGTCATGCTTCCCCAGCACACACCCCATTGAATTATCTAACACTGTTAAGTACATTATCAAAGGTCTTCCTTCAATCAGAGGCATCAGAATTGGAGGCTCTTGAAGGTATTCTTTGATTCTTTTGAAGGCAGTCTGGCATTCGTCATTCCATTTTACCACTTGATCTTTCTTCAGGAGTTTGAAGATTGGCTCACAAGTAGCAGTTAAATGGGAAACGAACCTAGCAATGTAATTTAGGCATCCTAAGAAGCCTCTGACCTCCTTCTCAGTGCGAGGAGCCGGTATCTCTTGTATAGCTTTCACTTTTGCAGGGTCTACCTGAATTCCCTTGTCACTGACAATGAAACCTAAGAGTTTACCAAACCTTACCCCGAAGGTGCACTTGTTCGGATTCAACCTCATCTTATATGTCTTCAACCTGTCAAACAGCTTTTGTAGATGATCAAGGTGCTCTTCCTCAGTTTGAGACCTGGCTATCATGTCATCAACATAGACCTCTATTTCATGGTGAATCATGTCATGGAACAAAGCTACCATGGCTCGCTGATAGGTTGCCCCAGCGTTCTTCAACCCAAACGGCATCACTTTGTAGCAGAAAGTGCCCCATTGTGTGATGAAGGTTGTCTTCTCCATGTCTTCAGGTGCCATCTTGATCTGATTGTAACCAGAGAAACCATCCATGAAAGAAAAGACCTTGTGATGTGCGTTGTTGTCAACCAGAATGTCAATGTGGAGAAGCGGAAAGTCATCCTTAGGGCTTTCCTTGTTCAAATATCGGTAATCTACACACATCCGTACCTTTCCGTCCTTTTTACGCATCGGGACTATGTTAGCAACCCATTGAGGATAAGAGGTGACAGCCAGGAATCCAGCGTTAAACTGTTTCATAACCTCTGCTTTGATCTTCTCTGAAATTTCAAGACGCATACGGCGGACCTTCTACTTTACTGGAGGGCAATCTTCTTTAGTTGGCAGACGATGAACCATAATATCCGTGTCTAGTCCAGGCATGTCTTCATATGACCAGGAAAATATCTCGACATAATCATGCAACATCTGTATCAACCGCTGTTTGACATGAAGCTCCAAATTTGCACCTATCTTGACCTCTTTTCTTTCTTCCTCTGGGCCCAAGTTCACTACCTCAACTGGCTCTTCATGGGGCTGTATGGCCCTTTCTTCCTGCTGTAACAATCTAGCAAGTTCTTCGGGTACCTCACAATCTTCCTCATCTTCGTCCTCAGCTTGGTTGATCGGATTTTCAAAGTCATAATCAGCAATAGCAGAACTGTTATCAATGGGATCCGGAGTGGATATGGATCTGCGTTTTGATACGTGAGTGTGTATAAGAGCATAGCTGTATAGACAAAGTAAAAAGCAGAAAAGAAAAAACAGAGAGCAAAAAATTTGTATGCATAAACATCCAATGCTTTATTAATGCTGTGATACGGTGGGAGAACTGACTTGACGGTTTTGAGTTTTATCGCAAATGTTGCGGTTAGCAAGAGTCGCCACCAACTTTTCTTTTATCCAAAAGGAAAGGTGAAAAAGCACAGGAAATACCTTTGAGATTGTTTCTTGAGTTCGGGGGATACATTATGAAAAGGGAAGGTGTTAGCACCATTTTCATCCATGTTTTTCCATGGGCTCTTAGTTACTTGCTTAGATCACTTGCTTTTGTTGTTTGAAATTGTGTTTGGTGTAGTTTTGAAAGTATTTTGTAAAAGAGGCCGTTTGTTTAGGCGATCTTTGAAATGATTCTCGTTCGTAAGAATGTATACAAAGATGTTTGTCTTTCGAAAATGTTTTCAATGTTTGTAAGATGTTTTTGAAATGTGTGTGTGTTTGTTTTGAAAATAGCAAGGATTGTTGTTTGAAATGGAGCAAGTAATTAGAATCTTTCTACCTACTCAAATGTCTTTCTTATGTATTTCTTATTCCTTTGACATTGTTGTCTTACCATTGATTTGGTAAGCAACCCTATCTTTGGATGTAAACGGGACGGGCGTGGGTCATCGTATAACCATGATTAGCAATGTTTGCAAAGTATCTTAGAATTTTTGAGGGACCAAGATCATTTTGTAAGGCAACTTTGAATAGCATCATCGAGGTACTATGATCTTATATTTGTTTGTTTTGCCAAGATACTTCGCATGCGTAACATGGCCATTTTTGTTTTAGGCAACCAAGTGGGGAAACCCTAAGGGTGCTTGTGTGCAAGTGTATAATTTTCATGCTTTGATTTTGTTTTGTATTTAGGGTTATCTATTTGTTGATTTCATCTTGCCATACATCCTATTTACTAGCAATATATGAAAAGCAAGTAAAAATGCGGAAAATAAAATCTAAGCTATTACATCACTTTATGGGGATGGGGGTACAATTTAACAATAGGGATGAAATGGAGACTGAAATATTACAACCATATCGAATGATAATGAGAATAATGTAAAAAATAGTGTAAAATAAAAGGAAAACTGCATTTTGGACTGCTATGTGTCGACCCATGCTGCTATGCATCGACACATATCTTCTCCTTGCTTCTGTAAAGTGAAATATGTTCAGTATGAGTCGACCCATGCTGGGATGTATCGACTCATACACCTTTTTGCATCGATGCGAAATGCGTATTTATCGACTCATAGGCCTTTCCAGCTTCTATTTTGTGACCTGAACTCAGTATGGGTCGATGCATGAGGGTCATGTGTCGACTCATACCCTGTATTTTCACTAAGATGGGTCGACACATGTGGATATGTGTCGATACATACTGCATTTTTCTGCCTTAAACACCATTCTTTGCATACATCAGTTAGTTTTAAACATATAAATGAATAACATGAAAAATGATTAACTTTAAAAATAGTGATTGCTACATCCTATAAACAGAAAAGTTGATGTATGGAAAAGGCAAGGTAAAGATGACTTACCTTGAAACTGCACTTTAAGTTTTGAGTCCAAATACCCTTCAAGATGTTGTATGAACCTTAAGGAAGCTCCAACAGGCTGCTAGACTTTCCTCTTTTTTTTGTTGAAGGTTACTTGAACGACCTCTGTGTGGTATGAAATGTTTGGATGGTTTTTAGATGGAATATGCAAAGTGTGAGAGGTTTAAAGGTTTAGACTTCAAAACTCAAGAGTGGAGGTTTTATGGACTGCTATGGCTTTTTGTGGATAGGAGATTTTAAGGGTTTATCAATACAACTACTGGTCGTTCACTCTATTTTTTCTAACTCTTTTCCCACCTATTTTTCCCACTCCTTTCTCTTGCAACTGGCCTCTCTATTTATAGAGAAGGTTTGAGATTTGAAACTCAGATTTTTAATCACATGTTATGGCTAGGTTAGATTGTACATGAAGCAAGCTTGAAGATTGTAGTTCCAATGCTTTATACTTTGTTGCATAGAGATTTTGGACACTTTAAGCATGCCCTTCTGATTTGTGTGTGATTAGAACAACAAGTTAGAGGCTCAAGAAATTAACTTTATGAATAAAGTGAACTTTGCAAGAATGGCAATGGTGCCTTTGTGCCAAAAATAGAAAGATCACTTGAATAATGCTTAAACCCAATGGACCATAGCTCAAAAGTTTGTGTAAGTATTAAATTATAGTAAGATTTACAAGTTACAGGGCCTGCAAATTGGAGATTATGCAGCATGGGTTAAGATTCTTGTTCCTTGTTCATCACAAATCTGCCTTGTAAATCAAGAATGAA
The DNA here is from genome assembly GCA_948472305.1 of Vicia faba. NCBI lineage: Eukaryota > Viridiplantae > Streptophyta > Magnoliopsida > Fabales > Fabaceae > Vicia > Vicia faba. The sequence continues at coordinate 1,399,025,786 of OX451736.1, read as the reverse complement.
TATCCAACTTCAGATCCTTGTATCTCCTAGCTCAAATATGATAAATTCATGCTCTTGGATGTTTTGGAAAGCTTGAAACACCCTCTATAACTTTCATGTTGGCCACTTTTGTTAAATCAAACTGGATCTTGATGAAAAATGGGCAAGAGGTTGGGATAAAAACCTGACCAAAACTGCTGAAAATTTCTCTAAGTGTTTAAATGAAAATGTCATGACTTCATGAACTTATAACCTGAAATCCAAGCATATTTATAAGAAGTTGTGTAAAGAAATGTTGTAGATATCATAGAGATCTAAAAATTTCATGTTGGAAGCTTCTTTTGAATCATCTTGCATCATAATGAAAAGTTGGCATGAAGAAATGAAATTATCATGTATAAAGACACTTAGAAAATTTCTAAGCCTTGGAAATCTTGACTTTTCAAGTTGACTTTTGACTTTCTTGACTTCTTGATGATCAAGCTTGATATTCTTGAATGTCTTGATGAAATTTGATCTTTGGAATGTAATTTTGACTAAAAAAAGTCAAAGTTTGACTTTCTAGTATGCAATTGACCATTTTGCCCTTTTGCCAATTCCAACCCTAAATTAATGTATCAGTGCTGCAAACTTGATGTCATAAAAGATCTTGTGAGGAAATCCTTAAGAAATGAGAGGGAAAATTTTGGGGTACAACAAATGCCATATGAAATTGAATTATGATAGCCCTCACAAATAAACCATTGTGCCCCGAGTAATACACATGGTCGTAATGTTTATATTGTTTATTACATATCCAAAAAACAAAAAGACAATTACTTCTGACCAAAAGTAATTGGTACAAAGTCTATTTCAGTCCAGTTACTGAGTCCACTGTTGGCAGTAGGGAAGATCCAGTTGTTCATGTCCTCGTCACCATCACTGTCTTCCAAGGCGTTGACCCCATGATTGCTGATACGGAGGGGAGGTCCTCCAGCACGAGCACGGCGAATAGCCCTTTGAGCCCCTAAAGAGAAACCTAAGCCAAATTTGTCATACTTGTATGGCATGTCGGGGAGCTGACCCCAGATGGTAGACCCGCCTCCTTCAATAACTGCTTTTGCATCCTTGAGAGAAGCCATCTTCAAGGGAGGTCTGGTGATCTCTGGAAGATTGGTGACAGTTTCGGTTGTAGCCATAGTCTGAGGAACCTCTTTGAAATTATGACATGGAGTCTCGATGAACTCGCCATCCATTTCTACATACCTGAAGGAGTTCAGGTGACTGACCATGTACTCTTCCTCACTGTGTACCATGACAATCTTTCCTTTTACCGGGTATTTCATCATCAGATGCAGAGTAGATGTGACAGCTCCCGCCCCATGGATCCAAGGGCGACCTAATAAACAAGAATATGATGTTCTGATGTCCATCACGAAGAAGGTAGAGTCAAAAGTATGAGAACCGACTTTTGTGGGGATGTCTACCTCCCCGTGCACCATACTCTTTGAACCATCGAAAGCCCTTACCACTATGTTGTTGGGTTTCAAGGTCAAACCTTCACAGTCTAGTCTATCCAGAGCCTTCTTGGGCAGCATATTCAATGATGAACCAATATCTACCAGGACATGGGCCAAAGTAGTGCCCCGACATTCGGCGGAAACATGTAGCGCATCATTGTGCTTTCTCCCTCTGGGTGTCAAATCAGCATCAGAAAAACCCAAAACGTTATCCGCCGTCAGACTGGCAACACAATATTCAAATTGGTCTACAGAGGTTTCCTGTGGCACATGGGCCGTCTTAATGAACTTCACCATAGCCTTTGCATGGGCTTCGGAGCACAACAGTAAGGCCAGCATAGAAATCTTTGAAGGGGTCTGCCCCAGTTGCTCGACCATATTGTAGTCGCTCTTTTTGATGATCTTCAAAATTTCTTCCATTTCCTTCTTGGAAGCCTCTGGGATAGATATTGACTGCGCCTTCATTTGGACAGGCTTAACCAATATGTCTTTGCCTCGAGTCTCGGTCGACTCGGTGATAGGGGCGTCAGCAGGGGTAATCACAAGAACTGTAGTAGTAGTATCAGCAGGAACAAGAGCAGGAATAATTACAGGACCAGTAACAGCTTTCAGAGGAGAAATCTCACGGGAGAACACTCTTCCACTTCTGGTTATTTTGTTGGTTCCCATAATGTTTCCAACATCGGGGCCAGCCTCCTCAGCAACCTGGTCTTCATCAGCCAGCCATTCTTGCTTGACACCATGGCAATAGACGTCACCCCCATAGTTCCAGGGAACAGCTTTGTCTGAGGAATATGGGATTGGCCCTGGCATAGTAATTATCAATGGAGTCACCTTCGGAACATATGTAATCCTGACGGGTCTTTTGGTGGAGACCCTGAGAGGATTGGCAGAAATGGTTATTATTCAAACATCCTTGTAAGAAGTGGTTGGAACGGGAGTCTTTTCAAACAAAATCTCTTTATCGTCCATCAGGCGCTGGACACCTACCTTCAACAAATGACAACCAGCCAATAGAGATAAACAGAGGTGGTAACCTTCGCCATAACTCAGAAATAAACCGACCTTCAACAGGCTCCTCTTGATGGTCAGGAGAGGAGTAACAAGTTCATCAACAACAGTAATCAACACATCATCTTCAACAGCGTTAACATCCCGGTCGTGCTTGGGCATAGGAGCAGTGATAACATTTGGAGTCTCAGGGACGTCAAATTCAATTTCCTTCTCCTCGAGAAGGTCTTGCACCTTGTTTTTCAAGGCCCAACAGTTGTTAGTATCATGGCCTGGACTTTATGAATGGTAAGCACAACGAGCATTAGGGTTGTAGTGAGGAGAGGTAGTGTTGGGATTCTTCGGAGCTTCCCGCAGGGTTACCAGATTGGTCTTCAATAATTGTGGCAAGATTTGAGACAAAGTCATGTTTATCCGGGTAAACTATCTTACCGGCCTTTCTGTCCTTGGTTGATTGTTCCTTTGTTGGGTAGGTTCAGACTTAGAGATCATGACAGCCCCTACCGCTGGATGGTGTTCAGTTTTGTCCTAATTTCTTTGACGGTACACAGTACTAACCTCCTTCTTCCCAGCGAATGGCTTCCTTACGGCACTGGAGGACGCATCCTTCTGAATCTTCCCACTCCTGATTCCAGCTTCAACCCGCTCTCCTGTCAGAATCAATTCAGTGAAGCCGGCTGATGAACTTCCAATTAGATGATTGAAAAATGGACCAGACAAGGTCCCCAGAAACATATCCATCAGCTCCCTATCAAACAGGGGAGGCTGGACTCTTCCTTCTAAGTCCCTCCACTTCTGAGCATAGTCCTTAAAGCCCTCACTCGAACCTATAGACATATTTTGGAGTTGTGTACGGGTGGGAGCAAGGTCTGTGTTGTATTGGTACTTCTTGTAAAAAGCAGCGGCTAGGTCCTCCCAATTACGGATGTTGGCTCCTTTGAGCTGGTAGAACCATTCTAGTTTAGTTTCGGACAGACTATCCTGAAAGAAGTGGACTCACAAGTCCTTGTCAGCAGTGTGAGGCTGGATCTTCCTCACATAATATCAGAGGTGCATCTTGGGACATAAGACCCCATCATACGGGATGACAATCCCAGAGACCAAACCCAGCTCTTCAAAATCCAGACATGGTACCTTCTAGACTTCCATCGCATTCAAACGATCCTCCATCTATTTATACCTTTCATCAACAGGAGGATACTGCTCCTCATCATAGTCGAATTTATCATCGGAATCCTTGGGACTGGAGTCTTCCTCTCTTGTTTCCTTATCTTGGTTGTTTCCTCCCCTTGATGAAGTTATCAGTTCAGAGGCCTGTTGCACTGGTCCTCTGATCCTCCTTCCCAGATTCACTAACCCAGTTGGCTTCTTTTTCTTCTTCTTCTCTTTAATAAGCAGGGCTTTCAGTTCTTCTTGCCCTTTGGTCAGATCCATGATCATTTGTTGAAACTGAGCATTCTGAGTCTATAGATCCTTCACTGTTTGTTCTAGAGCCATTGCTGAAATAAACAGCGAAGAGGATGAGAAACCTGCTTATGAAATTATATGTATGTAATGTTTTCAAGGATTTCTAAGACTCAAATTTGCTTAAACAAAAAGATAACAAATGTTAATTGCATCAAGAAGTTTTTATTGGTCACAACGATGCCTCTTGGGCTCACAAAGGGAATAAAGCAACAATAAAAATTCCAAAGCAAAAGAAAGACTTCAAGCTTCCCATGGACGCATCCTTTTTGGTGCAATGTAGGAATTTATGCTCCTCTCCTCATGAAGTAACCGGGTGAGTTCTAGAACCTTCTTCTCGTTGGCGTAGAATTGGGCTTCGAAAGTATCCCGTTCTTCTTTGAGTTGGATCCAGGATTTCCGTAGCTCCTCAAGGTCAGTTGGCATATCGGGATGAAAAACAACGTAAGGAGTGTCTCCTTTAGCAATTGGCTTCATAATCACAGGTAAGATGGCAGGGTAAGGCATCATAAGAAATTGAGCACGAGCTTGCACCCATTTGAGGTAAGGCTCAAGAGGGATGGAATTCTTGTGCCCCAATGTCTTGCTGCCAACTCTGTTTATCATGACCCAAGCTCGAATGAACCTCTTACAACAACCCTGAACATAATTCTCATAGTCAAACGTGATTCATTGGATGAGTGTGTCGTGAGGACCATCCCTTCTAGCATAACCAAACTATCACAGCGCCAAGCAAGGATTATAAGTGATTCCTCCCCTAATTCCTAAGAGAGGGACATTAGAGAATTCCAGCGATCAATGATGGTGACACTCTCCAAGGACCGGGAACACCAATGAATGTCTGAACGTGTAAGGGACATCAGCCTATGAGACCATCTCATACCCTGCTCATTTCTCAAGATAGACCGGGGTAGGTGCAAAATAAACCACCTAGCCAATAGAGGAGTGTAACACAGAAGGGTCCCTCTTCTCTTTAGAGTGCGAGTATACAGAGAGTGTAGAATATCCCCAAGTAAAGTAGGTACCCTATTATGAGACAGAAAAATCTTAACCACATTCACATATATGAGTTGGTCCGTGTTAGGGAATAGTACCATCCCATAGATGAGAAAGGTCAACACTTCTTCAAAAGCTTGTAAATCCAGGCTATCCCAAAAATAGTGGGCTTTCTCAAATAGGAACTTAGTTGGAAATCCTTGGACACTTCTTTTGGTTTCCAAAATTGCCACTACGTCAGATCGTTGTAAAGACAGAGCTTGAGTAATCTCTTCAGGCTTTGGGTCTTTTTCCGTACTGTTTCCGTACTGTTTAATGGTAGATGATCAAGGATAGGTACCCCCAATAACTAAGAAAACTCCTCCATAGTAGGAACTAACTGGTAATCAGGGAAAGTGAAGCAGTGGTGCAACGGGTCAAAGAACTGAAAGAGAACCTTTAACATTTCTTCATCAGGGGTTGAAGTGACCAAGTTGAGAAGTCGACCATGTTTTCCAGTTAAGGGAGAGCTTTCAGGAATTCTTGACGCTAATTCCTTGAGTTGAGGATGCACTTTCACCAGATTGATTTGGATAGTGTTCCTGCGGGTGGATGTCATGTCCTATAAAACAAGACAAAGATAAGCCCTATAAAATCCATGAAATGGTTAGTATGATATGGTAGTACCCTCTTGATTGGGTTTTAAGGTAGTACCCTCTTAAAGTTGGATTGGTTCAACCTGTCCTATAAATAATAACCGGGTTCTAAGGGATCTCAATATCACTGACCTTTCCCATAAGCTTCGTTTGATAGGTGATTGACTCGCAACCAAACAAAACCCAGGAGTCAAGTCTCAATGAGTGTATCATTGAGTATTTGCCTACTTTTGGAATATACCAAAGACGGCCATCTCGCTAAGTCCTAATGGCCAAGTTGTTCATTTAAAGGTTCTAAGGTCAATTGACGCTTTATGACACCACGCGGCGGCCCCGTATTCTCCTTGATTAACTCAAATGCTACCGGTACCAACCAAAGTTTCGCATCAACGTAGCCATCGCTTCAACCGTGTCGGTATACCCCGCTCAGTTTCAAGGATCTATTGCTACTTACCTAAAAGGTTTCCCCAGATCCGGGTGTAGGATCTATAATAACCCCAAACAGAGCCCTCAAAAGTAAAGCAATCAAAGCATACAAAGAAGTTAAATAATGAACTATCTCTAAGGTAACCCCACTTTCTATTAAGAGTCCCCAGCAGAGTTGCCAGTTCTGTTTTACGGTGGCAGAACCGACTGTTTAATACTGTTTTTTGCGTTTTTTTGTTCACAAATGTGAGGTAAGCAAGAGTCGCCACCGTCTTTTCTTTTATCCAATTTAAGGAAAGGGTGAAAAGAACAGAAAAAGACCTTTTCAAGAATTTTCAGAGTAAGGGGGTAGATTATGGAAAGGGAAGGTGTTATCACCCTTTCCATCTGTGGTTTTCCACGGGCTCTTAGAGGTTTTCTTATTTTTCAAAATGCTTTTGTGCTTTGTGTTTGAAAATGTTTAGAAAGATGCCTTAGTGTGGAGATTTGCTTTGTGTTTAACTCTTGTATCGGTCCTCAAGAATGTTAACAAAGAAAATGTTTTGAAATTGTTTTTGAAAAGTAGTTTTCTGTGTAAGTGCAAAAAAGTATTTTTGAGCAAACTTCTAACAGTTATCTACTTTATTACTCGAAAAGGGTCATTCTTTTCCTCTTTTCCTTTAGACAGTGCTATCCTACTATTAGTGAGTAGGTAGCCTTGTCGTTGGATGTTTTAAGGGACAATCGAAGGGACGTTACAGTCACGAAGGCAATTATGGAGATGCTTTAGCAATTCTATTTTTTAGGGACTAAATCATTTACCGAGAAGACAATTGTAGGGTCATCGAGGGACTATGATCTTTTGATTTTTACGGGTCTTTGCTAAAACATTCCTGCCTCATGACTGTTTTTTAAAGGCAACCAAAGTGGGCGTACCTTAGAGGTGTATATGTGCAAGTGTGTTGTGTTTCAGTTATTTTATCTTTAAACATTTAGGTGTTCTACCATTTATTTTCATATTTTGTCATGCATGTCTAATTATTAGCAGTTAATATGAAAAGCAGTAAAAAGAAAGTGCGGAAAATAGAGGTCCCACGCTATTACAATGCTTCGGGGAGAGGATTTACATTATACAAGGATAATGGGGAATAAAAGCAATAAATATCCTAATTTATCTATTACATCCGGTAGGAAGATACAATAATAGTAAAAATACAAAAATCAAATAAACGCGCGCAAAGTAAAAGAAAATCTTTTTGTTGTTTTTTTTTTTGGTATAAAAGAAAATAAGACCGAAGTCTATTTAATTTTAATTTTAATAAAAATATGTTAAAATAATTAAGTAATTTATTTACAAAAAATTAATTTAATTGGAAAAAACAACTAGCCTAATATTTTTGTGATTTTAATTTTAATGTTAATTAAAAAGATAAAAAGAAGTCAATGAAAACAAAAATAAAATGCAAGAGGGATCCTTCGATCCAGGGAAAAAAAGGGAGCTTCGACCCAGGGAGGTAATGGAAGCTTCGATCCATAGAGGGTCATGGTCCTTTCGATTAGGCTAGGAAGTGGACATGAACAACCTTCGATCCAGGGAAGGGGATTTCCCTTTGATCCTTGGAAAGATGCCTTATTTCGATTCAGGAAGGAAGTGCCTCCTTCGATTCAGCAGGTTAACGGGAAGTTTCGATCCAGATAAGGTGTCTCCTTCGATCTGGGATGCTATACCTGCAAAAATATGTTTAGCAAAATAAAACGCAGGGCCTGGGTATCGAACCCCAGGCCCTTCGATCATGCGCTTGTTGGGTCTCTTCAGGTATGTCTGCAGCAAATGTTAGCAAACGAAGAACATGACCTGGGTGCCAAACCCAGGCCTTTTGATCCTGTCTAGGATGGCAAATCGAAAGAAACAACAAGTAATGATGCGTTATGCAAATGCAAAGGCGGACAGTTTACCCTTTCTTACCAGCAGATTGAGTCTTCGATTTGGGGTGCTTACTGGAGGTGAGCACCTTCGATCTGGGGCTTCTGGACGTGGCTTCTGCTTGAAAAATTCTGGCAACTTTTGATGGATTTTATGGGCAGCCTCTCTCCAAGGTTTTTTCGTTCTCCTCCCTTAGACAACATTTGTGATCTCTTTATATAGAGGGGGTATAGGGGACAAGAAGGCAAAGGTTTAAACAACCTTGATTGTGTTTGAAAGTCATGAATAGGATTTTGTAACGTTGGCCAAACACATGGGATCTTGTCCCTTTTTGAATTTGCTATTGTGTAACTGACCTTTGAATTCCCTCCTTCGAATGGGCTGCTAGCCTCCTTCGAATGGGTATTCTGAATGCATCTTCAAATGGACTTCTTATGCATGCTTCGAATGGGCCTTATAAAGATTTCTTTGAAAGAACCTCTTATGCATGCTTCGAATGGGTCCTCTGAAGGCTTCTTTGAATGGAACTTTTAGAATGCCAATCAAATTTATTGGCCATACCAATCGAAGGGATTAGTTATCATGCCTGTCGAAGTTGTCTTTGTTTGAAATGCTAAATCGAAGGTTTTTTTTCATGCCAATCGAAAGGCTTGGCCATGAGGCCAATCGAAAGCTTCTTTTGGAATGTCAATAGAAAGGCCTGGCCAAAATGCCAATCGAAGGGCTTGTACATGAGGCCAATCGAAAGGCCTTGTTCAGGTGCCAACCAAAAAGACATTGTTAAAATGCCAACCGAAAGATACCTTATCGAAGGACATCTGTTGTACCCCAAAATTTTCCCTCCCATATTCTTCAAGATTTGGCAAGATCAAGCTTCAAAATCCCTCAAGGGTTGCACAGTCCAATTGCCTCCTAACACAGTCAAAATTAGGGTTTTGGTTCTTACAAAGAAATTGAGGCTTTCAAGGGTCCAATAAAGTCTCATATGCCTATGTACATTGTCAAGCATCCACATGTCAAGTTTCAAGACTCACAGCATCAAGTTGCACAGTCAAAAACCCTAAATGCTTCACAGTCAACTGTAGGGGCAAAATGGTCATTTGGCAGTCAAAAGTCAAAAATTTTGATCAACATCTTATTTTGAAGCCACAATCATCATTTGATCAATTATTGATCATGATTTCTCAAGCATGGCTCAAAAAGTCTCAAGATGTCAAAAGTTTCTATTTTTGGACAACTAAAAAGTCAACTGCAAATTGACCAAGGCATAACTTCTTCATGGTTTATCAGAAAAATCCCAACCAATGCTCATTTTGAAGGGGATGACATTTCCTACAACTCATCTTCACATTCCAAGTCCAAGAAATGCTCTCACAAAAAGTTATCAATTGCAACATTATAGGTCATTTTCAAAAGTCAACAAAAAGGAACTTTAAGTCAAAGACCATAACTTGAGATTCATAAATCAAAATGACATGGGACCAAAGGCATTGGTTAGAGGACTTCAAGGCCTTTCCAAAATGTCCACGAACATGTTCATAGCTTCAAAATTGAGCAAGATATGCATTGGAGAAGTTGGGAAATTTTTGGGAACTTTTAAAAGTCAACTTTGCCTAAAACACTTCATTTTTGCTAATGGGCCTCAAATTCTTTCTTGAATCATTACCCAAGGCCTATGTACGAGCCATTGGACTTAATTTGATTTATTTTCTTATTTTTAATTAATTAATTGAATTTATATTAATATTAATTCATTTAATTGGTTTTAATTGTAGGAAAATTAAAAAGATATGCTTTTTGGATCTTTTTGTGAAGCAATAAGGCTAGGGCAAGCTGGCAACTCGTGTGCACTTCCAAGACCTCAAAATATCCATGATTGGCAAGGTTTCATGAAAGAAAAGATTGAAAAAGATATGATTGGCAATCACATATTCAAGTCATAATGCAATGGATTCATGGGCCTTATTCTAACCTAAATTCATTCACATATATGTGCTGAAGGAAACCCTAAAGAAGGAGACGAAATAGCTGCCATAGAAAGCCATAACCACTTTGCAAAAATTCAAGAAAAACTTGAAAACTGAAATCAATACTCCAAGCAAATTCGGACCCTTTTCTTGTTTCCAATACATTGCTGGACCTTCCAGGAAGCTGTTGCAATCAAGAACGAGCCTTTACACCATCAGAATCGTCCATACTAAGTCACACGGTTTGCATATATTTCCAGAATTACATATCATGATTCATGTGCTTTTGACCATTTTTTTGGATTGATTTATGTTAATAGGGACCTTCTGAAGCTGTTGGTATAAACCAATTTGATTGTAGCCTTCTGAATCAAAATATACCATGGACGAAATTTAGGTTTTTAAAGCTTGGATTTTGGGGTTTTTTACAGGAGGAAAAATTGGACCATGTCATGACCATGGTTGAATTCGTCAAGGCCAGACGAATTCAACCAGACTATCGCGCTCAATTTATATAACATGTGTGCTTAATCGCTATTTTTGGCGCTTTCAGTTTGTGGGGGTTAAAAACCCTCGCTATCTTGTTTTGTATTCAGCAGAAAACGAAGAAGAAGATGTGCTTGGCATCATGTGACTGGGTAGTTCAAATCTGGCGCGCTTTAGTTTGTTCTATATCATAATGCTTTGTTTTTTTATATAATATTTAATGTCCAGTTATATTACAAACGCGCTGGATAGCTCAGTTGGCAAAGGCTCAATGACAAGGAACGCTGGGACCTGGGTTTGATTCCCAGGTCCCCCATATAATTCTTGATATTTTTTCCAATACAATCCAATGCAGCGTTCATCCAGCGTTCCACCATAAGCCCCTTGCATCAGTAAGCCAGGTGTCTTCAATCAACAATCCAATGGCTACAGAGTGAAGTCCATGGTATGCTCTAGTCAATCAACGTGCACACAATCCTGAAAGTCAACCAGGCTTAGGATCTTCTTGGGCCAGAATTGCTTCCACAAACCTCCCCTTGGGCCAACATACCCCCTTGGTTTGCAATATTTTTCTTATTTCTTTTAATTTGTTTTAATTATTATTAATTCACTAAATTAATTTTTTCCATAATAAAAACAGAAAATCAAAATTGTAAATATATTTAATTATTTATTAATTTCATCACTAATTTATTTTTGTAAATAAATTCTAATAACTAATCTAGGTTAATTTAGGTTTAAAATTCAATTTTTTTCTTAATAAATAAAAATTACATAGAATTAGGTTTTGACACTTTTTATCTTTTTCTTAATTAATTATTATTATCATTATTAATTACTATTATTTTTGTACATAAACATGTAAATTAATTAATTAGTTTAAATTAGTTAACTTTAACATTTTTATTAATAATTAAAATAAACTTAGAACTAGGGTTTACTAACTTTTAAATTCTTTTCCTAAAAACATAAAAAAAAACATTTTCTTTCCAATTAAATAATTAATTAGCATTAAAGTTTAATTTAATTTCAAGTAAAAGACCAAAAAAACTCTCAATTGATACAAAAGGGTCAAAACCCTAAAAACGTCCCATTTAATTCCGTCGCACGTTATTTTTATTTCTTTTGATTATTATGTAACTGTTTCCGGATGTAATAGTAATTAGGTTTATTGCTTTTTACTTTCCGTATCTTTATCAAAAACGGGTCTTTGTATTTTGGCGATGTATAGACTCGCGCCTTGTAATAGCGTAGCTTTGACCTTTCCGTATTTTATTTTCCGCACTCCTAAATTCTAAATTGCATGAAAGAATGTATGGTAATTAAAAACAACTCGTAGCTCACAATGCCATGATCAAAGATAAAACATAACATGAAAACAACACACAAAGCACATGCCACTTCTAGGGTACGCCTCACTCGTTGCCTTCGAAACGTGGTCGTCAAGTATAGGGTGTTTTAGCGGTCGCCCTTATGTCTAAAGATCCGGTTGCCTCGAAACAGTTGCCTCGGATTAAAAAGGATCTAGGACATTAGGGTTACTTCTAAAGTGTCCTACTATTGCTTTGGTGACCACACTGTCCCTACAATCGAATTGACCCGAACACCTCCAACGGTGGTGCTACCTACCTCTCAATGGTGGGATGGCACTACCTTAAGGACTTTTACACAGCCTAATTCCTTAGGGTAGGTAGATGACTCATGGATACTTGCTCTCTTCAAAAACAAATCAAAAATCTTTTCACACAGACACTTTCAAAAAGCTTTCAAAACAAATTTTTCAAACACTCTTGAGGACAGATACAAGAGTCACTCAGAAATCTTTCAATGAAACTTTTTCCCCACTCACATTTGAGAAGCAAACATATTTTTGAAAACATAAGAGCAAGTACCTAAGAGCCCGTGGATAACCACGGATAGAAAGGGTGCTAACACCTTCCCTTTCTATAAATCTACCTCCCGAACCGAGAAACAATCTCATAAGGAATTTTGCTGTGCTTTTGTCCTTTCCATGTTGGAGAAAATAAAAGACGGTGGCGACTCTTGCTTACCGCGACATACGCGATCCAACTTTAAACAGTCAGTTCTATTTCCACCGTTCACAGAACTGGCGACTCTGCTGGGGAAATTGTAAAGTGAGGTGTACCTTAGGATTAGATCATACTTATGTTTTCAATTGCTTTGCTTTGTTTGCTTTATTATTGTGGGCATTGTCTTGGAGTTTCATAGATCCTAACCCGGATCTGGGGATACCCTTTTAGGTAGCATAAGCTGTGAGGGACCTGTCCGACGTAGACCGACACGGGTGAAGCAGTGGCTACGTTGGTGTGACACCTTGGTCTGTACCGATATCCCTTGTGTTGCAACGAGGAGAATATGGGTCTTCTGAGGAGTCATTAAGCACCAACCGACCTTAGAACCCTAATGTGACCCAACTTGGCCATAGAATAGTAGCAGTATGCTACACCCATTGAGGCTAAACTCTCGCGATGGTTCTGGCCGCAAGAAAAGATTGTGACGCTGGAGTCATGACCGATTGAGGGTAGTCAGTGATATTGGAGTCAACGAAACTGAAAGAGGGTAGTACCTAAACTTCATGCTGGCCTAAAATCTAAGGGCTCTTCTGTGTGACTTGTGTGCCTTCGTACTTGAACTACTTGCATACTTGTTATCTAACAACACGGGTTCCTTGCAGGTTTTGTTTACAGTCCTTGATCTGGACTCATAACAGGGTTTACTTACGTCACTCCACGCATAGCATAACATCATGCCATCATACCATTGCATGCATCCTGCATGAAGACTAATCCATTTCAAGGATCTCAAGGGTTTGTGATGCAGGTCATGATGAATCAAATGTCTAGCAAGGGGCAAAGGGGATTTATTTTCTTCTAGCCAAGGTTGATGACTTGAGTCAGGGGTTATGACCCACTCGATATGGTGAGCCTTGACTTTTGAAGAAGGACTCTCAACAACATGAAGTTCCTTCAATCAAGCTCACGGATTCAGATTCTAACAATTTTCTTGTCTACCCCGCGAGATCCTTGAAAACATTGCAGGCATACATACATATCATTGCATTGCAGGTACCCCTTTTTCACAGGTCACTTATCTTCTTCGCTATTTATTTCAGCAATCATCATGAATCCTGAATCATCCAACGAACAAGCTATCAAGGCCCTCCAGGCCCAGAACGCCCAGTTTCAAGAGTTGGTCATGAGCTTAGCCCAGGGTCAACAGGATTTGAAGACTCTGCTCTTGAAGAAGAAGAAGAAGAAGAGGACTACTTTGTTCAATCCTAGACGCAGATCTGGGAATGGATCACAAAATGAGGCTGAGCTGACTACCCCATCTGTTGGGAAAGACAGCCCACAAGGGAGAGAGGTTCCTAGTCCCGTGGTCTCCGACAACGAGACGGATTTCAATGATGAACAGTACCCTCCGGCTGAGGATAAGTACAAACAGCTGGAAGACCGGTTAAGTGCTATGGAGATACAAAAAGTGCCTGGCCTGGACTTCGAAGATCTAGGTCTATCCTCTGGGGTGGTGATCCCTCACAAATTCAAAGCACCTGCTTTTGCAAAGTATGATGGAGCTTCCTGTCCCAAGCTACATCTCAGATCGTATGTAAGGAAGATCCAACCGCACACTGCAGACAAGAACTTATGGATCCATTTCTTCCAGGATAGCCTTTCAGGGGCTCAACTCGAGTGGTTCTATCAGCTGGATGGAACCAGTATTCGTAACTGGGAGGACTTGGCTACTGCATTTTATAAGCAGTATCAGTACAATGCCGACCTCGCTCCTACACGTACACAACTCCAGGGTATGTCACTAGGGACGGGTGAAGGATTCAAGGAGTATGCACAAAAGAGGAGAGACCTGGCTGGCAGGGTGCAGCCACCATTGACTGACCGGGAACTTGTTGACATGTTCTTGGGGACCCTGTCCGGGGCATTCTTCAACCATCTGATTGGAAATTCTTCTACTGGGTTTACAGATCTGATCTTGACAGGTGAGAGGATCGAAGATGGTATCAAGTTTGGAAAGATACAGAATGGTGACTCCTCGAACACTGAGAAGAAACCATCCAAGAAAGAATCGGGTGCTGTCAACGCGGTGGTTATTTCAAAACCGGCCAGTGTTCCTCAACATCGCAACCAACAAAGGGAAGAGAGACCTAAAAGGAAATTCACTCCCCTCGGCATGACCTTGTCCCAGATATTGCCACAGTTGCTGGAGACCAAGTTGGTAACTCTAAGGGACCCTCCCAAGAATCCCAACAGGACACCTTCAAGGTATAACCCCAACGTTCACTACGCTTATCATTCTGGCAGCCCGGGGCATGCTACGGATGATTGTTAGACTTTGAGAAACAAGGTTCAGGATCTGATTGACGCAAAGGAAGTCCAGTTCGACTCTCCAGAGACTCCCAATGTGATCACTGCTCCCTTGCCAAAACATGGCTAGGATTGGAAAAAATTTTGTTCATTCGAATGTTCAAGTTGTATTTTTCTTTGATTGTTCAAACATTTTATTCATGTCAAATGTTGTTATTTCATTAATGCATTACACATGTCTGTTTTAAAGTAATTATTTCGTATTCACTATATGCAAATTGTTTTCATATTTTTGTGATGATCAACTCTTGATTGAAAATTATAAGCCTCTTGAGGGAGGATGACGAAAACGATACCATGATCTTTACAGTATTCTTTTGAACAGACCCCGCTGATGAGGTACATGCATTGTTTCAATTCCTAAACACTGGAGTTATAAGGAAGATAATCCCTCGTCAACCCCTTTGAGCCAAAGAAGTTGGAGTTTTTCTTTTCGCAAAAATTAAAAACCCTTAATCATAACCTGGGGCAGGGTAGTTCTCTCAGTTGATCCAGGTGCACAACGAATGGCACCAAAGGAGTTCTTACAAAACAAAAGACAGTGATAGTTCCGAATAATCATAAAGACAGGCAGTCATTACCAAAAAAAAACTAAAGCCCAATAAGTCAAAACCTATGAAGGAGACTTACAAAACTGGGGCATCCCGCTGACTGTAACCACAAAGAAACAGTTCAGGCAAAAAACAGGGATAACAAAATAAAAAAAGAAAGAGGTCCTACAAACCCTCAACCAAAAAAAGGAATGACTGCCTATTCAAAATAAACTGTCAATATCCGAACCATCATTGGAATATCAGGACAAAGACTCAAACAAGGTCTAACGCACAGTCAGCTGAGTTTAGGTTTGAAGAACATCATGAAGAGCGGGTGGGTACAAATATAATTTGAGCCTTTATCCTTTGTTTCTTAAACTGTGAACCAGGCCACGCTACAACCCTTAAAAGTCCTAGCTGAAGCATGGGTTAGTTCGAAAGCATACTGTTACGAAAGGTATCCTGACTCCTTAAGGTTTGCGGTAAAATAATGAGTTGACATCACAGTTTACAAAATTCACTTGTTTTTACTGAAAAAATGCATTTTTAAAATCTTCAAGACAGACATAAGCTTTGCATTTCTAAATAACATTGTTTGCACATGACTTTTTGTTCAAACGGCAAAGAAATTTGCACGAAGAATATCTGATGAACAAAAGCACTCCCAACCAAGGGGCAGACATGATCGTGGTCCATCATCTGGGGCAGTCCAGTCAAGATTCGGAGAATCTCTCAAAAAGCCAACCAGCTTGGGGCAAATCTCCATCTGGATCACTTGGGGCATTGGACGATCAAACGAAGATCTTCTGGTGGTATGACAACACAATACTACTGACAGTGACAACCTCCCTACACTCTGAGAGCATGGACATAGTCAGAAAATACTGCGCATAATCAAAGACCCGCTAGGTTGACACACCTAGGCAAAAATAAGGGCTTCCCGGCAAACCAAAAGGGTTCGGGCAAAAATAAGGGATGAAATAAAAAAATCTGTACACCCGGCAAGTCGAAAACCTGAAAAGGCGGCTTGGGCAAAAAAGGGTATCCCGGTGGACTGAAAACCCGAAAGGGTGGTCCAGGCAAAAATTAGGGATCAAAGCGTACGATTATGTCCCGTCATCTCGTCACTTGCCTACCAGAAGAAGATTTGTCAATCGACAGTTATCAAGACCTCCACAGGTACCTTCTCCCACAGAAACTGGGGAATTAAGAATTGTCTAAGCAATCTGGTTGCTCTGTCCACCAAGGTACCAAGGTAAGTTCAGCTGAAGAATGTAACCAGGATACCTTCACTCCCCACAGAGTAAGACAAGATTCAGCAATACTCCACCCAAGCATAGTTGGTCTCCTGTCAGCCCTAACAAGGCACATTATCTCCAGCAAGTCAGCAACACTCTCCCCAAGCAGAGTTAGTCTACTGTTAGCCTTAAGGAAGTTGGATATCCCCAGAAGATCTCAACATCCCCCAGTGGAGTATGCAGATGTTCCTAAGCAAGCATCCCCGACAGTCTTAATATTCCTCGACGGAAATATAAGATTGTTCCCCGGCGAAATACAGACACCCCAGTGGAGCCATCTCCCCAGTGCAGTCCAAAAAGCCTCCCCAGTAGATTCTGGAAGCTTATCCCCAGTAGATTCTGGAAGCTTATCACCTGCAGAGTACATACGTCTCTCCCCGACCATATTGAAAGGTTATTCCCCAACATAACTTATCAATGAAACCCCCAGCGGAGTTATCATCAAACCTCAGCGAAGTATCTCTTCCCACAGAGTAATCCCCCGCAGAGTAATCTCTTCACCAAGTTTATTCCCCAACGGAGTCATCTTCTCCTACCGGTTTATTCTTGCAATTATCATCCCCAGTGGAAACGAAGAACTCTACTCTTCAGCGTCAGCCCAGGATTCAACAAACTCCCGGCATTCGTCAAGGATTTATTTTCCCAGACGAAAATACATTCAAAAACTTTACATTGTCATACATCATGATGCATACATATACGCATAATATCATACAATCTCATTTATGTTGAGAACATCATTGCTTGATCCATATCATGCCTTGCATATGACTGACCTTTACCTTTCAGGAAGGATACAATTAAAGGATCAGCTATGTCAAAGTAGACAAATACAGTCGAAAGAAGACAAATCCAGTCAAAAAAGACAAGTACAGTTAAATCCCAAAGGTTTTTCTGATGCTCATCCAGTCAAAGAAGACAAATCCAGTTGAAATTAATTCCTAAAGTCATTAAAGACAACCCGTCGTTATAGACACCCGTCGTCATAGACACCCGTCGTTATAGACACCCATCGTTATAGACACCCGTCGTTATAGAGACCCGTCGTTATAGACACCTGTCGTCGTAGACACCCGTCGTCATAGACACTCGTCGTTATAGACACCCGTCGTTATAGACACTTGTCGTTATAGACACCCGTCGTCATAGACACTCGTCGTTATAGACACCCGTCGTTATAGACACCCGTCGTTATAGACACCCGTCGTTATAGACACCCGTCGTTATAGACACCCGTCGTCATAGACACCCGTCGTCATAGACACCCGTCGTCATAGACACTCGTCGTTATAGACACCCGTCGTTATAGACACTTGTCGTTATAGACACCTGTCGTCATAGACACTCGTCGTTATAGACACCCGTCGTTATAGACACTTGTCGTTATAGACACCCGTCGTTATAGACACCCATCGTCATAGACACCCGTCGTTATAGACACTCGTCGTTATAGACACTCGTCGTTATAGACAACTCGTCCATAGAGACAACTCGTCCAAAAGAGACAACTCGTCAAAGAAGACAAAACCTCCCCAGGTTCAGTTAAATCGATCCCTAAATATTTTTCTGAGATAATCTGTCAGTAGAGACAATCCATCCACCTTTTGAAGTTCCAGTTTCGATTCTTGTATCCAGCCATGGCACGTCTGAAGAGTTTGAAGATTCGATACCTGTATCTAGCCAGGGAAAATCTGTTGACGACTATTTCCAGATTCGATTCATGTATCCAGCCAGGGCACGTCTGAAGAGTTTGAAGATTCGATACCTGTATCTAGCCAGGGCACATCTGTGAGCAACTAATTGTAGATTCGACGCCTGCATCCAGTCAGGGCATGTCTGCATGAAGAGTTTGAAGATCAACCCATGTAACAGGCCAGGTAATTATCTTTCTTTCTCAGGTACGCAAGTTCTCGCTAAGGAATCTCTTACGCGATCGACAACCTCCCGATGGCATCTATAAGCCCATCTCCACAACTACCATTACAGTTCCAAATGGCATCTATAAGCCCATTCCCGACAAGGTTCTGTCACATCTCCAGATGGCATCTATAAGCCCATCTTCATATCCATTATCTCTCCAAATGGCATCTATAAGCCCATTCCCTACATCACGCTGCTGATACTCTACTATGCGAGAGCAAATTTCTGGGCACTTTATTGTTCAATCATCTTCCACCTTCGGATTACAAAAGGCACGCCAGCCAATCTACATCCTCAGGTCTAAGAAGATTGAACAGGGGCAACTGTTGTACCCCAAAATTTTCCCTCCCATATTCTTCAAGATTTGGCAAGATCAAGCTTCAAAATCCCTCAAGGGTTGCACAGTCCAATTGCCTCCTAACACAGTCAAAATTAGGGTTTTGGTTCTTACAAAGAAATTGAGGCTTTCAAGGGTCCAATCAAGTCTCATATGCCTATGTACATTGTCAAGCATCCACATGTCAAGTTTCAAGACTCACGGCATCAAGTTGCACAGTCAAAAACCCTAAATGCTTCACAGTCAACTGTAGGGGCAAAATGGTCATTTGGCAATCAAAAGTCAAAATTTTTGATCAACATCTTATTTTGAAGCCACAATCATCATTTGATCAATTCTTTATCATGATTTCTCAAGCATGGCTCAAAAAGTCTCAAGATGTCAAAAGTTTCTATTTTTGGACAGTTGAAAAGTCAACTGCAAATTGACCAAGGCATAACTTCTTCATGGT
Organism: Vicia faba; assembly: GCA_948472305.1. Taxonomy (NCBI): domain Eukaryota; kingdom Viridiplantae; phylum Streptophyta; class Magnoliopsida; order Fabales; family Fabaceae; genus Vicia; species Vicia faba. The sequence goes on along the minus strand of OX451736.1, from coordinate 1,399,006,481 downwards.
TTATCAGAAAAATCCCATCCAATGCTCATTTTGAAGGGGATGACATTTCCTACAACTCATCTTCACATTCCAAGTCCAATAAATGCTCTCACAAAAAGTTATCAATTGCAACATTATAGGTCATTTTCAAAAGTCAACAAAAAGGCACTTTAAGTCAAAGACCATAACTTGAGATTGGTAAATCAAAATGACATGGGACCAAAGGCATTGGTTAGAGGACTTCAATACCTTTCCAAAATGTCCAAGAACATGTTCATAGCTTCAAAATTGAGCAAGATATGCATTGGAGAAGTTGGGAAATTTTTGGGAACTTTCAAAAGTCAACTTTGCCTAAAACACTTCATTTTTGCTAATGGGCCTCAAATTCTTTCTTGAATCATTACCCAAGGCCTATGCACGACCCATTGGACTTAATTTGATTTATTTTCTTATCTTTAATTAATTGAATTTATATTAATATTAATTCATTTAATTGGTTTTAATTGTAGGAAAATTAAAAAGATATGCTTTTTGGATCTTTTTGTGAAGCAATAAGGCTAGGGCAAGCTGGCAACTCGTGTGCACTTCCAAGACCTCAAAATATCCATGATTGGCAAGGTTTCATGAAAGAAAAGATTGAAAAAGATATGATTGGCAATCACATATTCAAGTCATAATGCAATGTATTCATGGGCCTTATTCTAACCTAAATGCATTCACATATATGTGCTGAAGGAAACCCTAAAGAAGGAGACGAAAAAGCTGCCATAGAAAGCCATAACCACTTTGCAAAAATTCAAGAAAAACTTGAAAACTGAAATCAATACTCCAAGCAAATTTGGACCCTTTTCTTGTTTCCAATACATTGCTGGACCTTCCAGGAAGCTGTTGCAATCAAGAACGAGCCTTTACACCATCAGAATCATCCATACTAAGTCACACGGTTTGCATATATTTCCAGAATTACATATCATGATTCATGTGCTTTTGACCATTTTTTTGGATTGATTTATGTTAATAGGGACCTTCTGAAGCTGTTGGTATAAACCAATTTGATTGTAGCCTTCTGAATCAAAATATACCATGGACGAAATTTAGGTTTTTAAAGCTTGGATTTTGGGGTTTTTTACAGGAGGAAAAATTGGACCATGTCATGACCATGGTTGAATTCGTCAAGGCCAGACGAATTCAACCAGACTATCGCGCTCAATTTATATAACATGTGTGCTTAATCGCTATTTTTGGCGCTTTCAGTTTGTGGGGGTTAAAAACCCCCGCTATCTTGTTTTGTATTCTGCAGAAAACGAAGAAGAAGATGTGCGTGGCATCATGTGACTGGGTAGTTCAAATCTGGCGCGCTTTAGTTTGTTCTATATCATAATGCTTTGTTTTTTTATATAATATTTAATGTCCAGTTATATTACAAACGCGCTGGATAGCTCAGTTGGCAAAGGCTCAGTGACAAGGAACGTTGGGACCTGGGTTCGATTCCCAGGTTCCCCATATAATTCTTGATATTTTTTCCAATACAATCCAATGCAGCGTTCATCCAGCGTTCCACCATAAGCCCCTTGCATCAGTAAGCCAGGTGTCTTCAATCAACAATCCAATGGCTACAGAGTGAAGTCCATGGTATGCTCTAGTCAATCAACGTGCACACAATCCTGAAAGTCAACCAGGCTTAGGATCTTCTTGGGCCAGAATTGCTTCCACAAACCTCCCCTTGGGCCAACATACCCCCTTGGTTTGCAATATTTTTCTTATTTCTTTTAATTTGTTTTAATCATTATTAATTCACTAAATTAATTTTTTCCATAATAAAAACAGAAAATCAAAATTGTAAATATATTTAATTATTTATTAATTTCATCACTAATTTATTTTTGTAAATAAATTCTAATAACTAATCTAGGTTAATTTAGGTTTAAAATTCAATCTTTTTCTTAATAAATAAAAATTACATAGAATTAGGTTTTGACACTTTTTATCTTTTTCTTAATTAATTATTATTATCATTATTAATTACTATTATTTTTGTACATAAACATGTAAATTAATTAATTAGTTTAAATTAGTTAACTTTAACATTTTTATTAATAATTAAAATAAACTTAGAACTAGGGTTTACTAACTTTTAAATTCTTTTCCTAAAAACATAAAAAAAACATTTTCTTTCCAATTAAATAATTAATTAGCATTAAAGTTTAATTTAATTTCAAGTAAAAGACCAAAAAAACTCTCAATTGATACAAAAGGGTAAAAACCCTAAAAACGTCCCATTTAATTCCGTCGCACGTTATTTTTATTTCTTTTGATTATTATGTAACTGTTTCCGGATGTAATAGTAATTAGGTTTATTACTTTTTACTTTCCGCATCTTTATCAAAAACGGGTCTTTGTATTTTGGCGATGTATAGACCCGCGCCTTGTAATAGCGTAGCTTTTACCTTTCCGTATTTTATTTTCCGCACTCCTAAATTCTAAATTGCATGAAAGAATGTATGGTAATTAAAAACAAATCGTAGCTCACAATGCCATGATCAAAGATAAAACATAACATGAAAACAACACACAAAGCACATGCCACTTCTAGGGTACGCCTCACTCGTTGCCTTCGAAACGTGGTCGTCAAGTATAAGGTGTTTTAGCGGTCGCCCTTATGTCTAAAGATCCGGTTGCCTCGAAACAGTTGCGTCGGATTAAAAAGGATCTAGGACATTAGGGTTACTTCTAAAGTGTCCTACTATTTCTTCGGTGACCACACTGTCCCTACAATCGAATTGACCCGAACACCTCCAACGGTGGTGCTACCTACCTCTCAATGGTGGGATGGCACTACCTTAAGGACTTTTACACAGCCTAATTCCTTAGGGTAGGTAGATGACTCATGGATACTTGCTCTCTTCAAAAAGAAATCAAAAATATTTTCACACAGACACTTTCAAAAAGCTTTCAAAACAAATTTTTCAAACACTCTTGAGGACAGATACAAGAGTCACTCAGAAATCTTTCAATGAAACTTTTTTCCCCACTCACATTTGAGAAGCAAACATCTTTTTGAAAACATAAGAGCAAGTACCTAAGAGCCCGTGGATAACCACGGATAGAAAGGGTGCTAACACCTTCCCTTTCTATAAATCTACCTCCCGAACCGAGAAACAATCTCATAAGGAATTTTGTTGTGCTTTTGTCCTTTCCATGTTGGAGAAAATAAAAGACGGTGGCGACTCTTGCTTACCGCGACATACGCGATCCAACTTTAAACAGTCAGTTCTATTTCCACCGATCACAACATCAAAAGGGAAAAATGATCAAAATTAGGGTTTTGACTGAGAAGGTGCAATTTCTGATTTTTAACCTAGCAAATGACTTATTGGTTCAAGGCATGATCTCAAGGATTCAAATGCATCATTTTTACCTAATGGAATAGCTCAAAACATTGCTCAATATCAATTTATTGACAGATGAATTTCAGTCAACTGATGAAAAAGTCAATTGTCCACTGAAAAGTCAAACTTTGACTTTTTGATCAAAATCAAGTATCAAAGATCACAATTCATCAAGACATGTAAAAATGTGAAACTTGTTCATCAAGAAATCAAAAAGTCAATATTTCATTTTGAAAAGTTAAAATTTCTAAACTTAGAAATTTTTCTAAGTGTTGGAAATTCACATTTTTTCCTAACTTTGAGCCAAATTTTCACCATGATGCAAGATGATTCAAAGGAAACTTCCAACATGAAAATTGTAAATATCAATGAGATATAAAACATTGTAGAACATAACTTTTTCTAGAAATGTTTGGATTTCAAGTTATGATTTTAAAAAGACATGTTCATAAAATTTGAAAACTTAGTGAAATTTCTCCCTAGTTTAGGCAGGATTTTGACCTAATTTCATGGCAATTTTTCACATAGTTCTAAGATGAATCTTAAAAAATGTCCAACATATAGGTTGTATAGGATGTTACAAGCTTTCCAAAATGTCAGAGAAGTCATTAAGATCATACTTGAGCAAGGATAATCGAAGGCAAGAAGTTAGGGTTTCATTCTTGTGTTTTGCAAGGCAGATTTGTGAAGAACACTTGATCCAATCTTCAAGCATGTTGTAAAAATCTTACTTTGCAGGCTTCAAAATTTCTAATCACTCAATAATTAAATGTTTACACAACTGATAGAGCCATTGTCCAAGCATTTGAGCCATTGTCCAAGTTTCATTTCCATTTATGCACAAAGTTACCATTCCATTCTTGAAAAGTTGCTTTAATCACAAAGTCAATTTGTCTTGAGCTTCTAACTTGTTTGTTCAGCACACACTCAACATACAAAGTCAGATAAACATGTTTAAAGCTTGTAAATACTCTAGATATCCTTGTAATATGCATTGGGACAATGTGTATCAAGCTTGCTTCAAAAACAAGCCAAAGAGCCATAACATGTGAACTTGTACTTCTGATCACCCAAAGCTCTCAAAACATTTTCCTATAAATTGAGACACTAGTATGCAACTTAGGACACGATTTTGCAAGCCTGAAAATTCTCCCAAACTCCCTCTAGCCAGAAATTGCACACAAACTCCATTTTTGTGCAGGTTCTGACCTTAAACTTCTATCTTCTATTTCCCCCGTGCGTTTCTTGGCTTTTCACTTCCTAAAGCTCCTACACATCAAATATAACCCATCCCCATCCTTATTCCAGAACTGTAACACCATTTACATCAACCTCCATAGCCAAAAAATAGAGTCTACACATTGACTTCTCCAAGCCATTTCAGCCACTCTCCAATCAAGCTAACCTGATCATCACAACAACTTGAATCAAGCTCTAACTCAAAACACGATCCCCAGTTGCAACGTGAGTTTTCTGACTTTTCATCTCATTATTTAGGTATTGTTAGGCTTGCATTTTCGAAGATAAAATGTAGATATCGTTGTCCTGAAACTATACATATCCATAGATTTCATTTATATGGCTTGAGCTTAGAGAATTTTAAGATTGAAATTTCTGGAAAATTTAAGGTTCAAATTAGGGCCAACGAAATTCTCATTCATATTTGATTTATAGCTTTAGTTATTTACATGGTTGGATGCGTGAGAAAAAATGGAACAACTTTTATGTTTGCAATTTTAATTTTCATTGAGAAATGAGCAAGATACAGGTTGTCTGGCTGCGCGTGAGGTTGAAGATAAAGTTCAGGCCATGGACTTGATTTGTAATATATATTTATGGTTTGATACAAGTTAACGGATGTACATCCACCCCAGTGGCAAAGGTAGCGCGCGTTTGTGTTAGAGGTCAGGGGTTCAACACCCAGCGCTACCTTTTGTACATTTTTTCAACATTTTTATCTTTTTTGGTCACAAACAGGCGCATGGGCCTCCACCTATGGGCTTTGTATTTTTTTTTTGCTTCTTCTACCCCTGCCATTTACTTTTGCACCTGACCCATTTGTATTTTATTATTTCTTTTTCTTTTTTTATTTTATTTTATATCATTTTTATTTTATTATTTATTATTATTTTTATTTTTATTTTTATTAATAAAAAATCCAAAAATATTTTATTTCTTTTTACACTTATTTATTTTATTTATAAAGACAAAAAGACCAAAAACATTTTTCTTAAACAAATTAATTTCTTTTTCTTAAATAATTAATATTTAAACTTAGGTTTAATTTTTATTTTATTTTCTTTTAAATTAAAATTAACTTAGAATTTAGGTTTCTTTTAATTATTTAATTTTTTATATTATTATTAATTTAAAACCTTTTCATAAAAAACCCTAAAAAATACTTTTTAACTTAATTTCTTTCTTAATTAGTTTAAATTTAATTTTGATTATTTTTAACTAATCATTTTCTTAATTAGGTCAAAACTAAACCCTTTTTGAAAACCAAAAATCATTTCTTTTCATTTCATCTTCTTGCATTATATTTTCAATTCTTAATAGATAATTAGGTTTAATTTTCTTTTAAATTCCCATTTGTAAATTTGTATGCGCCCTCCCCTAATGATGTAATAGCTTAGTAATTTTACTTTCCGCAATTTATCGCTTTATATAAATATTAGTAATTAGGGTTTGTATGGCAAGACTAAAATCAACAAATAGCAAACCCTAAAGTCAAGATAATCAAGTATGTAAATCAAACACACTTACACACTTGCACCCTTAGGGTAATTCCACTTTGTTGCCTTACAAAAATGGCCATGTTACGCATGTGAGATGTCTTAGCCAAAAACAATAAAAAATACAAGATCAGAGTTCCTCGATGACGCTATCAATGTTGCCTTTCAAAATGATCTTAGTCCCTCCAAGAGAAATGCTAAGACATCTTACAACATTGCTATCATGGCTATACGATGACCCACGCCCGTCCTGTTACATCCAAAGATAAGGCTTCTTGCCAATCAATGGTAAGATAGAAATATCAAAGGAAAGGAATAAATGAACAAAGACTTTTGAGTAGGTAGATTGTTCCTAGTTTCTTGATCATTTTCAAATCAAAACATCCTTGCTTATTTTTAAAACAAACACCAATACTTTCAAAAACACTTTCAAAACATTTTCCAAACATGAAATATTTTCAAAAGATCAACACTTTGTATACGTTCTTACGAACGAGGGCTATTACAAAGTTTGCCTAAACGATGACGCCTTTTTAAAATACTTTCAAAAAACCACACAAAGCATATTTTCCAATAAAATCAAGTGATCTAGCAAGCAACTAAGAGCCCATAGATAACTATGGATGAAAAAGGTGTTAATACCTCCCCTTTTCAAAATCTACCCCCCGAACTCAAGAAATAATCTCAAAGGTCTTTTCTGATCTTTTCAGCCTTTCCTTTTGGATAAAAGAAAAGTCGATGGAGACTCTTGCTAACCGCAACATTTGCAATAAAACACAAAACACCCAAGTCAGTTCTCCCACCGTATCACAGAACTGGCGACTCTGCTGGGGAATATCTCTTAAAAGTGGGGTTACCTTAGGGTTAGATCATATTTATTTGCTTTCATTATTTGACTTGCTTGCTTTACAATTTGGTTCCTTGTTTGGGCTTATTTTAATCCTTTACCTAGATTTGGGATACCTTATAGGTAAGTAGCAATACATTATGGAAACTGTGCAGGGTATACCGACATGGTCTAAGCAATAACTACGTTAGTGTGACACATTTATGGGTACTGGTAGCCCTTGAGTAGTCAAGGAGAATACAGAGCCGTTGTGTGGTGTCATGAAGCACTAACTGACTTTTAGAACCTTTACTTGACCAACTTGGCCATTAGGACGTAATGAGATAACCGGATTTGGTGCAGTCCGAAGTTGGTTAATACTCGATACTACACTCATTGAGATTTGATTTCTCGGGATATTTTGGTCGCCGTGAAAGAGGCTTGCGCTGAAACAATGCCCGAGAAGACAGATCAGTGATATTGAGATCCCTTAGAACCCGATTACTATTTCTACGATAGGTTTGTTTGTATATACTTACTTGTACATAACATCATAAACATCATAACATCATACTCATTCTCACTAACCATTTCAAGGATTTTTGGGGTTTATCTTTGTTCTATTTTGTAGGACATGGCTTCTATCCCCAGGAATACTATCCAAGTCAATCTCGTAAGAATTCCTCCTCAACTCAAAGAGTTAGCATCAAGGGTTCCTCAGAATTCTCCATTCACCGAAAGACATGGTCGCCTCCTAAGCTTGGTTACCTCTAACACTGATGAAGATATGATGAAGGTGTTTTTCCAATTCTTTGATCCTCTACATCATTGCTTCACTTTCCCTGATTATCAGCTTGTACCAACTTTGGAAGAATTCTCTCAACTCTTGAGGATTCCCATTCTCAATCAACTACCCTTCAATGGTACGGAAAGAGATCCAAAACCTGAAGAGATTGCCCAAGCATTACACTTGCAACAATCTGATATCACAACTAATTGGGAAACAAGGAGTGGTGTCAAAGGTTTCTTAGCCAAGTTCTTGTTCGAGAAAGCTCAATATTATTGGAACTCTTTGGACTTACAAGATTTTGAAGAAATCTTGGCCCTTCTCATCTATGGGATGGTTTTGTTTCCAAACCCTGATCAACTCATAGACGTAAATGTCGTCAAAATCTTCATGTCTCGCAATCCGGTGCCTACTTTGTTGGGAGATATCCTACATTATTTTCACTCTCGCACCATGAGGAAGAGAGGGATCCTCATGTGTTGCACTCCTCTCTTGGAAAGATGGTTTATTTCACATCTTCCCCGATATATGGTGAAGAACGAGCAAGGTTTGAGATGGTCCAATAGTTGATGATGCTCAGACATTCAGATGTTCATTGGTGTTCTCGATCCTTGGAGAACGTTATTATTATCGATCGTTGTGGGGAATTCCCTAATGTCCCTTTGCTTGGCATTAGAGGAGGTATCACTTACAACCTTTTCTTAGTCTTACGACAATTTGGTTACGCTCGAAGAGATTGTCCACATGAGATGCTCATTCAAGGAGTGGTATTCGACTACGAGAGCCACGACCAAAGGTACCGTCAAAGGTTTATACGATCTTGGAGGATGGTAAGCAAAGTGGATAGCAAGACGTTGGGACACAAGAATTCCATTCCCCTTGAGCCTTACCTTAGGTGGGTACGAGCTCGTGCTCAGAAACTTGTGATGCCTTATCCCTCCATCTTACCAGTTATCTTGGAACTTGTGGTTGAAGAAGATGTCCAGTACACTGTCCTCCATCCTAACATGCCTACTTCTCTTGAAGACTTGCAAAAGGGTTGGATTCAGCTAAAGGAAGAACGAGATACTTTCGAAACTCAATTCTACGCTAGCAAGAAGAGGGTCTTGGAGCTTACAAAGCAGCTACATGAAAAGTAAAGTGTGAACGCCTAACTCGCGCCGAAGAGGATGCATTTAGTCTTTTTATCTTAGAAAGTTATTTTAAAAGCCCAAGAGGCGTGATGTAATCATTTTTAACTAATTAATGAAAATTGACGTTTGTTCATTATTTTGTCTATACAAATTTAAATTTCGTAAATCCTTGAAATCATTTGCATATACATCTTCCATGCATCATAACATGACAGGTTTTTGCATAACAGATTTCCTTATCTTTCTGCTGTTTATTTCAGTAAGATGGATATAGAGAAAACTATGAAGGATATTCAAGAACAAAACTCTCAATTCCAAGAGACTCTAATGACCCTAGCCAAGGGGAAACAAGATATGATGGCATTACTGGAAGTCGAGAAGAAACCCAAGAAGAAAGCTCTGCTCAACATGGGTAGAAGGTTCAAAGAGTCAGTCCGTCAGATCCCGGTAGTGGAAGACTTATTTGAGGAAGATGAGAATCAGATTGGAGAAGCTAAGAGTACCTAGGATGGGTGCATCAACGGTCAAGCGTCTGATGATGATTATTTCGACGAGCAGTATCCACCCGCCGATGTCAAGTACAAGTAGTTACAAGACAGATTGAAGGCCATCGAGATCCAGGTCGTCCCCGGTTTAGATTTTGATTATTTGGGTTTCATCTATGGGGTTGTCATTCCCCACAAATTCAAAATACCAGTCTTTGTAAAGTACGATGGAGTTTCATGTCCAAAATTCCACCTGAAATCTTATATGTGCAAGATACAGCCGCACACCGCTGATAAGAAACTCTGGGTTCACTTTTTCCCAGAGAGCTTGGCCGGAACGCAACTATAATGGTTCTACCAGTTAGATGGTTCTCGTATCAATACCTGGGAAGACTTAGCTACCGCTTTCTACCATCAGTACCAGTATAACACCGACTTGGCGCCAACAAGGCTTCAGCTGCAAGATATGACAATCGGGAAGAATGAAGGATTTAAAGAATATGCACAAAAGTGGAGAGACCTTGCCAGTAGGGTTCAACCACCTTTGACTGATAGGGAGCACATTGACATGTTTATGGTTACTTTATCTGGTCCATTCTTTAATTTGTTGGTTGGCTATTCTTCTTTTGGTTTCACCGAGCTAATCTTAACCGGTGAAAGAGTTGAAAGCGGCATAAAAAGTGGGAAGATTTATGTGGCATCTGCCTCCACTTCCAATCTTGTCAAGAAACCTTTCTCCGCAAAGAAAGAAATAAATGATGTGTATGGGGAAAGGTCCCGTACCAAGAAGAATGACCGACAGTCTGTTAATGTTGTCTGAATCTCCAATCCAACTCCTGCTTAAAGACCATCTACAAATCATCAAAGGTTTGAAACTCCGAGAAGACAATTCACGAGGATAGGAATGTCATTATCCCAAGCCTTACAAAACTTACTAAAGGCTAATTTGGTGACATTGCGTGATCCTCCTGCCAATCCAGATACCTCTTCACCAAAGTATAATTTGAACGCTAAATGTGCTTACCACTCAAGTAGCCCTGGGCATGACTGACCAATGATGGGCCTTGAAGAATAAAATCCAGGACTTGATCGATAACAAGACTTTTGAATTTGATCCTCCTTCAACTCTGAATGTAATCACCGCACTTATACCGAAGCATGACAAGGGTGTTAATGTTGTTGAAGATACAATGTTTGTTGCCTCTGTTGAAGACTTGACTACTCCTCTGAATATCATAAAAAAGAATCTGTTGAAAGTCGGGATTTTCCCTGGATGTGTAAAGGACTATGTTTGCTGTGCTAAACAACTCAATGGATACGAAGGGCTGAAGGAAGGCACTCAACGCCTTATGGATAGCCACGAGATTCTATTTGAGAAGACTCCGCCTGTCGAAAGTTTGACTAACAAATATGAAGATCTCTCCATTGTCACCATCTCAAACAAGCCTCTTAGGATCTCCTCCAAAGGTCCAATCAGGATTTCAAATGAACCAATTGTTGCTCCCTTAATAATTACCAATCCCTGACCAATTCCCTACTCTTCAAACAAGGCAGTGCCAAGGAACTATGGTGCTGAGGTGTTTTATCATGGGATAAAAAAAGACGATTGGATCGAAGAAGAAAAAGCTGATGATGTTGGTAACATAACTGGCTCAAGTAAGGTAACCCGAACTGGGAGAATCTTTTCATATAACATCTCACCACCAGTTGTTACAAAGGCACCTATTCGCATCACTGTTACTAAGCCAAGTACCGATACAAGAGGGAAAAAGAAGGTTGTTAAGCCTGTCGTGATAGAAATACCTGCAAAGGATGTTGCTGATAGAGAACCTTCCGCTCGTGAAATGGACGAGATCCTAAAGATTATAAAAAGGAGAAACTTCAAGATTGTGGAGCAGTTGGGGAAAACCCCTTCTAAGATTTATATGTTGTCATTGCTACTCTACTCCGATGCCCATGCTCGGACATTAATCAAGTTCTTGAAAAAGGCTCATGTCCCTCATGAGACCACAACGGACCAGTTTGAGAATTGCATGGTGAGTTTGACGGCTGATAATGGCTTGGGGTTCTCAGATGTCGATCTAACTCCGCTTGGGAAGAGCCATAATAAAGCTCTACATGTTTTTGTCGAGTACAAGGGGACCATCTTAGCACATGTTCTAGTTGACACTAGTTCTTCTCTAAACGTGCTACCCAAGGGGGCGTTAGACCGTTTAGACTGTGAAGGTTTAGTCTTGAAGCCAAGTGATATCATTGTGAGGGCCTTCGATGGATCAAAAAGGACAGTTAATGGAGAGGTAGATATTACAATCAAGGTGGGCTCACAAGTTTTCAACTCCACCTTCTACATCATGGATATCTATCCTGCCTATTCTTGTTTGTTGGGTCGCCCTTGGATCTATAAAGTTGGGGCAGTAACCTCAACTCCCCATCAAAAACTCAAATATCCGGTCAAGGGAAGAATTGTCATTGTCTATAGAGAGGAGGAGTTCATGGTAAACCACCTTAACTCTTTAAAATACATGGAAATGGATGGAGAGTTCATAGAGACTCTGTGTCAAGCCTTTAAAGTTGTGCCACCAATGGTTGCTGCTACCAAATGTTCCTCTGATGATTCCAAAGTTGTTAAGGTCGTGCCGAAGATGGTTTCAGTCAAAGATGCTTGTGCTGCAATTGAAGAAGGAAGATGTGATACTTGGGGGAAACTCCTCAATATCCCATTCATAGCGGACAAGTTTGGTTTGGGTTTCACCGTCAAGGCTCAGAAAGAAGTGAGGCATGCTCGTGCAGGAAAGCCACCTCTTCGTATTAGAAGCCATGAAGTCAACGTCGTGGGTGATTCGGATGATGAAGTTGCATTTGAAGATTGGGTGTATCCTACCACAATGGGGCTAAAGAATTGGCATGCAAAGGACTTCGTGCCCATCTCCTTCATTGAGGAGTAATCTACTTGTTTATTGCTTTTTATTGAATTCAAGAATATTTTGTCTGTAATATTTAACAATGACTTTTAAGCCATGTGCCTGGCCCGTGGCACTTTGGTCCATATGTCAAGGGTTTTATTTATGTTCATCTAATCATATGATCATTCAATACAAACCATTGGACTCTTTTGCATTCAAATCTTTATGTTCGTTGTCTTTATTTCAAATACATTTTTCAAAATAGCCATGTATCTTACATGCACACACACACCCTTGCAGGTCCTCATCCACTCTGGATCTTATTACTAATGACTCTACTATTGCCGACTATGACTTCGAATGTCCATTTAACCAAGCCGAAGACAAAGGCGGGGAAGATTGTGAAATACTGGGAGAACTAGCCAGACTTCTATTACAAGAGGAAAAAGCTATTCAGCCGCACGAAGAGTCAGTTGAAGTCATCAATCTGGGTACTAAGACGGACAAGAAAGAAGTCAATATCAGAGCTAACCTGGAAAGTAGTGTCAAGAGCAGGTTGGTTCAGATGTTGCATGATTATGTGGAAGTATTTTCTGGGTCTTATGAAGACATGCCAGGGTTGGATACCGGCATCGTAGTTCATCGTCTGCCGACAAAAGAAGATTTCCCTCCTATCAAACAAAAGGTTCGTCGCATGAGGCCTGACATGTCTAAAAAGATAAAAGTTGAAGTGATGAAATAGTTTGACGCAGGTTTCCTAGCTGTGACATCCTATCCCCAATGGGTTACCAATGTGGTGCCAGTTCCGAAGAAGGACGAAAAAGTTCGCATGTGCGAAGACTATAGGGATCTGAATAGGGAAAGCCCCAAGAATGACTTCCCTCTACCCCACATTGACGTCTTGGTCGATAACACTGCTCATCATAAAGTCTTCTCTTTCATGGACGATTTCTCCAGCTATAATCAGATAAGGATGGCTCCTGAAGACATGGAGAAGACCACTTTCCTTACACAATGGGGCACCTTTTGCTACAAGGTCATGTCGTTCGGATTGAAGAATGCAGGGGCAACATATCAAAGGGCTATGGTAGCTTTGTTTCATGATATGATCAATCATGAAATAGAGGTATATGTGGATGATATGATTTCCAGATCATAAACTGAGGAGGAGTATCTCGATCACCTGTATAAGCAATTCGAAAGGTTGAAAAAGTACAAGTTGAGGCTGAACCCTAACAAGTGCACATTCAAAGTACGATATGGAAAGCTTCTAGGTTTTGTTGTCAGCAATAAAGGAATTGAAGTTGATCCTGCCAAGGTAAAAGCCATCCAAGAAATGCCAATTGTTGTACCCCAAAATTTGCCCTCCCATATTCTTCAAAAAAATTGCCAAGTCAAGCTTCAAAATCTCCCCAAGGGTTGCATAGTGCAAGGGCCTCCTAAACAGTCAAAATTAAGGTTTTGGTTCTGATCAAGAAAATGAAGTTTCCAAGGGTCCAATCAAGTCTCACATGCCTACAAACATGGTCAAGCATCCTCATACCAAGTTTCAAGACTTTCAGCACAAAATTGCACAGTCAAAAACCCTAATTGCACTACAGTCAACTGTAGGGGCAAAATGGTCATTTGACAGTCAAAAGTTCAAATTTTTGGTCAACATCTCATTTTGAAGCCACAAACATCATTTGATCAATGCTTGATCATGATTCTCAAAGCTTGGCTCAAAAATCATCAAGATGCAAAAGTTTCCTTATTTGGACAGTTGAAAAAGTCAACTGTAAATTGACCAGGGCATAACTTTCACATGGATTATCAGAAAAATTCCATCCAAAGCTCATTTGGAAGAGAAATACATTTCCTACAACTCCTCTTCATACTTCAAGTCCAATAAATGCTCTCACAAAAAGTTATCAATTTCAACATTATAGGTCATTTTCAAAAGTCAACAAAAAGGGACTTTAAGTCAAAGGCCATAACTTGATATTGGTAAATCAAAATGACATGGGACCAAAGGCATTGGTTATAGGACTCAAAGATATTTCCAAAATGTCCAAGAACATGATCAAAGCTTAAAAATTGAGCAAGTTATGCCTTGTGGAAGTTGGGAAATTTTTGGATATTTTGAAAAGTCAACATTGATTCAAATGACCTAAAATTGCTAATGGGCCTATTTTTCTTCCACAATTCATTATCCAAGGCATGTGCACGACCATTAGGCCCAAAGGGAAGTTTTTCTCCATTTTTATTTATTTATTTGGATTTTTTATTATTAATAATTCATTTAATTAAATAAAATACATGAAAAATACAAAACTAATGAAATAAAATCTTTTTGTGCAGAAAACACTCTCATTGGACACTCAAGATTCGTGCATAATCATTTGTGGAAATTTTTGTCATGATTTGATACCAAATAGCATGGAAAATATTGAAAAAAAGATCTTAAAAATCAAATCTTCCAAACCATGAATGCCAAGGATTTTGATTGTTTTCTTTGACCTAATTCACTCATACATAAGTATAGAACACAACCCTAATTCCATTGACAAAAAAAGCTGCGCAGAAAAGCATACAAAGAACTTGAAATTTTTGCTTGAAAAGTGAAATCTGAAAACCTAGTTCTAGGGTGATTCAAGGCAAGATTTTGATCTCATTAGCTTGCTAAGGCTTCATAGAAGGGATTTGCATCAAAAACTTCAAGCTTTCGTGCCCAGAAACGTGAGAACGATCTCACCTGTACACAAAAAAATCCATAGTCGTGCATCTCAATTCATGCATCTTTTGTAATTTTTAATGCTTGATTCATGTTCATTGTGTGATTCTAATGCTAACCCAATGGTTTAATTTTGTTTTTGTGCATCGTATGAAGATTTGCCATGGATGAGTATTAGGGTTTTGCAAGCTCTAATTTGGGCGTTTCGTGATATGGCAAAATTAGGACACCTGGATACCACCATTGAATCAGGCATGGTTGGACGAACAGAAATAAACCCTCGCGCCTAATTTATGAGGCCTTATGGCCTATTCGTTATTTTCTCTAATGTTAGGTTATAGAACGGTTCAAAACCGTTGCTTATTATGTTTGTGTTTCAGGAAAAAATAAAACCATGAGGAAGACGATGAAGTGGCAAGACGTGAATGGCTGATTCAAATTTCACGCGAAAAGCGCCCCACTAACGCTTGTTTCTTTTATATTTTTTGTTAGTTATTATATGATAAACGCGCGTTGAGTGGAGCAGTGGTGAAGCGCTTGGTTGGTAACGTTAATGACCTGGGTTCGAACCCCAGGTCTTCACTCCTTTCCTTATATTTTTCCCTTAAACATATTCGTGTGCAATTTCAATACAGGGAGTCTATCATGCTACCCACCATCCAGTTTGCCACGCGTGTGCCTAGATCAATCCAAGGGTCCCAGTTTGAGGAATATCATGGACGTGAGTCAATGCACTCACATGCTGGCATGAGAAGTCAACCAGGCCAAGGTTTATTGGGCCTGAATTACCAAGGCTTCACCCTCACAATTAGGGGCAGACCCCCTAGGTTTGCCATTTTTTCTCATTCTTTTTTTTTTTATTATTTCTATTTTCTTTTAAATTATTGTTTTCTTAATTAATTTATTATTTTCATAAATATAAAAAAAAAACATAAAAAATCAGAAAAGACAACAAAATTAAATATATTTATCTAATTAATATTTTGTAAATAAATTCATTAATTAACTAGTTTTAAATTAGGTTTTTTAATCTTAACTTTTTTAATAAAAAATCTAAAAAATATAGAATTAGGGTTTAATTAATTTTTTATACCTTTTATTTGTCTTTCATAAATAATTAAAATATTAAATATTTATTTTTGTAATTAAATTGCATGTAAATTAATTAGGGTTAATTTTAGGTTAAAATTTAATCTTCTTTTTAATAAATTAAAAACAACTAGAATTAGGGTTAGCATTTATTTTAATTAATTCTTTTTTCATTAAAATCATAAAATACCAAAAACAATTTCTTTTCTTTTTTTTAATTAATTAATTAATTTCATCATTTAATTTAATTTTGCAAAAAGGGTCCAACGCCCTCGCTTTAATTCTTATTCAATTCGCATATTTATTTTATTTCTTTATAATATTTATGTATCTCTCCCAAAGCCGTGTAATTAATTTTCTCGCACTTTTAATTCTTTATTTTTCTGTCAAATCGGGTTCTGGAAAATTTTGGCGATGTGGACCCGCGCCTTTTGTAATAGCTTAGAATCTTTACTTTTCTCGCAATCTTTTTTAACTATTAAATAAATGCATGCAAGAATGAATGACAAAAAAAATAAAAACAAACGCATAGATCACCCATAACCTGACATGAATAAGACAAAATAACTGAACATGACACACAGAATCACACACCACCCCTAGGGTACGCCTCACTGTTGCCTTGCCTCGAAAGGTGATCGTCGAGTAGAGGATGTCTTAGTAAGTCCTCATGATCCGGGAACCTGGCATGAGGGTAGCTTTTAAGGTGTCTTCCCATTGCTCTGGTGATCACCATGTCCCGAACCTCGAATTGACCCGAACACCTCCAACGGTGGTGCTACCTATCTCTCAATGGTGGGATGGCACTATCTTAAGGACATTTACACAGACGAATTCCTTAGGGTAGGTAGACGACTCGTAGATACTTGCTCTAAATTTCAAAACAAAACAAAATACTTTTCACACCAACACATTTTCAAAAAGCTTTCGAAAGCAATTTTTCAAACACTCTTGAGGACCGATACAAGAGTCGAACTGGAATTTTCAAAGAAACTTTTTAAAACCCACAATTGAAAAGCAAACAAACCATTTTTGAAAACACAAATGAGCAAGTATCTAAGAGCCCATGGATAACCATGGATAGAAAGGGTGCTAATACCTTCCCTTTCTATAATCTACCTCCCGAACCGAGAGCAATCTCTTTAAGGAATTTTTCTGTGCTTTTGTCCTTTCCATTTGGAGAAAATAAAAGACGGTGGCGACTCTTGCTTCCGCGACATTTCGTGAACCAGCGTTAAACAGTCAGTTCCAGATCCACCGATAATAGAACTGGCGACTCTGCTGGGGAATAAAACTTAAAGTGAGGTGTACCTTAGGGTAGTTCATAACTGTGTTTTCAATTGCTTTCCTTGTGTGCTTTAAATTGCGGGACTGTCTTGGGAGTTCTATAGATCCTAACCCGGATCCGGGGGATACCTTCTTAGAAAGTAGCAACAAGGCTGTGAGGGAACTGTGCGGGGTATACCGACATGGTTGAAACAGTCTGCTACGTTGATGTGGCACTTTGGTGTGTACCAGTAACCCTTGAGTTCAGTCAAGGAGAGTACGGGGCCTCCGCGTGGTGTCGTGAAGCATCAACAGACCTTAGGAACCTTAATTGAACTATCTTGGCCTCTTTAGGGTAGTGAGATAACTGACTTTGGTGCAGTCCGAGGTTGGTTGATACTCGATACTACACTCAATTGAGGGTTGCTTTCCTGGAATATTTCGGTCGCCAGTTCAGTGGCTAAATCGAAACGATGAACAATGAAAGCAATCCCGTGATATTGGGACCCTTAGAACCCGGTTACTTCTAATAGGACAGGTTGAGCCCACCAACTTCAAGAGGGTATTACCCAGACCCCATGCTGGCCTTAAACTCTAAAGGCTTTCTCTTGTGTGACTTGTGTGCCTTCGTACTTGACTACTTGCATGCTTTATCTGACACATGAACTACTTGCAGGTTTGACTTATAGTCCTTAATTGGGACTCATAACTGGGTTTACTAAGTTTCTTGCAGGTTTCATTTATAGTCCTTAATTGGGACTCATGACAGGTCTTACTTGAGTTGCTTGCAGGTTTTGGTGTGCAGTCCTTAATTGGGACTCATAACAGGGCTACTTACATTACCCCATGCATACCATAACATCATACCATTGCATACATCCTAATCCATTTCAAGGATCTCAAGGGCTTGTGATGTAGGTCATGGTGAATCAACTATCCCAGCAAGGGGCAAAGAGGATTTATTTTCCTCTGGCCAAGGTTGTCAGGGGCTATGACCCACTGGATATGGTGAGCTCTGACTCTTGAAGAAGGTTCCCCTAACCAATGTTGTTTGGAAATCAAAACCAGACATGAGGACTAAAGTCAGAGGCTATGACCCACTGGATATGGTGAGCCTTTGACCCTGGAAGAAGGACTCTCAACAACTATGAAGTTTCTTTCAATCAAGCTACCGGATCCAAACGCTAACAAATTTTCTTGTTTACCCCGCGAGGTCCTTGAAAACATTGCATATCACACATATCATTGCATTACAGGTATCCCTTTTGCAGGTCACTTACCTTTCCTGCTGTTTATTTCAGCGATGGCTTCCCAACAAGACAACCAAGACTTTCTTGCTCAAGATACCCGGTTCGGGAAAATCCTCCTGAATCTATCCAAGGGGCAGGAGGGGCTAAAAACACTTCTCATGGAGACCTTCGTCAGGAACAGTGCTGAGGATGAAAAGCTGGAACACCTACAAGCTGAGGTGGATGAATTGAGGGTCCAAATGCTGGGGCAGGTGACTGCCATTCAAGGGTTAGCTCAAAGACAAGATGAGCTCTGGTTTCTCGTCAACCAACTGCTTCAGAGTAACCAACTGGGGCAAAAGCCTAAGGGTAAAAAGCCAGTCATCGTTCAACCACCTTTGAGGCAAGGAGGTAAGGGGAGAGCTTCCCAAATGGCTCAAGTGTCACAAATTCAACATCACAACCAACAAAAGAGCGAGAGAAGGCAGTTCACTCGGCTCAGCATGACCTTATCCCAAATATTGCCACAGTTGCTGGAGACCAAGCTGGTAACTCTAAAAGAAGCTCCGAAGAACCAAAATGCAACGTCACCGAAGTACAACCCCAACGCTCGCTGCGCTTATCATTCTGACAGCCTGGGGCATACTACAGATGATTGTTGGAGCTTGAAAAATAAGATCCAAGACATGATCGACGCTGGAGAGATTCAGTTTAAAGTACCCAAGACTCCCCACGTGATCACTGCTCCCTTGCCAAATCATGGCTAGGATTGAGAAATTTTTGTTCATTCGAATGTTCAAGTTGCAATTCTCTTTTGTTCAAACATTTAATCATGTCAAACATTGTTATTTCATTAATGCATCGCATATGTCTGTTTTGAGGCAATATATTCGTATCCACTATGCGCAAATTATTTTCATATTTTTTCTGATGTCAACTCTTGATCTAAAATTCTAAGCCTCTTGAGGGAGGATGACGAAAACGATACCACGATCTTTACAGTATGCTTTTGAACAGACCCTGCTGATACAGGCATTGTTTCAATCCCTAAACACTGGAGTTATAAGGATGATAATCCCTCGTCAACCCCTCTGAGCCAAAGAAGTAGGAGTTTTTCTTTTTGAAATTTAAAACCCTTAATCATAACCTGGGGCAGGGTAGTCTCTCAGTTGATCCAAGTGCATAACGAATGGCACCAAAGAAGTCCTTACAAAACGAAGAAAGACAGTGATGGTTCCGAATAATCAATAAAGAAAGGCAGTCATTATCTCAAAAAATAAAAAACCCATTAAGTCAAAACCCATGAAGGAGACTTACAAAACTGGGGCATCCCGCTGACTGTAATTCCAAAAAAGGAAACAGTTCAGGCAAAAAAGAAAGGGATAACAAAAAAAAATCAGACAAGAAAGAGGTCTTACCAACCCTCAACAAGAAAGGAATGACTGCCTATTCAAAATAAGTTATCAACATCCGAATCATCACCGGAAAATCAGAGCAAAGACTCAAACAAGGTCTAACGTATGATCAACTGAGTTTAGGTTTGGAGAACATCACGAAGAGCGGGTGGGTACAAATAATTTGAGCCTTTATCCTTTGTTTCTTAAACCGTGAACCAGGCCACACTACAACCCTTAAAAGTCCTAGCTGAAGCATGGGTTAGTTCGAAAGCATAATGTTACGAAAGGTATCCTGACTCCTTAAGGCCTACGGTAAATACGGAGTTGACATCACGTTTTACAAACATCCATTTGTTTTATGAAAAAGAATGCATTTTCAAAATCTTCAAGACAGACATAAGCTTTGCATTTTTTTATATAACCTTGTTTGCATATGACTATTTGTTTGAACAACAGGGAAATTCGCACGATGAATACCTAGTGAACAAAAGCACTTCCAATCAAGGGGCACGACATGACCATGGTCCATCATCTGGGGCAATCCAATCAAGATTCGGAGAATCTCTCAAAGGCCAAATAGCCTGGGGCAAATCTCCTCCTGAGTCACTTGGGGCATTCCGACAACGAATCTAGTCTGATCAAACATCTTCTGGTGGCGTGGCAAACCACTTCTAACAGGGGCAACTCCCTACATCCTGAGAGCATAGACATAGTCGAAAGAAAATACTACGCGTAATCAAAGACCCGCTAGGTTGACACACCTAGGAAAAAATAAGGGCTTCCCGGCGAACCAAAAGGGTTCGGGCAAAAATGAAGGATGAAATGAAAAAAATTTGTACACCCGGCAAGTCGAAAACCTGAAAAGGCGGCTTGGGCAAAAATGGGTATCCCGGTGGACTGAAAACCCGAAAGGGTGGTCCAGGCAAAAGTTAGGGATCAAAGCGTACGACTATGTCCCGTCATCTCGTCACCTGTCTACCAGAAGAAGGTTTGTCCATCAACAACCATCAGCATCTCCCAGGTGCCTTCTCCCACTTCAGAAACAGGGGCAATGATGAGTTGTCTAAGCAATCTAATCGTTCTGTCCTCTAAGGTATCAAGGTAGGTTCGGCTGAAGAACAACCAAGACACCTTAATTCCCCAGAGAGTGAGTCAGCAAGTCAATGCACTCTCCTCAAGCCAAGCTATATTATCAACCTTAAGGAAGTTGGGTATCCTCCCACAGATCTCAACATTCCCCAGCATATTATACACATATTCATAACAAGCATCCCCGGCAGTCTTGACCTAAAGATTGTTCCCCGGCGGTATACCAAACATTCAAAGGAATCACTTCCCATACAGCTCAAACTTCCCTAAGAGAGTCCAATCTAGTTCCCAAGGAAAGTTGGAATTCATCTCCTCAAGCAGAAAGCTTATCCCCAGCAGATTCTGGAAGCTTATCCTTGCAGAGCACGAGCACATCTCCCGGCTTTATTCAAAGAGTTATTTCCTTAACAGGATATAACTGGGTTATCCTCAGCCAAAAGCCATGGAAAGATCGTCCTCGATGAAGTCGCCTTACCCCCAGCGAAGTCTACTAACACTTCCAACACAACAAGGGTATCCCCAGCAAGTTATTATCAACATTCCAGCAAAGTACCTCTCTCCCCACAGAGTATTGCTTCCCAGCAAGATCGTTAGAGTAATTTTCTCCCCGCAGAGTAATCCATTCGCCAAGTCTATTCCCCAACGGAGTTATCTTCTCCTACCGGTATTCTTGCAGTTATCATCCCCAGCGGAAGCAAAGTCTATTCTCCAACATCAGCCCAGGATATGACTTCCCGGCACCCGTCAAGGATTTACTTTCCTAGACGAAAAATACATTCATAAACATCGCACTTCCATACATCACTATATCATGCATAGACGCATCATATCTTACAAATCTCATTTATGTTGAGAACATCATTGCTTGGTCCATATCATGCATTGCATATGACTGACCTTTACCTTTCAGGAAAGACTCAGCTAAATTCTCAATCATCTTTCAAGACCTAGACCGGTTCAGTTAATCGACTCCAAAGATTTCTTATCCAGTCCAAGGCCTTCTCTAGTCCAGCTAAATCGACCCCAAACAGGTTTTTCTGATAAAGGCTCAGTAGAAGTTATCCAGGTTTTTCTCAAACGTTCGCTTTTGAGATTATAATTTCCTATGGTTCTCTCCCCAATGTTGCGGAGACGATAATTCCATTCCAGGTTTTTCTCAAACGTCCGCTTTTGAGATTATAATTTCCTATGGTTCTCTCCCCAATGTTGCGGAGATGATAATTCCATCCCAGGTTTTTCTCAAACGTCCGCTTTTGAGATTATAATTTCCTATGGTTCTCTCCCCAATGTTACGGAGATGATAATTCCATCCCAGGTTTTTCTCAAACGTCCGCTTTTGAGATTATAATTTCCTATGGTTCTCTCCCCAATGTTGCGGAGATGATAATTCCATCCCAGGTTTTTCTCAAACGTCCGCTTTTGAGATTATAATTTCCTATGGTTCTCTCCCCAATCCTGCGGAGATGATAATCCCATTCCAGGTTTTTCTCAAACGTCCGCTTTTGAGATTATAATTTCCTATGGTTCTCTCCCCAATGTTGCGGAGGTGATAATTCCATTCCAGGTTTTTCTCAAACGTCCGCTTTTGAGATCATAATTTCCTATGGTTCTCTCCCCAATGTTGTGGAGACGATAATTCCATTCCAGGTTTTTCTCAAACGTCCGCTTTTGAGATTATAATTTCTTATGGTTCTCTCCCCAATGTTGCGGAGATGATAATTCCATCCCAGGTTTTTCTCAAACGTCCGCTTTTGAGATTATAATTTCCTATGGTTCTCTCCCCGATCCTGCGGAGACGATAATTCCATTCCAGGTTTTTCTTAAACGTCCGCTTTTGAGATTATAATTTCCTATGGTTCTCTCCCCGATGCTGCGGAGACGATAATTCCATCCCAGGTTTTTCTCAAACGTCCGCTTTTGAGATTATAATTTCCTATGGTTCTCTCCCCAATGTTGCGGAGATGATAATTCCATCCCAGGTTTTTCTCAAACGTCCGCTTTTGAGATTATAATTTCCTATAGTTCTCTCCCCAATGTTGAGGAGATGATAATTCCATCCCAGGTTTTTCTCAAACGTCCGCTTTTGAGATTATAATTTCCTATGGTTCTCTCCCCAATGTTGCGGAGATGATAATTCCATCCCAGGTTTTTCTCAAACGTCCGCTTTTGAGATTATAATTGCTTATGGTTCTCTCCCCGATCCTGCGGAGACGATAATTCCATTCCATGTTTTTTTCAATGTTTGCTTTTGAGTTTGTAATTGCCTATGGTTCTCTTCCCGATCCTGCGGAGGTGGTAATCCCAAGATTTTCTCAACGTTTGCTGTTGAGGTTAAGGTCATCCAAGGTTCTCTCACCGTTCCTGTTGAGGTAGTAACTATCCCTGGTTCATTCATCGCCGTTTGAAGCTCCAGATCCAGCTCCTGTAACCAGTCAGGACACATCTATACCAAGCATCTGAAGACCATCTCCTGCAACATGTCAGGTACTCATTTTTTCTTTTTGCAGGTACGCAAGTTCTCGCTAAGGAATCTCTTATGCAATCAACACTCATATGGCATCTATAAGCCCATCCACCTTCCATCATATCTTAGCATGGCATCTATAAGCCCATCATCCTATCCATCAACCTCTAAATGGCATCTATAAGCCCATTTCCATCACACTGCTACTATGTGAGCGCAAATTTCTGGGCACTCTGGTGTTCAATCATCTTCCACCTTCGGATTACGAAAGGCACGTCAGCCAATCTGCATCCTCAGGTCTAAGAAGATTGAACAGGGGCAACTGTTGTACCCCAAAATTTGCCCTCCCATATTCTTCAAAAAAATTGCCAAGTCAAGCTTCAAAATCTCCCCAAGGGTTGCACAGTGCAAGGGCCTCCTAAACAGTCAAAATTAGGGTTTTGGTTCTGATCAAGAAAATGAAGTTTCCAAGGGTCCAATCAAGTCTCACATGCCTACAAAAATGGTCAAGCATCCTCATACCAAGTTTCAAGACTTTCAGCACAAAATTGCACAGTCAAAAACCCTAATTGCACTACAGTCAACTGTAGGGGCAAAATGGTCATTTGACAGTCAAAAGTTCAAATTTTTGGTCAACATCTCATTTTTAAGCCACAAACATCATTTGATAAATGCTTGATCATGATTCTCAAAGCTTGGCTCAAAAATCATCAAGATGCAAAAGTTTCCTTATTTGGACAGCTGAAAAAGTCAACTGTAAATTGACCAGGGCATAACTTTCACATGGATTATCAGAAAAATTCCATCCAAAGCTCATTTGGAAGAGAAAGACATTTCCTACAACTCCTCTTCATACTTCAAGTCCAAGAAATGCTCTCACAAAAAGTTATCAATTTCAACATTATAGGTTATTTTCAAAAGTCAACAAAAAGGGACTTTAAGTCAAAGGCCATAACTTGAGATTGGTAAATCAAAATGACATGGGACCAAAGGCATTGGTTAGAGGACTCAAAGATCTTTCCAAAATGTCCAAGAACATGAGCAAAGCTTAAAAATTGAGCAAGTTATGCCTTGTGGAAGTTGGGAAATTTTTGGATATTTTGAAAAGTCAACATTGATTCAAATGACCTAAAATTGCTAATGGGCCTATTTTTCTTCCACAATTCATTATCCAAGGCATGTGCACGACCATTAGGCCCAAAGGGAAGTTTTTCTCCATTTTTATTTATTTATTTGGATTTTTTATTATTAATAATTCATTTAATTAAATAAAATACATGAAAAATACAAAACTAATGAAATAAAATCTTTTTGTGCAGAAAACACTCTCATTGGACACTAAAGATTCGTGCATAATCATTTGTGGAAAGTTTTGTCATGATTTGATACCAAATAGCATGGAAAATATTGAAAAAAATATCTTAAAAATCAAATCTTCCAAACCATGAATGCCAAGGATTTTGATTGTTTTCTTTGACCTAATTCACTCATACATAAGTATAGAACACAACCCTAATGCCATTGACAAAAAAAGCTGCGCAGAAAAGCATACAAAGAACTTGAAATTTTTGCTTGAAAAGTGAAATCTGAAAACCTAGTTCTAGGGTGATTCAAGGCAAGATTTTGATCTCATTAGCTTGCTAAGGCTTCATAGAAGGGATTTGCATCAAAAACTTCAAGCTTTCGTGCCCAGAAACGTGAGAACGATCTCACCTGTACACAAAAAAATCCATAGTCGTGCATCTCAATTCATGCATCTTTTGTAATTTTTAATGCTTGATTCATGTTCATTGTGTGATTCTAATGCTAACCCAATGGTTTAATTTTGTTTTTATGCATCGTATGAAGATTTGCCATGGATGAGTATTAGGGTTTTGCAAGCTCTAATTTGGGCGTTTCGTGATATGGCAAAATTAGGACACCTGGATACCACCATTGAATCAGGCATGGTTGGACGAACAGAAATAAACCCTCGCGCCTAATTTATGAGGCCTTATGGCCTATTCGCTATTTTCTCTAATGTTAGGTTATAGAACGGTTCAAAACCGTTGCTTATTATGTTTGTGTTTCAGGAAAAAATAAAACCATGAGGAAGACGATGAAGTGGCAAGACGTGAATGGCTGATTCAAATTTCGCGCGAAAAGCGCCCCACTAACGCTTGTTTCTTTTATATTTTTTGTTAGTTATTATATGATAAACGCGCGTTGAGTGGAGCAGTGGTGAAGCGCTTGGTTGGTAACGTTAATGACCTGGGTTCGAACCCCAGGTCTTCACTCCTTTCCTTATATTTTTCCCTTAAACATATTCGTGTGCAATTTCAATACAGGGAGTCTATCATGCTACCCACCATCCAGTTTGCCACGCGTGTGCCTAGATCAATCCAAGGGTCCCAGTTTGAGGAATATCATGGACGTGAGTCAATGCACTCACATGCTGGCATGAGAAGTCAACCAGGCCAAGGTTTATTGGGCCTGAATTACCAAGGCTTCACCCTCACAATTAGGGGCAGACCCCCTAGGTTTGCCATTTTTTCTCATTCTTTTTTTTTTATTATTTCTATTTTCTTTTAAATTATTATTTTCTTAATTAATTTATTATTTTCATAAATATAAAAAAAAACATAAAAAATCAAAAAAGACAAAAAAATTAAATACATTTATCTAATTAATATTTTGTAAATAAATTCATTAATTAACTAGTTTTAAATTAGGTTTTTTAATCTTAACTTTTTTAATAAAAAATCTAAAAAATATAGAATTAGGGTTTAATTAATTTTTTATACCTTTTATTTTTCTTTCATAAATAATTAAAATATTAAATATTTATTTTTGTAATTAAATTGCATGTAAATTAATTAGGGTTAATTTTAGGTTAAAATTTAATCTTCTTTTTAATAAATTAAAAACAACTAGAATTAGGGTTAGCATTTATTTTAATTAATTCTTTTTTCATTAAAATCATAAAATACCAAAAAATACCAAAAACAATTTCTTTTCTTTTTTTTAATTAATTAATTAATTTCATCATTTAATTTAATTTTGCAAAAAGGGTCCAACGCCCTCGCTTTAATTCTTATTCAATTCGCATATTTATTTTATTTCTTTATAATATTTATGTATCTCTCCCAAAGCCGTGTAATTAATTTTCTCGCACTTTTAATTCTTTATTTTTCTGTCAAATCGGGTTCTGGAAAATTTTGGCGATGTGGACCCGCGCCTTTTGTAATAGCTTAGAATCTTTACTTTTCTCGCAATCTTTTTTAACTATTAAATAAATGCATGCAAGAATGAATGACAAAAAAAATAAAAACAAACGCATAGATCACCCATAACCTGACATGAATAAGACAAAATAACTGAACATGACACACAGAATCACACACCACCCCTAGGGTACGCCTCACTGTTGCCTTGCCTCGAAAGGTGATCGTCGAGTAGAGGATGTCTTAGTAAGTCCTCATGATCCGGGAACCTGGCATGAGGGTAGCTTCTAAGGTGTCTTCCCATTGCTCTGGTGATCACCATGTCCCGAACCTCGAATTGACCCGAACACCTCTAACGGTGGTACTACCTACCTCTCAATGGTGGGATGGCACTATCTTAAGGACATTTACACAGACGAATTCCTTAGGGTAGGTAGACGACTCGTAGATACTTGCTCTAAATTTCAAAACAAAACAAAATACTTTTCACACCAACACATTTTCAAAAAGCTTTCGAAAGCAATTTTTCAAACACTCTTGAGGACCGATACAAGAGTCGAACTGGAATTTTCAAAGAAACTTTTTAAAACCCGCAATTGAAAAGCAAACAAACCATTTTTGAAAACACAAATGAGCAAGTATCTAAGAGCCCATGGATAACCATGGATAGAAAGGGTGCTAATACCTTCCCTTTCTATAATCTACCTCCCGAACCGAGAGCAATCTCTTTAAGGAATTTTTCTGTGCTTTTGTCCTTTCCATTTGGAGAAAATAAAAGACGGTGGCGACTCTTGCTTCCGCGACATTTCGCGAACCAGCGTTAAACAGTCAGTTCCAGATCCACCGATCACACCAGTCCCCCACTATGAAAAGGAAGTTAGAGGATTCTTGGGTCGTCTCAATTACATTGCCCGCTTCATATCTCACTTGACTGCCACTTGTGAACCAATCTTCAAGCTCTTGAAGAAAGATCAAGTAGTCAGATGAAATGATGAATGCCAAGATTCCTTCGACAAAATCAAAGAATATCTGTAGAAACGTCCTATTCTCACGCCTCCAGTTGAAGGAAGACTCTTGATCATGTACTTGACAGTACTAGAGAACTCTATGGGGTGTGTTTTGGGCCAACATGACGAGTTTGGCCGAAAAGAGCATGCTATTTATTACCTGGGCAAAACGTTTACTGACTTTGAAACCAAATATTCACTGCTCGAGAAAACTTGTTGCGCTTTGGCATGGGCTTCTCGCCGGCTAAGACAGTATATGTTGACTCATACCACTTTGTTGATTTCTAAGATGGACCCAATCAAGTACATCTTCGAGAAACCTGCTCTTTCCGGACGAATAGCTAGGTGGCAAATGATCTTAACTGAGTATGAAATTTAATACACGATGCAAAAGTCCATCAAAGAAAGCGTACTAGCAAATCATTTGGCCCATCAAGTTGTGGATGATTATCAGTCTATGAACTTCGACTTCCTTGATGAGAACATCATGCTGGTGACCGACTGCATGAAACCTGGACCGGATGACGGACCTGAACAAGGATCCCGATGGACTATAGTCTTCGATGGGGCTTCCAACACCTTGGGTAATGAATAGGTGTTGTGATCATCTCCCCTGAAGGTTGCCCCACTCCTTTCACTGCCAGACTATGCTTCGATTGCACGAACAATATGGCCGAATATGAAGCATGCATTTTGGGTCTGAAAGCTGCCATTGATTTAAGGATCAAACATTTGAATGTGTTTGGGGATTCCGCTCTAGTGATTAGCCAAGTAAAGGGATATTGGGACACTAAACACCCTAATATCATCCCTTACAAGGAACTTGTGTTATCCCTGATTCCCTACTTCGAAGAGATCACCTTTGAGCACTTCTCTAGGGAAGAAAATCAATTGGCTGACGCCTTGGCAACCATGTCTTCAATGTTCAAGGTCAAATGGGACAACGAGGGCCCTATGATTAAGATTGAAAGATCCGATGAACCTGCACACTGCTGTGAGCTTGACACTGACTAAGAAAAACCATGGTACCATGAGGTGATGAGATATCTCGAAGCACAAGAATATCCAGAGGTAGCATTCATCAAATTCTTCTTAAGTAACAGAATTTTGTACAAACGCAACCATGACTCTACTCTACTCCGATGTGTGGCCAAGAAGGAGGCAGAGGAAATTATAGAAGACATACACGATGGTCTCTTTGGGACTCACTTAAGCGGACATACTATGGCAAATAAAATCCTGAGAGCGAGCTACTATTGGTCAATGATGGAGACTGATTGCCATCAACATTCAAGAACTTGTCACAAATGCCAAATCTATGCTGACAAGGTCTATGTGCCTCGTATACCTCTGAACGTCATGACCGCTCTGTGGCCATTTGCAATGTGGGGCATTGACATGATTCGAGAGATCAAGCCCACCGCTTCCAATGGACACCACTTCATTCTTGTCGCTATCGACTATTTCACCAAACGGGTCGAAGCCGCCTCGTTTGCCTCAGTTACCAAGAATGTGGTAGCCAGATTCATCAAACATAATCTCATCTGCCGCTATGGTATCCCTGAAAAGATCATCACCGACAATAGGACTAACCTCAACAATGCTATGATTACATAACTTTGCACTAATTTCAAAATCAAGCATCACAATTCTTCTCCTTATAGACCTAAAATGAATGGCGCAGTCGAAGCGGCCAACAAAAACATTAAGAAGATTATGCAGAAGATGGTAGTAACCTACAAGGACTGGCATGAGATGTTACCGTTTGCTCTACATAGCTATCGTACTTCAGCTAGGCCATCAACTGGGGCAACTCCCTTTTCTTTGGTCTATGGCATGGAAGTTGTTTTGTCAGTGGAAGTTCAAATTCCCTCACTAAGGATTATGAATGAAGCAGGCTTAGGCGAAGACGAGTGGATTCAGACAAGATTGGATCATTTGAACTTAATCGATGAGAAACGATTGGCTGCTGGTTGTCATGGTCAGACGTACCAAAAACGTACGATCAAGGCTTTCGATAAAAAGATCAAGCCTCGAGTATATCAAGTTGGTGACTTGGTGATAAAGCACACCATTCTTCCACAAGAGGACCCCAGAAGCAAATGGACTCCCACCTACGAAGGGCCATTTGTTGTCAAGAGAGTGTTCTCTGGAGGTACCATGATGCTGACTACCATGGATGATGAAGACTTCCCACATCCTATAAACGCGGGCATAGTTAAAAAATACTACGCATAAGAGACCCGCTAGGTTGACACACCTAGGCAAAATAAGGGCATCCCGGCAAACCAAAGGTTTGGGAAAAAATTAGGGATATATGCAAAAGATTGTACACTCGGCAAGTTGAAAACCCGAAAGGGCGACTTGGGCAAAAATGGGTATCATGGTGGGATGAAAACCCGAAAGGGCGGTCTAGGCAAAAGTTAAGGATTGAAAGTGTATGACTATGTCCCGTGAAATCACCACAACCAACTTTATCACCAAGGTCCGAGTTCAAACGGTCCAATATTAATCCAATCAACTTCTGTCAACGGCAAGGGGCATATGAAGACATTGGGGAAATAGTAGAGTTGGAATGCAATGAGATCATTTCCACATGGCTATTTGTTTTGTTTTCAATTCTTATTTTTCCTTTCGAAGATTTCCTCTTACTAGGATCTCCGTCTCTTTGTACAAAAAACGCCTATTCATAGGCAAAATATCAATACAAATATACTTTGAAGTGCAAACTTTCTGTTTTGTTTTGAATGCAAAATTATCCAATGACTAAAATTGAACGAACATATGCATATTAACATAATTAAAACTATTTGGCACATGTGTCCTACTAAGAAGCAGCAAGCATCTCTTTAATGTATATGGAATATCCCCATAGAGTTATTTCATTAACATTATCCTCACAAGACGGCTACAATAAACCAATCCTCAACAGAGTTACCTACAAAGTCTCTTTACATAGGCTAATCTCCAGCCAGAGTCTCAATCTCTTGGAAACTCTCTCCCCAGCTAAGTTGATCCTACGAGAAGAATCCTTGTGGATCCCTTCCTAAAAAACTCACCTCGTCAGTAATTCATAAGGTATTCATCAACAGGGTTTATCTCCCCAACAAGGTTTATTTCCCAAACATACAACAATCAATGATCAACAAAATTCCTCTGGCATAGTCTATCTTCCCCAGCTGAGTCTGTCCTCCCCAGCTGAGCTTGTCTTCCCCAGCTGAGTTTATCCTCTCCAGCTTGAGTTTTCCTTTCAGACTATTACAAATCAGAGGGCCACAACCCCTAATCCCCGGTGAAGTCGTCAACAAAGCCTTTACTGTCTCCAAAAGATACTATGAAGCCTGGACCCTACCATATAATAGTTAACTTCTCAAGACACTTTGAAGCCTGGGCCCGACCAGATAATAGTGTAACTTTTCCAGATATTATGAAGCCTGGACCCGACCAGATAATAGTACAACTTTCAAATACTATGAAAGCTGGACCCGACCAGATAATAGTTTAACTCTTCAAAGATATAGAAGAACTTGGACTCAACCAAACCAGAGTTTAACTTCTTTTCCCCAGTAGAGTTTGCCTTTACCCCAACAAGTTACTGAGAAGCCTGGATCCGACCAGATATCAGTTTTCAACTTCATCTTTTCAAGTAAGTTATTGTGAATCCTGGATCCGAACAGATAGCAATTCCCCTCAGAAGTTTGTTGTGAAACCTAGAATCCGACAGATAACAACTAAATTCCAAGCGAGTTATTGTAAATCTTGGACCTGACCAGATATCAGTTTAACCCTATATCTTCAGACAAGTTTATTGTAAAGCCTGGACCCGGCCAGATAACAATTTACTTCATCCACCTCAGAAATTTGCAAAGCCTGGAATCCGACCAGATAGAGGCTTAATGTCATTAAGTTACTATAAAGCCTAGATCCGACCAGATGTCAGTTCAACTCTGTATATTCAAGCAAGCTATTCTGAAGCCTGGAGTCCGACCAGATAACAACTAGCTGTGATCCCCAGCAAGACACTATGAAGCCTGGATCCGACCAGATAATAGTATAACTTTTCAAAAACTATAAAGCTTGGACCCGACCAGATAGTAGTTACCACTTCAAGTTACTATGAAGCCTGGACTCGACCAGATATCAGTTCAACTTCATCCTTTCTAGCAAGTTACTGCAAAACCTGGAATCCGACCAAATAACAGTTAACTTCCTTATCCCCAGCAAGTTGTTGTGAAGCTAGGAATCCAACCAAATGACAGCCTAACTCCACTCTCCCCAAGAAATTTTCTGCGAAGCCTGGGATCCGACCAGATAACAGTTAATTTATTCTTCGCCGGTAAGTTTCCGTGAAGCCTGGATCTGACAGATAATAGTTGACTTCCTCGTCCTCAGTAAGTTGTGAAGCTTGGATCCGACCAGATAACAACTCGCATTCAAGAGATAATCCCCAACAACAATCCGCGATTCAAAATTCCTCAGCAGTAGTCAGGGATTTATTTTCCCGGACAAATATGAATCCCACATTCATACATCATAGCATATACATAAAAAATGCATCTAGCATAATACCACATCTTCTGAACATCATGCATACATCTGCATTTTACTAACCTTATTGTCCCACAGGTGAAACATCAAGTTTTAGTATAAATCGACCAAATATTTGTTTTAATACTTCTTCTAGTGTTTACTATCATTCCTCCAAATTGAATCTATAAGCCCATTCACAATACATCTTCGAGTGTAAATTTCTGGGCACTCTCGTGTTCAATCATCTTCCACCTTGAAGTCACGAATGGTGGATCCCCCAATCTAACTCTTAAGGTTTAAGAAGATTGAACAGGGGCAGTTGTTGTACCCCAAAATTTTCCCTCTCATTTCCTAAGTAATCTCTCACAAGATCTCCTTTGTTTCAAGATTGCACAAGGGTTGATCAGCTCAAGACACCTCCTCAAGCACTGATAGCTGAAAATTAGGGTTTGACTTTACACAAGGACGAATGGAATTTTAATGCCCCATATGACTTTCATGGATCATTTTGTACCCTCAAGATTGCTCATGTCAAGTTTCAAGTCTTGGATCACATTTTTGCTCAGTCAATTGATCAATTGACCTAAAATCAGTTGTATTGGGGAAAAAGTCAATTGTGATCAATTTACAGTCAAACTTCATAATTTTTGGTCCATATCAACATTATGAACTCATATATGTAATCAAGTTTGGATCACAATTCCTCAAGAAATTTGATGAGATCATCAAAAGGGCAAAATGGTCAAAATTAGGGTTTTTACTAAGGTGCAATTTCTGATTTGTGACCTAGCAAATGACTTATTGGTTCAAGGCATGATCTCAAGGATTCAAATGCATCATTTTTACCTAATGGCATGGCTCAAAACATTGCTCAAGATCAATTGATTGACAGATGAATTTCAGTCAACTGGTGAAAAAGTCAACTGTCCACTGAAAAGTCAAACTTTGACTTTTTGATCAAAATCAAGTATCAAAGATCAAAATTCATTAAGACATTTCAAAATATGAAACTTGTTCATCAATAAATCAAAAAGTCAAGATTTCATTTTGAAAAGTCAAAATTTCTAAACTTAGAAATTTTTCCAAGTGTTGGAAATTCACTTTTTTTCATAACTTTGAGCCAAATTTTCACCATGATACAAGATGACTCAAAAGAAACTTCCAACATGAAAATTGTAGATCTCAATGAGATCTAAAACATTGTAGAACACAACTTTTTCTATAAATTCTTGTATTTCAAGTTATGATTTTAAGAAGACATGTTCATGAAATTTGAAAACTTAGTGAAATTTTGCCCTAGTTTAGGCAGGATTTTGACCTAATTTCATGGCAATTTTTCACATAGTTCCAAGATGAATCTTCAAAAATGTCCAACATAGAGGTTGTAGAGGATGTTACAAGATTTCTAAAATGTCAGAGAAGTCATTGAGATCATACTTGAGCAAGGAGAATCGAAGGCAAGAAGTTAGGGTTTCATTCTTATTTTACAAGGCAAATTTGTGAAGAACACTTGATCCAATCTTCAAGAATGTTGTACAAATATTACTTTCCAGGATTCAAACTTTCTAATCACTCAATAATTAAATGTTTACACAAATGATAGAGCCATTATCCAAGCATTTGAGCCATTATTCAAGTTACATTTCCTTTTATGGCACAAAGTTACCATTCCATTCTTGAAAAGTTGCTTTAATCACAAAGTCAATTTGTCTTGAGCTTCTAACTTGTTTGTTCAGCATACACTCAACATACAAAGTCAGATGAACATGTTTAAAGCTTGTAACCACTCTAGATAGCCTTCTACTATGCATTGGGACAATGTGTATCAAGCTTGCTTCAAAAACAAGCCAAAGAGCCATAACATGTGAACTTGTACTTCTGATCACCCCAAGATCTCAAAACCTTTTCCTATAAATTGAGACACTATTATGCAACTTAGGACACGATTTTGCAAGCCTGGAAATTCTCCTAAACTCCCTCTAGCCAGAAATTTCACACAAACTCCATTTTTGTGCAGGTTCTGACCTTGAACTTGTATCTTCTATTTCCCTCGTGCGTTTCTTGGATTTTCACTTCCTAAAGCTCCTACACATAAAATATAGCCCATCCCCATCCTTATTCCAGAACTGTAACACCATTTACATCAACCTCCATAGCCAAAAAACAGAGTCTGCACATTGACTTCTCTAAGCCATTTCAGCCAC
Source organism: Vicia faba (assembly GCA_948472305.1). Taxonomy (NCBI): domain Eukaryota; kingdom Viridiplantae; phylum Streptophyta; class Magnoliopsida; order Fabales; family Fabaceae; genus Vicia; species Vicia faba. The sequence goes on along the minus strand of OX451736.1, from coordinate 1,398,972,053 downwards.
TCTCCAATCAAGCTAATCATTGCATTAGCTTCCTGGGAACTTGAGGAAGCTAACCTAATCATCACAATAACTTGAATCAAGATCTAACTCAAAACACTATCACCAGCTGCAAGGTGAGTTTTCTGACTTTTCATCTCATTATTTAGGCATTGTTAGGCTTGCATTTTCAAAGACAAAATGTAGATATCATTGCCCTGAAACTGTACATATCCATAGATTTCATTTATATGGCTTGAGCTTAGAGAATTTTAAGATTGAAATTTCTAGAAAATTTAGGGTTCAAATTAGGGCCAACGAAACTCTCATTCATCTTTGATTTATAGCTTTAGTTATTTACATGGTTGGATTCGTGAGAAAAATGGAACAACTTTTATGTTTGCAATTTTAATTTTCATTGAGAAATGAGCAAGATACAGATTGTCTGGTTGGGCGTGAGGTTGAAGATGAAGTTCAGGCCATAGACTTGATTTGTAATATATATTTATGGTTTGATACAAGTTAACGGATGTACAGCCACCCCAGTGGCAAAGGTAGCACGCGTTTGTGTTTGAGGTCAAGGGTTCAACACCCAGCGCTACCTTTTGTACATTTTTTCAACATTTTCATCTTTATTGGTCACAAACAGGCGCATGGGCCTCCACCTATGGGCTTTGTATTTTTTTTGCTTCTTCTACCCCTGCCATTTACTTTTGCACCTGACCCATTTGTATTTTATTATTTCATTTTCTTTTTTTCTTTTATTTTATTTCAGTTTTATTTTATTATTTTTTATTATTATTATTATTAATATTATTTTTATTTTTATTAATAAAAAATCCAAAAATATTTTATTTCTTTTTACACTTATTTATTTTATTTATAAAGACAAAAAGACCAAAAACATTTTCTTAAACAAATTAATTTCTTTTTCCTAAATAACTAATATTTAAATTTAGGTTTAATTATTATTTTCTTTTCTTTTAAATTAAAATTAACTTAGAATTTAGGTTTCTTTTAATTATTTAATTTTTTATATTATTATTAATTTAAAACCTTTTCATAAAAAACCCTAAAAAATACTTTTTAACTTATTTCTTTCTTAATTAATTTAAATTTATTTTTGTTTATTTTTAACTAATCATTTTCTTAATTAGGTCAAAACTAAACCCTTCATGAAAACCAAAAATCATTTATTTTCATTTCATCTTCTTGCATTATATTTTCAATTCTTGTACGATATTCAATATGATTGTAATAGATAATTAGGTTTAATTTTCTTGCAAATCTCCATTTGTAAATTTGTATACCCCCTCCCCTAATAATGTAATAGCTTAGTAATTTTACTTTCCGCAATTCATCACTTTATATAAATGTTAGTAATTAGGGTTTGTATGGCAAGACTAAAATCAACAAATAGCAAACTCTAAATTCGAGATAATCAATCATGTAAATCAAACACACTTACACACTTGCACCCTTAGGGTAATTCCACTTTGTTGCCTTACAAAAATGGTCATGTTACGCATGTGATATGCCTTAGCCAAAAGCAATCAAAAATACAAGATCATAGTCCCTCGATGACGCTATCAATGTTGCCTTTCAAAATGATCTTAGTCCCTCCAAGAGAAATGCTAAGACATCTTACAACATTGCTATCATGGTTATACGATGACCCACGTCCGTCCCGTTACATCCAAAGATAAGGCTTCTTACCAATTAATGGTAAGATAGCAATATCAAAGGAAAGGAATAAATGAACAAAGACTTTTGAGTAGGTAGATTGTTCCTAGTTGCTTGCTCATTTTCAAATCAAACATCCTTGCTTATTTTTAAAACAAACACCAATACTTTCAAAAACACTTTCAAAACATTTTCCAAACATGAAACATTTTCAAAAGATCAACAATTTGTATACGTTCTTGCGAACGAGAACTATTACAAAGTTTGCCTAAACGATGGCGCCTTTTTAAAATACTTTCAAAAAACCACACAAAGCACATTTTCAAACAAAAGCAAGTGATCTAGCAAGCAACTGAGAGCCCATAGATAACTATGGATGAAAAGGGTGCTAATACCTCCCCTTTTTATAATCTACCCCCCGAACTCAAGAAATAATCTCAAAGGTCTTTCTTGTTTTTTCAGCATTCCTTTTGGATAAAAGAAAAGTCGATGGTGACTCTTGCTAACCGTAACATTTGTGATAAAACGCAAAACACCCAAGCCAGTTCTCCCACCGTATCACAATAGGCAACATTTACTTCTTTCTTTCCAGAGAATGGTTTCTTCACTGTACTTGAAGATGCATCTCTCTGAATCTTACCGCTCTTGATACCAACTTCTACTTGTTCACCAGTCAATATCAACTCAGTAGACTCGGCTGAAGAGCTTCCAATCAAGTGGTTGAAAAATGGACCAAACAAAGTACCCAAGAACATATCTACCAGCTCTCTATCATACATAGGAGGTTGGACTATTCCCACAAGATCTCTTCACTTTTGGGCATAATCTTTGTAGCCCTCACTAGAACCCGTAGACATGCTTTGAATTTGAGTACGAGTTGGAGCAAGGTCAGCATTGTATTGGTACTGCCTGTAGAAAGCAGTAGCCAGATCCTCCCAATTGCGGATGTTGGGTCCCTCCAGCTGATAGAACCATTCCAATTGAGTCCCCGATAAACTTTCCTAGAAGAAATGCACCCACAAATTCCTATTAGTGGTGTGAGGTTGGATCTTCCTGACATAAGACCTCAGATGTAGCTTAGGATATGAAACTCCGTCATATTTAGCAAACACGAGAACCTTGAACTTCTGTGGAATGACCACTCTAGAAACCAGCCTAAATTCTTCAAAATCCAGACCAGGTACCCTCTAAATTTCCATGGCGTTGAGACGATCCTCCAAATGTTTGTATTTGTCATCAGTAGGAGGATACTGCTCTTCAGTATAATCAGCCTCTTCTTCATCAGACCCTGGACTGTGGTCTTCTTCTTTTGTCTTTTCTTCCTAATCGTCTCCCTCATTTGACGGAGTTACGAATTTGAGAGCTCGCTTTGCTAGTCCTCTGAATCTCCTTCCCATATTCAGGACACCCACTAGTTTCTTTGTCTTCTTCTTCTTCTTCTTCTTCTTCTTCTTGTCGTTGAGAATCAAAACCTTCAGGTCTTCTTGTCCCTTATACAGAGTCAGGAACATCTGCTGGAACTAAGCATTTTGGGCTTGAAGGTCCTTAATATTCTGTTCGAGAGCAATTTCTTTTTACTGAAATAAACAGCGAAAAGATAAGAAACTTGTCCTGATACATGTTTATGTGATGATATGCATGATATGCTTATGCAATGTTTCCAAGGACCTTATAGGATTTAATCTCTTTTAAACAAAACAGAAGCAAAATATTGTTTTATTAGTAGGTTCAACTGATTTTTTATTAGTATGTGTAATGTTTAATTTTTATTCTGAGATTATTTTGAACAATATGAGTAGTTACACCCACCAATGCTAGGGGTGTCCCTGATTTGACTCTGTGAACGATTTTGATTCTTGAATTTCTTTAACACAATAGTCTTCTATATTCAATTTAATCGTGTAATATTTTTATGCTTTCCTGATCGAACCAATTAGGATTGATTTACGGTTAACAACCAGCTGAACCACGGTTGTTAAGGTTTTTGTACGATTAGGTTAGAGTAGATATCACCTAGGAATAGGGATACCCTGTAGGTCACTAGTAAAGCCTTGATAACATAACTGCTTAGTTTCACCATAACTCACTAAGGACTTAGGTATTAGGATGAAGGATCAAAGGTTTTCCCACTAAGGACTTAGGGGAAAACAAACTAAAGATTTGGTAGTTGAAGGTAATGAACTTGTTGAAGAGATCAAGAATAAAGGTTATTATAGGGTCAAATCACACACACCTACCCTAACATGCTCCTCGTATCAGTAAAAAGCCACTTTATATTTCTGTTATTTGTTAAGTGAATATTTCATAACCAAAATCCCATATCAAGTTTTGTTTAATTAAATTACGAATTTAACTCGATAATTGCATGCAGTCCTTGAGATCGACATTCGAGGAATCTCTTTATTATTACAAGAGGAAAAAATAGTACACTTGCTATTTTTCTTATCAGTTGTATATAAATAGTCATAGTTTGTATTATTATTTGTACAAAACAATTCAAGTGAATAATATAATTCTTATTTTCTCTATTTTCTTTATTTCTCTCCTTATTAAAAGTGTCTCACACACTAACAATCTCATCCCTTAAGCAAGAGCCTCTATAAACAAAAAAATATCATCTCTCTTAACTACCTTTGGACCGTACCCAACAAATTATAGGTAAAATAAATTGAAAATATATTAAAAAGAGATAAATTATAGATTAAAAAAATTGAAGCACAACTGATGCAACTCAAATTGTATAGAATAAAAAGTTCTCAAAAACAATATTTGCAAGTATAAATAAATGAAAGTGATGAATGCTAATATTTAATAAAAAATTTACCGCAACAATGAATTGTAAAATAAACTATCAAAAATTACCTGTTTATAGAAAATAGGAACCAAAAATAATTAAGATAAAATACTAGTTGTACATAAGTATAAAATTTGAATCTCCATAATCACACATAATTTTATAGATTAATTAAATTATATATTCTTAATTCATTTCTCAGGTGGAAATAACGTTTGGTTAGATTATTCTGAACTCGAAGCTTAAACTGAATTAATCAATTCGCTATGCGAATCGGATATTGATTGTGAAAACGAAAAAAAATTATAATGCTATTGTGACACTATTGTAGATGATGTACCAAGTTTTTCAAGTATTGCATAAATATGATTTATATTCCAATTAAAAACATATTAATCGAATTTAGATCTTCTTATGTATTTTCTTTTATGCTTTTGTCAATACCCTACTATCAACCATTATATTTAGCTTTTTACTCTTTTTTTTATTATTAGTTTTTCTTAGTGTCTGTTAAAATATTAGATATAATATTAGATATAATTCAAGTTGTGTAATTTAAGCGCAAGTCTAATTAGGGTTTGTTAGCCTATTTAGTGTATAAGTTAGTTGTATATAAATAGACTAGTTTGTAAATCAATTTATAATAATTTAATTCATAATAGAATTTTTACTTCCTTTATTCTCTCTCTTTATCCCCTCACGTACTTACAAATTGGTATCTAGAGCTCCGGTTAGATTCTTGATAGTGTTTTCAAGAATCGTACATCAGAGATCGTATTTCCGGGATTGTGGATCCACTAGCAGTCACTGCAAAGATGAATGGTAACAATAGCATTCTTAATTCTCTTCCAACTCTTGACGGCAAAAATTGGATTCGATGGAGAAAACATATGCAATATTTGTTTGGCTTTCATGAAATCTTAGAAGTAGTTATTAATGGCATTTCTGCATTGGTGCAGATGCAACCGACGCACAAAATAGTCCACAACAAAGCTAAGAAGAAAGATTACAAGGTTGTGTATTGCATTAAGACGACAATCAATGCGGAAAACTTCGACAGGATCTCTCATGCTGAATCGGCGAATGAGGCATGAGATATTCTTGTCAAGTACTATGAAGGAGGTGAGAAAATCAAGGTTGTCAAATTGCAGACCTTGCATCAACAATATGAATAATTTTTGATGGGAGAAGACGAAAAGATTGCAGAGTATGTGTTGAAGGTTCAGAAACTCGTCCATCTCATGAAGGGGTGTGATGAAACCTTAACTGATAAGATGATAGTTGAGAAGGTAATGTGTATGTTGACCTCTCACGTTGATCACGTTATCGTAGCTATTCAAAAATCTAATAAGCTTGAAACCCTAAAACTGGAAGATTTTGTTGGTTTTTTGGAAGCGCATGAGATTAGGGTTGTCAAAAGGAAAGAATTTCAAGACTCGATACAAGATCTGCAGGCTCAGTCATGGAAAAAGAATGGTGGTTCCAACAAATTCAAAGGCAGGTTCGATAAGACTAAGGGAAAGAAGTCTTGGTCGAATCCCCACAAGAATAAGATCGATGATAGGGCTTTTGAATCCTCTAAAATAGGAGGAGGAAACTATCAAAACGACAAAGAAGATAAAAAGGTGTGCAATGCTACAACTGTGAAAAGTAGGGTCACTTTGCCAAGAATTATTGGTACAGGTAAGAAAAGGGATCAACGGGCAAGGACAAAGGAGCAAACCTTGCACGCCAAGATTCAGATGATTCCGAAGGCATGGGGGTTATGGTTGTAGTTACAGATAACCATGTTGAATTCAAGATCTGGTTCCTCGACTCAGACTGCTCGAATCACATGACTGGTCAAAAGGTGTGGTTGGCAGATTTCGACGAGTCGAAAAAGAGCAAGGTAAAACATGCTGATAATAGATCGTTACAAGCATAAGGTACTAGCAACATAGTTTTTCAAATGAGTAATAGAGGGAAAGGTATGATCAAATATATACTCTATGTACCTGGAATAAAGCGAAACCTGCTAAGTGTTGGACAACTGGTCGAAAAAGGTTTCTCAGGTGTCATGAAAGATGGATTTTTAAAATTGTTCGACACCCAGAACAATTTGGTCTTGAAATCTCCTCTGTCGAAGAACAGGATATTTAAGACCATGATCAATTCAATTGAAGTACAATGTCTAAAAATTGTTCTCGACCACAAGGATAGTTGGTTGTGGCATTTGAGGTTTGGATATTTGAACTTTCGATCATTCAATCAACTGATTACTCAAGATATGGTAACTGGTATCCCAAGTCTTGAGATATCTGACAAACTCTGTGAAGGTTGTTTAGTCAGAAAGAAATTCATAAACTCTTTCGTTTCAACTATACCAATGAGATCATCCTGCATACTCGAAGTGGTACATTCATATGCATGTGGCTCATTCGACGAGCATACCATTGGTGGAAGATGAGTTTAGTCGAATGTTATAGATCTATGTGATAAAAAAAGGATGGAGTATTTGAAATCTTTAAGAGATTCAAGATACTTGTTGAAAACCAGAGTGAGAACAAGATCAAAGTTCTACAAACAGATGGAGGTGGCGAATACACATTTAAGATGTTTGAAGAATTATTTGCAGAACACGGTGTCGATCATAAGGTATCTGCTTCTTATATGCCTCAACATAATGGAATTTAAGAAAGAAGAAATAGAACCATATTGGATATGGCGAGATGCATGTTGAAGCAAAAGAATTTGCCAAAATCTTTATGGGAAGAAGTTGTTTCGACTATAGTTTATATTATGAATAGGTGCCTTACCAATAAATTAAAGAACAAGGTTCATGAAGAAGTGTGGAGTGGAAAAGACCATCAGTAAGTCATCCGAGGGTGTTTGGCTCTATGTGTTACAAGCATGTTCCTGATGCAAGAAGAAGGAAGCTTGATGACAAAAGTGAACCTATGATTATGGTAGGATATCATAAAACTGGTGCATACAGGATATTCAATCCAATCAATGAGAAAATCATGATAAGTCGAGATATTGTGATTGATGAAAATTTTACATGGGATTAGAATTCTACTAATGCAATTAATAAGCCATTGATGAGCTACGGTTTCGATGAAGAAACTGATGAAGTCAAAGTCGAAGAAATTATAAATATTCCAGTCGAAGCAGTTGCTGACATTCACGACAATGTTGAAGTCTAAGAGGGTGTGGATAGCACAAGTCAAAGACCTCAAAGAACTAGAATTTTTCCAGCAAGACTTCAAGATTATGAAGTAACTAGTGATGATGAAGTAACACCAGATGGAGAATTAGTCCACTTTGCTTTAATTGCAATTGTTAAACCAATTAACTATAGTGAGGCTTTAAAGATTAAATAGTGGAAGTATTTTATGGCCGAAGAGTTACAAACCATCGAAAGAAACAACACATGGGAGTTAGTCGAATTGGCAACACACATAAAAGCTATCAAAGTGGAGTGGGTGTTCAAGTTGATACACAATACTAATGGGTCGATAGTAAGACATAAAGCAATATTAGTAGCTCTATGTTTTCTTCAAAGAGCGGGACTTGACTACTCTGATGTATTTTCTTTAGTAGTAAGATTGGAGACTATTTGACTAGTGGTAGCCTTGGCATGCAATCAAGGTTGGTCGATATTTCACTTAGATGTGAAATCAATATTTCTGAGTAGTTCTTTAGACGAAGAGGTCTATGTCACACAACTTCTAGAGTTTGTGATTCATAAGAAAGAGAGTAAAGTATATAAGTTGCACAAAGCGCTCTATGGCCTCAAGCAGGTACCTAGGGCATGGAACAAGAAGATTGACTCATACTTAGTCAAATTGGGATTTGTAAATTGTAAGTCTGAGTATGGTGTCTATGTTTATGTTAAAGCACAAGATATAACAATCATCTGCTTATATGTCGATGACTTGTTGGTAACTGGAAATAGCTTAGAGAATTGTCGAAGTTCAAAGAGCTAATGAATAGGAAATTTGAAATGTCGGATCTGGGAAAATTATCTTATTTTCTAAGCATGGAATTTCAAATGTCGAAGTAAGATATGTTGCTACATCAAAGAAAGTATGTCAAAGAGGTACTCAAGAGATTCAAAATTGATGATTCAAATCCTGCATCCTCATCTATCGAACCAAATGTGAAGTTGGAGAAGAATGGAGAGGAAGACAAAGTCGATGTAATTTTGTCCAAGCAAAATTTGAGATCTCTGAAGTATGTGCGTAACAGTCGACCTGATATAGGTTTTGCAGTGGGATTAGTAAGTAGATACATGAATGAACCAAGAGTGTCGTACATGAAGGCTATAAGAAGAATTCTGAGATACTTAAAAGGATCGATGGACTATGAAATTCTATTTCGATGAGATTCTAAAATCAAAGAAACAATAATTAATTGTTTTTCAGATGTTGATTGGTGTGGAGATAAGGAGGATTGAAGAAGCACAACTGGATATTTTTTTCAAGTATTTGGTGCCCCAATCTCATGGTGCTCGAAAAATCAACATGTGGTGGGATTATCATCTTGTAAAGCTGAATATATAGCAGGATCCTATGATGCGTGTCAAGTAATTTGGATCAGATCAATACTTGAAGAAATGGAGGTCGAAGTGAAAAAACATCTTGTTGTAAATCGATAACAAGTCAACCATAAATTTGACGAAGAATTCAGTTCTGCACGGAAGAAATAAGTATATCGAAGCTAGATTTCACTTCTTGAGGGAAAAGGTAAATCGTGGTGAACTTGAAGTTAGACATTATTCAAGTGAAGCACAGTTGACCGACATTTTCACCAAAGGATTAAGGATCGACAAATTCCTAAATTTGAGAAAGAAATTAAAAATAATTTAGATTGACTATGACTAGTGTAGGTTCGACAACTTGGATTATAGGGGTATATTGAAATATTAGATATAATATTAGATATAATTCAAATTGTGTAATTCAATCCCTAGCCCAATTAGAGTTTGTTAGCCTACTTAGTGTACAAGTTAGTTGTATATAAATAGACTAATTTATAAATCAATTTGTAACAATTCAATTGAATCTTTATTTTCTTTATTCTCACCCTTCACTAACAGTGTCACAATCAATCATTAAATTTATAAAAAAAAACTAAATTAAATTAAAAAGATAATGAGAGAATTCAAATTCATATTAACATATGTAATGATGTGCCAGGATAGTAAACATGTTTAACATATTATTTGAAATCATGCTTAAAAGGATGATGTCAAAAATCATGCTTAAATTATTTTCAAACTAATAATTAATTTTTTAAGTTTAAAAAACAGTAATATTTTTTGTAGTACAAATATTTTCATAAAAATAAGCTTAAATGAAAAATAATGCGAATGTATGATTTATTTTATTTTGAGAGCTTTATTTCTACTTATAAAAAATATATAAATCAGAGTTGAATGTTTGATTTTTTATACGCTTTTTGCATCCTTGTTCTTCCAAAACTTTTTTTTGTCAATCAACGAGACAAAAATATTTATGTCAAGACAATAAAATCCTTTATTTGATTCTTTCTTGACTTTCAGTAAAAAAAAATTCTAAATGTTCTTTGTTTTAAAGTTTTCTTTTATTCTCAAATTAATTCTCTAAAGTTTATTCTCAAAATTGTTTCAATAATATATTATATTTTTGTGTGATTCTTTGTGATGATTAAACTAATCAGAAATTAAGTTTTTATATAGATTTATTTTTTTTGATGTTAGTTGGACGATCTTGAGCTTTATACACGATCGGCCATTGGGTCAACTCACTAAGGTTAGGGCTTTAAGCCCCAAATATGTTTTGGGAATTTCTTATTCCATTCCATATTTTTTTAGCACATCCCGCGAAATTTCTAAGATGTCCTTTAAAATCAGAAGTAAATTTCCGGTGTGTACCATGTTAGACATGAAATACGTTGAAAAGTTGGGTGCAAACTGGAAATATAATCACAGTTTACAACCGTAAATATATTTTCGGTTTCTGGAGGCACTATAAGGTGCACTGCCTCTTCCCCTTCCTTTACGGTAACATTTCAAAACATAAAACACAAAACACTCAAAAACTCTCTCAAACTCATTTTCACCAAATCAAAACATTTGCAACAAAAATTTTTTTATTAGAAATCATCAAGCATCCAACCACATTAAATCAAGAAAATCAACCACAATTAATCAAGTTATTTTTGAAATTTTTAGAGTTTATGTATAATCTACTCAAATGTGTGATTTAGGTTAGAAATTGGATTTTTTTTAGTTTGTTATCAATATTATGAATCATTATAAAGGTGTTGTTAATATCATTTTCATGATCAATGGGTTATTTGTGAGCTCATTTGGGAGGCAGGGAAGCCATTAACATAGCTCTATAATCGCAGCAAAAACCGGAAATTCATTTCCGATTTTAGCAAGAACAAAACCGCAAGTGCATTTTCGGTTTTAGTCTGTATCTGTTTTCAGCTTTGTTTTGAACACTGGTCCTTAAGTTAAAATTTTGTTCGTACTTCTACGGGAGTAATGACTGAGAGACAATCTCGATTGAGGCATGGCAGAGTTGCACGACATGACTTTTTACAAAGAGAAAGGATTCAAGCAACCCAGCCTCCTCTTGTCTCTGGACAGGCTGTACCGGATGCACCTCCTAAAGCTTCATCCTCTGGTGTTCATGCTTCTACTCCTACTACTTTGTCCACCCGCAGCAGGCGGGATTCTCCGGTTCTTATGTCTCCTCCCCCGTCCTCCCGGAGACGCATTTCTCTGCTGAGTGTATTTGAGGCGGGACAGACGTCGGGTTCTCAGACGACACCAGAGGCCCAGCCACAACCTCCATCACAGCCTCAGTCCCAGACGACACCTGAGGCGGCTTCCCAGTCATCCCAGGCACATGGGACGGAACCTGAGCCTGCACATGCAGCACCTCAGGCTTTTGGAGGAGAACCGTCTGATTTATCTCTTTTGCCTCTTTACCATGACCATGTTGCTAGATATATCTGGGACGGACAGGTATAAATTATGATTTATATTAAATTTTTATTATGAATTTGGAATTTTTGTTTGTTGATTAAATTCATCAAAATATTTTATACATGAACGTGATACGCTCAAGGTCATTAACCATGGGCAGAAGATCAGTATACTCGTACCCTCCATTGAGCCATGGTTTGATGAGCTTTTATTGAGTACATATTTGAGAGATTTGGCCATGAATGGATACATCGTTGTCAACTGGGGTATGATTAACGCGTTTGTTGAGAGGTGGCACCATGAGATGTTGTCGTTTTACGTACCACATGGTGAGATGATGATCACACTCGACGATGTCGCGTGTCTCCTTCATATTCCAATTAGAGGGACATTATTGGATCATGACGGGATTGATAAAGAGGAGGCGTTGGATATGTTGGTTGAGCAGTTGGGTGTTACCCCTGAGAGTGCCATGGATGAGATTGATAAAACTTGTGGTTATAATGTCAGGTATAGTTATTTGGATAGGGAGTTCACATATGAGATTAGTCATGCACGAGAGGCTCGTGGTGATCCGGAGCAGGTTACCATTCACTAGAGGTTTGCCATGAGAGATTACCTGTTGTATCTTGTTGGCACACATATTTTTATGGACACTAGTGCCACTTACACCGATATCATGTATCTACGGTTCTTTGATGATTTTGAGAAAATCCACCAGTGGAACTGGGGGACTGCTTTTCTGGTTTACTTGTATATGAAGTTGGATGAAGGAATTTAGTAGAATACGGGGAAGATGATCGGCAGCATGTAACTCTTGACGGTATAACTTCTTGGTCTATCTTGGTTTTTGTTAATTTTTGTGATTCTGAAACTAACTATTTAATTTTGTTATTTCAGGGATAGATTCTACAACACTTCCCCTACATCTCGGGTTGGTCACTTGCTACGGGTTATACTGAAGATAAGTCGCATGCCTGCACATACGAACCGATCTAAGGTAACCAGGCGCCTGAGTTGTTCCAGGTGTACATTAATCGGTTGGTACATGAGGACATACACTTTTATTCATACATCGACCACCATGTGGCGATACCATTTGATGAGGTTGTGATGTTTACGGGTTGGTTGGCCTGTGGGATTAGAAAGAGGGTTGCTTATATGCATGAGCGAGTGATGCGTCAGTTCGGGTACACCCAGACCATTCCTCGTGGTCCTGTTGTATGTGCTCCTATGACGGTGAAACAGAGTGATATGGATACTTTGTTTGGTGATTTTGAGAATCATCTTGTTCCTAATGAGGCCAAGACTAATGTAGCACCAAACGACTGGAGATACGAGTACGGTTACATGATATGGTTCTTTCGGGTGTCCCATCCATACATGGTACAAGATGCTCCAAGGAATCCACCGAGGCTAGTTCATCAGGAAATTCTAGAGGAGGAGTAGGTTAGAGCCGATCATGCCACTAACATGTTTCCTAGGTGTCGTCGTATCATGGATATTACGCGGGATGGTATTGATAGAGGTTTGTTTTCCTAATAGCACTACTACAAAAAAGGGAAAAGACAGTGCTTTTTTAGGATTTTAACAGCACTTTAAAGCGCTACCTAAAGCAGCGCTGCTAAAAGAAAAGACAACGCTTTTTTTCAATGTAAAAGTGTTGTCTTATGCTAACTTTAGACAACACTTTAGATGTGATTTCAATCCATCTGCGTTAACCCGACCCACATAACAACAGCCCAAGCAAGGACACTTCACTCGATTGGGGTCTTTGGCGTGTTCAACAGCAAACTTAACGAATTCCAATACCCCATTCTCGTACTCTTGTGACAATCGATCGGCAAATATCCATCTTTTATCCATTTTTTCTACTTATTCAAGTAAACAAACACTATAAACGGATTATTCTCTTTTTGTTTGAATTAAACGAATTATTTCTAGAAATTTATTTCTAGAGTTAATAACATGGACTAAAAATAAATAAATAAATATATATATATATATATATATATATATATATATATATATATATATATATATATATATATATATATATATATATATATATATATATATATATATATATATATATATATATATATATATATATATATATATATATATATATATATATATATATATATATATATATATATATATATATATATATATATATATATATATATATATAAATAATTGTGTTTTTTAATTGATCGATACAAATAGAATTTGAACTTGACTTACCAAAGAAAGAAAAGGGGATATTGGTGTCGACGATGGATGATGCGGCTTTGATGTTCTTCGAATCGGTGATGGTCTTCGACTAACTACACCAATACAAAAGGATCATCAAAAACAAGTTGTATATATATAGGTTCAAAATACTAGTAACAAAATACTAGTTTATGGAAAATATAAACATGATAAACAATTCAGAAACCAATTAAAATAACAAAAAAAACCATCATATATATCATCTTTTTTATTCCAAAACATAGAACCAAAAGAAAATGCAATAATGCTAAATGCTAAAAATGTTGATGTTATATATCAAGCCCTACCAAGAATCCAAAAATTAAAATACATACATATAACCCAGTTTAGATATCAATAGGAGATAAACACATTTGAACATAAATGGATATAAACACATTTTCAAGGAGGATAACTCAGTTTGGACATCAATGGAGTTAAACACATTTTCAATAAAGAACATACCTTGAGAACCGGCCGGTGTGGGTGGAGGAAAACCGAGCGAGACGGTGGAGGACGGTGTACGACGACGAAGGATTTGAGACGGAGAAGGAAATGGGTTTCGCTCACTGTTGAAGGAGGGAAAGGGTTTCTAGCTTTTGTATTCGTGAATCTGTGAATACACAAATTCTATTTTTTTTTAATTTTCACTTATAAGGGTTTAGACAGCGCTTTCTAAAAGTGATGGCTAATATGGACCTATAGCAGCGCTTTTGAAAAGCGTTGGCTAATAGTGTCCTTTAGCAGCGCTTTTTTAATATATTTTTTTAATTTTTTATGACTTTAGACAGCGCTTTAGACAGCGCTTTCTAAAAGTGCTGGCTAATATGGACCTATAGCAGCGCTTTTGAAAAGCGCTAGCTAATAGTGTCCTTTAGCAACGCTTTTTTAATATATTTTTTTAATTTTTTATGACTTTAGACAGCGCTTTCTTAAAGCGTTGTCTAAAGTGGACCTTTACCAGCGCTTATGATAAAGCGCTTTCTAAAGCAATCCTTTAGCAGCTCTTTTTAAAAGCGTTGTCTAAGGTCATATGTTTAGCAGCGCTTTTACTAATTATTTTATACGATTTCTGTGTTTTTTTTAATTCACTTATAGTAGCGCTTTTGTACAAAAGCGTTGTCTAATGTGCGCTGTTAAAACTTACTTTTGACATAGTGTAGATCCGATGTTAGAGGTGTTCTAGATGCCATCATGACGGAGGCTCAGGAGGTTGTGTTATAGGAGACATCGGAGGGACGCCTCGAGTGTGACAGACTGACTCATCATGTGCCCTATATAAAATTCTAATTTATTTTCTACCCTTATGTGAAATCAGAATTAGGTTAGAAAACAAACACAGAATCAGAAGCTAGAAAACTTTCACACTTCCACCTTTCTCATTCGCTGCCACCGTCGGAATTGAAACAATGCCGCTGTCGGAATCGAAACCCCTAAAAGTAATTTCTTGTATCTTTAATTCATCTAACAAGTAATAGGTAAAAAGTTTTATTCATTAATCATAGATTTTTCTTTTCTTCTTCTTAGATTGATTGTTTACTGGATTTTTTGGGTGTTCTTCTTCCAAAAATTTATAATTCTTATCTTCTTCTCCAGTGGACATATATATGACTTTGTGGTTCTTCTTGTTGTAATTTTCAAGTTATTACTAAGTGAAGTCTTTTTTATATAGTATACTCTTCAGTTTGAGATGGATTATAATTTTTTTATATGCCTATTGAAACCGTAAATATATTATCTGTTTACAACCGCAATTATACTTTCAATTTTAAATCAATTTTAACGAAAAAGGTGTGTACCGGAAATATATTTCTAGTTTTCGATGAAGATTTTAAGAATTGCTTAGAGCATTTCTTTTGAACATGGAATGGAATAAGAAATACTATATATTTTTTACGATTAAAGCCTAAAAAAAAGCCTCCATCAATTTAAATCAATTTAATACTTTCAGTAAAATTGTTCAGCAACCACGTGAAAAAAGAAAAACCACACCTTCTCACAATCTTGACTCTTCTTCCCAATGTTATCATAATAACTCAATATTAAATTGATTTAAATTGATACATTTCCTCAATGTTCTCATAATAATTCTTCTTCTTTCATTGTCAAACTATAATTGAAAAAAATCTGTAACTATAATTGAAACAAATCTGCAGATTAATATTGTAGCGTCGCGTCGTCGCCGCTGCATCACATCAGAGTCACTCCTATGGAGAAAGAGACGACTTCGTGTTTCCTGACTTCTTAATTTCTTTCTTATTCTCCTCTCTTATCACTGCTTTGTTGTTTCGATAGACAATAAATAAGTTGTTTTTTTTATTCTCTTTTTGTCGGCAAACAAACTGATTCTTTTATTCTCTTGTTGGATCTATTTTCTTTGTTACTATTTGTTTTGTTTAATTTATATTTTTTATTTTCTTTTCGCTCTTTTATTTTATTTTAGTTTGTTCATTTTATTTTAGTTCTTTTATTTTGTTTGTTTGTTTCAGTTCTATTTAGTTTTATTTTAGTTGCTTACTTTAAGATTTGATTGAATTGTTTACTTGTTTTAAAATATATAAATGTCAAATCAAAAATATAAATCGGTCTATTCGAAACTCAAAAAAAAATTGAAGTTTTGATTGAATCACAAAAAAGGATTTTAAACAAATTTGTTAAGACTAAAAAAAAAAGTAAAATTGAAAAAACTGGTAATTGCTTGCTGAATGAAGAAGTTAATAATGTAAATCATGATAAAGTGTTTTGCTTTTGTTGAAAATTATTTAATGCTCTTCCTAGTACAAGTAAATTGGCACATGAAGGTAGTAATGATTGGAGAAATATTAGTGCTAAATTGAAGAGTCATAAGATGAGTAATGAGCATATTATTAATATGAGAGTTCATGGATTGATTTAGAAATGGGATTATTAAAACATAAATAATTGACAAGAATGTTCAAGAAAGAATTAATAGAGAAAGAGAGTGTAACATCTCATTTCTCCGTCGGTAATTTTAATCAAAAATAAAATAAATTTATTTCTAAAATACAACAATAAAATAGGATGTCACATACTTCATAAATCACACATGCTTACTAATTAGGATACGCAACACAAATCACATGTTCATAAGTCTTAAATTTCAGTGTATTTATTCACATCAGAAAACATCAATAGATGATTATTCTCAATCCTCAACATGAGTGGTATTTTTCATCGTTCAAAAATCAGCATAATCATAAGGCAAGTTCAAAACAACAGAGTTACACAAAGTTTACTCCCAACATAATAAGACAAACTCAAAACCCACAGGTGTTACGTATCAGAGCAGACACCAACTCAATCTACGCAACTGAGGTGACTCTTCAGCTAACTTTAACCTCGAGCTTCTTCGGATCATTTGCACATTACCCATATAGAGGTGACATTTAAACAGAAAGGGTGAGATATCACAAGAATATAAGAGGAAGCATAATAATGAGCAGATAGTAATTCAAGTATTCATCATTGTATTTATTTAAGACATCAAGTGCTAATAATTATAATAATGCAATAAGACCGACACTACACAGATGTATATGGTACCAACAGGGTAAAATCCTTTTCGCAATAATGCCAATTTAGGGTAATCAACTTTACTCACCAATACATGCCTTCGCTTTATGAATGCATGATACACTATCATGCAACAACGTACCTCGCATTTATCATTATTACTGATCACAATTTTTCCAATTACAGGCCATCGTCACCATCATTATCATGTAAATTATGTCACAAAATCAAGACATCCATCGCACTTAACCACACATATATCGTGGCATATAGATCAAAAATTCATGCACAGACAGGTATCAATGTTGGTGAAATAATTAACTAATGCATTATGATTCATTTTTATAAGATATGAAATCATTTTAGATTTTCAACGGTCCAAACGAAGCGTCAAACGAACACCCGAGGCAAAATTTATTGATTTTCAAAGTTTTCCAAAAATTATGTCAGCTACAGGGGTAACCGGTTACCTTCCAGTGGTAACCGGTTACTGTAAAGTCAATAACTCTGTATCTTTAAAGTTCCTCGTGGTAACCGGTTACCTACTTATGGTAACCAGTTACTGCATATTACAGTAGCCTTTATTTTCCAAATTTTTATGTGGTAACCGGTCACCATAACTGGGTAACCTGTTACCCTTCAATGACAGTAAAAAATCTACAACTTTTCAAATACGAATTTTTCATGCTTCAAAGTATAAACTCTCAATTTTCCACCAAAATAGTGTTTTACAAACATGCTAATTATTCACCAACATATGCTTATCAATGCTAACCAAAACACATCACCATATTCACAATCAATCATCCAAAATGCATCAAAGTTCATCAATGAGAGAAAACCCCAAAAACACAAATTGGGGAGAAAATCAAAACATACAACAACAAAACCTAAATTCTACCATACCCCATCATTAGGAAACGCATTATAGTGTTAAAATCTCCTTACCTTAGATTTTTGGCCAGTTCTTGATTTCTGCGGTGAATCTTCTTGCCCTAGCTTCCTAGTGCTCTTCTCCTATTCTCACTTCTACGCTTCTCTTCTGTTTTTCACGTTCTGACTTTCTTCTCCCTATTCACACCTCTTATAATCCAATAATAATATAACTATCTCAATTAAATAATTATTTAATTATTATTATAAAATAATAATAATCCTAATAATATAATAATAATAGTAATAATTCATATTATACTGCACACCCCCATGTCTCTACACATTTAGCAACACACTCCTATAACCTCAACTCTCATTATTCTAATGCATCTAGTCCTCAACAAAGTTATCACACCACATCATAAAATCCACCAATTCATGTAAATACACCACATTACCTTATTATTTAATTAAAAATAATTCTAATTAAATTGGGGTGTTACAGAGAGCAGTGCAGAAATTTATTTAATAGAGTCATTGCGGTTGTTAAAACTCTTGGAAAAAATAAACTAGCATTTCTTGCAACAAACAAAAATATTTACCAAAAATATAATGGAAATTTTTTGTGTCTAATTGAAATGATTGCAAAATTTGATCCTCTAATACAAGAGCACATCCGTCGAATAAAAAATGATGAAATTCATAACCATTATCTTGGACATGAAATACAAAATTAATTAATAGATTTGCTAGCAAATGAAATTAAAACAAAAATTATAAAAAAAGTTGTGGAGTCAAAGTATTTTTCAACGATACTTGATTGTACTCTTGATATAAGTCATCAAAAACAAATGTCTATTGTATTATATGTTAGATTTAATTTATATTTTAGATATTGATTTATATTTAGGAATATCTTTTTATATCTTTGTTAGAAGATATAATTTTGTGTATAAATAGCCTAGTGGAGTAGGTTATTGTAATTCATTGTAAATCCTTATTTTTGTAGCCATCTTTTAATATATTTCTTTTGCCTTTTATCTCTTCCTTATGCACCAACAATTGATATCTAGAGTTCCTGGTTACAAATTCTGGAATTTGGGAAACATTATTTCATTGATAGAAATTTTGGGATTTGGGAAACATTGTTTTCATTGAGTTTCTGCGTAAATTGCACAAGGTAGAAGATGAACAGAAACGGAGGAGATATCCATTCCAAGCTTCCAGTATTTGATGGCAAAAAAGGGAATCGTTAGAAGATCCAGATGCGCGTGTTATTTGGTTCTCAAGATGTGTTAGATCTTGTCACTGATGGCTATAATCTGTTAGAAGCAGATGCAACAGAGGCACATAAGGTAGCACAGAAGGCGCTGAGGAAGAAAGATCAGAATGCATTGTTCTACATCCATCAATGTGTGGATGCTAATGTGTTTGAGAAGATTGCTGATTCTGAAATAGAGAAGGCTGCATGGGACACACTGGTCAGATGTTACGATGGTGACACATCAGTGAAAAAGGTGAAGCTTCAGTCTCTCAGAAAGCAATATGAGAATCTCAACATGAAGGATAACGAGAAGGTTTCTTAGTACATCTCTAGAGTGATTCTGATCACTAATGAGATGAAATATTGTGGAGAAACCCTTTCTGAATAAACAATCATTGAGAAGATCTTGATATCTTTAATTTCTCAGTTTGATTACATTGTGGTAGTAATTGAATATTCCAAAGATCTGAGCACCATGAGAGTTGAAGAGCTGCAAAGTAGTCTAGAAGCGCATGAGTTACGTATGACTGCAAGAACTTCTGAGAGGGAAGTAGAGCAGCAGGCTCTGAAAGTAACTTCTGGTAAGAAGCATCAGAAGTAGACTTGGTCAGAAGCCAGGAAGAAAACTAATGGTGGTCAAAGGTCAGAAGCTTCAAACTCTGATAGGCAGAAGAATGTCCAGAAGGGAAAGGAGAAGTCTGACAAGAAGAATTTTCAATGTTATTGTTGCAAGAACTTTGGTCACTATGCCAGATATTATTGGTCCAATAAAGAAAGGAAGTCAGAAGAAGCAAATATAGCAAGAGGAGAGTCTGATGGTGAACCTGTGCTATTGTTGGCTTCTGAACCTGATGATCTGAACTCATCAGAATGGTGGTATATGGACACGGGGTGTTCAAACCATCTTACTGGAAACAAGAAATGGTTGGTTGATTTTGACTTTGGGAAGAGTATAAAAATCAGATGTGCTGATGATAAATACCTCAATGCAGAAGGTATGGGAAATGTCAGAATCATTCTAAATAATGGGAAAGCAGCAGTGATCCAAAATGTATGGTATGTACCTGGAATGAAAAGCAATCTGATGAGTGTGGGACAACTGGTTGAGAAAGGTTTTTCAGTTACCATGAAGGACAATATTCTGAAGCTGTATGACTATAATCAGAAGCGGATTATGGAGTCAGAACAGGGAAGGAAACAAAACATTCAAGGTGAATTTTAGAACTGCAGACTCTGAATGTTTTAGTGCAACAAGTGTTGTCAAGGAGAGTGAGCTGTGGCACAGAAGATTTGGTCATCTAAATTTCAGAAGTTTAGGGCATCTGAAATCAAAGAATCTGGTACATATAATTCCTATAACCAAGAAGCCTAAAAAGTCATGCAAGGTGTGCATGTAAGGGAAGCAACCAAGATTACCATTTGCATCAGAAGTAGCTCCAAGAGCAAAACATGCCTTGGGAGTAGTGCATTCTGATGTGTGCGGTCCTTTTCCAATAGCATCAACTGGAGGGAATAAATATTTTGTGTCATTTGTTGATGAGTTCACCAGAATGATATGGGTATCTCTCATAAAGATCAAACATGAGGTGTTTGTTGAATTCAAGAAGTTCAGACTGAAGGCTTAGAATCAGAGTGGTCAGACTGTAAAGATTCTTAGAACTGATGGTGGTGGTGAGTATAACTCCACAGAATTTAGAACATTCTGTGAGGAGAATGGAATTGAGCATGAGGTTACTGCTCCCTATACTCCCCAACACAATGGTCTTGCTGAACGAAGAAAATGTACTTTACTTGATATGGTGAGAAGCATGCTGAAATAGAAGAAGCTTCCTCATACTCTGTAGGGAGAAGCTGTTGCCATTGCATGTTATGTGCTCAATAGATATCCAACAGAGAAATTGAAGGAAATAGTTCCTATTCAGAAGTGGACTGGAGATAAGCAAAGTGTTAGTCATCTGAAGGTGTTTGGTTCTGTATGTTACAAACATGTCCCAGAAGATAGAAGTTGGATGATAGAAGTAAAGTGATGTTGTTGGTGGGGTACCACAGTACCAGTTCGTACAAACTCTATTGTCCAGAAACTAACAAAGTTGAGTTCAACAGAGACGTCATTGTAAAGGAATCAGAAGTTTGGAATTGGGAAAGGTCCCGTCCTGACTCTGATGAGAGAGCTCCTGAAGAAAAGTCAAACACATGTTTCTGAAGCTGGTAAAGACTCTGACTCTAAAGAAGATACAGAAGGAGAAGATGATTCTGACTCTGACTCCGATGGTGATCTAGACTCTGAAGACAGTCAAGGTTCTGAAGAAAGTCCAATTTCTAAAGCAAGTTCTTCTAAAGGGGAAAGTTCTGGTGTCCAAAGTTCTGAAGGTCCATTTCAGAGGCAACAAAGAGTCAGAAGCATGCCAAGAAGATTTGCAGAGTTTGACATGTTGCTAGACACTGAAGTAGACTCTGAAGGAGAAGTTATTCAGTGTGCAATGTTAGTAGACTCTGAACCTGTGAGTATGGAAGAGGATCTTAAGCAGCAAGTTTGGTTACAGGCCATGAAAGAAGAACTTGATTCTATAGAGAGAAACAAGACTTGGAATCTGACAGAACTTCCAAAAGGCAAGAAAGCCATCAACGTCAGATGGGTTTTCAAGAAAAGCTAAAGCCAGATGGATCAATTGGCAAACACAAAGCAATATTAGTATCAAGAGGCTTTTTACAGAAGCCTGGGCTGGATTACTTTGAAGTGTTTGTGTTGTACCCCAATTTTTGCCCCTAAGATCCCTTCATCATACCATATTGATTCAATCACAACAAGGTCACATTAGGGCTTTTGGTTCTCCTCCCTATCTTTAGCTTTGATCTTTGAGGAATCGCCAAGAACCATGACTTGTTTTTCTTTTGTGATCATACATGTTTTGTTTTAACTTTCCTTTTAATTAATAAAATGTAATGTTGGTTTATCTTACTTGTTAATGATGTAGGTAAAGGCAATGTGGCTTAGCAAGTTTATCCACGGGTTCATGAGTTTATTTCCATGCCCTAGTCAATAAAGCTTGAGAAATTCAAACGTCACCATTGAAGTTGTTTTGGAAGAAATGGTATGGTAAGGTTTATTTTGATTCACCATATTTCAAAGTTATCAAGATTGATTCAAAAGTACAAAGGGTTAATTGAAGAAGTTGTCATGGTTGGACAAGGTCTTGTTCCCATTGGTCACAAGTGCATATTTCTCTCAATCCTCAAGATATGGAAGTGGTTTTGGTTTCTATGAGTTCTCATTATCATCCTCAACAACTTCTATCTTCAAATCAAAAGTGTTGGTACAAGAAGGTTGTTCAAAATTGTCAAAGTTCCTCAAAGCATTTTCTTGATCTAGGAGCTAGGGTTTTGAAATTCAGAGGAGTATATCTTGCTCATCTTTTGTTATTTTTAAGTGATTCTAAAAACATCCTTCTATTCAAAGATTTATTAACAAATCACTTTAAAAGTTTCAATGAATTTTCATGTGGAAGAAACTTGATGATGAAGAAAGATTACAAGTCCTTCAGATGAACCCCCAATTTCCCATGTGTGACTTCAAATGATCATAACTTGGTCAATTATTATCACCTTGAGCCCACTCTTTTTTCACAATGATATTGAGGATGTGAGCTTTATTCCTTCTTTTATGTGCAAAGTATGAAAATGGATGTAAGATGCCCTAAGGATACAAAGGATTATAGGTCATTTCATGATTTTTGCCAACTTCAACAATTCATAACTCTCTCAATTTTTGGATATTTTGAATGGTTCCAGTTTCAAAATTTCATTGAAGAGGTCTATTTCATTCCATCTTTTTTGGTCAAGAGCAAATTCCAAGTGGAAGTCCATGTTTGGATGCAAAACATTATAGGTCACTTTTGAAGAAAAAAACTTGAAATATTTCGAAGTATGGAAAGTCAACCATTTTCTTCCAACTTTGACTCAACACAACTTCTTGCTCAAACATCCATTTGATTTCATTCTTTTCCCATTGCAAAGCTTGTAATCTCATTTTTCTAAAGCTTCAAGAATCATGCCCTAAGACCCCTTGAGCTGAGAATGCCATTAATTTGAACTTGGTAACTTGAAACTGAAGTTGGAAGAATCACCCCCCATTGATTCCCTATAAATATAGGGTCATCTCTCATTCATTTCCTCAAGCTTGAACAGCCAGAATCACCCTGCCAAACTTGCTCCATAACTCACTTTTCTGCAACTTCGAAATCAGTGTTCAAGCCTTTTTCAATCTGTTTTTTTTATCAATTCACCTTCCTTGATATTCCCTGGAGCTAACCATACAATTAACTTCAAGAATCGTGACCTATATTGATCCATAGAAGTCCAGTTTCAGAGCTCTGCAACTCAACTTCAATAGGTAGATTTCTCCATCAATTCTTCCAAACTTTGATATCATTGTGAAGCTCTCATTGTCCTGGTTCTAGTTGCAACACTTGCTTTTATCTGGAAACACATTTTGACCATGAAATTTCAAATTCCCTTTCAAAACTTTCCTTCCAAATTGCTTGAGTTACAGTTTATATAAATTTGTCGCGAATGTATGGTTGTCTTCGTCTTGAAGAGACGAAGCGGATGACATAGGTATGAGCTTCTGATTTTACAATTTGAGAGACCTGCAATTTCACGTTGGCTGGAGGTTAAAGATGACCAACGTGTCATCTTCCAACCAATGCTGGCGTGCCATTTGTATTTTTTGAAAATATGATTTTACATTTGATTTAGTGTTTTATTCACTAAAGTCCATAACATGCGTAGCACACCAGGTCCACTTGATCTATTTACTAACGCGTTTTGGCAATAATCAGATGGCCCATATTTTTTTTGGTTTGATATTTTATTTTCTGATTTTTATTTTAATTGTTTTAAACTTCAAAAAATTATAGAAAATTCATTTTTAGTCCAAAAAAATCTGAAAAAATTATGAAAAATATTTTTGATTTTTCTCTTTATGATTTTTATTTTTTCACAATTTTATTTTGTGTTTTGATATTTTTTATAAATTTTCACTTTATTTGAATTGTTTTAAATGTTTAAAAATACTTTTATGCATTTTTAAATTCTGGAAAAAATATGGAATGATCCAATGATATTGTGACAAATATTGGTGACCTCATTTATTTTTTATTTCTAACTTTGTTATTTTTTTATCATTTTTGGTTTATTTTACTCATTTCTTTTAATTTTAAAAATAGTTTCTGACTTTAAAAAATTACCAAAAATTTTATAAAAAAATTTGAGTTCATTTCTGATTTTTCCATGGTTTTACTTAATATTTCTTGATTAATTTGAACATAGTTGATATTTTTCTCTTTTATTTCTATTATAAAACCCTTTTTAATGTGTATATTAAATGAAATATTATTTTGTGATTATTTTCTGGCTGATCTTGGGTTGAATTTTTTATCATGAACTTTATTAACATCATTGGATCCATGGTGTTGAGTCTAACTCCATAAAAATGGATGAGTGATTTTAATAATAGTTTGATTAAATTTTAATTCAAATGTGGTTTGTATATTCTTTCCCACCCCTCTTCATCTTATCCCTTTCTTATTGCCCTAAGTGTTATTGGAGCACGATCTCTATATCATGTCTCAAAACAAATGGTGCATAGATTGCTATTGGCCGGCCTCAAAATAGGTGTGAATTCTATATAAGTCCACTTAAGATTGCTTAACATAGCGCTAAATTTTTGTCTCGATTCGAATAAATGATCATTCGTGGCCCAAACCTATGTTTGCAAGCCCAAGTATATTAATTTGATCTCTTTGATCTAATAACCTTGAGATTAATTGTGTGGAGGCTTTGGTTCTACCAATCCTCTAATGGATCTACAACACTTTTGGTCAACGCGGATCACTTGAACATCGTTGATCATTAAATGGTACTTTTGAGGATTCCAAAATGGATGATATATTTGACAAAAAGTAAATGCAACTTGTTGTGTGGAGGCTTTGGTTCTACCAATCCCCTAATGAGCTCCAAATGCAAGTTTCAATATGGTCATCCAACTAACCACTAATAATTGACTTTATTTTGTGATTTTTGTTTTATGCACTTTTATTTTATGCACCATTTACTTTTAGCATTTACATTTCATGCTATTTTTCATATTAGCTCACTTGAGCATTTACTTTCTTGTAATTTTTTTATTTTTGCTCACTTGAGTTTTTCTTTTTTAAGATACCTAATAATCAACATGAACCATAAAATTTTTAATGATACGTAGACTATTTGGTTACTATCCTTGGCATTATGGAGTATTGGACTTCTTGGACTTAGGATTATAAACCTTGGCCTTTATTGGAGACATTGTAACCTTAATTGATATTTTGTATGGAGTTCTTGAGGTTTACCTCAAGACATTGGGTTGTTTATTTGTTTTGTGTGCAGGTTATTGTGATTACATTCTTTGTTTGTAATCTGGAATTCACCCGTATATAATCGTTAGTCTGCCCAATTTTTGTAAAGACTTAATACACTTGAAGTTTGATCTTCTCAAGAGGTCTAGTATGTTTGCTTGCTTGGTTTCAATCTAAAGAATGGGAATTCTATCTTGACTCATAATGTCAAGTATTGGCTCCTTGTTGGTTAGATGGTTCTTATCCCTACCTTTTACCTTATGCTTTAGGATAGTCTCTTTTTCTCCTCCCATTTTCTTTAATTTCAAAAATCTTCTTCCTCCTTTTGAAAACTCTTCTTGTTTCTAAACTTGAACCACTTTCATAATAAACTTGGACTTATGTCCATGCTTTTTTCAAAACCTTTTCATAAATAAACTTCAATCAACTTAATAATACCTTGACATTTTTTTAGAAGACTAAAAGTCAATCAATCTCATTTCAAACCATTTTGACACTTTGGCTTTTTATTTTAAAACTTTTCTCAAAAGATTAGACTCTTGTCAATCCTTGTAGTGATGCAAACAACTATACTTCTACAATATGTAGTGAAGTGAGATAGTTTCCACTTGGGTGTTGAGTGAGGTATTGTTGATTTTAAAATCCAAGCCATATCCTCCACTTTGAGATGATGCAAATTCTCCTTTCTCATAATTGTGGGTAGTAAGTATGTTTTCCACACGGACAATGACGATTATGTTTTATCTCATAAAATCAATCAACACACTTTTGTTTTTTTTTTTTTTAAATTTAAAGATGAACTATGTGTACTCCGATCCCCTATTGCACGAAAGATGGTACATAGGAACTAAAGGTTCGCAACCGCGGTAGGTGCAAAAATCATAAAAATATATTTCTTTTCTCACCTCCACCATCTATTTTTCATACAACATTTTATAGCCAAAATTGCAGATTTTACAAAGAGGTTTTTGCAGAGTACCGTAGATGTTTAGGATGCTAATACCTTCCCTTTGCATAACTAACCCCCTTACCTTGAATCTTCCCCCTCTTTTTAGGTTATTCTCTCTTTTCCCATTCCTTTGGAAACAATAAAGTGTGGTGTCGATTTTTATTTTGATATGTATAAGTCTAGTCAATCCAATGGCTTAGTCTTAAACATTTCTACTGCTACACAAAAAAATGGCGACTTCACTGGGGAAAGATTGACTTCTTGCTAGTCCATCCCTAAGTGGGTTAAACTTATCTTTGTCTATATTTGTATATGTGATATTGTTGTTTATGTGTTATATTATTTGTTGTATATATGTTTGCTTGGATTTTCCTGGTTTTCAGGGTGCTTGGTGATTACTTATAAGTCCTATACCCGGACTTGGGCAAACCTTAAGATAGGACGGGCGGTATAGTCATGTTAACTTTGGGGGAGTAATCCCAAAAAAGAAGGCATGAGATCATCCACTCAGTGGAGGCCCCTTTGATTGTAGTGTCGTTTATCGAGTAATCGGGAAGACGTACTGCTTTTGACCTGGGAGCCTTCTGAAGCTGAGGACCGTAGATTACCTAACCCATCTTGGCCTTTTAGGTGTAGTGCGGAAGCTATGACAGAGTAATCTGGAAATAGTTGTCATGTGATACTACGCCCAGACTCGTTTTTCTTAAGAATATTACTAACTACTGAGTTAATCGAGAAGTTGGTAATATCCGAAGGAAGGATGTAGACTCTGGGAACCTCTAGAACCTTGTTCGGTAGGTGATAACTTTTAGACCAATACCTTATGGGTATTACCTTCGACCTCATGCCCATGATGTTGAACCTATGAACTCTATGTTTGTGATCTTGTGTGTGATTGTTGCATCATGCATCCATGCACTCATAAGCATCTTTTGAAGAAATTTTATTTCAAGGGACTTAAAAGTTGACCATTTGTGAATATCTCATGTACTTTTTGACCATGGATTCTGGAAAAAGAAAGACCAGAAAATAAAGTTTCAGAGATCCCAAGATAGATGAGTTGATCAGTCTAATTCCTGAGATTGAGTGTTCTGCAGATTTTCGGAAGAAGTATAGATCCATCATTTCTCTCATGAAGCTTAGGATGAAGGAGGGTATTCTCTCGACCTTGGTCCAGTTCCATGACACAATGTATCATTTCTTTACTTTCCCTGATTATCAGTGGATGCCTACACTAGAGGAGTATTCTTATCTATTGGATTTACCTATTATCGGTCGTGTTCCTTTTACTGGTTTGGAGGGTGAGCCAAAACCACACGAGATTGCTGCTTTGATCCATCTGGGGAAGTCTGAGGTTGAAGCCCATATGACTACTAAAGGAGGGATTAGAGGATCACGAACTCAGTTCTTATTGGAGAAAGCTCGTTACTTTTCCAGGATGAAGAGTATAGTCGCTTTTGAGGCCATCTTTGCTCTACTTGCTTACAGATTGTTTTTATTTCCTAATGTGGACAAGTTTGTTGACATTAATGCTATCAGGATCTTCATGATTGGAAACCCAGTTCCTACATTGTTGGGTGATGCTTATTAATCTACCCATCTTTGGAATTCTTATCATGAGGGATGATTATCTGTTGCGCGCCTCTGTTGTACCAGTGGTTTATTTCTCATATGCCTCAGTCTGATGCTTTCTAGGATGTCAGGAAGGAACCTCGTTGGGCTCCTAATATCATGGAACTTACTCACTCAGATATTGATTGGTATCATCGGGCTTAACAGGATTTAGAGATTGTCGATAGTTGTGGTAGTTTCCCCAATGTGCCTCTTCTTGGTACAAAGGGAGGAATTAACTACAACGTTGTTCTTACACGACGACAACTTGGTTATCCAATGAGGGATAAACTAAATAGTATTCATTCGAGTAGTTTCTTTCTGAAGGAGGGAGAATACCATAAGGAAGCTAGGGAGAAGATTGCGAAGGCCTGGCGTCACATTCATAGGAAGAGTAGGAAAGATCTGGGACCAAGGGGGGTTGTTTATTTGGAGCCATATCTTTAGTGGGTCCAAACGAGAGTTATTCAATTGAAGATGTCGTATTCCCGGGAAGCACCTATGCCTGATTTGTTTGTGAAGACCACTCCTCCCTTATTGGATGATATGGAAGAGCTACAGCTTGCTCTGGTTAGGATGCAGTGGGAAAAGGATGCTTGGAAGAATAAGTGCCAAACTTTAGAGATTTCCTATAGAGCAGACTTGAAGGAGAAAGACGACTTGATTGAAATTCTTGAGAGTTGGGTTGTAGAGACCATGGATAGGCAAGGGGATTTATTTTCCTCTAAGCCTCAGGCATATGCTAGTTGCTCACTTCATGATTCAGACGATTGGAAGGAGGTTGCCACCAGATATGCGGAAGAAAACTAGAGGTTGAAGGTTCAGATTTCCTGGCTTACAGGGAAGCACCGGCGTATAGAGTGATCTCCATCAGCTTTACTTCTTAGGGTTTTAGACTTTATTTTCATCTTGTACTTGGTATTATTGAAACTTGTAATCCATTTTGAAGTTATTATAATAAAAAAATTCAGTATTTCAAATGTCTTATTACTTTGATATTTGCAATGTGTCTATAAATCTTTAAGTTGCTTGAAATATTAATAAATAAAATAAATCATGTGCATTGCATATCATGCATCATATTGCACATATTTATTTCATTTATTATGCATATCCAGGTGTCTTACCAAGCTTTTTTACTTTGTTCAGCCAGTTGTCTCACCACTACAATACTCGAGCTAATTTCAAAAGTAAGATGGACAACTTAGAACAAGAGAATCGCGAGTTGCGTGAGGAAGTTTCTACTCGGAAGGTCGGCATGGCCAATCTCACTGCTCTGATGGAATCTCTGGTGGATGCTCATAATCAGCCACCGAGTGTTCAACCTCAACAGATAAGGGTTACTACTGAAGCTCCGGCTGTTCATGTATCTGCTACTCCAGCTGTTATTCAGAATCACATGCCTCAAGGTTGTCCATGGGGAATGCCAAAGAACTTTGTGCCTGAAGGTTTCAATATTGGTCCTCAGGATGCTCTAGTTGTTCATACTACAGTTACTCATGCACCTCCTGTGGTGCATGTTGCTCCTGCTATACCTCCTTCGGTGAATATGGTCCACTTTGCTAATGATGATATGTATCGTGCTTTTCCTCCACCAAGTGAAGACTTGGGTCTCTATGATAGAATAGATTATTTTCAAGAATAGTTTGACAAGATGCAGAGGGAGATGAAGGCCCTCAGGGGAAAGGAATTGTTCGGGCAGAATGTGAATGATTTATGCTTGGTCCCGAATGTCAACATACCTGCGAAGTTTAAAGTCCTGGAATTCGATAAGTACAAGGGCAACACTTGTCCTCATGCTCATCTTGTGATATATGTAAGAAGAATGTATACCCATGTCGATGATCAGCGTCTGCTGATTCACTTTTTTCAGGATAGTTTGACTGGTGCTGCGCTGATGTGGTATATGAGTTTGGACAGTGTCAATATCCATACTTTCAATGACTTGGGAGAAGCATTTATCATACAATACAAATATAACGTGGACATGGCGCCTGACCGTGATCAACTCAGGGCCATGGTCCAGAAGGACAAGGAATCATTCAAAGAATATGCACATAGATGGCGTGAGGTAGCCGCCCAAGTGATTCCTCCCATGGAAGAAAAGGAGATGACTAAGATTTTCCTGAAGACTCTGGGTGCTTTCTACTATGAGAGGATGGTAGCGAGTGCGCCAAGTGACTCTACTGAAATGGTAAGCATGGGTATCCGTTTAGAAAAGGCTGTAAGAGAGGGTCGTCTAACAAAAAGTGAAAGTTCCAGAAGTGCGAAGAAGCCATCCTATGGGTTTGCCAAAAATAAGGAAGGAGATATAAATGTTGTTATGCAATAGAGGAGGGTTAATCCTCCTAGAAGAAATTATCAGTGTCATCAACAAGTTGCCTCAGTAACTCAAGTTGTTGGTGTAGCTCCAACCATCGTTGCTTATCAAAGACCATCCCATCAAGGGAATCAAGGGTATAATCAGAGAAGGGAGAGTTATGACCCTATCCCTATGAGCTATACAAAATTACTCCCAGCGTTAATTCAGAAGAAGTTGGTTCAGACCAGACCACCTCCTGTTATACCATCACCGTTGCCTTGGTACTACAAGGTAGACCAAACATGTGCTTTTCATCAGGGAGCACCAGGGCACAATGTTGAGAACTGCTATCCTTTTAAAACTAAAGTATAAAAATTGGTGAAGTCTGGTATCTTATCTTTCAAGGATGTTGCCCCTAATGTGAAAGATAATCCTCTGCCAAAACATGGAGGAGCGAATGCTGTGAACATGGTGGCCGGTTGTCCAGGCGACTTCCGGATTTTGGATGTTAATCTGGTTAGAGGATATTTGGTAAAAATTCATGCAAACCTCTGTGAATTTAGCTATTATACGCATGAACATGTTGGTTGTGCTATTTGCAGTACAGATATACAGGGTTGTGACAAGATAAACGCTGATTTGCAGGAGATGATGGATGAGGGCCTCATCCATATAATCAGGCCTAGGGAGGAGTATGAAGAGAAAGTAAACATCATTTATGGATGTCATGGAGAGTTCAAAATCTTTGATGTGGAATATATGAATGAGGATCTTGTACAATTACATGCTACTTTCTGCCACGTGGCTGGTCAGGTAGAACATCAATATGGATCTTGCCAAATTTACTGACGGGACTCCCGAGGATGTTCAATTGTAAGGAAAGGTGTTCAGTTGTTATTGGATAATGGGACTATCAAGGTTACAAGTCAAAGGGATGATTACCATGAGGTTAATGAGATTGAGGTTTGTTTGGCTGAAGAAGAGTCAGATAATGAGTATGCCTCTGCGGACGAGTCCTTCTCCTTAGATGAAGATATGCTTCCCAGAGATGACTTTGTGATGACTGAATGTGTTGAGGAGGGAGTAAATGTTATTGTGCCTTGTTTTGGTGCAACCGCACATTTTGAAGTTAAATATCATAGCGAGCCAGCTATTGCTCCATTGGTGATTAGTTTGTCGGGTCCTGCCCCCTACAAGTCAGACAAGGTTGTACCCTACAAATATAATGCTACAATTTTAGAGGATGGTGTTGGAAGTTCCCATCCAGCCAATGCCTAATGTTGGAAATATTTTTGAGACTAGCAGAGTGACCCGCAGTGGTCGTGTATTTGCACCAGTTGTTCGTGGGGATGTTAGTAATGGAAAGAAAGTTGTTGAAAATGTTGAACCCAAGAAGGCAGTGGGTGAATCTAGTGGAGCTACGCTAGAAAAAGAGGTGGATGATATTTTGAAGATAATCAAGATGAGCGACTACAGAATTGTAGATCAGCTACTGCAGACTCCTTCAAAAATATCTATCTTGGCTTTATTGATGAACTCCTCTTCTCACAGAGAATCTTTGATGAGGTTATTGGACCAAGCTTTCATGGAAAGTGATATGCATGTAGATCAATTCAGCAGTGTGGTAGGAAACATTACATCATGTAATAACCTGAGTTTCTGCGATGATGAACTGCCCGATTAAGGAAGGAATCACAACCTGGCCCTCCACATCTCTATGAACTTCAAGAATGATTCATTATCCAATGTGATGATTGATAATGGATCCGCATTGAATGTTATATCGTGGAGCACGCTTATAAAGTTGAAATATTAAGGAACGCCCATACGCCCAAGTGGCATTATTGTGAAAGCGTTTGATGGATCAAGGAAATTTGTTATTGGTGAAGTATTGTAACACCCTCTAAAACCCCGCATATAATTTTCGCAAATATTAAAAATTATAAACTCAGAGTACATGTAATAATCGAGGAATGCTACAATTCTCTTTTAATAAAATAAATTCCTGTCATGCATAATTTTAGTGGTAACTCATACATGTCTACACAGCGGAATAATTTATTTAATAAAATCAAGTGTTATAATATTTTCCAAAATCATCAGGGATTAACACCTGGAAAAGTCAACGTCATATTATAACAATTAAAAGAAATAAACGAGTCTGACTAAAGCAGCTCGACAACCAAACGTTCCCGGAGTTACAACTATCAGAGCATGACCCGGACATACTAAAACGAAACTAAACTAGACACGATAAGCCTTTGCCAAGCACCTGAGCGAAGCTCCTCAATCTGAAATATTCAACAGTAAGGGTGAGCTTCTCAAATATACATTTGGTTATACATTCATAACAATCAATTCACGAAATCATAAGCATCACCCACTAATTAGCATATTTCATAGTTTACAAAACCTTTACAATTCATATATCCAGGACATATTGCCTTTCATATTTGCAATATTCATCAAACATCATCAACCATTTATCAAATCATACATGCATACAAACAATCAAATATAACACTGGAACAATCATCCATTCATGTTATATTCGAGTAATGCAACACACCCATGCATGTGGTACCACTTCACCGCCCCATTAAATCGCGGGTCACGGATAACTCACCGTTCCATTATATCGCGGACACGGCTACCACCTCAACGTTCCATTAAATCGTGGACACGTATATTGGCCACCATGTTAATTCCACACAATGGGAATTAACAAATGCAACATGATATGTAAGTATGTAACACTCAGCATACTATGAACATCGATCAACATATCATGCACATCAACAATATCAAACATAACATGATATGAATAGCATGTAACCACTCAGCATACTATTTAAACATCAATCATATCAAGTTACGAATAGCATGTAATCACTCAGCATACTATTCAAACATCAACCAATCACATCAATTATATCATAATTCATGCTCGATAACATATCTAAAAGCATGGCAATAAAAATCCAACATCAAAACACTGAAACCAAAAATTCAGAAAATCATTACAGCAGAGCAACACGGGCACCCGTGTTGTGCAACACGGCCCGTGTTGTGCAGCACGTCCAGAAAACGCACATTTTATTTTTTTATCAGCACAGGGGATCTGACACGGGTACCCGTGTTGTGCAACACGGCCCGTGTCGTGCAACCAGAAGCACACCCTCTTCCAACACAGAAGAGCAACACGGGCACCCGTGTTGTGCAACACGGCCCGTGTTGCTGAGCGCGTACAGGATTTTCCTGAACCTGCAGCAGCTCAGAAACAGCAGTCCAAACGCGGGGAAAACGTCCGCCAAAACGCGCATTTCAGTACCTAACGCATCGAGTTTGTACAATTCACAACAACACCACAATGTCCAAGTTACCAACAATTATTATAATAACCTTAATCGGGGATTAACCGTCCTTTTGGGGAATTCTACTGACACTGAGGTTATCCCTACAACTTCCAAGGTAAATTCACGATCATGATATATACTCCCAATTCCTCATTTGGGACCTAAAACTCTTAATCGATTCATAAAAATTGGGAACCTAACCCTTTTCTAACAAGGTTCAGTCCTACGGTTATCGATCCCTAGAAAACATCTAACAATTGGGATTTTCCTACAATTACCCGAATCAACCGTACATAAACCCATAAACAAATATAAATCGAGTATAAACCCCCCTTACCTTATCAATTAGCAGCTTTGAGTTCTTGAGCGATGTTCTTCGTTCTTCGTTCTTCAGAGCTCTATTTTCCCAATTCCAACTTCTGTTCTTACGTGAAAACCAAAAATGAGAAAATGGCCTAAGTCCCAAACATAACTTTATTTCTCTGCACCCCCACTCTTTACTAACAACATCTAAGCCCAATAACATAAAAATCCCAATATTCCTCATTTCTTTTATTTTCCTCAAATACTTCAAAATAAATAATTCTTTTTATTTTATTAATTCTAATAAAATAAATTCCCAAATTTAAATAAATCAATTAATTGAAAACGGGGTGTTACAACTCTCCCCCACTAAAAGAGTTTTCGTCCTCGAAAACATACCTTAGACGAACAGCTCAGGATAAGCCTCTTTCATCTGGCTCTCCAGCTCCCAAGTGATATTTCCATCTGCTGGACCTCCCCAAGCAACCCTCACTAATGCTATCTCTTTACCTCTTAACTGTTTCACTTCCCGATCTTCTATCCTCATAGGCAATGTTTCTACTGTCAGGTTATCTCTCACCTGTACATCATCCATTTGGATTACATGAGATGGGTCTGGAATGTATCTCCTCAACTGAGAAACATGAAAAACATCGTGCAAATTCGCAAGTCTCGGAGGTAAAGCAATACGATAAGCAACTTCTCCAACTCTTTCCGTAATCTGAAACGGACCAATAAAACGCGGAGTCAACTTCTTAGATTTCAACGCTCGACCAATACCCGTCATCGGAGTAACTCTCATAAACACATGATCTCCAGCACTGAATTCTAAATTCTTCCTCCTCTTATCATGATAACTTTTCTGACGACTCTGAGAAGCTCTCATCTTCTCTTGAATCAATTTGATCTTTTCAGTAGTCTGCTGAACAATCTCTGGCCCAACTACCGAACCCTCTCCAGATTCATACCAACACAAAGGTGTTCTACACCGTCTACCATACAATGCCTCAAACGGAGCCATACCAATACTCGAATGGTAACTATTGTTATAAGTAAATTCAATCAATGGCAAATAGCTATCCCAAGCTCCACCCTGCTCTAAAACACAAGCACGCAATAAATCTTCTAATGATTGAATCGTCCTCTCCGTCTGTCCATCAGTCTGAGGATGGTAAGCTGAACTCAACCTCAATTTAGTACCCAAAGCCTTCTGCAATCCTTCCCAAAATTTCGAAGTGAATCTCGGATCTCTATCTGACACAATACTAGAAGGAACTCCATGCAAACTCACTATTTTCTCAATATATAACTGTGCCAATCTCTCCATCGAGTAATCCATTCGCACCGGTATAAAATGAGCAGACTTAGTCAACCTATCCACAACGACCCATATTGCTTCACAATTCATAGGAGTCCTCGGCAACCCAGATACAAAATCCATAGAAATACTATCCCACTTCCATTCTGGAATAAACATTGGCTGCATAAATCCAGACGGCTTCTGATGCTCAATCTTCGATTTCTGACAGATTAAACATGCATACACAAATTCAGCTATTTCCTTTTTCATTCCCGGCCACCAAAACAATTTCTTCAAATCATGATACATTTTCGTGGCACCCGGATGAATGCTCATCCCACTGCGATGTCCTTCCTCTAATATACTCTTCTTGATTTCTGCAATATCAGGAACACAAACTCTATCGCCAAATCTCATAACATCATTTTCATCAATTCTAAACTCGCCACCTTGACCTTGGTTGATCAATGTCAATTTATCAACTAAATTAACATCAGATTTTTGCCCGATCCTGATCTCTTCTAGAATACCACTAGTAAGTTTCAACATACCCAAACGAACACACTTCGGAGTACTTTCACAAACTAAACTCAAATCTCGGAATTGTTCAATTAAATCCAATTCACGAACCATCATCATAGACATATGCAAGGATTTCCTGCTCAAAGCATCTGCAACTACATTTGCCTTACCAGGATGGTAATTCAAACCAAAATCATAATCTTTGAGGAATTCTAACCACCTTCTTTGCCTCATATTGAGCTCTTTCTGATCGAAAAGATACTTCAAACTCTTATGATCACTATACACTTCAAACCTCGAACCATACAGATAATGTCTCCACAATTTCAAGACAAACACAACTGCTGCCAACTCTAAGTCATGAGTAGGATAGTTCCTTTCATGAACCTTCAACTGTCTCGAAGCATACGCAACTACCTGCTGATTCTGCATTAAAACACCACCTAAACCCAACAGAGATGCATCACAATAGACCACAAAAGATTCCACCGGATTCGGCAAAATCAGAATAGGAGCACTTGTCAATCTCCGCTTCAATTCTTGGAAACCTTTCTCACAATCAGAATCCCAAATAAACG
Organism: Vicia faba; assembly: GCA_948472305.1. Lineage (NCBI taxonomy): Eukaryota > Viridiplantae > Streptophyta > Magnoliopsida > Fabales > Fabaceae > Vicia > Vicia faba. Next base: position 1,398,935,393 of record OX451736.1, on the reverse strand, counting down.
CTTGTCCTTTACGAGTCAACTTCGTCAACGGCAATGCTAACTTTGAGAATCCTTCGATAAACTTTCTGTAATAACCTGCAAGACCAAGAAAACTTCTGATTTCAGAAACAGTCTTCGGCGCTTCCCACTGAGATACTGCTTCTACTTTTGTAGGATCCACTGCAATACCATTCTTAGAAATCACATGTCCAAGAAAACTAACTTCATTCAGCCAGAACTCACATTTGGACAACTTTGCATACAACTTCTTATCTTTCAACAACTCTAACACAATTCTGAGATGTTCCGCATGCTCTTTGTCGTTCTTGGAATAAATCAGAATGTCATCAATAAAAACCACAACAAACTTATCCAGATATGGGTGAAAAATCCTATTCATATATTCCATGAAAACACCAGGTGCATTAGTAACTCCGAACGGCATAACAGAATATTCATAATGCCCATACCTCGTTCGAAAAGCAGTCTTTTGAATATCTTCCGCTTTCACACGAATCTGATGATATCCAGATCTCAAATCAATCTTACTGAATACACTGGCTCCAATTAGTTAATCCATTAAATCATCAATCCTCGGTAACGGATACCGATTCTTAATGGTTACCTTGTTCAATTGCCTGTAATCAACACACAGTCTCATAGAACCTTCTTTCTTCTTAACCAACAATACCGGAGCACCCCAAGGCGAAACACTTGGACGAATAAACTTCTTCTCCAGTAAATCTTCCAACTGACTCTTCAATTCAGCCAATTCAGACGCAGACATACGATATGGCGCCATCGACACCGGTCTCGTACCAGGAATCAAATCTATAGAGAATTCCACCTCTCTCTCAGGAGGTAACTCACCAACATCATCCGGAAAGACTTCTGGAAAATCACACACCACTGGCAATTCGCCACTCCTGACCTTTCCTGTTGCATCTAATGAAGCAAGTAACATAAACACATTAGCACCATCTTCCATTGCTTCTTGCACCTGCCTAGCAGTCATAGTCAAATTCTCGACACCAACTGCTTCTGGGAAAATCACCGTCTTAGCAAAGCAGTTCAGATGAACCCGGTTAAATTCCAACCAGTTCATCCCAAGGATAATATCAATTTGTTCAAGCGGTAGGCACACTAAATCCATACCGAAACCTCTATCAAAAATCTCAATAGGACAATTCCTACATACAAGTGAAGTTGTCACTGAACCCGATGCAGGAGTATCAACAACCATGCTACCTCGCATACCAGATATGTCCAGTTTCAACCTCTCAGCACAATCCAAAGAAATGAAAGAATGAGTTGCACCAGTATCAATAATTGCAACTAAAGGTGTGCCATGAATAAAACACGTACCTTTAATCAAACGATCCTCTGGAGTAGTCTCAGATCCAGACAAAGCGAACACTCTTCCACTTGACTGATCCTTCCTAGGCTTAGGACACTGCGGACGAATGTGACCTTCTTCACCACAATTGTAACAAGTAACAGACTTCCCTTTGCAATCAATAGACAAATGACCAGCCTTTCCACATTTATAGCACTTCTTCTCATCACTCTTGCAATCTCGAATGTGATGACCAGACTCACCACACCGGTAGCATCTGATAGGAGCCTTAGAATCTCCCCCACTAGGCCTTTTCCAACCGCCTGATCTCTGGTTATCTCTACCATATGGCTTGCCGCGGTCCATATGTTGCTTTCCTCTTTTGTCAACAGCCCCACGAGAGTGAGACGACCTATTCTTGGTAATATCTTCTTCCAAGATTCTGCTACAATCCACCAGATCAGAAAATCTACGAATACGCTGGTACCTGATTCCCTGCTTAATCTCATCTCGGAGACCATTCTCAAATTTGATACATTTAGAGAATTCTCCAGCCTCATCATTGTTGTAGTGCGCATAATACTTTGCCAGTTCAGTGAACTTAGTAGCATACTCACTAACAGTCAGATTGCCCTGCTTAAGCTCCAAAAACTCAATTTCCTTTCTTCCCCGAACATCTTCAGGAAAGTACCTCCTCAGAAAAGCCCTTCTGAAGTTAGCCCAAGACAGTGCCTCTCCATCTTGAACCATTTCAGTCCTTGTGGCAACCCACCAGTCGTCGGCCTCTTCTGCCAACATATGCGTACCATATCTGACTTTCAGATCTTCAGCACAATCAATTACACGGAAAATCCTTTCGATTTCCTTCAGCCACTTCTGAGCACCTTCGGGGTCATGTGTACCTTTGAACAACGGAGGATTGTTCCTCTGGAAATTTCCCAATTGCCTATCAGCACCAATCACGCCTCCAGTTGGGTTTCCAGCAAGTACACCAGCTAACATCCCCAAAGCCTCAGCGAGTGCAGCATCATTTCGTCCGTTACCTCCTCCAGCCATATTCCTGAGAATTAAAACATACTCCACATCAGAATACAGTATCGACAGTGTTACCTTGCACTAGTCGCATACGAAAAGGAATGACTGACTCAAGACTCTGGTCACAACGACCGACTATGCTCTGATACCACTATTGTAACACCCTCTAAAACCCCGCATATAATTTTCGCAAATATTAAAAATTATAAACTCAGAGTACATGTAATAATCGAGGAATGCTACAATTCTCTTTTAATAAAATAAATTCCTGTCATGCATAATTTTAGTGGTAACTCATACATGTCTACACAGCGGAATAATTTATTTAATAAAATCAAGTGTTATAATATTTTCCAAAATCATCAGGGATTAACACCTGGAAAAGTCAACGTCATATTATAACAATTAAAAGAAATAAACGAGTCTGACTAAAGCAGCTCGACAACCAAACGTTCCCGGAGTTACAACTATCAGAGCATGACCCGGACATACTAAAACGAAACTAAACTAGACACGATAAGCCTTCGCCAAGCACCTGAGCGAAGCTCCTCAATCTGAAATATTCAACAGTAAGGGTGAGCTTCTCAAATATACATTTGGTTATACATTCATAACAATCAATTCACGAAATCATAAGCATCACCCACTAATTAGCATATTTCATAGTTTACAAAACCTTTACAATTCATATATCCAGGACATATTGCCTTTCATATTTGCAATATTCATCAAACATCATCAACCATTTATCAAATCATACATGCATACAAACAATCAAATATAACACTGGAACAATCATCCATTCATGTTATATTCAAGTAATGCAACACACCCATGCATGTGGTACCACTTCACCGCCCCATTAAATCGCGGGTCACGGATAACTCACCGTTCCATTATATCGCGGACACGGCTACCACCTCAACGTTCCATTAAATCGCGGACACGTATATTGGCCACCATGTTAATTCCACACAATGGGAATTAACAAATGTAACATGATATGTAAGTATGTAACACTCAGCATACTATGAACATCGATCAACATATCATGCACATCAACAATATCAAACATAACATGATATGAATAGCATGTAACCACTCAGCATACTATTTAAACATCAATCATATCAAGTTACGAATAGCATGTAATCACTCAGCATACTATTCAAACATCAACCAATCACATCAATTATATCATAATTCATGCTCGATAACATATCTAAAAGCATGGCAATAAAAATCCAACATCAAAACACTGAAACCAAAAATTCAGAAAATCATTACAGCAGAGCAACACGGGCACCCGTGTTGTGCAGCACGTCCAGAAAACGCACATTTTATTTTTTTTATCAGCACAGGGGATCTGACACGGGTACCCGTGTTGTGCAACACGGCCCGTGTCGTGCAACCAGAAGCACACCCTCTTCCAACACAGAAGAGCAACACGGGCACCCGTGTTGTGCAACACGGCCCGTGTTGCTGAGCGCGTACAGGATTTTCCTGAACCTGCAGCAGCTCAGAAACAGCAGTCCAAACGCGGGGAAAACGTCCGCCAAAACGCGCATTTCAGTACCTAACGCATCGAGTTTGTACAATTCACAACAACACCACAATGTCCAAGTTACCAACAATTATTATAATAACCTTAATCGGGGATTAACCGTCCTTTTGGGGAATTCTACTGACACTGAGGTTATCCCTACAACTTCCAAGGTAAATTCACGATCATGATATATACTCCCAATTCCTCATTTGGGACCTAAAACTCTTAATCGATTCATAAAAATTGGGAACCTAACCCTTTTCTAACAAGGTTCAGTCCTACGGTTATCGATCCCTAGAAAACATCTAACAATTGGGATTTTCCTACAATTACCCGAATCAACCGTACATAAACCCATAAACAAATATAAATCGAGTATAAACCCCCCTTACCTTATCAATTAGCAGCTTTGAGTTCTTGAGCGATGTTCTTCGTTCTTCGTTCTTCAGAGCTCTATTTTCCCAATTCCAACTTCTGTTCTTACGTGAAAACCAAAAATGAGAAAATGGCCTAAGTCCCAAACATAACTTTATTTCTCTGCACCCCCACTCTTTACTAACAACATCTAAGCCCAATAACATAAAAATCCCAATATTCCTCATTTCTTTTATTTTCCTCAAATACTTCAAAATAAATAATTCTTTTTATTTTATTAATTCTAATAAAATAAATTCCCAAATTTAAATAAATCAATTAATTGAAAACGGGGTGTTACAGACTTGCCTATTCATATAGGCCCACATTTGTTTCAGATTACTTTCCAGGTCATGGATATTGTACCCGCTTATAGCTGATTGTTGGGACGGACGTGGATACATGAGCTAGGGGTTGTCACTTCGACTTTACACCAGAAGTTGAAGTTTGTGCGTGAAGGAAAAGTGGTAATTATAAATGGAGAACAGGCGTTATTTATATCTCATTTGTCCTCTTTCAGCATTGTGGAGGTGGATGAAGTTGTTGTTGGAACCCAGTTCCAAGCTTTATCCATTGATAATATAAGAGGAAATGAGAATTATATGGCTTCATTTAAGGATGCTCAGTAGGTCGTGCGTAAAGGCCATAGTGAAGTATGGGGATAGATTGTTGATCCACCTGTAAACAAGAATAGAGCTGGCTTGGGGTTCTCTGTGAAGAATGATAAAGGTAAGAGCATGAAGTTGAAGACTGTTTCAGGAAAGTATCAAGACATCTTTCGTAGCAGGGGTTATCTTCATCCAACTGTTTCCGGGATTAATGCCATTATGGAAGATGAAGCAGAGCCAGAAATGCCAAATTTTGTGATGCACGAAGTTAGGGTTCAGAACTGAATCACCATTGATGTTCCCTCTTGCATACATGTTTCAAAGTAATTTGTTTTGTTAATCTTTTTGAAAAGCTTTCACTTCACCCAAGGTGAAAGTATTGATATTGTATGGGCTTATCTATTCGCTTTGATTTTTGAAGTCAATAATAAAAGTTGTCTTTGCTTCCCAAATAATGTTTTTATTTTTTGATTTTTTCATGGAAAATGGTAATCAGAAAAAACCTTTCAAAATAAATAATAACTGAAATTCAATTTGCATGATCACTTGTTATATGTGTCAGTTTCTAAAAGCAATCATAAATCATATGTGCAAATTAATTAAAAAACCTGTTGAATACAATGACCCTGCATCCTCTCCCAACTTTGAATGTCCTGTGTATGAGGCCGAAGAAGAAGACTATGATGAGATTCTGGAAGAGGTCTCACGGTTGCTTGAGCGTGAGGAGAATGCCATTCAGCCATATAAAGAGCCACTGGAAGTAGTCAATTTGGGTTCAGAAGAAGATCCGAAGAAAGTCAAGATTAGAGCATTACTGCATCCTGATGTGAAGAGCAGGTTGATTGAGATGTTGAAAGAGTATGTGGATATTTTTGCTTGGTCTTACCAAGATATGCCTGGTCTAGATACAGATATTGTAGAGCACTATTTTCCGCTGAAGCCAGAGTGCCCACCAATCAAACAGAAGTTGCGAAGAACTCACCTAAATATGGCAGTAAAGATCAAAGAAGAAGTTCTAAAGCAGATTGATGCCGGTTTTCTTGTGACATCAGTGTACCCTCAGTAGATTTCCAATATGGTCCCGGTATCGAAGAAATACATAAAAGTTCGCATGTGCGTAGATTACAGAGATCTAAATAAAGCTAGTCCAAAAGATGATTTTCCATTGCCACACGTTGATATGTTAGTGGATAGCACAGCAAAATTCAAAATTTTCTCGTTCATGGACAGATTTTCCAGGTATAATCAAATAAGGATGGCTCCTGAGGACATGGAAAAAACAACGTTTATCACACCCTGGGGAACATTCTGTTACAGAGTGATGCCCTTCGGGTTGAAGAACGCTGGTGCAACGTACCAGAGGGATATGACAACCCTATTCCATGATCTGATGCACAAGTAAATTAAGGTATATGTTGACGATATGATTGTTAAATCCCAGACTGAAGAAGGACATGTAAAAGATTTTTTAAAGTTGTTTCAGCGTTTGAGGAAGTATCGTCTCTGCTTGAATCCAAATAAATGTACCTTCGGTGTTCAGTCAGGGAAATTATTGGATTTCATTTTTATCCAGAGAGGTATTGAAGTTGATCCTGATAAAGTCAAACCAATTCAAGAAATTCCAGCTCTGAGAACTGAAAAATAAGTCAAAGGGTTCCTCGGGCGTTTGAATTATATTTCCAGATTCATTTCCCACATGACTTCAATGTGTGAACCGATCTTTAAGTTGTTAAAGAAAGATCAAGGTTGTGTGTGGACAGATGATTGCCAAAGGGCATTTGAAAGTATTAAAGAATATTTGCTTACCTCCTATCTTGCCCCCTCCTGTCGAAGGAAGACCATTGATTATGTATCTGATAGTGTTAGATAATTCCATGGGCTGTATTCTGGGACAACAAGATGAAACAGGGAAGAAAGAGTATGCCATTTATTATCTCAGTAAAAAGTTTATAGATTGTGAATTGCAGTATTCCATGCTGGAAAAGACATGTTGTGCTCTGGCTTGGGCGGCAAAACATTTGCGGCAATATATGTTGAATCACACTACTTGGTTGATCTCCAAAATGGATCCAATCAAGTACATTTTTGAAAAGCCTGCTCTTACTAGGATAATTGCCCGCTGGCAGATGTTGTTATCTAAATATGATATCGAATACCGCACTCAATAAGCTATTAAAATCAGCGTGTTGGCATATTATCTTGCTCACCAACCAGTTGATGATCATCAGACTATGATGTATGATTTCCCCGATGAGGATGTGATGTTTCTGAAAGTGAAAGATTATGATGAACCATTTCCTGAGGAAGGTCCTGATCCTGAATCTCGCTGGAGTATGATATTTGATGGAGCTGTGAATGCTTATGGTAAAGGAATTGGTGATGTGATTGTCACTCCACATGGATCACACATTCCTTTTACTGCAAGGTTGACATTTTATTGTACTAATAATATGGCAGAATATGAGGCTTGCATCATGGGTCTCGAGGAAGCTATTGATCTCAGAATTAAAATTCTTAATGTGTATGGCGATTCAGCTTTGGTAATAAATCATATTAAAGGAGATTGGGATACTCGTCACCCTGGCTTGATCCCTTACAAAGATTATGCTAGAAGATTGTTACCCTTCTTTAATAAAGTTGAATTCCATCACATCCCTAGAGACGAAAATCAAATGGCGGATGCTCTGGCTACTCGAGCTTCTATGTATCAAGTGAATACTTGGAATGATATACCTCGAATTATATTTCGGCGACTGGAGAGGCCCGCTCATGTGTTTACAACAGAAGAGGTAGCAGAGGAGAAACCTTGGTATTATGATATCAAGCATTTTCTTCAGACTCGGGAATACCCGATTGGTGCATCGAATAAAGATAGAAAGACACTAAGAAGATTGGTTGGCAGCTTCTTCCTCAGTGAAAATGTGTTGTACAAGAGAAATTATGACATAGTCTTGCTCAGGTGCGTGGATAGACACAAAGCAGACATGTTGATGCATGAGATTCATGAAGGTTCATTTGGCACTCATGACAATGGACATTTGATGGCTAAAAAGATGCTAAGGGCAGGTTACTATTGGCTGACAATGAAATCTGATTATTACAGATTTGCAAAGAAGGGCCATAAATGCCAGATTTATGCGGACAAGATTCATGTGCCTCCAACACTTATAATGTTATTTCTTCCCCGTGGCCTTTCTCTATGTGGGGTATTGACATGATTGGAATGATAGAACCCAAAGATTCGAATGGACACCATTTTATCTTGGTGGCAATTGATTACTTCACCAATGGGTGGAAGTTGCTTCATATGCTAATGTTACTAAGCAGGTGGTAATGCGCTTCATTAAGAATAATCTTATATGTCGGTATGGTGTGCCGAGCAGAATTATCACCGATAGTGGCTCGAATCTGAACAACAAGATGATGACAAAACTTTATGAAGAATTCAAGATTGTCCATCACAATTCATCTCCATACAAGCCGAAGATGAATGGGGTTGTTGAAGCTGCTAATAAGAATATCAAGAAGATCATCCAGAAGATGGTTGTCACTTATAAAGGTTGGCATGAAATGCTCCCTTTTGCTTTACATGGATATCGGACATCTGCCCGCACTTCAACAGGAGCAACCCCGTTCTCCCTTGTGTATGGAATAGAAGTTGTGCTCCCAATCGAGGTTGAGATTCCCTCTTTGCGTGTGATAATGGAAACTAAGTTATCATAGGCCGAATGGGTCTAGAACAAGTTTGACCAATTGAATTTGATCGAAGAGAAGAGAATGACGACTTTGTGTCATGGGCAGTTATATCAGAAGAGAATGAAGAAAGCTTTTGATAAGAAGGTCGAGCCTCGTGAATTCAGAGAAGGTGACCTCGTACTCAGGAAGATCATGTCTTTTAACGATGATTCTAGGGGCAAGTGGACTCCCAATTTTGAAGGCCCATATGTTGTCAAGAAATCCTTCTCTGGAGGTGCATTAATTCTTGAAACTATGGATGGCGAGGAGTTCCCACGTCCCATGAATGCTGATGCAGTCAAGAAATACTTCGCCTAAAGAAATAAAAGAACAGCTCGCTAAGTTAAAAACCTGAAAGGGCGGCTTAGGCAAAAAGGAGCGTCTCGGTAGGCTGAAAACCCGAAAGGGCGTTCTAGGCAAAAATTAGAGACATAAACAGAATAAAATTTCCCGCTAAGTTGAAAACCCTCAAGGGTAGCTTAGGAAAAAGTTAGGGACTTTCTTGGAAAGTAACTGCATCAAACAAGACTTGATCGTTGAAGCAACAACCTTCTTGGATCCTCACCATACTTCAACAGAAGCTGCCGCTCAGAATTTCAAATTTGTCAGAGGGAACAGTGGTCATTGTATCTCAATGTATCTTTTCCATTATATATTACCATTTTCCGAACTTTGTAATCATCTGTGGAGTCTCGTCATTCACAGACTACCATTCTATCAATAAAATTTGAGCTTTTGCCCAACTCTTTATATTTCTTATTTTATTCAGCTTACAAAGACTCCATTTATTATTAATAATAATTTTCATAGCAAAAATATTAAATAACAAAATTATTTTTCAAAAAGAATTTACAACTTACTTTTACTTTAGATTTTGTGATTCAAGAGGAAAAGAAAAGTGGTGATCCCAGGAATGGACGAACTCCATTATTTTGGGAAGTTTTGTTTCCCCCGGGAAGGTTTTCTCAGGTCATTTTTGCTGGTATGCGTGTGATTTTTGTATATTGAAGACGATACCAATTGATGTAAGGTGCAATATTGGGTTTGTGATCCCGTTGTCCCCAAGTCAAGTCTTGGTTCATTTTTTATTTTAGGTTTGCATGGTATGAGGCCTCTATCCCAGATTCCCCAGATAAGTCTTCCCTCATATGACGAAAGGTCTTGTTCCCCTGGTGTGTTGAGATTGAACTATTTGTGAAACGTCGCTCTTTCTGCAGTATTGGCATTATTGTTGGTATTTATTTCCCAGGAAACTAGACCAAGGCAGTATATTTTCTAAGAAGTGTTGAGACAGTTGTCAACCCTTTGGGTTTTCACCCGCCAAGTGATGGGTTTGATTTAAAATCCCCATGAGTTTGACCTCTTTCTATAATGTGGACTTCTTGATTCCCCGGGAAGGCTATCCCAGGGCATCTTTTGTTGGAATAAGTTTGCATGATATGAAGACTCAATCCAAGATTCCCCAGTGAATGCCTCGCTTATTTGATAGAAGTCTTTTATCCCCGGGCATATTGAGATTTGACTCATTTACGAAGCATTTCCCTTTCAGCAGTACTTGTGTTTTTTTTTATTGCCTGATAATCAGGCAAGGGCAATGTTTTATTTAAGAAGTGTTGAGGCATTTGTCAATTTTTTGGGTTTTCACCCGCCAAGTGCTGGGTTTGATTTAAAATCCCCATAAGATTGATTTCTTGCTATAATGTTTGACTTCTTAACTCTCCAAGTTGTTATCCCCATGAGGCTTCATACTTTTTCCCCAGAGAAGTTGGTGCAATACTTACTCTCAATATTGAAGAACATATCTCTGGTTTCCCCAGTGAAGAACGTATCTTTGGTTTCCCCAGTGAAGAATGTATCTTGGTTTCCTCTCTTTGATGGGGTGTTTGCCTCCCCAATAAAGTCAGCACGAGATCCCCAGTTGATGTCTCGATGATGAGGCGTTATCTCCCCTAGTGAAACCTGTATAATATTTCTCCAATGAAGTCAACACGAGATCCTCAGTTGATGTTTTGCCGATATGGTTTCCATCTGCCTTATTTGAAATTAGTATTGCAATCCCCAGTAGGAGTATGGACCATGGAACATGTGTTTTCCCCATTGAAGTCTGAGTGCTATTCCCCGGTGAAACTTGGAGAAGGATGTTATATCCTTGTATCTGTAGTATTTTATCGATATGATTTGTTTACTTCCGGATTATGTTCCTTCCCAATGAAGTTAAGCCGCGAAATAGGATTTTGTTTCCTCGTTTAGTGTTTATTTTCTTATGGAATGTTCATTTTAGATGTGACTTAGCCGAGTGTTGATTGTGCCTGAGTTGGTTTTGCCTGGTTACTCCCAGTGTTATATGTCTGTTTTGTCAGCATATACATGATAACACTCATACATTCATACATATATCATGCATAGTTAAATTTAGCAAATCATTGCTCATTAACATTCGTTAATATTTTTGTTGACATATTACCCTGTTTTGCAGATTGTGTTATCCTCTCTCCAATAGAGTGTCGGCCTTAAGCAAAAAGTATATATTCTTTCAATTTCCCCACTGAGTTATCCCTCGTGGAAGATTTTTGCTTTAGCCTTCCTGTACATATCTTTATCTAGATTGGGTTTCCCTCTTGAGTTTATTTCTCAAAGGATGTATTTTGGTTGACGGTTTCACTCTAGTTTATTTCTGGTTTGAATCTTTATTTCCCAGCAATATTATTACTTTGGATCTCTGCAAGCTTCAAGCCTTGGTTTGAGAATGTGAATTTATTTTGCACGAGAAGACTTTATCTCCTCGGCAGGAATATATTGGCATCTCCCCAGGAAGTCATGATTCATTCCCCAGGAAATCATATTTCTTTCCCCAGGAAGTCATATTTCTTTCCCTAGAAAGTCATTTTTACAATCCTTCCTATAACAGCAAGTAGCAGGTCTCTTTATTTGAGCAACTTGTACTTCCCCATAAAAGTCGATGTTACTTTTTTTTGATATCTTCTCTATGAGTAGATAGTTTGCAGTTCATTGTCAAATTACTCCAGTGGATGGAAAGTATTTCAATATCGCAGAGACAGTTCGTTGTGAAATCTTTACAAGTGGTAGTCTCTTTATTTGAGACAGCTTATATACTACCCTTTCCAGGAGGAATGTCTTGGTTAAAGAAGAATTTGAGACCCGTTCTAGGTGAAACGCCAGAATTTTGGGAAAACTTGTTATCTTTTTTCTACCTTCAGTGAAAATTGGTAGTTCACCATCAGTGAACGTCGGTGCTATGATATATCTTTCTTGCTACCTTCAGTGAAAGTTGGTATTTCATCATCAGTGAACATCGACGATATTTTCTCTTACTACCTTCAGTGAAAGTTGGTAGTTCACCATCAGTGAAAGTTGGTTATTATCATCTTTTTGCTGCCTTCAGTGAATGTTGGTAGTTTATCGTCAGTGAACATCGGTGCTATGATATTTTCTCTTACTACCTTCAGTGAAAGTTGGTAGTTCACCACCAGTGAATGTTGGTGATTGTTATCTTTTTGTTGCCTTTAGTGAACGTTGGTAGTTCACCGTCAGTGAATGTCGGTGCTATGATATTCTTTTCCTTCTACCTTCAGTGAAAGTTGGTAGGTCACCATCAGTGAACGTTGGTGATTGTTATCTTTTTGCTACCCCCAGTGAACGTTGGTAGTTCACCGTCAGTGAACGTCGATGCTATGATATTACTTTTCTCTCTACCTTCAGTGAAAGGTGGTAGGACACCATCAATGAATGTTGGTGATTGTTATCTTTTTACTACCTTCAGTTAATGTTGGTAGTTCACCTTCAGTGAACATCGGTGCTATGCTATTTCTTTTCTCTCTACCTTCAGTGAAAGTTGGTAGGTCACCATCAGTGAACGTTGGTGATTATCATCTTTTTGCTACTTTCAGTGAACATTGGCAGTTCACCGTCAGTTAACATAGGTGCTATGATATTCCTTTCCTCTCTACCTTCAGTGAAAGTTGGTAGGTCACCATCAGTGAAAGTTGGTGATTGTTATCTTTTTGCTACCCTCAGTGAACGTTGGTAGTTCACCGTCAGTGAACATCAGTGCTATGATATTTCTTTTCTCTCTACCTTCAGTGAAAGTTGGTAGTTCATCATCAGTGAACGTCGATGTTCATCTCTCTACCTTCACCGATGTTGGTAGCTCACTGTCAGTGAGCGTCGGTGTTATTATCCTTTTCTCTTTCTACCTTAAGTGAACGTTGGTAGTTTCGCCTTCAGTGAAAGTTGGTGTATCCTTTGACCTTTTACCATCCTTTATGAGTCAAGTCTTTTTTATTCACCAGTGATTTATTTTCCTGGTTGGGTTTCTCTTTTGATCCTTATTTCCTTTGCTACATCCCCAGTGGTGTTTTGCATCCCTTTGAAATTGTTCATATGCATTCATACTCATAAGCATTGCATGGCATCTTAGGGCCAAAAATAGGGTTTGTTTTATATTTAAGTATCTTCGATCATGTCGACACAAAGATTTTTAACCTTCGTATCTCCGGATAGAAGAAACTTAAATAAGGGCAGTTGTTGTACCCCAATTTTTGCCCCTAAGATCCCTTCATCATACCATATTAATTCAATCACAACAAGGTCACATTAGGGCTTTTGGTTATTCTCCCTATCTTTAGCTTTTCTCTTTGAGGAATCACCAAGCACCTTGACTTGTTTTTCTTTTGTGATCATACATATTTTGTTTTAACTTTCCTTTTAATTAATAAAATGCAATGTTGGTTTGTCTTACTTGTTAATGATATAGGTAAAGGCAATATGGCTTAGTAAGTTGATCAATGGGTTCATGAGTTTATTTCCATTCCCTGGTCAATAAAGCTTGAGAAATTCAAAACCCACCATTGAAGTTGTTTTGGAAGAAATGGCATGGCAAGGTTTATTTTGGTTCACCATATTTCAAATTTATCAAGATTGATTCAAAAGTACAAGGGGTTAATTGAAGAAGTTGTCATGGTTGGACAAGGCCTTGTTCCCATTGGTCACAAGTGCATATTTCTCTCAATACTCAAGATATGGAAGTGGTTTTGGTTGCTATGAGTTCTCATTATCATCCTCAACAACTTCTATCTTCAAAGCAAAAGTGTTGGTACAACAAGAAGGTTGTTCAATATTGTCAAAGTTCCTCAAAGCATTTTCTTGATCTAGGAGCTAGGGTTTTGAACTTCAGAGGAGTATATATTGCTCATATTTTGGTATTTTTGAGTGATTCCAAAAACATCCTTCTCTTCAAATATTTATTAACAAATCACTTAAAAAGTTTCAAGGAGTTTTCATGTGGAAGAAACTTGATGATGAAGAAAGATTACAAGTCCTCCAGATGAACCCCCAATTTCTAATGTGTGACCTCAAATGATCATAACTTGGTCAAGTTTTATCACCTTGAGCCCACTCTTCTTCCACAATCATCTTGAAGATGTGAACTTTATTCCTTATTTTATGTTCAAAGTGTGAAAATGGATGAAAGATGCCCTAAGGATAGAAAAGATTATAGGTCATTTCATGATTTTTTACCAACTTCAACAATTCATAACTCTCTCAATTTTTGGATATTTTGAATGGTTCAAGTTTCAAAATGTCATTCAAGAGGTCTATTTCATGCCATCTTTTTTGGTCAAGAGCAAATTCCAAGTGAAAGGCCATGTTTGGATGCAAAACATTATAGGTCACTTTTGAAGATAAAACTTGAAATATTTCTAAGTATGGAAAGTCAACCCTTTTCTTCCAACTTTGACTCAACACAACTTCTTGCTCAAACATACATTTGATTTCATTATTTTCCCATTGCAAAGCTTGTAATCTCATCTTTCTAAAGCTTCAAGAATCATGCCCTAAGACCTCTTGAGCTGAGAATGTCATTGATTTGAACTTGGTAACTTGAAACTGAAGTTTCTTCAAAAGTCGGAATTTGAAGTCCTTGATTTAGCTTCTAAATACATTTTTTATGCGCTTTTTTGCTTCTAAACATGTTTAGTGAACTTCCAGGAGTGATTAGCATAGAAAAACGCGTGTTTTAGATGAGTTTTGATCAAAATAGAAGTAACACTTTTCTTGTTTGCAACTTCACACGATTTCCCTCCAAACTTCATCATTTCACATGCTTGAACATTCCATTTGATTCCATATAAATAGAGGGTCATCCCTCATTCATTTCCTCAATCTTGAACATCCAGAATCACCCTGCCAAACTTGCTTCATAACTCACTTTTCTACAACTTCGAAATTAGTGTTCAAGCCTTTTTCAATCTATTTTTTCTATCAATTCACCTTCCTTGATCTTCCCTGAACCTAACCATACAATTATCTTTAAGAATCGGGACCTATATTGATCCATAGAAGTCCAGTTTCAAAGCTCTATAACTCAACTTCAATAGGTAGATTTCTCCATCAATTCTTCCAAACTTTGATATCATTGTGAAGCTCTCATTACAATGGTTCTAGTCGCAACACTTGCTTTTATCTGGAAATACATTTTGATCATGAAATTTCAAATTCCCTTTCAAAACTTTCCTTCCAAATTGCTTGAGTTACAGTTTATATAAATTTGTCGCGAAGGTGTGGTTGTCTTCGTCTTGAAGAGACGAAGCGAATGGCATAGGTCTGAGCTTCTGATTTTATAGTTTGAGAGACCTGCAATTTCACGTTGGCTGAAGGTTGAAAATGACCAACGTGTCATCTTCCAACCAATGATGGCGTGTCATTTGTATTTTTTGAAAATATGATTTTACATTTGATTCAATGCTTTATTCACTAAAGTCCATAACATGCACAGCGCGCCAGATCCACTTGATCTGTTTACTAACACGTTTTGACAATGATCAGATGACCCATATTTTTTTTTGTTTGATATTTTATTTTCTGATTTTTATTTTAATTGTTTTAAACTTCAAAAAATTATAGAAAAATCCTTTTTAGTCCAAAAAATATGAAAAAACTATGAAAAATATTTTTGATTTCTCTCTTTCTGATTTTTATTTTTTCACAATTTTATTTTGGGTTTTGATATTTTTTTATAAATTTTCACTTTATTTGAATTGTTTTAAATGTTTAAAAATACTTTTATGCATTTTTAAATTCTGAAAAAAAATATGAAATGATTCAATGATATTGTGACAAATATTGGTGACCTCATTTATTTTTTATTTCTGATTTGTTATTTTTTATCATTTTTTGTTTATTTTACTCATTTCTTTTAATTTTAAAAATAGTTTCTGACTTTAAAAAATTATCAAAAATTTTATAAAAATATTTGAGTTCATTTCTGATTTTTCTATGGTTTTACTTAATATTTCTTGATTAATTTGAACATAGTTGATATTTTTCTCTTTCATTTCTATTTTAAAACATTTTAAAACCCTTTTTAATGTGTATATTAAATGCAATATTATTTTGTGATTATTTTCTGACTAATCTTGGGTTGAATTTTTTATCATGAACTTTATTAACATCATTGGATCCATGGTGTTGAGTCTAACTCCATAAAAATGAATGAATAATTTTAATAATTGTTTGATTAATTTTTAATTCAAATGTGGTTTGTATATTCTTTCCCACCCCTCTTCATCTTATCCCTTTCTTATTGCCCTAAGTGTTATTGGAGCACGATCTCTATATCATGTCTCAAAACAAATGGTGCATAGATTGCTATTGGCCGGCCTCAAAATAGGTGTGAATTCTATATAAGTCCACTTAAGATTGCTTAACATAGCGCTAAATTTTTGTCTCGATTCGAATAAATGATCATTCGTGGCCCAAACCTATGTTTGCAAGCCAAAGTATGTTAATTTAATTTCTTTGATCCAATAACCTTGAGATTAATTGTGTGGAGGCTTTGGTTCTACCAATCCTCTAATGGATCTACAACACTTTTGGTTAACGCGGATCACTTAAACGCCGTTGATCATTAAATGGTACTTTTGAGGATTCCAAAATGGATGATATACTTGACAAAAATCAAGTGCAATTTGTTGTGTGGAGGCTTTGGTTATACCAATCCTCTAATGAGCTCCAAATGCAAGTTTCAAGATGGTCATCCAACTAACCACTAATAATTGACTTTATTTTGTGATTTTTATTTTATGCACTTTTATTTTATGCACCATTTACTTTTAGCATTTACATTTCATGCTATTTTTCATCTTTGCTCACTTGAGCATTTACTTTCTTGTCATTTTTTTATTTTTGCTCACTTGAGCTTTTCTTTTTTAAGATACCTAATAATCAACACGAATCATACAAATCTTTAATGATACGTGGACTATTTGGTTACTATCCTTGGTATTATGGAGTATTGGACTTCTTGGACTTAGGATTAGAAACCTTGGCCTTTGTTGGAGACCTTGTGACCTTAATTGATATTTTGTCTGGAGTTCTTGAGGTTTACCTCAAGACATTGGGTTGTTCGTTTGTTTTGTGTACATGTTATTGTGATTACATTCTTTGTTTGTAATCTAGAATTCACTCGTATATAGCCGTTACTCTGCCCAATTTTTGTGAAGACTTAATACACTTGAAGTTTGGTCTTCTTAAGAGGTCTAGTATGTTTGCTTGCTTGGTTTCAATCCAAAGAATTGGAATTCTATCTTGACACATAATGTTAAGTATTGGCTCCTTGTTGGTTAGATGGTTCTTATCCCTACCTTTTACCTTATGTTTTAGGATAGTCTCTTCTTCTCCTCCCATTTTCTTTAATTTTAAAAATCTTCTTCCTCCTTTTGAAAACTCTTCTTGTTTCTAAACTTGAACCACTTTCATAATAAACTTGGACTTATGTCCATGCTTTTTTCAAAATATTTTCATAAATAAACTTCAATCAACTTAATAATACATTGACATTTTTTTAGAAGACTAAAAGTCAATCAATCTCATTTCAATCCATTTTCCCACTTTGGCTTTTTATTTTAAAACTTTTCTCAAAAGATTATACTCTTGTCAATCCTTGTAGTGATGCAAATAACTATACTTCTACAATATATAGTGAAGTGAGATATTTTCCACTTGGGTGTTGAGTGAGGCATTGTTGATTTTAAAATCCAAGCCATATCCTCCACTTTGAGATGATGCAAATTCTCCTTTCTCATAATCGTGGATAGTAAGTATGTTTTCTACACGGGCAATGACGATGATGTTTTATCTCATAAAATCAATCAACACACTTGTGTTTTTTTTTAATTTTTTAAAGATGAACTATGTGTACCCTGATCCCCTATTGTACGAAAGGTGGTACATAGGCACTAAAGATTCGCAACCGCGGTGGGTGAAAAAATCATAAAAATATATTTCTTTTCTCACCTCCACCATCTATTTTTCATACAATATTTTATAGCCAAAATATACAGATTTTACAAAGAGGTTCTTGTGGATTACCGTAGATGTTTAGGGTGCTAATACCTTCCATTGGCATAACCAATCCCCTTACCTTGAATCTTTCCCCCTCTTTTTGGGTTATTCTCTCTTTTCACATTCCTTTAGAAATAATAAAGCGCGGTGGCGATTTTTATTTTGATCTGTATAAGTCTAGTCAATCTAATGGCTTAGTCTTAAACATTTCTACCGCTACAGTTTGCACCTGTAGCGAGACATGAAACAATCAGACTAGTGATTGCAATAGATGCTAACAGGAATTGGCCTCTGATGCACTTAGATGTAAAATCTGCATTTCTGAATGGTTCATTACAAGAAAAGGTATATGTATCACAACCTACTAGATTTGAGAAAAAGAATCAGGAAGGGATGGTGTTCAAATTCCACAAAGCCTTGTATGGATTGAAGCAAACACCCAGAGCTTGGAATTTGATGATTGATTCGTTTTTCAAGGAATAAGGGTTTCAGAAGTGTGAAATGGAGTATGGTGTTTATGTTTAACACACTTCAGAAGGTAATATGATTTTGATCTGTTTGTATGTTGATGAAATATTACTCATAGGAAGTTTTAAACAAGAGATAGCTGAGTTCAAGAAAGTTCTGATGAATGCGTTTGAGATGACAGATCTTGGGAAAATGAGTTTCTTTCTAGGGATGAAGTTTATGTATTCTAAGAAAGGAATCATTTTGCATCAGATGAAGTATGAACTAGAGCTTCTGAAGAGATTTAAGCTAGAAAATTCCAAAGTTTCTATCACACCTACTGATATGAATCAGAAGTTGGACTCTGATTCTGATGGAGAGGATGTGGATGCTACAACCTTCAAACAGCTGGTTGGTTCTCTGAGGTATTTGTGTAATACTAGACCTGATATTTGCTATGCAATTGGAATCGTTAGCAGGTTTATGAGTAAACCAAAGTGGTCTTATTACCAAGCTGCTGTCAGGATTCTGAGGTATGTAAAGGGAACTCTGAAGTATGAAGTGCTATTTTCGTCTGGAAGAAAGATCGAATCAAAACTTTTGAGTTATTCAGACTCTGATTGGTGTGGAGATAGAATGGACAGAAGAAGTACTTCTGGGTACTTATTCAAATTTTTGGGAGGTCCTATTTCTTGGTGTTCCAAGAAGCAAACTGTTGTTACGCTGTCAACCTGTGAAGCTGAATATATTACAGGTGCTCTGACTGCATGTCAAGCTGTGTGGATTCTAAACTTGCTGCAAGATCTGAAGATTAAAGTAGACAAACCTCTGAAGCTGATGATTGATAACAAGTTTGCAATCAATCTTTCCAAGAACCCAGTGCTGCATGAGAGAAGCAAGCATATTGAGACCAAATATCACTTTCTGAGGAATCAAGTTCAGAGTGGAATATTAGAAATTATGCACTGTAGCACCCAGAAGCAGCTGACAGATGTTCTGACAAAGACTATCAAGACTGATCAATTTCTTCGTTTGAGGGATGGAATTGGCGTTGTCAGTTTTGGGTAAATATAAATTAAGGGATGGTGTTAGATTTAATTTATATTTTAGATATTGATTCATATTTAGGAATATTTTTTTAGAGGATATTATTATATCTTTTTATATCTTTGTTAGAAGATATAATTTTGTGTATAAATAGCCTAGCAGAGTAGGTTATTGTAATTCATTGTAAATCCTTATTTTTGTAGCCGTCTTTTAATATATTTCTTTTGCATTTTATCTCTTCCTTGTGCACCAACATTATAATGTGTAAATTTTTCTTCAATCCCAATACAAGTAGTTGAGTATTTTTTAGAATTTTTAATAGTAGATGATACAATTGGAAAAAGTCTTTTTATGCTATTATGAATGAACTAAATATACTTGGTCTTGATATTGGTAACTTAAGAGGACATGGTTTTGATAATGATTCTAATATGAAAGAAAAATATCAAGGTGTTCAAAAAAAATTCAAATGTTAATCCTAGATTTTATATACCATGTGATCATCGTAGTCTAAACTTGGTACTTTGTGATATGACAAATTGTTGTTCCAAAGCTACATCATTTTTTTGAACTAGTACAACGTATTTATACAATATTTTCTTCATCTACTAAAAGATGGAAATGCTTCTAGACCATATACCTAGTCTTACTTTGAAATCATTGTCACAAACACGTGAAAATCGTATTGAAAGTGTAAAAGCTATAAAATTTCAAACTTCACAAATAAGATATGCTTTATTGAAATTAGGTGAAGTGAATGATAAACCTAAAATAAAAAGTGAAGTTGAATGTTTGGCAACTTGTGAGCTTGAAAATTTAAAGTTTTACTAGGCATGATTATTTGGTCCTAATAAATTGAATAAATGATCCTCGTATATAATAGATGATTATGAAAGATTCCATTTAATACAGTGATCATCAAGCATCTTATATTGTAGTGTTGGAACATCCTCTTGGTACACGTCATGTTGGCTCGCTCTAGTACCTCCTTGTACAGACTGTCAACGATGTTATTTGATTGTAAGTGTCAAGCAATCATCTAGTCCATATGCTCAACTAAGCTAATTCCTTTGGAAACCATCAGGAAAGCTTATTTTTAAGAAGAATAACTTGATTTTTTTGCTCTCATGACGTTCAAATTTGAGACAGTTAAGCAATAGTACGCAAGGTATATTGGTATTCTTTGCAAGAAAAGAGATATACTATCATGTGCGACAAGACCTATTATGAGTACCAAAACACTTGATAACTTGTTGTAAATAGTATAAAACTCACTATGACTCCTTTTAAAGATAGGGTCAGCCCAACACTCTACGAGGCTTAAATCAAACTTTGAATTAAGGTCTTTTATGTTCTAATAAAAATATTAATTAATTATTATAATATTTATTTAAATTTTACTTTTCGAGCTTTTTAAGATGTCAAATCATTTATTAAACTACTATAATCAATTTCATTTAATATTTTTTTTCAATCGATAATAAAACTAATTCATTTAATCTTTGTTGAGACATTGTTGATCTTAGATAAGATTTTATTAGTTTTAATTTTAAAAAACTCTTTTCTGCTGAAGCAACAGTTAAAGGAATCGTTAACATTATTCTATAAGCTACAAATACATTTGGGGAGGAGTTCAATCTTATTTTATAGTTAAGTATATCAATTGGTGTATCATTTTCGACATGTATGATTTCTCTTAATATTTTCAATTATGAAAATAAGTCGAATCCATCAATATTAGAGTTGTCGTTATTGTTTTAACGAACATTCGAGGTTAAGATAATATTCTTTTAAAATTTTAATTTCTAATGACCTTAATTTGTCTATACTAAATAGAAAATCAAAAATATCTTAGTATATTTTAAATTGTTCAAATCTACTTCGAAATGATGTAATTGCATGATCTAATATGTACAAAAAATAGTCAAATTTAAATGATTTTTCTGGAGATTTTAAAACTTCATCGTCAATAATCTCTTCAAATTATCTCTTTCAACGAATAATACGTTTTTCACGAAACTTAGGTCCTATATCCATTTCGATAGAAATTTCTTTAGCAGAAATTATGGCATTTTCAAAATTATCTTCCCTATAATTTTCGGGAAAAAGAAAAGAAATAAATCCTTTCAATTGCTCTATAGCAACATCGATGCTCATATCCTTTGATTGAAAGTGTTAGCAAAAATTCAAATTTTCAAGCTCATAAGTTGTCAAACATTCAACTTCACTTTTTATTTTAGATTCATCATTCACTTCACCTAATTTTAATAAAGCATCTCTTATTTGTGAAGTTTGAAATCTTATAACTTTTACATTTTTAATACGATTTTCTCAACGTGTTTGTGATAATGATTTCAAAGTAACGATAGGTGTATGGTCTAGAAGAATTTTCCGTCTTTTAGTAGATGAAAAAATATTGTATAAATATGTTGCACCACTCCAAAAAAATGACGTAGCTTTGGAACAACAATTTGTCATATCACAAAGTATCAAGTTTAGACCATGACAACCACATGAAGTATAAAATCTAGGATTAACATCTAAAAAAAAATTTGAACACCTTAATGTTTTCCTTTCATATTAGAGTCATTATCATAACTCCTTCCTCTTAGGTCACCAATATCAAGACCAAGTATATTTAGTTCATTCATAATAGCATCAAAAGACTTTTTCCAATTGTATCATATATTATTAAAAATTCTAAAAAATACTCAACTATCTGTATTGGGGTTGAAGAAAAACCTACACATCATAATACAATAGACATTTGTTTTTGATGACTTATATCAGGAGTACGATCAAGTATCATTGAAAAATATTTTGACTCCACAACTTTTTTTATAATTTTTGTTCTAATTTCATTTGCTAGCAAATCTATTAATTTTGTATTCCATGTCCAAGATAATGGTTATAAATTTCATCATTTTTTATTCAACGAATGTGCTCTTATATTAGAGGATCAAATTCTATAATCATTTCAATTAGACATAAAAAAAATCTATTATTTTTTGGTAAATCTTTTCGTTTGTTCCACGAAATACTAATTCATTTTTCCCAAGAGATTTAACAACCGTAATGATTCTAAGTAATAAATTTTTACAGTACTCTTTTTCTCTATTAATTTTTTCTTGAACATTCTTGTCGATTGTTTTATATTTTAATAATCTCATTTCTAAATCAATCCATGTATTCATATTAACAATCGTTCATTACTCATCTCATGACTCTTCAACTTAGCACTAATATTTCTCCAATCATTACTATTTTCATGTACTAATTTACTTGTACTAGAAAGAGCATTAAATAATTACAAAAAAAACAAAACACTTTATCCAAATTTTGAGAATAAACCGACCATCTTCTTTATTTTCACCAATTATTTCTTCTTTATTTTCATTAGAATATATATTGTTACCTTGTTCATCATGATTTACATTATTAATTTGTTCATTCAACAAGCAATCACCATTATTTTCAGTTTTACTTTTTTTTGTTAGTCTTAACAAATTTGTCTAGAGCTCCTTTTTGTGATTCAATCAAAACTTCAACTCTTTTTTTTTTTAATTTTGAATAGTCCGATTTATATTTTCGATTTGACATTTATATATTTTAAAACAAATAAACAATTCAATCAAACCTTGAAAGTAAACAACTAAAATAAAACTAAATAGAACTGAAATAAACAGAATAAAAGAACTAAAATAAAATTAAAGAGATAAAAGAGAAATAAAAAATAAATTAAACAAAACAAATAATAACAAAGAAAATAGATCCAACGAAAAAATAAAAGAACCAGTTTATTTGCCGGCAAAAAGAGAATAAAAAAAAGAACAATCTATTTATTATCAACCGAAACATCAAAGCAGTGATGGGAGAATAAGAAGGAAATTAAGAAGTCAGATAACAGGAAGTCGTCTCTTTTTCTATAGGAGTGACTGATGTGATGCAGGCGACGCGGCGCTACAGAATAAATCTGCAGAGTTGTTTCAATTACAGTTACAAAAACGTTGGGAAGAAGAGTCAAGACGGTGAAAAGGTGTGGTTTTTCTTTTTCACGTGGCTGCTGAACAATTTTACTGGAAGTATTAAATTGATGGAGGCTTGTTTTTAGGCCTTAATCGCAAAAAATATATTTGAGGGCTTAAAGCCCTAGCCTTAGTGGCTTGGCCCAATGGCTGGCCCTGCGTTACTTTCGTTGAAAATAAAAATTCTTATTCACACTTCCTACAAACATAGTCAATAAATAAACCTAACCGTTCAATATAAGGCATTTACAGTTAGAAAGATACTTAACTAGAACCAGAAAACATGTGTTCATATAACAATGAATTGAGTTCGGAACTCTAGGAAAACCAACCACGCATTAAGTATTATGTAAGATTCAGTAAAGTTTACATCAAGGGTTTCTTTCTAAATAAATTATACTCCAACATTTCCAATCAATTATTTGAATGACATAATTACATTAGGTTTTACAGTGTACATGTATATACTAATGTCTCCTCAAGCTATCAAAGTGCGGTTATGACATCAGAGGAATAGAAAACAACCGTATATTCATTGGCAGGACCAAAGATCAATGTCTCAGCTATTTCTGGCAATCAGCGGTCAGCAAAGTGGGGTTAGCATGCTACTGCCGCACTGCCGGTGATTCATGTTCCCTCTAGAATCTCATCATGAACTGGGTGTTTGATTCTCTGCATGCAAAAATCAAGCACATTATAAGAAGCTATAAAACAAGTGCAGGATAGCAAGTCATCATAATACAGGTACCAGGTGTTTCCTTCTCATGCTCCATTCGGCGTCCGTTACGGTTTTATTTCCCTCTCTGGAAGACAGGGTTGATGTGTTTAGACACACCTATACCAAACAGTGCCTTGTTTTGCTAAATATTTCTGTTAGAGAAATTTCTGATTAGGAAGTAAGACGCGCTCTCTTTGCAACACTCTTCATGAATGAATGAAATTCATGTGGATCTTGGTCTTACTTGAATTGAACTCAATCATCAGGTGTCGGAAATAGTATGTTACTAGTGCTTTATTTGTCTTGTTAGATTAGTTTCTATTTAAAAACTCCTCTATAAGATTAATCCAATGGGTAATATCAATCGTAATATTTTGAAAAAGAAAAACACATAATAGAAGACAGAGGAAACCTAATTGTTAGTTACCGTTAAGAGTTTCACAATGGACAGTATATGTCCTGAACTTGTCCTTATAAGTGGGGGCAATCCTCACCCTACACGCCGGTTTTGTAGGGTTGAGTTAGACCCAACCACATTACTTAACATATCAAGGTTTTTCTGGTTGAGTAGGTGGAAAGTGAGAAGTTAGAAAACAGAGAACAGGCTTAAAATCAGTGAAAATGAACATTTATTTTCCTCCTCATTTGTTTTGCATCAGACCAGTGTGCAGTAGCCTTCATTAGGATTTCCTCCTTATTTTCCACATATTCGACTAAGCAAACCCAGTCACTAAATTTTAAGGTATTTAGGTAGCAACATTTTATATTAATTTGCCAATGTAACAGTTTTAAAACAGGGTACAAGAAGAACACACCTCCAAATTGATGTTCCAAGCGAGCCACAATGTGTTTTCCGTAAGTATATTTCTTCAAAGCATTAGCATGGACTCTTATGTGAGAGAGTAACATTGCACGCTGATTATCAGAACATATGTCAATAACCTTCTGGATCACGTAGTTAGCAAATTGGTCTTTCATCATCGTCTACAATGAAAATCAAAATATGGTCAAGTAAGATAGAGTAAAAATCCAAAATGACATGCATTCACACAAGTTATAAAATTATCCAATTTGTTAAGCATTATTCACACTGCATTTAATGCTAAAGAGATTTCGACCTTAAGATACCAAGCATTAGATATCAAAGAATCTATGTTACCAACATTAGATATCAAAGAATGTATGTTACCAACATTAGATATGAATACCTCTGACTGGGATGACGATGATTAAGGTCTGAGTACAATACTATAGAGTTTTTCCTCATACTTGCATTTATAAAATGTACTTTGATGCAAACCCATACCCGTATGGTAGCAAATTCAATGGCAATACTCTTGTTCATTTAGTACCTAACTAGTGATGGTTGCTAAAGGAAGGCCACAGAGAAAAGGCCAGCTGTTAAGCAAGCATTGGCTATTGTTCCAAGATGGGACGAATAATGTATTCTTACATGTCCATTTGCAGAACAAAATTTATAGCAACCACCTAGCTTTGTCTCTCCTAACGAGTATGGTAAGTTGTGCTGATTAAAAAATTTTTTTTTTATAGCCTAAAAATCCTAGTTTTGGGAATTCGGTGAACTGTCATGGAGTTCAGGATAAGAAGGAAGAGTGATGATATAATATTCTTCAAATAGACTGACTGGTGGCGTAATGACAAAATTAGCTCCTCTAGAATGAGGGACAGCATTTTAGAAGATAAAGTGCAGCGATAATGGTTGATCTAAAAATCAATGGTCGATTATGTTATAAAATACATCACATTAATAATAAATCATAAAGTTGTGAAAATCTCAACATTCAACTTTCTAATTAACTGTTCTAGTCACATACATTATAGGGACATCGCGATTATAAGGACCAACAACAGGGGTATTGGAAAACTGAAGGCTTTTCTTAGAAACAAAATTCAGACATAGGACTTGAGAGTCCAGAAACATTCATTGGGCATCATGGTCATGCATTCAAAGAATAGGATATTCCTATCCAGAAAGGAAGCATAGCCTGGACTTGTTGGATGAGACCGATCTAGTGGGGCCCATCCAAATCATACAGGATTCCTAAGGAGACAGGGAAGAAACATCAAAAGGACTCACTTTCACGGAAATATAGGAGGTTAGGGGTAAGCTAAATAATTTAACCATCACCGGGCCAGACAGCTCTCAATTAATTTCTGAAAGTAATTTCATTTCTTCCCTGGTTAGTATTCACTGGGAGGCATGGATACACATTGTCTTTTATTTGAAGAAAGTTCCAGAAGTTTGTGCAACAACTGACACATAGTACATTAAATAAGCTTCATTTATAAAGTTTAAAGGGAATGCACTGCCAATGTAAATCAACTTTGAACATTCATTTCATGAGAATCCATCATTCTGACATGTCATCCTTTCTTGTAAATGAATCTTAAATTAATGATATGAAGAATAGGTTTTCATCGGCTGTCAATCTAAAATTGATTTATACTGGCAATGCATGCCTCTTAATGTCTTCATTATAATGATAAAACACGTTATCAATTATTTTTACCATAAATACATTCTTCTAAGTCCTGCTAAATCATTAACAACATATTTCAAAGTTAGGAAGTAGAAACTCTGAACAATAATTAGCCTGTAATTAGCATTACTAAGTTCGAACTTACCAATAAATTATCATTTTGCCCATCAGGCCCAATAATCTCTACAATAAACAACTCCCGTTCAGAGGGATCACCATACTCCAGACATTTCTCCACAACATTTGAAGCAAACTTATGCTGACTCAATTGAACAACATGTCCTGACAGCTTGCTGATTATTTGGCTCCTTTCTTGAGATTTTCCTCTCTCCAACACATGCTGTGATGACATAAGGAAATTATCGTAACTTACGTAATCTTTTGAAAAAAATTGGCATATGAAAGGGGCAGCAAACCACAACAAGATCCAGAGTTAAAAGTAGTTGGTTAGATTAGCCATTTGAACCCAGACTTAATCTACATCAAATCAAGCATTGTGGAAATTCATGAATGAATGAATGGTACACAAAACACAATATTCTCACATGAAAATGCCAAGGAGGAGAGGAGGGAAACTCAAATTCCCTTTCAGCCGTGCAACAACAAACTGGGACTATATTATGTTTAATTGCCACCAATGGATTTTTTATATATCAGACGAAATTGATTACAAAGATTTCCAAAGGCAGAATACACTGTGTGTATGTGTGAGCACGCGGGCCGGAGGGAAGAAAGTTTGTTATCATTCATTACAACAAATAAAGTCCCAAACCCAGATAAAATGAAGAGATTTGCTATAGAAAACAACATAAAGTCTAGGATGTCAAATCCCGGGCATGGAGCGGCCGACTCCAAAACTTTCATTTTTATAAGTTAGATAATGAAGTTTCTTAAAAAGGTTTTGCTCTTATAAGCTGTAACCAAAGATAACTAGACTTGTGTCAATTATAAGCAATCTTTTGTAGGCAAAACTCCTTGTGATGGTTAAATTTGGGAACAAAAGTTTTGAAAAGTTATTCAGCTTTGAGAGTGCTGCTTCGGAAGAAATAAATGGAAAGAACAATTGAAAGAAATAAAATTAAAAATATTTAAAATCAAAATATAAGTGACAGCTGAGACTATCACAAATCATGATATTTTACAGTCACAGCAAATTCATAGGGTATGGTGACTTGTAATCATATGCTACAGATAGAACGGACATGACATGCATATCTGCCTCTAACTATTCATCTTCTTTCTGATATGTACCCAAAACACCAGAAGCTGATAACCAAAGTATGACATGGAAGAGCCAGCAACTAACCTGGGTAACATAATTACCATACTGGTCCTGAGCAAGAGAACAAACTGACTCCAATATTTCATCTACGATAAACTGACACTGAACCTCATCTGTACAATGCTCTAGAATTCTCTGCAAGAAATATTATTTAGTTCTACTTGATGCATGACACAAAAAGAAACTTTACGTGAAAGGGAATTCATTAACTATACCTGAATGACTCGACAACCATAGGGATGCATTGATAAATTAGCAACTTGACCACGAAATGCTGATAGTATAAAGCCAATTTTTTGGGTGGGTATAGATTCAATGCATTTCTGTATTACATGATTCCCATTTTGATCCCGAACACATCTCATGATATTCCCATCTAGCTCACGAACAAGCTGAGCTTTCTGTTCATGCTCAATAACCTCGAGTGCCTGCATGGGCATAAGACAAATATAAAAACACCGTGTCTACTTTCAATAGAATACCTATATTATAACCAAGACTTTGCTCTATTTTCAACTTTATTCACTGACAAACAATCACAATTTAATAGAAAACAAAGAATAGGAAAGTAGACCACCAACTCTGAATTATGCAACTATGCATTCTTCAATAGAATTACAAATTTCAAAGGTATCTATGGTTTAATAGCATAACTTGAGTACGAAGTGCAATTGATCAAAGCCTCACGGGATCACAATAAAATTTCCCCTCGTAACTTGAGTACAAAACTGCATACTTGGATCGAGGCAAATCTGCAATCCAGCCTACACAGACAGGGGCAACAGGTGGAAAACAATGTTTTCTCCGACTGTCAATGTTGTTTTCTAAAATTTAAACAATATCATTCCAAGTTAGCCTTATTTTTACTTTTCATAAGTAGGATTGTGGGATGACATCATTCCACTTATTATATAGTAGAAAGCTCTGTAGCACCGACACCTCTGAAAAAAGTGTATGTGTCAGTGTCGGTGTCCAAAACGGATACTGAAACTTGTGATTACGTTTTTCAAATTATTACCGGTGTCGATGTGTCAGTGTCGGAGTAGTGTTTCCGATGTCCGTGTTTCATAGGTAGAAAGTATGTAATTGGAACAACATAGCTCTCCAACAGTTCCACTTATAATATCATTCCAAGTTATAGCCTTAATTTTGCTTTTCATAAGTAGGATTGTGGGATGACATCATTCCACTTACTATATAGTAGAAAGTATGTCAGTGGAACAACATAGCTCCACAACAGTTCCACTTATATTATTATTTGTTAGTAACAGTTGAGCGGTATTACCATAAGAAACAAAAAGGGGAAATTTAGCCTGTCAGTTAGTGTGGGTTAGGTGATTTTAGACCCAACCCAACCTGCAGAACCCCTTTAACATATAGGTTTATCAGTGTCAAGATTCTTTGCATTTGAGCTTTTTCTATTTTATGGAACTAAACTGCAGACATTATGAGCATTTTACTAAACTTTTCTTTGTTTCTTCCCACAACAAAGCCCGGTCACAATTTTAATTACAAAAAATCAAAACAAAAAAAAAAATTCCTCGTTTTTGACTTCCACAAACAATTTCATGAATAATTTAATAGCAGTGTCTACGACTCTATCTAAACAGATTGGTCTTGTTAATACTTACAAGTTGGCTATAAAAGTAAACTTACAACATTAGATGATAAGCAACTATTACTAAATTCAAATCACATTTTATAAACTCTTCCTCAGAGGTGCCGGTGGTTGTAATAAAAGACAAATCAGGTCAGACAACACATTTTCAGATTGACATTTGAGAAAACCAGAATCCAGTCCCCAACAAGGTTGTGAATATGGACAGAACATCAATAGTTCTGAATTTCAAATTATCTGAAAGCACTGATTCAAAAACAGAAACAGTCATACAGACTTAATCCATGCTCAACATCTAAATCCTAAACAGATTGCAATAGTCATGACCTATCAAGCATGCCCGTGAAATGTATATTAATATCATGAAGCTACATGAGCCATTTTGAATTACATACCTTTTGGATTACTCGACAGCCATACATTTGCAAACTCAAAGGCAGTATCTGACCAGCAAGTTTATCTGCAAGTTCCTTCCTCTGTTCAGGATTTCCATACTCAAAAAACTGAACACGAGAGAAGGGACAAATTCATCAAAATAGATTTGGAGGCAACTCTAAGGTACTTAAAGTTAACAACAATATACATCACTCCCAAAAACTCACCTTCTGTATTACATAGTTACCGAATACATCAGTCATTAATTTAGAAGCATGTGGAAGAACCTCTTTGAACACCAATGCCTTCTCTTCAACACCACAACTTTCCAACTTCTGTTGTATAAATCGACTTCCATGCTGATCAGCGCTGGAGGTAAAAGACAGTGAACTTAATTTCCAAAGCCAAGAATTTGGTCAATTTGATAGGTGGAAATAAAGCTGAGAAAACTACTTGCCTAAATTCAACGATATGTCCAATAATATCAGATAGCTCAAATCTGCGACCTTTGCCAGATTTCAACTCCTCGAGGAAGTTAACAATCTTGGGGTCTTGAGCACTGTCAAAAGACCTTGGACCATGCCATCCAGATAACATGCCTCCATTTCTACCAGAAGCTGGGAAAGGTTTCATTTCATTTCTACCTCCTGAAAGGCCAGGACTTCCTTCTGGATATCCAGACAAAACTGGACTAGAAAGTGGTGAACTTGGATACTGCATTACAAAGCCAGTGTTTGGCATATGTCCAAAATAACTAGGAACTGATAATCCACCTCTTCTCGAGTTCATATTAGCACCAGTTCTCTGTTCGTGTAATTTTTTATCATCCAAATAAGCACCGGTACCAGGCCTTTTTTGTGAATCATAAGGATTCATTTGGTTAACACCACTTGCTCTAGGTGCATGTGGGTCAAAATGACCAGAAATACCAAATCCCTCTACAAAAGCTTGTTGATTGTATTGCATGTAAATAGGATCACCATAAGTAGGCTGTACAGGATATCCAAATTGCCCGAGGTACTTGTTTGCTTGTACCATTTCTGCTCCATGTGAAATACTACCCCCGGTCGAAACCCCTGGTGTTAGCGGGGCATAACTAGAACTAGTAGCCCCATCAACAACAAATGGCACAGCACCATGAGGGTAGGAAGAAATATATGGATGAATAGCTGTGGGATTTAAAGTGTATCCACCAATATATTGAGGAGCATATGTGCCTGAGGCTTGCATATTAGTGTAAAACGGATTTACAGAGGTCATATAAGCTGCTGCTGTGGCATATAGAGGAGGTGTAAACCCAGATGACTGAAGTAGTGGCTGAACATCAGACAACTTGCTTGAATTAAGAGCAAACTGTTCCCTTCCAAAGTAAGCATTGTCTACACTTTGAGGATTAGTACTAGGAACTTCACTCGGATTGCTTTGTTGCGGGAATACCTGCCGTTGCATCATATTATTCTGGTAGCTTGTCTTCAATTTTTCTTCATAACTCAGGCTTTCTGAATTTGCAAGATTGGATACATTAAGAGTCTTTAATTGATATGCAACAGTTGCAACATCTATGTTACTAAAACCCATGCTAGCTGCGGATCCAAGAGTTGAAGAGCTTGCAACAGGGGAGTGGACATCGACACTTGATGACACCCTAATATCATCCGCACCTGCAGTAGGTTTAGCAGACTCTACTGCAGTAACATGAGGGTCATGAGAAGAACTGGAAGCAGCTTCTAATTCAATTGGTTTATCCACCAGTCCATGACTTACAGAAAGAGACATATTATATACAGGTGACATGGTGCGAGGAAAGTCCTCCTGAAAATTTTAATTTTGGATAAACATTTGTATTCATAATCACATTTTTAATCTGGCAGAGCAACTAAGAGCTATGTGAGTAACAACTTACAGAATGAGAAAAAGAAAATACCATAATTGCAGAATACTACCCAATACAGCAAGCAACCAAGTGTAACAAATATACTATTCAACGGTAATAATATGAACAGGAATAGAATATGCATATTAGTGCAGAAAATTGTAATAAATTCACTAAATTCAGAAATTGATATCAAAATAATCACCTGAATTAAATCAACCACGTTTTTTTGCTGTGATGCCGATGAAGCTGCATCTTGTCTACGCCATACTCCACGTATGTTAACTGATTTGTTTTCATGTGTCTGTTGTTGGGTGGAATCATCCTCAGACTCCTCCTTGTGTGTTGAAAGAGTTGCTTGCGGTAAATGTAAAGAATTTTTACTTCTATGATCTGCAGAAGGCAATCCCCAATTATTTCTAGAGCTACCAATATGGTGCCCTATATGGCGGTTTTCCCAGGAAGTTAGCGGAGGAGGAAGTCTAGGGTTTAGGTTGACATTTGAACTGTAATATGCCAAATAAGCTGGATCAGCCCGTAACTGTTCTTCAGATTCACAATTTTTCACAGCCCTGCTCAGAGTTGTCAAGCTTGCATCCTGGGTGTTCTGAAGTGGTAGTAGGTTTTCTATGGCCAGAAATGAGCCTTCCATGCTGGGAGGTGCACTGCCACTACGATTGGGTGCGACGTCCTTTGCACTACCACGGAACCTATGGCCCTTCAACAGAATACCCAAATCTTCTGTCCCCATGTTATGAGGTGGTGTGCCAAAAGCTGACGCATCAATATGAGAAGGCCATTTCCCCCCGGCTTCTGATATTCTAATTGGACTCTCTGTTGCCATACTACTGGAAGATTAATTTGCCCCTTCTTTTGTGATGGAAATCAGAAACATAACATGGCTCCTTAAAGTGCTGTGATGTTCCAAAAATTGTTGGATCAGCATAAACTTCTAATATGAAATATATAATATTAGTATTGCAAAGTTAAACTAGAAAAGTATATAAGTGAAGCTCAAGAAACTATAATTCTAATTAGTTAACACCTTGAGTAGACACAAAATTTATTTTATTTGAACACTTGCAGATAAAAATTCATTTTTTCTGTAACCACATACCAATTAACATAAAGTTAAATGATGATAATGTATTTGTTCAAAAGATTAGTGATTATTCAAAGGAAATATGAAAATATTGACATCATACTGAAATGTATATTACCATTTCATGTAATCATAAGTTATATTAAGAGGAATACTAGCAATGTACTCTTTGATTTCACTCTTTACAATCGGTCCATCTTTTCATAAAACAGAGAGATTAACTAAAGTGAAAAATGTGTTGGCTTTTAAAAAAGCAGACAAATCATAGAGTGTGTTGAAAACAGAGTAGTCAATCCCGAAACCGGCGCGGAGCGGCCAATCTCAAAAGTGGGGATGACCGCTCTATTTGATCTTTTTTTGGACAAATTACATATAATAATCATAAATGTATACTGAATGTAAAATTAAACAAGTAACAACTCATAAAATATTCATAAATCAAAGTACATGTGACTTTTGAAGTGCATAAACAACTATGAAGTAGGGTTAAGGTTGAGTCTCAACTCAAATTTGATTGAAAACCTCGAAATTACCCTTAAAACATTTAAAACATTGTAATTTTAAGGGGTAATTTCGGTTTTTTTAAGGGGAAAAGGATAGCGGGCCAGAAACCGCTCCAGGAGGGAACCACTCTGCTCCGTTATCCCGCTATTTATCCTTTAGTAGCTACTATAGCGTTCTGCACCGCTAAAGCTCTTCCCATAGCGATTGGCCTCTGCTCCGCTCCGCTTTAGCAGAATGGTACCGTTATTGGCCGTCATTGACTACTCTGGTTGAAAAGTTTTTAGAAAGAGTGAGTTGGTAGCATTCCTAATTGTACAAAGGTATAGCTAAGCAGTCACTCAAACATACCAAGAGCAGCCTTATCCATCCATTTTCCAATTGAACACAGACAACATCAGAAGAAAATGGGAAAATTCATAATATCCGGACAACATAAGACGAAAACGAGAAAAATCATAATATACAGACAACATAAGACGAAACCGGGAAAAGTCATAATATCCAGACAATATAACACATTTTTTCATAAGTGTCGGTGTTACATAGACCAAAACCATATTCAGCACCAAAATTAAGAGTAGTCTCACTCTCACTACACAAGCAGTATGTGTAGAATTCAATCCTTGTTTCAGGCACCACAAAGAACAAATAATTTATTCATTAAAAAAAAGAAAATTCACTAAATTGAAGTGAAATCCCCTAAAAAAAAAAAAATATACTGTAATAATAATTTAAGTGGTCAAACTAATAATTGTTCTCTATCATCTTTCACGTTGACCATAATAGTGAGAGAAAAAATCATCAACATAACCATCACAAGCAAAGCAAGTATTACACACAAATTCATATTCACACAACAAAGAATCATAGAAAGAGAATCAATAACCGTAAATAACAACAACAATAGAGCTAAAGAAAATTCCATGCATGCACATGTATTCACAGTTCAGAGTTCAGAGTTGAGAGAGCGAGAGAGAGAGAATTGAAACCTGAAGTTGTAGAAGAAGAAGAAGAAGCTTAGTAGTGAAAAATGAAAATCACTGTTACAAAACCCTAGAGAGAGAGAGTGGTGGTGATGACGTTGAGAAATTGAGTTTTTGATTGTTTTGGTGTTGGGGGCGTTAATGTAAAGTGTGTGCTGCTGAGGACGAGGATGGGATTTTTTATTTATTTTTTAAATGGATATAATAATAATATAATAATAATAAATGAAAATGGAAATTGATAATTCCACGTAATACTTTTGATGTTTGTTAGTATTTCTTCTGTTTGGTTTTGGTCCAGTGTCATGTGATATGAGGTGAGGCAGAATGGGACAAACTTGGAAAACTGAACGAATATTATAATTTTTATTGTTTGATATTTATAGTTTGTATAAAAAATACTATAGAATAGCCTTCCTATAACACAATAGTAATATATTTTCTCCATTTTAAAATGAATGTCATTTAAAATTTTGTCTACAGATTAAAAAATCCAATCATATTATTATGAGATATTACACATTTATTAAATTAGTTTTATTAATTTATTAGAAATAGAGTATAGAGTAATAATTATATGACACATTTGAAAAAATGGAGTAACTATTATTATTATATTGAAAAATAAGAATGATATTTATTTTGAAATAGAAGAAATAGTAAATTAATGAAATGAGCTAAATTGGTTGCTGTCAAAAAATATATATGATAGTGTAATACACTTTTCTATATGCATCTTAAAGAAGTAATTTAATGAAAAAGATATAAAACTAAACTCCATTGCTCTTTTTCTCTATGGAAATAAACTTAATTCATTTCACTATTAATAAAATTTTGAACACATGTTAGTATATCGATAAAATTATGAAAATTAAAAAAAATTGAATCATGAGCAATTTCATTAGTTTATCTCCTAAGAAATTTAACATTAGAGTTTGTAAACTAAAGATCTAATAAGCATTTACAATCGTGAGTAATAGCACTATAATCTGAATCATTTGGTTGATAATTATTCACCATATCCATAATGTTTTTAGCATCCATTTCAAAATTCACGCTATCATAATCAAGCTTATACACCTATTTGATGGTTGTCAAGAGTCCTAGAGCTTCCCCAATATCGACTTTTGTGCTAGGTGAAAACCACTTCGTTCGGGCTGCAACAAATGAATCCTTGTAATTTCTAATACAAGCACTTATTCCAACCATGTTTTTAGAGAAGGATGCATCGATTTTACATCTGAGACGACTAACTAAAGGCTTGCTCCAATTACTATCAATTGAGGTTTGAGGTTGAATGGTATTGCTTTTTCTAAGTTGTTAAGCATTTCTCCGACCTAGTAATAAGTGCAAAGCACGATTATAAATAGTATCTCAGGAGTCTTCGATTTGGTTCCAAATATGATTATTCCAACATTTCCATAAGCTCCACAAAATAGTAGAGAATGTTGTTTGTTGCTCTTGGTTAACAACCTGCAAAAAAGAGAACACAATAGCAACCAAAGTTATTTGATTATTCACCAATTGTTGCAACATCAACCGCATCCCCACTTTTCCCAACACTCCACACAGTTCAGACACCAAAAGAACAAATGAATAATGCCATCCTTCTCTTCCCCATAAAAGTTGCAGTTAGAGGGGAAATCAACACCCTTATCCTTTAGACGCGCTCTAGTTGGTCCATAGTTCCTACACATACGCCAGAAGAAGTTTTTGACCATACGAGAGCTCTTTAACTTCCAAACCATGTGCCATTTCTCATCAACTCTATGATAGGAGTTATCAATAGCTTCATTTATACATAAACGATAAGCATTACACACAGAATACATGCCATTCTTTTCAAACTTCTACACTAATTTATTCACATGGACCACCTCAAATAAAGGAGTTATGAGAATTTTATCCACATCTTCACCCCCAACTAGGGAGTGGATCAAGTTATAGTTCTAATGTTTTCCATTTGAGTTCATCAAATCTGATACTTTTAGATTATCCATAACCGAATTATTCGTTAAAGGGTTGACCAACGAAGTGCTATCGTGCAACCAATTATGACCCCAAACCATAATGTTTTCTCCCGATCTAATACTCCATTTGTACCTGCCTCGAACCACAAACTGTAAGCTCCATATACTCCTCCACACATAACTAGGATTATAACTAAAAACTAAAATAAGAAAGTCGCATTTGGGAAAATACATTGCCTTGTCAAGTCTGGTAACTAAGTTATCCAGATTCGTCATAAGGCTTCAAGCTTATTTTCCTAACATGGCATAATTGAAGGCACTAAAATATTTTAAACCCATACCACCATCTTTCTTCGACATAGACAACCGGTCCCAAGAGAGCCAATGTATTCCTTTGGCCATATCACGGTTATGCCTTCGCCAAAAAGGATTCATCATTTTCTCGATTTCATCACTTAGAGAGGAAGGCATTACAAAGATACTCATAATGTGAGATGGAATGGCTTGTATAACGAATTTGATAAGAGTTTCTCTTCTTGCTTGATATAGACTCCTACTACTTTGAGAATCAATCTTTTTCCAAATTCAGTAACCACTGATCCTTGTGGATACGATAAAACTCATAATACTTCCAATCTTTTGCTTGTCGCTTTATCCACAATAGTAAAATGGCGTTGTTGTCGGGGATTATTGTTCTTATTAGATTGCATTGCGATAGTTTGTTTATTTTTGAGTTTTGCACATAATGTTCATATTGTCCATATCTTGTAATTAAACTTGTATATGTATATTTGTGCATTTACTTATTTATGTTTACCAAACTTGTATATTTTACATGTTTTTCATACTTGTGCATATAGGTGTTTGTTTTTCTTTGTGTTCAAGTTTGTGTAAATATGTGTAGTATATCATTATTGTTCAAGTATTATTGTGAATTTTCTTGTTTTTGTAATGTTTATTCAAGTGTTTGGTTAAGAAACTTTCTTTAGGTTTGTGCGGTGTGATAACACTATGGCATAATTTGAAGAAGCTACTAGCTAGCACAATAAAGACGTCAAGCTAACGACGTAAAACAAGCATATTTTTTTGTTTTTGTTTGTGTATTTTTTTTCATTGTAGTAGTATAGGTAGTATGATGAATGTTGGTTAAACAAGTTGCAATTGGATCAGTTCTTAAAATTCTCAAATCTTCACTTTTCAACTTGTTTAATTAACTTTCACTGGTTGTTTAGTTGTTATAATGTATTGTAACTATGTGCATATTTTAGTTGAGCTATGTATAGCATAGTGGATGTGTAGCATAGGAGAATCAGTTGTGATTTTGATTTTTCTGCATATACCTTCTCGTACTGAGCATGGTCTGTGCACGCTAAGTGCGCCTCTTCTGGTGTAGCGCGCTAAGTGCAGTCTGTGTGGCTAAGCGCGCCCTATTGCTTGCTTGTGAAATTTTTATTTCACTCACCCCTTTTGCCCACTTCGCCCAAGCTATTTAGAGAGTACATAATAATAGTATTTACTAATTCTTTTATTTGTTGTTTGGACTCCAATTTTGGTCTGATATCTTATGGAATTCTTAGGCGATTTTCTGAGTTTGATTGTTTTAACTTGCAGATGTATGATAATGATAGTTTTTAAAGTTGGTACACACCAGATACTCGTTTGTCACTTTTTATAGCATAACATGTTCAGGAAACTTATAATTTGTACAAATTCCATTCCATTCATTCTTTTACATTACTTGTTTTTTATTCAATCACTTTAGTTCCTTTTTACCCCCAAATGTGAGGAAGCTTTCCATTGTTCATATATGTCGGTGACCACAGTTCTTATTTTAACTGGATTTTATTATGTTTAATATTTTACTTGTGTTAATTGTATGAAAGCATGAAAAGGATCACGACATTTTGTTTCATTTTGAGCACAACTACCTAGCCAAATAGTCAATTCACCTTGTGAGTGTGTGATCATTAGTATCCCCTTTGAGCCATTTTGTCAATGTCTATGTTGTTTTTGAAATTAATGCTTGTCTATGAATGTTTAATTCACCTTTTTGAATAGATGTTGATTATTTTGTTTCTTGAACCCTTAACCATTACTTATGGTTTGAATTTTTACATTGCCTTAGAAAGTAGGGAGTATTCACACTTTGACGTTGGTTGAATTCAAGTTGGGGAGAACAATGTTTGCTTGCTTATGTGTTGATTGCTATGAGGTTGAGAAAATAAAATAAAAAAAATGTGAAAAAGAAAAGAAGAAGAAAAAAAAGGAGAAGAATTTTGAAAAAGAAAAACAAAAAAACAGAATAGTTGTGTTAATAAGTTATGTGATTGGTTTGACAATTTGGAAGTATAGAAGAAGTTTGATTGAGATTTTATGCTTGAACTTTTGTGAGTTGATCACTCTCTTAAGTTTGGCAAGTTTTTATTTTCATTTGCTTTAGGACTTGTCCGCTTGTTTGTTAACCAAGCCACGTTACAATCTTGAAAAGCCCTTGTGATTCTTTCTTTTGTGTTTTCAATATAAGTTTTTGGATGAATGCATAAATTAGTCTTTTGTTTGCAAGATTGTTGGATGAGTGTCAAATCCCCACTTTTGTGTCTTTTTCATATGTGATACGGTGGGAAGAACTGATTGTTTTTGGAATGTTGGTTTGCGTTTTTGCATTTGTTTTCGCAAAATGTCGCGGTAAGCAAGAATCGCCACCGGCTTTTATTTTATCCAATAAGGAAAGGAAAAAAGCACAGAAAAATTCCTTTTTCGAGATATTTCTGAGTACGGGGGGTGGATTATAGAAAGGGAAGGTATTAGCACCCTTTCTATTCGTAGTTATCTACGGGCTCTTAGGTACTTGCTCATCATTTTCAAAATTGTTTTCTTTGTGCTTGTGGGTTTTGAAAAGTTTTTGTTTTAACTTCGATTTAACTCTTGCGTCTGTCTTCAAGAGTGTAATGAAGTGTTTTTGAAAAGGAGTGTAAGTGTGAAAAAGTTTTTTGTTTTGGATGAGCAAGTATCTAAGAACTATCTACCTACTCGAAAAAGGAATCGTTCTTATGCTAATTTCCTTTAGACAATGCTATCCCACTGTGATCGGTGGATCTGGAACTGACTGTTTAATGCTGGTTCGCGAAATGTCGCGGAAGCAAGAGTCGCCACCGTCTTTTATTTTCTCCAAATGGAAAGGACAAAAGCACAGAAAAATTCCTTATGAGATTAGTTCTCGGTTCGGGAGGTAGATTTATAGAAAGGGAAGGTGTTAGCACCCTTTCTATCCATGGTTATCCATGGGCTCTTAGATACTTGCTCATTTGTGTTTTCAAAATGTTTGCTTGCTTTTCAAGGTGAGTGGGTTTGAAAAAGTTTCGTTTAAAATTTCAGTTCGACTCTTGTATCAGTCCTCAAGAGTGTTTGAAAAGTTGTTTTTGAAAGCTTTTTGAAAAGTGTCGGTGTGAAAAGAAGTTTTTGATTTGTTTTGAATTAGAGCAAGTATCTACGAGTCATCTACCTACCCTAAGGAATTAGGCTGTGTAAATGTCCTTAAGGTAGTGCCATCCCACCATTGAGAGGTAGGTAGCACCACCGTTGGAGGTGTTTGGGTCAATTCGAGTTTAGGGACAGTGTGGTCACCGAGCAACAGTAAGACACCTTAGAAGCTACCCTTATGCCATTGATCTTTTTTATTCCGAGGCAACTATTCCGAGGCAACTTGTTCCGAGGCAACCGTTTCGAGGCAACTAGATCAATGGAACATAAGGACTTACTAAGACGTCCTATAGTTGACGACCACGTTTCGAGGGGCAAGGCAACAGGGAGGCGTACCCTAGGAGTGGTGTGTGAATTGTGTGTCATTTTCAGTTATTATTTGTCTTGTCATGCATTGGGTGAGCTATGCTTTGATTTTATTTGGGCATACATTCTTTCATGTGATTAACAGTTTAAAAGTGCGGAATCTAAAGTGCGGAAAATAAAAGTCCTACGCTATTACAAGGCGCGGGTCTATACATCACCAAATTAACAAAGACCCGATTTTGAATAAAAGTGCGGAAAGTAAATGTCCTAATTATTATTACAAGGCTTTGGGGCAAATACATAATATTTGAAAATGAAAAAATAGAAGCAAACGCGCGAAAAGAAATTATAATTGAAGGTGCGAGGGCGTTGGACCCTTTAAAGAAATTAAATTGAAATTACAAATTAATTAATGATGAAATAAAGAAAAGAAATTGTTTTTAATGTTTTTGTATTTAATGGAAATAAAGAAAATTAAAAGGAAAAGAAACCCTAATTCTACATGTTTTTAATTATTTAAGGAAAAGAATTAAAGTTTAAACCTAATTTACTCAAATTATTTAATTACAAGTTTATTTACAAAGATAATTAATAATTAATAATTATAAGAAATACAAAAAAGGTTATTTATTAAGAAAAAGAATAAGAAATGCTAAAAACCTATTTTTTTATATTTTTTTGTTATTAAGAAAACATTAAAATTTAAAACCCTAAATTAAACTAAATTGATTAATAAGATTTATTTACAAAAAATATTAATGAATTAAAAATTAAATAAACATATTTAATTTTGCCTTTTCTGGTTTTTTTTTTTTGTGTTATAAATTTATTTTGTGGAATTAATTAAAGCAAAAGAAAGACAATTAAAATAAAAATAAGAAAGAAAAAGGAAAAAGAAAATGCAAACCATGGGGGTGTTGGCCTTTTTTTGGAGGTTAATTTGCAGCAATTAGGCCCATTGAAATGCAAGGCCCTTTGGACTTTCTAGGATTACGTGTGCATCAGTTGACCAGTGTGTATGGTGGACGACTTTTGTGACCATTGGATTGATCAATCAGATTGCATGGCAAGCAGAGGCATATGCGTTGTATGATGGGTCACTGGGAGCGTGCTGCACAGAATCATGTTACAACAAAAATTATAGGGAAATATGGGGGACTTGGGAATCGAACCCAGGTCCCAGTGTTTGAAGGACACATCATTCACCAACCCAGCCAGCGCGTTTCTTTGTCATATTAGTGGAATAGAAATAATATAAGAGAAAACAAGTATTATTCTGGAATAATCAAAAAAACGCGCCAGTATTCAAATCACCCATTCACGCTTAGACACCTCAGCTTCGTCTCTATTTTTTTTCTGCAACTAGAAGCAAATAGCGGGGGTTTTGAACCCCCACTAAGTCAAACCTGCAAAAATAGCGATTAGGCTATGGAGCAATATAAATTGGGCGCGAATAGTGAGTTCAATTCGTTTTGAGGTCCTGAGTCCAATGGCATAGGTGTATTTGGCCAATTTTTCCAGATGAATGAAGCCCTCTTTCAAAGTCTCTGAAACCCTAATATGCATTCATGGTGAAATCTTATACAGGGCTTAATACTTCAATTAAAGCATGCTATCAGCTTCAGAATACTCACGTTAGTCCAAATCAATGATTGAAAATCACAAATAATGCATGAATAACGAAACACGAATATGAAAATTTTCAAGACAAGTCAGACTCTGTTATACCGATTCCTTGCGTATGGAGGGTTGGTTTCAATTGGAGAAGCTTCCTGGTAGTGTCAGGATTGTATTGGAATGCCTTTTGATCTTTGAAACAAGCTCTTGCTATGAAAACAGTTTCTCACTTTTTTGTAAAAAATGCAAGTTTTGTTCTTTGTTTATGCGCAGCTTCTTCTTCTTTGCATTAGGGTTGCAATGTGTATATATGTGTGAATGCATTAGGTCAAAAAAATCAAGCCCAAAGCCTTGTATTCAATGATTTTGAATATTTGATTTTCATGATCTTTTTCAATCTTTTTTTGCCATCAAACCATTGCCAATTGCATAGAATCTTTCCTTATTGAGTGTGCACGAAATCTTGAGGTCATGATGGATGAAAATGCTGCACAAATAGATTTGGAAAACATGATTTGCTATTTTTGTCATATTTAATTTTAATTAAATGAATTAATAATAATAATAATTCAAATAATTAATCAAAAATGATAAAATAACTCCCTTGGATGTCAATGGGTCGTGCATAGCCTTTGGATGATGATTCATGGAAGAAATTGAGGCCCATTAGCAATTTTGAGGCATTTGAAGCAAAGTTGACTTTTCAAAATTCCCAAAAATTTCCCAACTTCCACAAGGCATATCTTGCTCAATTTTTAAGCTTTGATCATGTTCTTGGACATTTTGGAAAGGTCTTGAAGTCCTCTAACCAATGCCCTTGGTCCCATGTCATTTTGATTTACCAATCACAAGTTATGGTCTTTGACTTAAAGTGCCTTTTTGTTGACTTTTGAAAATGACCTATAATGTTGAGATTGATAACTTTTTGTGAGAGCATTTCTTGGAATTGAAGTGTGAAGATGAGTTGTAGGAAATGTCATTCTCTTCAAAATGAGCTTTGGATGGAATTTTTCTGATAAATCATGTGGAAGTTATGCCCTGGTCAATTTGCAGTTGACTTTTTCAACTGTCCAAATATAGAAACTTTTGCATCTTGAGACTTTTTGAGCCATGCCTTGAGAATCATGATCAAGAATTGATCAAATGATGTTTGTGGCTTCAAAATAATATGTTGACCAAAAATTTGGACTTTTGACTGTCAAATGACCATTTTGCCCCTGCAGTTGACTGTGAAGCAATTAGGGTTTTTGACTGTGCAATTTTGTGCTATGAGTCTTGAAACTTGGCATATGGATGCTTGACAATGTTTATAGGCATGTGGGACTTGTTTGGACCCTTGGAAACTTCAACTTCTTTGCCAGAACCAAAACCCTAATTTTTGACTGTTAGGAGGCAATTGGACTGTGCAACCCTTTGGGAGATTTTGAAGCATGATCTTTAGCAAACCTTGAAGGATATGGGAGGGCAAATTTTGGGGTACAACAGTTGCCCCTGTTCAATCTTCTTAAACCTGAGGATGTAGATTGGCTGGCGTGCCTTTCGTAATCCGAAGGTGGAAGATGATTGAACACTAGAGTGCCCAGAAATTTGCACTCACATAGTAGTGTGATGGTGGGAATGGGCTTACAGATGCCATTTGGAGATTAATGGATAGGAGGATGGGCTTAAGATGCCATGTTGAGAGGTGATGGATATGTGGATGGTCTTATAGATGCCATCTGGGTGTCGATCGCGTAAGAGTTTCCCTAGCGAGAACTTGCGTACCTAAAAAAAAGATAATTACATGGCCTGTTACAGGAGTTGATCTTCAAACTCTTTGTGTAGACGTGCCCTGACTGGTTATAGGAATTGAATCCTTAAACCTCTTCAGACGTGCCCTGGAGAGATACAGGAATCGAGTCTGGAGCTTTAAAAGGTGATGAATGAATCAGGGATGGTTACTACCTCAACGGGACGATGAGAGAACCTTGGGTGATTACTACCTCAACAGTAATGATGAGAGAACCTTGAGCGATTACTACCTCAATAGTAACGGTGAGTGAACCTTGGGCGATTACTACCTCAACAGTAACGATGAGAGAACCTTGGGCTATTACTACCTCAACAGTAACGATGAGAGAACCTTGGGCGTCTTCTACTAAGTCTTCATCAGGAAAATCTTTAGGAATCGATTTAACTGGACTAGAGAAGGCCTTTGACTGGATCGGCATCAGAAAAATCTTTAGGAGTCGATTTAACTGAACCAGGAAAGGTCTTGGAATCTTCAACTGGATAAGAATCAGGGAGATCTTAGGGTCGATCTGACTGAACCAGAGAAAGCCTTTGACTGGATCGACATCAGAAAAATCTTTAGGAGTCGATTTAACTGAACCAGGCAAGGTCTTAGAATCTTCAACTGGATAAGAATCAGGGAGATCTTAGGGTCGATATGACTGAACCAGAGAAGGCCTTTGACTGGATCGGCATCAGAAAAATCTTTAGGAGTCGATTTAACTGAACCAGGCAAGGTCTTGGAATCTTCAACTGGATAAGAATCAGGGAGATCTTAGGGTCGATCTGACTGAACCAGAGAAGGCCTTTGACTGGATCGGCATCAGAAAAATCTTTAGGAGTCGATTTAAGTGAACCAGGCAAGGTCTTGGAATCTTCAACTGGATAAGAATCAGGGAGATCTTAGGGTCGATCTGACTGAACCAGAGAAGGCCTTTGACTGGATCGGCATCAGAAAAATCTTTAGGAGTCGATTTAACTGAACCAGGAAAGGTCTTGGAATCTTCAACTGGATAAGAATCAGGGAGATCTTAGGGTCGATCTGACTGAACCAGAGAAGGCCTTTGACTGGATCGGCATCAGAAAAATCTTTAGGAGTCGATTTAACTGAACCAGGCAAGGTCTTGGAATCTTCAACTGGATAAGAATCAGGG
The DNA here is from genome assembly GCA_948472305.1 of Vicia faba. Classification (NCBI taxonomy): domain Eukaryota; kingdom Viridiplantae; phylum Streptophyta; class Magnoliopsida; order Fabales; family Fabaceae; genus Vicia; species Vicia faba. Next base: position 1,398,890,605 of record OX451736.1, on the reverse strand, counting down.
AGATCTTAGGGTCGATCTGACTGAACCAGAGAAGGCCTTTGACTGGATCGGCATCAGAAAAATCTTTAGGAGTCGATTTAACTGAACCAGGCAAGGTCTTGGAATCTTCAACTGGATAAGAATCAGGGAGATCTTAGGGTCGATCTGACTGAACCAGAGAAGGCCTTTGACTGGATCGGCATCAGAAAAATCTTTAGGAGTCGATTTAACTGAACCAGGCAAGGTCTTGGAATCTTCAACTGGATAAGAATCAGGGAGATCTTAGGGTCGATCTGACTGAACCAGAGAAGGCCTTTGACTGGATCGGCATCAGAAAAATCTTTAGGAGTCGATTTAACTGAACCAGGCAAGGTCTTGGAATCTTCAACTGGAATAAGAATCAGGGAGATCTTAGGGTCGATCTGACTGAACCAGAGAAGGCCTTGGGATACCTTTGACTGGATAAGAATCAGAAAAATATTAGGGTTGATTTAACTGAACCAGACGAAAGTCTTGGATTAGCTTGACTGGATAAGAATCAGAAAAACCTTAGAATCGATTTAACTGAACTAGACGAAAGTTTTGGAATACCTTGACTGGATAAGAATCAGAAAAACCTTAGAATCGATTTAACTGAACCAGACGAAAGTTTTGGACATAGCTGAGAATTTAACTGGATCTTTCCTGAAAGGTAAAGGTCAGTCATATGCAATGTCATGATGTATGAAATGCATGATATAAGCAATGATGCTCTCAACATAAATGAGATTGTATGTTCATGATGCGTATATGCATGCTATAATGTATGGAGATGCGATGTTTATGAATGTATGTTTTCGTCTTAGGAAAATAAATCCTTGATGGGTGCCGGGAAGTTAAATCCTGGGCTGATGTAGAGCTTTTGTTTCCACTGGGGATAAAGATTGCAAGAATGAACCGGTAGGAGAAGATGACTCTGTTGGGGAATGAACTTGATGAAGAGATTACTCTGCGGGGAATAATTACTCTAGCGATCTTGCTGGGGAACAATACTCTGTGGGAGGAGAGGTACTTTGAGATGTTGATGGTAACTTCGCTGGGGATACCGTTGCTATGTTGGAAGTGTTAATAGACTCCACTGGGGATAGGAAGACTTCGCCGAGGACGATCTTTCCGTGGCTTTTGGCTGAGGATAACCCAGTTATACCCTGGTAGGGAAATAACCTTTGAATAAAGCCGGGGGGCGCGTTCGTGCTCTGCGCGGGGAAGTTTCCAGAATCTACTGGGGATAAGCTTCCTGCTGGGGAGATGGATTCAAACTGTCCTGGGGAAATCTTGAACTATGCTGGGCTCTCCTGGGGAAATTTTGAGATGTACTGGAAGTGACTCCACTGAATGTCTGGTATACCGCCGGGGAACAATCTTAGATCAAGATTGCCGGGGATGTTTGTTAGGAATGTTTATATATTATGCTGAGGAATGTTGAGATCTGCTGGAGGATACTCAACTTCCTTAAGGTTGACAGCATGATTCTGCTTGGGGAGAGTGCATTGACTTGCTGGCTCACTCTCTGGGGAATTAAGGTATATTGGTTATGTTCTTCGGCTGAACTTACCTTGGTACCTTGGTGGACAGAACAATTAGATCGCTTAGACCACTCATTATTGCCCCAGTTTCAGTGGGAGAAGGCACCTGTGGGGGTGATTGACAAATCTTCTGGTAGACAGGTGACGAGATGCCAGGACATAGTCGTACGCTTTAATCCCTAACTTTTGCCTGGACCGCCCTTTCGGGTTTTCAGTCCACCGGGATACCCATTTTTGCCCCTGTTAGAAGTATTGTGTTGTCGTACCACTAGAAGATGTCTGATCAGGCAAGATTCGTTGTCGGAATTCCCTAGGTGATCCAGATGGAGATTTGCCCCAAGCTGGTTGGCCTTCTGAGAGATTCTCCGAATCTTGACTTAACTGCCCCAGATGATGGACACTGATCATGCCATGCCCCTTGATTGGAAGTGTTTCTTCCACTAGAGGCGACTCTTTTGTTGAGAAGACTTTTGTTTATTAGATATTCGTCGTGCGAATTTCTCTGCTGTTCAAACAAATAATCATACGCAAACAATGTTATCTTAAGAATGCAAAGCTTGTGTCTGTCTTAAAATTTTTGAAAATGCATTTTTCAATAAAAGCAAGTGAGTTTTTTTTTTGTAAACTGTGATGTCAACTTGTTATTTTACCGCAAGCCTTAAGGAGTCAGGATACCTTTGTTACAGTATGCTTTCTAATTAACCCATACTTCAGCTAGGACTTTTGAGGGTTATAACGTGGCCTGGTTCACGGTTTAAGAAACAAAGGATAAAGGCTCAAATTTATTTGTACCCACCCATTCTTCATGATGTTCTTCAAACCTAAGCTCAGTTGATCGTACGTTAGACCTTGTTTGAGTCCTTTCTTTGATATACCAGCGATGGTTCGGTTATTGACGATTTATTTTGATTAGGCAGTCATTTCCTTTTTTGTTGAGGGTTTGTGTGACCTCTTTCTTTTTGATTTTATGATCCCTATTTTTTGCCTGAACTGTTTCTTTTGTGATTACAGTCAGCGGGATGCCCCAGTTTTGTAAGTCTCCTTCATAGGTTTTGACTTATTGGGTTTTTATTTTTGAGATATAATGACTGCCTATCCTTATGATTATTTGGAATCATCACTGTCTCTTTTTTTTTGTAAGGACCTCTTCGGTGCCATTTGTTATGCACTTGGATCAACTGAGAGAACTACCCTGCCCCAGGTTATGATAAAGGGTTTTAATTTTCGAAAATAAAAACTCCTACTTCTTTGGCTCAGAGGGGTTGACGAGGGATTATCATCCTTATAACTCTAGTGTTTGGGGGTTGAAACAATGCATGTACCTCATCAGCGGAGTCTGTTCAAAAGCATACTGTAAATGTCGTGGTATCGTTTTCGTCATCCTCCCTCAAGAGGCTTAGAATTATCAATTGAGAGTTGATCATCACAGAATATGAAAACAATTTGAATATAGTGAATGCGAATATATTGATTCAAAACAGACATGTGCGATGCATTGATAAAATAATAAAGTTTGCTATGACAATAATTGTTTGAACAATCAAAAGAAAATTACAACTTGAAAAATTCTAATGAACAAAACTCCTCTAGTTTGAACTAGTCATTTCTCAGCGGAAGATTTTCATCTCGCCATCTGGCATTAACTCCAGCACCCCTTCGTCAATCAAGTCCTGGACTTTGTTCTTCAAGGTCCAACAGTCGTCTGTAGCATGCACCGGGCTGTCTGAATGATAAGCGCAGCGGGTGTTGGGGTTATACCTTGAAGGTGTCATATTCAGATTCTTAGGAGGGTCCTTTAGAGTGATCAGATTGACCTCCAGCAAGCGCTTCAGTATAAAGGATGATGGTATATCAGTCTCTGAGAAATGTCTTCCAGGCGCATATCGTTTACGCTGACTACCCTGTTGAGGCTGGGCTCGTGACCCTGAAGCAAGCTGAGGAGATTTTCCTTTGTCTTCTGGCCCCACATGTGGTTGAATGCTGACTGGAACCTCAACCTTGGTTGTTTGCCCCACTGGATTATTTTGAAGCAGCTTGGTGACGAGGACCCGGAGCTCTTCTTGTTTTTGAGCTAAGTCCTGAATGAGAGTCATTTGGCCCATCAACTGCCCCATCATTTGGATCTTCATGGTTGCCAACTCAATTTGTAGCCCTTCCAGCTGATCGTTCCTGATACCCCCTGCATTCCCTAGGGTCAAATTCCTTGTGAGGAGAGCCTTTATTTCCTCTTGCCCCTGGGATAGGTTCAAGAACATTTCTTGCAGTTGGGCATTCTGAGCCCGGAGATCTTGGTTGTCTGGTTGGAAAGCCATTGCTGAAATAAACAGCGAAGAAGGTAAGTGACCTGTCAAGAGGGTACCTATAATGCAATGATATGTATGATATGTATGCAATGTTTTCAAGGACCTCACAGGGTAAACAAGAAGATTGTTAGAATTTGAATTTGTAGCTTGATTGAAGGAACTCCTTGTTGTTGAGAGCCCTTTTTTCAAGGGTCAAGGCTCACCATATCTAGTGGGTCATAGCCCCTGACAATCTTGGCTAGAGGAAAATAAATCCCCTTTGCCCCTTGCTGGACCGTTGGTTCATCATGACCTGCATCACAAGCCCTTGAGATCCTTGAAATGGATTAGTCTTTATGCAGGATGTATGCAATGGTATGATGGTATGTTATGCATGGGGTAATATAGGCAAACCCTGTTATGAGTCCTAATTAAGGACTGTAAACAAAACCTGCAAGAAACTCAAGTGTCAGATAACAAGCATGCAAATAGTCAAGTTGGAAGGCACACAAGTCACACAAGAGAAGCCCTTAGAGTTTAGGCCAGCATGGGGTCTAGGTATTACCCTCTTTCAGTTTGTTGGTTAAGACCTGTCCTATCAGAAGTAACCGGGTTCTAGAGGATCCCAATATCACTGACTACCCTCAATCGGTTATAACTCCAGCTTCGCAATCTTTTCTTGCGGCCAGAACCATCACGAGAGTTTAGCCTCAATGGGCGTAGCATACTGCTACTGTTCTATTGGCCAAGTTGGGTCATTTAAGGTTCTAAGGTCGGTTGGTGCTTAATGACTCCTCAGAAGACATATATTCTCCTCGTTGTGACACAAGGGATATCGGTACAGACCAAGGTGCCACACCAATGTAGCCACTGTTTCACCCGTGTCGGTCTACGCCGGGCAGGTCCCTCACAGCTTATGCTACCTAACAGGGTATCCTCAGATCCGGGTTAGGATCTATGTAACTCCGATGCAGCCCACAATAATAAAGCAAACAAACATAACAATTGAAAACACAAGTGATCTTAGTCCTAAGGTACACCTCACTTTATAAGTTTATCCCCAATAGAGTCGCCAGTTCTGTGATCGGTGGATCTGGAACTGACTGTTTAACGCTGGTTCGCGAAATGTCGCGGAAGCAAGAGTCGCCACCGTCTTTTATTTTCTCCAAATGGAAAGGACAAAAGCACAGAAAAATTCCTTATGAGATTAGTTCTCGGATCGGGAGGTAGATTTATAGAAAGGGAAGGTGTTAGCACCCTTTCTATCCATGGTTATCCATGGGCTCTTAGATACTTGCTCATTTGTGTTTTCAAAATGTTTGCTTGCTTTTCAAGGTGAGTGGGTTTGAAAAAGTTTCGTTTAAAATTTCAGTTCGACTCTTGTATCAGTCCTCAAGAGTGTTTGAAAAGTTGTTTTTGAAAGCTTTTTGAAAAGTGTCGGTGTGAAAAGAAGTTTTTGATTTGTTTTGAATTAGAGCAAGTATCTACGAGTCATCTACCTACCCTAAGGAATTAGGCTGTGTAAATGTCCTTAAGGTAGTGCCATCCCACCATTGAGAGGTAGGTAGCACCACCGTTGGAGGTGTTCGGGTCAATTCGAGTTTAGGAACAGTGTGGTCACCGAGCAACAGTAAGACACCTTAGAAGCTACCCTTATGCCATTGATCTTTTTTATTCCGAGGCAACTATTCCGAGGCAACTTGTTTCGAGGCAACTTGTTCCGAGGCAACCGTTTCGAGGCAACTAGATCAATGGAACATAAGGACTTACTAAGACGTCCTATAGTCGACGACCACGTTTCGAGGGGCAAGGCAACAGGGAGGCGTACCCTAGGAGTGGTGTGTGAATTGTGTGTCATTTTCAGTTATTATTTGTCTTGTCATGCATTGGGTGAGCTATGCTTTGATTTTATTTGGGCATACATTCTTTCATGTGATTAACAGTTTAAAAGTGCGGAATCTAAAGTGCGGAAAATAAAAGTCCTACGCTATTACAAGGCGCGGGTCTATACATCGCCAAATTAACAAAGACTCGATTTTGAATAAAAGTGCGGAAAGTAAATGTCTTAATTATTATTACAAAGCTTTGGGGCAAATACATAATATTTGAAAATGAAAAAATAGAAGCAAACGCGCGAAAAGAAATTATAATTGAAGGTGCGAGGGCGTTGGACCCTTTAAAGAAATTAAATTGAAATTACAAATTAATTAATGATGAAATAAAGAAAAGAAATTGTTTTTAATGTTTTTGTATTTAATGGAAATAAAGAAAATTAAAAGGAAAAAAAAACCCTAATTCTACATGTTTTTAATTATTTAAGGAAAAGAATTAAAGTTTAAACCTAATTTACTCAAATTATTTAATTACAAGTTTATTTACAAAGATAATTAATAATTAATAATGATAAGAAATACAAAAAAGGTTATTTATTAAGAAAAAGAATAAGAAATGCTAAAAACCTATTTTTTTTATATTTTTTTGTTATTAAGAAAACATTAAAATTTAAAACCCTAAATTAAACTAAATTGATTAATAAGATTTATTTACAAAAAATATTAATGAATTAAAAATTAAATAAACATATTTAATTTTGCCTTTTCTGATTTTTTTTTGTGTTATAAAATTATTTTGTGGAATTAATTAAAGCAAAAGAAAGACAATTAAAATAAAAAGAAGAAAGAAAAAGGAAAAAGAAAATGCAAACCATGGGGGTGTTGGCCTTTTTTTGGAGGTTAATTTGCAGCAATTAGGCCCATTGAAATGCAAGGCCCTTTGGACTTTCTAGGATTACGTGTGCATCAGTTGACCAATGTGCATGGTGGACGGCTTTTGTGACCATTGGATTGATCAATCAGATTGCATGGCAAGCAGAGGCATATGCGTTGTATGATGGGTCACTGGGAGCGTGCTGCACAGAATCATGTTACAACAAAAATTATAGGGAAATATGGGGGACCTGGGAATCGAACCCAGGTCCCAGTGTTTGAAGGACACATCATTCACCAACCCAGCCAGCGCGTTTCTTTGTCATATTAGTGGAATAGAAATAATATAAGAGAAAACAAGTATTATTCTGGAATAATAAAAAAAAACGCGCCAGTATTCAAATCACCCATTCACGCTTAGACACCTCAGCTTCGTCTCTATTTTTTTTTCTACAACTAGAAGCAAATAGTGGGGGTTTTGAACCCCCACTAAGTCAAACCTGCAAAAATAGCGATTAGGCTATGGAGCAATATAAATTGGGCGCGAATAGTGAGTTCAATTCGTTTTGAGGTCCTGAGTCCAATGGCATAGGTGTATTTGGCCAATTTTTTCAGATGAATGAAGCCCTCTTTCAAAGTCTCTGAAACCCTAATATGCATTCATGGTGAAATCTTATACAGGGCTTAATACTTCAATTAAAGCATGCTATCAGCTTTAGAATACTTACGTTAGTCCAAATCAATGATTGAAAATCACAAATAATGCATGAATAACGAAACACAAATATGAAAATTTTCAAGACAAGTCAGACTCTGTTATACCGATTCCTTGCGTATGGAGGGTTGGTTTCAATTGGAGAAGCTTCCTGGTAGTGTCAGGATTGTATTGGAATGCCTTTTGATCTTTGAAACAAGCTCTTGCTATGAAAACAGTTTCTCACTTTTTTGTAAAAAATGCAAGTTTTGTTCTTTGTTTATGCGCAGCTTCTTCTTCTTTGCATTAGGGTTGCAATGTGTATATATGTGTGAATGCATTAGGTCAAAAAAATCAAGCCCAAAGCCTTGTATTCAATGATTTTGAATATTTGATTTTCATGATCTTTTTCAATCTTTTTTTGCCATCAAACCATTGCCAATTGCATAGAATCTTTCCTTATTGAGTGTGCACGAAATCTTGAGGTCATGATGGATGAAAATGCTGCACAAAAAGATTTGGAAAACATGATTTGCTATTTTTGTCATATTTAATTTTAATTAAATGAATTAATAATAATAATAATTAAAATAATTAATCAAAAATTATAAAATAACTCCCTTGGATGTCAATGGGTCGTGCATAGCCTTTGGGTGATGATTCATGGAAGAAATTGAGGCCCATTAGCAATTTTGAGGCATTTAAAGCAAAGTTGACTTTTCAAAATTCCCAAAAATTTCCCAACTTCCATAAGGCATATCATGCTCAATTTTTAAGCTTTGATCATGTTCTTGGACATTTTGGAAAGGTCTTGAAGTCCTCTAACCAATTCCTTTTGTCCCATGTCATTTTGATTTACCAATCTCAAGTTATGGTCTTTGACTTAAAGTGCCTTTTTGTTGACTTTTGAAAATGACCTATAATGTTGAGATTGATAACTTTTTGTGAGAGCATTTCTTGGACTTGAAGTGTGAAGATGAGTTGTAGGAAATGTCATTCTCTTCAAAATGAGCTTTGGATGGAATTTTTCTGATAAATCATGTGGAAGTTATGCCCTGGTCAATTTGCAGTTGACTTTTTCAACTGTCCAAATATAGAAACTTTTGCATCTTGAGACTTTTTGAGCCATGCCTTGAGAATCATGATCAAGAATTGATCAAATGATGTTTGTGGCTTCAAAATAAGATGTTGACCAAAAATTTGGACTTTTAACTGTCAAATGACCATTTTGCCCCTGTAGTTGACTATGAAGCAATTAGGGTTTTTGACTGTGCAATTTTGTGCTGTGAGTCTTGAAACTTGGCATATGGATGCTTGACAATGTTTATAGGCATGTGGGACTTGTTTGGACCCTTGGAAACTTCAACTTCTTTTCCAGAACCAAAACCCTAATTTTTGACTGTTAGGAGGCAATTGGACTGTGCAACCCTTTGGGAGATTTTGAAGCATGATCTTTAGCAAACCTTGAAGGATATGGGAGGGCAAATTTTGGGGTACAACACCCACTATTAGTGAGTAGGTAGCACCGTTGTTGGAGTTTGAGGGTCAATTCGAATGAGGGACATACGATCACTAAAGCAATGTTAGGACGCCTTAGCGGTAACCTTAATGTCTTAGATCATTTGTTTGAGGCAACAATATCTGAGGCAACCATTTCGAGGCGACTATGATCTTTTATACAAGATGGTGACCTCTAAAACGACCTATACTTAATGACCGTGTACGAAGGCAACCAAGTGGGGTGTACCCTAAGAGTGTGGGCATGTGCGAGTGTGTCGTTTTCAGTTATTTTTTATCTTTGCACATGTTAAGGCTGATCTAATTTGATTTTAAGATTAAGCATTCAGTCTTGTCATGCAAACCCTATTATCAAACATCTAGCAGTTATAATTTGCGGAATAAAAATGCGGAAATTATATTACAAGGCGTCGGATATTTACATCGCCAAAAGCAACCCTTTGAAAATAAAAATAAAATAAAGCGGTAAATAAATAAAATGTCCTAATTATCTATTACAGTCCGTAAGCAGATACATAATTGGATAAAACTAAATAAAGCGCGCGGGAAATTAAATCGAGTGCGAATTAGGGTTTTGACCCCTTTTTTAAAAGAAAATGTTTTTTGGTTGTTTTTATTTAAGAAAGGAAATTAAATCCTAAATTAAAAGATAAATTAATTAATTAAATAAAATAAATGGAAAAAATAATTAATGACATATTTTTGGGTTTTTGTTATTTTAAGAAAGAAAATAAAATAATTAAATTAGTAGTTAAAACCTAATTAAGTCTAATTAATTTTATTTGTTTACAAAATAAATTAAAATTTCCTAATTAATATCCTAATTAAATAATAAGTTTATTAATAAAAATTAGAGTTTTAAAATTTGATTGGATAAAAAAAAGTATTTTTGTGATTTTATTTGATAAAAAGGAATTTTGTTATTGGTTAGAAAATTAGTTAAATAAAATAAAACAATTAAATTAAATAAACAAAATAAAAAAAAGAATTGGGCCTGATTAGGAGGTGTTGGAAGCAATTTCTTGGCCCATTAGCAGCTGGTCCGTTTGGACTTTTGGGATCCTGTGTAGGCGCGTTGACTGGCTCTTTGGTGGACCTCTAATCACTGACCGTCAGATCTGGCCATTGGCCATCTGGCATGCTGAAGAGTGAGGGAGTATGATGGTCCCTTTGCATGCGAGCATACTGGATTAACTGCAATTGTCAAGAAAAATAGCAAATACTGGAGGCAGGGATCGAACCCCTGACCTCCAGCCCCATATGCCTGGGAAATAAACGTGGCAACCACTAGGCCAAGTGGTTTTTGTTGTTAATAAGATATGAAGAAATAATAATATAGAAAAAACAAATTCAATGGTCAGAAAATAAAACAAGCGCGCGAATATTTAAACTGCCCAATGGATGGATGCCACGCATCATCCCTGACCTCCCAACCGTGGCTAAAAGCGCAAAGACTTATACCAACGGACAGAGGTCCGTAGCTATAAGCTTGGTCCGTTCCAAAACCTTGCATATGCCATAAAAATGCATTCTACGAGCATGATTGAACTCGTCATCTCCTCCTGATTGCAACCATGCCCATCATTGGGGCCAATTTTCCTTGAAACAGAAAACCCCAAAAAAACTCCAAGAACCCTAACTATGGTGGTTCTTGTTACAGATCAGATAAATGAAATTCGTTAATACCAAAAGCTTGCAAATGTTCTTGTGATCACAAATATGCAATTATTTTACTCATTGGATGCCAGAATAATGTGAATCGAAATCAAGAACAGAGTTGTGTTACGAAGGACTTACAGTGCACTAGGGGGTCTGGAAACGCGTTGTCTGGATCGGGTTAGCTTGTGAGAATTGCTAGGAAGCGATTGGGATACGTCTCAGGCCTTGAAAATGCCTCCAACCTTGATTTCGATCTCAAGCTTTTTTGTGATTTTTTCCACTCTTGTTATGCCTCTACCAATGATTTCTAACCCTTATTTTCGTGCATCTTGCTTGCTTATGTATTGTGCATTGGATTAGGGTAACAAGCTTTGTCCAAATCTCTCCATATTGATGATTGCATATTTGATTTGATTCTTCCATAAAAGCTTTCCAAACTTGGCCTAAATCACATCTTTTTGTACCCAATACCTTTTATACGAATTTGATTGCAATGATAGTTGTATTTGGAGCCTGAAATGATCAAGAAATCCATTGATATCGATGCTTTAGAGTTTATATGATTTTATTTGATTTAAAATGCATTAATTCAAATAAAAATCAAATTAAATAATAAAAAATGAGATATGGACACATGGCCAAGGCTAGAGCACGTGGGCAATACTGCAAACTCAAAACAAGTGAAAAAGAATGGGCCCATTTCGCAAAATTTGAAGTTTTGGGGATAGTTGACTTTTGGCAATTTTGCAAAAAAGTCCAACTTCAACAATGCATAACTTCTTCAATTTTTAACTTTTGGAAGTGTTCTTGGACTTTTTAGAAAGCTTGAGATGTCCTATAATCAACCATTTTGGTATCATATCATTTTGATATTCCATGCTCAAGTTAGAAGTTTTGACAAAAAAGGTGTTTTTGTTGACTTTTCAAAATGACCTATAATGTCAAAATTCATAACTTCTTGTGAGTGTATTTTTTGATATTGGGATATGAATATGGATTGTAGGAAATTGCATCCTCTTAAAAATGAGATTTGGATGGGTAATTTCTCATAAAGTATGAGAAAGTTATGCTTGTCAAAGTTGAGTTGACTTTTCCTGCAAAACCCTAATTTAGCAACTTTTGAATCTTGATGAATTTTGAGCAATCCTTGGTGAATAATGATAAAACCTTGATAAAATGATGAAACATACTTCAAAATGAGAATGTTGACAAAAAAATCTTGAAGTTTGACTGTATTTGGGTCACGGTTGACTTTTGCCCTAGCACAGTCGACTTTTGGACTTTTTGAGCAATTGACTGAGCAAACTTCCTCTGCAAGGCTTGAAACTTGACATGGATGATCTTGAGAACATATTAGGACATTGGTGAGAACTTGAAGTCATTTGTATTTAAGGATCTTGATGCAACACAAAACCCTAATTTGGGGTAGACTGCCTTAGGAGATAGCTTGTCTGACCAACTCTTGAGCAATCTTGAGCCACTTGGAGATTTTTCTTGCAATGTTTTGAGAAATATGGGAGGGAAAATTTGGGGGTAAAACAGCTGCCCATGTTCAATCTTCTTAAACCTGAGTATGTAGATTGGCTTTTATGCCTATCGTGGTCCGAAGGGGGAGGGGATTGAACACTAGAGTGCCCAGAAATTTGCACTCGCATGAAGTGGTATCAACCTTGTGATGTCGGGAATGGGCTTACAGATGCCATCTGGAGATTGGTGACGAGGGGATGGGATTAAAGATTCCATCTGAAGGAGTGTCGATCGCATAAGAGATTTCTTAGCAAGAGCTTGTATACCTGTTGTTGTGGAAGATTCCGCTCGGGAAGTCTGATCTTTGTTGAGATTTAGAAACTTGCCTGTACTTCAACTGAGAGAACATCTCTACTGAGTTTTAAGAACTTATCCATAATTCAATTGAGGGGGAAACATCTTCATCTAGATTTAAGAACTCGCCCATAATTCAACTGAGAAAACTTCTCTGCTGAGATTTAGGAAATGTCTGTAATTCGACGGAGGAACTTTGTCGAGATTTAGGACCTTGTCTGTAATTCAACTGAGAAATTTTTTGTTGAGATTTAAGAACTTGTCAGTAATTTGATTTGGGGAAACATCTTCATCTAGATTTAAGAACTCGCCCATAATTCAACTGAGAAAACTCTGCTGAGATTTAGGAACTCGTCTGTAATTCGACCGAGGAACTTTGTCGAGATTTAGGACCTTGTCTGTAATTCAACTGAGAAAACCTCTGTTGAGATTTAAGAACTTGTCAGTAATTCGACTGGAGGGAAACATCTTCATCGAGATTTAAGAACTCGCTCGTAATTCAACTGAGAAAACTCTGCTGAGATTTAGGAACTGTCTGTAATTCGACGGAGGAACTTTGTCAAGATTTAGGACATTGTCTGTAATTCAACTGAGAAAAACTCTGTTGAGATTTAAGAACTTGTCAGTAATTCGACTGGAGGGAAATATCTTCATCGAGATTTAAGAACTCGCCCGTAATTCAACTGAGAAAACTCTGCTGAGATTTAGGAACTGTCTGTAATTCGACGGAGGAACTTTGTCGAGATTTAGGACCTTGTCTGTAATTCAACTGAGAGAAACTCTCTGCTGAGATTTAAGAACTTGTCAATAATTCGACTTTGGGAAATATCTTCGTCGAGATTTAAGAACTTATCCGTAATTCAAATGAGAAACTCTGCTGAGATTTAGGAACTCGTCTGTAATTCGACGGAGGAACTTTGCCAAGATTTAGGACCTTGTCTGTAATTCAACTGAGAAAAACTATGTTGAGATTTAATAACTTGTCAGTAATTTGTCTAGAGATAAAAGCTTCATAGCTTTGAATTTTATGAGAATTTAACTGCATCCTTCCTGAAAAGTAAAGGTTAGTTGTATGTAATGTATGATATGTATCAAGCAATGATGTTCTCAAAATAAATGAGATTGTGTTGTATGATGCGTATATGCATGTGTCATGATGTATGGAAATGTAATGCTTTTAGCTGGGGAAAATAAATCCCGAATAGCTGTTGGAGAAAAGAGTTGAATTCTTCGTTTCCGCTGGGGATAGCGAATGAAGATGATTGTGAGAATAAACCTGCAGGAGAGGAAAACTCAGTTGGGGAATATACTGATGAGGAGATTACTCTGTGGGGAAGAGATGCTCTGTAGAGGACTCCACTAATAAATTCCGCTGGGGATGAATTACCGTTGCTGGTGATACTGGATCCTGTTGGGGATTGAATCCCTGCTTGTGAAAGGAATGAACTCCGTTGGGGATGATCTTTCAGTTGCAACTTCACTAGGGATAACCTTTTAGACTCTAATGGGGATAATCCTTTGAGCTCTGCTGGGGACAATCTTCCAAAGTCTACTGGGGATGATTCTCCAAACTCCACTGGGGAAGCTTTTTCAGACTGCGCTGGGAAAAATTTCAAACTCCACTGGGGATATCTTGTACTCTGTCGGGGAATATTCTTATACTCCATTGGGGAATATTAAGACCTTTTCAGTGCTGATGGTAGATAAACTCTGCTTGGGGAGAGTATTACTGATTCATTCACAGTTGCAAGTCTCAGCTGGGGAGAGCTATCATTACTGTCTTTTCTTACTCTGCGGAGAGCGAAAGTACCTTAGCCATATTCTTCAGCTAAATCTACCTTTGTACCTGGTGGACAAAGCAACCGTACAGTTTGGACATTTCTCGTTTTCCCCTGTTTCTGATATTACAAGTAATCGTCTTTTGTTTCGCATGTAAATATTCATGAGCAACAATTAATGTCAAATGTATATATCAAAAATGAACATTGGACGTTCTTTGCAAAACAAAACAGATAAAGGAAAAACAGTTTGAAATTTCTCTGAAAATGAGTTGTATTGATTTTGAAATTTTGGCCTGTAAATAGGAATTTTTGTACAAGAGGCTGACGTCCTAGTAAGAGAACACCGTCAAACAAATAGATTTTATACAATTTGTGAAAAAGAAAAAAACAGATATGTGAACAATCCCTACTGGGTTCCAACTCTGCTATTGACTTTATGTCTTTGAGCATCTCATCACTTTGCTACTTGGTTGAAGGTAGATCAAATTGATTAGTGTCGTCCGAGCTTGATAGTCGATATCAAAGTCTGGTTGCAAGGTGATCCAATGAGACATAGTGTTACGCTTTAATCCCTAATTTTTGCCTGGACCTCCCTTTCGGGTTTTCAGTCCACCGGGATACCCTTTTTTGCCCAAGCCGCCTTTTCAGGTTTTCGACTTGCCGGGTGTACAATTTTTTTTCATTTTCATCCCTTATTTTTGCCCGAACCCTTTTGGTTCGCCGGGAAGCCCTTATTTTTGCCTAGGCCAGTCAACCTAGCGGGTCTTTGATTATGCGTAGTATTTTTCACTATGTCTGCATTGACGGGGTGAGGAAGGTCGTCACCATCCATGGTGGTTAGAATCATCACTCCTCTTGAGAAAATGTTCTTAACCACAAATGGCCCTTCGTAAGTAGGGGTCCATTTGTCCCTGGGATCACCTTGTGGCAGTATGATACGCTTGATAACCAGGTCCCCAATTTGATACTCTTGTCGTCTAACTTTCTTGTTAAATGCATTGATCATCAGTTTTTGATACATTTGACCATGACAAATAGCAGTAAGTCTCTTTTCGTCGATTAGGTTTAGCTGATCAAGTCGGGTCTGAATCCAGTCATCTTCGCTCAAACCTGCATCTTTCATAATCCGAAGAGTATCTGAACTTCAATGGGAAAGACTGCCTCCATTCCATATACCAAGGAATATGGTGTTGCCCTTGTTGACGTCTGCGCTGAGGTACGGTACCCATGAAGAGAGAACAGTAACATCTCGTGTCAGTCTTTGTATGTCACCGTCATCTTCTGCACAATCTTCTTAATGTTCTTATTAGCCGCTTCAACAACCCCATTCATCTTCGGCCGATAGGGAGAAGAGTTATGATGTTGTATCTTGAACTGCTTACAGAGCTCGGTGATCATCTTATTATTGATATTTGTACCATTGTCCGTAATGATCCTCTCTGGTACACCATATTAACATATCAGGTTGTGCCGAATGAACCGTGCCACGACGTTCTTGGTTACAGTAGCAAAGGAAGCTGCCTCAACCCACTTCGTAAAGTAATCAATTGCTACCAGGATGAAACGATGCCCATTATATGCCGTAGGTCTGATCTCGCTGATCATGTTAATGCCCCATATTGCAAAAGGCCATGGAGTCATCAAGACGTTCAGAGGTACTGGAGGTATGTGCACCTTATCGGCATAGACTTGACACTTATGACAGGTCCGAGAATGTTGATAATAGTCGGCTTCCATAGTGGACCAATAATATCCTGCTCGAAGGATCTTCTTTTCCATGGTGTGTCCACTGGAATGAGTCCCGAAAGTACCTTCACGTAACTCTGCCATGATCCTTTCTGCCTCGTTCTTATCCACACAATGCAGTAAGGTTGAATCATGGTTACACTTGTAAAGAATGCCATTGCTGATGAAGAACTTCGCCGCGAACCTCCTCAGAAATTTCTTATCATTAACAGATGCACCCTCGGGGTATTCCTGAGCCTCAAGATACCTCTTCACCTCATGAAACCAGGGGTTATCTGTTGCCTATTCAGTCTCAATATCACAACAATGTGCAGGTTCGTCCAACCTTTCAATGGTAATCCGGGGAGCTTCGTTGTCCCAATTGACCTTGAACATAGAAGACATCGTAGCTAGCGCGTCAGTTAACTAATTCTCCTCTCTAAGGAAGTGTTCAAAGGTTATCTCTTCGAAGTGCGGAAGCAACGTCAACACATACTCTTTGTAAGGAATAATATAAGGGTGTTTCGTATCCCACTCGCCTTTGATCTGACTGATCACGAGAGCGGAATCTCCGAAAACACTTAAGAACTTAATCCTTAGGTCAATTGCTGCTTGAAGACCCATGATGCACGCTTCATACTCCGCCATATTGCTGGTGCAGTTGAAACATAGTCGGGCGGTAAACAGAGTATGAGAGCCTTCAGGAGATATGATCACGGAGCTAATGCCGTTACCCAAAGCGTTTGAAGCTCCATCAAAGTACATAGACCATCGGGATCCTTCCTCAGGTCCTTCATCCGGTCCAGGTGTCTCACAGTCAGTTGCTATCATGATATTCTCATCCGGAAATTCAAAGTTCATAGACTGGTAATCGTCCACTACCTGATGTGCCAAATGATCTGCCAATACACTTCCCTTGATTGCCTTATGGGTCGTATATTGGATGTCATACTCATTCAAGATCATCTGCCATCTTGCTATTCTTCCGGACAAGGCAGGCTTCTAGAAGATATACTTGATAGGATCCATATTTGATATCAATAGAGTAGTGTGAGTTAGCATATACTGTCTCAGCCAGCCAGCAGCCCATGCCAAAGCGCAACAAGTTTTCTCAAGCAACGAGTATCGGGTCTCATAGTCAGTAAACTTTTTGCTAAGGTAGTAAATAGCGTGCTCTTTTCGGCTAGACTCGTCATGCTGCCCCAGCACACACCCCATTGAATTGTCGAGTACTGTCAAGTATAAGATCAAAGGTCTCCCTTCAACTGGAGGCATCAGAATAGGTGGCTCTTGGAGATACTCTTTGATCCTTTCGAAAGCGGCCTAGCATTCATCATTCCATCTTACCACGTGATCTTTCTTCAGTAATTTGAAGATTGGCTCGCAAGTAGCAGTCAGGTGCGAGATGAATCGGGCAATATAGTTCAGATGTCCTAGAAAGCCACTGACTTCTTTTTCAGTTCGGGGAGCTGACATTTCCTGTATAGCCTTCACCTTTGCAGGATCCACTTGAATACCTTTGTCACTTACAACGAAACCTAGCAGCTTACCAGATCTCACTCCGAAGGTGCACTTGTTCGGGTTTAACCTCAGCTTGTACAACTTCAACCTGACAAATAGCTTCTGAAGGTGGTCAAGATGTTCTTCCTCAGTCTGGGATCTTGCAATCATGTCGTCAACGTATACCTCAATCTCATGATGAATCATGTCATGGAACAAAGCGACCATGGCGCGCTGATACGTTGCCCCAGCATTCTTCAACCCGAAAGGCATGACCTTGTAGCAAAAGGTACCCTATTGAATAACGAAGGTTGTCTTCTCTATATCTTCGGGAGCCATTTTAATCTGATTATAATCGGAGAAACCATCCATAAAGGAGAAGACCTTATGCTGAGCGGTGTTGTCAACCAGAACGTTGATATGAGGCAGAGGGAAATCATCTTTAGGACTTGCCCTGTTCAGATCCCTATAGTCAATGCACATTCGAACTTTACCATCCTTCTTCGGCACAGGAACCACGTTGGCCACCCACTGCGGGTAAGAAGTAACTGCTAGAAAACCAGCATCAAACTGTTTTATAACCTCGGCCTTGATTTTCTTGGACATCTCTGGGCGCATTCGGCGAACCTTCTGTTTCACTGGAGGATAGTCTTCCTTGGTAGGCAATCGGTGAACCACAATATCAGTATCCAACCAAGGCATATCTTCATAAGACCAGGCAAATATCTCAACATAGTCACGCAACATCTGAATCAGCCGTTGCTTAACACTAGATTCCTAATTTGCACCGATCTTGACCTCTTTCTTGTCTTCCTTTGTACCCAGATTTACTATTTCCACTGGCTCTTCATGCGGCTGTATGGCCCTCTCTTCCTGAAGTAACAGTCTAGCAAGTTCACCAGGCACTTCACAATCATCTTCACCTTCGTCTTCAGCTAAGTTGATCGGACTTTCGAAGTCATAACCGGCAGTAGTAGAGTCGTTATCAGTGGGATCCAGAGTGGATGTAGACCTGTATATGTGAGTGTGTGTAAAATAGTTGTTTTGCAAGATAAAAAAGAAAAACAAGGAGCGCAAAATTTGTAATGCAAGAAATGTCCAATGCTTTTATTAATGATATATGAAAATTACACACATAAAACCCACACAAACAAAGCCATGGTGCCCCGGGTAAGGCACTGGGCCGTAAAGTTTAAAAAAATTGTCTGTTACAAATTCAAAACAAAAGTCTCATTGCTGGGTAATAAAAGAAATTGGGATGAAATCCTTTGCTGTCCAGTTGCTTAGTCCGTCGTCGGTAGTTGGGTAAATCCAACTGTCAAACTCAGATTCTTCAATATCATCTTCAATGGCATTTACTCCTGAATTGATGATGAACAGGGGAGGTCCTCCAATCCGTGCACGCCGTACATCCCTTTGAGCTTCTGTAGTGAAACCCAAACCAAACTTATTAGTCTTATGTGCAAAATCAGGGAGTTGGCCCCAATTTGCACATCCACCTTTCTCAACAACAGCCCGGGCATCCTTGAAGGAAGCCATCTTCATTAGAGGATCTTCAACAACAGTTTCAGCTGACACCAACGTATGGGGTACCTCTTCAAAATACTGAAACGGGGTCTCAATGAACTCCCCATCCATCTCTACATATCGGAAATAGTTGAGGTGGCTCACCGTGTACTCCTCTTCTCCTTGCACTGTCACAATTTTCCCCTTCACTGGGTACTTTAGCATCTGGTGGAGCGTAGAAGTGACTGCCCCAACTTTGTGGATCCATGGGCGACCCAGCAAACAAGAATAAGATGGTCGAATGTCCATCACATAGAATGTAGATGCGAAGATCTGAGAACCAACCTTAATCGGAATATACACTTCTCCATGTACCATTCTCTTGGACCCGTCAAAGACCCTAACCACGATGTTGCTTGGTTTCAGTTCTAACCCTTCACAGTCCAGCCGGTCTAAAGCTTTCTTAGGCAAAACGTTCAATGAGGACCCAATATCCAGCAATACATGAGCTAGAGTAGTGCCCATGCACTCGATGGAGACATGCATGGCATCATTGTGATTCTTCCCTTTAGCAGTCAAGTCTGCGTCGGAGAAACCCAACCCATTATCTGTTGTCAGACTAGCCACGCAATCTTTGAACTGATCAACTGATGTCTCCTGCGGAACATGCACAGTCTTCAGGAAACCAATCAGAGCCTTAACATGGGCCTCTGAACACAACAATAAGGACAACATAGAGATCTTCGACGGGGTTTTCCCCAGCTGTTCGACTACATTGTAGTCGCTTTTCTTGATGATCTTTAGAATTTCCTCTATCTCCTGTCTAGAGGCCTCAACAATAATCTTCCTCGGTGCCTCCGTCCGGGAAGGCTCACCGGTGGTCCCTTTGCCCCGAGTGTCAGCTGACTCGGTGACAGGGGTAAGAATTGGAACTTGAGCAGAGACATTAGCAGATGTACTGGCAGGTGTAATAACAACAGGCTTCCGAACAGTAGGTGGAGAGATCTCAGGGGAGAAAAGTCTTTCGCTGCGGGTGACTTTACTAGATCCAACAATATTGCTGACGTCATTATCAGCCTCTTCAACATTCAAATCTTGTTTAACCCCGTGATAATACACGTCAGCCCCATAATGCCACGGAACAACTTTATCGGATGTATAGGGGATAGGCCCGGAAATAGTAATGATCAAGGGAGCGATTCTTGGAACAGATGTAATTCTAACAGGCTTTCTCGAGGAAGCCTTGGAAGAATTGTCGAAAATGGTGATTATAGCAACTTCTTCAACAGGAACCAAAGGAACAACAGTCTTCTCAAACAAAATTTCTTTATTATCCATTAGGCGTTGGACACCTGACTTCAAAAGATGGCAACCGGTAGGTAAGACGACACACAGATGGAAACCTTCATCACAACCCAGAAATAAACCGGCTAACAGAAGGTTCTTCTTCACAGTCATCAATGGAGTAACACTGTCTTTCATAGAAACCACAAACGAGTCTTCATCTACAGCATTTACTCCATGCTTGGGCATAGGAGCAGTCATAACATTGGGCCTTTCACGCGCTTCGAACTCAATCTCCTTAGCATCAATCAGGTCTTGCACCTTATTCTTCAAAACCCAACAGTCATTCGTATCATGCCCCGGGCTATCAGAATGAAAAGCACAGCAGGCATTCGGATTGTACATGGGTGATGTTGTATTGGGATTCTTCGGGGCCTCATTCGGAATCACCAAGTTGGTCTTCAATAACTGTGGCAAAATCTGAGACAGGGTCATATGAAGCTGAGTGAATTGTCTTCATGGTCTCTGGGCCATTGGCTGATTGTTGCATAGAGGAGTAACATCAGGTCTTGATATAACCACCACATTAACTGCTTGGCGGCGTTCAGGTTTGTTATGGCTTTTTGCGCTGTAAACTGCGCCTGACTCCTTCTTAAAAGGCTTCTTTTCGGTGCCTGATGAAGCACCCTTATGTATTTTACCGCTCTTGATACCAGCTTCAATTCTTTCCCCGATCATAATAAGCTCAGTAAACCCGGACGATGAACTTCGAATCAGATGGTTGAAATACGGACCAGACAGGGTCCCCAGAAACATATCCACTAACTCCCTGTCAGCAAGTGGGGGTTGTACTCTTCCAACAAGGTCCCTCCATTTCTGAGCGTAGTCTTTAAAACCTTCGCCCGCACCCATAGATATACCTTGAACTTGGGTACATGTGGGAGCAAGGTCGGCATTGTATCGGTATTGCTTATAGAAAGCAGCAACAAGGTCTTCCCAATTACGGATACTAGCTCCTTCCAGTTGGTAAAACCATTCAAGTTGAGTCCCTGAGAGACTATCTTGAAAGAAGTGGATCCAGAGGTTCTTATCAGCAGTGTATGACTGGATCTTTCTAACATACAAGCAGAGGTGCAGCTTTGGACAAGAAACCCCGTCGTATTTAGCAAAGATTGGTGCTTTAAACTTGTGGGGGATCACCACCCCAGATGAAAAACCCAAATCACCAAAGTCCAATCCAGGTACCTTCTGGATCTCCATCGCACTTAACCGGTCTTCAAGCTGCTTATACCTATCCTCAGCCGGAGGATACTGGTCTTCGTCAAAGTCAGTCTCATTATCAGAAACCACAAGGCTAGGAGCCCTCCTTTCTTCCGGATTCTCTCCCCCTCCAAATGAGTGGGTCAAATCAACCTCTTATCGCAAATTGTTTCCGAATCTGTGACCCATATTCAGCAGGACCGTCTTCTTCTTCTTCTTCTTCTTATCCTTCAAGATAAGAGTCTTCAGATCTTGCTGACCCTTAGCCAAATTCATGAACCTTTCCTGGAACTGGGTGTTCTGAGCTTGCAGAGCCTTGATAGCTTGATCAGTTGATGTTTCCGAAGACATGATGTGCTGAAATAAACAGCGAAGAAGATAAGAGACCTGTAATGGGTACTTGTGATGAGGTGCATGGAATGAAATGTGTATGATATGATTTCAAAGACGTCGAGAGATTCAAATTCGTAAACCAAAATGAAACACACTTTTATTAGATAAATTTGAAACAATGTTTGATAAATGCCTTTAAGGCGTTACAAGAAAGAAATACTGAAAAATAAACCAAAGCTAGAAATAACAAAAGACATCAGCGCTCCCATGGTCTTTTCCCTTTGGTGCTGACATAGTCGTTGAGGATCTGCTCATTCTCCAATTGCCTTGTCAACTTCAGGATCTTTTTCTCTTGTTCGTGGTACTTTTCTCTGTAAGTATCCCGTTCCTCTCTTAGCTGCATCCAAGACCTCTTTAATGCCCCAATGTCAGTAGGCATGTATGGGTGGAGGATGGTAGGTGGAACCCCTTCTTCATTAGCAACCTCGAAAATCACAGGTAAGACAATTTCGTACGGCATTCCCAGCTTTTGAGCACGTATACAAACCCATCGGAGATACAGTTCCATCGGAAGAGAGGTCTTCATCCCTAACTCATGCGGATCAGATTTGTGTATCCTATCCCAAGCTCGTATGAACCTGTGGCGATGCTCGTCACCGTCCCCTTAGAAGTCAAAGACAATGCTCGGCATTAGCAAATCATGAGGTCCGTTCCTCCTAGCTCGCCCAGACTGACGTAAGGCCAGACAAGGATTATAGGTGATCCCTCCTCGAACTCCAAGTAGTGGAACATTGGGGTACTCCCCACAACGATCAATAATAGCTACTTCTTCCATGTCCTTAGTACTCCAGATGATGTCATTGTGAGAGATAGACATAATCCTGTAGGCCCAACCCATGCCTTCCTTGTTCTTCAAAACTGATTTGGGGAGGTGAGAAATAAACCACCTCGCCAGCAATGGTGCACAACATATAAGGGTTCCCCATTTCTGAGCAGTACGGGAATAAAGAGAGTGCAAAATGTCACCTAAGAGAGTGGGTACTGGATTACGAGAAATGAAGATCTTCACCGCATTCATGTCAACAAAGGAATCTGAGTTAGGAAACAACACCAAACCATATATGAGAAGAGCCATATTATCTTCAAATGCCTGAAAGTCTAGACTATCCCAGAACTGATTAGCCCGATCAACCAAGAATTTAGCCAAGAAGCCTTTTGTCCCACTTTGAGTCTCCCAATTAGACATTACCTCAGCCGTTGTCAGATGGAGGGCTGAAGCAATCTCTTTCGGCCTAAGAACTTTCTCCCAACCTGTAAACAGGGTCTGCTCTAGAATGGAGATACCAAGTAGATCAGAGAACTCCTCCAGAGTAGAGACTAACTGATAGTCCGGGAACGTGAAGCAGTGGTATAATGGATCAAAGAACTGGCACAAAACACTCATCATCTTCTCATCTAATCTGGAAGTGACCAAACCAAGGAGGTTCCCATGTCTTCTGATAAAGGAGGAAGTATATGGAACCTTTGCAACCAATTCTCTAAGCTGAGTTGGACTCTGTACAAAGTTGATCCGAATAGTGTTTCTACGTATAGGTGCCATGACCTACCAAACAGAACAAAGATGAATCCCCTCTGTCTTTGAAATGGGTTAGTCCAATGCAATATGCATGCAATGTCATGATGCATGATGTTATGATAGAAACACGTCACAAGTATTCACAGATAGCAAACATGGTAAGGGCAAGCAAGTCATACAGATAGCCCTTAGATTTCAGGCTGGCAAGGAGTTTAGGTATTACCCTCTTTCAGTTTAGTTGGTTCAACCTGTCCTAGTAATAGTAACCGGGTTCTAGAGATTCGCAATATCACTGACCATCCTCGATCGGTTATAATTCCAGTTTAGCAACCTTTTTCTTGCGGTCGGAATCATCGCGAGAGTATGGTCTCAATGAGTGTAGCATACTACTACTTTTCCATGGCCAAGTGGGTCAATTATAGGTTCTAAGGTCAGTTGATGCTTAATGACCCATTAGCAGCCCCATACTCTCCTTGTTACTCCACAAGGGATATCGGTACCAACTAATGTGCCACATCAACCTAGCTACCGCTTCAACCGTATCGGTCTACGTCGTACAGTTTCCTCGCAGTCTATTGCTACTTACCTAAAAGGTATCCCCAGATCCGGGTTAGGATCTATAGTAACTCCGATACAAAACCCACAATAATAAAGCAAAACAGATCAAACAATTGAAAACAATATGATTAACTAATCCTAAGGTACACCCCACTTATTATCCCCACCAGAGTCGCCAGTTCTGTGATACGGTGGAAAAAACTGACTATTATTGGAATACTGGTTTGCGTTTTCGCGTTTGTTTTCTCAAAATGTCGCGGTAAGCAAGAGTCGCCACCGTCTTTTATTTTATCCAACATAGAAAGGAAAAAAGCACAGAAAAATTCCTTTTTCGAGATATTTCTGAGTACGGGGGGTAGATTATAGAAAGGGAAGGTATTAGCACCCTTTCTATCTGTAGTTATCTACGGGCTCTTATATACTTGCTCATCATTTTCAAAAAAAATTTCTTTGTGCTTGTGGGTTTTGAAAAGTTTTTGTTTAAACTTTGATTTAACTCTTGCGTCTGTTTTCAAGAGTGTAATGAAGTGTTTTTGAAAACTTTGTTTGAAAAGGAGTGTAAGTGTGAAAAAGTTTTTTGTTTTGGATGAGCAAGTATCTAAGAACTATCTACCTACTCGAAAAAGGAATCGTTCTTATGCTAATTTCCTTTAGACAATGTTATCCCACTATTAGTGAGTAGGTAGCACCGTCGTTGGAGTTTGAGGGTCAATTCGAATGAGGGACATACGGTCACTAAAGCAATGTTAGGATGCCTTAGCGGTAACCCTAATGTCTTAGATCATTTGTTTGAGGAAACAATATCTGAGGCAACCATTTCGAGGCGACTATGATCTTTTAGACAAGATGACGACCTCTAAAATGACCTATACTTAATGACCGTGTACAAAGGCAACCAAGTGGGGTGTACCCTAAGAGTGCGCATGTGCGAGTGTGTCATTTTCAGTTATTTTTTATCTTTGCACATGTTAAGGGTGATCTAATTTGATTTTAAGATTAAGCATTCAGTCTTGTCATTCAAACCCTATTATCAAACATCTAGCAGTTATAATTTGTGGAATAAAAATGCGGAAATTAAATTACAAGGCGTCGGGTATTTACATCGCCAAAAGCAACCCTTTGAAAATAAAAATAAAATAAAGTGGTAAATAAATAAAATGTCCTAATTATCTATTACAGTCCGTAAGCAGATACATAATTGGATAAAACTAAATAAAGCGCGCGGGAAATTAAATCGAGTGCGAATTAGGGTTTTGACCCCTTTTTTAAAAGAAAATGTTTTTTGGTTGTTTTTATTTAAGAAAGGAAATTAAATCCTAAATTAAAAGCTAAATTAATTAATTAAATAAAATAAATGGAAAAAATAATTAATGACATATTTTTGGATTTTTGTTATTTTAAGAAAGAAAATAAAATAATTAAATTAGTAGTTAAAACCTAATTAAGTCTAATTAATTTTATTTGTTTACAAAATAAATTAAAATTTCCTAATTAATATCCTAATTAATTAATAAGTTTACTAATAAAAATTAGAGTTTTAAAATTTGATTGGATAAAAAAAAAGTATTTTTGTGATTTTATTTGATAAAAAGGAATTTTGTTATTGGTTAGAAAATTAGTTAAATAAAATAAAACAATTAAATTAAATAAACAAAATAAATAAAAAAAGAAGAAGAATTGGGCCTGATTAGGAGGTGTTGGAAGCAATTTCTTGTCCCATTAGCAGCTGGTCCGTTTGGACTTTTGGGATCCTGTGTAGGCGCGTTGACTGGCTCTTTGGTGGACCTCCAATCACTGACCATCAGATCTGGCCATTGGCCATCTGGCATGCTGAAGAGTGAGGGAGTATGATGGTCCCTTTGCATGCGCGCATACTGGATTAACTGCAATTGTCAAGAAAAATAGTAAATACTGGAGGCAGGGATCGAACCCCTGACCTCCAACCCCATATGCCTGGGAAACAAATGTGGCAACCACTAGGCCAAGTGGTTTTTGTTGTTAATAAGATATGAAGAAATAATAATATAGAAAAAACAAATTCAATGGTCAGAAAACAAAACAAGCGCGCGAATATTTGAACTGCCCAATGGATGGATGCCACACATCATCCCTGACCTTCCAACCGTGGCTAAAAGCGCATAGACTTATACCAACGGACAGAGGTCCGTAGCTATAAGCTTGGTCCGTTCCAAAACCTTGCATAGGCCATAAAAATGCATTCTACGAGCATGGTTGAACTCGTCATCTCCTCCTAATTGCAACCATGCCCATCATTAGGGCCAATTTCCCCTGAAATAGAAAACCCCAAAAAAACTCCAAGAACCCTAACTATGGTGGTTCTTGTTACAGATCAGATAAATGAAATTCGTTAATACCAAAAGCTTGCAAATGTTCTTGTGATCACAAATATGCAATTATTTTACTCAATGGATGCCAGAATAATGCGAATCAAAATCAAGAACAAAGTTGTGTTATGAAGGACTTACAGTGTACTAGGGGGTCTGGAAACGCGTTGTCTGGATCGGGTTAGCTTGTGAGAATTGCTAGGAAGCGATTGGGATACGTCTCAGGCCTTGAAAATGCCTCCAACCTTGATTTCGATCTCAAGCTTTTTTGTGATTTTTTCCACTCTTGTTCTGCCTCTACCAGTGATTTCTAACCCTTATTTTCGTGACTCTTGCTTGCTTATGTATTGTGCATTGGATTAGGGTAACAAGCTTTGTCCAAATCTCTCCATATTGATGATTGCATATTTGATTTGATTCTTCCATAAAAGCTTTCCAAACTTGGCCTAAATCACATCTTTTTGTACCCAATGCCTTTGATACAAATTTGATTGCCATGATAGATGTATTTGGAGCCTGAAATGATCAAGAAATCCATTGATATCAATGCTTTAGATTTTATATGATTTTATTTGATTTAAAATGCATTAATTCAAATAAAAATCAAATAAAATAATAAAAATGAGATATGGACACATGGCCAAGGATACAGAACATGGGCAATAATGCAAACTCAAAACAAGTGAAAAAGAATGGGCCCATTTGGCGAAATTTGAAGTTTTGGGGATAGTTGACTTTTGGCAATTTTGCAAAAAAGTCCAACTTCAACAATGCATAACTTATTCAATTTTGAACTTTTAAAAGTGTTCTTGGACTTTTTATAAAGCTTGATATGTACTATAATCAACCCTTTTGGTCTCATCTCATTTTGATATTCCATGCTCAAGTTATAAGCTTTGACAAAAAAAAGGTGTTTTTGTTGACTTTTCAAAATGACCTATAATGTCCAAATTCATAACTTCTCGTGAGTGTATTTTTTGATCTTGGGATATGAAGATGGATTGTAGTAAATTGCATCCTCTTCAAAATGAGCTTTGGATGGGTCATTTATAATAAAGTATGAGAAAGTTATGCTTGGTCAAAGTTGAGTTGATTTTTCCTGCAAAACCCTAATTTAGCAACTTTTGAATCTTGATGAATTTTGAGCAATCCTTGATGAATCATGATCAAACCTTGATCAAATAATGAAATATACTTCAAAATGAGAATTTTGACAAAAAATATTGAAGTTTTACTGTATTTGGGTCAAAGTTGATTTTTGCCCTAGCACAGTCGACTTTTGGACTTTTTGAGCAATTGACTGAGCAAACTTCCTCTGCAAGGCTTGAAACTTGACATGGATGATATTGAGAACATATTAGGACATTGGGGAGCACTTGAAGTCATTTTGATTTAAGGATCTTGATGCAACACAAAACCATAATTTGGGGTAGACTGCCTTAGGAGAGAGCTTGTCTGACCAACTCTTGAGCAATCTTGAGCCACTTGGAGATTTTTCTTGCAATGTTTTGAGAAATATGGGAGGGAAAATTTTGGGGTACAACATCATCCCTCGATAAATTTTTGCTAGGTGTGATTCATGATTGAGCTTGTTTTGTTTTAGAATATTTTGTATTATGCTTGTACTTAGGATTCGTTTTGTTTACATATTATCATTGTTGGATTATGGTAAATATTGCCTTGTTTGTATATTTTTGTTTGAATGTTTTCCGTTTTCAAAACCTGTTGATTCATGATTCTTTTATTGTTGCTTCTTTTTTCTTTAGGTTGTTTGACTTTGTTTGAGGATAAACAATGTTTCAAGTTGGGGAAAGTTGACTAAGTGCCAAAATGTCATTATTTTTGTGTTGTAAATTGTGGAACTTATTGACTATGTTCTATTGATTTTTATAATAAAACCCTGACTTTTGTGTACATAATTTTTTTAGTTTATTCGTGTAAATGTTGTATCAATTAATAGTTTTTATCCCATTTTTGTAGGATTTATCGCATTCGTAAGCATGGAACAATAAAGATCGAATAAAGCTTCAAGATGCAAGTTTTGGAAGAAAATAACATGTTCCTGGTCGGGCTTAGCACGATCATAGCACGCATGTTGAGTGGCCAGAAAGAGATGAGCATGCTAAGCGTAATTTGAAGGTGCTTAGCACGCTATAATGCGGTTTAGTGCAATAAGTGGTAGCACGCTTAGAAAAGTTTTGGCGCTGAGCGTGGTCAGCGATTTCTTATTTTGTATAAATAGAATTAGAATATATTTTTAGGGTTATGTTTTGGGGTATTTGTTCCCAATTTATCACCTTCATTCTTGGATAGTTTAGAGCTTAGAAAACAACAATGGAGCTTGCATATGGACGATCTGTGGTCGAATTTTTCATCGATTGGAGCTGACAAACTGAAATATGTTTGGTTCTTCTTATTCTCTTCTCTTTGTAATCTCTATTTGTTGGAGATTGTATGTAAATTTACCTTTATTATATGTATATTAATTTCTTATGGTGTTGTATGAAACTCATGTTACAAATTAATATTGATGATTGCTTTCTTTATTTGGGATTGAGTTGTTGTAGAAATGGATGGTTCAAATTCAAATTTAGGATGAACATCTATTAGGTTCTAGATTTTAGAGATATATTTAGGCTTAATATTCTTGTGGGTATCAAAGCTTAATGCCTCTGTGTTGCTTGTGTTGTGCTGAGATATCGCCACCATGAGTAATACGGTTGTTGTCTCACTATGCATTAGAGATGACATTTGTGTGAAAGTTACGTGATAATGTCGATGAGTGATTTTGGTTGAATATAACTGAGTGATCGATTTAAGTATTTGATAGGGTAGATGAAATTTAAACCCGAGAGTTCTCTACTCTCCGAAGAATGAATTCTTTTTCTGTTCATAAGTTTTATTACCCGCATTTACCTTTAAACCCGTTTTAACCCAAACTCATAAACGCGGGACTTGTTGAACAGAAATTCAGTAACCACTGATCCATGTGAATACGATAAGACCCATAATACTTCCAATATTTAGTTTGCCTCTTTACCGCAACAACAATACCAAACTCTGAATGTCTTGCACGAAACCCCAAAATCTACCAAAAATCTTGAAGGACAAACCCGTATTTTTTCCAGATGAAACCCCTTACAAATCTTAACAAAATATTCCCGGCTACACAAGAACCTAATTGGATGTTATCGAACCTCGCCTAGATGGAACTCTGACAAAAGATGAGTATGTGTGATTTATCAGCGTGTATGTATAGGTTGGAGGTTGAAGGTGAAGAAAAAATAGAGTATGTGTTTATAGTTTCATCAAGTTGGAATGATGCATAAATTATGTATTTATAGTTATGGAAATTTAGATACAAAGAGATAATTTTCAGAATTAAAAATAATTGAAAAATTGACCCAATTAAATAGTATGTGCCGACCAGAAATTTGTATGTGTCGACACATAAGTCAAAAATCAATTGTATGTGTCGGTCTATCCAAGGCAGTAGCGTTTTTCTTAAATACTGCAGTACATATGCTGGCCTGAAAGTCGTATGTGCCTGCACATAAAATAGAAAAATTGAAAGTTACAGTATGTATCAGCCTGTATTGATGCATGTGTCAGCATAAGACCTCCAGAGACTACAAACTTCAAAACTGAGTTACATGTGCCAGCCTGTAACATGTATGTGCTGGCACATGCAATAAATTTTTATGTTAAAACTTGTTTTTCAAGACTTTAGTCAATTTCAAAATGGTTTTTATTGGTTCCTAATACTTCTAATGCAAGGGAGTGCCACAAGACATAGAGATACTGTCCAATAAACATAAATGCTAAGTTTTCATAGTTTTGACATCATATAAAACATATAAATAGGAAAGTTGCACTCATAAGGCATCCCTAACTTGTTATGAATACGAGAACGAACAAGGAAAAAGGGAACTGAATTCCAAAACAAAGGATGGGAAGAAGACAAGCCTACAGAGGCCAACTTAAAGGGTGAGAAAACACTTAGAATGGGGGGTGAATAAGTTTCTCTTTTTCTTTTTCTTAAAGGCTCAACAATAATGGAAAGACACATTTATTTTTATCCTGGTTCGTTTGAACTCAAACTACTCCAGTCCACCCGCCAAGGTGATTTCGCCTTTCTCAACAAGGACTTAATTCACTATAATCAAACTGATTACAATCACACAACCAAACTATTGTGACTAACAATTCAAAGCACAAGTAAACTTACAAGTGACTAACACCACTAAGACTCAAACTATTCCTAACCTTCTTGAGAAATATGATCAAGCTTGGTCTCTCAAGGAACAATTACAAGAATTAAATCTTTACAGTTAGTGAAACAAATTGCTTCTTAGAAAGCTATATCACAAACTGTGATTTTTCACTAAGATTAGTTTTGCATAAAGTGTTTGTAAAATGATTTGTGAGAAGCAAAATATTTTCACGTAGTTGGGTTGTTGGCTTGCAATAAATGATCTTCTATTTATAGCACGAAGAAAATGATTGTTGCTGCCTTCAAAAGTGGAGAGCAATTAATGTTTGCGTGTTTGCTTGCAGTATTGCATTTTCCAATGAACTAGCGTAGACACCTGAGTGCATGTAGCCGTCTTTGCATTAAATGAGCAAATGACACTTGTCAGAGCATGTTTCCTGAAACTTGACAAGACTTGTTAGCTTCTTTATTCTTTCAGAACTAGCTTCACGTCTTGCTTCAGAATATACTTGCGAATCTTCTTATCAGCGCTTGCTTGCAGAAATCTTCTGAACATAGTTTACATGGAAACTTGCTAAGCTTTAGAAGATGCATAAAATAGTTTCTTATCAGAGTCAGCATCAGAACTTGCACTAAAACAAATAGTTCTTTCATCAAAGAACTTCTTCATTTATTTTCAGCTCAGCACGTCAAAATGATTTTCATCCAAGAAAATACTTCAGTCAGAACATTATCTGAAACAAATAAATATGCTCATCAGAGTATCAATTATATAAAATATATTTTATTATTATCATCAAAACTCTGAGATATGATCAGAACCAATCTTGTTCTAACAATCTCCCTCTTTTTGATGATGACAAAAATATTCAGATTTAGAAATAAAATTGAACAAGAGATAAGAATCTCCCCCTGAAATAAATATTTCTATAAGAAAAAACTTCCTGAGAACTTTCATCAGAGCTTTGAAATTATCTTATAGGATTTTTTCAGTAAGTCTTTTGAAGATAATGTTCAGTTGAATTAAACTTCCAGAGTTTAGTGATACTTGTAAAATTCTTTTAAACATAGAAAGAAATCTTTGTATTTTGTTAGAATGTTTGAGACTTAGTCCCATAATTGTTAATCAGAGGTTAGATCAAAATACTCATTTTCTTTTTTGAAGATAATGTTCAGTTGAATTAAACTTCCAGAGTTTAGTGATACCTGCAAAATTCTTTTAAACATAGAAAGAAATCTTTGTATTTAGTTAGAATGTTTGAGACTTAGTCTCATAACTGTTAATCAGAGATTAGATCAAAATACTCATTTTCCCCCTTTTTGTCATAATCAAAAAGTATATAAAAATAATTGAAGAGCGTAAAGGTTTTTAAAAAAAATCAGAGGTACACAACAACAAACAAAAACAAGAAACAAAACGACACTAAGATTTTTTAGAAACAAGAGCCATACAAAGATTCTTGATCTCATATGCAGATTTCTCTTGTTTCATCATCCAGTTTCCGATTTCTTTGTTAGTCTCATCTTTTTTGTCCAAGCGCTCATGAATAGCTCCATTTTCCTTCTTAAGCTCATTCAGAGTCTCCATAACCAGTGAAGTAGGAGCAGAGGATGAAGAAGCTTCAGCAGATACAGCCTTTGGAGTAGAAACCGTTAAGTCAGAACGAACAAAAGTTGAAAGAAGAGTGCCCAGATTCACCATAAGAGTTGGCACAGGTTCAGGTGCAGCTTTAGCATAAGGTTGATTAAACAGAACTATTGCCAGAGGATTTGAATCTTCAGAGGCATCTTCAAACTCATCTTCTGAAATGTCCATTTGAT
The DNA here is from genome assembly GCA_948472305.1 of Vicia faba. NCBI lineage: Eukaryota > Viridiplantae > Streptophyta > Magnoliopsida > Fabales > Fabaceae > Vicia > Vicia faba. Next base: position 1,398,858,480 of record OX451736.1, on the reverse strand, counting down.
CAGTTGGAGCATTAACAATCATCAGAGTAGACTTCTTGTCCCAAATATCAGCAGCTATTCTTGAAACTCCGCAGTAGGAAGAAGGTCAAATCCATTTGCTTTTAGGTTATCAAAATCCACCATCAATTCACTTATAACTTCTAGACTATCCACTAGAATGAGAGTAGTTCTTTCAGGAATGATGTACTGTTTAGATTGGGTGTTTCCAGAATGAGTAGAGGAGGAAGCCATTTGAGCACTTAGGTTGAGAGAAGAAAAAGGGTTGAAGAGAAAAAATACACATAGACGGTTGAATTTTGAAAGAGAAGGTGAAAAGTGAGAAAGGGGTTTTACAAAAGTATTTATATGAAAACTTTTGAGAAAAAGGTTTTAAAAATAAAATTGTAAAAAATGTTTTAAGAAGAAAAAATAATTAAAAAGAATCTAATCATTACTAGCATTTAATGATATTTAAAATTGAGGGGAAAGCATGAGATTTGAGCAAATCATAACAATTACCTAGGAACGACGTCAATAGCTTAGCACGTGTGGCCTTTCAGAAACACACCACGTGTCTATCTCCTGAAGGTTGCATGGGACAATTGTTTGATATAATGAACTGTTGAGCTATACTTGTAATGAAACGTTAGAACATTTCAAAACTTTATATATAGCTTCTGATGTAACTTCTCTTATAACTTCTGAAGAGTTGTTAATCAAAACATTCATTTCAGAACATTCTGAAGGCAAACACAAGATAGATACAATTTTATTCAGGACATAATTCCATACAAATATTTTTCAAAATGAATTTAAATTTATCTTCTGAAAGGGGTTTGGTAAAAATATCAACCCATTGATGGTCTGTTTTTACAAAGTTTAAATTTAAAATTCCTTTATGAATGTAGTACCTTATAAAATGATATTTAATTTCTATGTGTTTAACTTTAGAATGAAAAATAGGATTTTTAGAAAGACAAATTGTAGAGGTATTGTCACAGAAGATAGGAATCTTACTTTCATAAAGATTAAAATCTTCTAGCTGACTTTTCATCCAGATCATCTGAGAATTACATCCAGCAGCAGATATATACTCAGCTTCTGTTGTTGAAAGTGTAATTGTTGCTTGCTTCTTGCTGTACCACGAGATAAGATTGTCACCCAGAAACTGGCAGCTTCCAGAGGTGCTCTTTCTTTCAATTCTATCTCCAGCAAAGTCAGCATCACAATAACCTACTAGTCTGAAATCTTTTGATCTTCTATAACACAAACCCATATTAGTAGTACCTTTCAGATACCTCAGAATTCTCTTAACAGCAGTTAAGTGAGATTCTCTAGGATCTGATTGGAATCTAGCACATAAACATACGTCGAATAATATATTATGTCTAGATGAAGTTAGATAGAGAAGGGATCAAATCACACCTCTTTAGAGCTTCTGATCTACCTTCATACTTACCTCATATTTTCCCAGAATGCATGTTGGATGCATTGGTGTCTTAGCATCTTTGCTTTCTGACATCTGAAATTTCTTCAGAAGTTCTTTAACATACTTCGTCTGATGTATGTAAGTACCTTCTGGAGTCTGGTTAATTTGTATTCCCAGAAAGAACTTCAATTCTCCCATCATGCTCATCTCAAATTCTGCCTGCATGGTCTCAGCAAATTCTTTTCCAAGGGAGATATTAGAGGTTCCAAAAATAATATCATCAACATAAATTTGACAAATTAAAATGTCATTTTTAAATGTCTTTCTGAATAAAGTTGTGTCCACTTTCCCTCTCGTAAAATCTTTTTCTAAAAGAAAAATACTCAAACGTTCATACCAAGCTTTGGGAGCTTGTTTTAAACCGTATAAAAACTTTTTTAATTTAAAAACATGTTCTGGATACTTTTATTCATTAAAGCCAGGAGGTTGATGGACATAAACTTCTTCTTCTATATAGCCGTTTAAAACGCACTTTTAACATCCATTTGATATAATGAAATTTTATTTTGAACAACAAAAGAAATTAATAATCTAATAGATTTTAACCAAGCGACTGGGGTAAAGGTTTCATTATAATCAATTCCTTCTTGTTAACTATAACCATGTGCAACCAATCGTGCTTTGTTTCTGACCACCTCTCCTTGCTCATTTAGTTTATTTCTGAAAACCCATTTAGTTCTTATAATGTTGAATCCTTTGGGTCTTGGAACTAGATCCCATACATCATTTCTGGAAAATTGATTGCGTTCATCTTGCATTGCTAGGATCCAATCATTGTCTTCCATAGCTTCATCAATAGAGGTTTTCTCAATCAGAGATACCAATCCAAACAATGATTCTTCATTGATTCTGAGAGAGGATCTTGTTCTGATGGGATCTTCTTTTCTTCCAATAATCACATCTTCTTTATGATTTGAAGCGATTCTGGGAAACCTTTTCTAAGTGGGTTGTTCAGAGATTCTGAGATTATCCAGAGCATTATCAAGAGGAGGATCTTCTGAGTCTTCATTTGCTTCTGACTTTTCAGAGTTTGAGAGATGATCTTCTGTACCTACAGAAATATCAATTTGCTTTGGCTGTTGCTGGCTAAGCTTGTCATCAAACCTGACTTTGATTGATTCTTCAACAATTAGAGTTTATGTGTTGTATACTCTATAGCCTTTTGAGCGTTCAGAATATCCAAGCAGAAAACACTTTTGTGCTTTAGAATCAAACTTGTTCAGATTTTCTTTAGTGTTCAAAATAAAACAAGTACATCCAAAAGGATGGAAATAAGAAATGTTGGGTTTTCTGTTTTTCCACAATTCATAGGGAGTCTTTTCAAGAATAGGTCTTATAGAGATTCTATTCTGAATATAACATGTTGTATTAACAGCTTCTGCCCAAAAGTGCTTAGCCATATTTGTTTCATTGATCATGGTTCTGGCCATTTCTTGTAACGGTCTATTCTTTCGTTCTACAACTCTATTTTGTTGGGGAGTTCTAGGACAAGAGAAATTATGAACAATACCATTTTCTTTAAAATATTTTTCAAAATAATGGTTTTCAAATTCTCCTCCATGATCACTTCTGACTTTTATAATTCTAAAATCTTTTTTGTTTTGCACTTGGTTACAGAAGTCAACGAACACAGAATGTGACTCATCCTTGTGTTTTAAAAACTTAACCCATGTCCATCTGCTGTAGTCATCAACAATGACCAATCCATACTTCTTGCCTCTGATGGATGCAATTTTAACTAGCCCAAACAGATCAATATGAAGTAGTTCTAATGTCCTAGAGGAAGAAACAACATTTTTTATTTAAAAGAAGGTTTTGAAAATTTTCCTTTCTGACATGCTTCGCACAGAGCTTCTGAGTTGTACTTCAGATTGGGAAGTCCTCTGACTAAATTTAGCTTATTTAATTGAGAGATTTTTCTTAAGATGACATGTCCCAATCTTCTGTGCGATACCCATTGCTCATCGCTAACAGACAAAAGGCATTTAACATTCTGAGTTTTAAGATCTGACAAATAAATTTTGTATATGTTGTTCTTTCTCTTGCAAGAAAAGAGGATTGTTCCATCTTTTTGACTAACAGCTCTACAGGAATTTTGATTAAAGATAATGTCATAACCGTTGTCACTTAATTGACTTATGGACAACAGGTTATGCGTTAATCCTTCTACTAATAAAACTTTAGAGATAGAAGGAAGGTTACCGTTTCCAATGGTTCCAGAACAAATAATCTTCCCTTTCTGATTACCTCCAAACTTGACGTCTCCTCCAGCTTTAAATTCCAGGTTTTGGAACATAGACTTTCTTCCCGCCATGTGTCGTGAGCACCCAAAGTCCAGGTACCATGACTGGTGTCTCAATTGAGCTGTTAAGGACATCTGCAACAAATATTATTTTCTCCTTAGGTACCCATATCTTTTTGGGTCCTCTTGGGTTAGAGTATTTAAAGTTCTGTTTGAACTTTGGATTAGCATAAGAGTTTCCAGAGTGTGATGTATATTTAATATCATGTGTGTGTCCAAATTTGAATTATTTGTTCAGAGGTTTATATGTGAAAGTCATCTTAGCAACAAGTTTTGGTATATATGTCTCCTTCCCTTTGGGAGTTTCATATCCAATTCCTCTTCTGTTGTTCCTACTAACTCTAATTGAAGCCATTTTGCTTCTATATGCTTTTAGCAAGAAAAGTTTGAAAGCTACAGTCATATTCTTTAAGAATATCTTTTGAACTTGACACATAATCTGAACTAGAAATTTTTTGAACTTTTTGAATTTCCTCTTTAAGTTTAAAATTATTTTCTTTGAGTTCAGATTTTTCTGTTTCATGTTTTTCAAGATCAGATGCAAGACTCTTTTTGAGTTTCTTGTATTTGATTTTGAGTTGACTATAGTTTTCCAGAAGTTATGATAAACTTTTAGCAAGTTCAGCTCTAGTAAATTCAGAGAATACCTCTTTTGGTTCTGACTCACAGTCTGATTCATCTGTTGTGGTAGCCATCAGAGCTAGTTTGGCGTTCTCATCTTCAGAATCAGATTCATCTTCAGAGGATTCTGAATCATCCCAGGTTTCCATCATGCCTTTCTTTCTACCAAACTTTTTCTTTGGTTTTTCTCTTTGAAGTTTTGGACAATCACTCTTATAGTGTCCAGGTTCTTTGCATTCATAACAAATTATCTCTCTTCTGTTTGACTTTTTGTGTCTAGAAGATTATGGTTTATCTTCTGACTTCTTGAAGTTCCTGAACATCTTCTGTCTGTGCTTCTACATCTGATTGATCCTTCTGGAGAGCAAGGATAGTTCATATTCTTTTAACGCAGATTCTTCAAAGTTTCCTTCTTCAGCCTGAAAAGTGTTAGTTTCATATTTTTTAATTGATTTAAGGGTAACATACTTACCTTTCTTCTGAGGCTCGTGCTCATCAAGTTCTATCTCATGACTTCTTAAAGCGCTGATGAGTTCTTCAAGAGACACGTTGTTCAGATCTTTTGATACTTTGAAAGCAGTGACCATAGGTGCCCATCTTCTGGGTAAACTTCTGATGATCTTCTTAACGTGGTCTGCCTTAGTGTATCCCTTGTTCAGAACTCTCAGGCCAGCGATCAGAGTTTGGAACCTTGAGAACATAGCTTCTATAAATTCACTTTCTTCTACTTTGAAGGCTTCATACTTCTGGATGAGAGCCAGAGCTTTAGACTCCTTCACTTGAGCGTTTCCTTCATGAGTCATTTTGAGAGACTCAAACATATCATGTGTTGTATCTCTATTTGTGATCTTCTCATATTCCATTTTAGAGATAGCATTTAAAAAAATATTTCTAGCTCTGTGGTGATTTTTGAAATCAGCTTTTTATTGTCTATCCATATTTTTTCTATCAATCTTGTTTCCTTCTGAGTATGTAGGATGTGTGTAACCATCCAAGACTATATCCAATAAATCACTATCATGACCTAGAAAGAAAATTTCTAGTCTATCTTTCCAATATTCAAAATCTTCTCCATCAAACACAGGAGGTTTGTTGTAGTTATTGTTGTTTTGTTAAGTTACCATTTGTGTTTTCCTTCTGGATCTTTTCCTGACACGGTTAAGTGTTAGCGCTCAGAGTCAAGCTCTGATACCAATTGAAGGGTGAGAAAACACTTAGAAGGGGGGGGGGGGGTGAATAAGTTTCTCTTTTTCTTTTTCTTAAAGGCTCAACAATAATGGAAAGACATTGTTATTTTTATCCTGGTTCGTTTGAACTCAAACTACTCCAGTCCACCCGCCAAGGTGATTTCACCTTTATCAACAAGGACTTAATTCACTATAATCAAATTGATTACAATCACACAACCAAATTGTTGTGACTGACAATTCAAAGCACAAGTAAACTTACAAGTGACTAACACCACTAAGACTCAAACTAGTCCTAGCCTTATTGAGAAATCTGACCAAGCTTGGTCTCTCAAGGAACAATTACAAGAATTAAATCTTTACAGATAGTGAAACAAATTGCTTCTTAGAAAGCTATATCACAAACTGTGATTTTTCACTAAGATTAGTTTTGCACAAAGTGTTTGTAAAATGATTTGTGAGCAGCAAAATATTTTCACGTAGTTGGGTTGTTGGCTTGCAATAAATGATCTTCTATTTATAGCATGAAGAAAATGATTGTTGCTGCCTTCAAAAGTGGAGAGCAATTTGTTAGAACATAGTTTGATTCTACAACCCTTAGTTAGAGTTTTGATGATAACAAATACAAAGAACAAATAACAAATACAAAGAACAAATATGTACCCTAAAAATTGTTTTTATGTATGCAGAAGTTCTGACCAAAGCAGCATCAGAAGATAAGCCATAAGAGCTACACGCTTAAGCAATCAAAACATGCGCTGAAGATTGATGACCATAACCTGCGCTTAAGAAAAGTAAACTCTGATTCTGAACAAGAACTGTTAATCCAAGTCATCAATATTCTGAAGCGTCAGCAGCAGGCAAGGATGTAAGATTCCAAAGTGTTACTAATCATTCAAGACATCATCAATTCCAACGGCTTCTTTCAGACAGGATCTTCTCCAAATGGAAAGTGAGTTAATGACATTAAACATGCTTGATGATCAACGTAAATCCATTACCTATATAAACAAGCTGAGTGTTCAAATCGTTAACGATTTGCTACATACCACTTACGCATTTTCAAAAAGCTGCAAGCAAATTTCATCATCTTTCCACGCTATAATCTTGTGTAAATTATCACAGTTGTGATAACAGTTTTTGTATCAAAAAACAACAACACACATTCTTGTATAATTGTTTTGAAATAGTATTCCTTGAGATTAATCGGATTGTGGTTGTACTCAAGAAGACTTTAACAGTTGTTAAAGTAGTGATTGTAATCTTTTTGAGATTAGTGGATTAAGACCTCGTTGGAGAGAGGCGAAATCACCTTGACGGGTGGACTGGAGTAGTTTGAGATCAAATGAACCAGGATAAAAATAATGTGTCATTGTACTTTTGATTTCAAGTTTTCAATTCACCCCCCTTCTTGTGTTTTTCACATCTTCACAATTAATGTTTGTGTGTTTGCTTGCAGTATTGCATTTTCTAATGAACTAGCGTAGACACTTGAGTGCATGTAGTCGTCTTTGCATTAAATAAGCAAATGACACTTATCAGAGCATGTTTCCTGAAACTTGACAAGACTTGTTAGCTTCTTTATTCTTTCAGAACTAGCTTCACGTCTTGCTTCAGAATATGCTTGCAAATCTTCTTATCAACGCTTGCTTGTAGAAATCTTCTGAACATAGTTTACATGGAAACTTGCTAAGCTTTAGAAGCTGCATAAAATAGTTTCTTATCAGAGTCAGCATCAGAACTTGCACTAAAACAAATAGTTCTTTCATCAAAGAACTTCTTCATTTATTTTCAGCTTAGCACGTCAAAATAATTTTCATCCAAGAAAATACTTCAGTCAGAACATTATCTGAAACAAATAAATATGCTCATCAGAGTATCAATTATATAAAATATATTTTATTGTTATCGTCAAAACTCTGAGATATGATCAGAACCAATCTTGTTCTAACACAACTTATACACAAATTGATTACCTTCATGAAAGACGTAAGAGATGAAGAACTTCATATTTTGATCTTGGCCTTACAATCCAACCATCTAGTGTGGATGTTTAAGTCACTACAAAATATTCTTCCATAGCAAGAAAAATGAGAGTGGAATCAATTTCCAGCCAAATCTTTGACCAACCAAACTAGTAAGCAATTCCAGTGACTCTCATCACTGCCAAAATTTCTTTCTAAAGAGAAGAATTAGAATCAAACAATTTAGCAAAGGCATGGACAAAATCACCTTTAAAGTCCCTGAAGATACCTCCACAAGAAGCCAAGTGAGAGAAGAAGGAGCCACAAGAGTTACATTTAAGCCAATCACCAGATAGGGAATGCCATAATGTTATAATCGGTTTGGAAATGAGAGTCGTCACCCTTAATTTTTATCTTTGGGGAGGGAATATAAAAGATAACCCTAATTTGGTCAGAGATTCTAAGTTGTTGGACTCGTTCTTAGACGAAGGGAAGGTGTTAGGCACCCCTCATTTACCTTGTTCACAAGGATACTATGATTTAGAATTACAATCTTTAGAGAATAGGGTTTTAATTTTTTTAAAGGAACTCACATTGGTTTTTAAGCTGCATGCCTACGTATCCTCTTATGAGAAATCAAAGTCTCAATTCGTAGTTCGAAGTTGGTTGATGTTTTTTTATGGATTACGAAGATATTTTGAATTTCCCTTGAACCAAGTCTGGGTGTGTGAATAGTGGAGTTGTTAGACGAAGTTCACAGTTAACGATAAATATCTCCATAATCTTTTTTGAAGATATCTTATAATTTTCGATTATGTTAGTAGAAAAAATAGTTTGAACGTTGGTTAACTACTTTAGTATTTTATTAGTCAATAAAGAGTATGGTAGGATGTAGAGTGGGGAAAGTCTGATAAAATCTCCTCATCACGTGACCAGATATTGATCATGTATCACTCATTAATAAATTGTGTAATTTTTAACGTCTTTGTAAAATATTAAATTAATTAATTTTATATACCTACACTAATTTAGAGGTTAGTAAATATTAACTTCAATAATATACACTAAAAGAAAATAAGTAAAAATCAAACTAAATAATTAAATGAATAAATTGAGAGTGTGTTAATAAAAGGGATAAGGGCCCAAGGCACTAATTTTAATGGTAGTAAATAATTAAAAAAAATAAAACGTAACTAGAAAGAAGAAAAAACCATATACTCTCAGTCAACTCTCTCATTCCAATTTTCAGCACCCATTTTACTAAAGCCACAAACCAATGATAAGGGGACAATTGGCTTAGTAAGAAAATTAAAATAATAACAACATATACCTAAACGATAACAGGGTGATAGAAAACCAAACACAAACTACATATTCCTTCTTCTGTACTTGTGATTCTCTCTTCTAATAACAGCAAATTTATAGAAAAACAGACCCATCTCTTTCTTTTCACTTTGTTTCAAAACTCAGTTCCAAGTTCGAGAGAGAAAATCAAGTCAACAAACACACAATCTACAAACAAGAAGCAACAAGAGAGATTACCGGGATCGAAGATTTACAGCAGCAACCAGAAAGTGAGATTCCGGAATGTTTGATGTTGTGATTTGAAAATTGTTTGGATATGGATATGGAAAATAGGTCTGGGCATGATATAAATTGTTATGGTTCTATGATGAAAACATGTGATGCATGAGATTTGTTTTGAAAGGAATGATGTAAAATGTGAAAAGAGATTCCCTGCATAAATTGTTTAATATGAAAGTGTTAGAAAGTCAGTATGTGCTTTGTAAATATACAAAGTGTAGTAATTGATAAAAAGTGTTGATTTTGACCAAAAGAAAAGATAGCAAAAGGTATTCAACCGAAACAGCTATGTTAGAAATCGTGGAGGTTTTTTTTTTTTGTTTATTGAAAATTAGTGTGTAACTACAAGAATGTGCAATGATTTTAAATAAGAAAGAATATATAATTGTTTATGTAGAAAAATATAACCATCCGTTTAACATCTTACGGTAAAATAACAAATAACTTAAAATTGAAACTAAAAGACTAATCGGAGATTATTGATTGAGAAAATTTTAGATTTTTGGATATGTTTCTTAGAGTTTTTGTTCAGAAATTTTTGAATAAATCAGAAGTCAGAGAAAAAATTGAGATTATGATATCGTGAATTTCTGGATGAAAAATTATGTTGGACAACAGTCTTATTTATAGACTTAGAATTAAGTTAAAAAAAATTAGCAAGTAAGTTACCCAAAAACCAAGAGAAACCCAAAGTCTAATCTCTAAAAAAGAAGGAAAAAAATTAGTAACAAAAAATAGAAAAATAAAATGTTGAAAGTGCAACACAAGAGATTCAAATCTGCAACCTCATACTTGCAAGCTTTATTCGTTATCAATTGTGCTATGTTACTTATTTAAAATAAAAACTCAATTGAAAGTTGATCGTACCTGACCAGAATGAACCGTCACAGTTAGCTCGAGTAGAAGTTGAGAGTGAGGCGGGGGAGGGTACCTGCAAGACACTCTAATGCCAAAGTGAGTTTGGGAATGAGCAAGCAAGTGTGAGAGTTTAGAAAATGTTGAATACCTGACTCTCTCAGAAGAGAGAGAGTATTTATAGCCCCCAACGCTGGGCCAAGGTCCCCATTATTGGACCATGTTGAGGCTCAATAATGGTAACTGCCAAGGCTTACGTGTGTATGGAGTCCAACAAATAAACTCTCCCTAGTCAACTGCTCAGTGAGAATATGGGTTAGACCCGTGATTCCCAGAGGGAAGTTAAGATGATTTATATGAGGACGTGGGCCACGTTCCCCAACGGATATGTGGGGAGTTGCCCAACGGTCCCCAACTTGGGTTGTCTGTTCTTTGGGCCTTATTGTTTGGGCCTCCTATCCGAGGGGCAAGTGTAGGCCCAGTCCAGATCAGGAGCCCCCCAAGTTATTGCCCTTGAGCGGAAGGGTGATGACTTAAGTTTAGCTTTCATGGTCGGAGACTTGATCAGGAAGGACGGTCGGAGTCCTTCGAAAGGAATGGGTTGCTGCCCGCATAGGGGATAACCCGTTTAAATGTGTCGGGGATATTATGGGTGAACGAGTGTCGAGAATAGTATGGGTGAACGAGTAGTGAGTCCGAAGAGGTCAGTTGCCCGCTTGAGAGGACCGTGTTAGTTACAAGGAGCCCCCACGAGATCTCTTTTGATGCGTCCGTCTCCAGGGGGTTGTTTGAGATGTCGATCATTATTTCATCCTTGAGGTAATTGAATGGATGTGCCCGTGTGCGCGTCAGAGTGTCGAGCAACCCCCCGTGTGGGGCATCTGCCTCGTGGACGTATGGGGATTACACGTTGTAGTCGGGGATATGCTCGTTGATCTAGAAGGGACGTGTGGTTGACTGTTGAGCCACGTGGCTAATGCTTTGGGGTGTCACCCCTTCAAGGGGAAACCCAAAAGGCCCAATCAAATGATGACTTTTCGTGATGGACCTCGTGGGGTGTGAGTCACCTATATAAGGGGGGTATGGGTTTTCATTTGTCATTTTCTTAAGTTCTCGGTCAACTTCTCTTGCTCGTGCGTAAAGCTATCTTCCCGAATTTCCCAGATTTTTTCTCCAAGAGTTCTTCATCCCAGTAAGTTATATCCCCTTAACAACATGTTTCTTCAGCATTTCTGGATTAAACATATAAAATTTGTCTTGGCTGGATGAATATTTGAGTTTTATGATGAACGCTCATGAATGTTCATTGAAGTTCATGAGTTCTGCAACGAACACTCATGAATATTCATTGATATTCATTAGTTATAGTATCGAGGGAGATCTCCCCGAATAGTGTCCATGACACAGGGGACGTTCTCCCCGGATAAAAGCGATTGTCTCGGGCTTCTTGCTCGGTGAGTGAACATCCTCAACGACAACATAATCTCCCAATGAAAACGTAGTCCGCTTTAGCGTGTAGTCGATGGCTTGGGTCGAGTTTGTCGCCCTTTTAATTGATATGCAGTGGAAGGGTGGAATTGATAATGTCGAATTCACTGTTTTCCCCAGCTTTTCAGGTATAATGGCGCACTCAGTCGGGGATGACATTTTGGCCGCCAACTATGAAGACAAGCCAAATGGTAACGAGGACCCTCTGGCTTGGGTTTCTCCTGAGTCCCGAAATAAACGGTCGTGCTTTTCTCAGGACGCGGTGGATGCTTTCAATTGTCCGGAGGTACGGGCGAAAGGGGCCCCCGCCAACTGGAAGCTCCAAATTCCCCACCACAACCGAATAATATGCTCGACGTACCTGGGAAATCGCTTCCCTATGTATGAATTTGCGTTTAAAGAGGCACAGATGCGCTTTCCCTTCAATGATTTTTGTAACGCCCTGATATTTAACTATTTATTTAATTAAATATTTTTGAATATTTTATATTAATTCGAATTTTTATCGTCGAAGTTGGAATTATTTTATCTAGTGACATGATAAATAATCAGATTTAATTTGGTGGAATTAATTTGAGAATTATCAGTATTATTCTAAGAAGTATAATTGGATAAATATGTTGAGTTGAGCGGTAAGTTGATAGTCGGATAAATTAGACGGTTTAGTCGGAGAACTATTATTAGAATATTATTTGTGAGTTAGTATTATTTCAAGCGTGGATCAATCATAGTTGAAGAATATTATTGGAAATAATATTAGATTATATTATGTGACTATTTATTTAATTGGGTTTATGTTGTGATAGTAGTAATAGTGGGGTGTGTGTGTAGGCCCACTAAGAGAAACACTATTATTTGGATTAATAGAATAATATATATTATTATTAGAAAATAAGAGAGGAAGAGAGTTAGTGTTATCAGGAGAAAGAAAGAGAAGAGAAAGAAGAAATAGGGTTTGAGAGAGGAGGAGAAGAGCAAGGAAGCTACTGCTAGGGCTAGTTTCCATAAATTAAGTTGGAGCTTTTTAGAGTTGTCATCAAACCAAACCAGGTAAGGGTGGGGTTTCTTATCCTATAATGGGGTGTATGATATTTTGTATGTGGGAATTTGTATGTGGAATTTTTACTGTTTTATTGGTTTGTGTTGGTTTGTGTTATTGTGATAAGCATGATTAATATTGTTTTAGTTATAGAACTGTCAAAGAAGTATGTGGATTGTTGTGTTAAATGCTTGTCTGGATTGGATTTGGAATAGTCGATACCAGGAAATCCACTAAAATAGAGAAGGAAAAATGTACCTGAAATGCTGCCGAACGACATCTTGTTGTTGGTTGGATGCTGTCGAACGGCAGCTGGTTGTTGTATATGGGGGTTGTCGTTCGGCAACCTTGGGAGAAAGAGAGGATATGCTGATCGGCACTAGGGAAATGGTGGAAGGAAAGTGCCGTTGGCACTGAGTGTTAGGCAGGGGCACTTGTTTCTGTTTCTGTTTTCTGGGGCACTATGCTATATAACTGTTAATATGGTATCGGTATAGAGCTTTTTAATAGAAAAGAAGTTTGGGAACAAATTAAACTATTCTTATCAGTAGTATGTTATAGCAGAAGAAACATTAATAGAAGTAGTATATTTTTGTAGAGTTGTTTTATGTGATAGAGGATAATAGCATAAACAATAATAAGTAGTAAATTTAGATGAACAATAGAATAAAGTAGCTGAGTTAATAATTAGCAGAATTATATTAGTCGTAGTCCTAGAATTTAAAATAGCAGGGATGGTTTTTAGTCGCAGAGTTGGAAATGGATAATTTAATAGAAGTAATATATTAATAGTAGTAAGCTAAATATTGGAGGTAGAGTAATTTAGTAGAATAAATTGATTAGTAGCAGTATAAATAAATAGTAGTAATAACAGTTTATTAAGCAAAATCGATTAGCCGAATTTGTAGATTTGGGAAGTAAAATTGATTAACCGGAATTAGTTGAAATTGTTAGAATAAGTCGTATATACATGTGGGTATTTTTAGTTGATTTGTTTTGTTAAAATTATATGGAATAAAGTTGATTTGCAGGTGAAGTCGAATTAAGTTGAATGGTTCTGGCATATGGGATTGTGTTGTTGGTTATTGTTGTGAATAAGCTATTATCGAATAAATTGTGTTTTTATCACATTACTAATTGTTGATATGGTATTGTTGTTGTGACGTACTAAATTGTAGGTTTATGTCAACGGTTGAATACATTGTTGTTGTTGAATATGTTGTGATTGATAAGTTGATTAAGTTATAGGCTTATGCCAATGTTGTTGAATACATTGTTGTAGTCGAATATGTTGTGATTGATAAGTTGATTAAGTTGTAGGCTTATGCCAACATTGTCGAATACATTGTTATGTTGTATGTGATTATTGCATTCATTAAGTCACATACATTTGCATTATTAAGTGGGTCTGGATTGGCACCACGTTGGCCATGATTCCTCTATTTATTGGTATATTTTCTAAGGTGGGAGTTATGCTCTAATGGTACCACATGCATTTACATAACATTGAGTCGTATTCTAAGTTGTACAATTGAGCTATTGTGTTGATGAATTAATTGTTGCATTTTGATGATATCCTGTTGTAATTGTTGTTGTGAAGTGGTGATTTTTGCATGACCTGGTTCTAATTGTTAGAACAAGATTAGTTCTGATCATATCTCAGAGTTTTGATAATAACAATAAATTATATTTTATATATTTGATACTCGGATGAACGTATTTAATTGTCTCAGATAATGTTCTGACAGAAGCATCTTGATGTGCTGAGCTGAAAATAAATGAAGAAGTTCTTTGATGAAAAAACTATTTGTTTTAGCGCAAGTGATGATGCTGATGCTGATGTTGTCTATGATAATGTTCTGACAGAAGCATCTTGATGTGCTGAGCTGAAAATAAATGAAGAAGTTCTTTGATGAAAGAACCATTTGTTTTAGCGCAAGTGCTGATGTTGATGCTGACTCTGGTAAGATAATTATTTAAATACATCTTCTAACGCTTAGCAAGTTTCTGTGTAAGCTATGTTTCAGAAGTACCTTGAAAGCAAGTGTTGTTCAGAAGATATTTGAAAGCAAGTGTTGTTCAGAAGTTATTTGAAAGCAAGCGTTGATCAGAAGTACTTAGCAAGCAAAGTGTTGTTTAGAAGATATGCAAGCATGCTCTGAAATCAAGACGTGAAGCCAAGTTCTGAAAGAATTCAAAATCTAACAAGTTTTGTCAAGCTTCAGGAGACATGTTCTTACATAGTGCCGTTTGCTCATTTAATGCAAAGACAGCTACATGCACTCAAGGGTCTACGCTAGTGAATTGGAAAATGGAACAACGCAAGGAAACACACAAACATTTAATGCTCTCCATTTGAAGGCAGCAACGATTATGTTTCTTCATGCTATATATAGAAGAACATTAATTGCAAGCCAACTAACGCTCAACTGCTCAACCAAAATACTGAAAGATTGAACAACTGAAGTTCTGAGTAGAACTTATCAAATTCAAGAGAAGCAAGAACTACGCAAAATTTTCTGGGCTCACAAACAAATTTCTTACACTTTGTGCTATAATATTCTTAGTGAAAAATCACAGTTGTGATATAGCTTTCTTAGAAGTAAACTTTGTTTCACTATCTGTAAAGATTTATATCTTGTAATTGTTCCTTGAGAGACCAAGGTTGGTCAGATTTCTCAAGTAGACTATGACTAGTTTAAGTCTTAGTGGTGTGAGTCACTTGTAAGGTTACTTGTGCATTGTTAGTCACAAAAGTTGTTGTGTGATTGTAATCAGTTGATTATAGTGGATTAAGTCCTTGTTGAGAAAGGCGAAATCACCTTGGCGGGTGGACTGGAGTAGTTTGAGTTCAAACGAACCAGGATAAAAATAACCTTGTATTTCCTTTATTGTTGTTCCTTTAAGAAAAAGAAAAAGAGAAACTTATTCAACCCCCCCCCCCCCCCCTTCTAAGTGTTTTCTCCACCTTCAATTGGTATCAGAGCTTGACTCTGAGTTCAACACTTAACTGTGTCAGGAAAAGATCCAGAAGAAAACACAATGGCAAATGAACAAAACAACAATAACTACACCAGACCTCCAGTGTTTGATGGAGAAGATTTTGATTATTGGAAAGATAGACTAGAAAGTTTCTTTATAGGTCATGATAGTGATTTATGGGATATAGTCTTGGATGGTTACACACATCCTACTGACTTAGAAGGAAATATGATTGATAAGAAAAATATGGATAGACAACAAAAAGCTGATTTCAAAAATCATCATAGAGCTAGAAATATTTTTCTAAATGTTATCTCTAAAGTGAAATATGAAAAGATTACAAATATAGATATTGCACATGATATGTTTGAGTCTCTTAAAATGACTCATGAAGGAAACGCTCAAGTGAAGGAGTCTAAAGCTCTGGATCTCGTCCAGAAGTATAAAGCCTTCAAGATGAAAGAAAGTGAATCTATAGAAGATATGTTCTCAAGGTTCCAAACTCTGATTGCTGGCTTAAGAGTTCTGAACAAGGGATATTCTAAGGCAGATCACGTTAAGAAGATCATCAGAAGCTTACCCAGAAGATGGGCACCTATGGTCACTACTTTCAAAGTTTCAAAAGATCTGAACAACGTGTCTTTTGAAGAACTCATCAGTGCTCTCAGAAGTCATGAGATAGAACTTGATGAGCACAAGCCTCAAGATAAAGGTAAGTCCATTGCCCTTAAATCATTTATAAAATATGAAACTAAAGCTTTTCAGGGTAAAGAAGAAAACTCTGAAGAATCTGCTTCAGAAGAAGATGAACTATCCTTGCTCTCCAGAAGGATCAATCAGTTGTGGAAGCACAGGCAGAAGAATTTCAGAAACTCCAGAAGAACAGGAAATGACTCTAAACAATCCTCTGGACACAGAATATCAAGTAACAGAATCATTACCTGCTATGAATGCAATAAACAATGTCACTACAAAAGTGAGTGTCCAAGGCTTCAGAAGGAGAAACATAAAGGGAAGTTAGTTAAGGAAAAGAAGAAAAGTATTATGGCAACATGGGATGATTCTGAATCTTCTGAAGATGAAACAAAATCAGAAGATGAACAAGCCAATATAGCTCAAACCGACAACTTATCAGATGTCTCAGAATCCTCTGAATCAGAATCAGACACTGAAGAGGTATTCCCTGACTTCACTGTTAATTTCACTAAAGCTGAACTAGGAGAAAGTCTGAGTGAAACTCTGGAAAGATATCAGCAACTTCGAGTCAAATTCAGGAATCTGAAAGAGGATCTTGCTTCTGACTCTGAAGTAACTGAGAGTCTGAGATCAAAAAATTCTGAGTTAAAAGAAAAAATTTCAAAACTAGAAAATGATCTACAAAACTCCCAGAAGGAAATAATCTCATAAGATCCTAGTAATGCTGATAAGATCATAAAGAAATATGATCAAAGCTTTCAGAATTTTATGGCTAAAAACATAGATAGAAGCAAAATGGCTTCAATGATCTATGGAGTTAGCAAGAAAGACAAAATAGGTATAGGATACAAAGGAAAAATAACTCAGCCTAAGAAAGTTAAGGATCTGGTTATCAAACATACTCCTCTCTATTCTCACTTCACCACTGGGCACACACATAATATTAAATATACATCTCACTCTGGAAACTCTTGTGCTAATCCAAAGTTCAAACAGAAATTTAAATACTCTAACCCAAGAGGACCCAAAAAGATATGGGTACCAAAAGACAAAATCATCTATGTTGCAGATGTTTTTAACAACAAGGTTGATACTCCAGTACTAACACCTGGACTCTGGATGCTCTCTACTCATGGAGGAAAGAAAGCATATGTTCCAAGGCCTGGAATCTAAAAGATTCTCAGGTTTCAGAGGCAATCAGAAACAGAAGATTGCTGGCTCTGAAACTATTGGAAACAGGAATGGAAATACAACATCAGAAGCTCTGAACGAAGCATGTCTAAAAGGAAAGTTTTCAGAACTTTCTTTTAAATTATAAAATGTTGTTTCTTCCTCTAGGCCACTAGAAACATCTTATATTTCAATCTTTTTGAATGTACGTGTTTTTATTCTGAACAAGTTTGATTCTAAAGCACAAAGGTGTTTTCTGCTTGGATATTCTGAACGCTCAAAAGGCTATAGAATATACAACACATAAACTCTGATTATTGAAGAATCAATCAAAGTCAGGTTTGATGATAAGCTTGGCCAGCAACAACCAAAGCAAATTGATATTTCTGTAGGTATAGAAGATCATCCCTCAAACTTTGAAACTTCAGAAGCAAAGAAAGACTCAGAAACAAAGAGAGACTCAGAAGAAAAGGAAGACTTAGAAGATCACCCTCTTGACAATGCTCTGAACAATCTCAGAATCTCTGAACAACCCACTTAGAAAAGGTTTCCTAGAATCTCTTTAGCTCACAAAGAAGACGTGATTATTTGGAGAAAAGAAGATCCCATCAGAACAAGATCCTCTCTCAGAATCAATGAAGAATCATTGTTTGGATTGGTATCTCTGATTGAGCCAACTTCTATTAATGAAGCTCTGGAAGACAATGATTGGATCTTAGCAATGCAAGAGGAACTCAATCAATTTTCCAAAAACGATGTATGGGATCTAGTTCCAAGACCCAAAGGATTCAACATTATAGGAACCAAATGGGTTTTCAGAAACAAACTGAACGAGCAAGGAGAGGTGATCAGAAACAAAGCACGACTGATTGCATAGGGTTATAGTCAACAATAAGGAATTGATTATAATGAAACCTTTGCCCCAGTCGCCAGGTTAGAGTCTATCAGATTATTAATTTCTTTTGTTGTTTAAAATAACATTTCATTATATCAAATGGATGTTAAAAGTGCATTTTTAAATGGATATATAGAAGAAGAAGTTTATGTCTATCAACCTCCTGGCTTTAATGATTCAAAACATCCAGAACATGTTTTTAAATTAAAAAAGTCTTTGTACGGTTTAAAACAAGCTCCCAGAGCTTGGTATGATCGTCTGAGTAATTTTCTTTTAGAAAAAGATTTTACCAGAGGGAAAGTGGACACAACTCTATTCAGAAAGACATTTAAAAATGATATCTTAATTTGTCAAATTTATGTTGATGATATTATTTTTGGAACCTTTGATATCTCCCTTGGAAAAGAATTTGCTGAGACCATGCAGGCAGAATTTGAGATGAGCATGATGGGAGAATTGAAGTTCTTTCTGGGAATTCAAATCAACCAGACTCCAGAAGGTACTTACATACATCAGACGAAGTATGTCAAAGAACTTCTGAAGAAATTTTAGATGTCAGAAAGCAAAGATGCTAAGACTCCAATGTATTCAACATGCATTCTGGGAAAAGATGAGGTAAGTATGAAGGTAGATCAGAAGCTCTACAGAGGTATGATTGGATCCCTTCTTTATCTGACTGCATCTAGACCTGATATATTATTCAGCGTTTGTTTATGTGCTAGATTCCAATCAGATCCTAGAGAATCTCACTTAACTGCTGTTAAGAGAATTCTGAGGTATATGAAAGGTACTACTAATCTGGGTCTATGTTACAGAAGATCAAATGATTTCAGACTAGTAGGCTATTGTGATGCTGACTTTGCTGGAGATAGAATTGAAAGAAAGAGCACCTCTGGAAGCTGCTGGTTTCTGGGTGAAAATCTTATCTCGTGGTACATCAAGAAGCAAGCAACAATTGCACTTTCAACAACAGAAGTTGAGTATATATCTGCTGCTGGATGTAGTTCTCAGATGATTTGGATGAAAAGTCAGCTAGAAGATTTTAATCTTTATGAAAGTAAGATTCCTATCTTCTGTGACAATACTTCTGCTATTTGTCTTTCTAAAAATCAAATTTTACATTCTAAAGCTAAACACATTGAAATTAAATATCATTTTATAAGGGACTATATTCAGAAGGGAATTTTAAATTTAAACTTTGTAAAAAACAGACCATCAATGGGCTGATATTTTTACCAAACCCCTTTCAGAAGATAGATTTAAATTCATTTTGAAAAATATTTGTATGGAATTATGTCCTGAATAAAACTGTATTTATCTTATGTGCTTGACTTCAGAATATTCTGTAATGAATGCTCTGATTAACAACTCTTCAGAAGTTAGAAGAGAAGTTATATCATAAGCTATATGTAATGTTCTGAAATGATCCAACGTTTCAATTCAAGTATAGCTCGGAAGTTCATTAGATCAAACAGTTGTCCCATGCAACCTTCAGGAGATGAACACTTGGTGTGTTTTTGAAAGGTCACGCGTGCTAAGCTATTGACACCGTTCTAGGTAACTGTTATGATTTGATTAAAATATCAGGCTTTCCCCTCACTTTTCAATTTTCATTACATGCTAAGTCATTATTTTTTAAAACCTATTTCTGAAAAGTCTTCATATAAATACTTTTGTAAAAACCTTTATCACTTGTTGTTTTGTTGAACCTCTGAATCTTTTATTATAAAATTTTTAAGCTCTTCAACTATTTTTATATACTTTTTTATTATGCCAAAAAGGGGGAGAAAATGAGTATTTTGATCTAATATCTGATTAACAGTTATTGGACTAAGTCAAACATTCTAACAAAATACAAGATTTCTTTCTATGCTTTAAAGAACTTTGTAGGTATCATTTAAACTCTGGAAGTTTATTTCAAATGAACATTATCTTCAAAAGAACCTGATGAAGAAATCCCAGAAGAAAAATTCCAAAGCTCTGATGAAAATTCTCAGGAAGTTTTTCTTATAGAAATATTTATTTTAGGGGGAGATTTCTATCTCTTATTCAATTTATTTCTATATCTGAATATATTTTTGTCATCATCAAAAAGGGGGAGATTGTTAGAACAAGATTAGTTCTGATCATATCTCAGAGTTTTGATGATAACAATAAATTATATTTTATATATTTGATACTCTGATGAATGTATTTTATTGTCTCAGATAATATTCTGACAGAAGCATCTTGATATGCTGAGCTAAAAATAAATGAAGAAGTTCTTTGATGAAATAACTATTTGTTTTAGCGCAAGTGCGGATGCTGACGCTGTCTCTGATAATGTTCTGACAGAAGCATCTTGATGTGCTGAGCTGAAAATAAATGAAGAAGTTCTTTGATGAAAGAACCATTTGTTTTAGCACAAGTGCTGATGCTGATGCTGACTCTGGTAAGATAATTATTTAAATACATCTTCTAACGCTTATCAAGTTTCTGTGTAAGCTATGTTTCAGAAGTACCTTGAAAGCAAGTGCTATTCATAAGATATTTGAAAGCAAGTGTTGTTCAGAAGTTATTTGAAAGCAATCGTTGATCAGAAGTACTTAGCAAGCAAAGTGTTGTTTAGAAGATATGCAAGCATGTTCTGAAATCAATACGTGATGCCAAGTTCTGAAAGAATGCAAAAGCTAACAAGTCTTGTCAAGTTTCATGAGACATGTTCTTACATAGTGTCGTTTGCTCATTTAATGCAAAGGCAGCTACATGCACTCAAGTGTCTACGCTAGTGCATTGGAAAATGGAATAGTGCAAGGAAACACGCAAACATTTAATGCTCTCCATTTGAAGGCAGCAACGGTCATGTTTCTTCATGCTATATATAAAAGAACATTAATTGCAAGCCAACTAATGCTCAACTGCTCAACCAAAATACTGAAATATTGAACAACTAAAGTTCTGAATAGAACTTATCGAATTCAAGAGAAGCAAGAACTACGCAAAATTTTCTGGGCTCATAAACAAATTTCATACACTTTGTGCTATAATATTCTTAGTGAAAAATCACAGTTGTGATATAGATTTCTTAGAAGCAAACTTTGTTTCACTATCTGTAAAGATTTATATCTTGTAATTGTTCCTTGAGAGACCAAGGTTGGTCAGATTTCTCAAGTAGACTAGGACTAGTTTAAGTCTTAGTGGTGTGAGTAACTTGTAAGGTTACTTGTGCATTGTTAGTCACAAAAGTTGTTGTGTGATTGTAATCAGTTGATTATAGTGGATTAAGTCCTTGTTGAGAAAGGCGAAATCACCTTGGCGGGTGGACTGGAGTAGTTTGAGTTTAAACGAACCAGGATAAAAATAACCTTGTCTTTCCTTTATTGTTGTGCCTTTAAGAAAAAGAAAAGGAGAAACTTATTCAACCCCCCCCCCCCTCTAAGTGTTTTCTCCACCTTCACTAATATATGATTTATCATGTGCTCACTTATACGATTTGAGAATCTCACCCTTTATTGTTTGAATGTCTCCCTCTGTTAGAAACGTGCAGGTAATAAAGAATGAAGATTTGCTTAGCCTTATTAGTTCAAAGTTGGTTGATCGCTCTGATAAGTAGCACTCAGGGGAAATGAATAAATAGTTGTTTACTTGTTGAAATTATTTTAGTTGTTGAATCCTAAGTTTAATTATATGAAATAATATGTTGCCTCTCAAGTTGTTTTAGTTGAATGAAACATATGATGCTACTTGAAATTGTAATTATGATTATGCTGCGTTATTAATAAAAGAAGTGATTTTGTTTTAAAAGTTGATGCAAGTTGTTATATGATCCTCCGAAACTAAAGTATTATGTATTTGTTTATGTGTTGTAACATGTTGAATTGTGATATCCCAAATGTGTTGGAAGTTTTTAAATACTCTGATTTTCGTTATAGCTGCCGGGTAGAATATGGGGTGTTACTATAGTGGTATCAGAGCAGGTCGGTCCGTCCGACCAAGTTGTCTAATGTCGTTTATTCCTTAGTGTGTGACAAGTGTGTGAAACACTGTCACTGCTTGTTGTTTTTCTAATTGAGTTGTATGCAGGAAGTTGGTTGAAGATAAGTGGGGGAGAAGCTTTACTTCTCGGATATGTTCAATTGAAAGGTGTTGGTTTGGTGTGCTGCCGATGACGACAGTGCAAGAATTGTTGCCCCGGTGTTTTGGAACCTGAACTTTGGTGAAGTAATGCATCTCTCGAGTTATAAGAAGTTTGGGAGCATAAGATATGTTAAGAGTTGTTTCGAATATGGCTAAGTTGAAGAAAAATGAGTTCCGAGGTGGAATTTTCGTAAGCGGATCGCAGGAAATTACAGAATTATTGTGGGACTTCGAAAATTCATAACTAGAGTTTCGGGTATCCGATTTGAGTTCTGTTTAAAGGGTTGAAAAGCTAACGAAATAAGCTTCATTTTAAAAATGGATCCAATAGCTGTAATAGATTCATTTATCACGTGATGATATTGGAAATAAGTGCAGTTTGTTGTTAAGCTTGTCTTTGGGACTAGACTTGTTCTTCAGTGTTGTAAGGGACGTCAGCGTCCGAGTTGGGTGAATTAAAGGAACAATTGGAAGATTTATTTAAAGTAATTTATGAAATCAAAGGTATCATTTTGGAAGCTTTGGTGTTATTAACTAGAACGAAATACGATAGTGCAAAGTTGTGTGGAATTTACAGTGTCAAAAAGGAGAAAGATTTATGCTAAGTTGTCAGGATGTATGTTAAAGTTGTAGGAGAAGAGTTATCTTGAGTAATTTTATTTCCAAGTGAAAGTTTATGTAGATCTATTCAAGGTGGATGCAGTTCTAAGTTGGAGAATGACGAAGTCCATTATAGAGGTTAGTAGCTTGTCGAGCTTGGATGATTACTATCGTAGTTGTTTGAGGTGTAGATATATGTGAAATGTTGTTAGATAAGATGATAATATTGAGAGTGTTATTGGAATGAGTTTAAGAGGTGGAGATACATGTATTTTGATGTCGTGAAATTCGAAAGAGGATTAAGAGTTTAAGAATGTTGTTATAATCCTTTATGTAGATAAAGACTCAAACTATAATGGAAGGAGTTGTAATGTATTGATATGCCAGCAGACCTCGAGTTAGAACATGACTGATTATCGTGGGATGGTGGGTAAATGAGGATTAGACATGTTATGTTTTAGAAAAATTGAATACGAGTTTTAAGGAAACGATATTATAGTTGGTACGACGATTTATACTCCCTTATGGTTGTTGAATACTAATTGACAAATTGAGGAACTGGTCACCCTCAATCCATTGTTGATAGTAGACGAGACCATGTTGGATGATATAGATTTGTTGTGCTATCTTAATGGTGTGTAAAGTGGTTGATGCTATATCGTGGAACAAGTCGGAGTAGCGAGTTATATGCGAGCTAACATTGCAAATGTGAAAGATTGAGAATATCAAGTGAACAATGGTTTTATGGTGGATGTTGAGGAAAGTACAAAACTAGATTGAAACTTGTAAACCATATGTTTGACGAAAATTTTAATGAAGACGGTGGCTTAAGGTGGATTATCAGAGTTGTGCAGCTGAAGCGGGATGTGGCGTAATTGCTATGCGTGTACGACTCGTTAGATGTGAAGGATTAAAACATCAGAAGCTTATGGGAATGGTGCATCTTAATTTACATGCTTGATTTTGGTGGATGGTTGATATAGAGATGTTGTGCCAGGGTACTATGTTTGCTAGTAAATATTTGCGGATTTTATAAGAAGATTATTGTGGATTGTTGGTTGATAGTGAGCTATGGGTATGCTTGCTGAGTTATACAGTTAAGTTGATGTTGTAATGATTTTGTCATCATTATTGAGATGTTATTGTTGCTTACCGTAAGTGATTAATAATATCCTATAATATGACGAAGTTAATTTTGTTGGCTATGTTGATGTCACTATAATGGTGAATAGAGTTGTTGATATTTTGTTGATAGTTGACATACATATACGTATGAGAATAAAGTTGTATATGCGCTTTGGTGTTGGGAAAGTTGTTAAGAGGTGGGTATATCCAAGTATAAGTGAGTTATGGTTGTTACATTTCTACTGTGGGAGTTGTTATGTCAGAGTGTTGCCAAAAAGGTTTGTAAGTTATTAACGGGTATGTCGTAAGGGTGTTGAGTGATTAGCATTTGTGTAGTAGATTTAAATCATGATTGAGTTGTTATTATATCAAAAGGTAGTAGTCGAAGTGTTGCCAAGCGCAACTGAGAATCAGAAAGGTTAGAAACAAAATTGAGGATAGTTGTATCGAGTAGATTTTCGAGGACGAAAATATTCTAAGCGGGGGAGAGTTGTAACGCCCCGATATTTAATTATTTATTTAATTAAATATTTTTGAATATTTTATATTAATTTGAATTTTTATCGTCGAAGTAAGAATTATTTTATTTAGTGGCATGATAAATAATCGGATTTAATATGGTGGAATTAATTTGAGAATTATCAGTATTATTCTAAGAAGCATAATTTGATAAATATGTTGAGTTGAGCGGTAAGTTGATAATCGAATAAATTATACGGTATTGTACCCCAAAATTTGCCCTCCCTTTTTCAAGAAATCATAACCCTAGGGTTTTCTCAGATTTTCAAGATTGGCTCAAGAATCGATCAGACAGACATTTCTATGGCAGTAAATCAAGAATTAGGGTTTCTCTCGCATTTCTCAGAAGAAACTGAATTCTCAAAAATTCAGTTAACCGTCACATGTTTTCACACTTTTTCAAGTTTATTGAAAGGTCATTGGTTGTTCTCAAGGCCTGATTATCTGGAATAAGAGATAGGAGCTGAGATGGTCATTTGGAATATTCAGGTTTTGTCTGATCCAGGTTAACCAGATGATGTGCGTCTGTTAAAGACGTTTGCTTGTTAATGGAATGAAATGTTTGCTTGTTTATTGGAATACCCAATGCGTATTTTGATTGGAATTCTGTTGCAAGGTTACGAGACTACAAAGTTATTAGATTACTTAAAGTTTAAGTTATCTGTATTAGAATTGTTGGAATGCAATTTCAATTATTTTGATCTGAGAATCTTAAAGGATTAAGTGAAGATGCAGAGAGAGAATTGAAAAATATTGACAGTAGAAGGTTCTATTCAGATTGCCTCACAAAGATTTTTCAGATGTTGATACAAAAATAATTTATTATTTGAATACTGTAGGTTTTACAACTTATAGTACTTGAAAAAAAAAAATTATTACAATTAATGGAAAATCTATCTAAGTTAAAAATCTAAGTCTAAGCCATTGCTCCATTGCTCCCATGCTCAAAGTCTTCTGCATCCTCTGCTTTGTCATCACCCAAGTTGTGCTCACATGAAAGAAAAAACAAAGAAAAGAGGATTAGTACAGTCAGTTAAATAGAATTTTCAAACAAAAAAGAAAAGAAAATTTTTCATCATTAAAGTTTGCCGACTGGAATCAGAGTGCTATTGTTCATCATGTTTTTATTTTCCTCTTTGCAAATCACAAGAAGATTGCTCTTCTGGGTTCACAAAGAGAAAAATAAAAAAAAATAAAAAAAGAAGAATGCAAACAAAGCAAATATATTCAAATGCAACAAGGCGCCAAACTGCATTACAAAATAAGCCAAACTGAAAACTTAGTTGCAAACTGAAGCATTGCAACATTACAAAGTCAGCAAACCAAGCATTGCAACTAAACCAAACAGCATTGTAAACAAAACTAAAACATTGCATACAAAGCAAACTGGATGCAAACTGAACCAAGGCAGCACAAGCAATGCATCAACACAAGTACAATGCAGCAGAAAGTACAACAAAGCAGGAGGTAAACCATATAAACAAGCAAAAGGCTTGTCACAGCTTTTCATCATTTTCCAGCAAAAAGGCAACCTTTTCAGAAAATAAGAAAAAAGTAGAAAAGTGCTTTGTCATTGAGAGAGAAAGAGAGAAAAGATATCACCTTTTTGGTGAGAGTGTACAGTTTGGCTAAAGGCTGTCACAAGTTGCAAAACAAACAACAAAAAGGATATAACTACATCAAACAACAAGAAGTGAAGGGGAGAATATTTTGTCAAAACCTGCACAACTCTCCCAAAACCTAAAAAACCTTTAACAGTTTCAAGCAGTTCAAAACTGCACAGCCAAGCTTGCAAAACTGAAACAAACCTGCAGAACAACTGCATAACACCAAAATACTCAAAAACCTATAACAGTTTCAAACCATAACAATCAATAGCCAAACTGCATAGCCAAACTTCCAAACCAGTGCCACCATTTTACAAACAATAAAACTCAGTCCAAACAAAATCTAAACTAACAAATCAGTTTCAGAAACAATCAATCAAAAGCCTATCAAACTGCACAACATCAAAAACCTGTCATCAAACTTAACATCACAAACCATTACTCAAACAACAAAGTTTCAAACAAACTGTAACAAAAGCTGCATAACAATTTGAAAAACAGGGCCAAATACCCCAAACCTGTACAAAGCTTGCCAAACTGCAACAATCACAAAACCTGCAATTCCAAAACATAACAAGCCTTCCAAACTGTAAACAAAATCATACCAAACTACACAATCAATCAAAAACCTTTAACAGAAGCATCATCACAGCCTGGAACCAAACTTCCCAGGTTTCTAAACCCCCAACAACAAGTTTCAGAATAAACCATCATTTAAGTTCAAGTTCAGCAAAACAACAATCAAAGAGTTTCAGAACAAACATCAACAACCAACAACGAAATCATACCAAACCATCAACAACAAAGTTTCAGAAACTTGCAAAAAGCATCATCATCAACCAAAAAATATCAACAAATCCAAACCAACAAAGAGTTTCAGAAGCATTCAACAAGCACCATCATAGTTCAAGAGAGAGGAAGGATGTTTCAGAAGCCAATCATCATCAACATTCAAGTTCAATAAAGAGGAAAGAAGTTACCAAAAGGTGCATTCTTCATCATTTCTTCCCTTTCCCACTCCCAGCCGCCTAGGAGCATCCAGCTCAAATCTCCTTCCTCTCCATTTTCCAGAAAAAAGTCCCACAGGTATGCTTCTCAAACCCTTTGCTGCATCTCAGGCACATAGTATAATAGATTAAAAACAAAACTGAACAAAGCATGTGAATCAAACAACAAACTGTTAAAATCAAAAGAAGACGAACCATACCGTGTCACCAAGACCATTGATCGTTAGGAGGAGATGAGAGGGAGAGGGTTACTCCGGTGGCAGAATGGAAAAGGGGGAGATCAGAACCATAGAGTGAGAGAGATGAAGAGGGAGAACAAAGAAACGGCGCCGCTGTGAGGAGTGTGCACAAACCCTAATCGTTCACAAACCCTAACAAAATGTTACAAAACTTTGCCTTGGGCCTGTCCGTCCCTCAACCCTAAGCCCATATGCATTACTGGCTTACACCCCCCTCAGCCATGACCTCACTTCTTTTTATTTTCATTTGGGCCTAACCTCAAACACAAACCCTAAAGCCCATTTTCATTTTGTTTTAATTCACCCTTTTTTTTATAATAAAATTCATAAAAAACTCAATATTTTTCTTTTTATATAAATTAATATTTTAGTTAATTTTCTTTTTTAATTTATCTTTTTATTTCTTTTGTTAAAATATACTAGTAAGCTATTAAAGTTTCATTTTTTGTAAAACAATTTTGATTTTTCTTAATTAGTTTTAATCATTTTTCTTTTTATTATTTTTCTTACATTTAACAAGAAAACACCAAAAATAATAAAGATTTCATTTAATTAGTTTGCTTCCTTTAAACTTTTTTTCATTATTTAATAAAAAACACATAAAAGAATAATAATATTTAATCTTTCTTTTTTAGAATAGATTTTATTTTCAAGTAAATACATGCATTTCATAATTGATTGATTTTTTTTATTTTATAATTTGTTATGGCTTTATATTGAATTGCGACAATTCGATTTGGTTGTAATATTTGGAATTTACTATTCTTATGAGATTCATCCCCATTTGTAATAATTGTACCCCCATCCCCAGATACTTTTGTAATAACTTAGACTTTTTATTTTACGCATTTATGCTTTCAAATATGCCATGCTAGAGATTAGGGTTTGTATGTAAAAAGCCAAAATCAAAACAAGTAGCTTGACTAATACAAATACAAAAAGCATGTAAATTGACAACACAATACACACTTGCACCCCTAGGGTTTCACCCACTTGTTGCCTTTAAAATGGCCATGTTATGCATGTTGAGTATCTTGGCAAAACAAAAACAAAACAAAAGATCATAGTCCCTCGATGACGCTATCTTGGTTGCCTATACAAAATGATCTAGTCCCTCAAAAATTGCTAAAGATACTTAGCACAATTGCTATCATGGTCGATACGATGACCCACTCCTGTCCCATTTAAACATCCTAATACAAGGTTGTTTACCAAATGCAATTGTAAAACAACACTGTCAAAAGGGTTAAAAACGTATAGAAAAGATCTTTGAGTAAAATAGGGTAGACAACTCTTAGTTACTTGATCAAAACTTGCAAAAACATGCTTGCTATTTTCAAACACACATCACCACACAATTTCAAAACATTTCTCAAAACAAACTTTCAAACATTGAAACATCTTTTAAAAAGACAAACACCTTTGTATATATTCAAACAAGAATCATTACAATGGTTGCCTAGACAAGGCCTCTTTTCAAAACATTTTCAAAACCACACACAAAGCACCATTTCAAACAATTGAAAAGCAAAAGCAAGTGATCTAAACAAGTAACTAAGAGCCCATGGATAACCATGGATGAAAAGGGTGCTTGCACCTTCCCTTTTCAAAATCTACCCCCCGAACCCAAGAAAACATCTCAAAGGTCTTTCTTGTGCTTTTTGACCTTTCCTTTGGATAAAATAAAAAGTCGGTAGCGACTCTTGCTAAACCGAAACATTTGCGAACACAAACGCAAAACCTCAAGTCAGTTCTCCCACCGTATCACAGAATTGGCGACTCTGCTGGGGAGTAATCTAAAAGTGGGGTTACCTTAGGTTTTAGATCACCTTTACATGCTTATCTTATTTGACTTGTATGCTTTACTTTTTGGTTCCTTGTTTGGGTTTGTTTTAAATCCTACACCCGGATTTGGGGGAACCTTTTAGGTAAGTAGCAATAAACTGTGGGGGAACTGTGCGGGGTATACCGACATAGTTGAAACAATAGCTACGTTGATGTGGCACATTGGTTGGTACCGGTAACCCTTGAGTTGAATCAAGGAGAGTACGGGGCCGCCGCGTGGTGTCATAAAGCATCTATTGACTTTAGAACCTTACTTGACCATCTTGGCCTTATTAGGATGTAGTGAGATGACCGAATTTGGTGCAGTCCGAAGTTGGTAGATACTCAATGCTACACTCATTGAGGATTGTTTTCTTGGAATATTTCGGTCGCCAGTAAAGTGGCTAAACTGAAACAATGAACACAGAAAATAATCCGGTGATAATGAGCTCCTTAGAACCCGATTACTATTTCTAGGACAGGTTGAGCCAACTAACTTCAAGAGGGTACTTACCTATGAACTCCATGCAAGCCTAAACCTAAGGACTTGTCTGCTTTGTGTGAATATGACTGTCCGTATATACACTTGCTTACTTTTGCATACTTGTAATAACATCATAACATCATACCATAGCATTTTCAATAACCATTTCAAGGATCTCGAGGGTCTTTGGTGCAGGGTCACGTTGAACCAGACGTCTACCAAAGGACAAGAGGATTCATTTTCCTCTAAACAAACATCGTCAAAAATCAAGTACAACAACTTGAGTCAAGGGCTATGACCCACTTGACATGGTGAGCTTGATTCTCGTGGAAAGACATCCACCAATACAAAGTTCTCCAATCAAATATGTTGATCGAAGTTCAACCTCTAACATTTTCTTATGTTTACCCCGCGAAATCCTTGAAAACATGCATCCACATATCATGCATCGTATCATGACAGATTTTCCCTTTTCAGGTCTCCTTATTTTCCTACTGTTTATTTCAGTAGAGATGGCTCTAGAGAGGACTGTCAAAGATATTTAGGCTCAAAACGCTCAACTTCAAGAAATGTTCTTGAACCTGTCCAAGGGGCAAGAAGAAGTGAAAGCTCTCCTCACAAGGGGTATAGTCCTATGGAATCCAGGGGGCGTCAGGAATGATCAGTTGGAAGGGCTACAGATTGAGTGGACAATAATGAAAATCCAAATGATGGGACAACTGGTGGGCCAGATGGCTCTCATCCAAAACTTGGCTCAAGGACAAGAGGAGTTAAAGGTCCTCATCAACAAACTGCATCAAGATGGATGTAACCCAATGGGGCAAACAACTAGGGTTGAAGATCAAGTCACCATTCAGCCTCCTTTGAGACAAGAAGTCAAGGGAAAGTCTCCCCAATTTGCTTCAGGGTCACAAGCCCAACAACAACCTCACCTACATCAACAGGGTAATCAACGTAAGCGAAATACATCGGAAAAGCCCTTCACCGAGATTAACATGCCATTATCCCAAGTGTTGCAATGCTTGTTGGAAGTCCAGCTGATTGTACTAAGGGACCCCCCTCAGCGTCTCAACACAACCGCTCCAGGGTACAATCCAAATGCGAGATGTGCGTATTATTCCAACAGTCCTGGACATGACACCGATGGCTGTTGGACATTGAGAAACAAAATTCAAGATCTGGTTAAAGAAACACTGTTGGAGTTCACGCAAGATGGCCAAATGAAAATCTTCTGTTGAAGGCTCTCCACCTGAAATGACAAGTTCGAACTAAGAGGCTTTTGTTTCGTTTAAATTTTCAAGTTGTAGTTTCTTTTGTTATTCAAACAATTATCTGTTAATGTCAAACTTTGTTTCATTAATGCATTGCATATGTTCGTCTTGAATTCATCCATTCGTTTTCACTATACTTGAACTATGCTTTCTACTTTCTTTATGACATTTAACTCTTGCTAAAAGTTACAAGCCTTTAGAGGGAGGATGACGAAAATAATGCCATAATCTCATACAATATGCTTTTGGACAGACCTTGCTGACGATGTACAAACATTTCTTTCAAATCCTAAACACTGGAGTTATAAGGAAGATAATCCCTAGTCAACCCCTTCGAGCCAAAGAAGTAGAAGTTTTCCGTTTTAACACAAATTGAAACCTTTAATCAAACCTGGGGCAGGGTAGTCTCTCAGTTAATTCAAAATGCGTGTTAAATTCGCAAACTCTCATCCTGTAATACGATGAACGACATAAAAAAAATTCCTTTGGAATCAAAAGACAGTGATGGTTCTTTATCTCATAGGCAGTCATTATCTCTCAAAAAGAAAAGCCCACTAAGCCAAAACCTATAAAGGAGGCTTAAGAAAGCTTGGGCATCCCGCTGACTGTAAATCTCAAAAATAGGAACAGTCAGGCAAAAATCAAGGATAACAAATAAAAAAGAAAGAAGAAAGAGGTCACTACAAATCCTCAACAACATGAAAAATGTTACAAAAAATGATTGTCTTCCAACAAATTCAACTTGTGTGAACCATCACCAAAAACGTCGTTCCAGACTCATTTGGAGTTCAAATGCACAATTAACTGAGTTTAGGATTGAAGAACATCACGAAGAGTGGGTGGGTACAAATATACTTTGAGCCTTTATGCTTTGTTTCTTAAAACCGTGAACCAAGCCACGTTACAACCCTTCAAAAGTCCTAATTGAAGCATGGGTTAGTTCGAAAGCATACTGTTACAAAAGGTATCCTGACTCCTGTGAGGCTTTCCTCAAAATCTTGAGTTGAATTTTTCTTATAAAAAGTTTTCTGCTAAAAAACGCATTTTTCAAAATTTCAAGACAAGCATAAACTTTGCATTATTTGAATATCGTTGTTTGCATATGGCTATTTGTTTGACAGCGAAGAAATTCACACAGTGAATGTTCCGATGAACGAAAGCTCTCTCAGTAGACAAAACCACTTCAAGTGGAATGACACTTCCGTTGCAAAAATCTCCTATCAACAAAAGAGGACTTGGCATGGCATTGTCCAATAAACCTGGGGCAGTCCAGTCAAGATTTCAAGAAATCTCTCAAAGTCCAGTTAACCTGGGGAAGTCCAGTCAAGATTTCAAGAAATCTCTCAAAGTGCAGAGTAGCCAGGGGCAAGTCTTCGTCACCGTCACTTGGGGCATTAAACGTCAATCTCATCCAAGGGTTGCATACAATCGAACATTTCCTGGCGAGGCCTTAAACACTCGCTACTTGGGGCAGTGACAAATCTCTCCAAAATCCTCCTCATAAGTTGGCTCTCAGCCAGAGTTTCAATCTTTGATAATCTCTTCCCAGCTAAGTCGACCTCAAGAATTCCTGAGAATTTTTCCCATTGAAATCGCCAGATTTTTCACCATCGGAAACGCAGAATCCAACTCTTTTCTCCATCACCAGTTAGGGATTTATTTTCCCCAGTAAGAAGTTGTCTTGAAAACATTACACATCCGTACATCGGGATATCATACAATGCAATCTCATTTATTTTGGGAGCAATATTGTTTGATATATGTCATCCAACTAACCTTTACCTTTCAGGAAAGATGCAGTCAAATTCTCACAAGATTCAAGCTATGAAGCCTGGACCACGACCAGATAATAGTTCATTCAACTTTCCCCTTTAACAGCAGTCCAAGATTTATTTTCCCCGGTATCTGTTGAAGATATTCCAAGACTTTCATCTAGCTCAGTTAAATCAATTCAAAGGTTTTTCTGATTCTTATCCAGTCAAAGTTAATTTAAGACCTTCTCTGGATCAGTCAGATCGACACTAAGATCTCCCTGATTCTTATTCCAGTTGAAGATATTCCAAGACTTTCGTTTGGCTCAGTTAAATCGATTCTAAGATTTTTCTGATTCTTATCCAGTCATAGTTAATTCAAGACCTTCTCTGGCTCAGTCAGATCGACACTAAGATCTCCCTGATTCTTATTCCAGTTGAAGATATTCCAGATTTTGCTGTTTCAGATGAACCTCTCAACGGTTTACTCTGATTCACTTCCAGATTTTTCCGTTTCAGATAAAATCTCTCAACGGATAAATCTCTCAAACGGTTTATTCTGATTCTTTCTCTGTTCAGATCCAGTTCAAACTTTCCATCAACTATCATCTTTGAATGGTATCTTTAAAACCATTTCCATAACACCAACACATCAGCATGTCATTAACACCCCCCAAAGGAGATGAGACTACCAATTACCAATACCCAGCATAGTTGAAACTACCAACCCATAGCAGAAATAATCCGGTTTCTCCAAATCCCCCAGCAAGTTATCGTGAAGCCTGGAGATCGACCAGATAACAGTTAACCCTTAACAGAATGAAGATTCTCATCCTTAAAACCTCAGAAGATTGGCATACTCCCAAGCTCCTGATACCTTTAACAAAATGAAGATTCTCATTCTTGAAACCTCAGAAGATTGGCATACACCCAACCTCCTGACCCAAAACGCCTGAATGAAGATTCTCATTCTTGCTTCCCCAGTAGATTGACATACACCCAACCTCCTGACCCAAAACGCCTGAACGAAGATTCTCATTCTTGCTTCCCCAGAAGATTGGCATACTCCCAAGCTCCTGATACCATTAACAGAATGAAGATTCTCATTCTTGAAACCTCGGAAGATTGGTATACTCCCAATCTCCGGATACCGTTAACAGAATGAAGATTCTCATTCTTGAAACCCCAGAAGATTGGTATACTCCCAAGTTCCTGATACCCTTAACAGAATGAAGATTCTCATTCTTGAAACCCTAGAAGATTGGTATACTCCCAAGCTCCTGATACCCTTAACAGAATGAAGATTCTCATTCTTGAAACCCCAGAATATTGGTATACTCCCAAGCTCCTGATACCCTTAACAGAATGAAGATTCTCATTCTTAAAACCCCAGAAGATTGGTATACTCTCAAGCTCCTGATACCCTTAACTGAATGAAGATTCTCATTCTTGAAACCCCAGAAGATTGGTATACTCCCAAGCTCCTGATACCCTTAACAGAATGAAGATTCTCATTCTTGAAACCCAGAAGATTGGTATACTCCCAAGCTCCTGATACCCTTAACAGAATGAAGATTCTCATTCTTGAAACCCCAGAAGATTGGTATACTCCCAAGCTCTTGATACCCTTAACAGAATGAAGATTCTCATTCTTGAAACCCCAGAATATTGGCATACTCCCAAGTCCTGACACCTTTAACAGAATGAAGATTCTCATTCTTGAAACCCCAGAAGATTGGTATACTCCCAAGTTCCTGACACCTTTAACAGAATGAAGATTCTCATTCTTGAAACCCCAGAAGATTGACATACTCCCAAGCTCCTGATACCGTTAACAGAATAAAGATCCCCATTCTTGAAACCCTAGAAGATTGGCATACTCCTAAGCTCCTGACACCTTTAACAGAATGAAGATTCTCATTCTTGAAACCCCAGTAGATTGGCATACACCCAACCTCCTGACCCAAACGCCTGAATGAAGATTCTCATTCTTGCTTCCCCAGTAGATTGGCATACACCCAACATCCTGACCCAAACGCCTGAATGAAGATTCTCATTCTTGCTTCCCCGGAAAAGTGGCATATAACCCGAGTTCCTGATATTCCCGACAGAATGAAGATTCTCATTCTCAAAGTGGCATACAACCCGAGTTTCTGATATTCCCGACAGAATGAAGATTCTCATTCTCAAAGTGGCATACAACCTAAACTCCTGAACTTCTTCCAAATAGGAATAAGCTTTTCCCCAGAGTCCTGAGCTCACTCTCTAGCAGGATAGCTACTCCGCAATAGTATAGCTATTCCCCACAGAGTTTTTACTCCCCGACAAAAGGAAGATTCTCATCCTTGATTCTCCAGTGAATTTTCCAGAGCCTTCTTTACTCTCAGCATAAATTTGTCAGAGTTTTTAATCCCCTGCAGATTGAAGATTCTCGTTCTTGACTCCTCAACACAAATCCCCCTAGCAGAATGAAGATTCTCATTCTCAATTCCCCACAGAGTTTTCAAATATTCCCCGGCAGAAATATTCTAAGCAAAGCTTGAAGACACACATACTCTTCAACAGTGGTCCAAGATTTATCTTCCTCGACAGCAGTCAAAGATTTTATTATCTCCATCTATCCAGGATTTATTTTCTCAGCAAGACAACTCATCAGCTTACATACGCATACATTACATTCATATAACATGAAAATTGATAAAACACATATATTGCATCATACATTTCATGCAACATAACTTTGTGTTTCGGCTAATCTTTTACCCTTTTCAGGATAAGATTAACAAGCTACAAACCTCAAGGATCATGAAAACAGTTTACGAATGCTTCCAGACACGGATGTTAATCTATCGCTTGTTCAGATTCTGCTCATGAAAACAGTTTACGGATGCTCCAAACACGGATGCTAATCTATTGCTTATTCAACTTTAAGGATCATGAAAACAGTTTACGAATGCTCCAAACATGGATGCTAATTTATCGCTTGTTCAGATTCAGGATCATGAAAACAGTTTATGGATGCTTCCAGACACGAATGTTTATCTATCGCTTGTCCAGATTCAGCTCATGAAAACAGTTTACGGATGCTCCAAACACGGATTCTAATCTATTGCTTATTCATACCCCCAGCTCAGAGACGTTCCAGACATGTATACCTTTATGATACTCATTCTTTCACCTACAACATACAGTTCAACAAACATTCTTGGATGGCATCTTTAAGCCCATCTCCGACAAGATTCCGTCACATCTCCAAATGGCATCTGTAAGCCCATTCCCTCAACTATGCTTTGACGAGTGCAAATTTATGGGCACTCTAGTGTCCAATCATCTTTTACCTTCGAGTCGCGAACGGCAAACTTGCTGATATAACTCTTCAGGTTCAAGAAGATTGAACAGGGGCAGCTGTTGTACCCCAAAATTTGCCCTCTCTTTTTCAAGAAATCACAACCCTAGGGTTTTCTCAGATTTTCAAGATTGGCTCAAGAATCAATCTGACAAACTTTTCTATGGCAGTAAATCAAGAATTAGGGTTTCTCTCACATTTCTCAGAAGAAACTGAATTCTCAGAAATTCAGTTAACCGTCACATGTTTTCACACTTTTTCAAGTTTATTGAAAGGTTATTTGTTGTTCTCAAGGCCTGATTATCTGGAATAAGAGATAGGAGCTGAGATGGTCATTTGGAATATTCAGGTTCTGTCTAATCCAAGTTAACCAGATGATGTGTGTCTGTTAAAGACGTTTGCTTGTTAATGGAATGCAACGTTTGCTTGTTTATTGGAATACCCAGTGCGTATTTTGATTGGAATGTTGTTGCAAGGTTACGAGACTACAAAGTTATTGGATTACTTAAAGTTTAAGTTATCTGTATTAGAATTGTTGGAATGCAATTTCAATTATTTTGATATGAGAATCTTAAAGGATTAAGTGAAGATGCAGAGAGAGAATTGCAAAATATTGACAGTAGAAGGTTCTATTCAGATTGCCTCACAAAGATTTTTCAGATGTTGATACAAAAATAATTTATTATTTGAATACTGTAGGTTTTACAACTTATAGTACTTGAAAAAAAATAAATTATTACAATTAATGGAAAATCTATCTAAGTTAAAAATCTAAGTCTAAGCCATTGCTCTATTGCTCCCATGCTCAAAGTCTTATGCTTCCTCTGCTTTGTCATCACCCAAGTTATGCTCACATGAAAGAAAAAACAAATAAAAGAGGATTAGTACAGTCAGTTAAATAGAATTTTCAAACAAAAAAGAAAAGAAAATATTTCATCATTAAAGTTTGCCGACTGGAATCAGAGTGCTATTGTTCATCATGTTTTTATTTTCCTCTTTGAAAATCACAAGAAGATTTCTCTTCTTGGTTCACAAAGAGAAAAATAAAAAAATGCAAAAAGAAGAATGCAAACAAAGCAAATATATTCAAATGCAACAAGGCGCCAAACTGAATTACAAAACAAGCCAAACTGAAAACTTAGTTGCAAACTGAAGCATTGCAACATTACAAAGTCAGCAAACCAAGCATTGCAACTAAACCAAACATCATGTAAACAAAACTAAAACTTGCATACAAAGCAAACTGGATGCAAACTGAACCAAGGCAGCACAAGCAATGCAGCAACACAAGTACAATGCAGCAGAAAGTACAACAAAGCAGGAGGTAAACCATATAAACAAGCAAAAGGCTTGTCACAGCTTTTCATCATTTTCCAGCAAAAAGACAAACTTTTCAGAAAATAAGAAAAAAGTAGAAAAGTGCTTTGTCATTGAGAGAGAAAGAGAGAAAAGATATCACCTTTTTGGTGAGAGTGTACAGTTTGGCTATAGGCTGTCACAAGTTGCAAAACAAATAGCAAAAAGGATATAACTACATCAAACAGCAAGAAGTGAAGGGGAGAACATTTTGTCAAAACCTGCACAACTCTCCCAAAACCTAAAAAACCTTTAACAATTTCAAGCAGTTTAAAACTGCACAGCCAAGCTTGCAAAACTGTAACAAACCTGCAGAACAACTGCATAGCACCAAAATACTCAAAAACCTGTAACAGTTTCAAACCATAACAATCAATAGCCAAACTGCATAGCCAAACTGCATAGCCAAAATGCATAGCCAAACTACCAAACCAGTGCCACCATTTTACAAACAACAAAACTCAGTCCAAACAAAATCTAAACCAACAAATCAGTTCCAGAAACAATCAATCAAAAGCCTATCAAACTGCACAACATCAAAAACCTGTCATCAAACTCAACATCACAAACCATTACCCAAACAACAAAGTTTCAAACAAACTGTAACAAAAGCTGCATAACAGTTTGAAAAACAGGGCCAAATACCCCAAACCTGTACAAAGCTTGCCAAACTGCAACAACCATAAAACCTGCAATTCCAAAACATAACAAGCCTTCCAAACTGTAAACAAAATCATACCAAACTATACAATCAATCAAAAACCTTCAACAGAAGCATCATCACAGCCAAAAACCAAACTTCCCAAGTTTCTAAACCCCCAACAATAAGTTTCAGAATAAACCATCATTCAAGTTCAAGTTCAGAAAAACAACAATCAAAGAGTTTCAGAACAAACATCAACAACCAACAGCGAAATCATACCAAACCATCAACAACAAAGTTTCAGAAACTTGCAACAAGCATCATCATCAACCAAAAAATATCAACAAATCCAAACCAACAAAGAGTTTCAGAAGCATTCAACAAGCATCATCATAGTTCAAGAGAGAGGAAGGATGTTTCAGAAGCCAATCATCATCAACAGTCAAGTTCAATAAAGAGGAAAGAAGTTACCAAAAGGCGCGTTCTTCATCATTTCTTCCCTTTCCCACTCCCGACCGCCTAGGAGCATCCAGCTCAAATCTCCTTTCTCTCCATTTTACAGAAAAAAAGTCCCACAGATATGCTTCTCAAACCCTTTGCTGCATCTCAGGCACATAGTACAATAGATTAAAAACGAAACTGAACAAAGCATGCGAATCAAACAACAAACTGTTAAAATCAAAAGAAGACGAACCATATCGTGTCATCAAGACCATTGATCATTAGGAGGAGATGAAAGGGAGAGGGTTACTCCGGTGGCAGAATGGAAAAGGGGGAGATCAGAACCATAGAGTGAGAGAGATGAAGAGGGAGAACGAAGAAACGACGCTGCTGTGAGGAGTGTGCACAAACCCTAATCATTCACAAACCCTAACAAAATGTTACAAAACTTTGCCTTGGGCCTGTCCGCCCCTCAACCCTAAGCCCATATGCATTACTGGCTTGCACCCCCCTCAGCCATGACCTCACTTTTTATTTTCATTTGGGCCTAACCTCAAACACAAACCCTAAAGCCCATTTTCATTTTGTTTTAATTCACCCTTTTTTTTATAATAAAATTCATAAAAAACTCAATACTTTTCTTTTTATATAAATTAATATTTTAGTTAATTTTCTTTTTTAATTTATCTTTTTATTTCTTTTGTTAAAATATACTAGTAAGATATTAAAGTTTCATTTTTTGTAAAATAATTTTGATTTTTCTTAATTAGTTTTTATCATTTTTCTTTTTATTATTTTTCTTACATTTAACAAGAAAACACCAAAAATAATAAATATTTCATTTAATTAGTTTGCTTCCTTTAAACTTTTTTTCATTATTTAATAAAAAACACATAAAAGAATAATAATATTTAATCTTTCTTTTTTAGAATAGATTTTCTTTTCAAGTAAATACATGCATTTCATAATTGATTGATTTTTTTTATTTTATAATTTGTTATGGCTTTATATTGAATCGCGGAAATTCGATTTGGTTGTAATATTTAGACTTTACTATTCTTATGAGATTCATCCCCATTTGTAATAATTGTACCCCCGTCCCCGGATACTTTTGTGATAACTTAGACTTTTTATTTTACGCATTTATGCTTTCAAATATGCCATGCTAGAGATCAGGGTTTGTATGTAAAAAGCCAAAATCAAAACAAGTAGCTTGACTAATACAAAGACAAAAAGCATGTAAATTGACAACACAATACGCACTTGCACCCCTAGGGTTTCACCCACTTGTTGCCTTTAAAATGGCCATGTTATGCATGTTGAGTATCTTGGCAAAACAAAAACAAAACAAAAGATCATAGTCCCTCGATGACGCTATCTTGGTTGCCTATACAAAATGATCTAGTCCCTAAAAAATTGCTAAAGATACTTAGCACAATTGCTATCATGGTCATTACGATGATCCGCGCCTGTCCCGTTTAAAGATCCTAATACAAGATTGTTTACCAAATGCAATGGTAAAACAACACTGTCAAAAGGGTTAAAAACGTATAGAAAAGATCTTTGAGTAAAATAGGGTAGACAACTCTTAGTTACTTGATCAAAACTTGCAAAAACATCCTTGCTATTTTCAAACACACATCACCACACAATTTCAAAACATTTCTCAAAACAAACTTTCAAACATTGAAACATCTTTTCAAAAGACAAACACCTTTGTATATATTCAAACAAGAATCATTACAAAGGTTTCCTAGACAAGGCCTCTTTTCAAAACATTTTCAAAACCACACACAAAGCACCATTTCAAACAATTGAAAAGCAAAAGCAATTGATCTAAACAAGTAACTAATAGCCCATGGATAACCATGGATGAAAAGGGTGCTTGCACCTTCCCTTTTCATAATCTACCCCCCGAACCTAAGAAAACATCTCAGAGGTCTTTCCTGTGCTTTTTGACCTTTCCTTTGGATAAAATAAAAAGTCGGTGGCGACTCTTGCTAAACCGAAACATTTGCGAACACAAACGCAAAACCTCAAGTCAGTTCTCCCACCGTATCACATACGGTTTAGTCGGAGAACTATTATTAAAATATTATTTGCGAGTTAGTATTATTTAAAGTGTGGATCAATCATAGTTGAAGAATATTATTGGAAATAATATTAGATTATATTATATGACTATTTATTTAATTGGGCTTATGTTGTGATAGTAGTAATAGTAGGGTGTGTGTGTAGGCCCCCTAAGAGAAACACTATTGTTTGGATTAAATAGAATAATATATATTATTATTAGAAAATAAGAGAGGAAGAGAGTTAGTGTTATCAGGAGAAAGAA
This sequence comes from Vicia faba, assembly GCA_948472305.1. Lineage (NCBI taxonomy): Eukaryota > Viridiplantae > Streptophyta > Magnoliopsida > Fabales > Fabaceae > Vicia > Vicia faba. The sequence goes on along the minus strand of OX451736.1, from coordinate 1,398,817,562 downwards.
AGAGAAGAGAAAGAAGAAATAAGGTTTGAGAGAGGAGGAGGAGAAGAGCAAGGAAGCTGCTGCTAGGGCTAGTTTCCAGAAATTAAGTTGGAGCTTTTTAGAGTTGTCATCAAACCAAAACAGGTAAGGGTGGGGTTTATTATCCTATAATGGGGTATATGATATTTTGTATGTGGGAATTTGTATGTGGAATTTTTACTGTTTTATTGGTTTGTGTTGTTATGATAAGCATTATTAATATTGTTTTAGTTATAGAACTGTCAAAGAAGTACGTGGGTTGCTGTGTTAAATGCTTGTCTGGATTGGATTTGGAATAGTCGATAGTAGGAAATCCACTAAAATAGAGAAGGAAAAATGTGTCTGGAATGCTGTCGAACGGCAGCTTGTTGTTGGTTGGATGCTGCCGAACGACAACTGGTTGTTGTATATGGGGGTTGCCGTTAGGCAACCTTGGGAGAAAGAGAGGATTTGCCGATCGGCACTAGGGAAATGGTGGAAGGAAAGTGCCGTTGGCACTGAGTGTTAGGCAGGGGCACTTGTTTCAGTTTCTGTTTTCTGGGGCACTATGCTATATAACTGTTAATATGGTCAGTATAGAGTTTTTTAATAGAAAAGAAGTTTGGGAACAAATTAAACTATTCTTATCAGTAATATGTTATAGCAGAAGGAACATTAATAGAAGTAGCATATTTTTGTAGAGTTATTTTATGTGATAGAGGATAATAGATGAAATAATAATAAGTAGTAAATTTATATGAACAGTAGAATAAAGTAGCAGAGTTAATAATTAGCAGAATTATATTAGTCGTAGTCCTAGAATTTAAAATAGCAGGGATGATTTTTAGTCGCAGAGTTGGAAATGGATAATTTAATAGAAGTAATATATTAAGAGTAGTAAGCTAAATAATGGAGGTAGAGTAATTTAGTAGAATAAATTTATTAGTAGCAGTATAAATAAATAGTAGTAATAACAGTTTATTAAGCAAAATCGATTAGCCGAATTTGTAGATTTGGGCGATAAAATTGGTTAACCAGAATTAGTTAAAATTGTCGAAATTAGTCGTATATACACGTGGGTATTTTTAGTTGATTTGTTTTGTTAGAATTATGTGGGATAAAGTTGATTTGCAGGTGAAGTCGAATTAAGTTGAATGGTTCCAGTATATGGGATTGTGTTGTTGGTTATTGTTGTGAATAAGCTATTATCGAATAAATTATGTTGTTGTCAAATTACTCATTGTTGATATGGTATTGTTGTTGTGATATACTAAATTGTAGGCTTATGCCAATGTTGTTGAATACATTGTTGTTGTTGAATATGTTGTGATTGATAAGTTGATTAAGTTGTAGGCTTATGCCAACGTTATTGAATATGTTGTTGTAGTTGAATATGTTGTGATTGATAAGTTGATTAAGTTGTAGGGTTATGCCAACATTGTAGAATACATTGTTGTGTTGTATGTGATTATTGCATTCATTAAGTCACATACATTTGCATTATTAAGTTGGCCTGGATTGGCACCGCGTTGGCCTGGATTGACAAAATATTAAGGTGAAGGCTTATGCCTTGTTGATGCCTCTATTTATTGGAAGATTTTCTAAGTTGAGTTCTGCTCCAATAGTACCACATGCATTTGCATAACATTGAGTCGTATTCTAAGTTGTACAATTGAGCTGTTGTGTTGATGAATTAATTGTTGCATTTTAATGATATCCTATTGCAATTGTTGTTGTGAAGTGGTGATTTTTGCATGTCCTAGTTCTAATATATGATTTATCATGCTCTCACTTATACGATTTGAGAATCTCACCCCTTACTATTTGAATGTTGCCCTCTGTTGGTAACGTGTAGGTAATAAAGAATGAAGATTTGCTTAGCCTTATTAGTTCAAAGTCGGTTGGTCGCTCTGATACGTAGCACTCGGGGGGAAATGAACAAATAGTTGTTTACTTGTTGAAATTGTTTTAGTTGTTGAATCCTAAGTTTAATGATATGAAATAATATGTTGCCTCTAAAGTTGTTTTAGTTGAATGAAACATATGATGCTACTTGAAGTTGTAATTAAGATTTTGCTGCGTTATTAATAAAAGAAGTTGATTTGTTTTAAAAGCTGATGCAAGTTGTTATATGCTCCTCCGAAACTAAAGTGTTATGTATCTGTTTATATGTTGTAACATGTTGAATTGTGATATCCCAAATGTGTTGGAAGTTTTTAAATACTCTGATTTTCATTATAGCTACCGGGTAGAATGTGAGCTGTTACAATAGTTGTATCAGAGCAGGTCGGTTCGTCCGACCAAGTTGTCTAATGTCGTTTATTCCTTAGTACGTGACAAGTGTGTGAAACACTGTCGCTGCTTGTTGTTTTTCTAATTGAGTTGTATGCAGGAAGTTGGTTGAAGATAAGTGGGGGAGAAGCTTTGCTTCTCGGATATGTTCAATTGAAAGGTGTTGGTTTGGTGTGCTGCCGACGACGATAGTGCAAGAATTGTTGCCCCGGTGTTTTGGAACCTGAACTTTGGCGAAGTAATGCATCTCTCGAGTTATAAGAAGTTTGGGAGCACAAGATATGTTAAGAGTTGTTTCGAATATGTCTAAGTTGAAGAAAAATGAGTTCCGGGGTGGAATTTTCGTAAGCGGATCGCAGGAAATTACAGAATTGTTGTGGGACTTCGAAAATTCATAACTAGAGTTTCGGGTATATGATTTGAGTTCTGTTTAAAGGGTTGAAAAGCTAACGAAATGAGCTTCATTTTAAAAATGGATCCAGTAGCTGTAATAGATTCATTTATCACGTGATGATATTGTAAGTAAGTGCAGTTTGTTGTTAAGCTTGTCTTTGGGACTAGACTTGTTCTTCAGTGTTGTAAGGGACGTCAGCGTCCGAGTTGGGTGAATTAAAGGAGCAATTGGAAGATTTATTTAAATTAATTTATGAAATCAAAGGTATCATTTTTGAAGCTTTGGTGTTATTAACTAGAACGAAAGACGACAATGCGAAGTTGTGTGGAATTTACGGTGTCAAAAAGGAGAAAGATTTATGCTAAGTTGTCATGATGTATGTTATAGTTTTGGGATAAGAGTTATCTTGAGTAATTTTGTTTCCAAGTGAAAGTGTATGTATATCTATTCAAGGTGGACGCAGTTCTAAGTTGGAGAACAACGAAGTCCGTTATAGAGGTTAGTAGCTTGTTGAGCTTGGATGATTACTGTTGTAGTTGTTTGAGGTGTAGATATATGTGAAATGTTGTTAGATAAGATGATAATATTGAGAGTGTGATTGGAATGAGTTTGAGAGGTGGAGATACATGTATTTTGATGTCGTGAAATTCAGAAGAGGATTAAGAGTTTAAGAATGTTGTTAGAATCCTTTATGTAGATAAAGACTCAGACTATAGTGGAAGGAGTTGTAATGTATTGATATGTCAGCAGACCTCGAGTTAGAAAATGATTGATTATCGTGAGATGGTGGGTGAATGAGGATTAGACATGTTGTGTTTTAGAAAACTTGAATACGAGTTTTAAGGAAACGCTATTATAGTTGGTACGATGATTTATACTCCCTTATGGTTATCGAATACTAATTGACAAATTGAGAAACTAATCACCCTCAATCCATTATTGATAGTAGACGAGACCATGTTGGATGATATAGATTTGTTGTGATATCTTAATGGTGTGTAAAGTGGTTGATGCTATATCGTGGAACAAGTCGAAGTAGCGAGTTATATGCGAGCTAACGTTGCAAATGTTAAAGATTGAGAATATCAAGTTGTGATCGGTGGATTTAGAACTGACTGTTTAAAGCTGGTTTCGCGAAATGTCGCGGAAGCAAGATTCGCCACCGTCTTTTATTTTCTCCAACAAGGAAAGGACAAAAGTATAGCAAAATTCCTTATGAGATATGTTTCTCGGTTTGGGAGGTAGATTTATAGAAAGGGAAGGTGTTAGCACCCTTTCTATCCGTGGTTATCCACGGGCTCTTAGATACTTGCTCTTATATTTTCAAAAGATGTTTGCTTTTCAAGTGTGTGTGGGTTTTGAAAAAGTTCATTTGAAAAACTTCTAAGTAACTCTTGTATCAGTCCTCAAGAGTGTATGAAGTGTTTTGTTTGAAAACTTTTTGAAAGTGTGGGATGCGAAAAGTTGTTTTTGTTTGTTTGAAAAGAGCAAGTACCCATGAGAATCTACCTACCCTAAGGAATTAGGCTGTGTAAGAGTCCTTTAGATAGTGCCATCCCACCATTGAGAGGTAGGTAGCACCACCGTTGGAGGTGTTCGGGTCAATTCGATTTTAGGGACATTGTGGTCACCGAAGCAACAGTAGGACACTTTAGAAGCTACCCTTATGTCCTTGATCCCTTTTTAATCCGAGGCAACCGTTTCGAGACAACTGTTCCGAGGCAACTGTTTCAAGGCAACTGTTTCGAGGCAACTGTTTCGAGGCAACTGGATCATGGACATAAGGACCGCTAAGACGTCCTATACTTGACAACCACGTTTCAAAGGCAACGAGTGAGGCGTACCCTAGAAGTGGTGTGTGCATTGTGTGTTGTTTTCATGTTATGTCTGTCTTTGTAACTAGTGAGCTACGAGTTGTTTTTATTTACATACATTCTTTCATGCAAGTTTAGCAGTTAAGGGGTGCGGAAACTAAATTGCGGAAACATAAATCCTACGCTATTACAAGGCGCGGGTCTATACATCGCCAAAAATTACAAAGACCCGTTTTTTAGTAAATGAGTACGGAAAGTAAATAAAAACAGTAAAAGTCCTAATTACTATTACATCCGGAGGCAGTTACATAATAATCCAAAAATAAGGAATTAAAATTAAAATGCGCGCGAAAGAAAGAATCAGGAATGCCTTAAGGGTGTTGACCCTTTTAAGAAAAGAAATTGATTTTTTTGTCTTTTTGTGATTAAATGAAATTAACTAACTAATGACTAATTAATTAATTTAATTAAAAGAAATTATATTTTTTTTGTTTTTATGTTTTTATGAAATAAAATAAAAAGAAACAAAATTAAGTCAACCTAATTCTAAATTATTTTAATTATTAAAAGAAAAGTCAAAATTGCCTAATTAAACTATTTCAATTAATGTTTATTTACAAAATAATATAATAATAATAATAATGATGTTAGTTCTATTTTTTTGATTTTATGAAAATATGCTAATTAAGTTAATTTGTTAATAAAAATAAAAAAAGGTTAGAAATTAAAATAATAGAAAAACAAAACAAAATGAAAAAAAAAGAAGAAGTAAAACCAAAGGGGGGTGTGGGCCAAATAGGAGGTTTATTGAAGCAATCCAATCCCACTGAAATCTAAGCCACGTTTGACTTTCATGGTTGCCTGCAGCGTGCTTGACTCCAGACCATGGTGTGCTACACTTTTTGTCCTTTGGATCTGCGTTGATGACATATGGCAGCGCTGGGAAGTGAGACTTATGATGCACCTCATATTGGAATCTGCACAGGAAAACGTTGAAGAAAATAATATGGAAATTATAAGGGACCTGGGGAGAACTTACAGCGCGGTATGAGCCTCAGGACTTGGCAAAGGTTGCTTTAGCCACGTGCTTGTTTTGATTTGAAGATGCTCGCAACTATGTTTTAGAACTCTCACTTTTTGAATAATTTTTGGTTTTTGCTCTTGGCCGTTTCTCCACACACTCCTCTTTTTTGAATGAGATTGGGAAGGCTTGTATATATAGTAATAAAATGTGTATCAATCCAAATAATGGTCATTAAGCCTTTGCATTCATGTTTAAGATTATGCCATGAACTCCATTGAAACAACTTTCCATTTTTGTGTCAAATTTGAATTCTTGCTTGGAATAGGCCCTTGCACGAATTTGGAATGTGTTTTAAGGTGTATCAAAGCTAATCATCACAAAATATATCCCTCCATTAATTTCTTTGATTTTTATTTGATTTTAAAAGATTTAAAATGAATTAAATCAAATAAAATTAAATAAAAATGGAAAAATTAATTTTAAATCTTGAAATAAATTGTGGGACACGTGGGAAGCATGGCCAAGCTGAAACAAGTGGAAAAAGTGGGCCCCTTTTGTCAAAAATGAAGTTTCAAGGATAATTGACTTTGGCCATTTCACAAAAATTTCCCAACTTCTCCAATGCATATCTTGCTCAATTTTGATCATATGAACATGTTCTTGGACATTTTGGAAAGGTCTTGAAGTCCTCTAATCAATGCCTTTGGTCCCATGTCATTTTAATTTAGCAATCGCAAGTTATGGTCTTTGACTTAAAGTGCCTTTTTGTTGACTTTTGAAAATGACCTATAATGTTGAAATTGATAACTTTTTGTGAGAGAATTTATTGGATTTGGAATGTGAAGATGAGTTGTAGGAAATGTTATCCCCTTCAAAATGAGCATTGAATGGGATTTTTCTGATGAACCATGAAAAAGTTATGCTTTGGTCAAGTTACAGTTGACTTTTCAGCTGTCCAAAAATAGAAACTTTTGACACCTTGATGATTTTTGAGCCATTCTTGTGAAATCATGATCAAGAATTGATCAAATGATGATTGTGGCTTCAAAATAAGATGTTGACCAAAAATTTTGACTTTTGACTGCCAAATGACCATTTTGCCCCTACAGTTGACTGTTGAGCAAATGGGACTTTTGACTGTGCAACTTGACCTTGTGAGCCTTGAAACTTGACATGTAGGTGCTTGACAATGTATATGAGCATGTGGGACTTGACTGATCCCTTGAAAACCTCAACTTCCTTGCAAGAACCAAAACCCTAATTTGACTGGCTTATGAGGATGGTTGACTGTGTAGCCCTTGAGTAGGTTTGAGCAAATTGAGATGATGCTTGTCAAAACTTTGAAGAATATGGGAGGGCAAATTTTGGGGTACAACACAAGTGAACAATGGTTTTATGGTGGATATTAAGGAAAATATGAAACAAGATTGAAACTTGTAAACCATATGTCTGACGGAAATTTTAATAAAGACGGTGACTTAAGATGGATTATCAAAGTTGCGTAGCTGAAGTGGGATGTGGCGTAATTGCTATGCGTGTACGACTCATTAGATGTGAAGGATTAAAACATCAGAAGCCTATGGGAATGGTGTTTCTTAATTTACATGCTTGCTTTTGGTGGATGGTTGATATAGAGATGTTGTGCCAGGGCACTATGTTTGCTAGTAAATATTTGCGGATTTTATAAGAAGATTGTTGTGGATTGTTGGTTGATGGTGAGCTATAGGTATGCTTGCTGAGTTATACAGTTAAGTTGATGTTGTAATGATTTTGTTATCATTATTGAGATGTTATTGTTGGTTACCGTAAGTGATGAATAATATCCTATAATATGACGAAGTTAATTTTGTTGACTATGTTGATGTCACTATAATGATGAATAAAGTTATTGATATTTTGTTGATAGTCGACATACATATAAGTATGGGAATAAAGTTGTATATGCGCTTTGGTGTTGGGAAAGTTGTTAAGAGGTGACGTGGTATATCCAAGTATAAGTTAGTTATGGTTGTTACATTTCTACTGTGGGAGTTGTTATGTAAGAGTGTTGCCGAAAAGGTTGGTAAGTTATTAACGGGTATGTCGTAAGGGTGTTGAGTGATTAGCATGTGTGTAGTAGATTTACACCATGATTGAGTTGTTACTATATCAAAAGGTAGTAGTCGAAGTGTTGCCAAGCGCAACTGAGAATCAGAAAGGTTGGAAACAAAGTTGAGGATGGTTGTATCGAGTAGATTTTAGAGGACGAAGATATTCTAAGTGGGGAGAGTTGTAACGCCCCGATATTTAATTATTTATTTAATTAAATATTTTTGAATATTTTATATTAATTCAAATTTTTATCTTCGAAGTCGGAATTATTTTATTTAGTGGCATGATAAATAATCGGATTTAATTTGGTGGAATTAATTTGAGAATTATCAGTATTATTCTAAGAAACATAATTGGATAAATATGTTTAGTGGAGCGGTAAGTTGATGGTCGGATAAATTAGACGGTTTAGTCGGAGAACTATTATTAGAATATTATTTACGAGTTAGTATTATTTAAAGTGTGGATCAATCATGGTTGAAAAATATTATTGGAAATAATATTAGATTACATTATGTGACTATTTATTTAATTGAGCTTATGTTGTGATAGTAGTAATAATGGGGGGTGTGTGTAGGCTCACTAAGAGAAACACTATTATTTGGATTAATAGAATAATATATATTATTATTAGAAAATAAGAGAGGAAGAGAGTTAATGTTATCAGGAGAAAGAAAGAGAAGAGAAAGAAGAAATAGGGTTTGAGAGAGGAGGAGAAGAGCAAGGAAGCAGCTGCTAGGGCTAGTTTCCATAAATTAAGTTGGAGCTTTTTAGAGTTGTCATCAAACCAAACCAGGTAAGGGTGGGGTTTCTTATCCTATAATGGGGTATATGATATTTTATATGTGGGAATTTGTATGTGGAATTTTTACTGTTATATTGGTTTGTGTTGGTTTGTGTTATTGTGATAAGCATGATTAATATTGTTTTAGTTATAGAACTGTCAAAGAAGTATGTGGATTGTTGTGTTAAATGCTTCTCTGGATTGGATTTGGAATAGCCGGTAGCAGAAAATCCACTAAAATAGAGAAGGAAAAATGTGCCTGGAATGCTGCTGAACGGCAGCTTGTTGTTGGTTGGATGCTGTCGAACGACAACTGGTTGTTGTATATGGGGGTTGCCATTTGGCAACCTTGGGAGAAAGAGAGGATGTGCTGATCGGCACTAGGGAAATTATGGAAGGAAACTGCCGTTGGCACTGAGTGTTAGGCAGGGGAACTTGTTTTAGTTTCCGTTGGCTATATAACTGTTAATATGGTATCAGTATATAGTTTTTTAATAGAAAAGCAGTTTGGGAACCAATTAAACTATTCTTATTAGTAGTATGTTATAGCAGAAGGAACATTAATAGAAGTAGCATATTTTTGTAGAGTTTTTTTATGTGATAGAGGATAATAGTAGAAATAATAATAAGTAGTAAATTTAGATGAACAGTAGAATAAAGTAGTAGAGCTAATAATTAGCAGAATTATATTAGTCGTAGTCCTAGAATTTAAAATAGAAGGGATGGTTTTTAGTCGCAGAGTTGGAAATGGATAATTTAATAGAAGTAATATATTAATAATAGTAAGCTAAATAACAGAGGTAGAGTAATTTAGTAGAATAAATTGGTTAGTAACAGTATAAATAAATAGTAGTAATAACAGTTTATTAAGCAAAATCGATTAGCCGAATTTGAATATTTGGGCGGTAAAATTGGTTAACCGGAATTAGTTGAAATTGTTAGAATAAGTCGTATATACATGTGGGTATTTTTAGTTGATTTGTTTTGTTAGAATTATGTGGAATAAAGTTGATTTGCAGGTGAAGTCGAATTAAGTTGAATGGTTCCGGTATATGGGATTGTTTTGTTGGTTATTGTTGTGAATAAGCTATTATCGAATAAATTGTGTTGTTATCACATTACTAATTGTTGATATGGTATTGTTGTTGTGACGTACTAAATTGTAGGCTTATGCCAACGTTGTTGAATACATTGTTGTTGTTGATTATGTTGTGATTGATAAGTTGATTAAGTTGTAGACTTACGCCAATGTTGTTTAATACATTGTTGTAGTTGAATATGCTGTGATTGATAAGTTGATTAAGTTGTAGGCTTATGCCAACATTGTCGAATACATTGTTGTGTTGTATGTGATTATTGCATTCATTAAGTCACATACATTTGCGTTATTAAGTTGGCCTGGATTGGCACCACATTGGCCTGGATTGGCAAAATATTAAGTTGAAGGCTTATGCCTTGTTGATGCCTCTATTTATTGGCAGATTTTCTAAGTTGGGAGTTCTGCTCAAATGGTACCACATGCATTTGCATAACATTGAGTCGTATTCAAAGTTATACAATTGAGTTGTTGTGTTGATGAATTAATTGTTGCATTTTGATGATATCATGTTGCAATTGTTGTTGTGAAGTGGTGATTTTTGCATGACTTGGTTCTAATATATGATTTATCATGCGCTCACTTATACGATTTGAGAATCTCACCCCTTACTGTTTGAATATTGCCCTCTGTTGGTAACGTGCAGGTAATAAAGAATGAAGATTTGCTTAGCCTTATTAGTTCAAAGTCGGTTGGTCGCTCTAATATGTAGCACTTGGGGGGAAATGAACAAATAGTTGTTTACTTGTTGAAATTGTTTTAGTTGTTGAATCCTAAGTTTAATTATATGAAATAATATGTTGCCTCTCAAGTTGTTTTAGTTGAATGAAATATATGATTCTACTTGAAGTTGTAATTATGATTCTGCTGCGTTATTAATAAAAGAAGTGGTTTTGTTTTAAAAGCTGGTGCAAGTTGTTATATGATCCACTGAAACTAAAGTGTTATGCGTTTGTTTATGTGTTGTAACATGTTGAATTGTGATATCCCAAATGTGTTGGAAGTTTTTAAATACTCTGATTTTCGTTATAACTACCGAGTAGAGTGTGGGGTGTTACAATTTCCAAGTTAGGGTTTTCCAGTGGCTTCAATTGGCGCCATCTCAACTTCACCCAAATGCGCTGGCATTTATGCGAGCGTTCGAGCTCGTATGCCAGTATCTGCAGATAGGGGCCATGCTGCCCCTCTTTTTCCGTATCTTTCATCTCCAAAGACAATTCGTCTGAGGTGGGCAAGCGTGGGTGTCGTTCAAGCAGTTCGGGAAACTTTTTAGGCCTTAACTGGAGTCTGTCCGAAACTTCAAAGAGAGGTATTTCGTTGTGAACCCCCTGATGAACACAGCCATAGATTATCTGTATACTCGTGTGGTAGAGGTGTAGGATGGGTGGCCAGTTACCCGGCTCATGGCTAAATTTCCGCTTGAGTGGCAATGGAAGCACTTCGAGCAAAGGCCCTGTGAAGCTCAAGGACTTGGACACTCAGGACCATCTTTTGTATGAGAAGTTGTCTGCCTATGTCAAGAGTTTCTCCGCCGCGAAGTATATGGATGTTGTTGTACCCCAAAATTTGCCCTCCCATATTCTTCAAGATTTGTCAAGTCAAGGTCACAAAATTCCCCAAGGGTTGTGCAGCTCAACTGTCTCCTATACAGTCAAAACTAGGGTTTGTGTTCTAATCAAGAAATTGAAGGTTTCAGGGGCCCAATCAAGTCTCATATGCCTACAAAGATGGTCAAGTATCCTCATATCAAGTTTCAAGGCATTCAACTCAAAATTGCACAGTCAAAACCCTAGATTGCACCACAGTCAACTGTAGGGGCAAAATGGTCATTTGACAGTCAAAAGTTCAAATTTTTGGTCAATATATCATTTTGAAGCCACAAACATCATTTGATCAATGCTTGATCATGATTCTCAAAGTTTGGCTCAGAAATCATCAAAGATGCAAAAGTTGCTATATTTGGACAGTTGAAAAAGTCAACTGAAATTGACCAGGGCATAACTTTCACATGGATTATCAGAAAAATTCCATCCAAAGCTCATTTTGAATAGAAAGACATTTCCTACAACTCATCTTCATACTTCAAGTCCAAGAAATGCTCTCACAAAAAGTTATCAATTTCAACATTATAGGTCATTTTCAAAAGTCAACAAAAAGGGACTTTAAGTCAAAGGCCATAACTTGAGATTGGTAAATCAAAATGACATGGGACCAAAGGCATTGGTTAAAGGACTCAAATACCTTTCCAAAATGTCCAAGAACATGTGAAAAGCTTAAAAATTGAGCAAGTTATGCCTTGTGGAAGTTGGGAAATTTTTGGGAATTTTGAAAAGTCAACAATGGTTCAAATGACCTAAAAATGCAAATGGGCCCATTTTTCTTCCAAGTTTCTTCATGCCAAGCCTATGCACGACCATTAGGCCCAAAGGGAAGTATTTTCTCATTTTTTAATTATTTATTTGAATTTATATTAATATTAATTCATTTAAATTATTTTAATACATGAAAAATATAAAGCTTGACCTAAAAAATCTTTTTGTGCACATTCTATTCTCAAGATTTCGTGTACAATTAAATATGGCAAGTTTTGGTGTGATTGGAGCATGATTGAACCAAATAACATGAAAAAAGATTCAAAAAAGATCTTCCAAAATCAAAGATTGAAATCATTGAATGCTTTGGATTTTGTCAAGTTTTGTTGACCTAATATGTTCACTATATGATCAGAAGCACAAACCTAATTGCCTTAGACACTCCAAGCTGCGCCCCAAGAACACTTTGCACATTGAATTTTTTTCCAAAAAACACAAAACTGATTTCAAGGTTATAGGTGGATTCAAGCCTCCATTCCTTTTCTAATAGCTTCCTTAGGCATTCCTGAACGTGTGCCAATCATAAACAACAAGCAAAGCTCCAGGAATTGGCATCAAGAACTCAAACTGTAAAGCAAAACTTTTGAAATCGTATAGCATAATCCAAGCATCTTTTTGCATTTTTATTTATGTATTCATGCTCATAAGGATGTTTCTAAGCTAACCATTGTGTTTGATTGCATTTTCGTTGACCATACGCGATTTCACCATGCTTAAAAATTAGGGTTGCAGGTTTTCTGAATTAGGGCTTTTGCATAGTGGAAAAATTAGCTCTTGAGACCACCATGGTTGGACTCAGCGTCTAGAGACGAAGAAATCCCAACTATCGCGCCTAATTTATGTTGAGAATGGAGCTATTCGCTATTTTCTTAAATCACCCCTTCAGCCACGCCCAGAAAACCGTGGCCATACGTTTATGTTTCAGGGAAAAATAAGGAAGACGACTCCGTGTCACGACGTGATAGGCACATTCAAATTCTCGCGCGTTTTTCATCCACTAACACCATGTTTTATTTATTATATTTATGTGTTATTATATGTTAAATTAAAAGCGCTTGGTTCAGTGGTTAAGTGGTTGTGCTGGCAACGTTGAAGACCTGGGTTCAAGTCCCAGGTCTGGCAAATTTCAATGTTATTTTTCAATATAAGATCCTATGCTACGCTAACATCCAGGTTCACCATGTACCATCACAATCCATCATACACGCGTCCAGTGAAAGCAGATCAAGGGCATGGATTCAAAGAGCACGCTACGCTCTAGTCAATGCATCATACATGATTCAAAAAGTCAACAAATTCCAATGCTTAATGGGCCAGAATACTAGGCCTGTACCTCACAAATTGGGGCTACCCCCCCCCCCCCCCCTTGGTTTGCCTTCTCTTTCTTTCTATTTTTATTTTTATTCTTGTTTTAATTATTATTTTTATTACTGTTTATTTAATTAATTATTTTTTCAACAAAATATAAAAACATTACAAAAAAATCAGAAAAAAGGATAAAAACAGAAAAAATATTTATTGTATTTATTTTCTTGTAAAATAATTAACATGTAAATGAATTTAGTAAAATAGGTTAATTAATTTTGATTCTTTAATTTCTTTCTTTTTTACAATAATAATATTCCTTTTATTTATTCTCTGTAATTTTAATATGTAAATTATCTAGTTTAATTAGGTTTTTTTAACTTTAATTCCTTTTAATAAAAATCCAAAAATATAGAATTAGGTTAGTTAATAATTTTTATACCTTTTAATTTTCCCTTTTTTATCACAATATTATTTATTTATTTATTTATTTTTATAATCAAATGTACATAAATAAAAATTAGGTTTTAATTTAGGTTAATATAATATTTTCACAATAAACTTAAAAAAACAATAGAATTAGGGTTAGTCAATTATAATTAATTCCTTCTTTTTTTTCTTTTAAAGCTAAAAAACAAAAATACCAAAAACATTTAATTTTTAATTTTAATTCTCATTAATTTAATTATTTTTGCAAAAGGGTCCAACGCCCATTGTTTTTAATTATTTTATTTTGCGCATTTATTTTATGTCATTTATTATAATTTTGTATCTCTCCCAAAGCACTGTAATTTAAATTTCTCGCACTTTTATTTTATTGCTTTATTTATTTTCCGCTAAATCGGGTCCGGTTTAATTTTGGCGATGTGGACCCGCGCCATTTGTAATAGCCTTAGATTTATTTTTTCGCAAACTTTATAACTGTTAAATATGCATGCAAGAATGAATGGCCCTAATTAAAATCAAGCGTAGATCACAACAAACATGGCAAGACAAATAACTGAAACATGACACACAATTCGCACACACCACCCCTTGGGTACGCCTCACTGTTGCCTTTCGAAGGGTGGTCGTCGAGTAGAGGACGTCTTAGTAAGTCCTCATGATCCGGGAACCTGGCATGAGGGTAGCTTCTAAGGTGTCTTCCCATTGCTCCGGTGATCACCACGTCCCTAAAACTCGAATTGACCCGAACACCTCCAACGGTGGTGCTACTTACCTCTCAATGGTGGGATGGCACTACTTTAAAGGACTCTTACACAGACGAATTCCTTAGGGTAGGTAGATTCTCAAGGATACTTGCTCTAATCTCAAAACAAACTCAAAAAGACTTTTCACACTGACACTTTTCAAAAGCTTTCAAAGCAAATTTTTCAAACACTCTGACGTACGAGTCGATCTGAAATTTTTCAAAGAAATTTTTTTAAACCCACATTGAAAAGCAAACAAACAATTTTGAAAACACATTGAGCAAGTATCTAAGAGCCCATGGATAACCATGGATAGAAAGGGTGCTAACACCTTCCCTTTCTATAACCTACCTCCCGAACCGAGAGCGATCTCTTTAAAGGAATTTTTCTGTGCTTTTGTCCTTTCCAATTGGAGAAAATAAAAGACGGTGGCGACTCTTGCTTCCGCGACATTTCGCGAACCAGCGTTAAACAGTCAGTTCCAGATCCACCGATCACAGAACTGGCGACTCTGCTGGGGATATCTTATAAAGTGAGGTGTACCTTAGGGCTAGGTCATAACTGTGTTTTCACTTGTATTGTTTTGCTTGCTTTACTATTGTGGGTTGCATCGGAGATACATAGATCCTAACCCGGATCTGGGGATACCCTGTTTAGGTAGCATAAGCTGTGAGGGACCTGTCCGGCGTAGACCGACACAGGTGAAGCAGTGGCTACGTTGGTGTGGCACCTTAGTCTGTACCGATATCCCCTGTGTCGCAACGAGGAGAATATGGGTCTTCTAAGGAGTCATTAAGCACCAACAACCTTAGAACCTTAATTGACACAACTTGGCCTTTAGAATTGTAGCAGTATGCTACGCCCATTGAGGCTAAACTCTCGTGATGGTTCTGGCCGCAAGAAAAGATTGCGATGCTGGAGTTATGACCGATTGAGGGTAGTCAATGATATTGGGATCCTCTAAGAACCCGGTTACTTTTGATAGGACAGGTCTTAACCAACAAACTGAAAGAGGGTACTACCCAGACTTCACGCTGGCCTAAACCTTAAGGGCTCTTTTGTGTGACTTGTGTGCCTTCGTATTTGACTATCTGCGTGCTTGTTACCTAACACTTGTTTCTTGCAGGTCTTGTTTATAGTCCTTAATTGGGACTCATAACAAGGTGCTAAGTTTCTTGCAGGTCTTGTTTATAGTCCTTAACTAGGACTCATGACAGGGTTTACCAAATTTCTTGCAGGTGTTGTTTATAGTCCTTAACTGGGATTCATAACAGTGTTTACTAGATCTCTTGCAGGTTTTGCTTATAGTCCTTAATTGGGACTCATAACAAAGTATACTGAATTGCTTGCAGGGTTTGTTTATAGTCCTTAATTGGGACTCATAACAGGGTTTACCTACTCCACCCCATGCATAGCATGACATCATACCATTGCATACCATTGCATACATCCTAACCCATTTCAAGGATCTCAAGGGCTTGTGATGCAGGTCATGATAAACCAATTACCCAGCAAGGGGCAAAGGGGATTTATTTTTCTCTAGCCAAGGGCGTCAGGGGCTATGACCCACTCGATATGGTGAGCCTTGACCCTTGAAGAAGGATTCTCAGCAACATGGAGTTCCTTCAATCAAGCTACCGGACCCAAGTTCTAACAAATTTTCTTGTTTACCCTGCGAGATCCTTGAAAACATTGCATGCATATCATACATATCATTGCATGACAGGTACCCTTGTTGCAGGTTACTTACCTTTCCCGCTGTTTATTTCAGCAATGGCTTTCCAACCAGACAACCAGGACCTTCTTGCTCAAGAGACTCGGTTCGGGGAAATCCTCCTGAATCTATCCAAGGGGCAGGAAGAGCTAAGGACACTTCTCATGGAGACCTTTGTCAGGAACAGTGCTGAGGATGAAAGGCTGAAACACCTACAAGCTGAGATGGATGCTATGAAAGCCCAGATGCTGGGACAGAGGAATGTCATTCAAGGCCTAGTTCAGAGACAAGAGGAGCTCTGGTTTCTCTTCAACCAACTGCTTCAGGGTAACCTACTGGGGAAAACGTCTAAGGGTGAAGAGCCAGTCATTGTGCAATCACCTTTGAGACAAGGAGATAAGGGAAGAGCTCCTCAAATGGCTTCAGTACCACAAATTCAGCATCAACCTCACCAGCGTCAACCAGACAAGCCTAAAAGGCAGTTCACCAAGATCAACATGTCGCTGGATCAAGCGCTACAACAAATGTTGAAGGCAGGGCTGATCACTTTAAAGGCTCCTCCCCGGAATCCAAATACTTCTGCTCCTAACTATCATCCCAATGATAGATGCGCATATCATTCTGATAGCCCGGGGCATACTACGGACAACTGCTGGCCTCTCAAAAACAAGATCCAAGACATGATCGACGCTGGAGAGATTCAGTTTAAAGTACCCAAGACTCCCCATGTGATCACTGCTCCCACGCCAAAACATGGCTAGGATAGAAAGCACTTTTTGTTCATTTGGATTCAAGTCGTATTTTTCTTTGGTTATTCAAACATTTATTCATGTTAAACATTGTTATTCCATTAATGCATCGCTTATGTCTATTTTGAATCAATATATTCGCATTCACTATATGCAAATTGTTTTCATATTTTTTCTGA
The DNA here is from genome assembly GCA_948472305.1 of Vicia faba. Classification (NCBI taxonomy): domain Eukaryota; kingdom Viridiplantae; phylum Streptophyta; class Magnoliopsida; order Fabales; family Fabaceae; genus Vicia; species Vicia faba. The sequence goes on along the minus strand of OX451736.1, from coordinate 1,398,800,561 downwards.
TGTCAACTCTCGTTAATTCTAAGCCTCTTGAGGGAGGATGACGAAAACGATACCGCTATCTTTACAGTATGCTTTTGAACAGACCCCGCTGATGAGGTACAGGCATTGTTTCAATTCCTAAACACTGGAGTTATAAGGATGATAATCCCTCGTCAACCCATCAGAGCCAAAGAAGTAGGAGTTTGTATTTTCGAAAATCAAAACCCTTAATCATAACCTGGGGCAGGGTAGTTCTCTCAGATTGATCTAAGTGCCCAATGAATGGCACCAAATGAGTTTTTCAAAAACAAAAGACAATGATGGTTCAGAACAATCATAAGGACAGGCAGTCATTATAAAAAAAAAAATCATAAATGAAAAGCCCAAAAAGTCAAAACCAATAAAGAAGACTTACCAAACTGGGGCATCCCGCTGACTGTAATTCCAAAAAGGAAACAGTTCAGGCAAAAAAAAGAAAAAAAGAAAGGGATAACGAAAATCAAGCAAGAAGTCTCACAACCAAAGCAGGAATGACTGTCTAGTCAGAATAAATCATCAATATCTGAACCATCATTGGAACGTCAAAGCAAAGACTCAAACAAGGTCTAACGCACGATCAACTGAGTTTAGGTTTGAAGAACATTACGAAGAGCGGGTGGGTACAAATAATTTGAGCCTTTATCCTTTGTTTCTTAAACCGTGAACCAGGCCACGTTATAACCCTTAAAAGTCCTAGCTGAAGCATGGGTTAGTTCGAAAGCATACTGTGACGAAAGGTATCCTGACTCCTGAAGGCTTATGGTAAATACGGAGTTGACCTCACGTTTTACAAACATTCAATGGTTTTATGAAAAAAAATGCATTTTCAAAATCTTTAAGACAGACGTAAGCTTTGCATTTTTAACATAACTTTGTTTGCATATGACTTTTTGTTTGAACAGCATAAGAGTTCGCATGACGAAATTCTAATGAACAAGAGTATCTCCAATCAAGGGGCATGATATAATCATGGTCCATTATCTAGGGCAATCCAATCAAGATTCGGAGAATATCTCAAAGGCCAAATAGCCTGGGGCGAACCTCCGTCGGAGTCACTTGGGGCATTTCAACAACGAATCTTGTCTGATCAAACACCTTCTGGTGGCATGACAAAACACTTCTAACAGGGGCAACTCCCTACTTTCTGAGAACGGACATAGTCGAAAAAATACTACGCACAATCAAAGACCCGCTAGGTTGACACACCTAGGCAAAAATAAGGGCTTCCCGGCGAACCAAAAGGGTTCGGGCAAAATGAAGGGATGAAAATGAAAAAAATCTGTACACCCGGCAAGTCGAAAACCTGAAAAGGCGGCTTGGGCAAAAACGGGTATCCCGGTGGACTGAAAACCCAAAAGGGCAATCCAGGCAAAAGTTAGGGATCAAAGCGTACGACTATGTCCTGTCATCTCGTCACTTGCCTACCAGAAGAAGGCTTGCCTGTCAACAACTATCAGCACCTCACAGGTCTTCCTCTCCCACCTCAGAAACAGGGGCAATGATGAGTTGTCCAAACGATCTAATCACTCTGTCCACCAAGGTACCAAGGTAGGTTCAGCTAAAGAACATGACCAGTACATCTTAAATTCCCCAGAGAGTCAGCAGTCAGTGCATTCTTCTCCAAGCTATTGTCAAACCTCAAGGAAGTTGGGTACCCTCCCGTAGAGCTCAACATTCCCCAGCAGCAATACATATATTCTTAACAAGCATCCCCGGCAGTCTTGGTCTAAAGATTGTTCCCCGGCGGCATACCAACATTCAGAGGAATCATTTCCCCAGCATATCAAACTTCCCCCAGAAGAGCCCAATCCAGCTTCACCAGGAAAGTTGGAATTCATATCTCCCCAAGCAGTAAGCTTACCCCCAGTAAATTCTGGAAGCTTATCCTCCCAGAGCACGAACGCGTCATCCGGCTTTATTTAAAGAGTTATTTCCTTAACAGGATATAACTGGGTTATCCTCAGCCAAAAGCCACGGAAAGGTCGTCGTCAACGTAGTTCTGTCCTATCCCCAGCGAAGTCCGTCAACACTTCATACAACAAGGGTATCCTCAGCAAGCTATCAACATTCAGCAAAGCATCTCTATCCCCACAGAGTATTGCTTCCCAGCATGGTCACAAGAATATCTTTTCTCCCCGCAGACTCTTCATTTGCCAAGTTTATTCCGCAACGGAGTCATCTTCTCCTACCGGTATTCTTGCAGTTATCATCCCCAGCGGAAGCAAAATCTGTTCTTCAACGTCAGCCCAGGATACAACTTCCCGGCACCCGTTAAGGATTCACTTTCCTAGACGAAAACATACATAAAACTTCACATACATCATCATAGCATGCATAACGCACCGCATCATACAAGTCTCATTTTATATTGAGAACATCATTGCTTGATCCATATCATGCATTGCATATGACTGACCTTTACCTTTCAGGAAAGATTCAGTTAAATTCTTAGCTATATTCCAAGACCTTCTCTGGTTCAGTCAGATCGACCCTAAGATCTCCCTGATGCTTATCCAGTTGAAGATATTCCAAGACCTTGTCCGGTTCAGTTAAATCGACCCTAAGATTTTCCTGATTCTTACCCAGTCCAAGGCCTTCTCTGGTTCAGTCAGATCGACCCTAAGATCTCCCTGATACTTATCCAGTTGAAGATGTTTCAAGACCTAGACCGGTTCAGTCAGATCGACCCTAAGATCTCCCTGATACTTATCCAGTTGAAGATGTTTCAAGACCTAGACCGGTTCAGTTAAATCGACCCTAAGATTTTCCTGATTCTTACCCAGCCCAAGGCCTTCTCTGGTTCAGTCAGATCGACCCTAAGATCTCCCTGATACTTATCCAGTTGAAGATGTTTCAAGACCTAGACCGGTTCAGTTAAATCGACCCTAAGATTTTCCTGATTCTTACCCAGTCCAAGGCCTTCTCTGGTTCAGTCAGATCGACCCTAAGATCTCCCTGATACTTATCCAGTTGAAGATGTTTCAAGACCTAGACCGGTTCAGTTAAATCGACCCTAAGATTTTCCTGATTCTTACCCAGTCCAAGGCCTTCTCTGGTTCAGTCAGATCGACCCTAAGATCTCCCTGATACTTATCCAGTTGAAGATGTTTCAAGACCTAGACCGGTTCAGTTAAATCGACCCTAAGATTTTTCTGATTCTTACCCAGTCCAAGGCCTTCTCTGGTTCAGTCAGATCGACCCTAAGATCTCCCTGATACTTATCCAGTTGAAGATGTTTCAAGACCTAGACCGGTTCAGTTAAATCGACCCTAAGATTTCCCTGATTCTTACCCAGTCCAAGGCCTTCTCTGGTTCAGTCAGATCGACCCTAAGATCTCCCTGATACTTATCCAGTTGAAGATGTTTCAAGACCTAGACCGGTTCAGTTAAATCGACCCTAAGATTTTCCTGATTCTTACCCAGTCCAAGGCCTTCTCTGGTTCAGTCAGATCGACCCTAAGATCTCCCTGATACTTATCCAGTTAAAGATGTTTCAAGACCTAGACCGGTTCAGTTAAATCGACCCTAAGATTTTCCTGATTCTTACCCAGTCCAAGGCCTTCTCTGGTTCAGTCAGATCAACCCTAAGATCTCCCTGATACTTATCCAGTTGAAGATGTTTCAAGACCTAGACCGGTTCAGTTAAATCGATCCTAAGATTTTCCTGATTCTTACCCAGTCAAAGGCCTCTCTGGTTCAGTCAGATCGACCCTAAGATCTCCTTGATTCTTATTCCAGTAGAAGACACCCAAGATTTTTCTCAACGAGCGTTGTTGAAGTTAAAGTCGCCCAAGGTTCTCTTACCATTCATGCTAAGGTAGTAACCATCTCTGGTTCTTTCATCGCCGTTTGAAGCTCCAGACTCAGCTCCTGTAACCAGTCAGGACACATCTATACCAAGCATCTAAAGTCAGCTCCTGCAACGTGTCAGGTACTCATTTTTCTCTTTTGCAGGTATGCCGGTTCTCGCTAAGGAATCTCCTACGCAATCAACATCCAGATGGCATCTATAAGCCCATCACCCTATCCAGCAATCTCTAAATGGCATCTATAAGCCCATCACCCTATCCAGCAATCTCTAAATGGCATCTATAAGCCCATTCCCCCGTCACTGCCACTATGTGAGCGCAAATTTCTGGGCACTTTAGTGTCCAATCATCTTCTACCCTCGGATTACGAAAGGCACGTCAGCCAATCTGCATCCTCAGGTCTAAGAAGATTGAACAGGGGCAACTGTTGTACCCCAAAATTTGCCCTCCCATATTCTTCAAGATTTGTCAAGTCAAGGTCACAAAATTCCCCAAGGGTTGTGCAGCTCAACTGTCTCCTATACAGTCAAAACTAGGGTTTGTGTTCTAATCAAGAAATTGAAGGTTTCAGGGGCCCAATCAAGTCTCATATGCCTACAAAGATGGTCAAGTATCCTCATATCAAGTTTCAAGGCATTCAACTCAAAATTGCACAGTCAAAACCCTAGATTGCACCACAGTCAACTGTAGGGGCAAAATGGTCATTTGACAGTCAAAAGTTCAAATTTTTGGTCAATATATCATTTTGAAGCCACAAACATCATTTGATCAATGCTTGATCATGATTCTCAAAGTTTGGCTCAGAAATCATCAAAGATGCAAAAGTTGCTATATTTGGACAGCTGAAAAAGTCAACTGAAATTGACCAGGGCATAACTTTCACATGGATTATCAGAAAAATTCCATCCAAAGCTCATTTTGAAGAGAAAGACATTTCCTACAACTCATCTTCATACTTCAAGTCCAAGAAATGCTCTCACAAAAAGTTATCAATTTCAACATTATAGGTCATTTTCAAAAGTCAACAAAAAGGGACTTTAAGTCAAAGGCCATAACTTGAGATTGGTAACTCAAAATGACATGGGACCAAAGGCATTGGTTAAAGGACTCAAATACCTTTCCAAAATGTCCAAGAACATGTGAAAAGCTTAAAAATTGAGCAAGTTATGCCTTGTGGAAGTTGGGAAATTTTTGGGAATTTTGAAAAGTCAACAATGGTTCAAATGACCTAAAAATGCAAATGGGCCCATTTTTCTTCCAAGTTTCTTCATGCCAAGCCTATGCACGACCATTAGGCCCAAAGGGAAGTATTTTCTCATTTTTTAATTATTTATTTGAATTTATATTAATATTAATTCATTTAAATTATTTTAATACATGAAAAATATAAAGCTTGACCTAAAAAATCTTTTTGTGCACATTCTATTCTCAAGATTTCGTGTACAATTAAATATGGCAAGTTTTGGTGTGATTGGAGCATGATTGAACCAAATAACATGAAAAAAGATTCAAAAAAGATCTTCCAAAATCAAAGATTGAAATCATTGAATGCTTTGGATTTTGTCAAGTTTTGTTGACCTAATATGTTCACTATATGATCAGAAGCACAAACCTAATTGCCTTAGACACTCCAAGCTGCGCCCCAAGAACACTTTGCACATTGAAATTTTTTCCAAAAAACACAAAACTGATTTCAAGGTTATAGGTGGATTCAAGCCTCCATTCCTTTTCTAATAGCTTCCTTAGGCATTCCTGAACGTGTGCCAATCATAAACAACAAGCAAAGCTCCAGGAATTGGCATCAAGAACTCAAACTGTAAAGCAAAACTTTTGAAATCATATAGCATAATCCAAGCATCTTTTTGCATTTTTATTTATGTATTCATGCTCATAAGGATGTTTCTAAGCTAACCATTGTGTTTGATTGCATTTTCGTTGACCATACGCGATTTCACCATGCTTAAAAATTAGGGTTGCAGGTTTTCTGAATTAGGGCTTTTGCATAGTGGAAAAATTAGCCCTTGAGACCACCATGGTTGGACTCAGCGTCTAGAGACGAAGAAATCCCAACTATCGCGCCTAATTTATGTTGAGAATGGAGCTATTCGCTATTTTCTTAAATCACCCCTTCAGCCACGCCCAGAAAACCGTGGCCATACGTTTATGTTTCAGGGAAAAATAAGGAAGACGACTCCGTGTCACGACGTGATAGGCACATTCAAATTCTCGCGCGTTTTTCATCCACTAACACCATGTTTTATTTATTATATTTATGTGTTATTATATGTTAAATTAAAAGCGCTTGGTTCAGTGGTTAAGTGGTTGTGCTGGCAACGTTGAAGACCTGGGTTCAAGTCCCAGGTCTGGCAAATTTCAATGTTATTTTTCAATATAAGATCCTATGCTACGCTAACATCCAGGTTCACCATGTACCATCACAATCCATCATACACGCGTCCAGTGAAAGCAGATCAAGGGCATGGATTCAAAGAGCACGCTACGCTCTAGTCAATGCATCATACAGGATTCAAAAAGTCAACAAATTCCAATGCTTAATGGGCCAGAATACTAGGCCTGTACCTCACAAATTGGGGCTACCCCCCCCCCCCCCCCCCCTTGGTTTGCCTTCTCTTTCTTTCTATTTTTATTTTTATTCTTGTTTTAATTATTATTTTTATTACTGTTTATTTAATTAATTATTTTTTCAACAAAATATAAAAACATTACAAAAAAATCAGAAAAAAGGATAAAAACAGAAAAAATATTTATTGTATTTATTTTCTTGTAAAATAATTAACATGTAAATGAATTTAGTAAAATAGGTTAATTAATTTTGATTCTTTAATTTCTTTCTTTTTTACAATAATAATATTCCTTTTATTTATTCTCTGTAATTTTAATATGTAAATTATCTAGTTTAATTAGGTTTTTTAACTTTAATTCCTTTTAATAAAAATCCAAAAATATAGAATTAGGTTAGTTAATAATTTTTATACCTTTTAATTTTCCCTTTTTTATCACAATATTATTTATTTATTTATTTATTTTTATAATCAAATGTACATAAATAAAAATTAGGTTTTAATTTAGGTTAATATAATATTTTCACAATAAACTTAAAAAAACAATAGAATTAGGGTTAGTCAATTATAATTAATTCCTTCTTTTTTTTCTTTTAAAGCTAAAAAACAAAAATACCAAAAACATTTAATTTTTAATTTTAATTCTCATTAATTTAATTATTTTTGCAAAAGGGTCCAACGCCCATTGTTTTTAATTATTTTATTTTGCGCATTTATTTTATGTCATTTATTATAATTTTGTATCTCTCCCAAAGCACTGTAATTTAAATTTCTCGCACTTTTATTTTATTGCTTTATTTATTTTCCGCTAAATCGGGTCCGGTTTAATTTTGGCGATGTGGACCCACGCCATTTGTAATAGCCTTAGATTTATTTTTTCGCAAACTTTATAACTGTTAAATATGCATGCAAGAATGAATGGCCCTAATTAAAATCAAGCGTAGATTACAACAAACATGACAAGACAAATAACTGAAACATGACACACAATTCGCACACACCACCCCTTGGGTACGCCTCACTGTTGCCTTTCGAAGGGTGGTCGTCGAGTAGAGGACGTCTTAGTAAGTCCTCATGATCCGGGAACCTGGCATGAGGGTAGCTTCTAAGGTGTCTTCCCATTGCTCCGGTGATCACCACGTCCCTAAAACTCGAATTGACCCGAACACCTCCAACGGTGGTGCTACTTACCTCTCAATGGTGGGATGGCACTACTTTAAAGGACTCTTACACAGACGAATTCCTTAGGGTAGGTAGATTCTCAAGGATACTTGCTCTAATCTCAAAACAAACTCAAAAAGACTTTTCACACTGACACTTTTCAAAAGCTTTCAAAGCAAATTTTTCAAACACTCTGACGTACGAGTCGATCTGAAATTTTTCAAAGAAATTTTTTTAAACCCACATTGAAAAGTAAACAAACAATTTTGAAAACACATTGAGCAAGTATCTAAGAGCCCATGGATAACCATGGATAGAAAGGGTGCTAACACCTTCCCTTTCTATAACCTACCTCCCGAACCGAGAGCGATCTCTTTAAAGGAATTTTTCTGTGCTTTTGTCCTTTCCAATTGGAGAAAATAAAAGACGGTGGCGACTCTTGCTTCCGCGACATTTCGCGAACCAGCGTTAAACAGTCAGTTCCAGATCCACCGATCACAGATGTGAATAACAACCTCTTATTCGACAACAAGGGGGATTATCTTTTAGTAAATAGGTTGGTCAACACAAAGGCCCTGCTCGAATGCTCCTCAAACGAGGAAGCCATTAGGCTCTTAGGTAGGGGACGTAGCCCTGACGATTTATTTTGCTTATCTTTATGCGGGAACGTGCTCGTGCTATTTTTTCGTTCTCTAACTTAACCTAACGATTCCTTTTGATTGCAGGTCGAATGACTTCCCTTTCTGAGTGTTTGTTGAAGTTGAGGCCCAAGAATCCGTCCACCTCCGGGCTAAAGAATAGAGTCACCCAGCTCCAGAAATAGGCCAAATATGTGGGTCGTACTAGTGGTTCCCCCTCTTCATCAAAAAATCTAGTTTCCTCTGGCGAGCCCATCCAGATTCCTGTCAGCGAGCCCGGGGCAAAGAGGAAACGTGTGGAGAGTGCCAAAGGCGTAGTGCTCGAGGGTGACAAAGTGCCTGCGGGGACCTTCGTGTTACCTCCTTGCTATCTAAATTATGATCTCTTCAATAGGGAGAACTCCCTGGGCATGCGCGAGGAGGAGAGGGAGGCGATCTTGTCTGAGGATAAGGAAGTTCTTCGCAAGAATTTAGCGGAGGATGTGGCCGTTGTAATGAGAATGCTCGAGATAACCCTTTCACTGAATGATGAGGCCACGAGCTCTCAGGCCTCTCTCGATGCAGCCTATGCCAAGATTCAAAAGCTGAAAGCCAAAAATGAGAAGTTAAAGTGAGACATCCTTAACCATGAGTCAATGTTCGAGGCCCAAGTTCGACTTCTCAAGGATCTAAATGAGTTGAGGCCCCAACTGGAGGCCGCTGCTAAAGAGAACGAGCGTCTGGTCATGTGCACGAAGGAGTTGGAAGGGATCATTGGCCCGACCGAGGAGGAAACCGATCCGGAGAAGAGCATGGTGTCCATGGAAGAGTTGATCGCTCGCCTCCGAGTGCTTAAACAAGACGTCACTGACACCCTCAACTATGGTTTCAACACGACTATTGAACAACTGAAGATCCTGAACCTGGGGGTGGAGATGGTGGTTGAAGGAGCGGGTCTGTTCAACCAAGTTATTGATGGGCAGATCCTTTATCCCGCTGATAATAGTGATGAGGAAGACGAGGTTTTATTATTATTATTTTTTAGGGCCTATGTACCCGTTCCCATTTATTTTGTTTGTGGTCGTCGTGCCTAATTTGTAATTATTTTGAACAACATCAGCCTCCGTGGTCGGAATTTTATAATTGTATTTCTTTGCTTTGATGCCTATGTTTTTGCCGATGTTAAGCTTATTATTATTTTGTTCGTCATTGTTTTTAACTTATTTATTTCGTGTATACTTCGTATATTCCGCGTGGAGACCGGTGTTCAACCTTTGTATGGTCGACGCAAGTTTTACACGAGTTCGTGTTCTTCACGTGGAGATATGTGCTCGACCCTCATATTTGTTCGACACATGTTGTGATGTGTCGGGGGCGCAGAGTCAAGATTCACGGAACGAGCGTTTGACCGTTGTCGAGATCCTACACTCATGGTGAACTGCCCATTGTGAGCTAGGTGTTCTGCCATGTTGGGGTACTTCAAGAGCAGAGCTTGATCGAGGGGTATCTATCGGGGTAACATGTTGTTCATTGAAATAAACAACCTCCCGCCCTTCATTGGTTTGGAGGTCGTGTCCGTACCTAGGCACACCTACATGGTCAAGCTCATTCCTTCGTTTGTTGGATATGACAAGTCGACAGCTACCACCCCCCAGCAGGTGAGGGACTTAGCTATAATATTGCTTTAGCTTTGCAGCATTCTAGGGTCGAGGTAATGGTTCTCCATTTAGTTGTTCGAGGTAATATACTTCAGTTCTCGTAGCTCCTTGGACGCGGTACGACCCTTCCCAATTTGCGGCCAGCTTCCCCTCACGGGAATCTTTATGGTTTCTTTGCAAGACTAGGCTACTGACTTGAAATTTGTGCTTTATGACTTTGTTGTCATGGCGCAGGGCTACCTGCTATTTTATCGTGACCTCGCGAAGAGCTGCTCCTAATCGGATTTCTTTGACTAGGTCGAACTCATCTCTGAGGGCCTCATCGTTCATCTCCTTGTCCAGGGGCATTTCAGTTTGCCTAGATGGCTCCATGATTTCTACTGGGATGAAGGCCTCGGTGTTGTAGGTCAGTCGGAATGGCATTTCGCCAGTCATCGAATGAGGCGTTGTTCGATAAGCCCGTAGGACGCTGAGTAGTTCTTCGACCCATCCCCTTTTGGTTTCTCCTATCCTGCATTTGAGTCCTCACAAGATGACCTTATTTACAGCTTCGGCTTGCCCGTTGGTCTGAGGGTGTTTGACCGAGGTAAAATGCTGCTTGGTGCCGAGTTTGGCGATGAAGCTTTGGAAACCTTGGTCGGTGAACTGCGTGCCGTCGTTGTAACACCCCAATTATACCCCAAGCAAATTATGCAAAATAAATCAGAGTTATAAAATTTCAATCATACAGACAAATCGGGACGTCACAAATTCTTCTAACAAATTCATTGCATTCATCATGGATATATAACACTTTTAAAACATCGGATGAACCATCGTCATAACATCTTTAATAAAATAATTCAACAACCACGCAGCGGAATTCTTCAATAACATCTTTAAATAAAAACAACAACTTCGAAACATCTCATATTTAATAATCATTAATTTGAAATTCAGCAACTGAAAATCAACAATCAAAAATCAGCAAGCGTTCATCTCCCCGAGTGTTACATATCAGAGCAATGACACCGACTCGACTAATGAAGGTATACAGCCTTCACTCGCGATTACCTTCACGTTACCAACATAAGGGCAACATTCAAACAGAAGGGGTGAGATATCTAACAATATAATAAAGTGCATGATAATTAATATATTAAATTAGATTACTAATATCACCACTTCTCATCTCATAATCAACAATAATTACAACATATATATACTCATTCATCAACATCAAATACACTTTATTATTCAATCATATAATGCGACTCAAAACTATGCAAAATGCACGTGGTACCATTAGAGCAGAACTCCCATCTCAAAAATCTGCCAATTAATAGAGGCATCAACAAGGCATAGCCTTCATCTCAAAATTTGCCAATCCAGGCCATCTCAACGAGCATAAGCCCCATCTCAAAAATGTAATGTATGCGACTCTTCATGAATGTAATATCAACATCTCAATCATCTCAAAACACAACATCTCATAAACATCTCAGAACAACAACATCTCATAAACATCTCAAAATAACAACATCTCAATCATCTCAAAATAACAACATCTCAATCATCTCAAAATAACAACATCTCATAAACATCTCAAAACATCTCATAAACATCTCAAAATAATTTATTAAACGTCACTTATTTATCAAACGTCATATATTCATAATAATTGTCAAACACAACTTTAATAACCACATCTCATTAATAAATCAGTTGTATATCAATAATACAATAATCCATACTATTATTCTGCAGTTCTACTTTGTTTCTGTCACTAATCCTACTGTCATAATTCTAACAGCAGCCTCTAAACATCTCACATTCATCAATCTGTCCAAAAATCAGCACAACAGTCATCTACAGGAATTAATTCTAAATCTTATATTGGTTACTAGGATTAAACCTCTTCATCATCATTTAAATCATCTAGAATAAAGTTCATCACGTTAGCTAATCAATGCTTCGAATGGCATCTCAAACAGCATCCTACAACTCAAGTTACAGCAATTTAAAAACTGATTATGTCAAAATTAGTCAGTATGGGTCGACATGAAACTTTATAGATCGACACGTAATGCTTCTCCTGCACAGCATGAGTCGACACATCCTCCTCATGGATCGACTTATCCTGCTTCAAATCACAGCATGTATCGACACATGCACCTTACCGATCGACTCATCCTGAGTTTTGCAACTAACATGTATCGATGCAAGCCCTGCATGCATCGACTCATCCTGAGTTGAACATCGCCCATGTATCGATGCAAGCCCTGCATGCATCAGCTCATCCTGAGTCGAACATCCTTCATGTATCGACACTTCTAGCTTGGGGTCGACACATCCTTCGACAGTCTGCATAATTTTTTGCGTTTTCTACTGTAATTCACTACGGGAATCTAATTACAGTCCTACAAACCTCATTATAAACATAATAAATCATCACCTAACATTAACCTATAATACTACATTGATTCCACATCATCATAGCATCATTATTCATCAATCTTCATCATACATCATCATACATACATCCAATTCAAGAACAAACAACAATCACATCTAACCCCATATATTAAACACCATGAACCCAATTATAAAGCCAGAACCCCACCCTTACCTTGGATTGAAGGTCGCTCTATAATTTCCGGGTTGAATCTTCGTTCTTGCCGTTTTCCACATTTTCCAGCAGCTTCACGTTCTCTCAAATCCTTATTTTTCCTCTACTGCTTCTTTCTACTATTCCTTCTCACAAATAATAAAATAACATAATATTCTATTATTCCTTAGTGGGCTCCAAACTTACACCCCCTTATTACATCTACTATCTCAATATAGGCCCACATTAAAATAATATTAACTTCTAACATTATTTCACCACATAATAATATTATACCTCTAATATTATTACATCTCCACTTAATAAAATAAATTCAATTTAATAATAACATATCTTCACAAATATTCCAAAAATAATTTAATTAAATTACGGGCGTTACAACTCTCCCCCACTTAGAGTATTTTCGTCCTCGAAAATTTACCTCAATCAAACAATTCAGGATAGGAGTCTCGCATCTTGCTCTCCAATTCCCAAGTCATGCTTTCTCCTGAAGCTCCTAACCAAACCACTTTAACCAAGGAAATCTCTTTGCCCCTCATAGTCTTCATTTAACGATACGCGATTCATACAAGCATCGTCTCCACCATAAGATTATCCCATACTTGCACATCGTCCATATGAATCACATGAGATGGATCTGAAATATACTTTCGAAGTTGCAACACATGAAACACATCATGCAAATTCGAAAGATTAGGCGGTAAAGCCACTCTATAAGCAACATTCCCCACTTTCTCCGAAATCTGACACGGTCCAATAAAACGAGAAGTGAGCTTCTTAGACTTCAATGCTCGCCCAACACCAGTCACAAGTGTAACTCTCAAAAACACATGATCACCAGCTTGGAATTCTAAATCCTTCCTTTACTTGTCATGATAACTCTTCTGTCTACTTTGTGAAGCTTTCATCTTTTCTCGAATCAACTTCACCTTCTCAGTAGTCTCACGAACAAGTTCAGGTCCAAGCACTACACTCTCACCAGATTCATGCCAACATAACGGAGTTCTACATCTTCGACCATACAACGCTTCAAAAGGTGCCATTCCAATACTAGAATGGTAACTGTTATTATACGTGAACTCTATCAACGGAAGATAAGTATCGCACAAACCTCCCTGCTCAAGAACACATGCTCTCAACAAGTCTTCCAACAATTGAATAGTCTGTTCAGTCTGACCATCTGTCTGAGGATGATATGCTGAACTCAACCTCAACCTAGAACCCAACGCTTCTTGCAAACTCTTCCAAAAATCAGAAGTAAATCTTGGATCTCTATCTGACACAATGCACAAAGGAACACCATGCAGCTTCACAATCACACTAATATAAATCTCAACCAACTTTGGCACTGGAAAACTGATGTTAATAGGAATAAAATGAGCTGACTTTGTAAGCCTATCAACAATCACCCAAATTGAATCATGTCCTCTTAAAGTACTAGGAAACCCTGTCACAAAGTCCATTGAAATGCTATCCCATTTCCACTCTGGAACTTCCAACGGTTGCATCAATCCTGCAGGCTTCTGATGTTCAACTTTCGACTTCTAACAAGTCAAACATGCATACACAAATCAATCCACATCACTCTTCATCCCAGGCCACCAAAATAAACCTTTCAAATCTTGGTACATCTTTGTAGCTCCTGGATGAATACTCAACTTACTTCTATGACTCTCTTCAAGTATCACCTTCTTCATCTCAGCATCATCAAGAATACAAATCCGGTTACGAAATCTCAATACACCTTGCTCATCAAACTTAAAATCACTATTCTTAGATTGATCAGTCCCAACCATCAAATTTACCAGTTTCACATCCAACTTTTGAGCTTCTCTGATACTGTCTAGAAATTCATTATTAATCTTCAACATACCCAACATAACACTCTGTGGAGTAACCTCGCAAACTAAGCTCATATCTCTAAACTGCTCAATCAATTCCAACTCTTTAATCATCATTGCTGACATATGTAAAGTCTTTTGACTTAACGCATCAGCTACCACATTCGCCTTTCCTGGATGATAATTCAAACTGAAATCATAATCCTTTAACAATTCTAACCATCTTCGTTGCCTCATATTCAACTCATTCTGATCAAATAGATACTTCAAGCTCTTATGATCACTAAACACTTCAAATCTAGAACCATAAAGATAATGCCTCCAAATCTTCAACACAAAAACAACTGCAGCAAGCTCTAAATCATGCGTAGGATAGTTCTTCTCATGAGTCCTCAACTGCCTCGACGCATAAGAAACTACCTTACCACTCTGCATAAGCACACCTCCTAAACCCATCTTGGAAGCATCACAATACACCACAAAAGGCTCTCCTGGATTAGGCAACGTCAAAATCGGAGCCGACGTCAACCTCTTCTTCAATTCTGTAAAACTTTCTTCGCACTGAACATCCCATACAAACGCTCTACCTTTACAAGTCAACTTAGTCAACGGAAGTGACAACTTAGAAAATCCTTCAATAAACCTTCTATAATAACTAGCTAATCCCAAGAAGCTTCTAATCTCAGTAGCTAACTTTGGAGTTTCCCATTGCAACACAGCATCAACCTTCGATGGATCTACAACAATACCACTACCTGAAATCACATGACCAAGAAAACTAACCTCTTTTAACCAAAATTCACACTTGGACAGCTTTGCATACAACTTCTTCTCTTTCAGAATCTGCAATACTACTCTTAAATGTTCAACATGCTCTTCTTCTCTCTTAGAGTAAATCAAAATATCATCAATGAACACAACTACAAACCGATCCAAATAAGTACGAAAGATACAATTCATATATTCCATGAATACTCCCGGTGCATTAGTAACACCGAAAGGCATCACCGAATACTCGTAATGTCCATAACGCGTTCTGAAAGTCGACTTCTGAATATCTTCATCCTTCACTTTAATCTGATGATAACCCGACCTCCGATCAATCTTACTAAACACACGAGAATCCACTAATTGGTCCATCAAGTCATCTATTCTTGGAAGCGGATAGTTGTTCTTAATCGTCACCTTATTCAACTGTCTATAATAAACACAAAGCCTCATACTTCCATCTTTCTTCTTCACTAACAACACTGGAGCTCCCGACGACGATACACTTGGTCTAACAAACCTCTTCTCAAGTAACTCTTCCAATTGCTTCTTCAACTCTGACAACTCAGACGCAAACATCCTGTATGGTGCCATAGACACAGGTCTGGTACCAAGTACAAGATCAATTGCAAATTCAACTTCCCTCTCTAGCCGTACATCAGGAATCTCATCAGGGAAAACTTCAGGAAATTCACACACCACTGGAAATTCCTCAATTATCACTTGAGTCTATACAGATAGAGACGCCATCAACGAGAACATATGTGCTTCCTCTTGCATCAACTTTCTCAACTGTCTAGCAGACAACAAACCATCTTCCTCTTCTTCGGGAGTAGAAAACTTCACCGACTTGTCATAACAATTAATATGAACACAGTTATGCTCTAACCAGTTCATACCAAGAATCACATCCAAACCTCTTAACAGCAAGCAAACCAAATCAACAACAAAGTCTCTGTCGAAGATCGACAAGGGACACTTAGCACACACAAAATAAGTAGTCACCGATCCCTTGGCTGGAATATCGACGACCATTTCTCCACTCAAAGAAGATAACACAAGACCCATTCTTTCAACATAATCAGCAACAATAAAACAATGCATAACACCAGTGTGATACGGTGGGAAAGAACTGACTATTTTTTGGAATGCTGGTTTGCGTTTTGCGTTTGTTTTTGCAAAATGTCGCGGTAAGCAAGAGTCGCCACCGTATTTTACTTTATCCAACAAGGAAAGGAAAAAAGCACAAAAAAATTCCTTTTTCGAGATATTTCTCGGGTTCGGGGGGTAGATTATAGAAAAGGAAGGTGTTAGCACCCTTTCTATCCATGGTTATCCACGGGCTCTTAGGTACTTGCTCATATTGTTTTCAAAAATTTGCTTTCTTTGTGTTTGTGGGTTTGAAGAAGTTTTTGTTTGAAAGGTGTAAGTGTGAAAAGGTTTTGTTTTGAAAAGAGCAAGTACTTAAGAACCATCTACCTACTCGAAAAAAGAATCATTCTATAAGATCTTCCTTTAGCCAATGCTATCCTACTATTGATGAGTAGGTAGCACCGTCGTTGGAGTTTAAGGGTCAATTCGAATTTAGGGACTTACGGTCACCAAAGTAATGTTAGGATGCCTTAGCGGTAGCCCTAATGTCTTAGATTATTTGTTTTGGGGCAACAATATCCGAGGCAACTGTTTCGAGGCGACTATGATCTTTGGACAAGAGGGCGACCTCTAAAACGACCTATACTCAATGACCGTGTACGAAGGTAACCAAGTGGGGTGTACCCTAAGAGTGCGCATGTGCGAGTGTGTTGTTTTCAGTTAATTTGTCTTTGTGCATGTCAATGGTTATCTATGTTGATTTTAGGTTAAACATTCATTCTTGTCATGTATCCCTATTATCAAACATCTAACAGTTTATAAGTTGCGGAAATTAAATTACGGAAATTTAACTAACTATTACAAGGCGTCAAGTATTTACATCGCCAAAAGCAACCCTTTGAAATTTAAATGCGGAAAATAAATAAAGCGATAAAAACAGTCCTAATTATCTATTACATTCCGAGAATAAATATAATATTGAATAAATGGATCGCGTGCGGGAAATTAAATCGGGCGCAAGTTTTAGGGTTTTGACCCTTTGTTATTAAAGAAAAGATTTTTTTTGGTTATTTTTGACTTTTAAGAAATTAAACTAAGTTAGTTATTAAATTAATAAACAAATTAATTAATAAAATATTTTTGGTTTTTTTTTGTATTTGAAGAAATAAAAATAAATTTAATCAATGTTAATAAAAAAACTAATCGTCTAAGTTAATTTTAATTATTGCAAAAATATATTAAAGTTATTCCTAATTAAAACTAAATTAATTAATTGATTTGTTAAAAAAGAAAATACTAAAATTTAAATTAATAAAGAAGATATTTTTTGATTTTAATTTTATTAAGAAAAAGTTTGATTGGTTAATTAATCATGAAAATAATTAAACAAACAATTAAA
The DNA here is from genome assembly GCA_948472305.1 of Vicia faba. Lineage (NCBI taxonomy): Eukaryota > Viridiplantae > Streptophyta > Magnoliopsida > Fabales > Fabaceae > Vicia > Vicia faba. The sequence goes on along the minus strand of OX451736.1, from coordinate 1,398,783,008 downwards.
TAAAAAAAATAAAAAAAGAATGAAATAGAAAGACTTAGGGGGGTGTGGGCCTGATTTGGAGATCTGGAATAGCAACTTCATGGCCCAATTGGCGCAGGCCTGGTTGACTTTTTGGATCCCATGTGCACCTTCTGACTTGGTCCCATGGTGGACGTCCATCTCTTGGCCTTCAGATCTGGCCTAAGGCCATCTGTCCATTGAAGATATGGAGGCGTATGATAGATCTCAAGCTGGCATCAATACTTGATTACCTGAAGAAAAATAATAACAAGGCATATGGGGGACCTGGGATTCGAACCCAGGTCCTGTTGGTCATTGGATACACGCCACTACCACTCAGCCATCACGCTTCATCTGTTAATGTATTAAATAATAATAATAATATGGGATAACGTGCTAATATGCCAGAACAAAAAATAAAAAGCGCGAATATTTGAATCAGCCACAGGGGGAGTGACACGTCTCCATCCCTAACCTCCAGCCCCTGTAAATTTACCTGCGGATTTAGATCCGCAGCTAAATTCGTATGTCAATCCTAACATCAATTATAGGCCATGAAAATTCCTCCCAAGACCATGGTTATGCTCGTCTTCCTCCTCCGGTCATGTTCATGGCCATTATTGGAGCTAATTTTGCCTGTAAAAGAAACACCCAAAAAAACAACCACAAAACCCTAGATTCGGCTATGGGGTTACAGGTCAGATAAATGCAATTGGATGATACAGAAAGCTTGGGAATTTGACGATAATCATGAATATGCAAAGAGTTTGTAAGAAAGGTGCAAGAATAAGGATCCACGAATTCAAATGAAAAGCGGTTTTTTGAGACACTTACAAGGCTTTTGAGAGTGTATGGGAGCTTGCTAGGGGTTGGTTCTGACTCAGTGAACCTCCAGCAATTGATTGATGTTGAGTTTTGCTTTTGAATTTTCTTCAAAGGATGATTTTGATTTCACACTTTTTTGTCAATTTTGCAAGTTTGGTTCTCAGTGTTCTTGCAGCCTCTAGGTACCAATTTCGTGTGCTTCGGCTTGTATATGTAATATGCAATGCATTAGGTTAACATTTTTGGATTGAATCCTTGCACATCAATGCCATGGGATTTGATTTGATCCACCATTGAAAGCTTGCCTAATTTGTCAAAAACTCAATCTTTTTGCACATGGAATACTTGATACGAGTTTGATCATGATATTGATGATGATTAAGTCCTGAAAATAGAAAAAGATCTCATGTAATCAAGTTTTGGGATTTTATTTGATTTAAATTGATTTAAAATGAAATAATTCAATAAAAAATCAAATAAAATAATAAAAGTGATAAATGGACACAAGGCTGAAGCTAGGACACGTGTGCAATGTGGCAAGTTCAAATCAAGTGGAAAAGAATGGGCCCATTTGACAAAATTTGAAGTTTTGGGGATAGTTGACTTTTGGCAATTTTGCAAAAATGGCCAACTTCAACAATGCATAACTTCTTCAATTTTGAACTTTTGGAAGTGTTCTTGGACTTTTTAGAAAGATTGAGATGTCCTTTAACCAACCCTTTTTGTATCATCTCATTTTGATATTCCATGCTCAAGTTAAAAGCTTGGGAAGAAAAGGTGTTTTTGTTGACTTTCAAAAATGACCTATAATGTCCAAATTTATAACTTCTTGTGAATGCATTTTCTGATATTGAGGTATGAAGATGGATTGTAGTAAATTGCATCCTATTCAAAATGATATTTGGATGGGTCATTTCTCATAAAGTATGAGAAAGTTATGCTTGGTCAAAGTTGAGTTGACTTTTCCTACAAAACCTTAATTTAGCAACTTTTGAGTCTTGATGAATTTTGAGCAATCCTTGATGAATCATGATCAACCCTTGATCAAATGATGAAATATCTTTCAAAATGGGAATGTTGACAAAAAATCTTGTGGTTTGATTGTATTTGGGTCACAATTGACTTTTGCCCTAGCACAGTCGATTTCTAGACCCTTTGAGCAATTGACTGAACAAACTTCCTCTGCAAGGCTTGAAATTTGACATGGACGACTTTGAGAACATATTAGGACATTAGGGAGAATTTGAGGTCATTTGGAATCAAATATCTTGATGCAACATGTTGTACCCCAAAATTTGCCCTCCCATATTCTTCAAGATTTGTCAAGATCAATCTTCAAATGCTTCAAGATTCCTCAAGGGTTACACAATCCTAACATCTCCTAAGCCAGTCAAAAACTAGGGTTTTGGTTCTTACAAGTAATTTGAGGTTTTCAATGGTCCAATCAAGTCCTATGTGCCGATATACATTGCCAAGCATCTACATGCCAAGTTGCAAGACTCACAGCATCAAATTGCACAGTCAAAAGTTCCATTTGCTTCACAATCAACTGCAGGGGCAAAATGGTCATTTTACAGTCAAAAGTCAAATTTTTTGGTCAACATCTTATTTTGAAGCCACAATCATCATTTGATCAAGTCTTGATCATGATTCCACAAGAATGGCTCAAAAATCATCAAAGATGCAAAAGTTTCTATTTCTGGACAGTTGAAAAGTCAACTGTAACTTGACCAATGCATAACTTTTTCATGGTTCATCAGAAAAATCCCATCCAATGCTCATTTTGAAGGGGATGACATTTCCTACAACTCATCTTCACATTCCAAGTCCAAGAAATGCTCTCACAAAAAGTTATCAATTTCTACATTATAGGTCAATTTTAAAAGTCAACAAAAAGGCATTTTAAGTCAAAGACCATAACTTGAGATTGGTAAATCCAAATGACATGGGACCAAAGGAATTGGTTAGAGGACTTCAAGACCTTTCCAAAATGTCCAAGAACATGTTCATATGATCAAAATTGAGCAAGATATGCATTGGAGGAGTTGGGAAATTTTTGGGAATTTGCAAAAGTCAACTTTGCCCAAAACACCTCATTTTTGCTAATGGGCCTCAAATTCTTTCTTGAAACATTGTCCAAAGCATATGCACGACCCATCAAGCCTATTTGAGTTTATTTTCTTATTTTTATTAATTATTTGGATTTTTAATTGATTATTAATTCATTTAATTGATTATTAATTCATTTAATTGATTTAATTGTAGGAAAATTCAAAAGATATGGTTTTCAAATCTTTTTGTGGTGCAAATAAACTCAACACATGCTGAAGATTTCGTGTACACATCAAGGAGACAAAATCATCCAATTTTGGAAAGTTTTATCAATCAAAAAGGTTGAAAAAGATTTGATTGAAATCAAATATTGAAATCATAAAGCCATGGATTTTTGGACAAAGTTTTACCCTAATTCCATTCCACTACATATACTGAAGCTAACCCTAAAGCCTTGGACGGGAAAGCTGCTGCAAAAACACCATTACCATATTGAAAAAAGGCCAAGAAAATTCAAAACTGAATTCCACCTTCCAGGCCCTTTCAAAGCCTTAGAACGATTCAAACACATTGCCAACATTCCCAGGAACGGTTTGCAATCAAAATCACACGCTAACACTCAAGGAATCCTGAGATAACAGTTTCACGGTTTGAATATTATTTCATAAACGCATACTTTGATTCATGCATCATTAACGTATTTTGTGGATTGTTTTGTGTTCATAGGGACTGTACGAAGCTTTTGGTATAAGACAATTGCATTATGGTGCCCTGAAACGTAAACCACCATTGTTGAATTCTAGGGTTTTCGAAGCTCTCAATTAGGGCTTTACAGCATAGGCAAAATCAGAACCAATGATACCCATGGTTGAACTCAGAAGGACAAGACGAATCCAACCCAACCCTCGCACCCTATTTATATAATGCACATACCTAATCGCTATTTTTGGCATTTGCACTTTGTGGGGGTTAAAAACCCCCGCTAATTGTTCTTTGTTTTACAGGAAAAAGGATGAAGACGAAGGACGTGGAAGCAGTTGGTTGGGTAGTTCAAATGGAACACGCGTTTTTTATCTTTCCAGCATAGTTGTTATGTTTTAAATATTATATTTATTGCATATCATATGAACAAGGCGTGCAAAGTGGCTTGGTGGAAGGTGATGTGTCTGGTAATCACTGGGACCTGGGTTCGATTCCCAGGTCCCCCAAAACTCAATATTATTTTTTCTAAAGTGTTCCTATGCAGGCTTCCAAACAGTGTCCATCATGCATCTCAAGCGATCAGCCTGCCAAGTGGCCACTAACGCCAATCTGATGGCCATGAGGCGTGGACCATAGTGTTCCCAGTCAATGAGCACGCACCTGATTCCAGAAGTCAACAAGGGCTTTGTGCTATTGGGCCTAAAATTCCAGAACAACACCTCCATTGGGTCCAACACCCCCCCTGGTTTTCTTTCTATTTCTTTTTGTTTTCTTTTTATTTCCTTTTTATAATTATTAATTATTATTATTTAACTAACAAATAACTATTTTAATAATTAATTCAGAAAACAAATATTTATAATATTTATTATTATGTATTAATTTCATTATTAATTTATTTTGTAAATAAAATATTAACAAATTAATTAGCTTAATTAGGTAATTTTAACTTTTTTTACAAATAAATAAAAACAATCTAGAATTAGGGTTTTCTTGACTTTTAATTTCTTTTATTTTATTTTATTTTATTTTCATTAAAGACTTAAAAAACACAAAAAAAAAAACATTTTTTCTTTTTTTATTAAATAATTAATTAGTACTAGGTTTAGTATTTTAATTAAATTGCAAAAAAGGACAAAACTTAAATTCTTTTCTCAAAAAGGGTCAAAACCCTAAGGACGTCCCGATTAGATTTCTATTCGCACATTATTCTTATTTTGATTATTTATGTATCTTCTCAAAGGAGGTAATAGTTAATTAGGTTTTACCGTTTTCTTTTACTTTCCGCATTTATTTTCCAAAACGGGTTATGTTTTTGGCGATGTATAGACCCGCGCCTTGTAATAGCGTAGATTTACCTTTCCGCACTTTATTTTCCGCACTCTTAACTGTTAATATGCATGCAAGACTTGGATGAAAATTAAAAACAACTCGTAGATCACCATGATACATGTACAAGATAATATAACATGAAAACAACACACAAGCACATGCCACTCCTAGGGTACGTCTCATTGGTTGCCTCGAACATGGTCGTCAAGTATAGGGTGTTTTAGAGGTCGTCCTCCTGTCTAAGATCCAAGTTGCCTCGAAACGGTTGCCTCAGATAAAAAAAGGATCTAGGACATTAGGGTTACTTCTAAGGTGTCCTACTATTGCTTCGGTAACCACACATGTCCCGATAATCGAATTGACCCGAATAACTCCAACGATGGTGCTACCTACCTCTCAATGGTGGGATAGCACTATCTAAAGGACTCTTACACAGCCTAATTCCTTAGAGTAGGTAGATCTCATGGGTACTTGCTCTTTTCAAAACAAACAAAAACAACTTTTCACACCTACACTTTCTAAAAGTTTTCAAACAAATTTTTCATACACTCTTGAGGACAGATACAAGAGTTACTTAGAAATTTTTCAAACGAAACTTTTTCAAAACCCACACACAATTGAAAAGCAAACAAATTTTTGAAAACATAAGAGCAAGTACCTAAGAGCCCATGGATAACCATGGATAGAAAGGGTGCTAACACCTCCCCTTTCTATAAATCTACCTCCCGAATCGAGAAACATTCTCAAAGAAGGAATTTTGCTGTGCTTTTGTCCTTTCCATGTTGGAGAACATAAAAGACGGTGGCGACTCTTGCTTACCGCGACATTTCGCGAACCAGCTTTAAAACAGTCAGTTCTATTTCCACCGATCACAGAACTGGCGACTCTGCTGGGGAAAATATAAAAGTGAGGTGTACCTTAGGATTAGATCATACTTATGTTTTCAATTGCTTGCTTTGATTGCTTTATATTTGTGGGCATTGCATCGGAGTTTCATAGATCCTAACCCGGATCTGGGGAATACCCTTTAGGTAGCATAAGCTGTGAGGGACCTGTCCGGCGTAGACCGACACAGGTGAAGCAGTGGCTACATTGGTGTGACACCTTGGTCTGTACCGATATCCCTTGTGTTAGAAAGAGGAGAATATGGGTCTTCTGAGGAGTCATTAAACACCAACCGACCTTAGAACCCTAAATTGACCCAACTTGGCCATAGAACAGTAGCAGTATGCTACACCCATTTATGCTAAACTCTCGCGATGGTTCTGGCTGCAAGAAAAGATTGCGACGCTGGAGTTATGACCGATTGAGGGTAGTCAGTGATATTGGGATCCTCTAGAACCCGGTTACTTTTGATAGGACAGGTCTTAACCAACGAAACTAAAAGAGGGTAGTACTTAAACTTCATGCTGGCCTAAAATCTAAGGGCTCTTTTGTGTGACTTGTGTGCCTTCATACCTGAACTACTTGCATACTTGTTATCTAACAACACGAGTTCCTTGCAGGTTTTGTTTACAGTCCTTAATTGGGACTCATTACAGGGCCTACTTACATCACTCCATGCATATCATAACATCATACCATTGCATACATCCTGCATAAAGACTAATCCATTTCAAGGATCTCGAGGGTCTATGATGCAGGTCATGATGAATCAAATGTCTAGCAAGGGGCAAAGGGGATTTATTTTCCTCTATCCAAGGTTGATAACTTGAGTCAGGGGCTATGACCCACTCGATATAGTGAGCCTTGACTCTTGAAGAAGGACTCTCAACAACATGAAGTTCCTTCAATCAAGCTACCAGATTCTAACAATTTTTCTTGTTTACCCCGCGAGATCCTTGAAAACAGTGCATGCATACATACATATCATTGCATAACAGGTACCCTTGTTACAGGTCACTTACCATCTTCGCTGTTTATTTCAGCAATGGCTTCCCAACAAGACAACCAGCATCTTCATGCTCAAGAGACTCGGTTCGGGGAGATCCTCCTAAATCTATCCAAGGGGCAGGAGGAGTTGAGAACACTCCTCATGGGGACTTTGGTCAGGAACAGTTCTGAGGATGATAAGGACGAACGGCTGAAACATCTGCAAGTTGAGGTAGATACAATGAGAACCCAGATGCTGGGGCAGATGACCCTCATTCAAGACTTAGCTCAAAGACAAGAAGAGCTCAGGGTTCTCGTCAACCAACTGCTTCGGGATAACCAACTGTGGCAAACATCTAAGGTTGAAGAGCCAGTCATCATTAAATTCCCTTTGAAACAAGAAGACAAGGGAAAGGCTCCTCAACTTGCTTCAGGGTCACAAATTCAGCATCAACCTCACCAGCTTCAGCAAGACAATATGAAGCAAGCAGTCAGGGTTGGAGACCAAACCGGTAATCAGCCCCCGAGAAGTCAAAGGTTTGGTTTGATGAATAGACCTCTCCAAGCTGCTAGTACTTCACAGGTCCAACAATGACCTCGCCAAGAACAACGGGCTGATCAGAGCAAGCCAGACAAGCCTAAGAGGCAATTCACCCAGCTCAACATGTCGCTGTTTCAAGCCTTACAACGCCTGTTGAGATTTAATCTGATCACACTAAGGGACCCTCCTAAGAATCCCAACAAGACACCTTCAAGGTACAACCCCCAACGCCCGCTGCGCTTATCATTCTAACAGCCCGGGGCATGCCACAAATGACTGCTGGTCTCTGAAGAACAAGATCCAGGACCTGATTGATGGAGGAGCAGTGGAATTCACCCCAGATGGTCAGGTCAAGTTCTTCTACTATCCCTAGACGAGAAGACCTTTTGTTCATTGGAAAGTTTAAGTTGTATTTTTCTTTGATTTTTCAAACAATTATTGTCATAGCAAACTTTATTACATTATCAATGCATCGCATATGTCTGTTTTGAATCAATATATTCGCATTCGCTATATTCAAATTGCTTTCATTTTTGTGATGTTCAAACTCTCGTTTAAAAAATCTAAGCCTCTTGAGGGAGGATGACGAAAACGATACCACAATCTTTACAGTATGCTTTTGAACCGACCCCGCTGATGAGGTACATGCATTGTTTCAAATCCTAAACAGTGGAGTTATAAGGAAGATAATCCCTCATCAACCCCTTCGAGCCAAAGAAGTTGGAGTTTTTCTTTTCGAAAATTAAAACCCTTAATTATAACCCGGGGCAGGGTAGTTCTCTCAGTTGATCCAGGTGCACAATGAATGGCACCAAAGAAGTCCTTCCGAGACAAAAAGACAGTGATGGTTCCGAATAATCATAAAGACAGGCAGTCATTATATCTCAGAAATAAAAGCCCAATAAGTCAAACCTATGAAGGAGACTTACAAAACTGGGGCATCCCGCTGACTGTAATCACAAAAGAAACAGTTCAGGCAAAAAAAACAGGGATAATGAAATCAGAAAAGAAAGAGGTCCTACAAACCCTCAACAACAACAAAAAAGAAATGACTGCCTATTCAAAATAAACTGTCAATATCCGAACCATCACCAGGATCTCAGGTCAAAGACTCAAACAAGGTCTAATGCATGATCAGCTGAGTTTAGGTTTGAAGAACATCACGAAGAGCGGGTGGGTACAAATAAATTTGAGCCTTTGTCCTTTGTTTCTTAAACCGTGAACCAGGCCACGCTACAACCCTTAAAAGTCCTAGCTGAAGCATGGGTTAGTTCGAAAGCATACTGTTACGAAAGGTATCCTGACTCCTTAAGGCTTGCGGTAAAATAACGAGTTGACATCACAGTTTACAAAAAAATTCACTTGTTTTTATGAAAAAATGCATTTTCAAAAAATTCAAGACAGACATAAGCTTTGCATTTTTAAAATAACATTGTTTGCATATGACCTCTTTGTTCGAACAGCAAAGAAATTCGCACAAAGAATATCTAGTGAACAAAAGTACTTCCAACCAAGGGGCAGACATGATCATTGTCCGTCATCTGGGGCAGTTAAGTCAAGATTCGGAGAATCTCTCAAATGCCAAATAGTCAGGGGCAAACCTCCCTCTGAGTCACTTGGGGCATTGGACATGAATTCCAGCTGCGAATCTTGCACGATCAAACATCTTCTGGTGGTACGGCAACACAATGCTACTAACAGTGACAACTCCCTGCATTCTGAGAGCGTGGACATAGTCGAAAAAAATACTACGCATAATCAAAGACCCGCTAGGTCGACTGGCCTAGGCAAAAACAAGGGCTTCCCGACGAACCAAAAGGGTTCGGGCAAAAATAAGGGATGAAAATAAAAAAATCTGTACACCCGGCAAGTCGAAAACCTGAAAAGGCGGCTTGGGCAAAAAAGGGTATCCCGGTGGACTGAAAACCCGAAAGGGCGGTCCAGGCAAAAATTAGGGATCAAAAGCGTACAACTATGTCCCGTCATCTCGTCACTCGCCTACCAGAAGAAGATTTGTCGAATCGGTAGTTGTCTAACACCTCACAAGGTATCTTCTTCTCTCACATCAGAAACAGGGGCAATAATGAGTTGTCCAAGCGATCTAGTTGCTCTGTCAACCAAGGTACCAAGGTAGGTTCGGCTAAAGAACATAACCAAGAGGCCTCCACTCCCCGGGAGTAAGACAAGGTTCAACAATACTCTCCCCCGAGCAGAGTTGGTCTCCCGTCAGCCCTGACAAGGCACAGTATCTCCAGCAAGTCAACAACGCTCTCCCCAAGCAGAGTTACTCTACTGTCAGCCTTAAGGAAGTTGGGTATTCCCAGAAAATCTCAATATTCTCTAGCAGAATGTACAGATATTCCTCAGCAAGTATCCCTGGCAGTCTTGATATAAGATTGTTCCCCGGTGGAATATCAGACACCCCAGTGGAGCCAGTTCCCCAGTGCAGTCCAAGAGTTTCCCCAGCAGAGTTGAATCAACCTCCCCAGTAGATTCTGGTAGCTTATCCCCAGTAGATTCTGGAAGCTTATCCCCTGCAGAGTACGAACGCATCTCCCCGGCTTTATTCAAAGGTTATCCCCCACCAGAGCCTATAACTGGGTTATCCTCAGCTAATTACAACGGAAAGATCGTCCTCGGCGAAGTTCTTCCTACCCCCAGCGGAGTTCATCAAAATCCTCAATAAAACATATCAACGGAATCCCCAGCGAAGTTATCATCAAATTCTCAACGAAGTATCTCTTCACACAGAGTAACTCCCCACAGAGTAATCTCTCCAACAAAGTTTATTCCCCAACGGAGTCATCTTCTCCTACCGGTTTATTCTTACAACCATCATCCCCAGCGGAAATGAAGAACTCTACTCTTCAAACATCAGCCCAGGATTCAAGCTCCCGGCATTCGTCAAGGATTTATTTTCCCAGACGAAATACCTTCATAAACATTTCACATTTTATACATCCTGATACATGCATATACGCATCATAAACACACAATCTCGTTTATTCTTGAGAACATCATGACATCATGCATTTCATACATCATGATATCGCATACAACTGATGTTTTGACTTTTCAGGAAAAAGGTCAATCCAAAGATGATTACTATCAACTGTCGCAATTCCGGATTCGATTCCTGTATCTAGCAAGGGCATATCTGTGAGTGACTGATTGTAGATTCGATACCTGTATCCAGCCAGGGCATGTCTGCATGAAGAGTTTAGAGATTCGATTCCTGTATCCAGCCAGGGCATATCTGTAGACGACCAATTCCAGATTCGATTCTTGTATCTAGCCAGGGCATATCTGTGAGTAACTAATTGTAGATTCGATACCTGTATCCAGCCAGGGCATATCTGCATGAAGAGTTTAGAGATTCGATTCCTGTATCCAGCCAGGGCATATATGTAGACGACCAATTCCAGATTCGATTCCTGTATCTAGCCAGGGCATATCTGTGAGTAACTGATTGTAGATTCGATACCTGTATCCAGCCAGGGCATATCTGCATGAAGAGTTTAGAGATTTGATTCCTGTATCCAGCCAGGGCATATCTGTAGACGACCAATTCCAGATTCGACTCCTGTATCTAGCAGGGCATATCTGTGAGTAACTAATTGTAGATTCGATACCTGTATCCAGCCAGGGCATATCTACATGAAGAGTTTAGAGATTCGATTCTTGTATCCAGCCAGGGCATATCTGTAGACGACCAATTCCATATTCGATTCCTGTATCTAGCCAGGGCATATCTGTGAGTAACTAATTGTAGATTCGATACCTGTATCTAGCCAGGGCATATCTGCATGAAGAGTTTAGAGATTCGATTCCTGTATCCAGCCAGGGCATATCTGTAGACGACCAATTCCAGATTCGATTCCTGTATCTAGCCAGGGCATATCTGTGAGTAACTGATTGTAGATTCGATACCTGTATCCAGCCAGGGCATATCTGCATGAAGAGTTTAGAGATTCGATTCCTGTATCCAGCCAGGGCATATCTGTAGACAACCAATTCCAGATTCGATTCCTGTATCTAGCCAGGGCATATCTGTGAGTAACTGATTGTAGATTCAATACCTGTATCCAGCCAGGGTATATCTGCATGAAGAGTTTAGAGATTCGATTCCTGTATCCAGCCAGGGCATATCTGTAGACGACCAATTCCAGATTCGATTCCTGTATCTAGCCAGGGCATATCTGTGAGTAACTGATTGTAGATTCGACACCTGTATCTAGCCAGGGCATGTCTGCATGAAGAGTTTAGAGATTCGATACTTGTATCCAGCCAGGGCACATCTGTAGACGACTAATTCCAGATTCGATACCTGTATCCAGCTACGGCATATCTATGAGTGATTGATTGTAGATTCGATACCTGTATCCGGCCAGGGCATGTCTGCATGAAGATTTTAGAGATTCGATTCCTGTATCCAGCCAGGGCACATCTGTGAGCGATTGTTTGAAGATTCGATACTTGTATCCAGCCAGGGCACGTCTGTAAGCAGCCTTTTGAAGCTCCGGATTCGATTCCTGTATCTAGCCAGGGCATATCTGTGAGCGATTAATTGTAGATTCGATACCTGTATCTAGCCAGGGCATATCTGCATGAAGAGTTTGAAGATCAACCCCTGTAACAGGCCAGGTAATTATCTTTCTTTCTCAGGTACGCAAGTTCTCGCTAAGGAATCTCTTACGCGATCGACACCTCCAAATGGCATCTATAAGCCCATTCCCGACAAGGTTCTGTCACGTCTCCAGATGGCATCTTTAAGCCCATCCTCCTATCCATCATCTCTCAAAATGGCATCGGTAAGCCCATTCCCGACATCACGCTGCTGATACCCTACTATGTGAGTGCAAATTTCTAGGCACTCTAGTGTTCAATCCTCTTCCACCTTCGGATCACGAAAGGCACGCAAGCCAATCTATATCCTCAGGTCTAAGAAGATTGAACAGGGGCAACTGTTGTACCCCAAAATTTTCCCTCCCATATTTTTCAAGATTTGTCAAGATCAATCTTCAAATGCTTCAAGATTCCTCAAGGGTTGCACAGTCCTAACATCTCCTAAGCCAGTCAAAAACTAGGGTTTTGGTTCTTACAAGGAATTTGAGGTTTTCAATGGTCCAATCAAGTCCTATGTGCCCATATACATTGCCAAGCATCTACATGCCAAGTTGCAAGACTCACAGCATCAAATTGCACAGTCAAAAGTTCCATTTGCTTCACAATCAACTGCAGGGGCAAAATGGTTATTTTATAGTCAAAAGTCAAAATTTTTGGTCAACATCTTATTTTGAAGCCACAATCATAATTTGATCAAGTCTTGATCATGATTCCACAAGAATGGCTCAAAAATCATCAAAGATGCAAAAGTTTCTATTTTTGGACAGCTGAAAAGTCAACTGTAACTTGACCAATGCATAACTTTTTCATGGTTCATCATAAAAATCCCATCCAATGCTCATTTTGAAGGGGATGACATTTCCTACAACTCATCTTCACATTCCAAGTCCAAGAAATGCTCTCACAAAAAGTTATCAATTTCTACATTATAGGTCAATTTCAAAAGTCAACAAAAAGGCATTTTAAGTCAAAGACCATAATTTGAGATTGGTAAATCCAAATGACATGGGACCAAAGGCATTGGTTAGAGGACTTCAATACCTTTCCAAAATGTCATGGAACATGTTCATATGATCAAAATTGAGCCAGATATGCATTGGAGGAGTTGGGAAATTTTTGGGAATTTGCAAAAGTCAACTTTGCCCAAAACACCTCATTTTTGCTAATGGGCCTCAAATTCTTTCTTGAAACATTTTCCAAAGCATATGCACGACCCATAAAGCCTATTTGAGTTTATTTTCTTATTTTTATTAATTATTTGGATTTTTAATTGATTATTAATTCATTTAATTGATTTAATTGTAGGAAAATTCAAAAGATATGGTTTTCAAATCTTTTTGTGGTGCAAATAAACTCAACACATGCTGAAGATTTCGTGTACACATCAAGGAGACAAAATCATCCAATTTTGGCAAGTTTTATCAATCAAAAAGGTTGAAAAAGATTTGATTGAAATCAAATATTGAAATCATAAAGCCATGGATTTTTGGACAAAGTTTTACCCTAATTCCATTCCACTACATATACTAAAGCTAACCCTAAAGCCTTGGACGGGCAAGCTGCTGCAAAAACACCATTACCATATTGAAAAAAGGCCAAGAAAATTCAAAACTGAATTCCACCTTCCAGGCCCTTTCAAAGCCTTAGAACGATTCAAACACATTGCCAACATTCCCAGGAACGGTTTGCAATCAAAATCACACGCTAACACTCAAGGAATCCTGAGATAACAGTTTCACGGTTTGAATATTTTTTCATAAACGCATACTTTAATTCATGCATCATTAACGTATTTTGTTGATTGTTTTGTGTTCATAGGTGTGATCGGTGGATCTGGAACTGACTGTTTAACGCTGGTTCGCGAAATGTCGCGGAAGCAAGAGTCGCCACCGTCTTTTATTTTCTCCAAATGGAAAGGACAAAAGCACAGAAAAATTCCTTATAGAGATTGCTCTCGGTTCGGGAGGTAGATTATAGAAAGGGAAGGTGTTAGCACCCTTTCTATCCATGGTTATCCATGGGCTCTTAGATACTTGCTCACTTGTGTTTTCAAAAATGGTTTGTTTGCTTTTCAACTGTGGGTTTTAAAAAGTTTCTTTGAAAATTCCAATTCGACTCTTGTATCAGTCCTCAAGAGTGTTTGAAAAATTGCTTTCGAAAGCTTTTTGAAAATGTGTTGGTGTGAAAAGTATTTTGTTTTGTTTTGAAATTTAGAGCAAGTATCTACGAGTCGTCTACCTACCCTAAGGAATTCGTCTGTGTAAATGTCCTTTAAAGTAGTGCCATCCCACCATTGAGAGGTAGGTAGCACCACCGTTGGAGGTGTTCGGGTCAATTCGATGTTCGGGACATGGTGATCACCAGAGCAATGGGAAGACACCTTAGAAGCTACCCTCATGCCAGGTTCCCGGATCATGAGGACTTACTAAAACATCCTCTACTCGACGATCACCTTTCGAAGGCAAGGCAACAGTGAGGCGTACCCTAGAGGTGGTGTGGGTGAATTGTGTGTCGTTTTCATTTGTATTTATCTTGTCATGTCATTGGTGTTCTACACTTGTTTTTATTTTGTCCATACAGTCTTTCATGCTTTTGATTAACAGTTAAAATATTTGCGGAAAAGTAAATTCTAAGCTATTACAAATGGCGCGGGTCCACATCGCCAAAATTAACCAGGACCCGATTTGACAGAAAATAAAGAAGTAAAAGTAAATAAAGAATTGAGAAATGCGAGAAGTAATTTACATGGCTTTGGGAGAGGTACATAATTATTTAAGCAAAATAAAATAAATATGCGAACTAGAATAAAAATTAAGAACGTGGGCGTTGGATCCTTTTGCAAAATTAGAATTACATGAATTAATTAATTTAAGAAAAGAAATTGTTTTTGTTTTTTGGTATTTTTATGTATTTTAAGATTTGATAGAAAAAGGAATTAATTAAAATTAAAATAAAATGCTAAATCTAATTCTAATTATTTTTTAATTTATTAAGAAAAATGTTGAAGTTTTTAACCTAAATTAAACCTAATTTTTATATATAAATTTAATTATGAAAATAAATAAAATAAATAATATTATTGTGAAAAAAAGAAAAATTAAAAAGGAATAAAACATTGATTAAACCTAGTTCTATATTTTTTAGATTTTTGTTATGAAAGAAATTAAAATTAAAACCCTATTTTAAACTAATTAATTTACATGCATTTATTTACAAGAAATATTAAAATAAAATGTTTATTATATTTTTTATCTTTTTCTGATTTTTATGCATTTTTTATATTTTTGTGAAAATAATTAATTAATTAAACAAGTAATAATTAAAATAAAAATAGAATTAAAAAAAATAAAGAAAGCAAAAATTATGCAAACCTAAGGGGTGGTAGTCCCCAAAGTGGAGGTGTAATCTTGAATAATCTGGCCCAATAACCTGGGTCCATTTGACTTTTCCAATTAGCATGCTGGCATATTGACTAGGGTTTAGGGTGTCCCTTCAATCTCAGCCTTTGGTTTGATTCCACTAGGCACGTGGGCGATTTGATCTGGAGGATGTATGGTACGCTCCACCTTTGAAACTGCATAGGAATATGTATTGCAAAATAATATGGAAATTAACGTAGACCTGGGACTCGAACCCAGGTCATATGCGTTGCCAACGTTCACACCTTGCCACTGGACCACTATCACGCGTTTGTTAAATAAATAAACAACAAATATAATAAAAGAAAACAATCCCTTGATGCCTTCAGCGCGCGAATTTTTGAACGGGCCTATCACGTTTCGCCACGACTTCGTCTTCTTCGTGTTCCTGAAAACATAAAAGAACAGGCAACGGTTTTCATGACGTTTTCTTAGGCCGCTTTTGGGAAAATAGCGAATATGTCTAGAGGGTCCATAAATTAGGCGCGAGCATGGTATCTTCTTCGTCCAAACCTGCTGATTACAACCATGGTACTCTTGAAGGCCAATTTTTCTTGGTTTCAAAATCCCCAATTGGAGGTCCTGTAAACCCTAAAACTCAAACATGGTGAAATCGTGTATACAACATAAAAACATAATTGAATGCATTGGTTAGCTTCAAAACTTCATAATGAACATTAATCAATGAATAAAATGTTATGAAAATGCCTAGATTTGAGAATACGATTATGAGTTTTTCATGGAATATTTGGAGTTCTGTATACCGATTCCTTGAGCTTTGATGAAGGTTTTTGATTGGAATATGATCAGTGATCTCCAAGGAAGCTAATGGAACAAGAATTGTGCTTTGAATCAACCTGTAAAGATGATTTCAGAATTGACTTTTTTGACAATTTTTTTCAAGTTTGTGAATGGCCTTCTTGAGCAGCTGTGCGTGTATTTGCATTAGGGTTGTGATCCTGGCATATGTAGTAGTGAATTAGGTCACTAAGAATCAATCAAATCCATTGCATTCATTGATTTTGGAAATTTGATTTTCTAAGATTTTTTCAATCTTTTTTCATGTGTTTTTGGTTCAAATCATCTCCAATCTCTCCAAATCTTTCCTTATCTGCATATACACGAAATCTTGAGGCTAAAACATGTATAAAAAGATTGGTTAGGTTAAGTTAAATATTTTTCACATATTTAATTGATTTAAATGAATTATTATAAATAAAAATTCAAATAAATAAATAAAAAATGAGAAAATACTTCCCTTTGGGCCAAGTGGTCGTGCACATGTCATGGATGATGAATTATGGAAGAAAAATGGGCCCATTAGCCATTTTAGGTCATTTGAATCAATGTTGACTTTTCAAAATATCCAAAACTTTCCCAACTTCCACAAGGCATAACTTGCTCAATGTTTAAGCTTTTCTCATGTTCTTGGACATTTTGGAAAGGTCTTTGAGTCCTCTAACCAATGTCTGTGGTCCCATGTCATTTTGATTTACCAATCTCAAGTTATGGCCTTTGACTTAAAGTCCCTTTTTGTTGACTTTTGAAAAGGACCTATAATATTGAAATTGATAACTTTTTGTGAGAGCATTTCTTGGACTTGAAGTATGAAGATGAGTTGTAGGAAATGTCTTTCTCTTCAAAATGAGCTTTGGATGGAATTTTTCTGATAATCCATGTGAAAGTTATGCCCTGGTCAATTTCAGTTGACTTTTTCAACTGTCCAAATAAGGAAACTTTTGCATCTTGATGATTTTTGAGCCAAACTTTGAGAATCATGATCAAGCATTGACCAAATGATGTTTGTGGCTTCAAAATGATATGTTGACCAAAAATTTGAACTTTTGACTGTCAAATGACCATTTTGCCCCTACAGTTGACTGTAGTGCAATTAGGGTTTTGACTGTGCAATTTTGTGCTGAATGTCTTGAAACTTGATATGAGGATACTTGACCATGTTTGTAGGCATGTGAGACTTGATTGGACCTTTGAAAACTTCCTTTTCTTGATCAGAACACAAACCCTAGTTTTGACTGTATGGGAGACCTTTGTACTGTGCAACCCTTGGGGAATTTTGCAGCTTGACTTGGCAATTTCTTGAAGAATATGGGAGGGCAAATTTTGGGGTACAACAGTTGCCCCTGTTCAATCTTCTTAGACCTGAGGATGCAGATTGGCTGACGTGTCTTTCGTAATCCGAGGGTGGAAGATGATTGAACACTAGAGTGCCCAGAAATTTGCACTTACATAGTAGCAGTGATGATGGGAATGGGCTTATAGATGCCATTTTGGGATTGATGAATAGGGTGATGGGCTTATAGATGCCATCTGGATGTTGATCGCGTAAGAGATTCCTTAGCGAGAACCTGTATACCTGCAAAATAGAAAATGATTACCTGACACGTTGCAGGAGCTGATTTTTAGATGCTTGGTATAGATGTGTCCTGACTGGTTACAGGAGCTGGATCTGGAGCTTCACAAGATGATGAATGAACCAGAGATGGTCACTACCTTAGCATGAATAGTAAGAGAACCTTGGGTGATTTTAACTTCAACAACGCTCGTTGAGAAAATCCTGGTGGGAAATACCATCTTCGCAGGATCGGGAAGAGAACCATAGGCACTTATAATCTGAAAGGGAATTGTCACCTCACTCACCGTCGGAGAGGGAACCATCTGAAAAGGAATTATCACCTCACTCACCATAAGGAAAGGGATTATCACCTCACTCACTGTCGGAGAGGGAACCATAGGAGATTATCACCTCACTCACCGTCGGAGAGGGAAACATCTGAAAAGGACTTACCACCTCACTCACCGTCGGAGAGGGAACCATAGGAGATTATCACCTCACTCACCGTCGGAGAGGGAAACATCTGAAAAGGACTTACCACCTCACTCACCGTCGGAGAGGGAACCATATGAGACTATCACCTCACTCACCGTCGGAGAGGGAAACATCTGAAAAGGACTTACCACCTCACTCACCGTCGGAGAGGGAACCATAGGAGACTATCACCTCACTCACCGTCGGAGAGGGAAACATCTGAAAAGGACTTACCACCTCACTCACCGTCGGAGAGGGAACCATAGGAGACTATCACCTCACTCACCGTCGGAGAGGGAAACATCTGAAAAGGACTTACCACCTCACTCACCGTCGGAGAGGGAACCATAGGAGATTATCACCTCACTCACCGTTGGAGAGGGAAACATCTGAAAAGGAACTATCGCCTCACTCACCGTCGGAGAGGGAACCATAGGAGATTATCACCTCACTCACCGTTGGAGAGGGAAACATCTGAAAAGGAACTATCGCCTCACTCACCTTCGGAGAGGGAACCCATCTGAAAATTATAATCTTAAAGAAAACCCTAAAAATGGAAATCTCATGCACCGTCGGAGAGAGGACCAATAGGAAATTAATAACCTGGGATAACTTCTACTGAGTCTTTATCAGAAAAATCTGTTGGGAGTCGATTTAGCTGGACTAGAGAAGGCCTGGGACTGGATAAGAAATCTTTGGAATCGATTAACTGAACCGGTCTAGGTCTTGAAATATGATTGAGAATTTCAACTGCATCTTTCCTGAAAGGTAAAGGTCAGTCATATGCAATGCATGATATGGATAAAGCAATGATGTTCTCAACATAAATGAGATTTGTATGATATAATGCGTCTATGCATGTTATAATGATGTATGTGATGTTTTATGAATGTGTTTTGCGTCTAGGAAAGTAAATCCTTGACGGGTGCCGGGAAGTCATTCCTGGGCTGATGTTGGAGAATAGATTTTGCTTCCGCTGGGGATGATAACTGCAAGAATACTGGTAGGAGAAGATGACTCCGTTGCGGAATAAACTTGGCAAATGGAAGATTCTGCGGGGAGAAAAGATACTCTAGCGACCATGCTGGGAAGCAATACTCTGTGGGAAGAGGGATGCCTTGCTGAGTGTTGATAATAACTTGCTGGGGATACCCTTGTTGTTGGAAGTGTTGATGGACTTCGCTAGGGTAAGAAGACTTCGTCGAGGACGCTCTTTCCGTGGCTTTTGGCTGAGGATAACCCAGTTATATCCTGTTAAGGAAATAACTCTTTGAATAAAGCCGGACGACGCGTTCGTGCTTTGCGAGGATAAGCTTCCAGAATCTACTGGGGATAAGCTTACTGCTTGGGGTGGATGAATTCCAATCTTCCTGGGGAACTGGATTGGACTCTTCTGGGGAAGTTTTGAATTGTGGTTTTGTAAGCTGAAAGAGGGCACATATGTAGGGTTGCCTGCTGATGAGCTCGTGTAAAACCGTATCTGAAATGGAGAAGGAACCTGGGTAGGGTTACTTCGATGATGAGTTCATGTAAAACTTCGTTCTTGGAGAGGGAGAACCTGTGTAGGGTTTCTGGGTGACGAGTCCATGTAAAACTGCATCTTGAAGAGAGGGAACCGGTGTAGGGTTGCTTGGTGAGGTAAGTTTATGTAAAACTTCTTGATGAACCGGGGTGAGGTTATCTTGAGATAGGTCCATGTGAGACTCTTGGAGGAACCGGGGTTAGGTTACAGCAGGATAAGTTTGTGTAAAACTTCTTGATGAACCGGGGTTAGGTCATCTTGAGATAGGTCCATGTAAGACTTCTGGAGGAACCGGGGTTAGGTTACTTGGATAAGTTTGTGTAAAAACTTCTTGATGAACCGGGGTTAGGTCATCTTGAGATAGGTCCATGTAAGACTTCTGGAGGAACCGGGGTTAGGTTACTTGGATAAGTTTGTGTAAAAACTTCTTGATGAACCGGGGTTAGGTCATCTTGAGATAGGTCCATGTAAGACTTCTGGAGGAACCGGGGTTAGGTTACTTGGATAAGTTTGTGTAAAAACTTCTTGATGAACCGGGGTTAGGTCATCTTGAGATAGGTCCATGTAAGACTTCTGGAGGAACCGGGGTTAGGTTACTTGGATAAGTTTGTGTAAAAACTTCTTGATGAACCGGGGTTAGGTCATCTTGAGATAGGTCCATGTAAGACTTCTGGAGGAACCGGGGTTAGGTTACTTGGATAAGTTTGTGTAAAAACTTCTTGATGAACCGGGGTTAGGTCATCTTGAGATAGGTCCATGTAAGACTTCTGGAGGAACCGGGGTTAGGTTACTTGGATAAGTTTGTGTAAAAACTTCTTCTGAAAATTGAGAAGGAACCGGTGTAGGGTTGCATGATTTTGATTAAGTGGATGATTGTCCTGTTTGGTTTCGGATGTTAACCCACGATCTGGAATTTGTAAAGGTAGACGGTAATCATCCTTATGTTGATCTTTCCTTTGTACTTTGGTTGACAGAGCAATTGGATCGCCTGGATAACTCATTATTGCCCCTGTTTCTGAGGTGAAGGGAGAAGATACCTTGGAGGTCGTTTTGACAAATCTTCTTTTGGTGGGCGAGTGACAAGATGCTGGGACATAGTCGTACGCCTTTGATCCCTAATTTTTGCTTGGACCGCTCTTTCGGGTTTTCAGTCCACCGGGATACCCATTTTTGCCCAAGCCGCCTTTTCAGGTTTTCGACTTGCCGGGTGTACATATTTTTCCATTTTCATCCCTTATTTTTGCCCGAACCCTTTTGGTTCGCCGGAAAACCCTTATTTTTGCCTAGGTGTGTCAACCTAGCGGGTCTTTGATTGTGCGTAGCATTTTTTCGACTATGTCCACGCTCTCAGAATGTAAGGAGTTGCCCCTGTTGGAAGTATTTCGTCATGCCCCAGATACCGGGCAATGCTCCTACTGTGCCCCTTGATTGGAGGTACTTCTGTTCACAAGGTGTTCATCGTGCGAATTTCCCTGCTGTTCAAACAAATAGTTATATGCAAACAAGGTTATTTTAAGAATGCAAAAGCCTATGTCTGTCTTTGAATTTTGAAAATGTATTTTTTTTGTTACAGTGCGGTGTCAACTCAAGATTTTACAGCAAACCTTCAGGAGTCGGGATACCTTCGTAACAGTATGCTTTCGAACTAACCCATGCTTCAGCTAGGACTTTTAAGGGTTATATCGTGGCCTGGTTCACGGTTTAAGAAACAAAGGATAAAGGCTCAAATTATTTGTACCCACCCGCTCTTCGTGATGTTCTTCAAACCTACACTCAGTTGATCATACATTAGACCTTGTTTGAGTCTTTGCTCTGATTTTCCGGTGATGATTCAGATATTGATGATTTATTTGGAATAGGCAGTCATTTCCTTTTTTTGTCGAGGGTTTGTATGACCCTTTTTTTTGATTTTTTTGTTATCCCTTTCTTTTTTGCCTGAACTGTTTCCTTTTTGGAATTACAGTCAGCGGGATGCCCCAGTTTCATAAGTCCCTTTTATAGGTTCTGACTTCTTGGGCTTTTCATTTATGATTTTTTTGATAACGACTGCCTGTCCTTTTGACTGTTCTGAACCATCACTGTCTTTCTTTTTTTCGTAAGGATCTCCTTGATGCCATTCGTTATGCACTTGGGTCAACTGAGAGACTACCCTGCCCCAGGTTATAATTAAGGGTTTTAAATTTCGAAAAGAAAAACTCCTACTTCTTTGGCTCAGAGGGGTTAACGAGGGATTATCTTCCTTATAACTCCAGTGTTTAGGAATAGAAACAATGCCTGTACCTCATCAGCGGGGTCTGTTCAAAAGCATACTGTAAAGATCGTGGTATCGTTTTCGTCATCCTCCCTCAAGAGGCTTCGAATTTTCAATTGAGAGTTAACCATCACAAAAATATGAAAGTAGTTTTAAGCATAGTAAACATAATTAAATCAAGACAGACATGTGTAATGCATTCATGAAATAAAAGAGTTTAACATGATAATTGTTTATCTGAACAAGAAAAGAAAAAATACAACTTGAATTCAAATGAACAAAAATCTCTCGACTCTAGCCATGTTTTGGTAATGGAGCAGTGATCACGTTGGGAGTCTCGGCAGGCTCGAACTCGATCTCTTTGGCATCGATCATGTTCTGAATCTTGTACTTCAGTGCCCAACAGTCCTCAGTATCATGCCCCGGGCTATCAGAATGATAAGCACACCTCGCTTCTGGGTTGTAGCTTGGAGAGGAGGTTTTGGGGTTTGCAGGAGGGTTGATCACCGCAATCAAGTTCATTTTCAACATGTGTTGCAATGCTTGTGACCATGGCATGTTAATGTTGGTGAATTGTCTTTTAGGCTCGTCCGGCCTTCGCTGGTTTCCCTTTTGTGGTTGACGGCGTGGTGCAGAACCAGAAATCATGACTGCCCCTGCATGTTGGTCACGACGGCTCTTTTGGCTGTATGCAGCATTAGATTCTTTCCTTCCCGTGTAAGGCTTTTTGTGAGCGTCAGAAGGCGTGGCCTCTTGGATTTTCCCACTCTTGATACCAGCTTCAATTCTTTCACCAGTCAGGATGAGGTCGGTAAATCCTGCAGATGAATTACCAATGAGGTGATTGAAGAATGGCCCGGATAGAGTCCCCAAGAACATATCAACGAGTTCCCGGTCAGTTAATGGAGGCTGTACCCTTCCAGCAAGATCTCTCCATCTCTGCGCGTATTCCTTGAAACCTTCACTTGACCCCAGCGACATACCCTGGAGTTGGGTACGTGTAGGAGCAAGGTCGGCATTGTACTGGTAATGCTTGTAGAAAGCAGTGGCTAGGTCTTCCCAGGTATGGGTGTTGGCTCCATTCAATTGATAGAACCACTCGAGCTGAGTCCCTGAAAGACTCTCTTGGAAGAAATGGATCCATAAGTTTTTGTCAGCTGTATAGGGCTGAATCCTCCTTGTGTAAGCCCTGAGATGTAATTTAGGACAGGATGTCCCGTCGTATTTAGCAAAGGCAGGTGCCTTAAACTTGTGCGGGATCACTACCCCAGAAGATAGACCTAGATCCTCGAAGTCCAGGCCAGGCACTTTTTGTATCTCCATAGCACTTAGCCGGTCTTCCAACTGTTTGTACCTATCCTCAGCCGGAGGGTACTGTTCGTCGTTGAAATCTGTCTCATTGTCGGAGACCACTGGACTGGAAACCCTTTCCTCCTGATGACTGCCTTTCCCCACAGATGGAGTTGTCCTCTCAGCTTGATCCTGCAGGGTATTCCCAGATCTGCGTCTAGGGCTGAACAAAACAGTCCTCTTCTTCTTCTTTTCCTTCTTCAAGAGCAGAGCCTTCAGATCTTGTTGCCCCTGGGTCAAATTCATGATCAGCCCTTGGAACTGGGCGTTCTGAGCCTGGAGTGCCTTGATAGTATGCTCGGTTGAGGACTCAGGATTCATGACGAGACTGCTGAAATAAACCGCGAAGAAGGTAAGTAACCTGCAGAGAAAGGGTACCTGTTATGCAATGATATGTATGACATGCATGCAATGATTTCAAGGACCTCGCGGGGTAAACAGAGAAACTTGTTAGAGTTGAAAACCGGTAACTTGATTGAAGGTACTTCATGTTGTTGAGAGTCCTTCTTCAAGGGTCAAAGGCTCACCATATCAAGTGGGTCATAGCCCCTGACTTTAATCATCATGTCTGGTTTTGATTTCCAAACAACCTTGGTTAGGGGAACCTTCTTCAGGAGTCAAAGCTCACCATATCAAGTGGGTCATAGCCCCTAACAACTTTGGCTAGAGGAAAATAAATCCTCTTTGCCCCTTGCTAGATGTTTGATTCATCATGACCTGCATCACAAGCCCTTGAGATCCTTGAAATGGGTTAGGATGTGTGCAATGGTATGATGTCATGATGCATGGGGTAATATGAATAAACCCTGTTATGAGCCCTTATTAAGGACTATAAACAGAAACCTGCAAGAAACTCAAGTAAAACCTGTCATGAGTCCCAGTTAAGGACTAAAAAACAAAACCTGCAAGAAACTCGGTAAACCCTGTTATGAGTCCTAATTAAGGACTGCAAATCAAAACCTGTAAGAAACTTAGTATACCCTGTTATGAGTCCCTATTAAGGACTATAAACAAAACCTGCAAGAAACTCAAGTGTCAGATAACAAGCATGCAAATAGTCAAGTACGAAGGCACACAAGTCACACAAGACAAACCCTTAAAGTTTAGGCCAGCATGGGGTCTGGGTATTACCCTCTTGAAGTTGGTGGGCTCAACCTGTCCTATCAGAAGTAACCGGGTTCTAAGGGTCTCAATATCACGGGATTGCTTTCATTGTTCATCGTTTCGATTTAGCCACTGAACTGGCGACCGAAATATTCCAGGAAAGCAACCCTCAATTGAGTGTAGTATCGAGTATCAACCAACCTCGGACTGCACCAAAGTCAGTTATCTCACTACCCTAAAGAGGCCAAGATAGTTCAATTAAGGTTCCTAAGGTCTGTTGATGCTTCACGACACCACGCGGAGGCCCCGTACTCTCCTTGACTGAACTCAAGGGTTACCGGTACACACCAAAGTGCCACATCAACGTAGCAGACTGTTTCAACCATGTCGGTATACCCCGCACAGTTCCCTCACAGCCTTGTTGCTACTTTCTAAGAAGGTATCCCCTAGATCCGGGTTAGGATCTATAGAACTCCCAAGACAGTCCCACAATAATAAATCAAGCAAGTCAATACAATTGAAAACACAGTTATGAACTACCCTAAGGTACACCTCACTTTAAGTTTGGTCCCCAGCAGAGTCGCCAGTTCTATGATCGGTGGATCTGGAACTGACTGTTTAACGCTGGTTCGCGAAATGTCGCGAAAGCAAGAGTCACCACCGTCTTTTATTTTCTCCAAATGGAAAGGACAAAAGCACAGAAAAATTCCTTATAGAGATTGCTCTCGGTTCGGGAGGTAGATTATAGAAAGGGAAGGTGTTAGCACCCTTTCTATCCATGGTTATCCATGGGCTCTTAGATACTTGCTCACTTGTGTTTTCAAAAATGGTTTGTTTGCTTTTCAACTGTGGGTTTTAAAAAGTTTCTTTGAAAATTCCAATTCGACTCTTGTATCAGTCCTCAAGAGTGTTTGAAAAATTGCTTTCGAAAGCTTTTTGAAAATGTGTTGGTGTGAAAAGTATTTTGTTTTGTTTTGAAATTTAGAGCAAGTATCTACGAGTCGTCTACCTACCCTAAGGAATTCGTCTGTGTAAATGTCCTTTAAAGTAGTGCCATCCCACCATTGAGAGGTAGGTAGCACCACCGTTGGAGGTGTTCGGGTCAATTCGATGTTCGGGACATGGTGATCACCAGAGCAATGGGAAGACACCTTAGAAGCTACCCTCATGCCAGGTTCCCGGATCATGAGGACTTACTAAAACATCCTCTACTCGACGATCACCTTTCGAAGGCAAGGCAACAGTGAGGCGTACCCTAGAGGTGGTGTGGGTGAATTGTGTGTCGTTTTCATTTGTATTTATCTTGTCATGTCATTGGTGTTCTACACTTGTTTTTATTTTGTCCATACAGTCTTTCATGCTTTTGATTAACAGTTAAAATATTTGCGGAAAAGTAAATTCTAAGCTATTACAAATGGCGCGGGTCCACATCGCCAAAATTAACCAGGACCCGATTTGACAGAAAATAAAGAAGTAAAAGTAAATAAAGAATTGAGAAATGCGAGAAGTAATTTACATGGCTTTGGGAGAGGTACATAATTATTTAAGCAAAATAAAATAAATATGCGAACTAGAATAAAAATTAAGAACGTGGGCGTTGGATCCTTTTGCAAAATTAGAATTACATGAATTAATTAATTTAAGAAAAGAAATTGTTTTTGTTTTTTGGTATTTTTATGTATTTTAAGATTTGATAGAAAAAGGAATTAATTAAAATTAAAATAAAATGCTAAATCTAATTCTAATTATTTTTTAATTTATTAAGAAAAATGTTGAAGTTTTTAACCTAAATTAAACCTAATTTTTATATATAAATTTAATTATGAAAATAAATAAAATAAATAATATTATTGTGAAAAAAAGAAAAATTAAAAAGGAATAAAACATTGATTAAACCTAGTTCTATATTTTTTAGATTTTTGTTATGAAAGAAATTAAAATTAAAACCCTATTTTAAACTAATTAATTTACATGCATTTATTTACAAGAAATATTAAAATAAAATGTTTATTATATTTTTTATCTTTTTCTGATTTTTATGCATTTTTTATATTTTTGTGAAAATAATTAATTAATTAAACAAGTAATAATTAAAATAAAAATAGAATTAAAAAAAATAAAGAAAGCAAAAATTATGCAAACCTAAGGGGTGGTAGTCCCCAAAGTGGAGGTGTAATCTTGAATAATCTGGCCCAATAACCTGGGTCCATTTGACTTTTCCAATTAGCATGCTGGCATATTGACTAGGGTTTAGGGTGTCCCTTCAATCTCAGCCTTTGGTTTGATTCCACTAGGCACGTGGGCGATTTGATCTGGAGGATGTATGGTACGCTCCACCTTTGAAACTGCATAGGAATATGTATTGCAAAATAATATGGAAATTAACGTAGACCTGGGACTCGAACCCAGGTCATATGCGTTGCCAACGTTCACACCTTGCCACTGGACCACTATCACGCGTTTGTTAAATAAATAAACAACAAATATAATAAAAGAAAACAATCCCTTGATGCCTTCAGCGCGCGAATTTTTGAACGGGCCTATCACGTTTCGCCACGACTTCGTCTTCTTCGTGTTCCTGAAAACATAAAAGAACAGGCAACGGTTTTCATGACGTTTTCTTAGGCCGCTTTTGGGAAAATAGCGAATATGTCTAGAGGGTCCATAAATTAGGCGCGAGCATGGTATCTTCTTCGTCCAAACCTGCTGATTACAACCATGGTACTCTTGAAGGCCAATTTTTCTTGGTTTCAAAATCCCCAATTGGAGGTCCTGTAAACCCTAAAACTCAAACATGGTGAAATCGTGTATACAACATAAAAACATAATTGAATGCATTGGTTAGCTTCAAAACTTCATAATGAACATTAATCAATGAATAAAATGTTATGAAAATGCCTAGATTTGAGAATACGATTATGAGTTTTTCATGGAATATTTGGAGTTCTGTATACCGATTCCTTGAGCTTTGATGAAGGTTTTTGATTGGAATATGATCAGTGATCTCCAAGGAAGCTAATGGAACAAGAATTGTGCTTTGAATCAACCTGTAAAGATGATTTCAGAATTGACTTTTTTGACAATTTTTTTCAAGTTTGTGAATGGCCTTCTTGAGCAGCTGTGCGTGTATTTGCATTAGGGTTGTGATCCTGGCATATGTAGTAGTGAATTAGGTCACTAAGAATCAATCAAATCCATTGCATTCATTGATTTTGGAAATTTGATTTTCTAAGATTTTTTCAATCTTTTTTCATGTGTTTTTGGTTCAAATCATCTCCAATCTCTCCAAATCTTTCCTTATCTGCATATACACGAAATCTTGAGGCTAAAACATGTATAAAAAGATTGGTTAGGTTAAGTTAAATATTTTTCACATATTTAATTGATTTAAATGAATTATTATAAATAAAAATTCAAATAAATAAATAAAAAATGAGAAAATACTTCCCTTTGGGCCAAGTGGTCGTGCACATGTCATGGATGATGAATTATGGAAGAAAAATGGGCCCATTAGCCATTTTAGGTCATTTGAATCAATGTTGACTTTTCAAAATATCCAAAACTTTCCCAACTTCCACAAGGCATAACTTGCTCAATTTTTAAGCTTTTCTCATGTTCTTGGACATTTTGGAAAGGTCTTTGAGTCCTCTAACCAATGTCTGTGGTCCCATGTCATTTTGATTTACCAATCTCAAGTTATGGCCTTTGACTTAAAGTCCCTTTTTGTTGACTTTTGAAAAGGACCTATAATATTGAAATTGATAACTTTTTGTGAGAGCATTTCTTGGACTTGAAGTATGAAGATGAGTTGTAGGAAATGTCTTTCTCTTCAAAATGAGCTTTGGATGGAATTTTTCTGATAATCCATGTGAAAGTTATGCCCTGGTCAATTTCAGTTGACTTTTTCAACTGTCCAAATAAGGAAACTTTTGCATCTTGATGATTTTTGAGCCAAACTTTGAGAATCATGATCAAGCATTGACCAAATGATGTTTGTGGCTTCAAAATGATATGTTGACCAAAAATTTGAACTTTTGACTGTCAAATGACCATTTTGCCCCTACAGTTGACTGTAGTGCAATTAGGGTTTTGACTGCAATTTTGTGCTGAATGTCTTGAAACTTGATATGAGGATACTTGACCATGTTTGTAGGCATGTGAGACTTGATTGGACCTTTGAAAACTTCCTTTTCTTGATCAGAACATAAACCCTAGTTTTGACTGTATGTGAGACCTTTGTACTGTGCAACCCTTGGGGAATTTTGCAGCTTGACTTGGCAATTTCTTGAAGAATATGGGAGGGCAAATTTTGGGGTACAACAATAGGGACTGTACGAAGCTTTTGGTATAAGACAATTGCATTATGGTGCCCTGAAACGTAAACCACCATTGTTGAATTCTAGGGTTTTCGAAGCTCTCAATTAGGGCTTTACAGCATAGGCAAAATCAGAACCAATGATACCCACGGTTGAACTCAGAAGGACAAGATGAATCCAACCCAACCCTCGCGCCCTATTTATATAATGCACAGACCTAATCGCTATTTTTGGCATTTGCACTTTGTGGGGGTTAAAATTCCCCGCTAATTGTTCTTTGTTTTACAGGAAAAAGGATGAAGACGAAGGACGTGGAAGCAGTTGGTTGGGTAGTTCAAATGGAACGCGCGTTTTTTTATCTTTCCAGCATAGTTGTTATGTTTTAAATATTATATTTATTGCATATCATATGAACAAGGCGTGCAAAGTGGCTTGGTGGAAGGTGATGTGTCTGGTAATCACTGGGACCTGGGTTCGATTCCTAGGTCCCCCAAAACTCAATATTATTTTTTCTAAAGTGTTCCTATGCAGGCTTCCAAATAGCGTCCATCATGCATCTCAAGCGATCAGCCTGCCAAGTGGCCACTAACGCCAATCTGATGGCCATGAGGCGTGGACCATGGTGTTCCCAGTCAATGAGCACGCACCTGATTCCAGAAGTCAACAAGGGCTTTGTGCTATTGGGCCTAAAATTCCAGAACAACACCTCCATTGGGTCCAACACTCCCCCCTGGTTTTCTTTCTATTTCTTTTTGTTTTCTTTTTATTTCCTTTTTATAATATTAATTATTATTATTTAACTAACAAATAGATATTTTAATAATTAATTCAGAAAACAAATATTTATAATATTTATTATTATGTATTAATTTCATTATTAATTTATTTTGTAAATAAAATACTAACAAATTAATTAGCTTAATTAGGTAATTTTAACTTTTTTTACAAATAAATAAAAATAATCTAGAATTAGGGTTTTCTTGACTTTTAATTTCTTTTATTTTATTTTCATTAAAGACTTAAAAAACACAAAAAAAAACATTTTTTATTTTTTTATTAAATAATTAATTAGTACTAGGTTTAGTATTTTAATTAAATTGCAAAAAAGGACAAAACTTAAATTCTTTTCTCAAAAAGGGTCAAAACCCTAAGGACGTCCCGATTAGATTTCTATTCGCACATTATTCTTATTTTGATTATTTATGTATCTGCTCAAAGGATGTAATATTTAATTAGGTTTTACCGTTTTCTTTTACTTTCCACATTTATTTTCCAAAACGGGTTATGTTTTTGGCGATGTATAGACCCGCGCCTTGTAATAGCGTAGATTTACCTTTCCGCACTTTATTTTCCGCACTCTTAACTGTTAATATGCATGCAAGACTTGGATGAAAATTAAAAACAACTCGTAGATCACCATGATACATGTACAAGATAATATAACATGAAAACAACACACAAGCACATGCCACTCCTAGGGTACGCCTCATTGGTTACCTCGAACGTGGTCGTCAAGTATAGGGTGTTTTAGAGGTCGCCCTCCTGTCTAAGATCCAAGTTGCCTCGAAACAGTTGCCTCGGATAAAAAAAGGATCTAGGACATTAGGGTTACTTCTAAGGTGTCCTACTATTGCTTCGGTGACCACACATGTCCCGATAATCGAATTGACCCGAATAACTCCAACGATGGTGCTACCTACCTCTCAATGGTGGGATAGCACTATCTAAAGGACTCTTACACAGCCTAATTCCTTAGAGTAGGTAGATCTCATGGGTACTTGCTCTTTTCAAAACAAACAAAAACAACTTTTCACACCTACACTTTCTAAAAGTTTTAAAACAAATTTTTCATACACTCTTGAGGACAGATACAAGAGTTACTTAGAAATTTTTCAAACGAAACTTTTTCAAAACCCACACACAATTGAAAAGCAAACAAATTTTTGAAAACATAAGAGCAAGTACCTAAGAGCCCATGGATAACCATGGATAGAAAGGGTGCTAACACCTTCCCTTTCTATAAATCTACCTCCCGAACCGAGAAACATTCTCAAAGAAGGAATTTTGCTGTGCTTTTGTCCTTTCCATGTTGGAGAATATAAAAGACGGTGGCGACTCTTGCTTACCGCGACATTTCGCGAACCAGCTTTAAAACAGTCAGTTCTATTTCCACCGATCACACAACACAAAACCCTAATTTGGGGTTGACTGCCTTAGGAGATAACTTGACTATCCAACTCTTGAGCAATCTTGAGCCACTTGGAGATTTTTCTTGCCATGTTTTGGGAAATATGAGAGGGCAAATTTTGGGGTACAACAGCTGCCCCTGTTCAATCTTCTTAAGCCTGAGGATATAGATTGGCTTTCGTGCCTTTCGTGATCCGAAGGTGGAAGATGATTGAACACTAGAGTGCCCAGAAATTTGCACTCGCATGAAGTGGTATCAGCCTTGTGATGTCGGGAATGTGCTTACAGATGCCATTTGGAGATTGTTGATAGGAGGTCTTCGACTGGAATAAGAATCAGGGAGATATTAGCGTCGATCTGACTGAACTAGAGAAGGTCTTGGATTAACTTTGACTGGATAAGAATAAGAAAAATCTTAGAATCGATTTAACTGAACCAGACGAAAGTCTTGGAATATCTTCAACTGGAATAAGAATCAGGGAGATCTTAGCGTCGATCTGACTGAACCAGAGAAGGTCTTGGATTAACTTTGACTGGATAAGAATCAGGAAAATCTTAGAATCGATTTAACTGAACCAGACAAAAGTCTTGGAATATCTTCAACTAGAATAAGAATCAGGGAGATCTTACCGTCGATCTGACTGAACCGGAGAAGGTCTTGGATTAACTTTAACTGGATAAGAATCAGAAAAATCTTAGAATCGATTTAACTAAACCAGACAAAAGTCTTGGAATATCTTCAACTGGAATAAGAATCAGGGAGATCTTAGCGTCGATCTGACTGAACCAGAGAAGGTCTTGGATTAACTTTGACCAGATAAGAATCAGAAAAATCTTAAAATCGATTTAACTGAAACAGACGAAAGTCTTGGAATATCTTCAACCGGAGTAAGAATCAGGGAGATCTTAGCGTCGATCTGACTGAACCAGAGAAGGTCTTGGATTAACTTTGACTGGATAAGAATCAGAAAAATCTTAGAATCGATTTAACTGAACCAGACGAAAGTCTTGGAATATCTTCAACTGGAATAAGAATCAGGGAGATCTTAGCGTCGATCTGACTGAACCAGAGAAGGTCTTGGATTAACTTTGACTGGATAAGAATCAGAAAAATCTTAGAATCGATTTAGCTGAACCAGAAGAAAGTCTTGGAATATCTTCAACTGGAATAAGAATCAGGGAGATCTTAGCGTCGATCTGACTGAACCAGAGAAGGTCTTGGATTAACTTTGACTGGATAAGAATTAGAAAAATCTTAGAATCGATTTAACTGAACCAGACGAAAGTTTTGTGATATCTTTCTGAGGAATCTGGTGAAACAACCCTCAATAGATGTAGTTTTTGAGGGGACTACCAGGTCATATAAGTAGTCAACGTTGTTTATTGATTCGTCTTTCCCTGAAAAGGTAAAGAGTCAGTCATATGCAATGTCATGATATATGAAATGCATGATATATATCAAGCAATGGTGCTCTCGAAATAAATGAGATTGTGTGGTATGATGCGTATATGCCTGTATCATGATGTATGGAAATGTAATGTTTCTAGCTGGGGAAAATAAATCCCAGATAGCTGCTGAAGAATAAAGCTGAATTCTTCGTTTCCGCTGGGGATGGCGAACGAAGAGAATAAACCTGCAGGAGAGGATGACTCCGTTGGGGGAATAAACCGATGAGGAGATTACTCTGTGGGGAAGAGATGTTCTGCTGAAGATTCCACGGATAAATTCCGTTGGGATGAATTATCATCGTTGGTGATATTGAATCCTATTGGGGATTGAGTTCCTGTTTGTGAAAGGAAAGAACTCCGCTGAGGATGATCTTCGATTGCGACTTCTCTGGGAATAACCTTTTAGACTCTAATGGGGATAATCCTTTGAGCTTTGTTGGGAAGATTTATTTTTGTACTTCACTGGGGATAAACTTCCAGAGTCTACTGGGGATGATTCTCCCAACTCCGTTGGGGAAGCTTTTTCAGACTGCACTGGGAAAATTTTAACTCCACTGGGGATATCTTGTACTCTACTGGGGAGCATTCTTATATTCCGTTGGGGAATATTAAGATTGCCGGGGATATCAAGCCTTTTCAGTGTTGATGATAGATAAACTCTGCTTGGGGAGAATATTACCAATTCGTTCACAGTTACAAGTCTCAGCTGGGGAAAGCTATCATTACTGTCTTACTCTGCAGGGAGTGAAGGTATCTTGGTCATATTCTTCAGCTGAATTTACCTTGTACCTGGTGGACAGAGCAACTATACAGCTTGGACAATTCTCATTTGCCCCTATTTCTGATATTACCAGTAATCGTCTTTTGTTTCGCATGTAAATATTTATGAGCAGGTGTGATCGGTGGAAATAGAACTGACTGTTTTGGAATGCTGGTTCGCGTTTGCATTTGTTTTTTGCAAAATGTCGCGGTAAGCAAGAGTCGCCACCGTCTTTTATTTTATCCAACAACGAAAGGACAAAAGCACAGAAAAATTCCTTTTCGAGATGTTTCTCTGGTTCGGGAGGTAGATTATAGAAAGGGAAGGTGTTAGCACCCTTTCTATCCGTGGTTATCCACGGGCTCTTAGGTACTTGCTCACTATGTTTTCAAAAAGTTTTGCTTTTCTTGCGTTTGTGGGTTTTGAAAAAAAGTTTTGTTTGAAAACTTCGATTTAACTCTTGTTTCTGTCCTCAAGAGTGTATGAAGTGTTGTTTGAAAACTTTGTTTGAAAAAATGTAAGTGCGAAAAAGTTGTTTTGTTTTGAAAGAGCAAGTACCTAAGAACCTCTACCTACTCAAAAGGAATTAAACTGTGTAAATGTCCCTTTAGACAATGCTATCCCACTATGAAGGAGTAGGTAGCAGCATCGTCGGAGTTTTCGGGTCAATTCGATTTAAGGGACGCGTGGTCACTAAAGCAACGTTAGGACGTCTTAGCGGTAACCCTAATGTCTTAGATCATTTTATCCGAGGCAACCGTTTCGAGGCAACTTATGATCTTTGGACAAGAGGGCGACCACTAAAACTTCCTATACTCAATGACCACGTTCGAGGCAACCAAGTGAGGTGTATCCTAATAGTGGCATGTGCGAGTGTGTTGTACCCCAAAAATTTTCCCTCCCATTTCCTCAACATTTTCTCACCACAAGACCCTTGGAGCTCAAGATCAAGTTAGGGTTTCCTCTGCTCAAGGCTCCTCCTTGCACTGTTGACCCAAATTAGGGTTTGTGTTTGCACAAAGATGTTCTGACCTAAAATGCCTAAAATGACTTTCATGCTTCATGTTGGACTCTCAAGTTTACCCATGCCAAGGTTCAAGCCTTGATTCCAATCTTTGCCCAGTCAATTGGACAGTTGACCTAAAAATCAGCTGTATTGGGGAAAAAGTCAACTATGGCCAATTGACAGTCAAACCTCATGATTTTTGACCCACATCAACATATTGAACTCATATAAACCATTTGGTCAAGTTTGGATCACAATTCCACAAGAAATTTGATCAGATCACCAAAAGGGCAAAATGGTCATTTTTAGGGTTTTGACTGCACAAAGGCAATTTTTGACTGTTTGACCTAACCAATGGCAGACCAAGCTCATATATGGACTCAAGGACCCCATGGAATTGTCTTGACATGTTCAACAAATTCAAAAGATCCCAAATGCACAAGATTGACAGATAAATTTTCCAGTCAATTGATCAATTTTTGACTGTATACTGAAAAGTCAAACTTTGACTTTTTGGTCAAAATCAAATGTCAAGATTCATTTTTCATCAAAACATGCCAAATTATGAAACTTGTTCATCAAGAAATCAAAAATTGCAAATTAGGGTTTAAAATGAAGAATTTTCATAACTTAGAATTTTTCTAAGTTATGAAAATCCCTAATTTTTTTCCTAACTTTGTCCCACTTTTTCATTTTGATACATTTGGATTCAAACAAAAGTCAAAACATAAAAGTTGTAGTCCATTGCAAAATCTACAACTTTGATTCACAAAGTTTCTTCAAAAGAAGCTTGTAGCTCAAGTTATGATTTTTGGAACAAGGGTGCACAACATTCTTAACTTAGAGAAATTTTGACCTATTTTAGGCAGGATTTTTACCTAACTTCATGGCAACTTTTCACATACTTCCACTTGGAATTTCAATTTTCATTACAAATATGGATTGTAGTACACATTCCAAGCTTTCCAAAATGTCAAAGAACTCATCCAACAACCTCATGGTAAGGGAGAATCGAATTTGGCAAGTTGGGAAAAACTCACTTTGTTCATGACCAATTTACATGTCCATAACCTTGCATTTTGAACTCAGCATGCTCAAAGCTAGATTACAGGTCCTTTATCTCATTCAAACTCATAAATTTAATGCAAACCCCTTGTGTTCAAGCCTTATATTATGTGTTTAAGCATTACATGCAAGATTGAGCTATAATTAGAAAAAGCAATATATCCATTTTTGTAAAGTTGCACTTTATGTCAAATTTGCAATCCAAGTGGTACAATGCATATCTTTGGACACAAGATTCATGGAGATATCACACTGATCAAGGCTCAAGTGTGCAGCATACTTGAGGGGCCTGTACAGGTCTAGAGAACCAACTTGCATTTTCTTGCTTAAGTTAGAAGTAACTTGCCATAACAGGAACCAACTCTCATTTCAGCATAGAGAAGCTTAAGCAAA
Source organism: Vicia faba (assembly GCA_948472305.1). Taxonomy (NCBI): domain Eukaryota; kingdom Viridiplantae; phylum Streptophyta; class Magnoliopsida; order Fabales; family Fabaceae; genus Vicia; species Vicia faba. Next base: position 1,398,747,409 of record OX451736.1, on the reverse strand, counting down.
GTTGTTGTACACCTTCCAAATAACCTAACTGAGCTGAAGCACGAGCCTGTTGTACCCCAAAATTTTCCATCACATTTTTCCTCAAGAAATCACAGCTTCAAGCGTTTCCTGATTTTTCAGATTGACTCAAAAATCGGTCAAACAGACTTTTCTCGTCAGTCAGACACAATTAGGGTTTTATTGATTTTCAGGGCTCTAGAATGTTTCAAACAGTTGGCTTAGGGTTTTGGTTGATTTTGGCTCAACTTCGATCAGGCGAACGCTTCTTTGGCATTTAATTAGGAATTAGGGTTGTTCATGCGCGGTTTTTCAGAAAGATTTAACTCTACGGTGCTTTCCAAGTTATTCCGAGATTTGGTTTGAATTCGCATTGTTTGACTTAATCAATATAAAGAATGCATTTGGATTGAATTCACGTTTGTTTGACTGAATCAGTAAAAAAGATACATTCAGTTTGAATTTGCAGAGTTTGGTAAAAATCAGTAAAAAGGGAAATGCGTCTGATCAGTTGTTGTGATTAACTGTTGTTTTGCTTTGGATGTTTGAAATGCCAAGTTTAACTGATCAAATGCTGAAGCATTGTTTATTTAATTATTTATTATTCTAAGATTAAATGATTGGAATTTATTTTCAATTATTGTAATTAAAGAATTATAAATAATAAAACGAACAATTAAAAAAGGAGGAAAAGAATTAATTGGATCAAGAAACTTTTTATTTATTTTTAAATTATTTGTACAATTGTTTTGTTACAAATTGTTTACAACAATGATTTTACATTTATTTAAATCTAAATAAAAACTATCCTAAATATTTTTCTAATCTTCAATTCTTCATCTGCTATCCCATTGCTCCAGTGCTCCATGGAATTTTATCTGCGAAACAAAAGAGAAAGAAAAGTCAATAGCAGATAAATAAATGAAAGAGACAGATAAAAATAAGGTTCATCATTAAGGGAAACTGATTGGGATCAGTTAGCCCTCTCTGCAAATCACGGGATTTCTCCCGGTTCACAAAGAGGGATGAATATTTGTTTGCTAACTTGGAATGCACAAAGTGGGAAAAATGCAAAGTTTGTCAACATGCTGCAAAACAAACAGGATGGCCTAACCACAAGTCCAAACTGAATCACAAATCTCAAACTATCCAAAAAGCTGCCAAAGATATCAAAGATATCAAAGATACAAAAGTACAAGAAGCTGTCAAGAGAGATATGCAAATATGCAGAGAAGACATAAAGTGCAGAATTAGACCACATGTGCAAGCAACATATTTCATTTCATCATTTCCCAATGCTGCCCTTTCAGAATAAAGTACACACATAATATATTTAATATTTTGAAAGTGTACTGGAGAGAGAAAGAAGAGAGAAAAAAGCAGGTTTGCAGGCTTAAGGCTTTAGGCATGAAGAGAAATATAAAACAAACTGAACACAGTAGAGATAAGGGGAGGAACCACAAAAAAGAGAAGAAGCATAAACCAGATAAACTCACCCAAGCCCTGTCATTAAAACAAAAACCACTGTCAACTAAAGCCAGTAACATCAAACCTGCATTAAACCTGCTAGCCTCAATCAAAGCTCTAAGCCTGCATTAAGCCTAAAGAACCAGCAAGGCCATAAACTGCATTCCATGGCCTTAAACCAGTAAACCATCAAAACCCTGTCCAGCCTTAACCATCAAACAACAAACCTGTGTATGCCTAAAAGCCTGAACCACTGTAAACTCCAAACAAAAAGCATGCCAAACCCACAGACCCCCTCAGAACGGTGTCCATCATTGGGGTAAAAATATACAACATACAAAACTACTCAAAACGCATACTCAGGCAACCAAACCCTCAAGGCCCTCAGAATACTCATCATAGGGCATTTCAACAAGCACAAAGGCATCAATCTCAGCATACAACAAACATATTCAAAGGCAAGCCAAAGAGTCAGAGAAGAAGAAAAGAAGATATATATTAAGCTTTCAGACAAACATCACAAAGCCTAAAGAAAAGTACAGAAATACCAGGTTCCAGCCAAGTGAACTAGCTCGCATCACAACCCCTTCACCGTCGAGCCTCCAAGCGCCTCTAAACACTCTTCTCCTCCGCCTCCCAAAAGGTAGTAAAATCTCCTTTCATCCCTTTTCATGACCTCGTTAATGAACAATAATGAACACAACATCAGAATACAAAATCAAAACACTTAATCAAAAAACAGTAAATCATAACATGCAAAGGCGAAATCGTTACCCATTCCAATGTTTAGCTTGATCCAACCATGGAGAGGGAAGGAATCGAAGGAGGCAACTGGTGGCTGGGCAAAGGGGAGAGTCAGATCCATGGCAAAGAAAGGACGAAGGCAAACAGAGAAGACGAAGCAAGGGCGCCGTTTCTGTAACCCTAAGCGTATTCCAAAGTGAAACAACATTCAAGAACCCTAAAGAAAAACTTTGTTAAAATGCTAATGGGCCTTGCCCTCTCAAACGCCTAAGCCCAACGAGTTTCCAGTTCATACCCCCTGTTCTATTCAGTTCCTCTAAATTTCATATGGGCCTTAAATATCTTTAGACCCATTTAACTCTTAAACTTTTTTTTTTTTACTTATCTCTTTTTCTACAATTTTAAACTAACTTAAATTTTGTAAATAAAAATTACTTTAATTCCTTTTTATACAAATTTTCTTTACATAAACTTTAGGGTTAATTAGATTAATAGATTCTTATTTTAATTTTCCTTTGTGTATGAAAAATACTAACATAATTAAACAAAATACAAAACATGACAATAATACATTAATACCTTAATACATAAAAGTACATTATTTAAAACACTTTTCTTTTATTATTAAACTTATTTTAATTTATACATAAATTTTCACTAAGTTAATACATTTTCTTTTCTTAGAAATATTTGTACATAATCAATAAAATACATTTTTTTAATATACATAATTTAACTAGAATTTAAAACATTTAATTAAAACATTCTTTTTGCTCATATTAAAGAATATACAAGATTACAAAAGACTAAATAAATAAATATTTAATTTCTTTCTTTAAGTTAACCATACCTTAATAATATATTCAAATTCACATTTTCCTAACTTGTAAATAATTACATACACATATACACGTACACTTACACAATATACCTACATTTGATACATTATACATTTGCTTATTTTGTATATTCGTTACATTTACATTTGATTGCAAATTCGATTTGGTTGTAACTTATTGGACACTATATTCCTAAAGTCTCATCCCCATTTGTGAATTTGTACCCCCACTCCCGGATACTATTTGTAATAGCGTAGACTTTAAATTCTTGCAATTTATCGCTTTCCAATTATACCATGGTTAGACCTAGGATTTGCATGTACATAAAATGAAACGCTAGATAACCTAATACAAGACAAATACATGAAATCAATACACAATCACACTTGCACCCCCTAGGGTAATCCCACATGTTGCCTTCCAAAATGGGCCATGCTTGCATGTCGAGTTTCTTTGGCAAAACAAATTCAAATGATCACAAGTCCCTCGATGACGCTTTCGAAAGTTGCCTAAATGGAATGATCATAGTCCCTTCAAAGCAAATTTCCAAAGACACTTGGCACCATTGCATTCATGGTCCATACGATGACCCGCGCCCGTCCCGTTAAACATCCTAAACGCAAGATTGTCCACCAAATTCAATGGTGGAACAAAATTGTTAAAAAGGGTTGAAAACATAGAGAAAACCTTTGAGTACAATAGGGGTAGACAAAACTCTTAGTTACTTGATATCAACTTGCAAAAACACTTGCCTTCTTTTCAAAACCACACTTCACAAAGACTTTTAAGACAAACTCTCAAAAAACATTTTGAAACATCTTTTCGAAAAGATCCACACTTTTGTAAAACACTCAAACACGAGTCGAATACATTGGTTGCCTAAAACAAGGCATCTCTTCAAAAACATTTTTCAAAACACACACACACACCACAATTTCAAAGCAATCGAAAATCAAGGCAAGTGATCTAAAAACCAAGTAAATAAGAGCCCATGGATAACCATGGATGAAAAGGGTGCTAATACCTTCCCTTTTCATAATCTACCCCCCGAACCCACGAAATATCTCAAAAGGTTTTTGCTGTGCTTTTTAACCTTTCCTTTAGGATAAAATAAAAAGTCGGTGGCGACTCTTGCTCAACCGAACAAGTGCGAATACAAACGCAAAACTCTAGTCAGTTCTCCCACCGTATCACAGAACTGGCGACTCTGCTGGGGAGAACATTTAAAAGTGGGGTTACCTTAGGGTTTAGATCACCTTTACTTTCTTGCTTTGATTGACTTGATTGCTCTATCTTTTGGGTACTTGTTTGGGTTTGTTGTAAATCCTACACCCGGATTTGGGGCACCTTCTTAGGTAAATAGCAAAAAAACTGCGAGGGAACTGTGCGGGGTATACCGACATGGTTGAAGCAGTAAGCTATGTTAGTGTGAAATATTTGTGAGTACCGATAACCCTTGAGTTCAGTCAAGGAGAGTACGGGGCCGCTGAGTGATGTTGTGAAGCACTAACGAACTCTTAGAACCTTAATTGACCATCTTAGCCTTTTTAGGGGTAGTGAGATGACCGACTTTGGTGCAGTCCGAAGTGGGTAGATACTCGATACTACACTCATTTGAGGGTTGTTTTCTTGGAATATTTTGGTCGCCAGTAAGTGGCTAAACCGAAACAATGAACACAGAAAACAATCCAATGATATTGAGCTCCTTAGAACCCAGTTTCTATTTTAGGACAGGATGAGCCAACTAACTTCAAGAGGGTACTTACCAAAACCCCATGCAAGCCTAAACCTAAGGACTTGTTTGCTTTGTGTGAATATGTTTGTCTATATATACACTCACTTGCTTTTTGTACACATATCATACCATAGCATTTTCAAATAACCATCTCAAGAATCTCGAGGGTTCTTTTGATGCAGGGTTACGTTGAACCAGACATTTACCAAGGGGCAAGAGGTTTCCTCCTCTAAGCAAACGCCATCAAAGATCAAGTACAACAACTTGAATCAGTGGCTATGACCCACTCGACATGGTGAGCTTGATTCTAGTGGAAAGACATCCACCGATGCAAAGTTCTCCAATCAAAGATAAAAGTTCAACCTCTAACATTTTCTGGTGTTTACCCCAAGAGATCCTTGAAAGCATGCATCCACATATCATGCATTGCATTTTGACAGTCTTTCCCTTTTCAGGTTTCCTTACTCTCCTGCTGTTTATTTCAGTAAGAGATGGCTCTAGAAAGGTCTGTCAAAGACATCCAAGACCAGACTGCTCAGCTGCAGGAAATGTTCCTGAACTTGTCTCTGGGGCAAGAAGAAATGAAAGCTCTCCTCACAAAGGGCTTGGAGAATTCCAATAATTCCAGGAGTGATCAGCTTGCGGAGTTGCAGTTTGATCTGACAACATTAAGGACCCAAGTGATGGGACAGTTGGTGGGCCAGATGGCTCTCATCCAAGACCTATCTCAAAGACAAGAGGAACTCAGAGTTCTTGTCCGCCAACTGCTTCCAAACAACCAACTGGGGCAAACATCTGAGGTTGAAGAGCAAGTCACCACTCAGCCTCCAGCCACTCAAGAAGACAAGGGGAAAGCTCCTTTGCTTGCTTCAGGGACACCAGCCCATCAACAACCTCGTCAGCGTTAATGAGGTAATCGGCGTAAGCAAGAAACACCGGGAAGACAATTCACGGAGATTGAAATACCATCATTCTTCATACTGAAGCGCCTGTTGGAGGTCAACTTGCTCACCCTAAGGGATCCTCCTCAGAAGCTCAATACCTCCTCTCCTAACTATCGTCCCGATGCATTTTGTGTTTACCACTCCTACAGCCCAGGACACGACACCAACGACTGTTGGGCCTTGAAGAACAAGATTCAAGATCTGATCGACATTGGGGTGCTGGAATTCATGCCAGACGGCGAGATGAAAATCTTCCGTTAAGGGGTTCTCCACCTGAAGTGACAAAGCTCAAGCTGAAAGACTTTTGCTTCATTTTGAATTTTCAAAGTTGTAATTTCTTTTGTTGTCAAACAATTATATGTTGATGTTAAACTCTGTTTTCATTAATGCATTGCATATGTTTGTCTTGAATTCATCCATTCGTTTCACTACTCTTATGCTTTCTTTATGATATTTAACTCTTGATAAAAAGCTGCAAGCCTTTAGAGGGAGGATGACGAAACAATACCATAATCTCATACATTATGCTTTTGAACAGACCTTGCTGATGATGTACACGCATTTCTTTCAATTCCCAAACACTGGAGTTATAAGGAAGATAATCCCTAGTCAACCCCTTCGAGCCAAAGAAGTAGGAGTTTTCTGTTCTAAACAATCAAAACCTTTGATATAAACCTAGGGCAGGGTAGTATCTCAGTTAAGTGCGCATTGAAGTCGCAAACTCTCAGTTCGTAACACAACGAACGACGTCAAAGCAAAAGAAAAGCATTCCTTTGGAATCAAAAGACAAGGGTGGTTCCCCATCACATAGACAGTCAATCTCTCAAAAGAGAAAAGCCCACCAAGCCAAAACCTATAAAGGAGGCTTAAGAAAGCTGGGGCATCCCGCTGACTGTAATCTCGAAAAATGGGAACAGTCAGGCAAAAGTTAGGGATAACAAATCAAAATCAAAATAGTGAGGTCATTACAAAATCCTCAACAACATGAAAAATGTTGAAAAAGAAAAAAAAGGAGATGATGACTGTCTCCCCAAATTCAAACTGGTGAACCATCGCCCAAAAGTCGTTCCAAACTCAGAACAGAGTACGACGCACAATTGACTGAGCTTAGGTTGGAGAACATCACGAAGAGCGGGTGGGCACAAATATACTTCGAGCCTTTATCCTTTGTTTCTTAAACCGTGAACCAAGCCACGTTACAACCCTTCAAAAGTCCTAATTGAAGCATGGGTTAGTTCGAAAGCATACTGTTACAAAAGGTATCCTGACTCCTGTAAGGCTTTGCTCTAAATCTTGTGTTGATCTGTCTTATAAAAAGTTTTCTGCTAAAAACGCATTTTTCAAAACTTCGAGACAAACATAAACTTTGCATTGCTTGAATATCACTTTCTGCATTTGGATTTTTGTTTGACAGCGAAGAATTTCATACAGCGAATGTTCGGAGGAACGAAAACTCTCTCAGTAAGCAAAATCACTTCAAAAGGACGACACTTCCATTACAAATCTCCTATCAACAAGAGGCATGACATGGAACCATCCTATTAACCTGGGGCAGTCCAGTCAAGGTTTCAACAGATCTTTCAAAATTCAGTTAACCTGGGGCAGTCCAGTCAAGATTTCAAGAAATCTCTCAATTCACAGATTAATCTGATTCAAGACTCATCATCACTTGGGGCATTCGAATGTCAAAAGTGTTCAATCATTCCTTCACCACCTGTTGGAAATTACAACCGCCAACAAGTCAACTATCACATTTCCAGACTCGATTCCTGTATCTAGCCAGGGCACGTCTGAAGAGTTTGAGGATTCGATTCCTGTATCCAGCCAGGGCATATCTGTTGACGACTATTTCCAGACTCGATTCCTGTATCTAGCCAGGGCACGTCTGAAGAGTTTGAAGATTCGATTCCTGTATCCAGCCAGGGCATATCTGTTGATGACTATTCCCAGACTCGATTCCTGTATCTAGCCAGGGCATGTCTGAAGAGTTTGAAGATTCGATTCCTGTATCCAGCCAGGGCATATCTGTTGACGACTATTTCCAGACTCGATTCCTGTATCTAGCCAGGGCACGTCTGAAGAGTTTGAAGATTAGATTCCTATATCCAGCCAGGGCATATCTGTTGACGACTATTTCCAGACTCGATTCCTGTATCTAGCCAGGGCACGTCTGAAGAGTTTGAAGATTCGATTCCTGTATCCAGCCAGGGCATATCTATTGACGACTAGTTCCAGATCAACACCTGTAACAAGCCAGGAAGATATCTATGCACGACTGATTGTGGATCAACACTTGTAACAAGCCAGGAAATTATCTACATCACCACTTGGGGCATTCGAATGTCAAAAGTGTTCAAAAACCCGATGCCGTTTTACACGGACTCATCATCAGGAAATCCTACACAGATCTCCTCAAAACAGGAAGACCCCAGTAGTTTGGCATACAACCCAAGCTTCTGATTTCCCCAACAGTGGTCCCAAGACTTCCCATTTTTAACAATTGAAGATTCTTGCCCTCCACAGCAGCAGCCAAGGAATTATTTCCCCCGGCAGCAGTCAAGATTCTTTTATCTTCAGCCATCCAGGATTCATTTATCCTCAGCAAGACAGCTCTCCAGCTTGCATGCACATTCATTTACATTCATATCATATAACATACATTGCATCATGCATCATGATATTGCATACATTGCGTCATGCATCATAACATTGCATACAACTAACCCTTTACCTTTTCAGGTAAGATCAGTCGACAGACAAATATCATCTTCCGAGATTCATCCAGAAATAGTTCAGATGTGACTCGGACACGGCGACATTCTGATACTTATTCCAGATTCACTCAGATGCAGTTTTACACGGACTCACCATCAAGAAACCCTACACCGGTTCCTCTTCAACTTCAAGACTTCTGAAAACAGTTCACGGATTCCTCCCAACAACAGATGTTAATCTATTACTTGTTCAGACTCTTCTCAACCTCTGAAAATAGTTCACGGGTTCTCCAGTAACGGATGTTAACCTATCACTTGTTCAAACTCTTCTCAACTTTTGAAAACAGTTTACGGACGCTTCCCAACAACGGATGCTGCTCTATTGCTTATTCAACTTCAAGACTTCTGAAAACAGTTTACGGATTCTTCCCGACAACGGATGTTAATCTATCGCTTGTTCAAATGCAACTTCTGAAAACAGTTTATGGATTCTTCCCAACAACGGATGTTAATCTATTGCTTGTTCAGATGCAACTTTTGAAAATAGTTTACGGACGCTTCTCAACAACGGATGCTGCTCTATTGCTTATTCAACTTCAAGACTTCTGAAAACAGTTCACGGGTTCTCCAGTAACGGATGTTAACCTATCGCTTGTTCAGATTCTTCTTAAGACTTCTGAAAACAGTTCACGGGTTCTCCAATAACGGATGTTAACCTATCACTTGTTCAGACTCTTCTCAACTTTTGAAAACAGTTTACAGACGCTTCCCAACAACGGATGCTGCTCTATTGCTTATTCAACTTCAAGACTTCTGAAAATAGTTTACGGATTCTTCCCGACAACGAATGTTAATCTATCGCTTGTTCAGATGCAACTTTTGAAAACAGTTTACGGATTCTTCCCAACAACGGATGTTAATCTATTGCTTATTCAATCTCAACTCCTGAAAACAGTTCACGGATTCTCCAGACACGGATGTCAATCTATTGCTGGCTCAGACCCCCAATTCAGAGATGTTCCAAAACATGGGTGCCTTTCTGATACTCGTCCACTCACCATTGACATACAGTTCAACATTTCCAAATGGCATCCTTAAGCCCATTCTCAGATGGCATCTATAAGCCCATCCTCCTACCAGCAGTCATCAGATGGCATCTTTAAGCCCATTTCCAGATGGCATCTCTAAGCCCATCCCCTGACAAGATTCTATCGCATCAGATGGCATCTTTAAGCCCATCACCAAATGGCATCTTCAAGCCCATTCACCTCTACCATCACATCGCCGAGTGCAAATTTTCTGGGCACTTTAGTGTCCAATCTTCTTTTACCTTCAAGTCGCGAAAGGCAAACTTGCCAATCTAACTCTTCAGGTTCAAGAAGATTGAACAGGGGCAACTGTTGTACCCCAAAATTTGCCCTCGCATTTTTCCTCAAGAAATCACAGCTTCAGGCGTTTCCTGATTTTTCAGATTGACTCAAAAATCGGTCAAACAGACTTTTCACGCCAGTCAGACACAATTAGGGTTTTATTGATTTTCAGGGCTCTAGAATGTTTCAAACAGTTGGCTTAGGGTTTTGGTTGATTTTGGCTCAACTTCGATCAGGCGAACGCTTCTTTGGCATTTAATCAGGAATTATGGTTGTTCATGCGCGGTTCTTCAGAAAGATTTAACTCTACGGTGCTTTGCAAGTTATTCCGAGATTTGGTTTGAATTCGCATTGTTTGACTTAATCAATATAAAGAATGCATTTGGATTGAATTCACGTTTGTTTGACTGAATCAGTAAAAAGGATACATTCAGTTTGAATTTGCAGAGTTTGGTAAAAATTAGTAAAAAGGGAAATGCGTCTGATCAGTTATTGTGATTAACTGTTGTTTTGCTTTGGATGTTTGAAACGCCAGGTTTAACTGATCAAATGCTGAAGCATTGTTTATTTAATTATTTATTATTCTAAGATTAAATGATTGGAATTTATTTTCAATTATTGTAATTAAAGAATTATAAATAATAAAACGAACAATTAAAAAAGGAGGAAAAGAATTAATTGGATCAAGAAACTTTTTATTTATTTTTAAATTATTTGTACAATTGTTTTGTTACAAATTGTTTACAACAATGATTTTACATTTATTTAAATCTAAATAAAAACTATCCTAAATATTTTTCTAATCTTCAATTCTTCATCTGCTATCCCATTGCTCCAGTGCTCCATGGAATTTTATCTGCGAAACAAAAGAGAAAGAAAAGTCAATAGCAGATAAATAAATGAAAGAGACAGATAAAAATAAGGTTCATCATTAAGGGCAACTGATTGGGATCAGTTAGCCCTCTCTGCAAATCACGGGATTTCTCCCGGTTCACAAAGAGGGATGAATATTTGTTTGCTAACTTGGAATGCACAAAGTGGGAAAAATGCAAAGTTTGTCAACATGCTGCAAAACAAACAGGATGGCCTAACCACAAGTCCAAACTGAATCACAAATCTCAAACTATCCAAAAAGCTGCCAAAGATATCAAAGATATCAAAGATACAAAAGTACAAGAAGCTGTCAAGAGAGATATGCAAATATGCAGAGAAGACATAAAGTGCAAAATTAGACCACATGTGCAAGCAACATATTTCATTTCATCATTTCCCAATGCTGCCCTTTCAGAATAAAGTACACACATAATATATTTAATATTTTGAAAGTGTACTGGAGAGAGAAAGAAGAGAGAAAAAAGCAGGTTTGCAGGCTTAAGGCTTTAGGCATGAAGAGAAATATAAAACAAACTGAACACAGTAGAGATAAGGGGAGGAACCACAAAAAAGAGAAGAAGCATAAACCAGATAAACTCACCCAAGCCTTGTCATTAAAACAAAAACCACTGTCAACTAAAGCCAGTAACATCAAACCTGCATTAAACCTGCTAGCCTCAATCAAAGCTCTAAGCCTGCATTAAGCCTAAAGAACCAGCAAGGCCATAAACTGCATTCCATGGCCTTAAACCAGTAAACCATCAAAACCCTATCCAGCCTTAACCATCAAACAACAAACCTGTGTATGCCTAAAAGCCTGAACCACTGTAAACTCCAAACAAAAAGAATGCCAAACCCACATACCCCCTCAGAACGGTGTCCATCATTGGGGTAAAAATATACAACATACAAAACTACTCAAAACGCATACTCAGGCAACCAAACCCTCAAGGCCCTCAGAATACTCATCATAGGGCATTTCAACAAGCACAAAGGCATCAATCTCAGCATACAACAAACATATTCAAAGGCAAGCCAAAGAGTCAGAGAAGAAGAAAAGAAGATATATATTAAGCTTTCAGACAAACATCACAAAGCCTAAAGAAAAGTACAGAAATACCAGGTTCCAGCCAACTGAACTAGCTCGCATCACAACCCCTTCACCGTCGAGCCTCCAAGCGCCTCTAAACACTCTTCTCCTCCGCCTCCCAAAAGGTAGTACAATCTCCTTTCATCCCTTTTCATGACCTCGTTAATGAACAATAATGAACACAACATCAGAATACAAAATCAAAACACTTAATCAAAAAACAGTAAATCATAACATGCAAAGGCAAAATCGTTACCCATTCCACTGTTTAGCTTGATCCAACCATGGAGAGGGAAGGAATCGAAGGAGGAAACTGGTGGCTGGGCAAAGGGGAGAGTCAGATCCATGGCAAAGAAAGGACGAAGACAAACAGAGAAGACGAAGCAAGGGCGCCGTTTATGTAACCCTAAGCGTATTCCAAAGTGAAACAACATTCAAGAACCCTAAAGAAAAACTTTGTTAAAATGCTAATGGGCCTTGCCCTCTCAAACGCCTAAGCCCAACGAGTTTCCAGTTCATACCCCCTGTTCTATTCAGTTCCTCTAAATTGCATATGGGCCTTAAATATCTTTAGACCCATTTAACTCTTAAACTTTTTTTTTTACTTATCTCTTTTTCTACAATTTTAAACTAACTTAAATTTTGTAAATAAAAATTACTTTAATTCCTTTTTATACAAATTTTCTTTACATAACCTTTAGGGTTAATTAGATTAATAGATTCTTATTTTAATTTTCCTTTGTGTATGAAAAATACTAACATAATTAAACAAAATACAAAACATGACAATAATACATTAATACCTTAATACATAAAAGTACATTATTTAAAACACTTTTCTTTTATTATTAAACTTATTTCAATTTATACATAAATTTTCACTAAGTTAATACATTTTCTTTTCTTAGAAATATTTGTACATAATCAATAAAATACATTTTTTTAATATACATAATTTAACTAGAATTTAAAACATTTAATTAAAACATTCTTTTTGCTCATATTAAAGAATATACAAGATTACAAAAGACTAAATAAATAAATATTTAATTTCTTTCTTTAAGTTAACCATACCTTAATAATATATTCAAATTCACATTTTCCTAACTTGTAAATAATTACATACACATATACACGTACACTTACACAATATACTTGTAGTTGTTTAGGTATTGGCATGCATTTTTGGTAAAACCAGGTGTATGAATGTCATGACTGATGTCATAACATTCTAGTTTATTAGGTACAGATTTATTAGGTACCTTTGCAGAAAAATATTGTCATACAGGTACTGATGTTTATGAGTGTGTATCTGAGCTTTTTGCAAAATGACCACATTTACCAAAATCAGTAAACAGGAATTCAAATGTCATAACAAATGTTAAGACATCCTGTTCTGAACTAACAGGTATGCAGTTTGGTTAATTCTGAGTTTTTTCAGGAAAATGACTCAGTCTTTCCAGAACAGAATCCTGCGTTTTCTTTGGGTTAACCTAGCTCAACCCCAACCTGGTTGATCTAGTCCTGTGACCTAGTCTTAAGGTCAAACGGAATTAACCCTAGCTTTTTATGGAAACCCTAACTGAAGATGCATCTGCTATATATTCAACAGAGCTGCTGTCTTGGAATGTATCCCTTTTTGACAGAAGATCATTTAGAAGCTGTATAGTTTTAACTATTGTAATCCAAGCAATTATCATTGTGATAAGTGACTTGGAATAGGTTTTAATTGTAAGGGTTGTGTATCACTCAAAGCTTTGAAGCAAGAGTGTTTGTATGTCTCTTGACTAAAGCTGTGAAGCAAAGTCAAGTTAGGTTTATGTATCACTCAAAGCTGTGAAGCAAGAGTATTTGTGTTGCTTGATTAAAAAGCTGTGAAGCATAATCAAGTGTATGTTTTGAAGAGTGTCTTCATCAATTCATTAGTCAAATTGTTTTATGTATCACTGCTGTGATTGAGGGGGAGTGAGTAGGAACTCAGGTTTAAGTTGTACTTAGATTGAAGTTGCATTGGGTAGGTCTTAAGTGAAGGAGATAAACTGGTTGGTTTATTCCTGAATTAATATCTCTTATAGTGGATTTCCTCCCTGGCTTGGTAGCCCCCAGAGTAGGTGTTGTTGCACACTGAATTGGGTAAACAATTGACTGTGTTCTTTACTGTTTTTGTATTTACTGTCTTATAGAAAGTCAGATACAGTGTCATAACATTGAACGTGACATTGAGTATCTGCAGCCAGAATTTCAATTGGCATCAGAGCAGGCACCCTGCCTGTATTACTGGGTAAGATCTAGGGATATCACTTTCTGGCACTATGGACAAAGAAGGAGTTTTTGGAAATAGACCACCCATTCTGGATGGAACAAATTATGACTACTGGAAACCTCGTATGATTGCCTTCTTAAAATCTCTAGACAAAAAGGCTTGGAGAGCTGCTGACAAAGGATGGATCCATCCCACCATAACTGAGAAAGATGGGACAATCAGTTTGAAGCCTGAGGAAGATTGGAGTAAAGAAGAAGATGAGTTAGCCCTGGGAAATTCCAAAGCTTTAAATGCCTTGTTCAATGGAATTAATAGAAACATTTTCAGACTAGTACATCAATATGAATTGGCCAAGGAAGTTTGGGACACTCTCAAAACTACTCATGAGGGCACTTCCAAAGTGAAAATGTCAAGGCTTCAGATGTTGACTACCAAGTTTGAGAATCTAAAAATGATGGAAGATGAAACCATTCATGAGTTTCACATGAACATCTTGGAGATTGCCAACACCTCAGAAGCACTGGGAGAAAAGATGTCAGAAGAAAAATTGGTGAGAAAGATTCTCAGATCCTTGCCTAAAAGATTTGCTATGAAGGTAACTGCCATAGAGGAAGCCCAGGACATCAGCAAGTTGAAAGTGGATGAACTAATTGGGTCTCTTCAGACTTTTGAGATGGGGATCACTGAAAATGGTGACAAGAAGAACAAGAGCATAACACTTGTATCCAACACCGATGTTGAAAACAAGGAGGATGAAGAAGAAAATATTTCAGAAGCTATAGCCATGCTTGGAAGACAGTTCAACAAACTCATCAAAAGAATAGATCCAAAGTCAAGGTCTAATGTTCATAACATTCCCTCTGACGTTGACAGTTCCAGCAGAAGACCAAGGTCAGAAGAGAAGGGAAATCAAGGCAGAGGAATTCAATGCCATGGCTGTGAAGGATATGGGCATATTCGAGCTGAATGTCCTACCTTTCTTAAGAAACAAAAGAAAGGAATGACTGTTACTTGGTCTGACTGTGATTCAGAAAGTAATTCTGAAGAAGAATCTGCCAAACTAGTTACTGCTCTAACTGGTGTCTGTACCTATGAAAGTGACACTAGTGATGAAGAAGTGACATTTGAAGAACTGGCTGATACTTACAAGAAATTGTGTATCAGAAGTACTGAAGTCTGTGTGCAGAATGAGAAACAATCAAAACTCATCATAAAGCTGGAGGCTGAAAAAAGGGCAAACCTTGAAACTATAAGTCATCTAGAAGGGGAAGTTCAATTGCTGAACTCACAACTGATCCAAATGACCAAATCTGTCAAGATGCTGACTAATGGAACAGACAAATTGGAAGAGATTGTTCAAGTTGGACAAAATGTGGGAAACAAATCTGGACTAGGATTTGTGGAAGCAAAGAAGATCGGGCCTGATAAGCAAATGTCAAAACAGATGTCTCAACACAACTCTCAACATCAGGAACAGAGACATATGAAGAAAAGGTACCAAAGATGGAGATGTCATCATTGTGGGAGATATGGCCACATAAAGCCTTTCTGCTTCAGATTGCATGGATACCCTAATCAGAACTCAGGTGTCAAACCTAAGTCTAAAAAGGTACCACATGCTCCTAAATGGAAGAAAAAGGCTACTGCCCTGATAGCCCACACTTCCCCGAGGGTCTCTGCAAAGGAAGACTGGTACTTTGACAGTGGATGTTCCAGACACATGACTGGAATCAAGAACCTCCTCAATAATGTTAAACCTCACACCACCAGTTTTGTGACCTTTGGAGATGGTGCTAAAGGTGAAATCAAAGGAGTTGGTAATTTGGACTGTCCTGGAGTTCCAAGTCTGAATGAAGTACTGCTGGTAAAAGGGATGACTGCTAATCTCATTAGTATCAGTCAATTGTGTGATCTAGGATTCAAGGTCAATTTCTCAAAATCTGAATGTCTTGTAATTAATGAAAAACAAGAAATTGTCATGAAAGGAGTCAGATCTAAAGACAACTGTTACTTGTGGAAGCCTGAGAACACTAATCTCTCCTCTGCGTGTTCCATTGCAAAAGAAGAAAAAGAGGTGAAACTGTGGCACCAAAAACTTGGCTATCTTCATCTAAGAGGTATGAAAAGGATTATCTCCATGGTGGCAGTCAGAGGGATTCCAAGACTGCAAATTGATGAAGGAAGAGTTTGTGGTGAATGTCAGGTTGGTAAGCAGACTAGGATGTCACATCCAAAGTCAAGACATCTGACCACCTCTAAGGTTCTAGAACTTCTTCATATGGATCTGATGGGACCAATGCAAGTGGAGAGTCTTGGTGGAAAAAGATATGCCTATGTGGTTGTAGATGATTTTTCCAGATTCACCTGGATTAACTTCATTAGGGAATAATCTGATGTATTTGAAGTCTTTAAAGAATCGTGCAAAAGAATTCAAAGAGAAAAGGAAGGGTGTATTGTCAGAATCAGAAGTGATCATGGCAAGGAATTTGAAAACAGCAAGTTTGATGATTTCTGTTCCTCAGAAGGAATTAGTCATGAATTTTCTTCTCCTATAACTCCTCAGCAAAATGGAGTTGTGGAAAGAAAAAACAGGACCATACAGGAATCTGCCAGAGCAATGATACATGCCAAAAGACTTCCAATGTATTTTTGGGCTGAAGCTATGAATACAGCCTGCTATGTCCATAACAGGGTCACCTTGAGAAAGGGAACCTCATCCATCATATTTGAACTCTGGAAAGGAAGAAAACCAACTGTGAAGTACTTCCATGTGTTTGGCAGCAAATGCTATATTCTGGCAGATCGTGAACAAAGAAGAAAACTGGACCCTAAAAGTGATGAAGGCATATTTCTAGGATACTCCTCAAACAACAGAGCTTATAGAGTATTCAATTCCAGGACCAAAGCCATGATGGAATCAATAAATGTTATAATTGATGATTATCATGAAGAAATAGATGTCCCTTGTAATGTTGAGACATTCTTTGAGACTTCAACCCAACAGAATGATCTACCCAACACCTCCACAACAGAATCTGAATCAAAGGAAGCTAGCAAAATCCCTTCCATCAGAATTCAGAAGGATCATCCAAAAGAGCTCATCATAGGAGATCTCAAAAGTGGAGTCATTACAAGATCTAGAGAAATCATCTCAAACTCTTGTTTTGTGTCCAAAATGGAACCAAGAAATGTCAAAGAAGCTTTAACTGATGAATACTGGATTGGAGCAATGCAAGATGAACTGAACCAATTCAAGCAACATGAAGTTTGGGAACTGGTTCTTAGACCTGAAGGAACTAACATCATTGGCACAAAATGGATTTTCAAGAACAAATCAGATGCTGAAGGAGTTGTCACCAGGAATAAGGCAAGACTTGTTGCTCAAGGATTCACTCAGGTTGAAGGGGTGGATTTTGATGAAACCTTTGCACCTGTAGCCAGGCTGGAATCAATTAGACTCCTATTGTCAATTGCTTGTCTTCTGAAGTTCAAGTTATTTCAGATGGATGAGAAAAGTGCCTTTCTAAATGGGTACTTGAATGAGGAAGCTTATGTGGAACAGCCTAAAGGCTTTGTGGATCCAAATCACCCTGATCATGTCTACAAATTGAGAAAAGCTCTATATGGCCTGAAACAAGCTCCTAGAGCATGGTATGACAGGTTAACAAAGTTTCTCTCAGACAAAGGATACAGAAAAGGAGGCTTGGACAAAACACTCTTTGTCAAAACTGAAGGAGGGAAGTTGATGGTTGCCCAAATATATGTTGATGACATAGTGTTTGGAGGAATGTCAGAACCTATGGTTAAACATTTTGCTGACCAGATGCAGGCTGAATTCGAAATGAGTCTCATGGGAGAACTAACTTATTTTCTTGGACTGCAAGTCTCACAGATGGAGGACTCAATCTTCTTATCTCAAAGCAAGTATGCTAAGAACGTTGTAAAGAAGTTTGGTATGGAGAATGCCAGTCACAAAAGGACTCCTGCTCCTACTCATTTAAAGCTTCCAAAGATTCAAGTGGGGTTAAGGTGGATCAAAGTCTGTACAGAAGCATGATAGGAAGCTTGTTGTACTTAACAGCCAGCAGACCTGATATTGCTTTTGCAGTTGGAGTTTGTGCAAGATACCAAGCTGATCCCAAAGTCAGTCATATCAATCAAGTGAAGAGAATTTTGAAGTATGTGAGTGGAACTTACAACTATGGGTTGCTATATTCTCATGGCTGTGAACCAACTCTGACTGGTTACTGTGATGCTGATTGGGCTGGTAGTGCTGATGATAGAAAAAGCACCTCTGGAGGATGTTTCTTCTTAGGAAATAATCTGGTTTCCTGGTTCAGCAAGAAACAGAATTGTGTGTCTCTCTCTACTGCTGAAGCTGAATACATTGCAGCTGGTAGTAGCTGCTCTCAAATGATCTGGATGAAACAGATGCTTACTGAGTATAATGTCACACAAGATGTTATGACATTGTACTGTGACAATCTGAGTACAATCAACATTTCCAAGAATCCCATTCAGCATAGTAGGACCAAACATATTGACATAAGACATCACTTTATCAGAGACCTTGTAGAAGAGAAGACAATCAAATTGGAACATGTTGCCACTGAGCTACAGCTGGCTGACATTTTTACCAAGGCTCTTGATGCAAATCAAATTGAAAACTTGAGGGGTAAGTTGGGTATTTGCCAACATGAGGAATTGTAGCAATTAATTTTGCTTAAAACAAGGGTTAAAGGAGTTATGCTTGTTCTGATTGGGTTAAAATTATATTTTCCCATTTCCTTCAATTCTTTTAAGAAGTTGAATAGACACTCCTTTTCTTCCTTCTCCTCTCGTCTCCTCATCAAAACCCAGTCTCTCAATCTGAATTTTCTCTTCAGTTGCTGTTGGTCCTCTAAGACTGTCAAAATGTCTCAAACACCATCATCATCCAATACGACTATTTCAACCTCTTCCTCTGATCAAGATTCTAGGACAATCTCTTCCTGTCTGGACTCTGAAGTCCTGGAGATCTCTTCTCTTAGAAAAGTGGAAACTAACCCCACCAAGGTCAAAGAGCTGAGAACAAGACATGCAGGAAGGTCCCAAGCTTCTTCCTCTGGTAATTCATCTCATCCTTCTTCTTCAGTTCCCCCTGAAATTGCAAATAGGGAAGGGTCAGCCTATGTTCGTCAAGCAATAGCTAAAATTGTTTCAAGAATTCTGAATGAAAACCACTTAGTTCCTGGCATTTCTGTTCCTTTAAATCAAGAAAGATCAAATGCTGAAACAAATCCAGATGTCTCTAAGGATGTTGAGATATCAGACAAAGAGAAGAATGCTGACATTGCTCACAAGAAAAGGAAGAAGCCCGAATCCTCTGAGTCTGATGACAGTGCTTAAAGGTTGGTGGAGTTGCTGTTTGGTGGTGTTGCTGGTCCCTGGTGGAGTTTGCAAAGTGTGTTCAGTTCTTTGTCTTGTTGTGTTACTTTTTCTGGATGACTGTATAATCTTTAAGAACATGTATCTTTGGCCCATTTGTGGCTAAAGAGGGGGAGATATATTTTGGTACTCTATTTTTCTGCAGTCATATTTATTCTGCTGCTATCTATCTCTGATTGCTTAGGGGCTTTTAGCCAAAAATCTGCCAAAGGGGGAGTTTGTAGTTGTTTAGGTATCAGCATGCATTTTTGGTAAAACCAGGTGTATGAATGTCATGACTGATGTCATAACATTCTAGTTTATTAGGTACAAATTTATTAGGTACCTTTGCAGAAAAATATTGTCATACAGGTACTGATGTTTATGAGTGTGTATCTGAGCTTTTTGCAAAATGATCACATTTACCAAAATCAGTAAACAGGAATTCAGATGTCATAACAAATGTTAAGACATCCTGTTCTGAACTAACAGGTATGCAGTTTGGTTAATTCTGAGTTTTTTTCAGGAAAATGACTCAGTCTTTCCAGAACAGAATCCTGCGTTTTCTTTGGGTTAACCTAGCTCAACCCCAACCTGGTTGATCTAGTCCTGTGACCTAGTCTTAAGGTCAAACGGAATTAACCCTAGCTTTTTATGGAAACCCTAACTGAAGATGCAGCTGCTATATATTCAACAGAGCTGCTGTCTTGGAATGTATCCCTTTTTGACAGAAGATCATTTAGAAGCTGTATAGTTTTAACTATTGTAATCCAAGCAATTATCATTGTGATAAGTGACTTGGAATAGGTTTTAATTGTAAGGGTTGTGTATCACTCAAAGCTTTGAAGCAAGAGTGTTTGTATGTCTCTTGACTAAAGCTGTGAAGCAAAGTCAAGTTAGGTTTATGTATCACTCAAAGCTGTGAAGCAAGAGTGTTTGTGTTGCTTGATTAAAAAGCTGTGAAGCATAATCAAGTGTATGTTTTGAAGAGTGTCTTCATCAATTCATTAGTCAAATTGTTTTATGTATCACTGCTGTGATTGAGGGGGAGTGAGTAGGAACTCAGGTTTAAGTTGTACTTAGATTGAAGTTGCATTGGGTAGGTCTTAAGTGAAGGAGATAAACTGGTTGGTTTATTCCTGAATTAATATCTCTTATAGTGGATTTCCTCCCTGGCTTGGTAGCCCCCAGAGTAGGTGTTGTTGCACACTGAACTGGGTAAACAATTGACTGTGTTCTTTACTGTTTTTGTATTTACTGTCTTATAGAAAGTCAGATACGGTGTCATAACATTGAACGTGACATTGAGTATCTGCAGCCAGAATTTCAATACTTACATTTGATACATTATACATTTGCTTATTTTTTATATTCGTTACATTTACATTTGATCGCAAATTCGATTTGGTTGTAACTTATTGGACACTACATTCCTAAAGTCTCATCCCCATTTGTGAATTTGTACCCCCACTCCCGGATACTATTTGTAATAGCGTAGACTTTAAATTCTTGCAATTTATCGCTTTCCAATTATACCATGGTTAGACCTAGGGTTTGCATGTACATAAAATGAAACGCTAGATAACCTAATACAAGACAAATACATGAAATCAATACACAATTACACTTGCACCCCCTAGGGTAATCCCACATGTTGCCTTCCAAAATGGGCCATGCTTGCATGTCGAGTTTCTTTGGCAAAACAAATTCAAATGATCACAAGTCCCTCGATGACGCTTTCGAAAGTTGCCTAAATGGAATGATCATAGTCCCTTCAAAGCAAATTGCCAAAGACACTTGGCACCATTACATTCATGGTCCATACGATGACCCGCGCCCGTCCCGTTAAACATCCTAAACGCAAGATTGTCCACCAAATTCAATGGTGGAATAAAATTGTTAAAAAGGGTTGAAAACATAGAGAAAACCTTTGAGTTCAATAGGGGTAGACAAAACTATTAGTTACTTGAGATCAACTTGCAAAAACACTTGCCTTCTTTTCAAAACCACACTCCACAAACACTTTCAAAACAAACTCTCAAAAAACATTTTGAAACATCTTTTCGAAAAGATCCACACTTTTGTAAAACACTCAAACACGAGTCGAATACATTGGTTGCCTAAAACAAGGCATCTCTTCAAAAAAAAATTTCAAAACACACACACACACACACACCACAATTTCAAAGCAATCGAAAATCAAGGCAAGTGATCTAAAAAGCAAGTAACTAAGAGCCCATGGATAACCATGGATGAAAAGGGTGCTAATACCTTCCCTTTTCATAATCTACCCCCCGAACCCACGAAATATCTCAAAAGGTTTTTGCTGTGCTTTTTAACCTTTCCTTTAGGATAAAATAAAAAGTCGGTGGCGACTCTTGCTCAACCAAACAAGTGCGAATATAAACACAAAACTCTAGTCAGTTCTCCCACCGTATCACAGAGCCCATCACCTTCAATATCACCCCATTCACAGAAACACCATAAAACTGCAAAAACAGGGCATAAGCTGCAGTTTGAATCCCATAGCTCAATCCACTCGTGCATCTTCATCCAAACCAGTTCAAACACATTCCCTACCACCCATACAAACTGTCCCAAGCCTTGGAAGTAGACTGTAACACCTCTAACCAACTTCACCATTTTCACATTTTCTGTTTTGCAGGTGGATTGCTATAGCTCGATTCACTTGGTTTCAAAGCGAACTAAAGGTTGGAATAGCATCTCTGAACTTCAAGCAAGCTGTACCAATCCTTATTTTGCCTTGAAGGTGCCTCCATTATCAGATACGATCCAAGTTGAACATGTAAGTTCATGGACTTCTATCTCTCAATATAGGAAGAGTTAGCTCTAAGTTTGTGAATGAAAAATGTTCTACTCATGTCCCTGAAGCTATACATATCTTTACTTTCCATTTATATTGCATATGCTGAGAGTATTTTGAACCTGAATATTGACAAAAACTTAGGTTAAAATTTAGGGATGGAGAAATTCTCTCTCATTTCTGAGAGTTAGGTTAAGTTTTTTATATGTATGGAATCGTGGCTTGATGCTTAACATTTTTCATGTTGTGAGTTTGTGCTAAAAGTCCAAGAATCTGGAGATAGCAGAGGCGCGTGTTTTTGTACAAAGAAGCTGGAGGTTGAAGAAGACAGGGTCTTGGGCTGGGCCTGAGATTTGTGTTTTCTTTTCACACCACTATTTCACATTTGCACCTCCTTGGCCCATTGCATTTTATTTTCATTATTTTTGACTTTTGATTTTTGTTTCTCACTTATTTATTTTTGACAAAACATAAAAAATATTAAAATCATTTTTCCCATATTTTTTGCATTTATTTTGATATTTATTTGGTTTTATTAGGTTTTGTATATAAATAAACCTAAATATACTATTATTTTAAAATACAAAAAAACAATACAAACATGTTTTATTTCTGATTTTTATTTTATATCATCTCTTGAAAACATTTTACATAAAATATACTTTTTTTTAATATTAAATATTTTATTTTTTATACATATAAAATATATTTAATAAATAATATAAATACTTATATATTTATTAGTATATTTAGGGAAAATACAAAGAATTAATACATATTATTTTTATTAATATTTTGACCTCAAAAATACTTTTTTTTTACAATATACCTTCTTTTATTTATTTTTTGTACATAATTAATAAATATTACATATATTATATAATAAATGCCTTTTATTCATAAAATTAGGGTTTTACCCTAAATACATAAAAATACCAAAAATCAATTCATTTTATTTTTGCTTATTTGACACATGATAAATACTCTTTTACATACATATGAAAATCATTTTTGCATTTTTTGCATATTTATCTTATCTTATTTAAATTATTGTGCAATTAATTAATTTGTATAATTTCAATTTGGATGTAATAGTTAGGTTTAATTTCTTGCTAAAATATCCCCATTTGAACATTTGTACCCCCCATCCCATATATTATGTTGTAATAACTTAGGACCTTTTATTTTTCGCATTTAAAAGCTTTCTAATTATGCCATGTTAGAATTAGGGTTTTGTATGCAAAATTAACCTTAAAATAGTTTGACCTAATTTCAAGATAAACAAGCATGAAAATGGACAACACTAATCACACTTGCACCCTTAGTGTTACTCCACTTGTTGCCTTCAATAATGGGCCATATTGCATGTTAGGTATCTTTGGCAAAAACAAAACAGTCAAATGATCATAGTCCCTCGATGACGCTTTTGAAAGTTGCCTAAAAATGATCAAGTCCCTTAAAGGAAAAATTGCCCAAAGATACTTGGCACCATTGCAATCATGGTCTAAACGATGACCCGCACCCGTCCCGTTAACATCCTAACACAAGATTGTCCACCAAATACAATGGTGGAACAAAATTGTTAAAAGGGTTAAAACATAGCAAAGATCTTTGAGAAATTTAGGGTAGATAGCTCTTGGTTACTTGCCAACTTGCAAAACAAAAACCCTTGCCTATTTTTCAAAACACACTCCACAATACTTTTAAAACAATACTTTCAAAACAACTTTCAAAAACATTGAAAACTTCTCAAAAGACATACACCTTTGTATACATCCAAACATGGATCATTGCAAAGGTTACCACCACATTGGCCTCTTTTCAAAACATCTTCAAAACCCACACACAAAGCACCATTTCAAACAATTGAAAATCAAGGCAAGTTGATCTAAGAAAGTAACTAAGAGCCCATGGATAACTATGGATAGAAAGGGTGCTAATACCTTCCCTTTCTATAATCTACTCCTCGAACCCAAGAAAACATCTCAAAGGTTTTTGCTGTGCTTTTTAAACCTTTCCTTAGGATAAAATAAAAAGTCGGTGGCGAATCTTGCTCAACCGAAACATTTGTGAAAACAAACGCAAAATACCAAGTCAGTTCTCCCACCGTATCACAGAACTGGCGACTCTGCTGGGGAAAATATTAAAAGTGGAGTAACCTTAGGGCTTAGATCACCCTCTTGCATGACTAATTGTTTGTTTTGATTGCTTTACATCTTGGCTCTCTTGTTTGGGTTTGCAATCCTACACCCGGATTTGGGGAAACATTCATAGATAGCAATACGTTGTGGAAACTGTGCGGGGTATACCGACATGGTTGAAGCAATAGCTATATTAGTGCAACATATTTGTGAGTACCGGTAACCCTTGAGTTCAATCAAGGAGAGTACGGGGCCGCTGAGTGATGTCACTAAGCACTAATGACCTAGAACCTTACTTGACCATCTTGGCCTTTCATTAGGAGTAGTGAGATGACCGGCTTTGGTGCAGTCCGAAGTTGGTAGATACTCGATACTACACTCATTAAGGGTTGTTTTCTTGGAATATTTTGGTCGCTAGTTAAGTGGCTAAACCAAAACAATGAACAATGAAAACAATCCCGTGATATTGAGCTCCTTAGAACCCGGTTACTATTTATAGGACAGGTTTTTAAGCCAACTACACTCAAGAGGGTACTTACCTATGAAACCTCATGCAAGCCTGAAACTAGGGTTTGGTGTGATTTGCTTGTACATATGTTTCGTGCATACATCATAAACATCATGAAGCATCATATGCATGTACTAACCATTTCAAGGGTTTAGATCTTCATCTTTGTTCTTGTTTTGTAGATTATGGAAATTCCTCGCAGGAAAACCATCCAAGTCAACCTTGTGAGAATCCCTCCTCAACTCAAGGAGCTCACATCAAGGATTCCGGAAAGCTCTCCCTTCAGTGAAAGACATGGTAGACTGCTCAGCTTAGTCAGCACCAACATTGAAGAGGACATGGTAAAGGTGTTGTTTCAGTTCTTTGACCCCCTTCACCACTGTTTCACTTTCCCCGACTACCAGTTGGTGCCCACTTTGGAGGAATTTTCTCAACTCCTGAGAATTCCTATCCTTAATAAACTACCTTTCAACGGTACGGAAAAGGAACCAAAGCCCGAAGATGTTGCTCGAGCACTACATCTACAACCATCTGACATCAAGGGGCATTGGGAAACTAGAAGCGGTGTCAAAGGCTTCTTAGCAAAATTCTTGTTTGAAAAGGCACAAGAATGTTGGAATTCATTGGACCTACAAGCCTTTGAAGAAATTGTGGCCCTCCTTATCTATGGGTTGGTCTTGTTCCCAAATCCTGACCAGCTTGTAGATGTCAACGCCGTCAAAATCTTCTTATCCAGAAATCCAATACCAACATTGCTTGGGGACATTCTTCACTCATTTTACACACGAACAATGAGAAAGAGGGGTGTTCTCATGTGCTGTACTCCTCTCCTTGCAAGGTGGTTTATTTCGCACCTTCCACAATCTGTCTTGAAGAATGACCAAGGCCTAAGATGGTCACAACGGTTGATGACCCTTACTCACTCTGATGTACATTGGTGTTCTCAGTCCAGAGAAAATGTCATCATCGTCGATCGTTGTGGAGAGTTCCCTAATGTTCCACTACTTGGCATTAGAGGAGGCATTACCTACAATCCTTGTCTAGCTTTGAGACAATTTGGATACGCATGGAGGGATGGCCCTCATGACATGTTGATTCCTGACTTAGTTTTTGACTTCGACAACGACGCACAAGGACTTTTCCAAAGATTCATCAGAGCTTGGAGGATGCCTAACAAGGTAGACAGCAAGACACCGGGGCACAAGAACTCCATCCCTCTTGAGCCTTATCTCAAGTGGGTACGAACCCGAGCCCAGAGTATAATGATGCCTTATCCTCATGTTCTCCCTGTGATTAAAGAGCCCGTTACGGAAGGAGAGGTTCCCTATACCATCCTATATCCTGACATGCCTACATCGTGGGAGGAGATGCAGAAGAGTTGGATCCAACTCAAGGAGGAACGAAACACATTTGAAGCCAGCTTCTATGCCAGTGAGAAGAAGGTTTTGGAGCTTACCCGCCGACTCCATGAGGAAGAGACCCTCAACACCTACATCGCACCAAAAAGGATGCGCAACGTCTTTTTACCTTGAGAAGTTTTTGTAATATTTGGCCCATGGGGCATTTATGTACTGACAATTTTTTTCTTATTAATATGACATGCGCTCTTTTGTTTGCAACAATTTTGAACTTTCTAAATCCTTGAATGCATCGCATACATAAGCATACCATTCATCATGTGAATAAGCAGGTCTCCACACCAGGTTTCCTTATCTTTCTGCTGTTTATTTCAGTAAGATGGATCTCGAACAGACAGTCAAGGACTTGCAGTCTCAGAACGCATAGTTTCAACAACTCCTGATGACCTTGGCTAAGGGTCAAGAGGATCTAAAGACCCTGCTTGGGAACAAAGACCAAGTAAAGAAGAAGAAGAAGAGAGTCGGGGTGGCTACCTTGGGGAGAAGGTTTGAAGGTGAAGCCAGAAGGGTTCTTGAATTTCCTTCCGTATCCGAAGAAGAAATCAGTAAAGGAAAAGGGGCTGCGGTACCTTCCGAATCCGAAGCTGAAGAAGAAGAGGCTTAAGAAGATGAAGACTACTCAGAACAACAATACCCGCCGGCTGATGACAAGTACAAGAACTTGGAAGACAGGTTGGCAGCTATGGAGCTGCAGAGAGTCCCCGGTTTGGATTTCGAAGATTTGGGATTAATTGCTGGAATTATGATTCCCCCGAAGTTTAAAGTGCCACTTTTTGCAAAGTATGATGGGTTGTCTTGCCCAAAAATGCATCTAAGATCGTATGTCCGAAGAATCCAACCTCACACTTCCGACAGAAATCTTTGGGTGCATTTCTTTCAAGATAGCTTGTCCGGAAATCAGCTAGATTGGTTTTACAAGTTGGAAAGATCAGAGATACATAGTTTGGAAGATCTGGCAGCTGCTTTTTATCGCTAATATCAGTATAACTCTGACCTGGCACCAACCCGTACTCAGCTACAGAGTATGGGAATGGCCTCAGGTGAAGGATTTAAGAAGTACGCCCAGAAGTGGCGCGATCTGGCCGGAAGAGTGCAGCCGCCTCTTTCTGATAGAGAGCTTGTTGATATGTTCCTTGGGACCCTGTCTGGTCCATTCTTTAATCATCTGATCGGTAGCTCTTCCTCGGGGTTTACTGAATTAATTCTGACTGGCGAGCGGGTAGAAGCCGATATCAAGAATGGGAAGATTCAGAAGGATGCCTCTGCATCTACAATTGCTAAGAAACCATTTCCAGCAAAGAAAGAGACAACTGTTGTGTATTCTCAAAGGGGAGCAGGAAGAAGTGAGCGTAGGCCGACTGTGGGGGCCGTAATGATCCAAAATCCACCGAGTGATCAGCCTCGCAATAACCCGTCCAGACCTAAACAGTAATGGGGAGAACGGCCACCACGGCAGTTCACCCGCATTAATATGACGCCCGCGCAAGTTCTTCCACACTTGTTAAAGCTGAATCTCACAAATATCAAAGAAGCGCCGAAAAATGTGAATACGACCTCACCAGCTTACAATGCCAATGCCAAATGCGCCTACCATTCCGATAGCGTCGGACATGACACAAATAATTGTTGGGCGCTGAAAAATAAAATTCAAGACTTGATAGATGCAAAAGAGGTGGAGTTCGATGCTCCAGAGAAACCAAACGTGATATCTGCTTGGATGCCGAAGCACGGTCAAAATGTCCATGCTATTGAGGAGGATTTGTATGTTTCTGATGTCAATGACCTGATAACTCCGCTGTTAACCATCAAGTTAAATTTGTTAAAGGCCGGGATTTTCTCGGGATGCAAAGAAGATTGTTACTGTTGTTACTCTCTGCCAATTGACTGCCCGTTACTGAAGAAAGGCATCCAAGGCCTGATGGACAGTCAACAAATTCTGTTTGAAAAAGTTTCTGCTATTCCAACCCCTACCGAAGATGTCTCAATTATCACCATTCACGCCAATCTTTCCAAGGCCGTTAGAAAGCCTGTTAAGATTACATCTGCTACAGTGTATGTTCCTCTAAAAATAACTATGCCGGGGCCTGTCCCCTACAGTTCTGAAAAGTCAATACCATGGAATTACGGTGGAGAAATCTACTATCATGGTATCAAACAAGTTGAAGTAACCGAAGGAAGCTCTGATGAAGAAGATGCCAGCATTGGAAACATTGTCGGCACAAGCAAGATCACCCGAAGTGAGAGAATATTTTCTCCAGAGATTGCCCCCCCAAAGGCAATCTTTGGACCCTCATCCGCTGCCGAAGTTATTCCTGCACCAATAAAACATTCCGCTAGAACCCCTTTGATTGAAGATGCTGCTGTTCCTGTTGTTGTACCTCCAACTTCTGTTGATAAGAGTAAAGGGATCCAAGATGAGCTCGTCAGGACGAGGGCTCAACCTTTGGTCATCCCGGAAACCTCTAAGAAAGAGATGGAGGAGATCTTGAAGATAATTAAAAAGAGTGATTATGACGTGGTAGAGCAACTGGGGCAAACCTCCTCGAAAATCTCCATGTTAGCATTGCTACTTTGTTCAGAGGCGCACGCCAAAGCATTGATAAAGTTCCTGAAGACAGCCCATGTACCCCAGGAAACCTCTGCCGACCAATTCCAAAACTGTGTAGCCAGCCTTACAACAAACAACGGTTTAGGTTTCTCTGATGCTGACCTAACCTCAAAAGGAAGAAAACACAACGACGCATTACATGTGTCAGTAGAATGCCAAGGGACTACTCTGGCCCATGTTCTAGTCGACACTGGTTCTTCTCTGAACGTACTGCCTAAGAAGGCCCTCGACCGTTTAGACTGTGAAGGCTTGGAGTTAAACCAAGCAATATCATTGTAAGGGCATTTGATGGGTCAAAGAGAATGGTACATGGGGAGGTAGACATTCCCATTAAGGTTGGCACAGAGGTTTTCCCCTCAACTTTCTATGTGATGGACATCCGTCCGTCATACTCTTGCTTATTGGGGAGACCATGGATACACAATGCTGGGGCAGTCACCTCTTCCCTACATCAAATGCTGAAGTACCCTGTCAAGAGAAAGATAGTAACCGTCCACGGTGAAGAAGAGTATATGATCAGTCACCTGAACTCTTTCCGATATGTAGAGGTAGAAGGTGAATTCATTGAGACGCCATTCCAGCACTTCGAGGAAGTCTCTCCTAAGGTGGAAGTAGCAAAAGTGGTAGCTGAGGTACCGAAGCAGGTGGCCAGGATGGCATCTCTAAAGGACGCGAAGGCCGCAGTGAAGGAAGGAAAGAGCTCAACATGGGGTCAGTTGCCGAATATTCCTCACAAAACAGACAAGTTTGGTTTAGGATTCACTGCTGCGGGGCAGAAAGCTATGCGCCGTTCAAAGGTTGAAAGAGCACCCATCAAGATCTCTCCTTATGGGATCAATGATTTGGAAGGTGAAGACAAGGAGGTCAATATCGAAGATTGGATCTACCCAACCATCGAAGAGGGACTACGCAACTGGGAGGCAAAGGGCTTTGTCCCCATTACTTTTATTAATCAGTAATTATCTGTCAAACATTTCCTATGGTCTGTAATAATTTCCTTTGAACAATCCGTACACTACTTTTTCACCTCATGCCTTGCCCGGAGCTTGTAGGTCCATTTGTAAGGGTTTTGATTATCTTCATATCCATATGCCATGTTTAATGATTCATTGGACGTTTTTCATCGATAAACTGTTGTGTTCATTTTCCTTCCTTTTTGCATTTTTTGTTTAAATGTGGTTATCCCTTACACACACCCACGCTCACAAATGCAGGTACCCATCCACTCTGGATTCTATGGGTGACTATTCTGCTATGTCCTTCAATAACTCTGAAGATCTGGTCAATCAGGCTGAGTATGAAGATGACGAAGGTTGTGAAGTACCAGAAGAACTAGCCAGACTTCTACAGCAAGAGGAAAGGACCATCTTACCTCACGAAGAGTCGTTGGAAACTGTCAACTTAGGAACAGAGGAAGACCGGAAGGAAGTGCAAGTGGGTGCCAATTTGGAACCAAGTGTCAAGGAGCGCCTAATACAGCTGTTAAATGAGTACGTTGAAATCTTCGCCTGGTCTTACAAAGACATGCCGGGTTTAGACACGGACATCGTGGTTCACCGTCTCCCTACAAGAGAGGATTGTCCGCCGATCAAGCAAAAAGTCCGTCGAATGAGGCCCGACATGTTTGAAAAGATTAAAGCAGAAGTGATGAAACAATTCAACGCTGGCTTCCTGGCTATTACATCCTATCCTCAATGGGTTGCTAACATCGTGCCGGTTCCTAAAAAAGATGGCAAAGTCAGGATGTGTGTAAACTACCGGGATTTGAATAGGGCCAGCCCCAAAGATGATTTTCCGCTACCGCACATTGACATTTTGATCGACAACACGGCTCAGCACAAAGTGTTTTCCTTCATGGATGGATTCTCGGGCTACAACCAGATTAAAATGGCCCCCGAGGACATGGAGAAAACAACCTTTGTTACACAATGGGGTACTTTCTGTTACAAGGTGATGCTGTTCGGACTGAAGAACGCGGGGGCAACTTATCAACGCGCCATGGTAGCTTTATTTCATGATATGATACATCATGAGATCGAAGTTTACGTAGACGATATGATAGCTCGGTCACAAACAGAGGAGGAACACCTTGAACACCTGGAAAAGCTGTTTGCCAGGTTGAAAGAGTACAAGCTCAGGCTGAATCCAAGTAAGTGTACTTTTGGAGTTAGGTCTGGTAAGCTTCTAGGATTTATTGTCAGCAACAAAGGCATTGAGGTCGATCCAGCAAAAGTGAAAGCAATACAAGAGATGCCTGCTCCCCGTACTGAAAAAGAGGTTAGAGGGTTCTTGGGGCGCTTGAACTACATTGCCAGATTCATCTCTCATCTGACTTCTACCTGTGAGCCAATTTTCAAATTATTAAAGAAAGATCAGGTAGTCGAATGGAACGACGATTGCCAGGCTGCTTTTGATAAGATCAAGGAGTATTTGCTAGAACCTCCTATTCTGATGCCTCCCGTCGAAGGAAGACCATTGATCATGTATCTAACCGTCTTGGATAACTCAATGGGGTGTGTTTTGGGCCAGCATGACGAGTCTGGTCGAAAAGAGCATGCTATTTATTACCTTAGCAAAAAGTTTACCGACTGTGAGACTCGCTACTCACTGCTCGAGAAAACTTGCTGCGCTTTGGTATGGGCTGCTCGCCGACTAAGACAGTATATGCTGACTCATACCACCTTGCTGATTTCCAAAATGGATCCTATCAAGTATATCTTCGAGAAGCCTGCTTTATCTGGAAGAATAGCTAGATGGAAAATGATCCTAACTGAGTATGACATCCAGTACACCACCCAAAAAGCTATAAAAGAGAGTGTACTAGCTGACCATCTAGCTCATCAAGCTATCGAAGATTATCAAACCATGAGATTTGACTTCCCAGACGAGGACATCATGAATTTGGACAACATTGAAGGTAACGGACCGTATGACGGACCCGAAAAGGGATCCCGATGGACCCTATACTTTGATGGTGCTTCAAATGCACTTGGAAATGGTATCGGTGCGGTACTCATTTCTCCGGAAGGTTGTCACACTCCTTTCACGGCCCGACTCTGCTTCAGCTGCATAAACAACATGGCGGAATATGAAGCTTGCATCTTTGGTCTCAAGGCTGCTATAGACTTGGGGATCAAATCTTTGATCGTATTTGGGGACTCGGCTTTGGTTATCAGTCAAATCAAAGGAGAGTGGGATACCAAACATCCTAATCTTATCCCATACAGAGAACATGTCCTGACATTGTTGCCTCATTTCAAGCAAGTTACCTTCGAGCATTTCCCGCGAGAAGAGAATCAGCTAGCAGATGCTCTGGAAACAATGTCTTCTATGTTTAAACACAACTGGGATAACGAAGCTCCCCAAATCACCATCGAGCGAATGGATGAACCTGCGCATTTTCATGAGATTAATACCGAAGAAGTAGTGGAACAACCCTGGTTTCACGAAATCAAAAGGTATCTCCAGACTAGAGAATATCCCGAAGGAGCTTCCGTAAATGACAAGAAGTTCCTAAGGAAATTTGCTGCCAAGTTCTTTCTGAGCAATGGAATCCTCTATAAGCGCAACCATGATTGTGTTTTACTCCAATGTGTTGACAAAGCTGAAGCGGAGTTAATCATGACAGAGATGCACAACGGTACATTTGGCACCCATTTGAGCGGGCATACTATGGCTAAAAAGATCCTAAGGGCAGGCTACTACTGGTCTACCATGGAAGCAGATTGCCATCAGCACTCCCGAACTTGCCACAAGTGTCAAGTCTACGCTAATAAGATTCATATTCCTCCGGTTCCTCTCAACATGCTGACATCTCCTTGGCCATTCGCAATGTGGGGCATTGACATGATTGGAGAGATCAAGCCCACGGCTTCCAACGGACATCGCTTCATCCTGGTTGCCATTGACTACTTCACCAAATGGGTCGAAGCAGCTTCTTTCGCCTCTGTCACTAAAAATGTGGTTGCCCGCTTCATCAAGCAAAACCTCATATGCCGGTATGGTGTTCCAGACAGAATAATCACGGACAACGGTACAAATCTGAATAAATCTATGATCACCGCATTGTGCAAACAATTCAAGATTTATCATCACAATTCATCTCCCTATCGGCCGAAGATGAACGGTGCTGTTGAAGCTGCGAACAAAAACATTAAGAAGATCATTCAGAAAATGACAGTCACTTACAAGGACTGGCATGAGATGTTACCGTTTGCTCTGCATGGATACCGCACGACGACACGTACTTCAACCGGGGCAACCCCATTTTCTTTGGTATATGGCATGGAAGCTGTCCTGCCCATGGAAGTTCAGATTCCTTCTTTAAGGATTATGAAGGACTCTGGTTTGAGTGAAGATGATTGGATTCAGACCCGACTTGATCAACTCAATTTGATCGACGAGAAGCGACTCGCTGCCGTGTGCCATGGTCAGACGTATCAAAAGCGGATGATCAAGGCTTTCAACAAGAAAGTCAGACGTCAAGTATATCAAGTCGGAGATCTCGTAATCAAGCGGATTATCCTGCCGCAAAGCGATCCCAGGGGCAAATGGACTCCTACATATGAAGGACCATTTGTGATCAAGAGCATATTTTCTGGTGGTGCAATGATTCTGACCACCATGGACGACGATGATTTACCGCACCCTGCGAACGCAGACATAGTCAAAAGATACTACGCATAAAATAACCCGACAAGTCGAAAACCCGAAAGGGCGGCTTGGGCAAAAATGGGCATCCCGGTGGACCGAAAACCCGAAAGGGCGGTTCAGGAAAAAATTAGGGATAAAACAAAAAAAAATTGTACACCCGACAAGTCGAAAACCCGAAAGGGCGGCTTGGGCAAAAAGGGGTTTCCCGGTGGATCGAAAACCCGAAAGGGCGATTCAGGAAAAAGTTAGGGAATTAAAGCATATGACTATGTCTCTTCGGATCACTTTAAGGACAATCTCTTCATCAACCAGCTCCAAGCTTCTAATCAATCCAGTCATCGGCAGACGAAGCATTGAATGGACAGATATTCAGAGTTGTGAAGGCTATAGCAGAATGGAATCCCATGGAATTGTTTCACATAGCCATCTTTTTCTTGTATAAATTTTTCAACTTTTACGACGGCATCCTCTTACTAGGATGACTGTCTCCCTTGTACAAATATATACATAAAAAGTTAATACAAATACTTTTCCAAATAACAGAAATTTGCGTTGTCTTCCTTGTCTCTTTTCTTTTGCACTTATGTTTTATCTGAGAAACGTCCAATGTTTTGTTAAATAAGCATATGCATTTGAACATAATCATTTCCTTATGAATCAAGAAAGATGATTACTGATAGGTTAAAGGTACAAATAAATATCTTGATGCCCTTTCAGAAGGAGTCCTCAGCAGAGTTATACTCCAAATTCCCCAGCCAGAGGGCCTTCCAGAACTCGATTCCCCTCAGAATTAAGTTTCAAAATCCCTAGTGGAGCCGTAAAAATCTGAAAATTAATCCCCAGCGGAGCTAAGATTTCCTGACATCAAACCCCAGCTGAACCAGGCTAGTAAAACTTCTCCCCACAGAGATACCTGCCACCAAACTGAAAATTCTCAATCATACCTCTCCAGCATGAGTCTATCAGGTTCTGAACTTCCCCAGTAGAGATCTTCAGGAGTTCTCATTCCTTGTAAGTCACCAAGGAATTCCAATTCCCCGTAGTAGTCCTAAGATCTCCTCAACAATTGATGATTTTTGCATTTCCCCAAGCAAGGTGAAGGCTCATTCTCAGTGCCTCACAGGATAATCAGATGTTCTCCAATGAAGATCTCCCCAAGACAAGAATCCCCAAAAGATTGGTGTACAACCCAAGCTCCTGTTTCTCCAGCAGTAGTCAACAAGGATGTCTCATCCTTAACAATCAAAATTTTTGTCTTCCCCTGCAGCAGTCAAGGATCCACTTTCCCTAGCAGCAATCAAGATTCTTTGTTTCCAGGATTCATCTATCCTCAGCAAAAACAGCTCTTCAGCTTACATGCGCATTCATTTATATTCATATCATAAACATTGATATAACATATTTTGCATCATACATATCATGCAACATAACTTTGTGTTTTAGCTAACATTTCACCCTTTTCAGGATAAGTTTAAAAGGCTATCGTTAACAATTATTCAGATACAGTATGGATACACCCCAGACACGGCGGTCATTCTACTACTCATTCGGACTACAGCAATCAGATACAGACTAGATACGCTCCAGACACGGCAGCCATTCTATATCTCATTCAGATTCATTTATCCACCTCAAGGTTCAATGCATTCCAGACACAGATACCATTCTAACCCTTACAACAACAGTTTGATTCTCTCCAGTGCGTTCGCCACGGAAGTCATTCTGTCACTTATCTAGATCCCAGTTACAGTTTCAGATACACTTTAAACACAAAAGTCATTCTATTACTCATACGGATCTCAATCCTAGTTACAGTTTCGGATACACTCCAGACACGGAAGTCATTCTGTTACTCATACAACTTTCAACTTCAGATACAGTCCGGATACGCTCTAAACATGTTTGCCATTCTGTCACTCATTCATAATTTGTCCCCAGCACGCAGTTGCTCCATACAGATGTTTCTCTGTTACCCATATACAATACAGATACACTCCAGACACGGCAGTCATTCTGATATTCGTTCTACACTTTAAACACAGTTATAGCTCAGATACGCCCCCGACACGGAGGCCATTCTTCTGCTCATACAAACTCAGTCCTTAGATACAGTTCAACAAACTTTTCCAGATGGCATCGTTAAGCCCATCTTCGACAAGATTCTTCCACACTTCAGATGGCATCTTTAAGCCCGTCTCCAAATGGCATCTCTAAGCCCATTCCCATGTCCATTGTTCTGACAAGTGCAAATTTAAGGGCACTCTAGTGTCCAATCTCCTTTTACCTTCGAGACGCGAAAGGCAAACCTGCCAATCTAACTCTTCAGGTGCAAGAAGATTGAACAGGGGCAACTGTTGTACCCCAAAAATTTTCCCTCCCATTTCCTCAACATTTTCTCACCACAAGACCCTTGGAGCTCAAGATCAAGTTAGGGTTTCCTCTGCTCAAGGCTCATCCTTGCACTGTTGACCCAAATTAGGGTTTGTGTTTGCACAAAGATGTTCTGACCTAAAATGCCTAAAATGACTTTCATGCTTCATGTTGGACTCTCAAGTTTACCCATGCCAAGGTTCAAGCCTTGATTCCAATCTTTGCCCAGTCAATTGGACAATTGACCTAGAAATCAGTTGTATTGGGGAAAAAGTCAACTGTGGCCAATTGACAGTCAAACCTCATGATTTTTGACCCACATCAACATATTGAACTCATATAAACCATTTGGTCAAGTTTGGATCACAATTTCACAAGAAATTTGATCAGATCACCAAAAGGGCAAAATGGTCATTTTTAGGGTTTTGACTGCACAAAGGCAATTTTTGACTGTTTGACCTAACCAATGGCAGACAAAGCTCATATATGGACTCAAGGACCCCATGGAATTGTCTTGACATGTTCAACAAATTCAAAAGATCCCAAATGCACAAGATTGACAGATAAATTTTCCAGTCAATTGATCAATTTTTGACTGTATACTGAAAAGTCAAACTTTGACTTTTTGGTCAAAATCAAATGTCAAGATTCATTTTTCATCAAAACATGCCAAATTATGAAACTTGTTCATCAAGAAATCAAAAATTGCAAATTAGGGTTTAAAATGAAGAATTTTCATAACTTAGAATTTTTCTAAGTTATGAAAATCCCTAATTTTTTCCTAACTTTGTCCCACTTTTTCATCAAGATACATTTGGATTCAAACAAAAGTCAAAACATGAAAGTTGTAGTCCATTGCAAAATCTACAACTTTGATTCACAAAGTTTCCTCAAAAGAAGCTTGTAGCTCAAGTTATGATTTTTGGAACAAGGGTGCAAAACATTCTTAACTTAGAGAAATTTTGACCTATTTTAGGCAGGATTTTTGCCTAACTTCATGGCAACTTTTCACATACTTCCACTTGGAATTTCAATTTGCATTACAAATATGGATTGTAGTAGACATTCCAAGCTTTCCAAAATGTCCAAGAAGTCATCAAACAACCTCATGGTTAGGGAGAATCGAATTTGGCAAGTTGGGAAAAACTCACTTTGTTCATGACCAATTTACATGTCCATAACCTTGCATTTTGAACTCAGCATGCTCAAAGCTAGATTACAGGTCCTTTATCTCATTCACACTCATAAATTTAATGCAAACCCCTTATGTTCAAGCCTTATATTATATGTTTAAGCATTACATGCAAGATTGAGCTATAATTAGAAAAAGCAATATATCCATTTTTGTAAAGTTGCACTTTATGTCAAATTTGCAATCCAAGTGGTACAATGCATATCTTTGGACACAAGATTCATGGAGATATCACACTGATCAAGGCTCAAGTGTGCAGCATACTTGAGGGGCCTGTACAGGTCTAGAGAACCAACTTGCATTTTCTTGCTTAAGTTAGAAGTAACTTGCCATAACAGGAACCAACTCTCATTTCAGCATAGAGAAGCTTAAGCAAAGTTGTTGTACACCTTCCAAATAACCTAACTGAGCTGAAGCACGAGCCCATCACCTTCAATATCACCCCATTCATAGAAACACCATAAAACTGCAAAAACAGGGCATAAGCTGCAGTTTGAATCCCATAGCTCAATCCACTCGTGCATCTTCATCCAAACCAGTTCAAACACATTCCCTACCACCCATACAAACTGTCCCAAGCCTTGGAAGTAGACTGTAACACCTCTAAC
Source organism: Vicia faba (assembly GCA_948472305.1). Lineage (NCBI taxonomy): Eukaryota > Viridiplantae > Streptophyta > Magnoliopsida > Fabales > Fabaceae > Vicia > Vicia faba. The sequence goes on along the minus strand of OX451736.1, from coordinate 1,398,709,645 downwards.
CAACTTCACCATTTTCACATTTTCTGTTTTGCAGGTGGATTGCTATAGCTCGATTCACTTGGTTTCAAAGCAAACTAAAGGTTGGAATAGCATCTTTGAACTTCAAGCAAGCTGTACCAATCCTCATTTTGCCTTGAAGGTGCCTCCATTGTCAGATACGATCCAAGCTAAACAGGTAAGTTCATGGACTTCTATCTCTCAATATAGGAAGAGTTAGCTCTAAGTTTGTGAATGAAAAATGTTCTACTCATGTCCCTGAAGCTATACATATCTTTACTTTCCATTTATATTGCATATGCTGAGAGTATTTTGAACCTTAATATTGACAAAAACTTAGGTTAAAAATTAAGGATGGAGAAATTCTCTCTCATTTCTGAGAGTTAGGTTAAGTTTTTTATATGTATGGAATTGTGGCTTGATGCTTAACATTTTTCATGTTGTGAGTTTGTGCTAAAAGTCCAAGAATCTGGAGATAGCAGAGGCGCGTGTTTTTGTACAAAGAAGCTGGAGGTTGAAGAAGACAGGGTCTTGGGCTGGGCCTGAGATTTGTGTTTTCTTTTCACACCACTATTTCACATTTGCACCTCCTTGGCCCATTGCATTTTATTTTCATTATTTTTGACTTTTGATTTTTGTTTCTCACTTATTTATTTTTGACAAAACATAAAAAATATTAAAATCATTTTTCCCATATTTTTTGCATTTATTTTGATATTTATTTGGTTTTATTAGGTTTTGTATATAAATAAACCTAAATATACTATTATTTTAAAATACAAAAAAACAATACAAACATGTTTTATTTCTGATTTTTATTTTATATCATCTCTTGAAAACATTTTACATAAAATATACTTTTTTTTAATATTAAATATTTTATTTTTTATACATATAAAATATATTTAATAAATAATATAAATACTTATATATTTATTAGTATATTTAGGGAAAATACAAAGAATTAATACATATTATTTTTATTAATATTTTGACCTCAAAAATACTTTTTTTTACAATATACCTTCTTTTATTTATTTTTGTACATAATTAATAAATATTACATATATTATATAATAAATGCCTTTTATTCATAAAATTAGGGTTTTACCCTAAATACATAAAAATACCAAAAATCAATTCATTTTATTTTTGCTTATTTGACACATGTTAAATACTCTTTTACATACATATGAAAATCATTTTTGCATTTTTTGCATATTTATCTTATCTTATTTAAATTATTGTGCAATTAATTAATTTGTATAATTTCAATTTGGATGTAATAGTTAGGTTTAATTTCTTGCTAAAATATCCCCATTTGAACATTTGTACCCCCCATCCCATATATTATGTTGTAGTAACTTAGGACCTTTTATTTTTCGCATTTAAAAGCTTTCTAATTATGCCATGTTAGAATTAGGGTTTTGTATGCAAAATTAACCTAAAAATAGTTTGACCTAATTTCAAGATAAACAAGCATGAAAATGGACAACACTAATCACACTTGCACCCTTAGTGTTACTCCACTTGTTACCTTCAATAATGGGCCATATTGCATGTTAGGTATCTTTGGCAAAAACAAAACAGTCAAATAATCATAGTCCCTCGATGACGCTTTTGAAAGTTGCCTAAAAATGATCAAGTCCCTTAAAGGAAAAATTGCCCAAAGATACTTGGCACCATTGCAATCATGGTCTAAACGATGACCCGCGCCCGTCCCGTTAACATCCTAACACAAGATTGTCCACCAAATACAATGGTGGAACAAAATTGTTAAAAGGGTTAAAACATAGCAAAGATCTTTGAGAAATTTAGGGTAAATAGCTCTTGGTTACTTGCCAACTTCCAAAACAAAAACCCTTGCCTATTTTTCAAAACACACTCCACAACACTTTCAAAACAATACTTTCAAAACAACTTTCAAAAACATTGAAAACTTCTCAAAAGACATACCCCTTTGTATACATCCAAACATGGATCATTGCAAAGGTTGACACCACATTGGCCTCTTTTCAAAACATCTTCAAAACCCACACACAAAGCACCATTTCAAACAATTGAAAATCAAGGCAAGTTGATCTAAGCAAGTAACTAAGAGCCCATGGATAACCATGGATAGAAAGGGTGCTAATACCTTCCCTTTCTATAATCTACTCCTCGAACCCAAGAAAACATCTCAAAGGTTTTTGCTGTGCTTTTTAAACCTTTCCTTAGGATAAAATAAAAAGCCGGTGGCGACTCTTGCTCAACCGAAACATTTGCGAAAACAAACGCAAAACCCAAGTCAGTTCTCCCACCGTATCACAGAGTGTATTGTTTTTCAGTTAATTTTATCTTTGTACATGTCATGGGTGAGCTATGTTGATTTTAAGTTCATACATTTGATCTTGTCATGCATTCCCTATTTATCAAACATCTAACAGTTAATAGTTGCGGAATTGAAATTGCGGAAATTAAATCTAAACTATTACAAGGCATCGGGTATTTACATCGCCAAAAACAACCCTTGAAATTAAAATGCGGAAAGTAAAATAAAGCGATAAATAATTAAAGTCCTAATTAAAAGCTATTACATTCTGGGAAACAGATACAATAATATGATAAAATAGATCGCGTGCGGGAAATTAAATCGGATGCGAGTTTTTTGGGTTTTGACCCTTTTTTATTAAAGAAAGGATTTTTGCTTATTTTTGAATTAAATGGAATTAAATTAAATGAACAATTAAATTAAATTAAATAATGAAAATATTTTTGGATTTTTGAGTTTTTAAAGAAATAAAATAAATTGAATTAATGCTAATAAAAACCTAATATTCTAAATTGATTTTAAATATTGCAAAAAATATTAAAAGTTAAATCTAATTAAAGCTAAATTGATTAAATTAATTTATTTACAAAAATAAAAGTGATGAAGTTAATTTTAATAAATAAAATATTTTTTTTTTGTGTTTTTGATTTTATTAGGAAGAAATGTTAATTGGTTAGTGATTAATAAAAAGAATAACGATTAATTAATTAAAGGAAAATAATAAAAATAGAGAGAGAGTTTAGGAGTATACGGGCCTGATTGGAGGGGTGAAACAGCTGTTGGCGTCATGTGTAAACTGTTTTATTTTGACCATTTGTGTTTTGGTTTTTGGCCATTTGTGTTCTGGCCTCAACGTTCCTTAACCTTCTCAGGATGTTGCCTCGCCATGTATTGGTGTCATGTGTAAACTGTTCTGTTTTAGCCATTTGTGTTTTGGCTTTTGGCCATTTGTGTTTTGGCCTCAACGTTCCTTAATGAACCTGCATGTGATCCTGTCTAAATCTGCAGTGTTGAATCTCATGAACACATTAAATAAATTATTATATATCATAAAATACAAATAAAGCCAATATATGAAGAAATTTAATGTTTAGGCCAATATGGCATGTATGAATGATTATACCCTTTTGATAATGGAGATCAAATCAACCTTACCCTTACTGAAGAAGTAGTGACATGAATGCTTTTATTCCCTTTTGATCATGGAGATCAAGTCATCCTTACCCTTATTGGAGAAGTAGTGAGAGGTTGGTTTGTAACCGGGATGACTTGTTTGTAGTGAGATGTTGGTTTGTAACCGAGATGGCTTGTTTGTAGTGAGAGAGGGATTTGTAATAAGGATTTCAAGGTTTTAGGGTTCTTGAAAGAATTTGATATTCTGACAGCGTTGTGGCAAGGGTTTTTTTCTCTCTTGGTTTGTGTGAAAAGAATGTGATTATATAATAGAAATTAGAGTAAAGAAAATGGACTTTGAATGTGCAATTGGGCCTCTAATGTTCACTTGAGTTCGTCACTTTCCAGGCTAAATCGCAGGGACTTAAGTGCAATTTTTGAAGTTGAAATGTGAAAAAAAATGTAGCCGACATCGATAACTAACTCCTGCCCGAAAACCGGCTCAATCAGATAAACGGTGAATTAGTTATGAATTTTTGAAGTTTCAGCTCAGACAAACTTATTTTGGGCTCCAGTGCCGACTCTGACACGTTCTTCAATAAAAAACTGATATTGATCGGAGCATAATCCAGTATCGACTTTTGAAGCAAAGTTGTAGATATATGAGTCAGTAACCTTGTGTATAAATATGAGCCCAATCCGATAAAAATTGACCGAGTTATGAATTTTCGAAGTTTCGACCCAAATGAAATAATATTCAGCATTCAGGATTTTCGGCGCGTCACGCACTCTGAGAAAAAAACGAAGACCTTTTGAGTACCGTTTGAACTCAATACCTTCTGTGAAAATGTAGCCAACTCAATTTGTGAAATTTTGGCACCGGAACCAGCTCGATACGATGAAAATCGACCAAGTTATGATTTTCTGAACATGATGCAAATAAACTTCTGTCACAAATTTTCTTGTACGAAAATACTTGATAAATCCACATTTTTGAAGACTTTCTGATTGAAATTGGCTTGTAGCCGTGAGAGATGAAAACATAGATAATGTCAAGACGGAATTTTGGCCACCGGAATAGGTTCAAAACGAGCCACGATCTTCAAGTTATGAATTTTTTAGCGCGTAAAAACTGCACTTTCAGCACACTTTTTCACCATATTTCTTCGAGAAAACTCACACATTCGGATACCTTCTTTAAAGAATTGACTCTTGAGTCGAACCTGAATTTGAGAATACGTTATCAGAGATATCTTGGCGAAAGAACACCTGAATATGACGCGCCGGGTTGGACTTGTGAATTTTTCTTGAAATGTTTTGAGAAATATGGGAGGGCAAATTTTGGGGTACAACAGTTGCCCCTATTCAGTTTTCTTAAACTTGAGGATATAGATTAGCTTTCGAGCCTTTCGTGATCCGAAGGTGGAAGATAATTGAACACTAAAGTGCCCAGAAATTTGCACTCGCATGGTGTAGTATCAGCATTGTGATGTCGGGAATGGGCTTACAGATGCCATTTGGAGATTGTTGGTAGGAAGTTGTTGGAGATGGGCTTAAAGATGCCATCCAAAGGTGATTGTTGAATTGTAATTTTGTAAATTGAAAGAAGGAACTAGTGTAGGGTTGCCTGATGATGAGTCCGTGTAAAACTGCATCTTGGAAGGAAGGAAACCTGTGTATGGTTGACTGATGATGAGTCCGTGTGAAACTGCATCTTGGAAGGAAGGAAACTGTGTAGGGTTGCTTTGCACTACGTCGGGAAATTGCAAGGAGGAACCTGGGTAAGGTTACTTCGGGATAAGTTTGTGTAAAACCTCTGGAGGAACCTGAGTAAGGTGATAAGTCCGTGTAAAACTTCAGGAGGAACCTGAGTAAGGTTACTTTGTGATAAGTCCGTGTAAAACTTCTGGAGGAACCTGGGTAAGGTTACTTTGACGATGAGTTCGTGTGAAAATGCATCTTGGAACGAGAAGGAACCGGTGTAGGGTCGCCTGATGATGAGTCCGTGTGAAACTTCATCTTGGAAAGAGAAGGAACCTGTGTAGGGTTGCCTGATGATGAGTCCGTGTAAAACTTCATCTGAAATTAAGAAGGAACCGGTGTAGGGTCGCCTGATGATGAGTCTGTGAAACTTCATCTGAAAGAGAGAAGGAACCGGTGTAGGGTTGCTTCATGATGGTCAAGTAGATAATTGTTCTGTCTGGTTTCAGGTATTTAACCTACAATCAGTCGTCCACAGATATTTTTCCTTGCTTGTTACAGGTATTAAACTGGGACCTGAAAAGGTTGGTCAAGGAGATACTATCCTGGATGGTTTCAGGTATTAATCTCTGACCTGAGAACGAAAGTCTTCCTGGCTTGTTACAGGTATTGATCTTCACTCTCTTCATGTAGATAATTTCCTGGCTGGTTTCAGGTATTAACCTACAATCAGTCGTCCATAAAACTTTCCTGGCTAGCTACAGGTATTCAACTGGGACTTGAAAAGGTTGGTCAAGGAGGTATCTGTCCTGGATGGTTTCAGGTATTGATCTCTGACCTGAGAAAGAAAGTCTTCCTGGCTTGTTACAGGTATTGATCTTCAATCTCTTCATGTAGATAATTTCCTGGCTGGTTTCAGGTATTAACCTACAATCAGTCGTCCACAGAATTTTCCTGGCTTGCTACAGGTATTAATCTGGAACTTAAAAAGGTTGGCCGATGAGATAGTTGTCCTGTCTGGTTTCAGGTATTAATCTATGACCTGAGAAAGAAAGATAGTTTTCCTGGCTTGTTACAGGTATTAATCTTCGATCTTTTCATGTAGATAATTTCCTAGCTTGTTACAGGTATTAACCTACAATCAGTCGTCCACTGAATTTTCCTGGCTTGTTATAGGTATTAAACTGGGACTTGAAAAGGTTGATGGTAACCATCTGTTGATTGACTTTTTCCTGAAAAAGGTAAATGTTAGCTGTATGCAATGTCATGATGTATGAAATGCATGATGTCATGATGTTCTCAAAAATAAACGAGATCGTGTCGTATGCACTTTATCATGTATGTAAATAGGAGGTATGAAATGTGAACTGTTTATGAATGTATTTTTGTCTGGGAAAATAAATCCCGGAGCTGCTGGAGAATAGAGTTGAGTTCTTCGTTTCCGCTAAGGATGATGAACGAAGATGATTGCAAGAATAAACCTGCAGGAGAGGATGACTTCGTTGGGGAATAAACTGGTGAAGATATTACTCTGCGGGGAATTACTTTGTGGGGAATTACTCTGCTGAGGGTTTTAATGATAACTCCGCTGGGGATTCCGTTGATAAACCCTGTTGGGGATCTTGATGATGAACTCCGCTGGGGATAGAAAGAACTTCGCTGGGGATAGAAAGAACTTCGCTGGGGATGATCTTTCTGTTGCAACTTGCTGAGGATAACCCAGTTAGACTCTTATGGGGATAACCTTCTGAATATGGCTGAGGAGATGCATTTGTACTCTGTAGGGGACAAGCTTCCAGAATCTACTGGGGAAGATGATTCAACTCTGGCGGGGAAGCCTTTTTTAGACTGCGCTGGGAAATGGCTCCACCGGGGGTACCTTGTATTCCGCCGGGGAACATTCTTATACTCTGTCGAGGAATATTAAGACTGTCGAGGATGCTCTTTACGCTTGCTGGGGAATATCTTTATACTCCGCTGGGGAATATTAAGACCTTCTGGGGATACCCAATCTTTTTAAGGCTGACGGTAGACTAACTCTGCTTGGAGAGAGTATTGTTGATTCGTCCATGGTTGCAAGTCTCAGTGGGGAGAGCTACCATTACTGTCTTACTCTGTGGGGTGTGAAGGTATCGTAGCCATATTCTTCAGCTGCATATGCCTTGGTACATGGTGAGTAGAGCAACTGTACAGTTCGGACGATTCTTATTGCCCCAGTTTCTGCGGGAGAAGAAGGCCTATGAGGTGCTTGATAACTGCCGATTGACAAATCTTCTTCTGGTAGGCAAGTGACGAGATGACGGGAGATAGTCGTACGCTTTGATCCATAATTTTTGCCTGGACCGCCCTTTCGGGTTTTCAGTCCATCGGGATACCCTTTTTTGCCCAAGCCGCCTTTTCAGGTTTTCGACTTGCCGGGTGTACAAATTTTTTTATTTCCATCCCTTATTTTTGCCCGAACCCTTTTGGTTCGCCGGGAAGCCCTTATTTTTGCCTAGGCCAGTCGACCTAGCGGGTCCTTGATTATGCGTAGTATTTTTGTTTGACTATGTCCATGTTCTCAGAGTGCAGGGAGTTGTCACTGTCAGTAGTGTAGTGTTTCCATACTACCAGAAGATGTTTGATCATGCAAGATTCATTGCTGGAATTCATGTCCAATGCCCCAAGTGACTCAAGCGGAGATTTTCCCCTGACTATTTGGCATCTTGAGAGATTCCTTGAATCTTGACTTGACTGCCCCAAATGATGGAAAATGATCATGCCGTGCCCCTTGGTTGGAAGTGTTTTTTCCACTTGAGGTGACTCTTTTTATTGAGAAGGTTTTTGTTCACTAGATATTCGTCATGCGAATTTCTCTGCTGTTGAACAAATAGTCATATGCAAACAATGTTATTTTAAGAATGCAAAGCTTATGTCTGTCTTGAAGTTTTTGAAAATGCATTTTCAGTAAAACAAGCAAATTTTTTTGTAAAATGTGATGTCAACTCAGGATTTTACAGCAAGCCCTACAGGAGTCAGGATACCTTTTGTAACAGTATGCTTTCGAACTAACCCATGCTTCAGCTAGGACTTTTTAAGGGTTATAACGTGGCCTGGTTCACGGTTTAAGAAACAAAGGGTAAAGGCTCAAATTTTATTTGTACCCACCCGTTCTTCGTGATGTTCTTCGATCCTAAACTCAGCTAATCATGCATTAGATCTTGTTTGAGTCTTTGCTCTGATATTCCGGTGATGGTTCGGATACTGATAGTTTATTTTGATCAGGCAGTCATTTTTGTTGAGAGTTTGTAGGACCTCTTTCTTTTTGATTTTATTATCCCTGTCTTTTGCCTGAACTGTTTCTTTTATAATTATAGTCAGCGGGATGCCCCAGTTTTGTAAGTCTCCTTCATAGGTTTTGACTTGATGGGCTTTTATTTTGAGAGATAATGACTGCATGTCCTTACGATTATACAGAACCATCACCATCTTTTGTTTTGGAAGGACCTTTTTGATACCATTCATTGTGCACCTGAATTAACTGAGAAAACTACCCTGCCCTAGGTCATAATTAAGGGTTTTAATTTGTGAAAAGAAAAACTCCAGCTTCTTTGGCTCAAAGGGGTTGACGAGGGATTATCTTCCTTATAACTCCACTGTTTAGGATTTGAAACAATGCATGTACATCGTCAGCGGGGTCTGTTCAAAAGCATACTGTAGAGATTTTGGTATCATTTTCGTCATCCTCCCTCAAAAGGCTTAGAATTTTTTAATCGAGAGTTGAACATCACAAAAAATGAAAGCAATTTGAATATAGTGAATACGAATGGACTGATTCAAAACAGACATATGCAATGCATTGATAAAGTAATAAAGTTTGACATGAATAAATGTTCGAACAATCAAAAGAAAATCACAGCTTGAAAATTCTAATCAACAAAAGTCCCTTAGTCTCAGTACATGTCACTTCAAATGGGGAACCTTGGGGGGATGGCAAAAGAATTCAATTTTACCGTCTTGTGTGAGTTCCAATGCTCCTCCCTCAATCAGGTCTTGAATTTTGTTGCTCAACGCCCCACAGATGTTAGTATCATGCCCCGGGCTGTTGGAGTGATATGCACACCTTGCATCAGGATTGTACCTTGGGGAGGCTATGTTGGGATTCTTAGGAGGGTCCCTTAACGTCACCAGATTCAATCTCAACAGGTGTTGTAAATCTTGAGACAGCGGCATGTTGAGCTTGGTAAATTGCCTCCTGGGCATATTTGGCTTACTCTGATCAAACCATTGTTCTTGGCAAGGTCGTTGTTGGACCTGTGAGGTAGTAACAACTTGGAGAGGTCTATTCTTCGTCAAACCAAACCTTTGACTTCTCGGAAGTTGATTAATGACTTGGTCCCCGTCCTTGACTATTTGCTTCATGTCGTTGTATCTGTCTTGATGAAGCTGGTTGACAATGGTTCTCAGCTCTTCTTGTTCCCGAGCTAAGCCTTGGATAAGAGCCATCTGCCCCAGCATCTGGGTTTTCATGGCACTGAACTCAGCTTGTAGTTGTTCCAGCCGTTCGTCCTTATTGTCTTCAGGACTTTTCTTGACCAAGTCCCCAACGAGGAGTGTTTTCAACTCTTCCCGCCCCTTGGATAGGTTTAGGAAGATTTCCCTGAACTGAGTCTCTCGAGTTTGAAGATCTTGATTGTCTGGTTGGAAAGCAATTGCTGAAATAAACAGCGAGAACATGAGAGACCTGTATTGGGAGACCTGTTATGCAATGATATGTATGATATATGTATGCAATGTTTTCAAGGATCTCGCGGGGTAAACAAGAAACTTGTTAGAATTTGTTAGAAGAAACTTCGTGTCGTTAAGAGTCCTTCTTCAAGAGTCAAGCTCACCATATCGAGTGGGTCATAGCCCCTGACTCGAGTTATCGTGTTTGGATCTTTAGACGACATTGGCTAGAGGAAAATAAATCCCCTTTTCCCCTTGCTGGACATTTGATTTACCATAACCTGCATCACAAGCCCTTGAGATCCTTGAAATGGTTAAGGAAATGTTAAGGAATGATGTTATGATGTGTATGATATGCATTTAAGCAAAAGTGTGAGGTGATGTAATTAAGCCCTGCAATAAGTCCAAATTATTGGATAAGGACTGTAAACAAAACCTTCAAGGAACTCATGTTGTCAGATAACAAGAATGTGCAAGTAGTTCAAGTTTGAAAGCACACAAGTCACACAAAGAGCCCTTAGATATTAGGCTAGCATGGAGTTTAGGTATTACCCTCTTGAAGTTAGTTGGCTCAAAACCTGTCCTATAAATAGTAACCGGGTTCTAAGGAGCTCAATATCATTGGATTGTTTTCTATGTTCATTGTTTTGATTTAGCCACTTAACTGGCGACCAAAATATTCCAAGAAAACAATCCTCAATGAGTGTAGTATCGAGTATCTACCAACTTCGGACTGCACCAAAGTCGGTCATCTCACTACCCCTAAAAAGGCCAGGATGGTCAAGTAAGGTTCTAAGGTCATTTGATGCTTCGCGACACCCCGCGGCGGTCCCGTACTCTCCTTGACTTGACTCAAGGGTTACCGGTATTCACCAAAGTGTCACATCAAGGTAGCTACTGCTTCAACCATGTCGGTATACCCCGCACAGTTCCCTCACAGTTTGTTGCTACTTCTAAAGGGTATCCCCAGATCCGGGTTAGGATCTATAGAACTCCGATACACACCCACAAGATTTAAAGCATACAAAGCATACAATTGAAAACACAAGTGATCTAATCCTAAGGTACACCTCACTTATTTAGATAGATCTCCCCAACAGAGTCGCCAGTTCTGTGATCGGTGGAAATAGAACTGACTGTTTTGGAATGCTGGTTCGCGTTTGCGTTTGTTTTTTGCAAAATGTCGCAGTAAGCAAGAGTCGCCACCGTCTTTTATTTTATCCAGCAAGGAAAGGACAAAAGCACAGAAAAATTCCTTTTCGAGATGTTTCTCTGGTTCAGGAGGTAGATTATAGAAAGGGAAGGTGTTAACACCCTTTCTATCCGTGGTTATCCACGGGCTCTTAGGTACTTGCTCATTATGTTTTCAAAAAGTTTTGCTTTTCTTGCGTTTGTGGGTTTTGAAAAAAAGTTTTGTTTGAAAATTTCGATTTAACTCTTGTTTCTGTCCTCAAGAGTGTATGAAGTGTTGTTTGAAAACTTTGTTTGAAAAAGTGTAAGTGCGAAAAAGTTGTTTTGTTTTGAAAGAGCAAGTACCTAAGAACCTCTACCTACTCAAAAGGAATTAAACTGTATAAATGTCCCTTTAGACAATGCTATCCCACTATGAAGGAGTAGGTAGCAGCATCGTCGGAGTTTTTGGGTCAATTCGATTTAAGGGACGTGTGGTCACTAAAGCAACGTTAGGACGCCTTAGCGGTAACCCCAATGTCTTAGATCATTTTATCCGAGGCAACCGTTTCGAGGCAACTTATGATCTTTGGACAAGAGGGCGACCTCTAAAACTTCCTATACTCAATGACCATGTTCGAGGCAACTAAGTGAGGTGTATCCTAAGAGTGGCATGTGCGAGTGTATTGTTTTTCAGTTAATTTTATCTTTGTACATGTCATCGGTGAGCTATGTTGATTTTAAGTTCATACATTTGATCTTGTCATGCATTCCCTATTTATCAAACATCTAACAGTTAATAGTTGCAGAATTGAAATTGCGGAAATTAAATCTAAACTATTACAAGGCGTCGGGTATTTACATCGCCAAAAACAACCCTTGAAATTAAAATGCGGAAAGTAAAATAAAGCGATAAATAATTAAAGTCCTAATTAAAAGCTATTACATTCCGGAAAACAGATACAATAATATGATAAAATAGATCGCGTGCGGGAAATTAAATCGGATGCGAGTTTTTTGGGTTTTGACCCTTTTTTATTAAAGAAAGGATTTTTGTTTATTTTTGAATTAAATGGAATTAAATTAAATGAACAATTAAATTAAACTAAATAATGAAAATATTTTTGGATTTTTGAGTTTTTAAAGAAATAAAATAAATTGAATTAATGCTAATAAAAACCTAATATTCTAAATTGATTTTAAATATTGCAAAAAATATTAAAAGTTAAATCTAATTAAAGCTAAATTGATTAAATTTATTTATTTACAAAAATAAAAGTGATGAATTTAATTTTAATAAATAAAATATTATTTTTGTGTTTTTGATTTTATTAGGAAGAAATGTTAATTGGTCAGTGATTAATAAAAAGAATAACGATTAATTAATTAAAGGAAAATAATAAAAATAGAGAGAGAGTTTAGGAGTATACGAGCCTGATTAGAGGGGTGAAACAGCTGTTGGCGTCATGTGTAAACTGTTTTATTTTGGCCATTTGTGTTTTGGCTTTTGACCATTTGTGTTCTGGCCTCAACGTTCCTTAACCTTCTCAGGATGTTGCCTCGCCATGTATTACTGTCATGTGTAAACTGTTCTGTTTTGGCCATTTTTTGTTTTGGCTTTTGGCCATTTGTGTTTTGGCCTCAATGTTCCTTAATGAACCTGCATGTGATCCTGTCTAAATCTGCAGTGTTGAATCTCATGAACACATTAAATAAATTACTATATATCATAAAATACAAATAAAGCCAATATATGAAGAAATTTAATGTTTAGGCCAATATGGCATGTATGAATGATTATACCCTTTTGATCATGGAGATCAAATCAACCTTACCCTTACTGGAGAAGTAGTGACATGAATGCTTTTATGCCCTTTTGATCATGGAGATCAAGTCATCCTTACCCTTACTGGAGAAGTAGTGAGAAGTTGGTTTGTAACCGGGATGACTTGTTTGTAGTGAGATGTTGGTTTGTAACCGAGATGGCTTGTTTATAGTGAGAGAGGGATTTGTAATAAGGATTTCAAGGTTTTAGGTTTCTTGAAAGAATTTGATATTCTGACAGCATTGTGGCAAGAGTTTTTTCTATCCTGGTTTGTGTGAAAAGAATGTGATTATATAATAGAAATTAGAGTAAAGAAAATGGGTTTTGAATGTGCAATTGGGCCTCCAATGTTCACTTGAGTTCGTCACTTTCCAGGATAAATCGCAGGGACTTAAGTGCAATTTTTGAAGTTGAAATGTGAAAACAAAATGTAGCTGACATCGATAACTAACTCCTGTTCGAAAATCGGCTCAATCGGATAAAAGGTGAATTAATTATGAATTTTTGAAGTTTCAGCTCAGACAAACTTATTTTGGGCTCCAGTGTCGACTCTGACACGTTCTTCAATAAAAAAATGATATTGATCGGAGCATAATCCGGTCTCTACTTTTGAAGCAAAGTTGTAGATATATGAGTCAGTGACCTTGTGTAAAAATATGAGCCCAATCCGATAAAAATTGACCGAGTTATGAATTTTCGAAGTTTCGGCCCAGATGAAATAATATTCAGCATTCAGGATTTTCGGCGCGTCACGCACTCTGAGCAAAAAACGAAGACCTTTTGAGTACCGTTTGAACTCAATACCTTCTGTGAAAATGTAGCCAACTCAATTTGTGAAATTTTGGCACCGGAACCAGCTCGATACGATGAAAATCGACAAAGTTATGATTTTCTGAACATGATGTAAATAAACTTCTGTCACAAATTTTCTTGTACGAAAATACTTGATAAATCCACATTTTTGAAGACTTTCTGATTGAAATTGGCTTGTAGCCGTGAGAGATGAAAACGTAGATAATGTCAAGACGGAATTTTGGCCACCGGAACAGGTTCAAAACGAGCCACGATCTTCAAGTTATGAATTTTTTAGCGCGTAAAAACTGCACTTTCAGCACACTTTTTCACCATATTTCTTCGAGAAAACTCACACATTCGGATACCTTCTTTAAAGAATTGACTATTGAGCCGAACCTGAATTTGAGAATACGTTATCAGAGATATCTTGGCGAAAGAACACCTGAATATGATGCGTCGGGTTGGACTTGTGAATTTTTCTTGAAATGTTTTGAGAAATATGGGAGGGCAAATTTTGGGGTACAACAGCAGCAATTAATGTCAAGTGCAGATATCATAAATGAATATTGGACGTTCTTTGCAAAATAAAACAGATAAAGGAAAAACAGTTTGAAATTTCTTTGAAAATGAATTGTATTGATTTGAAGTTTGGCCTGTAAATAGGAGATTTTGTACAAGAGGCTGACGTCCTAGTAAGAGAACGCCGCCGAATAATAGAATTTACACAATTTGTGAAAAAAAAACTAAACAAAACAGCTATGTGAATAGTCCCACTGGGTTCCAACTCTGCTATTGCCCTTATGTCCTCAAGCATCTCATCACTTTGCTGTTGGTTGAAGGTAGATCAGATTGATTAGTGTCGTCCGAGCTTGAAAGTCAATACGGAAGTCTGGATGCAGAGTGATCCACTAAGATATAGTGTTACGCTTATCCCTAATTTTTGCCTGGACCGCCCTTTCAGGTTTTCAGTCCACCGGGATACCCTTTTTTTACTCAAGCCGCCTTTTCAGGTTTTCGACTTGCCGGGTGTACTGTTTTTTTTCATTTTCATCCCTTATTTTTGCCCGAACCCTTTTGGTTCGCCGGGAAGCCCTTATTTTTGTCTAGGCCAGTCAACCTAGCGTGTCTTTGATTATGTGTAGTATCTTTTTACTATGTCTGCATTGACGAGGTGAGGAAGGTCGTCACCATCCATGGTGGTTAGAATCATAGCTCCTCCTGAGAAAATATTCTTAACCACAAATGGCCCTTCATAAGTAGGGGTCCATTTGCCCCTGGGATCACCTTGAGGTAAGATAATGCGTTTGATAACCAGGTCCCCAACTTGATACTCTTGTCGTCTAACTTTCTTGTTAAATGCCTTGATCATCCGTTTTTGGCACGTCTGACCATGACAAATAGTAGTAAGTTTTTTTTCGTCGATTAGGTTCAGCTGATCAAGTCGGGTCTGAATCCAGTCATCTTCGCTCAAACCTGCATCCTTCATAATCCGAAGAGAGGGTATCTGAACTCCAATGGGTAATACATCCTCCATGCCATATACCAAGGAATAGGGTGTTGCCCCTGTTGACGTCCGTGCTGAGGTACGGTACCCATGAAGAGAAAATGGTAACATCTCGTGCCAATCTTTGTATGTCACCGTCATCTTCTGCACAATCTTCTTAATATTCTTATTAGCCGCTTCTACAGCCCCATTCATCTTCGGCCGATAAGGAGAAGAGTTGTGATGATGTATCTTGAACTGCTTGCAGAGCTCAGTGATCATCTTGTTATTGAGATTTGTACCATTGTCCGTAATGATCCTCTCTGGTACACCGTATCGACAGATCAAATTGTGCTGAATGAACTGTGCCACGATGTTCTTGGTTACGGTAGCAAAGGAAGCTGCTTCAACCCACTTTGTAAAGTAATCAATCGCTATCAGGATGAAATGATGCCCGTTGAATGCGGTAGGTCTGATCTCGCCGATCATGTCAATGCCCCACATTGCAAAAGGCCACGAAGCTGTCAATACGTTCAGAGGAACTGGAGGTATGTGTACCTTATCAGCATAGACCTGGAATTTGTGACATGTCCAAGAATGATGATAACAGTCGGCTTCCATAGTGGACCAATAATATCCTGCCCGAAGGATTTTCTTTGCCATGGTATGTCCACTGAAATGAGTTTCGAAAGTCCCTTCATGTAAATCTGCCATGATCCTTTCTGCCTCGTTCTTATCCACACATCGCAGTAAGGTTGAATCATGGTTACGCTTGTAAAGGATGCCATTACTGATGAAGAACTTCACCGCGAACCTCCTTAGAAACTTCTTATCATTAACAGACGCACCCTCGGGGTATTCCTGAGCCTCAAGGTATCTCTTCACCTCATGAAACCAGGGTTTATCTGCTACCTCTCCAGTCTCAATGTCACAGCAATGTGCAGGTTCGTCCAATCTTTCAATGATAATCCGGGGAGCTTCGTTATCCCAATTGACTTTGAACATAGAAGACATCGTAGCTAGCGCGTCCACCAACTAATTCTCCCCTCTTGGGAAGTGTTCAAAGGTTATTTCTTCGAAATGGGGAAGCAATGTCAATACATACTCCTTGTAAGGAATAAGGTTTGGGTGTTTCGTATCCCACTCGCCTTTGATCTGACTGATCAAAAGAGTGGAATCTCCAAAAACACTTAAGAACTTAATCCTTAGGTCAATTGCTGCTCGAAGGCCCATGATACACGCTTCATATTCCTCCATGTTGTTGGTGTAGTTGAAACATAGTCGGGCGATAAACGGAGTATGAGAGCCCTTAGGAGATATGATCACGGCGGAAATGCCATTACCCAAAGCGTTTGAAGCTCCATCAAAGTACATAGACCATCGGGATCCTTCCTCAGGTCCTTCATCCGGTCCAGGTGTCTCACAGTCAGTTACTAGCATGATATTGTCATCCAGAAATTCAAAGTTCATAGACTGGTAATCATCCACTGCCTGATATGCCAAATGATCTTCCAACACACTTCCTTTAATTGCCTTTTGGGTCGTATATTGGATGTCATACTCAGTCAAGATCATCTTCCATCTTGCTATTCTTCCGGACAAGGCAGGCTTCTCGAAGATATACTTGATTGGATTCATTTTTGAAATCAATAGAGTAGTGTGTGTCAACATATACTGTCTCAGCCAGCGAGAAGCCCATGCCAAAGCGCAACAAGTTTTCTCGAGCAACGAGTATCGAGTATCGCAGTCGGTAAACTTTTTGCTAAGGTAGTAAATAGCATGCTCTTTTTGGCCAGACTCATCATGCTGACCCAACACACACCCCATTGAATTGTCGAGTACTGTCAAGTATAAGACCAAAGGTCTCCCTTCAACTGGAGGCATCCGAATAGGTGGCTCTTGGAGATACTCTTTGATCCTTTCGAAAGCGGCCTGGCATTCATCGTTCCAACGTACTACTTGATCTTTCTTCAGTAACTTGAAGATTGGTTCACAAGTAGCGGTCAGGTGTGAGATGAATCGGGCAATGTAGTTTAGTCGTCCTAGAAAGCCTCTGACTTCTTTCTCTGTTTGGGGAGCTGGAATCTCTTGTATAGCCTTCACTTTGGCAGGATCCACTTGAATACCCTTATCGCTTACGACGAAACCCAGCAGCTTACCAGATCTCACCCCGAAAGTGCACTTGTTCGGGTTTAACCTCAGCTTGTACAACTTCAACCTGTCAAATAGCTTCTGCATATGGTTAAGATGTTCTTCCTCAGTCTGGGACCTTACAATCATATCGTCGATGTATACCTCAATCTCATGATGGATCATGTCATGAAACAAAGCAACCATGGCACGCTGATACGTTGCCCCAACGTTCTTCAATCCAAAAGGCATGACCTTGTAGCAAAAGGTACCCCATTGAGTAACAAAGGTTGTCTTCTCCATGTCTTCGGGAGCCATCTTAATCTGATTATAACCGGAGAAACCATCCATAAAGGAGAATACCTTGTGCAGAGCGGTGTTGTCAACCAGAACGTCGATATGAGGTAGAGGAAAATCATCCTTGGGACTCGCCCTGTTCAGATCCCTATAGTCAACACACATTCGAACCTTACCATCCTTCTTTGGTACAGGAACCACATTGGCCACCCACTGTGGGTAAGAAGTAACTGCTAGAAAACCGACGTCAAACTGTTTGATAACTTCAGCCTTGATTTTCTCAGACATCTCTGGGCGCATTCGGCGGACCTTCTGTTTCACTGGAGGACAGTCTTCCTTGGTAGGCAGGCGGTGAACCACAATATCGGTATCCAAACCAGGCATATCTTCATAAGACCAGGAAAAGATCCCAACCTAGTCACGCAACATTTGAATCAACCGTTGCTTCACACTAAGCTCCAGATTTTCCCCGATCTTGACCTCTTTCTTGTCTATCTCTGTACCCAGATTCACTGATTCCACCGGCTCTTCGTGCGGCTGAATAGCCCTCTCTTCCTGAAGTAACAGTCTTGCAAGTTCACCAGGCACTTCGCAATCATCTTTGCCTTCGTCTTCGGCTAAGTTGATCGGATTTTCGAAGTCATAACTGGCAGTAGCAGAGTCGCTACCAGTGAGATCCAGAGTTGGTGTAGACCTGTATATGTGAGTGTGTGTAAAATAGCTGTTTTGCAATGTATAATAAAAGAAATACAAGGAGCACAAAATTTGAAATGCAAGAAACGTCCAATGCTTTTATTAATGATATATGAAAATGACACACATAAAGCCCTCACAAATGAGGCCACGGTGCCCCGGGTAAGACACCGGGCCGTAAAGTTTAAAACATTGTCTGTTACAAATTCAAAACAAAAAGTATCATTACTGGGTAACAAAAGAAATAGGGATGAAGTCCTTTGCTGTACAGTTGCTTAGTCCACCGTCGGTCGTCGGGTAGATCCAAATGTCAAACTCAGACTCTTCAACATCGTCTTCAATGGCATTCACTCCTGAATTGCTGATGAACAAGGGAGGTCTTCCAATCCATGCATTCCGAACAGCCCTTTGAGCTTCTGTAGTGAAACCCAAACCAAACATGTTAGTCTTCTGTGCAAAATCAGGGAGTTGTCCCCAATTTGCATACCCACCTTTCTCGACAACAACCCGGGCATCCTTAAAGGAAGCCATCTTCATAGGAGAATCTTCAACAATAGTCTCAGTTGATACCAGCGTCTGGGGAACCTCTTCAAAATGCTGAAACGGGGTCTCAATGAACTCCCCATCCATTTCTACATATCGAAAAGAGTTGAGGTGGCTCACCATGTACTCCTCTTCTCCTTGCGCTGTCACAATTTTCCCTTTGACCGGGTATTTTAACTTCTGGTGGAGCGTAGACGTTACTGCCCCAGCTTTGTGGATCCACGGATGACCCAACAAACATGAATAAGATGGCCGAATGTCCATCACATAGAATGTAGAGGCGAAAACCTGAGAACCAACCTTAATCAGAATATCCACTTCTCCATGCATCATCCTCTTAGACCCATCGAAGGCCCTGACGACAATGTTGCTTGGTTTCAACTCCAACCCTTCACAGTCCAAGCGGTCTAGAGCTTTCTTAGGCAAGACGTTCAATGAGGAACCAATATCCACTAATACATGAGCAAGAGTAGTTCCCCTACATTCAATGGAGACATGCAGGGCATCATTGTGATTCTTCCCTTTAGCAGTCAAGTCGGCGTCAGAGAAACCCAACCCATTATCAACAGTCATACTAGCCACGCAATATTTAAAATGATCAGCTGATGTTTCTTGCGGTACGTGCGCAGTCTTCAAGAAGGCAATCAGAGCCTTGGCATGGGCTTCTGAGCATAGAAATAGAGATAACATAGAAATCTTGGACGGGGTTTTCCCCAGCTGTTCAACTACATTGTAGTCACTCTTTTTGATGATCTTTAAAATCTCTTCCATCTCTTGTCTAGAAGCTTCAACAGTAATCGTCTTTGGTGCCTCCGTCTGGGCAGGCTCATCAGTGGTCCCTTTGCCCCGAGTATTAGATGACTCGGCAACAGGGGTAAGAATGGGAACTTGAACGGGAATAGCGGCAGGTACACTGGCAGGTGTAATAACAACAGGTTTCTGGGCAGTTGGTGGAGAGATATCAGGGGAAAAAAAGTCTTCCGCTGCAGGTGACTTTAGCAGGTCCAACAATATTGCTGACATCAGTATCAACATCCAACTCTTGTTTAACTCCATGAAAATAAACATCAGCCCCGTAGTGCCAAGGGACAACTTTATCAGATGTAAAGGGGATAGGTCCAGGAACAGTGATGATCAATGGTGCGATTCTTGGAACAGATGTAATTCTAACTGGCTTTCTCGAGGAAGCCTTGGAAGAATTGTCGAAAATGGTGATAATAGCAACTTCTTCAGTATGAACTAAAGGAACAATAGTCTTCTCAAACAGAATTTCCTTATTATCCATCAGGCGTTGGACACCTGACTTCAAAAGATGGCAACCAGTAGGTAGAACGGAACACATACGGCAACCTTCGTCACAGCTCGAAAATAAACCAACTAACAAAAGGTTCTTCTTCACAGTCATCAAAGGGGTAACAATGTCATTCACAGAAACCACAAACAAGTCTTCATCTATAGCGTTTACTCCATGCTTGGGCATAGGAGCAGTCACAACATTAGGTCTTTCGGGCGCCTCGAACTAAATCTCCTTAGTATCAATTAAGTCCTGTATTTTGTTCTTCAAAGCCCAACAATCATCTGTATTATGTCCCAGGCTATCAGAGTGAAAAGTACAGCGGGCATTAGGATTGTACTTAGGCGATGCAGTGTTGGGATTCTGCGGAGCCTCCCTTGGAGTTATTCGATTGGTTTTCAATAACAGCGGCAGAATCTGAGACAAAGTCATGTTGAGATGGGTGAATTTCCTTCAAGGTCTCTCCGCCTTTTGTTGATTGTTGCGCTGAGGAGCACCAACAGGTCTTGAAATAACAACCGCATTAACAGCTTGGCGGCGTTCAGGTCTATTCTTGCTTTTCGAACTGTAAACAGCACTGGACTCCTTCTTAAAAGGCTTTTTCTCGGTGCTCGATGAAGCACCCTTTTGTATCTTACCAGACTTAATACCAGCCTCAATCCTTTCCCCGGTCATGATCAGCTCTGTAAACCCAAACAAAGAGCTTCCAATCAGATGGTTGAAAAACGGACCAGACAAGGTCCCCAGAAACATATCCACTAGCTCCCGATCAACCAAGGGTGGTTGCACTCTTCTAGCGAGATCCCTCCATTTATGAGCATAATATTTGAAACCTTAGCCCATTCCCATAGACATACCCTGGAGCTGGGTACGCGTAGGAGAGAGGTCGACATTGTATTGGTACTGCCTGTGGAAAGCAGCAACCAACTCTTCCCAACTGCAGATACTGGCTCCTTCTAACTGGTAAAACCATTCAAGCTGAGTCCCTGAGAGAATGTCTTGAAAGAAGTGGATCCATAGGTTCTTATCAGCGGTGTACGGCTGAATCTTCCTTACATACGACCAGAGGTGCAGCTTCGGACAAGAAACTCCATCATACTTAGCAAAGGCTGGTGCTTTGAATTTGTGGGGAATCACCACCCCAGATGACAGACCCAAATCACTAAAGTCCAGACCAGACACTTTCTGTACTTCCATCGCACTCAACCGATCTTCCAGTTGCTTATATCTATCCTCAGCCGGAGGATACTGGTCTTCGTCGAAGTCCGTCTCATTGTTTGGAACTATAGGGCTAGGATCCCTCCTTTCTTCCTGACTATCTTTCCCTCCAGATGACGTGGTCAAATCAACTTCGTCCCGTAGCCTATTTCCAAACCTGTGACCCGTGTTAAACAAGATTATCCTCTTCTTCTTCTTCTTCTTCTTCTTCTCTTTCAGAATAAGGGTCTTCAGATCTTGCTGACCCTTAGCTAGATTCATGAACAACTCTTGGAATTGGGCATTTTGAGCCTGTAGAGCCTTGATTACTTGCTCAGTTGATGGTTCAGAAGACATGATGCTGAAATAAACAGCGAAGAAGATAAGAGACCTGTAAGGGTACCTGTTATGAAGTGCATGGGATGAAATGCGTATGATATGATTTCAAAGACATCGAGAGATTCAAATTCGTAAACAAGAAATGAAACACACTTTTATTAGATAAACTTGAAATTCAAATTGTTCAACAAATTTCCCTTAAGGCGTTACAAGAAAGGAAATACTGAAAAGGAAATAAAAACTGGAAAGGAAATAATCAAAGGACAATCAGTGCTCCCATGGTCGCTTCTTGTCGGTGCGGACATAGTCATTGAGGATCTGCTCGTTCTCCAGCTGTCTTGTCAACTTCTGAATCTTCTGCTCTTACTCATTAAACTTTTCTCGGTAAGCATCCCTCTCTTCTCTCAGCTACATCCATGACCTCTTCAATGCCCCAATGTCAGTAGGCATGTAAGGATGGAGGATGGTAGGAAGAACCCCCTCTTCATCAGCAACTTCAACAATAATAGGCAAGACGGCTTCGTAGGGCATTCCCAGCTTTTGGGCACGGATACGAACCCATTTGAGATATGGCTCCATCAGAAGTGAAGTCTTTGGGCCTAACTCGTGTGGATCAGATCTGTGAACTCTATCCCAGGCCCTTATGAATCTGCGGCGTTGCTCGTCGCTATCCCATTGAAAATCAAAGATTATGCTAGGCATTAGCAGCTCATGAGGTCCTTCCCTTCTGGCTCGCCCAAACTGACGTAAGGCCAAGCATGGATTATAAGTAATTCCTCCATGGGTTCCTATTAGTGGAACATTGGGGTATTCCCCACAGCGATCAATAATGGCCACCTCGTCCATACCCTTAATAGTCCAAATGATGTCATTGTGAGAGAGAGACATAACCCTATAAGCCCAGCCCATGCCTTCTTTGTTCTTCAGAACTGATTTGGGAAGGTGAGAAATAAACCACCTTACCAACAATGGAGCACAGCACATCAAGGTTCCCCGCTTTCGAGCAGTACAGGCATAAAGCTGATGAAGAATGTCACCCAAGAGAGTGGGTACAGGATTACGAGAGATGAAGATTTTCACCGCATTCACATCAACAAAGGAGTCAGAGTTCAGAAACAATACCAAGCCATTTATCAGAAGAGCCAGAATATCTTTGAATGCCTTGAAGTCTAGACTATCCCAGAAATGATTAGCCTTGCCAACCAAGAACTTAGTCAGAAAGCTCTTTGCTCCACTTCTAGTTTCCCAATTAGCCATTACCTCATCCTTTGTCATAATAAGGGCTGAAGCAATCTCTTCTGGCCTAAGGATCTTCTCCCAACCTGTAAACGGGGTCTGCTCTAGAATAGGGATACCCAGCAGATCAGAGAACTCTTCTAAGGTGGGGACCAACTGATAGTCCTGAAAAGTAAAGCAATGGTATAGTGAATCATAAAATTGGACTAAGACACTCATCATCTTCTCGTCCAATTTGGAAGTGACCAAACCCGAGAGGTGACCATGTCTCTTGATAAAGGAGGTAGTATTTGACATCTTTGCAACCAATTCTTTAAGCATAGTGGGAACCTGGACAAAGTTGATCCAGATGGTGTTCCTACGCATAGGTGACATGACCTACAAAACAGAACAAAGATGAATCCCTCCTGTCTTTGAAATAGGTTAGTCCAATGCAAGATGTATGCAATGTCATGATGTCATGATGTCATAATAGAAAGCACACCACAAGTATCCACAAATAGCAAACATGGTAAAGGCACACAAGTCACACAGAGAGCCCTTAGATTTTAGGCTGGCAAGGAGTCTAGGTACTACCCTCTTTCAGTTTAGTTGGTTTAAACATGTCCTAAAAATAGTAATCGGGTTCTAGAGGATCTCAATATCACTGACTACCCTAGATCGGTCATAATTCCAGTTTAGCAACCTTTTCTTGCGGCCGGAATCATCACGAGAGTTTAGTTTCAATGAGTGTAGCATACTGATACTGTTCTATGGCCAAATTGTTCAATTTAAAGGTTCTAAGGTCAGTTGGTGCTTAATGACCCCTTAGAAGACCCATATTCTCCTTGTTCCAACATAATGGATATCGATACAAACTAAAGTGCCACACCAATGTAGCTACTGCTTCAACCATATCGGTCTACACCGTACAGTTCCCTCACAGTTTATTGCTACTTACCTAAAGGGTATCCCCCAGATCCGGGTTAGGATCTATAGTAACTCCAATTCAAGCCCACAAATATAAAGCATACAAAGCAAACAATTGAAAACAGAATGATCTAATCCTAAGGTACACCCCACTAATAAATATCCCCAGCAGAGTCGCCAGTTCTGTGATACAGTGGGAAAGAACTGACTGTTTTTTTGAATGCTGGTTTGTGTTTTGCGTTTGTTTTCGCAAAATGTCGCGGTAAGCAAGAGTCGCCACCGTCTTTTACTTTATCCAACAAGGAAAGGAAAAAAGCACATAAAAATTCCTTTTTCGAGATATTTCTCGGGTTCGGGGGGTAGATTATAGAAAGGGAAGGTGTTAGCACCCTTTCTATCCGTGGTTATCCACGGGCTCTTAGGTACTTGCTCATATTATTTTCAAAAATTTGCTTTCTTTGTGTTTGTGGGTTTGAAGAAGTTTTTGTTTGAAAGGTGTAAGTGTGAAAAGGTTTTGTTTTGAAAAGAGCAAGTACTTAAGAACCATCTACCTACTCGAAAAAAGAATCGTTCTATGCTATCTTCCTTTAGACAATGCTATCCTACTATTGATGAGTAGGTAGCACCGTCGTTGGAGTTTAAGGGTCAATTCGAATTTAGGGACTTACGGTCACCAAAGCAATGTTAGGATGCCTTAGCGGTAGCCCTAATGTCTTAAATCATTTGTTTTGGGGCAACAATATCCGAGGCAACTGTTTCGAGGCGACTATGATCTTTGGACAAGAGGGCGACCTCTAAAACGACCTATACTCAATGACCGCGTACAAAGGCAACCAAGTGGGGTGTACCCTAAGAGTGCGCATGTGCGAGTGTGTTATTTTCAGTTAATTTGTCTTTGTACATGTCAATGGTTATCTATGTTGATTTTAGGTTAAACATTCATTTTTGTCATGCATCCCTATTATCAAACATCTAACAGTTTATAAGTTGCGGAAATTAAATTGCGGAAATTTAACTAACTATTACAAGGCGTCGGGTATTTACATCGCCAAAAGCAACCCTTTGAAATTTAAATGCGGAAAATAAATAAAGCGATAAAAATAGTCCTAATTATCTATTACATTCCGGGAATAAATACAATATTAAACAAATGGATTGCGTGCGAGAAATTAAATCGAGCGCAAGTTTTAGGGTTTTGACCCTTTGTTATTAAAGAAAAGATTTTTTTGGTTATTTTTGACTTTTAAGAAATTAAACTAAGTTAGTTATTAAATTAATAAACAAATTAATTAATAAAATATTTTTGGTTTTTTTTGGTATTTGAAGAAATAAAAATAAATTTAATCAATGTTAATAAAAAAACTAATCGTCTAAGTTAATTTTAATTATTGCAAAAATATATTAGAGTTATTCCTAATTAAAACTAAATTAATTAATTGATTTGTTAAAAAAGAAAATACTAAAATTTAAATTAATAAAGAAGATATTTTTTTATTTTAATTTTATTAAGAAAAAGTTTGATTGGTTAATTAATCATGAAAATAATCAAACAAACAATTAAATAAAATAAATAAAAAAAGAATGAAATATAAATACTTAGGGGGGTGTGGGCCTGATTTGGAGATCTGGAATAGCAACTTCATGGCCCAATTGGCGCAGGCCTGGTTGACTTTTTGGATCCCATGTGCACCTTCTGACTTGGTCCCATAGTGGACGTCCATCTCTTGGCCTTCAGATCTGGCCTAAGGCCATCTGTCCATTGAAGATATGGAGGCGTATGATAGATCTCAAGCTGGCATCAACACTTGATTACCTGAAGAAAAATAATAACAAGGCATATGGGGGACCTGGGATTCGAACCCAGGTCCTGTTGGTCATTGGATACACGCCACTACCACTCAGCCATCACGCTTCATCTGTTAATGTATTAAACAATAATAATACTATGGGATAACGTACTAATATGCCAGAACAAAAAATAAAACGCGCGAATATTTGATCCGCAGCTAAATTCGTATGTCAATCCTAACATCAATTATAGGCCATGAAAATTCCTCCCAAGACCATGGTTATGCTCGTCTTCCTCCTCCGGTCATGTCCATGGCCATTATTGGAGCTAATTTTGCCTGTAAAAGAAACGCCCAAAAAAACAACCACAAAACCCTAGATTCGGCTATGGGGTTATAGGTCAGATAAATGCAATTGGATGATACAGAAAGCTTGGGAATTTGACGATAATCATGAATATGCAAAGAGTTTGTAAGAAAGGTGCAAGAATAATGATCCACGAATTCAAATGAAAAGTGGTTTTTTGAGACACTTACAAGGCTTTTGAGAGTGTATGGGAGCTTGCTAGGGGTTGGTTCTGACTCAGTGAACCTCCAGCAATTGATTGATGTTGAGTTTTGCTTTTGAATTTGCCTCCAAGGATGATTTCGATTTGACACTTTTTTGTCAATTTTGCAAGTTTGGTTCTCAGTTTTCTTGCAGCCTCTAGGTGCCAATTTCGTGTGCTTTGGCTTGTATATGTAATATGCAATGCATTAGGTTAACATTTGTGGATTGAATCCTTGCACATCAATGCCATGGGATTTGATTTGATCCACCATTGAAAGCTTGCCTAATTTGTCAAAAACTCAATCTTTTTGGCACATGGAATACTTGATACGAGTTTGATCATGATATTGATGATGATTAAGTCCTGAAAATAGAAAAAGATCTCATGTAATCAAGTTTTGGGATTTTATTTGATTTAAATTGATTTAAAATGAAATAATTCAATAAAAATCAAATAAAATAATAAAATTGATAAATGGACACAAGGCTGAAGCTAGGACACTTGTGCAATGTGGCAAGTTCAAATCAAGTGGAAAAGAATGGGCCCATTTGACAAAATTTGAAGTTTTGGGGATAGTTGACTTTTGGCAATTTTGCAAAAATGCCCAACTTCAACAATGCATAACTTCTTCAATTTTGAACTTTTGGAAGTGTTATTGGACTTTTTAGAAAGCTTGAGATGTCCTTTAACCAAAATTTTTGGTATCATCTCATTTTGATATTTCATGCTCAAGTTATAAGCTTGGGAAAAAAAGGTGTTTTTGTTGACTTTAAAAAATGACCTATAATGTCCAAATTTATAACTTCTTGTGAGTGAATTTTCTGATCTTGAGGTATGAAGATGGATTGCAGGAAATTGCATCCTATTCAAAATGAGCTTTGGATGGGTCATTTCTCATAAAGTATGAGAAAGTTATGCTTGGTCAAAGTTGAGTTGGCTTTTCCTACAAAACCCTAATTTAGCAACTTTTGAGTCTTGATGAATTTTGAGCAATCCTTGATGAATCATGATCAACCCTTGATCAAATGATGAAATATATTTCAAAATGGGAATTTTGACAAAAAATCTTGAGGTTTGACTATATTTGGGTCACATTTGACTTTTGCCCTAGCATAATCGATTTTTGGACCCTTTGAGCAATTGATTGAGCAAACTTCCTCTGCAAGGCTTGAAATTTGACATGGATGACTTTGAGAACATATTAGGACATTAGGGAGCATTTTAGGTCATTTGGAATCAAAGATCTTGATGCAACACAAAACCCTAATTTGGGGTTGATTTCCTTAGGAGATAACTTGACTGTCCAACTCTTGAGCAATCTTGAGCCACTTGGAGATTTTTCTTGCCATGTTTTGGGAAATATGAGAGGGCAAATTTTGGGGTACAACAACCAGTATCAATAATAGTAATTAAAGGAGTACTATTAATGAAACGTGTACCTCTAATAAGTCCGTCTTCAGCAGCTGTCTGATCCTCAACCAAAGCAAACACTTTACCACTTGACTGAGCCCTCTTCGGTTTCGGACACTGGCTACCAATGTGCCCTTCCTCTTTACAGTTGAAACAAACCACACTCTTGTGCTCACACTCAGATACAACATGTCCATTCTTACCACAACGGAAACACCTCTTCACTTCAGCAGTGCACACATTACTCTTGTGTCCAGGTTTCCCACACTTAAAACACACCACACCACCAGGAGCATCTCCCCCACTAGTCCTCTGACCATGAGCAACTCTCTGCTTACCCTTACCAGCTGGGGAATAATAAGGCTTACCACGACTCTGTGGGTGCTTACCCCTCTTCTCACTAATAATCTTGTAATGAGCATTATTATCCTCCTCATAAATCCTGCAGCTATTAACTAAATCAGCAAAGACACGAATCTTCTGGTATCCAACTGCTTTCTTAATCTCTGGGCGCAACCCATTCTCAAACTTAATACACTTTGAAAACTCAGAATTTTCCTCAGCGTAATGCGGATAAAACTTAGCCAACTCAGCAAACTTGGCAGCATACTCAACAATAGACAAATTTCCTTGCTTCAACTCAAGGAACTCAATTTCCTTCTTACCACAAACATCTTCAGGAAAATACTTTCTCAAAAACTCCCTACGGAACACAGCCCAAGTGACATTCTCACCTGCAGCTTCTAACTTCTGGCAAGTCTCTAGCCACCAGTCATCAGCCTCAACTTCTACCATATGAGTCCCATAACGAACCTTCTGCGTTGGAGTGCAGTCCATCACGCGAAAGATCATCTCAATCTCTTTCAACCATTCCAAAGCTCCGCCAGGATCATATTTTCCCTTGAACGTAGGTGTATTCTCTCTCAGGAAAGTCGCCAAGCTACGAGATCCAACATTCCCGTCAACATTCAGCTGATTTTCCACCGCATGAACCATAGCTTCTAAAGCAGCAGCAAGGGAAGCATCATTCCTTCCAGCCATCTCAAATTATCACTATAACATAAACAACGATTAGAACATCAAAATAACAATACTTGATTGTTAGACAACTACGACTCGACAACAAGGTTGGACCAACCTTTTGCTCTCATACCAACTTTGTAACACCCCAATTCTACCCCAAGCAAATTATGCAAAATAAATCAGAGTTATAAAATTTCAATCATACAGACGGATCGGGACGTCACAAATTCTTCTAACAAATTCATTGCATTCATCATGGATATATAACACTTTTAAAACATCGGATGAACCATCATCATAACATCTTTAATAAAATAATTCAACAACCACGCAGCGGAATTCTTCAATAACATCTTTAAATAAAAACAACAACTTCGAAACATCTCATATTTAATAATCATTAATTCAAAATTCAGCAACTGAAAATCAACAATCAAAAATCACCAAGCGTTCATCCCCCCGAGTGTTATATATCAGAGCAATGACACCGACTCGACTAATGAAGGTATACAACCTTCACTCGCGATTACCTGCACGTTACCAACATAAGGGCAACATTCAAACAAAAGGGGTGAGATATCTAACAATATAATAAAGCGCATGATAATTAATATATTAAATTAGATTACTAATATCACCACTTATCATCTCATAATCAACAATAATTACAGCATATATATACTCATTCATCAGCATCAAATACACTTCATTATTCAATCATATAATGCGACTCAAAACTATGCAAAATGCATGTGGTACCATTGGAGCAAAACTCCCTTCTCAAAAATCTGCCAATTAATAGAGGCATCAACAAGGCATAACCTTCATCTCCAAATTTTCCAATCCAGGCCATCTCAACGAGCATAAGCTCCATCTCAAAAATTCAATGTATGCGACTCTTCATGAATGTAATATCAACATCTCAATCATCTCAAAACACAACATCTCATAAACATCTCAGAACAACAACATCTCATAAACATCTCAAAATAACAACATCTCAAAATAACAACATCTCATTAACATCTCAAAACATCTCAATTACAGCATCTCATAAACATCTCAAAATAATTTATTAAACATCACTTATTTATCAAACGTCATATATTCATCATAATTGTCAAACACAACTTTAATAACCACATCTCATTAATAACTCAGCTCTATATCAATAATACAATAATCCATACTATTATTCTGCAGTTCTACTTCGTTTCTGTCACTAATCCTACTGTCATAATTCTAACAGCAGCCTCTAAACATCTCACATTCATCAATCTGTCCAAAAATTAGCACAACGGTCATCTACGGGAACTAATTCTAAATCTTAGATTAGTTACTAGGATTACACCTCTTCATCATCATTTAAATCATCTAGAATAAAGTTCATCGCGTTAGCTAATCAACGCTTCGAACGACATCTCAAACAACATCCTACAACTCAAGTTACAGCAATTTAAAAACTGATTCTGTCAAAATTAGTCAGTATGGGTCGACACGAAACTCTATGGATCGACGCGTAATGCTTCTCCTGCACAGCATGAGTCGATACATCCTTCTCATGGATCGACTCATCCTGCTTCAAATCACAGCATGTATCGACACATGCACCTTACCGATCGACTCATCCTGAGTATTGCAACTAACATGTATCAACGCAAGCCCTGCATGCATCGACTCATCTTGAGTTGAACATCACCCATGTATCGATGCAAGCCCTGCATGCATCGACTCATCCTGAGTCGAACATCCTTCATGTATCGACACTTCCAGCTTGGGGTCGACACATCCTTCGACAGTCTGCATAATTTTCTATGTTTTCTACTGTAATTCACTACGGGAATCTAATTACAGTCCTACAAACCTCATTATAAACATAATAAATCATCACCTAACATTAACCTATAATACTGCATTGATTCCACAACATCATAGCATCATTATTCATCAATCTTCATCATACATCATCATACATACATCCAATTCAAGAACAAACAACAATCACATCTAACCCCATATATTAAACATCATGAACCCAATTATAAAGCCAGAACCCCATCCTTACCTTGGATTGAAGGTCGCTCTACAATTTCCGAGTTGAATCTTCGTTCTTTCCGTTTTCCACTTTTTCCAGCAGCTTCACGTTCTCTCAAATCCTTATTTTTCCTCTACTGCTTCTTTCTTCTATTCCTTCTCACAAAAAATAAAATAACCTAATATTCTATTATTCCTTAGTGGGCTCCAAACTTACACCCCCTTATTACATCTACTATCTCAATATAGGCCCATATTAAAATAATATTAACTTCTAACATTATTTCACCATATAATAATATTATACCTCTAATATTATTACGTCTCCACTTAATAAAATAAATCCAATTTAATAATAACATATCTTCACAAACATTCCAAAAATAATTTAATTAAATATTTAATTAAATTACGGGCGTTACAGTTGTCCGTGACGAGCGCTTGTGGTATCCCAAACCGAGCGAGCATGTTTCGTTTGTAAAAATAGAGAATATTGTGCGAGGTGATTTTCGCTAGGGCTTCGGCTTCTATCCATTTGGTGAAATAGTCTACGGCCACGATGAGGAATTTATTTTGGTATGTCCCTTGCACGAATGGTCTGAGGATGTACATTCCCCACTAGGCAAATGGCCACGGGGACGATAACGTATTTAGCTCGTGCGAGGGAGCGAGGTGCATGTCAGTGTGTCTCTGGCACTTGTCGCACTTCTTGACATGCTCTTTGGCGTCTTGTTGCATGGTCAGCCAGTAGTACCCCGCTCGCAACGTGTTTCGCGCTAGGGACCTTCTGCCCATGTGTTCGGCGTTGATTCCTTCGTGGAGTCCCCGTAGTATCTCGGGGACCACAGACTCTTCGACACACTTTAAGAGTGGGATGGAGAATCCACGATGATACAGTTTGTGCTTGAGAATGACGTAAGAGCATGCTCGTCGTTTGGTCGCGGCTGTCTCCCTTTGGTCTAGAGAAAGTTCCCCTTTCGTTAGAAAATTGAACATCGGGGTCATCCAACATGAATCATCCTCGATGGCATTCACTTCGAGTAGGGTTGTGGACCTTTCAATGCTCGGGCGAGATATGGACTCTTGTATGACTGATTTGTTTCCTCCCTTCTTCTTTGTACTCGCGAGCTTTGAAAGTATGTCGGCCCGTGTGTTTTGTTCGCGTGGTACGTGTGTAATTTCTGCTCAGTCAAACTTTTTCATATGCCCTTTGACCAAGTTTAAATATTCAATGAGGCTGTTATTCTTATCCTGGTATCACCCTTGAACTTGAGACGCGAAAAGTTAGGAATCAGTAAAAATTTGTATCTCACGAGCGCCCAAATCCTTATCCAATCTTAGACATATGAGCAGAGCCGCGTATTCTTCCTGATTGTTTGAGTTCAAAAAGGATAGAGTGAGCGAGTGTTTGATCATGACGCCTTCCTCGTTTTCGAGGAGGATTCCTGCTCCACTCCCAGTCGTGTTGGACGCTCCGTCCACAAAGATGGTCTACTTGTGCTCCTTCCTTGCGGGGGGGTTGTGAGCGGTCATCTCAGCGACGAAGTTGGCCAGAACTTGGGCCTTAAGAGTCTTCCTGCTTTCATACTGGATTTCGAATTCCGAAAGCTCCAAGGACCACTTCAGCATTTGACCTGCCATGTCTGGTCGGCCTAACAGCTGCCTCACCGGCTAGTCTGTTTGTACAACGATCGTATGTGCAAGGAAATAGTGTCTGAGCCTTCTCGCTGCATTGACGAGGGCCAAAGCCACCTTCTCGATCTGTTGGTATCTGACCTCAAGTCCCTGAAGTTCTTTGCTCGTGAAATACACAGGTTTTTGACCATCATGAGTCTCACGAATGAGGGCCGCACTGACGGCTTCGACGGAGACGACCAGATATAGGAATAACGTCTCCCCGTCAAGTGGTCGTGATAATATGGGTGGTTGTAAAAGGATCTGTTTAAGGTGGAGGAGGGACCGTTCCCATTCCTCAGTCCACTTGAAAGCTGCCTCCTTGCGCAGGAGTTTGAAAAATGGCAGGGTGTGTTGAGCGGATTTCGCGACGAAACGGGAGAGCGAGGCGAGCATACCATTTAGGACTTGTATGGATTTTTCAGAATTGGGTGTAGGAAGGTCAGAGAATGCCCGACACTTGTCGGGATTAGCTTCGATTCCTTGTTCTGTTAGGTAAAAAATGAGGAACTTGCCCGGCTTAACCACGAAGGTGCATTTCTCGGGGTTGAACCTCATTCTATATTTCCTTGCTTAGGCAAAGACTTTTCTGAGATGAGCAACATGGTCGGTGCCTACTCGAGATTTGATGATCATGTCGTCCATTTATACCTCGAGCATATCTCTGATCTCGTTGCGGAGGACTTTGTTCATCAAACTTTGACTTTTTGAGCAAAAAATCAAGTTTCAACAATTATATTTCATTAAGACATGAAATTAATTCGTCAAAATCAAAGGTCAGAAATTACTTTGAAAAAATCAAATTTCTTAACATTTGGGAAGTTTTCTAAGTGTTAGGAGAGTATGATACTTCAGAAC
Organism: Vicia faba; assembly: GCA_948472305.1. Lineage (NCBI taxonomy): Eukaryota > Viridiplantae > Streptophyta > Magnoliopsida > Fabales > Fabaceae > Vicia > Vicia faba. Next base: position 1,398,676,568 of record OX451736.1, on the reverse strand, counting down.
TTCTGGGCCAGCCTCCATACAAGTGCAATCAGAGTTTGCAAAGACGGTTCAGAATATGACCCTTCAATCAGAACATATGGAAGAAATTTTCTTCGGTAAGAACATGACTCTTCAGCATATGGAGGTTACGTTTCTGATCTTCTGCAATCAGAACATCACCAAATCCCAAAACCTCATTTTCGAGGAGGATTCCTGCTCCACTCCCAGTCGTGTTGGACGCTCCGTCCACAAAGATGGTCCACTTGTGCTCCTTCCCTGCGGGGGGGGGGGGGGGGGGGGGTTGTGAGCGGTCATCTCAGCGACGAAGTTGGCCAGAACTTAGGCCTTAAGAGTCTTCCTGCTTTCATACTGGATGTCGAATTCCGAAAGCTCCAAGGACCACTTCAGCATTTGACCTGCCATGTCTGGTCGGCCAAACAGCTGCCTCACTGGCTAGTCTGTTTATACGATGATCGTATGTGCAAGGAAATAGTGTTTGGGCCTTCTCGCTGCATTGATGAGGGCCAAAGCCACCTTCTCGATCTGTTGGTATCTGACCTCGAGTCCCTGAAGTTCTTTTCTCGTGAAATACACGGGTTTTTGACCGTCATGAGTCTCACGAATGAGGGCCGCACTGACGGCTTTGACGGAGACGACCAGATATAGGAATAACGTCTCCTCGTCGAGTGATCGTGATAATATGGGTGGCTGTGAAAGGCTCTGTTTAAGGTGAAGGAGGGCCCGTTCGCATTCCTCGGTCCACTTGAAAGTTGCCTCCTTGCGCAGGAGTTTGAAAAATGGCAGGGTGTGTTGAGCGGATTTCGCGACGAAACGGGAGAGCGAGGCGAGCATACCATTTAGGACTTGTATGGATTTTTTAGAATTGGGTGTAGGAAGGTCGGAGAATTCCAGACACTTGTCGGGATTAGCTTCGATTCCTTATTCTGTTAGGTAAAAATTGAGGAACTTGCCCGCGTTAACCCTGAAGGTGCATTTCTCGGGGTTGAACCTCATTATACATTTCCTTTCTTGGGCAAAGACTTTTCTGAGATGAGCAGCGTAGTCGGTTCCTACTCGAGATTTGACGATCATGTCATCCATTTATACCTCGAGCATATCTCTGATCTCGTCACGGAGGACTTTGTTCATCAAACTTTGACTTTTTGAGAAAAAAATCAAGTTTCAACAATTATATTTCATTAAGACATGAAATTAATTCGTCAAAATCAAAGGTCAGAAATTACTTTGAAAAAATAAAATTTCTAAACATTTGGGAAATTTTCTAAGTGTTAGGAGAGTATGATACTTCAGAATTTCTGGGCCAGCCTCCACACAAGTTCAATCAGAGTTTGCAAAGACGGTTCAAATATAACCCTTCAATCAGAACATATTGAAGCAATTTTCTTCGGTCAGAACATGACTCTTCAGTATATGGAGGCTACGTTTCTGATCTTCTGCGATCAGAACATCACCAAATCCCAAAACCTCGTTTAAGAAGCCTGCTGCCATGCTATATCACAGTCCTGCAACCAGCTGCTGATCCAGTCCATGCCTGCACTTTCTCAAACCCCATAATTACACAAAATTAGCATACAAAAGTTGTGTTTAAAAAGCAATGGAACAGTATGCCAAAAAGGTTAAAACGCCATTTGTCCCCCCCCCCAAAAAAAACCACAGCAAACTCACCTATAAATAAGTTGCTCCATCACACTTTCAAGGGGATGAGTTTTAGAGAGAGAGAATCATCAAAGATAGAAAATAAAACAGTAAAGCATTCGTAAACTCAGAACTCCCAAACAAAACCAAAACCTTTGTTCTTCCATTTGAATCGAAGAACATAGTGTTGTACCCCAAAATTTGCCCTCCCATAATCTTCAAAGTTTTGCCAAGCATCACTTCAAATGGTTCAAAGTCTACTCAAGGGCTACACAGTCAACCATTCTCCTAAAGCCAGTCAAATTAGGGTTTTGGTTCTTGCAAGGAAGTTGAGGTTTTCAAGGGCTCAATCAAGTCACATATGCTCATACACATTGTCAAGCACCTACATGTCAAGTTTCAAGGCTCACAAGGTCAAGTTGCACAGTCAAAAACCCTAATTGCTCAACAGTCAACTGTAGGGGCAAAATGGTCATTTGGCAGTCAAAAGTCAAAATTTTTGGTCAACATCTTATTTTGGAGCCACAATCATCATTTGGTCAAGTCTTGACCATGATTTCACAAGCATGGCTCAAAAAGTCTCAAGATGCAAAAGTTTCTATTTTTGGACAGCTGAAAAGTCAACTGTAACTTGACCAAGGCATAACTTTTTCATGGTTCATCAGAAAAATCCCATCCAATTCTCATATTGAAGGGGAAGACATTTCCTACAACTCATCTTCACACTCCAAGTCCAAGAAATGCTCTCACAAAAAGTTATCAATTTCAACATTATAGGTCATTTTCAAAAGTCAACAAAAAGGGACTTTAAGTCAAAGACCATAACTTGAGATTGGTAAATCAAAATGACATGGGACCAAAGACATTGGTTAGAGGACTTCAAGACCTTTCCAAAATGTCCCAGAACATGTTCATAGCTTCAAAATTGAGCAAGATATGCATTGGAGAAGTTGGAAAATTTTTGTGAAATGGCCAAAGTCAATTATCCTTGAAACTTCATTTTTGACAAAAAGGGCCCACTTTTTCCACTTGTTTCAGCTTGGCCATGCTTCCCACGTGTACCACAAATTATTTCAAGATTTAAAATTAATTTTTTCATTTTTATTTAATTTTATTTGATTTAATTCATTTTAAATCTTTTAAAATCAAATAAAAATCAAAGAAGTTAATTAGGGGATATTTCTTGTATTGAAATGCTTTGATACACCATCATGACCATTCCAAATTCGTGCAAAGGGCTAAATCAAGCAAGAATTCAAATTTTGACACAAAAATGGAAAGTGCTTCAATGGAGGTTATGGCAAATCCCAAACATGAATGCATAAGGTTAATGGCCATAATTTTGATTGAAACTCATTACATAATACATGTGCAAGCCATCACAAACGGATTCACGAGCTAGAGACACCTAAACGGCCAGAGAGAAACTCAAAAAACTATCAAAAAGTGGGAGACCTAAAGCTATCTTGCAGGCCTTTCCATACAAAACTGAAGACGTAGCTTTCTTCCTGGAAACGCCCTGAAGCCAACGCGACCATTGCCAAGCCCTAAGACCTCCTATACATCACTGTAAGTCATCACAAACTCGTCTCTGAGCATGAATTTGGAACTCCCAATTCTTGCGTTTTTTCTCAAAAAAGCTAGCATATTCATGTTCCTTGATTAATTTCCAACATGATTGCATTAGCCAATTTCATTGTTAGGCCCTGAATCGTGATGCCCGATTCTAGGGTTCACGTTCTTGTGTTTTAGGCATTTTTGTTTCAGGTTAAATTAAGGCCATCCAAGGGCATAAGTGTGATCAGGGGACATAGACGAGGTCATCCATGGCTTTAGGTGGCGTTTTCATGGCCTGAGGACCATTTTTGAAGCAACCTGCGAAACTTCCTGCGGATAGAAATCCGCAGGTAAAAAAACCAGTGTCCAAGGAAGAAGACGCTGACGCGTCCCCTCCTCATTTGTCCGTTTGAAATAAGCGCACTTTTTTTTTCCAGGGGATTATTTGAGTTGCTAATATAATATTTATGTATTATTATTGTTTCAACTAACGCATGCAACTCAATTGGTTAAAGTGTACATGCATTGACCCTTGGGACCTGGGTTCGAATCCCAGGTCCCCCCAAATAATTGCTATTATTTTGTTCAACATGTTTCCATGCAGTGCACTTCCCAGGGCTCATCATGCAACCTCAAACGCTAGCTTGCCACATGGCCATGAGGATCAATCTGAAGGCCAGAACATGCAGTCCATGATGCAACCTAGTCAGCAAGCAAGCGCATGATCAGGAAAAGTCAACGAGGCCTTTGCCTCAATGGGCCCAGATTCAGCATCATACCCTCTTATTTGGCCCAAAACCCCCCATGGGTTTGCATTATTTTCTTTTTTATATCTATTTGTTTTATTTTATTTTTTTCTCTAAATTAACCATTAACACAATTAATCAATTAACCATTTTCATAAAAAACCCAAAAAAATAAAATTAACACTTTTATTATTATTATTTATTATTTTGTAAGTAAACCATAATTTAATTAGTTTTTTATTAGGCCATTTTAACTTTCTTTTTTAATAATTAAAATAGATTTAGATTTAGGTTAACCTAGAATTTTATTTCTTTTTCTATTTTATTTCATAAAAACATAAAAAACAAAAAAATATTTTCTTTTAATTAAAATAATTAATTAGTCATTAATTAGTTTTTAATTCCATTTTAATTATAAAAAAGACCAAAAAATTAATTTCCTTTTCTTAAAAGGGTCAACACCCTTGGACATTCCCGATTAACTTGTTCGCGCGCATTTTACTTTATTTGATTATTATGTAATTGTTCCGGACATGTAATAGTAATTAGGGCTTTACTGTTTTTATTTATTTTCCGCATTCTTTATCAAACGGGTCTTTGTTAATTTGGCGATGTATAGACCCGCGCCTTGTAATAGCGTAGGATTTTGACTTCCCGCAATTTACTTTCCGCACCCCCTTTAACTGTTAACTTGTATGAAAGAATGCATGCTAATTAAAAACAAGCGTAGCTCACCGTGCCATGATCAAAGATAAATATAAACATGAAAACAACACACAAATTTACACACCACTCTTAGGGTACGCCTCACTGTTGCCTTGCCCTCGAAACGTGGTCGTCGAGTATAGGACGTTTTAGTAAGTCCTTATGTCCATGACATGATCCAGTTGCCTCGAAACGGTTGCCTCGGAATTAAAAAGGATCAATGGCATAAGGGTAGCTTCTAAGGTGTCCTACTGTTGCTCTGGTGACCACACTGTCCCTACAAACGAATTGACCCAAACACCTCCAACGGTGGTGCTACCTACCTCTCAATGGTGGGATGGCACTACCTTAAGGACATTTACACAGCCTAATTCCCTAGGGTAGGTAGATGACTCATAGATACTTGCTCTTAAAAACAATCAAAACTCTTTTCACACCGACACTTTCAAAAAGCTTTCAAAACAATTTTTCAAACACTCTTGAGGACTGATACAAGAGTTGATCTGAAATCTTTAAACGAAACTTTTTTCAAACCCACTCACATTTGAAAAGCAAACCTTTTGAAAACACAAATGAGCAAGTATCTAAGAGCCCATGGATAACCATGGATAGAAAGGGTGCTAACACCTTCCCTTTCTATAAATCTACCTCCCGAACCGAGAAACTATCTCATAAGGAATTTTGCTGTGCTTTTGTCCTGTCCATGTTGGAGAAAATAAAAGACGGTGGCGACTCTTGCTTCCGCGACATTTCACGATCAAGCGTTAAACAGTCAGTTCCAGATCCACCGATCACAGAACTGGCGACTCTGCTGGGGACAACTATAAAAGTGAGGTGTACCTTAGGACCAAGATCACTTGTGTTTTCAATTGCCGTGTTTGTTTGCTTTATTTGTTAGGTAGCATAAGCTGTGAGGGACCTGTCCGGCGTCGACCGACACGGGTGAAACAGTGGCTACATTGGTGTGGCGCCTTGGTCTGTACCGATATCCCTTGTGTCGCAACAAGGAGAATATGGGTCTTCTGAGGAGTCATTAAGCACCAATCGACCTTAGAACCTTAAATGACCCAACTTGGCCAATAGAACAGTAGCAGTATGCTACACCCATTGAGGCTAAACTCTTGCGATGGTTCTGGCCGCAAGAAAAGATTGCGATGCTGGAGTTATGACCGATTGAGGGTAGTCGATGATATTGGGATCCTCTAAGAACCCGGTTACTTTTGATAGGACAGGTCTTAACCAACAAACTGAAAGAGGGTAGTACCTGAACTCCCTGCTAGCCTAAACTCTAAGGGCTTTGGTGTGACTTGTGTGCCTTATCATGTTTGCCTTTGTGAATATTTGTGGTGTGCTTTATCATAACATCATGCCATCATAAACATTGCATGCATCCTGCATAAGGGCTGACCATTTCAAAGACAAAAGGGTTTCACCTTTGCTCTGTTTTGTAGGACATCATGATGCCTATGCGAAGGAACACTATCCGGTTCAATTTTGTTCACCCACCTGAGTTGCTTGAAGAGTTGGTTAGCAGAATTCCAAATACTACTTCCTTCATCCAGAGGCATGGTTCTCTTCTCAGCTTAGTCATTGCAAAATGGGACCAACAACTGATGAGTGTCCTGACCCAGTTTTATGACCCTCTGTACCAGTGCTTCACCTTTCAAGGCTTCCAGCTGGTCCCTACCCTGGAAGAGTTCTCTGATTTGCTTGGCATCCCTATCTTGGATCAGACTCCCTTCACTGGTTGGGAAAAGACTCTTAGACCTGAGGAGATTGCAGCAGCCTTTCCTTTGACCAACAAGGAAGTGATGGACAACTGGGTGACTAGAAGCGGAGTTAAGGGCTTCTTGGCTAAGTTTCTAATTGGAAAAGCTAACAGTTTCTGGAATGACTTAGACTTCAGGGCGTACGAGGACATTCTAGCTCTCTTAATCTATGGGCTAGTATTGTTTCCAAATCCTGATAACTTTGTCAATATCAATGCCATAAGGATCTTCATGTCTCGGAACCCTGTACCCACTCTCTTGGGTGATGTCTTGCAACAACTCTATGCTCGTACTGCCCGAAGACGAGGAACTTTGTGGTGTTGTACTCCTTTGTTGGTGAGGTGGTTTATTTCGCACCTCCCCAAGTTCGTGCTAAAGAACCAAGAAGGAAGAGGCTGGGCTCATAGGTTAATGTCTCTCACTGATAATGACATCATTTGGACTCTCAGAGGTTTAGATGAGGTGGCTGTTATTGATCGCTGCGGAGAATATCCTAATGTTCCATTGATCGGTACCCAGGGCGAAATATCTTATAATCCATGTTTAGCTCTCCGTCAGTTCAGAAGGGCCAGAAGAGCAGAGCCTCATGAGATGTTGGTGCCTCACATCAGTTTTGAGTTTCAGAAAGATAGTGACGAACTGCGCCATAGATTCATCAAAGCTTGGGACAGAATTCACAAAGCTGACCCACATGAGTTGGGACTGAAAACTTCTCTGCCAATGAAACCCTATTACAGATGGGTCCGTATCCGTGCTCAGAAGTTAGGTATGCCATATGAAGCTGTCAGGCCTATCACTCTTGAAGGTCCTGATGGAGATGGGGTTCCTCCAACTGTTCTCCCTCCTCAGATACCCACTGATGTTGATACACTAAAGAGGTCTTGGGCGCAACTACAGGAAGAGCGGGATTATTATCGGGAAAAGTTCAACAAACAGGAACAGAAGATCCAGAAGCTGACCAAGCAATTGGAGAACGAGCGAACCCTGAATGACTATATCCGTACTGAGAAGAGGAGGTCATGGGAGCACTGATGGGCTTTGGATGTTTCTTTTACAGCTTTATTTCCTTTGCAGTATTTTCATTCTTGTAACGCCTAAGGGCAAATTGTTGAATAATTTAAAGTTTAAATCTAATAAAGTGTGTTCCTTGTGTTTACAAAGTTGATTCCCGATTGTCTTTGAAAACATAATTCATACGCATTTCATTCATCATATGCATTACAGGTACCCTTTTCCTACAGGTTGCTTAATCTCCTTCGCTGTTTATTTCAGCACTCAAGCATCATGAATCCTGAACTCACTACCGAGCAAGCTATCAAGGCCCTCCAGGCCCAGAATGCCCAATTTCAAGAGATGGTCATGAACTTGGCCCAGGGATAACAAGAGCTGAAGGCTTTGCTCCTGAAGAAGAATAAGAAGAAGAAGAGGACTGTGCTATTCAACACTGGGCGCAGACTCGGGAACACATTGCAGAATGAAGCTGAGAGGACTACTCCATCTGTGGGGGAAGGTAGTCATCAAGGGAGAGAGGTCCCTAGTCCTGTGGTCTCTGACACTGAGACAGACTTCAACGATGAATAGTACCCTCCTGCTGAGGACCGGTACAAGCAACTGGAGGACAGGTTAAATGCCATGGAGATTCAACGTGTGCCTGGGTTGGATTTCGGAGACTTGGGGTTATCTTCTGGGGTGGTGATCCCGCACAAGTTCAAGGCGCCTGCCTTTGTGAAGTATGACGGGGCTTCCTGTCCCAAGATGCACCTCCGTTCTTATGTAAGGAAGATCCATCCTTACACAAAAGACAAGAACTTATGGATCCACTTCTTCCAGGAGAGTCTTTCAGGGACTCATCTCGAATGGTTCTACCAGCTGGATGGAACCAACATTCGTAACTGGGAGGATTTGGCCACTGCTTTTTACAAGCAGTATCAATATAATTCCGACCTCGCTCCCACACGTACCCAACTCTAGGGTATGTCACTGGGAACGGGTGAAGGTTTTAAGGAGTACGCACAGAAATAGAGAGATCTGGCCGGCAAGGTGCAGCCACCATTGACGGATCGGGAGCTGGTGGATATGTTCTTGGGGACCCTATCTGGTCCATTCTTTAATCATCTCATTGGTAATTCCTCTGCTGGGTTTACTGACCTGATCTTGACTGGTGAAAGGATCGAAGCTGGTATAAAATCGGGGAAGATATAGAAGGTTGCCTCCTCAAATACTGAAAAGAAGCCCTTCAAGAAGGAGGCAAGTGTTGTGTATGGTCCAAGAAGGCAAAACAAACCTGAACGCCGCCAAGCTGTCAACGCGGTGGTTATTTCTAAGCCTGTTGCTGCTCCACAGCAGTACAACCAGCCCAGAGTTGAGAGGCCCAAAAGGCAGTATACTCGACTCAGCATGACTCTCTCTCAGATCCTGCCGCAACTACTGTCAACTAGCCTGGTAACTGTTAAAGAGGCTCCGAAGATGGTAAACACAGCATCTCCGAAATACAACCCCAACGCCCGTTGCGCTTATCACTCTGATAGCCTGGGGCATAACACAGATGATTGTTGGGCTCTGAGGAATAAGGTTCAAGACCTTATTGATGCTAAAGAGGTTCAGTTCGAGGCGCCCGAGAAGCCTAATGTGGTGACTGCTCCCATGCCTAACCATCGAGTAAATGCTATCGGGGATGAAGATGAAGTGGAAGAATCCGAGTTTGACAGCTGGATCTACTCAACGACCAACGGTGGACCTAGCAACTGGACCGCAAAAGACTTTACACCCATTACTTTTGTCACCCAGTAATGAACTTCTTTGTTTTGGATTTGTAATAAACAATAATTTGAAACTGTATGGCCCGGTGTCTTACCCGGGGCACCGTGGTCTTATTTGTGAGGGCTTTTGTTTGTCACTTTCATATATCATGAATAAAAGCATTGGACGTTTTTCACATTTCAAATATTGCGCTCCCTTTCTTTCTTTCTCTATATATTACAAAACAGCTGTATTGACACACACTCACTCATACAGGTTTCAATCCACTCTGGATATCACTGGTAATGACTCTGCTACTGCCAGTTATGACTTTGAAAATCCGATCAACTTAGCCGAAGACGAAGGTGAAGATGATTGCGAAGTGCCTGGCGAGCTTGCAAGACTGTTACTCCAGGAAGAGAGGGCCATTCAGCCACATGAAGAGCCAGTGGAAACGGTAAATCTGGGTACTGAGACAGACAGGAAGGAAGTCAAGGTTGGTGCTAATCTAGAGCCCAATGTGAAACAACGGCTGATCCAGATGCTGCATGACTACATGGAAATCTTTGCCTGGTCTTACGAAGACATGCCTGGGTTGGATACCGACATCGTAGTTCATCATTTGCCTACCAAGGAAGACTGCCCTCCGGTTAAGCAAAAGGTCCGCCGTATGCGTCCAGAGATGTCCGAGAAGATCAAAGCTGAGGTTATGAAGCAATTTGACGCCGGTTTTCTTGCAGTGACTTCTTACCCTCAGTGGGTTGCCAACGTGGTTCCAGTGCCAAAGAAGGATGGTAAGGTCAGAATGTGTGTCAGGGATCTGAACCGGGCCAGCCCCAAAGATGAATTCCCCCTACCGCACATAGACGTTCTGGTTGACAATACTGCGCAGCACAAGGTGTTCTCCTTCATGGACGGCTTTTCAGGGTATAATCAGATCAAGCTGGCTCCTGAAGACATGGAAAAGACTACCTTTGTTACTCAGTGGGGCAACTTCTGCTACAAGGTCATGCCATTCGGGTTGAAAAATGCTGGGGTAACCTACCAACGTGCCATGGTTGCTTTATTTCATGACATGATCCACCACGAGATTGAAGTGTATGTCGACGACATGATTGCAAGGTCCCAAACTGAGGAGGAACACCTTGACCATCTACAAAAGCTGTTTGACCGTCTGAAACTATACAAGCTGAGGCTGAATCCAAATAAGTGCACATTTGGGGTGAGATCTAGAAAGTTGCTAGGCTTCGTCGTGAGCGACAAAGGTATTCAAGTGGAACCTGCCAAGGTTAAAGCCATACGAGATGCCAGTTCCCAAGACAGAGAAAGAGGTCAGAGGCTTTCTAGGACGTCTGAATTACATTGCCTGATTCATCTCGCACCTAACTTCTACCTGTGAACCAATCTTCAAGCTGCTGAAGAAAGATCAGGTAGTACGTTGGAATGATGAATGTCAGGCCGCTTTTGACAGAATCAAAGAGTATCTCCAAGAACCACCCATCCTTATGCCACCGGTTGAAGGGAGACCTCTAATACTATACCTGACAGTACTCGACAATTCAATGGGGTGTGTGCTGGGGCAGCATGACGAGTCTGGCCGAAAAGAGAACGCTATTTATTACCTTAGCAAAAAGTTTACCGACTGTGAGACCCGATACTCACTGCTCGAGAAAACTTGTTGCGCTTTGGTATGGGCTGCTCGCCGGCTGAGACAGTATATGCTGACTCACACTACTCTGTTGATTTCAAAGATGGATCCAATAAAGTACATATTCGAAAATCCTGCTCTGTCTGGGAGAATAGCAAGATGGCAGATGATCTTGACAGAATACGACATCCAATACACGACTCAGAAAGCTATCAAAGGAAGTGTATTGGTAGACCATTTGGCACACCAGGCAGTAGATGACTACCAATCAATGAACTTTGAATTTCCTGACGAGAGCATCATGGTAGTGACTGATTGTGAAGTACCTAGACCGGATGAAGGACCTGAGGAAGGATCCCGATGGTCTATGCACTTTGACGGAGCCTCCAACGCTTTGGGTAACGGTATCGGCGCTGTGATCATATCCATCAAAGGCACTCATACTCCACTTACTGCCCGGCTATGTTTCAACTGCACCAACAACATGGCGGAGTATGAGGCATGCATCATGGGTCTTCAAGCTGCGATCGACTTAAGGATCAAGTTTCTGAGTGTCTTCGGAGATTCCGATCTCGTGATCAATCAGATCAAAGGCGAGTGGGATATGAAACATCCGAATCTTATTCCTTACAGAGAATGTGTGTTGACATTGATCCCTCATTTCACAGAGATAACTTTTGAACACTTCCCAAGAGAGGAGAATCAGTTGGCGGACGCGTTAGCTACGATGTCTTCTATGTTCAAAGTCAAATGGGACAATGAGGCTCCACGGATCATTATCTGGAAGCTGGATGAACCTGCATATTGTTGTGATCTTGAAGCTGAGATAATAACTGAAAAACCTTGGTATCATGAGGTGAAGAGGTATCTCGAAGCTCAAGAATACCCTGAAGGTGCATCTGTCAATGAAAAGAAGTTTCTGAGAAGGTTCGCAGCAAAGTTCTTCCTTAGCAACGACATTCTGTACAAGCGAAACCATGATTCAACTTTACTGCGTTGTGTGGATAAGGCTGAAGCAGAAAAGATCATGGCAGAGCTACATGAAGGTACCTTCGGAACACACTCCAGTGGACACACCATGGCAAAGAAGATCCTTCGGGCAGGATATTTCTGGTCCACAATGGAAGCTGATTGTTACCAACATTCTCGGACATGTCATAAGTGCCAGATTTACGCAGACAAGGTGCACGTTCCTCCAGTTCCTCTGAATGTCCTGACTGCACCTTGGCCTTTTGCAATGTGGGGTATTGATATGATCGGCGAGATCAGACCTACGGAATCCAACGGGCATCACTTCATCCTGGTAGCGATTGATTACTTCACGAAGTGGGTTGAAGCGGCTTCCTACGCTACAGTAACCAAGAATGTCGTGGCACGGTTCATTCGACACAACCTGATCTGTCGATACGGCATCCCGGAAAGGATCATTACGGACAATGGTACCAATCTTAATAACAAGATGATCACTGAGCTCTGCGAGCAATTCAAGATACAGCACCACAACTCTTCTCCTTACCGGCCGAAGATGAATGGGGCTGTCGAAGCAGCTAATAAGAATATCAAGAAGATTGTGCAGAAGATGACAATGACCTATAAGGATTGGCACGAGATGTTACCGTTTTCTCTTCATGGGTACCGTACCTCAGCAAGAGCGTCAACCGGGGCAACACCCTTTTCCTTGGTCTATGGCATGGAGGCAGTCTTGCCGATTGAAGTCCAGATACCTTCTCTCCGGATAATGAAGGATGCAGATCTGAGCGAAGATGACTGGATCCAGACTCGACTTGATCAGTTGAATCTAATTGACGAAAAGAGACTCGCTGCTATATGTCATGGTCAAACGTACCAAAAACGGATGATCAGGGCATTTAACAAAAAGGTCAGACCACAAGAGTATCAAGTTGGGGATCTGGTAATCAAACGCATCATCCTTCCTCATAGTGATCCCAGGGGAAAATGGACCCCTACATACGAAGGGCCATTTGTGGTTAAACATGTGTTCTCAAGAGGAGCCATGATTCTAACCACTATGGATGGTGACGACCTTCCTCACCCCGCCAATGCAGACATAGTAAAAAGATACTACGCATGATAAAAGACCCGCTAGGTTGACATACCTAGGCAAAAATTAGGGCTTCCCGGCGAACCAAAAGGGTTCGGGCAAAATGAGGGATGAAATTAAAAAAATCTGTACACCCGGCAAGTCGAAAACCTGAAAAGGCGGCTTGGGCAAAAATGGGTATCCCGGTGGACTGAAAACCCGAAAGGGAGGTCCAGGCAAAAGTTAGGGATTAAAGCGTAATACTATGTCTCATTGGATCACCTTGCATCCAGAATCCGGTATCAACCTCAAGTTCAAACGGCATCGATCAGTCAGCTTCATCGTCAACTGAGCAGCCAAGTGATGAGACGCTCGAAGATATAAAGGCGATAGCAGAGTTGGAACCCAGTGGGATTATTCTTTTCACATAGCTGTTTTGTTTTCCCTTTTCACAAAAATGTATAAACTCTGTTGTCCGGCGGTGTTCTCTTACTAGGACGTCAACCTCTTGTACATAAAACGCCTATTTACAGGCAAATTCAAAAATCAATACAAATTCACTTTTCAGATAAATTGCCAATTGTTTTTTCCTTTTTCTGTTTTGGTTTGCGAAGAACGTCCAATGTTCAAATTTTGATATATGCATTTGACAATAATTGCTAACTCATAAATATTTGCATACGAAACAAATGATTAATTACAGGTAACATTAGAAACAGGGGCAATAATGAGTTGTCTAAGCGATCTAATTGCTCTGTCCACCAAGGTACCAAGGTAAGTTCGGCCGAAGAATGTAACCAAGATACCTTCATTCCCCAGAGAGTGAGCCAAGATTCAACAATTCTCCCCGAGCAGTTAGTCTCCAATCAGCCCTGAACAAGGCATCGTATCTCCAGCAAGTCAGTGATACTCTCCCCAAGCAGAGTTAGCCTACTCAGTCAGCCTTATGGAAGTTGGATTATCCCCAGCAGATCTCAACATTCCTCAACGGAGTATACCAACATTCTTAACAAGCATCCCCGGCAGTCTTGATCTAAGATTGTTCCCCGGCGGTATAACGGACATTCAGTGGAGCCACTTCCCCAGTATATCTCAAAAATTTCCCAGGAGAGTCCAGTCCAATCTGAAAAGATTCCCCCAGGAGAGTTCAATCAATCTCCCCAGTAGTAAGCTTATCCCCAGTAGATTCTGGAAGCTTATCCCCTGCAGAGCGAACGCGTCTCCCCGGTTTTATTCAAAGGTTATTTCCCCACCAGGAAATAACTGGGTTATCCTCAGCCAAAAGTCACGGAAAGATCGTCCTCGGCGAAGTTCTTCCTATACTCCATCGGAGTTCATCAATCTTCCAACATAACATAACAATGGTATCCCCAGCGGAGTTATCATCAACATCTCAGCAAAGTATCTCTCTTTCCCCACAGAGCATTCCCCGCAGAGTAATCTATTCGCCAAGTTTATTTCCCAACGGAGTCATCTTCTCCTATCGGTTTATTCTTGCAACTATCATCCCCAGCGGAAACAGCGAAGCTCTATCCCACATCAGCTCAGGATTTAACTTCCCGGCACCCGTCAAGGATTTACTTTCCTAGACAAAAGAATACATTCATAAACATCGCATTTTCATACATTACAGCATGCATATACGCATCACGAACATACAATCTCATCACTCTGAGAACATCACGCGTGTCATACATCATGACATTTCATACAACTAACGTTTTGTCTTTTCAGGACAAAAGTTAATACAAAGATGATTGCTATCAATAGTCGTGATTCCAGATCCGATTCCTGTATCTTGCCAGGGTGTATCTGTTGACGACTATTTACCAGACTCGATTCCTGTATCCTTCCAGGGCACGTCTGAAGAGTTCGAAGATCCGATTCCTGTATCTTGCCAGGGTGTATCTGTTGACGAATACATTATTGGACTCGATTCCTGTATCCTTCCAGGGCACGTCTGAAGAGTTTGAAGATCTGATTCCTGTATCTTGCCAGGGTGTATCTGTTGACGACTACATTACCAGACTCGATTCCTGTATCCTGCCAGGGCACGTCTGAAGAGTTCGAAGATCCGATTCCTGTATCTTTCCAGGGTGTATCTGTTGACGACTACATTACCAGACTCGATTCCTGTATCCTGCCAGGGCACGTCTGAAGAGTTCGAAGATCCGATTCCTGTATCTTGCCAGGGTGTATCTGTTGACGACTACATTACCAGACTCGATTCCTGTATCCTGCCAGGGCACGTCTGAAGAGTTCGAAGATCCGATTCCTGTATCTTGCCAGGGTGTATCTGTTGACGACTATATTACCAGACTCGATTCCTGTATCCTTCCATGGCACGTCTGAAGAGTTCGAAGATCTGATTCTTGTATCTTGCCAGGGTGTATCTGTTGACGACTACATTACCAGACTCGATTCCTGTATCCTGCCAGGGCACGTCTGAAGAGTTCGAAGATCCGATTCCTGTATCTTGCCAGGGTGTATCTATTGACGACTACATTACCAGACTCGATTCCTGTATTCTGCCAGGGCACGTCTGAAGAGTTCGAAGATCCGATTCCTGTATCTTGCCAGGGTGTATCTGTTGACGACTACATTACCAGACTCGATTCCTGTATCCTGCCAGGGCACGTCTGAAGAGTTCGAAGATCCGATTCCTGTATCTTGCCAGGGTGTATCTGTTGACGACTACATTACCAGACTCGATTCCTGTATCCTGCCAGGGCACGTCTGAAGAGTTCGAAGATCCGATTCCTGTATCTTGCCAGGGTTTATCTGTTGATGACTACATTACCAGACTCGATTCCTGTATCCTGCCAGGGCACGTCTGAAGAGTTCGAAGATCCGATTCCTGTATCTTGCCAGGGTGTATCTGTTGACGACTACATTACCAGACTCGATTCCTATATCCTTCCAGGGCATGTCTGAAGAGTTCGAAGATCCGATTCCTGTATCTTTCCAGGATGTATCTGTTGACGACTACATTACCAGACTCGATTCCTGTATCCTGCCAGGGCACGTCTGAAGAGTTCGAAGATCCGATTCTTGTATCTTGCCAGGGTGTATCTGTTGACGACTACATTACCAGACTCGATTCCTGTATCCTACCAGGGCACGTCTGAAGAGTTCGAAGATCCGATTCCTGTATCTTGCCAGGGTGTATCTGTTGACGACTACATTACCAGACTCGATTCCTGTATCCTGCCAGGGCACGTCTGAAGAGTTCGAAGATTCGATTCCTGTAACCAGCCAGGGCACATCTGTATAAAGAGTTTGAAGATCAACTCCTGTAACAGGCCAGGTAATTATTTTCTTTCTCAGATACGTAAGTTCTCGCTAAGGAATCTCTTACGCGATCGACACACCCAGATGGCATCTATAAGCCCATCCCCTATCCATCATCTTTCCAAATGGCATCTGTAAGCCCATTCCCGCCATCACACTGCTGATACTCAACTATGTGAGTGCAAATTTCTGGGCACTTTAGTGTTCAATCATCTTCCACCTTCGGATCACGAAAGGCACACAAGCCAATCTACATCCTCAGGTCTAAGAAGATTGAACAGGGGCAACTGTTGTACCCCAAAATTTACCCTCCCATAATCTTCAAAGTTTTGCCAAGCATCACTTCAAATGGTTCAAAGTCTACTCAAGGGCTACACAGTCAACCATTCTCCTAAAGCCAGTCAAATTAGGGTTTTGGTTCTTGCAAGGAAGTTGAGGTTTTCAAGGGCTCAATCAAGTCACATATGCTCATACACATTGTCAAGCACCTACATGTCAAGTTTCAAGGCTCACAAGGTCAAGTTGCACAGTCAAAAACCCTAATTGCTCAACAGTCAACTGTAGGGGCAAAATGGTCATTTGGCAGTCAAAAGTCAAAAATTTTGGTCAACATCTTATTTTAGAGCCACAATCATCATTTGGTCAAGTCTTGACCATGATTTCACAAGCATGGCTCAAAAAGTCTCAAGATGCAAAAGTTTCTATTTTTGGACAGCTGAAAAGTCAACTGTAACTTGACCAAGGCATAACCTTTTCATGGTCCATCAGAAAAATCCCATCCAATGCTCATCTTGAAGGGGAAGACATTTTCTACAACTCATCTTCACACTCCAAGTCCAATAAATGCTCTCACAAAAAGTTATCAATTTCATCATTATAGGTCATTTTCAAAAGTCAACAAAAAGGGACTTTAAGTCAAAGACCATAACTTGAGATTGGTAAATCAAAATGACATGGGACCAAAGACATTGGTTAGAGGACTTCAAGACCTTTCCAAAATGTCCAAGAACATGTTCATAGCTTCAAAATTGAGCAAGATATGCATTGGAGAAGTTGGGAAATTTTTGTGAAATGGCCAAAGTCAATTATCCTTGAAACTTCATTTTTGACAAAAGGGGCCCACTTTTTCCACTTGTTTCAGCTTGGCCATGCTTCCCACGTGTCCCACAAATTATTTCAAGATTTAAAATTAATTTTTTCATTTTTATTTAATTTTATTTGATTAATTCATTTTAAATCTTTTAAAATCAAATAAAAATCAAAGAAGTTAATTAGGGGATATTTCTTGTATTGAAATGCTTTGATACACCATCATGACCATTCCAAATTCGTGCAAAGGGCTAAATCAAGCAAGAATTCAAATTTTGACGCAAAAATGGAAAGTGCTTCAATGGAGGTTATGGCAAATCCCAAACATGAATGCATAAGGTTAATGGCCATAATTTTGATTGAAACTCATTACATAATACATGTGCAAGCCATCACAAACGGATTCACGAGCTAGAGACACCTAAAACGGCCAGAGAGAAACTCAAAAAACTGTCAAAAAGTGGGAGACCTAAAGCTATCTTGCAGGCCTTTCCATACAAAACTGAAGACGTAGCTTTCTTCCTGGCAACGCCCTGAAGCCAACGCGACCATTGCCAAGCCCTAAGACCTCCTATACATCACTGTAAGTCATCACAAACTCGTCTCTGAGCATGAATTTGGAACTCCCTATTCTTGCGTTTTTTCTCAAAAAAGCTAGCATATTCATGTTCCTTGATTAATTTCCAACATGATTGCATTATCCAATTTCATTGTTAGGCCCTGAATCGTGATGCCCGATTCTAGGGTTCACGTTCTTGTGTTTTAGGCGTTTTTGTTTCAGGTTAAATTAAGGCCATCCAAGGGCATAAGTGTGATCAGGGGACATAGACGAGGTCATCCATGGCTTTAGATGGCGTTTTCATGGCCTGAGGACCATTTTTGAAGCAACCTGCGAAACTTCCTGCGGATAGAAATCCGCATGTAAAAAAACCAGTGTCCAAGGAAGAAGACGCTGACGCGTCCCCTCCTCATTTGTCCGTTTGAAATAAGCGTGCTTTTCTTTTTTTTTTCCAGGGGATTATTCGAGTTGCTAATATAATATTTATGTATTATTATTGTTTCAACTAACGCATGCAGCTCAATTGGTTAAAGTGTACAGGCATTGACCCTTGGGACCTGGGTTCGAATCCCAGGTCCCCCCAAATAATTGCTATTATTTTGTTCAACATGTTTCCATGCAGTGCACTTCCGAGGGCTCATCATGCAACCTCAAACGCTAGCTTGCCACATGGCCATGAGGATCAATCTGAACGCCAGAACATACAATCCATGATGCACCCTAGTCAGCAAGCAAGCGCATGATCAGGAAAAGTCAACGAGGCCTTTGCCTCAATGGGCCCAGATTCAGCATCATACCCTCCTATTTGGCCCAAAACCCCCCATGGGTTTGCATTATTTTCTTTTTTATATCTATTTGTTTTATTTTATTTTTTTCTCTAAATTAACCATTAACACAATTAATCAATTAACCATTTTCATAAAAAACCCAAAAAAATAAAATTAACACTTTTATTATTATTATTTATTATTTTGTAAATAAACCATAATTTAATTAGTTTTTTTTATTAGGCCATTTTAACTTTCTTTTTTAATAATTAAAATAGATTTAGATTTAGGTTAACCTAGAATTTTATTTCTTTTTCTATTTTATTTCATAAAAACATAAAAAACAAAAAAAATATTTTCTTTTAATTAAAATAATTAATTAGTCATTAATTAGTTTTTAATTCCATTTTAATTATAAAAAAGACCAAAAAATTAATTTCCTTTTCTTAAAAGGGTCAACACCCTTGGACATTCCCGATTAACTTGTTCGTACGCATTTTACTTTATTTGATTATTATGTAATTGTTCCGGACATGTAATAGTAATTAGGGCTATACTGTTTTTATTTATTTTCCGCATTCTTTATCAAACGGGTCTTTGTTAATTTGGCGATGTATAGACCCGCGCCTTGTAATAGCGTAGGATTTTGACTTCCCACACCCCCTTTAACTGTTAACTTGCATGAAAGAATGCATGCTAATTAAAAACAAGCGTAGCTCACCGTGCCATGATCAAAGATAAATATAAACATGAAAACAACACACAAATTCACACATCACTCTTAGGGTACGCCTCACTGTTGCCTTGCCTTCGAAACGTGGTCGTCGAGTATAGGACATTTTAGTAAGTCCTTATGTCCATGACATGATCCAGTTGCCTCGAAACGGTTGCCTCGGAATTAAAAAGGATCAATGGCATAAGGGTAGCTTCTAAGGTGTCCTACTGTTGCTCTGGTGACCACATTGTCCCTACAAACGAATTGACCCAAACACCTCCAACGGTGGTGCTACCTACCTCTCAATGGTGGGATGGCACTACCTTAAGGACATTTACACAGCCTAATTCCCTAGGGTAGGTAGATGACTCATAGATACTTGCTCTTAAAAACAATCAAAACTCTTTTCACACTGACACTTTCAAAAAGCTTTCAAAACAATTTTTCAAACACTCTTGAGGACTGATACAAGAGTCGATCTGAAATCTTTAAACGAAACTTTTTTCAAACCCACTCACATTTGAAAAGCAAACCTTTTGAAAACACAAATGAGCAAGTATCTAAGAGCCCATGGATAACCATGGATAGAAAGGGTGCTAACACCTTCCCTTTCTATAAATCTACCTCCCGAACCGAGAAACTATCTCATAAGGAATTTTGCTGTGCTTTTGTCCTGTCCATGTTGGAGAAAATAAAAGACGGTGACGACTCTTGCTTCCGCGACATTTCGCGATCCAGCGTTAAACAGTCAGTTCCAGATCCACCGATCACACATAGCATTTTTTGTTCCGTTGTTCTTGCTGACTCCAGAACATCTGAAGGCAGCAGCTCATGTCCTAAAAACACGCTTCAGATTCGAGGTATGTCTTTCTGACTTTGCATCTTTTCCTTCAGAACATCATTAATATGTAAGTACCATAGTATTAATGTTGTCCATATCATTGCATAAGTAGAAAAAACTGTGGACCAGAACTTCTTGAATAAAACTAGGCTCAGAATTAGGATTAGAACTTCTATGAACTATTATGCTTTTATCTTTCTGATTTTTGCTGTTGTTAAGAACTGATTAAGTTGCTAATGAACTGACTGATGTAAGGAAGGAGTTGAAATGTAACACAGAAATTATGGGTTTTTCTTTCCCATTGTTTTAGCAAAACCCAAAGCTTCTGAGCTCTCCTTACTTTTTCTAACACACACAGAACTTCTGATTTTCACTCATTGTTTAATACAACACAGAACTTATGATTTTCACTCACTGTTTATCACAACACAAAACTTCTGATTTTCACTCACTGTTTATCACAACACAACTTCTGATCTCCACTCACTGTTTATCGCAACACATAACTCATGATTTTTGCTCACTATTTTAACATTCAGAACTTCAGCACGTAGCGACCCATAACTTTTGTTTTTCCCGCTAACGTTTATTTCAAGACCTCCGAGTGCATCAATCCAGAATTTCTGATCTCCTCTGACTTTTATTTCTGAACCACAGTGCGACTGGCATCAGAACTTCTGGTCCTCTTTATTTTGCTTTCAGCAATATGCTGATCCTTTTTCTCTTTATTTTTCCTTTTCACTATTATTTTTATTAATATAAAAAGACATCAAAAAAATATTTTCTTTTATTAAATGATTACTTTCCTTTTAAATTTTTAAGACAAAAAATCATTTTCAAAACAAGTCATTTCCTTTTCTTTTTCCTTTTCTTATATTGTATAATTCAATATGGTTGTAATAGATGATTAGGATTTAAATTCTTGCAAATCCCCATTTGTAATTATGTACCCCCATCCATAAATGATGTAATAGCATATGACTTTACATTTCCATAATTTATCGCTTTCGAATATAAATGCTAGTAATTAGGGTTTGTATGACAAGACATGAAATCAATAAATAAATAATCCTACTCAAGACTAAATGCATGTAAATCGAACACACTTTCACACTAGCACCCTTAGGGTGATCTTACTTTGTTGCCTTTCGGAAAATAGTCATGTCCCTCGAATATAGGTGTTTTAGCAAAGACCCTCGATAAAAGATCGTAGTCCCTCGATGACCCTCAATGTTGCCTTCGGTAAACGATCTAGTCCCTAACGACAATGTTAAAACGTCCCATAAGTTGCCTTCTATGACTATACAAACATACCACGCCCGTCCCTTCACATCCAATGATGGAGATTCTTACCAAAACAATGGTAAGATAGCAATATCTAAAGGATGAGGAAAAGAACATTTAAGACCTTTTGGATAGGTAGGTTACTCCTAGTTGCTTGCTTGCACACAACAAAAAGACCTTATACACCCACAATTTCACTTTGAAACATTTTTCAAAAGACAAAACACTTTGTATGCATTCTTATAGAGACGAGAACCATTACAAAGACACATTTTCAAGATACTTTTAAAACCCACATCATAAACACACTTTCAAACAAAAAGCAAGTGATCTAGCAAGCAACTAAGAGCCCGTAGATAACTACGGATGAAAAGGGTGCCAACACCTTCCATTTTCATAACCTACCCCCCGAACTCAAGAAAACATCTCGAAAGGTCTTTCCTGTTCTTTTCAACCTTTCCTTATTGGATAAAAGAAAAGTCGGTGGCGACTCTTGCTAACCACAACAATTGTGATAAAACGCAAAACACCCAAGTCAGTTCTCCCACCGTGTTACAATAACCTTGTGCAATCAGTCGTGATTTGTTTCTGACAACTTCTCCTTGTTCACTTAGCTTGTTTTTGAAAACCCATTTGGTTCCAATGATGTTGAAGCCTTTTGGTTTATGGACTAGATCCCACATATAATTTATGGTAAATTGATTTAGTTCTTCCTGCATTGCAAGGATCCAATCATTGTCTAGAAGTGCTTCATCTATGGAAGTTGGCTCAATCATAGATACTAATCCCATAAGAGATTCTTCAGTATTTCTGAATGTAGATCTTGCTTTTATTGGATCATCTTTCTTTCCCAGAATCATGTCTTCAGGATGTGCTAAGTTACTTTTGGATTGTCTTTTCTGGATGAATTCTTCAGAAGCTGCTGTAATATTTGTGATGTCTTTTTATGTATTTGGCTGAAGTTCTGAACTTTTATTTTCTAAAGATCTGTCTTCAGTACCTATAATTTGAACTTCTATATCTGCAAAAGATTTACCCTACTTTAACTTTGAAAGCCAAGCTTATCATCAAATATGACACTAATAGATTCATCCATAATTCATGTTTCTATGTTATATACTCTATAACCTTTTTATCGTTCAGAGTATCCTAACATGAAACACTTTTGTGCCTTAGAATCAAACTTGTTCAGATGTTCTTTAGTGTTCAATATAAAATAAGTACATCCAAATGGATGGAAATAAGAGATGTTGGGCTTTCTGTTCTTCTACAGTTCATATGAAGTCTTTTCCAGAATAAGTCTTATTGAGATTCTATTATGAATTTAACACGTTGTGCTAACTGCTTCTACCCATAAGTTTTTAGCTATGTTAGTCTCATTGATCATGGTTTGGGCCATTTCTTGTAAAGTTCTATTCTTTAGTTCTACAACTCCATTTTGTTGAGGAGTTCTAGGACAAGAGAAATCATTATAAATTCCATTCTCATTAAAAAAAATTTCAAAGCTTTTGTTTTCGAATTCCCCACCATGATCACTTCTGACTTTAACAATTCCAAACTCTTTTTCATTTTGAACTTGGTTATAGAAAGTAGAGAATACAAAGTGTGACTCGTCCTTGTGTCTTAAGAACTTTACCCATATCCACCTTCTATAGTCATCAACCATCACTAATCCATACTTCTTGCCGTTGATGGATGCAGTTTTCACTGGTCCAAACAAATCTTTATGCAGAAGTACTAATGGTCTAGAGGTAGAAACAACATTTTTTTATTTGAAAGAGGATTTTACAAACTTGCCTTTTTGACATGCTTCACATAGAACATCTGAGTTGAACTTTAAGTTAGGAAGTCCTCTAACCAAATTGAGTTTGTTAATCTGAGATATTCTTCTCATACTAACATTCCCCAATCTCCTGTTCCAGGCCCATTGCTCATCGTTAACAGGCATAAGGAATTTTATATTCTGACTTTTTAGTTCAGAAAGTTTTATTTTATAAATATTGTTCTTTCTCTTATCATTAAAAAGTATAGTTCCATATTTTTGACCAACTACTTTATAAGACTTTTGATTGAAGATTATATCATAATCGTTATCACTTAATTGACTTATGGATAACATGTTATGCATTAATCCATCTACTAACAGAACATTAATTATAGAGGGAAGTGTACCGTTACCAATGGTTCCAGAGCCAATAATCTTTCCTTTCTGATTGCCTCAGAAACCTACGTATCCTCTAGATTTAAGTTACAGGCTTTTGAACATATGCTTTCTTCTTGTCACGTGTCAAGAGCCTCCAGAGTCCAGGTACCAAGATTGGTGTTTCAACTTTGTTGTTAAAGATATCTGCAACATAGATGATTTTATCCTTAGGTACCCATATCTTTTTGGGTCCTTGCTTGTTATAGTTTCCAAAATTCTTTTTGAATTTTGGTTTCGCATAGTAAGAATCACTAGTATATTTTATATCATGTGAGTGCCCATATGTAAAGTGTGAGTTCAAAGGTGTGTGTTTTATAACTATATCATCAACTTTATTTGGTTGATATGATTCTTCTCCTCTTGGTTTCACATATCCTACACCTTTTATGTCGTTTCTTCTAACTCCATAGATCATTGAAGCCATCTTGCTTCTATCTATGTTTCTAGCTAGAAATTTTTGAAAGTTCTGATCATATTCTTCTATGATGTTATCAGCACTACTCGAAACTTCTAAAACAGATTCTTTCTGAGCTTTTTGTAATTCATTTTTAAGTTTAGAATTAATTTTTTTTAGCCCAAAATTTCTTGTTTTTTGTTTCCTAGTTTCTTCAGTTTCAGATAAAAGAACCTGCTTCTGGTTCTTGTATTTGACTCGAAGTTGCTAATATCATTCAAGAATTTTAGACAGGCTTTCTTCTAATTGAGATCTAGAGAATTTTTAAAATATCTCTTCTGAATCTGATTCAGATTCTGATGTATCTGTGTCTTCTGATATGTTGGCCTATAAAGCTATATTTGTTCGTTCATCTTCTGATTTTGTTTCAGCTTTAGAAGATTCTGAGTCATCCCACGTCACCATAAGACTTTTCTTCTTTTCTTTGGAAAACTTCTTCTTAGGATTTTGTTTATGAAGATTTGGGCAGTCTCTTTTATAGTCACCTGATTCTTTGTATTCATAGCATACAACATCTTCGTTACTAGGTTTTTTGTATCTAGATGATGATTCAGAGTGATTTCTTGTTCTTATGGGGTTTCTGAATTTTCTATGTTGTGCTTCCATAGATGATGGACTCTTCTGGAGAGAAGACATAATTCTTCTTCTTCTAACGAGGATCCACCATAGTTTTCTTCTTCTTCTTCCTGAAAAGCTTTAGTTTCATATTTTTTTAAATTAGATTTAAGAGTAAGAGACTTACCTTTCTTCCGGGGCTTATCTTCTTCCAATTCTATCTCGTGACTTCTCAAAGAGCTGATAAGTTCTTAGAGAGATATTTTATTCAGATCTTTGGATAATTTTAAGGATGTGACCATGGGTCTCTATTTCTTTGGTAAGGTTCCGATGATTTTCTTTACATGATCTGCTGTTGAGTACCCTTTGTCCAAAACTTTTAGCCCAACAACCAGAATTTGAAACCTTGAGAATATTGTCTCAACTGTTTCATCTTCTTCCATTTTGAAGGTCTTATACTTCTGAATGAGTGCAAGAACTTTGGTCTCTTTGACTTGCATGTTGCCTTCATGCGTCATTCTCAGAGAGTTAAACATGTTCTTAGCGGAATCTTTGTTCGTGATCTTCTCATACTCGGCGTACAAGATAACACTCAAGGGGATTGTTCTGGCCTTGTGATGATTTTTGAATTCTTTCTTTTGTTGATCTATCATTTTTGTCGATCTTCTAACCACTTTCGTCAACTGGGTGAATGTATATGTTGTACCCCAAAATTTGCCCTCCCATATTTCTCAAAACATTTCAAGAATGATACCCGAGTTGCTCAAGGTAGTCCAAGGGTTGACCAGACAAGCTCTCTCCTAAGGCAGTCTACCTCAAATCAGGTTTTCATGTTGCATCAAGATGTTTGAGTCCAAGTGGTCACAAATTCTCAACATTGTCCTAATATGTTCTCAAGATCATCCATGTCAAGTTTCAAGCCTTGCAGAGGAAGTTTGCTCAGTCAATTGCTCAAAGGTCCAAAAATCGACTATGCTAGGGCAAAAGTCAACTGTGGCCTACATACAGTCAAACTTCAAGATTTTTGGTCAACATCCTCATTTTGAAGTATATTTCATCATTTGATCAAGGTTTGATCATGATTCATCAAGGATTGCTCATAATTCATCAAGACTCAAAAGTTGCTAAATTAGGGTTTTGTAGGAAAAGTCAACTCAACTTTGACCAAGCATAACTTTATCATACTTTATGAGAAATGACCCATCCAAAGCTCATTTTAAAGAGGATGAAATTACCTACAATCCATCTTCATCTCCCAAGTTAAAAATATGCACACACAAGAAGTTATGAATTTGGACATTATAGGTCATTTTGAAAAGTCAACAAAAACACCTTTTTTTCCAAAGCTTCATACATGAGCATGGAATATCAAAATGAGATGAGACCAAAAGGGTTGATTATAGGACATATCAAACTTTATAAAAAGTCCAATAACACCTCCAAAGGTTCAAAATTGAGGAAGTTATGCATTGGTGAAGTTGACCTTTTTTACAAAATTGCTAAAAGTCAACTATGCCCAAAACTTCAAATTTTGCCAAATAGGCCCAATCTTTTTCACTTGTTTTGAGTTGGCAACATAGCCCACGTGCTCTAGCCTTTGCCACTTGTCCATCTATTATTTTTATTATTTATTTTGGTTCTTATTTGAATTAATTTAATTTAAATCAAAATAAATCATATAAAATCAAAAACATTGAAAACCAAAGATTTTTTGATTGTTTCAGGTCTTGTTACACAGCTAGCATCATTCAAATTCGTGTAAATGCATAGAGTGGACAAAAATATTGAAAAGAGCCATGTTTGGAAAGATTTTAAAAGCAAATCAAATCAAATCCAAAATCATTGATGGAGAAGGATTGGGATGCAATTATCAACCCTAATGCCTTCACTCATACATAAGGGATGAGGACAGACCAAAAGGGAGGTTAGAAACAGGCGTGAGAAGGAGAACTAAATCTGAAAAATCAAGGAAAAAGTGTGAGATCGAAATCCCACTTAGAGGCATCCTCAAGGCTCGTTACCTATCCCAATCGTTTCCTGGGACTCTCTAGAAGCTAAAGCCATCAA
Source organism: Vicia faba (assembly GCA_948472305.1). Classification (NCBI taxonomy): domain Eukaryota; kingdom Viridiplantae; phylum Streptophyta; class Magnoliopsida; order Fabales; family Fabaceae; genus Vicia; species Vicia faba. The sequence continues at coordinate 1,398,649,903 of OX451736.1, read as the reverse complement.
GAACCTGTCCATTCCAGTCCCTAATCGCTCTGGAAGTCGTTCACGATACACCCCTGTTCTTGAATTCGAATCTCATGTTTTAAGCATTGTTAGGTTAAATTAATTATACATTCTTGATCTATGAAGCATTTGCAAAATTTATGCATTATTTGGTTTCATTTATATGGCCTGTACTATAAATCACCATTGCTAGGTTTTCGAGCTTGGTTTTAAGGTTTTTGTTTTCAGGAACAATTGGCCTTCGTAAGTGGTATGGTTGTGATCAGGAGGATGAAACGAACACAACCATGGCATTGAATGTTATTTCTATGGCATGTGGAAGGTTTTGAGAACGCATAATCTGTAGCAACAGACATTTGTCCGTAGGTATAGGCTAACAAACTTTTAGCGACGATGCAAGAACAGGGATGAAGACGTGGCCAGCTTCCATTGGCTTATTTGAATTTGCGCGCAAAAATCCCATTACTATACTTGTTTTGTATATTATTTTTATTATTTTTTATATATACAATGAAAACAAAATAACGCAGTGGTTGCCAGGTAGATGCTTAAGGCGTTAAGAGGCTGGAGGTCAGGGGTTCGATCCCTGCCTCCAGCATTTGCTATTTTCATATTTTCTTGCAGGTAATCCAATGCGCGTGTGAGCCTAATGTCCACCATATGCCCTCATCATCAAACGTGCCAGATGGCTAGATGGCCAAATCTGGTGGTCACCACTGAAGGAATACCATGAGCCAAAGTCAGCGCAATACACGGGATCAAGAAAGTCAAATGGACTCCAGCACTAATGGGCCTAGAACTTGCTATTGGCACACCCCAATTCAGGCCCATCTCTTATTCTTTTCTTTTTATATTTCATTTATTTATTTTATTTTATTTATTTTACTAACCAATAATTAATTTTCTTTTTTACCAAAAAATCACCAAAAATATTTTTATGTCCAAATAAATTTAGAATATTATTTTTAGCAATAAATTAATTAATTAAATTAGGTTTGATTAATTAGACAACTTTGATTTATTTTTGCAAATAATTAAAATTAATAGGTTTTTATTACTAACTTAATTATTTTATTTTTTCCCCTAAAATAACCAAAAAACCAAAAATATGTCATTTAATTATTTTTCATTAATTAATTTAATAACTAATTAATTTAGCATTTAATTTAGAAAAACTTATTTCTTTTATTAAAAACAACAAAAAAACAAATTTTCTTTTAATTAGGATAGAAGGGTCAAAACCGTAGTTTCGCATTCGATCTAATTTTCTCGCACGCGTTATTATTATTTTTATCCAATTATTGTATCTGCTCTCGGTTTGTAATAATTTAATTAGGACATTTATTTATTTTTACCGCTTTTAATTTCAAAGGGTTTGTTTTTTGCTATGTAAATACCCGAAGCCTTGTAATAGCTTAGTTTAAATTCCGCACTTTAATTTCTACAAATATTCAACTGTTAGATGTTTGATAATAGGGTTTGCATGACAAGAATGAATGTCTGAATTTAAAACAGTTAGATCACCCTAAAATGTGCAAAGATAAAATAATCTGAAATTGACACACTCGCACGTGCGCACTCCTAGGGTACACTCCCACTTGGTTGCCTTCGGTAAACAGTCATTGAGTATAGGATGCTTTAGTGGTCGTCCTTTTTTCCAAAGATCAAAGTTGCTTCAGAAAGGTTGCCTCAGGATTGTTGCCTCGGATAAATGATCTAAGACATTAGGGTTACTACTAATGCGTCCTAACATTGCTTTAGTGACCGTACGTCCCTTTCGAATTGACCCTTAAAACTCCAACGACGATGCTACCTACTCACTAATAGTGGGATAACATTGTCTAAAAGAAATAAACATAGAACGATACTTTTTTTGAGTAGGTATATTAGTTCTTAGATACTTGCTCATCCAAAATAAACTTTTTTTTTCACACTTACACTCCTTTATAAACAAAGTTTTCAAAAACACTTCATTACACTCTTGAAGACAGAAGCAAGAGTTAAATCGAAGTTAAAACAAAATTTTCAAAACCCACTAACACAAAGAAAACAATTTTTAAAATGATGAGCAAGTACCTAAGAGCCCGTAGATAACTACGGATAGAAAGGGTGCTAATACCTTCCCTTTCTATAATCTACCCCCCGTACTCAGAAATATATCGAAAAAGGAATTTTTCTGTGCTTTTTTCCTTTCCTTGTTAGATAAAATAAAAGTCGGTGGCGACTCTTGCTTACCGTGACATTTTGCAAAAACAAACGCAAAACGCAAACCAGCAAAATTTCCTTAACGAAATAGGGAAACCACATCCCGGTTCTGGCCACCGTATCACAGAACTGGCGACTCTGTTGGGGACTTAATAAGTGGGGTGTACCTTAGGAATAGTTCATCATATTGTTTTCAATTGTTCGATCTATTTGCTTTATACTTGTGGGCTTTTGTATTGGAGTTACTATAGATCCTAACCCAGATCTGGGGATACCTTTTAGGTAAGTAGCAATAGACTGTGAGGGAACTGTACGGCATAGACCGATACGGTTGAAGCAGTAGCTACGTTGGTGTGACACTTTAGTTGGTACCGATATCCCTTGTGGAGGAACAAGGAGAGTATATGACTGCTAAGGGGTCATTAAGAATCAACTGACCTTAGAACCTATAATTGACCAACTTGGCCATAGAAAAGTAGCAGTATGCTACACTCATTGAGACCATACTCTAGCGATGATTCCGACTGCAAGAAAAGGTTTCTAAACTGGAATTATGACCGATCGAGGATGGTCAATGATATTGAGATCCTCTAGAACCCGATTACTATTACTAGGACAGGTTGAACCCACTAAACTGAAAGAGGGTAATACTTAAACTCCATGCCAGCCTGAAATTTAAGGGATATTGTGTGACTTGTTTGCCCTTACCATGTTTGCTATCTGTGAATACTTGTGGTGTGTTTCTATCATGACATCATACATCATGATATTGCATACATATTTCATTAGACTAACCCATTTCAAAGACCAAGGGGATTCATCTTTGTTCTGTTTTACAGATCATGGCATTTATGCGCAGAAATACTATTCGCATCAGCTTCGTACAAATCCCTGCTCAACTTAGAGAGTTAGTTTCTAAGGTTCCCGATACTTTTTCCTTTGTCATAAGACATGGTCATCTACTCAACCTGTTACTTCTAAGTTGGATAAGCAAATGATGAGTGTTTTGTTCCAGTTCTTTGACCCATTGCATCACTGCTTCACCTTCCCGGACTATCAGTTGGTCCCTACTTTGGAGGAGTTCTCTGATTTACTTGGTATTTCTATTCTAGAGCAGACGCCATTTACAGGTTTGGAGGTAGCTCCTAGGCCAGAAGATATTGCTACATCCCTACATCTGACAAAGGCTGAGATAATATCTAACTGGGACATTCAGAGTGGGGTGAAAGGCTTCTTGGCTAAGTTCCTGATCGATCAAGCCCAACAGTTTTGGGACAGTTTGGACTTTCAAGCATTCGAAGATATCCTGGCACTTCTCATTTATGGCTTGGTTTTGTTCCCTAATTCAGATTCTTTCATCGACGTGAACGCAATCAAGATCTTCATGTCCCGTAATCCAGTGCCTACTCTCTTAGGTGACATTCTGCATGCTCTTTATGCTCGTACTGCTCGGAAACAGGGAACCCTTATGTGTTGTGCACCATTGCTGGAGAGGTGGTTTACTTCTCACCTCCCCAAATCTGTTTTGAAGAACGAGGAAGGCATGGGTTGGGCCTATAGAATTATGTCCCTTGCTCACACGGACATCATTTGGAGTACTAAGGACATGGAAGAGGTAGCTGTCATTGACCGGTGCGGAGAATACCCCAATGTTCCTCTGTTTGGAATTAGGGGAGGAATAACCTATAATCCTTGTCTGGCCTTACGACAGTTTGGACAAGCTCGAAGGGACGGTCCTTACGAGTTGCTGCTTCCAAACATTGTCTTTGACTTCCAGGGGGATGTTGAGGGACATCGCCGCAGATTTATACGAGCTTGGGATAGGGTAAATAGGTCTGATCCGCATGAGCTAGGAGCGAAGACTTCTCTCCCGATGCAACCGTATCTCCGGTGGGTTCGGGCTCGTTCCCAAAAGCTAGGGATGCCATACGAAGCTGTCTTACCAGTGATTGTAGAGCATGCTGATGAAGAAGGGGTTCCCCATACTGTCCTCCATCCATACATGCCTACTGACATCGGGGCATTAAAGAGGTCTTGGATCCAGCTAAGGGAAGAACGAGATACTTATAGAGAGAAGTATCATGAATAAGAACAGAAGATCCTAAAGCTTACAAGGCAGCTGGAGAATGAGAGGGTCCTCAACGGCTATGTCGGCACACAAGGAAAACGACCATGGGAGCGCTGATGTCTTATGCTATTTCTAGTTTTGATTTACTTTTCAGTTTTTCTCTTTGTAACGCCTTAAAGGCATTTGTCAAACATTATTGCAAGTATTTAATCTAATAAAAGTGTGTTTCATTTTGGTTTACGAATTTGAATCTCCCAAAGTCTATGAAATCATATCATATGCATTCCATTCCCATGCACCTCATCACAGGTACCCTTACAGGTTTCTCATCTTCTTCGCTGTTTATTTCAGCAATCATGTCTTCTAAAATGTCCACTGATCAAGCTATTAAGGCTCTGCAAGCTCAAAATGCTCAGTTCCAGGAAATATTCATGAACTTGGCCAAGGGGCATAAAGATTTGAAGACTCTTATCTTGAAGGATACGAAGAAGAAGAAGAAGAAGAAGACGGTCCTCTTGAATATGGGTCACAGGTTTGGGAACAGGTTGCGAGAGGAAGTTGATTTGTCTCACTCATCTGGAGGGGGAGAGAATCAAGAAGAAAGGAGGGCTCCTAGCCCTGTGGTTTCTGACAATGACACTGACTTTGATGAAGACCAGTATCCTCCGGCCGAGGATAGGTATAAGCAACTCGAAGATCGGTTAAGCGCAATAGAGATCCAGAAGATACCTGGGTTGGACTTTGGAGATTTGGGTTTGGCATCTGGGGTGGTGATCCCGCACAAGTTCAAAGCTCTTGTCTTTTCTAAGTACGATGGGGTCTCTTGTTCGAAGTTACACCTCCGCTCGTATGTCAGAAAGATTCAACCATATACTGCTGATAGGAACCTCTGGGTTCATTTCTTTCAAGATAGTCTGTCAGGGACTCAACTTGAATGGTTCTATCAACTAGAAAGAGCTAACATCCGCAACTGGGAGGACCTTGCTGCTGCTTTTTACAAGCAGTACCAATATAATGCCGACCTTGCTCCCACGCGTACCCAACTTCAGGGTATGTCCATGGGTGCGAGCAAAGGTTTTAAGGACTACGCTTAGAAGTGGAGAGATCTGGAAGGAAGAGTACAACCCCCTATAGTTGATAGGGAGTTGGTGGATATGTTTCTTGGGACTTTGTCTGGTCCGTATTTCAATCATTTGATCGAAAGTTCATCATCTGGTTTCACTGAATTGATCATGACTGGGGAGAGAGTTGAAGCCGGTATCAAGAGCGGCAAAATACAAAAGGGTGTTTCGTCAAGCATAGAGAAGAAGCCTTTCAAGAAGGATTCCAGTGCGGTTTACAGCTCGAGGAGCCAAAATCGACCCGAGCGTCGCCAAGCCGTTAACACAGTAGTTATATCAAGACCAACTGTTGCCCCACAACGCAACAATCAGCAAAGAGCAGAGAGGCCTCAGAGACAGTTTACTCGGCTCAGCATGACTTTATCTCAAATTCTGCCGCAACTGTTGAAAACCAATTTGGTGACTCTGAGGGAAGCCCCGAAGAATCCCAACACCACATCACCGCTGTATAATCCAAACGCCCGCTGTGCTTTTCACTCTGATAGCCCGGGGCATGATATGAATAGTTGCTGGGCCTTGAAGAATAAGGTACAAGATTTGATTGAGGCTAAGGAAATTGAGTTTGAAGCGCCAGAAAAGCCTAATTTCATGACTGCTCCTATGACCAAGCATGGAGTGAATGCTTTGGATGATGACTCATTCGTGACTTCCGTGAAAGACCTTTCTACTCCATTGATGACTGTGAAGAAGAAACTTCTGTTAGCCGGTTTATTTCCGGGCTGTGGCGAAGGTTGCCACCTGTGTTCTGTCCTACCTACTGGTTGCCATCTATTGAAGTCAGGTGTCCAACGCCTGATGGATAATAAAGAAATCTTGTTCGAGAAGATTGTTGTTCCATTGGTTCCTGTTGAAGAAGTTTCCATAATCACCATTTTCGCCAATTCTTCCAAGGCTTCCTCGAGAAAGCTTGTTAGAATTACATCTGTTCCGAGAATTGCTCCATTGATCATTACTGTTCCTGGACCTATCCCTTACACGTCGGATAAGGCTGTCCCGTGGCACTATGGGGCCAATGTGTATTATCATGGGGTTAAACAAGACTTGAAAAATGAAGAGGATTGAAATTCTGGCTGCAGATACTCAATGTCACGTTCAATGTTATGACACCGTATCTGACTTTCTATAAGACAATAAATACAAAAACAGTAAAGAACACAGTCAATTATTTACCCAGTTCAGTGTGCAACAACACCTACTCTGGGGGCTACCAAGCCAGGGAGGAAATCCACTATAAGAGATATTAATTCAGGAATAAACCAACCATTTTATCTCCTTCACTTAAGACCTACCCAATGCAACTTCAATCTAAGTACAACTTAAACCTGAGTTCCTACTCACTCCCCCTCAATCACAGCAGTGATACATAAAACAATTTGACTAATGAATTGATGAAGACACTCTTCAAAACATACACTTGATTATGCTTCACAGCTTTTTAATCAAGCAACACAAACACTCTTGCTTCACAGCTTTGAGTGATACATAAACCTAACTTGACTTTGCTTCACAGCTTTAGTCAAGAGACATACAAACACTCTTGCTTCAAAGCTTTGAGTGATACACAACCCTTACAATTAAAACCTATTCCAAGTCACTTATCACAATGATAATTGCTTGGATTACAATAGTTAAAACTATACAACTTCTAAATGATCTTCTGTCAAAAAGGGATACATTCCAAGACAGCAGCTCTGTTGAATATATAGCAGCTGCATCTTCAGTTAGGGTTTCCATAAAAAGCTAGGGTTAATTCTGTTTGACCTTAAGACTAGGTCACAGGACTAGATCAACCAGGTTGGGGTTGAGCTAGGTTAATCCAAAGAAAACGCAGGATTCTGTTCTGGAAAGACTGAGTCATTTTCCTGAAAAAACTCAGAATTAACCAAACTGCATACCTGTTAGTTCAGAACAGGATGTCTTAACATTTGTTATGACATCTAAATTCCTGTTTACTGATTTTGGTAAATGTGATCATTTTGCAAAAAGCTCAGATACACACTCATAAACATCAGTACCTGTATGACAATATTTTTCTGCAAAGGTACCTAATAAATCTGTACCTAATAAACTAGAATGTTATGACATCAATCATGACATTCATACACCTGGTTTTACCAAAAATGCATGCCAATACCTAAACAACTACAAACTCCCCCTTTGGCAGATTTTTGGCTAAAAGCCCCTAAGCAATCAGAGATAGATAGCAGCAGAATAAATATGACTGCAGAAAAATAGAGTACCAAAATATATCTCCCCCTCTTTAGCCACAAATGGGCTAAAGATACATGTTCTTAAAGATTATACAGTCATCCAGAAAAATTAACACAACAAGACAAAGAACTGAACACACTTTGCAAACTCCACCAGGGACCAGCAACACCACCAAACAACAACTCCACCAACCTTTAAGCACTGTCATCAGACTCAGAGGATTCGGGCTTCTTCCTTTTCTTGTGAGCAATGTCAGCATTCTTCTCTTTGTCTGATGTCTCAACATCCTTAGAGACATCTGGATTTGTTTCAGCATTGGATCTTTCTTGATTTAAAGGAACAGAAATGCCAGGAACTAAGTGGTTTTCGTTCAGAATTCTTGAAACAATTTTAGCTATTGCTTGACGAACATAGGCTGACCCTTCCCTATTTGCAATTTCAGGGGGAACTGAAGAAGAAGGATGAGATGAATTACCAGAGGCAGAAGCTTGGGACCTTCCTGCATGTCTTGTTCTCAGCTCTTTGACCTTGGTGGGGTTAGTTTCCACTTTTCTAAGAGAAGAGATCTCCAGGACTTCAGAGTCCAGACAGGAAGAGATTGTCCTAGAATCTTGATCAGAGGAAGAGGTTGAAATAGTCGTATTGGATGATGATGGTGTTTGAGACATTTTGACAGTCTTAGAGGACCAACAGCAACTGAAGAGAAAATTCAGATTGAGAGACTGGGTTTTGATGAGGAGACGAGAGGAGAAGGAAGAAAAGGAGTGTCTATTCAACTTCTTAAAAGAATTGAAGGAAATGGGAAAATATAATTTTAACCCAATCAGAACAAGCATAACTCCTTTAACCCTTGTTTTAAGCAAAATTAATTTCTACAATTCCTCATGTTGGCAAATACCCAACTTACCCCTCAAGTTTTCAAATTGATTTGCATCAAGAGCCTTGGTAAAAATGTCAGCCAGCTGTAGCTCAGTGGCAACATGTTCCAATTTGATTGTCTTCTCTTCTACAAGGTCTCTGATAAAGTGATGTCTTATGTCAATATGTTTGGTCCTACTATGCTGAATGGGATTCTTGGAAATGTTGATTGTACTCAGATTGTCACAGTACAATGTCATAACATCTTGTGTGACATTATACTCAGTAAGCATCTGTTTCATCCAGATCATTTGAGGGCAGCTACTACCAGCTGCAATGTATTCAGCTTCAGTAGTAGAGAGAGACACACAATTCTGTTTCTTGCTGAACCAGGAAACCAGATTATTTCCTAAGAAGAAACATCCTTCAGAGGTGCTTTTTCTATCATCAGCACTACCAGCCCAATCAGCATCACAGTAACCAGTCAGAGTTGGTTCACAACCATGAGAATATAGCAACCCATAGTTGTAAGTTCCACTCACATACTTCAAAATTCTCTTTACTTGATTGATATGACTGACTTTGGGATCAGCTTGGTATCTTGCACAAACTCCAACTGCAAAAGCAATATCAGGTCTGCTGGCTGTTAAGTACAACAAGCTTCCTATCATGCTTCTGTACAGACTTTGATCCACCTTAACCCCACTTGAATCTTTGGAAAGCTTTAAATGAGTAGGAGCAGGAGTCCTTTTGTGACTGGCATTCTCCATAGCAAACTTCTTTACAACTTTCTTAGCATACTTGCTTTGAGATAAGAAGATTGAGTCCTCCATCTGTGAGACTTGCAGTCCAAGAAAATAAGTTAGTTCTCCCATGAGACTCATTTCGAATTCAGCCTGCATCTGGTCAGCAAAATGTTTAACCATAGGTTCTGACATTCCTCCAAACACTATGTCATCAACATATATTTGGGCAACCATCAACTTCCCTCCTTCAGTTTTGACAAAGAGTGTTTTGTCCAAGCCTCCTTTTCTATATCCTTTGTCTGAGAGAAACTTTGTTAACCTGTCATACCATGCTCTAGGAGCTTGTTTCAGGCCATATAGAGCTTTTCTCAATTTGTAGACATGATCAGGGTGATTTGGATCCACAAAGCCTTTAGGCTGTTCCACATAAGCTTCCTCATTCAAGTACTCATTTAGAAAGGCACTTTTCTCATCCATCTGAAATAACTTGAACTTCAGAAGACAAGCAGTTGACAATAGGAGTCTAATTGATTCCATCCTGGCTACAGGTGCAAAGGTTTCATCAAAATCCACCCCTTCAACCTGAGTGAATCCTTGAGCAACAAGTCTTGCCTTATTCCTGGTGACAACTCCTTCAGCATCTGATTTGTTCTTGAAAATCCATTTTGTGCCAATGATGTTAGTTCCTTCAGGTCTAGGAACCAGTTCCCAAACTTCATGTTGCTTGAATTGGTTCAGTTCATCTTGCATTGCTCCAATCCAGTATTCATCAGTTAAAGCTTCTTTGACATTTCTTGGTTCCATTTTGGACACAGAATAAGAGTTTGAGATGATTTCTCTAGATCTTGTAATGACTCCACTGTTGAGATCTCCTATGATGAGCTCTTTTGGATGATCCTTCTGAATTCTGATGGAAGGGATTTTGCTAGCTTCCTTTGATTCAGATTCTGTTGTGGAGGTGTTGGGTAGATCATTCTGTTGGGTTGAAGTCTCAAAGAATGTCTCAACATTACAAGGGACATCTATTTCTTCATGATAATCATCAATTATAACATTTATTGATTCCATCATGGCTTTGGTCCTGGAATTGAATACTCTATATGCTCTGCTGTTTGAGGAGTATCCTAGAAATATGCCTTCATCACTTTTAGGGTCCAGTTTTCTTCTTTGTTCACGATCTTCCAGAATATAGCATTTGCTGCCAAACACATGGAAGTACTTCACAGTTGGTTTTCTTCCTTTCCAGAGTTCAAATATGATGGATGAGGTTCCCTTTCTCAAGGTGACCCTGTTATGGACATAGCAGGCTGTATTCATAGCTTCAGCCCAAAAATACATAGGAAGTCTTTTGGCATGTATCATTGCTCTGGCAGATTCCTGTATGGTCCTGTTTTTTCTTTCCACAACTCCATTTTGCTGAGGAGTTATAGGAGAAGAAAATTCATGACTAATTCCTTCTAAGGAACAGAAATAATCAAACTTGCTGTTTTCAAATTCCTTGCCATGATCACTTCTGATTCTGACAATACACCCTTCCTTTTCTCTTTGAATTCTTTTGCACAATTCTTTAAAGACTTCAAATACATCAGATTTTTCCCTAATGAAGTTAATCCAGGTGAATCTGGAAAAATCATCTACAACCACATAGGCATATCTTTTTCCACCAAGACTCTCCACTTGCATTGGTCCCATCAGATCCATATGAAGAAGTTCTAGAACCTTAGAGGTGGTCAGATGTCTTGACTTTGGATGTGACATCCTAGTCTGCTTACCAACCTGACATTCACCACAAACTCTTCCTTCATCAATTTGCAGTCTTGGAATCCCTCTGACTGCCTCCATGGAGATAATCCTTTTCATACCTCTTAGATGAAGATGGCCAAGTTTTTGGTGCCACAGTTTCACCTCTTTTTCTTCTTTTGCAATGGAACACACAGAGGAGAGATTAGTGTTCTCAGGCTCCCACAAGTAACAGTTGTCTTTAGATCTGACTCCTTTCATGACAATTTCTTGTTTTTCATTAATTACAAGACATTCAGATTTTGAGAAATTGACCTTGAATCCTAGATCACACAATTGATTGATACTAATGAGATTAGCAGTCATCCCTTTTACCAGCAGTACTTCATTCAGACTTGGAACTCCAGGGCAGTCCAAATTACCAACTCCTTTGATTTCACCTTTAGCACCATCTCCAAAGGTCACAAAACTGGTGGTGTGAGGTTTAACATTATTGAGGAGGTTCTTGATTCCAGTCATGTGTCTGGAACATCCACTGTCAAAGTACCAGTCTTCCTTTGCAGAGACCCTTAGGGAAGTGTGAGCTATCAGGGCAGTAGCCTTTTTCTTCCATTTAGGAGCATGTGGTACCTTTTTAGACTTAGGTTTGACACCTGAGTTCTGATTAGGGTATCCATGCAATCTGAAGCAGAAAGGCTTTATGTGGCCATATCTCCCACAATGATGACATCTCCATCTTTGGTACCTTTTCTTCATATGTCTCTGTTCCTGATGTTGAGAGTTGTGTTGAGACATCTGTTTTGACATTTGCTTATCAGGCCCGATCTTCTTTGCTTCCACAAATCCTAGTCCAGATTTGTTTCCCACATTTTGTCCAACTTGAAGAATCTCTTCCAATTTGTCTGTTCCATTAGTCAGCATCTTGACATATTTGGTCATTTGGATCAGTTGTGAGTTCAGCAATTGAACTTCCCCTTCTAGATGACTTATAGTTTCAAGGTTTGCCCTTTTTTCAGCCTCCAGCTTTATGATGAGTTTTGATTGTTTCTCATTCTGCACACAGACTTCAGTACTTCTGATACACAATTTCTTGTAAGTATCAGCCAATTCTTCAAATGTCACTTCTTCATCACTAGTGTCACTTTCAGAGGTACAGACACCAGTTAGAGCAGTAACTAGTTTGGCAGATTCTTCTTCAGAATTACTTTCTGAATCACAGTCAGACCAAGTAACAGTCATTCCTTTCTTTTGTTTCTTAAGAAAGGTAGGACATTCAGCTCGAATATGCCCATATCCTTCACAGACATGGCATTGAATTCCTCTGCCTTGATTTCCCTTCTCTTCTGACCTTGGTCTTCTGCTGGAACTGTCAACGTCAGAGGGAATGTTATGAACATTAGACCTTGACTTTGGATCTATTCTTTTGATGAGTTTGTTGAACTGTCTTCCAAGCATGGCTATAGCTTCTGAAATATTTTCTTCTTCATCCTCCTTGTTTTCAACATCAGTGTTGGATACAAGTGCTATGCTCTTGTTCTTCTTGTCACCATTTCCAGTGATCCCCATCTCAAAAGTCTGAAGAGACCCAATTAGTTCATCCACTTTCAACTTGCTGATGTCCTAGGCTTCCTCTATGGCAGTTACCTTCATAGCAAATCTTTTAGGCAAGGATCTGAGAATCTTTCTCACCAATTTTTCTTCTGACATCTTTTCTCCCAGTGCTCCTGAGGTGTTGGCAATCTCCAAGATGTTCATGTGAAACTCATGAATGGTTTCATCTTCCATCATTTTTAGATTCTCAAACTTGGTAGTCAACATCTGAAGCCTTGACATTTTCACTTTGGAAGTGCCCTCATGAGTAGTTTTGAGAGTGTCCCAAACTTCCTTGGCCAATTCATATTGATGTACTAGTCTGAAAATGTTTCTATCAATTCCATTGAACAAGGCATTTAAAGCTTTGGAATTTCCCAGGGCTAACTCATCTTCTTCTTTACTCCAATCTTCCTCAGGCTTCAAACTGATTGTCCCATATTTCTCAGTTATGGTGGGATGGATCCATCCTTTGTCAGAAGCTCTCCAAGCCTTTTTGTCCATAGTGCCAGAAAGTGATATCCCTAGATCTCACCCAGTAATACAGGCAGGGTTCCTGCTCTGATGCCAATTGAAATTCTGGCTGCAGTTACTCAATGTCACGTTCAATGTTATGACACCGTATCTGACTTTCTATAAGACAGTAAATACAAAAACAGTAAAGAACACAGTCAATTGTTTACCCAGTTCAGTGTGCAACAACACCTACTCTGGGGGCTACCAAGCCAGGGAGGAAATCCACTATAAGAGATATTAATTCAGGAATAAACCAACAAGTTTATCTCCTTCACTTAAGACCTATCCAATGCAACTTCAATCTAAGTACAACTTAAACCTGAGTTCCTACTCACTCCCCCTCAATCACAGCAGTGATACATAAAACAATTTGACTAATGAATTGATGAAGACACTCTTCAAAACATACACTTGATTATGCTTCACAGCTTTTTAATCAAGCAACACAAACACTCTTGCTTCACAGCTTTGAGTGATACATAAACCTAACTTGACTTTGCTTCACAGCTTTAGTCAAGAGGCATACAAACACTCTTGCTTCAAAGCTTTGAGTGATACACAACCCTTACAATTAAAACCTATTCCAAGTCACTTATCACAATGATAATTGCTTGGATTACAATAGTTAAAATTATACAGCTTCTAAATGATCTTCTGTCAAAAAGGGATACATTCCAAGACAGCAGCTCTATTGAATATATAGCAGCTGCATCTTCAGTTAGGGTTTCCATAAAAAGCTAGGGTTAATTCCGTTTGACCTTAAGACTAAGTCACAGGACTAGATCAACCAGGTTGGGGTTGAGCTAGGTTAACCCAAAGAAAACGCAGGATTCTGTTCTGGAAAGACTGAGTCATTTTCCTGAAAAAACTCAGAATTAACCAAACTGCATACCTGTTAGTTCAGAACAGGATGTCTTAACATTTGTTATGACATATGAATTCCTGTTTACTGATTTTGGTAAATGTGATCATTTTGCAAAAAGCTCAGATACACACTCATAAACATCAGTACCTGTATGACAATATTTTTCTGCAAAGGTACCTAATAAATCTGTACCTAATAAACTAGAATGTTATGACATCAGTCATGACATTCATACACCTGGTTTTACAAAAAATGCATGCCAATACCTAAACAACTACAAGGATGATACTGATGTCAGCAATACTGTTGGATCTAGCAAAGTCACCCGAAGCGGAATACTTTTCTATCCAGAGATTTCTCCACCAATTGTTCAGAAGCATGTTGTTATTACACCTGCCAGTACTTCTGCTACCGTCCGTGTTCATGTTCCAATCCTTACCCCTGTCGTCGAGTCATCTGACACTCGGGGCAAAGGGATCACCGGTGGGCCTGCCCAGACGGAGGCGCTGATGAAGATTACTGTTGAAGCCTCTAGACAAGAGATAGAGGAAATTTTAAAGATCATCAAGAAAAGTGACTACAATATAGTCGAACAGCTGGGGAAAACCCCGTCGAAGATCTCTATGTTGTCTTTATTGTTATGCTCAGAGGCCCATGCTAAGGCTCTGATTGCTTTCCTGAAAACTGCGCACGTGCCCCAGGAAACATCTGTTGACCAGTTCAAAGACTGTGTGGCTAGTTTGAATGCTGATAACGGGTTGGGTTTCTCCAACGCAGATTTGACTGCCAAGGGGAGGAATCACAATGACGCTCTGCATATTTCAATTGAGTGCAGGGGCACTACCCTAGCTCACATATTGATGGATACCGGGTCCTCGTTGAATGATTTACCCAAGAAAGCGTTAGACCGGTTGGACTGCAAAGGGTTGGTGCTGAAGCCGAGTAACATTGTGGTTAGGGCCTTTGACGGGTCCAAGAGGATGGTACATGGAGAGGTGGATATTCCTGTTAAGGTTGGTTCTCAGATTTTCGCGTCTACATTCTATGTGATGGACATTCGACCATCTTATTCTTGTTTGTTGGGTCACCCTTGGATCCATAAAGCTGGGGAAGTAACTTCTACGCTCCACCAGATGCTGAAATACCCAATAAAGTGGAAAATTGTTACAGTACGAGGAGAAGAGGAGTACATGGTAAGCCACCTTAACTCATTCTGGTATGTGGAGATGGACGGGGAGTTCAATGAAACCCTGTGTCAACATTTTGAAGAAGTCCCCCAGACGCTGGCGTCAACTAAAACTGTTGCTGAAGATCCTCCAATGAAGATGGCGTCCCTCAAGGATGCCCGAGCTGTTATTGAAAAAGGCGGGTGTGCGAATTGGGGCCAACTCCCTGACTTTGCACATAAGACTGACAAGTTTGGTTTGGGTTTTACTGCAGAAGCTCAAAGGGCTGTTCGGCGTGCGTGGATTGGAAGACCTCCCCTGCGTATCACAAATCCTGAAGTGAATGCGATTGAAGACAATGATGAAGATTCTGAGTTTGACAGCTGGATTTACCCGACTACCGACGACAGCTTAAGCAATTGGACGACAAAGGACTTCGTGCCAATTTCTTTTATTACACAGTAATAGACTTTTGTTTTGGATTTGTAACAAACAATTTTAAACTTTACGGCCCTGTGCCTTACCCACGACACCATGGCTTTGTTTGAGGGCTTATTATGTGTCATTTCCATATATCATCAATAAAAGCATTGGACGTTTTCTTGCATTACAAATTTTGTGCTCCTTGTTTTTTTTCTTCTTTTCTATCTTGCAAAACAACTATTTTACACACACTCACATATAGATGTATACATCCACTCTGGATCCCACTGATAACGATTCTGCTACTGCCAGTTATGACTTTGACAGTCCGATCAACCAAGCCGAGGACGAAGGTGAGGATGATTGCGAAGTGCCTGGTGAACTTGCTAGACTGTTACTTCAGAAAGAGAGGGCCATACAGCCGCATGAAGAGCCAGTGGAAACAGTAATCTGGGTACAGAGGAAGACAAGAAAGAGGTCAAGATCGGTGCAAATCTGGAGTCTAGTGTTAAGCAATGGTTGATACAGATGCTGCGTGACTATGTTGAGATCTTTGCCTGGTCTTATGAAGATATGCATGGGTTGGATAATGATACTGTGGTTCATCGCTTTCCCACCAAGGAAGATTGTCCTCCAGTAAAAAAGAAAGTCCGCCGAATGCGCCCAGAGATGTCTGAGAAAATCAAGGCTGAAGTTATGAAGCAGTTTGATGCCGGTTTTCTAGCAGTTACTTCTTACCCACAGTGGGTGGCCAACGTTGTTCCAGTACCAAAGAAAGATGGTAAAGTTCGGATGTGTGTTAACTATAGGGATCTGAACAGGGTAAGCCCCAAGGATGATTTCCCTCTACCTCATATCGACGTTCTGGTTGACAACACCACATAACATAAGGTCTTCTCCTTTATGGATGGTTTCTCCGGTTACAACCAGATTAAAATGGCTCCCGAAGATATGGAGAAGATAACCTTTGTTACTCAATGGGGTACCTTTTGCTACAAGGTCATGCCTTTCAGACTGAAGAATGCTGGGGCAACGTATCAGTGCGCCATGGTCGCTTTGTTCCATGACATGATTCATCATAAGATTGAGGTATATGTTGACGATATGATTGCAAGGTCCCAGACAAAGGAAGAACACCTTGACCATCTTCAGAAGCTATTTGACAGGTTAGAGTTGTACAGACTAAGGCTAAACCCGAACAAGTGCACCTTCGGAGTGAGGTCTGGTAAGCTGCTGGGTTTCGTCATTAGTGATAAAGGTATTCAAGTGGATCCTGCAAACGTGAAGGCTATACAGGAAATGCCAGCTCCCTGAACAGAAAAAGAAATCAGAGGCTTTCTGGGAACTCTGAACTATATTACCCGATTCATCTCGCACCTAACTGCTACTTGTGAGCCAATCTTCAAGTTACTGAAGAAAGATCAAGTGGTAAGATGGAACGATGAATGTCAGGCCGCTTTCGAAAGGATCAAAGAGTATCTCAAAGAGCCTCCTATTTTGATGCCTCCAGTTGAAGGGAGACCTTTGATCTTATACTTGACAGTACTCGACAATTTGATGGGGTGTATGCTGGGGCAGCATGACGAGTCTGGCCGAAAAGAGCATGTTATTTACTACCTTAGCAAAAAGTTTACCGACTGCGAGACTCGATACTCGTTGCTTGAGAAAACTTGTTGCGCTTTGGCATGGGCTGCTCGCCGACTGAGACAGTATATGCTGACTCACACTACTCTATTGATATCAAAGATGGATCATATCAAGTATATCTTCGAAAAGCCTGCCTTATCCGGAAGAATAGCAAGATGGCAGATGATCTTGACTGAGTACGACATCTAATACACGACCCAGAAAGCAATCAAGGGAAGTGTGTTGGCAGATTATTTGGCGCATCAGGCAGTGGACAATTACCAGTCTATGACCTTTGAATTCCTGGATGAGAACATCATATTAGTGACCGACTGTGAAACACCTGGACCAGATGAAGGACCTGAGGAAGGATCCCGATGGTCTATGTACTTTGATGGAGCTTCAAACGCTTTGGGTAATGGCATTGGCGCCGTGATCATATCTCCTAAAGGCTCTCATACTTCGTTCACCGCCCGGCTATGTTTCAACTGCACCAACAACATGGCAGATTATGAAGCATGCATTATGGGTCTTCGAGTAACTATTGACCTAAGGATAAAGTTCTTAAGTGTATTCGGAGATTCCGCTCTCGTGATCAGTCAGATCAAAGGTGAGTGGGATACGAAACACCCAAATCTTATTCCTTACAAGGAGTATGTGTTGACATTGCTTCCGCACTTCGAAGAGATAACCTTTGAACACTTCCCTAGAGAGAAGAATCAGTTGGCGGACGCGCTAACTACAATGTCTTCTATGTTCAAGGTCAGATGGGACAATGAGGCTCCCCAGATTACCATTGAGAGGTTGGACGAACCTGTACATTGCTGTGACATTGAGACTGAAGCGGTAACAGATAAACCCTGGTTTCATGAGGTAAAGAAATATCTTGAGGCTCAGGAATACCCCGAGGGTGCATCTGTTAATGATAAGAAGTTTCTGAGGAGGTTCGCGGCGAAGTTCTTCATCAGTAACTGTATCCTTTACAAGCGTAACCATGATTCAACCTTATTGCGTTGTGTGGATAAGAACGAAGCAGAAAGGATTATGGTAGAGTTACATGAAGGTACATTCGGAACTCATTCCAGTGGACACACTATGGCAAAGAAGATCCTACGGGTAGGATATTATTGGTCCACCATGGAAGCCTACTATTATCAGCATTCTCAGACCTGTCATAAGTGCCAAGTCTATGCTGATAAGGTGCACATACCTCCAGTTCCTCTGAATGTCTTGACAGCACCTTGGCCTTTAGCAATGTGGGGAATCGATATGATCGGCGAGATCAGACCTACTGTGTCCAACGGGAATCGTTTCATCCTGGTAGCTATTGATTATTTTACGAAATGGGTTGAAGCAGTTTCCTTTGCTATAGTGACCAATAACGTCGTGGCACGGTTTATTCGGCACAATCTGATCTGTCGATATGGTGTACCCGAGAGGATCATTACGGACAATGGTACAAATCTCAACAATAAGATGATCACCGAGCTCTACAAGCAGTTCAAGATATAGCATCACAACTCTTCTCCTTACTGGCCGAAGATGAATGGGGCTGTAGAAGCGGCTAATAAGAACATTAAGAAGATTGTGCAGAATATGACGGTGACATACAAAGATTGGCACGAGATGTTACCTTTTGCTCTTCATGGGTACCGTACCCCAGCGCGGACATCAACAGGGGCAACACCTTATTCCTTGGTTTATGGCATGGAGGCTGTCTTGCCCATTGAAGTTCAGATACCCTCTCTTCGGATTATGAAGGACGCGGGCTTGAGCGAAGATGACTGGATTCAGACCCGGCTTGATCAGCTGAACTTAATCAACGAAAAGAGACTTACTGCTATTTGTCATGGTCAAACGTATCAAAAGCGAATGATCAAGGCATTTAACAAGAAAGTCAGACGACAAGAGTATCAAGTTGGGGATCTAGTGATCAAGCGCATCATTCTACCTCAAGGTGATCCCAGGGGAAAATGGACCCCTACTTACGAAGGGCCATTTGTGGTTAAGAACATTTTCTCAGGAGGAGCTATGATTCTAACCACCATGGATGGTGACGACCTTCCTCACCCCGTCAACACAGACATAGTGAAAAAATACTATGCATAATCGAAGACCCGCTAGGTTGACTGGCCTAGGCAAAAATAAGGGCTTCCCGGCGAACCAAAAGGGTTCAGGCAAAAATAAGGGATGAAAATGAAAAAATTGTACACCCGGTGTTGTACCCCAAAATTTTCCCTCCCATTTTTCATAGAAGACACAACCCTAGGGTTTCTCGGATATTCAAGTTGCCTCAGAAATCAACCAGACAGGTTCTCTTCTGTGGCGGTAAACCAACAATTAGGGTTTCTTGCAATTCTCAAAAGAAAATGAATTTTTAAAGATCCAATTGGCCTTCATAGGTCTTCATGCTTCCTCAAGATTGTACTTATGACTTCTTCAAACTACAAGATTCTGAGACGATTCTGTCTGTTCATGGTCACATGTGATGTCACTCACGGGTTTATCTTTAAAGAATCAGAAGAAATTTGAGTTTGGAAAACTTTAAAATTATCAAATCATCGCAAGGCATTTGATTGATTTTTGAATTTTCTTAAAACACAGTTTACTGAAAAAAAATTATAATGTTTGTTCTCAGAGCATGATTTGTTGGGACAAGAGATAGAAATTAAGACTGTCATTTAGGACACTCATTGTGATACGGTGGGAGAACTGACTTGTAGTTTTGCGTTTGTATTCGCAAATGTTTCGGTTTAGCAAGAGTCGCCACTGACTTTTTATTTTATCCTAAGGAAAGGTCAAAAAGCACAGGAAAGACCTTTGAGATGTTTTCTTGGGTTCGAGGAGTAGATTATAGAAAGGGAAGGTATTAGCACCCTTTCTATCCATGGTTATCCATGGGCTCTTAGTTACTTGCTTAAATCACTTGCTTTGCATTTCCAATTGTTTGAAATGGTGCTTTTCAATTGTTTGAAATGGTGCTTTGTGTGTGATTTTGGAAGATGTTTTGAAAAGAGGCCATCGTTGTGGCAACCTTTGTAATGATTCTTGTTTGAATGTATACAAAGGTGTTTTTGTCTTTTGAAAGGTTTTCAATGTTTGAAAGTAGGGTTTTGAAATTGTGTTGTGAAGTATGTTTTGAAAAGTAGCAAGGATGTTTTTTGCAAGTTTGATCAAGTAACTAAGAGCTATCTACCCTACTTACTCAAAGATCATTCTTATGTTTTTAACCCTTTTAACAGTGTTGTTTCACCATTGTGTTTGGTGAACAACCTTGTGTTAGGATGTTAACGGGATAGGCGCGGGTCGTCGTATAGACCATGATAGCAATAGTGTCAAGTATCTTTGGCAATTTTCTTGAGGGACTTGATCATTTTGTTTAGGCAACTCAGATAGCGTCATCGAGGGACTATGATCATTTTGATTGTTTTTGTTTTGCCAAAGTACTTGACATGCAACCATGGCTCATTTTTTGAAGGCAACAAGTGGATGAAATCCTAGGGGTGCAAGTGTGCATTGTGATTGATTTTCATGCATGTTTATCTTGGATTAGGTCAAGCTATTTGTTGATTGATTTTGCATACAAACCCTAGTTCTCTAATCATGGCATAATTGAAAGCGTAAATGTGCGAGAATTTAAAAGCTAAGCTATTACAACATGATATAGGAAGGGGGATACAAATTTGAATTGGGGATATTTGACAAGGAAATAAATTCTAAGTTATTATAACCATATCGAATGTACAAGGCAATATTTAACATTTAAATAAATACAATTAAGTAAATAAAATGTATTATGCCCAAAAAAGATTTTTTATGTATGTGAAAAAGGTTTTTTTTAATGTGAAACATAAACAAATAAAAAAAGTCAAATTTTAATTATTTTTGGTTATTTAAGGCAAAACCCTAATTTTCAAATAAATGGAAATATTTATTAATTATATACAATATATATTAATTTATCCAAAAATAAAAGTATATTGTTACAAAAGGTATTTTTAGTGTCAAATATTAATAAAAATAAAAATGTATTATTTCTATATTTTGTCCTAATTATCTAATAAAATATACATATATATTTATTTACAAAAATGGATATTTTCAAGAAAATGTTTGCAAATGTAAATAAAAATAACAAATAAAAATAAATAAATATATTTTTTTGTATTATTTTTAAGTTTTATTAAAAGAGAAAATGGTTTATTTATACATATATGCCTAATAAAAATAAATAAATATCAAATAAATATGAAAAAAAATATGGAAAATTATTTTTGGCATTTTTTATACTTGAACAAAAAATAATAAAGTCAGAATAAAAAATAAAAATGTGAAAATGACAAATATTCAATCAAATGGGCCAGGGGGGTGCAAACTGAACAAAGGGGTGTTAGAAGCAAGAATGACTCAGGCCCAGCCCAAGCCGTCATCTTCAACCTCCAGACTGTTGAACGCGCGCGCTTCTTGGTTCAAATGCTATCTCCTGATTCTTTGATCTTTTGACAAAACTTAAAACATGAAACTTGTAGAGCATCAAATAATGAAATCAACCATATAAAAAACTTGGATTAACTCTCAAAGACCAGAGAGAATTTCTCTGGCCCCAAAACCTGACCTAACTTTTTTCACATGTTCATGGCTGAAATTCTCTCAGCACGATTAATGTAAATGAAAACTAAGCATATGTATGGCTTCAGGGCTATGAGTACAACATATTTCATTCACAAACCTAAGCCTAACCATTCCTAAATAGAGAGATAGAAGTCCATGAAATACCTGTTTCAGTTTGAATCGAGTAGGGCAATGCAGAAACCTTCAATGGTGTTTGAGCTTCTGTTGAGCTTGCCTGAGGCCCAAGGAAGCTTCTCCAATGCTTGGCTTGCTTTGAAACAAACTGAATCGTGTTGTAGAACTCCACCTGCAAAGCTTTGAAATGAAAATGGCAAAGTGGGTTAGAGGTGTTACAGCTTGCAATGGAGGTCTGGGATAGTTCAGGTGGATGGAATGGAAGGTGTTTGAAGCCCTTTTGGACAAAACGCACGATAGGAATTGATTATGGCTTGAAGTTTGCAGAACTTGCCCTGTTTTGCAGCAAAACAGGGATTCTGAGTATTAGGAGGTATGAGGGATGGAAGGGTCGTGCCTTAGGTTTGTTTTGATGTCTGAAACTTGTTCACAAAGTTTGTTTTGGCTTGTGCTAACAGAAGAATCCAGTTGCTTCTGTTTTGCAAATTTCTTCTACTTGAAGCAAGAAAATGCAAATGATGTTATAGACCTGTACCAGCCTTCCTATCATGCTGCAACTTTGGTTCTTGGTAACTGGAATTAGTGGACTCAATCTTGCCTCAAAGATCTGGCCCCATGTCTCAAGGATTCAGTTTTTGAGATAAAGTGACATTAGGCAAAAATGGCAATTTGCCTTTTTCTACTTAAGGCTTAAACTTGCATGTAATGCTCAAATGAACAAAACAAAGGCTTGGACTGATGGATTGGCATTAAATTATGGAGTGTAAGTTGGTTTTAAGGCCTGCAAGCTAGCATCAAACAAGCTGATTTGAAAATGCAAGTTTGTATGAACATGCCTTGGCCATGAACAAAAGTGAGTTTTTGCCAACTTTGAGAATTCGATTCTCTCTAACCACAAGGGTGTTTGAGGAGTTCTTGGACAATTTGGAAATATTGGAACATGTACTACAATCCACCTTTGTAATGCAACTTTAAACTCCAAGTGGAACTATGTGAAAAATGGCCAAGAAGATGGGTCAAAATCCTGCCTAGATTAGGGCAAATTTTCTCTAAGTTAAACGTTTTAGGTACCCTTGTTCCAAAAATCATAACTTGAGATACCAGCTTCCTTTGAGAAAACTTTGTGAGTCAAAGTTTTATACTTTGTGATTGACTACAACTTTCATGTTTCAAGTTTTGTTTGAATCCATTTGCATCTTGGTGAAAAAATGGGACAAAGTTAGGAAAAAAATAAGAAAATTTCATAACTTAGAAAAATTCTAAGTTATGAAAATTTTCATTTTAAACCCTAATTTGCATTTTTGGGTTTCTTGATGAACAAGTTTCATAATTTGACATGTCTTGATGAAAAATGACCCTTGGCACTTGATTTTGACCAAAAAGTCAAAGTTTGACTTTTCAGTGTACAATCAAACTTTGATCAGTTGACTGAAAAATTCACCTGTCAATCCTATGCATTTGAGATCTTTTGTACTTGTTGAATAGGTCAAGATAATTTCATTGAGTCTTTGAGTCCATATGTGAGCTTGGTTTGCCATTGGTTAGGTCAAATAGTCAAAAATTACCTTTGTGTAGTCAAAACCCTAAAAATGACCATTTTGCCCTTTTGGTGATCTGATCAAATTTCTTGTGGAATTGTGATCCAAACTTGATCAAATGGTTCATATGAGTTCATAATGTTGATGTGGGTCAAATTTAATGAGGTTTGACTGTCAATTGGCCACAATTGACTTTTTCCCCAATACAACTGATTTCTAGGTCAACTGTCCAATTGACTGGGCAAAGATTTGAATCAAGGCTTGAAACTTGGTATGGACAAACTTGTGAACCCAACATGAAGTATGAAAGTCACTTTGGGCATTGTAGGTCAAAATATCCTTGTGCAAACTCAAACCCTAATTTGGGTCAACAGTGCAAGGAGGAGTCTTGAGCAGAGCAAACCCTAGCTTGATCTTGAGTTCCAAGAGTCTTGTGATGAGAAAATGTTGGTGAAAATGGAAGGGCAAATTTTGGGGTACAACACTCATGATCGGGGGATCCAGGTTGACCAGATGATTTGCGTCCTTAAAACTTTTGTTTGGTTAGGAAATGGAATATACAGTGCGTGTTTGTTTGAAATAGAGTTACAAAATTATTGGGATAACTTGGAATTTAAGTTACCAGACTGGAGCATTTTGTTTCAAATATCTTGATTGTGAATTTCGAAAGTCAATTAGGATGCGAGGAGAAATTACAAGTTGTTGTTGATAAAGGATTTCAAGTTATTCAAGTGACACCAGAATATTTCATGTTATAACTCAAGGTTTTCTCCAATTTCAAACATTTGGTACAAAAAAATTTATTCTTTAATAATTTATGTTTTACAACTTATTGTATTTAAAGATGAATTGGTATTATTGGATACAACATATCAAAATACCAGAGTAATCTTTCTAAGTTACAAAGAAAATCCAAATAAATGTTTGGCCTAGGAGAATTAATCTATGCCTAAGTTTGTTTGAAGATTGAAGGCGTATCAAATTCTTTTGTTTATCTCCAAGACTTCCATGTTTGCCACAAATTTCTTGCTTTTCTTGCTTTGTCATATCCAATTATGCTCACATTAAAACAAAAGAAAGAAGAAACATGGTTAGTGCAAATTATTTGAGCATGAACAAAATTTTCCAAAAGGGTATTCATCATTAAGGTTTGCAAAAATTGAATCAGAATGCCATTTTATTTCATCACAATCTATTTCCTATTTGCAAATCACAAGAAGGTTACCCTTCTTGGTTCACAAAAATAAAAACAAGAAGAAATGCTACAAAGCTGTCCAAACAAGAAGAAATGCTACAAAGTTGTCCAAACAAGCAAATGTTACAAAACTGTCCAAACAAAATGCGCAAACTGAACCAAACAAAATGCAGCAAACTGTCCAAACCAAATGCCACAAACTGTCCAAACAGCATCACAAACAACAGCCTCAAAAAACCAAACAAACAACTTTGTCAAAACAACAAACAACATCAACAAAATCGAGGCAAAAGTATGGCAACATAAATAGCTAAGTCAAATAGAAAAACTTGCTTGAGAAGTAATATATTATCATTTTCCATGCAAACCTTTCAGAATTGGAAAAAAGGCAAAAGAGCAATTTGCTTTCTTATTGTCATTGAGAGAGAAGAGAGGAAAGAAGTTACCTAGGTTATTGGAATGCACAGCCTTGCTGCCCTGCCTGTCACAAGTTGCATAGAATATGCTAAAAACAAAACTGCAATCAAAAAGCCATAAGGACAATATGCTAAAATATTCAAATTTGTTGGTTTCCCACCATTTTGAATATGAATTTAACAGAAGCAGGGTCAATATAACAGAGGACAACTCTCAAGAGAAAGAGATAAAAACATCACCAAACTCAAAAAACTTAAAACAAGTCTCAAACTGAGGAACCAGTAACATCATCAAAAAACCTGTCAAACCTAAAAACTCCAACAAAACACAAGCCTCAAGCAACAAATCTCAACACTGTAACCAAAACCTATCAAACATCCAAAACCAAAAATCTCAAACACTGTAACCAAGCCAAAAAACCTAAAAATCTGTCAACCATCACCAAGAAAACTTAGCAAACTGTGAACAAAAAGCAGCAACAACCATCATCAAAACAAACCTGTAACAAGCCTAAAACCAAAACCAAATCAGTAACATATCCAAGAAAATTTTCAAACAGAACCATCATCAAAAAACCTAAAAATCTGTCAACTATCACCAAACCAAAAACCTGTAACCAAGCCAAAGATCTCAAACAAAACCCCGAAAACTCAAAACCTATTAAATTATCAAAAAATATCCAAAACACAATAGCCAAAGAAAAAACTTGCTAAGCTTTCATCAAGACAATAAACACAGTAACCATCATACAGAAGCAAAGCCTCAAATCCCAAAAATTGTTAACTCAAAACGACAGAACTATCATAAAAAATCCCACAACCTTTAACCATCACTGAAAAAATCCCAAAAAAACACAGAGATAAGAAGAAGTTACCAACAAGTCAGAAACACCAACGCCTTCATCCTCATCTCTCCCCCTCGTACAACTTCCGCCACCAACGAATACAGTCTTCGTTCTCGCCTCTCCCTTTCTAAATCGCAAGAAATTGTAAAGCTCCAACAGGTATGGATTTTTCATCTTTCTCATAATTCCATAACATATTTCTCTGCATCTAAAGGAATGGGGTAGTCAAAAGAAAACGCATAAACAAGATAAAAATTAGTGAAATCATAACTCAGAAATCTTACCCCTTTTTGAAGAAAATCGTTAGATTTTGATTAGGGAGGCGAGAACGACTATATTCCGGCAACAGAGAGTTAGGGGAGAGGTCAAGGACGAATCAATTTCGTTTCTCTTAGGTTTAGGACCGAATTCGACAATTAGGTTTTCATAGATGCAAATCACGGTGAGATAAGGAAGTAGCATGTTAATGGAGAGAGTGATTTCGTTCGCAAAAGGAAATAGGGACGGATAGTGAGATTGTTCAGAGGTTTCAACAAAAAGATGAATAAAGATGAGCGAAAGAGATGAAGAGCGGCGTTGTGAATTACAAGGGTTCCAAGAACCCTAATTTTGTGTTGAACCCTTAATCAATAACTAAGCTGGGTTTAGAACCTTGGGCTTGGTTCTTTCTGTTGTATCTTAAAGCCCATTTGCATTTTACTGATCATTCCCCCCCCCCCCCCCTTTGGCTTGTTTTGTTACAGCAAGAACAACATTTTGTTTGGGCCTCATTCTCAAATCACCTTAAGCCCATTGCGTTTTTTTTTAATTTAATTTTTTTTCTTTTTACATTCTTTTTTTTATTTTTTTTATTATGCAAATGCTAATAACTTAAAATACATTTTAATTTGATTTAAGTTTTGTAATTTAGTTTTTTATCATTTTCTTTTTTTAATAAATTTGTTTTAGATTTAATATTACATATAATAAAACACCAAAAAATAATAATAATAGAACTTAGTTTAATCCCTCTTTAATTTATCTTGTTACTAACATAATTAATAAAATAAAAAAAATAGAGATTTTAATTTTGTCAATTATTTTTATTTTTTAGAATAGGTTTTACTCTCCCATTTTCAAGTAAATACTTAACATTTCATTTCCATATTTTGCTAATTTTATTTTCATGGATTATCATAGCTTTAATTAAATCGCACAAAATTCGATTTGGTTGTATTGTTTGATATTTGGACCTTCCTATCTCATTTGATTCATCCCTATTTGTAAAAATTGTACCCCCCATTCCCGAACATTTTGTAATAGCTTAGAATTTCAATTCCCGCAATTTACTGCTTGTGATACGGTGGGAGAACTGACTTGAAGTTTTGCGTTTGTATTCGCACTTGTTCGGTTTAGCAAGAGTCACCACCGACTTTTTATTTATCCTAAGGAAAGGTCAAAAAGCACAGGAAAGACCTTTGAGATGTTTTCGTGGGTTCGGGGGGTATATTATGAAAAGGGAAGGTGCTAGCACCCTTTTCATCCATGCTTATCCATGGGCTCTTAGTTACTTGTTTTAGATCACTTGCCTTTGCTTTTCAATTGTTTGAAATGGTGCTTTGTGTGTGTGGTTTTGAAAATGTTTCGAAAAAGATGCCTTGTCTAGGCAACCATTGTAACAATTCTTTACTCGAATGTTTTACAAAGGTATTTGTCTTTTTGAAAAGATGTTTCAATGTTTTTGAAAGTTGTTTTTGTGAAGTGTGTTTGTGAAGTGTGTTTGAAAATGGCAAGGATTGTTTTGCAAGGTTGATCAAGTAACCAAGAGCTATCTACCCTAAATTTCTCAAAGATTTTTCTTATATTTTAACCCTTTTAACAGTGTTGTTTCACCATTGTATTTGGTGAACAACCTTGTGTTAGGATGTTTGAACGGGACGGGCGCGGGTCATCGTATACAATCATTGAAGGCAACTTGTGAGACGCTCTAGCAATTTTGTAAGGGACGAGATCATTTTATCGAAGGCAACATCGAGGGTCATCGAGGGACTACGATCTTTGTTTATCGAAGGGACATTTGCTAGAGTGTCTCATACTCGAGAGACATGATTGCATTTTTCCGAGGCAACAAGCGAGGTTACCCTAGAGGTGCAAGTGTGAATTGTGTATTGATTTTCATGCATTTGTCTTGTATTAGGTTATCTAGCGGTTGATTTTGAATCTTCGCATACAAACCCTAATTACTATACAGTATATGGAAAGCGATAAATTGCGGGAATTTAAAGTCTAAGATATTACAAATAAGTATCCGGGGATGGGGGTACAAATGTTTACAAATGGGGATGAGTCTCATCAGAATAGTAGTGTCCAAATATTATTTACAACCAAATCGAATCGTCGCATTCTCAATGTAAAAAATATAATCAAGGTATTAGAATCAAAGATAAACAAAAGTATTGTGCCATGCATATGATTATTTACACATGAGTAAAAATGTTAACCTAATGTATTAAGTATTTTATTATTATTTTTGTGTTTTTGTTAATTATATGAACAAGAGTTTTAAAGAAAAGAAAAGAAAAATATTTTAAGTTTAAAGAAAACTATTGTTTATGTATTTTAGTTAATGTTTTTACATATACAAAGATTTATTAAACAAAAAAAGTTTTAAGACAAAAATCTATTAACCTAATAAATCTAATATTTACATATTTTTGTAAAATGTAATAAACATTAAGAAAAGTTTTGTACAAAAATAATATATTGTTTTTCTTAACAAAATAAGTTATATGAAAAGAAAGGGAAATAATATGATAAATAAAAAAGATTGATTTGTAAATATAATAAAAAAAGAGTTAAATGGGCCTTAGGAGATGTTTGGCCCAAAGAACAAAATGAAACAGATCCACAAAGGGGGGGTGGGGGGGGGGGTGCAGGCGTCAGTTTTATGATTGGGCTTAAGGTTTGGAGCGTGGAGCAGGCCCAAAACGCGTTTGACAATTTTTGTTTAGGGTTTGAGTGTTTGGCTCAGAATAGGGTTTCAGTGTTTGAACGAACGGCGCCGCTCTCCTTTCTTCTTCACCGTCCTCTTCAGTCAGAGCCTCTGACGCCTTCCATGTCTGGCCACTGGACGCCACCTCCAATCTCTCCCCTCCTCACGGTTGTACCTGGTGGTGACAAGAAAAGGTATGGTTTCGCTTTGTCGTTTTAGGGTTCTGGGTTCATGCATGTTATTGATCTTGGACACGTTTTGATCTTTATGTGTTATTTGTGTTTGCTTGAGGTGTTAGAAAAAAGGAAAGAGGGACAATACCTTTTGTTAGAACAAAGTTTGAATCTACTACCCTATATTTAAGTTTTGATGATAACAAAGTGAAAAGATATAGTATTTATAAGTTTCATGTATGAACTATCTGCTGCCTAAAATTATTATGTTCTGACTTGCAGATACTCTGATTGATATAAGCAAGATCACATCTATTCAGCATCAGAACTTGATTTCAGACACCAGCATCAGAAGTTTCCATATCAGAATTTCAGAATCAGATGATCAACTCGTACATGCTGAAGCCTGATGAACAAGACTGCGCTCAACACTCTGATAAAGAAACACAACAGTTCATCAGCAGCGAAGCAGAGTCAGAATGAGCCAAGCCAGAACTTGCATTAAGTAAGCAACGGTACTATGCATTGAAAGCAAATTAATTCCAACGGCCTCATTCCAGACAAGATCTGCTCAATAAGGAAAGCTTGTTATTAGCATTGAATCAAGAATATTGCATCCAACGTTCATCATCTCAGTGCTATATAAACAAGACTTTGAAGATTGAAATGGCTAATGCTCTCCAAATCTCTACACGCACAAAAGCTTATTATAATCTTCTTTCTCTCAGTTTTGCTAAACCACACACTCTGATATTTTATCATTGTTTAGCAATCTAGTTTCTAAGCTTCAATTTGTGTATACATCACAGTTGTGATAAAGTTTTGTAGAAAACATTCACACACTTAGTTTTATCTCTTTGTAAGAAAGTGTTACCTTGACAAACCGGGTTGTGGTTTGGATCAAGAAGGCTTTAGTAGTTGTTAAAGCAGTCTGTAATATTCAGTTGAATATAGTGGATTAAGACCTCGCTGGAGAGAGGCGAAATCACCTTGACAGGTGGACTGGAGTAGTTTGAGATCAAACGAACCAGGATAAAAATATCTTGTTCATTGCATTAGATTTCAGTTTTACAATTCAACCCCCCCTTCTTGTGTTTTTCACCACTTCAATTGGCATCAGAGCGCCTGGTTCTGAGCTAAAACACTTAACCGTGTCAGTACAAGATCCAGCGTCAGAAAAACACAATGGCAGGAAACAATTCTCACATCAGCAATGACAACAATGAGGACAGAGACAGATTCAGTGGCAAACCTCCAGTCTTTGATGGAGAAAACTTTGATTACTGGAAAGACAGAATTGAAAGCTTCTTTCTGGCACATGATGCTGATCTGTGGGATATGGTGACAGATGGATACACGCACCCTGTGAATGCAAGTGGTCATAAGATTGATAGAAAAACAATGTCTGATCAACAAAAGCGTGACTTCAAGAATCACCACAAGGCCAGAACCATCCTCCTCAGCGCCATCTCCTATACTGAGTATGAAAAGATCTCCAACAGAGACACAGCAAAGAATATCTTTGACTCACTCAGAATGACGCATGAGGGCAACGTTCAGGTCAAAGAAACAAAAGCTCTGGCGCTCATTCAGAAGTATGAGGCGTTCAAAATGGAAGAATCTGAATCCATTGAAACCATGTTCTCTAGATTCCAGATTCTGGTAGCTGGTCTCAAAGTTCTGGACAAAGGATACTCTACTGCTGACCATGTCAAGAAAATCATCAGAAGTTTACCCAAGCAGTGGAGGCCTATGGTTACAGCTCTGAAGCTAGCTAAAGATCTCAACAAAATAACTCTGGAGGAACTTATCAGCTCCCTAAGAAGTCATGAGATAGAGCTAGAAGCTGATGAGCCTCAGAAGCAAGGTAAGCCTTTAGCATTAAAATCTAACAGAAAATTTGAGTCTAAAGTTTTGCAGGCAGTTGAAGAAACATCTGATGGATCCTCATCAGAAGAAGACGAACTCTCCCTTCTCTCCAGAAGAGTAAATCAACTGTGGAAGCAAAGACAAAGGAAGTTCAGGAATCCCAGAAGATCTGATCAGAACGTGTCTTCTTCCAGATACAGAAGGACAGATTCTTCCTCTGGATACAGAAGATCTGAAGGCTCCTCCAGTAGCAAAAAGCCAAACTCCAAAGACATCATCTGCTATGAGTGCAATGAGCAAGGACACTATAAGAGTGACTGCCCAAAGCTTCAGAGGGAAAAGCCCAAAAAGAAGTTTGGAAGAGAGAAGAATAAAAGTCTCATGGCTACATGGGATGACTCTGACTCGTCTGAAGCTGACTCAGAATCAGATGATGAAAGGGCAAACATAGCTCTCATGGCTAACATTTCAGAAGATAGTGAAGCTTCTGAATCAGACTCAGAATCAGACACTGAAGAGGTATTTCCTAACTTTGCTGTTAACTTTACAAAGGCTGAACTTCCTGAAAGCCTTAATGAGATTCTGGAACGCTATCAGCAAATTAGAGCTAAATTCAGAGACCTGAAAAGGAATCTTGAATCTGACTCTAATAAGACTGAGAGTCTCAAATTGGAAAATTCTGAGCTGGGAAATAAGATTTCAAAATTAGAAAACACTTTACAAAACTCTCAGAAGGAACCAATTTCTGAAACTCCCAGCAACGCTGATGAGATCATCAAGGAGTATGATCACAGTTTCCAGAAGTTCCTAGCTAAAAGCATAGATAGAAGCAGAATGGCTTCAATGATCTATGGAGTTAGCAGAAACGGCAGGAAAGGAATAGGATACCAAGGTAAGGTTCCTACACCAAAGAATGTCATGGACTTAACCATTAAACACACTCCTCTGAGTTCACATTTTGTATATGGTCACACACATGATATTAAATACACTAGCAGTAAGCACTATGTGAAACCAAAATTCAACCAGAGTTTTGGTAAAACTAACAAATCAGGACCCAAGAAAATCTGGGTACCTAAGGATAAAATAATACATGTTGCAGATATCTTTAGCAGCAAGTCAGAAACACCAGTCATGGTACCTGGACTCTGGCTGCTCACGACACATGACGGGAAGAAGGCATATGTTCCAAAGCCTGGAACTTAAGCCTGGAGGCCACGTTGGCTTTGGAGGCAATCAGAGGGGAAAGATAATTGGCTCTGGAACTGTAGGTAATGGAAATCTTCCCTCTATTAATAATGTTCTGCTAGTAGATGGATTGATGCATAATCTGTTATCCATAAGTCAATTAAGTGATAACGGTTATGATATAATCTTTAATCAAAAATCATGTAAAGCTGTTAGTCAGAAAGATGGGACTATCCTGTTTAATAGTAAGAGGAAAAACAACATTTACAAAATCAAACTTTCTGAACTAAAGAGTCAGAATGTAAAATGTCTTCTGTCTGTTAACAACGAGCAGTGGATCTGGCACAGAAGATTGGGACATGTTAGTATGAGAAGAATATCTCAGATTAACAAACTCAATCTGGTCAGAGGACTTCCTAATTTGAAGTTCAATTCAGATGCTCTGTGTGAAGCATGTCAGAAAGGCAAATTTGCAAAACCTTCTTTTAAATCCAAAAATGTTGTTTCTACCTCTAAGCCATTAGAACTTCTGCACATTGACTTATTTGGACCAGTTAAAACTGCTTCAGTCAGTGGTAAGAAGTATGGGTTAATAATCGTAGATGACTATAGCAGATGGACATGGGTAGAGTTCTTAAGACACAAGGACGAGTCACACTCTGTGTTTGTTACCTTCTGTAACCAAGTTCAGAATGAAAAGGATCTTAGAATCGTTAAAGTCAGAAGTGATCATGGTGGAGAGTTTGAAAACAAAGATTTTGAGTCATTCTTTAATGACAGAGGCATTCTGCATGATTTCTCTTGTCCTAGAACTCCCCAACAAAATGGAGTTGTAGAACTAAAGAACAGAACATTGCAAGAAATGGCCAGAACCATGATCAATGAGACAAACGTTGCTAAGACCTTCTGGGCAGAGGCAATAAACACAGCGTGCTACATTCAGAATAGAATCTCAATAAGACCTATTCTGGAAAAGACTCCATATGAATTGTGGAAGAACAGAAAGCCCAACATTTCATATTTTCATCCATTTGGATGTACTTGCTTTATATTAAATACAAAGAATTATTTGAACAAGTTTGACTCTAAAGCACAGAAGTGTATTATGTTAGGATACTCTGAACGCTCAAGAGGGTACAGAGTATACAATACAGAAACACAGATTGTGGAAGAATCAATCAGTGTTCGTTTTGATGATAAGCTTGACTCTGAAAAGTCAAAGCAGAATGAAGTTTTTGCAGGTATAGAAATTGAATTTGCAGGTTCTGAAGACAAGTCATCAGAAGCTCTCAACACAGACATTCCTTCAACGTCTGAAAGGAGCACTGCTAGCAATCCTACAACAGCTGCTGATCAACCTCAGAAGAGATTACCCAGAAGCAGCTTGGATCACCCAGAAGAGACTATCCTAGGAAGAAAGGAAGATCCAATCAGAACAAGAGCAAGCTTCAGAAACTCTGAAGAAACACTTATGGGACTTGTGTCTCTGATTGAACCTTCTTCTATTGATGAAGCACTTCTGGATAATGACTGGATTCTGGCAATGCAAGAAGAGCTGAATCAATTCACCAGAAACGACGTATGGGATCTCGTTCCCAGACCAAAAGGATTCAATGTCATTGGAACAAGATGGGTGTTCAGAAACAAGCTAAATGAACAAGGTGAAGTCATCAGAAACAAGGCACGACTGGTTGCACAAGGTTATAGTCAGCAAGAGGGGATAGACTATACAGAAACCTTTTCCCCAGTCGCCAGGTTAGAATCTATCAGACTTTTAATTTCATTTGCTGTTAATAGAGGCATCACTCTGTATCAGATGGATGTCAAAAGTGCATTCTTAAATGGTTATATAGAAGAAGAAGTTTATGTACACCAACCCCCAGGTTTTGAAAATACAAAACATCCAGAACATGTTTTCAAACTAAAGAAGTCACTGTATGGTCTGAAACAAGCTCCCAGAGCTTGCTATGAAAGGCTAAATAACTTTCTGCTAGAAAATGAATTCACCAGAGGGAAAGTGGACACTACTCTATTCTGTAAATCAGTTAAGAGTGACATCTTAGTCTGTCAAATTTATGTTGATGATATTATTTTTGGTTCTACTAATCCTTCTCTTGGAAGAAAATTTGCTAAGTGTATGCAGGCAGAATTTGAGATGAGCCTCATGGGGGAACTGAAATTCTTTCTAGGAATTCAGATCAATCAAACTCCAGAAGGAACTTACATTCATCAGAGCAAATACATCAGAGATCTTCTGAATAAATTTGACCTCTCAGAATGTAAGCCATCAAAGATTCCAATGCATCCCACGTGCATTCTGGAAAGAGAAGAGGTGAGCAAAAATGTAGAACAGAAAGTCTACAGAGGTATGATTGGTTCTCTCCTCTATCTGACTGCTTCAAGACCTGACATATTATTCAGTGTTTGTATCTGTGCTAGATTCCAATCAGATCCTAGAGAATCTCACTTAACATCTATTAAGCGAATTTTCAAGTATCTGAAAGGTACTACTAATCTGGGTTTGTTTTATAGAAAATCTAGTGATTACAGCTTAGTAGGCTATTGTGATGCTGATTTTGCTGGAGACAGAGTGGAATGTAAAAGTACTTCTGGAAGCTGCCAGTTTCTGGGAGAAAATCTGATCTCTTGGTCCAGCAAAAGGCAATCAACAATTGCTCTGTCAACAGCAGAAGCTGAGTACATAGCAGCAGCAGGATGTAGCACACAAATGCTCTGGATGAAAAGTCAGCTTGAAGACTTCCAGATTTTTGAGAGTAACATTCCTATACTTTGTGATAATACTTCTGCTATTTGCTTAAGTAAGAATCCCATTTTACATTCTAGAGCTAAGCATATAGAAATAAAACATCACTTCATTAGGGACTATATTCAGAAAGGTATTTTGAACTTAAAATTTATAATACAGACCATCAATGGGCTGATATCTTTACTAAACCCCTTTCAGAAGATAGGTTTAATTTCATTCTGAAACATCTCAGCATGAAAGTGTGTCCAGAGTGAAAATGTTTTAATTCCATATATTTACCTTCAGAATGTAATTGTTTTACTGTGAACTTCTGATCAATCTCCTTTTAGAAAGATAGAACATGCAGATTGTATCAGATGCAAGTCTAAAGATCTTAGAGTCTAAGCTCATAGACAGACGTGCTGATCACTACATCAAACAAGTGTCATCCAATCATCAGCATATCTCTGAAGCAGAACGCGTGCATGCTTCTGAGAAGGCAAAGCGCTGATTGGGTGCATTGAGACACATGTCTGGTAACCGTTTTTAAGTATCTTTCTCAAATCCCCCAAAATCAGCAAGCATTTAATGAAAAGTAATCATGCTTTTAAAATGCAATCATGATTTTTCTCTCTCTTAAAAAACGTTTATCTTTTCAAAACAGTTTTGAAAACTCTATTTAAGCACATTAATCTCTCATTCTCATTCTTTACGCTTTCTCACTAATACTCAAGCATTTTCTGCATATTTCTGTGTTCATCTCTTGCAACCTATTTTCCTCAGTTTATTCTCAAAACCCTTTTAGTGTGAACATGGCAACCTCCAGCAGCGCTTCTGCAGGTCCTCAGAAGAAAGCATCATCTGAGCAATATCAAGTGCCATTCAGAACTCTCCTCACTCCTGTGAAGAATCTTGAAGTGCTTTCTGAATTAATCATTGATTTTGAAAGCTTGAAGGAGAACGGTTTTGACCTAACTGAAGAAGTTAGGGCTCAGAAGTGGGAAAGGTATTTCGACAGGTTGGTTGGACCAACATTCCCAATGCTAGTCAAGGAATTTTTGATTCACGCCAAGGCTTCAACACATCTAGTCACCTCCTTTGTTTTGGGGAAGAAGATTGTGATCACTGAGGATCACATTGCAAGGCTAATCGGTCACAGTGGCGGTGGCGTCCGTTGTGTGGACATGGCTGAAAGATGTGCTGATGTAGGTGTGATAGCTGCAAGGATTTTCACTCTTGGGGTGCCCAGCAGCAAGATTAAAGATCTGAAGGATCATTACAGAGTGTGGGCTAAGATAATTCTGGGGTGCTTCAACCACAGGAAACCAACCAGTTCTCCTGATTACATAAATGTGGATCAGCAGTTTCTGATCTACTTTATTGATCAGAAGGTAAAGATCAATCTGGCTCACTTCCTGTTCAACCACCTCAGAACAAGTGTGAAGGAAACAAGGGAAGAAGAAAGAACCAAGAGGGATTGGACACCTTTTGGAAGGTTGATATCAGATATTCTGACAGAGAATAGGCTGATTGAGCATCTGATAGAAGCTCAAGAGCTAAGCACTATTGAACCAACAATTGGGAAACCTCTGAACGCAAAGAACTTGAAAAAGATGAAACTGATAGAGAATATTCAGAAGGAACCCAGAGCTACTCCTATTGCTGATATCTCTAGCAGAAGAGTGCCTCTGAGTGACTTTCCGTTATTTTCTGAAATTGAATCCAAACCAGAGGTGATTCTCAGGTACGTGGATGCGTGCAAGGCAGATGGTACAGATCCAAATCTGAATATCAGAGATCTGCATCAACCTCAACCAGAAGTGACTCTGAAGAAGACGAAGAAGAGGAAGGCACCATCAGAAGGATTATCCCAGAAGACACCCAGGAAAAGAGGTAATTCATCTGCTGCTCCTGTTTTAAATTCTTCTACTATTCCAGCATCTATTCCTCCTCAAACCTCTCATAGAATCTCAATCCCCATCCCTACCATAGATGAAACTGTCCAAGAAGAGGACCCTTCTGAGGCATTAAAACTCAGAAGACCCAGAACCAAACATCCCAAACAACCAACAATCTCAACAACATCAGCAATTGACCAAGTGCTGTCTGACATTGATCAACACACCTCTGATCAACCAAACTCTGAACCACAAACCGTTCCTCCTCCTTAACCAGAACAACAGCAATCTGCTGAAGAACCAGAACAACAACAACCACTCTCATCAATTCCAGAAGAACCCCTTATCCCTGAACAATCAGAAATTCCGTCTCCCTCTCCCCAACCAGAAATTAATCCACCATCACCTCAAACAGAGTTTCATCACTCTGAAACTCCTTCTCCTCAACCATCTGAACCTCATTCACCTCAACCATCACCTCTGGCAATCCAGCTGCCATGTGGAACAACTGTTATCATGCCCCAGTTACCATCCTCACCAGAATCTACACCACCAAATACTCCCAAAACACCACCCAGTCCAATCATAATCTCTGATACTGATACTCCATCTCCAAAACAAACAGCTGCTCAGAAAACCTCCGAAAACCCCAGCAGGACTTTCATAGACTTAACCAGTCTTGACCGTCTTGCTGATCTGAAACACAAAATTGTCATCCCAAAACCAAAGCAACCAGATGTTGGCTCTGGTATTATGAATTTTGAAACAGGTGTGCTGCAATGGATTGCGTCTTTGAAGCAAGTCTGTCCTGGAATGATTGACCCAGCTGCTTCTGATCAGCTCTGGTCACAATTCAGACTTTGGGTACGTGCTGAAGCCCTCAAGTTGCAGGATATCAACTATGAGCAGGCACAACAAAATTTCAGCAAGCTTCTGAGTGAAGTTGGAAGTCAGCTTCTGAAAGAGGACGTGCTCCCTCTGGACAGTGAACCTTGGTCTGAGAAACAGCAAGCTGCAAAGGTGCAATCAGAAGAAGACAGGACCATTCAAGCTGAAGAAAGTCAAGCAGAGGATGTTGCTGAAAGTTCTCAGAAGCCTCCTGCTTCTGATGCTTCTCAAGCTGCCTTGGACAGGCAGACTCTGGAAGAACTAAGGTTGAATGACATGCGTCTGCAGCAGCGGATGGATGAAAGCAATCAGAAGATGAAAGAGAGAATGGATGTGCATGATAGCAAGATTGACACTGTTGTCAGCATGGTGAACAAGCAGAATGAGACTGCTGAAAAGATCCAAGCCATGCTGGAGAACCTGTTCACACGCTTGCCTCCTCAACCTTAGTCTTTTTTTTTCATTCATGACCTTTTTCATGTTTTCCTTGATTTTCTGATGTACTGTTTAAATATGTTTTGTACTATTTTCTTGCTTTGATTCTGAACTCTCTCAATATGATTAGTTTTTCTGATCTTAATTGTTTTAGCACATCACCTACACTTTTTGATTGCTGACAAAAAAGGGGGAGAACAAGAATGATATTTTAATCAATAACGGCTAACTAGATAGAAATTCTCAAACATTCTAACTCTATTTACTTGAAAATGTTTTTCTGTTTTGCTTAAAGTCTACAGGTACAAGGAAGCTCCTGGACACTCTGAATACTAGAAGCTCTGAAGCTCTGATCACTATGAAGTTCTGATCCGCTCTGATATTCTGATCCAAAGCAAAGCTCTGACAAGAAAAACTCTAAAGCTCTGCTCTGACATAAAGCTTCTGATAAGTCAAAGACTCTGATACTCTGATGTTCAAAGAAAGGCAAAAAGATCTGATCCTGAAGAACA
Organism: Vicia faba; assembly: GCA_948472305.1. Taxonomy (NCBI): domain Eukaryota; kingdom Viridiplantae; phylum Streptophyta; class Magnoliopsida; order Fabales; family Fabaceae; genus Vicia; species Vicia faba. The sequence continues at coordinate 1,398,611,348 of OX451736.1, read as the reverse complement.
CATGTAATCAAAGGGAAGTAATAAACTCAGGGGGAGTATCTCTCAACTCTGATATCTCTTTACTCCTTATCCTTTTACTTCTTATTCTGATACATATTCCAGATACCTTTTCACGTTATTTTCATTTAAAATATCTAGTTTTTGTCATCATCAAAAAGGGGGAGATTGTTAGAACAAAGTTTGAATCTACTACCCTATATTTAAGTTTTGATGATAACAAAGTGAAAAGATATAGTATTTATAAGTTTCATGTATGAACTATCTGCTGCCTAAAATTATTATGTTCTGACTTGCAGATACTCTGATTGATATAAGCAAGATCACATCTATTCAGCATCAGAACTTGATTTCAGACACCAGCATCAGAAGTTGCCATATCAGAACGTCAGAATCAGATGATCAACTCGTACATGCTGAAGCCTGATGAACAAGACTGCGCTCAACACTCTGATAAAGAAACACAACCGTTCATCAGCAGCGAAGCAGAGTCAGAATGAGCCAAGCCAGAACTTGCATTAAGTAAGCAACGGTACTGTGCATTGAAAGCAAATTAATTCCAACGGCCTCATTCCAGACAAGATCTGCTCAATAAGGAAAGCTTGTTATTAGCATTGAATCAAGAATATTGCATCCAACGTTCATCATCTCAGTGCTATATAAACAAGACTTTGAAGATTGAAATGGCTAATGCTCTCCAAATCTCTACACGCACAAAAGCTTATTATAATCTTCTTTCTCTCAGTTTTGCTAAACCACACACTCTGATATTTTATCATTGTTTAGCAATCTAGTTTCTAAGCTTCAATTTGTGTATACATCACAGTTGTGATAAATTTTTGTAGAAAACATTCACACACTTAGTTTTATCTCTTTGTAAGAAAGTGTTACCTTGACAAACCGGGTTGTGGTTTGGATCAAGAAGGCTTTAGCAGTTGTTAAAGCAGTCTGTAATATTCAGTTGAATATAGTGGATTAAGACCTCGCTGGAGAGAGGCGAAATCACCTTGACGGGTGGACTGGAGTAGTTTGAGATCAAACGAACCAGGATAAAAATATCTTGTTCATTGCATTAGATTTCAGTTTCACAATTCAACCCCCCCTTCTTGTGTTTTTCACCACTTCACCTTTGTTCTGCTTTTGGAGAGGAGGCGGAGAGTTTGGACAGGAGGCGTTCTCCGGTGGCCGGCGGGGGAGCGAGACGCTGATGAAAGCTTTGTTCTTGCTGGCTTTCTGGTAACCTCATATATTTCCTTTTTGAGCGGTTTTATGATGAAACTTCTGAAAACCCTAGGATAGCCATTTCTGAATCTTCTTTTCTTCTTCTGATTTTGTTGATACTGTGATGAGCTTGGCTCTGAGAAAACTTGTTATTGTTCTGACTTTCTTCCTCTCTTTTGCTTGATGATGATATTGAATCTGAGATGCTTTTGATATGTGTTTTTGAATATTGGCTTTGTTGGCTTTTTTCAATGATGATGATATCGAATCTGAGATTGCTGTTTCAGTTGTTGTTCTGATAACAGTTTTTTTTTTTAGGCTTGGAGGCTTGCTTCTTTGAGGCAAGCTTGTTTGTTTGAAACTGGCAGTTTGACAGGCTTGTTTAGGATACATGCTTGAAAGGCTTATCAGTTTGCTTGCTTGTTTGAGGCTGTCTTTGATGGGCTTGCTTCTGTTATGTGTTTGACAGGTTTTTTAGGAAGTCTGAAACAGGTTTGTGATTGTAACAGTGAAGTGGTGAAAAACACAAGAAGGGGGGGTTGAATTGTAAAACTGAAATCTAATGCAATGAACAAGATATTTTTATCCTGGTTCGTTTGATCTCAAACTACTCCAGTCCACCCATCAAGGTGATTTCGCCTCTCTCCAACGAGGTCTTAATCCACTATATTCAACTGAATATTACAGACTATTTTAACAACTGCTAAAGCCTTCTTGATCCAAACCACAACCTGGTTTGTCAAGGAAACACTTTCTTACAAAGAGATAAAACTATGTGTGTGAATGTTTTCTACAAAACTGTATCACAACTGTGATGTATACACAAATTAAAGCTTAGAAACTAGATTGCTAAACAATGATAGAATATCAGAATGTGTGGTGTTTAGCAAAACTGAGAGAAAGAAGATTTTGATCAGCTTTTATGCGTGTAGAGATTGAGAGCATTAGCCATTTCAATCTTCAAAGTCTTGTTTATATAGCACTGAGATGATGAACGTTGAATGCAATATTCTTGATTCAATGCTAATAACAAACTTTCCTTATCGAGCAGATCTTGTCTGGAATGAGGCCGTTGGTATTAATTTGCTTTCAATGCACAGTACCGTTGCTTACTTAATGCAAGTTCTGGCTTGGCTCATTCTGACTCTGCTTAGTTGCTGATGAACTGTTGTGTTTATTTATCAGAGTGTTGAGCGCAGTCTTGTTCATCAGGCTTCAGCATATACATGAGTTGATCATCTGATTCTGACATTCTGATATGGCAACTTCTGATGCTGATGTCTGAAACCAAATTCTGATGCTGAATAGATGTGATTTTGCTTATATCAATCAGAGTATCTGCAAGTCAAAACATAATAATTTTAGGCAGCAGATAGTTCATACATGAATCTTATAAATAATATATCTTTTCACTTTGTTATCATCAAAACTTAAATATAGGTTAGTAGATTCAAACTTTGTTCTAACAATCTCCCCCTTTTTGATGATGACAAAAACTAGATATTTTTAAATGAAAATAACGTGAAAAGGTATTTGAGATATGCATCAGAGTAAGAAGTAAAAAGGATAAGGAGTAAAAAGATATCAGAGTTGAGAGATACTCCCCCTGAGTTTATTACTTCCCTTTGATTACAAGTGTTCTTCAGGATCAGATCTTTTTGCCTTTCTTTGAACATCAGAGTATCAGAGTCTTTGACTATCAGAAGCTTTATGTCAGAGCAAAGCTTCAGAGCTTTTTCTTGTCAGAGCTTTGCTTTGGATCAGAGTATCAGAGCGGATCAGAGCTTCATAGTGATCAGAGCTTCTAGTCTTCAGAGTGTCCAGGAGCTTCCTTGTACCTGTAGACTTTAAGCAAAACAGAAAAACATTTTCAAGTAATAGAGTTAGAATGTTTGAGAATTTCTGTCTAGTTAGCCGTTATTGTTTAAAATATCGTTCTTGTTCTCCCCCTTTTTGTCAGCAATCAAAAAGTGTAGGTGAGTGCTAAAACAATTTAAGATCAGAAAAACTAATCATATTAAAAGAGTTCAGAATCAAAACATGACAATAGTACAAAACATATTCCAACAGCACATCAGAAAATCAAAGAAAACATGAAAAGGACATGAATGAAAAAAGACTAAGGTTGAGGAGGCAAGCGTGTGAACAGGTTCTCCAGCATGGCTTGGATCTTTTCAGCAGTCTCATTCTGCTTGTGCACCATGCTGACAACAGTGTCAATCTTGCTATCCTGCACATCCATTCTTTCTTTCATCTTCTGGTCGCTTTCATCCATCCGCTGCTGCAGACGCATGTCATTCAGCCTTAGTTCTTCCAGAGTCTGCCTGTCCAAGGCAGCTTGAGAAGCATCAGAAGTAGGAAGCTTCTGAGAGCTTTCAGCAACATCTTCTGCTTGACTTTCTTCAGCTTGAATGGTCTTGTCTTCTTCTGATTGCACCTTTGAAGCTTGTTGTTTCTCAGACCAAGGTTCACTATCCAGAGGGAGCACGTCTTCTTTCAGAAGCTAACTTCCAACTTCATTCAGAAGCTTGCTGAAATTCTGTTGTGCCTGCTCATAGTTGATATCCTGCAACTTGAGGGCTTCAGCACATACCCAAAGTCTGAATTGTGACCAGAGCTGATCAGAAGCAGCTGGGTCAATCATTCCAGGACAGACTTGCTTCAAAGAAGCAATCCATTGCAGCACACCTGTTTCAAAATTCATAATACCAGAGCCAACATCTGGTTGTTTTGGTTTTTGGATGGCAATTTTATGTTTCAGATCAGCAAGACGGTCAAGACTGGTTAAGTCTATGAAGGTCCTGCTGGGGTTTTCGGAGGTTTTCTTGGCAGCTATTTGTTTTGGAGAGGGAGTTTCAGAATCAGAGATTATGATTGGACTGGGTGGTGTTTTGGGAGTATTTGGTGGTGTAGATTCTGATGAGGATGGCAATTGTGCTAAGGTGATTGTTGTTCCACCTGGCAGCTGGATTGCCAAAGGTGATGGTTGAGGTGAATGAGGTTCAGATGGTTGAGGAGAAGGAGTTTCAGAGTGATGAAACTCTGGTTGAGGTGATGGTGGATTAATTTCTGGTTGAGGAGAGGGAGACGGAATTGCTGGTTGAGGAGAAGTTATTGGAATTTCTGGTTGTTCAGGGATAAGGGGTTCTTCTGGAATGGGTGAAAGTGGTTATTGTTGTTGTTCTGGTTCTTCAGCAGATTGTTGTTGTTCTGGTTGTGGAGGAGGGACAATTTGTGGTTCATAGTTTGGTTGATCAGAGGTGTGTTGATCAATGTCAGACAGCACTTGGTCAATTGCTGATGTTGTAGAGATTGTTGGTTGTTTGGGATGTTTGGTTCTGGGTCTTCTGATTTTTAATGCCTCAGAAGGGTCTTCTTCTGGTACAGTTTCATCTATGGTAGGGATAGGAATTGAGATTCTATGAGAGGTTTGAGGAGGAATAGATGCTGGAATAATAGAAGAATTTAAAACAGAGGCAGCAGATGAATTACCTCTTTTCCTGGGTGTCTGTTGGGATGATCCTTCTGAAGGTGCCTTCCTCTTCTTCGTCTTCTTCAGAGTCACTTCTTGCTGAGGTTGATGCAGAGCTTTGATAATCAGATTTGGATCTGTACCATCTGCCTTGCACGCATCCAAGTATCTGAGAACCACCTCTGGTTTGGATTCTATCTCAGAAAATAAAGGAAAGTCACTCAGAGGAACTCTTCTGCTGGTGATATCAGCAATAGGAGTGGCTCTGGGTTCCTTCTGAATATTCTCTATCAGCTTCATCTTCTTCAAGTTCTTTGCATTCAGAGGTTTCCCAACTGTTGGTTCAATAGTGCTTAGCTCTTGAGCTTCTATCAGATGCTCTATCAGCCTATTCTTTGTCAGAATATCTGATATCAACCTTCCAAAGGGTATCCAATCCCTCTTGGTTCGTTCTTCTTCCCTGGTTTCCTTCACACTTGTTCTGAGGTGGTTGAACAGAAAATGAGCCAGATTGATTTTTACCTTCTGATCAATAAAGTAGATCAGAAACTGCTGATCCACATTTATGTAATCAGGTGAACTGGTTGGTTTCCTGTGGTTGAAGCACCCTAGAATTATCTTAGCCCAAACTCTGTAATGATCCTTCAGATCTTTGATCTTACTGCTGGGCACCCCATGGGTGAAAATCCTTGCAGCTATCACACCCACATCAGCACATCTTTCAGCCATGTCCACACAACGGACGCCACCGCCACTGTAACCGATTAGCCTTGCAATGTGATCCTCTGTGATCACAATCTTCTTCCCCATAACAAAGGAGGTGACTAGATGTGTTGAAGCCTTGGCGTGAATCCAGAATTCCTTGACTAGCATAGGGAATGTTGGTCCAACTAACCTGTCAAAATACCTTTCCCACTTCTGTGCCCTAACTTCTTCAGTTAGGTCAAAACCGTTCTCCTTTAAGCTTCCAAAATCAATGATTAATTCAGAAAGCACTTCAAGATTCTTCACAGGAGTGAGGAGTGTTCTGAATGGCACTTGATATTGCTCAGATGATGCTTTCTTCTGAGGACCTGCAGAAGCACTGCTGGAGGTTGCCATGTTCACACTAAAAAGGTTTTGAGAATAAACTGAGGAAAAGGGTTTTGCAAGAGATGAACACAGAAATATGCAGAAAATGCTTGAGTATTAGTGAGAAAACGTAAAGAATGAGAATGAGAGATTAATGTGTTTAAATAGAGTTTCAAAAATATTTTTGAAAAGATAAACGTTTTTTAAGAAAGAGAAAAATCATGATTGCATTTTAAAAGCATGATTACTTTTCATTAAATGCTTGCTGATTTTGGGGGATTTGAGAAAGATACTTAAAAACGGTTACCAGACATGTGTCTCAATGCACCCAATCAGCTCTTTGCCTTCTCAGAAGCGTGCACGCGTTCTGCTTCAGAGATATGCTGATGATTGGATGACACTTGTTTGATGTAGTGATCAGCACGTCTGTCTTTGAGCTTAGACTCTCAGATCTTTAGACTTGCATCTGATACAATCTGCATGTTCTATCTTTCTGAAAGAAGATTGATCAGAAGTTCACAGTAAAACAATTACATTCTGAAGGTAAATATATGGAATTAAAACATTTTCATTCTGGACAGACTTTCATGCTGAGATGTTTCAGAATGAAATTAAACCTATCTTCTGAAAGGGGTTTAGTAAAGATATCAGCCCATTGATGGTTTGTATCTATAAATTTTAAGTTCAAAATACCTTTCTGAATATAGTCCCTAATGAAATGATGTTTTATTTCTATATGCTTAGCTCTAGAATGTAAAATGGGATTCTTACTTAAGCAAATAGAAGAAGTATTATCACAAAGTATAGGAATGTTACTCTCAAAAATCTGGAAGTCTTCAAGCTGACTTTTCATCCAGAGCATTTGTGTGCTACATCCTGCTGCTGCTATGTACTCAGCTTCTGCTGTTGATAGTGCAATTGTTGATTGCCTTTTGCTGGACCAAGAGATCAGATTTTCTCCCAGAAACTGGCAGCTTCCAGAAGAACTTTTTCGTTCCACTCTGTCTCCAGCAAAATCAGCATCGCAGTAGCCTACTAAGCTGTAATCACTAGATTTTCTATAAAACAAACCCAGATTAGTAGTACCTTTCAGATACTTGAAAATTCGCTTAACAGCTGTTAAGTGAGATTCTCTAGGATCTGATTGGAATCTAGCACAGATACAAACACTGAATAATATGTCAGGTCTTGAAGCAGTCAGATAGAGGAGAGAACCAATCATACCTCTGTAGACTTTCTGTTCTACATTTTTGCTTACCTCTTCTCTTTCCAGAATGCACGTGGGATGCATTGGAATCTTTGATGGCTTACATTCTGAGAGGTCAAATTTCTTCAGAAGATCTCTGATGTATTTGCTCTGATGAATGTAAGTTCCCTCTGGAGTTTGATTGATCTGAATTCCTAGAAAGAATTTCAGTTCCCCCATGAGGCTCATCTCAAATTCTGCCTGCATACACTTAGCAAATTTTCTTCCAAGAGAAGGATTAGTAGAACCAAAAATAATATCATCAACATAAATTTGACAGACTAATATGTCATTCTTAACTGATTTACAGAATAGAGTAGTGTCCACTTTCCCTCTGGTGAATTCATTTTCTAACAGAAAGTTACTTAGCCTTTCATACCAAGCTCTGGGAGCTTGTTTCAGACCATACAGTGACTTCTTTAGTTTGAAAACATGTTCTGGATGTTTTGTATTTTCAAAACTAGGGGGTTGGTGTACATAAACTTCTTCTTCTATATAACCATTTAAGAATGCACTTTTGACATCCATCTGATACAGAGTGACACCTCTATTAACAGCAAATGAAATTAAAAGTCTGATAGATTCTAACCTGGCGAATGGGGCAAAGGTTTCTGTATAGTCTATCCCCTCTTGCTGACTATAACCTTGTGCAACCAGTCATGCCTTGTTTCTGATGACTTCACCTTATTCATTTAGCTTGTTTCTGAACACCCATCTTGTTCCAATGACGTTGAATCCTTTTGGTCTGGGAACGAGATCCCATACTTCGTTTCTGGTGAATTGATTCAGCTCTTCTTGCATTGCCAGAATCCAGTCATTATCCAGAAGTGCTTCATCAATAGAAGAAGGTTCAATCAGAGACACAAGTCCCATAAGAGTTTCTTCAGAGTTTCTGAAGCTTGCTCTTGTTCTGATTGGATCTTCCTTTCTTCCTAAGATAGTCTCTTCTGGGTGATCCAAGCTGCTTCTGGGTAATCTCTTCTGAGGTTGATCAGCAGCTGTTGTAGGATTGCTAGCAGTGCTCCTTTCAGACGTTGAAGGAATGTCTGTGTTGAGAGCTTCTGATGACTTGTCTTCAGAACCTGTAAATTCAATTTCTATACCTGCAAAAACTTCATTCTGCTTTGACTTTTCAGAGTCAAGCTTATCATTAAAACGAACACTGATTGATTCTTCCACAATCTGTGTTTCTGTATTGTATACTCTGTACCCTCTTGAGCGTTCAGAGTATCCTAACATAATACACTTCTGTGCTTTAGAGTCAAACTTGTTCAAATAATTCTTTGTATTTAATATAAAGCAAGTACATCCAAATGGATGAAAATATGAAATGTTGGGCTTTCTGTTCTTCCACAGTTCATATGGAGTCTTTTCCAGAATAGGTCTTATTGAGATTCTATTCTGAATGTAGCACGCTGTGTTTATTGCTTCTGCCCAGAAGGTCTTAGCAACGTTTGTCTCATTGATCATGGTTCTGGCCATTTCTTGCAATGTTCTGTTCTTTCGTTCTACAACTCTATTTTGTTGGGGAGTTCTAGGACAAGAGAAATCATGCAGAATGCCTCTGTCATTAAAGAATGACTCAAAGTCTTTGTTTTCGAATTCTCCACCATGATCACTTCTGACTTTAACGATTCTAAGATCCTTTTCATTCTGAACTTGGTTACAGAAGGTAACAAACACAGAGTGTGACTCGTCCTTGTGTCTTAAGAACTTTACCCATGTCCATCTGCTATAGTCATCTACGATTACTAACCCATACTTCTTGCCACTGACTGACGCAGTTTTAACTAGTCCAAATAAGTCAATGTGCAGAAGTTCTAATCGCTTAGAGGTAGAAACAACATTTTTGGATTTAAAAGAAGGTTTTGCAAACTTGCCTTTCTGACATGCTTCACACAGAGCATCTGAATTGAACTTCAAATTAGGAAGTCCTCTGACCAGATTGAGTTTGTTAATCTGAGATATTCTTCTCATACTAACATGCCCCAATCTTCTGTGCCAGATCCACTGCTCGTTGTTAACAGACAGAAGACATTTTACATTCTGACTCTTTAGTTCAGAAAGTTTGATTTTGTAAATGTTGTTTTTCCTCTTACCATTAAACAGGATAGTCCCATCTTTCTGACTAACAACTTTACATGATTTTTGATTAAAGATTATATCATAACCGTTATCACTTAATTGACTTATGGATAACAGATTATGCATCAATCCATCTACTAGCAGAACATTATTAATAGAGGGAAGATTTCCATTACCTACAGTTCCAGAGCCAATTATCTTTCCCCTCTGATTGCCTCCAAAGCCAACGTGGCCTCCAGGCTTAAGTTCCAGGCTTTGGAACATATGCCTTCTTCCCGTCATGTGTCGTGAGCAGCCAGAGTCCAGGTACCATGACTGGTGTTTCTGACTTGCTGCTAAAGATATCTGCAACATGTATTATTTTATCCTTAGGTACCCAGATTTTCTTGGGTCCTGATTTGTTAATTTTACCAAAACTCTGGTTGAATTTTGGTTTCACAGAGTGCTTACTGCTAGTGTATTTAATATCATGTGTGTGACCATATACAAAATGTGAATTCAGAGGAGTGTGTTTAATGGTTAAGTCCATGACATTCTTTGGTGTAGGAACCTTACCTTGGTATCCTATTCCTTTCCTGCCGTTTCTGCTAACTCCATAGATCATTGAAGCCATTCTGCTTCTATCTATGCTTTTAGCTAGGAACTTCTGGAAACTGTGATCATACTCCTTGATGATCTCATCAGCGTTGCTGGGAGTTTCAGAAATTGGTTCCTTCTGAGAGTTTTGTAAAGTGTTTTCTAATTTTGAAATCTTATTTCTCAGCTCATAATTCTCCAATTTGAGACTCTCAGTCTTATTAGAGTCAGATTCAAGATTCCTTTTCAGGTCTCTGAATTTAACTCTAATTTGCTGATACCATTCCGGAATCTCATTAAGGATTTCAGCAAGTTCAGCCTTTGTAAAGTTAACAGCAAAGTTAGGAAATACCTCTTCAGTATCTGATTCTGAGTCTGATTCAGAAGCTTGACTATCTTCTGAGATGTTAGCCATGAGAGCTATGTTTGCCCTCTTATCATCTGATTCTGAGTCAGCTTCAGACGAGTCAGAGTCATCTCATGTGTCCATGAGACTTTTCTTCTTCTCTCTTCCAAACTTCCTTTTGGGCTTTTCCCTCTGAAGCTTTGGGCAGTCACTCTTATAGTGTCCTTGCTCATTGCACTCATAGCAGATGATGTCCTTGGTGTTTGGCTTTTTGCTACTGGAGGAGCCTTCAGATCTTCTGTATCCAGAGGAAGAATCTGTCCTTCTGTATCTGGAAGAAGACTCGTTTTGATCAGATCTTCTGGGGTTCCTGAACTTTCTTTGTCTTTGCTTCCACAGTTGATTTACTCTTCTGGAAAGGAGAGAGAGTTCGTCTTCTTCTGATGAGGATCCATCAGATGTTTCTTCAACTGCCTGCAAAACTTTATACTCAAATTTTTTGTTAGATTTTAATGCTAAAGGCTTACCTTGCTTCTGAGGCTCATCAGCTTCTAGCTCTATCTCATGACTTCTTAGGGAGCTGATAAGTTCCTCCAGAGTGATTTTGTTGAGATCTTTAGCTAGCTTCAGAGCTGTAACCATAGGTCTCCACTGCTTGGGTAAACTTCTGATGATTTTCTTGACATGGTCAGCAGTAGAGTATCCTTTATCCAGAACTTTGAGACCAGCTACCAGAATCTGGAATCTAGAGAACATGGTTTCAATGGATTCAGATTCTTCCATTTTGAACGCCTCATACTTATGAATGAGCGCCAGAGCTTTTGTTTCTTTGACCTGAACGTTGCCCTCATGCGTCATTCTGAGTGAGTCAAAAATATTCTTTGCTGTGTCTCTGTTGGAGATCTTTTCATACTCAGTATAGGAGATGGCGCTTAGGAGGATGGTTCTGGCCTTGTGGTGAATCTTGAAGTCACGCTTTTGTTGATCAGACATTGTTTTTCTATCAATCTTCTGACCGCTTGCATTCACAGGGTGCGTGTATCCATCTGTCACCATATCCCACAGATCAGCATCATGTGCCAGAAAGAAGCTTTCAATTCTGTCTTTCCAGTAATCAAAGTTTTCTCCATCAAAGACTGGAGGTTTGCCGCTGAATCTGTCTCTGTCCTCATTGTTGTCATTGCTGATGTGAGAATTGTTTCCTGCCATTGTGTTTTTCTGACGCTGGATCTTGTACTGACACGGTTAAGTGTTTTAGCTCAGAACCAGGCGCTCTGATACCAATTGAAGTGGTGAAAAACACAAGAAGGGGGGTTGAATTGTAAAACTGAAATCTAATGCAATGAACAAGATATTTTTATCCTGGTTCGTTTGATCTCAAACTACTCCAGTCCATCCATCAAGGTGATTTCGCCTCTCTCCAACGAGGTCTTAATCCACTATATTCAACTGAATATTACAGACTGCTTTAACAACTGCTAAAGCCTTCTTGATCCAAACCACAACCTGGTTTGTCAAGGAAACACTTTCTTACAAAGAGATAAAACTAAGTGTGTGAATGTTTTCTACAAAACTGTATCATAACTGTGATGTATACACAAATTAAAGCTTAGAAACTAGATTGCTAAACAATGATAAAATATCAGAATGTGTGGTGTTTAGCAAAACTGAGAGAAAGAAGATTTTGATCAGCTTTTATGCGTGTAGAGATTTTGAGAGCATTAGCCATTTCAATCTTCAAAGTCTTGTTTATATAGCACTGAGATGATGAACGTTGAATGCAATATTCTTGATTCAATGCTAATAACAAACTTTCCTTATCGAGCAGATCTTGTCTGGAATGAGGCTGTTGGTATTAATTTGCTTTCAATGCACAGTACCGTTGCTTACTTAATGCAAGTTCTGGCTTGGCTCATTCTGACTCTGCTTAGCTGCTGATGAACTGTTGTGTTTCTTTATCAGAGTGTTGAGCGCAGTCTTGTTCATCAGGCTTCAGCATATACGTGAGTTGATCATCTGATTCTGACATTCTGATATGGCAACTTCTGATGCTGATGTCTGAAACCAAATTCTGATGCTGAATAGATGTGATTTTGCTTATATCAATCAGAGTATCTGCAAGTCAAAACATAATAATTTTAGGCAGCAGATAGTTCATACATGAATCTTATAAATAATATATCTTTTCACTTTGTTATCATCAAAACTTAAATATAGGGTAGTAGATTCAAACTTTGTTCTAACAAACAGGTTTTTGGGCTATGTGTTTACAGCTTCAGGGCTTGTTGCCTTAGGCTTCGAGGTTTGTGCTTGTTATGCTTGGCTTGAAGCAGGCTTGAGCAACTTGACAGGTTTTGTTGAAGGTTTTGTAATTGGTTTTTAGTAGGCAGGCTTGAAGCAGGCTTATGGTAGTTTGAAGCAGGCTTGAGGCAGGTTTCTGGTAGTTTGAAACTGGCTTGAGGGCTTGTGTTATGTGTTTGTTTTGTGTTATATTTTTCTATGTGTTATGCCCCCTTCTTAACAGTGTTGATTTGTTATATTTATCTATCTCTAAGCCTGCCTAAAAAAATGTAAGCCTGCTACTTTTTACTCTCTTTCTCTCTCTTCAGAAAAGCATATTATATTGCTTTAGAAGTACTTTTCTGAAAAGGTTGTGGCTGGAAAATGATGAAAAAGGTTTTGATAATATGCTTGCTTGCAATTTGATTTTCCTCTGCATCTTTCCAGATTTCCTGCATTTGCTTTTTGTGTACTTGTTGACAGTTTTGATAGCTTTGATATCTTTCTTGACAGTTTTTGACAGCTTTGATATCTTTCTTGACAGTTTTTCTGTTTTGATATCTTTGACAGTTTGGTTTGCCTCTCTTTGACAGTTTGGTTTGCCATTGTTTACACTTGTGACTTGGTTTGGCATTTTCAGTTTGCACATGTGCAGTTTGTTTGAATTTCTTATGCAGCCTTGTGCCCTTTTTTTAATTGATTTAGCTTGCAAGATAATTTTACTTTCCTCTTTGTGAACCAAGAAGAGAGTCTTCTTGCGATTTGCAGAGAGGACGAGCAAAAATAAAACAAACTGATTCCGGCCAACAACCTTTGATGATGAACTTTTTTGTCTGAAAATGCCTTTTTTAATTCATCTCTGTTTGACTTCTCTTTTTCTGGCTTTGCAGATAAATATCAATTGGGCATAGGATGCAACAGTAGAAGATGAAGACTTCAAGAAATTTAGGATATAGTTTTATTTTATTTCTAATCATTTGTAATAAACATTATTGTAAATACTGTAAAATAAATTTATTGTATTCAAATAACACTTGTACCAATGATCAAAAATAAATAAAAGTCCTTTTATCAGAAAATTATTTATTTCACTGTCTATTTAATTATTTAAATTTCTTGAATTAAAATAACTGGAAGTACATCCCAATTATTCTAACTTAGATACAATAAATAATTAATAAACGTTGTAGTCTCGCAACCCCGCATTAACCAACAAAACATCTGGCATTCCAAATAACCAAAAGCATTGCACAATTAAACAAACAAACGTCCACACGCCTTTTACCTCACTGATCAAACTAAAGCTTCAACTTTCAATCAGAAGCCTCAACTGCTATCCTATATGTTTTGAGAAATAAACGGCCATCTTGAACAAGCATCAAAGCAGTGTGACAATCAAATGAAATGCTGTGGATTCCAATTCTTTTGAGAATGCGCGTGCAAACCCTAATTGTGGATTTATTGTCAAAGAAGCGTCTGTTCGATCAAACCCTGAGCCAAACTCAACCAAATCAAAAGAAACCCTAATAATTTATTTGACTGATTCAAAAGTCAATGGAAACCCTAATTTTGTTTGACTGATAAGAAAAGTCTGTTTGACCGATTCTTGAGCCAATCTGAAAAAATCAGGAAACCCGAAGCTGTGATTTCTTTGTGAAAAAAGGGAGGGCAAATTTTGGGGTACAACACTGCTTTCTTTATACTGTATAGTAACTAGGCGTGTATGAAAAGATTCAAAAATCAATCGCTAGATGACCTAATCAAAAAATAAAATAACTTGAAACCAACACACTTTTTCACACGCGCACCTCTAGGGTAACCTCGCTCGTTGCCTTAGAAATACAATCATGTCCCTCGAATATGGGACACTTTAGCAATGACCCTTCGATAAAAAAGATCGTAGTCCCTCGATGACCCTCGATGTTGCCTTCGATTAAAACGATCTCGTCCCTTACAAAAATTGCTAAAGCGTCTCATAAGTTGCTTTCGATGATTGTGAAATTGACCCGCGTCTGTCCCTTCACATCCAACGATGGGGATTCTTACCAAATCAATGGTAAGATAGCACCATTAAAAGGAGGAAGAAAAAGAATAATTTAAGACCTTTCGAGTAGATAGATTCGCTCTTAGTTACTCGCTTGCTCACGATAAAAAAATTTTACACCTACACTTTCATTTCAAAACGTTTTCAAAAAGACAAAACGTTTTGTATACGTTCTTATAGAGACGAGAACCATTGCAAAACATCTTTTCAAAACACTTTCCGACACACGATTCACAAACACATCTTTGAACCACTTTTAGAAACAAAACTTTGTACGCGTTCTTATAGAGACGAGAACCATTACAAAGAGATTTTTCAAAATACTTCAAAGCCCACACCACAAAGCACACTGTCAAATGAAAGCAAGTGATGTAAACGAGTAACTAAGAGCCCATGGAAAACCATGGATGAAAAGGGTGCTAATACCTTCCCTTTTCATAATCTACCCCCTGAACCCGAGAAATAATCTCGAAAGGTCTTTCCTGTGCTTTTTTACCTTTCCTTTTGGATAAAATAAAAGTCGGTGGTGACTCTTGCTATCCGCACAAGTGCGATCGAAACACAAAACATCAAGTCAGTTCTCCAAACGTATCACAGAACTGGCGACTCTGCTGGGGAAAAAAGTGGGGTTACCTTAGGGATAGATCACTTTTACTCGCTTTCATTATTTGATTTGTGTACTTTATATTCAATTCTTTGTATTGGGCTTACTTTAATCCTCCACCCGGATTTGGGGCACCTTTTTAGGTAAATAGCAATAGATTATGGAGATTGTACAGCGTAGACCGATATGGTTGAGACAATGGCTATGTTAGTGTGACGCATTTGTGGGTACCGGTATCCCTCGTGGTGAATCGAGGAGAATACGGGGCCACTGAGTGGTGTCGTGAAGCACTAATTAACCTTAGAACCCTAATTGAACAAACTTGGCCATTAGGACGTAGTGAGGTAACCAGTTTTGGTGTAAAGCTGAAAATTAGTTGACACTCGATACTACACTCATTGAGGCTATACTTTTGGAATATCTCGGCCGCAAGAAAAGATTGTTGTGCTGAGATAATGCCTAAGAGAAAGGTCGGTGATATTGAGATCCTTTAGAACCCGGTCATTATTTCTAGGACAGGTTGAGCCAACTAAAACTTCAAGAGGGTACTTACCTACAAACTCATGCAAGCCTAAAACATAGGGATCTGTTTGTTGTGTATGTATATGTTTGCTTGTGCATAAACATCATAAACATCATAAACATCATATGCATGCTCACTAACCATTTCAAGGATTTAGAAATTTATCTTTGTTTTTGTTTTGTAGGATATGAATTCTCTCTGAAGAAACACCATCCGAATCAGCTTTGTAAAAGCACATCCTCAACTTCAAGAGCTAGCCTCAAGAGTGCCCGGGGATTCTCCTTTTACCAAGAAGTATGGCCGACTCCTCAGTTTGGCTACATCCAACTTCCAAGAAGAGATGATGTGTGTACTATTCCAATTCTTTGATCCCGTACATCATTGTTTCACTTTTCCGTACTATCAGTTGGTACCTACATTGGAAGAGTTCTCTCTACTCTTAGGGGTACCTGTGCTTAATCAGATACTGTTCACCAGTCTAGAAGGGATTCCAAAACCTGAAGTCATCGCCGAAGCTTTACATGTGAAGAGGGCCAACGTCATAGACAATTGGGAGACAAGAAGTGGGGTTAAAGGTTTTCTAGCTAAGTTTCTATTGGAAAAAGCTCGTTCATTCTAGGATGGCATGGATTTCCAAGCTTTCGAAGACGTGCTAGCTCTCCTCATTTATGGTTTGGTTATGTTTCCTAATTCAGACCAATTCATAGACGTTAATGCCATTAAAGTCTTTCTCTCTCGCAACCTTATACCCACCTTACTAGGAGACATCTTGCATTGCCTTCATACCCGTACCATGAAGAAAAGAGGTCCCCTTTTATGTTGTATACCCCTACTCTCTAAGTGGTTCACTTCACACCTGCCTCAGTTAGCATTGAAGAATGAGCAAAGATTAACTTGTTCTCAAAGGATGATGTCTCTCACTCACTCTGATATCCGTTGGTGCTCAAGATCTTTGGAAGATATCTCTATCATTGACCGCTGCGGGGAGTTCCCTAATGTACCTATGCTAGGTATTAGGGGAGGTATCACCTACAATCCGCGTTTAGCTCTTCGGTAATTTGGGTATGCCCGAAGAGACGGCCCTCATGAGATGCTCGTCCAGGGTCTGGTTTTTGACTACGACAAAGAAGACCAAGGTTACCGCCAGAGGTTTACATGTGCTTGGGGAATGGTGAACAAGGTGGACAATAGGACTTTAGGACATAAAAACTCAATCCCTCTCGAGCCTTACCTTAAGTGGGTATGGGCTCGTGCCCAGAGTCTCTTAATGCCTTACCCTTCCATCCTTCCTGTCATCATTGAGCCTGTTATTGAAGGAGACGTCCCATACACCGTTCTTCATCCGGACATGCCTACCTCTCTCGAAGACCTGCAGAAAGCCTGGATTCAGTTGAAGGAAGAGCAATACACCTTTGAAACCCAGTACTACGCCAGCGAGAAGAAGGTTCTGGAGCTCACCAAACTGCTTCATGAAGAGAAGAATCTGAATACCTACATTGCTCCAAAAAGGATGCGTTTGGTCTTTTTGTCTTAAGAGTTTTTGCTGTATTTTGTTTCTTTCTTTGTAAGCCCAAGGAGGCCTGATGTATTTGAAGGGGTAAGAAAACACTTAGAAGCGGGGGGAGGGGGGGGTTGAATAAGTGACTCTTTTCGAGTTCAATACAAAGCTCAAAACAATAATGGAATAACACAGTTATTTTTATCCTGGTTCGTTTGAACTCAAACTACTCCAGTCCACCCGCCAAGGTGATTTCGCCTTTCTCAACAAGGACTTAATCCACTATAATCAACTGATTACAATCACACAACAACTGTTGTGACTAACAATGCACAAGTAATCTTACAAGTGACTAACACCACTAAGACTTAAATCTAGTCCTAGTCTGCTTGAGAAATTTGACCAAACTTGGTCTCTCAAGGAACAAATACAATAGTATAATCTTTACAGATAATTGAAATAGAGTTTGCTTCTAATCAAGCTATATCACAACTGTGATTTTTCACTTAGAATATAATACACAAAATGTATGAACTATGAGTTTGTGAGCTTTTGAATCTTTCACGTAGTTTCTTGTTTGAACATTCTTGTTGGCTTGCAAACAAATGTCCTTCTACTTATAGTAGGAATAATAAGACCGTTGTTGCCTTCAGAAGAAATGAAGAGCATTAAATGCTTTGCGTGTATCCTTGCAAAATTACATTCTCCAAGAAACTAGTTGTAGGAACTTGAGTGCTTTCAGCCTGTTGTACCCCAAAATTTGCCCTCTCATATTTCTCAAAACATTTCAAGAAAAATCTCCAAATGGCTCAAGATTTGCTCAAGAGTTGGACAGTCAAGCTATATCCTAAGGCAATCAACCTCAAATTAGGGTTTTATGTTGCATCAAGATACTTGAATCCAAATGACCTCAAGTGCTCCCCAATTTCCTAATATGTTCTCAAGTTCATCCACATCAAGTTTCAAGCCTTGCAGAGGAAGTTTGCTCAGTCAATTGTTCAAAGGGTCCAAAAATCGACTGTGCTAGGGTAAAAGTCAACTGTGACCTATAAATAGTCAAACTTCAAGATTTTTTGTCAACATTCTCATTTTGAAGGATATTTCATCATTTGATCAAGGGTTGATCATGATTCATCAAGGATTGCTCAAAATTCATCAAGACTCAAAAGTTGCCAAATTAGGGTTTTGTAGGAAAAGTCAACTGAACTTTGACCAAGCATAACTTTCTCATACTTTATGAGAAATGACCCATCCAAAGCTCATTTTGAAGAGGATTCAATTTCCTACAATCCATCTTCATACCCCAAGATCAATAAATGCACCCACAAGAAGTTACAAATTTGGACATTATAGGTCATTTTTAAAAGTCAACAAAAACACCTTTTTTGCCAAAGATTATAACTTGAGCATGTAATATCAAAATGAGATGAGACCAAAAGTGATGGTTAGAGGATATCTCAAGCTTTCTAAAAAGTCTAAGAACACTTCCAAAAGTTCAAAATTGAAGAAGTTATGCATTATTGAAGTTGGACATTTTTGCAAAATTGCCAAAAGTCATCTATCCCCAAAACTTCAAATTTTGTCAAATGGGCCCATTCGTTTCCACTTGATTTGGGCTTGCCACATTCCACACGTGTCCTAACTTCAGCCTTGTGTCCATTTATCAATTTTTCTATTTTATTTGATTTTTTATTGAATTATTTCATTTTTAATCAATTTAAATCAAATAAAATCCCAAAACTTGATTACATGAGATCTTTTTCTATTTTTAGGACCTAATCATCATCAATGTCATGATCAAATTCGTATCAATCATTCCATGTGCAAAAAGATTGGATTTTTGGCAAATTAAGCAAGTTTTCAATGGAGGATCAAATTCAATCTCAAAGCATTGATGTGCAAAGATTCAAGACCAATTTGTTGACCTAATACATTGCAGCATACATATACAATCCAAGGCACACAAATTTGAGACCTAGAGACGGCCAGAACACCAAAAGCAAAACTTGCAAAAATTGACAAAAATTGTGAGACTGAAATCAAGCTTGGAGGCACTTTCAGGACCTAACAAGCACCACAATCGTTTCCTGGAAATTCTCAAAAGCAAAACCAATCAGAATCACTCATTCTCCAGCCTCCTAGAGCACTGTAAGAATCTCACGAATCCTCTATGTTCATGAAGTCTCAAATCTTTATTCTTGCATCCATTCTCAAAAACGATTGCATATTCTGATTCCTCACATCATTTGTTAACTTTCTGCAATAATCAATTTCATTCTTGTGTTGTGTATCGTAGAACGCCATTGTAGGGCTTCCTAGGTTTTTTTAGGGGTTTTTGTTACAGATAAAATTAGACCTATTGATGGACATAGGCATGACCGGAGGAGAAAGACAAGCACAACCATGGCCTTGGATGGAGTTTATATGGCCTGAGATGGGTTTTTGAAACGACCTACGCTTTTAGTTGCGGATATAAATCCGCAGGTAATTTCTGTGCAAACCTGAGGACAGGGACGACAACGTGTCCCCATCTGGTTGCCCAGCTCAAATATTCGCGCGTTATTTTTTTTATTTTGGCATGTTAGCGTGTTTTTCCATATTATTATTTTTGATTAATATAATAACAGATGAAGCACAATGGTTGAGTGGCAAATGCGTGTATCCTATGATCAACAGGACCTGGGTTCGAATCCCAGGTCCCCATATTATTTGTTGTATTTTTCAGCCAAGTGATCCAGTGTAATTCCAAGCATGCAGTCCACTATGGTCTCTCAATCATTCAACAGCCAGATGGCCAAAGGCCAAATCTGGTGGCCATAACCTGGAGGTCTACCATGGGCAAAAGTCAGCGCGTACATAGGGGATCCAAAAAGTCCACCAGGCCTGCATGTTAATGGGCCACAAAATTGCCATTCTCACCCCCCTGAACAGGCCCAAACCCTAACTTTTTCTCTTTTCTTTTATTATTTCTCTTAATTATTTATTGTTATTATTTTTGTAATTATTAACTAACCAATCACATCTTTTTCTTCACAAAATAAAATAAAAAACCAAAAAATATATTTTGTTCATTAAATTAATTTTCAGAATTTTATTTTGTTAATAAATATTAATTTAATTAATTTAGTTTTAATTAGGAACAACTTTTAATATATTTTGCAATAATTAAAATTAACTTAGACAATTAGGTTTTTATTAACATTGATCAAATTATTTTTATTTCTTTAAATATCAAAAATCCAAAAAATATTATTTTCATTAATTAATTAATTAGTTTATTAATTTAATAATTAACTTAGTTTAATTTCTTTTTAATTCAAAAAACAACAAAAAAATCTTTTCTTGAACATTAAAGGGTCAAAACCCTAAAAAACTCGCATTCGATTTGATTTCCCGCACGCGTTCCATTTTATTCAATATTGTATCTGTTTCCTGGAATGTAATAGTTTAATAGGACTTTATTATTTTTACCGCTTTATTTATTTTCCGCATTTTAATTTTAAGGGTTGCTTTTGGCGATGTAAATACCCGACGCCTTGTAATAGTTAGTTTAATTTCTGTAATTTAATTTCTGCAACTTATACACTGTTAGATGTTTGGTAATAGGGAATGCATGACAAGATCGAATGTTTAACTTAAAATCAACATAGATAACCATTAACATGTACAAAGACAAAATTAAATGAAAACAACACACTCGCACATGCGCACTCTTAGGGTACACCTCACTTGGTTGCCTTCGAACACAGTCATTAAGTATAGGAAGTTTTAGAGGTCGCCCTCTTCTCCAAAGATCATAGTTGCCTCGAAACGGTTGCCTCGGAAAAATGATCTAAGGCATTAGGGTTACCGCTAAGGAGTCCTAACATTGCTTTAGTGATCGCACGTCCCTTAATCGAATTGACCCTTAAAACTCCAACAACGATGCTACCTACTCATCAATAGTGGGATAGCATTGTCTAAAGGATATTAGCACATATTGATTCCTTTTTCGAGTAGGTAGATGGTTCTTAAGTACTTGCTCTTCAAAAATAAAACAAATTTTCACACTTACACTCCTTTTCAAACAAAAACTCTTTTCAAACCCACAAACACAAAGAAAGCAATTTTGAAAACAATATGAGCAAGTACCTAAGAGCCCGTGGATAACCACAGATAGAAAGGGTGCTAACACCTTCCCTTTCTATAATCTACCCCCCGAACCCGAGAAACATCTCAACAAAGGAATTTTTTCTGTGCTTTTTTCCTTTCCTTGTTGGATAAAATAAAAGACGGTGGCGACTCTTGCTTACCGCGACATTTTGCGAAAACAAACGCAAAATGCAAACCAGCATTCCAAAAAACAGTCAGTTCTCTCCCACCGTATCACACAGTCGTCTTTGCATTAATTAGCAAACGTCAGAATGTAAGAACGTGTTTCCTTTGCTTTGACAAAACAAGTTGATTTAGACGTTGTTTCAGTATTTGCTTTAAGTCAGAACGTGCTTCATTCAACTTCTGGTCAGAGCGTTGCTTGCTAAGAACTTTGAACAGCGCTTGCTTTCAAGTTATCTTCAGAATCAAGAAGCCTGCTAGAAGATAGAAGATCCATTTAAAAAGTAAAGGTTCTTACCAGAGTCAGCAGATGTGTTTGAATAAAAGGTCTTGGATGCAATTGAGAGAAGAGCGGGATGCTTACCGAGAAAAGTTCAACGAGCAAGAGCAGAAGATCCAGAAGTTGACTAGGCAGTTGGAGAACGAGCGGATCCTTAATGACTATGTCCGCACCGACAAGAAGCGACCATGGGAGCACTGATTGTCCTTTGATTATTTCCTTTCCAGTTCTATTTACTTTTCAGTATTTCCTTTTTTGTAACGCCTTAAGGGAAATTTGTTGAACAATTTGAATTTCAAAGTTTATCTAATAAAAGTGTGTTTCATTTCTTGTTTACAAATTTGAATCTCTCGATTGTCTTTGAAATCATATCATACGCATTTCATCCCATGCACTTCATAATAGATACCCATTACAGGTCTCTTATCTTCTTCGTTGTTTATTTCAGCACTCATCATGTCTGCTGAACCATCAACAGAGCAAGCAATCAAGGCCCTACAGGCCCAGAATGCCCAATTCCAAGAGTTGTTCATGAATCTAGCTAAGGGTCAGCAAGATCTGAAGACCCTGATTTTGAAAGAGAAGAAGAAGAAGAAGAAGAGGACAGTCCTGTTTAACACAGGTCACAGGTTTGGAAACAGGCTACAGGATGAAGTTGATTTGACCACCTCATCTGGAGGGAAAGATAGTCAGGAAGAAAGGAGGGCTCCTAGCCTTGTGGTCTCAGACAATGAGACGGACTTCGACGAAGACCAGTATCCTCCGACTGAGGATAGATACAAGCAACTGGAAGACCGGTTGAGTGCGATGGAAGTTCAGAAAGTGCCTGGTCTGGACTTTGGTGATCTGGGTCTATCATCTTGGGTGGTAATTCCCCATAAATTCAAAGCACCAGCCTTTGCTAAGTATGACAGAGTTTCTTGTCCGAAGCTGCACCTCCGGTCATATGTAAGGAAGAATCAACCGTACACCGCTGATAAGAACCTATGGATCCACTTCTTTCAAGACAGTCTCTCAGGGACTCAACTTGAATGGTTTTACCAGTTGGACAAAGCCAGTATCCGCAGTCGGGAAGATTTGGCTACTGCTTTCTACAGGCAGTACCAATAAAATTCCGACCTCGCTCCCACGCGTACCCAACTCCAGGGTATGTCAATGGGAATGGGTGAAGGTTTCAAAGATTATGCTCAGAAATGGAGGGACCTCGCCGGAAGAGTGCAACCACCCTTGGTTGATTGAGAGCTTGTGGATATTTTTCTGGGGACCTTGTCTGGTCCGTTTTTCAACCATCTGATTGGAAGCTCTTCGTCTGGGTTTACAGAGCTAATTATGACCGGTGAAAGGATTGATGCTGGTATTAAGGCTGGTAAGATACAAAAAGTTACTTCATCAAGCACCGAGAAAATGCCTTTTAAGAAAGAGTCCAGTGCTGTCAACAGTTCGAAAAGCCAGAATAAACCTGAACGCCGCCAAGCTGTTAATGCGGTTGTTATTTCAAGGCCTGCTGGTGCTACTCAGCACAACAATCAATAAAAGGACGAGAGACCTCGAAGGCAATTCACCCATATCAACATGACTCTGTCTCAGATTCCGCTGCAGTTATTAAAGACCAATCTAGTGATTCCAAGGGAGGCCCCGAAGAATCCCAACACTACGTCACCAAAGTACAACCCTAATGCCCACTGTGCTTTTCACTATGATAGCCCGGGACATAATACAGATGATTGTTGGGCTTTGAAGAACAAAATACAGGACTTAATTGATGCTAAGGAGATTGAGTTCGAGGCGCCCGAAAGACCTAATGTTGTGACTGCTCCTATGCCCAAGCATAGAGTGAATGCTATAAATGAAGACTCGTTTGTGGTTTTTGTGAACGACATTGTTACCCCTTTGATGACTGTGAAGAAGAACCTTTTTCTAGCCGGTTTATTTCCGGGCTGTGACGAAGGTTGCCGTATGTGTTCTGCCCTACCAACCGGTTGCCATCTTTTGAAGTCAGGTGTCCAACGCCTGATGGATAGTAAAGAAATTATGTTTGAGAAGACTGTTGTTCCTTTAGTTCATACTGAAGAAGTTGCTATTATCACCATTCTCTACAATTCTTCCTAGGCTTCCTCGATAAAGCCTGTTAGAATTACATTTGTTCCAAGAATCACACCATTGATCATCACTGTTCCTGGGCCTATCCCCTACACCTCTGATAAAGCTGTCCCTTGGCATTACGGGGCCGATGTTTATTTTCATGGAGTTAAACAAGATTTAGATACTGATACTAACGTCAGTAATATTGTTGGACCTGCTAAAGTCACCCGCAACGGAAGACTTTTCTCACCTGATGTCTCTCCACCAACTGCCCGAAAACCTATTGTTATTACACCTGCTAGTGTACCTTCTACTATTCTTGTTCAAGTTCCTATTTTTACCCCTGTCGCCGAGTCATCTGACGCTCATGGCAAAGGGATCACCAGTGAGCCTGCCCAGACGGAGGCACCAAAGACAATTACTGTTGAAGCTTCTAGACAAGAGATGGAAGAGATTCTGAAAAACAACAAAAAGAGCGACTACAATGTAGTCGAGCAGCTGGGACAAACCCCATCCAAAATCTCTATGTTGTCATTGTTGATATGCTCAGAGGCCCATGCCAAGGCTCTGATTGCATTTTCGAAGACTGCACACGTACCGCAAGAAACATCGGCTGATCAGTTTAAAGATTGCATGGCTAGTCTGACTGTTGATAATGGGTTGGGTTCTCTGACGCCGACTTGACTGCTAAAGGGAAGAATCACAATGATGCCCTGCATGTCTCCATTGAATGCAGGGGCACTACTCTTGCTCATGTATTAGTGGATACTGGTCTTCATTGAACATCTTGCCTAAGAAAGCTCTAGACCGGTTGGACTGTGAAGGGTTGGAGCTGAAACCAAGTAACATTGTAGTCATGGCCTTTGATGGGTCCAAAAGAATGGTACACGAAGAAGTTGATATCCCGATTAAGGTTGGTTCTCAGGTTTTTGCCTCTACGTTCTATGTGATGGACATTCGGCCATCTTATTCTTGTCTGCTGGGTCGTCCATGGATCCACAAAGCTGGGGCAGTAACGTCAATGCTCCACCAGAAGCTGAAGTACCCAGTGAAAGGGAAGATTATGACAGTACAAGGAAAGGAGGAGTACATGGTGAGCCACCTCCACTCTTTCCGATATATAGAGATGGATGGGGAGTTCATTGAGACCCCATTTCAACATTTTGAAGAGGTTCCCCAAATGCTGGCATCAACTGAGACTGTTGTTGAAGATTCTCCTATGAAGATGGCTTCCTTTAAGGATGCTCGGGCTGTTGTCGAGAAAGGTGGGTGTGCAAATTGGGGACAACTCCCTGATTTTGCACAGAAGACTAACAAGTTTGGTTTGGGTTTCACTGCAGAGGCTCAAAAGGTTGTTCGGAATGCACGGATCGGAAGACCTCCCCTGTTCATCAGCAATTCAGAAGTAAATGCCATTGAAGACGACGTTGAAGAGTCTGAGTTCGACAATTGGATCTATCCTACAACCAACGATGGACCAAGCAACTGGACAGCAAAGGACTTCATCCCTATTTCTTTTGTTACCCAGTAATGGAACTTTTTGTTTTGAATTTGTAACAGACAATGTTTTAAACTTTACGGCACGGTGTCTTACTCAGGGAACTATGGCTTCATTTGTGAGGGATTTATGTGTGTCATTTTCATATATCATTAATAAAAGCATTGGACGTTTCTTGCATTTCAAATTTTGCGCTCCTTGTTTTTCTTTTATTATATATTGCAAAATAGCTATTTTACGCACACTCACATATACAGGTCTACATCCACTCTAGATCCTACTGATAACGACTCTGCTACTTCCAGTTATAACTTCGAAAGTCCGATCAACTTAGCTGAAGACAAAGGTGAAGATGATTGTGAAGTGCCTGGTGAACTTGCTAGACTTCTACTCCAGGAAGAGAGGGTTATTCAGCCGCACGAAGAGCCGGTGGAATCAGTGAATCTGGGTATAGAGATAGACAAGAAAGAAGTCAAGATCGGGGCAAATCTGGAGCTTAGTGTGAAGCAACAGTTGATTCAGATGCTGCGTGACTATGTTGAGATCTTTTCCTGGTATTACGAAGATATGCCTGGGTTGGATACCGATATTGTGGTTCACCGTCTGCCTACCAAGAAAGACTGTCCTCCAGTGAAACAGAAGGTCCGCCGAATGCGCCCATAGATGTATGAGAAAATCAAGGCTGAAGTTATGAAACAGTTTGATGCCGGTTTCCTAGCAGTTACTTCTTACCTACAGTGGGTGGCCAACATGGTTCCTGTGCCGAAGAAGGATGGTAAGGTTCGAATGTGTGTTGACTATAGGGATCTGAACAGGGCAAGCCCCAAGGATGACTTCCCTCTACCTCATATCGACGTTCTGGTTGACAACACCGCTCAACATAAAGTCTTCTCCTTCATGGATGGTTTCTCCAGTTATAATCAGATTAAAATGGCTCCCGAAGACATGGAAAAGACAACCTTTGTTACTCAGTGGGGTACCTTTTGCTACAAGGTCATGCCTTTTGGATTGAAAAATGATGGGGCAACGTATCAGCGTGCCATGGTGGCTTTGTCTCATGACATGATCCATCACGAGATTGAGGTATACGTCAACGACATGATTGCAAGATCCCAGACGGAGGAAGAACATCTTGACCACCTTCAGAAGCTGTTTGACAGGCTGAAGTTGTACAAGCTGAGGTTAAACCCGAACAAGTGCACCTTCGAGGTGAGATCTGGTAAGCTGCTGGGTTTCATCGTAAGCGATAAAGGTATTCAAGTGGATCCTGCAAAGGTGAAAGCTATACAGGAAATGCCAGCTCCCAGAACAGAGAAAGAAGTCAGAGGCTTTCTGGGACGTCTGAACTACATTGCCCGATTCATATCGCACCTGACTGCTACTTGTGAGCCAATCTTCAAGCTACTGAAGAAAGATCAAGTGGTACGTTGGAACGATGAATGCTAGGCCGCTTTCGAAAGAATCAAAGAGTATCTCCAAGAGCCACCCATTCTGATGCCTCCAGTTGAAGGGAGACCTCTGATCCTATACTTGACAGTACTCGACAACTCAATGGGGTGTGTGCTGGGGCAGCATGATGAGTCTGGCTGAAAAGAGCATGCTATTTATTACCTTAGCAAAATGTTTACCGACTGCGAGACCCGATACTTGTTGCTCGAGAAAACTTGCTGCGCTTTGGCATGGGCTGCTCGCCGGCTGAGACAGTATATGCTGACTCACACTACTTTATTTATATCAAAGATGGATCCAATCAAGTATATCTTCGAAAAGCCTGCTTTGTCCGGAAGAATAGCAAGATGGCAGATGATCTTAACTGAGTATTGTTGCACCCCAAAATTTGCCCTCCTAATTTCCTTTATTTTGGCTTAGACTTTTGCATTCATCTGCATCTTTTTCATTAGGTCACTAACATGGCATACATTTCATTCAATATAGCTCTGAGGTTCAAAGTTCAGTGGTTGTGCGATACTAGGGTTTCATAGTGGTTAAGGCGCTCATATCCAATAAAGGACTTCTTCTCCCTCAAGCAGCAAGGCTATTATCTTCTGATAAACAACCGATTGTAGGTCATTCTGGTCAAGAACTCTAGGACGTGACCTAGCATATGTGGGCTTCGAATCATGACGTCCTTTCCTATAAGTATGCTTGTCATTTGATTAGGGTTAATGACTGTGACATGACAATCGTCTACTCCTCAGTTAATCAAATTTGGTTTTGTTGAATCATGGTTCAAAGATGTTTTATCCGGATATTTCTCTGTGCGTATGAACGAGGAATCAAGATTATGAGGGTTTCACATCAAGGGAATTCTTCTGTGATTCAGACTTTATCATCCATCTGTAAGATGTTCCTTATGACGCTAATCTCAAGTTGAAATAACCGATCGCTAAGGGCTGAGGATTGAATTGTGAAGCGTGGTTCATGACCTAAGATATGAATTCATAGATTTCTCCTTAACCAAGGCAATCATTGTCCTCATCATTGTCATTTGTTATCTGCGATGCGAGTAGGTTTGGATTGAAGTAGGTTTCTCATAGAAGAATTCATGCAAGGTAATTCAAGGTTCAAGGCATTCAAGGAAGGGTTTGTTCAACATGGCATACCTGGTTGATGGGCTTACAAGCTCTTATGAGACCTTGAGATGCATAATCATGGGCCAATTTCAAAGATATGTGGATAAGATCTGTTGACTTCGGTTAAAGTAAGCTTTGAAAAATTAACTTTGGGACCAAGGTCTCCCTTGAATTTTCATCTAATATGTGTTGGGAATTCGAGTTGCATTTGAAGAATGGTATGGTAAAGGAAAAGAAATATTGGTTCAGAAAAGAAAAAATTCATTAAAAATCAGGGTTTCTATTCATTGATAAAAGTTCAAGTAATTGAAGATCAGGGGAAATAAGGTTTCATATTCATATTCTTTCATTATCATTTACATCCATCTTTGATGATTTAAGGTCGTCAATTAGGGAAGGACTTTGTCAAGATAAGAGACTTGTGGATTGAATCGTGGAATATGAGGCATGATACAAAAGGCAAGGTTGTGAATTTTTTTAGGATCAAGATCTTATTGACTATTCAAATTATTTGTCATTCAAGTTGATTTGGGTTCAAGATTGAAGTTAGGAGTTCATTGAGAATGCAAGTGTGATTTGGATTTGAAGTTTGATTTGAGTTCAAGATGTTCGAAAGTGTTTGATTGGATTAAAGTTGGCAAAGAGCCTTAAGTATTGGTCATATGAGTTTCTTGGAAGGTAAAGTACAGACTGCGAGGTCTTGTTTCAAGTCGGAGTTCATACGCATTACAAAGACGTTCATCGTTATTCCAGATTCAAGTTGACATGTGTTCAAAGTTTATTCGAACCCTTTCATTCATGATTCAAGAAAATACTATCCAATTCCATTCAATTTCATTCAAGTGTAACAATACCTTACAAGAAAATTTGATGCTTTCATGTCTTCAAGCATTTTCTCAAGACTTTGTCATTTAAACTCCGTCCTTAAAATTCATCACCCAACATTTCAAGCTCAAAGGTCATTTACAATTCACACTATAAATTTCAAGTTCATCCAAACCAAACATTCATTATAAAATCATTACAATCTCATTACACCAATATTCTACAAAGAAAAAAAACTGTTACAAAATACAAATTCTTTAGTCCTAAAGGTGCTAAAATTCCATGAGTAAGCTTCTAATTCCATGCCATGCCAAATTTCTTCATCTTCAGTTCATGACCTGCACATTCATACAAAAAAAATCCAAGTCAATACAAGCAATCATGCCAAAATATCCTATGCTCATACAAATTACTCGACACATGAAAAACCATTAATTAACCCAAACCAAATGCTAAACACATATATGGAACAACCTGCATACCTTAACTTTGGCAGAGAATAGGTCCACATCATTCAAACTAACTGCAATTGAAAGGAAAATCAAATTCAGCTTCGGAACAATGTCCAACAATAACCATAATCACACATTTTCAATTGCAGCTACTTTTGTTCATGCTCTTGTTGCTAAATCTATGTCAAGAAACTTCAGGGCTAATACAGTTTGAAGCCTCGTTAAAATGGAAACAAAGTCTCCCTCGACAACCAATTCTTGATTCATGGATCATTAATAATTCAAGTTCAACTTCAACACGAATACCATGTTCATGGAGAGGTATCACTTGTGATTCAAAAGGAACTGTCACAATTCTAAACTTGGCATATACTGAACTTCAACAGGGGGTCCAATTAACCAAGATAGCACCAGAGTACTCTGTGGATGAGCCTGAAAATCAGCTTGCTCAAAAGGCAGATCTCTGTTTTAGATCTGAGAAGCCACATTGGATGCCTTCAGGCTTCATTTCCCTAAGCGGTGGTGCAGAAATGACAAAGGAAGAGAACATGACTAAGGCTATAAAGAATATTCTTAGTGAGAATTTTGATGATGATGAAGCAACAGAGTCTCAGACTCTATTGTATAAAAATCTATGGCTTGAGGCTGAGGCTGCATTATGTTCCTTCTCTCACAAAAATCGCTACAATCAAATGAAGATTGAAATGGAGAAACAGTCATACAAGCAAAGAGACATGGAGCAGCATTCAAAATCAGAAGTTATTCCTAGTTTAAGCAGGAGTGAGAGTTCTGCAATTGAAGTTAACAAATGTCTAAACTCTGATTCTTCTGCTGCTACCATTCCAAAGGAACTTTCCCAGTCGAAATTTTCTTCTGATATGAACAGGCTTGATTCATTGACACCTGAAGCAGATGGTGGTCAAAACTTGTATAATTTCATCCACAATTATGCTGTTTCTGGCATAAACAAGGAAGTGGCCGGAAATGACGAGGCTTCTGTTATGTCCAGATACAATGTTATTAAATCCAGGGATGACAATTCGTGCATCAACGCTAATAATTTGGAGACACCATCGCACACAGCAGACATCTTGGCAGCTCAAGTAGAAGATAATCAAAACCAGGTCAATTTCTTTCCGGATTTTCTAATTCCTGGGAAAAACATGGCTGATTATGAGACATCTGTTTTGGCTAGATTTCATTTTCTCAAGTCCCGGGCTGCTGAAGATTCAAGTTCTGTATCTTCAACGGAGAAATTGTTTGAATTTTCTGGTGAAGGAACAAAAGAGACTGAAGGAAGATGGAGAAAATTTAACTACAAAAGCGCAGGCAACAACATCTTGACTTCCTGCTCTCGAATTTGAGGTATGAACATTCGACTGGGCGGGAATCTGTTCTTGAAATGATTCATGCTATTATAGTCAAATTTCCAAGAGATGTTTTGGACGAGCAGTCAAAGACATTTTTTCTCCATCTGGTAGCTTGCTTGGCAAATGATAATGATGATATTGTTTGTTCTATGAGTGGGGCTACTATAAAGAAGCTCATTGGTTCTGTTAGTTCCAGTGCACTTAAACCTATTCTTAAATATGCTCTTTCTTGGTATTCCGGTGACAAGCAGCAACTCTGGGCTGCTGCCACACAGGTTTTGGGGTTGCTGATTGAGGTAGTAAAGAATGAATTTCTTAGTCATATAGACTACATTTTGCCGGTGACTCGTCGCATCTTGCAGTCTGCCATACATGCAGTCACAAACAGGCAAAAGAGCTTTGAGTCTGAATCCAACCTTCCACTTTGGAAGGAGGCGTACTATTCTTTAGTTATGTTAGGCAAGATAATTCATCAATTCCATGACTTATGCTTTACAAAGGAACTAGAGGGTATATGGGAAGCAATATGTGAGATGTTGTTGCACCCACACTCTTGGTTACGCAACAAATCGGGTCGTCTCATAGATGAGGTTGACAGCAACCTGATGACCCAGAATATTGTCTTTGCTTTTTTTGCTTTAATGAGGCAAACTGCCAGCATAGATCCATCTGCATTCTGGTCTACTCTTGAGCAAAATAAGAAGAATCAGTTTCTCAAAGCTTTTGACTTGATTAATGCAAGAAAAGGAAGAATGATGTTCATGTCTTCATCACT
Organism: Vicia faba; assembly: GCA_948472305.1. Classification (NCBI taxonomy): domain Eukaryota; kingdom Viridiplantae; phylum Streptophyta; class Magnoliopsida; order Fabales; family Fabaceae; genus Vicia; species Vicia faba. Next base: position 1,398,580,216 of record OX451736.1, on the reverse strand, counting down.
TACCTCCTCCGTATGTGAAGGCAGTAGTCAAGTTAATGTTAAGAACACCCAACAGATACTTGTATCGTTATTGCTCAAGAAGATGGGCAAAATTGCTCTTCAAACAGATGCTGTTCAGATGGAAATAGTCTTCAACAGTTTTGGTAAACTTATGGCACAGATAGAGATGAGCATGGACTATGCACACATAGTCCTGATACCTCTGTATAAAGTTTCTGAAGGATTTGCTGGAAAAGTGGTAGCTGATAATCTGAAAAAGTTGGCAGAAGACACCTGTGGGAAAATAGAGAATATTATTGGTACTCAAAACTTTGTCCAAGTTTATAACCTTATCAGGAAGAACCTGAGTTTGAAAATAAATAAGAGGAAGCCTAAAACGGGAGCTCTTCCTCAATCACCTTACGCTACTGATCCAGCATGGTCTGACTCCCTTTGGAAAATTCTGCAGGTTACATGGGATGATCCTGATTTAGTTACAAATACGAAGAGGCTGAACCCCCCTAACAATTTTCTAAAAGACTGTTAACCTCCATAACTGCTAACCAATTATAACTGAATTTAAAACTCTCAAAATGTAACTAACTTCCTCATCTCCTAACAACCTAGTGCTAACCTAGTTTTGAAACTAACAGAATTTCACTTCTAAAAAAAAAACTGTCAAAGTTAACTTCTAACCGACTACACCAAGTTACTGAATTAAGAAAACTAACTCTAACAGTAGTTTTTAGCTTCCAACTGACTTGTTCCTAACATCTAACATACCTAACTTCTAAGAGAAATTTCACTGGCAGTTATTAACAGAACCAATAGAAGTTAACAGTTCTAACTGCTTAAAATCTGACCGTTCATCTTGTAACTGACTGATTTGATTCAACGGCTCAGATCTTCACGTCTCTAACCGTTTCCATCTCCCACAACTACCTATATAATCCAAAACTCCCTCCAAGTTTCATACCTACGATACTTTCTCTTTTCCAGTTTCAAACTTCATCCCCTCTCCACCATTTTTTTTCTATCCTCTTCCATCAACACGCTTCATTTTTCACCCAGAACTCAAAAAGTTTTCGGAATTCTCTCTCTTTCTTCTCTAACCAATACTCTTCACCCTTCAAGCCACTCTTCATTTTTACTTACTTCTGAAACCCTGCTTCATCTTCATCAAATCATCTCTCTGTAAACTCAAATCACACTCCTACGATCTCACTCAAACACAACTCACAACGACAACCGCAACAACCCTATGCTCCTCCCTATCAATGCTCATCAATACACGCACTTGGAAGTCACAAAGAAACGCAAGAAAAAAGAAAGAAGAAGAAGAGCGGAAGAATAGTTCGTGCAACCGGAGTTATAGAAAGTACGTACTTGAAGTCAAATAATCTCGCCGATAATCACTTTCCCCAGATTGTATTATGTCCGGTAAGCTTTGGAAACCTTCGAATCATTTATCTCCTCGTAGTTTTCTTTACAGATGGAGGTAGATTGTAGCTTGTAAGGGAGGGTCTCGGTAGTTGCCGCCGCTACTTCATCGTCACTACCACGAATTGCAAGTTCACTAGGGTTTCAACAAAAAAAAAAGGATCGATGTTATGGATTAACGAGAAGTTAGCGAGTCTAGGAGTGAGATTTGTGATCAAGATTTAGTTTGAGGAAGGGTTCAGCGGCGGCGACACCACTAGAAGTTGCATACGAGTGTGAGGAGATGAAGAAGGGAAACGATGAAGAAGAGAGCGCCGCTTGTATTTGTGTTTCTCCTTCAATTCATTTAATTTTTTTTTATTATTCAAAATGTCACAGAATGTAGAAAAGGGGCTATGACCAAGTTTAGGGCCCTCTAAGCCCATCAAGTACCTTTTGTGAAGCCTAGAAAAAAAAACTATAACAAAAAAATACTTCATGAACTGGGCCTAGAATCTGAATTGGGATCGCTATGCAGTGGCATCGTGTGCAATTTACACCTCCTGGGCTGGTTCTCACTATTTGCAATTTCTTTTTTTTCTTAATTTCAATTATGGTTTAAGACTTGTTTTAATTTTCTTCACAAAAATAAAAAATATAAAAAATCTGTAAGAATTTGTTAGATTTTATTATTTTCAATTTCTTAGGAGTTAATTCGTGGTTATCCAATTATTAGAAATTCATGATTCACCTTTGCTTTGTTGAGATTTAAATCTTATGCAGGTTCATTATACGATATGTGGATACCCTTGAAATTTCGAGTGTGATTTATTTTCACATCGATGATGTTTCAACAATTATTTCGAGTATATTATTTCTGACTCTTTTCCTTGTTGATGCTAGCAGCTCCTGAGTTCGTCGAGTATCTTTTCTTTTTCTGCTTTTCTCTACGGGCTAGTACTTGTTTGGTATATTTTCTTTCTATTTTCACCTCGCATTTATCTCTTCCCATAGATCATATGAAGTATGATAACATTAGGTTTAGAAATAGGTTAGTTTCCCTTTGACTTTTCTTTCCCTTTTTGCATGTGCATTTAAAAATAAAAATAAAACTTCTTTTCTACGAACTTCAAAAAATACTTTAAAAAAAATCACTGACGAGAATCATATCTTCGTTGAGTCTGTGAGACGATAAGCGAGTCTCTTCTCGATCTTATTGTTCTTCGTCTCAAGTATAGGTGTGGTTCAATCTTCAAAGACTCATTTCACAAATAAGTAGAGACGTGGTTAAAATCTCTCTTGAGATTAACTAGCTATTATCTACAAGCAAAAACAACAACAAATACAAACTCTTTTTGCCTTCGGGCCTTCCTTTCAAACACTTTTCAAGAGAGCATGTTAATTCACTTATGTGTTGACGCGTAAGTCTCCAAAGGTCGAGTTGCGGCAGAAGGCGAAATTAATGTTGTTCATTAAAAAATACCAACCGACAAAAACATATAAGCCGAACTACGACTGCTCTGATTCCTCAAAAAGGATACGTAGGCATCGGGGTAGGGCCCGAACGAGCACAACTTTTATTTTCCCTACATTCTTTTCTCCTTATTTCGCATGCATTTTCCCTTTAGTAGCATAATAAACAGTAAGCGTAGATTAGACACACCCATAAGATAAATAACAAGAGTGGATACCATAGAGTACTACGGGCGTGTGGGGTGCTAATACCTTCCCCTCGCGTAACAGACTCCCTTACCCTTATCTCTTGGTCGTTCGACCATGATTTAACCCTTCTCAGGTTTTCTCGATGTTTACCTTTCCCTTCATGTGGGATAAAAGACGTTCGATGGCGACTTCATTGTTTGATGATTTTCAGCCGGTTGTTTCAGCTGGCGACTTCACTGGGGATAGGTCGACCAAATGCTGGTCCATCCAGGAGTCGCTCCTAGCTCTTGCTTTCTTTTCTTTGGGTGTCTATTTTTATGCTTTCAGTTTACTCATTTGTACATGTTTGCCCGAGCATAAGTTTGCATTGCATTTTATTGCTTTCCCTATTTGTTATCTATTATGCTGGACTCTGTTTTCCATGTTGGGTGGGGATGTCACTATTGAGGTAAAAGGCCCAGTACCCAGGCCAGAGTGCACTAGGACACTAGGAATATAGTGGGGGCATGACGGCTATAGGATATGGTCCGATTAGTGCAGTCTTGTTATATACCACGCTCGGATGAGGTTCAAATGAATTACTATCGGCACCCATGTTTGTGGGTAAGCCCATAGTGCTTTCAGGCGGACCCGTGATTTTCGAGTTACCATTGTCTTACCCTGAACTAGTCTTCACCCGTGAGCAGGGAGGGAATTTTATCACAGGTACAGTTGGTGACTATGTTCAAATGGTTACTCGTGCTCAGTTGGTGACTATGTTCTGATAGTGACTGTTGTTCTGTTGGTGACTATATGGGTCTCAGATTTTTTTCTTTCTGGATTCGGTATTCAGGATGGTTATCTAGTTATATTCCGGACCTTTGATCCTGATATATTTTACTTGGTCAGAGATTATACAACGGTTAATCATGGTACTTGGTTCCATTGTATGCTGAATTTGGTTCTGAACCTTTGATCCTGTGATATCCATATTATTCAGCAGATTTATACAGCAGTTATCCAGAGGATTGTACAATTGTTATGCTGAACTTTTGAACTTATGTCATTGCACCTTGCATCATAACATGTTTATTTTAAACAAAAAAGGAAAGGTGAAAGATTATAAAATAAAATAAATGTTTGAACATGGCATTGCATCCGCTCATTCACCTCATGCATCCATAGCAGGTACTCCGAAGGTATTCAGAAATGGGGAATCCTTATTCAGACTCGGTATTTTCTTTTCAGAGCTGCAAATCTTGACTTCTCGTCGCTTCGTGGTCAGATTCAAGATATGGAACAACTTCGTGGGGAATTGGACGAGATGAAAGAACATATGGGATTCGTGGTGCTAGACATGCAGGATTTGGTCCATGGACAAGAACTCCTGAAAGAAGAGAACACTCAGTTGAAGACTCAATTGAATTTGGTTATGGAAATTTTGGGGACAATATTGAAGAAAGAAGATGTTTCTATGCCTGCCACAATAGGAGTTACCATTCCTCACCATAACCTGAGGACTCTTGTAGGTCAGGGAGTATCTCCTCCGCAACGGTGCATTCCAGGATCCTCCCATCCGCAACAAGTTGTCACTTCCCGAGAGGACCCAAAAGGCAAAGTCCGTCAGCAGAGGCCAAAACAGCCTGAACGAAAATTTGATCCTATTCCAATGTTGTATGCACAATTGCTTCCTCCCCTGCTATAATTACATTTGGTTAAACTCCGAATTCTCACTACACATGAAAAACGCCCTCATGGCTTTGACGACAATGCTAGGTGCGATTTTCATTCTAGGACACCTGGTCATGATACTGAAGATTGCGTAGCTTTTAAGCACCAAGTCCAGGACTTACTTGATGCAGGGACAATTCTCTTCACTCCCGAAGGTCTGAGTGTGCAAATCATTCTTATGCCAACCACTACAAAGAATAGGGCTACGCCTTCTCCTCTTCAAAGTTCTATTTCACGATCGGAGTCACGTCATCCACAACCTATAATCCCGGAAAGTTCTCACCAGCAGTCGTTTGTAAGTTGTGGAAATCGGTTGGTTAATCAAAACCAGAATGTTCCTCGTGTTCACTTGGCTCAGTGTGCTACTCGGCAACAAACCTATCAACAAATACATACGCAACAAGGTAAGCAAAAGGATAAGAAGCCTAAGAGGGTGTTTGACATTGTTCCTTTGACTTATGGCCAGCTGTTCTCTCAGTTACTCAAGCTTTCCTTGGTGGAACCCAAGCCACTGAAGCCTGTCATTCCTCCTTGTTCTATGGATTCCAATCCTAATGTGCAGTGTGATTACCATGCTGGGGCACTAGGTCATTCCATTGAAGACTGCTGGGCTTTCAAAGAAAATGTGCAAGACCTGCTTGATGCAAAGGCTATCAATTTCGGGCCAGTCAGTTAAATTTGAGGTCTCCTTCGACTCAGTAAATGTCAAGATTGCCAGATCATCATCTGAAGCAACAAGTCCATACCGAGACTGGTCTCCTCAACGTAGTAATTTCTAGTTTCATTTTCAATTCTCATTTGTAATCTTTCTTGCTTTGGTTCAGTACTTTCTTGTATGCAAAACTTGTTGATTCTTGAATATTAATCATAATGCATTGAATATGTTTGTCTTGAATTAATCCATTCGTATTCACTCATTAATGTTTTTTTCTTTACTTTTTGATACTTAACTCTTGTTAAATAAAAAAATATCTGAAGGGGGGATGATGAGTAATATGCCAAAAAGTTCAAACGGTTTGCTTTCGAATAAAACCCTGTTGACGATGTACAGGCCTTGTTTCAATTCCTAAACACTGGAGATATAAGGAAGATACACCCTCGTCAACCCCCGTTGAGCCTTGAAGTAGGAGTTTCTTTTCTTTTAAAAAAAAAACTCACATTTAACCTGGGGTAGGGTAGATTTCAGTTGATCCGATCGAATGTTCAGAACTCATCAGGAGTGCGCATCTAAGGATACATCAATGGTTATCCATCAAGAGGGAGGAAAGTAAAAACCGCGATGATTAACTCTCATATATCAGCAGTGTGCATCAAAGAGAATGATACCACAATGGTTATCTCTCGCACATCAAGAGGTCGAAAGATGACGATACAATGATAGTTATCCCTCGTCTACCAAATAGCAAGGCAGTCACACCTTTTTCAACAAATCAAATAATGACTCAAAATCACACGACTGGTTCAAACTAAAAGAAATAGTAAAAGAAAGAGACAAAAAGCCTTGCTAAGTCAAAACTTGAAAAACAAGTCGCTTAGGCAAAAGTCAGGGTATCCCACTGGACTTCAAAGTCAAATTCAAGAGGAATTTGTCCAGGCAAAAGTTAGGGAATACAAAAAGAAAGCGAAAAGCGCGAAAAGAGAAAAAGGGGATTACCAAATAAAGATTCTCCACAAAAAATAAAGTCGTGTGATCAAAATACCAATAATGAAAGGGTGAGTGAATGCCATATCCTTCTCAACCATGGTAAACTCTTTTGAGGGATGAGTGCTCATATTAGTTTAACTGAATTTAGGATTGGAGAACATCATGGAGAATGGGTGGGCACCAAATATTTTGAGCCTTAAATCCGTTTTTTTTTAAACCATGAACCAGGCCACGTTACAACCCTGAAAAGTCCTAACTGAAGCAAGGGTTAATTCGAAAGCACACTGTAACAAGAAACACGGTAATCTGACTCCTAGGAAGGCTTGCAAAAACTTTTGAGTTGGTATCACTCTATCTTTTTACTATCTTTTGTGCAAATTTTTGATGTTTCAAAATATTTTTTTATAAAAATCTTTTAACTTCAAGACAAACATGAGATTTGCATTACAATTATCATTCTTATAATAAACATTCTTTGCATATGAGCAAGTGCTTAAATATCGAGTAAGTTTGCATAATGAGCATCAGATGAGAATTTAATTATCGCAAAGGACAAATTTCTTCAGGACACCGTTTAAAGGTAAATCATTTGTGGGAATGGTCTTAACCTGGGGCAAATCTTCTATCGACTCAGTCGAGTAAAAGAATACCAGTTTGAGAAATGATCTGAAGTAGATTGTAAAAGTTGGTCGCCCAAAGTTTCTGATAAGCAGTGGTGCATTACTTTCAGTTGGTCCCAAGGGACATATCTCTTCAAGTATCTGATTAGAGATTGAAGCAGTTCAAGTCGAGGAGTATGGTTGTGAGGTAACCTATATTCAAGAGCCAACCACTCTAAGGTTACGTTGCCTTCAAAAATACTCAAATTTCTCATCCATCTGTGAGCATGAGGTAAAGGAAAAGGTTTGTCGAGATTCTGTTAAGCAAGGGGCAGGTGTGTAGAATATTCCGTCGAGTAGGTATTCAGCCAATCTGAGGCATTCAAGTCGGGATTTCATCCCTCAAAGGACAGTCAAACTGGGGCAGTTACGTCGAGATTTGACAAATCTCTCTAAGAATGCATTGATCAGAGGAGAATCTTCCCAGAATTTGAAGGTGTATGAGCACTCGCTCAAACATAGTTGGAATCCTCTCCAATTTAGGTTATCTGAACATCATGTTCCAAAGTTCATAACACTGGGGCAGTTTATCTTGGTGGTATAAATCTCAAAAAGTCCTCTCGAGGCAATTTTTCTGCAAAAGCCTTACAGACTGGGGCAAGAATTCATGTAAGGGCTTTCTCTCTTCTTGAGTGGTTGATCAAATCACATCCATGTATAGGCTAAACGACCTATGAATTTGAAAATCATGCCGAGAAATTGAGATTGTTATCTTCAACTTATCAGAGACTCAAGACCATTTATTGATATCCTTTGTCCTAAGTAAGGTCATTATCCCCAGTTGAAGTTTGGATTGTTATCCTCAGCAGGATATGAGCAGTAACGTAAAGATCATTTGAAGATTGTTTACACGTACAAGATGCGATGGAAATATTGCTTCCTAGGAGGACGCCTCTCCCTAGTAAAAGATCTGTTGCTACTTGACAAAAGTCTGTCTACCAAAGGGTTTCTCTTCTGAGATATTTATTCCCCAAGAAAGCATCCTCATTTCTCTGCAAGAGGAGATTGGTTCTTCTCCCTAGAAATTCAAAGTTGTTTAAAGTCAAGATGATTTATTTTCAGTGGACAGCAATTTATGTTTGCAGCATCTTCTCCAAAGTCCACTTTTCAGTGGCATTCCTCCTCAGAGTCGACGTGATGAAGTTATAATCTTGCATCACATTTTTTTTTACCCATCGATTGGTGGTTCAAATTGCTTATTCATCAGCGAAGTTTTCCATTCCATGCATGGGGCATATTGCCACAATTTTCTATTTTGCAAGTATTGTTGGTCTTTTATGACAAGAAGCATACCAACAAGTGAATCAAGAAAGGTCTGCATGTGACCAACATGAGGATTTCTGTAGAATGGGATTCAATCTCCCGAGTGAATGCTCACTTCTTCTCAAGACAGAATCATGTATCCCCAATAAGGGCGTACTCTCTCCCAGACATAAATCCTTATCTCCATTAAAAGTATGTCCGTGCGTAATCCCCACTGAAGTCAGTACTCTCAATGAGAGTTTGTTTAAGATTTTGTCCCTCCCATAAGACTTATCTCTGAATAAATGCATTTCAACAAGTTTTGTATAAACTTCTTCATCAGCATAGTCTACTCAGCTTCGATAAATCCTGGAAAGATCATTTCATTGGATTGTAGACCTTTGTTATATCCTCTCGAAGTCAGTACCATATATCTCCGTGGTAGGTATTTATCTCCCTAGGGAGGTTGTTGTTCATCATCTCTCTGAAGTTCGTATCTTTTCTCCCTAGGGAAGTTTTTCCCAAGTCAGGTTTTCTTGAAGAGATGTTTGATTGACATGTTTGTTATGCCCAGCGGAGCAGGTCTCCTATATTTTTTTTTCTCTGGGGCAGAGTACATGGACAAATGCCGTTTAAAATTCTTTTATCCCAGTGATGGGATATGGCTGAAATATTTCCTCGGTAGAGTTCTAAACCTCAAGCTTATGGTTCAAAGATGACCTTCTCTTCCTCAAGTGAAGATTGTTACCCTCGACAGTAGTATCCTCTGTGTGGTCTGGGTAGAATTATTTTATCAAAAAAAAAAAAATTTGCGATTCCCCAATCGAAGTCCACTTCTATCGAAGACTTACATCGGAAGGTCCCAATTCCCAGCAAGATTCTCTTTATCCTTGGAAAGAGATGTTGGATTTTTCCCTAATAAGTTGGGAGTTGGATCGGAGTTCGAAAATTTCCCTGAACTGCAATTTATTTTTGCAGTATGTTCCCCAGTGAAGCGAGTTTTCATTCCCTAGTGGAGCATGCTTTCTAGAACAAGTGTCATCTTCTCTCCGGTATGGTGCACATGGGAGAACCAATTATAACTCCTTCATCCCAAAATATGAAAGATTTTGTTGAGATGTCTGCGGTGGAGTTTCTGTCCTAGGATGTTTGGTTCTTCCCCAAGTGAATATTTTTATCCCCCGGCATTGTTATCCCCAGTGTGGTCCGAGTAGAATTCTATTTATGTAAGAATTTCTATACTCCCTAGTAGAAGCTATCTTCGTAAAGAAGTTCTGCGCGAGAGAAAGCTCCCATCCCCGGCGAAGCTCTCATCTTTCTAACAGAAGATAAAGTATCTATCCCCCAGGAATTTTGGAAGTTTGATCAGAATTCAAGATTTTCTCTCAAACTGCAATTTATTTTTTCGCAGTATTACTACCCAGGAAGTTATTTCTTCAATGTTATCAATCGTTCGAGGTTGATGGTTTCGAATCTCGACTTCCTACTTAAGTTCATATTGCATGTTCTCTACAGAAGATTAGATGTGCAAGAATAATCATTTGAAAGTTCATTGTCTTCCCGACATCCGATTATTGACGTGGTCTCCCCAGTGCATTACTAAACATGCATCATTACATGGCATCATTACATGGCATCATTACATCGCATCTACTAAAATGCATATCATTTCCATTGCATGGAGCATTACGCTATAAAAAAATTCAAACATGCATAAGTATAAGCCAATTATGTCCACTTGTGGTAACCAGATTGTTATGCGCTCAGATTTGATTTATCTCCACAACAAGCCTAAGGGTGACTCTATTATGTTTCCCCAGCGGGGTTTGTTTTGATTCACCATCAGTCGGGTCTTTGGTATTCCTCCATCTCCCCAGTAAGTTTGTGGTTTGCGCTTGCCTTTGCAAGCCTTTGGTTATTTTACCCGTGTTCGCTTTTCCGTTAGAGTGCAAGTAAGAGTCGGCGTATAGCCTTTCTTATTTCTCAAGTATTTGAGTGTCCATACTTGGTGTGTGGTAATTCAGATGATTGCCACTCTTGAAGAATTATACCCCGCCTTTGGCCTGAGGGATTTTTTAGTTCTTGCGTATTTGCAACCTATCGAAAGCCTAACATGTTTTTCTTTGTTAGAGTCTGCTTGGACCAGTCCCTTTCTCTTGCAGAGTACACATTCGATCGGTGCTCTTTGAAGGTCCTGCTTAGTCGGTTCCTTGTTTTAGTTTATCCACGTTAGTCGGGTCCTCCTTTCGTTAGCCTAGCTAATCTTTTATGTTAAGAGTCTTTCAGTGTCTCTTCAAAGTCTAGTTGTCTAGCATCCTTTTTTAGGCGAATGTGCCCTTTTATTGGGGCTTTCTTCGGTTAGTCTCGTTCCTGTGTTCGCTAGCAATTCTAAACATTTGTTTCTTGATGATCAACTTCGCTCTTGTGTATCTAACTCTAACCAGACATCCATACCTGTATCTTTCAAAACCCCGCTTCGGCTGGTATCTTTTGTCAAAATCCCGCTTCAGATGGTGTCATTTCTTTTAAATCCACCTTCGATTGACATCATTTGTCCGGAGTCCCATTCGTTTGGTCTCCTTCCTCAATAAGTCCGCCTTCGATTGGTGTTTCTTTGCAAGAGCTTTCTTCGGTCTGTCTCTTTCGTACGTATCCGATACCAACCACGGATATGTATTTTCGATACCTGTTTCATATATCTGCTACCAACCTCAGACATATGTTCTTGTATCTTTGACGTCTCTTTCGTACGTATCCGATACCGACCACGGATATGTATCGTTGATATCTCTTTCGTACGTATCCGATAGCGACCACGGATATGTATCTTTGATATCTCTTTCGTACGTATCCGATACCGACCACGGATATGTATCTTTGATATCTCTTTCTTACGTATCCGATACCGACCACGGATATGTATCTTTGATGTCTCTGTCGTATGTATCCGATACCGACCACGGATATGTATTTTCAATACCTGTTTCATATGTCTGCTACCAACCTCAGACATATGTTCTTGTATCTTTGATATCTCTTTTGTGTGTATCTGATACCGACCACAAATATGTATCTTTGATATCTCTTTCGTACGTATCCGATACCGACCACGGATATGTATCTTTGATATCTCTTTCATACGTATCAGATACCGACCACGGATATGTATCTTTGATATCTCTTTCGTACGTATCCGATACCGACCACGGATATGTATCTTTGATATCTCTTTTGTACGTATCCGATACTGACCACGGATATGTATCTTTGATATCTCTTTCGTACGTATCCGATACTGACCACGGATATGTATCTTTGATGTCTCTGTCGTATGTATCCGATACCGACCACGGATATGTATTTTCGATACCTGTTTCATATATCTGCTACCAACCTCAGACATATGTTCTTGTATCTTTGATGTCTCTTTTGTGCGTATCTGATACCGACCACGGATATGTATCTTTGATATCTCTTTTGTGCGTATTCGATACCGACCACGGATATGTATCTTTTCTATCTCTTTCTTACGTGTCCGATACCGACCACAGATATGTATTTTTGATGTCTCTTTCTTGTATATCCTCTACCAACCCCGGATATGTGTCTCTGATATTTTTTTTCGTATGTCTACTACAGGCTTCAGGCATATATCTTTTGATACCTTTCTTACAGGTGTTTGTTACTAAATCCCAACAAATGTTCCTTGATAACCAAGTTATTCTGTTGTGTATCAAACTCTGGTTAAGCATACATCTAACCCTGATAACCCATGTAATCCAAAAAGCAAAATAATATAATAAAAATAGATTCCGAAAAAGAAAAATAATAATACCTGACTGACTCCGGAGCGTAAATTTTTGGGTTCTTTTAAGTATTTAATCTTCTTCCACCTTGAAAGTTCGAAAGGCTGGCGCCAATCTCACCTTCAGGTTGAAGACGATTAAATAGGGGCAGTTGTTGCACCCCAAAATTTGCCCTCCTAATTTCCTTTATTTTGGCTTAGACTTTTGCATTCATCTGCATCTTTTTCATTAGGTCACTAACATGGCATACATTTCATTCAATATAGCTCTGAGGTTCAAAGTTCAGTGGTTGTGCGATACTAGGGTTTCATAGTAGTTAAGGCGCTCATATCCAATAAAGGACTTCTTCTCCCTCAAGCAGCAAGGCTATTATCTTCTGATAAACAACCGATTGTAGGTCATTCTGGTCAAGAACTCTAGGACGTGACCTAGCATATGTGGGCTTTGAATCATGACGTCCTTTCCTATAAGTATGCTTGTCATTTGATTAGGATTAATACTGTGACATGACAATCGTCTACTCCTCAGTTAATCAAATTAGGTTTTGTTGAATCATGGTTCAAAGATGTTTTATCTGGATATTTCTCTGTGCGTCTGAATGAGGAATCAAGATTGTGAGGGTTTCACATCAAGGGGATTCTTCTGTGATTCAGACTTTATCATCCATCTGTAAGATGTTCCTTATGACGCTAATCTCAAGTTGAAATAACCGATCGCTAAGGGCTGAGGATTGAATTGTGAAGCGTGGTTCATGACCTAAGATATGAATTCATAGATTTCTCCTTAACCAAGGCAATCATTGTCCTCATCATTGTCATTTGTTATCTGCGATGCGAGTAGGTTTGGATTGAAGTAGGTTTCTCATAGAAGAATTCATGCAAGGTAATTCAAGGTTCAAGGCATTCAAGGAAGGGTTTGTTCAACATGGCATACCTGGTTGATGGGCTTACAAGCTCTTATGAGACCTTGAGATGCATAATCATGGGCCAATTTCAAAGATATGTGGATAAGATCTGTTGACTTCGGTTAAAGTAAGCTTTGAAAAATTAACTTTGGGACCAAGGTCTCCCTTGAATTTTCATCTAATATGTGTTGGGAATTCGAGTTTCATTTGAAGAATGGTATGGTAAAGGAAAAGAAATATTGGTTCAGAAAAGAAAAAATTCATTAAAAATCAGGGTTTCTATTCATTGATAAAAGTTCAAGTAATTGAAGATCAGGGGAAATAAGGTTTCATATTCATATTCTTTCATTATCATTTACATCCATCTTTGATGATTTAAGGTCGTCAATTAGGGAAGGACTTTGTCAAGATAAGAGACTTGTGGATTGAATCGTGGAATATGAGGCATGATACAAAAGGTAAGGTTGTGAATTTTTTTAGGATCAAGATCTTATTGACTATTCAAATTATTTGTCATTCAAGTTGATTTGGGTTCAAGATTGAAGTTAGGAGTTCATTGAGAATGCAAGTGTGATTTGGATTTGAAGTTTGATTTGAGTTCAAGATGTTCGAAAGTGTTTGATTGGATTAAAGTTGGCAAAGAGCCTTAAGTATTGGTCATATGAGTTTCTTGGAAGGTAAAGTACAGACTGCGAGGTCTTGTTTCAAGTCGGAGTTCATACACATTACAAAGACGTTCATCGTTATTCCAGATTCAAGTTGACATGTGTTCAAAGTTTATTCGAACCCTTTCATTCATGATTCAAGAAAATACTATCCAATTCCATTCAATTTCATTCAAGTGTAACAATACCTTACAAGAAAATTTGATGCTTTCATGTCTTCAAGCATTTTCTCAAGACTTTGTCATTTAAACTCCGTCCTTAAAATTCATCACCCAACATTTCAAGCTCAAAGGTCATTTACAATTCACACTATAAATTTCAAGTTCATCCAAACCAAACATTCATTATAAAATCATTACAATCTCATTACACCAATATTCTACAAAGAAAAAAAACTGTTACAAAATACACTTGAACAAAATTCTTTAGTCCTAAAGGTGCTAAAATTCCATGAGTAAGCTTCTAATTCCATGCCATGCCAAAGTTCTTCATCTTCAGTTCATGACCTGCACATTCATACAAAAAAAATCCAAGTCAATACAAGCAATCATGCCATAATATCCTATGCTCATACAAATTACTCGACACATGAAAAACCATTAATTAACCCAAACCAAATGCTAAACACATATATGGAACAACCTGCATACCTTAACTTTGGCAGAGAATAGGTCCACATCATTCAAACTAACTGCAATTGAAAGGAAAATCAAATTCAGCTTCGGAACAATGTCCAACAATAACCATAATCACACATTTCCAATTGCAGCTACTTTTGTTCATGCTCTTGTTGCTAAATCTATGTCAAGAAACTTCAGTGCTAATACAGTTTAAAGCCTCGTTAAAATGGAAACAAAGTCTCCCTCGACAACCAATTCTTGATTCATGGATCATTAATAATTCAAGTTCAACTTCAACACGAATACCATGTTCATGGAGAGGTATCACTTGTGATTCAAAAGGAACTGTCACAATTCTAAACTTGGCATATACTGAACTTCAACAGGGGGTCCAATTAACCAAGATAGCACCAGAGTACTCTGTGGATGAGCCTGAAAATCAGCTTGCTCAAAAGGCAGATCTCTGTTTTAGATCTGAGAAGCCACATTGGATGCCTTCAGGCTTCATTTCCCTAAGCGGTGGTGCAGAAATGACAAAGGAAGAGAACATGACTAAGGCTATAAAGAATATTCTTAGTGAGAATTTTGATGATGATGAAGCAACAGAGTCTCAGACTCTATTGTATAAAAATCTATGGCTTGAGGCTGAGGCTGCATTATGTTCCGTCTCTCACAAAAATCGCTACAATCAAATGAAGATTGAAATGGAGAAACAGTCATACAAGCAAAGAGACATGGAGCAGCATTCAAAATCAGAAGTTATTCCTAGTTTAAGCAGGAGTGAGAGTTCTGCAATTGAAGTTAACAAATGTCTAAACTCTGATTCTTCTGATGCTACCATTCCAAAGGAACTTTCCCAGTCGGAATTTTCTTCTGATATGAACAGGCTTGATTCATTGACACCTGAAGCAGATGGTGGTCAAAACTTGTATAATTTCATCCACAATTATGCTGTTTCTGGCATAAACAAGGAAGTGGCCGGAAATGACGAGGCTTCTGTTATGGCCAAATACAATGTTATTAAATCCAGGGATGACAATTCGTGCATCAACGCTAATGATTTGGAGACACCATCGCACACAGCAGACATCTTGGCAGCTCAAGTAGCAGATAATCAAAACCAGGTCAATTTCTTTCCGGATTTTCTAATTCCTGGGAAAAACATGGCTGATTATGAGACATCTGTTTTGGCTAGATTTCATTTTCTCAAGTCCCGGGCTGCTGAAGATTCAAGTTCTGTATCTTCAACAGAGAAATTGTTTGAATTTTCTGGTGAAGGAACAAAAGAGACTGAAGGAAGATGGAGAAAATTTAACTACAAAAGCGCAGGCAACAACATCTTGACTTCCTGCTCTCGAATTTGAGGTATGAACATTCGACTGGGCGGGAATCTGTTCTTGAAATGATTCATGCTATTGTAGTCAAATTTCCAAGAGATGTTTTGGACGAGCAGTCAAAGACATTTTTTCTCCATTTGGTAGCTTGCTTGGCAAATGATAATGATGATATTGTTTGTTCTATGAGTGGGGCTACTATAAAGAAGCTCATTGGTTCTGTTAGTTCCAGTGCACTTAAACCTATTCTTAAATATGCTCTTTCTTGGTATTCAGGTGACAAGCAGCAACTCTGGGCTGCTGCCACACAGGTTTTGGGGTTACTGATTGAGGTAGTAAAGAATGAATTTCTTAGTCATATAGACTACATTTTGCCGGTGACTCATTGCATCTTGCAGTCTGCCATACATGTAGTCACAAACCGGCAAAAGAGCTTTGAGTCCGAATCCAACCTTCCACTTTGGAAGGAGGCGTACTATTCTTTAGTTATGTTAGGCAAGATAATTCATCAATTCCATGACTTATGCTTTACAAAGGAACTAGAGGGTATATGGGAAGCAATATGTGAGATGTTGTTGCACCCACACTCTTGGTTACGCAACAAATCGGGTCGTCTCATAGCTCTATACTTTGCACGTGTAACAGATAACAACAGAGAAAATCATCAAAGCTCCTTAAATAGTCATTTTATGATGAGTCCTAGTAGATTATATTTAATAGCCACTTCTCTTTGCTGCCAATTGAAAATGCCACTCATAGATGAGGTTGACAGCATCCTGATGACCCAGAATATTGTCTTTGCTTTTTTTGCTTTAATGAGGCAAACTGCCAGCATAGATCCATCTGCATTCTGGTCTACTCTTGAGCAAAATAAGAAGAATCGGTTTCTCAAAGCTTTTGACTTGATTAATGCAAGAAAAGGAAGAATGATGTTCATGTCTTCATCACTTACCTCCTCCGTATGTGAAGGAGGTAGTCAAGTTAATGTTAAGAACACCCAACAGATACTTGTATCGTTATTGCTCAAGAAGATGGGCAAAATTGCTCTTCAAACAGATGCTATTCAGATGGAAATAGTCTTCAATAGTTTTGGTAAACTTATGGCACAGATAGAGATGAGCATGGACTATGCACACATAGTCCTGATACCTCTGTATAAAGTTTCTGAAGGATTTGCTGGAAAAGTGGTAGCTGGTAATCTGAAAAAGTTGGCAGAAGACACCTGTGGGAAAATAGAGAATATTATTGGTACTCAAAACTTTGTCCAAGTTTATAACCTTATCAGGAAGAACCTGAGTTTGAAAAGAAATAAGAGGAAGCCTAAAACGGGAACTCTTCCTCAATCACCTTACGCTACTGATCCAGCATGGTCAGACTCCCTTTGGAAAATTCTGCAGGTTACATGGGATGATCCTGATTTAGTTACAAATACGAAGAGGCTGAACCCCCCTAGCAATTTTCTAAAAGTCCGTTAACCTCCATAACTGCTAACCAATTATAACTGAATTTAAAACTCTCAAACTGTAACTAACTTCCTCATCTCCTAACAACCTAGTGCTAACCTAGTTTTGAAACTAACAGAATTTCACTTCTAAAAAAGAAACTGTCAAAGTTAACTTCTAACCGACTACACCAAGTTACTGAATTAAGAAAACTAACTCTAACAGTAGTTTTTAGCTTCCAACTGACTTGTTCCTAACATCTAACATACCTAACTTCTAAGAGAAATTTCACTAGCAGTTATTAACAGAACCAATAGAAGTTAACAGTTCTAACTGCTTAAAATCTGACCGTTCATCTTGTAACTGAATGATTTGATTCAACGGCTCAGATCTTCACGTCTCTAACCGTTTCCATCTCCCACAACTACCTATATAATCCAAAACTCCCTCCAAGTTTCAGACCTACGATACTTTCTCTTTTCCAGTTTCAAACTTCATCCCCTCTCCACCATTTTTTTTCTATCCTCTTCCATTAACACGCTTCATTTTTCACCCTGAACTCAAAAAGTTTTCGGAATTCTCTCTCTTTCTTCTCTAACCAATACTCTTCACCCTTCAAGCCACTCTTCATTTTTACTTACTTCTGAAACCCTGCTTCATCTTCATCAAATCATCTCTCTGTAAACTCAAATCACACTCCTACGATCTCACTCAAACACAACTCACAACGAAAACCGCAACAACCCTATGCTCCTCCCTATCAATGCTCGTCAATACACGCACTTGGAAGTCACAAAGAAACGCAAGAAAAAAGAAAGAAGAAGAAGAGCGGAAGAATAGTTCGCGCAACCGGAGTTATAGAAAGTACGTACCTGAAGTCAAATAATCTCGCCGATAATCACTTTCCCCAGATTGTATTCTGTCCGGTAAGCTTTGGAAACCTTCGAATCATTTATCTCCTCGTAGTTTTCTTTACACATGGAGGTAGATTGTAGCTTGTAAGGGAGGGTCTCGGTAGTTGCTTCCGCTACTTCATCGTCACTACCACAAATTGCAAGTTCACTAGGGTTTCAACAAAAAAAAGAGGATCGATGTTGTGGATTAACGAGAAGTTAGCGAGTCTGGGAGTGAGATTTGTGATCAAGATTTAGTTTGAGGAAGGGTTCAGCAGCGGCGACACCACCGGAAGTTGCATACGAGTGTGAGGAGATGAAGAAGGGAAACGACGAAGAAGAGAGCGCCGCTTGTATTTGTGTTTCTCCTTCAATTCATTTAATTTTTTTTTATTATTCAAAATGTCACAGAATGTAGAAAAGGGGCTATGACCAAGTTTAGGGCCCTCTAAGCCCATCAAGTACCTTTTGTGAAGCCTAGAAAAAAAAACTATAACAAAAAAATACTTCATGAACTGGGCCTAGAATCTGAATTGGGATCGCTATGCAGTGGCATCGTGTGCAATTTACACCTCCTGGGCTGGTTCTCACTATTTGCAATTTCTTTTTTTTCTTAATTTCAATTATGGTTTAAGACTTGTTTTAATTTTCTTCACAAAAATAAAAAATATAAAAAATCTGTAAGAATTTGTTAGATTTTATTATTTTCGATTTCTTAGGAGTTAATTCGTGGTTATCCAATTATTAGAAATTCATGATTCACCTTTGCTTTGTTGAGATTTAAATCTTATGCAGGTTCATTATACGATATGTGGATACCCTTGAAATTTCGAGTGTGATTTATTTTCACATCGATGATGCTTCAACAATTATTTCGAGTATTGTATTTCTGACTCTTTTCCTTGTTGATGCTAGCAGCTCCTGAGTTCGTCGAGTATCTTTTCTTTTTCTGCTTTTCTCTACGGGCTAGTACTTGTTTGGTATATTTTCTTTCTATTTTCACCTCGCATTTATCTCTTCCGATAGATCATATGAAGTATGATAACATTAGGTTTAGAAATAGGTTAGTTTCGCTTTGACTTTTCTTTCCCTTTTTGCATGTGCATTTAAAAAAAATAAAACTTCTTTTCTACGAACTTCAGAAAATACTTTAAAAAAAATCACTGACGCGAATCATATCTTCGTTGAGTCTGTGAGACGATAAGCGGGTCTCTTCTCGATCTTATTGTTCTTCGTCTCAAGTATAGGTGTGGTTCAATCTTCAAAGACTCATTTCACAAATAAGTAGAGACGTGGTTAAAATCTCTCTTGAGATTAACTAGCTATTATCTACAAGCAAAAACAACAACAAATACAAACTCTTTTTGCCTTCGGGCCTTCCTTTCAAACACTTTTCAAGAGATCATGTTAATTCACTTCTGTGGTTACGCGTAAGTCTCCAAAGGTCGAGTTGCGGCAAAAGGCGAAATTAATGTTGTTCATTAAAAAATACCAACCGACAAAAACATATAAGCCGAACTACGGCTGCTCTGATTCCTCAAAAAGGATACGTAGGCATCGGGGTAGGGCCTGAACGAGCACAACTTTTATTTTCCCTACATTCTTTTCTCCTTATTTCGCATGCATTTTCCCTTTAGTAGCATAATAAACAGTAAGCGTCGATTAGACACACCCATAAGATAGATAACAAGAGTGGATACCATAGAGTACTACGGGTGTGTGGGGTGCTAATACCTTACCCTCGCGTAACAGACTCCCTTACCCTTATCTCTTGGTCGTTCGACCATGATTTCACCCTTCTCAGGTTTTCTCGATGTTTACCTTTCCCTTCATGTGGGATAAAAGACGTTCGATGGCGACTTCATTGTTTGCTGATTTTCAGCCGGTTGTTTCAAGTATGACATCCAATATACGACCCAAAAAGAAAATTAAGGGAAGTGTGTTGGCAGACCATTTGGCACATCAAGCAGTGGATGATTACCAGTCTATGAACTTTGAATTCTCGGACGAGAATATCATGTTGGTAACTGATTGTGAGACACCTGGACCGGATGAAGGACCTGAAGAGGGATCCCGATGGTCTATGTACTTTGATGGAGCTCTGAACGCTTTGGGTAATGGCATTGGCGTCGTGATCATATCTTCTAAAGGCTCTCATACTCCGTTCACCGCCCGACTATGTTTCAACTGCACCAACAACATGGCGGAGTATGAAGCGTGCATTATGGGTCTTCGAGCAGCAATTGACCTAAGGATTAAGTTTCTAAGTGTTTTCGGAGATTCCGCTCTCGTGATCAGTCATATCAAAGGCGAGTGGGATACGAAACACCCAAATCTTTTTCCTTACAAGGAGTATGTATTGACGTTGCTTCCACATTTTGAGGAGATAACCTTTGAACACTTCCCTAGAGAGGAGAATCAGTTGGCGGACACGCTGGCTACGATGTCTTCTATGTTCAAAGTCAATTGGGTTAACGAGGCTCCCCGGATCATCATTGAAAGACTGGACGAACCTGCCCATTGCTGTGATATTAAGACTGAAGAGGTAGCGGATAAACCCTGGTTTCATGAGGTGAAGAGGTATCTCGAGGCTCAGGAATACCCCGAGGGTGCATCTGTTAATGACAAGAAGTTTCTGAGGAGGTTCGCAGCAAAGTTCTTCATCACCAATGGCATTCTTTACAAGCGTAACCATGATTCGACCTTACTGTGATGTGTGGATAAGACCGAGGCAGAAAGGATCATAGCGGAGCTACATGAAGGTATTTTCGGAACTCATTCCAGTGGACACACGATGGCAAAGAAAATCCTTCGGGCGGGATATTATTGGTCCACAATGGAAGCTGACTGTTATCAGCATTCTCGGACATGTCATAAGTGCCAAGTCTATGCTGATAAGGTGCACATACCTCCAGTACCTCTGAACATCTTGACGGCTCCGTGGCCTTTTGCAATGTGGGGCATTGATATGATCGGCGAGATCAGACCTACAGCGTCCAACGAGCATCGTTTCATCCCGGTAGCTATCGATTACTTTACGAAGTGGGTTGAAGCAGCTTCCTTTGCTACCGTAACCAAGAACGTCGTGGCACGGTTCATTCGGCACAATCTGATTTGTCGATACGGTGTACCAGAGAGGATCATTACGGATAATGGTACCAATGTCAATAACAAGATAATCACTGAGCTCTGCAAGCAGTTCAGGATACAGCATCACAACTCTTATCCCTACCGGCCGAAGATGAATGGGGATGTTGAAGCGGCTAATAAGAACATTAAGAAGATTGTGCAGAAGATGACAGTGACATACAAAGACTGGCACGAGATGTTACCATTTGCTCTTCATGGGTACCGTACCTCAGCGCGGACGTCAACAGGGGCAACCCCTTATTCCTTGGTATATGGCATGGAGGCAGTGTTGCCTATTAAAGTTCAGATACCCTCTCTTCGGATCATGAAGGATGCAGGTTTGAGTGAAGATGACTGGATTCAGACCCGGCTTGATCAGCTGAACCTAATCGACAAAAAGAGACTTACTGTTATTTGTCATGGTCATATGTACCAAAAACGGATGATCAAGGCATTTAACAAGAAAGTCAGATGACAAGAGTATCAAGTTGGGGATCTGGTAATCAAGCGCATTATTCTACCTCAAGGTGATCCCAGGGGAAAATGGACCCCTACTTACGAAGGGCCATTTGTGGTTAAGAACATTTTCTCAGGAGGAGCTATGATTCTAACCACCATGGATGGTGACTACCTTCCTCACCCCATCAATGCAGACATAGTGAAAAGATACTATGCATAATCAAAGACCCGCTAGGTTGACTGGCCTAGGAAAAAATAAGGGCTTCCCGGCGAACCAAATGGGTTCGAGCAAAAATAAGGGATGAAAATGAAAAAATCTGTACACCGACAAGTCGAAAACCTGAAAAGGCGGCTTGGGCAAAAAAGGGTATCCCGGTGGACTGAAAACCCGAAAGGGCGGTCCAGGAAAAAATTAGGGATCAAAGCATAACACTATGTCTCATTGGATCATCTTGCATCCAGACTTTGGTATCAACTATCAAGCTTGAACGACACTAATCAATCTGATCTACCTTCAACCAAGTAGCAAAGTGATGAGATGCTCGAAGATATAACGACAATAGCAGAGTTGGAACCCAGTGGGATTATTCACATAGCTGTTTTGTTTAGTTTTTCACAAATTGTGTAAATTCTATTTATTCGGCGGCATTCTCCTACTAGGACGTCAACCTCTTGTACAAAAACGCCTATTTACAGGCCAAACTTCAAAATTAATACAAATTCATTTTCAGACAAATTTCAAACTGTTTTTCCTTTTTCTGTTTTGTTTTGCAAAGAACTTCCAATGTCCATTTTTTGATATATGCACTTGACATTATTTGTTGCTCATAAATATTTGCATGCGAAACAAAAGACGATTACGGGTAATATCAGAAACAGGGGCAATAAAAATTGTCCAAACTGTATAGTTGCTTTGTCCACCAGGTACAAAGGTAGATTCAATTGAAGAATATGGCTAAGATACCTTCACTCCCCGCAGAATAAGACAGTAATGGTAGCTCTCCCCCAGCTGGGACTTGCAACTATGAGTGAATCAGCAATGCTCTCCCCAAGCAGAGTTGATCTACCATCAGCACTAAAAAGGCTTGATATCCCCGGCAGTCTTAATATTCCCTGGCAGAGTATAAGAATGTTCCCTGACAGAATACAAGATATCCCCAGTGGAGTTAAAATTTTCCCAGTGTAGTCTGAAAAAAGCTTCCCCAACGGAGTTAAAGCATCATCCCCAGTAGACTCTGGAAGTTTATCCCCAACGGAGTACAAAAATAAATCTCCCCAGTCGAGTTCAAAGGATCATTCCCAGAAGAATTCAGAGGATTATCCCCATAAAAGTCTATTTGGTTATCCCCAGTGAAGTCGCCACTGAAAGATCATCCCCAGCGAAGTTCTTTCCTTTCACAAAACAGGAATTCAATCCTCAACAGATTCAATATCACCAACAATGATAATTCATCCCGACGGAATTTATCAGTGGAATTCTCAGCAGAGCATCTCTTCCCCACAGAGTAATCTCCTCATCAGTTTATTCCCCAACGGAGTTATCTTCTCCTGCAGGTTTATTCTCGCAATCACCTTCGTTCGTCATCCCCAGCGGAAACGAAGAACTCAACTCTATTCTCCAGCAGCTATCCGGGATTTATTTTCCCCAGCTAAAACATTACATCTCCATACATCATGATACATACATATACGCATCATATAACACAATCTCACTTATTTTGAGAACATCATTGCATGATCCATATCATGCATTGCATATGACTGACCTTTACCTTTAAGGAAAGATGCAGTTAAGTTCTCAGCTATGTCGAAGACCTTCTCTAGTTCAGTCAGATCGACCCTAAGATCTCCCTGATTCGTATTCTAGTTCAAGATATTCCAAGACTTTTGTCTGGTTCAGTTAAATCGATCCTAAGATTTTCCTGATTCTGATCCAGCCAAAGTTAATCCAAGACCTTCTCTGGTTCAGTCAGATCGACCCTAAGATCTCCCTGATTCGTATTCCAGTTGAAGATATTCCAAGACTTTTGTCTGGTTCAGTTAAATTGATCCTAAGATTTTACTGATTCCGATCCAGCCAAAGTTAATCCAAAACCTTCTCTGGTTCAGTCAGATCGACCCTAAGATCTCCCTGATTCGTATTCCAGTGGAAGATATTCCGAGACTTTTGTCTGGTTCAGTTAAATCGATCCTAAGATTTTCTTGATTCTGATCCAGCCAAAGTTAATCCAAGACCTTCTCTGGTTCAGTCAGATCGACCCTAAGATCTCCCTGATTCGTATTCCAGTTGAAGATATTCCAAGACTTTCGTCTGGTTCAGTTAAATCGACCCTAAGATTTTTCTGATTCTTATCCAGTCAAAGTTAATCGAAGACCTTCTCTGGTTTAGTCAAATCGACCCTAAGATCTCCCTGATTCGTATTCCAGTTGAAGATATTCCAAGACTTTCGTCTGGTTCAGTTAAGTCGACCCTAAGATTTTTCTGATTCTTATCCAGTCAAAGTTAATGCAAGACCTTCTCTGGTTCATTCAGACCGACCCTAAGATCTCCCTGATTCGTATTCCAGTTAAAGATATTCCAATACTTTCGCCTGGTTAAGTTAAATTGATCCTAAGATTTTTCTAATTCTTATCCAGTCAAAGTTAATCCAAGACCTTCTATGGTTCAGTCATATCGACCCTAAGATCTCCCTGATTCGTATTCCAGTTGAAGATATTCCAAGACTTTTGTCTGGTTCATTTAAATCGATCCTAATATTTTCCTGATTCCGATCCAGTCAAAGTTAATCCAAGACCTTCTCTGGTTCAGTCAGATCGACCCTAAGATCTCCCTGATTCGTATTCCAGTTGAAGATATTCCAAGACTTTTGTCTGGTTCAGTTAAATCGATCCTAAGATTTTCCTGATTCCAATCCAGCCAAAGTTAATCCAAGACCTTCTCTGGTTCAGTTAGATCGACCCTAATATCTCCCTGATTCGTATTCCAGTTGAAGATATTCCAAGACTTTTGTCTGGTTCAGTTAAATCGACCCTCAGATTTTTCTGATTCTTATCCAATCAAAGTTAACCCAAGACCTTCTCTGGTTCAGACAGATCGACCCTAAGATCTCCCTGATTCCTATTCCAGTCGAAGTTTAGACCACCTATCAGCAGTCTCCAAATGGCATCTGTAAGCCCATTCCTGACATCACCAATGCTGATACCACTTCATGCGAGTGCAAATTTCTGGGCACTCTAGTGTTCAATCATCTTCCACCTTCGGATCACGAAAGGCCCGAAAGGCAATCTATATCGTAAGGTTTAAGAAGATTGAAAATGGGCAGCTGTTGTACCCTAAAATTTGCCCTCTCATATTTCTCAAAACATTTCAAGAAAAATCTCCAAATGGCTCAAGATTTGCTCAAGAGTTGGACAATCAAGCTATCTCCTAAGGCAGTCAACCTCAAATTAGGGTTTTGTGTTACATCAATATCCTTGAATCCAAATGACCTCAAGTGCTCCCCAATGTCCTAATATGTTCTCAAGTTCATCCACATCAAGTTTCAAGCCTTGCAGAGGAAGTTTGCTCAGTCAATTGTTCAAAGGGTCCAAAAATCGACTGTGCTAGGGCAAAAGTCAATTGTGACCTATAAATAGTCAAACTTCAAGATTTTTTGTCAAAATTCTCATTTTGAAGGATATTTCATAATTTGATCAAGGGTTGATCATGATTCATCAAGGATTGCTCAAAATTCATCAAGACTCAAAAGTTGCTAAATTAGGGTTTTGTAGGAAAAGTCAACTCAAATTTGACCAAGCATAACTTTCTCATACTTTATTAGAAATGACCCATCCAAAGCTCATTTTTAATAGGATGCAATTTCCTACAATCCATCTTCATACCCCAAGATCAAGAAATGCACCCACAAGAAGTTACAAATTTGGACATTATAGGTCATTTTTGAAAGTCAACAAAAACACCTTTTTTCCAAAGCTTATAACTTGAGAATGGAATATCAAAATGAGATGAGACCAAAAGGGTTGGTTAGAGGATATCTTAATATTTCTAAAAAGTCCAAGAACACTTCCAAAAGTTCAAAATTGAAGAAGTTATGCATTGTTGAAGTTGGGCATTTTTGCAAAATTGCCAAAAGTCAACTATCCCCTAAACTTCAAATTTTGTCAAATGGGCCCATTATTTTCCACTTGATTTGTGCTTGCCACATTCCACACGTGTCCTAGCTTCAGCCTTGTGTCCATTTATCAAATTTTCTATTTTATTTTATTTTTTATTGAATTATTTCATTTTTAATCAATTTAAATCAAATAAAATCCCAAAACTTGATTACATGAGATCTTTTTCTATTTTCAGGACCTAATCATCATCAATGTCATGATCAAATTCGTATCAATCATTCCATGTGCAAAAAGATTGGATTTTTGGCAAATTAAGCAAGTTTTCAATGGAGGATCAAATCCAATCTCAAAGCATTGATGTGCAAAGATTCAAGACCAATTTGTTGACCTAATACATTGCAACATACATATACAATCCAAGGCACACGAATTTGAGACCTAGAGACGA
The DNA here is from genome assembly GCA_948472305.1 of Vicia faba. NCBI lineage: Eukaryota > Viridiplantae > Streptophyta > Magnoliopsida > Fabales > Fabaceae > Vicia > Vicia faba. The sequence goes on along the minus strand of OX451736.1, from coordinate 1,398,554,084 downwards.
CCAGAACACCAAAAGCAAAACTTGCAAAAATTGACAAAAAGTGTGAGACTGAAATCAAGCTTGGAGGCACTTTCAGGACCTAACAAGCACCACAATCGCTTCCTGGCAATTCTCAAAAGCAAAACCAATCAGAATCACTCATTCTCCAGCCTCCTAGAGCACTGTAAGCATCTCACGAATCCGCTATGTTCATGAAGTCTCAAATCTTTATTCTTGCATCCATTCTCAAAAACGATTGCATATGATTCCTCACATCATTTGTTAACTTTCTGCAATAATCAATTTCATTCTTGTGCTGTGTATCATAAAACTCCATTGTAGGGCTTCCTAGGTTTTTTTTAGGGGTTTTTGTTACAGGTAAAATTAGACCTATTGATGGACATAGGCATGACCGGAGGAGAAAGACAAGCACAATCATGGCCTTGGATGGAGTTTATATGGCCTGAGATGGGTTTTTGAAACGACCTACACTTTTAGCTACGGATCTAAATCCACAGGTAATTTCTGTGCAAACCTGAGGACAGGGACGGCAACGTGTCCCCATCTGGTTGCCCCGTTCAAATATTCGCGCTTTATTTTTTTTATTCTGGCATGTTAGCGTGTTTTTCCATATTATTATTTTTGATTAATATAATAACAGATGAAGCACAATGGTTGAGTGGCAAAGGCGTGTATCCTATAATCAACAGGACTTGGGTTCGAATCCCAGGTCCCCATATTATTTGTTGTATTTTTCAGCCAAGTGATCCAGTGTAATTCCAAGCGTGCAGTCCACTATGGTCTCTCAATCATTCAACAACCAGATGGCCAAAGGCCAAATCTGGTGGCCATAACTTGGAGGTCTACCATGGGCAAAAGTCAGCGCGTACATAGGGGATCCAAAAAGTCCACCAGGCCAGCATGTTAATGGGCCACAAAATTGCCATTCTCACCCCCCTGAACAGGCCCAAACCCTAACTTTTTCTCTTTTCTTTTATTATTTCTCTTAATTATTTATTGTTATTATTTTTTTAATTATTAACTAACCAATCACATCTTTTTCTTCATAAAATAAAATAAAAAACCAAAAAATATATTGTGTTCATTAAATTAATTTTCAGAATTTTATTTTGTTAATAAATATTAATTTAATTAATTTAGTTTTAATTAGGAACAACTTTTAATATATTTTGCAATAATTAAAATTAACTTAGACAATTAGGTTTTTATTAACATTGATCAAATTATTTTTATTTCTTTAAATATCAAAAATCCAAAAAATATTATTTTCATTAATTAATTAATTAGTTTATTAATTTAATAATCAACTTAGTTTAATTTCTTTTTAATTCAAAAAGCAACAAAAAAATCTTTTCTTGAACATTAAAGGGTCAAAACCCTAAAAAACTCACATTCGATTTAATTTCCCGCACGCGTTCCATTTTATTCAATATTGTATCTGTTTCCTGGAATGTAATAGTTTAATAGGACTTTACTATTTTTACCGCTTTATTTATTTTCCGCATTTTAATTTTAAGGGTTGCTTTTGGCGATGTAAATACCTGACGCCTTGTAATAGTTAGTTTAATTTCCGTAATTTAATTTCCGCAACTTATACACTGTTAGATGTTTGGTAATAGGGAATGCATGACAAGATCGAATGTTTAACTTAAAATCAACATAGATAACCATTAACATGTACAAATACAAAATTAACTGAAAATAACACACTCGCACATGCGCACTCTTAGGGTACACCTCACTTGGTTGCCTTCAAACGCAATCATTAAGTATCGGAAGTTTTAGAGGTCGCCCTCTTGTCCAAAGATCATAGTTGCCTCGAAACGGTTGCCTCGGAAAAATGATCTAAGGCATTAGGGTTACCTCTAAGGCGTCCTAACATTGCTCTAGGGACCGCACGTCCCTTAATCGAATTGACCCTTAAAACTGCAACGACGATGCTACCTACTCATCAATAGTGGGATAGCATTGTCTAAAGGACATTAGCACAGATTGATTCCTTTTTCGAGTAAGTAGATGGTTCTTAAGTACTTGCTCTTCAAAAATAAAATAAATTTTCACACTTACACTCCTTTTCAAACCCACAAACACAAAGAAAGCAATTTTGAAAACAATATGAGCAAGTACCTAAGAGCCCGTGGATAACCACGGATAGAAAGGATGCTAACACCTTCCCTTTCTATAATCTACCCCCCGAACCCGAGAAACATCTCGAAAAAGGAATTTTTTTCTATGTTTTTTTCCTTTCCTTGTTGGATAAAATAAAAGACGGTGGCGACTCTTGCTTACCGCGACATTTTGCAAAAACAAACGCAAAACGCAAATCATCATTCCAAAAAATAGTCAATTCTCTCCCACCGTATCACACAGTCGTCTTTGCATTAATTAGCAAACGTCAGAATGTAAGAACGTGTTTCCTTTGCTTTGACAAGACAAGTTGATTTAGACGTTGTTTCAGTATTTGCTTTAAGTCAGAACGTGCTTCATTCAACTTCTGGTCAGAATGTCGGGAATGGGCTTACAGATGCCATTTGGAGATATGATGGATAAGAGGATGGGCTTATAGATGCCATCTGGAGATGTGACAGAATCTTGTCGAGAATGGGCTTACAGATGCCATCTGGAAATGCTTGTTGAATTGTAATTTGGTAGGTTGAAAGAAGGAACCTGTATAGGGTGGCCTGATGATGAGCCCGTGTAAAACTGCATCTGAAAGAGAGAAGGAACCGGCGCAGGGTTGCTTCATGATGGTCAAGTAGATAGTTGTCCTGTCTGGTTTCAGGTATTAATCTACAATTCGTCGTCCACAGATATTTCCTGGCTAGTTACAGGTGTTGATCTGGAACTTAAGAGAAGTGGGTCAAGGAGATAGTTTTCCTGTCTGGTTTCAGGTATTAATCTCTGACTTGAGAAAGAAAGATGGTTTTCCTGTCTGGTTTCAGGTATTTAATCTTCAATCTCTTCAATGTAGATAACTTTCCTGGCTAGTTACAGGTATAGGTCTACAAATTAGTTCATATAGGTGGTTTTCCTGTCTGGTTTCAGGTGTTAACCTATAATCAGTCGTCCACAGATATTTCCTGGCTAGTTACAGGTGTTGATCTGGGACTTAAGAAGGGGTTGGTCAATGAGATAGTTGTCCTGGCTGGTTTCAGGTATTAATCTCTGACTTGAGAAGTAGATAGTCTTCCTGGCTTGCTATAGGTATTGATCTTCAATCTCTTCATGTAGATACTTTCCTGGCTAGTTACAGGTATTAATCTACAATCAGTCGTCCACAGATATTTCCTGGCTAGTTACAGGTGTTGATCTGGAACTTCAAAGGTTGGTCGAGATAGCTTTCCTGGCTGGTTTCAGGTATTAATCTCTGATTTGAGAGAGAAAGATTGTCTTCATGGCTTGCTACAGGTATTGATCTTCAATCTCTTCATGTAGATACTTTCCTGGCTAGTTACAGGTATAGATCTACAATCAGTCGTCCACAGATATTTCCTGGCTAGTTACAGGTGTTGATTTGGAACTTCAAAGGTTGATGGTAATCATCTTTGGATTGACCTTTTCCTGAAAAAGGCAAAACATTAGTTGTATGCAATGTCATGATGTATGAAATGCATGATGTTCTCAAAATGAGATCGTATGATATGATGCGTATATGCATGTATCATGATGTATGAAAGTGTGATGTGTTAGCTGGGGAAAATAAATCCCGGATAGCTGCTGGAGAATGATGTTGAATTCTTTGTTTCCGCTGGGGATGATGAACGAAGTTGATTGCACGAATAAACCTGCAGGAGAGGATGACTCTGTTTGGGGAATAAGCATGGCGAAGAGATTACTCTGCGGGGAATTACTCTGTGGGAAGAGATGCTTCGCTGAGATTTTAATGATAACACCGCTGGGGATTCCGTTGATAAGCTCTGTTGGGGAATTTGATGAACTCCGCTGGGGATAGGAACAACTTCGCTGAGGACGATCTTTCTGTTGCAATTTGCTGAGGATAACCCAGTTAGACTCTGGTGGGGGATAACCTCCTGACTATGGCTGGGGAGAGATTTCTGTACTCTGCAGGGGACAAGCTTCCAGAATCTACTGGGGAGATGATTCAACTCTCCTGGGGAAATAAAAAATTTTGGACTGTATTGGGGAAATGGCTCCACTGGGGGTATCTTGTATTCCACCGGGGAACAATCTTATATTTCTGTCGAGGAATATTAAGACTGCCGGGGATGCTTGCTGAGGAATATTTGTATATCCTGCTAGGGAATATTAAGATCTTCTGGGAATACCCAACTTTCCAGGACTGATGGTAGACCAACTCTTCTCGGGGGAGAGTATTGCTGACTTGCTGGGGATACTGTGCCTTTTTAGGGCTGAAGGGAGACCAACTCTGTTTGGGGAGAGTATTGCTGAATCTTGTCTTACTCTGCGGGGAGTGAAGATATCTTGGTCATATTCTTCAGCTGAACCTACCATGGTACCTTGGTGGACAGAGCAACTAGATCGCTTAGACAATTCTTATTGCCCCTACTTCCGATGTCACCTATAATTAGTCTTTTGTTTCGTATGCAATTATTTATGAGTAGCAATTAATGTCAAATGCATATATCAAAAGTGAACATTAGACGTTCTTTGCAAACAAAACAGATAAAGGAAAAACAATTGGCGGTTTGTCTGAAAAATTGAACTTGTATTGATTTTGGAATTTGCCTGTAAATAGGCGTTTTTGTACAAGAGGCTGACGTCCTAGTAAGAGAACGCCGCCGGACAAAATAGAGTTTATACAATTTGTGAAAAGGAAAACAAAACAGCTATCTGAAAAATCCCACTGGGTTTCAACTCTGCTATCGCCTTTATGTCTTCGAGCATCTCATCACTTTGTTGCTTAGTTGGAGATGAAGCTGATTGATTGGTGCCTTCCGAGCCTGATGGTTGATACAACAGTCTGGATGCAGGGTGATCCAATGAGACATAGTATTATGCTTATCCCTAACTTTTGCCTGGACCTCCCTTTCGGGTTTTCAGTCCACCGGGATATCCATTTTTACCCAAGCCGCCTTTTCAGGTTTTCGACTTGCCGGGTGTACAGATTTTTTTATTTTCATCCCTTATTTTTGCCCGAACCCTTTTGGTTCGCCAGGAAGCCCTTATTTTTGCCTAGGCCAGTCGACCTAGCGGGTCTTTAATCATGCGTAGTATCTTTTTACTATGTCTGCATTGGCGGGGTGAGGAAGGTCGTCACCATCCATGGTAGTTAGAATCATCGCTCCTCCTGAGAAGATGTTCTTAACCACAAATGGCCCTTCGTACGTAGGGGTCCATTTTCCCCTGGGATCACCTTGAGGTAGAATGATGCGCTTGATTACCAGGTCCCCAACTTGATACTCTTATCGTCTGACTTTCTTGTTAAATGCCTTGATCATCCGTTTTTGGTACGTCTGACCATGACAAATAGTAGTGAGTCTCTTTTTGTCGATTAGGTTCAGTTGATCAAGCCGAGTCTGGATCCAGTCATCTTCGCTCAAACCTGCATCTTTCATGATCCGGAGAGAGGGTATCTGAACTTCAATGGGTAAGACTGCCTCCATGCCATATACCAAGGAATAGGGTGTTGCCCCTGTTAACGTTCGTGTTGAGGTACGGTACCCATGAAGAGCAAATGGTAACATCTCGTGCCAATCTTTGTAGGTCACTGTCATCTTCTGCACAATCTTCTTAATATTCTTATTTGCCGCTTCGACAACCCCATTCATCTTCGGCCGGTAGGGAGAAGAATTGTGGTGTTGTATCTTGAATTGCTCGCAGAGCTCAGTGATCATCTTGTTGTTAAGATTGGTACCATTGTCCATAATGATCCTCTCAGGTACACCGTATCGACAGATCAGGTTATGCCGAATGAACCGTGCCACGACATTCTTGGTTATGGTGGCAAAGGAAGCTGCTTCAACCCACTTCGTAAAGTAATCAATTGCTACCAGGATGAAGCGATGCCCGTTGGATGCCGTAGGTCTGATCTCGCCGATCATATCAATGCCCCACATAGCAAAAGGCCAAGGTGTTGTAAAGACGTTCAGAGGAACTGGAGGAATGTGCACCTTATTAGCATAGACCTGGCATTTGTGACACGTCCGAGAATGTTGATAACAGTCGGCTTCCATTGTGGACCAGTAATATCCTGCCTGAAGGATTCTCTTTGCCATGGTATGTCCACTGGAGTGAGTTTCGAAGGTACCTTCATGCAGCTCTGCCATGATCCTTTCTGCTTCGATCTTATCCACACAACGCAGTAAGATTGAATCATGGTTTCATTTGTAAAGAATGTCATTGCTGATGAAGAACTTTGCCGCGAATCTCCTCAAAAACTTCTTGTCATTAACAGATGCACCCTCGGGGTATTCTTGAGCTTCAAGGTACCTCTTTACTTCATGATACCAAGGTTTTTCTGTTACTTCTTCGGTCTCAAGATCACAGCAATGTGCAGGTTCATCCAATTTCCAAATAATGATCTGGGGAGCCTCGTTGTCCCATTTGACTTTGAACATAGAAGACATTGCAGCTAGCGCGTCCGCCAACTGATTCTCCTCTCTTGGGAAGTGTTCAAAGGTTATCTCCTCGAAATGGGGAATCAACGTCAATACATACTCCTTGTAAGGAATAAGATTTGGGTGTTTCATATCCCACTCGCCTTTGATCTGACTGATCACGAGAGCGGAATCTCTGAAGACACTCAGAAACTTGATCCTTAGGTCAATTGCAGCTCGAAGACCCATGATGCATGCTTCATACTCCACCATGTTGTTGGTGCAGTTGAAACGTAGCCGGGCGGTAAGTGGAGTATGAGAGCCCTTAGGAGATATGATCACAGCGCCAATACCGTTACCCAAAGCGTTTGAGGCTCCGTCAAAGTGCATAGACCATCGGGATCCTTCCTCAGGTCCTTCATCCGGTCCAGGTACTTCACAATCAGTCACTACCATGATATTCTCGTCTGGAAATTCAAAGTTCATAGACTGGTAATCATCCACTGCCTGATGTGCCAAATGGTCTGCCAACACACTTCCCTTGATTTCTTTTTGGGTTGTGTACTGGATGTCATATTCAGTCAAGATCATCTGCCATCTTGCTATTCTTCTAGACAAGGCAGGCTTTTCGAAGATATACTTGATTAGATCCATCTTTGAAATCAACAGAGTAGTGTGAGTCAACATATACTGTCTCAACCGGCGAGCAGCCCATACCAAAGCGCAGCAAGTTTTCTTGAGCAGTGAGTATCGGGTCTCACATTCAGTAAACTTTTTGCTAAGGTAATAAATAGCGTGCTCTTTTCGGCCAGACTCGTCATGCTGACCTAGCATACATCCCATCGAGTTGTCCCGTACTGTCTGAAGAAGTGAAAAACACAAGAAGGGGGGTTGAATTGTAAAACTGAAAATCAATGCAATGAACAAGATATTTTTATCCTGGTTCGTTTGATCTCAAACTACTCCAGTCCACCCGTCAAGGTGATTTTGCCTCTCTCCAACGAGGTCTTAATCCACTATATTCAACTGAATATTACAATCTGCTTTAACAACTGCTAAAGCCTTCTTGATGCAAACCACAACCCGGTTTGTCAAGGAATCACTTTCTTACAAGAAGAGAAATCTAGGTGTGTGAATGTTTCCTACAAAACTGTATCACAACTGTGATATTACACAACTTAAGCTTATTGAAAACTAGATTGCTAAAGTACTGAGTAAGGAAATATGAAGCGTTTAGCAAATTGAGAGAAGGAAGATGATGATTAGCTTTTAGGCGTGTAATATGATGTAGAGCATTAGCCAATTCAATATTCATTGACTTGTTTATATAGCACTGAATTTGTTGAACGTTGGAGCAATATTCTTGATTCAATGCCAATAACAAACTTTCCTTATTGAGCAGATCTTGTCTGGAATGATGTCGTTGGTAATAATTCGCTTTGAATGCACAGTATCGTTGCTACTTAAAGCGTGTTCTGGCTTGGCCTCATTCTGACTCTGCTTAAGTGCTGATGAACTATTGTTGTCTTTAATCAGAGTGTTGAGCGCAGTTCTGTTCATCAAGCTTCAGCAATCGCGTGAGTTGTTCTTCTGATTCTGGTATTCTGTTATAGCAACTTATGATGCTGATGTTAATAACCAATATTCTGATGCTGATTAATTGTACTCCTGCTGATACCTATCAGAGTTTCTGCAAAACAGAAGGTAGTATTTTAGGTAGCAAAGAGTTCTCATATGAATCACATAATTAATATATCTTTTCATTTTGTTATCATCAAAACTTAAACTTAGGGTAGTAGATTCAAACTTTGTTCTAACAATCTCCCCCTTTTTGATGATGACAAAAACTAGATATTTTTAATTGAAAATAACGTGAAAAGTATCAGAGATAACTAAATGATAAGATGTATCAGAGTAAGAAGTTATCAAGGATAAGGGATAAGGAGATATGAGAGTTGAGAGATACTCCCCCTGAATTTATTACTTCCCTTTTAATTCCAAGAGTTCTTCAGGATCAGATCTTTATTGTCTTTCTTTGATCATCAGAATATTAGAGCTTTGACTGTCAGAAGCTTTAGATCAGAATGTCAGAGCAGAGCTTCAGATCAGAATATCAGAGCTTTATCAGAGCTTTGCTTTGGATCAGAGTATCAGAGCTGCTTTAGTCTTCAGTGAGTTAGAGAGCATTCTTGTACCTGTAGACTTAAGCAAAAAACAGAAAACATATTCAAGTATATCAGAGTTAGAATGTTTGAGATTTTCTGTCTTAGTAATCCGTTATTGAAAAAATATCTTTCTTATTCTCCCCCTTTTTGTCAGCAGTCAAAAAGTGTAAGTGAGGTGCTAAAACATTTAGATCAGAAAAACTTGTCATATTAAAGAGTTCAGAACCAAACAAAACAGTACAGAAGATATGCAAAGAAAACATGAAAATGGCATGAATGAAAATCTAAGGTTGGGGTGGAAGGCGTGTGAACAGAGTCTCCAGCATTGCTTTAATCTGATCAGCAGTCTCATTCTGCTTGTGCACAATGCTGACTACTGTGTCTATCTTGCTATCCTGCACATCCATCCTTTCTTTCATCTTCTGGTCATTTTCATCCATCCTTTGCTGCAGACGGATATCATTCAGCTTCAACTCTTCCAGAGTCTGCCTGTCCAAGGCAGCTTGAGAAACATCAGAAGCAGGGAGCTTCTGAGAGCTTTCTGCAACATCTTCAGCTTGACTGGCTTCAGCTTAAATAGTCTGGTCTTCTTCTGGCTGCACCTTTGAAGCTGGACGCTTCTCAGACCATGGCTCACTATCCAGAAGGATCACGTCTTCTTTCAGCAGCTGACTTCTAACTTCATTCAGAAGCTTGCTGAAATTCTGTTGTGCTTGCTCATAGTTGATGTCTTGCAATTTTAGAGCTTCAGCACGTACCCAAATTCTGAATTGTGACCAGAGCTGGTCAGAGGCAGCTGGATCAATCATTCCAGGACAGACTTGCTTCAGAGAAGCAATCCACTGCTGCAAACCTGTTTCAAAATTCATAATGCCAGAGCCAACATCTGGCTGTTTTGGTTTTGGAATGGCTATTTTATGTTTCAGATCAGTAAGACGGTCAAGGATTGTTAAATCTATGAAGGTCCTGCTGGGGTTTTCTGTGGTTTGTTTGGGAGCTGTTTGTTTTGGAGATGGAGTGGGAGAATCAGAGATAATGATTGGACTGTTTACGGTTTTGGGAGTGTTTGGTGGTGTAGATTCTGGCGAGGATGGCAGCTGGGCCATGGTTACTGTTGTTCCACATGGCAGCTGGATTGCCAGAGGTTGTGGCTCAGATGATTGAGGAGAATGAGGTTCAGAAGGAGGAGGAGATGGAGTTTCAGAATGATGAAACTCAAATTGAGGTGATGGTTGAGGTGATGGTTGAGGTGATGGTGGATGAATTTCTGGTTGAGGAGAGGGAGAGGGAATTGCTGGTTGTGGAGAAGGAGGAGAAATTTCTGGTTGTTCAGGAATATGTGGTTCTTCTGGAATGGGTGAGAGAGGTTGTTCAGGTTGAGGAGAGTGGACAATTTGTGGTTCATAGTTTGGATTATTGGAGGGGTGATCAGAGGCATGTTGATCAATGTCAGACAGCACTTTGTCAATTGCTGATGTTGTTGAGATTGTTGGTTTGGGATGTTTGGTGCGGGGTCTTCTGAGTTGTAGTGCCTCAGAAGGGTCATCTTCTGGTTCGGTTTCATCTATTGTTGGGATGGGGATAGGGATTTCTTGAGAAGTTGGAGTGGGAGTTGATGTTGGAATAACAGAAGAATTTAAAACAGAAGCAGCAGATAAATTACCTCTTTTCTTGGGTGTCTGCTAGGATGTTCCTTCTGAAGGGGCCTTCCTTTTCTTTGTCTTCTTCAGTGTAACTTCTGGTTGAGGTTGGTGCAGATCTTTGATATTCAACTTGGGATCTGTACCATCAACCTTGCACGCGTCTAGGTATCTGAGAACCACCACTGGTTTAGATTCTATCTCAGAAAATAAGGGAAAGTCACTCAGTGGGACTCTTCTGCTGGTGATATCAGCAATAGGAGTAACGCTGGGTTCCTTTCTGATATTATCTATTAACTTCATTTTCTTCAGATTCTTTGCATTCAGAGGCTTCCCAACCGTTGGTTCAATGGTGCTTAACTCTTGAGCTTCTATCAGGTGCTCTATCAGCCTATTCTCAGTCAGAATATCTGATATTAACCTTCCAAAGGGTATCCAATCCCTCTTTGTTCTTTCTTCTTCCCTGGTTTCCTTCACGCTTGTTCTGAGGTGATTAAACAGAAGATGAGCCAAGTTTATTTTTACCTTCTGATTGATAAAATAGATCAGAAACTGCTGATCTATATTTATGTAATCAGGGGAACTAGTTGGCTTCCTATGATTAAAACACCCCAAAATTATCTTCGCCCAAACTCTGTGGTGATCTTTGAGATCTCTGATCTTGCTGCTGGGCACCCCATGGGTGAAAATCCTTTCTGCTATGACACCCACGTCAGAGCATCTTTCAGCCATATCAATACAGCAGACGCCACCGCCACTGTAACCAATCAACTTTGCTATGTGATCCTCAGTGATCACAATCTTCTTCCCTATTATGTAGGAGGTGACTTGATGCGTTGAAGCAGTTGTATGAATCCAGAACTCCTTGACTAACATTGGGAATGTTGGTCCAACCAACCTGTCGAAATACCTTTCCCATTTCTGTGCCCTAATTTCTTCTGTCAAGTCAAAACCATTCTCTTTCAGACTGCCAAAATCAATAATCAGTTCAGACAACACTTCAAGATTCTTCACTGGAGTAAGGAGTGTTCTGAATGGAACTTGGTACTATTCAGAGGATGCATTCTTCTGAGAACCTGCAGAAGCACTGCTGGAGGTTGCCATGTTCACACTTAGGGGTTTTTCTGAGAGACTGAGAAAAAGGGTTTAAGCTTGAAAGAGATGAACACAGAGAAAATGCAGAAAATATTTGAGAGATAATGAGAAACTGTAAAAGATTAATGTGAGAAATTAACGTTCTTAAATAGGCTTCAGAATATTTTGAAAGAGTAAACGTTTTCAAGAGAGAGAAATAAAATCATGATTACGTTTTAAAAACATGATTACTTTCATTTAATGCTTGCTGATTTTGGGGGATTTGAGAAAGATACTTGAAACGGTTACCAGACATGTGTCTCAATGCACCCAATCAGCGTTTTGCCTTCTCAGAAGCGTGCACGCGTTCTGCTTCAGAGATTTGCTGATGATTGGATGGCACTTGTTTGATTTAGTGATCAGCACGTCTATCTTTGAGCTGAAACGCTCAGATCTTTAAAACTAGCATCTGATACAATCTGCATGTTCTATCTTTCTGAAAAGAGATTGATCAGAAGTTCACAGTAAAACAAATACATTCTGAAGATAAATATATGGAATTAAAACATTTTCACTCTGGGCAGATTTTCATGCTGAGATGTTTCAGAATGAAATTGAACCTATCTTCAGAAAGGGGTTTAGTGAAGATATCAGCCCATTGTTGGTCTGTATCTATAAATTTTAAGTTCAAAATTCCCTTTTGAATGTAGTCCCTAATGAAATGATGTTTTATTTTTATATGCTTAGCTCTAGAATGTAAAATAGGATTCTTACTTAAGCAAATAGCAGAAGTATTGTCACAGAGTATAGGGATGTTACTCTCAAAAATCTGGAAGTCTTCAAGCTGACTTTTCATCCAGAGAATTTGTGTGCTACATCCTGCTGCTGCTATGTACTCAGCTTCTGCTGTTGATAGCGCAATTGTGGATTGCCTTTTGCTGGACCAAGAGATCAGATTGTCTCCCAGAAACTGGCAGCTTCCAGAAGTACTTTTACGCTCTACTCTGTCTCCAGCAAAGTCAGCATCGCAGTAGCCTACTAAACTGTAATCACTAGATTTTCTATAAAACAAACCCAGATTAGTAGTACCTTTCAGATACTTGAAAATTCGCTTAACAGCTGTTAAGTGAGATTCTCTAGGATCTGATTGGAATCTAGCACAAATACATACACTGAATAATATATCAGGTCTTGAAGCAGTCAGATAAAGGAGAGAACCAATCATACCTCTGTAGACTTTCTGTTCTACCTTTTTGCTTACCTCTTCTCTTTCCAGAATGCACGTGGGATGCATTGGAATCTTTGATGGCTTACATTCTGAGAGGTCAAATTTCTTCAGAAGATCTCTGATGTATTTGCTCTGATGAATGTAAGTTCCCTCTGGGGTTTGATTGATCTGAATTCCTATAAAGAATTTTAGTTCCCCCATGAGGCTCATCTCAAATTCTGCCTGCATACACTTAGCAAATTTTCTTCCAAGAGAAGGATTAGTAGAACCAAAAATAATATCATCAACATAAATTTGACAGACTAAGATGTCATTCTTAACTGACTTACAGAATAAGGTAGTGTCCACCTTCCCTATGGTGAATTCATTTTCTAACAGAAAGTTACTAAGTCTTTCATACTGTGATCGGTGGATCTGGAACTGACTGTTTAACGCTGGTTCGCGAAATGTCGCGGAAGCAAGAGTCGCCACCGTCTTTTATTTTCTCCAAATGGAAAGGACAAAAGCACAAAAAAATTCCTTATAGAGATTGCTCTCGGTTCGGGAGGTAGGTTATAGAAAGGGAAGGTGTTAGCACCCTTTCTATCCATGGTTATCCATGGGCTCTTAAATACTTGCTCATTTGTGTTTTCAAAAATGGTTTGTTTGCTTTTCAATTGTGGGTTTTAAAAAGTTTCTTTGAAAATTCCAGTTTGACTCTTGTATCAGTCCTCAAGAGTGTTTGAAAAATTGCTTTCGAAAGCTTTTTGAAAATGTGTTGGTGTGAAAAGTGTTTTTTTGATTTGTTTTGAAGTTTAGAGCAAGTATCTAGAGTCGTCTACCTACCCTAAGGAATTCGTCTGTGTAAATGTCCTTTAAAGTAGTGCCATCCCACCATTGAGAGGTAGGTAGCACCACCGTTGGAGGTGTTCGGGTCAATTCGAGGTTCGGGACATGGTGATCACCAGAGCAATGGGAAGACACCTTAGAAGCTACCCTCATGCCAGGTTCCCGGATCATGAGGACTTACTAAGACATCCTCTACTCGACGATCACCTTTCGAGGCAAGGCAACAGTGAGGCGTACCCTAGGGGTGGTGTGTGCGATTTGTGTGTCGTTTTCAGATATTTTGTCTTTTGTCATGTCAAAGTGATCTATGCGTTATTTTTATTTTAGGCCATTCATTCTTGCATGCATTTATTTAATAGTTAAAAAGTGCGAAAAAGGTAAAGTTCTAAACTATTACAAAAGGCGCGGGTCCACATCGCCAAAATTAACCAGGACCCGATTTGACAGAAAAATAAAGAACTAAAGTGCGAGAAATATAAAATGTCCGTGTTACATGGCTTTGGGAGAATTACATAAATATTTAAAAGAAACGAAATAAAACGCGCGAATTGAAATAAGATTGGAAACGAGGGCGTTGGACCCTTTTGAAGTTAAATTGAAATTAAAAATTAATTAATTATTTATTGAAATAAAAGAAGTGTTTTTTAGGTTTTTTGTATTTATGAAATAAGAAAATTAAAATTAAAATTAAAAGAAACCCTAATTCTAAGTTATTTTTAATTATTTGAGAAAAATGTTAAAGTTTAACTTAATTTACTAAAGAATTTATGTACATGTTTATTTACAAAATAAATTAGTAATTAATAATAATAATAATGATGAGAAAATTATTTATTAAAAAAAATGATGAAAAAGTTAAAAAAAACCTAATTTCTACATATTTAATTTATTAAGAAAAATATTAAAGTTTTGAAACCTAAATTAATCTAATTAATTGTTTAAAGTTTATTTACAAAAATAATAATAATGAAATTAATATAAATAAAATAAACATTTTTTTGATTTTTTTGTATTTTATATTTATTATGAAAATTATTTTATGGAATTAAAAGAAAACAATTAAAAAACAATTAAAAGAATAAAAAGGAAAAACAAATAAAAATTAAAAATTGAGCAAACCATAGGGGGTGTCTGGCCCAAGGGGAGGTTTTTTTGAAGTATTGACTCCTGAGTACCGTGGTCTGCATTCTTTGGCCATTGGATTGAGTTTCATGCATAAGTTGTTCTACTTTGGTCATTTGGCTTTTGGCCATTTGACTTTTGGCTTCAACGTTCCCTTTTGATCATGGAGATCAAATCAACCTTATCCTTACTGGAAAAGTAGTGACATGAATGCTTTTATGCCCTTTGGATCATGGAGATCAAGCCAGCCTTACCCTTACTGAAGAAGTAATAAGATGTTGGTTTGTAACTGAGATGGCTTGTTTGTAGTGAGAGAGAGATTTGTAATAAGGATTTCAAGGTTTGTTGTGGCAAGGTTTTTTTTCTCTCTTTTTCTCTTCTCCTCTTTTTTCTCCTTCTTTTTTTCCCCTGGTTTGTGTGACAAGAAGGTGATTATATAGTGGAAATTAGGGTAAAGAAAATGGGTTTTGAATGTGCAATTGGGTCTCCAATATTCACTTGAATTCGTCACTTTCCAGGCTAAATCGCAGGGACTTAAGTGCATTTTTTGAAGTTGAAATGTGAAAACAAAATGTAGCCGACATCGAGAACTAACTCCTGTCCGAAAATCGACTCAATCGGATAAACGGTGAATTAGTTATGAATTTTTGAAGTTTCAGCTCAGACAAACTTATTTTGGGCTCCAGTGTCGGCTCTGACACGTTCTTCAATAAAAAACTGGTATTGATCGGTGCATAATTTGGTCTCGACTTTTGAAGCAAAGTTGTAGATCTATGAGTCAGTAACCTTGTGTAAAAATATGAGTCCAATCCGATAAAAATTGACCGAGTTATGAATTTTCGAAGTTTCGGCTCAGATGAAATAAGATTCAGCATTCAGGATTTTCAGCGTGTCACGCACTCTGAGCAAAAAACGAAGGCCTTTTGAATACCGTTTGAACTCAATTCCTTCTGTGAAAATGTAGTCAACTCAATTTGTGAAATTTTGGCGCCGGAACCAGCTCGATACGATGAAAATCGACCAAGTTATGATTTTTTGAACATGACGCAAATAAACTTCTGTCACAAATTTTCTGCACGAAAATACCTGATAAATCTACATTTTTGAAGACCTTCTGATCGAAATTGGCTTCCAGCCGTGAGAGATGAAAACGTAGATGATGTCAAGACGGAATTTTGGCCACCGGAACGGGTTCAAAACGAGTCACGATCTTCAAGTTATGAATTTTTTAGCGCGTAAAAACTGCACTTTCAGCACACTTTTTCACTATATTTCTTCAAGAAAACTCACACATTCGGATACCTTCTTTAAAGAATTGACTCTTGAGCCGAACCTGAATTTGAGAATACGTTATCAGAGATATCTTGGCGAAAGAACACCTGAATATAACGCGCCGGGTTGGACTTGTGAATTTTCTTGAAATGTTTTGAGAAATATGGGAGGGCAAATTTTGGGGTACAACAGTTGCCCCTGTTCAATCTTCTTAGACCTGAGGATGCAGATTGGCTGACGTGCCTTTCGTAATCCGAAGGTGGAAGATGATTGAACACTAGAGTGCCCAGAAATTTGCGCTCACATGTTAGCAGTGTGATGGGGGAATGGGCTTATAGATGCCATTTGGAGATTGATGGATAGGATGATGGGCTTATAGATGCCATCTGGAGGTTGATCGCGTAAGAGATTCCTTAGCGAGAACTTGCGTACCTGCAAAAGAAAAATGAGTACCTGACATGTTGCAGGAGCTGGTTTTCAGATGCTTTGTATAGATGTGTCCTGACTGGTTACAGGAGCTGGATCTGGAGCTTCAAATGGCGATGAATGAACCAGGGGTGGTTACTACCTTAGCATGAACGGTAAGAGAACCTTGGGTGACTTTAACTTCAACAATGCTCGTTGAGAAAAATCTTGGGTGTATTCTACTGGGATAAGAATCAGGGAGATCTTAGGGTCGATCTGACTGAACAAGAGGAGGCCTTTGACTGGATAAGAATCAGGAAAATCTTAGGGTCGATTTAACTGAACCGGACAAGGTCTTGGAATATCTTCAACTGGATAAGCATCAGGGAGATCTTAGGGTCGATCTGACTGAACCAGAGAAGGCCTTTGACTGGATAAGCATCAGGAAAATCTTAGGGTCGATTTAACTGAACCGGACAAGGTCTTGGAATATCTTCAACTGGATAAGCATCAGGGAGATCTTAGGGTCGATCTGACTGAACCAGAGAAGGCCTTTGACTGGATAAGCATCAGGAAAATCTTAGGGTCGATTTAACTGAACCGGACAAGGTCTTGGAATATCTTCAACTGGATAAGCATCAGGGAGATCTTATGGTCGATCTGACTGAACCAGAGAAGGCCTTTGACTGGATAAGCATCAGGAAAATCTTAGGGTCGATTTAACTGAACCGGACAAGGTCTTGGAATATCTTCAACTGGATAAGCATCAGGGAGATCTTAGGGTCGATCTGACTGAACCAGAGAAGGCCTTTGACTGGATAAGCATCAGGAAAATCTTAGGGTCGATTTAACTGAACCGGACAAGGTCTTGGAATATCTTCAACTGGATAAGCATCAGGGAGATCTTAGGGTCGATCTGACTGAACCAGAGAAGGCCTTGGAATATAGCTAAGAATTTAACTGGATCTTTCCTGAAAGATAAAGGTCAGTCATATGCAATGCATGATATGGATCAAGCAATGATGTTCTCAATATAAATGAGACTTGTATGATATGATGTGTCTATGCATGTTATAATGATGTATGTGATGTTTATGTATGCTTTTGTCTAGGAAAGTAAATCTTTGACGGGTGCCAGGAAGTCGTATCCTAGGCTGATGTTGAAGAATAGATTTTGCTTCCGCTGGGGATGATAACTGCAAGAATACCGGTAGGAGAAGATGACTCCGTTGCGGAATAAACTTGGCAAATGAAGGATTCTGCGGGGAGAAAAGATACTCTAGCGACCATGCTGGGAAGCAATACTCTGTGGGAAGAGGGATGCTTTGCTGAGTGTTGATAATAATTTGCTGGGGATAGGAAGACTTTGTCGACGCCGCTCTTTCCGTGGCTTTTGGCTGAGGATAACCCAGTTATATCCTGTTAAGGAAATAACTCTTTAAATCAAGCCGGACGACGCGTTCGTGTTCTGCGAGGGGGTAAGCTTCCAGAATTTACTGGGGATAAGCTTACTGCTTGGGGATATGAATTCCATCTTTCCTGGGGAACTGGATTGGACTGGACTCTTGGGGAGTTTTGAATTGCGGGGGAAGTGATTCCTTTGAATATTTGATATGCCGCCGGGGAACAATCTTTAGGTCGAAACTGACGGGGATGCTTGTTAAGAATGCTTGTATGCTGCTGGGAAACGTTGAGATCTGCTGGAGGATACCCAACTCCCTTAAGTTTGATAATAGCTTTGCTTGAGGAGAGTGTACGGACTTGCTAGCTCACTCTCTGGGGAGTCGAGATATCTGGTTATCTTCTTCAGCTGAACCTACCTTGATACCCTGATGGACAGCACAATTAGATCGCTTGGACGGCTCATCATTGCCCCTGCTTCTGAGGTGGGAGAGGAAGACCTGTGAGGAGCTGATAGTTGTTGATGGACCCACCTTCTTCTGGTAGGCAGGTGACAAGATGACAGGACATAGTCGTACGCTTTGATCCCTAATTTTTGCCTGGACCGCCCTTTCGGGTTTTCAGTCCACCGGGATACCCATTTTTGCCCAAGCCGCCTTTTCAGGTTTTCGACTTGCCGGGTGTACATATTTTTTCATTTCATCCCTTCATTTTGCCCGAACCCTTTTGGTTCGCCGGGAAGCCCTTATTTTTGCCTAGGTGCGTCAACCTAGCGGGTCTTTGATTTTGCGTAGTATCTTTTCGACTATGTCCGTGCTTTCAGAATATAGGGAGTTGCCCCTGTTAGAAGTGTTTTGTCATGCCACCAGAAGATTTCTGACCAGGCAAGATTTATTGTTGAAATGCCCCAGGTGACTCATGCGGAGATTTGCCCCAGGCTATTTGGCCTTTGAGAGATTCTCCGAATCTTGATTGGACTGCCCCAGATAATGGACCATGGTCATGTCTGCCCCTTGATTGGAGGTACTTCTGTTCATTAGGCATTCATCGTGCGAATTTCCCTGCTGTTCAAACAAAAAGTCATATGCAACAAAGTTATGTTAAAAATGCAAAGCTTATGTCTGTCTTGAAGATTTTGAAAATGCATTCTTTTCATAAAACCAATGATTGTTTGTAAAACGTGATGTCAACTCCGTATTTTACCGTGAGCCTTAAGGAGTCAGGATACCTTTCGTAACAGTATGCTTTCGAACCAACCCATGCTTCAGCTAGGACTTTTAAGGGTTATAACATGGCTTGGTTCACGGTTTAAGAAACAAAGGATAAAGGCTCAAATTTTATTTGTACCCACCCGCTCTTCGTGATGTTCTCCAAACCTAAACTCAGTTGATCATACGTTAGACCTTGTTTGAGTCTTTGCTCTGACGTTCCGGTGATGATTCGGATGTTGATAACTTATTTTGAATAGGCAGTCATTCCTTTTTGTTATTGAGGGTTTGTGTGACCTCTCTCCTGTATGATTTTTGTTATCCCTTTCCCCTTTTTTTTTGCCTGAACTGCTTCCTTTTTGGAATTACAGTCAGCGGGATACCCCAGTTTTGTAAGTCTCCTTCATGGGTTTTGACTTAATGGGTTTTTTGATTTTGGTAATGACTGCTGTGATCGGTGGATCTGGAACTGACTGTTTAACGCTGGTTCGCGAAATGTTGCGGAAGCAAGAGTCGCCACCGTCTTTTATTTTCTCCAAGTGGAAAGGACAAAAGCACAGAAAAATTCCTTAAAGAGATTGCTCTCGGTTCGGGAGGTAGATTATAGAAAGGGAAGGTGTTAGCACCCTTTCTATCCATGGTTATCCATGGGCTCTTAGATACTTGCTCAATGTGTTTTCAAAATTGTTTGTTTGCTTTTCAATGTGGGTTTTAAAAAGTTTCTTTGAAAAATTTCAGTTCGACTCGTACGTCAGAGTGTTTGAAAAATTTGCTTTGAAAGCTTTTGAAAAGTGTTGGTGTGAAAAGTCTTTGAATTTTTTGTTTTGAAGAGAGCAAGTATCTACGAGAACCTACCTACCCTAAGGAATTCGTCTGTGTAAATGTCCTTTAAAGTAGTGCCATCCCACCATTGAGAGGTAGGTAGCACCACCGTTGGAGGTGTTCGGGTCAATTCGAGTTTGTAGGGACATGGTGATCACCGGAGCAATGGGAAGACACCTTAGAAGCTACCCTCATGCCAGGTTCCCGGATCATGAGGACTTACTAAGACATCCTCTACTCGACGACCACCTTTCGAGGCAAGGCAACAGTGAGGCGTACCCTAGGGGTGGTGTGTGCGAATTATGTGTCGTTTTCATTGATATTTGTCTTGTCATGTTCATTGTGATCTACGCTTGATTTTATTTTATCCATTCATTCTTGCATGCTTTGTTAACAGTTAATATTTGCGGGAAAATAAATCTAAACTATTACAAATGGCGCGGGTCCACATCGCCAAAATTAAACCGGACCCTATTTGACGGAAAGTAAAGAAATAAAAGAAATAAAAGTGCGAGAAATTAAATTGTCCGAGTTACATGGCTTTGGGAGAGATACATAATGAATTAAACGAAATAAAATAAATGTGCGAATTAAATAAATTACAAACGAGGGCGTTGGACCCTTTTGCAAAATTAAAATTAATAAGGAATTAAAATTAAGAATTAAAAGAAAATGTTTTTTAGTATTTTTGTGTTTTTTGAGATTTAATAATAAAGAATTAATTAAAAACCAAAATGAAATGTTAAACCTAGTTCTAATTATTTTTTAAGTTTATTATGAAAATGAAAGTTAACCTAAATGCAACCCTAATTAGTTTACAAGTTTAATTATGAAAATAAATAAATCACTAATATTATGGCAAAAAAAAAGGAAAATTAAAAGGAATAAAAAGTCATTAACCTAATGCTATATTTTTGGATTTTTTTATGGAAGAAAGAATTAAAGTTGCAACCTAAATTAATACTAAGTTAATTTACATACAATTTATTTATAAAAATAACTAAAATAAAATAAATATTATATTGTTCTTTTTTTCTGATTTTTGTGTATTTTATAATTTGTAAAGAAATAATAATTAGTTTAAACAAACAAAGAAAATAAAATAAGAATTAAAAATAAAACCAGAAAAATATAGAGAAAGCAAACCAGGGGGTGCTCAGGCCCCAAAATGGAGGTTTTTGTTTCAGGGCATTATAATCAAATTAAATTGTACCAAAAGCTTCGTACAGTCCCTGTGAGCACAAAACAATCCACAAAATACGTTAATGATGCATGAATCGAAGTATGCGTTTATGGAAAAAATTCAAACCGTGTGACTTGTTCTTGCGTGTTCTTGGAGCTTTATGGCTTGTTTTTTTTTATTCCAATCCGTTCCTGGGAATATCAGCAGTGTGTTGGAATCACTCTAAGGCTTTGAATTGTGCTTGAATGTGGAATTCGGTTTTCAAATTTTCCTTGAATTTTGGAATTTGCTTATGGTGTTCTGTAGCTGCTTGTGCCCTCTTGGCTTTAGGGTTTGCTTCAATATTTATGTTGGAAGGGAATTATGGTACAAACTAGGTCAAAGATCCATGAAATAAGAGAATTAGGTTTAGGTTTTCCACCTTTAACAAACTTTCCCTTTTTTTAAGCAAACCAAGACTTGGTGTACAACATAACCCTAAACTAGGTCAAAGATCCATGAAATAAGAGAATTAGGTTTAGGTTTTCCACCTTTAACAAACTTTCCCTTTTTTTAAGAAAAACCAAGACTTGGTGTACAACATAACCCTAAACTAGGTCAAAGATCCATGAAATAAGAGAATTAGGTTTAGGTTTTTTCACCCTTAACAAACTTTCCCTTTTTTTTAGGCAAAACCAAGACTTGGTGTATAATCTAACCCTAGCATGAGTTTGTGAGCTGGCACATGATATATGGAAGCTATCCCAATTCAAATGACACTATTTCATTGACTTTTGAATTTTATTTGAATTTTTAAAGATTTAAAATGAATTAAATTATCAAAAATTAAATAAAATAGAAAAATCAATATTTGGTCTTGAAATTAATCATGGGACACGTGTGTGGCATGACAAGGCTGAATCAAGTGGAAGAAAGTGGGCCCTTTTGTCAAAAATTGGAGTTTCAAGGATAGTTGACTTTTGCCATTTCACAAAATTTTCCCAACTTCTACAAGGCATAACTTGCTCAATTTTTAAGCTTTTCACATGTTCTTGGATATTTTGGAAATGTCTTTGAGTCCTCTAACCAATGCCTTTGGTCCCATGTCATTTTGATTTTCCAATCTCAAGTTATGTCCTTTGACTTAAAGTCCCTTTTTGTTGACTTTTGAAAATGACCTATAATGTTGAAATTGATAACTTTTTGTGAGAGCATTTCTTGGACTTGAAGTATGAAGATGAGTTGTAGGAAATGTCTCTCTCTTCAAAATGAGCTTTGGATGGAATTTTTCTGATAATCCATGTGAAAGTTATACCCTGGTCAATTTCAGTTGACTTTTTCAGCTGTCCAAATATAGTAACTTTTGCATCTTGATGATTTTCTGAGCCAAATTTTGAGAATCATGATCAAGCATTGATCAAATGATGTTTGTGGCTTCAAAATGATATGTTGACCAAAAATTTGAACTTTTGACTGTCAAATGACCATTTTGCCCCTACAGTTGACTGTAGTGCAATTTAGGGTTTTGACTGTGCAATCTTGAGCTGAATGCCTTGAAATTTGATATGGGGATGCTTGACCATGTTTGTAAGCATGTGAGACTTGATTGAGCCTTTGAACACTTCCTTCTCTTGATCAGACTCAAAACCCTAGTTTTGACTGTATAGGAGACAGTTGAACTGCATAACCCTTGGGGAATTTTGTGACTTGGCTTGGCAATTTCTTGAGGAATATGGGAGGGCAAATTTTGGGGTATAACAGTTGCCCCTGTTCAATCTTCTTAGACCTGAGGATGCAGATTGGCTGACGTGCCTTTCGTAATCCGAGGGTAGAAGATGATTGGACACTAGAGTGCCCAGAAATTTGCGCTCACATGTTAGCAATGATGGGGGAATGGGCTTATAGATGCCATCTGGATGTTTGATTGCGTAAGAGATTCCTTGGTGAGAACCTGCATACCTGCAAAACAGAAAATGAGTACCTGACACGTTGCAGGAGCTGATATTTAGATGCCTGGTATAGATGTGTCCTGACTGGTTACAGGAGCTGAGTCTGGAGCTTCAAACGGCGATGAAAGAACCAGGGATGATTACTTCCTTAGCATGAATGGTAAGAGAGCCTTGGGCGACTTTAACTTCAACAACGCTTGTTGAGAAAAATCTTGGGGATTTTAACTTCAACAACGCTCGTTGAGAAAAATCTGGGGGATTTTAACTTCAACAACGCTCGTTGAGAAAAATCTGGGTGATTTTAACTTCAACAACGCTCGTTGAGAAAAATCTGGGGTGTCTTCTACTGGGATAAGAATCAGGGAGATCTTAGGGTCGATCTGACTGAACCAGAGAGGCCTTTGACTGGGTAAGAATCAGGAAAATCTTAGGGTCGATTTAACTGAACCGGTCTAGGTCTTGAAATGTCTTCAACTGGATAAGCATCAGGGAGATCTTAGGGTCGATCTGACTGAACCAGAGAGGCCTTTGACCGGGTAAGAATCAGGAAAATCTTGGGACGATTTAACTGAACCGGTCTAGGTCTTAAAATGTCTTCAACTGGATAAGCATCAGGGAGATCTTAGGGTCGATCTGACTGAACCAGAGAAGCCTTTGACTGGATAAGCATCAGGAAAATCTTGGGACGATTTAACTGAACCGGTCTAGGTCTTGAAATGTCTTCAACTGGATAAGCATCAGGGAGATCTTAGGGTCGATCTGACTGAACCAGAGAAGGCCTTTGACTGGATAAGTATCAGGAAAATCTTGGGACGATTTAACTGAACCGGTCTAGGTCTTGAAATGTCTTCAACTGGATAAGCATCAGGGAGATCTTAAGGTCGATCTGACTGAACCAGAGAAGGCCTTTGACTGGATAAGTATCAGGAAAATCTTGGGACGATTTAACTGAACCGGTCTAGGTCTTGAAATGTCTTCAACTGGATAAGCATCAGGGAGATCCTAGGGTCGATCTGACTGAACCAGAGAAGGCCTTTGACTGGATAAGTATCAGGAAAATCTTGGGACGATTTAACTGAACCGGTCTAGGTCTTGAAATGTAGCTTGAGAACTTAACTGGATCTTTCCTGAAAGATAAAAGTCAGTCATATGCAATGCATGATATGGATCAAGCAATGATGTTCTCAACATAAATGAGATTCGTATGATGCAGTGCGTTATGCACGCTATAATGATGTATGTGATGTTTTATGTATGTTTTCGTCTAGGAAAGTAAATCCTTGACGGGTGCCGGGAAGTCGTATCCTGGGCTGATGTCGAAGAATAGATTTTGCTTCCGCTGGGGATGATAACTGCAAGGGTACCGGTAGGAGAAGATGACTCCGTCGCGGAATAAACTTGGCGAATGGAAGATTCTGCGGGGAGAAAAGATACTCTAGCGATCATGCTGGAAAGCAATACTCTGTGGGAAGAGTGATGCCTTGCTGAATGTTGATAGTAACTCTGTTGGGGATACCGTTGTTGTATTGGAAGTGTGAATAGACTTCGCTGGGGATAGGAAAGAACTACGTTGACGACGACCTTCCCTTGGCTTTTGGCTGAGGATAACCCAGTTATATCCTGTTGAGGACATAACTCTTTAAATCAAGCCAGACGACGCGTTCGTGTCCTGTGAAGGATAAGCTTCCAGAATTTACTGGGGATAAGCTTACTGCTTGGGGGGATGAATTCCATCTTTCCTGGGGAATTTGGATGGGACTCTCCTGGGGAGTTTTGGAATGTAATTTTATAAGTTGAAAGGGGGAACCTATGTAGGGTTGCATGCTGATGAGTTTGTGTAAAACTGTATCTGAAATGGAGAAGGAACCTGGGTAGGGTTACTTTGATGACGAGTTCGTGTAAAACTTCGTTTTTTTGGAAAGGGAGAACCTGTGTAGGGTTTCTGGGTGACGAGTCCATGTAAAACTGCATCTTGAAGAAAGGGAACCGATGTAGGGTTGCTTGGTGAGGTAAGTTCATGTAAAACTTCTTGATGAACCGGGGTGAGGTTATCTTGAGCTAAATCCATGTAAGACTTCTGGGGGGAACCAGGGTTAGGTTGCCGCAGGATAAGTTTGTGTAAAACTTCTTGACGAACCGAGGTAAGGTCATCTTGAGATAGGTCCATGTGAGACTCTTGGAGGAACCGGGGTTAGGTTACGGCAGGATAAGTTTGTGTAAAACTTCTTGATGAACCGGGGTTAGGTCATCTTGAGATAGGTCCATGTGAGACTCTTGGAGGAACCGGGGTTAGGTTACGGCAGGATAAGTTTGTGTAAAACTTCTTGATGAACCGGGGTTAGGTCATCTTGAGATAGGTCCATGTAAGACTTCTGGAGGAATCGGGGTTAGGTCACTTCGGGATAAGTTCGTGTAAAACTTCTTGATGAACCGGGGTTAGGTCATCTTGAGATAGGTCCATGTAAGACTTCTGTAGGAACCGGGGTTAGGTCACTTCGGGATAAGTTCGTGTAAAACTTCTTGATGAACCGGGGTTAGGTCATTTTATGGAGGAGGAGTCTGTGTATGACTTTGTCTGAAGGTTGAGCAGAAACCGGTGTTGGGTTGCATGATTTTGATTAAGTGGATAATTGTCCTGTTTGGTCTCGGACGTTAGCCCACGATCTGGAATTTGTAAAGGTAGATGGTAATCATTTTTATGTTGATCTGTCCTTTGTAATTTGGTTGACAGAGCAATTGGATCGCCTGGATAGCTCATTATTGCCCCTGCTTCGGAGGTGAGGGAAGAGGATACCTGTGCGGGTGATCGACAAATCTTTGGGTAGGCAAGTGACGAGATACCGGAACATAGTCGTACGCTTCGATCCCTAACTTTTGCCTGGACCGCCCTTTCGGGTTTTCAGTCCACCGGGATACCCATTTTTGCCCAAGCCGCCTTTTCAGGTTTTCGACTTGCCGGGTGTACATGTTTTTCGTTTCATCCCTTCATTTTGCCCGAACCCTTTTAGTTCGCCGGGAAGCCCTTATTTTTGCCTAGGTATGTCAACCTAGCGGGTCTTTGATTATGCGCAGTATTTTTTTCGACTATGTCCACGCTCTCAGAATGTAGGGAGTTGCCCCTGTTGGAAGTATTTTGCCATGCCCCAGATAATGAGCAATGTGCCCCTTGATTGGAGGTTCTTCTGTTCACAAGGTGTTCATCGTGCGAATTTCCCTGCTTGTTCAAACAAGTAGTCATATGCAAACAAGGTTATTTTAAGAATGCAAAAGTCTATGTCTGTCTTGAATTTTGAAAATGCATTTTTTGTAATACAGTGCGATGTCAACTCAATATTTTACAGCAAACCTTCAGGAGTCAGGATACCTTCGTAACAGTATGCTTTCGAACTAACCCATGCTTCAGCTAGGACTTTTAAGAGTTATATCGTGGCCTGGTTCACGGTTTAAGAAACAAAGGATAAAGGCTCAAATTATTTGTACCCACCCGCTCTTCGTGATGTTCCCCAAACCTAAACTCAGTTGATCGTGCGTTAGACCTTGTTTGAGTCTTTGCTCTGATTTTCCGGTGATGATTCGGATATTGAACGTTTATTTGAATAGGCAATCATCCCCTTTTTTGCTGAGGGTTTGTGAGACCTCTTTTTTTTTTTTGATTTAGTTATCCCTTTCTTTTTTTTTGCCTGAACTGTTTCCTTTTTGGGATTACAGTCAGCGGGATGCCCCAGTTTGGTAAGTCTTCTTTATTGGTTTTGACTTTTTGGGCTTTTCAT
Organism: Vicia faba; assembly: GCA_948472305.1. Lineage (NCBI taxonomy): Eukaryota > Viridiplantae > Streptophyta > Magnoliopsida > Fabales > Fabaceae > Vicia > Vicia faba. Next base: position 1,398,527,520 of record OX451736.1, on the reverse strand, counting down.
TCATGAATTTTTTTTTTTTGATAATGACTGCCTGTCCTTATGATTGTTCGGAACCATCACTGTCTTTTGTTTTTGAAAAACTCATTTAGTGACATTCATTGTGCACTTGGATCGACTGAGAGAACTACCCTGCCCCAGGTTATGATTAAGGGTTTTGATTTTCGAAAATACAAACTCCTACTTCTTTGGCTCTGATGGGTTGACGAGGGATTATCATCCTTATAACTCCAGTGTTTAGGAATTGAAACAATGCCTGTACCTCATCAGCGGGGTCTGTTCAAAAGCATACTGTAAATTGTGGTATTGTTTTTGTCATCCTCCCTCAAGAGGTTTAGAATTTTCAATTAAGAATTGACCATCGCAAAAAATATGAAAGCAGTTTTAAGCATAGTAAACATAATTAATTCAAGACAGACATGTGTAATGCATTCATGAAATAAAAGAGTTTAACACAATAATTGTTTATCTGAACAAGAAAAGGAAAAATACAACTTGAAATCAAATGAACAAAAATTTAGCCATGCTTTGGCAATGGAGCGGTGATCACGTTGGGAGTCTCCGCAGGCTCGAACTCGATCTCTTTGGCATCGATCATGTTCTGAATTTTGTACTTCAGTGCCCAACAATCCTCAGTATCGTGCCCCGGGCTATCAGAATGATAGGCACACCTTGCTTCTGGATTGTAGCTAGGAGAGGAGGTCTTAGGATTGGCAGGAGGGTTGATTACTGCAATCAGGTTCATCTTCACCATATGCTGCAATGCTTGTGACCAAGGCATGTTAATGTTGGTGAATTGCCTTTTAGGCCCTTCCGGCCTTTGCTGGTTTCCCCTTTGTGGTTGACGGCGTGGTGCAGAACCAGAGATCATGACTGCCCCTGCATGTTGATCACGGCGACTCTTTTGACTGTATACAGCATTGGATTCCTTCTTTCCCGTGTAAGGTTTTTTATGAATATCAGAAGGTGTGGCCTCTTGAATCTTCCCCGACTTGATACCAGCTTCAATTCTTTCGCCAGTCAGGATGAGGTCGGTAAATCCAGCAGATGAGTTACCAATGAGGTGATTGAAGAATGGCCCGGATAGGGTCCCCAAGAACATATCAACGAGTTCCCGGTCAGTTAACGGAGGTTGCACCCTTCCAGCAAGGTCTCTCCATCTTTGTGCGTACTCCTTGAAACCTTCACTTGACCCCAACGACATACCCTGGAGTTGGGTACGTGTGGGAGCAAGGTCGGCATTGTACTGGTACTGCTTATAGAAAGCAGTCGCCAACTCCTCCCAGTTACGAACTTTGGTCCCATCCAGTTGATAGAACCATTCGAGGTGAGTCCCTGAAAGACTTTCCTGGAAGAAGTGGATCCACAAGTTCTTGTCTGCTGAGTATGGTTGGATTTTCCGAACATAAGACCTGAGATGCAACTTGGGACAAGACGCCCCGTCATACTTGGTAAAGGATGGTGCCTTGAACTTCCGAGGAATAATCACACCAGTTGACAAACCCAGATCTCCAAAATCCAGCCCAGGTACCTGTTGGATCTCCATAGCATTCAGCCTATCCTCCAACTGTTTGTACTTGTCCTCAGCCGGAGGGTACTGTTCGTCGTTGAAATCTGTCTCGCTGTCGGAGACCACTGGACTAGGCACCTCTCTCTCATGGTGACTGCTTTCCCTCACAGATGGGGTTGTCCCCTCAGTTTCCTCCTGCGGTGTATTCCCAGATCTGCGTCTAGGGCTGAACAGAACAATCCTCTTCTTCTTCTTGTCCTTCTTCAAAAACAAAGCCTTCAGATCTTGTTGACCCTGAGCCAAGCCTTTGATCAGCTCCTGAAATTGGGCGTTCTGCGCCTGAAATTGGGCGTTCTGCGCCTGAAGAGCCTTGATAGATGCCTCGGTTGATGATTCAGGATTCATGACGAGACTGCTGAAATAAACAGCGAAGAAGGTAAGCAACCTGCAGAGGAAGGGTACCTGTTATGTAGTGATATGTATGATATGCATGCAATGATTTCAAGGACCTCGTGGGGTAAACAGAGAAACTTGTTAGAGTTGGAAACTGGCAACTTGATTGAAAGTACTTCATGTTGTTGAGAGTCCTTCGTCACGGGTCAAAGGCTCACCATATCCAGTGGGTCATAGCCCCTGACAACATTGGCTAGAGGAAAATAAATCCTCTTTGCCCCTTGCTAGATGTTTGATTTATATGACCTGCATCACAAGCCCTTGAGATCCTTGAAATGGGTTAGGATGTATGCAATGTTATGATGTCATGCTATGCATAGGGTGATGTAGGTAAACCCTGTTATGAGCCCTTATTAAGGACTATAAACAAACCCTGCAAGAAATTCAGTATACTTTGTTATGAGCCCCAATTAAGGACTACAAACACAACCTGCAAGAAATTTGGTAAACCTTGTCATGAGTCCTAGTTAAGGACTATAAACAAAACCTGTAAGTAGTTCATGTGTCAGCTAACAAGCATGCAAGTAGGCAAGTACAAAGGCACACAAGTCACACAAGAGAAACCCTTAGGGTTAGGCCAGCATGGGGTCTGGGTAGTACCCTCTTGAAGTTGGTGGGCTCAACCTGTCCTAATCAAAGTAACCGGGTTCTAAGGTTCCCAATATCACGGGATTGCTTTCATTGTTCATCGTTTCGATTTAGCCACTGAACTGGCGACCGAAATATTCCAGGAAAGCAACCCTCAATTGAGTGTAGTATCGAGTATCAACCAACCTCGGACTGCACCAAAGTCAGTTATCTCACTACCCTAAAGAGGCCAAGATAGTTCAATTAAGGTTCCTAAGGTCTGTTGATGCTTCACGACACCACGCGGAGGCCCCGTACTCTCCTTGACTGAACTCAAGGGTTACCGGTACACACCAAAGTGCCACATCAACGTAGCAGACTGTTTCAACCATGTCGGTATACCCCGCACAGTTCCCTCACAGCCTTGTTGCTACTTTCTAAAAGGGTATCCCCCAGATCCGGGTTAGGATCTATAGAACTCCCAAGACAGTCCCACAATTTAAAGCAAACAAAGCAATACAATTGAAAACACAGTTATGAACTAACCCTAAGGTACACCTCACTTTAAGTTTGTAATTCCCCAGCAGAGTCGCCAGTTCTGTGATCGGTGGATCTGGAACTGACTGTTTAACGCTGGTTCGCGAAATGTTGCGGAAGCAAGAGTCGCCACCGTCTTTTATTTTCTCCAAGTGGAAAGGACAAAAGCACAGAAAAATTCCTTAAAGAGATTGCTCTCGGTTCGGGAGGTAGATTATAGAAAGGGAAGGTGTTAGCACCCTTTCTATCCATGGTTATCCATGGGCTCTTAGATACTTGCTCAATGTGTTTTCAAAATTGTTTGTTTGCTTTTCAATGTGGGTTTTAAAAAGTTTCTTTGAAAAATTTCAGTTCGACTCGTACGTCAGAGTGTTTGAAAAATTTTCTTTGAAAGCTTTTGAAAAGTGTTGGTGTGAAAAGTCTTTGAATTTTTTGTTTTGAAGAGAGTAAGTATCTACGAGAACCTACCTACCCTAAGGAATTCGTCTGTGTAAATGTCCTTTAAAGTAGTGCCATCCCACCATTGAGAGGTAGGTAGCACCACCGTTGGAGGTGTTCGGGTCAATTCGAGTTTGTAGGGACATGGTGATCACCGGAGCAATGGGAAGACACCTTAGAAGCTACCCTCATGCCAGGTTCCCGGATCATGAGGACTTACTAAGACATCCTCTACTCGACGACCACCTTTCGAGGCAAGGCAACAGTGAGGCGTACCCTAGGGGTGGTGTGTGCGAATTATGTGTCGTTTTCATTGATATTTGTCTTGTCATGTTCATTGTGATCTACGCTTGATTTTATTTTATCCATTCATTCTTGCATGCTTTGTTAACAGTTAATATTTGCGGGAAAATAAATCTAAACTATTACAAATGGCGCGGGTCCACATCGCCAAAATTAAACCGGACCCTATTTGACGGAAAGTAAAGAAATAAAAGAAATAAAAGAAATAAAAGTGCGAGAAATTAAATTGTCCGAGTTACATGGCTTTGGGAGAGATACATAATGAATTAAACGAAATAAAATAAATGTGCGAATTAAATAAATTACAAACGAGGGCGTTGGACCCTTTTGCAAAATTAAAATTAATAAGGAATTAAAATTAAGAATTAAAAGAAAATGTTTTTTAGTATTTTTGTGTTTTTTGAGATTTAATAATAAAGAATTAATTAAAAACCAAAATGAAATGTTAAACCTAGTTCTAATTATTTTTTAAGTTTATTATGAAAATGAAAGTTAACCTAAATGCAACCCTAATTAGTTTACAAGTTTAATTATGAAAATAAATAAATCACTAATATTATGGCAAAAAAAAAGGAAAATTAAAAGGAATAAAAAGTCATTAACCTAATGCTATATTTTTGGATTTTTTTATGGAAGAAAGAATTAAAGTTGCGACCTAAATTAATACTAAGTTAATTTACATACAATTTATTTATAAAAATAACTAAAATAAAATAAATATTATATTGTTCTTTTTTTCTGATTTTTGTGTATTTTATAATTTGTAAAGAAATAATAATTAGTTTAAACAAACAAAGAAAATAAAATAAGAATTAAAAATAAAACCAGAAAAATATAGAGAAAGCAAACCAGGGGGTGCTCAGGCCCCAAAATGGAGGTTTTTGTTTCAGGGCATTATAATCAAATTAAATTGTACCAAAAGCTTCGTACAGTCCCTGTGAGCACAAAACAATCCACAAAATACGTTAATGATGCATGAATCGAAGTATGCGTTTATGGAAAAAATTCAAACCGTGTGACTTGTTCTTGCGTGTTCTTGGAGCTTTATGGCTTGTTTTTTTTTATTCCAATCCGTTCCTGGGAATATCAGCAGTGTGTTGGAATCACTCTAAGGCTTTGAATTGTGCTTGAATGTGGAATTCGGTTTTCAAATTTTCCTTGAATTTTGGAATTTGCTTATGGTGTTCTGTAGCTGCTTGTGCCCTCTTGGCTTTAGGGTTTGCTTCAATATTTATGTTGGAAGGGAATTATGGTACAAACTAGGTCAAAGATCCATGAAATAAGAGAATTAGGTTTAGGTTTTCCACCTTTAACAAACTTTCCCTTTTTTTAAGCAAACCAAGACTTGGTGTACAACATAACCCTAAACTAGGTCAAAGATCCATGAAATAAGAGAATTAGGTTTAGGTTTTCCACCTTTAACAAACTTTCCCTTTTTTTAAGAAAAACCAAGACTTGGTGTACAACATAACCCTAAACTAGGTCAAAGATCCATGAAATAAGAGAATTAGGTTTAGGTTTTTTCACCCTTAACAAACTTTCCCTTTTTTTTAGGCAAAACCAAGACTTGGTGTATAATCTAACCCTAGCATGAGTTTGTGAGCTGGCACATGATATATGGAAGCTATCCCAATTCAAATGACACTATTTCATTGACTTTTGAATTTTATTTGAATTTTTAAAGATTTAAAATGAATTAAATTATCAAAAATTAAATAAAATAGAAAAATCAATATTTGGTCTTGAAATTAATCATGGGACACGTGTGTGGCATGACAAGGCTGAATCAAGTGGAAGAAAGTGGGCCCTTTTGTCAAAAATTGGAGTTTCAAGGATAGTTGACTTTTGCCATTTCACAAAATTTTCCCAACTTCTACAAGGCATAACTTGCTCAATTTTTAAGCTTTTCACATGTTCTTGGATATTTTGGAAATGTCTTTGAGTCCTCTAACCAATGCCTTTGGTCCCATGTCATTTTGATTTTCCAATCTCAAGTTATGTCCTTTGACTTAAAGTCCCTTTTTGTTGACTTTTGAAAATGACCTATAATGTTGAAATTGATAACTTTTTGTGAGAGCATTTCTTGGACTTGAAGTATGAAGATGAGTTGTAGGAAATGTCTCTCTCTTCAAAATGAGCTTTGGATGGAATTTTTCTGATAATCCATGTGAAAGTTATACCCTGGTCAATTTCAGTTGACTTTTTCAGCTGTCCAAATATAGTAACTTTTGCATCTTGATGATTTTCTGAGCCAAATTTTGAGAATCATGATCAAGCATTGATCAAATGATGTTTGTGGCTTCAAAATGATATGTTGACCAAAAATTTGAACTTTTGACTGTCAAATGACCATTTTGCCCCTACAGTTGACTGTAGTGCAATTTAGGGTTTTGACTGTGCAATCTTGAGCTGAATGCCTTGAAATTTGATATGGGGATGCTTGACCATGTTTGTAAGCATGTGAGACTTAATTGAGCCTTTGAACACTTCCTTCTCTTGATCAGACTCAAAACCCTAGTTTTGACTGTATAGGAGACAGTTGAACTGCATAACCCTTGGGGAATTTTGTGACTTGGCTTGGCAATTTCTTGAGGAATATGGGAGGGCAAATTTTGGGGTATAACAACTGCCTGTCTTTATGATTGTTCTGGACCATCACTGTCTTTCTTCGTTTTGTAAGGACCTTTTTTTTTTTGGTGCCATTCGTTATGCACTTGGATCAACTGAGAGACTACCCTGCCCCAGGTTATGATTAAGGGTTTTAAATTTCGAAAAGAAAAACTCCTACTTCTTTGGCTCAGAAGGGTTGACGAGGGATTATCTTCCTTATAACTCCAGTGTTTAGGGATTGAAACAATGCCTGTACCTCATCAGCGGGGTCTGTTCAAAAGCATACTGTAAAGATCGTGGTATCGTTTTCGTCATCCTCCCTCAAGAGGCTTAGAATTATTATTTAAGAGTTGATCATCAGAAAAAATATGAAAATAATTTGCATATAGTGAATACGAATATATTGCTTCAAAACAGACATATGCGATGCATTAATGGAATAACAATGCTTTAACAATGAGTAAATGTTTGAACAATCAAAGCACAACACAACTTGAACATTCGAATGAACAAAAGTTTCCTAGTCTCAGAGCTTGTCACTTCAAAAGGTGAGCCTTGGAGGGATGGTAGAAAAATTCAGCCTGACCATCTTGTGTGAATTCCAGTGCTCCTTCATCAATCAGGTCCTGAATCTTATTCTTCAAAGCCCAACAATCCTATGTAGCATGCCCCGGGCTATCAGAATGATAAGCGCAGCGAGCGTTGGGGTTATACTTTGGTGACGTTGTATTTTGAAACTTCGGAGCCTCTTTTAGAGTTACCAGCTTGGTCTCCAGCAACTGTGGCAATATCTGGGATAAGGTCATGCTGAGTCGAGTGAACTGCCTCCTTTCGCTCTTTTGTTGGTTGTGATGTTGAATTTGTGACACTGGAGCTATCTGAGGAGCTCTCCCCTTACCTCCTTGTCTCAAAGGTGGTTGAACGATGACTGGCTTTTTACCCTTAGACTTTTGCCCCAGCTGGTTACCCTGAAGCAGTTGGTTGACGAGAAACCAGAGATCGTCTTGTCTTTGAGCTAACCCTTGAATAGCAGTCACCTGCCCCAGCATCTGGGCTTTCAATGCATCCACCTCAGCTTGTAGGTGTTTAAGCCTTTCACCCTCAGCACTGTTTCTAACAAAGGTCTCCATGAGAAGTGTCCTTAGCTCCTCCTGCCCCTTGGATAGATTCAGGAGGATCTCCCTGAGCTGAGTCTCTTGAGCGAGAAGGTCCTGGTTATCTGGTTGGAAGGCCATTGCTGAAATAAACAGCGAGAAAGGTAAGTGACCTGCAAGAGGGATACCTGTTATGCAATGATATGTATGATATGCATGCAATGTTTTCAAGGACCTCGCGGGGTAAACAAGAAAATTTGTTAGAACTCGGATCTGATAGCTTGATTGAAGGAAACCCATGTTATTGAGAATTCTTCTTCAAGGGTCAAAGGCTCACCATATCCAGTGGGTCATAGCCCCTGACTTTAGTCATCATGTCTGGTTTTGATTTCCAAACAACCTTGGTTAGGGGAACCTTCTTCAAGAGTCAAAGCTCACCATATCAAGTGGGTCATAGCCCCTGACAACTTTGTCTAGAGGAAAATAAATCCTCTTTGCCCCTTGTTGGGATAGTTGATTCACCATGACCTGCATCACAAGCCCTTGAGATCCTTGAAATGGGTTAAGATGTATGCAATGGTATGATGTTATGGTATGCATGGGGTAATATGGATAAACCCTGTTATGAGCCCTTATTAAGGGCTATAAACGGAAACCTGCAAGAAACTCAAGTAAAACCTGTTATGAGTCCTAATTAAGGACTAAAAACAAAACCTGCAAGAAACTCGATAAACCCTGTTATGAGTCCTAGTTAAGGACTGCAAACCAAAACCTGCAAGAAATTTGGTAAACCCTGTTATGAGTCCTAATTAAGGACTGCAAACCAAAACCTGCAAGGAACCTAGTGAACCATGTTATGAGTCCCAATTAAGGACTATAAACAAAACCTGCAAGAAACTCAAGTGTCAGATAACAATCATGCAAGTAGTCAAATACGAAGGCACGCAAGTCACACAAGAGAAACCCTTAGAGTTTAGGCCAGCATGGGGTCTGGGTATCACCCTCTTGAAGTTGGTGGGTTCAACCTGTCCTATCAAAGTAACCGGGTTCTAAGGTTCCCAATATCACGGGATTGCTTTCATTGTTCATCGTTTCGATTTAGCCACTGAACTGGCGACCGAAATATTCCAGGAAAGCAACCCTCAATTGAGTGTAGTATCGAGTATCAACCAACCTCGGACTGCACCAAAGTCAGTTATCTCACTACCCTAAAGAGGCCAAGATAGTTCAATTAAGGTTCCTAAGGTCTGTTGATGCTTCACGACACCACGCGGAGGCCCCGTACTCTCCTTGACTGAACTCAAGGGTTACCGGTACACACCAAAGTGCCACATCAACGTAGCAGACTGTTTCAACCATGTCGGTATACCCCGCACAGTTCCCTCACAGCCTTGTTGCTACTTTCTAAGAAGGTATTCCCCAGATCCGGGTTTAGGATCTATAGAACTCCCAAGCAAGTCCCACAATTTAAAGCAAACAAGGAAAGCAATTGAAAACACAGTGATCTTAGCCCTAAGGTACACCTCACTTTAAGTTTAATCCCCAGCAGAGTCGCCAGTTCTGTGATCGGTGGATCTGGAACTGACTGTTTAACGCTGGTTCGCGAAATGTCGCGGAAGCAAGAGTCGCCACCGTCTTTTATTTTCTCCAAATGGAAAGGACAAAAGCACAGAAAAATTCCTTATAGAGATTGCTCTCGGTTCGGGAGGTAGGTTATAGAAAGGGAAGGTGTTAGCACCCTTTCTATCCATGGTTATCCATGGGCTCTTAAATACTTGCTCATTTGTGTTTTCAAAAATGGTTTGTTTGCTTTTCAATTGTGGGTTTTAAAAAGTTTCTTTGAAAATTCCAGTTTGACTCTTGTATCAGTCCTCAAGAGTGTTTGAAAAATTACTTTCGAAAGCTTTTTGAAAATGTGTTGGTGTGAAAAGTGTTTTTTTGATTTGTTTTGAAGTTTAGAGCAAGTATCTAGAGTCGTCTACCTACCCTAAGGAATTCGTCTGTGTAAATGTCCTTTAAAGTAGTGCCATCCCACCATTGAGAGGTAGGTAGCACCACCGTTGGAGGTGTTCGGGTCAATTCGAGGTTCGGGACATGGTGATCACCAGAGCAATGGGAAGACACCTTAGAAGCTACCCTCATGCCAGGTTCCCGGATCATGAGGACTTACTAAGACATCCTCTACTCGACGATCACCTTTCGAGGCAAGGCAACAGTGAGGCGTACCCTAGGGGTGGTGTGTGCGATTTGTGTGTCGTTTTCAGATATTTTGTCTTTTGTCATGTCAAAGTGATCTATGCGTTATTTTTATTTTAGGCCATTCATTCTTGCATGCATTTATTTAATAGTTAAAAAGTGCGAAAAAGGTAAAGTTCTAAACTATTACAAAAGGCGCGGGTCCACATCGCCAAAATTAACCAGGACCCGATTTGACAGAAAAATAAAGAACTAAAGTGCGAGAAATATAAAATGTCCGTGTTACATGGCTTTGGGAGAATTACATAAATATTTAAAAGAAACGAAATAAAACGCGCGAATTGAAATAAGATTGGAAACGAGGGCGTTGGACCCTTTTGAAGTTAAATTGAAATTAAAAATTAATTAATTATTTATTGAAATAAAAGAAGTGTTTTTTAGGTTTTTTGTATTTATGAAATAAGAAAATTAAAATTAAAATTAAAAGAAACCCTAATTCTAAGTTATTTTTAATTATTTGAGAAAAATGTTAAAGTTTAACTTAATTTACTAAAGAATTTATGTACATGTTTATTTACAAAATAAATTAGTAATTAATAATAATAATAATGATGAGAAAATTATTTATTAAAAAAAATGATGAAAAAGTTAAAAAAACCTAATTTCTACATATTTAATTTATTAAGAAAAATATTAAAGTTTTGAAACCTAAATTAATCTAATTAATTGTTTAAAGTTTATTTACAAAAATAATAATAATGAAATTAATATTAATAAAATAAACATTTTTTTGATTTTTTTGTATTTTATATTTATTATGAAAATTATTTTATGGAATTAAAAGAAAACAATTAAAAAACAATTAAAAGAATAAAAAGGAAAAACAAATAAAAATTAAAAATTGAGCAAACCATAGGGGGTGTCTGGTCCAAGGGGAGGTTTTTTTGAAGTATTGACTCCTGAGTACCGTGGTCTGCATTCTTTGGCCATTGGATTGAGTTTCATGCATAAGTTGTTCTACTTTGGCCATTTGGCTTTTGGCCATTTGACTTTTGGCTTCAACGTTCCCTTTTGATCATGGAGATCAAATCAACCTTATCCTTACTGGAAAAGTAGTGACATGAATGCTTTTATGCCCTTTGGATCATGGAGATCAAGCCAGCCTTACCCTTACTGAAGAAGTAATAAGATGTTGGTTTGTAACTGAGATGGCTTGTTTGTAGTGAGAGAGGGATTTGTAATAAGGATTTCAAAGTTTGTTGTGGCAAGGTTTTTTTTCTCTCTTTTTCTCTTCTCCTCTTTTTTCTCCTTCTTTTTTTCCCCTGGTTTGTGTGACAAGAAGGTGATTATATAGTGGAAATTAGGGTAAAGAAAATGGGTTTTGAATGTGCAATTGGGTCTCCAATATTCACTTGAATTCGTCACTTTCCAGGCTAAATCGCAGGGATTTAAGTGCATTTTTTGAAGTTGAAATGTGAAAACAAAATGTAGCCGACATCGAGAACTAACTCCTGTCCGAAAATCGACTCAATCGGATAAACGGTGAATTAGTTATGAATTTTTGAAGTTTCAGCTCAGACAAACTTATTTTGGGCTCCAGTGTCGGTTCTGACACGTTCTTCAATAAAAAACTGGTATTGATCGGTGCATAATTTGGTCTCGACTTTTGAAGCAAAGTTGTAGATCTATGAGTCAGTAACCTTGTGTAAAAATATGAGTCCAATCCGATAAAAATTGACCGAGTTATGAATTTTCGAAGTTTCGGCTCAGATGAAATAAGATTCAGCATTCAGGATTTTCAGTGTGTAACGCACTCTGAGCAAAAAACGAAGGCCTTTTGAATACCGTTTGAACTCAATTCCTTCTGTGAAAATGTAGTCAACTCAATTTGTGAAATTTTGGCGCCGGAACCAGCTCGATACGATGAAAATCGACCAAGTTATGATTTTTTGAACATGACGCAAATAAACTTCTGTCACAAATTTTCTGCACGAAAATACCTGATAAATCCACATTTTTGAAGACCTTCTGATCGAAATTGGCTTCCAGCCGTGAGAGATGAAAACATAGATGATGTCAAGACGGAATTTTGGCCACCGGAACGGGTTCAAAACGAGTCACGATCTTCAAGTTATGAATTTTTTAGCGCGTAAAAACTGCACTTTCAGCACACTTTTTCACTATATTTCTTCAAGAAAACTCACACATTCGGATACCTTCTTTAAAGAATTGACTCTTGAGCCGAACCTGAATTTGAGAATACGTTATCAGAGATATCTTGGCGAAAGAACACCTGAATATAACGCGCCGGGTTGGACTTGTGAATTTTCTTGAAATGTTTTGAGAAATATGGGAGGGCAAATTTTGGGGTACAACACATACCAAGCTCTGGGAGCTTGTTTTAGACCATATAGTGACTTCTTTAGTTTGAAAACATGTTCTGGATGTTTTGTATTTTCAAAACCAGGGGGTTGGTGCATATAAACCTATTCTTCTATATAACCATTTAAGAATGCACTTTTGACATCCATCTGATACAGAGTGATGCCTCTATTAACAGCAAATGAAATTAAAAGTCTGATAGATTCTAACCTGGCGACTGGGGCAAAGGTTTCTGTATAGTCTATCCCCTCTTGCTGACTATAACCTTGTGCAACCAGTCGTGCTTTGTTTCTGATGACTTCACCTTGTTCATTTAGCTTGTTTCTGAACACCCATCTTGTTCCAATGACGTTGAATCCTTTTGGTCTGGGAACAAGATCCCATACGTCATTTCTGGTGAATTGATTCAGCTCTTCTTGCATTGCCAGAATCCAGTCATTATCCAGAAGTGCTTCATCAATAGAAGAAGGTTCAATCAGAGACACAAGTCCCATGAGGGTTTCTTCAGAGTTTCTGAAGCTTGCTCTTGTTCTGATTGGATCTTCCTTTCTTCCTAAGATAGTCTCTTCTGGGTGATCCAAGCTGCTTCTGGGTAATCTCTTTTGAGGTTGATCAGCAGCTGTTGTAGGATTGCTAGCAGTGCTCCTTTCAGACGTTGAAGGAGTGTCTGTGTTAAGAGCTTCTGATGACTTGTCTTCAGAACCTGTAAATTCAATTTCCATACCTGCAAAAACTTCATTCTGCTTTGACTTTTCAGAGTCAAGCTTATCATCAAAACGAACACTGATTGATTCTTCCACAATCTGTGTTTCTGTATTGTATACTCTGTACCCTCTTGAGCGTTCAGAGTATCCTAACATAATACACTTCTGTGCTTTAGAGTCAAACTTGTTCAAATAATTCTTTGTATTTAACATAAAACAAGTACATCCAAAAGGATGAAAATATGAAATGTTGGGCTTTCTGTTCTTCCACAATTCATATGGAGTCTTTTCCAGAATAGGTCTTATTGAGATTCTATTCTGAATGTAGCACGCTGTGTTTATTGCCTCTGCCCAGAAGATCTTAGCAACGTTTGTCTCATTGATCATGGTTCTGGCCATTTCTTGCAATGTTCTGTTCTTTCGTTCTACAACTCCATTTTGTTGGGGAGTTCTAGGACAAGAGAAATCATGCAGAATGCCTCTGTCATTAAAGAATGACTCAAAATCTTTGTTTTCAAACTCTCCACCATGATCACTTCTGACTTTAACGATTCTAAGATCCTTTTCATTCTGAACTTGGTTACAGAAGGTAACAAACACAGAGTGTGACTCGTCCTTGTGTCTTAAGAACTTTACCCATGTCCACCTGCTATAGTCATCTACGATTACTAACCCATACTTCTTGCCACTGACTGAAGCAGTTTTAACTGGTCCAAATAAGTCAATGTGCAGAATTTCTAATGGCTTAGAGGTAGAAACAACATTTTTAGATTTAAAAGAAGGTTTTGCAAACTTGCCTTTCTGACATGCTTCACACAGAGCATCTGAATTGAACTTCAAATTAGGAAGTCCTCTGACCAGATTGAGTTTGTTAATCTGAGATATTCTTCTCATACTAACATGCCCCAATCTTCTGTGCCAGATCCACTGCTCGTTGTTAACAGACATAAGGCACTTTACATTCTGACTTTTCAGTTCAGAAAGTTTGATTTTGTAAATGTTGTTTTTCCTCTTTCCATTAAACAGGATAGTCCCATCTTTCTGACTAACAACTTTACATGATTTTTGATTAAAGATTATATCATAACCGTTATCACTTAATTGACTTATGGATAACAGATTATGCATTAATCCATCTACTAGCAGAACATTATTAATAGAGGGAAGATTTCCATTACCTACAGTTCCATAGCCAATGATCTTTCCCCTCTAATTGCCTCCAAAGCCAACGTGGCCTCCAGGCTTAAGTTCCAGGCTTTGGAACATATGCCTTCTTCCCGTCATGTGTCGCGAGCAGCCAGAGTCCAGGTACCATGACTGGTGTTTCTGATTTGCTGCTAAAGATATCTGCAACATGTATTATTTTATCCTTAGGTACCCAGATTTTCTTGGGTCCTGATTTGTTAGATTTACCAAAACTCTGGTTGAATTTTGGTTTCACAAAGTACTTACTTCTAGTGTATTTAATATCATGTGTGTGACCATACACAAAATGTGAATTCAGAGGTGTGTGTTTAATGGTTAAATCCATGACATTCTTTGGTGTAGAAACCTTACCTTGGTATCCTATTCCCTTCCTGCCGTTTCTGCTAACTCCATAGATCATTGAAGCCATTTTGCTTCTATCTATGCTTTTAGCAAGGAACTTCTGGAAACTGTGATCATACTCCTTGATGATCTCATCAGCGTTGCTGGGAGTTTCAGAAATTGGTTCCTTCTGAGAGTTTTGTAAAGTATTTTCTAATTTTGAAATTTTAATTCTCAGCTCAGAATTCTCCAATTTAAGACTCTCAGTCTTATTAGAGTCAGATTCAAGATTCCTTTTCAAGTCTCTGAATTTAACTCTAATCTGCTGATACCTTTCCAGAATCTCATTAAGGCTTTCAGCAAGTTCAGCCTTGGTAAAATTAACAGCAAAGTTAGGAATTACCTCTTCAGTATTTGATTCTGAGTCTGATTCAGAAGCTTCACTATCTTCTGAAATGTTGGCCATGAGAGCTATGTTTGCTCTCTCATCATCTGATTCTGAGTAAGCTTCAGACGAGTCAGAGTCATCCCATGTAGCCATGAGACTTTTCTTCTTTTCTCTTCCAAACTTCTTTTTGGGCTTTTCCCTCTGAAGCTTTGGGCAGTCACTCTTGTAGTGTCCTTGCTCATTGCACTCATAGCAGACGATGTCCTTGGTGTTTGGCTTTCTGCTTCCTGAGGAGCCTTCAGATCTTCTGTATCCAGAGGAAGAATCTGTCCTTCTGTATCTGGAAGAAGACTCGTTCTGATCAGATCTTCTGGGATTCCTGAACTTTCTTTGTCTCTGCTTCCACAGTTGATTCACTCTTCTGGAGAGGAGGGAGAGTTCGTCTTCTTCTGATGAGGATCCATCAGATGTTTCTTCAACTGCCTGCAAAACTTTAGACTCAGATTTTTTGTTAGATTTTAATGCTAAAGGCTTACCTTGCTTCTGGGGTTCATCAGCTTCTAGCTCTATCTCATGACTTCTGAGGGAGCTGATAAGTTCCTCTAGAGAAATTTTGTTGAGATCTTTTGCTAGCTTCAGAGCTGTAACCATTGGCCTCCACTGCTTGGGTAAGCTTCTGATGATTTTCTTGATGTGATCAGCAGTAGAGTAACCTTTGTCCAGAACCTTGAGACCAGCTACCAGAATCTGGAATCTTGAGAACATAGTTTCAATGGATTCACTTTCTTCCATTTTGAACGCCTCATACTTCTGAATGAGCGCCAGAGCTTTAGTTTCTTTGACCTGAACATTTCCCTCATGCGTCATTCTGAGTGAGTCAAACATGTTCTTTGCTGTGTATCTGTTGGAGATCTTTTCATATTCAGCATACGAGATGGCGCTGAGAAGGATGGTTCTGGCCTTGTGGTGATTCTTGAAGTCACGCTTTTGTTGGTCAGACATTGTTTTCCTATCAATCTTCTGACCGCTTGCATTCACAGGGTGCGTGTATCCATCTGTCACCATATCCCACAGATCAGCATCATGTTCCAGAAAGAAGCTTTCAATTCTGTCTTTACAGTAATCAAAGTTTTCTCCATCAAAGACTGGAGGTTTGCCGCTGAATCTGTCTCTGTCCTCATGGTTGTCATTGCTGGTGTGAGAATAGTTTCCTGCCATTGTCTTTTTCTGACGCTGGATCTTGTACTGACACGGTTACGTGTTTTAGCTCAGAACCAGGCGCTCTGATGCCAATTGAAGAAGTGAAAAACATAAGAAGGGGGGTTGAATTGTAAAACTGAAAATCAATGCAATGAACAAGATATTTTTATCCTGGTTCGTTTGATCTCAAACTACTTCAGTCCACCCGTCAAGGTGATTTCGCCTCTCTCCAACGAGGTCTTAATCCACTATATTCAACTGAATATTACAATCTTCTTTAACAACTGCTAAAGCCTTCTTGATGCAAACCACAACCCGGTTTGTCAAGGAATCACTTTCTTACAAGAAGAGAAATCTAGGTGTGTGAATGTTTCCTACAAAACTGTATCACAACTGTGATATTACAGAACTTAAGCTTATTGAAAACTAGATTGCTAAAGTACTGAGTAAGGAAATATGAAGCGTTTAGCAAACTGAGAGAAGGAAGATGATGATTAGCTTTTAGGCGTGTAATATGATGTAGAGCATTAGCCAATTCAATCTTCATTGACTTGTTTATATAGCACTGAATTTGTTGAACGTTGGAGCAATATTCTTGATTCAATGCCAATAACAAACTTTCCTTATTGAGCAGATCTTGTCTGGAATGATGCCGTTGGTAATAATTCGCTTTGAATGCACAGTACCGTTGCTACTTAAAGCGTGTTCTGGCTTGGCCTCATTCTGACTCTGCTTAAGTGCTGATGAACTATTGTTGTCTTTAATCAGAGTGTTGAGCGCAGTTCTGTTCATCAAGCTTCAGCAATCGCTTTAAGTACCGTTGCTACTTAAAGCGTGTTCTGGCTTGGCCTCATTCTGACTCTGCTTAAGTGCTGATGAACTATTGTTGTCTTTAATCAGAGTGTTGAGCGCAGTTCTGTTCATCAAGCTTCAGCAATCGCGTGAGTTGTTCTTCTGATTCTGGTATTCTGTTATAGCAACTTATGATGCTGATGTTAATAACCAATATTCTGATGCTGATTAATTGTACTCCTGCTGATACCTATCAGAGTTTCTGCAAAACAGAAGGTAGTATTTTAGGTAGCAAAGAGTTCTCATATGAATCACATAATTAATATATCTTTTCATTTTGTTATCATCAAAACTTAAACTTAGGGTAGTAGATTCAAACTTTGTTCTAACACTGTCAAGTATAAGATTAGAGGTCTCCCTTCAACCCGTGGCATAAGAATGGGTGGCTCTTGGAGACACTCTTTGATTCTTTTGAAAGTGGCCTGACATTCATCATTCCAACGTACTACTTGATCTTTCTTCAGTAGCTTGAAGATTGGCTCACAAGTAGCAGTCAGGTGCGAGATGAATCGGGCAATGTAATTCAGCCGTCCTAGAAAGCCTCTGACTTCTTTCTCTGTCTTGGGAACTGGCATCTCTTGTATGGCTTTCACTTTGGCAGGGTCCACTTGAATACCTTTGTCGCTCACGACGAAGCCTAGTAGTTTTCGGGACCTCACCCCGAAGGTGCACTTGTTCGGGTTTAGTCTCATCTTGTACAACTTCAACCGGTCAAACAACTTCTGTAGATGGTCAAGGTGTTCTTCCTCAATTTGGGACCTTGCAATCATATCATCAAGGTATACTTCAATCTCATGATGGATCATGTCATGAAACAAAGCAACCATGGCACGTTGGTAGGTTGCCCCAGCATTTTTCAACCCAAAAGGCATGACCTTGTAACAGAAGGTGCCCCACTGAGTAACAAAAGTGGTCTTCTCCATGCCTTCAGGAGCCATCTTAATCTGATTATAACCGGAGAACCCGTCCATGAAGGAGAATACCTTATGCTGAGCAGTGTTGTCAACCAGAACGTCGATGTGAGGCAGAAGGAAGTCATCCTTAGGGCTCGCCCTGTTCAAATCCCTGTAGTCAACACACATTCGGACCTTACCATCTTTCTTCGGCACTGGAACCACATTAGCGACCCACTGAGGGTAAGAAGTCACTGCTAGAAAACCGGCGTCGAATTGTTTCATAACCTCAGCTTTGATTTTCTCGGACATCTCTGGACGCATACGGCGAACCTTCTGTTTTACCGGAGGACAGTCTTCCTTGGTAGGCAAGTGATGAACCACAATGTCGGTATCCAACCCAGGCATATCTTCGTAAGACCAGGCAAATATTTCCACGTAGTCATGCAGCATCTGAATCAACCATTGTTTCACACTAGACTCCAGATTGGCACCAATCTTGACTTCCTTTCTGTCTGTCTCAGTACCCAGATTTACCGTTTCCACTAGCTCTTCATGTGGCTGAATGGCCCTCTCTTCCTGGAGTAGCAGTCTTGCAAGCTCACCAGGCACTTCACAATCATCTTCACCTTCGTCTTCGGCTAAGTTGATCGGATTTTCGAAGTCATAACTGGCAGTAGCAGAGTCGTTACCAGTGAGATCCAGAGTGGATTGGGACCTGTATATGTGAGTGTGTGTAAATACCTGTTTTGCAATATATAATAAAGAAAGACAAGGAGCGCAAGATTTTAAATGCAAAAAACGTCCAATGCTTTTATTAATGATATATGAAAATGACACACAAAAGCCCTCACAAATGAAGCCACGGTGCCCCGGGTAAGACACCGGGCCATAAAGTTTCATAATATTGGTTGTTACAAAATCAGAACAAAGGAGTTCATTACTGAGTCACAAAAGTAATAGGGACGAAGTCTTTCGCTGTCCAGTTGTTTGGTCCACCGTCGGTCGTAGGGTAGATCCAGCTGTTGAATTCAAATTCCTCCACGTCATCTTCAATGGCATTTACTCCCGAGTTGCTGATGAACACAGGAGGTCTTCCAATTCTTGCACGACGAACAACCCTTTGAGCTTCTGCAGTGAAACCCAAACTAAACTTATCAGTCTTCTGAGTGAAATCAGGAAGTCGGCCCCAGTTTGCGCACTCGCCCTTCTCAATAACAGCCCGGGCATCCTTTAAGGAAGCCATCTTCAAAGGAGAATCTTCAATCACAGTCTCTGCTGATGCCAGTGTCTGAGGAACCTCTTCAAAGTGCTGGAATGGAGTCTCAATGAATTCCCCATCCATCTCTATGTACCGGAACGAGTTAAGGTGGTTGACCATATATTCTTCCTCCCCCTGAACTGTCACAATCTTCCCTTTGACCTGGTACTTCAGCTTCTGATGTAGTGTGGAGGTCACAGCTCCAGCCTTATGGATCCATGGACGACCCAGCAAACAAGAATAGGACGGCCGAATGTCCATCACATAGAATGTTGAATCAAAGACCTGAGAACCAACTCTGATTGGAATATCAACCTCGCCGTGCACCATTCTTTTAGACCCGTCAAAGGCCCGGACAACAATGTTACTTGGCTTTAGTTCCAACCCCTCGCAATCCAACCTGTCTAGAGCTTTCTTGGGCAAGACTTTCAATGAGGACCCAGTGTCAACCAACACATGTGCAAGAGTAGTGCCCCTGCATTCAATGGAGACATGCAGGGCATCGTTATGGTTCTTCCATTTAGCAGTCAGATCAGCGTCAGAGAAACCCAGACCATTATCAGCAGTTAAGTTGGCCACACAATCGGTAAACTGATCAGCTGATGTCTCTTGTGGCACGTGGGCCGTCTTCAGGAAGGTAAACAGAGCCTTGGCGTGGGCCTCTGAACACAACAACAGTGATAGCATAGAAATTTTGGAGGGGGTTTGCCCCAGTTGCTCAACTACATTATAATCACTCTTCTTGACGATCTTAAGAATCTCTTCCATCTCCTGCTTGAAAGCTTCAACATTAATGGTCTTCGGTGCCTCCGTCTGGGCAGGCATATCAGTGGCGATCCCTTTGCCCCGAGCGTCAGATGACTCGGTAGCAGGGGTAGAAATAGGAACCTGATCAGGAAGGGAAGTAGGCACACTTGCAGGTGTGATGACAATAGGTCTCTGGATAGTTGGTGGCACAATATCTGGTGAGAAAAGTCTACCGCTGCGGGTGACTTTGGCAGGTCCGGTGATGTTGCTGACGCCGGTGCTAGTATCAAACTCTTGTTTAACTCCAAGCACATAAACATTTGCCCCATAGTGCCAAGGGACAGCTTTGTCGGATGTATAGGGGATGGGCCCCGGAACAGTGATGATTATGGGTGCAATATTCTGAACACGCGTAATTTTGACAGGCTTCCTTGGGGGAGCCTTGGGAGAATTGTTGAAAATAGTAACAATGGACACTTCTTCAGCAGGGGTAGCAAGAACAACAACCTTCTCAAACAGGATTTCTTTATTATCCATCAGGTTTTGGATACCTGACTTCAAAGATGGGCAACCAGTAGGTGAAACGAAACACAGATGGCAACCTTTACTACATCCCGGAAATAAACCGGCTAGCAACAGGTTCCTCTTGACAATCAACAGCGGAGTAACAATATCATCTACAGAGGCTACAAACAGGTCTTCCTCTACAGCATTCACTCCATGCTTGGGCATGGGAGCAGTCACAACATTAGGCCTCTCGGGCGCCTCGAACTCTATCTCTTTAGCATCAATTAGGTCCTGAACCTTATTCTTCAGAGCCCAACAATCTTCCGTAGTATGCCCCGGGCTATCAGAGTGATAAGCGCAGCGGGCGTTAGGATTGTACTTTGGAGATGTTGTGTTTACAATCTTCGGAGCTTCTTTTATGGTCACCAGATTGGTTGCCAGTAACTGCGGCAATATCTGGGACAAGGTCAAGCTGAGCCGAGTGAACTGCCTTCGGGGTCTCTCACTCCTTTGTTGGTTATGATGCTGAGGAGTTGCAGCAGGTTTTGAAATAACCACCGCGTTGACAGCTTGGCGGCGTTCCGGTCTATTCTGTCTCCTTGAACCAAAGACAACACTAGATTCCTTCTTGAATGGTTTCTTCTCAGTGCTCGAGGAGGCACCATTCTGTATCTTCCCAGACTTGATACCAACTTCGATCCTCTCACCAGTCAAGATAAGGTCTGTAAACCCAGCAGGAGAATTTCCAATCAAATGGTTGAAGAACGGACCAGACAGGGTCCCCAAGAACATATCCACAAGTTCACGGTCAGTCAAAGGTGGCTTCACTCTTCCAGCCAGATCTCTCCACTTTTGAGCATACTCCTTAAATCCTTCACCCGTCCCTAGTGACATACCCTGGAGTTGGGTACGCGTAGGAGCGAGGTCGGAATTATATTGATACTGCTTATAGAACGCAGTAGCCAAATCCTCCCAGTTACGAATACTGGCTCCATCCAGCTGATAGAACTATTCGAGTTGAGTCCCTGAAAGACTATCCTGGAAGAAATGGATCCACAAATTCTTGTCAGCAGTGTAAGGTTGGATCTTCCTTACATACGATCGGAGGTGCAGCTTTGGGCAGGAAGCTCCGTCATATTTGGCAAAAGCAGGTGCCTTGAACTTATGGGGAATCACCATCCCAGAGGATAAGCCTAGGTCTCCAAAGTCAAACCCGGGCACATTCTGTATCTCCATAGCACTTAAGCGGTCCTCCAGCTGTTTGTACCTATCCTCGGCAGGAGGATATTGTTCCTCATCATAATCTGTCTCGTTGTCGGAGACCACGGGACTAGGAACCCTTCTCTCTTGTGGACTGTCTTTTCCTACAGATGAGGTAGTCAGATCAACCTCATTCTGCAGTCCATTCCCAAATCTGCGTCCAGTGTTGAACAAGACGGTCCTCTTCTTCTTCTTCTTCATAATCAGAGTCTTCAACTCCTGTTGACCCTTGGCTAGGCTCATAACCAACTCTTGGAACTGGGCATTCTGGGCCTGGAGGGCCTTGATAGCTTGCTCAGTGGAAGGTTCAGTAGACATGATGATTGCTGAAATAAACAGCAAAGAAGATAAGTGACCTGTAAAAAGGGTACCTGTTATGCATATGATGAATGGTATGCTATTTATGCAATGCATTCAAGGGTTCAAAAATTCAAATTCGTTGCAGACAAAAAGGAACACACGTCATATTAAGAAGTAATTTGTTTAGTACATCAGTGCCTCATGGGAGAAATATTACAAAGTACTTAATGTAAAAAGACATTGCGCATCCTCTTTGGAGCGATGTAAGTGTTGAGGGTCTTTTCCTCGTGAAGTTGGCGGGTGAGCTCCAGAACCTTCTTCTCACTGGCATGTAAGCTGGCTTCAAAAGCATTCTGTTCTTCCTTGAGTTGGATCCAGCTCTTCTGCATTTCTTCCCATGATGTTGGCATGTCAGGATGTAGGATGATGTATGGGACCTCTCCTTCCATAACTGGCTCTTTGATCACGGGGAGAATGTGAGGATATGTCATCATAAGCTTCTGGGAGCGGGTTCGTACCCGCTTGAGGTAAGGCTCAAGGGGGATGGAATTCTTGTGCCCCAGTGTCTTACTATCTACCTTGTTAGGCATCCTCCAAGCTCTGATGAACCTTTGATGAAGTCCTTGCGCATCGTTGTCGAAGTCAAAAATTATGTCAGGAATCAACATGTCATGAGGCCCATCCCTCCGAGCATATCCAAATTGTCTTAAAGCCAGACAGGGGTTGTAGGTAATGCCTCCTCTAATTCCAAGTAAAGGAACATTAGGGAATTCTCCGCAACGATCAATGATAGTGACATTTTCTCTGGACCGAGAACACCAATGTACATCAGAATGTGTGAGGGTCATCAATCGTTGTGACCACCTTAAACCCTGCGTGTTCTTCAAGACTGATTGTGGAAGGTGCGAAATAAACCACCTTGCCAGGAGAGGAGTGCAGCACATGAGAACACCTCTTTTTCTCATTGTTCGAGTGTAAAATGAGTGGAGGATGTCCCCAAGCAATGTAGGTATGGGATTCCTGGACATGAAAATATTGACAGCATTTATATCTATAAGTTGATCAGAATTCGGGAACAACACCAACCCATAGACAAGGAGTGCCACAATCTCTTCAAAGGCTTGTAGGTCGAGAGAATTCCAACATTCTTGTGCCTTCTCAAACAGGAACTTTGCCAAGAATCCCTTGACACCACTTCTGATTTCCCAATGCCCCTTGATGTCAGATGGTTGCAGATGTAACGCTTGAGCAACCTCTTCAAGTTTTGGTTCCTTTTCCGTACCATTGTAGGGTAGTTGACTAAGAATAGGAATTTTCAGAAGTTGAGAAAATTCTTCCAAAGTAGGCACCAATTAATAATCAGGGAAAGTAAAACAGTGGTGCAGGGGGTTAAAGAACTGGAAGAGAACTTTTATCATATCTTCTTCAATGTTGGTGGCGACCAAGCTGAGTAGTCTACCATGTCTTTCACTGAAGGGAGAGCTCTCGGGAATCCTGGATGTAAGCTCCTTGAGCTGAGGAGGGATCCTTACAAGGTTGACCTGAATTGTTTTCCTGCGGAGAGACTCCATGTCCTATAAAACAAGAACAAAGATGAAGATTCGAACCCTTGAAGTGGTTAGTAGATGCACATGATGCTTTATGATGTTATGATGTTATGATAAAGGCACACCACAAGTATTCACAAAATTCAAACATGGTAAGGCACACAAGTCACACAAGACAGCCCTTAGAGTTCAGGCTGGCATGAAGTTTAGGTACTACCCTCTTGAAGTTGGTTGGCTCAACACCTGTCCTATGAATAGTAACTGGGTTCTAAGGAGCTCAATATCATTGGATTGTTTTCTATGTTCATTGTTTTGATTTAGCCACTTAACTGGAGACCAAAATATTCCAAGAAAACAACCCTCAATGAGTGTAGTATCGAGTATCTACCAACTTCGGATTGCACCAAAGTCGGTCATCTCATTACCCCTAAAGAGGCCAGGATGGTCAAGTAAGGTTCTAAGGTCAGTTGATGCTTCGCGACACCACGCGGCGGCCCCGTACTCTCCTTGACTTGACTCAAGGGTTACCGGTACTCACCAAAGTGCCACATCAACGTAGCTACTGCTTCAACCATGTCGGTATACCCCGCACAGTTCCCTCACAGTTTGTTGCTACTTCTAAAAGGGTATCCCCAGATCCGAGTTAGGATCTATAGAACTCCGATACAAACCCACAAGATTTAAAGCATACAAAGCATACAATTGAAAACATAAGTGATCTAATCCTAAGGTACACCTCACTTATAAATATTATCCCCAGCAGAGTCGCCAGTTCTGTGATCGGTGGAAATAGAACTGACTGTTTTGGAATGCTGGTTCGCGAAATGTCGCGGTAAGCAAGAGTCGCCACCGTCTTTTATTTTCTCCAACAAGGAAAGGACAAAAGCACAGCAAAATTCCTTTTCGAGATGTTTCTCGGTTCGGGAGGTAGATTATAGAAAGGGAAGGTGTTAGCACCCTTTCTATCTGTGGTTATCCATGGGCTCTTAGGTACTTGCTCACTATGTTTTCAAAAAGTTTTGCTTTTCTTGTGTTTGTGGGTTTTGAAAAAAAAAGTTTGTCTGAAAACTTCAATTTAACTCCTGTATCTGTCCTGAAGAGTGTATGAAGTGTTGTTTGAAAACTTTTGTTTGAAAAGTGTAAGTGCGAAAAGTATTTTTTTGTTTTGAAAGAGAAAATACCTGAGAACCTCTACCTACTCAAAAGAAATTAAGCTGTGTAAATGTCCTTTAGACAGTAATATCCCACTATTGAGAAGTAGGTAGTACCGTCGTTGGAGTTATTCGGGTCAATTCAATGTTAGGGACATGTGGTCACTAAAGCAATGGTAGGATGCCTTAGCGGTAACCCTAATGTCTTAGATCATTTTTTATCGAGGCAACCGTTTCAAGGCAACTTTGATCTTTAGACAGGAGGGCGACCTCTAAAACACCCTATACTCAATGACCACGTCGAGGCAACCAAGTGAGGCGTACCCTAGGAGTGGCATGTGCGAGTGTGTCAGGTTTCAGTTATGTTATCTTTGTACATGTTATGGTGAGCTACATTTTGATTTTAATTTCAGAACAAGTCTTGTCATGCATAGCCTAGTTAACATACATCTAACAGTTTAAATATTTGCGGAAAGTAAATCTACGTTATTACAAGGCGTCGGGTATTTACATCGCCAAAAACAAACCCTTGGAAAAAGTAAATTGCGAGAAAATAAAGAAAGCGATAAAAAGTCCTAATTAAAGCTATTACATCCTCGGAGCAATTACATAAATATGAATAAAAAATTAATATGCGCGCGAGAGAAATTGAATCGGAGAAGTTCTTAGGGTTTTGACCCTTTTTGAGAAAGAAACAAGTTTGTTATTATTTTGCAATTAGTTAAATTAACCCTAAAACTAATTAATTAATTAAAAGAAATATTTTTTAGTTTTTTAATGTTTTAAGGAAAATAAAATAAAATAAAAGAACTTAAAATTGTCAAGAAAACCCTAATTCTATGTTGATTTTAAATTATTGAGAAAAAGTTATAATTAACCCTAATTAACTAAATAGATTAATTATGTATTTATTTACAAAAATAATAAACTAAGGGTGAAATTAATAAATAATAATAATATAAAAAAATATTAAATTTTTAGTTTTTCTAATTTTATTATGAAAATAATTAATTTGGTTAATTAAATAGTAATAATAATAATTATAATAAATAATTAGAATAAAAGAAAATAAAAAGGAAAAGAAATAAACTTGTGGGGTGCTGGCCCAAATCAGGAGGTGAGAAAGCAATTTCCAGGCCCAACAACATGCAAGCCTCTTTGACTTTTGAGATTGTCCATGCAGGCATTGAATGAGGGGTATGGTGACCATCATCTCATGGCCATTAGATTCAAGTTTGTGGCCACTTGGTGCCTGGATATTTGAGGTACATGGCGGAACACCTTTGAAAGCCTGCATATGAATATGTTAAGAAAAATAGAAATAAGAATTTTGGGGGACCTGGGATTCGAACCCAGGTCCCAACGCCTATTGGATGCTTGGCCAACCACTCCACCATCACGCTTTAGTCGTTATTAGCATAAGAGACAAATAATATATTGGGAAATAAATCATTAAGCTGTAAACAACATAAAAACGCGCGCTTATTTGAATTAACCACTCAGAGGTTAACACCTCATCATCTTCTTCGCTGTTCTGCAAAAAATAAACATTAGATAGCGGGGGTTTTTAACCCCCACAATATGCCATGAGGAAAAATAGAGATTAGGGTTGTGGTCTATATAAATGTTTCGCGAGGGTTGATTTGAATTCGTCTGGTTCTCAGGAATCCAACCATGTGCCTTACAAGTCCTGATTTTTCTGGGTTTAGAAAGCCCCAATTCCAAAGTTCAGGAACCCTAGAAATCGTCCATGGCAACTTTTGATTTATGGCGTTTTAATCCAATTAACTTATGCCATTAGCTTCATATGGATTCAAGCAATGCAAAACAAACAAGAAATCATGTTAAATGTGCATGAAATAGACAATACGATTCTGGAAAAAAGCTTCAAACCGTGGTTCTGTTTTGGATGATTCTTTGAGCTTCAAGGCTTGAATTTGATTGCCACACATTCCTGGGAACCCCTGCAAGATGTTAGAATCAACAAAAAGCTTTGAATCGCCCTGGAATATAGAAATCAGTTTTGAGTTTTTCTTGAAATTTTGCAATATGGCTATGGTCTTTCTGCAGCTTTCTCACGTGTGTGGCATTAGGGTTTGCTTGAATATATATAGGAGAATGAAATTAGGTCACAATCTTGAGCAAAAATTCATGGAATTGATGATTGAAAATCAAATCTTTTTGTATTTTCATGATTGTAAAAGGTTGCCAAATTTGGAGATTTTTGCATATTTGATTTGTACACGAAATTGCCAGCATATCTTGACCATATTTGCTTCACAAAAAGATTGAAAAACCAAATCTTTGTATTTTCCTACAATTTAAATTAATTAAATGAATTAATATTGATTAAAAATCCAATTAATTAATAAAAATAAGAAAATAAATTCAATTAAGCTTGATGGGTCGTGCATAGGCTATGGATGAAGTTTCAAGAAGAGATTTGAGGCCCATTAGCAAAAATAAGGTGTTTTGAGCAAAGTTGACTTTTGCAAATTCACCAAAATTTCCCAACTTCTCCAATGCATATCTTGCCCAGTTTTGATCATATGAACATGTTCTTGGACATTTTGGAAAGGTATTGAAGTCCTCTAACCAATTCCTTTGGTCCCATGTCATTTGGATTTACCAATCTCAAGTTATGGCCTTTTACTTAAAGTGCACTTTTGTTGACTTTTGAAATTGATCTATAATGTAGAAATTGATAACTTTTTGTGAGAGCATTTCTTGGACTTGGAATGTGAATATGGATTGTATGAAATGTCATCCCCTTCAAAATGAGAATTGGATGGGATTTTTCTGATGAACCATGAAAAAGTTATGCCCTGGTCAAGATACAGTTGACTTTTCTCCTGTCCAAAAATAGTAACTTTTTGCATCTTGATGATTTTTGAGCCATGCTTGTGGAATCATGATCAAGACTTGATCAAATGATGATTGTGAACTCAAAACAAGATGTTGACCAAAATTTTTGACTTTTGACTGTGAAATGACCATTTTGCCCTTGCAGTTGACTGTAGGTCAAATGGAACTATTGACTGTACCAGTTGGTACTGTGAGTCTTGAAACTTGGCATGTAGATGCTTGAGGATGTTTATAGGCATATGAGACTTGATTGAACCATTGAAAACCCTAAATTCCTTGGAAGAACCAAAACCCTAATTTCAGCTGGCTTAGGAGGTGGTTTGACTGTGCAATCTCTTGAGCAATCTTGAACCACTTGAAGATGATTCTTGACAAATCTTGAAGAATATGGGAAGGCAAATTTTGGGGTACAACAGTTTCCCCTGTTCAATCTTCTTAAACCTGAGGAAGTAGATTGGCTTGCGTGCCTTTCGTGATCCAAAGGTGGAAGATGATTGAACACTAAAGTGCCCAGAAATTTGCACTCGCATGGTGTAGTATCAGCAATGTGATGTCGGGAATGGGATTACAGATGCCATTTGGAGATATGATGGATAAGAGGATGGGCTTATAGATGCCATCTGGAGATGTGACAGAATCTTGTCGGGAATGGGCTTACAGATGCCATCTGGAAATGCTTGTTGAATTGTAATTTGGTAGGTTGAAAGAAGGAACCTGTATAGGGTGGCCTGATGATGAGCCCGTGTAAAACTGCATCTGAAAGAGAGAAGGAACCGGCGCAGGGTTGCTTCATGATGGTCAAGTAGATAGTTGTCCTGTCTAGTTTCAGGTATTAATCTACAATCCGTCGTCCACAGATATTTCCTGGCTAGTTACAGGTGTTGATCTGGAACTTAAGAGAAGTGGGTCAAGGAGATAGTTTTCCTGTCTGGTTTCAGGTATTAATCTCTGACTTGAGAAAGAAAGATGGTTTTCCTGTCTGGTTTCAGGTATTTAATCTTCAATCTCTTCAATGTAGATAACTTTCCTGGCTAGTTACAGGTATAGGTCTACAAATTAGTTCATATAGGTGGTTTTCCTGTCTGGTTTCAGGTGTTAACCTATAATCAGTCGTCCACAGATATTTCCTGGCTAGTTACAGGTGTTGATCTGGGACTTAAGAAGGGGTTGGTCAATGAGATAGTTGTCCTGGCTGGTTTCAGGTATTAATCAATGACTTGAGAAAGAAGATAGTCTTCCTGGATTGCTACAGGTATTTATCTTCAATCTCTTCATATAGATACTTTCCTGGCTAGTTACAGGTATTAATCTATAATCAGTCGTCCACAGATATTTCCTGGCTAGTTACAGGTGTTGATCTGGAACTTCAAAGGTTGGTCGAGATAGCTTTCCTGGCTGGTTTCAAGTATTAATCTCTGATTTGAGAGAGAAAGATTGTCTTCCTGGCTTGCTAAAGGTATTGATCTTCAATCTCTTCATGTAGATACTTTCCTGGCTAGTTACAGGTATAGATCTACAATCAGTCGTCCACAGATATTTCCTGGCTAGTTACAGGTGTTGATCTGGAACTTCAAAGGTTGATGGTAATCATCTTTGGATTGACCTTTTCCTGAAAAAGGCAAAACATTAGTTGTATGCAATGTCATGATGTATGAAATGCATGATGTTCTCAAAATGAGATCGTATGATATGATGCGTATATGCATGTATCATGATGTATGAAAGTGTGATGTGTTAGCTGGGGAAAATAAATCCCGGATAGCTGCTGGAGAATGATGTTGAATTCTTCGTTTCCGCTGGGGATGATGAACGAAGTTGATTGCACGAATAAACCTGCAGGAGAGGATGACTCCGTTTGGGGAATAAGCATGGCGAAGAGATTACTCTGCGGGGAATTACTCTGTGGGAAGACATGCTTCGCTGATATTTTAACGATAACTTCACTGGGGATTCCGTTGATAAGCTCTGTTGGGGAATTTGATGAACTCCGCTGGGGATAGGAACAACTTCGCTGAGGACGATTTTTCCGTTGCAATTTGCTGAGGATAACCCAGTTAGACTCTGGTGGGGGATAACCTCCTGACTATGGCTGGGGAGAGATTTTTGTACTCTGCAGGGGACAAACTTCCAGAATCTACTGGGGAGATGATTCAACTCTCCTGGGGAATTAAAACTTTTTGGACTGTATTGGGGAAATGGCTCCACTGGGGGTATCTTGTATTCCGCCGGGGAACAATCTTATATTTCTGCCGAGGAATATTAAGACTGCCGGGGATGCTTGCTGAGGAATATTTGTATATCCTGCTAGGGAATATTAAGATCTTCCGGGGATACCCAACTTTCCAGAACTGATGGTAGACCAACTCTGCTCGGGGGAGAGTATTGCTGACTTGCTGGGGATACTGTGCCTTTTTAGGGCTGATGGGAGACCAACTCTGTTTGGGGAGAGTATTGCTGAATCTTGTCTTACTCTGCGGGGAGTGAAGATATCTTGGTCATATTCTTCAGTTGAACCTACCATGGTACCTTGGTGGACAGAGCAACTAGATCGCTTAGACAATTCTTATTGCCCCTACTTCCGATGTCACCTGTAATTAGTCCTTTGTTTCGTATGCAATTATTTATGAATAGCAATTAATGTCAAATGCATATATCAAAAGTGAACATTGTACGTTCTTTGCAAACAAAACAGATAAAGGAAAAACAATTGGCGGTTTATCTGAAAAATTGAACTTGTATTGATTTTGGAATTTGCCTGTAAATAGGCGTTTTTGTACAAGAGGCTGACGTCCTAGTAAGAGAACGCCGCCGGACAAAATAGAGTTTATACAATTTGTGAAAAGGAAAACAAAACAGCTATGTGAAAAATCCCACTGGGTTTCAACTCTGCTATCGCCTTTATGTCTTCGAGCATCTCATCACTTTGCTGCTTAGTTGGAGATGAAGCTGATTGATTGGTGCCTTCCGAGCCTGATGGTTGATACAACAGTCTGGATGCAGGGTGATCCAATGAGACATAGTATTACGCTTATCCCTAAATTTTGCCTGGACCGCCCTTTCGGGTTTTCAGTCCACCGGGATACCCATTTTTGCCCAAGCCGCCTTTTCAGGTTTTCGACTTGCCGGGTGTACAGATTTTTTTATTTTCATCCCTTATTTTTGCCCGAACCCTTTTGGTTCGCCGGGAAGCCCTTATTTTTGCCTAGGCCAGTCGACCTAGCGGGTCTTTAATCATGCGTAGTATCTTTTTACTATGTCTGCATTGGAGGGGCAAGGAAGGTTGTCACCATCCATGGTAGTTAGAATCATCGCTCCTCCTGAGAAGATGTTCTTAACCACAAATGGCCCTTCGTACGTAGGGGTCCATTTGCCCCTGGTATCACCTTGAGGTAGAATGATGCGCTTGATTACCAGGTCCCCAACTTGATACTCTTGTCGTCTGACTTTCTTGTTAAACGCCTTGATCATCCGTTTTTGGTACGTCTGACCATGAAAAATAGCAGTGAGTCTCTTTTCGCCGATTAGGTTCAGTTGATCAAGCTGAGTCTGGATCCAGTCATCTTCGCTCAAACCTGCATCCTTCATGATCCGGAGAGAGGGTATCTGAACTTCAATGGGTAAGACTACCTCCATGCCATATACCAAGGAATAGGGTGTTGCCCCTGTTGACGTTCGTGCTGAGGTACGGTACCCATGAAGAGAAAATGGTAACATCTCGTGCCAATCTTTGTAGGTCACTGTCATCTTCTGCACAATCTTCTTAATATTCTTATTTGCCGCTTCGACAGCCCCATTCATCTTCGGCCGGTAGGGAGAAGAGTTGTGGTGCTGTATCTTGAATTGCTCGCAGAACTCAGTGATCATATTGTTGTTAAGATTGGTATCATTGTCCGTAATGATCCTCTCAGGTACACTGTATCGACAGATCAGGTTATGCCAAATGAACCGTGCCACGACATTCTTGGTTATGGTGGCAAAGGAAGCTGCTTCAACCCACTTCGTAAAGTAATCAATTGCTACCAGGATGAAGCGATGCCCGTTGGATGCCGTAGGTCTGATCTCGCCGATCATATCAATGCCCCACATAGCAAAAGGCCAAGGTGTTGTCAAGATGTTCAGAGGAACTGGAGGAATGTGCACCTTATCAGCATAGACCTGGCATTTGTGACACGTCCGAGAATGTTGATAACAGTCGGCTTCCATTGTGGACCAGTAATATCCTTCCCGAAGGATTCTCTTTGCCATGGTATGTCCACTGGAGTGAGTTCCGAAGGTACCTTCATGCAGCTCTGCCATGATCCTTTCTGCTTCGATCTTATCCACACAACGCAGTAAGGTTGAATCATGGTTTCATTTGTAAAGAATGCCATTGCTGATGAAGAACTTTGCCACGAATCTCCTCAGAAACTTCTTGTCATTAACAGATGCACCCTCGGGGTATTCTTGAGCTTCAAGGTACCTCTTTACTTCATGATACCAAGGTTTTTCTGTTACTTCTTCGGTCTCAAGATCACAACAATGTGCAGGTTCATCCAATTTCCAAATAATGATCCGGGGAGCCTCGTTGTCCCATTTGACTTTGAATATAGAAGACATCGTAGCTAGCGCGTCCGCCAACTGTTTCTTCTCTCTTGGGAAGTGTTCAAAGGTTATCTCCTCGAAATGGGGAA
This sequence comes from Vicia faba, assembly GCA_948472305.1. NCBI lineage: Eukaryota > Viridiplantae > Streptophyta > Magnoliopsida > Fabales > Fabaceae > Vicia > Vicia faba. The sequence continues at coordinate 1,398,495,561 of OX451736.1, read as the reverse complement.
TCAACGTCAATACATACTCCTTGTAAGGAATAAGATTTGGGTGTTTCGTATCCCACTCGCCTTTGATCTGACTGATCACGAGAGCGGAATCTTCGAAGACACTCAGAAACTTGATCCTTAGGTCAATTGCAGCTCGAAGACCCATGATGCATGCTTCATACTCCGCCATGTTGTTGGTGCAGTTGAAACGTAGCCGGGCGGTAAGTGGAGTATGAGAGCCCTTAGGAGATATGATCACAGCGCCAATACCGTTACCCAAAGCGTTTGAGGCTCCGTCAAAGTGCATAGACCATCGGGATCCTTCCTCAGGTCCTTCATCCGGTCCAGGTACTTCACAATCAGTCACTACCATGATATTCTCGTCTGGAAATTCAAAGTTCATAGACTGGTAATCATCCACTGCCTGATGTGCCAAATGGTCTGCCAACACACTTCCCTTGATTGCTTTTTGGGTTGTGTACTGGATGTCATATTCAGTCAAGATCATCTGCCATCTTGCTATTCTTCCGGACAAGGCAGGCTTTTCGAAGATATACTTGATTGGATCCATCTTTGAAATCAACAAAGTAGTGTGAGTCAACATATACTGTCTCAGCTGGCGAGCAGCCCATACCAAAGCACAGCAAGTTTTCTCGAGCAGTGAGTATCGGGTCTCACAGTCGGTAAACTTTTTGCTAAGGTAATAAATAGCGTGCTCTTTTCGGCCAGACTCGTCATGCTGACCTAGCACACATCCCATCGAGTTGTCCAGTACTGTCAAGTATAAGATTAGAGGTCTCCCTTCAACCCGTGGCATAAGAATGGGTGGCTCTTGGAGATACTCTTTGATTCTTTTGAAAGTGGCCTGACATTCATCGTTCCAACGTACTACTTGATCTTTCTTCAGTAGCTTGAAGATTGGCTCACAAGTAGCAGTCAGGTGCGAGATGAATCGGGCAATGTAATTCAGTCGTCCTAGAAAGCCTCTGACTTCTTTCTCTGTCTTGGGAACTGGCATCTCTTGTATGGCTTTCACTTTGGCAGGGTCCACTTGAATACCTTTGTCGCTCACGACGAAGCCTAGTAGTTTTCCGGACCTCACCCCGAAGGTGCACTTGTTCGGGTTTAGTCTCAGCTTGTACAACTTCAACCGGTCAAACAACTTCTGTAGATGGTCAAGGTGTTCTTCCTCAGTTTGGGACCTTGCAATCATATCATCAAGGTATACTTCAATCTCATGATGGATCATGTCATGAAACAAAGCAACCATGGCACGTTGGTAGGTTGCCCCAGCATTTTTCAACCCAAAAGGCATGACCTTGTAACAGAAGGTGCCCCACTGAGTAACAAAAGTGGTCTTCTCCATGCCTTCAGGAGCCATCTTGATCTGATTATAACCGGAGAACCCGTCCATGAAGGAGAATACCTTATGCTGAGCAGTGTTGTCAACCAGAACGTCGATGTGAGGCAGAAGGAAGTCATCCTTAGGGCTCGCCCTGTTCAAATCCCTGTAGTCAACACACATTCGGACCTTACCATCTTTCTTCGGCACTGGAACCACATTAGCGACCCACTGAGGGTAAGAAGTCACTGCTAGAAAACCGGCGTCGAATTGTTTCATAACCTCAGCTTTGATTTTCTCGGACATCTCTGGACGCATACGGCGAACCTTCTGTTTTACCGGAGGACAGTCTTCCTTGGTAGGCAAGTGATGAACCACAATGTCGGTATCCAACCCAGGCATATCTTCGTAAGACCAGGCAAATATTTCCACGTAGTCATGCAGCATCTGAATCAACCATTGTTTCACACTAGACTCCAGATTGGCACCAATCTTGACTTCCTTTCTGTCTGTCTCAGTACCCAGATTTACCGTTTCCACTAGCTCTTCATGTGGCTGAATGGCCCTCTCTTCCTGGAGTAGCAGTCTTGCAAGCTCACCAGGCACTTCACAATCATATTCACCTTCGTCTTCGGCTAAGTTGATCGGATTTTCGAAGTCATAACTGGCAGTAGCGGAGTCGTTACCAGTGAGATCCAGAGTGGATTGGGACCTGTATATGTGAGTGTGTGTAAATACCTGTTTTGCAATATATAATAAAGAAAGACAAGGAGCGCAAGATTTGAAATGCAAAAAACGTCCAATGCTTTTATTAATGATATATGAAAATGACACACAAAATCCCTCACAAATGAAGCCACGGTGCCCCGGGTAAGACACCGGGCCATAAAGTTTCATAATATTGGTTGTTACAAAATCAGAACAAAGGAGTTCATTACTGAGTCACAAAAGTAATAGGGACGAAGTCTTTCGCTGTCCAGTTGTTTGGTCCACCGTCGGTCGTAGGGTAGATCCAGCTGTTGAATTCAAATTCCTCCACGTCATCTTCAATGGCATTTACTCCCGAGTTGCTGATGAACACAGGAGGTCTTCCAATTCTTGCACGACGAACAACCCTTTGAGCTTCTGCAGTGAAACCCAAACTAAACTTATCAGTCTTCTGAGTGAAATCAGGAAGTCGGCCCCAGTTTGCGCACTCGCCCTTCTCAATAACAGCCCGGGCATCCTTTAAGGAAGCCATCTTCAAAGGAGAATCTTCAATCACAGTCTCTGCTGATGCCAGTGTCTGAGGAACCTCTTCAAAGTGCTGGAATGGAGTCTCAATGAATTCCCCATCCATCTCTATGTACCGGAACGAGTTAAGGTGGTTGACCATATATTCTTCCTCCCCCTGAACTGTCACAATCTTCCCTTTGACCTGGTACTTCAGCTTCTGATGTAGTGTGGAGGTCACAGCTCCAGCCTTATGGATCCATGGACGACCCAGCAAACAAGAATAGGACGGCCGAATGTCCATCACATAGAATGTTGAATCAAAGACCTGAGAACCAACTCTGATTGGAATATCAACCTCGCCGTGCACCATTCTTTTAGACCCGTCAAAGGCCCGGACAACAATGTTACTTGGCTTTAGTTCCAACCCCTCGCAATCCAACCTGTCTAGAGCTTTCTTGGGCAAGACTTTCAATGAGGACCCAGTGTCAACCAACACATGTGCAAGAGTAGTGCCCCTGCATTCAATGGAGACATGCAGGGCATCGTTATGGTTCTTCCATTTAGCAGTCAGATCAGCGTCAGAGAAACCCAGACCATTATCAGCAGTTAAGTTGGCCACACAATCGGTAAACTGATCAGCTGATGTCTCTTGTGGCACGTGGGCCGTCTTCAGGAAGGTAATCAGAGCCTTGGCGTGGGCCTCTGAACACAACAACAGTGATAGCATAGAAATTTTGGAGGGGGTTTGCCCCAGCTGCTCAACTACATTATAATCACTCTTCTTGACGATCTTAAGAATCTCTTCCATCTCCTGCTTGAAAGCTTCAACGTTGATGGTCTTCGGTGCCTCCGTCTGGGCAGGCATATCAGTGGCGATCCCTTTGCCCCGAGCGTCAGATGACTCGGTAGCAGGGGTAGAAATAGGAACCTGATCAGGAAGGGAAGTAGGCACACTTGCAGGTGTGATGACAATAGGTCTCTGGATAGTTGGTGGCGCAATATCTGGTGAGAAAATTCTACCGCTGCGGGTGACTTTGGCAGGTCCGGTGATGTTGCTGACGTCGGTGCTAGTATCAAACTCTTGTTTAACTCCAAGCACATAAACATCTGCCCCATAGTGCCAAGGGACATCTTTGTCGGATGTATAGGGGATGGGCCCCGGAACAGTGATGATTATGGGTGCAATCTTCTGAACAGGCGTAATTTTGACAGGCTTCCTTGGGGGAGCCTTGGGAGAATTGTTGAAAATAGTAACAATGGACACTTCTTCAGCAGGGGTAGCAGGAACAACAACCTTCTCAAACAGGATTTCTTTATTATCCATCAGGTTTTGGATACCTGACTTCAAAGATGGGCAACCAGTAGGTGAAACGGAACACAGATGGCAACCTTTACTACATCCCGGAAATAAACCGGCTAGCAACAGGTTCCTCTTGACAGTCAACAGCGGAGTAACAATATCATCTACAGAGGCTACAAACAGGTCTTCCTCTACAGCATTCACTCCATGCTTGGGCATGGGAGAAGTCACAACGTTAGGCCTCTCGGGCGCCTCGAACTCTATCTCTTTAGCATCAATTAGGTCCTGAACCTTATTCTTCAGAGCCCAACAATCATCTGTAGTATACCCCGGGCTATCATAGTGATAAGCGTAGCGGGCGTTAGGATTGTACTTTGGAGATATTGTGTTTACAATCTTCAGAGCTTCTTTTATGGTCACCAGATTGGTTGCCAGTAACTGTGGCAATATCTGGGACAAGGTCAAGCTGAGCCGAGTGAACTGCCTTCGGGGTCTCTCACTCCTTTGTTGGTTATGATTCTGAGGAGCAGTAACATGTTTTGAAATAACCACCACGTTGACAGCTTGGCGGTGTTCCGGTCTATTCTGTCTCCTTGAACCAAAGACAACACTAGATTCCTTCTTGAATGGTTTCTTCTCAGTGCTCGAGGAGGCACCTTTTTGTATCTTCCCAGACTTGATACCAGCTTCGATCCTCTCACCAGTCAAGATAAGGTCTGTAAACCCAGCAGGAGAATTTCCAATCAAATGGTTGAAGAACGGACCAGACAGGGTCCCCAAGAACATATCCACAAGTTCACGGTCAGTCAAAGGTGGCTGCACCCTTCCAGCCAGATCTCTCCACTTTTGAGCATACTTCTTAAATCCTTCACCCTTCCCTAGTGACATACCCTGGAGTTGGGTACGCGTAGGAGCGAGGTCGGAATTATATTGATACTGCTTATAGAACGCAGTAGCCAAATCCTCCCAGTTACGAATACTGGCTCCATCCAGCTGATAGAACCATTCGAGTTGAGTCCCTGAAAGACTATCCTGGAAGAAATGGATCCACAAATTCTTGTCAGCAATGTAAGGTTGGATCTTCCTTACATACGACCGGAGGTGCAGCTTTGGGCAGGAAGCTCCGTCATATTTGGCAAAAGCAGATGCCTTGAACTTATGGGGAATCACCACCCCGGAGGATAAGCCTAGGTCTCCAAAGTCAAACCCGGGCACATTCTGTATCTCCATAGCACTTAAGCGGTCCTCCAGCTGTTTGTACCTATCCTCGGCAGGAGGATACTGTTCCTCATCATAATCTGTCTCGTTGTCGGAGACCACGGGACTAGGAACCCTTCTCTCTTGTGGACTGTCTTTTCCTACAGATGAGGTAGTCAGATCAACCTCATTCTGCAGTCCATTCCCAAATCTGCGTCCAGTGTTGAACAAGACGGTCCTCTTCTTCTTCTTCTTCATAATCAGAGTCTTCAACTCCTGTTGACCCTTGGCTAGGCTCATAACCAACTCTTGGAACTGGGCATTCTGGGCCTGGAGGGCCTTGATAGCTTGCTCAGTGGAAGGTTCAGTAGACATGATGATTGCTGAAATAAACAGCGAAGAAGATAAGTGACCTGTAAAAAGGGTACCTGTTATGCATATGATGAATGGTATGCTATTTATGCAATGCATTCAAGGGTTCGAAAATTCAAATTCGTTGCAGACAAAAAGGAACACACGTCATATTAAGAAGTAATTTGTTTAGTACATCAGTGCCTCATGGGCGAAATATTACAAAGTACTTAATGTAAAAGACACTGCGCATCTTCTTTGGAGCTATGTAAGTGTTGAGGGTCTTTTCCTCATGAAGTAGGCGGGTGAGCTCCAGAACCTTCTTCTCACTGGCATGTAAGCTGGCTTCAAAAGCATTTCGTTCTTCCTTGAGTTGGATCCAGCTCTTCTGCATTTCTTCCCATGATGTTGGCATGTCAGGATGTAGGATGGTGTATGGGACCTCTCCTTCCATAACTGGCTCTTTGATCACGGGGAGAATGTGAGGATATGGCATCATAAGCTTCTGGGAGCGGGTTCGTACCCACTTGAGGTAAGGCTCAAGGGGGATGGAATTCTTGTGCCCCAGTGTCTTACTATCTACCTTGTTAGGCATCCTCCAAGCTCTGATGAACATTTGACGAAGTCCTTGCGCATCGTTGTCGAAGTCAAAAACTATGTCAGGAATCAACATGTCATGAGGGTCATCCCTCCGAGCATATCCAAATTGTCTTAAAGCCAGACAGGGGTTGTAGGTAATACCTCCTCTAATTCCAAGTAAAGGAACATTAGGGAATTCTCCGCAACGATCAATGATAGTGACATTTTCTCTGGACCGAGAACACCAATGTACATCAGAATGTGTGAGGGTCATCAATCGTTGTGACAACCTTAAACCCTGCTCGTTCTTCAAGACTGATTGTGGAAGGTGCGAAATAAACCACCTTGCCAGGAGAGGAGTGCAGCACATGAGAACACCTCTTTTTCTCATTGTTCGAGTGTAAAATGAGTGGAGGATGTCCCCAAGCAATGTAGGTATGGGATTCCTGGACATGAAAGTCTTGATAGCATTTATATCTATAAGTTGATCAGGATTCGGGAACAACACCAACCCATAGACAAGGAGTGCCACAATCTCTTCAAAGGCTTGTAGGTCGAGAGAATTCCAACATTCTTGTGCCTTCTCAAACAGGAACTTTGCCAAGAATCTCTTGACACCACTTCTGATTTCCCAATGCCCCTTGATGTCAGATGGTTGCAGACGTAATGCTTGAGCAACCTCTTCAAGTTTTGGTTCCTTTTCCGTACCGTTGTAGGGTAGCTGACTAAGAATAGGAATTTTTAGAAGTTGAGAAAATTCTTCCAAAGTAGGCACCAATTGATAATCAGGGAAAGTAAAACAGTGGTGCAGGGGGTCAAAGAACTGGAAGAGAACTTTTATCATATATTCTTCCATGTTGGTGGCGACCAAGCTGAGTAGTCTACCATGTCTTTCACTGAAGGGAGAGCTCTCGGGAATCCTGGATGTAAGCTCCTTGAGTTGAGGAGGGATCCTTACAAGGTTGACCTGAATTGTTTTCCTGCGGAGAGACTCCATGTCCTACAAAACAAGAACAAATATGAAGATTCGAACCCTTGAAGTGGTTAGTAGATGCACATGATGCTTTATGATGTTATGATGTTATGATAAAGGCACACCACAAGTATTCACAAAAGGCAAACATGGTAAGGCACACAAGTCACACAAGACAGCCCTTAGAGTTTAGGCTGGCATGAAGTTTAGGTACTACCCTCTTGAAGTTGGTTGGCTCAACACCTGTCCTATGAATAGTAACCGGGTTCTAAGGAGCTCAATATCATTGGATTGTTTTCTATGTTCATTGTTTTGATTTAGACACTTAACTGGAGACCAAAATATTCCAAGAAAACAACCCTCAATGAGGGTAGTATCGAGTATCTACCAACTTCGGACTGCACCAAAGTCGGTCATCTCATTACCCATAAAGAGGCCAGGATGGTCAAGTAAGGTTCTAAGGTCAGTTGATGCTTCGCGACACCACGCGGCGGCCCCGTACTCTCCTTGACTTGACTCAAGGGTTACCGGTACTCACCAAAGTGCCACATCAACGTAGCTACTGCTTCAACCATGTCGGTATACCCCGCACAGTTTCCTCACAGTTTGTTGCTACTTCTAAAAGGGTATCCCCAGATCCGGGTTAGGATCTATAGAACTCCGATACAAACCCACAAGATTTAAAGCATACAAAGCATACAATTGAAAACATAAGTGATCTAATCCTAAGGTACACCTCACTTATAAATATTATCCCCAGCAGAGTCGCCAGTTCTGTGATCGGTGGAAATAGAACTGACTGTTTTGGAATGCTGGTTCGCGAAATGTCGTGGTAAGCAAGAGTCGCCACCGTCTTTTATTTTCTCCAACAAGGAAAGGACAAAAGCACAGCAAAATTCCTTTTCGAGATGTTTCTCGGTTCGGGAGGTAGATTATAGAAAGGGAAGGTGTTAGCACCCTTTCTATCTGTGGTTATCCATGGGCTCCTAGGTACTTTCTCACTATGTTTTCAAAAAGTTTTGCTTTTCTTGTGTTTGTGGTTTTTGAAAAAAAAGTTTGTCTGAAAACTTCGATTTAACTCTTGTATCTGTCCTCAAGAGTGTATGAAGTGTTGTTTGAAAACTTTTGTTTGAAAAGTGTAAGTGCGAAAAGTATTTTTTTGTTTTGAAAGAGCAAGTACCTGAGAACCTCTACCTACTCAAAAGAAATTAAGCTGTGTAAATATCCTTTAGACAGTACTATCCCACTATTGAGAAGTAGGTAGTACCGTCGTTGGAGTTATTCGGGTCAATTCAATGTTAGGGACATGTGGTCACTAAAGCAATGGTAGGATGCCTTAGCGGTAACCCTAATGTCTTAGATCATTTTTTATCGAGGCAACCGTTTCGAGGCAACTTTGATCTTTAGACAGGAGGGCGACCTCTAAAACACCCTATACTCAATGACCACGTCGAGGCAACCAAGTGAGGCGTACCCTAGGAGTGGCATGTGCGAGTGTGTCAGGTTTCAGTTATGTTATCTTTGTACATGTTATGGTGAGCTACATTTTGATTTTAATTTCAGAACAAGTCTTGTCATGCATAGCCTAGTTAACATACATCTAACAGTTTAAATATTTGCGGAAAGTAAATCTACGCTATTACAAGGCGTCGGGTATTTACATCGCTAAAAACAAACCCTTGGAAAAAGTAAATTGCGAGAAAATAAAGAAAGCGATAAAAAGTCCTAATTAAAGCTATTACATCCTCGGAGCAATTAATAAATATGAATAAAAAATTAATATGCGCGCGAGAGAAATTGAATCGGAGAAGTCCTTAGGGTTTTGACCCTTTTTGAGAAAGAAAGAAGTTTGTTATTATTTTGCAATTAGTTAAATTAACCCTAAAACTAATTAATTAATTAAAAGAAATATTTTTGAGTTTTTTAATGTTTTAAGGAAAATAAAATAAAAGAACTTAAAATTGTCAAGAAAACCCTAATTCTATGTTGATTTTAAATTATTGAGAAAAAGTTATAATTAACCCTAATTAACTAAATAGATTAATTATGTATTTATTTACAAAAATAATAAACTAAGGGTGAAATTAATAAATAATAATAATAATAATAAAATATTACATTTTTAGTTTTTCTGATTTTATTATGAAAATAATTAATTTGGTTAATTAAATAGTAATAATAATAATTATAATAAATAATTAGAATAAAAGAAAATAAAAAGGAAAAGAAATAAACTTGTGGGGTGCTGGCCCAAATCAGGAGGTGAGAAAGCAATTTCCAGGCCCAACAACATGCAAGCCTCTTTGGCTTTTGAGATTGTCCACGCAGGCATTGACTGAGGGGTATGGTGACCATCATCTCATGGCCATTAGATTCAAGTTTGTGGCCACTTGGCGCCTGGATATTTGAGGTACATGGCGGAACACCTTTGAAAGCCTGCATATGAATATTTTAAGAAAAATAGAAACAAGAATTTTGGGGGACCTGGGATTCGAACCCAGGTCCCAACGCCTATTGGATGCTTGGCCAACCACTCCACCATCACGCTTTAGTCGTTATTAGCATAAGAGACAAATAATATATTGGGAAATAAATCATTAAGCTGTAAACAACATAAAAACGCGCGCTTATTTGAATTAACCACTCAGAGGTTAACACCTCATCATCTTCTTCGTTGTTCTGCAAAAAATAAACATTAGATAGCGGGGGTTTTTAACCCCCACAATATGCCATGAGGAAAAATAGCGATTAGGGCTGTGGTCTATATAAATGTTTCGCGAGGGTTGATTTGAATTCGTCTGGTTCTCAGGAATCCAACCATGTGCCTTATAAGTCCTGATTTTTCTGGGTTTAGAAAGCCCCAATTCCAAAGTTCAGGAACCCTAGAAATCGTCCATGGCAACTTTTGATTTATGGCATTTTAATCCAATTAACTTATGCCATTAGCTTCATATGGATTCAAGCAATGCAAAACAAACAAGAAATCATGTTAAATGTGCATGAAATAGACAATACGATTCTGGAAAAAAGCTTCAAACCGTGGTTCTGTTTTGGATGATTCTTTGAGCTTCAAGGCTTGAATTTGATTGCCACGCACTCCTGGGAACCCCTGCAAGATGTTAGAATCAACAAAAAGCTTTGAATCGCCCTGGAATATAGAAATCAGTTTTGAGTTTTTCTTGAAATTTTGCAATATGGCTATGGTCTTTCTGCAGCTTTCTCACGTGTGTGGCATTAGGGTTTGCTTATATATATATATATATATATATATATATATATATATATATATATATATATATATATATATATATATATATATATATATATATATAGGAGAATGAAATTAGGTCACAATCTTGAGCAAAAATTCATGGAATTGATGATTGAATATTTGATTGAAAATCAAATCTTTTTGTATTTTCATGATTGGAAAAGGTTGCCAAATTTGGAGATTTTTGCATATTTGATTTGTACACGAAATTGCCAGCATATCTTGACCATATTTGCTTCACAAAAAGATTGAAAAACCAAATCTTTGTATTTTCCTACAATTTTAATTAATTAAATGAATTAATATTGATTAAAAATCCAATTAATTAATAAAAATAAGAAAATAAATTCAATTAAGCTTGATGGGTCGTGCATAGGCCATGGATGAAGTTTCAAGAAGAGATTTGAGGCCCATTAGCAAAAATAAGGTGTTTTGAGAAAAGTTGACTTTTGCAAATTCACCAAAATTTCCCAACTTCTCTAATGCATATCTTGCTCAATTTTGATCATATGAACATGTTCTTGGACATTTTGGAAAGGTCTTGAAGTCCTATAACCAATGCCTTTGGTCCCATGTCATTTGGATTTACCAATATCAAGTTATGGCCTTTGACTTAAAGTGCACTTTTGTTGACTTTTAAAATTGACCTATAATGTAGAAATTGATAACTTTTTGTGAGAGCATTTCTTGGACTTGGAATGTGAAGATGGATTGTAGGAAATGTCATCCCCTTCAAAATGAGCATTGGATGGTATTTTTCTGATGAACCATGAAAAATTTATGCCCTGGTCAAGATACAGTTGACTTTTCTCCTGTCCAAAAATATTAACTTTTTGCATCTTGATGATTTTTGAGCCATGCTTGTGGAATCATGATCAAGACTTGATCAAATGATGATTGTGAACTCAAAACACGATGTTGACCAAAAATTTTGACTTTTGACTGTGAAATGACCATTTTGCCCTTGTAGTTGACTATAGGTCAAATGGAACTTTTGACTGTACCAGTTGGTACTGTGAGTCTTGAAACTTGGCATGTAGATGCTTGAGGATGTTTATAGGCATATGAGACTTGATTGAACCATTGAAAACCCCAAATTCCTTGGAAGAACCAAAACCCTAATTTCAGCTGGCTTAGGAGGTGGTTTGACTGTGCAATCTCTTGAGCAATCTTGAACCACTTGAAGATGATTCTTGACAAATCTTGAAGAATATGGGAGGGAAAATTTTGGGGTACAACACTTAGTACTTTATAATGTTTTCTGTCAGAACATTAACTAAGAAATTCGAAACACATTCATTAGAGCATAAATTATCTTAAATATAATTTAGTTATCATCAAAACACTTGAGATAGGTCAGAACTAATCTTGTTCTTTCAATCTCCCCCTTTTTGATGATGACAAAAAATTATTTTAGATAAAGAAAAGAAAAAAATTAAGAGATAAGAATCTCCCCATGAAATGAATATTTCTATGCATAAGACATCCTGAGATTATTTAGTCAGAGTGATACACAGTCTTCTTGAATTTCTTCAGAACTTCTTCAAGAAGATAAATCTTAGCTGGAATATTCTTTCAGAGTTAAAATGATACCTGCAAAAAAAATCTTTTGCATAGGAGGAATTCTTGCAAATTTGTTAGAATGTCTGAGACATAGTCCCATAACTGTTAAACAGTGATTAGTTCAAAAATGCACATTTTCTCCCCCTTTTTGGCATAATCAAAAAGTGTAATAAATGAGAAATTTTGAAAGATTTCATAAAAAGTTAAAAATAAATATCCAGAAGTACAAACAAAACAAAATAAGAGACAAAAAGAAGCTAGGATTTCTTAGAGACAAGAGCCATCAGAAGATTCTTGATTTCAGAGGCAGATTCACTTTGCATTGTTATCCAGTTCTTGAACTCTAGATTTGTTTGATCCTGCTTATCCATGCGTTTATTCAAGACTTCATTTTCCCTCTTTAGCTCTTTCAGAGTGTCCATAATGAGTGAGGTAGGAGCAGAAGATGATGAAGCTTCAGTAGAAACAGGGTCAGAAGCAACAACTGATGAGTCAGACTTCACAAAGGTGGAGAGCAGAGTGCCTAGATCCATTTCAAGAGTTGGCACAGGTTCAGGTCCATCCTTAACTGAAGGTTGATTCAATAGAACAATAGCCAGAGGATTTGAATCTTCAGAGGATTCTTCAGATTCATCTTCTGATATGTCCATCTTATTAGCTGGTGTATCAACAATCAATAGCGAAGACTTCTTATTCCAAGTATCAGCAACTTCTGTTTTGAAAGCATGCAGAAGTTTGGAAAAGTTGTCCAGCACCTGAGAATGACACAAATCCTGTAACTTCCTTGATTCAGCAACCAAAGTTCTTCTGAAAGTTTCCCATAGAAGATCTGTTGTTGCCGTGTTCACACTTCTGAAGCAATCTTCTTTCAGCGGTTGTAACCATGCTTGAACATTTGTTATAAAATTCTGAAACAAAGTATTTACATCTGGCTGAACAGGTTTAGGGACAGTCGTTCTGTAAGTTTTATTTTTCAAGAATTATAGAGATTGAGAGTCCACTATAGTTCTTAAAAAGCTATTGGGTTCAAGATTATTTGTAGGTTCAGGTTCAGGTTGGTTAACACAAATAGGAGGTTCTGATATATCATGAGGTATGGATGGTTCAACAATTTCAGTTTGTTCAAAATTTTGTTGTTCTGGAATTTGAGGAGTTGAGAGTGGTGATGTATGTTGTGGTGAAGTGGGTGGAGTGACATCAGGCGAAATAATTATTGTATAAGCAAGAGTGGGAATAGGATTTTGAGGCTGTGGTTGGTTCATAGTGTTGTACCCCAAAATTTTCCCTCCCATATTCCTCAAGATTTGTCAAGAATGATCCTAAAATTGCTCAAGATTGCTCAAGGGTTAGATAGTCAAATCACTTCCTAAGCCAACTGAAATTAGGGTTTTGGTTCTTTCAAGGAATTTGGGGTTATCAATGGTTCAATCAAGTCTCAAGGGCCTATATATATCCTCAAGCACCTACATGCCAAGTTTCAAGACTCACAGTGCCAATTTGCACAGTCAAAAGCCCCATTTGATCCACAGTCAACTGCAAGGGCAAAATGGTCATTTTGCAGTCAAAAGTCAGAATTTTTGGTCAACATCTCATTTTGAGTTCACAATCATCATTTGATCAAGTCTTGATCATGATTCCACAAGAATATCTCAAAAATCATCAAGATGCAAAAGTTACTATTTTTGGACAGCAGAAAAGTCAACTGTATCTTGACTAGGGCATAACCTTTTCATGGTTTGTCATAAAAATCCCATCCAATTCTCATTTTGAAGGGGATGCAATTTCCTACAATCCATCTTCACACTCCAAGTTCAAGAAATGCACTCACAAGAAGTTACCAATTCTTACATTATAGGTCAATTTCAAAAGTCAACAAAAGTACACTTTGAGTCAAAGGCCATAACTTGAGATTGGTAAATCCAAATGACATGGGACCAAAGGCATTGGTTAGAGGACTTCAAGATCTTTCCAAAATGTCCAAGAACATGGTCATATGATCAAAAATAAGCAATTTGTGCATTGGAGAAGTTGGGAAATGTTCATGAATTTGCAAAAGTCAACTTTGCTCAAAACACCTTATTTTTGCTAATGGGCCTTAAATCTCTTCTTGAAACTTTACCCATGACCTATGCACGACCCATCAAGCTTAATTGAATTTATTTTCTTATTTTTATTGATTAATTGGATTTTTAATTAATATTAATTCATTTAATCAATTTAAATCATAAGAAAATAGAAGATTTGTTTTTTAAATCTTTTTGTGAAGCAAATATGACCTAAACATGCTGGCAAATTCGTGCACAAGTCAAAGATACAAAAAATTCCAAAATTGGCAAGTTTGTTCAATCATGAAAATCAAGAATATTTGATTTTTCAATTAAGGATTCAATCATCAATGCAATGGATATTGGCCCAACTTCTTGACCTAATTTGTTTCCCATATACATAAGCAAGCAAACCCTGATCAAAAAGACGTGAAAAAACTGCAAAAACCACCCTGTCAAAACCAAGAATTTCCAAGAAAATTGAAAACCGGTTCTTGCATTCTAGGGCGATTCAAGGGTTTTTGTTGATCCAAATACATTGCAGGAGGTTCCAGGAACGTTTTGCAATCAAACTCAAGCATTAAAACTCAAAGAATCGTCGCTTACAGTTTCACGGTTTGCCTTTCTTATTCATAATTATATATCTTGATTCATGCGCATTTAACATGTTTTCTTGGTTGATTTGCATTGCTAGGAACCATACGAAGCTAATGGTATAATTGAATTGGACTATAACGCCTTGAATCAAAAGATACCATGATCAAAATTCTAGGGTTTATAAGCTTTGAATTAGGGCTTTATGAACCAGGAAAAATTGGGACTCATGAGATGCATGATTGAACTTGTATGGCCAATACGAACATACCCCACACCTCGCAAAATATTTATATCCATTGTGCTTCTAATCGCTATTTTCTATTGCAGGAATTAGTGGGGGTTAAAAACCCCCGCTATTTGATATTAATTATACAGGTACAAACGAAGAAGATGATGATGTGTTGATACCTCATTGGCGTGTTTGAAAACGCGTGCGTTATTTTGTTATTTTACAGCATAATAGTTGTTTTTATATATAATATTCATTATCCATTCATTTAACAAACGTGCGTTCCAGTTCAGTTGGCAAAGGCATTGAAGCATTATCCCTTGGGACCTGGGTTCGAATCCTAGGTCCCCCAAAACATTGTTGCTTTTATTTTTCAGGCATTCATGTGCAAGCTTCAAAGTGAGGTCCATCATACACCTCCAATTTCCAGGCGCCAGGTGTCTCCAAGCCTGGATCCAATGGCCAAAATTGAAGGACCACCATAGTCCTTAGTCAACAAGCGTGTAGATGTCCCAGAAAGTCAAACAGGCTTGAGCATTATTGGGCTTCAGAATTCCAGAAACACCTTCTCTTTGGGCCCATCACCCCCTGGGTTCATTCTTTTTTCTTTTATATTTTTTCATTTAATTGTTTTTATTATTAATTATTATTATTATTATTTAATTAACCAAATTAATTTTTTTTCATAATAAAACCAGAAAACTAAAAATAATATTATTTTTATTATTTATTAAAATTAATTTCACCCTTTTATTATTTTTGTAAATAAATATAATTAACTAATTTAGTTTAATTAGGATAATTCTAACTTTTTTTTTGCAATAATTTAAAATCAACATAGGATTAGGGTTCTTGACAATTTTAATCATCTTTCTTTTTATTTCCTTAAAACATAAAGCACTCAAAAAAATATCTTTCTTTTATTTAATTAATTAATTAGTTTAGGATTAATTTAATTAAATGCAAAATAATAACAAAAAAAATTCTTTCTTTAATAAAAAGGGTCAAAACCCTAAGAACTTCTCCGATTCAATTTTCTCTCGTGCGTATGCTTATTTTGTTCATATTTTTTATCATTATTATGTAATTGTTCCGAGGATGTAATAGCTTTAATTAGGACCTTTTTATCGCTTTTATTTAATTTCCCGCAATTTACTTTTTCAAGGGTTTGTTTTTGGCGATGTAAATACCCGACGCCTTGTAATAGCGTAGATTTATTTTCTGCAACTATTAACTATTAGATGTATGCTAACTAGGCTATGCATGACAAGACTTCTCTTAAATTAAAATCAATCGTAGCTCACCATAACATGTACAAAGATAACATAAACTGAAACCTCACACACTCGCACATGCCACTCCTAGGGTACGCCTCACTTGGTTGCCTCGACGTGGTCATTGAGTATAGGGTGTTTTAGAGGTCGCCCTCCTGTCTAAAGATCAAAGTTGCCTCGAAACGGTTGCCTCGGATAAAAAATGATCTAGGACATTAGGGTTACCGCTAAGGCGTCCTACCATTGCTTTAGTGACCACATGTCCCATTAATCGAATTGACCCGAAAAACTCCAACGACGGTGCTACCTACTCCTCAATAGTGGGATAGTACTTTCTAAAGGACATTTACACAAATTAATTTCTTTTGAGTAGGTAGAGGTTCTCAGGTACTTGCTCTTTCAAAACAAAAATACCTTTCTCACCTACACTTTTCTAACAAAAGTTTTCAAACAAACACTTCATACACTCTTGAGGACAGATACAAGAGTTAAATCGAAGTTTTCAAACAAACTTTTTCAAAACCCACAAACACAAGAAAAACAAAACCTTTTGAAAACATAGTGAGCAAGTACCTAAGAGCCCGTGGATAACCATGGATAGAAAGGGTGCTAACACCTTCCCTTTCTATAATCTACCTCCCGAACCCGAGAAACATCTCGAAAAGGAATTTTGCTGTGCTTTTGTCCTTTCCTTGTTGGAGAAAATAAAAGACGGTGGCGACTCTTGCTTACCGCGACATTTTGCAAAAACAAACGCAAACGCGAACCAGCATTCCAAAACAGTCAGTTCTATTCCCACCGATCACAGAACTGGCGACTCTGCTGGGGAAATTTATAAGTGAGGTGTACCTTAGGATTAGACCACTATGTTTTCAATTGTATGCCTTGTTTGCTTTAATCTTGTGGGCTTGTATCAGAGTTTTATAGATCCTAACCCGGATCTGGGGAATACCCTTTAGGTAAGTAGCAATAAACTGTGAGGGACCTGTCCGGCATAGACCGACACGGGTGAAGCAGTAGCTACGTTGGTGTGACACCATGGTCTGTACCGATATCCCTTGTGTTGGAACTAGGAGAATATGGGTCTTCTGATGAGTCATTAAGCACCAACTGACCTTAGAACCTTAAATTGACCAACTTGGCCATAGAACAGTAGCAGTATGCTACACTCATTGAGGCTAAACTCTCGCGATGGTTCCGGCCGCAAGAAAAGGTTACCAAACTGGAATTATGACCGATCGAGGGTAGTCAGTGATATTGAGATCCTCTAGAACCCGGTTATTATTTTCTAGGACAAGTCTTAACCAACTGAAACTGAAAGAGGGTAATACCTAAACTTCATGCCAGCCTGAAATCTAAGGGCTCTTTTGTGTGACTTGTGTGCCTTTGCCATGTTTGCCTTTTATGAATACTTGTGGTGTGCCTTTATCATAACATCATAACATCATAACATTGCATACATCCTGCATAAGGACTAACCCATTTCAAGGATCTCAAGGGTTTGTGATGCAGGTCATGATGAACCAAATGTCTAGCAAGGGGCAAAGGGGATTTATTTTCCTCTAGCCAAGGTTGTTTGGAGATCAAGACACGATAACTTGAGTTAGGGGCTATGACCCACTCGATATGGTGAGCTTGACTCTTGAAGGAGGACTTTCAACAACATGAAGTTCCTTCAATCAAGCCGCAAAATTCAAATTCTAACAAGTTTCTTTATTTACCCCACGAGATCCTTGAAAACATTGCATACATATATCATACATATCATTGCATTACAGGTACCATTACAGGTCTCTTATCTTCTTTGCTGTTTATTTCAGCAATCGTCATGTCTACTGAACCTTCCACTGAACAAGCTATCAAGGCCCTCCAGGCCCAGAATGCCCAGTTCCAAGAGTTGGTTATGAGCCTAGCCCAAGGTCAACAGGATTTGAAGACTCTGATTCTGAAAGAGAGGAAGAAGAAGAAGAAGAGGACCGTCTTGTTCAACACTGGACGCAGATTTGGGAATGGACTGCAGAATGAGGTTGATCTGACTACCTCCTCTGTAGGGAAAGACAGCCCACAAGAGAGAAGGGTTCCTAGTCCCATGGTCTCCGACAACGAGACAGATTATGATGAAGAACAGTACCCTCCTGCTGAGGATAGGTACAAACAGTTGGAGGACCGCTTGAGCGCCATGGAGATACAGAATGTGCCCGGGTTGGACTTTGGAGACCTAGGCTTATCCTCTGGGGTGGTGATTCCCCATAAGGTTAAGGCACCTGCCTTCGCCAAATACGACGGAACTTCCTGCCCAAAGCTGCACCTCCGGTCGTATGTAAGGAAGATCCAACCTTACACATGCTGGAAAATTCGTGCACAAGTCAAAGATACAAAAAAAATCCAAAATTGGCAAGTTTGTTCAATCATGAAAATCAAGAATATTTGATTTTTCAATCAAGGATTCAATCATCAATGCAATGGATATTGGCCCAGCTTCTTGACCTAATTTGTTTCCCATTTACATAAGCAAGCAAACCCTGATCAAAAAGAAGTGAAAAAACTGCAGAAACCACCCTGTCAAAACCAAGAATTTCCAAGAAAATTGAAAACCGGTTCTTGCATTCTAGGGCGATTCAAGGGTTTTTATTGATCCAAATACATTGCAGGAGGTTCCAGGAACATTTTGCAATCAAACTCAAGCATTAAAACTCAAAGAATCGTCGCTTACAGTTTCACGGTTTTCCTTTCTTATTCAGAATTATATATCTTGATTCATGCGCATTTAACATGTTTTCTTGGTTGATTTGCATTGCTAGGAACCATATGAAGCTAATGGTATAATTGAATTGGACTATAATGCACTGAATCAAAAGATACCATGATCAAAATTCTAGGGTTTCTAAGCTTTGAATTAGGGCTTTATGAACCAGGAAAAATTGGAATCATGAGATGCATGACTGAACTCGTGTGGCCAAGACGAACATACCCCACACCTCGCAAAATATTTATATCCACTGTGCTTCTAATCTCTATTTTCTATTGCAGGAATTAGTGGGGGTTAAAAACCCCCGCTATTTGATATTAATTATACAGGTACAAACGAAGAAGATAATGATGTGTTGATACCTCATTGGCGTGTTTGAAAACGCGCGCGTTATTTTGTTGTTTTACAGCATAATAGTTGTTTTTATATATAATATTCATTATCCATTCATTTAACAAACGCGCGTTCCAGTTCAGTTGGCAAAGGCATTGAAGCATTATCCCTTGGGACCTGGGTTCGAATCCCAGGTCCCCCAAAACATTGTTGCTTTTATTTTTCAAGCATTCATGTGAAAGCTTCAAAGTGAGGTCCATCATACACCTCAAATTTCCAGGCGCCAGGTGTCTCCAAGCCTGGATCCAATGGCCAAAATTGAAGGACCACCATAGTCCTTAGTCAACAAGCGTGTAGATGTCCCAGAAAGTCAAACAGGCTTGAGCATTATTGGGCTTCAGAATTCCAGAAACACCTCCTCTTTGGGCCCATCACCCCCTGGGTTCATTCTTTTTTCTTTTATATTTTTTCATTTAATTGTTTTTATTATTAATTATTATTATTATTTAATTAACCAAATTAATTTTTTTTCATAATAAAACCAGAAAACTAAAAATAATATTATTTTTATTATTTATTAAAATTAATTTCACCCTTTTATTATTTTTGTAAATAAATATAATTAACTAATTTAGTTTAATTAGGATAATCCTAACTTTTTTTTGCAATAATTTAAAATCAACATAGGATTAGGGTTCTTGACAATTTTAATCATCTTTCTTTTTATTTCCTTAAAACATAAAGCACTCAAAAAAATATCTTTCTTTTATTTAATTAATTAATTAGTTTAGGACTAATTTAATTAAATACAAAATAATAACAAAAAAAATTCTTTCTTTAATAAAAAGGGTCAAAACCCTAAGAACTTCTCCGATTCAATTTTCTCTCGCGCGTATGCTTATTTTGTTCATATTTTTTATCATTATTATGTAATTGTTCCGAGGATGTAATAGCTTTAATTAGGACCTTTTATCGCTTTTATTTAATTTCCCGCAATTTACTTTTTCAAGGGTTTGTTTTTGGCGATGTAAATACCTGACGCCTTGTAATAGCATAGATTTATTTTCCGCAACTATTAACTGTTAGATGTATGATAACTAGGCTATGCATGACAAGACTTCTCTTAAATTAAAATCAATCGTAGCTCACCATAACATGTACAAAGATAACATAAACTGAAACCTGACACACTCGCACATGCCACTCCTAGGATACGCCTCACTTGGTTGCCTCGACGTGGTCATTGAGTATAGGGTGTTTTAGAGGTCGCCCTCCTGTCTAAAGATCAAAGTTGCCTCGAAACGGTTGCCTCGGATAAAAAATGATCTAGGACATTAGGGTTACCGCTAAGGCGTCCTACCATTGCTTTAGTGACCACATGTACCATTAATCGAATTGACCCGAAAAACTCCAACGACGGTGCTACCTACTCCTCAATAGTGGGATAGTACTGTCTAAAGGACATTTACACAGCTTAATTTCTTTTGAGTAGGTAGAGGTTCTCAGGTACTTGCTCTTTCAAAACAAATATACCTTTCGCACCTACACTTTTCTGACAAAAGTTTTCAAACAAACACTTCATACACTCTTGAGGACAGATACAAGAGTTAAATCGAAGTTTTCAAACAAACTTTTTCAAAACCCACAAACACAAGAAAAGCAAAACCTTTTGAAAACATAGTGAGCAAGTACCTAAGAGCCCGTGGATAACCACGGATAGAAAGGGTTCTAACACCTTCCCTTTCTATAATCTACCTCCCGAACCCGAGAAACATCTCGAAAAGGAATTTTGTTGTGCTTTTGTCCTTTCCTTGTTGGAGAAAATAAAAGACGGTGGCGACTCTTGCTTACCGCGACATTTTGCGAAAAAAACGTAAACGCGAACCAGCATTCCAAAACAGTCAGTTCTATTCCCACCGATCACACATAGCAAAAATATTCTCAGTTGGTAGGTTGAAAGGAGGTTTTATGGTTGCTAGAGGTTCATTTATACCTGGAATTCTCCAAGAGCCAGCATCATACCATCCAGTGGGTCTGGGTGATAAAGGTCTGGTAGGGTGTCTTGAGAAACGTTCAACAGGAATAGGTTGAAAAACAGATGGTTCAGGAGGTTCTGATTGAGAGGGTTCTGATTGGCTGTCAGAATGTTCATCAGAGTCAGAATCACTTAAATTTGTTGAAAACTGATTTTTACTAGGGTTTTCAGCAAGGGGTTCAGCAGGAAAGGTCAGATCAATGTCTACATCTAAGTCTCCTAAGGTTTGAGAGGCTTCAGCAGATGCAGATACATTTTCAGAATTATAAACAGGTATAGTTTCAACATGATTACCTGTCTTCTTTTTCTTCTTCTGAGGAGTGTTAGAAGGTCCTTCTACAACTTTTCTCTTCACAGATTCTTGGAGAACAACATCAGGAGCAGTTTGATTTCTTCCTTGAAGCCAAGCTGGATCAATAGGTGATCCTGTTTCTCTGCAGGTCTCAAGATAGTGCAAAACCATACGAGAATGTTCCCCTGAGTTGAACATAGGAAAGTCAGCAATAGAAATTCTTCTCTTCTTCATAATAGTTGACAGCCAAGGAGAGGGTTCCACCAGCAGTTTTTCAATAATTTTCCTTTTCAGCAAGTTCTTTCCAGTCATAGTCTTACTATAAATGGGTTTAAGCTCCCCCAGAAGATTTTCTTCTTTTAGGTGAGCAATCAGACCATTCTCAATCAGAATGTCTGATAATAACCTCCCCATAGGAATCTAATTCCTCTTTGATTTGGGATTCTTCATCCTTTCAGCTTCTCTGGTTTCTTTGACATGGTTCCAGAGATGTTCAAAAAGCAAGTAGGGAAAATCAATTTTAACATTGGTTCCAAGGCAAAACAACAGATATTGTTGATCAGCGTTGATGTAATCAGGAGAACTTGTGTCTTTCCTATGGTGAATACATCCATGAATAATCCTTGCCCAAATCTTATACTTGTCTTTCAAGTCCCTGACTTTGGAGGAACCTTGACCATTGGTAAAAAATTCTGAATATACCCTAGACATCTCCATTCTTCCAGTGGGCATTCATGTAACTCCAAGTCCTTTAAATCCCAACAGCCTTCTGATTTGATTTTCTGTAATGGATATTTCCTTGCCCATTACAAAGGAGAGAATAACCTTGGGAGTTGCAATAGCGTGAATCCAGAATTCTTTTACCAAATGAGGAAAGACATGACCAATAAGACGATCAAAGTAGCTTTCCCAACCTTGAAACTTCACAGCAGGGAACAAGTCAAATCCATTCTCTCCGAGATTCTCAAAGTCTACCATTAGCTCACTCAAAACTTCCAAACTTTCTACCGGAATGAGAGTTGTCCTTTCAGGTATAATGTATTGCTCAGAGTGGGTAGAGGAAGAAGAAGCCATTGAAGTTCTTTAGAAAAGAGAAATTTACGAATAAGGTTTTAAGAGAGAAGTACAGTAAAAAACACTTGAGTTGAAAGAGACAGTAAAGAATGAAAAGGGTTTTTCAAAAAGTATTTATAGGCATTAATTTTAGAAAATAGGTTAAGAATTTAAAATTAAAAGTATTTAAGACATAATTAAAGTAAAGATTAAAACGGATTTAAAAACGAATCTCATCATTACTTGCATTTAATGATTTGCTAAAAATGAGTGAAAACGTGAGATTATGGCTAATCATCAACAGTTACCTAGAACGTCATCAGTAGCTTTTGCACGCTTGACCTTTCAGAAACACACCACGTGTTCATCTCCTGAAGGATGCATGTAATAGATGTTTGTTCTAATGAATTTCTGAATTTCATAAAGGTTGAAATCTTCTAGTTGACTTTTCATCCAAATCATCTGAGAGCTACATCCAGCAGCAGATATATATTCAGCTTCTGTGGTTGATAGAGCAATTGTTGATTGCTTCTTGTTGTACCATGAGATAAGATTGTCACCCAAAAACGGGCACCTTCTAGAGGTGCTTTTTCTTTCAATTCTATCTCCAGCAAAGTCAACATCACAATAACCTGCTAGTTTGTAATCTTGTGATCTTCTGTAACACAGACCAAGATTAGCAGTACCTTTCAGATACCTAAGAATTCTCTTAACAACTGTTAAATGAGATTCTCTAGGATCTGATTGGAATCTAGCACACAAGCACACGCTAAATAATATATCAAGTCTAGATGCAATAAGATAGAGAAGGGATCCAATCATACCTTTATAGAGCTTCTGATCTACTTTCATACTTACCTCATCTTTACCTAGAATGCAGGTTGGATGCATAGGTGTCTTGGCATCTTTGCTTTCTGACATTTGAAATTTCTTCAGAAGTTCTTTAACATACTTCGTCTGATGTACGAAAGTACCTTCTGGAGTCTGGTTGATTTGAATTCCAAGAAAGAATTTCAATTCACCCATCATGCTCATTTCAAATTATGCCTGCATGGTCTTAGCAAATTCTTTTCCAAGGGAGATATTAGAGGTCCCAAAAATTATATCATCAACGTAAATTTGACAGATTAAAATATCATTTTTAAATGTTTTTCTGAAGAGAGTTGTGTCCACTTTTCCTCTGGTAAAATCTTTTTCTAATAGAAAATTACTCAGACAATCATACCAAGCTCTGGGAGCTTGTTTTAAACCGTACAAAGACTTTTTCAACTTAAAAACATGTTCTGGATGTTTTGAATTATTAAATCCAGGAGGTTGATGGACATATACTTCTTCTTCAATATAACCATTTAGAAATGCACTTTTAACATCCATTTGATATAATGAAATGTTATTTTGTACAACAAAAGAAATTAATAATCTTATAGATTCTAACCTGGCGACTGGGGAAAAGGTTTCATTATAATCAATTCCTTCTTGTTGACTATAACCATGTGCAACCAGTCGTGCTTTGTTTCTGATTACTTCTCCTTGTTCATTCAATTTGTTTCTGAAGACCCATTTGGTTCCTATAACATTGAATCCTTTGGGTCTTGGAACTAGATTCCATACATCATTCTTGGAGAATTGATTTAGTTCTTCTTGCATTGCTAAGATCCAATCATTATCTTCCAGAGCTTCATCAATGGTAGTTGGCTCAATCAGAGAGACTAAACCAAACAAATATTCTTCATTGATTCTGAGAGATGATCTTGTTCTGATGGGATCTACTTTTCTTCCAATGATTACGTCTTCTTTGTGAGCTGAAGATAATCTAGGAAACCTTTTATGTGTGGGTTGGTCAGAGATTCTGAGATTGTTCAGAGCATTGTCAAGAGGATGATCTTCTACATCTTATTTTGCATCAGAACTTTCAGAGTTTGAGTGACGATCTTCTGTGCCTACAGAAAAATCAATTTGCTTTGGCTGTTGTTGGCCAAGCTTATCATCAAACCTGACTTTGATTGATTCTTCAACAATCAGAGTTTCTGTGTTGTATACTCTATAGCCTTTTGAGCGTTCAGAGTATCTAAGCAGGAAACACTTTTGTGCTTTGGAATCAAACTTATTCAGAGTTTCTTTGGTGTTTAGAATAAAACAAGTACATCCAAAAGGATGGAAATAAGAAATGTTGGGCTTTCTGTTTTTCCACAATTCATAGGGAGTCTTTTCAAGAATAGGTCTTATAGAGATTCTATTTTGAATGTAACACGTTGTATTCACAGCTTCTGCCCAAAAGTGCATAGCCATATTTGTTTCATTCATCATGGATCTATCCATCTCTTGTAATGTTCTATTCTTTCTTTCTACAACTCCATTTTGCTGGGGAGTTCTAGGACAAGAAAAATTATGAACAATACCATTTTCTTTAAAATATTTTTCAAAATAATGATTTTCAAATTCACCACCATGATCACTTCTAACTTTTGTGATTTTAAAATCTTTTTCATTTTTCACTTGAGTACAGAAGTCAATGAATACAGAATGTGACTCATCCTTGTGTTTTAAAAACTTTACCTATGTCCATCTACTGAAGTCATCAACGATGACCAATCCATACTTCTTACCTCTGATGGATGCAGTTTTAACTGGCCCAAACAGATCAATATGAAGTAACTCTAATGGCTTAGAGGAAGAGACAACATTTTTAGATTTAAAGGAAGGTTTTGAAAATTTTCCTTTTTGACATGCTTCGCACAGAGCATCTGAGTTGTACTTCAGATTGGGAAGTCCTCTGACTAAATTTAATTTATTTAGTTGAGAGATTTTTCTAAGACTGACATGTCCCAATCTTCTGTGCCATACCCATTGCTCATTGCTAATAGACAAAATACATTTGACGTTTTGAGATTTAAGATCTGATAAATCAATTTTGTAAATGTTGTTCTTTCTCTTGCCAGAAAAGAGGATTGATCCATCCTTTTGACTTACAACTTTACAGGAGTTTTGATTGAAGATAGTGTCATAGCCATTGTCACTTAATTGACTTATGGACAATAGATTATGATCTAATCCTTCTACTAATAAAACATTAGAGATAGAAGGAAGGTTACCATTTCCTATGGTTCCAGAACCAATAATCTTCCCTTTCTGATTACCTCCAAACTTCATATCTCCTCCAGCTTTAAGTTCCAGGCTTTGGAACATAGACCTTTTTCCCGTCATGTGTCGTGAGCACCCAGAGTCCAGGTACCATGACTGGTGTTTCAATTGAGCTGTTAAGGACATCTGCAACAAATATTATTTTATCCTTAGGTACCCATATCTTTTTGGGTCCTTTTGGGTTAGCATAAGAGTTTCCAAAATGTGATGTATATTTTATATCATGTGAGTGTCCAAACTTGAATTGCTTATTCAGAGGTTTATAAGTGAAGGTCATTTTAGCAACAGGTTTTGGAATGTATGTCTCCTTCCCTTTGGGAGGTTCATATCCAATTCCTCTTCTGTTTTTCCCACTAACTCCATAGATCATTGAAGCCATTTTGCTTTTGTCTATGCCTTTAGCAAGAAAAGATTGAAAGCTATAGTCATATTCTTTCAGAATATATTTTGAACCAGACACAGACTCTGAACTAAAATTATTTTGAGCAATTTGAATTTCCTTTTCAATTTTAAGATTGTTTTCTAAAAGTTCAGATTTTTCTGTTTCTTTTTTAAAATCAGATGCAAGACTCTTCTTTAGTTTCTTGTATTTGATTTTGAGCTTACTATTTTTTTCCAGAAGTTCTAATAAACTATCAGCAAGTTCTTCTCTAGAAAATTCAGAAAATACCTCTCTTTATTCTGACTCACAGTCTGAGTCATTTTCTGTGATAGCCATTAAATCTAGGTTGGCATTTTCATCTTCAGGACCAGATTCATCTTCAGAAGAATCTGAGTCATCCCAGGTTGCCATCATTCCTTTCTTCTTTCCAAATCTCTTCTTTGGTCTTTCTTTTTGAAGCTTTGGACAATCACTTTTGAAGTGACCAGGTTCTTTGCATTCATAACAGATGATCTCTCTTCTGTTTGACTTTTTGTGTCCAGAAGATTCTGGTTTATCTTCTGACTTCTTGAAGTTCCTGAACTTCTTTTGTCGGTGCTTCCATAGATGATTGATCTTTTTGTAAAGCAAAGATAGTTCGTCTTCTTCTGAAGCCGATTCTTCAGAGTTTTCTTCTTCAGCCTGAAAAGCGTTAGTATCAAATTTCTTAATTGATTTAAGGGCTAGAGACTTACCTTTCTTCTGAGGCTCATGCTCATCCAGTTCAATCTCATGACTTCTGAGAGCGCTGATGAGTTCCTCCAGAGACACATTGTTCATATCTTTTGACACCTTGAAGGCAGTGACCATTGGTTTCCATCTTCTAGGTAAGCTTCTGATGATCTTTTTCACATGATCTGCTTTGGTATACCCTTTGTTCAAAACTCTCAGACAAGCGATCAGAGTTTGAAACCTAGAGAAATTGCTTCTATAGACTCACTCTCTTCAACTTTGAAGGCTTCATACTTCTGAACTAAAGCCAAAGCTTTAGACTCCTTAACTTGAGTGTTTCCTTCATGAGTCATTTTGAGAGACTCAAACATATCATGCGTTGTATCTCTATTAGTGATTTTTTCATATTCTACTTTAGAGATAGCATTTAAAAAAATATTTCTAGCTCTGTGATGATTTTTAAAATTAGCTTTTTGTTGTCTATCCATATTTTTTCTATCCACTTTGTTTCCCTCAGAATCTGTAGGATGTTTGTAACCATCCAAGACTATATCCCAAAGATCACTATCATGACCTAGAAAGAAACTTTCTAGTCTATCTTTCCAGTACTCAAAATCTTCTCCATCAAACACTGGAGGTTTGTTGTAACTATTATTGTTTTATTCAGCGGCCATTGTGTTTTCTTCTGGATCTTTTCCTGACACGGTTAAGTGTTGAGCTCAGAGTCAAGCTCTGATACCAATTGAAGGGGTAATAAAACACTTAGAAGGGGGGGGGGTTGAATAAGTGACTCTTTTCTAGTTCAATACAAAGCTCAAAACAATAATGGAATAACACAGTTATTTTTATCCTGGTCCGTTTGAACTCAAACTACTCCAGTCCACCCGCCAAGGTGATTTCGCCTTTCTCAACAAGGACTTAATCCACTATAATCAACTGATTACAATCACACAACAACTGTTGTGACTAACAATGCACAATTAATCTTACAAGTGACTAACACCACTAAGACTTAAATCTAGTCCTAGTCTGCTTGAGAAATCTGACCAAACTTGGTCTCTCAAGGAACAAATACAGTAGTATAATCTTTACAGATAATTGAAATAGAGTTTGCTTCTAATCAAGCTATATCACAACTGTGATTTTTCACTTAGAATATAATACACAAAATGTATGAACTATGAGTTTGTGAGCTTTTGAATCTTTCACGTAGTTTCTTGTTTGAACATTCTTGTTGGCTTGCAATAAATTTCCTTCTACTTATAGTAGGAATAATAAGACCGTTGCTGCCTTCAGAGGAAATGGAGAGCTATAAATGCTTTGCGTGTATCCTTGCAAAATTCCATTATCCAAGAAACTAGTTGTATGCACTTGAGTGCTTTCAGCCGTCTTTGCTTTAATTAGCAAACGTCAGAATGTAAGAACGTGTTTCCTTTGCTTTGACAAGACAAGTTGATTTAGACGTTGTTTCAGTATTTACTTTAAGTCAGAACATGCTTCATTCAACTTCTGGTCAGAGCGTTGCTTGCTAAGAACTTTGGACAGCGCTTGCTTTCAAGTTATATTCAGAATCAAGAAGCCTGCTAGAAGTTAGAAGATCCATTTAAAAAGTAAAGGTTCTTACCAGAGTCAGCAGATGCATTTGAATAAAAGGTTCTTTTATCAAAGAACTTCTTCATAATCTTTGCTTAGTACTTTAGAATGTTTTCTGTCAGAACATTAACTAAGACATTCAAAACATATTCATTAGAGCATAAATTATCTTAAATATAATTTAGTTATCATCAAAACACTTGAGATAGGTCAGAACTAATCTTGTTCTTTCAGTATTCAAACTTGGTTCTATTTAATATGACGTGTGTTCCTTTTTGGTTTGGACAAATTTAAATCTTCTAAATTTCCTTGAAATCATTTGCATATTGCATCTTCATTCATCATAACATCATACATGTTTCTCATAACAGGCCGCCTTATCCTTCTACTGTTTATTTCAGTGAGATGGATGTTGAACAGACTGTGAAAGATCTTCAGGCGCAGAATGCCCAGTTTCAACAAATGCTCATGGCTCTGACAAAAGGGCAAGAGGAGTTAAAGACTCTGCTAGCCAAATAGAAAAAGAAGAAGAAACCAGCTGGTGTGGTGATCATGGGCAGAAGGTTTCCAGGACAAGTGTGATGCAGTGGGAGAACTGACTTGAGGTTTTACGTTTTGTGTTTGCAAATGTTGCGGTTAGCAAGATTCGCTACCGACTTTTCTTTTATCCAAAAGGAAAGGTAAAAAAGCACAGGAAAGACCTTTGAGATTGTTTTTTGGTTCGGGGGTAGATTATGAAAAGGGAAGGTGCTAGCACCCTTTTCATCCATGGTTTTCCATGGGCTCTTAGTTACTTGTTTAGATCACTTTCTTTGCTTTTGCAATTGTTTGAAATGGTGCTTTGTGTGGTTTTGAAAGTATTTTGAAAAGAGGCCATCGTTTATGCAATCTTTGTAATGATTCTCGTTCGTAAGAATGTATACAAAGATGTTTGTCTTTTGAAAAATAAAAATGTTTCAATGTTTTTGAAAATTGTTTGGAAATGTTTTGAAATGTGTGTTTGTTTGAAAATAGCAAGGATTGTTTGCAAATTGATCAAGTAACTAGAAGCATTCTACCTACTCAAAAGTCTTTCTTGTGCATTTTTATTCCTTTGATATTGTTGATTTACCATTGATTTGGTAAACAACCCTATCTTTGGATGTTAAACGGGACGGGCGTGGGTCATCGTATAACCATGATAGCAATATTTCCAAGTATCTTTAGCAAGTTTTGAGGGACCAAGATCATTTTGTTTAGGCAACCTTTTGATAGCGTCATCGAGGGACTATGATCTTTTGTTTTGTTTTGTTTTGTTTTGCCAAGATACTTTGCATGCATACCATGGCCATTTTGTTAGGCAACCAAGTGGGTGAAACCCTAGGGGTACTTGTGTGCAATATGTTATCATTTTACATGCATTTTGATGGTCTTGGATTAGGTCATTCTATTTGTTTGATTTTTGTCTTATCATACAAAACCCTAGTTTTACTAAACAAATATATAATGCGATAAATTGCGTAAAGTAAATCTAAGCTATTACAACAATTATTATGGGAAGGGGGATACAAGTTTTTGAATAGGGATATTTGCACAAAATAAAATCCTAAAATAACTATTACAACCCAATTGAATTATTGTACAAGATAAATAAATATACAAATGTTTAAATATGCAAATAAAATGTATTTATGCAAAAATGTCTTGTATTAATTTTATGTGTGAAAAAATAAAATTATTTAAGTCCTAAAAATAAGAAAAAATAATATTATTATTTTTGAAAGGGGAACCCTAATTTTGATTTAAAAGAAAATATATGTTTTATATTTATTTTATTTATTTATGTACAAGAAATAATAAATAATATTATTAACAAATATTAAAAATTAAAATATGTATGAAAATAATTATTTTATGTGAAAAATAATAAAATAAAAATGTATGGTATTTTTAAATTGTATTTACAAATTTATTTAAGAAAATAAATTATATAAACCTAATAAACTATTTTTTTATGCCAAAAAATAATAGAAAAATAAAATAAAATGCAAAAAATAAAGAAAATATTTTTGTGACTTTTTAATATTCAGAAAAAAATTATTAAAATTAAATAAACATAAAAATATGAGAAAATATTTAAAAATAAACAAAATAAGCAAAGGGGGTGTGGATAGTGGATCAGGGGGTGTGGAAAGTCAAAACAGGAGGCCCAAAGGCGCCAAGGCCCAGAACATCATCTTCATCACTGTCCTTGGCTTCCAGCGCGCGCGTTTCTGAGTTCAAACCTGTAACTCTCTATTCTTTGCACAAAAACAAAAACTTATAACACAAAAAATGTAGCTTATGATCTCACGATTCCAATGATAAAAAAACATAATCTAACTCTCAAGGATCATGGAGAATTTCTGTAGCCCTAATTCCTTACCTAATTTTTTCATGAACTTCAAGCTTCAAATTCTCACTACTTAGTTAATATAAATGACAACTATGCATATGTACAACTTCACCATGTTAAGGACTACATCTTTAGGCATGGCAAAAAAACCCAGACCCGCTGAGCCCCGCCCGGACCCGCCCCGAAATTAACGGGGAAAACCTGGCTAAAACGGGTACGGGTGCGGGGGCGAGTAAAACCCAGTTTCTAACTACGGGTGCGGGGGCGGGGGCGGTAAGACACTGAGACCCGCCCGCACCCGCACCTGCCCCGCCCCGAATAATCCAATTACTATAATAACCTTGTTTTAATTATTTTTATGTTACTTTTATTTTCTCAGCTTCTTATATTTTGTTCCATGTTGTTGGAATGGTTATTTTGTTCCATGTTGTTGGAATGGTTCTTTTGTTGATTGTATTGTTTTAATTTTGTATTTGTACTTTGCAAAAAAATTGTTGGTTGTTGGGAGTGATTTATACTTTGATATATTGAAAGATTACACTCTTTTAATGAATCACAAGTTCACAACCAATTATAGTTGATTGAAGGGTTATGATAGAAAAATATTTGGAATGGTGTTTGAATATTAAATCCTACAATTATTTACTCAAATCAATGGCGAATTTTGTATTTTTAATGTATTTGTTAATGCTGTCCAGGAAATTTGTGAAAAAAATAGATATTTTTTTATTTAAAAAAAACAGTTTTCGCGGGTGGGGGCGGGTGCGGGTGACCCGTTCTCCATTGGGGGCGGGTCTGGGGGTGAATTTCCATCCCCCGGCGGGTTTAGGGGCGGGGGCAGGGGCGGGTCTATTACTGGAGTTGCGGGTGCGGGTGCGGGGTTAGCTAAACCCGCCCCCGACCCGCCCCGTTGCCATCCCTATACATCTTTGCTTCACAAATCAAAGCTTGAGGATTCCTAAATAGAGAGATAGAGTTTTGAAAAATACCTTGTTCAGCTGAGTTTGGATATGGAAATGTAGGGACTTTGAGTGAGGCCTGAAGGTCGTGTGAGCTTCCTTGAAGTTCCCTCAAGCTTTTCCAATGCTTACTTGGCCTTGTGGATGGCTGAAACTTCCTGCACGAGTCAACCTGCAACCTTCAAGTTTGAGAATGGTGACGTCTAAAATAGAGGTTACAGCAACAGGACAAGGGCTTGGATAGTTTAGATATGATGTATGGAAAGTGTTTGAAGTGTTACAAGGCCAAACGCACGAGCAAATACTGAATTGGCAAGAGTTTTGCAGAAGCTGCCCTGTTTGAGCAGAAACTTGTGTTTTTTGGGTTTGAGGGTGTTTCAGAATTTATGCACTTGTGTTATAGCTTGCAACAAGTTTGTGAAGTATGTATGGAGTGATACAAAGTCCGCTCTCTAGCAGTTGTACAAGTTCTGATCCCTTTTGCCTCTTTTCTTGCATTTGAAGAAAGTTGAAGTGACTTAAGCCAAAGTGCTTGTACTGCTTGCTTGCTAGCTGCAGAGAGTTGGTAAACATTGCCTGATACCTTTGGATATTGCTTGTAACAAAGAAACAGGTCCATGGCTCAAGAATTGTAAAGTTGGAAAAAGCTTGCTTTATGAAAATGGCAATGTGCCCTTTATGCCATTTATGGATTAATTCTTTGTGCAATGCTTCAAAAGCCAAAACAAAGCCATTATCCACTGAGTTAGAATTTAATTATGGAGTGTAGAAGGGATTTAGGACCTGTAATGCAAGGTACAAGCATGCTAGGATCTGATTTGCAACTTGAAGCATTGTAAAAATGGCTTGAACAAAAGTGACAAAATGCCATTTTCTCTTCTTCGATTCTCCCTAACCACAAATGATCTTGGAGAGTTCTTAGACATTTTGGAAAGCTTGTAACATTCTCTACAATCCATCTTTGAAATGCATTTTGAGATACCTCCTAGAACTAGGTGAAAAATGCCCATGAAGTTGGGTCAAAAACCTGCCTAAATTAGGGCAAATTTTCACTAAGTTAAAAAGTTTATGGACCCCTATTCACAAATTCATAACCTGAGATCCAAGCATATTTTGGGAAAAATTTGTGAAGCAAAGTTGTAGATTTCATGGAGGACTACAACTTTAATATTGGAGGTTTTCTCTGAATCCAATTGCATCATGGTGAAAAAGTTGTGGAAAGTTGGAAAAAAATAAGAAATTTTCCATACTTAGAAAAATTCTAAGTTATGAAAAATTTCAAATTAAAACCCTAATTTGAAATTTTAGGTTTCTTGGTCAACAAGTTTCACATTTTGACATTTCTTGATGAATTATGACCTTTGGCACTTGATTTTGACCAAAAAGTTAAAGTTTGACTTTTCAGTGCACAATTGACTTTTAATTAGTAGACTGCAAAATTTATCTGTCAATCCTATGCATTTGAGATCTTTTGAACTATGTGATTAGGTCAAGATGATGCTATTGAGTCCTTGAAATTATGCTTGAACCTAATTGGCCATTTGTTAGGTTAAAAATCAGAAATTGCCCTTCCTCAGTCAAATCCCTAATTTTGACCATTTTGCCATTTTGATGATCTGATCAAATTTCTTGAGGAGTTGTGATACAAACTTGATAAAATGGTACATAGGAGCATATAATGTTGTTGTGGATCAAAAATTATGAAGTTTGACTGTAAATTGGCCATGGTTGACTTTTTCCCCAATACAGCTGATTGTTAGGTCAACTGTCCAATTGACTGGGCAAAAATGTGATTCAAGGCTTGAAACTTGACATGAGAAATATTAGAGGTCCAACATTATGTATCAAAGTCACATGAAGCATTGATGGTCCAAAAATACTTGTGCAACCTCAAACCCTAATTCCAGGTCATCAGTGCAAGGTGAGGTCTTGAGCTGAGTAAACCCTAATCCTGTCTGGAGTCCAAGAAGTCTTTGTGAGGAAAATATTGATAAATGAGAGGGAAAATTTTAGGGTACAACAGCTTCCCCTGTTCAATCTTCTTGAACCTGAAGAGTTAGATTGGCGAGTTTTACCATTCGTGACTCGAAGGTAAAAGATGATTGGACACTAGAGTGCCCGTAAATTTGCACTCGTCAAAGCGTAGTTGAGGGAATGGGCTTAAAGATGCCATTTGGATAGGTGATAGAATCTTGTTGGAGATGGGCTTAAAGATTCCATCCAATAATGTTTGTTGAATTGTAAGTTGTAAGTCAGAAGAATAAGTATCAGAATCGTGTCCGCGTCTGGAACATATCTGAGCTGTATCTGGAGACTGAATCTGAATGAGCAATGGAATGGCGTCCATGTCTGGAGCGTATCCGAGTTGTATCTGTATTTGAATTTGAATGAATAACAGAATGACTTCCGTGTCTGGAGTGTATATGTATTGTATCTGAATCTGAAATCTGAATAAGCGACAGAATAGCATCCGTGTCTGGAGCGTCTCTGAGCTGGGGAAAATCAGAATAAGTGACAGAATGGCAACTGTGTCTGGAGCGTATCCGTACTGTATCTGAAGTCTGAATCTGAATGAGTGATAGATTCGGCTTCTGTGTCTGGAGCGTATATGTACTGTATCTGAATGTTGAGGTTTGAATGAGTATCAGAATGACTTTCGTGTCTGGAGTATCTGAACTGTATCTGAAAGTTGAATCTGAATGAGAAATAGAATGGCTTCTGTGTCTGGAGTGTATCTAATCTGTATCTGATAGTTGAAATCTGAATAAGTATCAGGATGGCATCCGTATCTGGAGCATATCTGAACTGTATCTGAAATCTGAATCTGAATGAGCAACAAAATGACTTCCGCGTCTAGAGTGTATCTGTATTGTATCATGATTGTATACCGTTAACGGTAGCTTGTTAATCTTATCCTGAAAAGGATAAAATGTTAGCTGAAACACAAAGTTATGTTGCATGAAATGTATGATGCATTATATGTGTTTTATCAATGTTTATGATATATGGATGTAATGTATGCGCATGTAAGCTGATGTGCTGTATTGCCGAGGAAAATAAATCCTTGACAGCTGGGGATAATAAAACCCTTGACTGATGTCGGGGAGAATAAATCCTTGACTGTTGAGTAAAAGAAATCCTGGGTGACTGTTGGGGATTAAAAACCCTTGATAACTTATGTGGGGATATGAGGATCCTTCATGTCTTGAAGTTGGAGTATTGCCAAGAATTCTGTTGCGAGCAATGCCATATACTGCTTGAGAAATCTGCTTGGGGAGTCCAGAGAACTTTGATGACTTCTACTGGGGATTAAGAATGAGAATCCTTGATCTGTTGGAGGATAAGGAAGACTCTGATGGCTTCTTCGGGGAATTAAGAATGAGAGTCTTCATTCCGTTGGGGAGTAAAGAAAACTTAGGCGACTTCACTGGGGAATTAAGAATGAGAATCTCCATTATGTTGAGGAATAAAAACTCTGTAGGGAAGAAGGATTACTGCTGGAGAGTAAGTTCAGGAGTTTGGGTTGTCTGCCACTCTACTGGGAAGTTATCCTAGGTTGGGGAGAGACAAAAGTTAACTGTTATCCAGTTGATTTTCAGTCTTCAAGATAACTTGTTGGGGAATTTGGAGAAACTAGATGGTTTCCGCTGGGGATTGGGAGTTTGAAGTTTTAACTCTGATGGGGATTAAGGGTTTGAAATTTAGCTCCGTTGGGGATATGTATTTCAAGGTTTTAGCTCCGCTGGGGATTGGGAGTTTGAAGTTTTAACTCTGATGGGGATTAAGGGTTTGAAATTTAGCTCCGCTGGGGATATGTATTTCAAGGTTTTAGCTCCGCTGGGGATCTAGATGATGTATTGTAGGGATTGCTCACGGAATAGCCTAAAGACATTTTCCTATCCTTTCAGTCTGTCAATAATTGTTCTTTTCCATCTTGTTTATTTGTAAACAGTAATTATGTTCAAATGCATATGTTCATCAATGAATCATTGGACGTTTTTGCAAATAAAACAGTAGTGTAAAAGAAAAAGGTGAATAGTTTTCTGTACTTTGAAAGAGATATCTTTGTATTTACTTTGAATAAGTGTTTTGTACAAAGGAGACAGACATCCTAGTAAGAGGATGGTTTCATAAAAGTAAGAAAATTTTATACAAAGAAAGATAGCTATGTGTGTAAAGATCCCATGGGGTTCCCATTCTGCTATAGCCTTCGTATCTCCGAATATCTTGTCCATTCGCTCCTTCGTCCGAAGATGATTGGATTGATCAGAAGCTCAGAGTTTGTCTGTGAAGAGATTGTCCTTAAAGTGATCCGCCGAGACATAGTCATACACTTTAGTTCCCTAACTTTTTCCTGGACCGCCCTTTCGGGTTTTCAGTCCACCGGGAAACCATATTTTGCCCAAGTCGCCCTTTCGGGTTTTCAACTTGTCGGGTGTACAGATTTTTTTATTTATCCTTAATTTTTGCCTGAACCGCCCTTTCGGATTTTCGATTCACCGAGATTCCCTTGTTTTGCCTAGGTGTGTCAACCTAGCGGGTCATTTATGCGTAGTATCTTTTGACTATGTCTGCGTTCGCAGGGTGCGGCAGATCGTCGCCGTCCATGGTGGTTAAGATCATTGCCCCACCAGAAACGATGTTCTTGATCATAAATGGTCCTTCGTAGGTAGGATTCCATTTGCCCCTGGGATCACTTTGTTGTAAGATAATGTGTTTGATCACTAGATCTCCAACTTGATATACTTGGCATCTGACTTTCTTGTTGAAAGCCTTGATCATCCGCTTTTGATACGTCTGACCATGGAAAACAACAGTAAGTCTCTTCTCGTCAATTAAGTTTAACTAATCAAGCCTGGTTTGGATCCAATCGTCTTCACTCAAACCAGCATCTTTCGTGATTTCCAAGGAGGGAATCTGAACCTCGATAGGTAAAACAACCTCCATGCCATATACCAAGGAATAGGGTGTTGCCCCAGTTGATGTGCGTGTCGTGGTACGGTACCCGTGGAGAGAAAACGGTAACATTTCATGCCAGTCCTTGTAGGTGACTGTCATTTTTTGTATGATCTTCTTGATATTTTTGTTAGCAACTTCAACTGCACCATTCATCTTTGGCCAATAGGGAGATGAATTATGATGTTGAATTTTGAACTGCTCGCACAAAGCGGTGATCATAGTATTGTTAAGGTTTATACTGTTATCAGTGATGATCCTTTCGGGGATACCGTACCGACAAATAAGATTCTGCTTGATGAAGCGGGCAACAACATTCTTAGTAACGGATGCAAAGGAGGCTGCTTCGACCCACTTGGTGAAGTAGTCAATGGCCACCAGAATGAAGCGGTGTCCATTGGAAGTTGTAGGCTTGATATCTCCAATCATGTCGATTCCCCACATCGCGAAGGGCCAAGGGGTTGTTAAGACATTTAGAGGAACTAGAGGCACATGCATCTTGTCTTCATAGATTTGAAATTTATGGCAAGTTCGGGAGTGTTGATAGCAGTCAGCTTCCATGGTAGACCAGTAATAGCCTGCCCGTAGAATCTTCTTGGCCATCGTATGCCCACTAGAGTGAGTGCCGAAGGTACCCTCATGCAAATCAGCCATGATCTTTTCAGCTTCAACTTTGTCCATACAACAGAGCAAAATAGAATCATGATTGCGCTTGTACAGGATGCCATTACTTAGGAAGAACTTAGCTGAGAATCTCCTTAAGAACTTTTTGTCATTGACTGAAGCTCCTTCAGGGTATTCTTGAGCCTCGAGATACCTTTTGACTTCATGAAACCACAGCTAGTCCACTACTTCTTCGGTATTAATCTCGTGACAGTGTGACGGTTCGTCCATCCGTTCAATGGTGATTTGGGGAGCCTCATTATCCCAGTTAAGTTTAAACATAGATGACATTGTAGCTAGAGAATCTACTAGCTGATTTTCTTCTCGCAGGAAGTGCTCGAAAGTAATCTGCTCGAAATATGGTAACAATGTCAAAACATGTTCTTTGTAAGGGATGAGGTTTGGATGTTTAGCATCCCACTCTCCTTTGATCTGACTGATGACCAAAGATGAGTCCCCAAACACAATCAAAGATTTGATTCCCAAGTCTATGTCAACCTTGAGTCCAAAGATGCATGCTTCATACTCTGCCATGTTGTTCGTACAGTTGAAGCAAAGTCTGGTGGTGAAAGGAGTTTGGAAACCTTCTGGGGATATGAGCACAGCACTGATACCGTTACCAAGTGCATTGAAAGCCCCATCAAAGTATAAGGTCCATCGGGATCCTTGTTCAGGTCCATCATATGGTCTGAAATCTTCAACGTTGTCCAATGTCATGATGTCTTCGTCGGGGAAGTCAAACTTCATAGATTGGTAATCTTCTACAGCTTGATGAGCCAGATGATCGGCTAGCA
Source organism: Vicia faba (assembly GCA_948472305.1). NCBI lineage: Eukaryota > Viridiplantae > Streptophyta > Magnoliopsida > Fabales > Fabaceae > Vicia > Vicia faba. Next base: position 1,398,457,611 of record OX451736.1, on the reverse strand, counting down.
CACTCCCCTTTATAGCTTTTTGGGTCGTGTACTGTATGTCGTATTCCGTTAGGATCATCTGCCATCTGGCTATCCTTCCGGACAAAGCAGGCTTCTCAAAGATGTACTTGATCGGACCCATCTTAGATATCAGCAAAGTGGTATGAGTCAACATATACTTCCTTAACCGACGAGTAACCCATACCAAAGCGCAACAAGTTTTCTCAAGCAGTGAATATCTGGTTTCACAGTCGGTAAACTTTTTGCTAAGGTAATAAATGGCATGCTCTTTTCGGCCAGACTCATCATGCTGCCCCAGTACGCACCCCATTGAATTCTCTAGGACGGTCAGATACATGATTAGCGGTCTTCCTTCGACGGGTGGCATCAGGACAGGAGGTTCTAGCAAATACTCCTTGATTTTATCAAAAGCAACTTGACATTCGTCATTCCATCTGACTACCTGATCTTTCTTCAACAGCTTGAAGATTGGCTCACAGGTAGATGTTAGGTGAGAAATGAACCTAGCAATGTAGTTTAGGCGTCCCAAGAAACCTCTGACTTCCTTCTCAGTGCGAAGAGCAGGCATTTCTTGAATAGCTTTGACTTTGGCAGGATCAACCTCGATGCCTTTGTTGCTGACAATGAAACCTAAGAGCTTACCGGACCGGACTCCAAATGTACACTTGTTTGGGTTCAATCTTAGCTTGTACTCCTTTAACCTGACAAACAGCTTTTGCAAGTGATCAAGGTGTTCTTCTTCAGTTTATGATCGGGCTATCATGTCATCTACGTAGACCTCTATCTCATGATGTATCATATCATGAAACAAAGCTACCGTGGCGCGTTGATAGGTTGCCCCGACATTCTTCAGTCTGAATGGCATCACTTTGTAGCAGAACGTACCCCACTGTGTGACAAAAGTAGTTTTCTCCATGTCCTAAGGTGCCATTTTGATCTGGTTATAGCCTGAGAATCCGTCCATGAAAGAAAATACTTTGTGCTAAGCTGTGTTGTCAACCATGATGTCGATGTGCGGAAGTGGAAAGTCATCTTTAGGGCTGGCCCTGTTTAAATCTCTGTAATCCACGCACATTCTCACTTTGCCATCCTTCTTAGGCACGGGCACAATGTTAGCAACCCATTGTGGATAAGAAGTAACAGCCAGAAATCCAGCATTGAACTATTTCATAACTTCTGCTTTGATCTTTTCTGACATGTCGGGTCTCATGCGGCGGACCTTTTGTTTCACTGGTGGACAGTCTTCTCTTGTGGGTAGACGGTGTACCACAATGTCTGTATCGAGTCCCGGCATGTCTTTGTATGACCAGGCGAAGATCTCAACATAATCATACAGTAGCTGAATTAGGCGCTCCTTGACACTCGGCTCTAGATTGGCACCTATATTGATTTCCTTTTTATCATCCTCAGTACCCAAGTTGATTGTATCCAACTGCTCCTCATCAGGCTGAATTTCTCTTTCCTCTTGCTGTAGTAATCTGGCCAATTCCCCGGGCACCTCACAATCTTCCTCACCTTCGTATTCGGCTTGGTAGATCAGATCTTCAGAGTCACTGAAGGCTATAGCAGTATCGTTACCCATGGGTTCCGGAATGGAAGGGTACCTGCATTTGTGAGTGTGGGTGTGTGTAAGGGAATAGCCATCTTAAAACAACAAAATACAAAAGAAAGACAATGAGCACAAATGGTTTATATATGAAAAGCATCCATGATTCATTAAAATGACATATGAAAATGAAATAAGAACCCTTACAAATGGACCTATGTGCCTCGGGTAAGACACAAGGTTGAAAAAGTACGAATTGTTTGTGAATTATTACAGATCCAATAGGAATGGAAAAGATAAATTACTGCGGTATGAAAGTAATCGGAACAAAGTCTTTTGCTTCCCAGTTGCACAGTCCTCCGCCAACAGTAGGAAAAATCCAGTCTTCCAAGCTGCCCTCTTCTTCATTGTCCTCTAGTGCACTGACATCATTCCTCGGCATTGGAGTGGAGATAACATTTGGCTTTTCGGGAGCTTCAAATTCAAATTCCTTTGCATCAATCAGATCTTGAATCTTATTCTTCAGAGCCCAACAGTTGTTGGTGCCGTGCCGTGGACTTTCTGAATGGTACGCGCATCTGGCGTTGGGATGGTAGTGTGGAGAAGTAGTATTAGGATTTTTTGGGGCCTCCTTTAGCATGGACAGGTTCAACTTCAAGAGATGTGTTAGGACTTGAGCTGGAGTCATGTTTATCTTGGTGAATTGCCTTACAGGCCTTTCCACCCTTTGCTGGTTATTTCTCGACTGATCAATTCTCGGTTGGTTGTTTCTCGGCTGGTTGTTTCTTGGTTGGTCTGATGCAGAATTTTGAATCATAACGGCCCCCACTGTTGGTCGTCTTTCAATTCTTCCCTGATTACTCTGGGCATTGACAGTAGACACTTCCTTCTTTCAAGTGAAGGGCTTTTTTGCAACTGCAGAGGTAGACGCATCTTTCTGAATTTTCCCGCTTCTAATACCGGCTTCCACCCTCTCGCCAGTTAATATCAACTCAGTGAAACCTGCAGAGGAGCTTCTAATCAGGTGATTAAAGAAAGGACCTGACAGAGTCCCCAAGAACATGTCCACTATCTCTCTTTCAGATAAAGGTGGTTGCACCCTTCCGGCTAAATCCCTCCATTTTTGAGCGTAGTCTTTGAAGTCCTCATTGGTAGCCATAGCCATACTCTATAGCTGAGTACGGGTTAGTGCCAAGTCGGCATTATATTGATACTATTTATAGAAGGCGGATGCCAAGTCTTCCCAATTATGGACATCTGCTCTCTCCAACTGGTAGAACCAATCAAGTTGCGTTCCTGACAAACTGTCCTGGACAAAGCGGACCCACAGGTCTTTGTCAGAAGAATATGGTTGAATTTTCCTGACATAAGATCGTAGGTGCATCTTGGGACAAGACACCCCATCATACTTAACAAACTGTGGCACTTTGAACTTAGGAGGGATTACAATTCCATAAACTAACCCTAACTCCTCAAAATCCAGCCCAAGTACTCTCTGTATCTCCATAGCAGCTAGACGTTCTTCCAAGTTTTTGTATTTGTCATCGGCCGGAGGGTATTGTTGTTCGGAGTAGTCCTCTTCCTCTTCTTCTTCTGCTTCAGAATCAAATGGTACTGCCGTCCCTTTTCCTTTTCCTTCCCCTTCCTCAGATGTTGATGGGAATTCCAAAGTCCTTTTGGCTTGTGCTTCAAACCTTATGCCCATGACAACCACACCGGCTCGCTTCTTCTTCTTTTTCTCTTTCTCTTTCTCTAGCAGAGTCTTGAGCTCCTCATGCCCCTTAGCTAGGGTCAAGAGTAGATGTTGAAATTGTGAATTATGAGCTTGCAAATCTTTGACCGTTTGTTCAATATCCATCTTGCTGAAATAAACAGCAGAGAGATGAGGAAACTTGGTGTGAAGACCTGTTTGTGCATATGATGAATGATATGTATTCATGTAATGCTTTCAAGGATTCAGAAATTCAAATTTGTTTTAAACAAAAAAGAAACACACGTCATATTAATAAGATTGAATTGTTAGTACATCAATGCCCCTTGGGCAAAATAATACAAGATTCTAAGGTAAGAAGGCGTTGCGTATCCTCTTTGGTGCAATGTAGGTGTTGAGAGTTTGCTCTTTGTGAAGTAACCGAGTGAGTTCCAAAACCTTCTTTTAACTTGCGTAGAATTGGGCTTCGAAAGTTTTGCGCTCTCCCTTGAGTTGTATCCAACTCCTTTGTAAGTCTTCGAGTGATGTTGGTATGTCAGGATGTAGGAGGGTGTATGGAACCTCTCCTTCCATAACAGGCTCTATAATCACTGGGAGAATGGAAGGGTAAGGCATCATAAGACTTTGGGTTCGGGTTCATACCCACTTGAGGTAAGGCTCAAGAGGGATGGAATTCTTGTGTCCCAAGGTCTTACTGTCTACCTTGTTTGGCATCCTCCAAGCTTTGATGAATCTCTGACAGAGTCCTTGGTCTTCGCTGTCGAAGTCAAAAACCAATCCTTGAATTAGCATGTCATGTGGGCCATCCCTTCGGGCATAACCAAAATGTCTTAGAGATAAGAAAGGGTTATAGAAGATGCCTCCCCTAATGCAAAGTAGAGGGACATTAGGGAATTCCCCATAACGGTCAATGATGATGACATTCTCTTTGGATCAAGAACACCAATGAACATCTGAATGTGTAAGAGTCATCAATCATTGTGACCACCTCAAGCCTCGCTCATTCTTCAAGACTGATTGGGGAAGATGAGAAATAAACCATCTTTCCAGGAGAGGAGTGCAACACATGAGAACACCTCTTTTCCTCATTGTACAAGTGTGAAAAGAGTGGAGGATATCTCCAAGCAATATAGGCACCGGGTTGCGAGACATGAAGATTTTGACAGCACTCACATCTATGAGTTGGTCAGGATTAGGGAACAAGACCATCCCATAGATGAGAAGAGCTACAATCTCCTCAAAAGATTGCAAGTCTAGAGAATTCCAACAGCTTTGGGCCTTCTCAAACAGAAACTTTGACAAAAAGCCTTAGACATCACTTCTAGTTTCCCAATGTGTAGTGACATCAGATGAGTGTAAGTGTAAGGCTTGAGCAATCTCTTCTGGCTTTGGATCTCTTTCCATACCGTTGAAGGGTAGTTGATTGAGAATAGGAATCCTCAAGAGTTGAGAAAATTCCTCCAAAGTAGGCACAAGTTGGTAGTCAGGATATGTGAAGCAGTGATACAAAGGGTCAAAGAACTGGAAGAGAACTTTCAGCATATCCTCCTCAGTGTTGGTGGTGACCAAGTTGAGCAGACAACCATGTCTCTCGGTGAATGGAGAATTCTCAGGAATCCTTGAGGCTAGCTCCTTGAGTTGTGGAGGAATTCTTACAAGGTTGATTTGGACAGTTTTCCTGCGAAGTGAATCCATAACCTACTAAACAAGAACAAAAATGAATCTCCAAAAATCCTTGAAATGGTTAGTGGATGCATATGATGCTCATGATGTCCATGATGTTATGCACAAGTATATATGTACAAGCAAATCACACAAGTTCCTAGTTTAGGCTTGCATGGGGTTTATAGGTAAGTACCCTCTTGAAGTTTAGTTGGCTCAACCTGTCCTAGAAATAGTAACCGGGTTCTAAGGATCTCAATATCACTGGATTGTTTCCTTGTTCATTGTTTCAGTTTAGCCTCTTTACTGGCGACCGAAATATTCCAAGAAACCAACCCTTAATGAGTGTGGTATCGAGTATCTACCAACTTCAGACTGCACTAAAGCCGGTTATCTCACTACATCCTAAAAGGCCAAGTTGGTCAAGTAAAGGTTCTAAAAGTCCATTAGTGCTTCATGACATCACTCAGCGGCACCATATTCTCTTTGATTGACTCAAAGGCTACCGGTACCCACAAATATGTCGCACTAATATAGCTATTGCTTAGACCATGTCGGTATATCCCGCACAGTTTCCACAACGTATTGCTATTTACCTATGAATGTTTCCCAAATATGGGTAGAGGATTCAAACCCAAACAATAGAACCAAAGTGTAAAGCAAACAAGGCAAACAATTATAAGCATGTAAAGGTGATCTAAACCCTAAGGTAACCCCACTTTTATAAATCTCCCCAGCAGAGTCGCCAGTTCTGTGATGCAGTGGGAGAACTGACTTGAGGTTTTACGTTTTGTGTTCGCAAATGTTGCGGTTAGCAAGAGTCGCCACCGACTTTTCTTTTATCCAAAAGGAAAGGTAAAAAAGCACAGGAAAGACCTTTGAGATTGTTTTTGGGTTCGGGGGGTAGATTATGAAAAGGGAAGGTGCTAGCACCCTTTTCATCCATGGTTTTCCATGGGCTCTTAGTTACTTGTTTAGATCACTTGCTTTGCTTTTGCAATTGTTTGAAATGGTGCTTTGTGTGGTTTTGAAAGTATTTTGAAAAGAGGCCATCGTTTAGGCAATCTTTGTAATGATTCCCGTTCGTAAGAATGCATACAAAGATGTTTGTCTTTTGAAAAATGTTTCAATGTTTTTGAAAATTGTTTGGAAATGTTTTGAAATGTGTGTGTGTTTGTTTGAAAATAGCAAGGATTGTTTGCAAATTGATCAAGTAACTAGAAGCATTCTACCTACTCAAAAGTCTTTCTTGTGCATTTTTATTCCTTTGATATTGTTGATTTACCATTGATTTGGTAAACAACCCTATCTTTAGATGTTAAACGGGACGGGCGTGGGTCATCGTATGACCATGATAGCAATATTGCCAAGTATCTTTAGCAAGTTTTGAGGGACCAAGATCATTTTATTTAGGAAACCTTTTGATAGCGTCATCGAGGGACTATGATCTTTTGTTTTGTTTTGTTTTGTTTTGCCAAGATACTTTGCATGCATACCATGGCCATTTTGTTAGGCAACCAAGTGGGTGAAACCCTAGGGGTGCTTGTGTGTATGTGTTGTCATTTTACATGCATTTTGATGGTCTTGGATTAGGTCATTCTATTTGTTTGATTTTTGTCTTATCATACAAAATCCTAGTTTTACTAAACAAATATATAATGCGATAAATTGCGTAAAGTAAATCTAAGCTATTACAACAATTATTATGGGAAGGGGGATACAAGTTTTTGAATGGGGATATTTGCACAAAATAAAACCCTAAAATAACTATTACAACTCAATTGAATTATTGTACAAGATAAATAAATATACAAATGTTTAAATATGCAAATAAAATGTATTTATGCAAAAATGTCTTGTATTAATTTTATGTGTGAAAAAATAAAATTATTTAAGTCCTAAAAATAAGAAAAAATAATATTATTATTTTTGAAAGGGGAACCCTAATTTTGATTTAAAAGAAAATATATGTTCTATATTTATTTTATTTATTTATGTACAAGAAATAATAAATAATATTATTAACAAATATTAAAAATTAAAATATGTATAAAAATAATTATTTTATGTGAAAAATAATAAAATAAAAATGTATGGTATTTTTAAATTGTATTTACAAATTTATTTAAGAAAATAAATTATATAAACCTAATAAACTATTTTTTTATGCCAAAAAATAATAGAAAAATAAAATAAAATGCAGAAAATAAAGAAAATATTGTTGTGACTTTTTAATATTCAGAAAAAATTATTAAAATTAAATAAACATAAAAATATGAGAAAATATATAAAAATTAACAAAATAAGCAAAGGGGTGTGGATAGTGGATCAGGGGGTGTGGAAAGTCAAAACAGGAGGCGCCAAGGCCCAGAACATCATCTTCATCCCTGTCCTTGGCTTCCTGCACATGCGTTTCTGAGTTCAAACCTGTAACTCTCTATTCTTTGCACAAAAACAAAAACTTATAACACAAAAAATGTAGCTTATGATCTCACGATTCCAATGATATAAAAACATAATCTAACTCCCAAGGATCATGGAGAATTTCTGTAGCCCTAATTTCTGACCTAATTTTTTCATGAACTTCAAGCTTCAAATTTTCACTACTTAGTTAATATAAATGACAACTATGCATATGTACAGCTTCACCGTGTTAAGGACTACGTCTTTGCTTCACAAATCAAAGCTTGAGGATTCCTAAATAGAGAGATAGAGTTTTGAAAAATACATTGTTCAGCTGAGTTTGGATATGGAAATGTAGGGACTTTGAGTGAGACCTGAAGGTCGTGTGAGCTTCTTTGAAGTTCCCTCAAGCTTTTCCAATGCTTAGCTGGCCTTGTGGATGGCTGAAACTTCCTGCACGAGTCAACCTGTAACCTTCAAGTTTGAGAATGGTGATGTCTGAAATAGAGGTTACAGCAACAGGACAAGGGCTTGGATAGTTTAGATATGATGTATGGAAAGTGTTTGAAGTGTTACAAGGCCAAACGCACGAGCAAATACTGAATTGGCAAGAGTTTTGCAGAAGCTGCCCTGTTTGAGCAGAAACTTGTGTTTTTTGGGTTTGAGGGTGTTTCAGAATTTATGCACTCGTGTTATAGCTTGCAACAAGTTTGTGAAGTATGTATGGAGTGATACAAAGTCCGCTCTCTAGCAGTTGTACAAGTTCTGATCCCTTTTGCCTCTTTTCTTGCATTTGAAGAAAGTTGAAGTAACTTAAGCCAAAGTGCTTGTACTGCTTGCTTGCTAGCTGCAGAGAGTTGGTAAACATTGCCTGATACCTTTGGATATTGCTTGTAACAAAGAAACAGGTCCATGGCTCAAGAATTGTAAAGTTGGAAAAAGCTTGCTTTATGAAAATGGCAATGTGCCCTTTATGCCATTTATGGATTAATTCTTTGTGCAATGCTTCAAAAGCCAAAACAAAGCCATTATCCACTGAGTTAGAATTTAATTATGGAGTGTAGAAGGGATTTAGGACCTGTAATGCAAGGTACAAGCATGCTAGGATCTGATTTGCAACTTGAAGCATTGTAAAAATGGCTTGAACAAAAGTGACAAAATGCCATTTTCTCTTCTTCGATTCTCCCTAACCACAAATGATCTTGGAGAGTTCTTGGACATTATGGAAAGCTTGTAACATTCTCTACAATCCATCTTTGAAATTAATTTTGAGATACCTACTGGAACTAGGTGAAAAATGCCCGTGAAGTTGGGTCAAAAACCTGCCTAAATTAGGGCAAATTTTCACTAAGTTAAAAAGTTTATGGACCCCTATTCACAAATTCATAACTTGAGATCCAAGCATATTTTGGGAAAACTTTGTGAATAAAAGTTGTAGATTTCATGGAGGACTACAACTTTCATTTTTGAGGTTTTCTCTGAATCTAATTGCATCATGGTGAAAAAGTTGTGGAAAGTTGGAAAAAAATAAGAAATTTTCCATACTTAGAAAAAATTCTAAGTTATGAAAAATTTCAAATTAAAACCCTAATTTGCAATTTTAGGTTTCTTGGTCAACAAGTTTCACATTTTGACATTTCTTGATAAATTATTACCTTTGGCACTTGATTTTGATCAAAAAATCAAAGTTTGACTTTTCAGTTCCGAGTTGACTTTTGATCAGTAGACTGCAAAATTTATCTGTCAATCCTATGCATTTGAGATCTTTTGAACTATGTGATTAGGTCAAGACGATGCTATTGAGTCCTTGAAATCATGCTTGAACCTAATTGGCCATTGGTTAGGTTAAAAATCATAAATTGCCCTTCCTCAGTCAAAACCCTAATTTTGACCATTTTGCCCTTTTGATGATCTGATCAAATTTCTTGAGAAGTTGTGATCCAAACTTTATCAAATGGTACATAGGAGCCTATAATGTTGTTGTGGATCAAAAATTATGAAGTTTGACTGTAAATTGGCCATGGTTGACTTTTTCCCCAATACAACTGATTTTTAGGTCAACTGTCCAATTGACTGGGCAAAAATGTGATTCAAGGCTTGAAACTTGACATGAGCAATCTTAGAGGTCCAACATGATGTATGAAAGTCACATGAAGAATTGATGGTCCAAAAATCCTTGTGCAACCTTAAACCCTAATTTCAGGTCATCAGTGCAAGGTGAGGTCTTGAGCTGAGCAAACCATAATCCTGTATGGAGTCCAAGAAGTCTTTATGAGGAAAATCTTGATAAATGAGAGGGAAAATTTTGGGGTACAATAACAAGCCAGAAGGACCTTAGATTTTCCAACAACATCTGAGGAAGGGGAAAGAAAAGGAAAAGAAACGGCAGTACCATCAGGTTCTGAAGCAGAAGAAGAGGAAGAAGAGGACTACTCTGAACAACAATACCCTCTGGCTGATGACAAATACAAACACCTGGAAGAGCGTCTAGCTGCTATGGAAATACAGAGAGTACCGGGTCTGGATTTTGAGGAGTTAGGGCTAGTATCAGGAATTGTAATCCCACCAAAGTTTAAAGTGCCACTATTTGCCAAGTATGATGGTGTGTCTTGCCCCAAAATGCACCTCGGATCATATGTCAGGAAGATTCAACCACATTCTGCTGACAAAGATTTGTGGGTCCACTTTTTTCAAGACAGTTTATCAGGAACGCAGCTTGATTGGTTCTACCAGTTGGAGAGGGCTGATGTCCACAATTGGGAAGACTTGGCAGCAGCTTTCTATAAACAATATCAATACAACGCTGATTTGGAACCAACCCGTACTCAACTCCAGAGTATGTGTTGTACCCCAAAATTTTCCCTCCCATTTTTCATAAGAAAAGCTCAACCCTAGGGTTTCTCAAATTCTCAAGATTGGCTCAGGAATCAATCAGACGGATTTCCTCCTTTGGTAGTAGATCAAGAATTAGGGTTTTTCTCGCATTTCTCAGAAGAAACTGAATTCTCAAAAAGTCAATTGGTTGTCACATATTTTCATGCTCTCTCAAATTTACTGGAAAAAGGCTGTGTTTATGTGATCCAGGTTAACCAGATAATTTGCATATTTTAAAACATTTGTTTGTTTATGGAATAAACATTCGTTGTTTATTGGAATACACAGTGCGTGTTTTGATTGGAGTACAGTTGCAAGGTTACAAGATTATAGATTTATTGGATTACTTGGAGTTTATGTTATGTGGATTGGAATTTTTAGAATGCAGTTTCAGTTATTTTAATCAGGGATCTTAAGAATCAGTGAAGACACAAAGAGAGAATTACAAGTTACTAACAGTAATGGATTTTATTGGATATCAGATTATCTCATAAAGACTTTCTTCATTTATTTCAGATGTTGTTACAAAAAACAATTTATTATTCAAATGCTTTAGGTTTTACAACTTATCGTACTTGAAAAATAAATTAATACAACTGATTGAAAATCTCTCTAAATTACAAAGAAAAATCTAAGCCTAAGCTTCCATTGCTCCCATGCTCGCCATAAAATTTCCTGCGTCCTCTGCTTTATCACCATTCAACTTGCGCTCACATGAAAGAAAAAAAAAGATTAGTACAATTAATTTAACATAAATAAAAAATTCAAAAAGAAAGAAAAATGTTCATCATTAAAGTTTGCTGTTTGGAATCAGAGGGCTATTTTCATTTCATCACGTTTTTATTTTTCTCTTTACAAATCACAAGAAGATTGCTCTTCTTGGTTCACAAAAAGAAAAATAAAAATGCAAGTTGTCCAAGTAAAAGAGAATGAAAAGCAAAGGGTCCAACTGCAGCATGTTGTCCAAACAATGCAATAAGGCAAACTAAACAAAGCCAAACTAATTTGGACAATACAGCAAGACAGTAGCAACAGCAGTGCAAGCATTACAAGCAAGTAACTCAGCAGGCGTGCAAATTGCCCAAGGCAAACTGAACAAATCCAAACTGAATTGGACAAAGGCCAAGCATTACAAACTAAACTAAACAAAGTACAAGGCAACTAAACAATGCAGCATACAAGCAAACTAGACAGCAGCAACAGCTAGGACAAGCATAGCAGCAGGAACAAAGTACAAACAAACAGCTGGCAAAGAAGAATGCAGTATGGTAAACCAAATAACAAGAAAGGGGCTTGCTTGTTTCATATAGCTTTTCATCATTTTCCAAAGTGTGGCAAACTTTTCAGTAAAAGTGAAAAAAAAGCATTTCTGCTTATATCATTGAGAGAGGAGAGAGAGAAAAGATATCACCTAAATTATTGAAAAGGTACAGATTGGCCATCCTACCCACAGGTTGTAAAAGTGAAAAGCAACTAGGATATAACAGTAGGAAAAAACTGCAAGAAAGGAGGAGAGAACATTTTGTCAAAGGCAGAACATTTTTCAAAACAGAGAAATCCCAAGCCAGAATTCCAAACTGTAACAAAAACATTTCAAAACTGTATAACAGTTTCAAACAACAAATCTCCCAACCTGTTAACCAAAGTCAACTCAGTTCAACAACAACAAAGCCTGCATAAACAAAGCTGTACAACAACAAAACCATAAAAAAAATCACAAAGATTCAACTCAGTCCAACAACAAACAGCCTGCAAACTGCAAATACTAACCAACAATAAACAAAGCCTTTCCAACATCCCAACATTTCATCAACATCACCAAAACCTGTTAACAGTTCAAACTCAGTACTCAGACCTGCTGAACCAAACTGCACAACCAATTCAAAAGCATTCAAACTGTAACCATCAAAAACATAACAATCCCTAAACATTCAGAACCTGCAACATTTTCTCAAAATGTCAAAGGCATAATACCCAACCTATTAACAAAAGCCTAACAAAACTATACAACAACAAAATCATCATTTTCCATCTCAACGACCAAAAACCTGTTATCAAGAACAAGCAGCCAAACTTGCATAACAACTAGAACGCCAACAAACCTGCATAAATCACCAAACCATCCCAACAAGTTCAAATCAAAAGAACAAGCCTAGCCAAAACTAACCAACAATATCCAACAAAGTCAGAAGTGTAACATCATCATCACTCAAGTTCAAGAGAGAGGAAATAAATAACGAAGTCAGAAACACCATCATCATCTCAAGTTCAAGGAACAAAGAAAAGATTACCAGAAGCTCCCGCGTATATCATCATTTCTTCCCTCCCATTTCCGGCCTCCAAGGAGCACCATCAGCTCAGCCCTACGTCCTCTTCCACTTCGCAAAAGGTCCAAAGGTATGTGTCTTTTCAAACCAATTCCTGCGTCTCAAGCATATCATAATAGATTAATAACAAAGAAACATGAACAAGATTAACAAAAAAAATAGAAATCGTTCAACATTCAAAACCAACAGAACATCACCTTTTTATGAAAGAATCGTTTGAGCGTGGTTAGGAAGAGAGCGAGGGGTGCTCCGGTGACGAGAATTGGGGAGAGAAGATCAGAAAATGCGTTTCAAACCCCTTTTGATGAATCCATTTCAGAATTTAGGAATTTCCTGAAAAGTATAAATCAGATTGAAATCAAAAGCCCAAAAGAAGCATTTTGCTCGTGAATTAGGAAGAGAGATAGGGACATTCAGTGAGGAAGATGAACGAGAGAACGAGTGAGGAAGAACGAAGGAGCAACGGTGCCGCTGTGAAACGGGTTCACAGACCCTAATTTTCTGTTTCCCCTAATCCAAAAACAATAAACTGAACTTAAGCATTGGGCCACTCCGTTTGCAAAATCATTAAGCCCATGCGTTTCTAGCTCGCACCCCCCCCCCCCCGCCCCATTCTGGCTTTGTTTCCTTTTTTTAATTTTCAACAACGTTATGTCTTTTGGGCCTAATATCTTTAGACTTCCCTAAGCCCATTTGTACCTTTTTTTTTTATTTACTTTTTTTTAATTTCATAAAACTCAATACTTTTTTTATCAAATTAAATTAATCTTGAAGTTAATTTTCTTTTTCTTCTTTTAATTTATCTTTATTATTTTGTTACATATAATAAAAACATCAAAAGTTTTAATTTAATTAGTTTGCTTTATTTAAACCTTTTTTAATTTAATAAAAGTACAAAACAGAATAATAATAAAATTTTAACCTTTCTTTTGTAGAATAGATTTTATTTCTCTCTTCTCAAGTAAATACATACATTTCATACTTTGTTGATTTTATTTCAGTAAATTGTCATAGCTTCATATTGAATCGCACAACAATTCGATTTGGTTGTAATATTTGGACATTGCTATTCTTATGAGATTCATCCCCATTTGTAATAATTGTACCCCCATTCCCGGATACTTTTGTAATAGCTTAGACTTTTAATTCCCGCAATTTATTGATTTCAATATAGTGTGTAGTAATTAGGCATGTATGGCAAGATTCAAAAATCAATCTCTAGATGACCTAATCCAAGAATAAATAACTTGAAATCAATACACTTCTCACACGCGCACCTCTAGGGTAACCTCGCTTGTTGCCTCGGAAATACAATCATGTCCCTCGAATATGAGACACTCTAGCAAATGAACCTTAGACAAACAAAGATCGTAGTCCCTCGATGACCCTCGATGTTGCCTTCGATAAAACGATCTCGCCCCTTTATAAAATTGCTAGAGCGTCTCACAAGTTGCTTTCAATGATTGTAAAATTGAATCACGCCTGTCCCGTTTAACATCCAAACACAAGGTTGTTTACCAAATACAATGGTAAAACAACAATGTCAAAGGGTTAAAAATGTGTAGGAAAGATCTTTGAATGGGGTAGACAACTCCTAGTTGCTTGATCAAATTTGCAAACATCCTTGCTATTTTCAAAACACACAATTTCAAAACATTTTCCCAAAACAACTTTCAAACATTGAAACATCTTTTCAAAAGACAAACACCTTTGTAAAACATTCAAACAAGAATTGTTACAAAGGTTGCCTAAACAAGGCCTCTTTTCAAAACATTTTCAAAACCACACACAAAGCACCATTTCTAACAATTGAAAAGAAAAAGCAAGTGATCTAAACAAGTAACTAAGAGCCCATGGAAAGCCATGGATAAAAAGGGTGCTAGCACCTTACCTTTTCATAATCTACCTCCCAAACCCAAGAAAACATCTCAAAGGTCTTTCCTGTGCTTTTTGACCTTTTCTTTGGATAAAATAAAAAGTCGGTGGCGACTCTTGCTAAACCGCACAAGTGCGAACACAAACGCAAAACCTCAAGTCAGTTCTCCCACCGCATCACAGCACTGGCGACTCTGCTGGGGACTAAACTAAAAGTGGGGTTACATTAGGGTTTTAGATCACCTTTACATGCTAATCTTGTTTGATTTGTATGCTTTACTTTTTTGGTTCCTTGTTTGGGTTTGTTTTAAATCCTACACCCAGATTTGGAGGCACCTTTTAGGTAAGTAGCAATAAACTGTGAGGGAACTGTGCGGGGTATACTGACATGGTTGAAGCAGTAGCTACGTTGATGTGGAACTTTGGTTGGTACCAGTAACACTTGAGTTGAATCAAGGAGAGTACGGGGACGCCACGTGGTGTCGTGAAGCATCAACTGACTTTAGAACCTTACTTGATCATCTTGGCCTTTTAAGATGTAATGAGATGACCGACTTTGGTGCAGTCCGAAATTGGTTGATACTCGATACTACACTCATTGAGGTTTGTTTCCTTGGAATATTTCGATCGCCTGTAAGAGGCTAAATTGAAACAATGAACAAGGAAACAATCCAGTGATATTGAGCTCCTTTAGAACCCGGTTACTATTTCTAGGATAGGTTGAGCCAACTAGACTTCAAGAGGGTACTTACCTACGAACTCCATGCAAGCCTAAACCTAAGGACTTGTCTGCTTTATGTGAATATGGTTATTTGTATATAAACTTGCTTACTTCGCATATTTGTACATAACATCATAACATCATGCCCTAGCATTTTCAATAACCATTTCAAGGATCTCGATGGTCTTTGATGCAGGGGCACGTTGAACCAGACGTCTACCAAAGGGCAAGATGATTCATTTTCCTCTAAACAAACACCGTCAAAGATCAAGTACAACAACTTGAGTCAAGGGCTATGACCCACTTGACATGGTGAGCTTGATTCTCGTGGAAAAACGTCCACCGATACAAAGTTCTCCAATCAAAGATGTTCAACTTCTAACATTTTCTTGTGTTTACCCCGAGAGATCCTTGAAAACATGCATCCACATATCATACATCGTATCATGATAGGTTTCCCCGTTTTAGGTCTCCTTATTTTCCTACTGTTTATATCAGTAAAGATGGCTCTAGAGAAGACTATCAAAGACATCCAGGCCCAAAACGCTCAACTTCAAGAAATGTTCTTGAACCTGTCCAAGGGACAAGAAGAAGTGAAGGCTCTCCTCACAAGGGGCATGGTCATAGGGAATCCAGGGGGCATCAGGAATGATCAGTTGGAAGGACTATAGATTGAAATAGAAACAATGAAAATCCAGATGATGGGACAACTGGTGTGTTAGAACATAGTTTGATTCTACAACCCTCAATTAGAGTTTTGATGATAACAAAATACAAGAATAAATAAATTGTAAGATTTATATATAAGACATATATGCTACTTAAAATTATGTTGTGTATTTACAGAAACTCTGATGGAATCAACATCAGAAGATCAGTATCAACATCAGCATCAGAAGATATGTCAGCATCAGAAGATCAATAACATATACTACACGCTGAAGTTACAAGATCATACGCTGAAGACTGATGACCAGAATCTGCGCATAAAATACTCTGATTCTGATCAAGATCCTTACCATGTCATCAGCACTCAGAAGCGTCAGAATAAGTTAAAGCTAAGAACACTCTGATTACCATAAGCAGAGAAGACTCTGAAGCGTCAGCGTTTCTAAGCATTCAAGACAGATTAATTACCAACGGCTTTATTCCAAGACAAGATCTTCTCAAAAAGGAAAGAACGTTATTATCATTGAAAGTGATTTATGGACAACAACGTATCTTTTCCTTAGCTATATAAACAAGTCAGTATGAGAAAAGAAAAGGCTAATAATCTTCACGCATATACACGCCTGAGCTAACAATCTAAACGCACGCACTCATACAATTTGCTAAGCTTTCCAACCACACCTACTCTACCGCTCTAGAAAATCCAGTTTCATTCTAAGCTTAATATTGTGTATTATCACAGTTGTGATATATAGTTTTGTTAGAAAACATCACACACACTTTTGTTCAATTATCTGTAAGAGAATTTCCTTGAGATAAACTGGTATGTGGTTATACTCAAGAAGGCTTTAACAGTTGTTAAAGTAGTTGTGTAATCAGTTGATTATAGTGGATTAAGACTTCGTTGGAGAGAGGCAAAATCACCTTGACGGGTGGACTGGAGTAGTTTGAGATCAAACAAACCAGGATAAAAATACAGTGTTTTCTGCACAGTTGATTTAAGATTTACAATTCAACCCTCCTTCTTGTGTTTTTCACATCTTCAATTGGCATCAGAGCGCCTGGTTTTGAGCTTATAACACTTAACCGTGTCAGTACAAGATCCAGCGTCAGAAAAACACAATGGCAGGACCACTTCAAAACATCAGCAATGACAACAATGAAGAAAGAGACAGATTCAGTGGCAAACCTCCAGTCTTTGATGGAGAGAACTTTGACTACTGGAAAGACAGAATTGAAAGCTTCTTTCTGGCCCATGATGCTGATCTGTGGGACATGGTGACTGATGGATACACGCACCCAATGGATGGAAGTGGTCAGAAGATTGACAGGAAAGCAATGTTTGATCAGCAAAAGCGTGATTTCAGAAATCATCACAAGGCCAGAACAATTCTTCTCAGCGCCATCTCTTATTCAGAATATGAAAAGATATCAAACAGAGACACTGCAAAGAATATGTTTGACTCTCTGAGAATGACGCATGAAGGCAACATTCAAGTTAAAGAAACCAAAGCTCTTGCGCTCATTCAGAAGTATGAGGCATTCAAGATGGAAGAGAGTGAATCAAAAGAGACTATGTTTTCAAGATTTCAAATTCTTGTTGCTGGTCTAAAAGTTCTTGATAAAGGGTATTCCACAGCTAATCATGTTAAGAAGATCATCAGAAGCTTGCCAAAACAGTGAAGGCCAATGGTCACAGCGCTTAAGCTAGCCAAGGATCTCAACAAAATCTCTCTGGAGGAACTTGTCAGCTCCCTCAGAAGTCACGAGATAGATCTAGAAGCAGATGAACCTCAAAAGCAAGGTAAGCCATTAGCTTTAAAATCTAACAGAAAATCTGACTCCAAAGTTTTGCAGGCTGTAGAAGAAACCTCTGATGGGTCCTCATCAGAAGAAGATGAACTGTCTCTCCTCTCCAGAAGGGTGAACCAATTATGGAAGCAGAGGCAAAGGAAGTTCAGGAAACCCAGAAGATCAGAGAATCAGAATGAATCTTTCTCCAGATACAGAAGGTCAGAATCCTCCTCTGGACACAGAAGATCTGAAGGTTCTTCAGGGAACAGAAAGCCAAACAACAAAGATATCATCTGCTATGAATGTAACGAGCAAGGGCACTACAAAAGTGATTGCCCAAAGCTTTAGAAGGAAAAGCCCAAAAAGAAGTTTGGCAAGGAAAAGAAGAAAAGTCTCATGGCTACATGGGATGATTCTGACACATCTGAAGCTGACTCAAAATCAGATGATGAAAGAGCAAACATAACTCTCATGGCAAATATAACAGAAGACAGTGAAGCTTCTGAGTCAGACTCTGAATCAGATACAGAAGAGGTATTTCCTGACTATGCTATAAACTTTTCTAAGGCTGAACTAGCTGAAAGCCTTAATGAAATTATGGAAAGATGTCAGCAGATCAGAGTCAAATTCAGAAACCTGAAAAGGAATCTTGTTTCTGACTCTGATAAGACTGAGAGTCTCAAATTGGAGAATTCTGAGTTAAAAGATAAAATTTTAAAATTAGAAAATCTATTGCAAAACTCTCAGAAGGAAACAATCCCTGAAACTCCCAGCAGTGCTGATGAGATCATCAAGGAGTATGATCACAGCTTTCAGAAGTTTCTATCTAAAAACATAGATAGAAGCAAAATGGCTTCAATGATCTATGGAGTTAGCAGAAATGGCAGAAAGGGAATAGGATACCAAGGTAAGGTACCTAAACCAAAGAATGCCATGGATTTAGTTATAAAATGCACTTTACTTGATTCACACTTTATATGTGGGCACACACATAACATCAAATATACTAGTAATTATTCTGTCAAGCCAAAATTCAACCAGAGTTTTGGTAAAACTAACAAATCAGGACCCAAGAAAATATGGGTACCTAAGGATAAAATAATACATGTGGCAGATATCTTTAGCAGCAAAGCAGAAACACCAGTCATGGTACCTGGACTCTGGCTGCTCACGACACATGACGGGAAGAAGGCATATGTTCCAAAGCATGGAACTTAAACCTGGAGGCCACGTAGGTTTTGGAGGCAATCAGAGAGGAAAGATCATTGGCTCTGGAACAGTAGGTAATGGAAATCTTCCCTCTATAAGTAATGTTTTATTAGTAGATGGATTAATGCATAACCTGTTATCCATAAGTCAATTAAGTGATAACGGTTATGATATAATCTTTAATCAAAATTCATGCAAAGTTGTTAGTCAGAAAGATGGGACTATCCTATTTAATGGAAAGAGGAGAAACAACATTTATAAAATAAAACTTTCTGAACTGAAAAGTCAGAATGTAAAGTGTCTTCTGTCTGTTAACAACGAGCAATGGATCTGGCACAGAAGATTGGGACATGTTAGTGTGAGAAGAATATCTCAGATTAACAAACTCAATCTGGTCAGAGGAATTCCTAACCTGAAGTTCAATTCAGATGCTCTGTGTGAAGCATGTCAGAAAGGCAAGTTTGCAAAACCAGCTTTCAAATCCAAAAACGTTGTTTCCACCTCTAAGCCATTAGAACTTCTGCACATTGACTTATTTGGACCAGTTAAAACTGCTTCAGTCAGTGGCAAGAAGTATGGGTTAGTAATCGTAGATGACTATAGCAGATGGACATGGGTAAAGTTCTTAAGGCACAAGGACGAGTCACACTCTGTGTTTGTCACCTTCTGCAATCAAGTTCAGAATGAAAAGGATCTTAGAATCGTCAAAGTCAGAAGTGATCATGGTGGAGAATTTGAAAACAAAGATTTTGAGTCATTCTTTAATGACAAAGGCATTCTGCATGATTTCTCTTGTCCTAGAACTCCCCAGCAAAATGGAGTTGTAGAACGAAAGAACAGAACATTGCAAGAAATGGCCAGAACCATGATCAACGAGACTAACGTTGCTAAGATCTTCTGGGCAGAGGCAATAAACACAGTGTGTTACATTCAGAATAGAATCTCCATAAGACCTATTCTGGAAAAGACTCCATATGAATTGTGGAAGAACAGAAAGCCCAACATTTCCTATTTTCATCCATTTGGATGTACTTGTTTTATTTTGAATACAAAAAATTATTTGAACAAGTTTGACTCTAAAGCACAAAAGTGTATTATGTTAGGATACTCTGAACGCTCAAGAGGGTACAGAGTATACAATACAGAAACACAGATTGTGGAAGAATCAATTAGTGTTTGTTTTGATGATAAGCTTGACTCTCAAAAGTCAAAGCAGAATGAATTACTTGCAGGTATAGAAGTTGAATTCACAGGTACTGAAAACAAGTCATCAGAAGCTCTTAACAGAGACACTCCCTCAACATCAGAAAGAAGCACTGCAAGCAATCCAGCACCTTCTGTTGATCAACTCCAGAAAGACCATCCAGAAGCAGCATGGATCACCCAGAAGAAACAGTCTTAGGAAGAAAGGAAGATCCAATCATAACAAGAGCTAGCTTCAGAAACTCTGAAGAATCCCTCATGGGACTTGTTTCTCTAATTGAACCATCAACAATTGATGAAGCACTTCAAGACAAAGACTGGATTATAGCAATGCAAGAGGAGCTAAATCAATTCACAAGAAATGACGTATGGGATCTAGTTCCTAAACCAAAAGGATTCAACGTCATTGGAACAAAATGGGTGTTCAGAAACAAACTGAATGAACAAGGTGAAGTCATCAGAAATAAGGCACGATTGGTAGCACAAGGTTATAGTCAGCAAGAGGGGATAGACTATACAGAAACCTTTGCTCCAGTCGCCAGGTTAGAATCTATCAGACTCTTAATCTCATTTGCTGTTAATAAAGGCATCACTCTGTATCAGATGGATGTTAAGAGTGCATTCTTAAATGGCTATATAGAAGAAGAGGTATATGTGCACCAACCCCCTAGTTTTGAAAGTTCCAAAAATCCAGAATATGTTTTCAAACTAAAGAAGTCACTCTATGGTCTGAAACAAGCTCCCAGAGCTTGGTATGAAAGACTAAGTAACTTCCTGTTAGAAAAGGAATTCACCAGAGGGAAAGTGGACACAACCTTATTCTATAAGACAGTTAAGAATGACATTTTAGTATGTCAGATTTATGTTGATGACATCATATTTGGATCTACTAAACCTTCTCTGGGAAGAAAGTTTGCTAAGTGTATGCAGGTAGAATTTGAGATGAGCCTAATGGGGGTACTGAAATTCTTTCTGGGCATTCAGATCAATCAAACCCCAGAAGGAACTTACATTCATCAGAGCAAATATGTCAGAGAACTTATGAAGAAATTTGATCTCTCAGAATGTAAGCCATCAAAGATTCCAATGCATCCCACGTGCATTCTGGAAAGAGAAGAGGTAAGTAAAAAGGTAGAACAGAAGGTCTACAGAGGTATGATCGGTTCTCTTCTCTATTTGACGGCTTCAAGGCCTGACATTTTATTCAGTGTTTGCATTTGTGCAAGATTCCAATCAGATCCTAGAGAATCTCACTTAACAGCAGTTAAGAGAATTTTCAAGTATCTAAAAGGTACTACTAATTTGGGTTTGTTTTATAGAAAATCAAGTGATTACAGCTTAGTAGGATATTGTGATGCTGATTTTGCTGGAGACAGAGTAGAATGTAAAAGTACTTCTGAAAGCTGCCAGTTTCTGGGAGAAAATCTGATCTCTTGGTCCAGCAAAATACAATCCACAATTGCTCTATCAACAGCAGAAGCTGAATACATAGCAGCAGTTGGATGCAGCACACAAATGCTCTGGATGAAAAGTCAACTTAAGGACTTCCAGATATTTGAGAGTAACATTCCTATCCTCTGTGACAATACTTCTGCTATTTGTCTTAGTAAGAATCCTATTTTGCATTCTAGGGCTAAGCATATAGAAATAAAACATCATTTTATTAGGGACTATATTCAGAAAGGGATTTTAAATTTTAAATTTATTAACACAGACCATCAATGGGATGATATTTTCACAAAACCACTTTCTGAAGATAGGTTCAACTTCATTCTGAAACATCTCAGCATGAAGCTCTGCCCAAAATAAAATTGTTTTGATTCCATATCTTAACCTTCAGAACTTTGTTTAGTTTTCTGTGAACTACTGATAAATCTTCTTTCAGAATTTTAGAAGTGCAGATTGTATCAGAATCTATCCATGAAGATCTGAGCGCTTCATTTCAAGGATAGAAACGTGTTGTTCACTCAAGAAAACAAGTGTCATCCAGTCATCATCTATTTTCTGAGGCTGAACACGCGTTCACGTTTCTGAAAAGGCAAAGCGCTGATTGGATGCATTGAGACACATGTCATGGGTAACTGTTCCAAATATCTTTCTGAATCCCCTAAAATCAGCTATCATTAAATGCTAATAATCATTATTAATTTCTCTCTCTTAACGTTTATGTTTTCAAAACCTTTTTAGAAATCTATTTAAACACACTTCACACCATTTACACGTTTTACCTTCACTTTCATTTTCTATGAATATTTCTAATTTCAGCGTTCTTACTTTCTCAAAAATCCTTTCAATCTTTTTCAAAAATACCTCGTGTGAACATGGCTTCTTCCAGCATTCCTTCCTCAGGTTCCCAGAAAACTATTTCATCTGAACAATACGAAGAACCTTACAGAACGCTTCTTACTCCTATCAAGAATCTTGAAGTTCTGTCAGAATTAATCGTGGATTTCAACAGTCTTAAGGAGAATGGGTTTGATCTTTCTGAAGAGGTTAAAGCTCAAGATTGGGAAAAGTACTTTGATAGACTGGTGGGTCCAACATTTCCTATTATGGTAAAGGAATTTTGGATTCACGCTTCTTCTTCTAATCATCAAGTCACGTCTTATATTATGGGAAAGAAGATTGTTATTACTGAAGACCTGATTGCAAGACTCATAGGGTACAGTGGTGGTGGTGTTCGTTGCATTGATATGGCAGAAAGGTGTGCAGATGCTGCCCTAATTGCAAGGGAAATCTTCACTCTGGGGCTTCCCTCCAGCAAGATAAGGGATTTAAAGGACAAACACAGAATTTGGGCCAAGATCATTTTGGGCTGCTTCAACCACAGGAAGCCTACCAGCTCTCCTGATTACATTAATATTGATCAGCAGTTTCTGATCTATTTCATCTCTCAGAAGGTCAAGATAAATCTGGCTCATCTTCTGTTCAACCATCTCAGAACAAGTGTCAAAGAAACAAGAGAATAGGAGCGAACAAAAAGGGATTGGATACCCTTAGGAAGACTGATATCAGATATTCTGACAGAGAATAAGCTGATTGATCATCTGACAAAGGCTCAGGAAATCAGCACTCTGGAAGCTTCTGTTGGCAAGCAGCTGAATGCGAAAAATCTGAAGAAAATGAAGTTGATAGAGAACATTAAGAAGGAGCCCAGCGTCACTCCTTTTGCTGAAATCTTCAGCAGAAGAGTCCCTCTGGACAACTTCCCTCTGTTCTCAGAAATTGACTCTAAACCTGAAATCATTCTGAGATGTCTGGATGCTTGTAAAGCTGATGGTACAGCACCAAATCTGAATATTCAAGACCTTCAGCAGAAGGCTCCAGAGGTTGTTCTGAAGAAGACAAAGAAAAGAAAAGTTGCAGCAGAAGGATCATCTCAGCAGACTCCTAAGAAGAGATGTAATCCTTCTTCTGTAACTGTTTTAGATTCAACTGTTGTATCAACATCTATCCCAACTACCACTCCATCTGAAAACCCAACACCTCAAACTTTAGATGACTTTGATATTGACCTTGATTTTGACCCTTCTGAATCATTAACCCTCAGAAGATCTCGCTCCCAACCACAAAATCCAAATACTGAAGCCATACCAGAACAAGAACTTGCATAAGTTCTTTCTGATATAGACCAACACACTTCTGCTCCCAAAACAGAAAATCCAAATCCAAATCCAAACACAGCAGCACAACCAGAAACTCCCCTCTCACCAATACCAGAAATTCCACTCTCTCCAGAACCAGAAATCCCACAACCTTCATCTCCTCAACCAGAAATTAATCTATCCTCTCCTCAACCTGAACAATCTCCACAACCTGAGACTCAAACCTCTGAGGCTCAACCCTCTAAATCCCCTGAACCCGTACCTCTGGACATTCAATTGCCCTTTGGCACCATTGTGAATATTCCTCAACTTCCCTCTTCACCAGAAATAACTCCACCAAATTCCCCATCAAGTCCAATCATAATTCCTGACTCTCCCACTCCCTCACCTAGGAACAATTCAGATGACCACAGCAAAATTGTCATTGATTTAACAGTCCTTGAACGCCTTGCTGCAATAACCAACAAAACTGCTATCCCTAAACCAAAACATCCAGATGTTGGTTCCAGCATATTAAACTTTGAAACAGAAGTACAGAAGTGGATCACTTTTTTGAAACAAGCAAGTATGGAACTGGTTGATCCTGCTGCATCATACTACCTATGGACAAAGTTCAGAAGATGGGTATGCTCTGAAACCTTTAAGCTGCAAGAACAGAGCTACGGACAAGCTCAACAGAACTTCAGGAATCTGCTGAAGGAAATTGAAGGTCCAGTTCTGAGCAAGCTGCTTAAGGAAGAAGTACTCCCGCTGGACAATGCTCCTTGGTCTAAACATCATTAACCAGAGTCAGAAGAACATATGATTCCAGCTGAAGAACATGGTCAAGAAGAAGATCTTGCAGAAAGCTCTGAGAAGCACCTTGTTTCTGAAGATCCTCAAGCTTCCTCTCTTGACAAGCAAACTCTTGAAGACTTGAAAAGATATGATATGCTGATGAATGAAAGAATGGATAAGCAGGACACCAAAATTGATGCAATAGCCAACATGTTATCTCAGCAACAGGAAACCAGCACCCAAATCAAGAGCATGTTGGAAGCTCTGTTCACACGACTTCCTCATCCTTCTTAGAATTTCCTTGTTGTTTTTATAACTTGTTTATCTGTAATATTTTTACATGTTCTGAACTTATCATTGCTTCTGTTTTTAATATAAACGTATTTTTAGCTCTGATCATTTTACCTCTGATTATTTGTGCTTTTTGATAACTGACAAAAAGGGGGAGAAAGAATGATATTTTTCAATAACGGATTACTAAGACATAAGTCTCAAACATTCTGATCTATTTAATTTTCTTCTCTTCTGAAAAGCTTACAGGTACAAAACTCTGATGAATCTGATGAACTCTAATACAATAAAAGTTCTGATGCTCAAAGAAATTTCAATAAAGTTCTGATGCTCAAAATCTCATGGAAATAAATGGAAGTAATCAACTCAGGGGGAGTTCTTCTCTTCGTTTCTTTGATACCTTTTATTCGTTATTTTTAATCTCTGATACCTTTTATTCCTTAATTTTAATTGAAAAAAATCTGGTTTTTGTCATCATCAAAAAGGGGGAGATTGTTAGAACATAGTTTGATTCTACAACCCTCAATTAGATTTTTGATGATAACAAAATACAAGAATAAATAAATTGTAAGATTTATATATAAGACATATATGCTACTTAAAATTATGTTGTGTATTTACAGAAACTCTGATGGAATCAGCATCAGAAGATCAGTATCAACATCAGCATCAGAAGATATGTCAGCATGAGAAGATCAATAACATGTGCTACACGCTGAAGTTACCAGATCATACGCTGAAGACTGATGACCAGAATCTGCGCATAAAATACTCTGATTCTGATCAAGATCCTTACCATGTCATCAGCACTCAGAAGCGTCATAATAAGTTAAAGCTAAGAACACTCTGATTACCATAAGCAGAGAAGACTCTGAAGCGTCAGCGTTTCTAAGCATTCAAGACAGATTAATTACCAACGGCTTTATTCCAAGACAAGATCTTCTCAAAAAGGAAAGAACTTTATTATCATTGAAAGTGATTTATGGACAACAACGTATCTTTTCCTTAGCTATATAAACAAGTCAGTGTGAGAAAAGAAAAGGCTAATAATCTTCACGCATATACACGCCTGAGCTAACAATCTAAACGCACGCACTCATACAATTTGCTAAGCTTTCCAACCACACCTACTCTACCGCTCTAGAAAATCCAGTTTCATTCTAAGCTTAATATTGTGTATTATCACAGTTGTGATATATAGTTTTGTTAGAAAACATCAAACACACTTTTGTTCAATTATCTGTAAGAGAATTTCCTTGAGATAAACCGGTCTGTGGTTATACTCAAGAAGGCTTTAACAGTTGTTAAAGTAGTTGTGTAATCAGTTGATTATAGTGGATTAAGACCTCGTTGGAGAGAGGCGAAATCACCTTGACGGGTGGACTGGAGTAGTTTGAGATCAAACGAACCGGGATAAAAATACAGTGTTGTCTGCACAGTTGATTTAAGATTTACAATTCAACCCCCCTTCTTGTGTTTTTCACATCTTCATAGTTGATCAGTTGGAAGGACTACAGATTGAAATGGCAACAATGAAAATCCAGATGATGGGATAACTGGTGGGCCAGATGGCTCTCATCCAAAACTTGGCACAAGGACAAGAGGAGCTAAAGGTCCTCATCAACAAGCTTTATCTAGGCGAACATAACCAAATGGGGAAAACAACTAAGGTTGAGGATCAAGTCATCATTCAGCCTCCCTTGAGACAAGAAGTCGAGGGAAAGCCTCCCCGGTTTGCTTCAGGGTCACAAGCCCAACAACAACCTCACCAACGTCAACAGGGTAATCGGCGCAAGCAAAATACATCTGGAGGGCGCTTCACTGAGATTAACATGCCATTATCTCAAGTACTGTAACGCTTGTTGGAGGTCAAGCTGACTGTATTAAGGGATCCTCCTCGGAATCCCAATACCTTTGATCCTAGCTATCATCCCAATGCATTATGTGCATACCACTCCAATAATCCTGGGCATGATACGAATGACTGTTGGGCTTTGAAAAATAAAACCCAAGACTTGATTGACAGAGGAGTGCTGGAGTTCACACAAGATGGCCAGATGAAAATCTTCCGCTGAAGGCTCTCCACTTAAAGTGACAAGTTCAGACAAAGAGGCTTTTGTTTCATTTGAATTTTCAAGTTGTAATTTCTTTTGTTATTCAAACAATTATCTATTAATGTCAAAACATTGTTTCATTAATGCATTGCATATGTTTGTCTTGAATTCATCCATTCGTTTTCACTATACTTAAACTATGCTTTCTACTTTCTTTATGACATTTAACTCTTGCTAAAAGTTACAAACCTTTAGAGGGAGGATGACGAAAACAATTCCATAGTCTCATACAGTATGCTTTTGGACAGACCTTGCTGACGATGTACATGCGTTTCTTTCAAATCCTAAACACTGGAGTTATAAGGAAGATAATCCCTAGTCAACCCCTTTAAGCCAAAGAAGTAGAAGTTTTCTGTTTTAACACAAATTGAAACATTTAATCAAAACCTGGGGCAGGGTAGTCTCTCAGTTAATTCAAATGCGCGTTAAAGTCGCAAACTCTCATCTTGTAATACAACGAATGACATCAAAAACATTCCTCTCGAATCAAAAGACAATGATGGTTCCCAATTGCATAGGCAGTCATTAGCTCTCAAGGAGAAAAGCCCACTAAGTCAAAACCTACCAAGAAGGCTTAAGAAAACTGGGGCATCCCGCTGACTGTAATCTCAAAAATAGGAACAGTCAGGAAAAAATTAGGGATAATAAACCGAAAGAAAGAGGTCACTACAAATCCTCAACAAAGATAATGTCTCAAAAATGACCGCCTTCCAACAAATTCAACTTGTGTGAATCATCACCAAAATGTCGTTCCAGACTCATTTGGAGTTCAACGCACAATTAACTGAGTTTAGGACTGAAGAACATCACGAAGAGCGGGTGGGTACAAATATACTTTGAGCCTTTATCCTTTGTTTCTTAAAAACCGTGAACCAAGCCACGTTACAACCCTTCAAAAGTCCTAATTGAAGCATGGGTTAGTTCGAAAGCATACTGTTACAAAAGGTATCCTGACTCCTATAAGGCTTTGCTCTAAATCCTGAGTTGAATTTTTTCTTACAAAAGTTTTCTGCTAAAAAACACATTTTCAAATTTTCAAGACAAGCATGAACTTTGCATTATTTGAATATCGTTGTTTGCATACCGCTATTTGTTTGACAGCAAAGAAATTCACACAGTGAATATCCGATGAACGGAAGCTCTCTCAGTGAACAAAATCACTTCAAGTGGGATGACACTTTCGTTGCAAAAATCTCCTATCAACAAAGGGACGTGACATGTCATTGTCCAATACACCTGGGGCAGTCCATTCAAGATTTCAAGAAATCTCTCAAAGTGTAGAGTATCCAGGGGCAAGCCTCCGTCACCGTCAATTGGGGCATTGAACGTCAATCCCAACAAAAGGTTACATACAGTCAAACATTTCCTGGCGAAGCCATAAACACTCGCTACTTGGGGCAGTGACAAATCCTTCCAAAATCCTTCTCATAAGATGGCTTCCAACCAGAGTTTCAATCTTTGATAACCTCTTCCCAGCTAAGTCGACCTCAAGAATTCCTAAGATTTTTTCCCATTAAAGTCGCTAGATTTTTCACTATCGGAAACGGAGAATTTAACTCTTTTCTCCATCACCAGTTCAAGATTTATTTTCCCCAGCGAGAGGTCGTCTTGAAAACATTACACATCTGTTAGAACAATGTTTGAATCTAGTACCCTATATTTAAGTTTTGATGATAACAAAGTGAAAAGATATAGTATTTAAATGTTTCATGATTGAATTATATGCTGCCTAAAAATTACTATGCTCTGACTTGCAGATATGCTGATTGAAATAAGCAAGATCACTTCATCAGCATCAGAACTTGATTTGATACACCAGCATCAGAAGTTGCTGAATCAGAACGTGAAGATCAGATGATCAACTCACGCACATGCTGTAGCTTGATGAACAGAACTGTGCGTAAACACTCTGATACAGAATCAATAGTTCATCAGCAGCGAAGCAGAATCAGAATGAGCCAAGCCAGAACGTGCATTGAAGAAGCAACGGTACTGTGCATTGAACGCTAATTAATTCCAACGGCATCATTCTAGACAAGATCTGCTCAAAAAGGAAAGCTTGTTATTAGCATTGAATCAAGAATATTGCATTCAACGTTCATCTTCTCAAGTGTTATATAAACAAGGCTTCGAAGATTATAATGGCTAATGCTTCCAAACTCTCTACACGCACAAAGCTGAACAATAATCTTCATCTACCAGTTTTGCTAAACCAACAAACTCTGATACTCCATTAGCGTTTAGCATCCTAGTATTCTAAGCTTCATTTGTGTAAACATCACAGTTGTGATATAGTTTTGTAGAAAACATTCACACACATTATTTTATACCTTTGTAAGAAAGTGTTGCCTTGACAAACCGGATTGTGGTTTGAATCAAGAAGGCTTTAGCAGTTGTTAAAGCAGATTTGTATTCAGTTGAATATAGTGAATTAAGACCTCGTTGGAGAGAGGCGAAATCACCTTGACGGGTGGACTGGAGTAGTTTGAGATCAAACGAACCAGGATAAAAATATCTTGTCATTTGCTTTAAGTTTCCAGTTTTACAATTCAACCCCCCCTTCTTGTGTTTTTCACCCCTTCAATTGGCATCAGAGCGCCTGGTTCTGAGCTAAAACACTTAACCGTGTCAGTACAAGATCCAGCGTCAGAAAAACACAATGGCAGGAAACAACTCTCATTTCAGCAATGACAACAATGAGGATAGAGACAGATTCAGCGGCAAACCTCCAGTCTTTGATGGAGAAAACTTTGATTACTGGAAAGACAGAATTGAAAGCTTCTTTCTAGCACATGATGCTGATCTGTGGGATATGGTGACAGATGGATACACGCACCCTGTGAATGCAACTGGTCAGAAGATTGAAAGAAAATCAATGACTGATCAACAAAAGCGTGATTTCAAGAATCACCATAAGGCCAGAACCATCCTCCTCAGTGCCATCTCATATACTGAGTATGAGAAGATCTCCAACAGAGACACAGCTAAGAACATCTTTGATTCTCTCAGAATGACGCATGAGGGCAACGTTCAAGTCAAAGAAACAAAAGCTCTGGCGCTCATTCAGAAGTATGAGGCGTTTAAAATGGAAGAATCTGAATCCATTGAAACTATGTTCTCTAGATTCCAGATTCTGGTAGCTGGTCTCAAAGTTCTGGACAAAGGATACTCTACTGCTGACCATGTCAAGAAGATAATCAGAAGTTTACCCAAGCAGTGGAGGCCTATGGTTACTGCTCTGAAGCTGGCGAAAGATCTCAACAAAATCACTCTGGAGGAACTTATAAGCTCCCTCAGAAGTCATGAGATAGAGCTAGAAGCTGATGAGCCTCAGAAGCAAGGTAAGCCTATAGCTTTAAAATCTAACAGAAAATCTGAATCTAAAGTTTTGCAGGCAGTTGAAGAAACATCTGATGGATCCTCATCAGAAGAAGACGAACTTTCCCTTCTCTCCAGAAGAGTAAATCAACTGTGGAAGCAAAGACAAAGGAAGTTCAGGATTCCCAGAAGATCTGATCAGAACGAGTCTTCCTCCAGATACAGAAGGACAGATTCTTCCTCTGGATACAGAAGATCTGAAGGCTCCTCCGGTAGCAAGAAGCCAAACACAAAAGACATCATCTGCTACGAGTGCAATGAGCAAGGACACTACAAGAGTGACTGCCCAAAGCTTCAGAGGGAAAAGCCCAAAAAGAAGTTTGGAAGAGAGAAGAAGAAAAGTCTCATGGCCACATGGGATGACTCTGACTCGTCTGAAGCTGACTCAGAATCAGATGATGAAAGGGCGAACATAGCGCTCATGGCTAACATTCCAGATGACAGTGAAGCTTCTGACTCAGACTCAGAATCAGACACAGAAGAGGTATTCCCTAACTTCGCTGTTAATTTTACAAAGGCTGAACTTGCTGAAAGCCTCAATGAAATTCTGGAACGCTATCAGCAGATTAGAGCTAAATTCAGAGACCTGAAAAGGACTCTTGAATCTGACTCTAATAAGTCTGAGAGTCTCAAATTGGAAAACTCTGAGCTGAGAGATAAAATTTTAAAATTAGAAAACTCTTTACAAAACTCTCAGAAGGAACCAATTTCTGAAACTCCCAGCAACGCTGATGAGATCATCAAGGAGTATGATCATAGTTTCTAGAAGTTCCTTGCTAAAAGCATAGATAGAAGCAGAATGGCTTCAATGATCTATGGAGTTAGCAGAAACGGCAGGAAAGGAATAGGATACCAAGGTAAGGTTCCTACACCTAAGAATGTCATGGATTTAGTTATTAAACACACTCCTCTAAATTCACACTTTGTGTATGGTCACACACACGACATCAAATACACTAGCAGTAAGCACTCTGTGAAACCAAAATTCAACCAGAGTTTTGGTAAAACTAACAAATCAGGACCCAAGAAGATCTGGGTACCTAAGGATAAAATAATACATGTTGCAGATATCTTTAGCAGCAAGTCAGAAACACCAGTCATGGTACCTGGACTCTGGCTGCTCACGACACATGACGGGAAGAAGGCATATGTTCCAAAGCCTGGAACTTAAGCCTGGAGGCCACGTTGGCTTTGGAGGCAATCAGAGGGGAAAGATAATTGGCTCTGGAACTGTAGGTAACGGAAATCTTCCCTCTATTAATAATGTTCTGCTAGTTGATGGATTGATGCATAATCTGTTATCCATAAGTCAATTAAGTGATAACGGTTATGATATAATCTTTAATCAAAAATCATGTAAAGCTGTTAGTCAGAAAGATGGGACTATCCTATTTAATGGTAAGAGGAAAAACAACATTTACAAAATCAAACTTTCTGAACTAAAAAGTCAGAACGTAAAATGTCTTCTGTCTGTTAACAACGAGCAGTGGATCTGGCACAGAAGATTGGGGCATGTTAGTATGAGAAGAATATCTCAGATTAACAAACTCAATCTGGTCAGAGGACTTCCAAATTTGAAGTTCAATTCAGATGCTCTGTGTGAAGCATGTCAGAAAGGCAAATTTGCAAAACCTTCTTTTAAATCCAAAAATGTTGTTTCTACCTCTAAGCCATTAGAACTTCTGCACATTGACTTATTTGGACCAGTTAAAACTGCTTCAGTCAGTGGCAAGAAGTATGGGTTAGTAATCGTAGATGACTATAGCAGATGGACATGGGTAAAGTTCTTAAGACACAAGGACGAGTCACACTCTGTGTTTGTTACCTTCTGTAACCAAGTTCAGAATGAAAAAGATCTTAGAATCGTTAAAGTCAGAAGTGATCATGGTGGAGAATTTGAAAATAAAGATTTTGAGTCATTCTTTAATGACAAAGGCATTCTGCATGATTTCTCTTGTCCTAGAACTCCCCAACAAAATGGAGTTGTAGAATGAAAGAACAGACAATTGCAAGAAATGGCCAGAACCATGATCAATGAGACAAACGTTGCTAAGACTTTCTGGGCAGAGGCAATAAACACAGCGTGCTACATTCAGAATAGAATCTCAATAAGACCTATTCTGGAAAAGACTCCATATGAATTGTGGAAGAACAGAAAGCCCAACATTTCATATTTTCATCCATTTGGATGTACTTGCTATATGTTAAATACTAAGAATTATTTGAACAAGTTTGATTCTAAGGCACAGAAGTGTATTATGTTAGGATACTCTGAACGCTCAAGAGGGTACAGAGTATACAATACAGAAACACAGATTGTGGAAGAATCAATCAGTGTTCGTTTTGATGACAAGCTTGACTCTGAAAAGTCAAAGCAGAATGAAAATCTTGCAGGTATAGAAATTGAATTTGCAGGTTCTGAAGACAAGTCATCAGAAGCTCTCAACACAGACATACCTTCAACGTCTGAAAGAAGCAATGCTAGAAATCCTTCAACTGCTGCTGATCAACCTCAGAAGAGAGTACCCAGAAGCAGTTTGGATCACCCAGAAGAGACTATTCTAGGAAGAAAGGAAGATCCAATCAGAACAAGAGCAAGCTTCAGAAACTCTGAAGAAACTCTTATGGGACTTGTGTCTCTGATTGAACCTTCTTCTATTGATGAAGCACTTCTGGACAATGACTGGATTCTGGCAATGCAAGAAGAGCTGAATCAATTCACCAGAAACGACGTGTGGGATCTCGTTCCCAGACCAAAAGGATTCAACGTCATTGGAACAAGATGGGTGTTCAGAAACAAGCTTAATGAACAAGGTGAAGTCGTCAGAAACAAGGCACGACTGGTTGCACAAGGTTATAGTCAGCAAGAGGGGATAGACTATACAGAAACCTTTGCCCCAGTCGCCAGGTTAGAATCTATCAGACTCTTAATCTCATTTGCTGTTAATAGAGGCATCACTCTGTATCAGATGGATGTCAAAAGTGCATTCTTAAATGGTTATATAGAAGAAGAAGTTTATGTTCACCAACCCCCAGGTTTTGAAAATACAAAACATCCAGAACATGTTTTCAAACTGAAAAAGTCACTGTATGGTCTGAAACAAGCTCCCAGAGCTTGGTATGAAAGGCTAAGTAACTTTCTGCTTGAAAATGAATTCACCAGAGGGAAAGTGGACACTACTCTATTCTGTAAAACAGTTAAGAGTGACATTTTAGTCTGTCAAATTTTATGTTGATGATATTATTTTTGGTTCTACTAATCCTTCTCTTGGAAGAAAATTTGCTAAGTGTATGCAGGCAGAATTTGAGATGAGCCTCATGGGGGAACTGAAATTCTTTCTAGGAATTCAGATAAATCAAACTCCAGAGGGAACTTACATTCATCAGAGCAAATACATCAGAGATCTTCTGAAGAAATTTGACCTCTCAGAATGTAAGCCATCAAAGATTCCAATGCATCCCACGTGCATTCTGGAAAGAGAAGAGGTAAGCAAAAGCGTAGAACAGAAGGTCTACAGAGGGATGATTGGTTCTCTCCTTTATCTGACAGCTTCAAGACCTGATATCTTATTCAGCGTATGTATTTGTGCTAGATTCCAATCAGATCCTAGAGAATCTCACTTAACAGCTGTTAAGCGAATTTTCAAGTATCTGAAAGGTACTACTAATCTGGGTTTGTTTTATAGAAAATCTAGTGATTACAGCTTAGTAGGCTACTGTGATGCTGATTTTGCTGGAGACAGAGTGGAACGTAAAAGTACTTCTGGAAGCTGCCAGTTTCTGGGAGAAAATCTGATCTCGTGGTCCAGCAAAAGGCAATCAACAATTGCTCTGTCAACAGCAGAAGCTGAGTACATAGCAGCAGCTGGATGTAGCACACAGATGCTCTGGATGAAAAGTCAGCTTGAAGACTTCCAGATTTTTGAGAGTAACATTCCTATTCTTTGTGATAATACTTCTGCTATTTGCTTAAGTAAGAATCCTATTTTACATTCTAGAGCTAAGCATATAGAAATAAAACATCATTTCATTAGGGACTATATTCAGAAAGGTATTTTAAACTTGAAATTTATAGATACAGACCATCAATGGGCTGATATCTTTACTAAACCCCTTTCAGAAGATAGGTTCAATTTCATTCTGAAACATCTCAGCATGAAAGTATGCCCAGAATGAAAATGTTTTAATTCCATATTTTTACCTTCAGAATGTAATTATATTACTGTGAACTTCTGATCAATCTTCTTTCAGAAAGATAGAACATGCAGATTGTATCAGATGCAAGTCTAAAGATCTGAGAGTCTAATCTCAAAGACAGACGTGCTGATCACTACATCAAACAAGTGTCATCCAATCATCAGCAAATCCCTGAAGCAGAACGCGTGCACGCTTCTGAGAAAGGAAAGCGCTGATTGGGTGCATTGAGACACATGTCTGGTAACCGTTTTTAAGTATCTTTCTCAAATCCCCCAAAATCAGCAAGATTGACACTGTTGTCACCATGGTTCAGAAGCAGAATGAAACTTCTGAAAAGATTCAAGCAATGCTGGAAAGCCTGTTCTCACGCATGCCCCCACATCCTTAAAATTTTTTTCATGCATGACATTCTCTATGTTTTCTTCATTTTCTGATATATTGTTTTGACTATGTTTGTAATGCTATTTTGCTCTGATTCTGAACTATTTTTAATATAATTAGTTTTTCTGATCTTAAGTGTTTTTACACATCACCAGCACTTTTTGATTGCTGACAAAAAGGGGGAGAACAAGAATATGATATTTAAAATCAATAACGGCTAACTAGACAGAAACTCTCAAACATTCTAACTCTATTACTTGAAATGTTTTTCTGTTTTGTTTTTAAGTCTACAGGCACAATGAAGACTAGAAGCTAGAAGCTCTGATAAAATGTAGAAGCTCATGTTGCTCTGATCAAATATGAAGTTCTGATCGACCTAACACTCTGATCCGAAGCAAAGCTCTGACAGCAAAAGCTCTGAAGCTCTGCTCTCTGATAAGTCAAAGATCTATAATCTGATGTTCAAAGATAGAAAAAGATCTGATCCTGAAGAACACGCATATCAAAGGGAAGTAACAAACTCAGGGGGAGTATCTCTTAAACTCTGATTTCTCTCTACTTCTTATCTCTGAATCATTTCCCAGATACTTTTCACGTTATTTTTCATTTAAAATATCTAGTTTTTGTCATCATCAAAAAGGGGGAGATTGTTAGAACAATGTTTGAATCTAGTACCCTATATTTAAGTTTTGATGATAACAAAGTGAAAAGATATAGTATTTAAATGTTTCATGATTGAATTATATGCTGCCTAAAAATTACTATGCTCTGACTTGCAGATATGCTGATTGAAATAAGCAAGATCACTTCATCAGCATCAGAACTTGATTTGATACACCAGCATCAGAAGTTGCTGAATCAGAACGTGAAGATCAGATGATCAACTCACGCACATGCTGTAGCTTGATGAACAGAACTGCGCGTAAACACTCTGATACAGAATCAATAGTTCATCAGCAGCGAAGCAGAATCAGAATGAGCCAAGCCAGAACGTGCATTGAAGAAGCAACGGTATTGTGCATTGAACGCTAATTAATTCCAACGGCATCATTCTAGACAAGATCTGCTCAAAAAGGAAAGCTTGTTATTAGCATTGAATCAAGAATATTGCATTCAACGTTCATCTTCTCAAGTGCTATATAAACAAGGCTTCGAAGATTATAATGGCTAATGCTTCCAAACTCTCTACACGCACAAAGCTGAACAATAATCTTCATCTACCAGTTTTGCTAAACCAACAAACTCTGATACTCCATTAGCGTTTAGCATCCTAGTATTCTAAGCTTCATTTGTGTAAACATCACAGTTGTGATATAGTTTTGTAGAAAACATTCACACACATTATTTTATACCTTTGTAAGAAAGTGTTGCCTTGACAAACCGGATTGTGGTTTGAAT
This sequence comes from Vicia faba, assembly GCA_948472305.1. NCBI lineage: Eukaryota > Viridiplantae > Streptophyta > Magnoliopsida > Fabales > Fabaceae > Vicia > Vicia faba. Next base: position 1,398,421,476 of record OX451736.1, on the reverse strand, counting down.
CAAGAAGGCTTTAGCAGTTGTTAAAACAGATTTGTATTCAGTTGAATATAGTGAATTAAGACCTTGTTGGAAAGAGGCGAAATCACCTTGACGGGTGGACTGGAGTAGTTTGAGATCAAACGAACCAGGATAAAAATATCTTGTCATTTGCTTTAAGTTTCCAGTTTTACAATTCAACCCCCCCTTCTTGTGTTTTTCACCCCTTCAACATCCGTACATCAGGACATCATACAACGTAATCTCATTTATTTTGAGAACATCATTGTTTGATATATGTCATGAAACTAACCTTTACCTCTCGTTAAAGATGCAGTCAAATTCTCACAAAATTCAAGCCATGAAGCCTGGATTTTGACCAGATAACGGTACAAGACACTGTGAAGCCTGGATTTTGACCAGATAACAGTGAGGTACACTGTGAAGCTTAGATTTTGACCAAATAGAAGTTTACTGGGCCAATTACTTTGAAGCCCGAATTCAACCGGATATTAGTAGGCCCCAAAATCAAAGGGAAGCCCGGAGGCGACCAGGTAACCATTTGATTTTCTTCTGAAGCCTGGATTTTGACCAGATAGGAAGTAAGGTATCATGAAGCCTGGATTTTGACCAGATAACGGTACAAGACACTGTGAAGCCTGGACCACGACCAGATAGTAGTTCATCCAACTTTCCGCTTCAACAAAGAGGATTTCTCAACAGAATAACGGACGATCGAAGCTCCCTAAGTTCAACAAATATGATTTCTCAACAGAATAACGGATGACCGAAGTTCCCAAAATTCAATGGAGATGGTACCCCAGTAGAATAACGGACATTTGAAGCTCCTAAAATTATTTTTCTCTCAAAACCAAAGATCAACATTTCCCAGCGGAGTCCTCCTCAAACAACGAAACATGAATTCCCAGTGGAAACATTATGGGCAAAGTTTAAAGACACACATGCTCTTCAACAGCAGTCCAGGATTTATTTTCCCCGGCATCTGTTGAAGATATTCCAAGACTTTTGTCTGGCTCAGTTAAATCGATTCTAAGATTTTTCTGATTTTTATCCAGTCAAAGTTAATTCAAGACCTTCTCTGGCTCAGTCAGATCGACACTAAGATCTCCCTGATTCTTATTCTAGTTGAAGATATTCCAGATTTTGCTGTTTCAGATAAATCTCTCAACCGATAAATCTCTCAACGGTTTATTCTAATTCATTCTCTGTTCAGATCCAGTTCAAACTTTCCAAATGACATCGTTAAGCCCGTTTCCACACACAGTCAAATCAGCATGTCATTAAGGTCCCCAGTGGAGATGAGACTACCAACTACCTATCCCCAGCAAGTTATCTTAAAGCCTGGAAATCAACCAGATAACAGTAAACTTTTATCCCCAACCTAGGGTGACTCCTCAGAAGATTGGAATACACCTAACCTCCTGACTTAAACGCCTGAATGAAGATTATCATTCTTGCTTCCCCAGTAGATTGGCATACACCCAAGCTCCTGACCCAAACGCCTGAATGAAGATTCTCATTCTTGCTTCCCCAGTAGATTGGCATACACCCAACCTCCTGACCCAAACGCCTGAATGAAGATTCTCATTCTTGCTTCCCCAGTAGATTGGTATACACCCAAGCTCCTGGCCTAAACGCCTGAATGAAGATTCTCATTCTTGCTTCCCCAGTAGATTGGCATACACCCAACCTCCTGACCCAAACGCCTGAATGAAGATTCTCATTCTTGCTTCCCCAGTAGATTGGCATACACCCAAGCTCCTGACCCAAACGCATGAATGAAAATTCTCATTCTTGCTTCCCCAGTAGATTGGCATACACCCAAGCTCCTGATACCCTTAAACAGAATGAAGATTCTCATTCTTGAAACCCCAGAAGATTGGCATACACCCAAGCTCCTAATACCCTTAAACAGAATGAAGATTCTCATTATTGAAACCCCAGAAGATTGGAATACACCAAGCTCCTGATATCTCCAACATAATGAAGATTCTCATTCTTAAAGTGGCATACAATCCAAGCTCCTGATATCTCCAACAGAATGAAGATTCTCATTCTTAAAGTGGCATATAACCTAAACTGCTGAACTTTTTCCAAACAGGAATAAGATTTTCCCCAAAGCCCTGAGCTTACTCTCCAGCAGGATAGCTTACTCTCCAATAATATAGCTACTCCCCACAGAGCTTTTTATCCCCTAACAAAATGAAGATTCTCATTCTCAATTCCCCAGTAAAGTTGCTATAAGCCTTCTTTACTCTCAGCATGAATTTGTCAGATTTTTTTAATCCCCTGCAGATCAAAGATTCTCATTCTTGGCTCCTCGGCATGAAGTCCCCAAGGATGCAAATTCCCCTAGCAGAATGAAGATTCTCATTCTCAATTCCCCACAGAAGTTGTCAAAGTTTTGATAATCCCTGCGAGTTGTCAAAAATCTTGAATCTCCAGCATCAGTCATGGATTTATTTTCCCCGGCAGCAGTCGAAGATTTTATTATCTCCAGTTATCAAGGATTTATTTTCCTCATCAAGACAACTAATTAGCTTACATGCGCATACATTATAATCACATATCATAAACATTGATAAAACACATATATTGCATCATACATTTCATGCAACATAACTTTGTGTTTCAGCTAATATTTTACCCGTTTCAGGATAAGATTAACAAGTTACCAGTATACGATCTGAAAACAGTTTGTAGATGCTCCAGACATGGATGCTAATCTATCGCTTGTTCAGATTCAGCTTCAGAAAATAGTTTATAGATGCTCCAGACACGGATGTTATTCTATTGCTTGTTCATATTCAAATCATGAAAACAGTTTATAGATGCTCCAGACACGGATGCTATTCTATTGCTTATTCAGACCCCCAGCTTAGAGACGTTCCAGACACGGATACCTTTCTGATACCCATTCTGACACTCACCTATAACTTACAATTCAACAAACATTCTTGGATGGCATCTTTAAGCCCATCTCTGACAAGATTCTGTCACATCTCCGACAAGATTCTGTCACATCTCCGACAAGATTCTGTCACATCTCCGACAAGATCCTGTCACATATCCAAATGGCATCTTTAAGCCAATTCCCTCAACTATACTTTGACGAGTGCAAATTTACGGGCACTCTAGTGTCCAATCATCTTTTACCTTCAAGTCGCGAACGGCAAACTCACCGATCTAACTCTTCCGGTTCAAGAAGATTGAACAGGGGCAGCTGTTGTACCCCAAAATTTGCCCTCCCATTTTTCATAAGAAAAGCACAACCCTATGTTTTCTCAAATTCTCAAGATTGGCTCAGGAATCAATCAGACAGATTTCCTCCTTTGGCAGTAGATCAAGAATTAGGGTTTTTCTCGCATTTCTCAGAAGAAACTGAATTCTCAGAAAGTCAATTGGCTGTCACATATTTTCATGCTCTCTCAAATTTACTGGAAAAAGGCAGTGTTTGTGTGATCCAGGTTAACCAGATAATTTGCATATTTTAAAACATTCGTTGTTTATTGGAATACACGGTGCGTGTTTTGATTGGAGTACAATTGCAAGGTTACAAGATTACAGAGTTATTGGATTACTTGGAGTTTAAGTTATCTGGATTGGAATTATTGGAATGCAGTTTCAGTTATTTTAATCAGGGATCTTAAGAATCAGTGAAGACACATAGAGAGAATTACAAGTTACTAACAGTAACGGATTTTATTGGATATGAGATTATCTCATAAAGACTTTCTTCATTTATTTCAGATGTTGTTACAAAAAATAATTTATTATTCAAATGCTTTAGGTTTTACAACTTATCGTACTTGAAAAATAAATTAATACAACTGATTGAAATCTCTCTAAATTACCAAGAAAAATCTAAGCCTAAGCTTCCATTGCTCCCATGCTCGCCACAAAGTTTCCTGCTTCCTCTGCTTTGTCACCATCCAACTTGCGCTCACATGAAAGAAAAAAAAATATTAGTACAGTTAATTGAACATAAATAAAAATTTCAAAAAGAAAGAAAAATGTTCATCATTAAAGTTTGCCGTTTGGAATCAGAGGGTTATTTTCATTTCATCACGTTTTTATTTTTCTCTTTGCAAATCACAAGAAGATTTCTCTTCTTGGTTCACAAAAAGAAAAAGAAAAATGCAAGTTGTCCAAGTAAAAGAGAATGCAAAGCAAATGGTCCAACTGCAGCATGCTGTCCAAACAATGCAACAAGGCAAACTAAATAAAGCCAAACTAATTTGGACAATACAGCAAGACAATAGTAACAGCAGTGCAAGCATTACAAGCAAGTAACTCAGCAGGCACGCAAATTGCCCAAGGCAAACTGAACAAAGCCAAACTGAATTGGACAAAGGCCAAGCATTACAAACTAAACAAAACAAAGTACAAGGCAACTAAACAATGCAGCATACAAGCAAACTAGACAGCAGCAACAGTTAGGACAAGCATAGCAGCAGGAACAAAGTACAAACAAACAGCAGGCAAAGGAGAATGCAGTATGGTAAACCAAATAACAAGCAAGGGGCTTGCTTGTTTCATATAGCTTTTCATCATTTTCCAAAGTGTGGCAAACTTTTCAGAAAAAAGTGGAAAAAAAAGCATTTCTGCTTTTATCATTGAGAGAGGAGAGAGAGAAAAGATATCACCTAAATTATTGGAAAGGTACAGATTGGCCATCCTACCCACAGGCTGTAAAAGTGAAAAGTAACTAGGATATAAAAGTAGGAAAGAACTGCAAGAAAGGAGGAGAGAACATTTTGTCAAAGGCAGAACATTTTGCAAAACAGAGAAATCCCAAGCCAGAATTCCAAACTGTAACAAAAACATTTCAAACTGTCAAAGGCATAATACCCAACCTGTTAACAAAAGCCTAACAAAACTGAACAACAACAAAATCATCATTTTCCATCTCAACGACCAAAAACCTGTTATCAAGAACAAGCAACCAAACTTGCATAACAACTAAAACGCCAACAAACCTGCATAACTGACCAAACCATCCCAACAAGTTCAAATCAAAAGAACAAGCCTAGCCAAAACTAACCAACAATATCCAACAAAGTCAGAAGTGTAACACCATCATCACTCAAGTTCAAGAGAGAGGAAAGAAATAACAAAGTCAGAAACACCATCATCATCTCAAGTTCAAGGAACAAAGAAAAGATTACCAGAAGCTCCCGTGTATATCATCATTTCTTCCCTCCCATTTCCGGCCTCTAAGGAGCACCATCAACTCAGCCCTACATCCTCTTCCACTTCGCAAAAGGTCCAAAGGTATGTGTCTTTTCAAACCAATTCCTGCGTCTCAAGCATATCACAATAGATTAATAACAAAGAAACATGAACATGATTAACAAAAAAAAACAGAAATCGTTAAACATTCAAAACCAACAGAACATCACCTTTTTATGAAAGAATTGTTTGAGCATGGTTAGGAAGAGAGCGAGGGGTGCTCCGGTGACGAGATTTGGGGAGAGAAGATCAGAAAATGCGTTTCAAACCCCTTTTGATGAATCCATTTCAGAATTTAGGGATTTCCTGAAAAGTATAAATCAGATTGAAATCAAAAGCCCAAAAGAAGCGCTTTGCTCGTGAATTAGGAAGAGAGATAGGGACATTCAGTGAGGAAGATGAACGAGAGAACGAGTGAGGAAGAACGAAGGAGCAACGGCGCCGCTGTGAAACGGGTTCACAGACCCTAATTTTCTGTTTCCCCTAATCCAAAAACAATAAACTGAACTTAAGCATTGGGCCACTCCGTTTGCAAAACCATTAAGCCCGTGCGTTTCTAGCTCGCACCCCCCCCATTCTGGCTTTGTTTCCTTTTATTTTCTTTCCAGCAACGATATGTCTTTTGGGCCTAATATCTTTAGACTTCCCTAAGCCCATTTGTACCTTTTTTTTAATTTACTTTTTTTTAATTTCATAAAACTCAATACTTTTTTTTATCAAATTAAATTAATCTTGAAGTTAATTTTCTTTTTCTTATTTTAATTTATCTTTATTATTTTGTTACATATAATAAAAACATTAAAAGTTTTAATTTAATTAGTTTGCTTTCTTTAAACCTTTTCTAATTTAATAAAAGTACAAAACAGAATAATAATAAAATTTTAACCTTTCTTTTGTAGAATAGATTTTATTTCTCTCTTCTCAAGTAAATACATACATTTCATACTTTGTTGATTTTATTTCAGTAAATTGTCATAGCTTCATATTGAATCGCACAACAATTCGATTTGGTTGTAATATTTGGACATTGCTATTCTTATGAGATTCATCCCCATTTGTAATAATTGTACCCCCATTCCCAGATACTTTTGTAATAGCTTAGACTTTTAATTCTTGCAATTTATTGCTTTCGATATACTGTGTAGTAATTAGGCATGTATGGCAAGATTCAAAAATCAATCGCTAGATGACCTAATCCAAGAATAAATAACTTGAAATCAATACACTTCTCACACGCGCACTTCTAGGGTAACCTCGCTTGTTGCCTCGGAAATACAATCATGTCCCTCGAATATGAGACACTATAGCAAATGACCCTTCGACAAACAAAGATCGTAGTCCCTCGATGACCCTCGATGTTGACTTCGATAAAACAATCTCGCCCCTTTACAAAATTGCTAGAGCGTCTCACAAGTTGCTTTCGATGATTGTAAAATTGACTCACGCCTGTCCCGTTTAACATCCAAACACAAGGTTGTTTACCAAATACAATGGTAAAACAACAATGTCAAAGGGTTAAAAATGTGTAGGAAAGATCTTTGAATGGGGTAGACAACTCCTAGTTACTTGATCAAATTTGCAAACATCCTTTCTATTTTCAAAACACACAATTTCAAAACATTTTCCCAAAACAACTTTCAAACATTGAAACATCTTTTCAAAAGACAAACACCTTTGTAAAACATTCAAACATGATTTGTTACAAAGGTTGCCTAAACAAGGCCTCTTTTCAAAACATTTTCAAAACCACACACAAAGCACCATTTCAAACAATTGAAAATAAAAAGCAAGTGATCGAAACAAGTAACTAAGAGCCCATGGAAAACCATGGATGAAAAGGGTGCTAGCACCTTCCCTTTTCATAATCTACCCCCCGAACCCAAGAAAACATCTCAAAGGTCTTTCCTGTGCTTTTTGACCTTTTCCTTTGGATAAAATAAAAAGTCGGTGGCGACTCTTGCTAAACCGCACAAGTGCAAACACAAACGCAAAACCTCAAGTCAGTTCTCCCACCGCATCACAGTATGGCTATGGTATCAAATGAGGGCTTCAAAGAGTATGCTCAAAAGTGGAGAGATCTATCCGGAAGGGTGCAACCCCCTTTATCTGAAAGGGAGTTAGTGGACATGTTCCTGGGAACTCTATCAGGCCCTTTCTTTAATCATCTGATTAGGAGCTCCTCTGAAGGGTTTACCAAATTGATTTTAACCGACGAAAGAGTGGAGGCTGGTATAAGAAGTGGGAAAATTCAGAAAGACGTGTCTGCCTCTGCAGTTGTAAAAAAGCCCTTCATTAGGAAGAAGGAAGTGTATGTTGTCTATTCACAGAGAAATCAGGGAAGATTTGAGCGACGACCAATGGTGGGGGCCGTTATGATTCAAAATCCTGCATCAGACCAACCAAGAAACGATCAGCCAAGAAATAACCAGCCGAGAAATACTCAGCAAAGGGTGGAAAGGCCAGTTCGGTAATTCACCAAGATTAACATGACTCCAGCTCAAGTCCTACCACATCTTCTGAAGTTGAATCTGGACATGCTAAAAGAGGCCTCAAAGAATCCTAATACCACGTCTCTACACTATCATCCTAACGCCAGATGCGCGTACCATTCTGAAAGTCCAGGGCACGATACCAACAACTGTTGGGCTCTGAAGAATAAAATTCAAGACCTGGTAGACGCGAAAGAAGTTGAGTTTGAAGCGCCTGAGAAACCGAATGTTATTTTTGCTCCGATGCCGAGGCATGGTCACAATGCCAATGCTGTCGAGGAAGATCTGTTTGTTTCTACCGTGGATGAACTGTTAACTCCACTCCTGACTATTAAGTTGAATTTGTTGAAAGCTGGCATTTTCCCAGGTTGTGACAAAGACTACCATGTTTTCCTATCTTCGTCATTTGACTGCCCACTGTTGAAAAAAGGTATCCAACGACTGATGGATAACCAAGAAATTATGTTTGAGAATGTTCCTATTTCACCCGTTCCAATTAAAGAAGCTTCAATAATAACCATCTACGCCAATCCTTCCAGGGCCCCTAAAAGACCCGTTAGGATTACACCTGCTCTGAAGACTACTCCGCTCAATATTACAATGCCCGGGCCCGCCCCATACAAATTGGATAAAACAGTACCATGGAATTATGGTGGAGAAATCTACTACCATGGTATTAAACAGATTGAACTGACTGCTGAAGAAGAAAGCTCCGAGGAGGACAATTCTGACATTAGCAATATTGTTGGAACTAGCAAGATCACCCGCAGTGGTAGGATCTTCTCTCCAGAGATTACTCCTCCAACATCAGTCTTTGGACCCGTGGCCATTCCGAAGACTACCTCCGCACCAGTGATTATACCTGCAGGCGTACCTACCAACAAAGACAATACAATTCCTATCCCTACTTCCGCTGTTGAGAATAAAGGAAAGAACGTTCAAGAGGAGCATGTTCAGACGAAGGCTCAATCACTAGCTATTCCTAAAACATCCAAGAAGGATATGGAAGAAATCCTGAGGATCATAAAGAAGAGTGATTATGATGTGGTTGAACAGCTGGGGCAAACCCCTTCCAAGATCTCTATGCTAGCCCTGCTGTTGTGCTCTGAAGTACATGCCAAAGCTTTGGTAAAATTTCTGAAGACAGCTCATGTGCCGCAAGAGACGTCTACTGACCAGTTCCAGGACTGTGTGGCCAGTTTGACAGCTGATAATGGCATGGGCTTCTCCGATGCTGACTTGATACCCAGAGGGAGAAAACATAACGATGCATTACATGTTTCGGTGGAGTGCATAGGAACAACCCTAGCTCATGTCTTGGTTGATATTGGATCATCTTTAAACGTCTTGCCAAAGAAAGCCCTTGATAGGTTGGATTGTGAGGGGCTGACTTTAAAACCCAACAACATAATTGTGAGAGCATTTGACGGCTCTAAGAGGATGGTCCACGAGGAGGTGGGCATCCTGATCAAGGTGGGAACTCAGGTGTTCAACTCCACCTTCTACGTAATAGACATCCGTCCTTCTTATTCCTGTCTATTGGGACGCCCATGGATCCACAATGCTGGAGCTGTCACCTCCACCTTGCATCAGATGCTCAAGTACCCGGTCCAGGGGAAGATCATAACTGTCCATGGGGAGGAGGAATACATGATTAGTCATCTGAATTCTTTCCGATATGTAGAGTTGAATGGCGAATTCATAGAAACCCCTTTCCAACATTTTGGAGAAGTCTCTCCAGAAATAGCGGCAACCAAGGCGGTATCCTCAACTCCTAAGATCACCAGACCTCCACCTCGGATGTCATCTCTCAAGGATGCAAGGGCAGTAGTGGAAGAAGGGGGGTGCACAATCTGGGGGCAGCTTCCAGACATTCCTTACAAATCAGACAAGTTTAACTTAGGGTTTACTTCGACTGCTCAGAAGGTTGTGCATCGCGCCCGTGCCGAAGGGCCACCTGTGAAGATTAGTCATCAAGGGGTCAACGCAGTAGAGGACAATGAAGAGGAGGGCAACTTGGAAGATTGGATATTTCCTACTGTCAGTGGAGGATTTTGGAACTGGGAAGCCAAAGACTTCATCCCGATAACTTTCATATCGCAGTAATTTACCTTTTACATTTCTGTTGGACTGTAATAATTCGCAAACAATTCGTACATTTTCAACCTTGTGTCTTACCCGAGGCACATCGGTCCATTTGTAAGGGTTTTTATTTCATTTTCATATGTCATTCAACAAATCATGGATGCTTTTTCATATATATACCTTTTATGCTCATTGTCTTTCTTTTACATTTTATTATTTTAAGATGGCTATACCCTTACACACACCCACACTCACAAATGCAGGTACCCTTCCACTCCGGATCCCATGGGTAACGATACTGCTATAGCCTTCAGTGACTCTGAAGATCTGTTCTACCAAGCCGAATACGAAGGTGAGAAAGATTGTGAAGTGCCAGGGGAATTGGCCAGACTATTACAGCAAGAAGAAAGAGCAATTCAGCCTCATTTGGAGCAGTTGGATACAATCAACTTGGGTACTGAGGAAGATAAAAAGGAAATCAAGGTAGGTGCCAATATAGAGCCGAGTGTTAAGGAGCGCCTAATTCAGCTATTGCATGATTATGTTGAGATCTTTGCCTGGTCATACGAAAACATGTCGGGACTCGATACAGACACCGTGGTACACCATCTACCCATCAGAGAAGATTGTCCATCAATGAAAACAAAGGTCCGCCGCATGAGACCTGACATGTCAGAGAAGATCAAAGCAGAAGTTATGAAACAATTCAATGTTGGATTCCTGGCTGTTACTTCCTATCCTCAATGGGTGGCCAACATTGTTCCCGTGCCTAAAAAGGACGGCAAAGTGAGAATGTGCGTGGATTATAGAGATTTAAATAGGGCCAGCCCTAAAGATGATTTTCCACTTCTGCATATTGACATCCTGGTTGACAATACAGCCCAGCACAAAGTATTTTCTTTCATGGACGAATTCTCAGGCTATAACCAGGTCAAAATGGCACCTGAGGACATGGAGAAAACTACATTTGTCACACAGTGGGGTACATTCTGCTACAAAGTAATGCCATTTGGACTGAAGAATGTCGGGGCAACCTATCAACGTGCCATGGTAGCTTTGTTTCATGATATGATACATCATGAGATAAAGGTCTACATGGATGACATGATAGCCCAATCACAAACTAAAGAAGAACACCTTGACCACTTGCAAAAGTTGTTTGTCAGATTGAAGGAGTACAAATTAAGGTTGAACCCGAACAAGTGCACATTCGGAGTCCGATCCGGTAAACTCTTAGGTTTTATTGTCAGCAACAAAGACATCGAAGTTGATCCTGCCAAAGTCAAAGTGATACAAGAAATGCCTTCTCCTCACACTGAGAAGGAATTCAGAGGTTTCTTGGGACGCCTGAACTACATTGCTAGGTTCATTTCTCACCTAATATCTACTTGTGAACCAATCTTCAAGCTGTTGAAGAAAGATCAGGTAGTTAGATGGAATGATGACTGTCAGTTTGCTTTCGATAAAATCAAGGAGTATTTACAAGATCCTCCTATCTTGATGCCACCAATCGAGGGAAGACCGCTAATCATGTATTTGACCGTCTTAGAGAATTCAATGGGGTGCATACTGGGGCAGCATGACAAGTCTGGCCTAAAAGAGCACGCTATTTATTACCTTAGCAAAATTTTTACCGACTGTGAAACCAGATATTCACTGCTTGAGAAAACTTGCTGTGCTTTCGTATGGGCTGCTCGTCGGCTAAGACAATATATGTTGACTCATACCACTTTGCTGATATCTAAAATGGATCCGATAAAGTACATCTTTGAGAAGCCTGCTATGTCTAGAAGGATAGCTAGATGGCAGATGATCCTAACAGAATACGACATACAATACACAACCCAAAAAGCTATAAAGGGCAGTGTGCTAGCTGATCATCTGGCCCATCAAGTTGTAGAAGATTATCAATTCATGAAGTTTGACTTCCCTGATGAAGACATCATGACATTGGACAAAGTTGAAGAAATCAGACCATATGACGGACCTGAACAAGGATCCCGATGGACCCTGTACTTTGATGGGGCATCCAATGCACTTGGTAACGGTATCGGTGTTGTACTTATATCTCCGGAAGGATGCCATACTCCTTTCACTGCCAGACTTTGCTTCAATTGTACGAACAACATGGCAGAATATGAAGCATGCATCTTTGGACTCAAGGCTTCCATAGACTTGGGAATCAAATCTTTAGATGTGTTTGGGGATTCAGTTTTGGTCATCATTCAGATCAAAGGAGAATGGGACACTAAGCATCCAAACCTTATCCCTTACAAAGAACATGTTTTGACATTGTTACCACATTTCGAGCAGATTACCTTTGAGCACTTCCCGCGAGAAGAAAATCAGCTAGCAGATGCTCTAGCTACAATGTCATCCATGTTTAAACTTAATTGGGATAACGAGACTCCCCAGATCACCATTGAATGGATGGACGAACTAGCGCACTGTCACGAGATTAATACCGAAGAAGTAGTGGACCAGCCTTGGTTTCACGAAGTCAAAAGGTATCTCGAGACTCAAGAAGATCCAAAAGGAGCTTCAGTCAATGACAAAAAGTTCTTAAGAATATTCTCCATTAAGTTCTTCCTAAGTAATGGCATCCTTTACAAACGCAATCATGATTCTATTCTGCTCCGTTATATGGACAAGGCTGAGGCTGAAAGGATTATGGCTGAATTGCATGAAGGTATCTTTGGCACTCACTCTAGCAGGCATACGATAGCAAAGAAAATTCTACGGGCAGACTACTATTGGTCTACCATGGAAGCAGATTGCTATCAACACTCTCGGACCTGTCATAAGTGTCAAATCTATGCAGATAAGGTGCACGTGCCTCCGGTTCCTCTAAATGTCTTAACAGCTCCTTGTCCCTTCGCTATGTGGGGAATCGATATGATTGGGGAGATCAAGCCTACAGCCTCCAACGGACACCGCTTCATTCTAGTGGCCATTGACTATTTCACCAAGTGGGTCAAAGCAGCTTCCTTCACATCCGTTACTAAGAATGTTGTTGCCCGCTTCATCAAGCAGAATCTCATTTGCCGGTACGGTATCCCGGAAAGGATCATTACTGATAACAGTACAAACCTTAACAATACTATGATCACTGCCTTGTGCGAGCAGTTCAAGATTCAATATCACAATTCATCTCCCTATAGACCAAAGATGAATGGTGCAGTCGAAGCTGCTAATAAAAACATTAAAAAGATCATACAAAAAATGACAGTAACCTACAAGGACTGGCATGAAATGCTACCGTTTGCTCTCCACGGGTACCATACCACGGCCCGCAAGTCAACTGGGGCAACACCCTATTCTTTGGTTTATGGCATGGAGGTTGTTTTACCTATTGAGGTTCAAATCCCCTCTTTAAGAATTATGAAAGATGCAGGTTTGAGTGAAGACGATTAGATCCAGACCCGACTTGATCAACTGAACTTAATTGATGAAAAAAGACTTACTGTTGTTTGCCATGGTCAAATGTATCAAAAACGGATGATCAAGGATTTCAACAAGAAAGTCAGACGCCAGGTATATCAAGTTGGAGATCTAGTGATCAAACGCATCATCTTGCCACAAAGTGATCCCAGAGGCAAATGGACTCCTACCTATGAAGGACCATTTGTAATCAAGAACATCTTTTCTGGTGGGGCGATGATCTTAACCACCATGGACGGTGACGACCTACCACACCCTGCGAACGCAGACATAGTCAAAAGATACTACACATAAGAGACCCGCTAGGTTGACACACCTAGGCAAAACAAGGGCATCCCGGCGAACCAAAAGGTTCGGGCAAAAATTAGGGATAAAACAAAAAGAATTTGTACACCCGACAAGTTGAAAACCTGAAAGGGCGACTTGGACAAAAAAGGGTTTCCTGGTGGACTGAAAACCCGAAAGGGCGGTCCAGGGAAAAGTTAGGTAATTAAAGCGTATGACTATGTCTCGTCGGATTACTTTAAGGACAATCTCTTCACGGACAAACTCATAGCTTCTGATCAATTCAATCATCTTCGAACGAAGCAACAAACGGACAAGATATTCGGAGATACGGAGGCTATAGCAGAATGGGAACCCCATGGGATTATTACACATAGCTATCTTTCTTTGTAAATTTTTCTTATTTATGACACCATCCTCTTACTAGGATGTCTGTCTCCTTTGTACAAAATACTTATTCAAAGTAAATACAAAGATATCTCTTTACAGAAAACTATTTGCCTTTTTCTTTACACTTGTGTTTTATTTGCAAAAACGTCCAATGATCCATTAATGAACATATGCATTTGAACATAATTACTGTTTACAAATAAACAAAGTGGAAAAGAACAATTACTGACAGATGAAAAAATAGGAAAACGTCTCTAGGCTATTCCATGAACAATCCCTACAGTACATCATTAGGATCCCCAGTGGAGCTGAAACTTTCAATCCCCAGCGGAAATCATCCAGTTTCTCCAGGTTCCCCCAGCAAGTGGTCTTGAAGCCTGAAAATCAACCAGATAACGGTTAACTTTTGTTTCTCCCTAACCTAGGATAACTCCCCGGTAGAGTGGCAGACGACTTAAACTCCTGAACTTTTTCCAAACAGGAATAAGCTTTTCCCTACAGAGTTTTTATTACTCCTCAACAGAACAAAGACTCCTGTCAATAATCCCCAGTAGAAGTCATTAAAATTCTCTGGATTCCCCAAGCAGATTCCTCAAGAAGTATATGGCATTACTCTCACAACGGAATCCTCAGCAGCAGTCAAGGATTTATTTTCCTCAGCAATACAGCAAATCAGCTTACATGCGCATACATTACATACATATATTATAAACATTGATAAAGTACATATATTGCATCATACCTTTCATGCAACCTAACTTTGTACATTCAGCTAACATTTTACCCTTTACAAGATAAGATTAACAGCTACCATTAACGAATGCTCAAAGATTCTAGATACAGTACAGATACGCTCCAGACAAGGATGCCATTCTGATACTCATTCAAATTTCAATTTCAAGATACAGTCCAGATACGCTCCAGACAAGGATGCCATTCTGATGCTCATTCAGATTTTAATTTCAAGATACAGTCCAGATACGCTCCAAACACGGTTGCCATTCTGATGCTCATTCAGATTTCAATTTCAAGATACAGTCCAGATACGCTCCAAACACGGTTGCCATTTTGATGCTCATTCAGATTTCAATTTCAAGATACAGTCCAGATACGCTCCAAACACGGTTGCCATTCTATCACTCATTCAAATTTCAATTTCAAGATACAGTCCAGATACGCTCCAAACACGGTTGCCATTCTGATGCTCATTCAGATTTCAATTTCAAGATACAGTCCAGATACGATCTAAACACGGTTGCCATTCTATCACTCATTCAGATTTCAATTTCAAGATACAGTCCAGATACGCTCCAAACACGGTTGTCATTCTGTCACTCATTCAGATTTCAATTTCCAAGATACAGTCTAGATACGCTCCAAACACGGTTGCCATTCTGTTACTTATTCAGATTCAAGTACAGATACAATTCAGATACATTCTAAATACAGACACCATTCTAATGCTTATTTTTTTTATTTATAACAAACATTCTTGGATGGCATCTACAAGCCCATCTCCAACAAGATTCTAACATCTCTCTAAATGGCATCTTTAAGCCCATTCCCTCAACTACACCTTTGTCGAGTGCAAATTTATAGGCACTCTAGTGTCCAATCATATTTTACCTTCGAGTCACGAACGACAAAACTCGCCAATCTAACTCTTCAGGTTCAAGAAGATTGAACAGGGGCAGCTGTTATACCCCAAAATTTGCCCTCCCATTTTTCATAGAAGACACAACCCTAGGGTTTCTCGGATATTCAAGTTGCCTCAAAAATCGACCAGACAGGTTCTCTTCTGTGGCGGTAAACCAGTAATTAGGGTTTCTTGCAATTCTCAAAAGAAAATGAATTTTTAAAGATCCAATTGGCCTTCATAGGTCTTCATGCTTCCTCAAGATTGTACTTATGATTTCTTCAAGATACAAGATTCTGAGACGATTCTGTTTGTTCATGGTCACATTTGATGTCACTCACGGGTTTATCTTCAAAGAATCGGAAGAAATTTGAGTTTGGAAAACTTTAAAATTTTCAAATCATCGCAAGGCATTTGATTGATTTTTGAATTTTCTTAAAACACAGTTTACTGGAAAAAAAATAATGTTTGTTCTCAGAGCATGATTTGTTGGGACAAGAGATATAAATTAAGACTGTCATTTAGGACACTCATGATTGGGGGATCCAGGTTGACCAGATGATTTGCGTCCTTAAAACTTTTGTTTGGTTAGGAAATGGAATATACAGTGCGTGTTTGTTTGAAATACAATTACAAAATTATTGGGATTACTTGGAATTTAAGTTACCAGACTGGAGCATTTTGTTTCAAATATCTTGATTGGGAATTTCGAAAGTCAATTAGGATGCGAGGAGAAATTACAAGTTGTTGTTGATAAAGGATTTCAAGTTATTCAAGTGACACCAAAATATTTCATGTTATAACTCAAGGTTTTCTCCAATTTCAAACATTTGGTACAAAACAATTTATTCTTTAATACTTTATGTTTTACAACTTATTGTATTTAAAGATGAATTGGTATTATTGGATACAACATATCAAAATACCAGAGTAATCTTTCTAAGTTACAAAGAAAATCCAAATAAATGTTTGGCCTAGGAGAATTAATCTATGCCTAAGTTTGTTTGAAGATTGAAGGCGTATCAAATTCTTTTATTTATCTCCAAGACTTCCATGCTTGCCACAAATTTCTTGCCTTCCTTGCTTTGTCATATCCAACTATGCTCACATGAAAACAAAAGAAAGAAGAAACATGGTTAGTGCAAATTATTTGAGCATGGACAAAATTTTCCAAAAGGGTATTCATCATTAAGGTTTGCAAAAATGGAATCCGATTTCCATTTTATTTCATCACAATCTATTTCCTATTTGCAAATCACAAGAAGGTTACCCTTCTTGGTTCACAAAAAGAAAAACAAGAAGAAATGCTACAAAGCTGTCCAAACAAGAAGAAATGCTACAAAGCTGTCCAAACAAGCAAATGTTACAAAACTGTCCAAACAAAATGCGCAAATTGAACCAAACAAAATGCTGCAAACTGTCCAAACCAAATGCCACAAACTGTCCAAACAGCATCACAAACAGCAGCCTCAAAAAACCAAACAAACAACTTTGTCAAAACAACAAACAACATCAACAAAAACGAGGCAGAAGTATGGCAACATAAATAGCTAAGTCAAATAGCAAAACTTGCTTGAGAAGCAATATATCATCATTTTCCATGCAAACCTTTCAGAATTGGAAAAAAAAGGCAAAAGAGCAATTTTCTTTCTTATTGTCATTGAGAGAGAAGAGAGGAAAGAAGTCACGTAGGTTATTGGAATGCACAGCCTTGCTTCCCTGCCTGTCACAAGTTGCATAGAATGTGCTAAAAAACAAAACTGCAATAAAAAAGCCATAAGGACAATATGCTAAAATATTCAAATTTGTTGGTTTCCCACCATTTTGAATATGAATTTAACAGAAGTAGGGTGAATATAAGAGGACAACTCTCAAGCGAAAGAGATAAAAACATCACCAAACTCAAAAAACTTAAAACAAGTCTCAAACTGAGGAACCAGTAACATCATAAAAAAACCTGTCAAACCTAAAAACTCCAACAAAACACAAGCCTCAAGCAACAAATCTCAACACTGTAACCAAAACCTGTCAAACATCCAAAACCAAAAATCTCAAACATTGTAACCAAGCCAAAAAACCTAAAAATCTATCAACCATCACCAAGAAAACTTATCAAACTGTGAACAAAAACCAGCAACAACCATCATCAAACCAAACCTGTAACAAGCCTAAAACCAAAACCAAATCAGTAACATATCCAAGAAAATTTTCAAACAGAACCATCATCAAAAAACCTAAAAATTTGTCAACTATCACCAAACCAAAAACCTGTAACCAAGCCAAAGATCTCAAACAAAACCCTAAAAACTCAAAACCTGTTAAATTATCAAAAAAGATCCAAAACACAG
Source organism: Vicia faba (assembly GCA_948472305.1). NCBI lineage: Eukaryota > Viridiplantae > Streptophyta > Magnoliopsida > Fabales > Fabaceae > Vicia > Vicia faba. Next base: position 1,398,403,573 of record OX451736.1, on the reverse strand, counting down.
TAGCCAAAGAAAAAAATTGCTAAGCTTTCATCAAGACAATAAACCCAGTAACCATCATACAGAAGCAAAGTCTCAAATCCCAAAAACTGTTAACTCAAAACGACAGAACTATCATCAAAAATCCCACAACCTTTAACCATCACTGAAAAAAATCCCAAAAAAAACAGAGATAAGAAGAAGTTACCAACAATTCAGAAACACCAACGCCTTCATCCTCATCTCTCCCCCTCGTACAACTTCCGCCACCACTGAATACAATCTTCGTTCTCGCCTCTCCCTTTCTAAATCGCAAGAAATTGTAAAGCTCCAACAGGTATGGATTTTTCATCTTTCTCATAATTCCATAACATATTTCTCTGCATCTAAAGGAATGGGGTAGTCAAAAGAAAACGCACAAACAAGATAAAAATTAGTGAAATCATAACTCAGAAATCTTACCCTTTTTTCAAGAAAATCGTTAGATTTTGATTAGGGAGGCGAGAACGGCTATATTCCGGCAATAGAGAGTTAGGGGAGAGGTCAAGGACGAATCAATTTCGTTTCTCTTAGGTTTAGGACCGAATTTGACAATTAGGTTTTCATAGATGCAAATCACGGTGATATAAGGAAGTAGCATGTTAATGGAGAGAGTGATTTCGTTCGCAAAAGGAAATAGGGATGGATAGTTAGATTGTTCAGAGGTTTCAATAAAAAGATGAACAGAGATGAGCGAAAGAGATGAAGAGCGGCGCTGTGAATTACAAGGGTTCCAAGAACCCTAATTTTGTGTTGAACCCTTAATCAATAACTAAGTTGGGTTTAGAACCTTGGGCTTGGTTCTTTCTGTTGGATCTTAAAGCCCATTTGCGTTTTACTGATCATCCCCCCCCCCCCCCCCCCCTTTGGCTTATTTTGTTACAGCAAGAACAACATTTTGTTTGGGCCTCATTCTCAAATCACCTTAAGCCCATTGCATTTTTTTTAATTTAATTTGTTTTCTTTTTACATTATTTTTTTATTTTTTTTATTATGCAAATGCTAATAACTTAAAATACATTTTAATTTGATTTAGGTTTTGTAATTTAGTTTTTTATCATTTTCTTTTTTTAATAAATTTGTTTTAGATTTAATATTACATATAATAAAACACCAAAAAAATAGAACTTAGTTTAGTCCCTCTTTAATTTATCTTGTTACTAACATAATTAATAAATTACAAAAAATAGAGATTTTAATTTAATCAATTATTTTTATTTTTTAGAATAGGTTTTACTCTTCTCTTTTCAAGTAAATACTTAACATTTCATTTCCATATTTTGCTAATTTTATTTTCATGGATTATCATAGCTTTAATTAAATCGCACAAAATTCGATTTGGTTGTATTGTTTGATATTTGAACCTTCCTATCTCATTTGATTCATCCCTATTTGTAAAAATTGTACCCCCCATTCCCGAACATTTTGTAATAGCTTAGAATTTCAATTCCCGCAATTTACTGCTTTCTTTATACCGTATAGTAACTAGGCGTGTATGGAAAGATTCAAAAATCAATCGCTAGATGACCTAATCAAAGAATAAAATAACTTGAAACCAACACACTTTTTCACACGCGCACCTCTAGAGTAACCTCACTCGTTTCCTCGGAAATACAATCATGTCCCTAGAATATGGGACACTTTAGCAATGACCCTTCGAAAAAAAAGATCGTAGTCCCTCGATGACCCTCGATGTTGCCTTCGATTAAAACGATCTCGTCCCTTACAAAAATTGCTAAAGCGTCTCATAAGTTGCTTTCGATGATTGTGAAATTGACCCACGCCTGTCCCTTCACATCCAACGACGGGGCTTCTTACCAAATCAATGGTAAGATAGCACCATTAAAAGGAGGAAGAAAAAGAACAATTTAAGACCTTTCGAGTAGATAGATTCGCTCTTAGTTACTCGCTTGCTCACGATAAAAACTTTTTACACCTACACTTTCATTTAAAAACTTTTTCAAAAAGACAAAACGTTTTGTATACGTTCTTATAGAGACGAGAACCATTGTAAAACATCTTTTCAAAACACTTTCCGACACACGATTCAAAAACACATCTTTGAACCACTTTTCGAAACAAAACTTTGTACACGTTCTTATAGAGACGAGAACCATTACAAAGAGATTTTTCAAAATACTTTCAAAGCCCACACCACAAAGCACATTGTCAAATAAAAGCAAGTGATCTAAATGAGTAACTAAGAGCCCATGGAAAACCATGGATGAAAAGGATGCTAATACCTTCCCTTTTCATAATCTACCCCCCGAACCCGAGAAATAATCTCGAAAGGTCTTTCCTGTGCTTTTTTAACTTTCCTTTTGGATAAAATAAAAGTCGGTGGCAACTCTTGCTATCCGCACAAGTGAGATCGAAACGCAAAACATCAAGTCAGTTCTCCCACCGTATCACACCCGGCAAGTCGAAAACCTGAAAAGGCGGTTAGGGCAAAAAAGGGTATCCCGGTGGACGGAAAACCCGAAAGGGCGGTCCAGAGAAAAATTAGGGATCAAAGCTTAACACTATGTCTCATTGGATCACCTTGCAACTAGACTATCAAGCTCGAACGACACCAATCAGTCTGATCCACCTTCAACCAAGTAGCAAAGTGATGAGACGCTTGAGGATATAAAGGCAATAGCATAGTTGGAACCCAGTAAGATTGTTCACATAGCTGTTTTTCTTTGTTTTTCACAAATTGTATAAATTCTATTTGTTCGGCGGCGTTCTCTTACTAGGACGTCAGCCTCTTGTAAAAAAAGCCTATTTACAGGCTAACTTCAAAATCAATACAAGTCATTTTACAAAGAAATTTCAAACTATTTTCCTTTTTCTGTTTTGTTTTGCGAGAAAGTCCAATGTTCATTTTTGATGTATGCATTTGACATTGATTGCTGCTCACAAAAATTTACATGCGAAATAAAAGACGATTACTTGTAGTATCAGAAACAGGGGCAAACGAGAAATGTCCAAACCGTACAGTTGCTCTGTCCACCAGGTATAGGGATAGATATAGTCGGAGGAAATAATTGAAAGTACATTCATTCCCCGCAGAGTAAGAGAAAGATAGTGGTGTTAGCTCTCCCCAGCTGAGGCTCGCAACTATGAATGAATCGGTAATATTCTCCCCAAGCAGAGTTTATCTACCATCAGCACTAAAGTCTTACTATCCCCAGCGGAGTATAAAAATATCCCCAGTGGAGTTTTTTAAAAATAAAAAAAAATCATCCCCGGTGGAGTTTGAAGAATTGTCCCCAGTAGACTCTGGAAGAATATCCCCAGTATAGTCTAAAAGGTTATTCCCCGTGAAGTCTCAACTGGAAAATCATCCCCATCGGAGTTCATTCCTTTCACAAACGGAAATTCAATCCCCAACAGGTTTCATTATCACCAGCATCGGTAATTCATCCCCAGTTGAATTTATCAGCGGAATCCTCAGTAGAGCATCTTTCCCCATAGAGACATTCTCTCGTCAGTTTATTCCCCAGCGAAGTTATCCTCTCCCGCAGGTTTATTCTTACAAACATCTTCATCCACTATCTCCAGCGGAGATGAAGAATTCATTTCTTTTCTCCAGCAGCAATCCGAGATTTATTTTCCCCAGCTCAAAACATCACATTTCCATACATCATGACACATGCATATACGCATCATACAACACAGTCTCATTTATTTTGAGAACATCATTGCTTGATACATATCATGCATTACATACAGATAACCTTTATCTTTCAGGAAAGATACAATCAAATTCTCACATAATTCAAGCTATGAAGCTTTTACCTCAGTTAAATTACGGACGAGCTCCTAAATCTCAGCGAAGATGTTTCCTCAATTGAATTACGGATGAGCTCCTAAATCTCAGCGAAGATGTTTCCTTAGTTGAATTACGGACGAGCTCCTAAATCTCAGCAGAAATGTTTCCTCGGTTGAATTACGGACGATGTTCCTAAATCTCAACAGAGATGTTTCCTCAGTTGAATTACGGACGATGTTCCTAAATCTCAGCGAAGATGTTTCCTCAGTTGAATTACGGACGAGTTCCTAAATCTCAGCAGAGATGTTTCCTCAGTTGAATTACGGACGAGTTCCTAAATCTCAGCAAAAAAATTTCCTCAGTTGAATTACGGACGAGCTCTTAAATCTCAGCAAAGACGCCTCCTCAATTGAATTACGGACGAGTTCCTAAATCTCAGCATAGATGTTTCCTCAGTTGAGTACGGACGATCTAAGTTCCTAAATATCAACAGAGACGACTCACCAGCAGAATAATGGACAACCAAAGCTCCTAAAATTCTACTTCTCTCAACAGAGATCAGCCTTCCCCAGCGGAATCTTCCTCAACAACAAGTATACAAGCTCTTGCTAAGGAATATCTTATGCGATCAACACTCCTTCGTGTGGCATCTATAAGCCCATCCCCTTGTCAGCAATTTCCAAATGGCATCTGTAAGCCCATTCCCGACATCACAAGACAATTACCACTTCATGCGAGTGCAAATTTATGGGTACTCTAGTGTTTAATCAACTTCCACCTTCGGATTACGAAAGGCACGAAAGCTAATCTACATCCTCAGGTTTAAAAATATTGAACAGGGGCAGCTGTTGTACCCCAAAATTTTCCCTCCCATATTTCTTAAAACATTTCAAGAATGATACCCAAGTTGCTCAAGGTAGTCCAAGGGTTAACCAGACAACCTCTCTCCTAAGGCAGTCTACCTCAAATCAGGGTTTCATGTTGCATCAAGATGTTTGAGTCAAAGTGGTCCCAAATTCTCAACATTGTCCTAATATGTTCTCAAGATCATCCATGTCAAGTTTCAAGCCTTGCATAGGAAGTTTGTTCAGTCAATTGCTCAAAGCTCCAAAAATTGACTATGCTAGGGCAAAAGTCAATTGTGGCCTACATACAGTCAAACTTAAATATTTTTGGTAAACATCCTCATTTTGAAGTATATTTCATCATTTGATCAAGGGTTGATCATGATTCATCAAGGATTGCTCATAATTCATCAAGACTCAAAAGTTGCTAAATTAGGGTTTTGTAGGAAAAGTCAACTCAACTTTGACCAAGCATAACTTTCTCATACTTTATGAGAAATGACCCATCCAAATCTCATTTTAAAGAGTATGCAATTCCCTACAATCCATATTCATATCTCAAGTTCAAAATATGCACACACAAGAAGTTATGAATTTGGACATTATAGGTCATTTTGAAAAGTCAACAAAAACACCTTTTTTGTCAAAGCTTCATACATGAGCATGGAATATCAAAATGAGATGAGACCAAAAGGGTTGATTAGAGGACATATCAAGCTTTCTAAAAAGTCCAAGAACACCTCCAAAGGTTCAAAATTGAGGAAGTTATGCATTGGTGAAGTTGACCTTTTTTGCAAAATTGCTAAAAGTCAACTATGCCCAAAACTTCAAAATTTGCCAAATGGGCCCAATCTTTTTCACTTGTTTTGAGTTGGCAACATAGCCCACGTGCTCTAGCCTTTGCCACTTGTCCATCTCTTATTTTTATTATTTATTTTGGTTTTTATTTGAATTAATTCAATTTAAATCAAAATAAATCATATAAAATCAAAAACATTGAAAACCAAAGATTTTGTGATTGTTTCAGGTCTTGTTACACAGCTAGCATCATTCAAATTCGTGTAGATGCATAGAGTGGACAAAAAGATTGAAAAGAGCCATGTTTGGAAAGATTTTAAAAGCAAATTAAATCAAATCCAAAATCATTGATGGAGAAGGATTGGGATGCAATTATCAACCCTAATACCTTCACTCATACATAAGGGATGAGGCCAGACCAAAAGGGAGGTTAGAAACAGGCGTGAGAAGGAGAACTAAATCTGAAAAATCAAGGAAAAAGTGTGAGATTGAAATCCCACTTAGAGGCATCCTCAAGGCTCGTTACCTATCCCAATTATTTCCTGGGACTCTCTAGAAGCTAAAGCCATCAAGAACCTGTCCATTCCAGTCCCTAATCGCTCTGTAAGTCGTTCACGATACACCCCTGTTCTTGAATTTGAATCTCATGTTTTAAGCATTGTTAGGTTAAATTAATTATACATTCTTGATCTATGAAGCATTTGCAAACTTTCTGCATTATTTGATTTCATTTATATGGCCTGTACTGTAAATCACCATTGCTAGGTTTTCAAGCTTGGTTTTAGGGTTTTTGTTTTCAGGAACAATTGGCCTTCGTAAGTGGTATGGTTGTGATCAGGAGGATGAAACGAACACAACCATGACATTGGATGTTATTTCTATGGCCCGTGGAAGGTTTTGAGAACGCATAATCTGTAGCAACGGACATTTGTCCGTAGGTATAGGCTAACAAACTTTTAGCGACGGTGCAAGAACATGGATGAAGACGTGGCCAGCTTCCATTGGCTTATTTGAATTTGCGCGCAAAAATCCCATTACTGTACTTGTTTTGTATATTATTTTTATTATTTGTTATATGTACAATGAAAACAAAATAGCACAATGGTTGCCAGGTAGATGCTTAAGGTGTTAAGAGGCTGGAGGTCAGGGGTTCGATCCCTTCCTCCAGCATTTGCTATTTTCATATTTTCTTGCAGGTAATCCAATGCGCGTGTGAGCCTAATGTCCACCATATGCCCTCATCATCAAACGTGCCAGATGGCCAGAAGGAATACCATGAGCCAAAATCAGCGTAATACACATGATCAAGAAAGTCAGATGGACTCCAGCACTAATGGGCCCAGAACATGCTATTGGCACACCCCAATTCAGGCCCATCTCTTATTCTTTTCTTTTTATATTTCATTTATTTATTTTATTTTATTTATTTTACTAACCAATAATTAATTTTCTTTTTTACCAAAAAATCACCAAAAATATTTTTATGTCCAAATAAATTTAGAATATTATTTTTAGCAATAAATTAATTAATTTAATTAGGTTTGATTAATTAGACAACTTTGATTTATTTTTGCAAATAATTAAAATTAATTAGAATAAATAGGTTTTTATTACTAACTTAATTATTTTATTTTTTCCCTAAAATAACCAAAAAACCAAAAATATGTCATTTAATTATTTTTCATTAATTAATTTAATAACTAATTAATTTAGCATTTAATTTAGAAAAACTTATTTCTTTTATTAAAAACAACAAAAAAACAATTTTTCTTTTAATTAGGATAGAAGAGTCAAAATCCTAGTTTCGCATTCGATCTAATTTTCTCGCGGGCGTTATTATTATTTTTATCTAATTATTGTATCTGCTCCCGGTTTGTAATAATTTAATTAGGACATTTATTTATTTTTACCGCTTTTAATTTCAAAGGGTTTGTTTTTGGCTATGTAAATACCCGAAGCCTTGTAATAGCTTAGTTTAAATTCCGCACTTTAATTTCTGCAAATATTCAACTGTTAGATGTTTGATAATAGAGTTTGCATGACAATAATGAATGTTTGAATTTAAAACAGTTAGATCACCCTAAAATGTGCAAAGATAAAATAATCTGAAATTGACACACTCGCACATGCGCACCTAGGATACACTCCCACTTGGTTGCCTTCGGTAAACGGTCATTGAGTATAGGATGCTTTAGTGGTCGTCCTTTTGTCTAAAGATCAAAGTTGCCTCGGAAAGGTTGCTCCGGGATTGTTGCCTCAGATAAATGATCTAAGACATTAGGGTTACTACTAATGCGTCTTAACATTGCTTTAGTGACCGTACGTCCCTTTCGAATTGACCCTTAAAACTCCAACGACGATGCTACCTACTCACTAATAGTGGGATAACATTGTCTAAAATAAATAAACATAGAACGATTCTTTTTTCGAGTAGGTAGATTAGTTCTTAGATACTTGCTCATCCAAAACAAACTTTTTTTTTCACACTTACACTCCTTTATAAAAAAAGTTTTCAAAAACACTTCATTACACTCTTGAAGACAGAAGCAAGAGTTAAATCGAAGTTAAAACAAAAACTTTTCAAAACCCACAAACACAAAGAAAACAATTTTGAAAATGATGAGCAAGCACCTAAGAGCCCGTAGATAACTACGGATAGAAAGGATGCTAATACCTTCCCTTTCTATAATCTACCCCTCGTACTCAGAAATATCTCGAAAAAGGAATTTTTCTGTGCTTTTTTCCTTTTCTTGTTGGATAAAATAAAAGTTAGTGGCGACTCTTGCTTACCGCAACATTTTGCGAAAACAAACGCAAAATGCAAACCAGCAAAATTTCCTTAACGAAATAGGGAAACCACGTCCCGGTTCTGGCCACCGTATCACAGTAGCCATCGGTCACCATATCTCAGAGATCAGCGTCATGAGCTAGAAAAAACTTTCGATTCTATCTTTTAATTAATCGAAGTTCTCACCATCAAAGATTGAAGGTTTGCCACTGATTTTGTCTTTCCCATCATGTTTATCATTGCTGTTGATCTGACTTGGTCATACCATAGTGTTTTCTTGCTAGGATTTTTTTCTGACACGATTAAATGTTAACACCTAGAACCAGGCGCTCTGATTCCAATTGGGGTTTTAAAAAAATAAAACAATAAGACATGTTTGGTTATCCTGGTTCATTTGAACTCAAACTACTTGAGTTCACCCGCCAAGATGATTTTGTCTCTCTCAAACGAGGCTTAATCCACTAATCAAAAACTTTGATTACACAAATACAATGACTACCATCAATGTCTTCTCGAGACTTAACCACACTTTGGTTTCTCAAGGTATTACAAAATATAAATAAAAAAATGTGTACAATGGTGTTTCTAGAAAAACTATATCACAAGTGTGATTTATACACAAGGTTAAAGCACAATAAATAGATAAGATAAAGCTAGTGAATGTATATCTTTGTATGCACAAGTGTGTTTGATTATCTCCTTTATATAAGCGAAGCATATGAGACATGAGAAAATGATTTTGGAAGGTTGATAAAAAGTTATTAATGTATTTTCTAAAAATAAAGATCTTGTTTGATACCAACCATTACTTTTTGATTTATAATGATTGAATTGTAACACATCAGAACTTGCTTCTTTAACCACTGATCAAAATAAGAATGTTAACGTTGAGACTTTAGATCATCAGAGTATTTACTTCATTAGAGTTTTAGCGTGCAACTTTGGCGCTTCAGAAGTTTTAGCATTTAGAACTTCTTTGAGCGTGATATTTCAATAGGTTTATATAAATTCTTATCAGATCTTCTTAGCGTAATTTTGTTTACCAACTTTTGTGCTTCTTTATCAGAACTTCTCTGCATATTAAAATAAATTATTTAGAGAGCATATTTGTTCTTATATATCATGTATTTGTTATCATCAAAACTATTTCCTAAGATGTAGAACCAAACTATATTCTAAAATCTTCATCACAGACTTTAGATCTCTTCGTCTAGAAAACTTAAAAACAAACAGATTCTTGCTTAACTCTTGTATTTCAATTGGGTTCTTGAGACGCCATGCTGCTACCAGGGTACTCTTGAAAGCACGAATGTTGAAGTTTTGAGTGAATGATGTTTTAAGCTAATTCCACTTCTTTTCCTTCTTGCCATAGTGCTTGTTTGTCTTTCATCAAAACTAAAGTTGAGTTGAGGCTTGAGATTACAGTCGATCCATAGTTTGCCGATAATAAACTGTTGAAAAGATTCTTCACCACTGACTTCGTCTGGGGCCGCCTCAATGCCTTCTTCCTCTTCTTTTCTTTTGAGAGTGGTATATCCTTCCACTTCTCCATAGATAGGAAAAACCGAAATCTACAGGTTTAATTTTCGAGGGTTAATTGGTTGGGGATTTGGAAAGGTTGAGTAGAGGTTTGCATGTAATGGAATATGAAGAACAAAAAGAGAAGTAAGAGAAGTAAGAACAAATTTGGAAAACCCATAAAATCTAGAGTAAAAGCTAACCAAATCACCTAGAGGCACCGGAAGAAAGCACATTAAGTTTTAGAGAGAGAGAGATTCCAACACCTCTCTAAAACAAGTGGATTAAAAGTTTTAAAATTTTATAACTTTAAATAAGAGGATAATGATAAAAACATGTAATATGAAGGGTGTGAGATACAAGCGAGGGAGTGACAAGTCAAAGATTCCTTACTAAAAATTATGATCGAATCCGCAAGTAAATTTTCGGACAAGGGTCAGCCCATATGAAGGACGGAAGTTTCGTTTTTCAATTTTCACCCGTAATTTCACATCCATTAATTTCCCTCAATCTTTCTCTTTATTTTTTTTTATCACATTCACCTTCTTAACTCTTGAGTAACACCCTATAAATCTCTTCTTCTTCTTCTTCTTCTTCTTCTTCTTCTGCATAACAACAATGGAGACAAACGAGAACACCCTAGTTGTTCGAAAACCCTGTTTTGGTCTTCCGGTCGGCTGTCCTCAATGTCTGTCTGCTTACATCTATCTCAAACTCTCTCAACTTCCATTCCACTTGGATTACCACCTTAACTACCCTGATTCTGGTAAGTTCTCAATCTTAGTCTCTTCTAACAATAGCCCTTTTTAATTTATAGCTTTTTTATTTCAAAGTTTTATCCTTTTCACCATTCGCTTGTGTTTGAGCCTTCTGGGTCATTTTGCATTCATGCCCATTTGATGAAATTACCTTATTTTTTATGTTTAAAGTGGGTAGTTATTTGAGTTGATTTTAGGTTAAAATTTGTTCATGTTGGAATGTGTAACATTATTTGACTTATAGTATTTTTAATGATTGTTGTTTTGTTTTTTTGATTGGTTGTGGTTTGTGGTGCATAGATCAAATTCCTTACTTTGAAGTTGGTGATTATGTGACATATAATAATGAGAAGGGAGGGATCATTGAGGGCTTGAAAAGGGATTTAGCTGATTTAGATGTTGGTGTATCTTCACTCCCCGAATGGATACCGACCAAGGTGATGCTCACAACTTGGCTTGCTGATGCACTTGAATATGAGCTTTGGGTGGGAGGTGACGCCTCGTCGGCTTATAGGATCTATTACTCTGATCTTCCGTGGACTATAGGAAAGGTTTTGTTTTGGAAGAAAGCTCGATGGGTGAAGCATAAACACGAGATAAGTAAAGACAATGCTGAAGTAAAGGAAGAAGAGGTTTGTTTCTTTTCATACTTGCTTTGACGATATTTGGGACTATGGAAAGTTCTACCTTCAATTTATTAATGTTTACATGCTATATATGTAGCACCACCAATACTTCAGATTCATGTCAGTGTTGTATCTTGCGTCTGTATCAATGTTTCATTGCATGTCATGTATGATTTTATTTTATCTATAATTTCTTACATGTTGGTCAGAGTAGTCAATAGCGGCGCTATCCTGTTTTATTGGAGGCTGACCGCTATGTGAAGAGCCTTAGTGGTGCAGAACACTAAAGCGTCCGCTATAGGGTAAATAGCGGGATAGCAGCGGTTCCCGGTCTGAGCGGTTTCTGGCCCATTATCCTTTTTCTCTTTAAAAAACCGAAATTACTCCCTTAAGTTTAGAACATTTTAAGGATAATTTTGGGGTTTTCAGTCAAATTTGTGTTGAGACTCAACCTTAACCTTCCTTCATAGTCTTGAATGCACTTCAAGAGTCACGTGTGCTTCGATTTATGAATATTTTATGAGTTGAGTTATTTGTTTGATCTTACACTAAATATATGTTTATAATTGTTATATCTAATTTAACCAAAAAATGATCAAATACAGCGGTCATCTCACTATACGCTATCTCACTATCCCACTTTTGGGGTCGACCGCTCCGCACCACTATCTGTGAATGACCACTTTGATGTTGGTCATTAATTTCATTTTTTGTCCTTTCTGGATGATAGTTTCAATGCTGTTTATCTTTTTCTCTTTGGTTTCGGAGGTATTATACATATTTGCATGCTGTTGGTCAACAGATTTATGGAAGAGCAAACTCTGCGTATGATGCTTTGTCAACTTTGTTAGGGGAAGAAAACTACTTATTTGAAAACAGGTGAACCTCGTTAGTTTTATTATAATAACTCAGTTTATCTTATGTTAGAAATGTTTCGGTTGATTTTTCATTATTAGACCAAATTTTGACCGTCTTCCTGGTCGTTGGTTGCTTTTATTTTGTTTATGCAGGGCATCAAGCTTGGATGCTATTTTTCTTGCACATGCATTAGTAGTTCTTCAAGCTTTTCCTGTGAGTTATGTTGCACTATGATTTTTGTTTAAAGTTAACTATGGATGTGATAGTGACTTTTGCTGGTCGATAAAAATTAGACAAAGAATCTGTATTGTGGTATAAGAAATTCTTGTTTATAAGCATTCCGTTGATTCTTTTTCCCATATTTCCGCCCTCGTGGTCCTTACTTCACCACTCGATGAATATCATAGATTATATGTATTGATTTTTTCATCTTTTTCCTATGAGTTAAACCAATATTGTTTTACGAAGCAGCTATTGCTTACTACAAGCACTCCAGAATTATTATTGAGGAAAATTTTTAACTTAGCTCATGCACTTATGTACCAGGAATCATCAATTTTGCGAACCAATTTTCTGAAACACGCTAATTTAGTGAGATACGTGCAACAACATAAGGAAGAACTTATAGAATCTGCTGGCACGTCTGCGTCTAATGATTCATATTTTGGTGCATCATCAACATCCGGTGGTCCTTCAACTAAAAGTAAGACATTATAATAATTTTTTTGTGATTACCGATTTCACCAATCTATCCGTTTTATTTGATTTGGGTTACCTAAAAAAAACAGAAGTAACCAATGCATCTTTGTTTTTCTTAATCTTTCATTTTATACTGTTAGGTTCGAAGTTCAAGAGCAAACATAAAAAAGAGAAAACAAAGGAGGAGAAGAAATATCGAAAAAGGGCGAAATATTTTGTGGTAGCTCAGCTAGTTTCAGTTGTTCTGTTTCTCAGTATCATGTCTGGATTCAGTGATGATGGCGAAGTCGAGTTAGATGACGGCGATTTAGACTATGGCTATGATGAATGAAAATGAGAGCCTAGGCTGAAGTTACTTTTGTTGTTCTACATCCTTTTCTGTTGAATCATGAAAATTTAGATACAAGGGAAATTACCATTCATTTCAAATTTTGCTACTATAGGAGGATATTTTTATTTTGTTGACTCAGTGTCTCAAGTAGTAGCCATACTTTTTCACATGAATATGATGCAGTTTTTTGAGTGGTGGTGTGGTGAATGAAACCTGAGAGGACCTTTGAATCTGATAGCTTTGTACATTTAAGTTTTTGGAAAGATTGTTTATTATCTGGGATGAGACCTTTTTATCTATGAATGATTTTTGTAATATTCTTGCCATATGTTCTGTAGTTACTTCTGTCATCATGCTGTTGTTAATTTTTTTTTCTCTCGTTTTTATTGCGGATTATTGTTATTTTTATTTGGCGTACTTTGTTATATTTCTAGGCGTTGTTTAACCTTTATTATCATCCATACCTATTTGGTCAAGGGAAGAAGCTTTAAATAATGACATACTTTCAACAATTACTGGTAAGAGTTCGCACTCTCAATCTTTTACTATTTATAATAACATTCTTTTACTGTTTGTAATAACATTCTTAAGAATGTTTAGATTCTTGACTCGTGTATTAATCATATGGAATTTGATTCCACATTACAATTTTCTTATACTCCACCTTTAAGTATTCCCTATATTATTGTTATTGAGGACTATTATTATGCTTGTATTGTGACATCATAAACATCATAGTTGTCTGAAATTATAGGAAATGTACATGTATATTGTTGATGATCATTGATTATTGTGCTTTTTTCTTCTTTATGAATATCATTCAAAGACTACCATATGGAGCTCTCTAAAGTGTAATATTCAGATGCAAATGGGTGTTTGAGTTGTCTTATTTTTTTTTGGTTGTAGGTATGGTACACTCTAATAGTATCAACAAATATATAGGTAATGTACATGTGTATCATTGATGATAATTGAATATTGTGGTGTTTTTTCATTAAGAATATTGTCCGAAGAGTACCATATGGAGCTTTATAGTGTCTAATATCCGAGTGCAAATGGGTGCTTGAATTGTCTTTTTTTCTTTTGGTCGTAGGTGTGGTGCACTCTGATGCTATCAACAAATCTACACTTTGATGTTCTCCAACCAACTGTTGCACATATTGATGTTGGAAAAATATTTTCCCACTACACATGAGTTTACATTATGTGAACATACACTTCAATGGATTTATACGGAAGCCTCCAAATTAAGTTATAGGATAATTATTGGGAGGTCGAATTCTAGCTATGATGAAATCCAAAAGAAGTGACCGATATAAAGATTCTATCTAGAAATTGAAACACAATGACACCGAAAAAAAGTAAATGTTGGAGTCCTTTTAAATTGTGCGGGTACCATAAGAAAAATAATACTTGGGCATTTATCATGATTTTTCGGTCTATATAATCATGGATTAAGTACCAAGTTAGTTAGTCGGTCATCCGATTGTCTGTCATTAGATTGTGGAGATAAGAACTTGTTTTTGAGATGACAATGAACGTAGTTCAATCCAAAAACATGCAATTTTGAAACGGGAAAATTCAGTAAGTGTCTCAAATATTAAGCAAGTTTATAATGTGTGCCATAGAAACTACAAGGCGATAAAAGGTCTAAGATTTGAAATACAACAATTATTGAAATTGTTGGATGAGCATCATTATGTATTTAGGTACATAGTGCGGGAGAATGGAAAAATGTTCGAGATATATTTTGGACATATCTTGATTTCATCAAATAATTTAACAAATTTCACACAATGTTGACAATTGATTCAACATATAAGACCAACAAGTACATGTTTCCTCTTAAAATTATCAGTGTTACTTCTACAAAGGTGATTTATTCAATTGACTCTGCATTTTTAAAATGTGAAAAATAGGATAATGTTACACACGCTTTGAAAATGTGTCACAATACGGTGAAAGACTTAGAAGACATGCCACACATGTTTTTCACCAATTGGGATACCCCATTGATGAATTCTATCGCAAATGTATTTCCTACATATTATGCATGATACGTCATTCAAAGTGATAGTCATATCACCAATATGAAGATGAAATGATGACGTTATAGCGGTAAAATCAATGAAGTCGTCACTGAGTATTTATTTATCCCACAAAAGGGAAAGGAAAATCATCGAAGAAAAATTTAAAGGGAAAATCAAGGTCTTGTGACCGAGAGCTTGGGTAGGGGAGTCGATTACGCGAGGGGAAGGTATTAGCACCCCACACGTCCGTAGTACTCTACGGGATCCACTCTTGTTGTTCTAATCAAAGGGTGTGTTCAATCTAATGCTTAAGAGTTATAAACCAAGAGGGAATGTATGCAAAGAAAACACGGAGAAAAGAAGGAAATATTTACAAATTTTCGCACGACTGAGCCCCGTGATCAGACGCCTACGTATCCCTTTTAAGGAATCAGAGCGCCGTAGTTCGACTCACATATTTTGTTTGTTTGTATTTTTTAATGAACAATATTAATCTCACCTTCTATCGCAACTCGACCTTTGGAGATTTACGCGTTAACACAAAAGTGACTTAACATGTTCTTTTGAAAAGAGTTTTAAAAAAAAAAGCCCGTAGGCAAAATAGTTTGTGTTGGTTGGTGTTTTTTGCTGTAGATAACAACTAGTTAACCTCAAGAGAGAAGATATTAGCCATTTCTCTGCTTATTCATGAAATAAGTCTTTGAGACTTGAACCACACCAAGGCTTAGAATAGAGGAACAATAAGATCGAGGAGAAACTCTCTTATCATTTCCCATACTCAACAAAGGTATGACTCTCATCAGTAATCTTTAAGTTTCATAAAGTTTACAAGAAAAAGAAGTTTTTGTTTTAATGCAAAAGCAAAAGGGGAAAGAAAAGTCTAAAGGGAGACTAACCTAAATCTAACCTAATATTATCATACAATGAGTGATCCTATGTCAAGGATGAAAAGGGAAATCTCTATCCTATGTCGACATGCTTGGATAACAGTCCTAATGTCTATCTCAACTCATCATCTATAGATGAATCAAGAAGTCCTAAAGGAGCATAGCAATGGTCTATCATCTCAAAATATGCACACAAAGACGAAATCAAGCAAGCATGCCAATAAGTTCAAGAGAGTACACCTAGAGAGATCCTACCTAGGTTAGCATGCCAAAGAAAGTCTAACATACTATCCTATGGGGAACATAAAATGAGAGCAAAGTTGTGATCTCAATTTCTAAATTGAGTGACTCGTCGATCAACAAGAAATAAAGGAAAGCGATAAAATTCTATAGGGAGCATGCACTGAGAGCGACGTCGTGATCTCAATTTCTAAATTGAGTGACTCATCGATCAACAATCAAGGAAATAAACACAAGCACGACAGATATAACAAATGAAGTGCGGAATGCCTGCTACAGGTCTTTAAATAACGACTTCGAGCGCACGCTCTTTATTTCCTACTTCTCATGATATCTAGAAAGCAATAAAATGCAGAAAAATAGATTGGAAACATTATAATATCAAACGAACAATAATGTCCGCAAAAAGTGAAACCAAAGCAAAGAAACCTGGAATACTTCACGCTAGCTTCACCAAGCAAACAAAGAAGAGAGTCAGAAATCCAATGCTCAGAATAAGCGTTGAAGCATCATCGATGTGAAAATAAATCACAATCAGAAATTTAAACATGTTTGTATATCATACACTAAATCTGCATAAGACTCAAATCTCGACAAGCGAAAGTGAATCATAAAATCATGACAACAAAATGATTATCGAACATAAATCATAGTAGAAAATTCTAACCAAAATTCTAAAAAAGAAATCTTAGAAAAATTCTAAAAAAAGAAATCTTAGAAAAATCCTATTATATTGTTAAGAAACAATTATCAATTTTTATTGTTTTATTACTCTTATTTTTTCCCTCTAATTTCTATTAAAAAAATTACCTAACAATTATGTACAAAAAAAACTAAAGAATAACTAAAAACAACTCTACACAAGGGTGTAAACTGGATTCAGGGAGTATATCTAGCAAGCTATTGGTGCTAGGGCTTATCACCATGAAGTCCAAATGCTATTTTTTGTTTCAGTTCTTCCAAACTTCACAAATAAAAAAAACCTGATGGGCTTAGAGGGTCCAACCACCAAATCCATATCCATTTTTTGAACTTTAACTAATTAATTGTCAAAAAAATAATGCAAAAATGGAAGATAGGGTTTAGAAATCGTGTATTGGCCTTAATTCGAAAACACGAAGCCCTCTCTTCAGGCGCCGTAAGAGGCTTCTTCTCAATCACTTACAGCGTTGTGGCTTCAATTTCCTCTTCCTCTCCGATTCACTTTTTGCAACAGAATATCCGCTTGCCATCGGAGCTTCTACGTCGTGGTTTCATCAGCTCAATGATTCCGTTCGACTTCTTCTTGTGACTCAGCTCTGATCTCGACCTTCATCTTCTCTTGCTTCTGATTGATTCTCAGCCTTAATAAAGCTCAGATACGCTTCGCTCGGAGTTTGTTCGGCGCGTCCTCGCCGGTGGCAAAGAGAAACAAAAAACAGAGGTATGTTCTCCTTGCTTTCAAGTCTCCTTCCTTCTGCTCTTCTGCATTCAGTTTTGAATTCGCTCCTACTACAATTTATTGCTTCCTTATTTTTCTTTGCCAATTCTGTGTTTGCATTGTCATTAATGATGCAGTGCTTGTGATTGTTGATTGTGTTTTGCAGATCCTTTTGTTGAAGCTACATCGAGTTCAGAAATTGAATAATGGCGATGATGTCGATTCACAAATGCTGGATGTTAAGAGATGATTGCTGAATGATGGTGATTGAAGATTTGAGGATGCTGAAATGCTTTGATATTGATGCAGAAGCGGAAGGTAGAAGCGTGGGAGAGGGAGAGAGAGTATGAGGAATTAAGAGATGAAGATGAAGGGAAATTACAGAGAATGAAGAAAAAATGATGGAGAAGGAAGCGTGAAATTCAGGAGAGGATTGAAAAAATTCCCAACCAGGTTCAAGAATGAGGAAAGTTCAAGATGAAGATGGAGAGTGCTTCCGAAAAATCTCTCAGAGATTCATAGGTGAATCTTCTATATAATTTTCTTTTTCTGTTATCAATCCATCTCCCCCTGTTGATTTTGTTACGATTCTGTTATATGGATTCAAGTAAGAAGCCCCTAGCTGTTAGATCTTTTGAGAGTTTGTTATGGAATGGAGAGTAGAGATTAGGTGGTTAGAAATCAGTTAGGGTTATGTACTAGGTTGTTAGGCAAATGCAGTTAGGAATTATTTTCTGTTTTCTGTTAAGAAGTTTGTTGAAATCGGTTATGAGAGTGAAATGGGTTAGAGAAATCTGTTGTTGTTGGTTATTTTTTGTTAGGTTATTTGATGTCTGTTAAACTATTTTTCTTATTAAACTTGTGGACTGTTGAACTGAGATGTTTTTTGTGTTTATGAATATGGTAGGACTGAAGATAATTGTGGACTGGAGGATCAGTTTCAACGAACTAGATTCATCTAGAAATCGGTCTAATATTAAGAACTGATATGTTGTTAGAAGCTTTGTTTGTGACTACATCTTTGAATCTTTTAGTTTTAATATCCGGAACTATTTGAAGCATTTCTCTATTTTTTGTAGTGAAATTAACATGGTTTAACGCATATATGAAGGGAAATGCGAATCTGGGCCGCAGGTTGATGAGTTGAATTCAACATATCATACATTTCAGTTGCTTCTGCATTTGGAGGCACCTCTTCATTTTGTACAAACTTTTGGTCATTAAGACCAGCATCATTGTGATACGGTGGGAGAACTGACTTGAGGGTTTTGCGTTTTATCGCAAATGTTACGGTTAGCAAGAGTCTCCACCGAATTTTCTTTTATCTAAAAGGAAAGGTGAAAAAGCACAGGAAAGACCTTTGAGATGTTTTCTTGAGTTCGGGGGGTAGATTATGAAAAGGGAAGGTATTAGCACCCTTTTCATCCATGGTTTTCCATGGGCTCTTAGTTACTTGCTAGATCACTTGCTTTTTGTTTTGAAATTGTGCTTTGTGTGGTTTTTGAAAGTATTTTGTAAAAGAGGCCATTGTTTAGACAATCTTTGTAATGATTCTCGTTCGTAAGAATGTATACAAAGATGTTTGTCTTTTTGAAAATGTCTTCAATGTTTGTAAAATGTTGGAAATATGTGTATTCGTTTTGAAAATAGCAAGGATAATTGTTTGGAAATAGAGAAAGTAACTAGAAGTAATCTACCTACTCAAATGTCTTTCTTGTTCATTTTCTATTCCTTTGACATTGTTGTCTTACCATTGATTTGGTAAGCAACCCTATCTTTGGATGTAAACGGGACGGGCATGGGTCATTGTATAACCATGTTTAGCAATATTGCAAAGTATCTTAGCATTTTTGAGGGACCAAGATCATTTTGTAAGGCAACTTTGAATAGCGTCATCACGGGACTATGATCTTATACTTGTTTGTTTTGCCAAGATACTTCGCATGTATAATATGGTCATTTTTATATAAGGCAACCAAGTGGAGAAACCCTAAGGGTGCTTGTGTACAAGTGTGTTATTTTCATGCTTTAATTTTGTCTTGGATTTAGGATTTTCTATTTGATTTGTTTTTATCTTGCCATACAAACCCTAATTACTAGCATGGTATATAAAAAGCGGTAAATTGCGTAATTTAAAGATTACTACGCTATTACAACATTTCTATGGGAGGGGGAATACAAATTATGAATGGGGATTTGCAATAATGTAAATATAATTAAGCTATTACAACCAAATCGAATTTGCACGAATATTTGAATAAATAAGATACACTATAAATTAAATGTAATGTTATGTATATGCAAGAAAAAGATTTTGTCTTATTTTTCACATGCAAAAGAGTTTTGACTTAAACCTAATAAACTTAAGGAAAAGAAATTAATTCTTGAAAACCAAAGTTAACCCTAATTTCTAATTTAAAAGAAAATAAAGTTCTTTAGGTATTATTTTTATGTATTTTTTGTATTAAATATAATAAATAATATTTTATGAAAATATTTAGTTTTTATATGTCAAAATAAATATTTACAAGTATGAATAAAAAAAAGAATAAAATAGTTAAACTAAATATATTATATTTACAAGTTTATTTAAGAAAGAAATAATTAATATATAGTTTAATAAAAATATTTTTTCATGTGAGAATAAAATAAAATAAACAAAAATGCAAAATCATCATGTTTTATATTTTTTATGATTTTTATGTGTTAAAGAAAATATTTTAATAAAACAAATATAAAAATAAAATAAATAATAAAAAGATTGGGCCAGGGGTGCTGCAAGCAAACAGGGGGTAATGTGTTAGAAAAAAAAAGAAGGCCCAACAACCAAGCCCATACTGCCAAAAATACCAAAACTGAAGCTGAAAAAAATGAGAAAAATGTAAAAGGTAGCGCCAAGATTCGAACCCATGACCTGGGCATTGCCAGCGCGCTACCTTACCACTGGGGTGGCTGTACATCCGTTAGTTTATATGAAACAATAAAAACATAATGTAAAAAGCTTCCTTGCCCTGTACTTCATCTTCTTCCTCAAGCTGGCCAGAAGCTCTGTATCTTTCTCATATCTCCATGAAAATGGAAACTTCTAACATGAAAATGATAGCTCTCTTTCCCATGATTTCAGACATGTAACTTATGGAAACTAACAATCAAAGATTAAAATGAATTTTGGAAGCCCTAATTTTAAACCTAATTTTTACAGAAATTTGAACTCCAAAATTCTCCACACATAATGAACAGAAATGAAATATATGCACATGGTTGGCTTCAGCACTATAATATCTACATTTTTCTTTCACAAACCGTGGCCAATGGATGCCTGTATGAAGAGATAAAATTTGGAATTCTTACCTCTTTCAGCTGAGATCGTGAATGGAGTTTGAGTGAGATTTAGGAAGGCCTGAAGGTTCCTTTAGCTTGCTTGAACCTCCCTGAGTGTGTTCCAATTCTTGCCTTGCTTTGGAAGTGCTTGGAACTCTCTATCCAAGTCAACCTGCAAGCTTGGAAAACAAAAATGGCAGATGAAGAAGGAGGAGTTACAGTGCAGGGATGATAGCCTGGATCACTTAGATATGAGATAGGTAAAGTGTTTGAATGCTTAAAACTTAAAACACACGAGCAAATTTGTGGATTGCTATGCTTATGCTCAAACTGCAAGTTTTTGACAGGTTTTGGTGATAGGGAGTTTCAGGGTGTTTTTTTTTCCTTTTGCAATCCTGTTCTCAGTTGTAATGGGTTTGTGTATTAGTATAGAGAAAGTTTTTTGTCAACTACACAACATATTTTTCAGTTCTAGGCTTTTTGCACACTTTCTTGCTTTTGAAGTAAAGTGAAGAAACAAGTCTCCACATGCTTGTACTGGCCTGCTTGAAGTTGGTACCAATCCTAGACAACTTGTATTTGGTTTATAGGACTTGTGTGTGCAGATAAAACAGGTCCAATGCTCAAGAAATATAAAGTTGCAAAAGCTATGCTTTTTCAAAATGGCAATGGCAACTTTGTGCCATTTATGGAATTACAACTTGGGCAAAGACTCTTGGGCTTGGATTAAGGCTTTTTCAATTGAATAAGCATTAAATTATGGAGTGAGAAACAAGTTTGGGACCTGTAAAGCATGGATTAGGCAGCATAGGTTCAGATTTGAATTTTGTTCTTCGTGAAATGGCTTGAATTCAAAGTAAGAAATTGTCAATTTCATCTCTTCGATTCTCGCTACTCAAAAATGATCTCAAGGAGTTCTTGAACATTTTGGAAAGCTTTCAATGTGCTATATAACTCATCTTTGAAATGCATTTCAAGATTACTCTTGGAACTAGGTGAAAAATTTCCATGAAGTTGGGTCCAAAACCTGCCTAAAAATTAGGGCAAAATTTCACTAAGTTATTTTAGTTCATGGGCATGTATTCACAAAATTATATCTTGAGACCCAAGCATCTTTAGGAAAAAATGTGTGAAGCAAAGTTGTATATTTTATGGAGGTCTACAACTTTCATGTTGGGAACTTTCTTTGAATCACCTTGTATCATGGTGGAAAATTGGCCTAAAGTTGAGAAAAAATAAGAAATTTTCTATACTTAGAAAAATTTCTAAGTTAAGAAAATTTCAAAATTTAAAACCAAATCTTCAATCTTTGATTTCTTGATGAACAAGTTTCATATTTTGACATGTTTTGATGAATTGTGATCCTTGGCACTTGATTTTGACCAAAAAGTCAAAGTTTGACTTTTTAGTATACAATTGACTTTTGATCAGTTGACTGCAAATTTCATCTGTCAATCCAATGAAATTGCAATGTTTTGAACCATGTCATTAGGTCAAGATGATACAAATTAACCCTTGAAATCATGATTCAAACCAATTGGTCATTTTTTAGGTCAAAAATCAGAAATTGCCCTTCCTCAGTCAAAACCCTAATTTTGACCATTTTGCCCCTTTTGATGATTTGATCAAATTTCTTGAGGAATTGTAATCCAAACTTGATCAAATGATACATATGAGTCTAAAATTTTAATGTGGATAAAAAAATATGAAGTTTGACTGTAAATTGGCCATTGTTGACTTTTTCCCCAATACAGTTGATTTTTAGGTCAACTGTCCAATTGGCTGATCAAAAATGTGGTTCAAGGCCTAACACTTGTCATGAGTAATCTTAGGGGTCCATAATGATTTTTGAAAGTAATATGAAGCATTGATATTCCAAAAATCCTTGTGCAAATTCAAACCCTAACTTTGGGTCATCAGTGTAAGATGAGATGTCTTGAGCTGATCAAACCCTAATCCAGTCTTGAGTCAAAAAGATCTTGTGAGAAAAGTCTTGATAAATGAGAGGGCAAATTTTAGAATACAACAATTGCCCCTGTTCAATCTTCTTAAACGTGAAGAGTTAGATTGGAGAGTTTTGCCATTCGTGACTCGAAGGTGAGAGAATGATTGGACAATAGAGTGCCCAGAAATTTGCACTCGATGATCTATAGTTGAGGGAATGAGCTTAAAGATGCCATTTGGAGAAGTGATAGAATCTTGTTGGAGATGGGCTTGTAGATGCCATCCAAGAAAGTTTGTCGAATTGTAAGTTGTAAGCTGAAAGAATGAGTATCTGAATTGCGTCCGTGTCTGGAGCGTGTCTGAACTGTATATGAAAGTTGAATCTGAATGAGTATCAGGATGGCATCCGTGTCTGGAGCGTATCTGAATTGTATCTGAACTTGAAATCTGAATGAGTATCAGAATGGCGTCCGTGTCTGGAGCGTATCTGAACTGTATCATGATTGCATATTGTCAATGGTAATTGTTAATCTTATCCTGAAAAGGGTAAAATTTTAGCTAAAACACAAAGTTATGTTGCATGAAATGTATGATGCAATGTATTTGCTTTATCAATGTTTATGATATATGGATGCAATGTATGCGCATGTGAGCTGATTTGTTGTATTGCTGTTTGATTGAGGAAAATAAATCCCTGAATGCTGTTGAGGATATGTGAATTTTCATGTCTTGAAATTGAAGTACTGGTCAACTTTTGTTGAGAGAAGTAAATTCTGTTGTGAGAACAATGCCCTGTACTGCTTGTAAGATTTGCTTGGGGAATCCTGAGAATTTGACGACTTCTACTGGGAATTAATAATTTGAAATTTGTTCCGCTGGGGATTCCAAATGACGTACTGTGGGGATTACTTATGGAATAGCCTAGAGACGTTTTCCTGTCCTTTCAACCTATCAGTAATTGTCTTTCTCATTTTGTTTATTTGTAAATAGTAATTATGTTCAAATGCATATGTTCATCAATGAATCATTGGACGTTTTTGCAAACCAAACACAATCGTAGAGAAAAGACAAATAGTTTTTTTTTTGCACATTCAAAGGGGTATCTTTGTATTGACTTTGAATAAGTATTTTGTACAAAGGAGATAAACATTCTAGTAAGATAATGGTGCCATAAAACAAGAAAAATGTATACAAAGAAAGATAGCTATGTGTAATAATCCCTTGGGGTTCCCATTATGCTATAGCCTTTATATCTCCGAATATCTTGTCTATTTGTTGCTTCGTCTGAAGATGATTGAATTGATCAGAAACTCTGAGTTTGTCAGTGGAAGTCAAAGGTTGTCCGTGAAGTGATCCGATGGGACATAGTTATACGCTTTAATTCCCTAACTTTTTCCTGGACCGCCCTTTCGGGTTTTCAGTCCACCGGGAAACCCTTTTTTTCCCAAGTCTCCATTTCGGGTTTTCAACTTGTCGGGTGTACAATTTTTTTTTTTATTTTATCCCTAATTTTTTCCCTAACCTTTTTGGTTCGCCGGGATGCCCTTGTTTTGCCTAGGTGTGTCAACCTAGCGAGTCTCTTATGCATAGTATCTTTTGACTATGTCCGCGTTCACAGGGTGTGGCAGGTCGTCACCGTCCATGGTGGTCAAGATCATTGCCCCATCGGAGAATATGTTCTTGATTACAAATGGTCCTTCATAGGTAGGAGTCCATTTGCCCCTGGGATCACTTTATGGCAAGATGATACGTTTGATCACTAGATCCCCAACTTGATATATTTGGCATCTGACTTTCTTGTTGAAAGCCTTGATCATCCGTCTTTGATACATTTGACCATGGCAAACAGCAGTAAGTCTCTTTTCATCAATTAAGTTCAGTTGATCAAGTCGAGTTTGGATCCAATCTTCTTCATTCAAGCCTGCATCCTTCATAATCCTCAGAGAGGGGATTTGGACCTCAATAGGCAAAACAACTTCCATGCCATATACCAAAGAATAGGGTGTTGCCCCAGTTGATGTGCGGGTCGTGGTACGGTACCCGTGGAGAGCGAATGGTAACATCTCATGCCAGTCTTTGTACGTGACTCTCATCTTTTTGTATGATATTTTTAATGTTTTTATTTGCAGCTTCAACAACACCATTCATCTTTGGCCGATAGGGGGAAGAATTGTGATGCTGAATCTTGAATTGCTCGCACAATGCGGTGATCATAGTGTTGTTGAGATTTGTACCATTGTCGGTGATGATCCTTTCTGGGATACCGTACCGGAAAATGAGATTTTTCTTGATGAAGCGGGCAACAACATTCTTAGTAACGGAAGCGAAGGAAGCTGCTTCGACCCACTTTGTAAAATAGTCAATGGCCACTAGGATGAAACAGTGTCCATTGGAGGCTGTAGGCTTGATCTCTCCAATCATATCAATTCCCCACATAACAAAGGGCCAAGGAGCTATCAAAACATTCAGAGGAACCGGAGGTACGTGAACCTTGTGAGCATAAATTTGACACTTATGACAAGTCCGAGAGTGTTGATAGCAATCTGCTTCCATGGTAGACCAATAATAGCCTGCCTGTAGGATTTTCTTCGCCATCGTATGCCTACTGGAGTGGGTGCAAAAAGTACCTTCATGTAATTCAGCCATGATCTTTTTAGCCTCAATCTTATCCACACATCGAAGCAGAATGGAGTCATGATTACGTTTGTACAAGATGCCATTACTAAGGAAGAACTTAGCAGAAAATCTCCTTAAGAACTTTTTATCATTGATTGAAGCTCCTTCTGGATATTCTTAAGCCTCGAGATACCTCTTGACTTCATGAAACCAAGGCTGGTCTACTACCTCTTCAGTATTAATCTCGTGACAGTGTGCCGATTCGTCCATTCGTTCGATGGTGATCCGGGGAGCCTCATTATCCCAATTAAGTTTAAACATAGATGATATTGTGGCTAGAGCGTCTGCTAGCTGATTTTCTTCTCGCGGGAAATTCTCGAAGGTAATCTTCTCAAAATGTGGTAGTAATGTCGAAACATGTTCTTTGTAAGGGATAAGATTTGGGTGCTTAGTGTCCCATTCCCCTTTGATCTGACTGATGACCAAAGCTGAATCTCCAAACACATCTAAAGCTTTGATTCCCAAGTCTATGGCAGCTCTGAGACCAAAGATGCATGCTTCGTATTCCGCCATGTTGTTCATACAGTTGAAGCAAAGTCTGGTAGTAAAAGGAGTATGACACCCTTCTGGAGATATGAGTACAACACCGATACCATTACCAAGTGCGTTGGACGCCCCATCAAAGAATAAGGTCCATCTGGATCCTTGTTTGGGTCCGTCATATGGTCTGATTTCTTCACAGTTGTCTAATGTCACGATGTCTTCATCCAGGAATTCAAACTTCATGGACTGATAGTCTTCTATAGCTTGGTGAGCAAGGTGATCAGCCAATACACTGCCCTTTATAGCCTTCTGGGTAGTATATTGTATGTCATATTCTGTTAGGATCACCTGCCATCTAGCTATCCTCCCAGACAGAGCAGGCTTTTCGAAGATGTATTTTATCAGATCCATCTTATATATCAACAAGGTAGTATGAGTCAACATATACTGTCTTAGCCGGCGAGCAGCCCATGCCAGAGCGCAACAAGTTTTCTCGAGCAATGAATATCTGGTTTTACAGTCGATAAACTTTTTGCTCAGGTAGTAAATAGCGTGCTCTTTTCGGACAGACTCGTCATGCTTCCCCAATACACACCCCATTGAGTTCTCTAAAACGGTCAGATACATGATCAGTGGTCTTCCCTAGACTGGTGGCATCAAAACAGGAGGCTCTTGTAAGTACTCTTTGATCTTGTCAAAAGCAACCTGGAATTCATCATTCCATCTGACTACCTGATCTTCTTCAATAGTTTTATGATTGGCTCACAAGTAGACGTTAGGTGAGAAATGAATCTGGAAATATAGTTCAGGCGCCCCAAGAATCCTCTGACTTCATTCTCAGTACGAGGAGCAGGCATTTCTTGTATTGCTTTAACCTTGGCAGGATTGACCTCAATGCCTTTATTACTGACGACAAAACCTAAAAGTTTATCGGACCATACTCCGAATGTGCACTTGTTTGGATTAAACCTTAACTTGTACTCCTTCAATCTCTCAAACAACTTTTGCAAGTGATCAAGGTTCTCTTCTTCCGTTTGTGATCGGGCTATCATAGCATCTACGTAGACCTCTATTTCATGATGTATCATGTCATGAAATAAAGCTACCATGGCACGCTGATAGGTGGTCCCAACATTCTTCAGTCCGAACAACATCACTTTGTAGCAGAATGTGCCCCGCTGTGTGACAAATGTTGTTTTCTCCATGTCCTCAGGTGCCATTTTGATTTGGTTGTAACCTGAGAATCCGTCCATGAAGGAAAACACTTTGTGCTGGGCCGTATTGTCAACCAGGATATCCATGTGGGGGAGTGGAAAATCATCTTTAGGGCTGGCCCTATTCAAATCTCTATAGTCCATGCACATTCGTACTTTGCCATCCTTTGTAGGCACGGGAACAATGTTGGCAACCCATTGGGGATATGAAGTGACAACCAAGAATCCAACATTGAATTGTTTCATGACTTCCGCTTTGATCTTCTCTGACATGTCAGGTCTCATGCGGCGGACTTTTTGTTTTACTGGTGGACAGTCTTCTCTTGTTGGTAGACGATGTACCACGATGTCTGTATTAAGTCCTGGCATGTCTTCATATGACCAGGAAAAGATCTCAACATAATCATGCAACAGCCGAATCAGACGCTCCTTGACACTGGGCTCCAGATTGGAACCCACCTTGACCTCTTTTCTATCCTCCTCGGTACCCAGATTGATTGTATCCACAGGTTCCTCGTGAGGCTGAATGGCTCTTTCCTCTTGTTGTAGTAGTATGGCCAGTTCCCCTGGTACTTCACAATCTTCCTCACCTTCGTCTTCGGCTTGGTAGATTAGATATTCAGAGTCACAAAAGGCCATAACAATATCATTACCCATGGGATCCAGAATGGAGGGGTACCTGCATTTGTGAGAATGGGTGTGTGTAAGGGTATAGCCATCTTTTAAGAAAAATAAAATGTAAAAGAAAAATAATGAGCACAAAAGTTTGTATGTGAAAAATGTTCATGATTCATTGAATATCATATGAAGATGAAATAATAACCCTTACAAATGGACCATTGTGCCTCGGGCAAGACACAAGGTTTTAAATGTGCGAATTATTTGTGAATATTACAAGTCCAACATAAATGTAAAGAAAAATTACTGAGGGATGAAAGTTATTAGGACAAAGTCTCTGGCTTCCTAATTGCAAAGTCCTCCATTGATAGTAGGAAAGATCCAATCCTCCAAGCTGCAATCCTCTTCACCATCTTCCACCGCATTGACCTCTCGGTTGCTAATCTTCAAGGGTGGCCCTCCAGCACGGGCACAACGCACAACCTTCTGAGCACTTGAAGTGAACCCTAAGACAAACTTGTCAGATTTATACGGAATATCTGGAAGTTTCCCCCAGATGGTTCATCCACCCTCCTCTACTACTGCATTGGCGTCTTTTAGAGATGACATCCGGAGAGGAGGTCTCGTAATCTTGGGAATCTGGGATACAGTCTTGGTTACTGCTACCTCTTGGGGAACCTCTTCGAAATGTTGAAAAGGAGTTTCAATGAACTCGCCGTCCAATTACACATACCGGAAGGAATTGAGGTGGCTAATCATATATTCTTCCTCTCCGTGGACAGTGATAATCTTTCCCTGGACCGGATATTTCAAAATCTGATGCAGTGTAGAGGTGACAGCACCGGCATTATAGATCCACGACCATCCTAGCAGACATGAGTAAGAGGGGCGAAAGTCCTTTACATAGAAGGTTGAGTTGAAAGTTTGAGTCCCAACCTTTATGGGGATATCCACCTCCCCGTGCACCATCCTCTTTGAGTCATCAACTGCTCTCACGACTATGTTACTGGGTTTCAACGTCAATCCTTCACAGTCCAAGATGTCGAGAACTTTCTTCGGTAAAACATTCAAAGATGAACCAGTGTCTACCAAGACATGGGCCAGAGTTGTTCCTCTACATTCCACAGAGACATGCAATGCCTCGTTGTGTTTTCTTCCCCTTGGTGTCAGATCAGCATCCGAGAAGCCTAGGCCGTTATCTACCTCAAGCTGGCCACACAATCTTGAAATTGGTCAGCTGATGTCTCTTGAGGCACATGGGCTGTCTTTAGGAACTTCAGCAGGGCTTTCGCATGTGCCTCGGAACACAGTAACAATGCCGGCATGGAGACTTTGGAGGGAGTTTGTCCCAACTGTTCAACTACATTGTAGTCGCTCCTCTTTATTATTTTCAGGATCTCCTCCATTTCCTTCTTGGAGGTCTCGGGGATAGTCAGTGATTGAGCCTTTGTCTGGACAGGCTCTACTTGAATACTTTTTCCTCGAGTTTCAGCAACAGGAGTGTTGGTAGGAATGACCACAGGGGTTGTATCGTCTTCGTCAATAGGAACACTTGCAGAGATGATTAGCGGTACGGAAGTAACCTTTGGAGCAGCCACGGGTCCAAAAATTGCCTTTGGGGGGGAAATTTCCGGAGAGAAGATTCTACTGCTTCGGGTAATCTTACTGGTTCCGACAATATTGCTAATGTCAGAGTCTTCTTCTTCGGAATTTATCTCTTCGGCGGCCAACCCATCTTGTTTGATGCCATGGTAGTAGATGTCCCCACCGTAATTCCACAACACAGTTTTGTATGATTCATACGGGACTAGCCTAGACATTGTGATTATAAGAGGAGTAGTTTTTGGAACCGATGTAATCCTAACGGGTCTTTTGGGGTCCCTGGAAGAATTGGCGAAGATGGTGATGATTGAAACGTCTTCAACAAGAACAGGTGAAACAAGAGTACTTTCAAACTGAATCTCTTTGTTGTCTATCAAGCGTTGAATGCCTGTTTTCAACAAAGGGCAAGCAGTTGGTGAGGATAAGCAGAGATGACAGTCTTCATTACAACCCGGGAATACACCGACTTTTAACAAATTTATCTTAATGATTGGGAGTGGAGTCAAGATTTCATCAATTGTGGTAACAAACAAATCTTCTTCAATTGCATTGGTGTTGTGACAATGCCTGTGCATAGGATCAGAAATGACGTTTGGATTCTCGGGCGCATCAAACTCAATCTCTTTTGCCTCTATAAGGTCTTGAATCTTGTTTTTCAGGGCCCAACAGTTGTTAGTGTCATAACCCAGACTTTCGGAATGATATGCGCATCTGGCATTTGGGTGATAATGAGGGGACGCTGTGTTGAGGTTCTTTAGAGCTTCTTTAAAGTTACCAAATTGGATTTCAGAAGGTGCGGTAAAACCTGGGATATAGTCATATTGATTCTGGTGAATTGCCGGACTGGCCTTTCCACCCTCGGTTGATTACTTCTTGGTTGATCAGATGTAGGCTTTGGGATCATAACAGCTCCTACCATTGGTCGGCGTTCAGCTCTACCTTGGTTCCTTTGTGGATAAACAACAGATACCTCCTTCTTCCCAGTGAAAGGCTTTCTCACAGCTGTAGAGGCAGACGAATCCTTCTGAATCTTTCCACTTTTTATGTCAGCTTCCACCCTCTCTCCGGTTAGTATTAACTCAGTAAATCCTTCAGATGAGCTCCCAATCAGATGGTTGAAGAAAGGGCCCGATAGAGTGCCTAAGAACATGTCCACCAATTCCCTTTCAGACAGAGGGGGTTGCACTCTCTCAGCTATATCTCTCCACTTCTGCGTGTAATCCCTGAAACCCTCATTTAAAGCCATAGCCATACTCTGAAGTTGAGTACGGCTAGGTGCCAAATCAGTGTTATATTGGTATTGCTTATAGAAAGTTGCGGCAAGATCTTCCCAGTTGTGGACGTTGGCCCTTTCCAATTGGTAAAACCAATCGAGTTGTGTTCCAGATAGGCTATCTTGGAAAAAATGCACCCACAAGTCTTTATCGATGGAGTGCGGCTGGATATTTCTCACATATGATCGGAGGTGCATCTTAGGACATGACACCCCATCATATTTTGAAAACAACGACACTTTGAACTTTGGTGGGATCACAATTCCCGACACTAGTCCCAATTCTTCAAAGTCTAGACCTGGAACCTTTTGTATTTCCATAACGCTCAAACGCTCTTCAAGATGTCTATACTTATCATCTGCTGGAGGATACTGTTCCTCAGAGTAGTCTTCCTCTTCTTCCTCCTCTTCAGGTTTTGACGGAACCGCTGTTTCCTTTCCTTTCCCTTCTCCTTCACCAGATGTTGTTGCGAAATTCAAGGTTCTTCTAGTCTGTCCTTGAAACCTTCTCCCCATGTTCAAAACCCCAGTGACCTTCTTTGTTTTCTTCTTTCTTTCTTCAGCTAACAGAGTCTTCAACTCTTCTTGCCACTTGGCTAGAGTCATGAGTAACTGTTGAAAATGCGTGTTTTGAACTTGAAGATCTTTGACTGTCTATTCGAGATCCATCTTACTGAAATAAATAGTAGAGAGATGAGGAAACTCGTTGCAAAAGACCTGTTTATGTTATGATGAATGATATGTGCACATGTAATGTTTTCAAGGATTTTTTAAAGATTCAAGTTCGTTTTAGACAAAAAAAAAGAAACACACATTATATTAATAAGATAAAGTTTGAGTACATCAATGCCCCTTGGGAAAAATAATATAAAACTCTAAGATAAAAAAGTAGTGCGCATCCTCTTCGGTGCTATGTAGGCATTTAGAGTCTGCTCCTCATGAAGTAGCCTAGTGAGTTCCAAAACCTTCTTCTCACTTGCGTAGAATTGGGATTCTAAAGTATCTCGCTTTCCTTTGAGATGTATCCAATCCCTTTGTAGGTCTTCAAGAGATGTGGGCATGTAAGGATGTAGGATAGTGTATGGAACTTCTCCTTCCTTAACAGGCTCAATGATCACCTGGAGAATGGAAGGATAAGGCATCATAATACTTTGAGCACGGGTTCGTACCCACTTGAGGTAAGGCTCAAGAGAGATGGAATTCTTGTGTCCCAAAGTCTTTCTATCCACCTTGTTTAGCATCCTCCATGCTCGGATGAATCTCTGGCGAAGACCTTGATCGTCGTGGTCGTAGTCGAATACCAAGCCTTGAATCAACATCTCATGTGGGCCATCCCTTCGGGCATAACCTAAATGTATTAGAGATAAGCATGGGTTGTAGGTGATGCCTTCCCTAATTCCAAGTAGAGGGACATTAGGTAATTCCCCATAACGGTCAACAATGATAACATTCTCTTTGGATCGGGAGCACCAATGAATATCTGAATGTTTGAGCGTCATTAACCTTTGTGACCACCTTGAACCTTGCTCATTCTTTAAGACTGATTGGGGAAGATGAGAAATAAACAATCTTGCTAGGAGAGGAGTGCAACACATAAGGACACCTATTTTCCTCATTGTGAGAGTGTGAAAAGAGTGTAGGATATCCCCTAGCAATGTAGGCATCGGGTTGCGTGATATGAAGATTTTGACAGTGCTTACATCTATGAGTTGGTCAGGATTGGGAAATAAGACCATCCCATAGATGAGAAGAGCCACAATTTCCTCAAAAGCCTGCAATTCTAAGGAATTCCAATAACTTTGGGATTTCTCAAACAGGAACTTTGCTAAGAAGCCTTTGACACCACTTCTAGTTTCCCAATGAGTTGTGACATCAGATGAGTGCAAGTGCAGAGCTTGATCAATCTCTTCTGGTTTTGGGTCTCTTTCCGTACCGTTGAAAGGTAGTTGATTGAGAATGGGAATCCTCCAGAGTTGAGAGAATTCTTCCAAAGTAGGCACAAGTTGATAGTCGGGAAATGTGAAGCAATGATGCAAAGGATCAAAGAACTGGAAGAGAACCTTCATCATATCCTCATCTGTGTTGGAGGTGACCAAGTTGAGTAGACGACCATGCCTCTCGGTGAATGGAGAGTTCTCAGGGATCCTTGAAGCTAGCTCCTTGAGTTGTGGAGGAATTCTTACAAGGTTGACTTGGATAGTTTTCCTGCGAAGTGAATCCATATCCTACAAAGCAAGAACAAAGATGAATATCTAAAATCCTTGAAATGGTTAGTGGATGCATATGATGCTCATGATGTCCATAATGTTATGTACAAGTATGCATATACAAGCAAAACAAACAAGTTCTTAGTTTAGGCTTGCATGGGGTTTTATAGGTAAGTACCCTCTTAAAGTTTAGTTGGCTTAAACCTGTCCTAGTAATAGTAACCGGGTTCTAAGGAGCTCAATATCACTGGATTGTTTCCTTGGTCATTGTTTCAGCTCAAGCCTCTTTAATGGCGACCTAAATATCCCAAGAAACCAACCCTCAATGAGTGTAGTATCGAGTATCTACCAACTTTGGACTGCACCAAATTCGATCATCTCACTACATCCTAAAGGCCAAGTTGGTCAAGTAAAGGGTTATAGAAGTCCATTAGTGCTTCATGACATCACTCAGCGGCCCCGTATTTTCTTTGATTGACTCAAATGCTACCGGTACCCACACATATGTCACACTAACATAGCTATTTCTTAGACCATGTCAGTATACCCCACACAGTTTCCACAACGTATTTCTATTTACCTATAATGTCTCCCAAATCCGGGTGGAGGATTCAAACCCAAACAAAGAACCACAATGTAAAGCAAACAAGTCAAACAATGTAAGCAAATAAATGTGATCTAGCCATAAGGTAACCCCACTTTTATAAAATCTCCAGCAGAGTCGCCAGTTCTGTGATACGGTGGGAGAACTGACTTGAGGGTTTTGCGTTTTATCACAAATGTTGCGGTTAGCAAGAGTCGCCACCGACTTTTCTTTTATCCAAAAGGAAAGGTGAAAAAGCACAGGAAAGACCTTTGAGATGTTTTCTTGAGTTCGGGGGGTAGATTATGAAAAGGGAAGGTATTAGCACCCTTTTCATCCATGGTTTTCCATGGGCTCTTAGTTACTTGCTAGATCACTTGCTTTTTGTTTTGAAATTGTGCTTTGTGTGGTTTTTGAAAGTATTTTGTAAAAGAGGCCATTGTTTAGACAACCTTTGTAATGATTCTCGTTCATAAGAATGTATACAAAGATGTTTGTCTTTTTGAAAATGTCTTCAATGTTTGTAAAATGTTGGAAATGTGTGTATTCGTTTTGAAAATAGCAAGGATAATTGTTTGGAAATAGAGAAAGTAACTAGAAGTAATCTACCTACTCAAATTTCTTTCTTGTTCATTTTCTATTCCTTTGACATTGTTGTCTTACCATTGATTTGGTAAGCAACCCTATCTTTGGATGTAAACAGGACGGGAGTGGGTCATTGTATAACCATGTTTAGCAATATTGCAAAGTATCTTAGCATTTTTGAGGGACCAAGATCATTTTGTAAGGCAACTTTGAATAGCGTCATCGTGGGACTATGATCTTATACTTGTTTGTTTTGCCGAGATACTTCGCATGCATAATATGGTCATTTTTATATAAGGCAACCAAGTGGAGAAACCCTAAGGGTGCTTGTGTACAAGTGTGTTATTTTCATGCTTTGATTTTGTCTTGGATTTAGGGTTTTCTATTTGATTTATTTTTATCTTGCCATACAAACCCTAATTACTAGCATGGTATATAAAAAGCGGTAAATTGCGTAATTTAAAGATTACTACGCTATTACAACATTTTTATGGGAGAGGGGAATACAAATTATGAATGGGTATTTGCAATAATGTAAATATAATTAAGCTATTACAACCAAATCGAATTTGCACGAATATTTGAATAAATAAGATACACTATACATTAAATATAATGTTATGTATATGCAAGAAAAAGATTTTGTCTTATTTTTCATATGCAAAAGAGTTTTGTCTAAAACGAACTTGAATCTTTAAAAATCCTTGAAAACATTACATATGCACATATCATTCATCATAACATAAACAGGTCTTTTGCAATGAGTTTCCTCATCTCTCAACTGTTTATTTCAGTAAGATGGATCTCGAACAGACAGTCAAAGATCTTCAAGTTTAAAACACGCAGTTTCAACAGTTGCTCATGACCCTAGCCAAGGAGCAAGAAGAGTTGAAGACTCTGTTAGCTGAAGAAAGAAACAAGAAAACAAAGAAGGCAACCGAAGTTTTGAACATGGGGAGAAGGTTTCAGGGACAAACTAGAAGAACCTTGAATTTTGCAACCACTTCCGGGGAAGGAGAAGGGAAAGGAAAAGAAACAACAGTTCTGTCAGAATCTGAAGAGGAGGAAGAAGAGGAAGACTACTCTGAGAAACAGTATCCTCCAGCAGATGATAAGTACAAACATCTTGAAGAGCGTTTGAGCACTATGGAAATACAAAAGGTGCTAGGTCTAGACTTTGAAGAATTAGGACTAGTGTCGGGAATTGTAATCCCACCAAAGTTCAAAGTGCCGTTGTTTGCAAAATATGATGGGGTGTCATGTCCTAAGATGCACCTCCGATCATATGTGAGAAAGATCCAGCCGCACTCCGCCGATAAAGACATGTGGGTGCATTTTTTCCAAGATAGCCTATCTGGAACACAAATCGATTGGTTTTACCAATTGGAAAGGGCCAACATCCACAACTGGGAAGATCTTGCCACAACTTTCTATAAGCAATACCAGTATAATGCAGATTTGGCGCCTACCCGTACTCAACTTTAGAGTATGGCCATGGCTTCCAATGAGGGTTTACGCGCAAAAATGGAGAGATCTAACTGGGAGAGTACAACCTCCTATGTCTGAAAGGGAGTTGGTGGATATGTTCTTAGGCACTCTATCGGGCCCTTTCTTCAACCATCTGATTGGAAGCTCATCCGTAGGATTTACTGAGTTGATACTAACCAGAGAGAGGGTGGAAGCTGGCATAAAAAGTGGAAAGATTCAGAAGGATTCATCTGCCTCTACAGCTGTGAGAAAGCCTTTTACTGGGAAGAAGGTGGTATCTGCTGTTTATCCACACAGGAACCAAGGGAGAGCTGAACACCGACCAATGGTAGGAGCTGTTATGATCCCAAAGCCTACATCTGATCAACCAAGAAGTAATCAACCAAGGGTGGAAAGGCCAGTCCGGCAATTCACCAGAATTAATATGACTCTATCCCAGGTTTTACCGCATCTTCTGAAATCCAATTTGGTAACTTTAAAAGAAGCTCCAAAGAACCCCAACACAACGTCCCCTTATTATCACCCAAATGCCCGTTGCGCATTGTGATACAGTGGCTAGAACCTGGACTATTTTAGGAATTATTGGTTTGCGTTTTGCGTTAGTGTTTGCAAAATGTCGCGGTAAGCAAGAGTTGCCACCGACTTTTATTTTATCCAACAAGAAAGGAAAAAAGCACAGAAAAATTCCCTTTTTTGAGATTTTGAGTACGAGGGTTTTCTATCCGTGGTTTTCCACGGGCTCTTAGGTACTTGCTCATCATTTTCAAAATTGCTTCTGTGTTTGTGATTTGAAAAAAGTTTTTTACTTCGATTTAACTTTTGCTTCTGTCTTCAAGAGTGTTACGAAGTGTTTTTGAAAGCTTTGTTTAAAAGAGGAGTGTAAGTGTGAAAAAGTTTGTTTGGATTGAGCAAGTACTTAAGATTCTACCTACTCGAAAAAGAGAATTGTTCTATGTTTGTTTCCTTTAGACAGTGCTATCCCACTATTAGTGAGTAGGTAGCACCGTCGTTGGAGCTTTAAGGGTCAATTCGAAAGGGACGTACGGTCACCAGAGCAATGTTAGGACGTCTTAGTAGTAACCCTAATGTCTTAGATCAATTATTCGAGGCAACAATATCTGAGAAAACCATTGTGAGGCAACTATTCTGAGGCAACTTTTCCGAACGAGACTTTGATATTTGTTTAGACAAGAGAGTGACCACTAAAGTATCCTATACTTAATGACCGTTTACCGAAGGCAACTGAAGTGAGAGTGTACCCTAGGAGTGCGCATGTGCGAGTGATTCAATTTCAGATTATTATCTTTGCACATTTAGGGTTTGCTAACCGTTTTAAAGTTTATCATACATTCTTGTCATGCAACCCTAATTATTCATACATCTAACAGTTAATATTTTGCGAATTTTAAAGTGCGGAAATTAAACTAAACTATTACAAGGCTTCAGGTATTTACATAGCCAAAAATAAACCCTTAAAAAGAACGATAAACGAAAGTAAAAGTCTTAATTAATCTATTACAACTTGTGAGCAATTACATTAATAGGGAAAAATAAATAATAAAGCGCACGCGAGGAAATTAAGATCGGGAGAGAACTAGGGTTTTGACCCTTTCTAACCTAATTGAAAGAAAAATGTTTTTGTTGTTTTTTTTAATTATTTTTAAGAAAAGAACTAGGTTTTAAAATTAAATACACAATTAATTAGTAAATTAAATTAATTAAAGAAAATAATTAAATGGCCTAATTTTGTTTTTATTATTTAAAAAAAAAGAAAATATAACTAAGTTAGAAACCAAAACCCTAATTATTCTAATTAATTTTAATCTATTTACAAAATAATTAAAGTTACCTAAAATTAATAACCTAATTAAATTAATTAATTATTTGTATAAAAAATAAATATCCTAAATTTAATTGGATGAAAATATTTTTGTGATTTTTTGATAAAAAGAAAATTAATTATGTTAGTAAAATAAATAAATAAATTAAATAAAACAAAAATAAAAAGAAAAGATAAAGAGATTTTGGGCCTGGTTGTGAGAGTGATTTGGGGGGGTGTGAGAATCAGATTCTGGTCCCAAACAGGTTGGTCCACGTTGACTCTTTGAATCCTATGCCATGCGTTTGACTAGGCGTATCATGGTCCTTCAAATGATGGCCATCAAATTTGGCCATCAGGAGATCCAAGGGTTAGATCTTGAGGGCATATGGTGATCCCTTGCCCTTGTACGCGCGTCTGAACCTGAAAAGAAAAATAATATGCAAGAATGGGGGGACCTGGGATTCGAACCCAGGCCCCAAGGCATTTTCCACATGCACTAATTCCAGCCGCGCTGCGTATTCAATTTGTACATAAAATAAACAATAATGATAATATACAAAAACAAAGAGTTAGTGGAGAATAATAAAAACGCGCGCCAGAATTTTGAATGGGCCAACAGGATGATGACACGCTGGTTATCCCTGTCCTTGCTCCGTTGCTAAAAGTGAAACACTTTTACCTACGGAAAACATCCGTAGCTATAACCTGGATCGTTCCAAAATCTTCCATGGGTATGATAAATGACATCTAATGCCATGAATCAATTCGTCTGGACCTACTGGACATCATGATACCCTTCATGGGGGCTAATTTTGCCTGCACATAAAAACCCTAAAACGAAACCACAAACCCTAGCAATGGCAATTCTTGATTCAGTCCACAAAAATATAATTGAATGATATGAATCACTTGCAAATGTTCTAAGGATCAATAATATATAATTATTTCATGCTATAAGTGTCAGAATGATGCAATTCGAATTCAAGAAAAAGGCAATGTCGTGACTGACTTACAGCGAGTTACAGGGATGGAAACTCATTGTTCTTGATTGGTTTCGCTTGCTTACACTCCCAGGAAGTGATTGGGATGGTCAAAGAGTCTTGTAGTTGCCTGGAACTATGAATTCGTGTATGCACTTTTTTGTGTTTTTTTTCCAAGTTTGGTTCTGGTTCTTGCACCTCTCTCTAGCCTTGTTTTAGGTATGCACATGTTCAATATATATCAAGGATTAGATTAAGGTTCAAAACATGATCTCAATCTTCCTCCATTATTGATTTTGATCTTGATTTAATTCCTTTGAATATCTTTCCAAAAATTGCCAAATTCAATCCTTTTGTCCACACCAATGCTTTGCACGATTCTATTCTTATGCTAGCTGGATATAGGACCTGAAACATGTACAAGATCTTTGGATTTCAATGTTTTGGATTTTTCCATGATTTGTTTTGATTAAAATTGATTTAATTCAAATAAAAATCAAAATAAATAATAAAAACAAGATAATGACAAGTGTCAAGGGATAGGGCTCGTGGACCATGCTACCAACTCAAAACAAGTGCAAAAGATTGGGCCCATTTGGCAAAAATTGCAATTTGAGGCATAGTTGACTTTTGACAATTTTGCAAAAAGGGTCAACTTCACCAATGCATAACTTCCTCAATTTTGACTCTTTGAAGGTGTTCTTTGACTTTTTAGAAAGTTTGAGATGTACTCTAAGCATCCCTTTTGGTCTCATCTCAATTTGGTACTCCATGTTCATGTATGAAGCTTTGACAAAAAAGGTGTTTTTGTTGACTTTTCAAAATGACCTATAATGTCCAAATTCACAACTTCTTGTGAGTGCATATTTTGAACTTGGGAGATGAAGATAGATTATAGAGCATGGCATCCTCTTAAAAATTATCTTTGGATGGGTCATTTCTCATAAAGTATTAGAAAGTTATGCTTGGTTAAAGTTGAGTTGACTTTTCCTATAAAACCCTAATTTAGCAACTTTTGGCTCTTGATGAATTATGAGCAATCCTTGATGAATAATGATCAACCCTTGATAAAATGATGAAATATACTTCAAAATGAGGATGTTGACCAAAAATCTTGAGGTTTGACTGTATATGGGCCACAGTTGACTTTTGCCCTAGCATAGTCGATTTTCAGGCCTTTGAGCAATGAATTGAGCAAACTTTCTCTGTAGGGCTTGAAACTTGACATGGATGATATTGAGAACATATTAGGACAATGGTGAGCATTTGGTATCCCTTGGACTCAAATATCTTGATGCAACATGAAACCCTGATTTGAGGTAGACTGCCTTAGGAGAGAGCTTGTCTGGCCAACCCTTGGACTTCCTTGAGCAACTTGAGGATCTTTCTTGAAATGTTTTGAGAAATATGGGAGGGAAAATTTTTGGGTACAACATCTGCCCCTGTTTAATCTTCTTAAACCTGAGGATGTAGATTGGCTTGCGTGCCTTTCGTGATCCGAAAGTGGAAGATAATTGAACACTAGAGTGCCCAGAAATTTGCACTCGCATGAAGTGGCACTTGTCTTGTGATATTGGGAATGTGCTTACATATTCCATTTGGAGGTTGGTGACGGAAGATGGGCTTAAAGATGCCATCCGAAGGAGTGTCGATCGCATAAGAGATTCCTTAGTGAGAGCTTGTATACCTGTTGTTGAGGAAGATTCCGTTGGGGAATGTTGTTCTCTGTCTTGGGAGAAATAGAATTTTAGGAGCTTCGGTCGTCCGTTATTCTACTGGGAAATCATCTCTTGGTCGAAGAGGTGAAAAAGAAACTACTATCTGGTCGTGATCCAGGCTTCATAGTGATAAGATCGACTGCTATTTGGTCGTAATCCAGACTTTACAGTGACTTACTGGGGAGATGAGATTAAACTTGCTATCCGGTCGTTATCCGGGCTCGCAATTTCTCGATTCTTATTTGGTCGTAATCAAGGCTTTAGAATGAATGAGTTATTATCTGGTCGCATCCGGGCTTCAACTTGAACTTAGGGCACACTAATATCCGGTCGACTCCGGGCTTCTTAGTAACTGTCCAGGTAAACTGCTATTTGGTCGAAATCCAAGCTTCATAGTGTCTTGTACTGTTATTTGGTCGTAATCCAGGCTTCACAATGCCTTGCTTCTTATCTGGTCGTAATCCAGGCTTCAGAAGAGATCAAATTGTTATCTGATCGTGATTCGGGCTTCCCTTTGGCTTTTGGGCCTACTAATATCCGGTTGAATCCGGGCTTCATAGTAATTGGCCAGGTAAACTACTATTTGGTCATAATCCAAGCTTCACAGCGTCCCTCACTATTATCTGGTCGTAATCCAGGCTTCACAGTAACTTGCTGAGCTGTTATCCGGTCGTAATTCAGGCTTCACGGCTTGTGTTTATGACATACCACTATCTGGTTGTAATCGAGGCTTCATGGTACCTCGTACTGCTATCTGGTCGTAATCCAGGCTTCACAGTAACTTGCTGAGCTGTTATCCGGTCGTAATCCGGGCTTCACGGCTTGTTGGGGATTAAACTATTATCCGGTCGTTCTCCGGGCTTCATAGCTTAAAGATAAACCACTATCTGGTCGAATCCAGGCTTCGTGGTGTTTGATAATGTTATCCGGTCGTTCTCCGGGCTTCACAATATGCTGTAGAAATCAAGATATTGTCCGGTCGGATCCGGGCTTCAAAGCTTGAACTTGGTGAAAATTCGATTGTATCTTTCCTGAAAGGTAAAGGTTAGCTGTATGTAATGCATGATATGTATAAAACAATGATTTTCTCAAAATAAATGAGATTGTGCTGTATGATGCGTAGGCATATGTCATGATGTATGCAAATGTTTTTGTGATGTTCTCTATCTAGGGAAAATAAATCCCTGATTGCTTCTAGAGAAAAAAAGGTTGAATTTTTCCTCTCCGTTGGGGATAATGAATGAAGATGATTGTGAGAATACTCCTGCTAGAGAGCAAATGACGAGAAAATGACTCTGTGGAGAAGAGATACTCTGTTTAGAGGACCTGTTGATTTGGAGGAATAACCTCGACTGGGGATGAATTATCATTGCTGGCGATAATGAACTCCGTTGGGGATTGAGTTTCTGTTTGTGAAAGAAATGAACTCCACTGGGGATAATCTTTTAGTGGCGACTTCACTGGGGATAATCATTCAGACTCCACTGGGGATAATCTTCCAGTACTGGTGATAGATAAACTCTTCTTGGGGAGAATCTTACTGACTCATTCGCGGTTGCGAGTCTCAGCTGGGGAGAATTAACACCACTGTCCTTCTCTTACTCTGCGGGGAGTGAATGTACCTTCAATCGTCTTCTCCAACTAGGTTTATCCCTATACCTGGTGGATAGAGCAACTGTATGGTATGGACATTTCTTATTTGCCTCTGTTCCTGTTATTACGAGTAATCGTCTTTTGTTTTGTATGTAAATGTTTATGAGCAGCAATTATTGTCAAATGCATATATCAAAAGTGAACATTGGACGTTCTCGCAAAACAAAACAAAAAAGGAAAACAATTTAAAATTTCTTTGTGAAAAATGAATTGTATTGATTTTGAAGTTGGCCTGCAAATAGGCGTTTTGTACAAGAGGCTGACGTCCTAGTAATAGAACGCCGCTGAAAGATAGAATTTATACAATTTGTGTAAAACAAAGAAAACAGCTATGTGAATAATCCCACTAGGTTCCAACTCTGCTATTGCCTTTATGTCTTTCGAGCATCTCATCACTTTGCTACTTGGTTGAAGGTAGATCAGATTGATTAGTGCCATCCGAGCTTGATAGTCGAAACCGAAGTCTGGCTACAAGGTGATCCAATGAGACATAGTGTTACGCTTTGATCCCTATTTTTTTCCTGGACCGCCCTTTCGGGTTTTCAGTCCACCGGGATACCCTTTTTTGCCCAAGCCGCCTTTTCAGGTTTTCGACTTGTCAGGTGTACAGATTTTTCATTTTCATCCCTTATTTTTGCCCGAACCCTTTTGGTTCGCCGGGAAGCCCTTATTTTTGCCTAGGCCAGTCAACCTAGCGGGTCTTTGATTATGCGTAGTATTTTTTCACTATGTCTGCATTGATGGGGTGAGGAAGGTAGTCACCGTCCATGGTGGTTAGAATCATAGCTCCTCCTGAGAAAATGTTCTTAACCACAAATGGACCTTCATACGTAGGGGTGCATTTGCCCCTGGGATCACCTTGCGGCAGTATTATGCGTTTGATCACCAGATCTCTGACTTGATACTCTTGTCGTCTGACTTTCTTGTTAAATGTCTTGATCATTCGCTTTTGATATGTCTGACCGTGACAAATAGCAGTAAGTCTCTTTTTGTCGATTAAGTTCAGCTGATCAAGTCGGGTCTGGATCCAATCATCCTCGCTCAAACCTGCATCCTTCATAATCCGAAGAGAGGGTATCTGGACCTCAATGGGTAAGACTGCTTCCATGCCATACACCAAAGAGTAGGGTGTTGCCCTTGTTGATGTCCGCGCTGAGGTGCGGTACCCATGAAGAGCAAACGGTAACATCTCGTGCCAATCTTTGTATGTCACCGTCATTTTCTGCATAATCTTCTTGATGTTCTTATTAGCCGCTTCAACAGCCCCATTCATCTTTGGCTGGTAAGGAGAAGAGTTGTGATGCTGTATCTTGAACTGTTTGCAGAGCTCGGTGATCATTGTATTATTGAGATTTGTACCATTGTCCGTAATGATCCTCTCTGGTACACCATATTGACAGATCAGGTTGTGCCGAATAAACCGTGCCACGATGTTCTTGGTCACTGTAGCAAATGAAGCTGATTCAACCCACTTTGTAAAGTAATCAATTTCTACCAGGATGAAACGATGCCCGTTGGACGCAGTAGGTCTGATCTCGCCAATCATATCGATGCCCCACATTGCAAAGGGCCAAGGAGCTGTCAAAACATTCAGAGGAACTAGAGGTACATGCACCTTATCAGCA
The DNA here is from genome assembly GCA_948472305.1 of Vicia faba. NCBI lineage: Eukaryota > Viridiplantae > Streptophyta > Magnoliopsida > Fabales > Fabaceae > Vicia > Vicia faba. The sequence continues at coordinate 1,398,360,211 of OX451736.1, read as the reverse complement.
TAGACTTGGCACTTATGACAGGTCCAAGAATGCTGATGACAGTCGGCTTCCATGGTAGACCAGTAATATCCTGCCCGTAGGGTTTTCTTTGCCATGGTATGTCCACTGGAATGAGTTCCGAAAGTACCTTCATGTAACTCCGCCATGATTCTTTCTGCCTCATTTTTATCCACACATCACAGTAAGGTTGAATCATGGTTACGCTTGTAAAGGATGCCATTACTGATGAAGAACTTCGCCACGAACCTCCTCAGAAACTTCTTATCATTAAGAGATGCCCCTTCGGGGTACTCATGAGCCTCAAGGTACCTCTTTACCTCGTGAAACCAGGGTTTATCTGCTACCTCTTCAGTCTCAATGTCACAACAATGTGCGGGTTCGTCCAACCTCTCAATGGTAATCTGGGGAGCCTCATTGCCCCACCTGACCTTGAACATAGAAGACATGGTAGCTAACACATCCGCCAACTGATTCTCCTCTCTGGGGAAATGTTCAAAGGTTATCTCCTCGAAGTGTGGAAGCAACGTCAATACATACTCTTTGTAAGGAATAAGATTTGGGTGCTTCGTATCCCACTCGCCTTTGATCTGACTGATCACGAGAGCGGAATCTCCGAATACACTTAAGAACTTAATCCTTAGGTCAATAGCTGCTCGAAGGCCCATAATGCACGCTTCATACTCCGCCACATTATTGGTGCAGTTAAAACATAATCGGGCGGTGAACGGAGTATGACAGCCTTCAGGAGATATGATCACAGTGCTAATGCCGTTACCCAACGTGTTTGAAGCTTCGTCAAAATACATAGACCATCGGGATCCTTCCTCAGGTCCTTCATCCGGTCCAGGTATTTCACAGTCAGTCACCAACATGATGCTCTCATCCGGAAACTCGAAGTTCATAGACTGGTAATCATCCACTGCCTGATGCGCCAAATGATCTTCCAACACACTCTCCTTGATTTCTTTTTGGGTTGTGTATTGGATGTCGTACTCAGTTAAGATCATCTGCCATCTTGCTATTCTTCCGGACAAGGCAGGCTTTTCAAAGATATACTTGATTGGGTCCATCTTTGATATCAATAGAGTAGTGTGAGTCAGCATATACTGTCTCAGTCGGCGAGCAGCCCATGCTAAAGCGTAACAAGTTTTCTCAAGCAGTGTATCGGGTCTCACAGTCGGTAAACTTTTTGCTAAGGTAGTAAATAATATGCTCTTTTCGGCCAGACTCGTCATGCTGCCCCAAAATGCACCCCATTGAATTGTCGAGTACTTTCAAGTATAAGATCAAATGTCTCCCTTTAACTGGAGGCATCAGAATTGGTGGCTCTTGGAGATATTCCTTGATCCTTTCGAAAGCGGCCTGAAATTCATCATTCCATCTTACCACTTGATCTTTCTTCAGCAGCTTGAAGATGGGTTCACAAGTAGCAGTCAGATGTGAAATGAATCAGGCAATGTAGTTCAGACGTCCCAAAAAGCCTTTGACTTCCTTTTCGGTTCGGGGAGTTGGAATTTTCTGTATAGCCTTCACCTTTGCAGGATCCACTTAAATACCTTTATCACCAACGATGAAACCCAGCAGCTTACCAGACCTTACCCCGAAGGTACACTTATTCGGGTTTAACCTCAACTTGTACATCTTCAACCTGTCAAATAGCTTCTGGAGATGGTCAAGATGTTCTTCTTTAGTTTGGGATCTCGCAATCATGTTATCAACGTACACCTCAATCTCATGGTGAATCATGTCGTGGAACAAAGCGACCATGGCGCGCTGATATGTTTCCCCAACATTCTTCAATCCGAACAACATGACCTTGTAGCAAAAGGTACCCCACTGCGTAACGAAAGTTGTCTTCTCCATGTCCTCGGAAGCCATTTTAATCTGATTGTAACCAGAAAAACCATCCATAAAGGAGAAGACCTTATGCTGTGTGGTGTTGTCGACCAAAACATTGATGTGAGGCAGAGGGAAATCATCCTTGGGGCTTGCCCTGTTCAGATCCCTATAGTCCATAGACATCCGCACCTTACCATCTTTCTTCGACACCGGAACCACGTTGGCAATCCACTGTGGGTAAGAAGTAACATCTAGAAAACCGGTGTCAAACTGTTTCATGACCTCAGCTTTGATTTTCTCAGACATCTCTGGGTGCATTCGGCGAACTTTCTGCTTCACTGGAGGACATTCCTCTTTAGTTGGCAAGCGGTGAACCACAATATCTGTATCCAACCCAGGCATATCTTCATAAGACCAAGCAAAGATCTCAACATAGTCACGCAACATTTGTATCAATCATTGCTTGACGCTAGACTCCAAATTTGCACCGATCTTGACCTCTTTCTTGTCTTCTTCTGTACCCAGATTCACTGATTCCACCGGCTCTTCATGGGGATGTATGGACCTCTCTTCTTGTAGTAATAGTCTAGAAAGTTCCCCAGGAAATTTGCAATCATCCTCACCTTCGTCCTCGACTTGGTTGATCGGACTTTCGAAGTCATAACTGGCAGTAGCAGAGTCGTTATCAGTGGGATCCAGAATGGATGTGGATCTGCATTATGATATGTGAGTGTGTGTAAGACAATAGCTATTTTGATAAAGTGAAAAATAGAAAAGAAAAACAAGGAGCGCGAAATTTGTAATGCAAGAAAACGTCCAATGCTTTATTGATGATATATGGAAATGACAAATATTAAGCTCTCACAAACAAAGCCACGATGTCTCGGGCAAGGCACCGGGCCGTAAAGTTTTAAACTGTCTGTTACAAATCTCAAAAACAAAAGTCTATTACTGTGTAATAAAATAAACGGGCACGAAGTCCTTCGCCGTCCAATTTTTCATTCCTCCGTCAGTAGTCGGGTAAATCCAGCTATCGAACTTTGACTCTTCTTCATCATCTTCAATTGCATTCACTTCCGGATTACTGATACGTATGGGAGGTCTTCCAATCCGTGCACGCCGAACAGCCCTTTGAGCTTCTGCAGTAAAACCCAAACCAAACTTGTCAGTCTTGTGTGAGAAGTCAGGGAGTCGGCCCCAATTTGCACACCCACCTTTTTCTATTACAGCCCGGACATCCTTGAGGGAAGCCATCTTCATTGGAGGTTCTTCAGCAACAGTTTCAGTCGACGCTAGAGTCTGGGGGACTTCTTCAAAGTTCTGACACGAGGTTTCAATGAACTCCCCATCCATCTCCACATACCGAAAAGAGTTAAGGTGGCTCACCATATACTCCCCCTCTCCTCGTACTATAACAATCTTCCCCTTCACTGGATATTTCAACATTTGATGGAGCGTAGAAGTTACTGCCCCAACTTTATGAATCCACGGGATACCCAGCAAACAAGAATAAGATGGTCGTATGTCCATCACATAGAACGTAGATGCAAAAGTCTGGGAGCCAACTTTAACAGGGACATACACCTCCCCATGCACCATCCTTTTGGACCCTTCAAAGGCCCTAACTACAATATTACTTGGTTTCAGAACCAATCCTTCACAGTCTAGCCGGTCTAATGTTTTCTTAGGTAAAACATTTAATGAGGACCTAGTATCCACCAGTACGTGGGCCAGAGTAGTGCCCCTGTACTCGATCGAGACATGCAGAGCGTCATTGTGATTCTTTCCTTTGGCAATCAGATATGCGTCAGAGAAACCTAACCCGTTGTCAGCGGTTAAACTAGCCACACAATCTTTGAATTGGTCAGCAGATGTTTCTTGCGGCACATGTGCAATTTTAAGGAAAGCAATTAAAGCCTTTGCACGGGCTTCTGAGCACAACAATAAAGATAACATGGAGATCTTCGATGGGGTTTTCCCCAACTGCTCGACTATGTTATAGTCTCTTTTCTTGATAATCTTCAGAATTTCCTCTATCTCCTGTCTAGAGGTTTCTACAACAATCTTCTTAGGTGCCTCCGTCCGGGCAGGCTCACTTGTGGTCTCTTTTCCCCGAGCGTCAAATGACTCGGCGACAGGGGTGATAATTGGAATATGTACTGGGACAGTAACAAATGTACTGGCAGATGGAATAGCAACAGGCTTTCGAACAGTTAGAGGGGAAATCTCAGGAGAGAAAAGCCTTCTGCTTTGGGTGACCTTGCTAGACCCGACAATATTGCTGACATCAGTATCAGCCTCTTCAACCTTCAAGTCTTGCTTGATCCCATGATAATACACACCGGCCCCATAATGCCATGGGACAGCCTTATCCGAAGTGTATGGGATATGACCAGGAATAGTAATGATCAACGGAGAAACTCTTGTGACGGGTGTAATCCTAACAGGCTTTCTCGAGGAAGCCTTGGAAGGATTGGCGAAAATGGTAATGATGGACACATCTTCAACAGGAATAGATGGAGTCAAAGTTTTCTCGAACAAGATCTCTTTGTTATCCATTAGGCGTTAAACACCTGACTTCAGCAAATGGCAACCAGTAGGTAGGATTGAACATAGGTGGCAACCTTCGCCACAACCCGGAAATAAACCGAGCGATAATAGATTCTTCTTTACTGTCATCAACAGAGTAGAAATGTCTTCCACAGAGGTCATAAATGAATCATCGTCCACCGCATTTACTCCATGCTTGGGCATTGGAGCAGTCATGACATTAGGCTTTTCTGGTGCGTAGAACTCAATTTCTTTAGCTTCAATCAAATGTTGTACCTTATTCCTTAAGGCCCAACAGTTGTTAGTATCATGCCCTGGACTATCAGAGTGATAGGCACATCGGGCGTTCAGATTATACAGCGGTGATGTAGTACTGGGATTCTTCGGGGCTTCCCTCAGAGTTATCAATTTAGTCTTCAACAATTGTGACAGAATCTGAGACAGGGTCATACTGAGCCGAGTATACTGTCTTTGCGGTCTCTCTACTCTTTGCTGATTGTTGCATTGTGGGGCAACAGTGGGTCTCGATATTACTACCGCATTAACCGCTTGACGGCGTTCAGGTCGGTTTTGGCTCCTTGAGCTATAAACTTCACTAGCTTCTTTCTTGAAAGGCTTCCTTTCTGTACTGGATGAAGCACCTTTCTGTATCTTGCCACTTTTGATACCGGCTTCTACCCTCTCCCCAGTCAAAATCAATTCAGTAAACCCGAATGATGAACTTTCGATAAAATGATTGAAGAATGGACCAGACAAAGTCCCAAGAAACATGTCCACCAACTCCCTATCAGACAGAGGGGGTTGGACTCTTCCAGCCAGATCTCTCCATTTCTGAGCATAGTACTTAAAGCCTTCACATGTACCCATAGACATACCCTGAAGTTGAGTACGCGTGGGAGCAAGGTCGGCGTTATACTGGTATTGCTTGTAAAAAGCAGCAGCAAGGTCCTCCCAGTTGCGGACATTAGCTCCTTCCAATTGATAGAACCATTCAAGTTGAGTCCCTGACAGACTATCTTGAAAGAAATGAACCCACAGGTTTCTATCAGCAGTATAAGGTTGGATCTTTCTGACGTATGAGCGGAGATGAAGCTTTGGACAAGATACTCCATCGTACTTAGAAAAGACAGGAGCTTTAAACTTGTGAGGGATCACCACCCCAGATGCAAATCCCAGATCTCCAAAGTCCAACCCAGGTATCTTCCGGATCTCCATTGCACTCAACCGGTCTTCAAGTTTCTTATACCTATCCTCAGCAGGAGGATACTGTTCTTCATCAAAATCAGTGTCATTATCAGAGACCACATGACTAGGCCCCTCTTTCCTCTTGATTCTCTCCTCCTCCAAATGAATGAGACAAATCAGCTTCCTGTCGCAAATTGTTCCCGAATCTGTGACCCATATTCAGCAGAACCACTCTCTTCTTCTTCTTCTTCTTCTTCTTCTTCTTCTTCTTCTTGTCCTTCAAGATGAGAGTCTTCAAATCCTGTTGTCCTTTGGCCAAATACAAGAATATCTCTTGAAATTGAGCATTCTGAGCCTGAAGAGCCTTGATGGCTTGATCAGTAGGTGTTTCAGAAGACATGATTGCTGAAATAAACAGCGAAGAAGATGAGAAACCTGTAATGGTACCTGTAATGAGGTGCATGGTAATGAAATGCGTATGAAATGATTTCAAAGACTTTGGGAAATTCAACTTTGTAAAACAAGAAGTAAACAAACTTTATTAGATTAAAATTGTAAAATGTTTAACAATGCCTTTAAGGCGTTACAAAAAAAAACTGAAAATAAATCTAAACTAGAAACAAGCAGAAATCAGAAATCCTATGGTCTCTTTCCCTTCATGCTGACATAGTCGTTGATTGTCCTTTCATTCTCAAGCTGCCTTGTAAGCCTCAAGATCTTCCTCTCCTGCTCATGATACTTCTCCCTGTAGGTATCCCGCTCCTCCTTTAGCTGGATCCAAGATCTCTTTAATGCCCCAAGATCAGTAGGCATGTATGGATGGAGGACTGTGTAGGGAACACCTTCTTCATTAGTATGCTCTATAATCACCGGCAAAACAGCTTCATAAGGAATCCCCAGCTTTTGAGCGCAGGCTCGAACCCACTGGAGATATGGTTGCATAGGGAGAGAAGTCTTTAGTCCTAGCTCTTGAGGGTCAGACTTGTTCACCATGCCACAGGCTCGTATAAACCTTCGGCGATGCTCATTCACGTCCCCCTTGTAGTCAAAGACAATGTCTGGAAGAAGCAGCTCATGGGGACCGTCTCTCCGAGCGCGTCCAAACTGTCGTAAAGCCAAACAAGGATTGTAGGTTATTCCCCCTATAATTCCAAGCAACAGAACATTAGGGTATTCCCCATATCAATCAATAACAACTACTCTTTCCATATCCTTAGAACTCCAAAGGATGTCTGTATGAGCAAGGGACATGATTCTGTAAGCCCAACCTACACCTTCCTCATTCTTCAATACAGACTTAGGGAGGTGCTAAATAAACCACCTCACCAACAGCGGCGTGCAACACATGAGGGTTCCCCTTCTTCTCACACTATGGGTATAGAGAGCATGTAGAATACCACCCCAAATATTAGGTACTGGATTACGAGACAAGAAGATCTTGACTACATTCACATCTATGAAGGAATCTGGATTCGAAAAAAGTACCAAGCTGTAGATGAGGAGAGCCAAGATGTCTTCAAATGCTTGAAAATCCAAGTTATCCCAGAACTGTTGAGCTTGATCGATCAGAAACTTAGCCAAGAAACCTTTAACCCTGCTTCGTGTCTCCCAATTAGACACTACATCAGCCTTTGTCAAGTGTAAAGCTGAAGCAATGTCATCAGGTCTAGGAACCTCCTCCAAACCTGTGAATGGTGTCTGCTCGAGGATAGATATGCCTAATAAATCAGAAAACTCCTCTAAAGTAGGGACTAGCTGATAATCCGGGAAGGTGAAACAATGATGCAACAAATCAAAGAACTGGAATAACACGCTCATCATTTGCTCATCCAATTTTGAAGTGACCAAGCCAAGGAGATAACCATGTCTTCTAACAAATGAAGAAGTATCAGGAACTCTTGAAACTAAATCTCTGAGCTGAACAAGTATCTGCACAAAGTTAACTCGAATGGTGTTTCTACGCATAGGAGTTATGATCTGCAAAACATAACAAAGATGAATCCCCTTGGTCTTTGAAATGGTTAGTCTAATGAAATATGCATGCGATGTTATGATGCATGATGTCATGATAAAACACACAACAGGTATCACAGATAGCAGACAAGGTAAAGGCAAACAAGTCACACAGTAGCCCTTATGTTTCAGGCTTGCATGGAGTCTAGGTACTACCCTCTTGAAGTTCAGTTGGTTTCAACCTGTCCTAATAATAGTAACCGGGTTCTAGAGGTTCTCAATATCACTGACCATCCTCCATCGGTCATGGTTTTAGCTCACGCAATCTTTTCTTGCAGCCGGAACTATCTCGAGAGTATGGTCTCAATGAGTGTAGTATCGAGTATCAACCAGTTCCCAGCTCTATGCCGAGGCCGGCTATCTCACTACTTCCTATGGCCAAGTTGGTCAATTATAGGTTCTAAGGTCAGCTGATGCTTAACGACCCATATAGCAGCCCCATATTCTCCTTGTTCCTCCACAAGGGATATCGGTACCAACTAATGTGCCACATCAACATAGCTACTGCTTCAACTGTATCGGTCTAAGCTGTACAGTTCCCTCACAGTCTATTGCTACTTACCTAAAAGGTGTCCCCCAGATCCGGGTTAGGATCTATAGTAACTCCGATACAAAGCCCACAAAAATAAAGCAATCAAATCAAACAATAGAAAACAATATGATGAACTAGTCCTAAGGTATACCCCACTTATTAATTCCCCAGTCGATTCACCAGTACTGTGATACGATGGCCAGAACCGGTACTGTTTTAGGAATTGTTGGTTTGCGTTTTACGTTAGTGTTTGCAAAATGTTGCGGTAAGAAAGATTCGCTTATTTTATCCAACATGAAAGGAAAAAAGCATAGAAAAATTCCCTTTTTCGAGATTTTGAGTACCGGGGGGGGGGGGGGGGGGGGGGGTAGATTATAGAAAGAGAAGGCATTAGCACCCTTTCTATCCGTGGTTTTCCACGGGCTCTTAGGTACTTTCTCATCATTTTCAAAATTGCTTCTGTGTTTGTGATTTGAAAAAAGTTTTTGACTTCGATTTAACTCTTGCTTCTGTCTTCAAGAATGTTACGGAGTGTTTTTGAAAGCTTTGTTTAAAAGAGGAGTGTAAGTGTGAAAAAGTTTGTTTGGATTGAGCAAGTACTTAAGTTTCTACCTACTCGAAAAAGAGAATTGTTCTATGTTTGTTTCCTTTAGACAGTTCTATCCCACTATTAGTGAGTAGGTAGCACCATCGTTGGAGTTTTAAAGGTCAGTTTGAAAGGGACGTACGGTCACCAGAGCATTGTTAGGACGTCTTAGTAGTAACCCTAATGTCTTAGATCAATTATTCGAGGCAACAATATTCGAGGCAACCATTCCGAGGCAACTATTCCGAGGCAACTTTTCCGAACGGGACATTGATCTTTGTTTAGACAAGAGAGCGACCACTAAAGCATCCTATACTTAATGACCGTTTACCGAAGGCAACCGAAGTGGGAGTGTACCCTAGGAGTGCGCATGTGCGAGTGATTCAATTTCAGATTATTATCTTTGCACATTTAGTGTTTACTAACCGTTTTAAAGTTTACCATACATTCTTGTCATGCAACCCTAATTATTCATACATCTAACAGTTAATATTTTGCGGAATTTAAAGTGCGGAAATTAAACTAAACTATTACAAGGCTTCGGGTATTTACATAGCCAAAAACAAACCCTTAAAAAGAACGATAAACGAAAGTAAAAATCCTAATTAATCTATTACAACTTGTGAGCAATTACATTAATAGGGAAAAATAAATAATAAAGCGCGCGCGAGGAAATTAAGATCGGGAGAGAACTAGGGTTTTGACCCTTTCTAACCTAATTGAAAGAAAAATGTTTTTGTTGTTTTTTTTAAAATTATTTTTAAGAAAAGAATTAGGTTTTAAAATTAAATACATAATTAATTAGTAAATTAAATTAATTAAAGAAAATAATTAAATGGCCTATTTTTGTTTTTATTATTTAGAAAAAAAGAAAATATAACTAAGTTAGAAACCAAAACCCTAATTATTCTAATTAATTTTAATCTATTTACAAAACAATTAAAGTTACCTAAAATTAACAACCTAATTAAATTAATTAATTTTTTGTATAAAAAATAAATATCCTAAATTTAATTGGATGAAAATATTTTTGTGATTTTTTGATAAAAAGAAAATTAATTATGTTAGTAAAATAAATAAATAAATAAAATAAAACAAAAATAAAAAGAAAAGATAAAGAGATTTTGGGCCTGGTTGTGAGAGTGATTTGGGGGGTGTGAGAATCAGATTCTGGGCCCAAACAGGTTGGTCCACGTTGACTCTTTGAATCCTATGCCATGCGTTTGACTATGCGTATCATGGTCCTTCAAATGATGGCCATCAGATTTGGCCATCTGGAGATCCAAGGGTTAGATCTTGAGGGCATATGGTGATCCCTTGCCCTTGTACGTGCGTGTGAACCTGAAAAGAAAAATAATATGCAAGAATGGGGGGACCTGGGATTCGAACCCAGGCCCCAAGGCATTTTCCACATGCACTAATGCCAGCTGCGCTGTGTATTCAATTTGTACTTAAAATAAACAATAATGATAATATACAAAAACAAAGAGTTAGTGGAGAATAATAAAAACGCGCGCCAGAATTTTGAATGGGCCAACAGGATGATGACACGCTGGTTATCCCTGTCCTTGCTCCGTTGCTAAAAGTGAAACACTTTTACCTACGGACAACATCCGTAGCTATAACCTGGCTCGTTCTAAAATCTTCCATGGGTATGATAAATGACATCTAATGCCATGAATCAATTCGTCTGGACCTGCTGGACATCATGATACCCTTCATGGGGGCTGTGATCGGTGGATCTGGAACTGACTGTTTAACGCTGGTTCGCGAAATGTCGCAGAAGCAAGAGTCGCCACCGTCTTTTATTTTCTCCAAATGGAAAGGACAAAAGCATAGAAAAATTCCTTATAGAGATTGCTCTCGGTTCGGGAGGTAGGTTATAGAAAGGGAAGGTGTTAGCACCCTTTCTATCCATGGTTATCCATGGGCTCTTAGATACTTGCTCAATGTGTTTTCAAAAGGTTTGTTTGCTTTTCAACTGTGGGTTTTAAAAAAGTTTCTTTGAAAAAATTCAGTTCGACTCGTACGTCAGAGTGTTTGAAAAATTTGCTTTGAAAGCCTTTGAAAAGTGTTGGTGTGAAAAGATTTCAGTTTGTTTTGAAGAGAGCAAGTATCCTTGAGAACCTACCTACCCTAAGGAATTCGTCTGTGTAGATGTCCTTTAAAGTAGTGCCATCCCACCATTGAGAGGTAGGTAGCACCACCGTTGGAGGTGTTCGGGTCAATTCGAGTTTATAGGGACATGGTGATGACCAGAGCAATGGGAAGACACCTTAGACGCTACCCTCATGCCAGGTTCCCGGATCATGAGGACTTACTAAGACATCCTCTACTCGATGATCACCTTTCGAAAGGCAACATTGAGGCGTACCCTAGGGGTGGTGTGTGCGATTCGTGTATCGTTTTCATTGATATTTGTCTTGTCATGTTCATTGGTGTTCTATGCGTTTGTTTTTATTTTATCATTCATTCTTGCATGCATTTATTAACAGTTAAGAAATATTTACGGGAAAATAAATTCTAAGGCTATTACAAATGGCGCGGGTCCACATCGCCAAAATTAAACCGGACCCGATTTGACGGAAAGTAAATAGAGCAAAAGAAATAAAAGTGCGAGAAGTTTAAGTTACAACGCTTTGGGAGATATACATAATGAATTAAGCGAAATAAAACAAATGTGCGAATAAAATAAATTACGAACGAGGGCGTTGGACCCTTTTGCAAAAAATTAATATTAATGAGGAATTAAAATTAAATGTTTTGTTTTTTTTTTTTTTTTGGTATTTTTATGTTTTTTAAGATTTAAAAGAAAAAAGAATTAATTGAAAATAACTAACCCTAATTCTACTGGTTTTTAAGCTTGTTATGAAAATATTAAAATATAACCTAAATTAAACCTAAGCTAATTTATGTACAATTTAATTGTGAAAATAAAATAAGTAATAGAAAAAAAGAGAAATTGAAAGGAATAAAATTTATTAAACCTAAATTCTATATTTTTTATATTTTTATGAAAAGAATTAAAGTTGCAACCTAAATTAATACTAAGTTAATTTACATGTTAACTTATTTATGAAAATAATTAAGTTAAATATTTATTATATTTGTCATCTTTTCTGATTTTTTGTGATATTTTTATATACATGGTAAAAATAATTTATTAAATTAAAACAAGAAAATAAATAAAATAAGAATTGAAAACAAAATAAATAAAAAGGAAATTGCAAACCAGGGGGGGGGGGTTCAGGCCCCAATTGTGAGGTGTTGATCCCAGCAATCTAGCCCAATAAGCTTGAGATTCGTTGACTTTTCCAGGCTACGTGTGGGACCTTGAACTAAGGCTTATGGTACACCTCTGATCTATGCCCTTGATTTGATCTCCAGGACGCGTGGCTGGCTGATCTTTGAGGATGTATGGTGTGTATTATCACTGGCGCTGCATAGAAGTTGGAATTGAAAAATAACATGAAATATTGTACAGACCTGGGACTCGAACCCATGTCACTAGCATTACTGATCACTTCCTGCGCCACTGAACCACTTCAATTACTTTTAATATATAATGGCTATTAATCAATATAAAATAAAAGAGAGTTAGTGGCCCCAACGCGCGCGAAATTTAAAAGCAACGTATCATGTGTGGACAGCACATCATCTTCTCCAGTACCCTGTAAAACAAAACGCAAGAGCAACGGTTTTCTGGGCGTGGCTTAAAGTAGGCTATTGGAAAATAGCGAATAGCTCCTCAACGCTCATAAATTGAGCGCGAGGGTAGATTCCTCTTCGTCTCCATGTGCTGAGTTGAATGGCATTGGTTTGGAGGCTTAATTTTGCCTTATTGCAAAAGCCCTAATTTATCCTCCTGAAAACCCTAGAATAACAGCCATGGCATAATCTTATACAACACAGAAAAATGTAATTAAAGGTATGGATTAGCTTTAGAACATCACAAGGAACAAGAATATATAATTAAAATGCAATGAGGATGTCTAAAACTGAAAACACGATCATCACTTTTTTGCTGTCCAGGGAGGGTTCTATTTACCAATTCCTGGGGTTTGAGTTGATGTTAGGGATTGGAATATGTTCAGGAATTGTCAAGGAAGCTTTTGGAATCAATATTAGGACTTGAATCCACCTCAAACAAGGATTTCAGTTTTGAGTTTTATGGCTATTTTTTCAAGTTTGCAAAGTGTTCTTGGGCGCAGCTTTTAGTGTGTTGGCATTAGGTTTTGACTCAGCACTTATGAGGGAAGGGAATTAGGTCATTAGCTGGCCTTGATCCATGCCCATGAGAGAACTAGTCCTAGGTTTTTCACCATTAACCAACTTTCCCTTTTTTTAAGCAAACCAAGACTTGGTGTACAATCTAACCCTAGCATGAGTTTGTGAGCTGGCACATGATTTATGGAAGCTATTCCAATTCAAATGACACTATTCCATTGGTTTTTAAATTTTATTTGAATTTTTAAAGATTTAAAATGAATTAAATTATCAAAAATTAAATAAAATAGAAAAATCAATGTTTGATCTTGAAATTAATCATGGGACATGTGTGTGGAATGACAAGGCTGAATCAAGTGGAAGAAAGTGGGCCCTTTTGTCAAAAATTGAAGTTTCAAGGATAGTTGACTTTTGCCATTTCACAAAAATTTCCCAACTTCTACAAGGCATAACTTGCTCAATTTTTAAGCTTTTCTCATGTTCTCTGACATTTTGGAAAGGTCTTTGAGTCCTTTAACCAATGCCTTTGGTCCCATGTCATTTTGGTTTTCCAATCTCAAGTTATGGCCTTTGACTTAAAGTCCCTTTTTGTTGACTTTTGAAAATGACCTATAATGTTGAAATTGATAACTTTTTGTGAGAGCATTTCTTGGACTTGAAGTATGAAGATGAATTGTAGGAAATGTCTTTCTCTTCAAAATGAGCTTTGGATGGAATTTTTCGGATAATCCATGTGGAAGTTATGCCCTGGTCAATTTCAGTTGACTTTTTCAGCTGTCCAAATAAGGAAACTTTTGCATCTTGATGATTTTCTGAGCCAAATTTTGAGAATCATGATCAAGCATTGATCAAATGATGTTTGTGGCTTCAAAATGATATGTTGACCAAAAATTTGAACTTTTGACTGTCAAATGACCATTTTGCCCCTACAGTTGACTGTAGTGCAATTTAGGGTTTTGACTGTGCAATTTTGAGCTGAATGCCTTGAAACTTGATATGAGGATGCTTGACCATGTTTGTAAGCATATGAGACTTGATTGAGCCTTTGAACACTTTCTTTTCTTGGTCAGAACACAAACCCTAGTTTTGACTGTATAGGAGACAGTTGGACTGTGCAACCCTTGGGGAATTTTGTGACTTGGCTTGGCAATTTATTGAAGAATATGGGAGGGCAAATTTTGGGGTATAACAGGGGCTAATTTTGCCTGCACATAAAAACCCTAAAACAAAACCACAAACCCTAGCAATGGCAATTCTTGATTCAGTCCACAAAAATACAATTGAATGATATGAATCACTTGCAAATGTTCTAAGGATCAAGAATATATAATTATTTCATGCTATAAGTGTCAGAATGATGCAATTCGAATTCAAGAAAAAGGCAATGTCGTGACTGACTTACAGCGAGTTACAGGGATGGAAACTCCTTATTCTTGCTTGGTTTCGCTTGCTTACACTCCCAGGAAGTGATTGGGATGGTCAAAGAGTCTTGTAGTTGCCTGGAACTATGAATTCGTGTCATCACTTTTTTTTTGTTTTTTTTCAAGTTTGGTTCTGGTTCTTGCGCCTCTCTCTAGCCTTATTTTAGGTCTGCACATGTTCAATATATATTAAGGATTAGATTAGGGTTCAAAACATGATCTCAATCTTCCTCCATTATTGATTTTGATCTTGATTTGATTCCTTTGAATATCTTTCCAAAAATTGCCAAATTCAATCCTTTTGTCCACACCAATGCTTTGCACGATTCCATTCTTATGCTAGCTGGATATAGGACCTGAAACATGTACAAGATCTTTGGATTTCAATGTTTTGGATTTTTCCATGATTTGTTTTGATTAAAATTGATTTAATTCAAATAAAAATAAAAATAAATAATAAAAACAAGATAATGACAAGTGGAAAGGGCTAGGGCTCATGGACCATGCTACCAACTCAAAACAAGTGTAAAAGATTGGGCCCATTTGGCAAAAATTGAAATTTGAGGCATGGTTGACTTTTGACAATTTTGCAAAAAGGTCAACTTCACCAATGCATAACTTCCCCAATTTTGACTCTTTGAAGGTGTTCTTGGACTTTTTAGAAAGTTTGAGATGTCCTCTAAGCAAAATTTTTGGTCTCATCACAATTTGGCACTCCATGTTCATGTATGAAGCTTTGACAAAAAAGGTGTTTTTGTTGACTTTTTAAAATGACCTATAATGTCCAAATTCATAACTTCTCGTGAGTGCATATTTTGAACTTGGGAGATGAATATGGATTGTATAGAATGGCATCCTCTTCAAAATGAGATTTGGATAGGTCATTTATCATAAAGTATGTGAAAGTTATGCTTGTTCAAAGTTGAGTTGACTTTTCCTGCAAAACCCTAATTTAGCAACTTTTTGCTCTTGTTGAATTATGAGCAATCCTTGATGGATCATGATCAACCCTTGACCAAATGATGAAATATACTTCAAAATGAGGATGTTGACCAAAAATCTTGAGGTTTGACTGTATATGGGCCACAGTTGACTTTTGCCCTAGCATAGTCGATTTTCAGGCCTTTGAGCAATTGACTGAGCAAACTTTCTCTGTAGGGCTTGAAACTTGACATGGATGATCTTGAGAACATATTAGGACAATGGTGAGCATTTGGTATCCCTTGGACTCAAATATCTTGATGCAACATGAAACCCTGATTTGAGGTAGACTGCCTTAGGAGAGAGCTTGTCTGGCCAACCCTTGGACTTCCTTGAGCAACTTGAGGATCTTTCTTGAAATGTTTTGAGAAATATGGGAGGGAAAATTTTTGGGTACAACATGCATATCATTCCGAAAGTCCGGTTCATGACACCAACAACTGTTGGGCCTTTAAAAATAATATTCAAGACCTTATAGATGCAAAAGAGATTGAGTTTGATGCACCGAGAAGCCAAACGTCATTTCTGCTCCTGTGCCTAGGCATGGTCACAACACCAATGCAATAGAAGAAGATTTGTTTGTTACCACAATTGATGAAATCTCGACTCCACTCCCAATCATTAAGATAAACTTATTGAAAGTCGCTGTATTCCCGGGCTATAATAAAGACTGCCACCTCTGCTTATCCTCACCAACTGTTTGCCCTTTGTTGAAAACAGGCATTCAACGCTTGATAGACAACAAAGAGATTCTGTTTGAAAGTACTCCCGTTTTACCTGTTCCTGTTGAAGACGTTTCAATGATCACCATCTCCACCAATTCTTCCAGGGTCCCCAAAAGACCCGTTAGAATTACATCGGTTCCAAAAACTACTCCTCTTATAATCACAATGCCCGAGCCAGTCTCGTATGAATCAGACAAAACTGTGCCGTGGAATTACGGTGGGGACATTTGTTACCATGGAATCAAACAAGATGGGCTGGCTGCCGAAGAAATAAGCTCTAAAGAAGAAGACTCTGACATTAGCAATATTGTCGGAACCAGTAAGATTACCCGAAACGGTAGAATCTTCTCTCCAGAAATTGCCCCCCCAAAGGCAGTTTTTGGACCCGTGGCTGCTTAGAAGGTTATCTCCATACCAATAATCATAACTACAAGTGTTCCAAAGACGATACAACTCCTGCTGTCATTCCTACCAACACTCATGCTGCTGAAACTCGAGGAAAAAGTATTCAAGAAGAGCCTGTCCGGACGAAGGCTCAACCGCTGACTATCCCCGAAACCTCCAAGAAGGAAATGGAGGAGATCCTGAGAATAATAAAGAAGAGCGACTACGACGTAGTTGAACAGTTGAGGCAAACTCCCTCCAAAATTTCCATGCTGACATTGTTACTGTGCTCAGAGGCACATGCGAAAGCTCTGGTGAAGTTTCTGAAGACAACCCATGTGCCTCAAGAGACATCTGCTGACCAATTTCAAGATTGTGTGGCCAGTTTGATGGTGGACAACGACCTAGGCTTCTCGGATGCTGATCTGACACCAAGGGGAAGAAAGCACAATGAGGCATTGCATGTCTCAATGGAATGTATAGGAACAACTCTGGCCCATGTCTTGGTGGACACCGACTCATCTTTGAATGTTTTACCGAAGAAAGCTCTCGACAGACTAGACTGCGAAGGGTTAACGTTGAAACCCAATAACATAGTCGTAAGAGCATTTGATGACTCAAAGAGGATGTGCACGGGGAGGTGGATATCCCCATAAAGGTTGAGACTCAAACTTTCAACTCAACCTTCTATGTAATGGACATCCTCCCCTCTTACTCATGTCTGCTAGGATGGCCATGGATCCATAATGCCGGTGCTGTCACCTCCACACTGCACCAGATGCTGAAATACCCGATCCATGGAAAGATTATCACTGTCCACGGAGAGGAGGAGTATATGATTAGCCACCTCAATTCTTTCCGGTATGTAGAATTGGACGACGAGTTCATTGAAACTCCTTTTCAACATTTTGAAGAAGTCTCTCAAGAGTTAGCAGTAACCAAGACGGTATCCCAGATCCCCAAGATCAGAAGACCTCTGCTCCGGATGTCATCTCTGAAGGACTCCAAGGCAGTAGTAGAGGAGGGTGGATGCACCATATGTGGGAAACTTCCGAATATTCCGTACAAATCTGACAAGTTTGGCTTAGGGTTTACTTCAAGTGCTCCAAAGGTTGTGCGCCGTGCCCATGCTGGAGGGCCTCCCTTGAAGATTAGCAACCGAGAGGTCAATGCGGTGGAAGATGGTGAAGAGGATTTCAGCTTGGAGGATTGGATCTTTCCTACTGTCAACGGAGGACTTCTCAATTGGGAAGCTAGAGACTTTGTCCCAATAACTTTCATCCCTCAGTAATTTATCTTTGCATTTCTGTTGGACATGTAATATTCAGAAACAATTCGCACATTTAAAACCTTGTGTCTTGCCAGAGGCACAATGGTCCATTTGTAAGGGTTTTTACTTCATCTTCATATGACATTCAATGAATCATGGACATTTTTTCACATACAAACTCTCGTGCTCATTGTTTTTCTTTTATATTTTTAAAGGATGGCTATACCCTTACACACACCCACACTCACAAATGCAGGTACCCCTCCATTTCGGATCCCATGGGTAACGATATTGCTATGGCCTTTTGTGACTTTGAGGATCTAATCTACCAAGCCGAAGACGAAGGTGAGGAAGATTGTGAAGTACCAGGGGAACTGGCCAGACTACTACAACAAGAGGAAAGATCTATTCAGCCTCATGAGGAACCAGGGGATACAATCAACTTGGGTACCGAGGAGGATAAAAAAGAAATCAGGGTGGGTGCCAATCTGGAGCCCAGAGTCAAGGAGCGTCTGATTCAGCTGTTGCATGATTATGTTGAGATCTTTGCCTGGTCATATAAAGACATGCCAGGACTTGATACAGACATCGTGGTACATCGTCTGCCAACAAGAGAAGACTGTCCACCAGTAAAACAAAAAGTCTACCGCATGAAACCTGACATGTCAGAGAAGATCAAAGCGGAAGTCATGAAACAATTCAATGCCGCATTCTCGACTGTCACTTCCTATCCCCAATGGGTTGCCAACATTGTTCCCGTGCCTAAAAAGGACGACAAAGTACGAATGTGCGTGGACTATAGAGATTTGAATAGGGCCAACCCTAAAGATGATTTTCCACTCCCCCACATAGATATCTTTGTTGACAATACGACTCCGCACAAAGTGTTTTCCTTCATGGACGGATTCTCAGGTTACAACCAAATCAAAATGGCACTTGAGGACATGGAGAAAACAACATTTGTCACACAGTGGGGCACATTCTGCTACAAAGTGATGCCATTCGGACTGAAGAATGCTGGGGAAACCTATCAGCGCGCCATGGTAGCTTTGTTTCATGACATGATACATCATGAAATAGAGGTCTACGTAGACGATATGATAGCCCGATCACAAACAGAAGAAGAGCACCTTGACCACTTGCAAAAGTTGTTTGAAAGGTTGAAGAAGTACAAGCTAAGGTTGAACCCAAATAAGTGCACATTCGGAGTACGGTCCGGTAAACTCCTAGGCTTTGTCGTCAGTAACAAAGGCATTGAGGTCGATCCTTCCAAGGTTAAAGCGATACAAGAAATTCCTGCTCCTCGTACTGAGAAGGAAGTCAGAGGATTCTTGGGGCACCTGAACTATATTTCCAGATTCATTTCTCACCTAACAGCTACTTGTGAGCCGATCTTTAAACTATTGAAGAAAGACCAAGTAGTCAGATGGAATGATGAATGCCAGGTTTATTTTGACAAGATCAAAGAGTACTTACAAGAGCCTCCTGTTTTGATGCCACCAGTCGAGGGAAGACCACTGATCATGTATCTGACCATTTTAGAGAACTCAATGGGGTGTGTATTGGGGCAGCATGACGAGTCTGGCCGAAAAGAGCACACTATTTACTACCTGAGCAAAAAGTTTACCGACTGTGAAACCAGATATTCACTGCTCAAGAAAACTTGCTGTGCTCTAGCATGGGCTGCTCGTCGGCTAAGACAGTATATGCTGACTCATACTACATTGTTGATATCTAATATGGATCTGATAAAGTACATCTTCGAGAAGCCTGCTCTTTCTGGGAGGATAGCTAGATGGAAGATGATCCTAACAGAATATGACATATAATATACTACCTAGAAAGCTATAAAGGGCAGTGTGCTAGCTGATCATCTTGCTCATCAAGCTGTAGAAGATTATCAGTCCATGAAGTTTGAATTCCCGGACGAAGACACCATGACATTAGACAAATGTGAAGAAATCAGGCCATATGATAGACCTGAACAAGGATCCCGATGGACCCTGTTCTTTGATGGGGCATCCAATGCACTTCGTAATGGTATCAGCGCTGTACTCATATCTCCAGAATGGTGTCATACTCCCTTTACTTCCAGACTTCGCTTTAACTGTACAAACAACATGGCAGAGTACGAAGCATGCATCTTTGGTCTCAGAGCTGCCATAGACTTGGGAGTCAAATCTTTAGATGTGTTTGGAGATTCAGCCTTGGTCATCAGTCAGATCAAAGGGGAATGGGACACTAAACACCCAAATCTTATTCCTTATAAAGAACATGTTTTGACATTGCTACCACATTTTAAGAAGATTACCTTCGAGCATTTCCCGCGAGAAGAAAATCAGCTAGCAGATGCTCTAGCCACAATGTCATCTATGTTTAAAATTAATTGGGATAACGAGGCTCCCCAGATCACCATCGAATGAATGGATGAACCAACACATTGTCACGAGATTAATACCGAAGAGGTAGTGGACCAGCCTTGGTTTCATGAAGTCAAGAAGTATCTCGAGGCTCAAGAATATCCAGAAGGAGCTTCAATCAACAATAAGAAATTCTTGAGGAGATTCTCTACTAAGTTCTTCCTTAGTAATGGCATCCTGTACAAACCAATCATGACTTCGTCCTGCTCCGGTGTGTGGATAAGATTGAGGCTGAAAGGATCATGGCTGAATTACATGAAGGTACTTTTGGAACTCACTCCAGTGGGCACACGATGGAGAAGAAAATCCTACGGGAAGGCTATTACTAGTCTACCATGGAAGCAGGTTGTTATCAACACTCTCGGACCTGTCATAAATGTCAAATTTATGCTGACAAGGTGCACGTACCTCCGGTTCTTCTGAATGTCTTGGCGACTCCTTGGCCCTTTGCTATGTGGGGAATTGATATGATTGGAGAGATCAATCCTACATCCTCCAATGGAAACCGTTTCATCCTAGTGGCCATTGACTATTTTACCAAGTGGGTTGAAGCATCTTCCTTCACTTCCGTTACCAAGAACGTTGTTGCCCGATTCGTCAAGCAAAACCTTATTTGCCGGTACGGTATCCCGGAAAGGATCATCACTAACAATGGTACAAATCTTAACAACACTATGATCACCGCCTTGTGCGAGCAATTCAAAATTCAACATCATAATTCTTCTCCCTACCGGCCAAAGATGAATGGTGCTGTTGAAGCTGCGAATAAAAACATTAAAAAGATCATACAAAAGCTGACAGTCACATACAAGGACTGGCATGAGATGCTACCATTCGCTCTCCACGGGTACCGTACCACGACTCGCACATCAACTGGGGCAACACCCTATTCTTTGGTATATGGCATGGAAGTTGTCTTTCCCATTAAGGTTCAAATCCCCTCTCTGAGGATTATGAAGGATGCATGTTTGAATGAAGATGATTGGATCCATATTCGACTTGATCAACTGAACTTGATTGATGAAAAGAGACTTAATGCTGTTTACCATGGTCAAATGTATCAAAAACGGATGATCAAGGCTTTTAACAAGAAAGTCAGACGCCAAGTATATCAAGTTGGGGATCTAGTGATCAAACATATCATCTTGCCACAAAGTGATCCCAGGGGAAAATGGACTCCTACCTATGAAGGACCATTTGTAATCAAGAACATATTCTCCGGTGGGGCAATGATCTTGGCCACCATGGACGGTGATGACCTGCCACACCCTGCGAACGTGGACATAGTCAAAAGATACTACGTATAAGAGACCCGCTAGGTTGACACACCTAGGCAAAACAAGGGCATCCCAGCGAACCAAAAAGGTTCAGGCAAAAATTAGGGATAAAATAAAAAAATATGTACACCCGGCAAGTTGAAATCCCGAAAGGGCGACTTGGGAAAAAAGGGTTTCCCGGTGGACTGAGAACCCGAAAGGGAGGTCCAGGCAAAAGTTAGGGAATTAAAGCGTATTACTATGTCCCGTCGGATCACTTAATGGACAACCTTTGGCTTCCACTGACAAACTCAGAGTTTCTGATCAATTCAATCATCTTCGGACAAGGCAAATAGACAAAGATGCTCAGAGATACGAAGGCTATAGCAGAATGGGAACCCCATTGGATTATTACACATAGCTATCTTTTTTTGTATAAATTTTTCTTATTTTTATGGCACCATTCTCTTACTAGAATGTTTGTCTCCTTTGTACAAAATACTTACTCAAAGTCAATACAAAGATATCTCTTTGAAAGTACAAAAACTATTTGTCTTTTCTTTACAATTGTGTTTTGTTTGCTAAAACGTCCAGTGATTCATTGATGAACATATGCATTTGAACATAATTACTGTTTACAAATAAACAAAATGAGAAAGACAATTACTGATAGGTTGAAAAGACAGGAAAACATTCCTATACCACTCCATATTCCCCACAAAGTTTTCAATAACTCCCCAGCGGAACTAAACTCCCAGCTAATCCCCAGCAGAACAAAATTTCAAGTTTTAATCCCCAGTAGAAATCATCAAATTTCTCAAGATTCCTCAAGCAGATCTTACAAGCAGTACATGGCATTTCGCTCACAACAAAATTTACTGCTCTCAACAATAGTTCATCAGTACTTCAGCTTCAAGATATGAAGACTCACATATCCCCAGCAGCATTCAGGGATTTATTTTCCTCAATCAAAATACAATACAACAAATCAGCTCATATGCACATACATTGAATCCATATATCATAAACATTGATAAAACAAGTACATTGCATCATACATTTCATGCAACATAACTTTGTGTTTCAGCTAACATTTTACCCTTTTCAGGATAAGATTAACAACTACCATTAACAATATTCAAAACATTTGATACAGTTCAGATACGCTCCAGACACGGATGCCATTCTGATGCTCATTCAAATTTCAACAATCAGATACAGTTCAGATACGCTCCAGACACGGATGCCACTCTGATACTCATTCAGATTTCAAGTTTTGATGTAGTCCAGATACGCTCTAGATCCGGAAGCCATTCTAATACTCAATCAACTCCTGATACAGTTCAGATACGCCCCAGACACGGATGCCATTCTGATGCTCATTCAGATTTCAACAATCAGATACAATTCAGATATGCTCCAGACACGGATGCCATTCTGATACTCATTCAGATTCAACTGGAGATACAGTTCAGATACGCTCCAGACACGGAAGCCATTCTGATACTCATTCAGATTCAACTGGCGATACAATTCAGATACGCTCCAGACACGGAAGCCATTCTGATACTCATTCAGATTCAACTTTTGATACGGTACGGATACGCTCCAGACCCGAAAGCCATTCTGATACTCATTCAGATTCAACTTTTGATACGGTACAGATACGCTCCAGACACGAATGCCATTCTAGTACTCTTTCAGATTCAACTTTTGATACGGTACGGATACACTCTAGACACGGATGCCATTCTGGTACTCATTCAGATTCAACTTTCAGATACAGTTCAGATACACTCCAGACACGGATGCCATTCTGATACTCATTCAGATTCAACTGGCGATACAGTTCAGATATGCTCCAGACACGGATCCCACTCTGATACTCATTCAGATTTCAAGTTTTGATACATTCTAGATACGCTCCAGATCTGGAAGCCATTCTAATACTCAAACAACTCCTGATACAATTCAGATACGCTCCAGACACGGATGCCATTCTGATGCTCATTCAGATTTCAACAATCAGATACAGTTCAGATATGCTCCAGACACAGATTCCATTCTGATACTCATTCAGATTCAACTGGCGATACAGTTCATATACGCTCTAGACACGGAAGCCATTCTGATACTCATTTAGATTCAACTTTTGATACGATACAGATACGCTCCAGACCTGGAAGCCATTCTGATACTCATTCAGATTCAACTTTTGATACGGTACGGATACGCTCCAGGCACGGATGCCATTCTAGTACTCTTTCAGATTCAACTTTTGATACGGTACGGATACGCTCTAGACACGGATGCCATTCTGGTACTCATTCAGATTCAACTTTTAGATACAATACAAATACGCTCCAGACACAGACGCTATTATGATGTTCAACTTACAAATTACATCTCAACAAGCATTCTTGGATGGCATCTACAAGCCCATCTCCAACAAGATTTTATCACCTCTCCAAATGGCATCTTTAAGCCCATTCCTCTTATCACCGTCGAGTGCAAATTTCTGGGCACTCTAGTGTCCAATCATATTCCACATTCGAGTCATGAATGGAAAATCTCGCCAATCTAACTCTTCAGGTTAAAGAAGATTGAACAGGGGCAGCTGTTGCACCCCAAAATTTGCCCTCTCACTTCTCAAGAAATCACCCTGGATTCTCAAGTTTTCTCTTATACAAATCCAAGCCTTGAATTATCATTTCTTTCCAAGCAAACCATTCACAAGGGCAAAATGGTCATTTACACGCTGAGAAGTCAAACTTTGACTTTTGGATCAAAATCAAATCTCAAAAATCATATTTCATTAAGACATGTTGGAATATGAAGTTTGTTTCATTAAGAAGTTCAAAAGTCAAATTTTACCTTGGAAAAGTCAAATTCTAAATACTTAGAATTTTTCTAAAGTATTTAAGAAAAAATGACACTTCAGAACTTCTGAGCCAACCTCCAGGCATGAGCAGTCAGGAGTTGTAAACATGGTTCAACATATAATCTTTAGTCAGAACATGGCTTTTCAGCATCTACGCAAGTTCAGTCAGAGTTTGCTAGAGTAATGCAAAGAAGGCAATAAAGTATAATATGAAGCCTGAAAGCTCCTTCAGAATATGCTGGAGCCAGAAGGTAAGAGGATCAGAAGATTGGATGCTACACTGATGCAGAACATCTAATTCATAGTTTTCAGAGGCAAATCAAAGAAGTTTACTGGAAAACCTGGTGAATCCTTCAGAACATGCTGAGGCAACGAGGTACAAAGATCAGAAGTTGGATGTTTATCCTAAATGGAACTTCTGATCCAGAATTAAGCAATGATGCAAAATATCACATTACAAGATTTCTGATTTTGACAAATCTCATCATCATTTAATGCTCATTAATGCTCACAACCACTTTTGAGTCTTTGTCCAAAGGATCTCTCCACGTGTAGTATAGAAATACTTTTGTGCAGGATTAGGTAAGGGTCCATGCGCTACATTTTTCTTGTAGGTTCACTTTTCCTTAATCCTTGCTGGCTAATCCAGCCTAAGCTAAAAACTGTCAGCCATCATACCTTTTTGGAACTTACTTCAAGAGCAAGTCAGCATCTAGCGTATGATGTTGGCGCTACTTTGCCTATAAATAGAACACCATTGGTCACTGAGAATGGGCCCGAAAAATTTGTGAAAGAGATCAAAATTTTAAGAAAGAAAAGTCTTGAACCCTTGCCAAAATTCCAAGAGTTCTAAGAACTGTAAAACACAACACATAAAACCTCATTAACTTTTGATTCCTTGCATTCAAAATTCCATTAGTTCTCAATCATTTCTTGACTAAAAAACATTCACACAGTTTTTGATCCACGTGTTGGAAACTGCCTAAGCTGCTGGGTTCATATTGCTATACATTTTCCATCCACCCATTCAAAGAAATCAGAACATCACCTCCTTGCCATCCCCAGAAGTTGAAAACCTTCAACCTGCTGAGTACGTGAAGAAGCTGTTCAGAGCATCATCAGAGTTGAGGTTAACTCTGGTTCACAGAACTTCTTCCAGCGGCAAGGTAAGTTTCTGCTGACCCTCACCACATTACTTAAAGCATTATCAGATTTACATGCTCAGATACAATGTAGATATCAAGTTTTTAGTGTCATACATATTCTGAAATTTCATGCGTTCTGTCTGCCTAAGTAGGGAATAAATCAGTTCAGAGCTTCGTGAAGAAACTAGAACTCAGAGTTAGGATTAGAAAATGCATGTGTGTATATGATTTATAATTCTGATATTTATTATCTTCCGAAACTCTATGACACCTGCTATAACTGTTCTGTGCATTCCTTCTGTTTTATGGAGAAATAACTGAATTACAGATGTTCTAACTAGCATAGAGAGAGAAACTAAGTTCTGCCAGTGGTCTCAGAACTTCTGAAGTCTGTTTTGCTGCCGGTGGTATCAGAACTTCTGAAGCTTGTTTTTGTTGCCAATGGTATCAGAACTTCTGAGAACTACCGCGTTCCCAGTGGGTTCAGAGCTTCTAACCATATACATTTTCACTAACAGGTTTCTATTTTGCAGCGTGCCAGGGTCAGAACCTCTGATTTCATTTTTGTCAGCAACACGCTGATTTCTTTTCCCCTTTTTATTATTTTGCGATCACTCTTCATTCCATTAATCAACAAACAACAAAAATATTTCCTTCACGCTTTATTTTTGGTTTCTTAAAACAAAAGATCAAAAATATTTTCTTAAAACAAAACAAGTTCGTTTTCACATTTTCTTGTACATTCTTATACATTTCAATATGGTTGTAATAGTAATTTAGGACTTTATTTTTACTTGCAATCCCCATTCATAAATATGTATCCCCATCCCCTAAATATTGTAATAGCGTAGGACTTTACGTTTCTGCAATTTACCACTTTCAAATGTAAATGCTAGTAATTAGGGTGTGTATAACAAGACATGAAAACAACAAAATAGACAACCCTAATCAAGACTAAATGCATGCAATCAAACACACTTTGCACACATGCACCCTTAGGGTAATCCCACTTTGTTGCCTATCGGGAAAATAGTCATGTCCCTCAATAAAAGATCGTAGTCCCTCGACGACCCTCGATGTTGCATTCGGTAAACGATCTAGTCCCTAAAACGACATTGCTAAAACGTCTCATATGTTGTCTTCTATGACTATACAAATGTACCATACTCATCCCTTCACATCCAACGATGGGGCTTCTTGCCAAATTAATGGAAAGATAGCAACATATAAAGGAGGAGGAAAAGCATATCTAAGACCTTTTGAGTAGGTAGGTTCGCTCTCGGTTACTTGCTTGCTCACAACAAAAACTTTTCATACAACTACACTTCCACTTTGAAACATTTTCGAAACAAAAACCTTGTACGCGTTCTTATAGAGACGAGAACCGTTGCAAAGACATTTTCAAAATCACTTTCAAAAGCACATCCCACAAACACATCTTTGAACTATTTTCGAAACAAACACTTTGTATGCGTTCTTATAGAAACGAGAATCATTACAAAGTTACATTTTCAAAATACTTTCAAATACCACACCACAAGCACATTCAAACAAAAGCAAGTGATCTAGCGAGTAACTAAGAGCCCATGGAAAACCATGGATGAAAAGGGTGCTAATACCTTCCCTTTTTATAATCTACCCCCCGAACTCAAGAAACAATCTCAAAGGTATTTCCTGTGCTTTTTCACCTTTCCTTTTGGATAAAAAAAGTCGGTGGCAACTCTTGATAAACCGCGACATTTGTGAACACAAACGCAAAACCCCAAAGTCAGTTCTCCCACCATATCACACTACCCATCGAAGTTCAGATACCCTCTCTCAGGATTATGAAGGATGCAGGTTTGAATGAAGATGACTGGATCCAAACCCGACTTGATTAGCTGAATTTAATCAATGAAAAGAGACTTACTGCTATCTGTCATGGTCACACGTATCAAAAACGAATGATCAAGGCTTTTAACAAGAAAGTCAGACGTCAAGAATATCAAGTCGGGGATCTAGTGATCAAACACATCATATTGCTGCAAGGTGATCCCAGAGGAAAATGGACCCCTACATACGAAGGGCCTTTTGTGGTTAAGAACATTTTCTCGGGAGGAGATATGATTTTAACCACCATGGATGGTGACGACCTTCCTCACCCTGTCAATGCAGACATAGTGAAAAGATACTACGCATAATCAAAGACCCGCTAGGTTGACTGGCCTAAGCAAAAATAAGGGCTTCCCGACGAACCAAAAGGGTTCGGGAAAAATTAAGGGATGAAAATGAAAAAACTGTACACCCGGCAAGTCGAAACCTGAAAAGGTGACTTGGACAAAAAAGGGTATCCCAGTGGACCGAAAACCCGAAAGGGCGGTCCAGGAAAAAAATAGGGATTAAAGCGTAATGCTATGTCTCATTGGATCATCTCGCAACCAGACTCCGGTATCAACTATCAAGCTCGGACGACACCAATCAATTGGATCAACCTTCGACCAAGTAGCAAAGTGATGAGACGTTTGAAGATATAAGGGCAATAACAGAGTTGAAACCCAATGGGATTGTTTCACATAGATGTTTTTCTTTCTATTACACAAATTGTAATCTCTATCTTTCGGCGGCGTTCTCTTACTAGGACGTCAGCCTCTTTGTATAAAAACGCCTATTACAGGCCAATTTCAAAATCAATACAATTCATTTTTACAAGCAATTTCAAATTGTTTTTCTTTTTCTGTTTTGTTTTGCTAGAACGTCCAATGGTTCATTTTTGATATATGCATGTGAAAATAATTGTTGTTAATAAATATTTACATAAAAAACAAAAGACAATTACTCGTAATTTCAGGAACAGGGACAAACAAGAAGTGTCCAAGCCTTACAGTTACTCTGCCCATCAGGTATATGGATAGAGCCAGCTGGAGAACATGAGAAGTGGTACATACACTCCTCACAGAGTAAGAAGTATCCAAAGACAGTGGTGTTAGCTTTTTCGAACAGGACACAACTCTCCCCAACCGAGGTTTACAATCGCGAGTGAGTCGGCAAAATTTCCCCCAAGTAGAGTTTGTTTATCACCAGCAACAGAAGTTCATCCCCAGCTGATTTATTTCTCCAAGTCGGCAGATCTATCAATAGAGTTATTCCCCACAGAGTTATCCTTAGACAGAATCTCGTCCGGCAGAATATTTACCAGCCAAGGGGAAAATCCCCAGCACGATCATCTTTGTTCACCATCTCCAACAGAGGTGGAGGAACTATGGTTTTCATAGCAATTAGGGATTTATTTTCCCAGATTCAGATTATCACGTCAGCATTTCATGTTCATACATCATGACATGTGCATACATCACATATAACTTAGTCTCATTTATTTTGAGAACGTCATTATACAATGCATCTCATGCATCACATATAACTAACCCTGTATTTATTTCAGGAAATACATTATTATCAACAATTTCCAGCAAGTCCATGATCAACACTCAAAGCTAAACAGAGTAATCATCGGAAACAAATGCAACCTCATCCAGGTTCCTTCTCACAACCCTACTACCCAGGCTTTCGTATCGAAGTAACCATACTATCCATGTTCCTTCTCACAACCCTACTATCTAGGCTTTCATCTCGAAGTAACCATACTATCCAGGTTTCTTCTTAGAGCCCAACTACCCAGGCTTTCATCTCGAAGTAACCCTACTATCCAGGTTCCTTCTCACAACCCTACTATCCAGGCTTTCATCTCGAAGTAACTCTACTATCCAGGTTCCTTCTCCCAACCCTACTATCCAGGCTTTCATATCGAAGTAACCCTACTATCCAGGATGTTGCCATAGCCAGGGTTTTGTATTCTTGATTAGGACTTTGCAGGATAGGTAAAATTGGGCGTTGATTCTGGTACCATGAGACTCGTGAGGATGAGACAAGTTGATTGGTACCAGCCATGGCCATTTATATTGCTTGTGGAGAGTTTTTCAAATACACAGGGATATACCTACAGTAAGTATCTGTAGGTAAAAGTTGGCTACCTAAAATGACGGTTTGGGAGGAAGATGACTATGCGTGTCATCCCCTGGTTGGGTGATTTGAATTTGGCACGTTTTGACTTTCAGGATTTTGTTTTTATTATATTATAATTGATTTCCATTATATATTCAAACAAAACAATTAGCTCAGTTGGTAAGCGTGCAGGGGGAAAGTGCAGAGGACCTGGGTTCGATTCCCAAATTTTTTTTATTAATAACCATGTATTAAAAAAATATTTCGCAAATAACCGGGTTTCGGAAAAAATTACGCAAATAACCATGTTTCAGATGGCTCCACAAAGGAGGAGCCATCTCAATTGGCGCATGCACCTAGGGTTTTGCCCTATGCGCCATTTCACTTGGCGCCTCCCTTGGCTTTTAGCCAAGTGAGATGGCGCATGCTCCTTAAAAATGAGAGGAGGCGCCATCTCACTTGGCGCCTAGGGCAAAACTAGGGCAAAATGCTGTTTTATAAATAATTCGTCCGTTTCTTTGAAATTTCTCACACTTTCTCGCACTGTATTTTTATTTTGTACTCCGTTATTTGCGTAATGACGTCGCCTATGATTTTTAGCAGAGATGGTTACGTTATATTCTCCGCCACGAAACCTGCGATGAAAATGAAATTCTGGCACATTCATTCCATGGAGCGTCTGAAGCGGGAGTTGATGCGGTGGCTAGATGGAGACATCGCGGAGGGGGAAAAAATTCGAAGGATCCAGCGAAAACGAACAACAACCTTGCATGCGACAGGAAGACCTAATGTGTGGTTGGAGGAAGTCAAAACAGACAGTGATGTAATGCTGATGATGCATGGGTCAGATGAAATTGTGTTAACAGTTGTAATTTCCTAGATTGAATATCGTTAATCATTGTATTACGCGAAAACCCTAATGTAATTTCCTATATTGAATTTCTTAAATTGTGTTAACAGTTTTATTAACGGAAAACCCTAATGTTTACAACACAAATATTGAAAAGATTTATTGTATTACAATATTTATGTGGTCGAGCCAGACGCCCGATTCAGACAGTTTTTGCGATTGTGTCCAACCTGACGGCATAAACCACACTTTCTTTCCAACCTGTCAAGATCGTCCATTTCTGTTGTGATGCGCCTACTTTTGGGATGACCCTTCTTGTTCCTTCGCATTTGGTCATTGTGCCAAACTATATCGCCGTTGTATTCAGGCCAATAGTCTGGTTTTGCCACCAAAGGAAAGTTATTGTTGTAAACAGTGAGCAACGTTTCAGATTTATAAACGTTTGAGAGCAGTTGAAGCGCGTCTTGATGGGTATGAGCACAAGCGGCAATGCCATGAGAGCAAGGCATACGAAATGCTTGAAACCTGCCACAATAGCACCATTGAGAAGGTAAAATGACCCTGTATTCTTGTCTTGCCAGGCCTTCATTGTGGTCGATTGTCTCTTTCACAATGAAGTTGTGGCTGTGTCGGTCAAACCGTGTAACCATGTGAGTGTTGGCTTTAACACTTTCAGCCTTAATGTATTTCATACAGCTTTCACTCCATAGTTGTCCTGATTGGAACACCGCATACCACATTTCACCTCTTTTGGCAAATAACGCAGCCATCCTAAAATACGTGGATTTTACCAAGGCAGTGATTGGGAGGTTTTGTATGCCCTTGAATACCCCATTCATTGATTCAATAAGATTCGTTGTCATATGCCCCCATCTTTGGCCATTGTCGTATGATCTAGTCCACTTTTCGACCGGTATATTGTCGATCCATGTACCGGCTTCTGGATTAGACAAACGAATCTCGTTGCGGTAATATTTGAATGTGGGTTGTGTCAATGCATATCCCGCATTCATCACCGTTTTCCTCAATGTTTTGTCCTTGACCTCCCTCGAGAAATTCTGGACGATATGCCTGACACAATAGACATGCGTAGAAGGAGGGTCATGCCAACCATTTGCTGGATTATTATAGGCACTTTCAATGGAGGCATGTCTGTTCGAGATCAAACAGAGATCTGGTTGAGGAGCCACGTGTGTACAAAGATTTTTCAGGAAAAAGCTCCAAGCACCACCGGTCTCCCCCTCGACAAGGGCAAACGCAACAGGGAAAATGTTATTGTTGCCATCTTGTGCAACTGCCATCAATAGCGTGCCTTTGTACTCCCCGTACAACCAAGTCCCGTCAATTTGTAGAATTGGTTTGCATGATGCAAACCCTGTGATGCATGGTTGAAATGCCCAAAACACGCGACTGAATATTCCGTTGCCATGCAGTAGACTACCATCTTGGGCGTACACTGACAATGTTTCCAGAACATAAACACTACCTGGAGAATATGTCTTGAGTGCATTTAGGTAGCGGGGAAGTTCTCGGTATGACTCCTCCCAGTTTCCGTACACCCTTTCAATCGCCTTAGTCTTTGCTAACCACGCCTTACGGTAAGACGGAGTGTAGTTAAAAACCGTGGTGATGTGGGAGATGATTGTTTTCACCTTCAAAGATGGGTCGTTGCTGACCAGGGGTAGGATTTCTTGACAGATTAGATCATGGTTGAGTTTTTGGTGGTCTTGTGATTGAGTGGAACTTACACAAGTGTGGGTAGTCATGGAACCTATGACCCAACAATCACCCCTTAATCTGTATGATGCGGTCAGCTTGAACATACAGTCAGGGTGGACACACTTGATCTTGTACCTTTCCGGGTTGACACGATCCACCTTAAAATCAACCGAGTTGAGCATGTGAAATTTTTTGATGGCCCTGATGCATTCCTCTATGTTACGAAACTTGTCCTTCTCTTTTAAATTTTCATCCGACTGCATATACGGTTGGAAAAACAAGTCAGTAGAAGGTTCATCTCCGCCCATGTTAAAGTTTGTCATGTGCGGAGGTGGTGTGTAGATTTTGTCTGTAGGAATACTTGGGATGCCATCATCGTCAGAATCATCGTTCACCATTTCATCAAACTCTAACTCGTTATCTTCTTCTTCATCATCAACTGCATCTACCTCATCTTGTTCATTCTACAAAGGATCAACCTCCTGTGTCACCGGAGGCTCTACCTCCTGTGTCACCGGAGGCTCTTGAAGCAAAACGTATAACTTAATAGAGTCGTATCCAGAATAGACATGGCTGGAAATCATGTTCTGGAGATCCTCGTCATCTTGAACTTCAACCTTATAAAAAATTACTTGGTTGTTTCCAAAAAAAACTGGATTCTGATAAAATATCTGGGATACCGGGCCTCGTTCAAGTTTGGCCTCCAATCATTTCTTGAAGTACGAGAAATTGGCTTTCCCGTTTAAGAGAAATCGAACATTGTCGGTGTTTCTAAACAAAAACCCAACTGTGGGACAAATGTATGTCTCACCGTTGAAATGTGCTTTGATAACAAATTGTGGTGAAGAGGCCATTACGTAGAATTGTTTTAAGGTTTGAAGGTTGGAATGTTTGAGGTTTATTGATTGTATGAAGGTATGAATGCTGGAATGTTTGAAGGTTTGATGATTGATTTGAAGGTTGGAAGATTTTACAGATTATGTGAATCAATGTTATGTTCAACGTAAGGCAAAAAATTTCAATTAAGTAAGGGATGCAACCCCCCAAGGCTGCCAATAATATTACATGCAATAATGAAACCCCATAGGCTGCCACCTATCCTGGCCTTATTCTGCACACATACATGTTTTGTGTAAGACTCCACCCATCAACTCCAATGGCCTTGCATGCAATAAAGAAAGGAATCCCAAAGGCTGTCACGTAGCCTGAGCCTATGCTGTAACAAATGACACCTCTTATTCGCCAAATGGGGTGGCGACACCATTCATTTTTGTACTCTTTCGCCAAGTCCAATGGCGCCTCCCTTACTGTCCAATCGTGATACATGCATGGGCTTATGAAACCCCATAGGCTGCCACCTATCCTGGCCCTATTCTGCACACATACATGTTTTGTGTAAGACTCCACCCATCAACTCCAATGGCCTTGCATGCAATAAATAAAGGAATCCCAAAGGCTGTCACGTAGCCTGAGCCTATGCTGTAACAAATGACACCTCTTATTCGCCAAATGGGGTGTTGACACCATTCATTTTTGTACTCTTTCGCCAAGTCCAATGGCGCCTCCCTTACTGTCCAATCGTGATACATGCATGGGCTTATGAAACCCCATAGGCTGCCACCTATCCTGGCCCTATTCTGCACACATACATGTTTTGTGTAAGACTCCACCCATCAACTCCAATGGCCTTGCATGCAATAAAGAAAGGAATCCCAAAGGCTGTCACGTAGCCTGAGCCTATGCTGTAACAAATGACACCTCTTATTCGCCAAATGGGGTGGCGACACCATTCATTTTTGTACTCTTTCGCCAAGTCCAATGGCGCCTCCCTTACTGTCCAATCGTGATACATGCATGGGCTTATGAAACCCCATAGGCTGCCACCTATCCTGGCCCTATTCTACACACATACATGTTTTGTGTAAGACTCCACCCATCAACTCCAATGGCCTTGCATGCAATAAAGAAAGGAATCCCAAAGGCTGTCACGTAGCCTGAGCCTATGCTGTAACAAATGACACCTCTTATTCGCCAAATGGGGTGGCGACACCATTCATTTTAGTACTCTTTCGCCAAGTCCAATGGCGCCTCCCTTACTGTCCAATCGTGATACATGCATGGGCTGCCACCTAGCCTGCAAGAGTGACACCTTACATTTTTTGTAAATGCATGCATGCATATGTGTAACACCCTAAGCATGCAAATGTGACACTTCGCAGGCATGCAAGCACAAGCAACCACTACATCAAACTTATTTGCGTATAAATACATACCTTATGAAACATCTCTCACACCCACACAACTCTCACTCTCTGCTACGAAATATTTCTTAAGTCTATCATACTCTCTATCTCTTCCTAAGTCTTTCATACTCTCAAGCATTCTGAACAATGGCTCTTCTAACAATGGGCGATACTCACAGAGGCACAAGGGAAAACATTGCTGCATTTGTAAGTCTCTTGTTTGGTTATACATTTTTCATACTTCAAATAACGTGTTGTTCATCTTAATTAATCTTACACTTGTTAAATTATGATCTCAGGACACAAAAAGATTCAGAATCCGTTCGCACAACTACCTGGATCCCGACCCATTTATCGTCCCTTATCTGGAATATGCAGGTTTTGGACATGTGATAAAGATCTCCAACTGCACCATTGACTCAAAGTTCATTCTTGCAATGTTGGAAAGGTGGAGACCGGAGACCCATACATTTCACCTACCAATAGGTGAATGTACCATCACGCTCGAGGATGTGTACGTGCTACTGGGCCTCCCTATCGACGGTAAGGCGGTGAACGGGTCGGTTCAACAACCCAACTCACAGTGTGAAGAACTGTTGGGTAGGGATATGGTAGAAGGTGGTGGAGCAAGAGGGCAGGGAATACTACTCACTGACCTGAAACGTCATTATGCAAGTATGGAATTAAATGAAAATTCCTCAGAGAATGACCGAGTAGTAAAAGCCAGAACATATCTTATGATACTTTTTGGTACATTTTTATTTCCCGAAAGTACGGGAAATAGTGTAAATTTTATGTACTTACATTTACTAACAAATTTTGAAAAAACTAGAAAATATAGTTGGGGTTCTGCAGTATTAGCCCACCTATACAGTTCCTTGTGCAAAAACGCAGTCAAGGAAAAATGTACATTTTATGGGTGCGCATTTTTACTACAAGCCTAGGGTTGGTGGAGGATGGAGTCCTTAAACCGCATCAACAACAACACTTTTGGTTTCCCGTACGCAACAAAGTAAGTCATTAAGTTATAGCATTTATAACTATTCTGCTCTTTCCAAAATATATGCTAAAAATAACATGTTTCTCATTTCCTTTAGGTACTGCGTGAGGGGTATGGATTACGGCAAGAATCCAAGATTCAATGTCGCACTCTACCGGAATCTGTTGGATCACTTAGGCCCAGATGACGTACGTCGTAGCTTTTAACTTTTGTTCATTTTAATTATTTATACATTACTTTTGCGCTAACCTGATTTAAATTTTATCGCAGTTTGTCTGGAGACCATATTTGGGTTTGGGCCATTCTCCAAACCCAGAGGATGCAGCAACTTGGACTGCAAAGACTGCACTCATTCGGTTCAACATTGTGGAGATGCACCACAGCGACCGTGTGAAGATGCAGTTCGGAATGCATCAAGGGATACCAAGTGATCCAACAGATTTGTCCCCCTGGCATCTTAAAAGGGTCGACGCCCAGTGGGGTCTTACCAACTGGAAAGACTTTGCTCCGGAATGGTGTAAAATGTGGCAAAGGCGTCACCGCTACATCTTGCAATCCCCGGTTTTCCTTACTCAAGGTAACATGCGACACACTGATCAATATATGTCGTGGTACAGGTCGGTTAGTAACCCAGAAATGCACGTGTCTCATCCGAGGTACTTGGTTGACCCACGCACACAATGGGCACAACCCTCGATTCCCCATCAACAAACCCAAAATCCATCAACCTCAAACCAACCCCCAAGAAGAAACAGACCAACAAACACACAACCACATTCCCCACCACAACACAACTACAATCAAATGCCGTACTACCAACCACAATCACCACCAAACTACCAATACCCGGATATGCCTCAAACCCAACCACAATACCAACCCCAATACCAGCACACCCACATACCCCAAACACAATTTCAGTCTTCCACATATGCCAATATGGCGCCCTCAACATCCAGCCTTAGCCCTGATATGGGAATGTCAGAAGATTATGACCAAGCCGACCAAACCTACCATCAACCACCATATCACCAAACAACCCAACATCCACAATACCAAACACCCCAAGATCCATTTCCTTTCTACCCCCCATACTTAGACGACCAATGCTACCGACCAACCATGGAACCCCACCCACCGCCAACACGACCAAACTTTGAGGGTATGGGTAACCGACTGTACCAGAGCGGATCTTCGAGATATGGAGATCTTACTGATTTTATGGATTCGGATTGCATTGACTTCGCTGGGCCATCGACCTTGCCGCAACAGGAAACGCGACGACACACAGCAAGAGAAAGGCGAGGACGGGGATGCGGAACCGGGGGTCATTATCGGGTTCCGGGGGATCACTGATGTATCTTTTTTTCCCAGTATTTTTTGTATCCATTTTTTTTACTGTTCTTTTAATGTAATACAGTTGAATGTAATTTTTTTTTTAATAAAAAGTCCATTTTGTTGATCTCTGTCCAATAGGCAACGCACAAGAAAAAAAATAAAAAAAATTTTTTTTGCCCTAAATTTATACATAGGCGCCATCTCACTTGGCTTAGGGCATGCCCTAAGCACTTAGGCGCCAAGTGAGATGGCGCCTCCCTTAAAAAAGGAGGTGCATGCGCCAATTGAGATGGCTCCTCCTTTGTGGAGCCATCTCAAACATGGTTATTTGCGTAATTTTTTCCGAAACTCGGTTATTTACGAAATATTTTTTTAATACATGGTTATTAATAAAAAAAATTCTCGATTCCCAGGTCCCAACCTTTATTTCACATTTTTCTTTAATAGGTGATCCAACGCATAGCAAGTCAAGAAGTTCACCATACACCATCAGGATCTGGCCATCCGATTCATCAATGCCTCAGCAATATACCACCATTGGAGGACCACCATGTGCCTCAAGTCAACATCAATACTGGATCATGCAAAGTCAAATGGGCCTGGATTCTTTTGGGCTCAGAATTCCATAACACACCTCCCGTAATTGCTATTACAGGCCCATATCTCTTTCTTTTTCTTTTAATTTTTTTTAAATCTTTCATTATTTATTTTTATTTTCTTTAACTCACAAATTAATTTATTTTTCACAAAATACCATAAAATCAATAATTCACAAAATTAGGATTAGTTTTTTTATTTATCAAATTTAATTTAAATTAGTTTAATTTAGGAAATTATAATTTGTTTTCAAAAATAAAATCAAATAGAAATTAGGTTAAACATTTACTTTAATTTTATTTTGCTATTTTTCTCAAATAAATAAAAATACCAAAAAATAGACTTTTAGACAAATTAATTCATTTTTCTTAATTTAAAATTAATTAGAACTTAGGATTTTCTTTTAATTTAACAATTTCGTTATTTTCTTAAAACATGACAAAAAACATCTTTTTTTTAATCAATCGTCAATAGGTTTAGTCAGGGGTCAAAACCCTAATCGTCTCGCATTTAATTCGTCGCGTGCTTATTATTTATTTTGACAATATTTTTGTAACTGTTCATGGTTTATAATAGTTTAACTTAGGGTTTTATTTACCATTTTAATTCCCGGGTTTTTGGCTATGTAATTAATCCCCCTCCCCGAAGCCTTGTAATAGCGTAGATTTACTTTCTCGCATCTTAATTTCTGCAAATATTTAACTGTCTAGATGTATGTTAATAGGATTGTATGGCAAGAATGCATGACAAATTTAATACAGTTAGAAAACCCTAATGTGCAAAGCTAAATAACTGAAAACAAATCACTCGCACATATCACTCTTAAGGTATACTCTCACTTCGGCTGCCTTCGGTAAAAACGGACATTAAGTATAGGGTGTCTTAGTGGTTGCCCTCCTATCTAAAAAGATCAAATGTCCCATTCAAACGTTGCCTCGGAAATGTTACCTCGAATATGATCTTAAGACTCTAGGGTTACTACTAAGGTATCCTAACATTGCTTTAGTGATCGTACGTCCCTTTCGAATTGACCCTTACAACTCCAACGACGGTGCTACCTATTTCTCAATAGTAGGATAACGCTGTCTAAAGGAAACAAGAATAGAAACAATCTTTTTTCGAGTAGGTAGATGCTAGTAGGTACTTGCTCAAATAAAAACTTTTCACACTTACACTTTTCCAACAAATTTTCAAAACAACTTCGTCACACCTTTGAGGACTGATACAAGGGTTATCACGAAGTAAAACATTTTCAAAAAAACAAAGCACATACACGAGCAATTTTAAAAATATGAGCAAGTACCTAAGAGCCCATGGAAAACCATGGATAGAAAGGGTGCTAGCACCTTCCCTTTCTATAATCTACCCCCCCTCCCCCCCCGTACTCAAAATCTCGAAAAAGGATTTTTTCTATACCTTTTTCCTTTCCGATTGGATGAAATAAAAGTCGATGGCGACTCTTGCTTACCGAGACATTTTGCGAACACAAAACGCAAAATTCAAACCAGCATTTCAAAATAGTCGGTTCTGCCACCGTATCACAGAACTGGCGACTCTGCTGGGGACTTATAAGTGGGGTATACCTTAGGATCTAGTTCATTTAATTGCTTCTCTTGATTTCTTTGATTGCTTTACTTTTAAGGGTTTTGTTTGGGAGTTACTATAGATCCTAACCCGGATCTGGGGATACCTTTTAGGTAAGTAGCAATAGACTGTGAGGGAACTGTACGGCATAGACCGATACAGTTGAAGCAGTAGCTATGTTGATGTGGCACATTGGTTGGTACGGGTATCCCTTGTGGAGAAATGAGGAGAATACGGGGCCGCTGTGTGGTGTCGTTAAGAATCAACTGACCTTAGAACCTTTAATCGACCAACTTGGCCATTAGAAAGTAGTGAGATAGCCGGCCTCGGTGTAAAGTTGGGAACTGGTTAATACTCGGTGCTACACTCATTGAGACCATACTCTCAAGATAGTTCCGACCGCAAGAAAAGATTGTGTGAGCTGAAACCATGACCGATGGAGGATGGTCAGTGATATTAAGATCCTCTAGAACCCGATTACTTTTTCTAGGACAGGTTGAAACCAACTTAACTTCAAGAGGGTATTACCTTTGACCTCATGCAAGCGTTAAACCTAAGAGCTTTGTGTGATTTGACTGTGTTTGCAATATCTGTGTTTGTATACCTATGGTTTACCATGACACCATACATCATAACATGGCATTCATACTTCATTATACTAACCATTTCAAAGACCAAGGGAATTTATCTTTATTCTGTTTTGTAGATTATGGCTTCCGTGCACAGAAATACCATTCGAGTCAACTTTGTGCAAATACCTGCCAAACTTAAAGAGCTAGCCTCAAGAGTTTGAGACTTCTATGTTCATTAAGAGACACGGTCAACTTCTCAGCCTGGTCACTTCAAATCTTGATGAGCAGATGATGAGTGTACTTTTCCAGTTCTTTGATCCTGTGCATCATTGCTTCACCTTTCTAGATTACCAGCTGGTTCCCACCTTAGAAGAGTTCTCTCACCTATTGGGCATATCCATTCTTGAACAGGTACCCTTCACAGGTATGGAAGAAGTTCCTAGGCCAGAAGACATTGCCTCAGCTCTGCATTTGAAACGGGCTGATGTAGTATCCAATTGGGAAACACGAAGCAGGGTCGAAGGTTTTCTAGCCAAATTTTTGATAGACCAGGCTCAGCTATTCTGGGATAATTTGGATTTTCAGGCTTTTAAAGATGTCTTGGCTCTTCTTATCTGTGGTTTGGTTCTCTTCCCGAATCTGGATTCCTTTGTAGATGTAAATGCTGTCAAGGTTTTCCTTTCTCGCAACCCTGTGTCTACCTTGTTGGGAGATATCTTGCATGCCCTTTATACTCGTACCGTAAGGAGAAGAGGGACTCTTATGTGTTACATGTCGCTGCTGTTGAGGTGGTTTATTTCTCACCTCCCTAAGTCTGTGCTAAAGAACGAAGATGGTTTGGGTTGGTCCTACAGAATAATGTCACTTTCTCATACAAATATTCTTTGGTGTTCCCGGGCTATGGAAGACACTGCCATTATTGACCGTTGTGGGGGATACCCTAATGTCCCATTGCTTGGAATCAGATGGGGTATAACTTACAGTCCTTGTCTAGCTTTGCGGCAATTTGGTCGTGCTCAGAGAGATGGTCCCCATGAGTTACTTCTTGAGGATATTGCATTTGACTACAAG
This sequence comes from Vicia faba, assembly GCA_948472305.1. Lineage (NCBI taxonomy): Eukaryota > Viridiplantae > Streptophyta > Magnoliopsida > Fabales > Fabaceae > Vicia > Vicia faba. Next base: position 1,398,319,844 of record OX451736.1, on the reverse strand, counting down.
GAGGACATTAAGGAGCACTGCCAGAGGTTTATACGAGCTTGGGGCATGGTGAACAGATCTGACCCCTAAGAGTTGGGACCAAACACTTCTCTTCCTATGCAGCCTTACCTCAAATGGGTCCGAGCCCGTGCTCAGAAGCTTGGGATGCCCTATGAAGCTGTATTACCAGTGATTGTAGAGCCCACTAATGAAGAAGGCATTCCTTACACGATTCTCTACCCTTACATGCCCACTGATCCTGGGGAGTTGTAGAGGTCTTAGATTTAGCTGAAGAAGGAGAGGGACACTTATCGGGAACAGTACCATAAGCAAGAAAGGAAGATTTTGAAGCTCACCAGGCAGCTCGAGGAAGAAACAATGATCAGTGACTACATCGACACAAAGAGGAAGCGACCATGGGATTTTTGATTTTTGCTTTTTCTAGTTTTGTTTTATTTACTTCTTTGTAACGCCTTAAAGGCATCGTTGAACCTTTCAAAGTTAATCTAATAAAGTTTGTTTATTTTTTTGGTTTGCAAATTTAAATCTCCCAAAGTCTTTGAAATCATTACATGCGCATCCCATTATCATGCACACCATTACAAGTACCATTACATGTTTCTCATTTTCTTCGCTGTTTATTTTAGTAGAAATGTCTTCCGATCAAGCCATCAAAGATCTTCAGGCACATAACGCCCAATTCCAACAGATGTTCATAAGTCTGGCTAAAGGGCTAGAGGATCTGAAGACCCTTATTCTGAAAGAGAAGAAGAAGAAGAACAAGGTCGGGATTCTGAACATGGGTAGAAGATTCGGAGAAAGGTGTAGACAACCAACTGATTTGACCTCCTTATCCAAGGATGGAGAGAACCAAGAAAGGGTAAAGGACCCTAGTCCTGCAGTTTCTGATAACAATACGGATTACGACGACGAGAAATATCCTCCTGCTGAGGATAGGTACAAGCAGCTAGAAGACCGTCTGGGTGCTATAGAGATTCAGAAGATCCCTGGTTTGGATTTTAGAGAACTGGGACTAGTATCGGGAGTGGTGATCCCTCATAAGTTCAAAGCTCCAGTTTTTGCTAAATATGATGGAGTATCCTGCCCAAAACTCCATCTCCGCTCGTATGTCCGAAAGATCCAACCCCACACTGCTGATAGAAATTTGTGGGTGCACTTCTTTAAAGATAGTCTGTCAGGGACTCAGCTTGAATGGTTTTATCAGTTGGAAGGAGTCAGTGTCTGAAACTGGGAAGACCTTGCTGCTGCTTTTTACAAGTAGTATCAGTATAACGCCGACCTTGCTCCCACTTGTACTCAGCTCCAGGGTATCTCCATGGGTGTAGGTGAAGGTTTTAAGGATTATGCTCAGAAGTGGAGAGACTTGGCTGGAAGAGTTCAACCCCCTTTGTCTGATAGGGAGTTGGTGGATATGTTCCTTGGGACGCTATCTGGTTCATTTTTCAATCACTTGATCGGCAGTTCGTCATCTGGGTTTACTGAGTTGATTTTGACTGGGGAGAGAGTAGAAGCTGGCATTCAAAGTGGTAAAATACAGAAGGATGCTTCGTCAAGTGCAGCAAAGAAGCCTTTCACCGGTAAGAAGGAATCTAGTGCGGTCTACGGCCCGAGGGGATAAATCAGACCTGAACACCGTCAAATGGTAAATGCTATAATGATATCAAAACCCGCAGTTGCTCCACAATGCAACAATCAACAAAGGGTGGAAAGACTGCAACTGAGGTTTACCCGCCTCAGCATGACATTGACTGAAGTGCTACCTCATCTGCTAAAATCCAATTTGGCAACCTTAAGAGAGGCTCCCAAGAATCCAAACACTGCTTCTCCTCGATACAATCCCAACGTGCGGTGTGCCTACCATTCCGAGAGTCCAGGCCATGACACAAACGATTGCTGGGCTCTGAGAAACAAAGTGCAAGATTTGATGGAAGCTAAGGAGATTGAGTTTGATGCTCCGGAAAAGCCAAACGTTATAACTTCTCATATGCCCAAACATGGCCGTGGAGTCAATGCTGTGGACACCGATTCGTTTGTGACCTTTGTGGAAGAAATTTATACTCCTTTGATGACGGTTAAGAAGAATTTATTGTTGGCTGATTTATTTCCGGGCTGTGGTGAAGGTTGCCACATGTTCAATTCTGCCTTCCGGTTGCTGTTTATTGAAGTCAGGTGTTCAACGCCTGATAGATAATAAAGAAATTTTGTTTGAGAAGACTATGATTCCATTTGAAGATGTTGCCATCATAACCATTTTCGCCGATCCATCCAAGGTTTCCTCGAGAAAACCTGTTAGGGTTACACCTGTTTCAAGAATTGTTCCGTTAATAATCACCACTCCGGGTCCCATCTCATATACCTCAGATAAGGTTATCCCATGGCATTACGATGCCGATGTATATTACCATGGTGTTAAACAAGATCTGAGGACTGAAGAAGCCGATACGGATATCAGTAATATTATTGGGGCTAGCAAGGTCACCAGAAGTGAAAGACTCTTTTCTCCCGAGATTTTCCCTCCAACTGTCCACAAACCTGTTGTCATTCCGTCTGCTAGTACATCAACTAATGTCCCAATTCCTACTCTAGTTGTCACCCATGCTGCTGAGCCTTCTGGGACTCAGGGCAAAGAAATCATAGGTGAGCTTGCCCGGACGGAGGCACCTAAGAAAATCATTGTAGAAACCTCTAAACAAGAAATAGAGGAAATTTTGAAAATTATCAAGAAGAGCGACTACAACATAGTCGAGCAGATGGGGCAGACTCGGTCAAAAATCTCCATGTTGTCCTTGTTATTATGTTCTGAAGCCCATGCGAAGGATTTAATTGCATTTCTCAAGACTGCGCGTGTGCCGTAGGAAACTTCTGCAGATCAGTTCAAAGATTGTGTGGCTAGCCTGACTGCTAACAATGGGCTAGGGTTTTCAGATGCAGATCTGACTGCTAAGGGGAGAAATCTTAATGATTCTATGCACGTCTTGATCAAGTGAAGGGGCACCACTATTGCCCATGTGCTGGTAGATACCGGGTCCTCACTGAATTTTCTACCAAAGAAAGCGTTAGACCGTCTGGATTGTGAAGGTTTGATTCTAAAGCCGAGTAACATTGTGGTAAGGGATTTTGATGGATCAAAAAGAATGGTGCACGGGGAGGTGGACATCCCTGTCAAAGTGGGCTCTCATACTTTTGGGTCCACCTTCTACGTAATGGATATCAAGCCATCATATTCTTGCTTACTGGGTCGTTCTTGGATTCATAAGGTTGCGGCAGTGACTTCCACGCTCCATCAAATGCTGAAATATCTGGTGAAAGGGAAGATTATCACGGTACGAGGTGAAGAAGAGTATATGGTGAGTCATCTCAACTCCTTTCGTTACATAGAGATGGACGGGGAATTCATAGAAATGCCCTGTCAAAATTTCGAAGAGGTCCCTCAGTTCTCGGCATCAACTGAAGTTACTACCGGAAAACCTCCATTGAGGATGGATTCTATCAAAGACGCCAGGGCTGTAATTGAAGAAGGTGGGTGTACCAATTAGGGTCAGCTCCCTGATTTCACTCACAAAACTGACAAATTTGGTTTGGGCTTTACTACAGGGGCTTAAAGGGTTGTTAGGCACGCACGAATTGGAAGACCTCCTCTACACATCAGCAATCGGGGAGTTAATGAAATTTAGGACAGTGAAGAAGATTCAGACATCGACAGCTGGATCTACCCAACAACCAATGGTGGACTGAACAACTGGACGACGAAGGACTTCATACCTGTTTCTTTTATTCCACGGTAATTGACTTTTGTTTTAAGATTTGTAATAAATAGTTTGGAACTTTGTGGCCCGGTGCCTTGCCCGAGGCACCTCGGCTTTGTTTGTGAGGGCTTATTACTTGTCATTTTCATATATCATTAATAAAGCATTGGACGTTTCTTGCATTACAAATTTTGCGCTCCTTGTTTTTCTTTTCTGCCTATCACTTTATCAAAACAACTATTCTCTTACACACACTCACGTATCATAATGCAGATCCACATCCACTCTGGATCCCATTGATGACGACTCTGCTACTGCCAGTTATGACTTCGAAAATCTGATCAACCAAGTCGAGGACGAAGGTGAGGATGAATGTGAGGTGCCTGGAGAAATTGCTAGACTGTTACAGCAGGAAGAGAGGGTCATACAGCCTCATGAAGAGCCAGTTGAGTAAGTGAATTTGGGTGCAGAGGAAGATAGGAAAGAGGTCAAGATAGGTGCGAATTTGGAGCCTAGTGTCAAACAACGGTTAATACAGATGCTACACGACTACGTCGAGATCTTCTCTTGGTCCTACGAAGATATGCCTGGTTTGGACACTGATATTGTGGTACATCGACTGCCAACTAAAGAAGACTGCCCTCCGGTAAAGCAGAAAGTTCGCCATATGCATCTTGAAATGTCAGAGAAAATCTAGGCAGAAGTTATGAAACAGTTCGACGCAGGGTTCTTAGCTGTCACTTCTTATCCACAGTGGGTTGCCAATGTTGTACCGGTACCAAAGAAGGATGGTAAAGTACGGATGTGTATGGACTATAGAGATCTGAATAGGGCAAGCCTCAAGGATGACTTCCCACTACCTCACATTGATGTTCTGGTCGACAACACCGTGCAACACAAGATCTTCTCCTTCATGGATGGCTTTTCTGGCTACAACCAGATCAAGATGGCTCCTGAAGACATGGAGAAGACAACCTTTGTTACACAGTGGGGCACCTTTTGTTACAAGGTAATGCCTTTTGGGTAGAAGAATGCTAGGGCAACTTATCAATGCGCCATGGTCGCTTTGTTCCATGATATGATTCACCACGAGATCGAGGTTTATGTTGATGACATGATAGCCAGGTCTCAGATTGAGGAAAAGCACCTGGATCATCTCCAGAAACTGTTCGACAGGTTGAAGACGTGTAAGCTGAGGTTGAATCCGAACAAGTGTAACTTCGGGGTCAGGTCTGGTAAGCTTCTGGGTTTTGTTGTCAGCGACAAAGGTATTCAGGTAGACCCTGCAAAAGTAAAATCCATACAAGATATGCCGGCTCCCCGCACAGAAAAAGAAGTTAGAGGTTTCTTGGGACGCCTGAATTACATCGCCAGGTTCATTTCATATCTGACTGCTATTTGTGAGCCAATCTTCAAGTTGCTGAAGAAAGATCAAGTGGTCAAGTGGAATGATGAATGCCATACCTCTTTCGAAAGAATCAAGGAATACCTTCAAGAACCACCAATTCTGATGCCTCCAGTTGAAGGAAGACCTTTGATACTATACTTGACAGTGCTGGACAATTCAATGGGGTGTGTGCTAGGGCAGCATGATGAGTCTGGCCGAAAAGAGCATGCCATTTACTACCTTAGCAAAAAGTTTATCGACTATGAGACCCGATACTCATTGCTCGAGAAAACTTGCTACGCTTTGGCATGGGCTGCTTGCCAGCTGAGACAGTATATTCTGACCCACACCACTTTGCTGATATCAAGGATGGATCTGATCAAGTATATCTTGGAGAATCCCGCTCTCTCCGGAAGGATAGCAAGATGGCAGATGATCTTGACCGAATGCGACGTCCAACACACAACCCAAAAAGCAATCAAGGGAAGTGTATTGGCAGATCATTTGGCGCATCAGGCTGTGGATGACTACCAGTCCATGAATTTTGAGTTCCCGGATGAGAATATCATGTTGGTAACCACTGCAAAGAACCTAGACCGGATGAAGGACCTGAGGAAGGATCCCGATGGTCTATGTATTTTGACGGAGCCTCGAACGCATTGGGTAATGGAATTTGTGTTGTAATCATATCTCCTGAAGGCTGTCATACTCCGTTCACCGCCCGATTATGTTTTAACTGCACCAACAATATGGCGGAGTATGAGGCATGTACCATGGGTCTTCAAGATGCTATTGACCTGAGGATTAAGTTCTTGAGTGTATTCGGAGATTCCGCTCTGGTGATAAGTCAGATCAAAGGCGAGTGGGATGTGAAGCACCCGAATCTTATTCCTTACAAAGAGTATGTACTGAAATTGCTCCCATACTTTGAGGAGGTAACCTTTGAACATTTCCCTAGAGAGGAGAATCAGTTAGCGGACACGCTAGCTACCATATCTTCTATGTTCAAAGTCAGGTGGGACAATGAAGCTCCCCAAATTACCATTGACAGGTTGGACGAACCCGCACATTGCTATGACATTGAGACTGAAGAGGTAGCAGATAAACCCGGGTTCCATAAGGTAAAGAGGTATTTTGAAGCTTAAGAATACCCCGAGGGGGAATCTGTTAATGATAAGAAGTTTCTGAGAAGATTCGTTGCGAAGTTCTTCATTAGTAACGGTATCCTCTATAAGCGTAACCATGATTCAACCTTACTGCGGTGCGTAGACAAGAGCAGGGCGGAAAAGATCATGGCAAACCTACATGAAGGAACCTTTAGAACTCATTCCAGTGGACATACCATGGCGAAGAAAATACTACGAGCAGGATATTACTGGTCCACCATGGAAGCCGATTGTTATCAACACTCTCGAACCTGTCATAAGTGCCAAGTCTATGCTGATAAGGTGCATGTACCTCCGGTTCCTCTGAATGTTTTGACAGCTCCTTGGCCCTTTGCAATGTGGGGCATCGACATGATCGGCGAGATCATACCTACAACGTCTAACGGGCATCACTTCATTCTGGTAGCAATTGATTATTTCACAAAGTGGGTTGAGGAAGCTTCTTTTGCTACAATGACCAAAAACGTCATGGCGCAGTTCATCCGACATAATATGATCTGTCGATATGGTGTACCAGAGAGGATTATCACTGACAATGGTACAAATATCAACAATACGATGATTATTGATCTCTGCAAACAGTTCAAGATTCAGCATCATAACTCTTCTCTCTACCGGCCGAAGATGAATGGGGTTGTTGAAGCTTCTAACAAGAACATCAAGAAGATTGTGCAGAAGATGACGGTAACGTACAAAGACTGGCACAAGATGCTACCATTCGCTCTTCATGGGTACCGTACCTCAGCACGGACGTCGACAGGGGCGACACCCTACTCTCTGGTATATGGTATGGAGGCAGTCCTACCCATCGAAGTTCATATACCCTCTCTCAGGATTATGAAGGATGCAGGTTTGAACAAAGACGACTTGATCTAAACCCGACTTGATCAGCTGAATCTAATCGATGAAAAGAGACTTACTACTATTTTTCATGGTCAGACGTATCAAAAACGAATGATAAGGCTTTTAACAAGAAAGTCAGACGTCAAGAATATCAAGTCGGGGATCTAGTGATCAAACGCATCATACTGCCGGAAGGTGATCCCAGGGGCAAATGAACCCCTACATATGAAGGCCATTTGTGGTTAAGAACATTTTCTCGGGAGGAGCTATGATTTTAACCACCATGGATGGTGACGACCTTCCTCACCCTGTCAATGCAGACAAAGATGCTACGCATAATCAAAGACCCGCTAGGTTGACTGGCCTAGGAAAAAATAAGGGCTTCCCGACGAACCAAAAGGGTTCGGGCAAAAGTAAGGGATGAAAATGAAAAAACTGTACACCCGGCAAGTCGAAAACCTGAAAAGGTAACTTGGGCAAAAAAGGGTATCCCGGTGGACCTAAAACCCGAAAGGGCGGTCCAGGCAAAAATTAGGGATTAAAGCGTAACACTATGTCTCATTGGATCATCTCGTAACCAGAATTCGGTATTAATTATCAAGCTCGGACAACACCAATCAATCGGATCAACCTTCGACCAAGTAGCAAAGTGATGAGACGTTTGAATATATAAGGGCAATAGCAGAGTTGAAACCCAATGGGATTGTTTCACATAGCTGTTTTTCTTTCTGTTACACAAATTGTAATTTCTATCTTTCGGCGGCGTTCTCTTACTAGGACGTCAGCCTCTTTGTACAAAAACGCCTATTATAGGCCAATTTCAAAATCAATACAATTCATTTTTACAAGCAATTTCAAATTGTTTTTCTTTTTCTGTTTTGTTTTACTAGAACGTCCAATGGTTCATTTTTGATATATGCATGTGAAAATAATTGTTGTTCATAAATATTTACATAAAAAACAAAAGACAATTACTCATAATTCCAGGAACAGGGACAAACAAGAAGCGTCCAAGCCTTACAGTTATTCTTCCTATCAGGTATAGGGATAGAGCCAGCTGGAGAACATGAGAAGTGGTACATACACTCCTCACAGAGTAAGAAGTATCCAAAGACAGTGGTGTTAGCTTTTTCGAACAGGATACAACTCTCCCCAGCCGAGGTTTACAATTGCGAGTGAGTCGGAAAATTTTTCCCCAAGCAGAGTTTGTTTATCACCAGCAACAGAAGTTCATCCCCAACTAATTTATTTCTCCAAGTCGGCAGATCTATCAACAGAGTATCTCCTCTCCAACAGAGTTATTCCCCGCAGAGTTATCCTTAGACAAAATCTCGTCCGACAGAATATTTACCAGCCAAGGGGCAAATCCCCAGCATGATCATCTTTGTTCACCATCCCCAACAGAGGTGGAGGAACTATGGTTTTCATAGCAATTAGGGATTTATTTTCCCAAATTCAGATTATCACGCCAGCATTTCATGTTCATACATCATGACATGTGCATACATCACATATAACATAGTCTTATTTATTTTGAGAACGTCATTATACAATACATCTCATGCATCGCATATAACTAACCCTGTATTTCTTTCAGGAAAGACATTATTATCAATAATTTCCAGTAAGTACATGATCAACACTCAAAGCTAAACAGAGTAATCATCGGCAACAAATGCAACCTCATCCAGGTTCCTTCTCACAGCCCTACTACCCAGGCTTTCATATCGAAGTAACCCTACTATCCAGGTTCCTTCTCACAACCCTACTATCCAGGCTTTCATCTCGAAGTAACCCTACTATCCAGGTTCCTTCTCACAACCCTACTTCCCAGGATTTCATCTCGAAGTAACCCTACTATCTAGGTTCCTTCTCATAGCCCTACTATCCAGACTTTCATCTTGAAGTAACCCTACTATCCAGGTTCCTTCTCCCAGCCCTACTATCCAGGCTTTCATATTGAAGTAACCCTACTATCCAGGTTCCTTTTCACAGCCCTACTACCCAGGCTTTCATCTCGAAGTAACCCTACTATCCAGGTTCCTTCTCACAACCTTACTACCAGGATTTCATATCGAAGTAACCCTACTATCATGGTTCCTTCTCACAACCCTACTATCCAGGCTTTCATATCGAAGTAACCCTACTATCCAGGTTCCTTCTCACATCCCTTATATCCAGGCTTTCAGTTCGAAGTAACCCTACTATCCAGGTTCCTTCTCACAGCCATACTATCCAGGCTTTCATATCGAAGTAACCCTACTATCCAGGTTCCTTCTCCTAACCATACTATCCAGGTTCGGCCTCCCTTATCCCCAGATAACAGTCCACAACACTGTAAGACCGGGACCCAATCAAACACAATTGATTTCACATTTCCCCAGTAAGTCGCGGTGCAGCATGTACCCTAACCAAACACGCGGTTTATTTCCGCTTCTCAAATCGGAATTATTCCCCAGTAGAGTAACGGACAACTGAAGCTCCTAAAACTATATTTTTCTCAAGACAGAGACCAGCATTCTGCAGCGAAGTCCTCCTCAACAACAGGTATACGGGTTCTCGCAAAGGAATCTCTTATGCGATTGACACTTCTTCGGATGACATCTTTAATCCCATCTCCGACAATTATCTAGAAACTACCAAATGGCATCTATAAGCCCATTCCCGATAAACATAAGTCAAGTATCACTTCATGCAAGTACAAATTTCTGGGCACTCTAGTGTCCAATCATCTTCCACCTTCAGATCACGAAATGAAGACACGCTAATCTACATCCTCAGGTCTAAGAAGATTGAACAGGGGAAGCTGTTGTACCCAAAAAATTTCCCTCCCATATTTATCAATACATGTCAAGTGAGGTCCTCAAATTGCTCAAGGAAGTCCAAGGGTTGACTAGACAAACTTTCTCCGCAGTCTACCTCAAATTAGGGTTTCATTTTGCATAAAAGATGACTGAGTCCAAAGGATCCCAAATTCTCACCATTGTCCTTATATGTTCTCAAGATCATCCATGTCAAGTTTCAAGCCTTGTAGAGGAAGTTTGCTCAGTCAATTGCTCAAAGGCCTGAAAATCGACCGTGCTAGGTCAAAAGTCAACTGTGGCCCACATACAGTCAAACTTCAAGATTTTTGGTTAACATCCTCATTTTGAAGTATTATTCATCATTTGATCAAGGGTTGATCATGATTTCTCAAGGATTACTCACAATTCATCAAAACCCAAAAGTTGCCAAATTAGGGTTTTACAGGAAAAGTCAACTCAACTTTGACCAAGCATAACTTTATCATACTTTATCAGAAATGACCCATCCATAGATCATTTTGAATATGATGCAATTCCCTACAATTCATCTTCATCTCCCAAGTTCAGAATATACACTCACAAAAAGATATGAATTTTGACATTATAGGTCATTTTGAAAAGTCAACAAAAACACCTTTTGGGTCAAAGCTCCATACATGAATATGGAAGACTCAGTTAAGATGAGACTAAAAGGGTTGCTTAGAGGATATCACAAGATTTCTAAAAAGTCCAAGAACACTTCTCTAGGGTAAAAATTATGAGAGTTATGTATTGGCCAAGTCGACCTTTTTGCAAAATTGCCAAAAGTCAAATATGCTCAAATATGCATCTTTTGCTAAATGGGCCCAACTTTTTATGCTTGCATATCATTCCTAACATAGGCCACGACCTATGGGACCCTCCATGCTTTATTTATTCATTTATTTAATTTATTTTGATTTTTATTCATTTAAAATTCAAATAAAATCAAATAAATCCTAATAAATCACATATTGTATTTTAGGGATGATTTTTGCATTGAAAGAAGATCTTATATGCTGTCAATTGAAGATCAACTCGTGCAAGGTCAATTTGGTTGGTAAAAGATTGGATTTGAGCAAAATTGGAAAGGAATCATATGCTATGAAAGATCAAATCAAATGTCCATAATGAGAAAGATTGAGGTCGTTTTTGTTGACCTAATAATTTGTATTACATATACAGAAGGAGACCAAGGCATAAGGGGGTTGGAAGCAGTCGTGCAGAGGTGAAACAAAACTCAAAAAATTTCAAGAAAAGTGGTGATCCAATTTTCATATTAGAGGCCAATTCGTACCATTCTCACGATGCCAACAGGTTCTTGGACATCTCCAGAAGGAATTCCAACCATTTGCAAGCTCTTTCACGCTTGGAACTGTAAGATATAGGTATCACGACTTGCCTCCAAATTCAAATTCGGTTTCATTAATTTACTCATCCTATGCATATTTTGATTGTATATTCGTGTTTGTTGTTAAGTTTGCAAACGATTGGTACCATTTAATTACATTTCTAACGCCTGTACAGGATGTTTCCATAACTATGGTTTTGTATTCTTGATTAGGGCTTTGCAGGATAGGCAAAATTGGGCATTGATTCTGGTACCATGAGACTCATGAGGATGATACGAGTTGATTGGTACCAGCCATGGCCATTTATATTGCTTGTGGAGAGTTTTTGAAATACACAGGGCTATACCTACAGTAAGTGTCTGTAGGTAAAAGTTGGCTACCTAAAACGACAGTTTGGGAGGAAGACGAAGATGCGTGTCATCCCCTGGTTGGGTGATTTGAATTTGGCGCGTTTTGACTTTCATCGTTTTGTTTTTATTATATTATATTGATTTCCATTATATATTCAAACAAAACAATTGGCTCAGTTGGTAAGCATGCAGGGGGAAAGTGCAGAGGACCTGGGTTCGATTCTCAGGTCCCTACCTTTATTTCACATTTTCTATAATAGGTGATCCAGCGCATAACAAGTCAGGAAGTTCACCATACACCATCAGGATCTGGCCATCCAATTCATCAATGCCTAAGATCAACATACCACCATTCGAGGACCATCACGTGCCTCAAGTCAACAGCAATACTGGATCATGCAAAGTTAAATGGGCCTGGATTCTTTTGGGCTCGGAATTCCACAACACACCTCCCATAATTGCTATTACAGGCCCATATCTCTTTCTTTTTCTTTTATTTTTTTTAAAATCTTTCATTATTTATTTTTATTTTCTTTAATTCACAAATTATTTTATTTTTCACAAAATACCATAAAATCAATAATTCACAAAATTAGGATTAGTTTTTTTTATTTATTTATCAAATTCAATTTAAATTAGTTTAATTTAGGAAATTATAATTTGTTTTCAAAAATAAAATCAAATAGAAATTAGGTTAAACTTTTCCTTTAATTTTATTTTGCTATTTTTCTCAAATAAATAAAAATACCAAAAAATAGGCTTTTAGACAAATTAATTCATTTTTCTTAATTTAAAATTAATTAGAACTTAGGATTTTCTTTTAATTTAACTATTTCGTTATTTTCTTAAAACATGACAAAAAACATATTTTTTTTAATCAATCGTCAATAGGCTTAGTCAGGGGTCAAAACCCTAATCGTCTCGCATTTAATTCGCCGCGCGCTTATTATTTATTTTGATAATATTTTTGTAACTGTTCATGGTTTGTAATAGTTTAACTTAGGGTTTTGTTTACCGTTTTAATTCCTGGGTTTTTGGCTACGTAATTAATCCCCGTCCCCGAAGCCTTGTAATAGCGTAGATTTACTTTCTCGCATCTTAATTTCTATAAATATTTAACTGTCTAGATGTATGTTAATAGGATTGTATGGCAAGAATGCATGACAAATTTAATACAGTTAAAAAAACCCTAATGTGCAAAGATAAATAACTGAAAACAAATCACTCACACATATCACTCTTAGGGTATACTGTCACTTCGGTTGCCTTCGGTAAAAACGAACATTAAGTATAAGGTGTCTTAGTGGTTGCCCTCCTGTCTAAAAAGAACAAATGTCCTGTTCAAACGTTGCCTCGGAAATATTGCCTCAGAAATGTTGCCTCGAATATGATCTTAAGACTCTAGGGTTACTACTAAGGTGTCCTAACATTGCTTTAGTGATCGTACGTCCCTTTCGAATTGACCCTTACAACTCCAACGAAGGTGCTACCTATTTATCAATAGTAGGATAGTGCTGTCTAAAGGAAACAAGAATAGAAACCATCTTTTTTTGAGTAGGTAGATGCTAGTAGGTACTTGCTCAAATAAAAACATTTCACACTTACACTTTTCCAACAAATTTTCAAAACAACTTCGTCACACCTTTGAGGACTGATAAAAGGGTTATCACGAAGTAAAACATTTTCAAAAAAACAAAGCACATACACGAGCAATTTAAAAAAGATGAGCAAGTACCTAAGAGCCCATGGAAAACCATGGATAGAAAGGGTTCTAACACATTCCCTTTCTATAATCTACCCCCCCGTACTCAAAATCTTGAAAAAGGATTTTTTCTGTACTTTTTCCTTTCCGATTGGATGAAATATAAGTCGGGGGTGACTCTTGCTTACCGCGACATTTTGCAAACACAAAATGCAAAATGCAAACCAGCATTTCAAAACAGTCGGTTCTGCCACCGTATCACAAAAACAAATAGCCATGTGAAATGATCTCATTGCCTTCCCACTCTACTATTGTCCCAATGTCTTCGAATGTCCCTTGCCATTGATAGAAGTTGATTGGATCGATCTTGGACCATTTGAACATGGACCTTGGTGATAAAATTAACTGTGTTAATTCCACGGGACATAGTCATATTCTTTTAATACTTAACTTTTTCCTGGATCGCCCTTTCGGGTTTTCAGCCCACCAGGATACCCTTTTTTGCCCAAGTCGCCCTTTCGGGTTTTCAAATTGCCGGGTGTACAATCTTTTGCATATACCCCTAATTTTTGCCCAAACCTTTTGGTTTGCCGGGATGCCCTTATTTTGCCTAGGTGTGTCAACCTAGCGGGTCTCTTATGTGTAGTATTTTTTAACTATGTCCGCGTTTATAGGATGTGGGAAGTCTTCACCATCCATGGTAGTCAGCATTATGGCACCGCCAGAGAAAACTCTCTTGACAACAAATGGCCCTTCATAGGTGGGAGTACATTTTCCTCTAGGGTCGCCTTGTGGTAGAATGATGCGTTTTATCACCAAGTCACCAACTTGATATACTCGAGGCTTGATCTTTTTGTTGAAAGCCTTGAGCATCCGTTTTTGGTACGTCTGACCATGGCAAACAACAGCTAACCATTTTTCGTCAATCAAGTTCAGCTGATCCAATCTCGTTTGAATCCACTCGTCTACGCCTAGGCCTTCCTCATTCATAATTCTCAGCGAGGGAATCTGGACTTCTACTAGAAAAATAGCTTCCATGCCATAGACTAGGGAAAAGGGAGTTGCCCCAATTGATGTTCTAAGTGAAGTGCGGTAGCCATGTAGAGAAAACGGCAACATCTCATGCCAATCCTTATAGGTTACTACCATTTTCTACACAATCTTCTTGATATTTTTGTTGGCCGCTTCGACTGCGCCATTCATTTTTGGTCTATACGGAGAAGAATTGTGATGCTTGATCTTAAACTGAGTGCAAAGCTCAGTGATCATAGCATTGTTGAGGTTAGTCCCATTGTCGGTGATGATCCTTTCGGGGATACCATAATGGCAGATGAGGTTGTGTCTGATGAATCTGGCTACCACATTCTTGGTGACTGAGGCAAATGAGGCGGCTTTGACCCATTTGGTAAAATAGTCGATAGCGACAAGAATGAAGCGATATCCATTAGAAGCGGTGGGCTTGATCTCTCCAATCATGTCAATGCCCCACATTGCAAATGGCCACGGAGCGGTCATGACATTCAGAGGGATATGAGGCACATGGACCTTGTCAGCATAGATTTGGCATTTGAGACAAGTTCTTGAATGTTGATGGTAATCTATCTCCATCGTTGACCAATAGTAACCGGCTCTTAAGATTTTCTTAGCCATTGTATTTCCACTTAAGTGAGTACTGAATAGACCATCGTGCATATCTTCCATAATTTCCTCTGCCTCCTTCTTGTCCACACATCAGAGTAGAGTTAAATCATGGTTGCGCTTGTACAATATCCCATTAGTTAGGAAGAATTTGGCTGCAAATATTCGCAAGAACTTTCTGTCATTGATAGATACCCCCTCTGGATACTCTTGTGCTTCAAGGTATCTCATCATCTCATGGTACCATGGCTTTTCCGCGTCGGTGTCAAGCTCATAGCAATGTGCAGGTTCATCGAATCTTTCAATTGTTATCATAGGGGCTTCGTTGTCCCATCTGACTTTGAACATTGAAGACATGGTTGCCAAAGCGTCAGCCAACTGGTTTTCTTCCCGAGGGAAGTGCTCAAAAGTGATCTCTTCCAAGTAAGGAATTAGGGATAGCACAAGTTCCTTGTAAGGGATAAGATTAGGGTGTTTAGTGTCCCAATCTCCTTTTACTTAGCTGATCACTAGGGCGGAATCCCCGAACATATCCAAATGCTTGATCCTTAAGTCAATAGCAGCTTTCAGACCTAAGATGCATGCTTCATACTCGGCCATATTGTTTGTGCAATCGAAGCATAGTCTGGAAGTGAAAGGAGTGTGGCAACCCTTAGGAGAGATAATTTCAACACTAATTCCGTTACCTAAGGCATTAGAAGCCCCATCCAAGACCATAGTCCACCAGGATCCTTGTTCAGGTTCGTCATATGGTCCAGGTTTCACATAGTCGGTTACCAGTATGATATTCTCATCAGGGAAGTCGAAGTTCATTGACTGATAATCATCCACAACTTGATGGGCCAAATGATCTTCTAGTACACTTCCTTTGATGGCATTTTGAGTCGTGTATTGAATGTCGTACTCAGTCAAGATCATTTGCCATCTGGCTATCCGTCCAGAAAGGGCAGGTTTCTCGAAGATGTACTTGATTGGGTCCATCTTAAAAATCAACAGAGTGGTATGAGTCAACATATACTGTCTTAGCCGGCGAGCATCCCATGCCAGAGCGTAGCAAGCTTTCTCGAGCAGTGAATATCTGGTTTCACAGTCGGTAAACTTTTTGCTCAGGTAATAAATAGCACACTCTTTTCGGCCAGACTCGTCATGTTGGCCCAAAACACACCCCATAAAGTTCTCTAATACTGTCAAGTACATGATCAAGGGTCTTCCTTCAACTGGAGGCATGAGAATAGGAGGTTCTTGTAGGTATTCTCTGATTTTGTCAAAGGCATCTTGGCATTCATCATTCCATCTGACTACCTGATCTTTCTTCAAGAGTTTGAAGATTGGCTCATAAGTAGAAGTCAAGTGTGATATGAAGCGAGCAATGTAATTGAGACGACCCAAGAATCCTCTGACTTCTTTTTTAGAATGAGGGACTGGCATTTCTTGGATGGCCTTTACCTTAGCAGGATCAACTTCAATGCCTTTATTGCTGACAATAAAACCTAGAAGCTTTCCAGATCGTACTCCAAACGTGCACTTGTTAGGGTTTAACCTTAATTTGTACTTTTTCAGATTTTCGAATAGTTTGTACAGGTGATCGAGATGTTCTTCTTCGGTTTGTGATCTGGCAATCATATCATCCACATATACCTCTATCTCATGATGAATCATGTCATGAAATAAAGCTACCATATCCCTTTGATAAGTTTCCTCTGTGTTCTTTAATCCGAACGGCATGACCTTGTAGCAAAAGGTGCCCCATTGCGTAACAAAAGTAGTTTTCTCCATGTCTTCGAGAGCCATTCTTATTTGATTATAGCCTGAGAAGCCATCCATGAAAGAGAAGACTTTATGCTGAGCAGTATTATCAACTAAGACGTCAATGTGTGGTAGAGGGAAGTCATCCTTGGGGCTTGCCCTATTCAGATCCCTATAGTCTACGCACATGCAAACTTTTCCGTATTTCTTCGACACTGGAACCACATTAGCAACCCATTGAGGATAGGATGTCACAGATAGGAACCCTGCATCAAATTGTTTCATCACTTCAGCTTTGATCTTTTCAGACATATCAGGCCTCATGCGACGAACCTTTTGTTTAACAGGAGGGTAGTCCTCTCTTGTCGGTAGACGATGAACTACGATGTCAGTATCCAACCCAGGCATATCTTCATAAGACCAAGCAAATAATTTCACATAATCATGCAACATCTGAAACAACCTGCTCTTGACACTGCTTTCCAAATTAGCGCCGATCTTGATTTCCTTCTTATTTGCCTCAGTACCCAGATTGATGACTTCAACTGACTCTTCGTGCGGTTGAATAGATTTTTCCTCTTGTAATAGAAGTTTGGCTAGTCCTCCCGGTATGTCACAATCTTCCTTGCCTTCATCTTCGGCTTGGTTGATGGGACATTCAAAGTTATAGCCGGCAATACTAGAGTCATTGGCAATAGGATCCATAATGGATGTGGACCTGCAAGAGTGTGTGTGTGTGCATGTAAGATACATGGCTATTTTTTTGAAAAATGTATTTGCAAGAAAGGAAAGACAATGAACACAAATATTTGAATGCAAAAGAGTCCAATGTACTGAATGATCATATGATTAGATGAACATAAATAAAACCCTTGACAAATGGACCAAAGTGCCCCGGGCCAGGCAAATGGCTGAAAAGTCATTGTTAAAATATTACAGACAACATGTTCTTAAATTGAAAGAAAAGCAATAATAAGTAGATTACTCCTCAATGAAGGAGATGGGCACAAAGTCCTTTGTATGCCAATTATTCAGCTATGTTGTAGTTGGATACACCTAATCTTCAAATGCAGGTTCTTCATCAGAATCACCCACGGCGTTGACTTCACGGCTTCCGATGCGGAGAGGTGGCTTTCCAGCACGAGCACGCCTCACTTCCTTCTGAGTTTTGACGGTGAAGCCCAAACTAAACTTGTCCGCTTTAAACGAGATATCTAGGAGTTTCCCCCAAGTATCGCAGTATCCTTCTTCAATTTCTGCGCGGGCATCCTTGACTGAAACCATCTTTGGCATGGCCTTAACAACTTTAGACTCATCAGAAGAACATTTGGTAGCAGCAATCATCGGTGGCATGACTTCAAAGGCTTGACATGGGGTTTCAATGAATTCTCCATCCATCTCTACGTACTTGAAAGAGTTAAGGTGGCTCACCATAAACTCTTCTTCTCCACAGGCGGTGACTATTCTGCCTTTGACTGGATATTTGAGTTTCTAATGGAGAGTTTAGGTTACTGCCCCAGCTTTATGTATCCATGGGCAACCTAACAAACAAGAATAGGCAGGACGAATATCCATAATATAGAAGGTGGAGTTGAAGATTTGGGAGCCCACTTTGATTGGAAGATCTACCTCCCCATGAACAGTCCTCTTTGATCCATCAAATGCCCTTACAATGATATCACTTGGCTTCAAGACTAAATCCTTATAGTCAAGACGGTCTAAGACCCCCTTGGGTAATACATTCAGAGAAGAACCAGTGTCGACTAGCACATGTGCTAAGATAGTCCCTTTGCACTCGAAAGAAACATGTAAAGCTTTATTGTGATTCTTTCCAAGAGGCGTTAAGTCAGCATCTGAAAATCCTAAACCATTATCAACTGTCAGGCTAGCCACACAATTCTCAAATTGGTCTGTTGTTGTCTCATGGGGGACATGAGCCTTTTTCAGGAACTTGATTAATGTTCGAGCATGGGCGTCGGAGCAAAGCAGCAATGACACCATTGAAATCTTAAAAGGGGTTTGCCCTAACTATTCTACGATCTTGAAGTCGCTTCTTTTTATGATCTTCAAAATCTCATCCATCTCGCGAGTGGAGGGTTCTTCATCAGCTATGTCCTTGGAGGGTACTTCAATCATATCAGGCTTAACAACCTTCTCCTTCCCTCTTGTATCAGTGCTTGGCTTGGCAGCAGTAACACGGATGGGCATCCTTGTAACAACTAGTGGTGAGATATTGGGTGAAAATATTCTTCCAGTTCTAGTTACCTTGCTTGAGCCATCTATGTTGCCAACATTTTCATCTTTTTCTTCTCTGATCCAGCCATCTTGTTTAATCCCAAGATAGAACACCTCAGCACCGTAATTCCATGGTACCACTTTATTTGAAGAGTAGGGAATCGGTCCGAGATTGGTAATTATTAAGGGAGCAACAGTGGGTTCATTTGAAGTCCTAATAGGACCTTTGGAGGTGATCCTAAGAGGCTTGTTTGAGATGGTAATAATGGAGAGGTCTTCACATTTTTCAATCAAAATTTTGGCAAGTGGGGTTTTCTCGAATAGAATTTCGTGGCTATCCATCAGGCGTTGAATGCCTTTCTTCAACCCTTCACATCCATTACGTTGTCTTGTACAACACACACACAATCTTTTTCACAGCCAGGGAAAATCCTAACTTTCAACAAATTGTTCTTGATTACATTCAGTGGAGTAGTGAATTCTTCAACAAAGGCAACAAAAATTGTATCTTCAACAACATTAACACTCTTGTCATGTTTCGACATTGGAGCGGTGATTACATTCAGCATTGGACGAGGATAAAATTCAATAGTCTTGTTGTCAATTAAATCCTGGATTTTTTTTCTTCAAGGCCCAACACTGGTCAGTCTTGTGCCCGGGGCTGCTTGAATGGTAAGCACACTTAGTGTTCGGATTATACTTTGGTGATGAGGTGTCAGGGTTGGCGGGAGGATCGCGCAATGTCACTAAATTAGCCTTGAGCAAATGTTGAAGGGATTGAGACATTGACATGCCTAACCTTGTAAATTGTCTTCTTAGAGTTTCAAAACATTGATGATTTGAAGATGGTCTTGGAGTAAGAGTTGGATTGGAGATTCAGACAACATTGACAGACAGGTGATCGTTCTTCTTGGTATGGGCCCTTGCCTCATACACAACATTGACTTCCTTCTTTGCATCAAAAGGTTCCTTGATAGGATTGGGAGTGGAGGTAGATGCCACAGAGATCTTCCCACTTTTGATGCCACTTTTAACTCTTTCGCCGGTTAAGATCAATTCGGTGAAACCAGCAGAAGAGCAGCCAACCAACAGATTAAAGAAAGGACCAGATAAAGTGCCCATGAACATGTCGATGTGCTCCCTATCAGTCAAGTGAGGTTGGACCCTACTAGCAAGGTCTTTCCACTTTTGCGCATATTCCTTAAATCCTTCATTCTTCCCCATGGTCATATCTTGCAACTGAACCCTCGTTGGTGCCAAGTCGGCGTTGTACTGATACTGATGGTAAAAGGCAGTAGCTAAATCTTCCCAAGTATTGATACGAGAACCATATAACTGATAAAACCATTCAAGTTGTGTTCCAGCCAAGCTCTTTTGGAAAAAGTGAACCCAGAGCTTCTTATCAGCAGTGTGCGGCTGTATCTTGCGCACATAAGATTTCAAATGGAGTTTTGGACAAGAAACCCCATCGTACTTTGCAAAGATTGGTATTTTGAATTTGTGGGGAATGACTACCCCAGAGATCAAACCCAAATCATCAAATCTAAACCGGGGACGACTTGGATTTCAACAGCTTTCAATCTGTCTTCTAACAACTTGTATTTGATATCAGCGGGTAGATATTTGTCATTGAAATAATCATCATCAGATGCTTGATCATTAGCACATTCATCCTGAGTACTCTTGACCTCACCGACCTGGTTCTCGTCCTCTTCAGATGAAACTTCTCCTACGGGGATTTGACAGATTGTCTCCTTGAACCTCCTACCCATGTTGAGTAGAGCTTTCTTCTTTGGCTTCTTCTTAACGGCCAACAAAGCCATCATATCTTGCTGCCCCTTGGCTAGGGTGAGTAGAGCTTCCTGAAACTGAGAATTCTGGGCTTGGAGATCCGTCACAATTTTCTCTAGATCCATCTTGCTGAAATAAACAGCAGAAAGATAAGGAAACTTGTTCTACGAAAACCTGTCATGTTATGATGCATGGAATATGTACATGCAAATGATTTCAAGGATTAATGAAATTTAAATTTGTATAGACAAAAGAATGAACAAACATTAATTCTCATTAGACAAAACAAGAAAGATTACATCATGCCTCTTGGGCTTACAAAAATAACTTTCTAAGATAAAAAGACTGAATGCATCCTCTTCGGCGCGAGATAAGAGTTCAAACATTGCTCTTCTTGTAGTTGCTTCGTAAGCTCCAAGACCCTCTTTTCACTAGCATATAATTGAGCCTCGAAAGTATCTCGTTCTTTCTTCAGCTGGATCCAACCCTTTTGTAAGTCTTCGAAATAGGTAGGCATGTCAGGATGGAGGATAGTGTAGGGAACATCTCCTTCGACCACATGCTCCACGATGACTGGTAGGATAGAGGGATAAGGCATCACAAATTTCTGAGCATGAGCTCACACCCATTTGAGGTAAGGCTCGAGGGGAATGGAATTCTTGTGTCCTAGTGTCTTGCCATCCACCTTGTTCAACATCCTCCAAGCTCCGATAAATCTCTGGCGGTGACCTTGATCGTTGCTCTTGTAGTCAAATACCAAACCTTGAATAAGCATCTTGTATGGACCATCCCTTCAGGTGTAACCAAACTGTCTTAAGGCTAAGCAAGGGTTGTAAGTGATACCTCCTCTAATTCCAAGCAAAGGGACATTAGGGAACTCTCCACAATGGTCGACGATAATAACTTTCTCCAAAGAGCGGGAACACCAATGAATATCTGAATGTTTGAGCGTCATCAACCTATGGTACGACCTTGAACCTTGCTCATTCTTCAATACAGATTGGGGAAGATGTGAAATAAACCATCTTGCCAAGATATGAGTACAACACATAAGGATACCTCTTTTCCTCATAGTGCGAGTGTGAAAGGAATGTAGGATGTCCCCTAGAAAAGTAGGCACCGGGTTACGAGACATGAAGATTTTGACGGCTTTCACATCTATGAGTTGGTCAGGATTTGGAAACAAAACCATCCCATAGATGAGGAGAGCCATAATTTCCTCAAAGGCTTGCAAATCCAAAGAGTTCCAACAATTTTGGGCTTTCTCAAACAAGAATTTTGCTAGGAAACCTTTGACACCACTCCTTGTTTCCCAATTAGTTGTGATATCAGATGGTTGCAAGTGTGGAGCTTGAGAAATCTCTTCTGGCTTTAGATCTATTTCCGTACTATTGAAAGGTAGTTGATTGATAATGGGAATCCTCAAGAGTTAGGAGAATTCTTCCAAAGTCGGCACAAGTTGATAATCGGTAAAAGTGAAGCAATGGTGTAAGGGATCAAAGAACTGAAAGAGCACCTTCATCATGTCTTCATCAGTGTTGGGGGTAACCAAGTTTAGTAGGTGACCATGTCTTTCGGTAAATGGAGAATTTTCAGGAATCCTTGATGCTAACTCATTGAGTTGAGGAGGGATCCTTACGAGATTGACTTGAATGGTTTTCCTGCGAATAGAATCCATGTCCTACAAAATAGAACAAAGATAAATCCCAAAAATCCTTGAAATGGTTAGTGAGTATGAGTATGATGTTATGATGTTTATGATGTTATGTACAATTAAATATATACAAACAAAACAAACAAGTCCTTAGGTTTAGGCTTGCATGGAGTCTCATAGGTAAGTACCCTCTTGAAGTTTAGTTGGCTCAAACCTGTCCTAGTAATAGTAACCAGGTTCTAAGGAGCTCAATATCACTGATTTGTTTTCTCGGGAATTGTTTTAGCGCAAGCCTATTTAATGGCGACCAAAATATCCCAAAAAACCAAACCTAAATGAGTGTAGTATCGAGTATCTATCAACTTCGGACTGCACCAAAGCCGGTCATCTCACTACGTCCTAAAGGCCAAGTGTGTCAAGTAAAGGTTCTAAAAGTTCATTATTGCTTCATGACATCACTCAGCGGCCCTGTATTCTCCTTGACTACTCAAGGGCTACCGGTACCCACAAATATATCGAACTAACGTAGCTATTTCTTAGACCGTGCCAGTATACCCCGCATAGTTTTCACAATGTATTGCTACTTACCTATAAGGTATCCCAAATTCGAGTAGAGGATTTAAACCCAAACAAAGAACCATAATTTTAAGCACACAAGTAAAACAAAGAAAGGAAGTAAATATGATCTAACCCTAAGGTAACCCCACTTTTATAATTTTCCCCAACAGAGTCGCCAGTTCTGTGATACGTTGGGAGAACTGACTTGGTTATTTTGCGTTTTATCGCAAATTTTGCAGTTAGCAAGAGTCGCCACCTACTTTTCTTTTATCCAAAAGGAAATGTGAAAAAGCACAGGAAAGACCTTTGAGATTTTTTCTTGAGTTCGAGGGGTAGATTATGAAAAGGAAAGGCATTAGCGTCCTTTTCATCCATGGTTTTCCATGGACTCTTAGTTACTTGCTAGATCAGTTGCTTTTGTTTGAAAATGTGTTTTGTGTGGTTTTTGAAAGTATTTTGAAAAGGCGCCATTGTTTAGGAAAACTTTGTAATGATTCTCGTTCGTAAGAATGTATACAAAGTGTTGATCTTTTAAAAATGTTTTCAAGTTTGAAAGATGTTTTTGAAAGTGTTGGTGTTTGTTTTGAAAATAGCAAGGATGTTTTAGTTTGAAAATGAGCAAGTAACTAGGAACATTCTACCTACTCAAAAGTCTTTCATGTTTATTTCCTCTTTCCATTGACTTTGTTATCTTACCATTGATTTGGTAAGTAACCCTATCTTTGGATGTAAACGAGACGGGCGTGGATCATCGTATAACCATGATTAGCAATGTTGCAAGGTATCTTAGCATCTTTCTTTAGGGACTAAGATCATTTTGAAAGGAAACTTTTGATAGCGTCATCGAGGGACTATGATCTTGTATTTTTGCTTGTTTTTTCTAAGATAACTCTCATGCGTAATATGGCCATTTTTATAAGACAACCAAGTGGATTTTACCCCAGGGATGCTTGTGTGCAAGTGTATTGATTTTCATGCTTTGTTTAGTCTTTGATTAGGGTTTGCTACTTGTTGATTTTATCTTCTCATACAAACCCTAATTACTAGCATTTATATAAAGCGATAAATTTCGAAAAGTAAAATTACTATGCTATTACATCATTAGGGGAGGGGGGTGTACAAATTTACAAATGGGGATTGCAAGAAAATTAAACCTAATTATCTATTACAACCATATTGAATATTGTACAAAATTGAAAATAAAATGCAAGAATATAAATGGAAAAAGAAATGATTTTTGTTGTTTTTATAAAAGGGTTTTGTCTTGACCTAATTAAAGAAAATGATTAATTAAAATAAAATAAAATTAATTTAAACTAAGTAAGAAAAGAAATTAATTTGAAAAGGATTTTTAGGGTTTTTTATGAAAAGATTTTAAATTAATGGAAAAAATGAAGATTAATTAAATAAAGTAAACCTAAGTTCTAAATTAATTTTAACTAAGAAAATAAAATAATATGCTAATTTATCCTAAGTCTAAATATTTATTAATAAAAAGGAAATTAATTTATTTAAAAAAGGTATTTTTAGTCTTTTTGTTTTTTTTTATAAGGAAAAATAAAATGTGTAAGTGTAAATAATAAATAAAATATTTTTTGTATTTTTTTATGATTTATGAAAATAACAATAATGATGATAATAATAATAATATTATTAAAAATATTAAAGAAAAAAAAGAAATAAAAACAAATATAAGAAAAATAGGAAAATAATTAAAGAAATTTGGGCCACGAGTGTTAAAAACAGTCAGGAGGGTGGAAGGCTAGCAAAAATTCCCAGTCCTAAAGGAGGAAGGCCCAAGCGCTTGTTGGCTGCAAACAAAAATGGAAAAAAGTGTAAAAGAATGAGAAAATTGCCAAAAGGTCTCGTTGGGACTCAAACCCAGGACCTCCTAATACGCGCGCGCTTGTTGTACCACTGGGGTGGCCTGTTTCATCCGTTCATTATACAACAATCAATAAACTTAAAGCAAAAAAAGTTCATGTTATAACTTCATCTTCAACCTCCAGCCAAAATCCCTACAACTTGTTCATTTCTCAACCATTTGCAAAAATGTAAACATGAAAATCTCTCCATTTTGTCACACGAATCCAACCATATAAATACCATAAGCTATAAATCAAAGATGAATGAGAATTTCTAAAAGTACCAAATTCTGACCTAAATATTTCAGAAAGTTCAAACTCAAAATTCTCCTAGCTCAATCAAAATAAATGAAATCTATGGACATGTATAGTTTCAGGGCAATGATGTCTACATTTTATCTTCACAAATGCAAGCCTAACAATGCCTAAATATGAAGATAGAAGTTCAAGAAAAATACCTGAAAACTGGAAATTGTGAAATGGATTTGAGCTTGTTTCAGGCAGTGGTGATGATCAGGTTAGCTTCCTTGGACCTCTAGGAAGCTAATGCAATGCTTAGCTTAAGTTGAGAGTGGCTGAAATGGTCTGGAGAAGTCCAACTGCAATGCTCTATTTTTGGCTATGGAAGTTGATGAAGATGATGTTACGGTCTGCAAACAGGGACATGGATGGTTTGTATTTGACATGAGGAAGCTTTTGAAACTAAAAGGCCAAGAAATGCACGAGTGGTTTTGAAGATTGAAGTTTAAAATTAGAAATGACACAAAAATAGAGGTTTTGTACAATGCGAGTTTTCAGGGAGTTTGGGAGTCTGTATATTCGCCTGTTAGCTTGAAAATAACTTGTATAGTTATATGAAAAAGGTTAGAGGTTTTGAAGTTGATAGAACTGTGAGATCTAGAGTTATGGCTATGTTACTTGATTTTGAAGAAAAGTGCGAAAACAAGTTTCAATGTGTAGTACAAGCATGGCTTGGGTTTATGGGAGGCTCTAGACATGTTTTTTTTCCTTTGACATTGCTTGTGTTCAGATGAAACAAGTTAGGAGCTCTATGCATTGACTTTGTGATTAAAGTCACTTTTCCAAAATGGAAGTGTGAACTTTGTTCCATTAATGGAATAATCACTTGGACAAAGACTAAAACACTTGGATCATAGCTCAAATAGTTATGTAATCTTATGATTATGGATAGATTTAGAGGTTAGAAGCCTGCAAAGTAAGATTCATGCAGCATAGGCTTGGATTTAAACTCTTGTTCATCATGAAATGGCTTGTAATTCAAGTTTGAAAACCCTAACTTCATCTCTTCGATTCTCCTTGCTCACAAATGATATCAAGGAGTTCTTGAACATTTTGGAAAGCTCGTAGTGTGCTCTATAACCCCTATTTGAATCACTTTTAGAAATTCCCCTTGGAACTATATGAAAATGTGCCATGAAGTTAGGTCAAAATCCTAACCAAAACTAGGGCAAAATTTCACTAAGTGTTCAATTTCAAGACCATGACTTTATGAATTAATAACTTGAGATCCAAGAATTTTTAGGAGAAGTTGTGTAAAGAAATGTTGTATATATAATGGATATCTACAACTTTCATGTTGAAAGTTTCTTCTGAATCATCTTGCATCATGGTGAAAAATTGGCTCAAAGTTATGAAAAAACATGAAGTTTTAAACACTTAGAAAAAATTTTAAGTTAGAAAACTTTGACTTTTCAAAATGAAATCTTGAATTTTTGATTTCTTGATGAATAAGTTTCATATTTTGACATGTTTTGATGAATTGTGATCTTTGACATTGAAGTTTGACCAAAAGGTCAAAGTTTGACTTTTCAGTATACAATTGACTTTTAATCAATTGACTGAGAATTCACTATCAATCCAATTGATCTTGTGCAATGTTTTAGGTAATGTCATTAGTTAAAAAAGATGCAATTAACCTATTGAGATCATTCTTCAAACCAATTGACCATTTGTTAGGTCAAAAATCAGAAATTGCCCTTTCTCAGTCAAAACCCTAATTTTGACCATTTTGCCCTTTTGATGATTTGATCAAATTTCTTGAGGAATTATGGTCCAAACTTGATCAAATGGTACATATGAGTTTATAATGTTTATGTGGATCAAAAAGTATGAAGTTTGACTGTAAATTGGCCATAGTTGACTTTTTCCCCAATACAATTGATTTTTAGGTCAACTGCTCAATTGATTGAGCAAAAGTGTGATCCAAGGCTTGAAAATTGACATGAATAATCTTGGGGGTCCATAATGATCCATGAAAGTCATATGAAGCATTGAAAGTTCAATTATCTATGTGCAATCTCAAACCCTAATTTTGGTCATCAGTGCTTGAGGAGGTGTCTTGAGCTGATCAACCCTAGTGCAGTCTTGAACCAAGAGAGATATTTGTGAGAAAATATTTGATAAAAGAGGGAAAATTTTGGGGTACAACACGTACCGACAGATAATGTTATGTTTGATGAATCTGGCCACAACGTTCTTGGTAACAGAAGCAAATGAAATTGCCTCGACACACTTCGTGAAGTAATCAATGGCAACTAGGATGAAGCGATGCCCATTAGAAGCTGTTGGTCTAATTTCTCCAATCATGTCGATGCCCCACATTGAGAATGGCCAAGGAGCAGCCAAGGTGTTTAAAGGAACTAGAGGTACATGTATCTTGTCAGCATAAATCTGGCATTTGTGACAAGTCCGCAAATGCTGATAACAATCTGCCTCCATGGTGGACCAGCAGTATCCTGCGCGCATGATCTTTTTAGACATTGAGTTCCCACTAGAATGAGTGTCGAAGGTACCTTCGTGCAAGTCAGCAATAATCCTTTCTTCCTCACTCTTGTTTACACACCGAAGCAAGGTAGAGTCGTGATTGCGCTTATAAAGGATCCCGTTATTGAGAAAGAATTTGGAAGAGAACCGTCTTAGGAACTTCTTATCGTTGACTGAAGCTCCCTCGGGATACTCTTGGACTTTGAGATATCTTCTGATTTCATGGAACCAAGGCTTGTCCACTACTTCTTCAGTACCAATCTCGTGACAGTATGCTGGCTCATCCATTATCTCAATGGTAATCTGAGGAGCCTCATTATCCCACCGGACCTTGAACATGGATGACATTGTAGCTAACGCGTCCTCTAGTTGATTTTCCTCTCGTGAAAAATGTTCAAAGGAAATTTCTTCAAAGTATGGGATTAATGTCAACACATGTTCTTCGTACGGGATAAGATTAGGATGCTTCGTGTCCTATTCTCCTTTGATCTGGCTGATTACCAAAGCCGAGTCTCTAAACACACTTAAGAACTTGATCCTTAAATCGATTTCAGCTTTGAGACCCATGATACATGCTTCATTTTCAGCCATATTGTTGGTACAGTTGAAACATATCCTAGCAGTGAAAGGAGTATGACAGCCCTCCGGCGATATGATCACATCGTCGATGCCATTTCCAAGAGAGTTGGAAGCTCCATTAAAAACCATAGTCCATCGGGGTCCTTTTTCAGGTCCTTCATCCTGTCCAAGTTCTTCACAATCAGTTACTAGCATGATGTTCTCATCTGGGAACTCAAAATTCATGGATTGGTAGTCATCCATAGCTTGATGAGCCAAATGATCAGCTAATAAACTTCCCTTAATTGCTTTCTGGGTTATATATTAAATGTCGTATTCGGTCAGGATCATTTTCCATCTTGCTATTCTTTCGAAGAGAGCGAGCTTCTCAAAGATGTACTTGATAGGGTCCATTTTAGATATCAATAAGGTGTGTGAGTCAACATATACTGTCTTAGTCGGCGAACAACCCATGCCAAAGCACATCAAGTTTTCTCGAGCAGTGAGTATCTTGTTTCACAGTCGATAAACTTTTTGCTAAGGTAGTATATTGCATGCTCTTTTCGACCAGACTCGTCATGCTGCCCCAGCACACACCCCATTGAATTATCTAATACTGTTAAGTACATTATCAAAGGTCTTCCTTCAATCGGAGGCCTCATAATTGGAGGCTCTTGGAGATATTCTTTGATTTTATCAAAGGCGTTCTGGAAGTCATCATTCCACGTCATTTCTTGATCTTTCTTCAGTAATTTAAAGACTGGCTCACAAGTAGCGGTCAGATGTGAAATGAATCTGGAAATATAGTTTAGGCGTCCCAAGAATCCCCTAACTTCCTTCTCAGTGTGAGGAGTCAGCATTTCTTGTATAGCCTTGACCTTTACAGGGTATACCTCAATACCTTTACCGCTGACAACAAAGCCTAAGAGCTTACCTGATCTTACTCCGAAGGTGAATTTATTCGGATTCAGCCTCAGTTTGTATTTCTTCAGTCTGTCAAATAGCTTTTGTAGATGATCCATGTGTTCCTCTTCAGTTTGAGACCTGAATATCATATCATCAACTTAGACCTCTATCTCGTGATGGATAATATCATGAAACAAAGATACCATGGCTCGTTGATAGGTTGCCCCAATGTTCTTCAACCCAAATGGAATAACCTTGTAACAGAAAGTGCCCCACTGTGTGACGAAGGTTATCTTCTCCATTTCTTCAGGTTCCATCTTGATCTGATTATACCCGGAGTGACCATCCATGAAGGAGAATACCTTATGTTGTGCAGTGTTGTCAACCAGAACATCAATGCGGGGAAGCGGAAAGTCATCCTTGGGGCTTGCCCTATTCAAGTCTCTGTAATCCATACACATACATACCTTACCGTCCTTCTTAGGTACTGGAACAACATTAGAGACCCATTACGGATAGGACATGACAACTAAGAAATCGGCATTGAATTGTATCATGACTTCAGCCTTGATATTTTCTAACATATCCAGCCGCATACGACGAACCTTCTATTTCACTGGAGGGAAATCCTCTTTTGTAGGTAGGCGATGGACCACAATATCGGTGTCAAGTCCCGGCATGTCTTTGTATGACTAGGCAAAAACCTCAACATAATCATGTAGCATCTGTATTAACCTATGTTTGACACTGGGCTACAAGTTAGCACATACTTTGTCTTCTTTTCTGTCCTCTTCAGTACCCAAGTTCACTGTCTCAACTGGCTCCTCATGAGGTTGTATTGCCCTTTCTTCATGTTGTAACAGTCTGGAAAGCTCTCCTGGTACCTCACAATCTTCCTCACCTTCGTCCTCAGCTTGGTTGATAGGATTTTCAAAGTCATAATGAGAAATAACATAACTGTTATCAATGGGATCTAGAGTGGATGTGGATCTGCAGTTTGATATGTGAGTGTGTGTAAGAGCTTAGTTGTTTTGATAAAGTAAAAAGCAGAAAAGAAAGGTAGAGATCGCAAAATTTGTATGTAAAAAACGTCCAATGCTTTATTAATGACATATGAAAATGAAACATGATAACCCTCACAAATAAACCATTGCGCCTCGGGTAAGACACAGGGTCTTAGAGTTTGTATTATTCATTTATTACATATCCAAAAACAAAAAAAGGACAATTACTCCTGAATAAAAGTAATCGGCACAAAGTCTTTAGTCTTCCAATTGGTGAGTCTACTACGCCAAAAATAAGTTTTAGCAGCACATAAAAGAAAGCGCTTTTGGAAAAAAGCGCTGCTGTAGGTTTTAAAAAAAATTCGCTTAAAAAAGCGCTTTCAAAGGGTGCCTTAAGAAAGCGCTTTTTAAAAGCGCTTCTAAAGGTCACCCTTAGAAAGCGCTTTTTGGGAAGCGCTGCTAAAGTTGGCCTTTCAGAAGGTACCTTAAGAAAGCGCTTTTCAAAAGCGCTGCTAAAGGTCAGCCTTAGAAAGCGCTTTTCCAAAGCGTTGCTAAAGATGGCCTTTAGAAAGCACTTTTAAAAGCGCTGCTATAGGATATGCTACGAAAGCGCTTTTTGATGTAAAAGAGCTGTTATAGATGACCTTTAGAAAGCGCTTTTAAAAGCGCTTTCGTAGGTAGTTTTATAATAAATATCAAAACACAATTCGTATCACTTTTCTATTCTCAGTCAGATTTTCTTCATGAAAAAACCCTAAACCAGAGCTTCTACAGCAGTCAATGGCGCTCCACTTCTCCGACCAACTGCAATTCGTATCAGGTTTCATTTTTTTCCTCATCTCTCAATTTGGATAGAATGATAAAATCTCTCAATCCCATTATAAAATAGTTAAACAATAGAATGCCATATGGTTTACTCGGTTCTACTATTTAATTTAGCTCTGATAATTTTACTATATGATAGCCTAATCTACTAACTAGAATAGAATTCAAATAGTATATGTCCGTTGGGGAGAAATAGTGTTTTAGAAAAGAAAAAGGATGCGTTTTTTAATAAAGTGGGTGGAAATAGCATACAATATGATTTAGATTTGGGCTTACAGGCCCAAATACATAACTCAAACAAGCTCAATCATCCCATTCTCGCCTCTTCTTCTTCCACAATTCAGTTCCAACATTGTCTCCAACAACCTCCGACCTACCTACCTACCCACCGCCGTTCCATAATCAACAACATTCCAACGCCCCCACCGTTCTTCTCTGGTTAGTTTTTACTCTTTCTATTCAAATTTTTTCTATTACTGAGAGAGAGAGAGAGATGTTTCGTCCATGCTCCATTAGGTTTCTGTATCAGAACATCTTAGTTGAATCTTAGAGAGATAGATGTTTTTTTAAAGAGGTGTTGCAACACTGATTACGGTAGTCCGGTGTGAATTAACCATAGTTAGTTCTTTATCATAGAAATAATGAATAACGATATTGGTATCAACATCAAAATCTTCTGATACGGTTTTGTCGCGACTGTTTTCGCGGTAAAGGAAGTATGAGTATAAGGTGGCCAAGAGTGCTAAATCCAACTCAGCTTTCTCAGATTATAACAACTCAAAAAAACCCTTTAAAGGCCTTGGAAATTTTCAACCAAGCAAAATCAAAATACCCTAAATACTCCCACAATGGTCCTGTATACGCCACCATGATCACCATCCTAGGATCTTCAGGTAGACTCAAAGAGATGAAGGATTTGATTGAACAAATGAAACAAGATTCATGTGAATGCAAAGATTCAATCTTTGTGTCTGCTATTAAAACATATGCTAAACAAGGGTTAGTAGATGAAGCAATCTTGCTTTATAAGAACATTCCTCAGTTTAACTGTGTGAATTGGACACAATCTTTCAATACCCTTTTGGAGATAATGGTGAATGAGGATAAGCTTGAGGATGCTCATAGACTTTTCGTTGAGAGTTCTTGTGGTTGGCAAGTGAAGTCTCGTGTTTGCACGTTGAATTTGCTTATGTATGCTTTGTGTAGGAAGAGTCAATCGGATTTGGCGTTGCAGATATTTCAAGAGATGGATTATCAAGGTTGTTATCCTGATAGAGATGATTATCTTATTGTGATGAAGGGGTTGTGTAAGGATAAGAGGTTACATGAGGCTACTCATTTGTTGTATTCGATGTTTTGAAGAATCTCTCTGAAAGGGAATGGCGAGGATGTTGTGATATATAGGACTCTTTTGGATGCTTTATGTGATGACGAAAAGTTTGACGAAGCTGTGGAAATTCTCGGGAAAAGAAAGAGACCTTAGTGAAAAAGGTAATAGTATATATAATTATAGCCTATATCATTCAATAAAATTTAATTTGTCATTTCATTTTTATTTGTCATTTCATTTTTATTTGTCATTTCATTTTTATTTATCGCAAAAAGAGGTACGTTTAAAGTGTTAATTATATAATCCAAATAAAAAACTGCAAAATTTTATAACTTAACTGAGTCTATATGATTTTTAGGTACCTTTTCAAGGGTCACAACAAGTGAGCTAGAAAATCGTTGGCGTATCACCCAACAAAAGGGTTCCTACTAGATTTTTCCCTCGATACCGGCAGTGTCTTGAAACAATAGTGGGAACAACAGATTTGATGGATAGTGGTATTCGTCAAATGGATATGGATCAAGGTATCTTTGATTTTCCTTGCACCGAAATAATTGGACATGAGGACGTGGAAGAGATTTTCCGTCATAAAGAATTAGGCTCAGTATTATGCACGCATACATCCGGTAACCCCATCTTTATATTATGTAATTAGCTGAAATTTTTTTAAAACATTTCAATGAATATAGTCTAATATTAATTATGTTTTTATTTAAGGTTGTTATATGAAAAATTGATGCGCGGGAATCAATTTTCAAACAAATTCCATTTCGTGTCTTCCTCCCATGTAAGCGGAGCGACAATTGGTAGGGAACCGGATTCAGTAAGAGAGCACTTAGTCGAAATATTCATGGCAACTGGCAGTACAGAAAGCTTATATCTTTGGGTGTATAATACTATTCCTACAGGGTTAGTTTTTCATTCTAAGTTCATTTTAATATTTGTAATTTTTGCGTAGAAAATTTTCTTCTAAACTGTTGTTTTAATTTATAGACGTCACTGGTTGTTGGTTGCTATCGATCATATAAAAGAAGTGGTCTATTATCTGAATTCAGTTGACGGTGATTGGACAAATTATCCGGATATGAAGTTAATGATTGATACGTAAGTGAGATTATTCTAAATATTTGTGTGTATTTATATATTTAATTATTTCTGTGACATTGTTCTAAATATATATTTTTATTTTGTTAGAGCGATACAAGTATTCCGGTGTCAAAGAGAAGCTCGGGTACGACGGTCTAAATCAAACAAAATTAATTGGATCAAAGTGCAGGTATATTAATTTCCACTATTTTGCTTATAATATTTATGCTATTTGATAAAACAATACAACTACATATTCTTATTTGTTTTTCTATGTAGTGTCCTCAACAACAAAACGGTATAGATTGCGGATACTTCGTTATGCGGTTTATCAAAGAAATCCTTCAACTGAATCAAATAGAGATTCCAGTCACGGTATGGATTTATAACTTAGGATTTGTTTTATTATTTCTCGGATATTTCATATAATTTTTTACTTTTAACTAAATCATGCATATTATGTTTTGTTATGTAGTACTTCGATGAATACAAATGTGCATATTACACGAAACTTCAGTTGGAAGAAATCAAAGAGGAATTGTGTCAATATTTTATTGAGTAGAGAATCATATAAGGTATGAATACATTATTATGTGAAAAGTTTTATGAATACGTTACATGTGTACATGGAATACCATATTGACCGTATTATTATGTTCAAACCTCGTAGGACCAGGACCTTAATACATAACTGACCGTATTTCTTTCATACATTAGGACTGGTTTAGTTGTTGTTAGGGTTGATTTTGTAAGACTGATTTTGAGTTACAATGCTGATAACAATGGTTTTGATATATTTTGAGGTACAAAAATGGTGTATATATATTTTGGATTACAATGGTATACAATGCATTACCGCGGTTTATGAATTACAGGTTATGGCAACTGGTTTATATAAATAATATGCTGCAAACAATGCAGGTATATGAATTATATAAATTATACCTCTAAAAAACACACCCTATGAAAGCGCTTTTTCAAGAAAAACGCTGCCTTAGGTAACCTATGAAAGCGCTTTTTCACAAAAAGCGTTGTCTAAGGTAAACATATGACAGCGCTTTTCCAGGAAAAAGCGCTGCTAAAAGACCACCTATGAAAGCGCTTTTCCAGAAAAAAAGCATTACTAAAAGCCTACCTAAGACAGCGCTTTTCCAGAAAAAAGCGCTGCTAAAAGAAAACTTATGAGAGCGCTTTTCCAGAAAAAAGCGCTGCCTTAGGTAGACCTACGAAAGCGCTTCTTCATAAAAAAGCGCTGCCTTAGGTAGACCTACGAAAGTGCTTTTCATTAAACAAAAAGCGCTGCTAAAACCTATAGCAGCGCCACCTACGAAAGCGCTTTTAAGTGCTTTTAAAGGCCAAAAAAAGCGCTTTTGTAAGTCTTTTTCGGCGTAGTGGTCCTCCGTTGACAGTTGGGAAGATCCACTGATCCATGTCACAGTCACATTCACTGTCCTCCAAAGCATTAACCCCATGATTGCTGATGCGTAGGGGTGGTCCTCCGGCACGAGCACGATGAAAAACCCTTTGAGCTCTTGATGTAAAACCCAAACCAAACTTGTCAGATTTGTAGGGAATATCTAGAAGTTGGCCCCAAATTATGCACCCACCTTCTTCAACAACTTCCTTGGCATATTTTAGAGAAGCCATCTTCAGCGGAGGCCTAGTAGTCTTTGGAACACTGGCAGAGGTTTTGGTTGCAGCAACGGTCTGTGGAATCTCCTCAAAGTTCTGACAGGGGGTGTCAATGAACTCACTGTCCATTTCAACGTACCTGAAAGAGTTCAGGTGGCTCACCATGTATTCCTCCTCCCCATGAACTGTGATAATCTTCCCATTGACTGGGTACTTCAGCATCTGATGTAGGGTGGAAGTCACAATACCAACCCCATGGATCCAGGGTCGACCCAATAAACAGGAGTAAGATAGGCAGATGTCCATCACATAGAAAGTGGAATTAAAAGTCTGAGTACCCACTTTGATATGGATGTCCACCTCCCCATGCACCATTCTTTTAGAACCGCCGAAGGCTCTCACCACAATGTTACTGGGCTTCAGAGTCAATCCTTCGCAATCTAATCTATCAAGGGCTTTCTTGGGCAGAACATTCAGCGATGAACCTGTATCCACTAGAACATAGGCCAAAGTAGTGCCCCTACACTCGATAGAGACATGCAGGGCATCATTATGTTTCCTTCCTCTGGGAGTCAGATCAACATAAGAGAAACCTAGCCCACTGTCAGCAGTCAAATTGGCCACACAGTCTTCAAATTGATCAGTGGAGGTTTCTTGAGGCATGTGAGCAGTCTTGAGGAATTTCAATAAAGCCTTGGCATGGGCTTTAGAGTACAGTGACATGGCCAACATTGATATTTTAGAAGGGGTCTGCCCTATTTTTTCAACCATATTGTAGTCACTCTTCTTTATAATCTTCAATATCTCTTCCATCTACTTTTTAGAATCCTCATGAATGGCTTCTGGATGTGCCTTCATCCGGACAAGCTCAACCAATACCTCTTTGCCCTGAGTCTCGGATGACTTAGTAGCAGGGATAATAATGGGACTAAAAGCAAGAGTAGCTATGGGAATATTGATAGGAGAAACAGGGATAATCATAGGAGTAGCAACAGTTTTAGGAGGAGAGATCTCAGGAGAGAAAACTCTTCCGCTTCTTGTTATTTTTTTGGTCCCGGTGATATTACTAATGTTAGATCAGAGTCTTCAACATCTTTATCTTTAACAACCAGCAAATCTTACTTGACACCATGGTAATAGAAGTCAGCCCCATAGTTCCAGGGAACAACTTTATCTGAGGAATATGGTATAGGTCCATCGAAATTAATCATCAACGGAGAATCTTTCGGAACAGATGTAATCCTGATAGGTCTTTTGGAGGAGACCTTGGGATGATTGGAAGAAATGGCAATGATAGAAACATCTTCACATGGAGCACTTGTAACTGGAGTCTTCTCAAACAGGATTTCTTTATCATCCATCAGGCACTGAACGCCTTCCTTCAACAAATGGCAACCATTAGGTAAGGATAAACATAAGTGGCAACCTTCGCCACAACCCAGAAATAAAATGTCCTATAAGAGATTCTTTTTAATAGCCAGGAGTGGAGTAGCTAATTCATCAACAGAAGCAACAAACACGTCATCATCAATAGCATTAACACCACGACCGTGCTTGGGCATAGGGGCCGTTATAACATTAGGGGTCTTAGGAGCGTCAAATTTAATCTCCTTTGCTTCAATCAAATCCTGCACCTTGTTCTTCAAAGACCAACAGTTGTCGGTATCATGGTCTGGACTTTCAGAATGGTAAGCGCACCGAGCATTTGCATTGTAGTGAGGAGATATAGTGTTGGGGTTTTTGGGAGCCTCTTTCAGGGTAACCAAATTGGACTTTAGCAGGTGTGGTAAAACCTGAGATATGGTCATGTTGATCCGGGTAAACTGTCTCCTTGGCTTATCTGTTCAGGACTGATTGTTCTATTGTCGGTTAGATGCAGGATTGGAAATCATAACAGCCCCTACTGTCAGATGACACTCAGTTTTGTTAAGATTTATTTGGCCATAAGCAGCATTGACCTCCTTCTTCCATATGAACGGTTTCTTTGCAGTACCGGAGGATGTAGCTCTCTATATCTTACTACTTTTAATACCAGCCTCTACTCATTTACCCGTCAAGATCAATCCCGTGAACCCAGCAGAAGAACTTCCAATCAGGTGGTTAAAGAATGGCCCGGATAATGTGCCCAAAAACATGTCCACCAGCTCCCTATCAGACAACGGAGGCTGGACTCTTCTCCCAAGATCTATCTATTTTTGGGCATAGTCCTTAAAGCCCTCACTGGAACCTATAGCCATACTTTGCAACTGTGTACGAGTTAGGGCAAGGTCAGCATTATATTGGTACTGCTTGTAGAAAGCAGCAACCAGATATTCCCAATTACGCACATTGGTTCTTTCTAGTTGATAGAACCATTCCAGTTGAGTCCCTATCAAACTTTCCTGGAAGAAGTGTACCCACAGACCCCTATCAATAGTATGGGGTTGGATTTTCCTGACATACGACCTTAAATTTAGCTTAGGACAGGAGACACCATCGTACTTAGCAAATGTAGGGACCTTGAACTTCTGCAGGATGACCACCCCTGAGACCATTCCTAGCTCTTTTAAATCCAACCCGGGTACCCTTTGGATCTCCATGGCATTGAGCCGATCCTCCGGTTATTTGTATTTATCATCAGTAGGAGGATACTGCTCCTCATAATAGTCAGGTTCATCTTCTTCAGACTCCCTTGTACTGTGGTCTTCTTCTCTTGGCTCTCCTTCCTGATTGTATCTCTCTCTTGACGGAGTTGCAAGCTATGAAACTTGCTTCACTAGTCCTTTGAACCTTCTTCCCAAATTTAGAACACCCACTGGCCTCTTTTTCTTCTTCTTGTCCTTGAGAATCAGAGCTTTCAAATCTTCTTGTCCCTTAGCCAGATTCAGGAACATTTCTTGGAATTGGGCATTCTGTGCCTGAAACTTCTTAATTGTTTGTTCAAGATCCATTGCTGAAATAAACAACGAAGAAGATAAGAAACATGTCCTAAAAACCTGTTTATGCAATGATATGTATGATATATGTATGCAATGTTTTCAAGGGCCTTATAGGATTTAAACTCTTTTAACCAAAACAAAAACAAAAACTTTTTATTAGTAATCTCAAATGAAATCAAAGTTTACAAAGGAATAACAAATAAGAAACTTCTAAAACTTATAAGTCTCCTAAGGACGCTTCCTTTTGGTGTTAATGTAGGCATTGAGATTCTGCTCTTCATGAAGCCGCTTTGTCCGTTCCAACACCTTTTTCTCACTGGCATAAAATTGGGACTCAAAGGTATCTCGTTCTTCTTTGAGCGGTATCTAAGATTTTTGCAAATCTTCAAAATTTGTTGGCATATCATAATGAAGAATGACGCGAGACTCGACCCCTTAAACAATAGGCTCTGAAATCACTGGTAGGATAGCAACATACGGCATCATAAGATTTTGAGAACGAGTTCGCACCCATTTGAGGTATGGCTCCAAAGGGATGGAGTTCTTGTGCCCTAGAGTCCTACTATCAATCTTTTTAACCATTCCCCAAGAGCGGATGAACCTCTGATGATAGCCTCGCAGATCATTTGAATAGTCGAACACAATATCTTGAATGAGCATATCATGAGGACCATCCCTCCGGGCGTAACCAAACTGACGTAAAGCTAAAGAGGGGTTGTAGGTGATGCCTCCTTTAATGCCAAGGAATGGAACATTGGGGAATTCTCCACAGCGATCAATAAAAGAGATGTCTTCTTGGGAGCGGGGGCACCAATAGATGTCAGAGTGAGAAAGAGACATTAATCTCTGGTTCCATCTTAAACCTAATTCATTCTTCATTACTGACCGAGGAAGGTGCGAAATAAACCACCTATAGAGTAGAGGTGTACAACACATAAGAGTCCCTCGCTTCTTCATGGTACGTGTATGGAGTGAGTGCAGAATATCCCTGAGAAATGTAGGCACTAGATTGTGAGCAAGGAAAATGTTGATGGCACTAACATCCACAAACTAGTCTGAATTGGGGAACAAGACCAACCCGTAGATCAAAAGAGCTAAAACATGTTCAAAAGCATGGTAACTCATAGCGTCTAGGAATACCTGGGATTTCTTCATCAAGAAACTTGTGAGGAGGCCCTTAACTCCACTCATTCTTTCCCAATTGGACTCAATGTCAGATGGCTTCAAAAGCAAAGCTATGGTAACATCTTCAGCAGTTGGATCTTGTTCTAAACCGATAAAGGGTATCTGCTCTAATATAGGCAAACCGAGTATTTTAGAGAGTTCTTCCAACGTAGGCACCAACTGATAGTCTGGAAATGTGAAGCACTGGTGCTTAGGGTCGAAGAACTGGAATAAGACACTCATCAAACCTTCTTCAAAACCGATAGCAACCAAACTGAGCAAGTGGCCATATCTCTTGCTGAATGAGGAACTCTCAGGAACCTTTGAAACCAATTCTTTGAGTTTGGGAGGAATCTCTACAAAATTGATTCAGATGGTTTTTCTGAAGCTGAATTCATGACCTACAAAACAGATAAGAGATAAATCCACAGGCCCTTGAAATGGTTAGTGTACATGACATGTTATGATGTTTATGATGTTATGATTATGCTTTGAAATCACAAGTATATCAAACACAAACAAGTTACATAGAGACCTTAGGTTTAAAGGCTTGCATGAGTTTTAAAGGTAAGTACCCTCTTGAAGTTTCAGTTGGCTCAACCTGTCCTATTAATAGTAACCGGGTTCTAAGGAGTCTCATATCACTTACCTTTCTTTTAGGCATTGTTCTAGCTCAAGCATCGAAGTATTGCAACCAGAATATCCCAAAAGTATAGTCTCAATGAGTGTACTATCGAGTATCAACCAATCTTTGGTCGGAACCAAAGCCGACCATCTCACTACTTTCTAATGGCTTATGATGAGTCAATTAAAGGTTCTAAAGGTCATTTAGCGCTTAATGACACTAAGGAAGCCTAATGTTATCCTTGACTGACTCAAGGAACATTAGTATAAACCAAAGTATCACGCTAATGCAACTATCACTTTGTCCATATCGGTCTACACCGTACAAATTCCATGATTTATTTCTAATTACCTAATAAGGTTCCCCAGATTCGGGTGTAGGATCTATAGTAACCCAAACTAAACCCTCAAAAGTAAAGCAAATAAAGCATACAAAAGCAGTTAAATAATGAACTAACTCTAACGTAACCCCACTTTTCTTATCCCTAGCAGAGTCGTCAGTTCTGTGATACGGTGGCAGAACCGACTAATTAATACTAGTTTTGTGTTTTGTATTTGCAGATGTTGCAGTAAGCAAGAGTCGCCACCGACTTTTCTTTTATTCAAATTAAGGAAAGAGTGAAAAGAACAGAAAAAGACCTTTTCGAGATTATTCTGAGTAAGGGGGGTAAATTATGGAAAGGGAAGGTGTTAGCACCCTTTCCATCCGTAGTTACCTACGGGCTCTTAGAGGTTTGCTCATTTTGAAATACCTTTGTGCTTTTTGTGTTTGAAAAATGTTTTGAAATGTCTTAGTGCGGCGATTTGCTTTGCGTTAACTCTTATATCAGTCCTCAAGAATGTTGACAAAGCAAATGTTTTTGAAAATTGTTTTTTTGAAAAGTAGTATTTGTGTAAGTGCAAAATGTTTTGAGCAAACTTCTAACAATTATCTACTTTGTACTCGAAAAGGTAGTTCTTTTCCTCCTTTCCTTTAAACAGTACTATCCTACTATTAATGAGTAGGTATCCCTATCGTTGGATGTGTGAGGGACATCGAAGGGACATTACAGTCACAAAGGCAACTTGTGGAGACGCTTTAGCATTTTGTTTAGGGACTAGATCATTTACTGAGAGGCAACTGCAGGGTCATCGAGGGACTATAATCTTTTTGACTAGAGGATCTGGTATGGGCGTTGACTAGAGGAATATGGTGGTCCTCTCATGGTTGGCACGTTGGATCTGATTAGCTAGGCATCCAATGGCCAGGCATTGAGGGTGTATGGAAGGCGTATGATGCTGTATTGCATGGGGTTCACCTAAAATAATCAAGAAAATAATAAAATGCACACGCCTGGGATCGAACCCAGGGCGCGTGCATCAAAGGCCTCCCCCCAACCATCTGAGCTAGCGTGTTAACTTGTAAGTATAATAAACATAAAACATAATATTCAAAACAAGCTAGTGGGGTCAGCCAAATGCGCGAAATTTCAAACGGACCAGTCCCACGCTGCCACGCCTCATCTTCTTCCCCAGACTGTCGTTTTAGGCAACAAGACTTTTACCTACAGACGTTCTCTGTAGGTATAAACCTGTTCATCTCAAAAATGGCACACGAGCAAGATAAATGGAAAGTGATGGTACCAATCAACTCGTCTCATCCTCACAAGCATCATGGTACCAGAATTAAAGCCTAATTTCGCCTGCATTAAAAACCCCTAAACAAGAACATAAAACCCTAACAATGGCAATATCACGTACATGCATAAAAAATGCAATTAAATGGCATGGTTAGCTTGCAAACATGATGATAAACAAGAATATATAAATCAAAAGTGCTAATGATGCGTAAATTGCAATAATCAAATTTGAAAAATATACCAAACCGTGTGAGTTGTAGAATGAGTTTCTGAGTGTTTCAGGCCCTGGGAATGATTGGAATAGCTTCCTGGGATGTCTAGCAAGCGATTGGAATGGCTAGTACACCTTGAATTGGCCTGTAGAGTGAAATTTGTCTCACACTTTTCTTGGAATTTTTCAATTTTGTTCTGCCCTTCTCACGACCTCTAACCTCCTTCTTTTGATATGCAAAGCCTTATTGTATAACCTAGAATGAGTTAGGTTAACAAACTTGGCATGAATCTTTGCATTTATCCAAGATTTGATTTTATTTTCAATTTGTATGATATCTTTCTATTTTCATGCCAATCATGCCTTTCTTGTACCAATTTCCATTGATTCGAATTGATCATGCAAGCTCAGCATATCTTGATTTCCAATCTGTAAAAGAAACAAATCAAATCATATCTTTGATAATTTTCATCATTTATTTGATTTAATTCACTTTTTAATCAATGAAAAATCAAAATAAATTAAAAAATGAAGCAAATAATGTGTGGATAAGTATTTGAGTCATGGAACACATTATAATTGAAGTGCAAGCATAAAAAGTTAGGCCCATTTAGAAAAAAAAATGCAAATTTGAGCACTTTTTACTTTTGACAATTTTGCAAAAATGGTCAACTTGGCCAATGCATAACTCTCTCAATTTTGACCCTAGAGAGGTGTTCTTAGACTTTCTAGAAAGCTTAGGACTTCCTCTAAGCAACCCTTTTGGTATCATCTCAATTGAGTCTTCCAAGTTCATGTATGAAGCTTTGACCCAAAAGATGTTTTTGTTGACCTTTCAAAAGGACCTATAATGTCAAAATTCATATCTTTTTGTGAGTGCATATTATGAACTTGTGTATGTGTGTTTGAAAATGTTTTGAAATTTGCCTTAGTGCCACGTTTCACTTTATGGTAACCCTTGTATCAGTCCTCAAGGGTGTGATAAAGTGTTTTGAAAGTTTTAGTTTAAAAAGTTTGTTTGTAAGTGTATGGTGTAAAAGATTTGTTGTTTTGAGCAACCTAACAGTTATCTACCTACTCGAAAAAAGGAGTTATTTTCCTCCTATCTTTTAGACCGTGTTATCCTACTATTAGTGAGTAGGTAACCCTAGTCGTTGGATGTTTGAGGGACTATCGAAAGGGACGTAATGGTCATTGAAGGCAACATGTAAGGATACCTTAGTATTTCGAAGGGACTGTCATCATATAGGCAAC
This sequence comes from Vicia faba, assembly GCA_948472305.1. Classification (NCBI taxonomy): domain Eukaryota; kingdom Viridiplantae; phylum Streptophyta; class Magnoliopsida; order Fabales; family Fabaceae; genus Vicia; species Vicia faba. The sequence continues at coordinate 1,398,277,074 of OX451736.1, read as the reverse complement.
ATCGAGGGACAAGATCATTTCTCGTAGGCAACTCGAGGGACATTAAGGTACTATGATCTTTATGATGATTTTTAGATTGAGGGTCTTTTTCTAAGATATCCCTAGGTTCGAGAGACATGTCCATTGTTTTCCGAGGCAACCAAGTGAGGTATACCCTAAGGGTGCAAGTGTGCAAATGATTTAATTCCGTTATTTATCTTGCAATTAGGGTTTTCTATCGTTCATTTTCATCTTTCCATACAATCTTATTAATCTAAGCATTGCATAAAATATAGTAGCAGGAGATAAAGGTGGAAATGTAAACCTAAGCTATTACAGAGCTTTGGGGAGTTACATAATAGTGAAGAGTGCGAAAAAGAAATCCTAAAACTATTACATCCCGGAAGCAATTACATGATAATGATGAAAAAAAGCGGGAAAAATAAAGCTACAGTATTACAGTTGAATGCGTCCTATACACTTTATCTAGGAAAATATAAATAAGATGAAAATAGAAAAGAAAATATTTTGGTGATTTTTTATAAAAAAATAATTTATGATAATTAATTAAATAAACCTAAAAAACTTAATTAAGTTTAATTAATAAAAAAAAAGTTAATTTTAAAAAAAGTTAATTAAAATACCTAAAACATAATTAATCTGAATTAAAAAAAAAGGTTAATTTTAAAAAAAAGTTTAAAAATTTAAAATTAATTAACCTAAAAATTGAATTAGGTTTTTTTGTAAAAAAAAAGGTTTGTGAAATTTTTTTTGTGGTTATGTGAATTTAAGATTGAAAAGGACAAATTGGTTAGAAACCAAAAAACAAATAATGAAATTAAAAACCTAAAATTAAATTAAAACCTAAAATTAAATTAAAAACCTAAAATTAATTATTTGAGTTTATTAGGAAAAATCAAGGGTTTGTAAAAAAGTTAGATTTTATGATAAAAGTTTTAAACAGAAAGAAGGAAAATAGGTAAAATAGATAAAAGGATAACTAGAATGGAAGAAAACCAAAACCAATAGGGGTGGGTGTTGAACCCACGCCCTTAACCTCCTCAGGATGTCTGCCTTGCCATACATTGGTGGTTCTTATGATCCGGCCTCAGTGTTTTGTAATAACCCTGTATGGGACCCTGTCTAAATCTGCAGTGTTGAATCTCATGAACACATTAAATAAATTAATATACCATGAAATACAAAGAAAATAAATATATGAAATTTTGTAATGTTAAAACCGATATGTCATGTATGAATGCTTCTACATTCTTTTGATCATGGAGATCAAACCAACCTTACTCTTACTAGAGATGTAGTGAGATGGGGGTTTATTTGTAGTGAGATGAGGGTTTGTAACAAGGATTTCAAGATTTTTGAGGTTCTTGAAAGAATTTGATATTTTGACAGGGTTGTGGCAAATGTTTTTTTCGTTTGTCGTGTTGTTTGTGTGAAAATAATGAGATTATATAATGGAAATTAGAGAAAAAAATGGGCTTTGAATGTGCAATTGGGCCTCCAATAACCACAAGCAATAGTGTAGATTTTTATTCACTTGAGTCCGTCACGTTCCAGGCTAAATCACAGGGGCTTAAGCGCAATTTTTGAATTCGAAATATGTAAACAAAATGTAGCTGACATCGAAAACTAACTCCTGTCCAAAAATGGGCTCAATCGGATAAAAGGTGAATTAGTTATGAATTTTTGAAGTTTTGCCTGAGACATACTTATTTTGGGCTCCAGTGTCAACTCTGACACGTTCTTCAATAAAAAACTGGTATTGATCAGAGAAGAACCCGGTCTCGACCTTGGAAACAAATTTGTAGATCTGAGTTAGTGACCTTGTGTAAAAAGATGGACCCGATCCGATAAAAATTGACCAAGTTATGAATTTTCGAAGTTTCGACCCAGATGAAATAATATTCAGTATTCAGGATTTTTGGTGCGTCATGCGCACTCTGAGCAAAAAATGAAGGCCTTTTGGATACCGTTCGAACTCGATACCTCCTATAAAAACGTAGTCAACTTAATTTGTGAAATTTTGGCGTTGGAACCAGCTCAATACGATGAAAATCGACCAAGTTATGATTTTCTGAACGTGACGCAAATAAACTTCTGTCACAAATTTTCTGTACGAAAATACTTGATAAATCCGTATTTTTGGAGACCTTCTGATCAAAATTGGCTTCCATCCGTGAGAGATGAAAACATAGATAACATCAAAACAGAATTTTAGACCACAGGAACGGGTTCAAAACGAGCCACGATCTTCAAGTTATGAATTTTTTAGTGCGTAAAAACTGCACTTTCAGCACACTTTTTCACCATATTTCTTCAAGATAAATCGCACATTCAGAGACCTTCTTTAAAGAATTGGCTCTCGAGCCGAACCTGAATTTGAGAATATGTTATCAGGGATATCTTGGCAAAATAACACTAGAATATGATGCGCCGAGTTGGACTTGTGAATCGTTGAACCCCGAATTATTGCGAAACAACGAACCGATCTTCAGCACGGAAAATACTCTGAGAACATCCATTCGTGAAATAAACGTCACTTGTAACCTGACGAAGCTTGCTAAATATACCTTGATTTCATAAACATGAAACCAATAATACACGTGTATGAAAAGAGGGTAAATTTTGGGATACAACAGCTGCCCCTGTTCAATCTTCTTAAACCTGAAGATTTAGATTGACTTGTCTGCCTTTCGTGATCTGAAGGTGGAAGATGATTGAACACTAGAGTGCCCCGAAATTTGCACTCGTCTGTAATGATGCTTGACTATGTAGGTAATGTCAGGAATGGGATTATAGATTCCATTTGGAGAAGATGATTGAAAGTCGTCGGAGATGGGCTTAAAGACGCCATCCTGAGAATGTGACAGAGAGTCATCGGAGATGGGATTAAAAATGCCATCAAGAATAATGATGATTTCGTGAGATATTCCTTCATGGGAATTCCTGTTCCTGTTGTTAGGGAGGACTTCGCTAAGGAATATTGGTCTCTGTCTTGGAGAATAGAGTCCAGGAGCTTTAGTTGTCAGTTATTCTACTGGAGAGTCATCTCTTGATTGAGGAGACAGAAGTGAACTGCTTATCTAGTCAGGATCTAGGATTCACAGTGACTGGTTGAGAATGATAAGGCTGACTGCTATCTGGTCGTATTCCAGGCTTCACAACGACTTACTGGGAAAATGTGAAATCGACCGTATCTGGTCGGGTCCAGGTTTTACATTGTTGTAAACTGTTGTCCGGAGATAAAAGAGAAGGAACCTGGATAGTAGGGTTACTTCGAGATGAAAGCCTGGATAGTAAGGTTGTGACAAGGAACCTAGATAGTAGGGTTGCTTCGAAATGAAAGCCTGGATAGTAGGTCTATGAGAAGGAACCTAGATAGTAGGGTTACTTCGAAATGAAATCCTAGATAGTAGGGCTATGAGAAGGAACCTGGATAGTAGGGTTACTTCGGGATGAAAGCCTGGATAGTAGGGCTATAAGAAGAAACCTGGATAGTAGGGTTACTTCGGGATGAAAGCCTGGATAGTAGGGCTATGAGAAGGAACCTGGATAGTAGGGTTACTTCGGGATGAAAGCCTAGATAGTAGGGCTGTGAGAAGGAACCTGGATAGTAGGGTTACTTCGGAATGAAAGCCTGGATAGTAGGGCTTATAGGAAGGAACCTGTATAGTAGGGTTACTTCGAGATGAAAGCCTGGATAGTAGGGCTATGAGAAGGAACCTGGATAGTAGGGTTACTTCGGGATGAAAGCCTGGATAGTATGGCTTATGGGAAGGAACCTGGATAGTAGGGTTACTTCGGGATGAAAGCCTGGATAGTAGGGCTATGAGAAGGAACCTGGATAGTAGGGTTACTTCGAAATGAAAGCCTGAATAATATGGCTATAAGAAGGAACCTGGATAATAGGGTTACTTCGAAATGAAAGCCTGGATAGTAGGGCTGCGAGAAGGAACCTGGGTATTAGGGTTACTTCGGAATAAAGCCTGGATAGTAGGGCTATGAGAAGGAACCTGGATAGTAGGGTTACTTCGGGATGAAAGCCTGGATAGTAGGGCTATGAGAAGGAACCTGGATAGTAGGATTACTTCGGGATGAAAGCCTGGATAGTAGGGCTATGATAAGGAACCTGAATAGTAGGGTTACTTCGGGATGAAAGCCTGGATAGTAGGGCTATGAGAAGGAACCTGGATAGTAGGGTTACTTCGAAGTGATAGTGTAGATTAGTTGACCCGTTTGGTTTTGGGAACTGAGTTTCCATTAGTCGTCTGCAGACGTGACCTGTATAACTGCTGGATTTGTTGAAGATAATTGTCTTTCCTGAAAAGATACCAGGGTTAATTATATGCAATGCATGAAATGCCTTGTGAGATGATGTTCTCAAAATAAATGAGATCCTGCTGTATATGATATGTATGCGCATGTCATGATGTATGTACATGAAATGCTATTGGGGTATGTCCGAGTCTGGAAAAATAAATCCCTGACTGCTGCTGGAGAATATAGCATTCCTGACTGTTGTAGAGAATTGTGGTAAATCCCTGACTGCTGCTGGAGAATATCGCATTCCTGACTGTTGTAGAGAATTGTGGTTCTTCTACTTCCTTCGGGGATGGTGAATGGAAATGACTATGCTGGAGATTTACTCTTTGTTATTTATGAAAATTCTGTCAGGGAGAGATTCTATTTGAGAATAACTCTGCGGGGAACAACTTAGAAAGTGAATTTCTGTAGCTGAAGTAATGAGCTATGTTGGGAATTAAGCTTCTGTATCCAGAGAAATAAACTCTGCTTGGGAGATAAAATTTACTGATCCGCTCGCGATTATGAAATTCGTCTGGGGGATATAGCTGGCAGGTTTCTGAATGGACCCGGTTGGGGAGAGTAACTCATATTTGGGGAAGCTGATGTCAAAGCTTTAGTTGTCTCTACTCTGTGGGGAGTATAGACGTCACAGGGTCGTATGCTGAGGATACATTAATGACTTTGCATCAGGACTTTCCTGCCCCTGTACTTGTTGGAGGAAGTACCTGCGAAGGCTTGATGGATGGCTTGAGTGTTATCCCAACTCTTGGAGTCCTTAGTGAATGCAGATCAGGGTAATAAACCTTCTACTGATTAGACAAGTGACGAGATGACGGGACGTAGTCGTACGCTTTAATTCCTAACTTTTGCCTGGACTGTCTTTTCAGATTTTCATTCCACCGGGATACCCTTCTTTGCCCGAGCTGCCTTTTCAGGTTTTCGACTTGCCGGGTGTACAGTTTTTTTCATATGTATATCCCTAACTTTTGCCCAAACCTTTTTTTGGTTCGCTGGGATGCCCTTATTTTTGCCTTTACCAGTCGAACTAGCGGGTCTTTTTCATGCGTAGTATTTTCCAACTATGTCCATGCTCTCAAGATGTAGGGAGTTATCACTGTCTATAGTGTTATGTTGTAGAACTGTCAAAATGTTTTCTTGATGGCAAATGATTCGTTGCTGGAATGCGTGCGTAATTCCCCAAACGATTCAAATGGAGATCTGTCCCTGGCTACTTGGAATCTTTGAGAGATTCCTTGAATCTTGACTTGACTGCCCCAAATGATGGACAATGGTCATGCCGTGCCCCTTGGTTGGAAGTGTTTTTCCACTTGAGGTGATGGTTTTCATTGAGAAGGTTTTTTGTTCACTAGATATTTGTCATGCGAATCTCTATGCTATTGAACAAACAGTCATATGCAAACAATAATATTTTAAGAATGCAAAGCTTATGTCTGTCTTGAAATTTTGAAAATTTATTTTTTAGTAAAACAAACAAATTTTGTAAAAGTGTGATATCAACTCGGGATTTATAGCGAACCCTACATGAGTCAGGATACCTTTTGTAACAATATGCTTTCGAACTAACCCATGCTTCAGCTAAGACTTTTAAGGGTTATAACGTGGTATGGTTCACGATTCAAGAAACAAAGGATAAAGGCTCAAATTTCATTTGTACCCAACCCACTCTTCGTGATGTTCTTCAGTCCTATGCTCAATTAATTGTGCGTTTAAATCTCGATTGAGTCTGGCATCTTGTCCTTGATGTTCCGGTGATGGTTCGAATACTGACAATTTATTTTGAATAGGAAGCCATATTTTTTGTCGAGGATTTATAGGACCTCCTTTTTTTGATTTTGTTATCCCTTCTTTTGCCTGAACTTTTTCTTTTTGTGATTACAGTCAACGGGATGCCCCCGTTTTTTATTAAGTCTCCTTCATAGGTTTTGACTTAATGAGTTTTTATTTTGAGAGATAATGACTGCATGTCTTGATGATTATGCGGAACCATCACCGTCTTTTGATTTAGAAGGACATCTTTGAGGCCATGCATTGTGTACGAAGCGGAAGATTGCAACTGAATACGCATCTGAATTGACTGAGAAAATTACCTTGCCCCAGGTTATGATTAAGGGTTTTAATTAGTGTGAAAATAAAAACTCCTACTTCTTTGGCTCAAAGGGGTTGACTAGGGATTATCTTCCTTATAACTCCACTGTTTGGGATTTGAAACAACACCTATACATCGTCAGCGGGGCCAGTTCAAAAGCATACTGTAGAGATTATGGTATCATTTTCGTTATCCTCCCTCTAAAGGCTTACACCTTTTTAATCGGGAGTTGAATATCACAAAAAGGAACAAAGTTTAAATATAGTGAATACGAATGAATTGATTCAAAATAGACATATGCAATGCATTGATAAAGTAACAAAGTTTGACATGAATAAATGTTCGAACAATCAAAATAAAATTACAAATTGAAAATTCTAATGAACGAAAATCCCTCTTGTCAGAACTTGTCACTTAAAATGGTGGGCCTTGGAGGATTGGCATAAACATTCCAGTTGACCATCTTGTGTGAATTCCAATGCTCCTTCATCAATCAGGTCTTGAATTTTGTATTTCAACCTCCAACAGTCGTCAGTATCATGCCCCAAGCTGTTGGAGTGATATTCACACCTTGCATCAGGATTGGAGTTAGGCGAAGAAGTCTTGGTATTTGGATGAGGCCCTATCAACGTAACCAGATTAATCCTTAACATGTGTTGTAAAGCTTGAGACAACGGCATGTTGAGTTTGGTAAACTGCCTTTTGGGTGTATCTGGCTTACTCTGATTAACCTGTTGTTTTTGGAGAGGTTATTGTTGGACCCGTGAGGTAGTAGCAATTTGGAAAGGTCCACTCTTCACCAAACCAAACTCTTGTCTTCTTGGAGGTTGATCAATGACTTGGTCCCCAACCTCAACTGCTTGCTTCATACAATTGTATCCATCTTGATGAAGTTTGTTGATAATGGTTCTCAGCTCTTCTTGTCCCCGGGCTAGGCCTTGGGTAAGAGTCATCTGCCCCAACATCTAGGTTCTCATTACATCTACCTCAGCTTGCAGTTGTTCCAGCCGTTCATCCTTATTGTCTTCAGGACTTTTCTTGACCAAGTTCCCAGCGAGGAGTGTTTTCAACTCTTCCTGCCCCTTGGATAGGTTTAGGAACATTTCCCTGAACTGAGCTTCTTGAGTTTGAAGATCTCTGTTGTCTTGTTTGAGAGCCATTGCTTAAATAAACAGCGAGAACATGAGAGACCTGTACTAGAAGACCTGTTATGCAATGATATGTATGATATATGTATGTAATATTTTCAAGGATCTCGCGGGGTAAACAAGAAAATGTCAGAAGTTGAAATTTTTCCGCTTTGATTGAAGCACTTCATATTGTTGAAGGTCCTTCTACAAGAGTCAAGCTCACCATATCAAGTGGGTCATAGCCCCTGACTCAAGTTGTTGAGTTTTGATCTTCTGACGACATTGGCTAGGGGGAAATAAATCCCCTTTGCCCCTTGCTAGACATCTGACTTACCATAACCTGCATCACAAACCCTTGAGATCCTTGAAATGGTTAAGGAAATGTTAAGGCATGATGTTATGACGTGTATGCTATACATCTAGCAAAAATGCAGGGTAAGAAACTAGTTTATTGGATTTATACAAACAAGGTCCTGGAAGGAATACAAACAAAGCCCTACAATGAGTTCAAATTGTTAGGAACAGAAAGCAAACAAGTCAAACAAGTAGCCTTAGGTTTAGGCTTGCATGTATTCCATAGGTAAGTACCCTCTTGAAGTTTAGTTGGTTTCAAACATGTCTTAGAAATGTAACAGGGGTCTACGGGATCTCAATATCACTGATCTTTCCCCCAGCTTCGTTCAATAGGTGATTGACTCGCAACCAAACAAAACTCAAGAGTCAAACCTCAATGAGTGTAGCATCGAGTATCTGTCGACCTTGGGAATACACCAACGCCAGCCATCTCGCTACATCCTACTGGCCAAGTTGCACAATTAAAGGTTCTAAGGTCGGTTGATGCTTCACGACACCACGCGGCGGTCCCGTACTCTCCCTGATTGACTCAAGGGTTATCAATACCAACCAAAGTGAAACATCAACGTAGCTACTTGTTGTACCCCAAAATTTTCCCTCCCGTTTCCTCAATATTTTCTCACCACAAGACCTTTAGAGCTCAAGATCAAGTTAGGGTTTGCTCTGCTCAAGACTCCTCCTTGCACTGTTGACCCAAATTAGGGTTTGAGTTTGCACAAAGATGTTTTGACCTAAAATTCCCAAGATGACTTTTATGCTTCATGTTGGACTCACAAGTTTATCCATACCAAGTTTCAAGCCTTGATTCCAATCTTTACCCAGTCAATTGGACAGTTGACCTAAAAATCAGCTGTATTGGGGAAAAAGTCAACTGTGGTTAATTGACAGTCAAACCTCATGAAATTTTACCCTCATCAACATTATGAACTCATATGAACCATTTGGTCAAGTTTGGATCACAATTCCACAAGAAATTTGATCAGATCACCAAAAGGGCAAAATGGTCATTTTTAGGGTTTTGACTGCACAAATGCAATTTTTGACTGTTTAACCTAGCCAATGGCAAACCAAGCTTACATATGGACTCAAGGACTCAATGGAATTGTCTTGACATGTTTAACAAGTTCAAAAGATCCCAAATGCACAAGATTGACAGATGAATTTTCCAGTCAACAGAGCAAAATTTGACTGTATACTGAAAAGTCAAACTTTGACTTTTTGGTTAAAATCAAGTGCCAAGATTCATTTTTCATCAAGACATGTCAAATTATGAAACTTGTTCATCAAGAAACCAAAAATTACAAATTAGGGTTTGAAATGAAGAAATTTCATAACTTAGAAATTTTCTAAGTTATGAAATTTCCTAATTTTTTCCTAACTTTGTCCCATCTTTTCATCAAGATATATTTGGATTCAAACAAAACTCAAAACATGAAAGTTGTAGTCCATTGCAAAATATACAACTTTTATTCACAAAGTTTCCTCAAAAGAAGCTTGTAGCTCAAGTTATGATTTTTGGAATAGGGGTGCAAAACATTCTTAACTTAGAAATTTTTTGACCTATTTTAGGCAGGATTTTTTCCCAACTTCATGACCACTTTTCACATGCTTCCACTTGGAATTTCAACTTGCATTACGAAGATGTATTGTAGTAAACATTCCAAGATTTCCAAATTGTCCAAGAACTCATCAAACACCCTTGTGGTTAGAGAGATTCGAATTTGTCAAGATGGGCAAAAGTCACTTTGTTCATAGGCCAATTTCATGTTCATACACTATGCATTTTCAAACTCAGCTTGCACAAGCTAGGTTACAGGCCTCTAATCCCATTAACACTCAATAATTCAATGCTAAACCATTGTGCCAAGATGTTATTTTGTGCATTTGGTCATTACATACAAGATTAAGCCATAAATTGAAAAAGCATTTTAGCCATTTTTGAAAAGATTAACTTTATGTCAAGTTCACATATCTTTGAAGTACAAAGAAATCTCTGAGGCACAAATGTGTGGACATATCCCACTGATCAAGAACAAACTTTGCAGCATGTTTAAGGGGCCTGCATGAGCCTGTAACCTAACTTGGAAACTTTTGCTTAAGAAAGAAGAAAACTTGCATTATGAACAACAACTCACATTCCTGTCAAGACAGGCCTAAACAAACTTCATGAGCACTTTCCAAACATCAAACCAAGTTTGAAACACGACCAAACCATCTCTCAAACCTCCATATACAGAAAAACACAGTTTTGTGGCAAAACAGGGCATAAGCTGCAACTTGAATCCCACAGTCCATTCCTATCGTGCGTTTTGGCTGAAACCTCTTCAAACACACTCCCTACCATCCATTGAAGCTATTCCAAGCATTGATCTGAAATTGTAACAGCCATAGCCAAGTGTGCCATTTTCATTTTTCATCTGTGCAGGTTGACTTCTGTAGCTCGATTCAGTAAGATTCAAAGCAAGCCAAGCATAGAGGAAACATCCCTGGACCTCAAGCAAGCTGTACAAGTCCTCACATTGCATTGAAAGTACCTCCATTGTTGTACACGATTCAAGCTGAACAGATAAAAGTTTGAACTTCTATCTCTCTATCCAAGCATATCTAGGCTTAGGTTTGTGAAGAAGTTATGTCCTACCCATGGCCCTGAAGCTACCTGTATTTTTACTTTTCATTTATGTTGTGTATGCTGAGAGAATTTTGAAGCTGAACATTTGAAAAAAGCTAGGTCAGGAATTGGGGGAGGAGAAATTCTCTCTCATTTCTGAGAGTTAGAACAACTTCTTTATATGTCTAGAATCGTGACATGATGCTCTACACTTTTGATGTTGTAAGTTTTTTGTTAAAAATCAAGGAATCAGAAGTTAGCAGGTTGAGCCAGGACGCGCATTTTTCTGTGTTCAAACAATGGCTGGAGGTTGAAGAAGCCTCCTTGGGCTGGGCCTGACTTTGTTTTTCTGTTTACACCATCTTTTTACACTTACACCCCCTTGGCCCATTGTGTGATATTTTTATCATTTTTTATTTTTTCTTTTTTGTTTCTGACTTATTATTTTTTGTCAAAACATAAAAAATAATAAAAATATTTTTTCAACCATTTTTGCATTTATTTTGAATTTATTTGTTTTGTTTATACTTGTATATATAAATAAATATAATACTTTTATGTAAAATACTAAAAAATAATACAAAATACATTTTATTTTCTGATTTTATTTTATTTTATCTTTTGAAAATATTTTCTTAAAATACTTTTTTTTTGATAAATAATAAATATTTTATTTTTGTGTATATTTAATATATTTAATATATAATACAAATAATTATATAATTATTAGAATATTTAGGATAAAAACATAAAAATAATACATTTTTATTTTTATTAATATTTAGTCTCAAAAAAATTACTTTTTTTTACAATATACTTCTCTTTTATTTATTTTTGTACATTTAATAAATATTGTATATGATAATACATAATAAATACTTTTTTTATTTACAAAATTAGGGTTTTGCCCTAAACCATGAAAATATCCAAAAATTAACCTTTTTTATTATTTTTATTTCACTTGTAAATAAATCACATACACTTACACAAATACATTTACACATACACATTTACTTATTCCTATACATTGATACATATTACATTTGCGATCGATTCGATTTGGTTGTAAATATTGGGATACCACTCTCCTATTAAGTCTCATCCCCATTTGAACATTTGTACCCCCATCCCCATGATTATTTTGTAATAATTTAGGACTTTAAATTCCGCACTTTAAAGCTTTCTAAATATGCCATGATAGACTTAGGGTTTGTATGCAAAAATCAAATAACAAATAGCTTGACCTAATTCAAAGATAAAAAAGCATGAAAATGGACAACACCAATCACACTTGCACCCCTAGGGTTACTCCACTTGTTGCCTTCAATAAATAGGCCATGTTGCATGTTGAGTTTCTTTGGCAAAACAAAACAATATCAAATGATCATAGTCCCTCGATGACGCTTTCGAAAGTTTGCCTAAAAATGATCAAGTCCCTTAAAGGAAAAGTTGCCAAAGACACTTGGCACTATTGCAATCATGGTCTAAACGATGACCCGCGCCTGTCCCGTTAACATCCTAACACAAGATTATCCACCAAATACAATGGTGGAACAAAATTGTTAAAAGGGTTAAAACATAGAAAAAAACCTTTGAGTAAATTTAGGGGGTAGACAACTCTTAGTTACTTGATCAACTTGCAAAACACACTTGCCAACTTTTCAAAACCACACTCCACAACACTTTCAAAACAATTTTCAAAAAAACATTGAAAACTTTTCAAAAGATACACACCTTTGTATACATTCAAACATGGATCATTACAAAGGTTGCCACAACAAATGGCCTCTTTTTAAAACATTTTCAAACCCACACACAAAGCACCATTTCAAACAATTGAAAACACAAGGCAAGTGATCTAAGCAAGTAACTAAGAGCCCATGGATAACCATGGATAGAAAGGGTGCTAATACCTTCCCTTTCTATAAACTACCCCCCGAACCCAAGAAAACATCTCAAAGGTTTTTGCTGTGCTTTTTAAACTTTCCTTAGGATAAAATAAAAAGTCGGTGGCGACTCTTGCTCAACCGAAACATTTGCGAAAACAAACGCAAAACCTCAAGTCAGTTCTCCCACCGTATCACAGAACTGGCGACTCTGCTGGGGATATTAACTTAAAAGTGGGGTTACCTTAGGATTAGACCACTCTTGTTTTCAATTGCTTGCTTTGTTTGCTTTTATATTTGTGGGCTTTGCATCGGAGTTTCATAGATCCTAACCCGGATCCGGGGAATACCCTTTTAGGTAGCATAAGCTGTGAGGGACCTGTCTGGCGTAGACCGACATGGGTGAAGCAGTGGCTACGTTGGTGTGACACCTTGGTCTGTACCGATATCCCTTGTGTTGCAACGAGGATAATATGGGTCTTCTAAGGAGTCATTAAACACCAACTGACCTTAGAACCCTAAATTGACCCAACTTGGCCATAGAACAGTAGCAGTATGCTACACTCATTTAGGCTAAACTCTCGCGATGGTTTTGGCTGCAAGAAAAGATTGCGATGCTGGAATTATGACCGATTGAGGGTAGTCAGTGATATTGAGATCCTCTAGAACCCGATTACTTTTGATAGGACAGGTCTTAACCAACAAAACTGAAAGAGGGTAATACCTAAACTTCATGCTGGCCTAAACCCTAAGGGTTGTCTTGTGTGACTTGTGTGCCTTATCATGCTTGCCTTTGTGAATACTTGTGGTGTGCTTTACCATAATATCATACCATCATACCATTGCATGCATCCTGCATAAGGACTGACCCATTTCAAAGACAAGAGGGTTTCATCTTTGCTCTGTTTTGTAGGACATCATGATGCCCATGCGTAGGAATACTATCCGGCTCAACTTTGTTCAACCACCTACTTTTCTCAAGTATTTGGTTGATAGGATTCCAAACACTACTTCCTTCATCAAGAGGCATGGTTCTCTTCTCGGTTTAGTCACTTCAAAGTGGGACCAACAACTGATGAGTGTCCTGGTCCAGTTTTATGATCCCCTGTACCATTGCTTCACTTTTCAAGACTTCCAGCTGGTCCCTACCCTGGAAGAATTCTCTGAGTTACTTGGTATCCCTGTTTTGGAGCAGATTCCATTCACTGGTTGGAAGAAGACTCTTAGGCCTGAAGAGATTGCTGCAGCCCTTCCCTTGACCAAAGAAGAGGTAATGGCAAACTGGGAAACTAGAAGTGGAGTTAAGGGCTTTTTGGCTAAATTTCTGGTTGGTAAAGCTAATAGTTTCTGGAATGACTTAGACTTCAAGGCGTACGAAGACATTCTGGCTCTCTTAATCTATGGTCTAGTATTGTTTCCAAATCATGATAACTTTGTCAATATCAATGCCATAAGGATCTTCATCTCTCGGAACCCTGTACCCACTCTCTTGGGTGATATCCTGCAACAACTCTATGCTCGTACTGCCCGAAGACGGGGAACTCCATGGTGTTGTGCTCCTTTATTAGTGAGGTGGTTTATTTCGCACCTCCCTAAGTTCGTGCTGAAGAATGAAAAAGGAAGGGGTTGGGCTCATAGGTTAATGTCTCTCACTGATAATGACATCATTTGGACTCTCAGAGGTTTGGATGAGGTGGCCATTATTGATCGTTGCGGAGAATATCCTAATGTTCCATTGATCGGTACCCAGGGAGGAATCTCTTATAATCCATGTTTAACTCTCCGTCGGTTTGGAAGAGCCAGAAGAGCAGGGCCTCATGAGATGTTGGTTCCTCACATCAGTTTTGAGTTTCAGGTAGACAGTGACGAGCTACGTCGTAGATTCATCCGGGCTTGGGACATAATTCACAAAGCTGACTCACACGAGTTGGGATCGAAGACTTCTCTACCAATGGAACCCTACTGAAGATGGGTCCGCATCCGTGCTCAGAAGTTAGGTATGCTATACGAAGCTGTCAGGCCTATCATTCTTGAATTTCCTGATGAAGACGGGGTTCCTCCAACTGTCCTCCCTCCTCAGATACCCACTGATGTTGATACACTAAAGAGATCTTGGGCGCAGCTACAGGAAGAACGAGATTCTTATCGAGAAAGGTTCAACGAACGGGAACAAAAGATCCAGAAGCTGACTAAGCAATTGGAGAATGAGCAGATCCTGAACGACTATATCCGTACTGAGAAGAGGAGGCCATGGGAGCACTGATGGGCTTTGGATGTTTCTTTTACAGCTTTTATTTCATTTTCAGTATTTTCATTCCTGTAATTCCTAAGGGCAAATTGTTGAACAATTTAAAGTTTAAATCTAATGAAGTGTGTTTCCTTTTTGTCTACAAAGTTGAATCCCGATTGTCTTTGAAAACATAAATCATACGCATCTCATTGCATCATATGCATAATAGGTACCCTTCTTCTACATGTTGCTTAATCTTCTTCGCTGTTTATTTCAGCACTCAATCATCATGTCTTCCGAGCCTACTACCGAACAAGCTATCAAGGCCCTCCAGGCCCAGAACGCCCAGTTTCAAGAGCTGGTCATGAGCTTAGCCCAGGGTCAACAGGAGTTGAAGACTCTGCTCTTGAAGAAGAAGAAGAAGAGGACTGCGCTGTTTAACACTGGACAGAGGTTTAGGAATACACTGCAGAATGAGGCTGATCAGGCTACTTCCTCTGTAGAGAAAGATAATCCCTAAGGGGGAAGGGCTCCTAGTCCTGTGGTCTCCGACAACGAGACGGATTACAATGATGAACAGTACCCTCCTGCTGAAGACAGGTACAAGCAACTAGAGGACCGTTTAAGTGCCATGGAGGTTCAACATGTGCCGGGGCTGGATTTTGGAGATCTAGGTTTATCTTCTGGGGTGGTGATCCCACACAAGTTCAAGGCACCTGCCTTTGCGAAGTACGACGGGGCTTCCTGCCCTAAGCTGCATCTCAGATCATATGTAAGGAAGATCCAACCTTACACTGCAGACAAGAACCTATGGATCCATTTCTTCCAGGATAGCCTTTCAGGGGCACAACTCGAATGGTTTTATCAGCTGGATGGAGCCAGTATTCGAAACTGGGAGGACTTGGCTACTGCATTTTATAGGCAGTATCAGTACAATTCTGACCTCGCTCCCACGCGTACCCAACTCCAGGGTATGTCACTGGGGACGGGCGAAGGTTTTAAGGAGTATGCGCAAAAGTGGAGAGACCTGGCTGGCAGGGTGCAGCCACCGCTGACTGACCGTGAACTTGTTGACATATTCCTGGGGACCCTGTCTGGTCCGTTCTTCAACCATCTGATTGGAAATTCTTCTGCTGGGTTTACATATCTGATCTTAACTGGTGAGAGGATAGAAGCTGGTATCAAGTCGGGGAAGATACAGAAAGGTGCCTCCGCGAGTATTGAAAAGAAGCCCTTCAAGAAGGAAGCCAGTGCTGTTTATGGTCCCAGAAGACAAAATAAGCCGGAACGCCGCCAAGCTGTTAATGCATTGGTAATTTCAAAGCCTGCTGCTGCTCCTCAGCAGTATAACCAACCAAGGGGTGAGAGACCCAAGAGGCAGTACACTCGGCTCAGTATGACCTTGTCTCAGATATTGCCGCAACTACTGTCAACCAATCTGGTAACTGTCAAGGAAGCTCCGAAGGTAGTGAACACAACTTCTCCAAAGTACAACCCCAACGCCCGCTGCGCCTATCACTCTGACGGCCCGGGGCATACTACGGACGATTGTTGGGCTCTGAGGAATAAGGTTCAGGACCTTATTGATGCTAAAGAAATACAGTTTGAGGCGCCCGAAAGGCCCAATGTTGTGACTGCTCCCATGCCCCAGCATGGAGTGAATGCCGTGGAAGAAGACCTGTACGTGGCCTCTGTGGAAGATATTGTCACTCTGTTATTGACTGTCAAAAGGAACCTGTTTCTATCCGGTTTATTTCCGGGATGTGGTAAAGGTTGCCTTCTATGTGCTGTTTCACCTGCTGGTTGTCCCTTGCTGAAGTCAGGCGTCCAAAACCTGATGGATAGCAAAGAGATCTTGTTCGAGAAGATTGTTGTTCCTGCTGTCCCTGCTGAAGAAGTTTCTATTGTCACTATTTTCAACAACCCTCCTAAGGCTCCCTCAAAGAAGCCTGTCAAAATCATGTCCACTCAGAAGATTGCTCCTATCATCATCACTGCTCCGAGGCCTCTCCCTTATACATCTGACAAAGCTGTCCCATGGAACTATGCGGCAGATGTTTATGTTCTTGGAGTAAAACAAGAGTTTGATACCAGTACCGGTGTCAGCAACATCACCGGGCCTGCTAAAGTCACTCGTAGTGGCAGGCTCTTCTCACCTGATATTGCGCCACCAACTATTCAAAGACCTCTTGTCATCACACCTGCCAGTGTGCCTGTTTCCCTTCCTGATCAAGTTTCTACCCCTGCTGTCGAGTCATCTGATGCTCGGGGAAAAGGGATTGCTACTGATATGCCTTCCCGGACGGAGGCACCAAAGACAACCGCTGTTGAAGCTTCCAAGCAAGAAATGGAAGAGATCCTCAAGATTATCAAGAAAAGTGATTTCAACGTAGTTGAGCAGCTGGGGCACATCCCATCAAAGATTTCTATGTTATCACTGTTGTTGTGTTCAGAGGCCCACGCTAAGGCTCTGATCTCCTTCTTGAAGACGGCCCATGTGCCACAAGAAACGTCTGCTGATCAATTTACCGATTGCGTGGCCAACTTGACTGCTGATAATGGGTTGGACTTTTCTGACGCCGATCTGACTGCCAAAGGAAAGAACCATAACGACGCCCTGCATGTCTCCATTGTATGCAGGGGCACTACTCTTGCCAATGTGTTGGTGGACACCGGTTCTTCATTGAACGTGTTACCCAAGAAGGCCCTAGACAGGTTGGATTGTGAGGGTTTGGAGCTCAAGCCTAGTAACATTGTTGTCCGGGCCTTTGACGGTTCGAAAAGGATGGTACATGGTGAAGTTGACATTCCAATCAGGTTTGGTTCGCAGGTCTTTGATTCTACTTTCTACGTGATGGACATCCGACCATCCTATTCTTGTTTGCTGGGTCGTCCATGGATCCACAAGGCTGGAGCTGTGACCTCCACACTACATCAGAAGCTTAAGTACCCGGTCAGAGGGAAGATTGTTACAGTTCAGGGGGAGGAAGAGTATATGGTCAGCCACCTCAACTCGTTCCGGTACATAGAGATGGATGGGGAGTTCATTGAGACCCCCTTTCAACACTTTGAAGAGGTGCCTCAGACACTGGCGTCAGCAGAGACTGTGACTGTAGAAGATTCTCCGTTGAAGATGGCCTCCCTAAAGGATGCTCGGGCTGTTATCGAGAAGGGTGAGTGCGCAAACTGGGGCCGACTTCCTGACTTTACTCCAAAGACCGACAAGTTTGGTTTGGGTTTCACTGCAGAAGCTCAAAGGGCTGTTCGTAAGGCAAGGATTGGAAGACCTCATGTGTTCATCACCAACCCGGGAGTAAATGCTATTGAAGACGACGTGGAGGAATCTGAATTCGACAGCTGGATCTACCCAACAAACGACGGTGGACCAAGCAACTGGACTGCCAAAGACTTCACACCTATTACTTTTGTCACTCAGTAATGAACTCTTTTGTTTTGAATTTGTAATAGACAATATTTTGAAACTTTTATGGCTCGGTGTCTTACCCGGGGCACCGTGGCTTCATTTGTGAGGGCTTTTGTGTGTCATTTTCATATGTCATTAATAAAAACATTGGACGTTTGTTGCATTTCAAAATCTTGCGCTCCTTTTCTTTCTTTATTATATATTGCAAAACAACTATATTTACACACACTCACCTATACAGGTTCCAATCCACTCTGGATCTCACTGGTAACGACTCTGCTACTGCCAGTTATGACTTCGAAAATCCGATCAACTTAGCCGAAGACGAAGGTGAAGATGATTGCGAAGTGCCTGGTGAACTCGCAAGACTATTACTCCAGGAAGAAAGGGCCATTCAGCCACATGAAGAGCCAGTGGAAACAATAAATCTGGGTACTGAGACAGACAGAAAGGAAGTCAAGATTGGTGCCAATCTAGAGCTCAGTGTGAAACAACGGTTGATTCAGATGTTGTATGACTATGTGGAAATCTTTGCCTGGTCTTACGAAGACATGCTTGGGTTGGATACCGACATTGTGGTTCATCACCTGCCTACCAAGGAAGAATGCCCTCCGGTTAAACAGAAGGTCCGCCGCATGCGTCCAGAGATGTGCGAGAAAATCAAAGCCGAGGTTATGAAACAATTTGATGTCGGGTTTCTAGCAGTGACTTCTTACCCTCAGTGGGTTGCCAACGTGGTTCCAGTGCCGAAGAAGGATGGTAAGGTCTGAATGTGTGTTGATTACAGGGATTTGAACAAGGCGAGCCCTAAGGATGATTTCCCTCTGCCTCATATCGACGTTCTGGTTGACAACACTGCTCAGCATAAAGTATTCTCCTTCATGGACGACTTCTCCGGTTATAATCAGATCAAGATGGCTCCTGAAGACATGGAGAAGACCACTTTTGTTACTCAGTGGGGCACCTTTTGCTACAAGGTCATGCCTTTTGGGTTGAAAAATGTTGGGGCAACCTACCAACGTGCCATGGTTGCGTTGTTCCATGACATGATCCATCACGAGATAGAAGTATACGTCGATGATATGATTGCAAGGTCCCAAACTGAGGAGGAACACCTTGACCATCTACAGAAGCTGTTTGACCGTCTGAAGTTGTACAAGCTAAGGTTGAACCCAAACAAGTGCACCTTTGGCGTGGGACCTAGAAAATTGCTAGGCTTCGTCGTAAGCGACAAATGTATTCAAGTGGACCCTGCCAAAGTGAAATCCATACAAGAGATGCCAACTCCCAAGACAGAGAAAGAAGTCAGAGGCTTTCTAGGACGTCTGAATTACATTGCCCGATTCATCTCACATCTAACTACTACTTGTGAACCAATCTTCAAGCTGCTGAAGAAAGATCAAGTAGTACGTTGGAACGATGAATGTCAGGCCTCTTTCGAAAGAATCAAAGAGTATCTCCAAGAACCGCCCATTCTTATGCCGCCGGTTGAAGGGAGACCTCTAATCTTATACTTGACTGTACTGGACAACTCAATGGGGTGTGTGCTGGGGCAGCATGACGAGTCTGGCCGAAAAGAACACGCCATTTATTACCTTAGCAAAAAGTTTACCGACTGTGAGACCCGATACTCACTGCTAGAGAAAACTTGCTGCGCTTTGGTATGGGCTGCTCGCCGGCTGAGACAGTATATGTTGACTCACACTACTCTGTTGATTTCAAAAATGGATCCAATCAAGTACATATTCGAAAAGCCTGCCTTGTCCGAAAGAATAGCAAGATGGAAAATGATCTTGACGGAATACGACATCCAGTACACGACTCAGAAAGTAATCAAGGGAAGTGTATTGGCAGACCATTTGGCGCACCAGGCAGTGGATGATTACCAGTCGATGAACTTTGAATTTCCAGACGAGGATATCATGGTAGTGACTGATTGTGAAGTACCTGGACCGGATGAAGGACCTGAGGAAGGATCCCGATGGTCTATGCACTTTGATGGAGCCTCGAACACTTTGGGTAATGGTATCAGCGCTGTGATCATATCCCCTAAAGGCACTCATACTCCACTCACCACCCGGCTATGTTTCAACTGCACCAACAACATGGCAGAGTATGAGGCATGTATCATGGGTCTTCAAGATGCAATTGACCTAAGGATCAAGTTTCTGAGTGTCTTCGGAGATTCCGCTCTCGTGATCAATCAGATCAAAGGCGAGTGGGATACGAAACACCCGAATCTTATTCCTTACAAGGAGTATGTGCTGACATTAATCCCTCACTTTGAGGAGATAACTTTTGAACACTTCCCAAGAGAGGAGAATCAGTTAGCGGACGCGTTGGCTACTATGTCTTCTATGTTAAAAGTCAAATGGGACAACGAGGCGCCCCAGATCATTATCTGGAAGTTGGATGAACCTGCACATTGCTGCGATCTCGAGACCAAAGAGGTAACAAAAAAATCATGGTATCATGAAGTGAAGAGGTATCTTGAAGCTCAAGAATACCCCGAGGGTGCATCCGTTAATGACAAGAAGTTCCTGAGAAGGTTTGCGGCAAAGTTCTTCCTCAGCAATGGCATCCTCTATAAGCGAAACCATGATTCAACCTTATTGCGTTGTGTAGATAAGACTGAAGCAGAAAAGATCATGGCAGAGCTACATGAAGGTACCTTCGGAACACATTCCAGTGGACATACCATGGCAAAGAAAATCCTTTGGGCAGGATATTTTTGGTCCACAATGGAAGCCCACTGTTATCAGCATTCTCGAACTTGTCATAAATGCCAGATCTATGCTGATAAGGTGCACATTCCTCCGGTTCCTCTGAACGTCTTGACAGCACCTTGGCCTTTTGCAATGTGGGGCATTGATATGATCGGCGAAATCAGACCTACAGTATCCAACGGGCATCGCTTCATCTTGGTAGCGATTGATTACTTTACGAAATGGGTTGAAGCAGCTTCCTACGCTACCGTAACCAAGAACTTCGTGGCACGGTTCATTCGGCACAACCTGATCTGTCGATACAGTGTACCTGAGAGGATCATTACGGATAATGGTACCAATCTTAACAACAAGATGATCACTGAGCTCTGCGAGCAATTCAAGATACAGCACCACAACTCTTCTCCCTACCGGCCGAAGATGAATGGGGCTGTAGAAGCAGCGAATAAGAACATCAAGAAGATTGTGCAGAAGATGACAATGACCTACAAAGATTGGCAAGAAATGTTGTCGTTTGCTCTTCATGGGTACCGTACCTCAGCACGGACGTCAACAGGGGCAACTCCCTTTTCCTTGGTCTATGGCATGGAGGCAGTCTTGCCTATTGATGTCCAGATACCCTCTCTCCGCATAATGAAGGATGAAGGTTTGAGCGAAGATGACTGGATCTAGACTCGACTTGATCAATTAAACCTAATTGACGAAAAAAGACTCACTGCTATTTGTCATGGTCAGACGTACCAAAAACGGATGATCAGGGCATTTAACAAGAAGGTCAGACGACAAGAGTATCAAGTCGGAGACCTGGTAATCAAGCGCATCATTCTTCCTCAAAGTGATCCCAGGGGAAAATGGACCCCTACGTACGAAGGGCCATTTGTGGTTAAACATATCTTCTCAGGAGGAGCTATGATTCTAACCACCATAGATGGTGACGACCTTCCTCATCCCGCCAATGCAGACATAGTAAAAAGATACTACGCATGAATTAAAGACCCACTAGGTTGACACACCTAGGCAAAAATAAGGGCTTCCCGGCGAACCAAAAGGGTTCGGGCAAAAATGAGGGACGAAATGAAAAAAATCTGTACACCTGGCAAGTCGAAAACCTGAAAAGGCGGCTTGGGCAAAAATGGGTATCCCGGTGGACTGAAAACCCGAAAGGGAGGTCCAGGCAAAAGTTAAGGATAAAGCGTAATACTATGTCTCATTGGATCACCTTGCATCCAGAATTCGGCATCAACTATCGGGTTCAGACGGCGCCAATCAATCAGCTTCATCTTCAACTAAGCAGCAGAGTGATGAGACGCTTGAAGACATAAAGGCGATAGCAGAGTTGGAACCCAGTGGGATTATTTTTCACATAGCTGTTTTGTTTCCTTTTAACAAAATTGTATAAACTCTATTTTGCTCGGCGGCGTTCTCTTACTAGGATGTCAGCCTCTTGTACAAAAAACGCCTATTTACAGGCAAATTTCAAAATCAATACAAGTTCAATTTTTCAGGCGAATTACCCATCGTTTTTTCCTTTTTCTGTTTTGTTTTGCAAAGAACGTCCAATGTTCATTTTTGATATATGCATTTGACATTAATTGCTAATCATGAATATTTGCATGTGAAACAAAGGACTAATTACAGATGACATCAGAAACAGGGGAAATTTAGAATTGTCCAAGCGATCTAGTTGCTCTGTCCACCAAGGTACCAAGGTAGGTTCGGTTGAAGAACGTAACCAAGTTACCTCAACTCCCCACAGAGTAAGACCAGATTTCAGCAATACTCTCCCCAGGTAGAGCTGGTCTCCCGTCAGCCCCGAAAAGGCACAATATTCCCCTAGCAAGTCAGCGATACTCTCCCCAAGCAGAGTTAGTCTACGGTCAGCCTTAAGGAAGTTGGGTATCCCCAGAAGATCTCAACATTCCCCAACAGAGTTTAGACATTCCTCAACAAGCATCCCCGGCAGTCTCAATATAAGATTGTTCCCCGACGGAATACAAGACACCCTAGTGGAACCATTCCCCAGTACAGTCTAAAAAGTTTCCCCAGGAAAGTTGAATCATCCTCCCCAGTAGATTCTGGAAGCTTATCCCCAGTAGATTCTGGAAGCTTATCACCTGTAGAATACATATGTCTCTCCCCGACTTTATTCAAAGGTTATTTCCCCACCAGGGTATAACTGGGTTATCCTCAGCTAATTGCCACGGAAAGATCGTCCTCGGCGAAGTTCTTCCTATTCCCCAGCAGAGTTCATCAAATTCCCCAACGTAACTTATCAGTGGAATCCCCAGCGGAGCCCTCATCAAAACCTCAGCGAAGTATCTCTTCCCACATAGTAATTCCCCTGCAGAGTAATCTCTCCAACAAGTTTATTCCCCAATGGAGTCATCTTCTCCTACCGGTTTATTCTTGCAACCATCATCCCCAGCGGAAGCGAAGAACTCTACGCTTCAACATCAGCCCAGGATTTGAGTTCCCGGCACTCGTCAAGGATTTATTTTCCTAGACGAAAATACATTCATAGACATTTCACATTTCATACATCCTGTTTACATACATGATAAAGTGCATACAACACTATCTCATTTTGAGCATCATGACATCATGCATTTCATACATCATGACATTGCATACAACTGATGTTTTGCCTTTTCAGGAAAAGGTCAATCCAAAGATGATTACTATCAACTGTCACAATTCCAGATTCGATTCCTGTATCTAGCCAGGGCACATATGTGAGTGATTTGATTGTAGATTCAATACCTGTATCCAGCCAGGGCATATCTGCACGAAGAGTTTAGAGATTCGATACCTGTATCCAGCCAGGGCATATCTGTAGACAACAAATTCCAGATTCGATACCTGTATCCAGCCAGGGCATATCTGTAGACGACTAATTCAGATTCGATTCTTGTATCTAGCCAGGGCATATCTGTGAGCGATTGATTGTAGATTCGATACCTGTATCCAGCCAGGGCACGTCTACATGAAGAGTTTAGAGATTCAATACCTGTATCCAGCCAGGGCACGTCTGTAAGCAACCTTTTGAAGTTACGAATTCGATTCCTGTATCTAGCCAGGGCATATCTGTGAGCAATTAATTGTAGATTCGATACCTGTATCCAGCCAGGGCACGTCTACATGAATAGTTTAGAGATTCGATACCTGTATCCAGCCAGGGCACGTCTGTAAGCAACCTTTTGATGTTCCGGATTCGATTCCTGTATCCAGCCAGGGCATGTCTGTGAGCGTTTGATTGTAGATTCGATACCTGTATCTAGCCAGGGAATATCTGCATGAAGAGACTAAATATCAACACCTGTAGCAAGCCAGGAAACCATCTTCCTTTCTCAAAGTACGCAAGTTCTCGCTAAGGAATCTCTTACGCGATCAACACTTCCAAATGGCATCTATAAGCCCATTCCCGACAAGGTTCTGTCACGTCTCCAGATGGCATCTATAAGCCCATCCTCCTACCAACCATCTCTCCAAATGGCATCTATAAGCCCATTCCCGAAATCACATTGCTGATACTCCAGCATGCGAGTGCAAATTTCTGGGCACTCTAGTGTTCAATCATCTTCCACCATCGAATCACGAAAGGCGCGCAAGCCAATCTACATCCTCAGGTCTAAGAAGATTGAACAGGGGCAACTGTTGTACCCCAAAATTTGCCCTCCCATTTCCTCAATATTTTCTCACCACAAGACCTTTAGAGCTCAAGATCAAGTTAGGGTTTGCTCTGCTCAAGACTCCTCCTTGCACTGTTGACCCAAATTAGGGTTTGAGTTTGCACAAAGATGTTTTGACCTAAAATGCCCAAGATGACTTTCATGCTTCATGTTGGACTCACAAGTTTATCCATACCAAGTTTCAAGCCTTGATTCCAATCTTTACCCAGTCAATTGGACAGTTGACCTAGAAATCAGCTGTATTGAGGAAAAAGTCAACTGTGGTTAATTGACAGTCAAACCTCATGAAATTTGACCCTCATCAACATTATGAACTCATATGAACCATTTGGTCAAGTTTGGATCACAATTCCACAATAAATTTGATCAGATCACCAAAAGGGCAAAATGGTCATTTTTAGGGTTTTGACTGCACAAAGGCAATTTTTGACTGTTTAACCTAGCCAATGGCAAACCAAGCTTACATATGGACTCAAGGACTCAATGGCATTGTCTTGACATGTTTAACAAGTTCAAAAGATCCCAAATGCACAAGATTGACAGATGAATTTTCCAGTCAACAGAACAAAATTTGACTGTATACTGAAAAGTCAAACTTTGACTTTTTGGTCAAAATCAAGTGCCAAGATTCATTTTTCATCAAGACATGTCAAATTATGAAACTTGTTCATCAAGAAACCAAAAATTACAAATTAGGGTTTGAAATGAAGAAATTTCATAACTTAGAAATTTTCTAAGTTATGAAATTTCCTAATTTTTTCCTAACTTTGTCCCATCTTTTCATCAAGATATATTTCGACTCAAACAAAACTCAAAACATGAAAGTTGTATTCCATTGCAAAATCTACAACTTTTATTCACAAAGTTTCCTCAAAATAAGCTTGTAGCTCAAGTTATGATTTTTGGAATAGGGGTGCAAAACATTCTTAACTTAGAAATTTTTTGACCTATTTTAGGCAGGATTTTTGCCCAACTTCATGGCCACTTTTCACATGCTTCCACTTGGAATTTCAACTTGCATTACAAATATGTATTGTAGTACACATTCCAAGCTTTCCAAATTGTCCAAGAACTCATCAAACACCCTTGTGGTTAGAGATATTCGAATTTGTCAAGATGGGCAAAAGTCACTTTGTTCATAGGCCAATTTCATGTTCATACACTATGCATTTTCAAACTCATCTTGCACAAGCTAGGTTACAGGCCTATAATCCCATTAACACTCAATAATTTAATGCTAAACCATTGTGCCAAGATGTTATTTTGTGCATTTGGTCATTACATACAAGATTAAGCCATAAATGGAAAAAGCATTTTAGCCATTTTTGAAAAGATCAACTTTATGTCAAGTTCACATATCTTTGAAGTACAAAGAAATCTCTGAGGCACAAATGTGTGGACATATCCCACTGATCAAGAACAAACTTTGCATTATGAACAACAACTCACATTCCTGTCAAGACAGGCCTAAACAAACTTCATGAGCACTTTCCAAACATCAAACCAAGTTTGAAACATGACCAAACCATCTCTCAAACCTCCATATACAGAAAAACACAGTTTTGTGGCAAAACAGGGCATAGGCTGCAACTTGAATCCCACAGTCCATTCCTATCGTGCGTTTTGGCTGAAACCTCTTCGAACACACTCCCTACCATCCATTGAAGCTATTCCAAGCATTGAACTGGAACTGTAACAGCCATAGCCAAGTGTGCCATTTTCATTTTTCATCTGTGCAGGTTGACTTCTGTAGCTCGATTCAGTAAGATTCAAAGCAAGCTAAGCATAGAGGAAACATCCCTGGACCTCAAGCAAGCTGTACAAGTCCTCACATTGCATTGAAAGTACCTCCATTGTTGTACACGATTCAAGCTGAACAGGTAAAAGTTTGAACTTCTATCTCTCTATCCAAGCATATCTAGGCTTAGGTTTGTGAAGAAGTTATGTCCTACTCATGGCCCTGAAGCTACATGTATCATTACTTTTCATTTATGTTGTGTATGCTGAGAGAATTTTGAAGCTGAACATTTGAAAAAAGCTAGGTCAGGAATTGGGGGAGGAGAAATTCTCTCTCATTTCTGAGAGTTAGAACAACTTCTTTATATGTCTAGAATCGTGACATGATGCTCTACACTTTTGATGTTGTAAGTTTTTGTTAAAAATCAAGGAATCAGAAGTTAGCAGGTTAAGCCAGGACGCGCGTTTTTCTGTGTTCAAACAATGGCTGGAGGTTGAAGAAGCCTCCTTGGGCTGGGCCTGACTTTGTTTTTCTGTTTACACCATCTTTTTACACTTACACCCCCTTGGCCCATTGTGTGATATTTTTATCATTTTTGATTTTTTCTTTTTTGTTTCTGACTTATTATTTTTTGTCAAAACATAAAAAATATTAAAAATATTTTTTCAACCATTTTTGCATTTATTTTGAATTTATTTGTTTTGTTTATACTTGTATATATAAATAAATATAATACTTTTATGTAAAATACTAAAAAATAATACAAAATACATTTTATTTTCTGATTTTATTTTATTTTATCTTTTGAAAATATTTTCTTGAAATACATTTTTTTTGATAAATAATAAATATTTTATTTTTGTGTATATTTAATATATTTAATATATAATACAAATACTTATATAATTATTAAAATATTTAGGATAAAAACATAAAAATAATACATTTTTATTTTTATTAATATTTAGTCTCAAAAAAATTACTTTTTTTTACAATATACTTCTCTTTTATTTATTTTTGTACATTTAATAAATATTGTATATGATAATACATAATAAATACTTTTTTTATTTACAAAATTAGGGTTTTGCCCTAAACCATGAAAATATCCAAAAATTAACCTTTTTTATTATTTTTATTTCACTTGTAAATAAATCACATACACTTACACAAATACATTTACACATACACATTTACTTATTCCTATACATTGATACATATTACATTTGCGATCGATTCGATTTGGTTGTAAATATTGGGATACCACTCTCCTATTAAGTCTCATCCCCATTTGAACATTTGTACCCCCATCCCCATGATTATTTTGTAATAATTTAGGACTTTAAATTCCGCACTTTAAAGTTTTCTAAATATGCCATGATAGACTTAGGGTTTGTATGCAAAAATCAAATAACAAATAGCTTGACCTAATTCAAAGACAAAAAAGCATGAAAATGGATAACACCAATCACACTTGCACCCCTAGGGTTACTCCACTTGTTGCCTTCAATAAATAGGCCATGCTGCATGTTGAGTTTCTTTGGCAAAACAAAACAATATCAAATGATCATAGTCCCTCGATGACGCTTTCGAAAGTTTGCCTAAAAATGATCAAGTCCCTTAAAGGAAAAGTTGCCAAAGACACTTGGCACTATTGCAATCATGGTCTAAACGATAACCCGCGCCTGTCCCGTTAACATCCTAACACAAGATTGTCCACCAAATACAATGGTGGAACAAAATTGTTAAAAGGGTTAAAACATAGAAAAAAACCTTTGAGTGAATTTAGGCGTAGACAACTCTTAGTTACTTGATCAACTTGCAAAACACACTTGCCAACTTTTTAAAACCACACTCCACAACACTTTCAAAACAATTTTCAAAAAAACATTGAAAACTTTTCAAAAGATACACACCTTTGTATACATTCAAACATGGATCATTACAAAGGTTGCCACAACAAATGGCCTCTTTTCAAAACATTTTCAAACCCACACACAAAGCACCATTTCAAACAATTGAAAACACAAGGCAAGTGATCTAAGCAAGTAACTAAGAGCCCATGGATAACCATGGATAGAAAGGGTGCTAATACCTTCCCTTTCTATAATCTACCCCCCGAACCCAAGAAAACATCTCAAAGGTTTTTGCTGTGCTTTTTAACCTTTCCTTAGGATAAAATAAAAAGTCGGTGGCGACTCTTGCTCAACCGAAACATTTGCGAAAACAAACGCAAAACCTCAAGTCAGTTCTCCCACCGTATCACACTACTGCTTCAACCGTGCCGGTATACCCCACACAGTTCCCTCACAGTTTATTGCTACTTACCTAAAAGGTGTTCCCTAATCCGGGTGTAGGATCTTCAATAATACCCAAACAAAACCCTTGAATATAAAGCAGGAAAAGCAAACAAGAAAACAATTTTAAAAGTGACCTAGACCCTAAGGTAAACCCCACTTTATAATTCTCCACAGCAGAGTCGTCAGTTTTGTGATACGGTGGCAGAACCGACTTTTTTTA
The DNA here is from genome assembly GCA_948472305.1 of Vicia faba. Classification (NCBI taxonomy): domain Eukaryota; kingdom Viridiplantae; phylum Streptophyta; class Magnoliopsida; order Fabales; family Fabaceae; genus Vicia; species Vicia faba. The sequence goes on along the minus strand of OX451736.1, from coordinate 1,398,248,360 downwards.
CTGGTTTGCATTTTTTGTTCGCAAATATCGCGGTAAGCAAGAGTCGCCATCGACTTTTCTTTTATCCAACAAAGGAAAGGGTGAAAAGAACAGAAAAAGACATTTTTTTGAGATTTCTGAGTACGGGGGGGGGGGGGGGGGGGGGGGGGGGGTAGATTATGGAAAGGGAAGGTGTTAGCACCCTTTCCGTCCATGGTTTTCCATGGCCACTTAGGTACTTTCTCATTTTCTAAAATTGCTTGTGTATGTGTGTTTGAAAATGTTTTGAAATTTGCCTTAGTGCCGCGTTTCACTTTATGGTAACCCTTGTATCAGTCCTCAAGGGTGTGATAAAGTGTTTTGAAAACTTTAGTTTGAAAAGTTTGTTTGAAAGTGTATGGTGTAAAAGATTTGTTATTTTGAGCAAGTACCTAACAGTTATCTACCTACTCGAAAAAAGGCGTTATTTTCCTCCTATCCTTTAGATAGTGTTATCCTACTATTGGTGAGTAGGTAACCCTAATCGTTGGATGTTTGAGGGACTATCTAAAGGGACATAATGGTCATTGAAGGCAACATGCAAGGATACCTTAGTATTTCAAAGGGATTGTCATCATATAGGCAACATCGAGGGACAAGATCATTTCTGATAGGCAACTCGAGGGACATTAAGGGACTATGATCTTTATGATGATTTTTAGATTGAGGGCCTTTTGCTAAGATATCCCTACGTTCGAGGGACATGACCATTATTTTCCGAGGCAACCAAGTGAGGTATACCCTAAGGGTGCAAGTGTGCAAATGATTTAATTCCGTTATTTATCTTGCAATTAGGGTTTTCTATCGTTCATTTTTATCTTTCCATACAATCCTATTAATCTAAGCATTCCATAAAATATAGTAGCAGGAGATAAAGGCGGAAATGTAAACTTAATCTATTACAGAGCTTTGGGGTAGTTACATAATAGTGAAGAGTGCGGAAAAGAAATCCTAAAACTATTATATCCCGGAAGCAATTACATGATAATGATGAAAAAAAGTGGGAAAAATAAAGCTACGCTATTACAGTTGAATGCGCGTCCTATACACTTTATCTAGGAAAATAAAAATAAGGTGAAAATAGAAAAAAAATATTTTGGTGAATTTTTATGAAAAAAATGATTTATGATAATTAACTAAATAAACCTAAAAAACTTAATTAATTTTAATTAATAAAAAATGTTAATTTTAAAAAAGTTAATTAAAATACCTAAAATATAATTAATCTGAATTAAAAAAAGGTTAATTTAAAAAAAAGTTAAAAAATCTAAAATTAATTAACCTAAAAATTAAATTAGGTTTTTTTTTTGTAAAAAAAAAGGTTTGTGAAAAAAGTTTTGTGGTTATGTGAATTTAAGATTGAAAAAGACAAATTGGTTAGAAACCAAAAACAAACCATGAAATTAAAAACCTAAAATTAAATTAAAATATAAAATTAAATTAAAAACCTAAAATTAATTATTTGAGTTTATTAGGAAAAATCAAGGGTTTGTAAAAAATATTAGATTTTATGAAAAAAGTTTTAAACAGAAAGAAGGAAAATATGTAAAATAGATAAAAGGATAAATAGAATGGAAGAAAACCAAAACCAATAGGGGTGGGTGTTGAACCCACGCCCTTAACCTCCTCAGAATGTCTGCCTTGCCATGCATTGATGGTTCTTATGATCCGACCTCAGTGTTTTATAATAACCATGCATAGGACCCTGTCTAAATCAACAGTGTTGAATCTCATGAACACATTAAATAAATTAATATACCATGAAATACAAAGAAAATAAATATATGAAATTTTGTAATGTTAAAATCGATATGGCATGTAAGAATGCTTTTACATCCTTTTGATCATGGAGGACAAACCAACCTTACCATTACTAGAGAAGTACTGAGATGGGGGTTTGTTTGTAGTGAGATGGGGGTTTGTAACAAGGATTTCAAGATTTTTTAGGGTTCTTGAAAGAATTTGATATTTTGACAGAGTTGTGGCAAGTGTTTTTTTAGTTTGTCGTGTTGTTTGTGTGAAAAGAATGAGATTATATAATGGAAATTAGAGGAAAAATGGGCTTTGAATGTGCAATTGGGCCTCCAATAACCACAAGCAATAGTGCAGATTTTTATTCACTTGAGTCCGTCACGTTGCATGCTAAAACGCAGGGGCTTAAGTGCAGTTTTTGAAGTTGAAATGTGAAAACAAAATGTAGCTAACATCGAAAGCTAACTCCTGTCCAAAAATGGGCTCAATCAGATAAATGGTGAATTAGTTATGAATTTTTGAAGTTTCGCCTGAGACATACTTATTTTGGGCTCCAGTGTCAACTCTGACACGTTCTTCAATACAAAACTGGTATTGATCAGAGCAGAAACCGGGCTCGACCTTGGAAACAAAGTTGTAGATATCTGAGTCAGTGACCTTGTGTAAAAAGATGGATTCGATCCGATAAAAATTGTCCGAGTTATGAATTTTCGAAGTTTCGACCCAGATGAAATAATATTCAGCATTCAAGATTTTCGACGCGTCACGCGCATTCTGAGCAAAAAACGAAAGCCTTTTGGATACTGTTCAAACTCGATACCTCCTGTAAAAACGTATTCAACTCAATTTGTGAAATTTTGGCACTGGAACCAGCTCAATATGATAAAAATTGACCAAGTTATTATTTTCTAAACGTGACACAAATAAACTTCTGTCACAAATTTTCTGTACGAAAATACTTGATAAATCCGCATTTTTGAAGACCTTCTGATCGAAATTGGCTTCCATCCGTAAGAGATGAAAACGTAAATGACGTCAATACGGAATTTTGGCCACATGAATGGGTTCAAAACGAGCCACGATCTTCAAGTTATGAATTTTTTAGTGCGTAAAAACTGCACTTTCAGCACACTTTTTCACCATATTTCTTCAAGATAAATCGCACATTTAGAGACCTTCTTTAAAGAATTGGCTCTCGAGCCGAACCTGAATTTGAGAATATGTTATCAGGGTTATCTTGGCAAAAGAACACCTGAACACTTGTGAATCTTTGAACCCTAAATTGTTGCGAAACGGCGAACCGATCTTCAGCACGGAAAATGCTCTGAGAACATCCATTGGCGAAATAAACGTCACTTGTAACCTGACGAAGCTAGCTAAATATACCTTGATTCCATAACCATAAATCCAATAATATGCGCTTATGAAAAGAGGGTAAATTTTGGGGTACAACAGTATGGCATATCAACTTTATGAACCAATTTTCAAACCCTAGTATCTCATTTGATTGTGATTCAAATTAAGTGATTCAAAGATCAAGATGTAGCTTTCATAACTAATTACAACTTCCTTTGAATTCCAAATCCAATTATCACTTTTATTAAGAGGTAGAGCCTTGGGAATAGGGGCATGCCAAATGTTTTTAAAAATGTTGGCCTAAGCGTGCAAGCATGACTTGTAACTTGCCATGTTCATGTCCTAAACTCCTAAGCTCAATATCTCACAAATGCTTCATTTTTTAGGCTTGAGCACACATTGGAAATCTTGTAGTGTTTTTCTCAAGATTTTCAAGCTTATAAGATTTGCCTCCATTGGATAAAAAATGAGAGAGTTTTGAATGTCCACAATTCAGTACTATAGGGCTTAAGGATTTAGAATTTTTTCTAAATGTCCAAATAACTTCTTGAATAAGTTATCTCCATTTTGATGTTTTCTCTTGATTTTGTGACACCAATGATCATGAAATATTAAAATAGAATACTTGAATTGGTGGTTGACCAAAAGTCCACTTGGTCAACTTTGATTTTGGTTGACTTTTGGTCAAAATGACTATTTTGCCCCTTTTGATCAATTGAACTTCTTTTGCTCAAAATTGACATCCAATCTCTCAATAATAGGTGTTTATCAACATATGGAGAGGCATGGAATTAAGTATTGTCCAAAAAATCAGATATTTCCTGATTAAAATCAAAACCCTAATTTTAGCCCTCTGTGTTAGGAGATAGTAACCAATCTTCAAAGACCCTCATTCTTCTGGACAAATTGAGAGATGCTTTAAACCAAGATGCCTTATATGATGATGAGAAGGTAATGCCTTACATACTTGATTCTTACAAGCCTCAAACTCTTAAACTGATCAAAACCCTAATCTTGAGAGATGAACAGTGGAAATGTGATTCTTCTCCAAACTTTGTAAACTTCCAACTTCTAATGATCATATGGGACAAATAAGATGTCTACCAATATAAGAAACCCTTGTAGCTTGAGAAAGTTTAAACATTGAAGATATGAGATCCTCTTTTGCAATAATTTTACCAATCAAACATCTCTTATGGCTTGTAGAAGAACTTAGGAACCCATATACCCTAATCCTTACCATGAGAATGTATGAATATGTATGATGAAGCATAAGCCATGTAACTAAAATGAATAGGGAGAATTATAGGGTGTAACAGCTGGCCCTATTCAATCTTCTTTAACTAGAGGGTGAGATTAGAAATAGCCTTCTGAACAATCACGGTAAAAGAGGATTGAATACTTAATATAACCATAAAATTTTCACTCTGAAGCCAGTCAGGAGAAGGTGGACCTAAGATGGAAAGACACCGGGCGAAGGTGAATTTACCAGTTCAGAGAAAGAACACCGGGTGAAAGTGAACTTTAACCAAAAAAAAGGGAACACCGGGCGAAAGCGAACTTTAACCAACAAAAAGGGAACACCGGGCGAAGGTGGACCTAAGATGGAAAGACACCTGATGAAGGTGAACTTTACCAGAGGAAAGAGAACATCGGGTGAAGATGAACCTTACTCAACGGAAAAGGGACACCGGGCGAAGGTGGACCTAAAATGGAAAGACACCGGATGAAGGTGAACTTTAACAAAGGAAAGAGAACGTCGGGTGAAGGCGAACCTTACTCAACAAAACATGGACACTGGGCGAAGGTGGACCTAAAATGGAAAGACATCGGGCGAAGGTGAACATTACCAAAGGAAAGAGAACATCAGACGAAGACAAACCTTAACCAACAAACAAGGGACACCCAGAAAAGGTGGAACTAAAATGGAAAGACACCGGGTGAAGGTGAACTTACCGATGAGAAGAAAAATAACCGAAGGTAGAATTTTGACGAAAGAATGTCGACCAAAGGCGGACTTTTCGGGGATACTACGTGACAGAGTCCATTAGGGAAACTAGACGATAATTTTAACTAAAGTAAATTCACAGAGAACGCCGAATCAATAGGCGAACTTTACAGGAGAAAGAAACCATCCGATGGATACTCTGACAAGGATACCAACCGAAGAAGGATTTATGGGAAAAGAACTTACTAGGGACTCACATCTGTATTAAACCTAAACAGAATGCCAGTCGAAGGCAGACTTGATTAGAAAAGAGAGACCAATTGTAGGGACTCTAAACAAGGATTTCCAAAACGTATTAGACTTTGAAGAGGTTGCAAGTATGCAAGAATTACAATATCCCCCAAACCAAATGTAGGGTATCAATTTTTCAAGAGTGACAATTATCTGAATTGCCACACACCAAGTATGGATACTCAAATTCCTGAGACATAAGAAAGGTTATATACGACTCTTACTTGTAACTCTGACGGCGAGGTAAACATGGGTAAAATAACTGAGGACTTACAAGGGAAAAACACAACTCACTGGGGGCGTGGAAAGCACCAAAGACCCGACTGATGGTAAATCAAAACAGACTCCACTGGGGAAACAAAATAGAATCACCCTAAACTTACTGCGGAGATAATTCATCTTTGAGCGTGTAACAGTCCAGTTACCAAAGGTAAACACAAATGGCTTATACTCATGTATGTTTAAACTTTTACAGTGTAATGCTCCATACAATGGAAATGCTACGCGTTTTGGTAGATGCAATGAAATGATGCATGTTTTAGCGATGCATGAGGAACATCTGGTAATAATCGACTGTTGAGAAGCCGATGACCTCCCAAACGAAGATCTTCACATATCTAATCAACGTCAATTTTAGTGGGGAAACACAATTCAGACCCAACAACTTCTGAAGATTGCTACCACTGGGTAAATAACTTCCCGGGGAGGAAAATGCAAACATAAATCGCAGTTCTGGCAGAATCTTGAACTCTTGATGAAACTCTCAACTCCTTGGGGAACAAAACCATTCCCCTTTAGATGAGGAAAACCTTACTGGGAATAGAAGATTTTACTAGGGATCACATAAATTCTTGAATGAAAAACGTCAATGCAGATTGCTTCAGAAAAAGTAAGGAACTTGACCCACTAGGGAATAAGCAAGCCTGATGATCAATCATCTCTTCTAGACACTTGGTAGGGCAAAATTCCTTAGGGAAAAACAACTTCACGGAGAGTCAAACATCAACCTTACTGGTGATAACGACATTAGGATGGAAATCTTCACTTGAGAAGAACCAAAGATCTTAGGATATAAGCTCCACTAGGGACATCTCAACAAAATCTCCTATGACCGGGGATGAAAGAGTCATGACTGACACTCCCACATACACCATACTGGAGAGAGAAAGCTTACTCCACTGGGAAAAAGGCGAATTAATCTAGAATATCCCTGAAATTCGGCTCCGACTATGGATACAAACTAACTCTTCCATTGAGAAACATAGAAGCTTCAAATGGTGGCATCAACAACACTAACCATACTGAGATATCCATCTCTGCAAAATCCACATTATCAAAGACTTGCATTGGGGAAAAGAGTACAAGCTTCACTAAAGAGTAGTATGCATACTTCACGGGAAACACAAGGGGTGCTCTCAACGGGGAAGCCACAACATGTCAACTTCAAGAGGAGGATATCAACGATCCTTTAATAAAACCAGAATGAACAAACTGCAATGAAGAGAAAAATGTGTACTCAAACGAGGGTACGATATCGCTGGGGACACATGATTCTGTCCTGAGTAGAAACAAACATTCATTGGGGATATTGAATCCCATTATGCATAAAGTGCAGACCATAACAACATGCCCCAGTATGGAATGACTACCTTAGACGTCATATCAGGCACCTAAAACCCTAAGCAATTTCGTTTACCGGTATCATGTGCTATAAATATTTTAATGTTTTAAATGCAAAGTTTATCAAAAATGCTGAACGTATTTCGTAATCAAAATAATAAACATAAAAACAAGTTAGCATAATTTAAAAGAAAACACTTTTATTGATTAATTGGCCTGTAAATAGGCATTTACATCAAGAAGCAATTCCTGAAAGGAGGCAATTGCATACAAATTATATAGAGGAGAAAACAAAGATGGCAATGTGAGTATGGATTTATCGAGGCCAACTCTACTACAACTCCTATGACCTTAAAGCTCTTCAGTATCTTGCTTTCTGAATAACTGATTAGACTTGATGCTTCCCGAGCCAACCTAACGACAATGTAAGTTGAATTTATAGATGCAATACAGACTGTAGTATTCGCTTTTTTAATCCCTAATTTTTGCCTGGATTGCCCTTTCGGGTTTTCAATCCACCGAGATACCTTTTTTTTCCTAAATTTCCTTTGATAGGTTCAACTTAGCGGGTGTACAATTATTTTTCACTCATTCACTCTTTCTTTTGTCCCTAACTTTTTCCCGAACCTATGCTCGCCTAGGTTCGCCGGGATGCCTTTTTTGCCCGAGCTAGTCAACTCAGTGGTCATTTTTATGCGAAGTACTTTTTCACTAAATCTGCATCGACGGGGTGAGGGAAATCCTCCCCATCCATAGTTGTGAGCATCATAAATCCTTCTGAAAATACTTTCTTTATAACATATGGTCCTTCGTAATTAGGAGCCCATTTACCCCTAGCATCTGTATTATTGACAGGAAAGATCCTCTTCAGCACGAGATCACCATCTTGAAAATTTCGCGGACGTACCTTCTTATCGAAAGCTTTCTTCATCCTCCTATGGTATAAATGCCCATGGCAAATAGCCGTTAATCTCTTCTCATCAATGGGATTCAGCTGGTCAAATCTATTATGAACCCATTCAGCCTCATCCAATTGTACATCTGTCGTTATCCTTAAAGAAGGAATCTCCACTTCCACAGGCAGGACCGCTTCCATGCCATAAACAAGCGAGAAAGGGGTTTCCCCATTAGAAGTATGCATAGTGGTACTATAACCATGTAAAGAAAATGGAAATATCTCATACCAATCCTTATAGGTGACAACCATTTTCTGCAAAATCTTCTTAATGTTCTTGTTAGCTTCCTCAACCACGCCATTCATCTTGGGATGGTAAGGAGAAGAATTGTGATGCTTTATCTTAAAGCTTTCACACAACTCTTTCATCATCTTATTGTTGAGATTCGACCCATTATTGATAATAATCTTCTCGGGAATCCCGTATCGACGAATGATATTATGCTTGATGAAACGAGCAACCACCTATTTAGTGACATTGGCATAAGATGCTACTTCGACCCACTTAGTGAAGTAGTCAATAGCCACCAGAATGAAGCGGTTCCCATTGGAAGCAGTCGGTTCAATCTGGCCAATCATATCAATATCCCACATTGCAAAGGGCCAAGGTGAAGTTAGGACATTCAGAGTATTGGGCGGAACATGCATCTTATCAGCATAGATTTGACACTTACAACAAACCCGGGAATGATTGTAGCAATCATTTTCCATTATTGACCAATAATAACCTAATCTCAATATTTTCTTGGCCATAGTATGGCCACTGGAATGCGTTTCGAAGGAACCTTCATGAATTTCTTCTATAATCCTGTTTGCTTCGTGTCTATCCACACATATGAGAAAAACTGAATCATAGTTTCTCTTGTATAAAACATCCCCATCAAGGAAAAACTTAGCTGCATATTTCCTCAGAGTCTTCTTATCAGTGACCGAAGCATTTCTGGATATTCTTTCATCTTAAGATATCTCTTGATATCGTAAAACCATGGTTTCTCATCAACGACACCCTCTTCTATTTCAAAACAAAACGCTGGCTCATTCAACCTCAAAATGGTGATAGGGGGCTTCATTTTCCCATCTAACTTTAAACATGGATGACAGAGTAGCCAAGGCATCTACTAAGTTATTCTCTTCTCTTGGAATATGATTGAAAGTAATCTCATCAAAATAAGGGATCATCTTTATCACATGCTCACAATATGGATTCAAATTTGGGTGACACGTCTACCATTCTCCATTGATTTGATTAATCACAAGAGAAGAATCCCCATATACTTCCAAGATTTGATTTGTAAATCAATATCCACTTATAACCCAAATATACAAGCTTCATACTTAGCCATATTGTTTGTATAATCAAAGCAAATTCTGGCGGTGAAAGGAGTATGGAAACCTTTAGGAGAAGTAATCATAGCACCGACACCATTTCCAAATGCATTAGAGGAACCATCGAACACCATCGTCCATCGCGATCCTGGTTTGGGTCCTTCTTCTGGGCATGGGATATTACAATCCCATACGTGCATGATGTCTTCATCAGGAAATTCAAACTTCACCGGCTGATAGTCATCTTCCATGGGATGATGAGCAAGATGATCAACCAACACACTACCTTTGATAGCCTTTTGGGTAGTATATTAGATGTTGTTGAGCTTGGGAAGTGATGATAGTGATGTTACAAAAGTTGTTTTTGTGTTTGAACAACTTCTATATGATGTATGTGGAGTGTTTGGATGGTTTGTTTGGAGAAAACTTGCAAGGTATGAGATTCAAAGATATAGACATCAAAGCTCAAAAATGGAGGTTTTGTGGGCAATTCTGGTTTTTGACAGCAAAAATGATTTTGAGTGTTAGTTCCCCCTTCTTTTTTCTGACCTTTTTCTCTTGCAATTGGCCTATCTTTATAGATAAGGTTTGAGACTTCAAACAACTTAGATTTTGAATCACATGTTATGGCTATCTTGCTTGTTTTTGAAGCAAGCATGAAGAACATGTTTCCAATGCTTGTACCAAGCTATCTAAAGTGGTTGATCACTTTGAACATGTTTGTTCTGACTTGTAGAATTTGCGTGTGATTAGAAAAACAAGTTACAGGCTCAAGAAATTGACTTTATGATTAAAGTGAACTTTGCAAGAATGGCAATGGTGCCTTTGTGCCAAAAATGGAAATATGCAATGGACAATACTTGAACCACTTGGATAATGGTTTAATCAATTGTGTAAACATCTGATTATGAATATATTTGCAAGTCAAGAGGCCTACAAAGTGAAGATTATGCAGCATGGCTAAGATTTTAGTTCCTTGTTCATCACAAATCTGCCTTGTAAATCAAGAATGAATGTCCAACTTCAAATCCTTGAATCTCCTAGCTCAAATATGATAAATTCATGCTCTTGGATGTTTTGGAAAGCTTGAAATACCCTCTATAACTTTCATGTTGGCCATTTTTACAAAATCATCTTGTAACTATGTGAAAACATTCCAAGAAGATGGGATAAAATCCTAAACAAAAGTGCTGAAAATTTCTCTAAGTGTTTATTCAAAAATGCCATGACTTCATGAATTTATAACTCAAAATCCAAGCATTTCTAGAAAAAGTCCTGCCCTACAAAGTTTTAGATCTCATTGAGATCTACAACTTTCATGTTGGAATTTTTTCTTGAATCATCTTGCATCATGGTGAAAAGTTTGCATGAAGAAATGAAATTATCATGTATAAAAAACACTTAGAAAAATTTCTAAGTCTTGAAGAGTTTGAATTTTCACATTGACTTTTGACTTTCTTGATTTCTTGATGATCAAGTTTCATATTTTTGAATGTCTTGATGAATTTTGATCTTTGAGACTTAATGTTGACCAAAAAGTCAAAGTTTGACTTTTGGTGCTACAATTGACTTTTTCATCAGTACAGCTGATTTTTGGTCTCTTGGTCAATTCACTAAGAAGACTTGAAACTTGACATGAGCATTCTTGAAGGTCCATAATGATCCGAGAACGTCACTTGAAGTATTAAAATTCCAATTGTCCTTATGCAAATTCAAACCCTAATCTTGAGGTATCAGTGTTGAGGAGATGGCTTGACCTAGTCAATACTGGTGCAAGCTTGAGCTTTCGCAGATCTTTGTGAGAAATGTCTTGGGAAATGAGAGGGAAAATTTTGGGGTACAACAACTGGTGTCATTTTTTCTACCTTTAGTGAACGTTGGTAGTTCACCTTCAGTGAACATTGGTGTTATTCTTTTCTCTCTACCTTCAGTGAACATTGGTGTTATTCTTTTCTCTCTACCTTCAGTGAACGTTGGTAGTTCACCTTCAGTGAACATTAGTGATTATTTTTTATCTCTCTACCTTCAGTGAATATTGGTAGTTCACATTCAGTGAATGTTGGTGTTATTGTTCTCTCTCTACCTTTAGTGAACGTCGGTAGTTTCACCTTCAGTGAATGTTGGTGTCATTTTTTCTACCTTCAGTGAACGTTGGTGTGATACGGTGGGAGAAATGACTTGAGGTTTCACGTTTTATCGCAAATGTTGCGGTTAGCAAGAGTCTCCACCGACTTTTCTTTTATCCAAAAGGAAAGGTGAAAAAGCACAGGAAAGACCTTTGAGATGTTTTCTTGAGTCGGGGGTAGATTATAAAAAGGGAAGGTGCTAGCACCCTTTTCATCCATGGTTTTCCATGGGCTCTTAGTTACTTTCTTAGATCACTTGCTTTGGTTTGTTTGAAATGGTGTTTGATGTGGTTTTGAAAGTATTTTGTAAAAGAGGTCATTCGTTTAGGCAATCTTTGTAATGATTCTCGTTCGTAAGAATGTATACAAAGATGTTTGTCTTTTTGAAAATGTTTTCAATATTTGTAAGATGTTTTTGAAATGTGTGTGTTTGTTTTGAAAATAGCAAGGATTGTTTGTTTGAAATGGAGCAAGTAACTTAGAAGCTATCTACCTACTCAAATGTCTTTCTCATGCATTTTCTATTCCTTTGACATTGTTGACTTACCATTGATTTGATAAGCAACCCTATCTTTGGATGTAAACAGGACGGGCGTGGGTCATCGTATAACCATGATTAGCAAGGTTTGCAAAGTATCTTAGCATTTTTTGAGGGGGATAAGATCATTTTGTAAGGCAACTTTTGAATAGCGTCATCGAGGGACTTATGATCTTATATTTGTTTTGTTTTGCTAAGATATTTTGCATGCGTAATATGGCCATTTTTGTATAAGGCAACCAAGTGGAGAAACCCTAAGGATGCTTGTATGCAAGTGTGTTATTTTTCATGCATTTTGTCTTATATTTGAAAGTTATCTATTTATTGATTTTTATCTTGCCATACATCCTATTTACTAGCAATATATGAAAAGCAAGTAAAAATGCAGAAAATAAAATCTAAGCTATTACATCACTTTAGTGGGATGGGGGTACAATTTAACAATAAGGATGAAATAGAGACTGGAATATTACAACCATATCGAATAATAATGAAAGCAATGTAAAAGCAGTGCAAAACCAAGGGAAAATGTATTTTGAACTGCTATGTATCGACCCATGCTGTTATGCATCGACACATAGCTTTTCCCTGCTCCTGTAAAACAAAATCAGTTCAGTATGGGTCAACACATAATGGGATGTGTCGACTCATGCACTTTCTTGCATCGATGTGAAACGCGTATGTATCGACTCATAAGCTCTTCCAGCTTCTGTTTTTCAATCTGAACTTAGTACGGGTCGACACATGGGGGTTATGTGTCGATACATGCTTTATTTTCCTGCCTTAAACATTGTTTTTCTTGTCTATCAGGTTAGCTTACAACATATGATGGATAAATGTAAATAACAAATGAGTGAATATGCATAAATCATAAACAAACGACTAGTTCAAAGGGATAATAAAATACTACATCTTATCTTCAAGAACAACAGATTGTTAATGATCTATAAAAAGATATCAAGTCAAGAGGACTTACCTTTGGGCTGCACTGGTTGTTTTAGATCTGAATTTTTTTTCCAAATGTTGTGATGACTTTGTAAGTCTTCAGAAAGCTGCTCCGGACTGCTGGAACTGAGTTGGACTGTACTGTAATATTTTTGGTATATTTGATGGTGAAGATGAATAACACTACAAGGAGTGTTTTTATGTTTGGACAAACTTTGTATGTGATGAAGTGTTTGGCTTATGTTGAGTTTGTATGGTGGAATGATGGGTTGGGGTTCTGTTTTGAATAAGAATAGAACTGGTTTTTTTGAATGAATGAGATTTTGAGGGTTTACTAATATAACTTCTGACTTTTCTCATTGTCTTTTCTCTCTATTTTTCCTAACCTCCTTCTCTTGTGATTGGCCTCTCTATTTATAGAGAAGGTTTTAGACTTGAAGCAAGCTTGAAGATTATAGTTCCAATGCTTTTTTACTTTGTTGCATAAAGTTGTTAGACACTTTAAGCATGCCTTTCTGATTTTGTATGTTGAGTGTGATTAGAACAACAAGTTATAGGCTCAAGAAATTTACTTTATGATTAAAGTGAACTTTGCAAGAATGGCAATGGTGCCTTTGTACCAAAAATGGAAAGATCACTTGGACAATGCTTAAACCAAATGGACCATAGCTAAAAAGTTTGTGTAAGCATTAAATTATGGTAAGATTTACAAGTCACAAGGCCTGTAAAGTAGGATTATGCAGCATAGCATAAGGGTTTTGTTGCGCGTTCTTCAATAGAATGACTTGCAAATCAAGGGTGGATGCCCAACTTCATGCCCTTGAATCTCCTAGCTCAAGTATGATAAATTCATGCTCTTGGATGTTTTGGAAAGCTTGAAACACCCTATATAACTTTCATGTTTACCACTTTTGTTAAATCAAACTGGAACATAATGAAAATTGTCCAAGAAGTTGAGATAAAAACCTGACCAAAACTGATGAAAATTTCTCTAAGTGTTAAATGAAAATGTCACGACTTCATGAATTTATAACTTGAAATCCAAGCATATTTAGGGAAAAGTGTGTGAAGAAAAGTTGTAGATTTCATGGAGGTCTATAACTTTCATGTGGGGAACTTTCCTTGAATCATTATGCATCATGGTGAAAAAGGGGCCTAAAGTTGAGAAAAAATAAGAAAATTTTCTATACTTAGAAAATTTCTAAGTTAGGAAAATTTTCAAATTCAAACCCTAATCTTCAAACTTGTATTTCTTGATAAAAAAGTTTCACATTTTGACATGTTTTGATGAATTATGACCCCTGGTACTTGATTTTGACTAAAAAGTCAAAGTTTGACTTTTCAGTGTACAGTTGAGTTTTGATCAGTTGACTGCAAATTTCATCTGTCAATCCAATGAATTTGAGATGTTTTGAGCCATGTAATAAGGTCAATATGATGTAATTTAATCCTTGAAATCATGACTTAACTCAATTGGTCATTTGCTAGGTTAAAAATCAGAAATTTCCCTTCCTCATTCAAAACCCTTATTTAGACCATTTTGCCCTTTTGGTGATTTGATCAAATTTCTTGAGGAATTGTGGTCCAAACTTGATCAAATGATACATATAAGTTTAAAATGTTTATGTGGATAAAAAATTATGAAGTTTGACTGTAAATTGGCCATGGTTGACTTTTTTCCTAATACAACTTATTTTTAGGTCAACTGTCCAATTGATTGATCAAAAATGTGGTTCAAGGCTTGAAACTTGCCATGAGTGATCTTATGGATCCATAATGATGTTTGAAAGTTACATGAAGCATTGATAGTCCAAAAATCCTTGTGCAAACTCAAACCCTAATTTTGGGTTATGAGTGCAAGATGAGATGTCTTGAGTTGACCAAACCCTAATCCAGTCTTGAGTCAAAGAGATCTTATGAGAAAAGTTTTGATAAATGAGAGGGAAAATTTTGGGGTACAACAGCTGCCCCTATTCAATATTCTTAAACCTGAAGAGTTAGATTGGCGAGTTTTGCCATTCGTGACTCGAAGGTGAGAGAATGATTGGACACTAGAGTGCCTAGAAATTTGCACTCGACAATGTGTAGTTGAGGGAATGGGCTTAAAGATGCCATTTGGAGAAGTGATAGAATCTTGTTGGATATGGGCTTGTAGATGCCATCCAAGAATGTTTGTTGGATTGTAAATTGTAAGCTGAAAGAATGAGTATCAGAAAGGGCATCCGTATCTAGAGCGTATCCGAACTATATCTGAAAGCTGAATCTGAATGAGTAACATAATGGCATCCGTGTCTGGAGCGTATCTGAACTGTATCTGATAGTTGAATCTGAATGAGTAACAAAATGGCATCCGTGTCTGGAGCGTATCTGAATTGTATCTGATAGTTGAATCTGAATGAGTAACAGAATGGCATCCGTGTCTGGAGCGTATCTGAACTGTATCTGGTAGTTGAATCTGAATGAGTAACAGAATGGCATCCGTGTCTGGATCGTATCTGAACTGTATCTGATAGTTGAATATGAATGAGTAACAAAATGGTATCCATGTCTGGAGAGTATCTGAACTGTATCTCATAGTTGAATCTGAATGAGTAACAAAATGGCATCCGTGTCTGGAGCGTATCTGAACTGTATCTGATAGTTGAATCTGAATGAGTAACAGAATGGCATCCGTGTCTGGAGCGTATCTGAATTGTATCTGATAGTTGAATCTGAATGAGTAACAGAATAGCATCCGTGTCTGGAGCGTATCTGAATTGTATCATGATTGCACATTGTTAATGGTAGTTGTTGATCTTATCCTGAAAAGGGTAAAATGTTAGCTTGGAACATAAAATTATGTTGCATGAAATGTATGATGCAATATATGTGTTTTATCAATGTTTATGATATGTGAATGTAATGCATGCGCATGTAAGCTGATTTGCTGTATTGCTGTATGATTGAGGAAAATAAATCCTTGACTGCTGCTGAGGATATGTGGATTCTTCATATCTTGAAATTGAAGTATTGACAAAATCCTATTGTGAGAGCAATGTCGTATACTGCTTGAGGAATCTGCTTGGGGAATCCAGAGGATTTCGATGACTTCTACTGGGGATTAATAATGGGAGTCCTTGTTTCGTTGGGGAGTATCGGAAGTCAGTTGTTATCCGGTTGGATTTCAGGCTTCAAAATAACTTGCTGGGGAATTTGGAGAAACTGGACGGTTTCCACTGGGGATTTTGAAGTTTTAGTTCTGTTGGGGATCTAAATGACGTATTGTGGGGATTGCTCATGGAATAGCCTAAAGACGTTTTCCTATTCTTTCAATCTGTCAGTAATTGTCTTTTTTCAATTTGTTTATTTGTAAACAGTAATTATGTTCAAATGCATATGTTCATTAATGAATCATTGGACATTTTTTGCAAATAAAACACAAGTGTAAAGAAAAAGGACAAATAGTTTTCTGTACTTTAAAGAGATATCTTTGTATTTACTTTGAATAGGTATTTTGTACAAAGGAGATAGACATCCTAGTAAGAGGATGGTGCCATAACAATAAGAAAATTTTATACAAAGAAATATAGTTATATGTGATAATCCCATGGGGTTCCCATTCTGCTATAGCCTTCGTATCTCTGAATATCATGTCTATTTGTTGCTTCGTCCGAAGATGATTGAATTGATCAGAAACTCTGAGTTTGTCAGTGAAGTCAAGAGGTTGTCCATAAAGTGATCCAACGGGACATAGTCATATGCTTTAATTCCCTAAATTTTTCCTGGACCGCCCTTTCGGGTTTTTAGTCCACCGGGAAACCCTTTTTTCCCAAGTTTCCTTTCGGGTTTTCAACTTGCCAGGTGTACAATTTTTTTTAATTTTATCCCTAATTTTTTCCCGAACCTTTTGGTTCGCCGGGATGCCCTTTTTTTTTACCTAGGTGTGTCAGCCTAGCGGGTCTCTTATGCGTAGTATCTTTTGACTATGTCCGTGTTTGCAGGGTGTGGCAGGTCGTCGCCGTCCATGGTGGTTAAGATCATTGCCCCACCGGAGAAAATGTTCTTGATTATAAATGGTCCTTCATAGGTAGGTGTCCATTTGCCCCTGGGATCACTTTTTGGCAAGATAATGCGTTTGATCACTAGATCTCCAACTTGATATACCTGGCGTCTAACTTTTTTGTTGAAAGCCTTGATCATTCGTTTTTGATACATCTGACCATGGCAAATAGTAGTAAGTCTCTTTTCATCAATTAAGTTTAGTTGATCAAGCCGAGTCTGGATCCAATCGTCCTCATTCAAACCTGCATCCTTCATAATTCTTAAAGAGGGGATCTGAACCTCAATAGGCAAGACATCCTCCATGCCATAAACCAAGGAATAGGGTGTTTCCCCAGTTGATGTGCGAGCCGCGGTACGATACCCGTGGAGAGCAAATGGCAGAATCTCATGCCAGTCCTTGTAGGTGACTGTCATTTTCTGTATGATCTTTTTAATGTTTTTATTTGCAACTTCAATGGCACCATTCATCTTTGGCCGATATGGGGATGAATTGTGATGTTAAATCTTGAACTGCTCGCACAAGGCGGTGATCATAGTATTGTTAAGGTTTGTACCATTATCAGTGATGATCCTTTCTGGGATACCGTACCGGCAAATGAGATTCTGCTTGATGAAACGGACAACAACATTCTTAGTAACAGATGCGAAGGAAGCTGCTTCGACCCATTTTGTAAAATAGTCAATGTCCACTAGAATGAAATGATATCCATTGGAGGCTGTAGGTTTGATCTCCCCAATCATATTGATTCCTCACATAGAAAAGGGCCAAGGAGCCATCAAGACATTCAGAGGAACTGGAGGTACGTGCACCTTGTCCGCATAAATTTGACACTTATGACAGGTCCGAGAGTGTTGATAGCAGTCTACTTCCATGGTCGACCAATAATAGCCTGCCCGTAGGATTTTCTTTGCCATCGTATTCCCACTGGAGTGAGTGCCAAAGGTACCTTCATGAAATTCAGCCATGATCTTTTCCGCTTCAATTTTATGCATACAACGAAGCAGAATAGAGTCATGATTGCGTTTGTACAGGATGCCATTAGGAAGAACTTAGCAGAGAATCTTCTTAAGAACTTTTTATCATTGATTGAAGCTTCTTCTGGATATTCCTGAGCCTCGAGATACCTCTTGACTTCATGAAACCAAGGCTGGTCCACTACTTCTTCAGTATTAATCTCGTGACAGTGTGCTGGTTCGTCCATTCGTTTAATGGTGATCTGGGGAGCCACGTTATCCCAATTAAGTTTAAACATGGATGACATTGTGGCTAGAGCATCTGCTAGCTGATTTTCTTCTCGCGGGAAATTCTCGAAGGTAATCTGCTCAAAATATGGTAGCAATTTCAAAACATGTTCTTTGTAAGGGATAAGGTTTGGGTGCTTGGTGTCCCTTTCTCCTTTGATCTGACTGATGACCAAAGCCGAATCTCCGAATACATCTAAGGATTTGATTCCCAAATCTATGGCAACCTTGAGACCAAAGATGCATGCTTCGTATTCTGCCATGTTGTTCGTACAGTTGAAGCAAAGTCTGGCAGTAAAGGGAGTGTGACACCCTTCCAGAGATATGAGTACAACGCTGATACCATTACCAAGTGAATTGGATGCCCCATCAAAGAACAGGGTCCATCGGGATCCTTGTTCAGGTCCGTCATATGGTCTGATTTCTTCACAGTTGTCTAATGTCATGATGTCTTCATCCGGGAATTAAAACCTCATGGACTGATAATCTTCTACAGCTTGATGATCAATATGATCAGCTAACACACTACCCTTTATAGATTTCTGGGTAGTATATTGTATGTCATATTCTGTTAGGATCATCTTCCATCTAGCTATCCTCCCAGACAGAGCAGGCTTTTCGAAGATGTACTTTATCGGATCCATCTTAGATATCAACAAGGTAGTATGAGTCACCATATACTGTCTTAGCCGGCGAGCAGCCCATGCCAGAGCGCAACATGTTTTCTCGAGCAGTGAATATTTGGTCTCACAGTCGGTAAACTTTTTGCTCAGGTAGTAAATAGCGTGCTCTTTTCGGCCAGACTCGTTATGCTGCCCCAATACACACCCCATTGAGTTCTCTAAAGCGGTCAGATACATGATCAGTGGTCTTCCCTCGACTGGTGGCATCAAAACAGGAGGCTCTTGTAAGTACTCTTTGATCTTGTCAAAAGAAATCTGGAATTCATCATTCCATCTAACTACTTGATCTTTCTTCAACAGTTTGAAGATTGGCTCACAAGTAGTTGTCAGGTGAGAAATGAATCTGGCAATATAGTTCAGGCATCCCAAAAATCCTCTGACTTCCTTCTCAGTACAAGGAGCCGGAATTTCTTGTATCGCTTTAACCTTGGCATGATCAACCTCGATGCCTTTGTTGCTGACAACGAAACCTAAGAGTTTACTAGACCGGACTCCAAATGTACACTTGTTTGGATTCAATCTTAACTTGTACTCCTTCAATCTCACAAACAACTTTTGCAAGTGATCAAGATGCTCCTCTTCAGTTTGTGACCGGGCTATCATGTCATCCACATAGACCTCTATCTCATGATGTATCATATCATGAAATAAGGCAACCATGGCGCGTTGATAGGTTTCCCCCGCATTTTCAGTCCGAATGGCATCACTTTGTAGCAGAATGTACCCCACTGCGTGACAAATGTAGTTTTCTCCATGTCCTCGGGTGCCATTTTGATTTGGTTATAACCTGAGAATCCGTCCATGAAGGAAAACACTTTGTGCTAGGTTGTATTGTCAACCAGGATGTCGATGTGGGGAAGTGGAAAATCATCTTTAGGGCTGGCCCTGTTTAAATCTCTATAATCCACTCACATTCGTACTTTGCCGTCCTTTTTAGGTACGGGAACAATGTTGGCAACCCATTGAGGATAGGACGTGACATCCAAGAATCCAGCGTTTAATTGTTTCATGACTTCCGCTTTGATCTTCTCTGACATGTCAGGTCTCATGCGGCGGACTTTTTGCTTCACTGGTGGACAGTCTTCCCTTGTGGGTAGACGATGTACCACGATGTCTGTATCAAGTCCCGACATGTGTTTGTATGACCAGACAAAGATCTCAACATAATCATGCAATAGCTGAATTAGACATTCCTTGACACTCGGCTCTAGGTTGGCACCCACCTTGATTTCCTTTTTATCTTCCTCAGTACCCAAGTTGATTGTATCCAACAGTTCCTCATGAGGCTGAATAGCTCTTTTCTCTTGTTGTAGTAGTCTGGCCAATTCCCCTGGAACCTCACAATCTTCCTCTCCTTCGTATTCGGCTTGGTAGATTAGATCTTCAGAGTCACTAAAGGCTATAGAAGTATCGTTACCCATGGGATCTGGAATGGAGGGGTACCTGCATTTGTGAGTGTGGGTGTGTGTAAGGGTATAGCCATCTTTAAACAAGAAAAATGTAAAAGAAAGACAACGAGCACAAAAGGTTTGTATGTGAAGAAGCGTCCATGATTCATTGAATGTCATATGAAGATGAAATAAAAACCCTTACAAATGGACCATTGTGCCTCGGGTAAGACACAAGGTTTTTAAAGTGCGAATCGTTTGTGAATATTACAAGTCCAACAAAAATGTAAAAGATAAATTACTGAGAGATGAAAGTTATTGGGACAAAGTCTCTGGCTTCCCAGTTGCGAAGTCCTCCGTTGACAGTAGGAAATATCCAATCTTCCAAGCTGCCATCTTCTTCAACATCTTCCACTGCGTTGACCTCTCTATTACTAATCTTCAAATGTGGCCCTCCAGGACGGGCACGACGCACAAGTCTTCTGAGCAGTTGAGGTAAACCCCAAGCCAAACTTGTCTGATTTATACGGGATGTCTGGAAGCTGCCCCCAGATGGTGCATCCACCCTCTTCCACTACTGCCTTTGCGTCCTTTAGAGATGACATCTGAAGTGGAGGTCTTGTAATCTTAGGAATCGAGGATACCGCCTTGGTTGCCACTACTTCTTGAGAGACTTCTTCAAAATGTTGAAAAGGGGTTTTAATGAACTCGCCATCCAACTCCACATATCGGAAGGAATTTAGATGACTAATCATGTACACCTCTTCTCCATGGACAGTTATGATCTTTCCTTGGACCGGGTATTTCAGCATCTGGTGTAGCATTGAAGTGACAGCACCGTCATTGTAAATCCAGGGGCATCCTAACAGACAGGAATAAGAAGGACGGATGTCCATCACATAGAAGGTTGAGTTGAAAATTTGAGTTCCCACCTTTATTGGGATGTCCACCTCCCCGTGGACCATCCTCTTCGAACCATCAAATGCTCTCACCACTATGTTACTGGGTTTTAATGGCAGCCCTTCACAATCTAATATGTCAAGGGCTTTCTTCGGTAGGACATTTAAAGATAATCTCGTGTCTACCAAGACATGGGCCAGAGTCGTTCCTCTACACTCCACAGAGACATGCAAAGCCTCGTTGTGTTTTCTCCCTCTGGGTGTCAAATCACCATCGGAGAAACCCAAGCCATTATTAGCTATCAAACTGGCCACACAATCCTGGAATTGGTCAGCAGAAGTCTCTTGTGGCACATGGGTTGTCTTCAAAAATTTTACCAGAGCTTTTGCATGTGCCTCAGAACACAGCAGCAAGGCTAGCATGGAGATCTTGGAGGGAGTCTGCCCCAACTGTTCAACCACATCATAATCACTTTTCTTTATTATCCTCAAGATTTCTTCCATTTCCTTCTTGGATGTTTCGGGGATAGCTAGTGATTGAGCCTTCGTCCGGACAGGCTCCTCTTGAACGTTTTGTCCCCGATTCTCAACAACAGAAGTATTGGTAGGGATAACAACAGGGGTCACGTCGTCTTTGTCGATAGGTGCACTTTCAGGTATGATTACTGGTACAGAGGTAATATTCGGAATGGCCACGGGTCCAAAAACTGCCTTTGGAGGGGCAATCTCTGGAGAGAAGATTCTACCACTACGGGTAATCTTGCTAGTTCCGGCAATATTGCTAATGTCGGAATTGTCTTCTTCGGAGCTCTCTTCTTCGGTGGTCAACCCATCTTGTTTAATACCATGGTACTGTTTTATCTGATTTATACGGGACCGGCCCGGGCATTGTAATCTTAAGTGGAGTAGTATTTGGAGTAGATGTAATCCTAACAGGTCTTTTAGGGACCCTGGAAGGATTGGCGGAGATGGTTATAATTGAAATGTCTTTAACAGGAATGGGTAAGACGAGAGCATTCTCAAACATAATTTCTTGGTTGTCAATCAGACGTTGGATACATGTCTTCAGTAGAGGGCAATCGGTGGGTGAGGATAAGCAATGATGGCAGTCTTCTTTACATCCTGGGAATACACCAGGTTTTAACAAATTCATCTTAATGATTGGGAGCAGAGTCAAAAGTTCATTTATTGTGGCAACAAGTAAATCTTCCTCAACAACATTGGCATTGTGACCATGCCTAGGCATCAGAGCGGAAATGACATTTGGTTTCTCAGGTGCATCAAACTCAACTTCCTTTGCATCTATAAGCTCTTGAATCTTGTTCTTTAATGCCCAACAGTTGTTGGTATCGTGCCCTGGACTTTCAGAATGGTATGCGCATCTGGAATTCGGGTGATAATGAGGGGACGCCATGTTGGGATTCTTTGGGGCCTCCTTTAAAGTTTCCAGATTCAATTTTAGAAGATGTGGTAAAACCTGGGCTAGAGTCATATTAATCTTGGTGAATTGCCGGACTGGCCTTTCCACCCTTGGCTGGTTATTTCTTGGTTGATCAGATGCAGGCTTGGTAATCATAATGGCCCCCACCGTTGGTAGGCGTTCAGTTCTTCCCTGATTCCTCTATTAATAAACAGCAGACACCTCCTTCTTCACAGTGAAAGGTTTTCTCACAGCTGTAGAGGCAGACGCATCCTTCTGAATCTTTCCACTTTTTATACCGGCTTCCACCCTTTCTCCGGTTAATATTAGCTCAGTAACCCAGCAGATGAACTCCCAATCAGATGGTTTAAGAAAGGGCCTGATAGGGTGCCCAAGAACATATCCACCAACTCCCTTTCAGACAGAGGAGGTTGCACCCTTCCAACTAGGTCTCTCCATTTTTGCGCGTACTCTTTGAAACCCTCATTTGAAACCATAGCCATACTATGAAGTTGAGTACGAGTAGGTGCCAAATCTGCATTATACTAGTATTGCTTATAGAAAGATGCGGCAAGTTCTTCCCAATTGTGGACGTCGGCTATTTCCAATTGGTAAAACCAATCAAGTTGTGTTCCGGATAAGCTGTCTTGGAAGAAATGGACCCACAAGTCTTTGTCGGCAGAGTGCGGCTGAATCTTTCTGACATATGATCAGAGGTGCATTTTAGGACACGACATTCCATCATATTTAGCAAATAACGGAAGTTTAAACTTTGGTGGGATTACAATTCCTGACACTAACCCCAACTCTTCAAAATCTAGCCCCAGTACTTTCTCTATTTCCATAGCGGTTAAACGCTCTTCCAGGTGTCTGTACTTATCATCAGCCGGAGGATACTGTTCCTCAGATTAGTCTTCCTCTTCCTTCTCTTCTTCAGAGTCTGACAAAACTTCCGTTTCTTTTCCTTTTCTTTCCCCCTCATCAAATGTTGCTGGAAAATCTAAGGTCCTTCTGGCTTGTCCCTGAAACCTTCTGCCCATGATTACCACACCAGCTGGTTTCTTCTCTTTCTTCTTTTTCTCTTTCTCTTTTGCTAGCAGAGTCTTCAGCTCCTCTTTCCCCTTGGCTAAGGTCATGAGTAACTGTTGAAATTGTTTGTTTTGAGCTTGAAGGTCTTTGACCGTCTATTTGAGATCCATCTTACTGAAATAAATAGTAGAGAGATGAGGAAATTTGTTGCAAAGACCTGTTTATGTGTATGATGAATGATATGTATTCATGCAATGCTTTCAAGGATTTAAAAATTCAAATTTGTTTTAAACAAAAAGAAACACACGTTATATTAATAAGATAGAATTTGAGTACATCAATGCCCCTTGGGAAAAATAATACAAAATTCTAAGATAAAAAGGCATTGCGCATCCTCTTTGGTGCAATGTAGGTATTTAGAGTCTGCTCCTCATGAAGTAGCAGAGTGAGTTCTAAAACCTTCTTCTCGCTTGCGTAGAATTGGGCTTTGAAAGTATCGCGCTCTCCTTTGAGATGTATCCAATCCCTTTGTAGGTCTTCGAGTGATGTAGGCATGTCAGGATGTAGGATAGTGTATGGAACTTCTCCCTCCTTAACAGGTTCAATAATCACTGGGAGAATGGAAGGATAAGGCATCATAAGACTTTGAGCGTGGATTCGTACCCACTTGAGGTAAGGATCAAGAGGGATGGAATTCTTGTGTCCCAAAGTCTTTCTATCTACCTTGTTTAGCATCCTCCAAGCTCGGATGAATCTCTGTCAAAGACCTTGATCGTCGTTGTCGTAGTCGAAAATCAAACCTTGAATCAGCATATCATGTGGGCCATCCTTTCGGGCATAACCAAACTGTCTTAGATCTAAGCACGGGTTATAGGTGATGCCTCCCCTAATGCCAAGTATATGGACATTAGGGAATTCCCTACAACGGTCAACAATGATAACATTCTCTTTGGATCGAGAGCACCAATGAATATCTGAATGTTTAAGCGTCATTAACCTTTGTGACCACCTTAAACCTTGCTCATTCTTTAAGACTGATTGGGGAAGATGAGAAATAAACCATCTTTCCAGGATAGGAGTGAAACACATAAGAAGACCTCTTTTCCTCATTGTACGAGTGTGAAAAGAGTGTAAGATATCCCCAAGCAATGTAGGCACCGAGTTGCGTGACATGAAGATTTTGATAGCGCTCACATCTATGAGTTGGTCAGGATTGGAGAACAAGACCATCCCATAGATGAGAAGAGCTACAATCTCCTCAAAAGCTTGCAAGTCTAGGGAATTCCAACAACTTTGGGCTTTCTCAAACAGAAACTTTGCCAAGTAACCTTTGACACCACTTCTAGTTTCCCAATGAGTTGTGACATCGGATGAGTGCAAGTGCATGGCTTGAACAATCTCTTCTGGCTTTGGATCTCTTTCCGTACCGTTGAAAGGTAGTTGATTGAGAATAGGAATCCTCAAGAGTTGATAAAATTCCTCCAAAGTAGGCACAAGCTGATAGTCAGGAAATGTGAAGCAATGATGCAAAGGGTCAAAGAACTGGAAGAGAACCTTCATCATATCCTCCTCTGTGTTAGAGGTGACTAAGTTGAGTAGACGAACATGCCTCTCGGTGAATGGAGAGTTCTCACGGATCCTTTAAACTAGCTCCTTGAGTTGTGGAGGAATTCTTACAAGGTTGATTTGGATAGTTTTTATGCAAAGTGAATCCATATCCTACAAAACAAGAACAAAGATGAATCTCCAAAATCCTTGAAATGGTTAGTGGATGCATATGATGTTCATGATGTCCATGATGTTATGTACAAGTATGCATATACAAGCAAATCAAACAAGTTCTTAGTTTAGGCTTGCATGGGGTTTCATAGGTAAGTACCCTCTTGAAGTTTAGTTGGCTCAACCTGTCCTAACAATAGTAATCGGGTTCTAAGGAGCTCAATATCACTGGATTGTTTCCTTGGTCATTGTTTCAGCTCAAACCTCTTTAATGGCGACCGAAATATCCTAAGAAACCAAACCTCAATGAGTGTAGTATCGAGTATCTACCAACTTCGGATTGCACCAAAGTCGGTCATCTCACTACATCCTAAAGGACAAGTTGGTCAAGTAAAGGGTTCTAGAAGTTCATTAGTGCTTCATGACATCACTCAGCGGCCCCGTATTCTCTTTGATTAACTCAAAGGCTACCGGTACCCACAAATATGTCACACTAACATAGCTATTGCTTAGACCATGTCGATATACCCTGCACAGTTTCCACAATGTATTGCTATTTACCTATAATGTTTCCCAAATTCGGGTAGAGGATTAAAACCCAAACAAAGAACCATAATGTAAAGCAAACAAGTCAAACAATGTATGCAAATAAATGTGATCTAAAACCCTATGGTAACCCCACTTTTTTTTCAATATCCCCAGAAGAGTTGCCAGTTCTGTGATACGGTGGGAGAACTGACTTGAGGTTTTACGTTTTATCTCAAATGTTGCGGTTAGCAAGAGTGGCCACCGACTTTTCTTTTATCCAAAAGGAAAGGTGAAAAAGCACAGGAAAGACCTTTGAGATGTTTTCTTGAGTTCGGGGGGTAGATTATGAAAAGGAAGGTTCTAGCACCCTTTTCATCCATGGTTTTCCATGGGCTCTTAGTTACTTGCTTAGATCACTTGCTTTGGTTTGTTTGAAATGGTGTTTGATGTGGTTTTAAAAGTATTTTGTAAAAGAGGCCATTCGTTTAGGCAATCTTTGTAATGATTCTCGTTCGTAAGAATGTATACAAAGATGTTTGTCTTTTTAAAAATGTTTTCAATATTTGTAAGATGTTTTTGAAATGTGTGTGTTTGTTTTGAAAATAGAAAAGATTGTTTGTTTGAAATGGAGCAAGTAACTTAGAAGCTATCTACCTACTCAAATGTCTTTCTCGTGCATTTTCTATTCCTTTGACATTGTTGACTTACCATTGATTTGGTAAGTAACCCTATCTTTGGATGTAAACGGGACGGGCGTGGGTCATCGTATAACCATGATTAGCAAGGTTTGCAAAGTATCTTAGCATTTTTTGAGGGGGCTAAGATCATTTTGTAAGGCAACTTTTGAATAGCGTCATCGAGGGACTATGATCTTTATATTTTGTTTTGTTTTGCAAAGATACCTCGCATGCGTAATATGGCTATTTTGTTTTAGGCAACCAAGTGGGAGAAACCTTAAGGGTGCTTGTGTGCAAAGTATATCATTTTCATGCTTTTGATCTTGCATTTAGGGTTTTTTATTTGTTTTGTTTCGTTCTTGTCATACAAACCCTAATTACTAATCATGGCATATGAAAATAATAAATTGCGTAATGTAAATGTACTAAGTTATTACAACAATTTTATGGAGGGGGGAATACAAGTTTGAATGGGGATTTGCACAAATATAAAACTAAATACATTATTACAACCAAATCGAATTTGCGCGAATTAAAATAAATATAATACAATATTTAAAACGTAATGCAATGTAATGTACATGTAAAGAGATTTTTTATGTCTTATTTTTATGTAAAAGAATATTTAATTTAAGCCTAAAAATATAAAGAAAAAGATTTAATTTTTTGAAAGGGGTTTAACCCTAATTTTATTTATGAGAAAATAAAGTTTCTATATTATTATTTTTGTACATTTTTTGTATATAAAAAATAATAAATAATATTGTATATAACTATTAAAAATTAAATATGTGCAAAAAATAAGTATTTGTAAGTATGAAATGTAAAATAAAAATATTAAGTATATTTAATTATATTTATAAGTTTATTAAGAAAATAAATTACATTTTATCAAAATAAATTAAATTTTTATGTGAGAAATAATATTAAAAAAATAAAATAAAAGTGTAAAAATAATTAAATTATTTTTTAGGATTTTTTATCATTAAGGAAATAATTAAAAATATTAAATATAAAAATGAAAAAAAATAAAATATGAAAGAGTTAACAGGGGGTGAAATAGCAAGTCAGTGGTAGTACTTAGCAAAAACAAAAAGCCCAGGAAGCCAAAAAG
The DNA here is from genome assembly GCA_948472305.1 of Vicia faba. Classification (NCBI taxonomy): domain Eukaryota; kingdom Viridiplantae; phylum Streptophyta; class Magnoliopsida; order Fabales; family Fabaceae; genus Vicia; species Vicia faba. Next base: position 1,398,220,745 of record OX451736.1, on the reverse strand, counting down.
CCCAATACAGCTTCGTCCCTATCCTGCCTTCTCTTCCTCACGCCATGGCCGATTCAACCTGTAACTTCCTCATGCTTGCATAAAAATGAAAACTTATAACATGAAAAATGTAGCATTTGAACTCACGATTCCAACCATATAAATTATGTAATCTAACTATCAAAGGCCAAAGAGAATTTTGAAATCCCTAAATCCTAACCTAAAATTTTCACAGATTTCAAACTCCAAATTCTCTTAGCACAAGTAATATAAATGCAAGATAATGATATGTACAACTTCATTATGATGAGAACTACATTTTTTATTCACAGATCATGGCCTGAGGTTGACTGTACAAGGAGATAGAGTTTGAAAAATTACCTCCTTCAGCTGGAATCGCGTATGGAAATGCAGGGACTTTAATGGAGGCCTGATGATTGCTTGAGCTTCCCTGAATCTATTCCAACCCTTACCTTGCTCTGAAAGTGGCTAGAACTCCCTGACCAAGTCAAACTGCAAGCTTCAAAGTTAGCAATGACAAATGGTGAAACAGAGGTTACGGAACAGGGATGATGGTTTGGATTGACTAGGTATCAAGTATGTAAGATGTTTGGATGACCTAAACACAAAATGCACGAGCCGAATAGATGCTGGATATGTTTGTGTAGAAACTGTATGTTTTGGGCAGTTTTTGGTGCTTTGCTTCCTCTAAGTGTTTCAGGCCTTTGCTTGGTGTTTTATGTGTTGTATATCCTTTGCATATTAGTATAGAAATGGTTTTAAGTCAGCTCTCTATCAGCTGTATAAGCCCTAGCCTTTTTGCAACTTTTCTTGTACTTGAAGCAAAGTGACAAGACAAAACTCTCATGCTTGTACCAGCTTGCTTAGGGTTGGTATTTCTTCCCTACAATTTGCCTTTGGTCTGTGGTACTTGCTTGTATCAAGGGGACAGGTCCAATGCTCAAGATTACAAAGTTTGCAAAAGTTGCCCTTTATGAAAATGGCAATGGAACCTTTTGGCCAAAAATGGAATTACAAGTTGTGTAAAAGTTCAAAAGCATGGATAGAGGCTTTGTCAACTGAATATGCATTTAATTAAGGAGTGTGTAGCAAGTTTAGGACCTGTGCAGCATGAAATAGCCAGCATAGGTTTGATTTGTAACTTGGTTCTTCATGAAATTGATTGAACAAAAAGTGAGAAAATGCCAATTTACTCTCTTCGATTCTCCCTACTCAAAAATGATCTTGGAGAGTTCTTGGACATTTTGGAAAGCTTGCAATGTGATTTATAATCCATCTTTTAAATTCATTTTGAGATACCTCTTGGAACTAGATGAAAATTTCCATGAAGTTAGGTCCAAAACCTGCCTAAATTAGGGCAAAATTTCACTAAGTTAAGAAGTTCATGACCATGTATTCACAAATTTATATCTTGATATACAAGCATATTTAGGGAAAAGTTTGTGAAGCAAAGTTGTAGATTTCATGGAGGCCTACAACTTTCATGTTGGGAATTTTCTTTGAATCAAAATGCATCATAGTGAAAAAGTCGTGTAAAGTTGAGAAAAAATAAGAAAATTTTCATACTTAGAAAAATTCCAAGTCATGAAAATTTTCAAATTAAAACCCTAATTTTCAAATTTGGTTTTCTTGGTGAACAAGTTTCACATTTGGGAATGTTTTGATGAATTATGACCCTTGGTTCTTGATTTTGACCAAAAAGTCAAAGTTTGACTTTTTAGTGTACAGTTGACTTTTGATCAGTTGACTGCAAATTTCATCTGTCAATCCAATGAATTTGAGGTGTTTTGAACCATGTAATTAAGTCAAGATGATGCCATTGAATCCTTTAAGTCATGCTTGACCTCACTTGGTCATTGGCTAGGTTAAAAATCAGAAATTGCCCTTTCTTAGTCAAAACCCTAATTTTGACCATTTTTCCCTTTTGATGATTTGATCAAATTTCTTAAGGAGTTGTAATCCAAACTTGATAAAATGGTAAATATGAGTCTAAAATGTTAATTTGGATCAAAAATTATGAAGTTTGACTGTAAATTGGCCATGGTTGACTTTTTCCCCAATACAATTGATTTTTAGGTCAACTGTCCAATTGACTGATCAAAAATGTGGTTCAAGGCTTGAAACTTGTCATGAGCAACCTTAGGGGTCCAAAATGATGTATGAAAGTCACATGAAGCATTGATGGTCCAAAAATCCTTGTGCAAACTCAAACCCTAATTTTGGGTTATCAGTGCAAGATGAGATGTCCTGAGCTGAGCAAACCCTGATCTTGTCTTGAGTCAAAGAAGTCTTGTAAGAAAAAACTTGATAAATGAGAGGGCAAATTTTTGGATACAACACATGGTAGTAGATTTCTCCACCGTAATTCCACGGTACTACTTTATCTGATTCATACGGGACCGGCACGGGCATTGTAATTACGAGAGGAGTAGTCTCAGGAACTGATGTAATCCTAACGGGTCTTTTGGGGACCCTGGAAGGATTGGCGGAGATGGTTATGATTGAAACGTATTCAACGGGAATGGGTGAAACAGGAGCATTTTCAAAAAGAATCTCTTGGTTGTCTATCAAGCGTTGAATGTGTTTCTTCAACAGAGGGTAAACAGTTGGTGAGGATAAGCAAAGATGGCAGTCTTTATTACAACCTGGGAATATACCAGCTTTCAACAAGTTTATCTTAATGATCGGGAGCAGAGTTAAGAGTTCATCTACTGTAGCAACAAACAAATCTTCCTCGATAGCATTGGCGTTGTGACCATGTCTAGGCATAGGAGCGGAAATGACATTTGGTTTCTCGGGCACCTCAAACTCAATCTCTTTTGCATCTATAAGGTCTTGAATTTTGTTTTTCAAAGCCCAACAGTTGTTGGTGTCGTGGCCCAGACTTTTGGAATGGTATGTGTGATCGGTGGATCTGGAACTGACTGTTTTAAAGCTGGTTCGCGAAATGTCGCGGAAGCAAGAGTCGCCACCGTCTTTTATTTTCTCCAAATGGAAAGGACAAAAGCACAGAAAAATTCCTTAAAGAGATTGCTCTCGGTTCGGGAGGTAGGTTATAGAAAGGGAAGGTGTTAGCACCCTTTCTATCCATGGTTATCCATGGGCTCTTAGGTACTTGCTCAATGTGTTTTCAAAAATGTTTGTTTGCTTTTCAATTGTGGGTTTTAAAAAAGTTTCTTTGAAAAATTTCAGTTCGACTCGTACGTCAGAGTGTTTGAAAAGTTTGTTTTGAAAGCTTTTGAAAATGTGTTGGTGTGAAAAGTATTTTTGTTTGAAATTAGAGCAAGTATCCTTGAGAACCTACCTACCCTAAGGAATTTGTCTGTGTAAAAGTCCTTTAAAGTAGTGCCATCCCACCATTGAGAGGTAGGTAGCACCACCGTTGGAGGTGTTCGGGTCAATTCGAGTTTGTAGGGACATGGTGATCACCGGAGTAATGGGAAGACACCTTAGAAGCTACCCTCATGCCAGGTTCCCGGATCATGAGGACTTACTAAGACGTCCTCTACTCGACGACCACCTTTCGAAAGGCAACAGGTGAGGCGTACCCTAGGGGTGGTGTGTGCGAATTGTGCGTCATGTTTCAGTTATTTGTCTTGTCATGTTTATTTGTGTTCTACGCTTGATTTTAATTAAGACATTCATTCTTGCATGCTTTTTAACAGTTATATATTTGCGGGAAAATAAATCTAAACTATTACAAATGGCGCGGGTCCACATCGCCAAAATTAAACCGGACCCGATTTGACGGAAAGTAAATAAAGCAAAAAAGTAAAAGTGCGAAAAGTAAAAATTGTTACAAGGCTTTGGGACATGTACATAATTATAATAAGCGACATAAAATAAATATGCGAAATAAAATAATTAAACAATGGGCGTTGGACCCTTTTGCAAAAAATTAAATTTAATAGGAAATTAAAATTAAAAATTAAATGTTTTTGGTATTTTTGTATTTTTTAAGATTTAAAAGAAAAAAGAACTTTTTAGAATGAAATTTGAAATGCAAATCCTAATTCTAATGTTTTTTAGTTATTGTGAAAATGTTATATTAATCTAAATTAAACCTTAATTTTTACTTATATACATTTAATTATAAAAATAAAATAAATAAATAAATAATATTGTGATAAAAAAAAAGGAAAATTTAAAAGGTATAAAAAGTCATTAAACCTAATGCTATATTTTTGGATTTTTAGTTATTAAGAAAGTATTAAAATCTAACCTAAATGCAACCCTAATTAGTTTACAAGTTTAATTATGAAAATTACTAATATTATGGCAAAAAACAAGGAAAGTTAAAAGGAATAAAAAAGTCATTAACCTAATGCTATATTTTTGGATTTTTTTATGGAAGAAAGAATTAAAGTTAAAACCTATTTTACTAAATTTATTTACATGTTAATTATTTACAAGAAAATAAATAAAATAAATATTTTTTTATATTTTTATCCTTTTTCTGATTTTATGATGTTTTTGTGTTTTTGTTAAAAAATAATTAATTAAATTAGAAAAGAAAATAACAATTAAAAATAAAATAGAATAAAAAAAACAAACCAGGGGGGGTAGCCCCAAATTAGAGGTGCAGGCCTTAGGATGCTGGCCCAATTAGCTTTGAACTTGTTGACTTTTCTGGATCATGTATGATGCATTGACTCGCGCTCATGGTATACACCAATCTTCAGCCTTGGATGGGAATCTCCTGGACACGTGGGCATCTGGATGATGGTGGTACATGATATGCTTCAATGTTGTGCCTGCATAGGAATGAGTATAGAAAAATAATAGCGAAATTATTCAGACCTGGGGTTCGAACCCAGGTCTTTGGACATCAATGCGTTGATAGCTTGCCAGCTGAGCCACTTAGTCAATTTGATATATAATATGTAAACAAATATTAAAAAAGAAAGTAACGCATTAGTGGCATTTTGGCGCCAGAGTTTGAATGGACCAATCCACGCTTGACATGGCATCATCTTCCTCGCGTGCCTGAAAGACAAAACATTGAGCAACGGTTTTCGTTGTGTTGCTTTAAGCCAGCTACCAGAAAATAGCGAATAGGCCTACGCAGCTCATAAATTAATCGCGACTAATGCTTTTTCTTCGTCTTGATGAGCTGATTGCAATGGTGTGTGTCTGGAACCCTAATTTTGCCTAGGGTAGAAAACCCCAATTTTGAAAACCTGTAACCCTAGAATCTCAAACATGGCATAATCTCGTATGGTCAATAAAAACGCAATTAAAGGTAATGGTTAGCTTGGAAACTTCAATATGAACAAGAATCAATAAACAAAAATGCACAAAGATGTATGAATCATGATATACGATTTCAACAGTTTTGCTTTACAGTTTGAGTTATAGATACCACTTCTTTGCGTTTTGGTTGATGTTAGGGATTGGCACACGTTCAGAGTTTGTCAAGGAAGCTATTGAACCAAGTTTGGAGCCTTGAATCCACCTCTAGAGTGCTTTTCAGTTTTGACTTTTATGGCAAAAATTTCAAATTGGTACTAGCCTCTTCTGCGCAGCTGAGAGTGTGTTATGATTAGGGTTTGACTCAGTGCTTCTGAGGAGAGGGAATTAGGTCATTAGTTGGCCTTTATCCATGCCCATGAGAGAATTGGTCTTAGGTCTTTTAGCATTAACAAACTTTTCCTTCTTTTAAGCAAGACCAAGACTTGGTGTATAATCTAACCCTAGCATGAGTTTGTGAGTTGGCATATGCTACATGGAAGCTATCCCAATTCAAATGACACTATTTCATTGACTTTTGAATTTTATTTGAATTTTTAAAGATTTAAAATGAATTAAATTATCAAAAATTAAATAAAATAGAAAAATCAATATTTGGTCTTGAAATTAATCATGGGACACGTGTGTGGCATGACAAGGCTGAATCAAGTGGAAGAAAGTGGTCCCTTTTGTCAAAAATTGAAGTTTCAAGGATAGTTGACTTTTGCCATTTCACAAAAATTTCCCAACTTCTACAAGGCATAACTTGCTCAATGTTTAAGCTTTTCACATGTTCTTGGACATTTTGGAAAGGTCTTTGAGTCCTCTAACCAATGCCTTTGGTCCCATGTCATTTTGATTTACCAATCTCAAGTTATGGTCTTTGACTTAAAGTCCCTTTTTGTTGACTTTTGAAAATGACCTATAATGTTGAAATTGATAACTTTTTGTGAGAGCATTTCTTGGACTTGAAGTATGAAGATGAGTTGTAGGAAATGTCTTTCTCTTCAAAATGAGCTTTGGATGGAATTTTTCTGATAATCCATGTGAAAGTTATGCCCTGGTCAATTTCAGTTGACTTTTTCAGCTGTCCAAATATAGCAACTTTTGCATCTTTGATGATTTCTGAGCCAAATTTTGAGAGTCATGATCAAGCATTGATCAAATGATGTTTGTGGCTTCAAAATGATATGTTGACCAAAAATTTGAACTTTTGACTGTCAAATGACCATTTTGCCCCTACAGTTGACTGTAGTGCAATTTAGGGTTTTGACTGTGCAATTTTGAGCTGAATGCCTTGAAACTTGATATGAGGATGCTTGACCATGTTTGTAAGCATATGAGACTTGATTGAACCTTTGAACACTTCATTTTCTTGATCAGAACCCAAACCCTAGTTTTGACTGTATGGGAGACTGTTGCACTGCACAACCCTTGGGGAATTTTGTAGCTTGGCTTGGCAATTTCTCGAGGAATATGGGAGGGCAAATTTTGGGGTATAACAGTTGCCCCTGTTCAATCTTCTTAGACCTGAGGATGCAGATTGGCTGACGTGCCTTTCGTAATCCGAGGGTAAAAGATGATTGGACACTAGAGTGCCCAGAAATTTGCGCTCACATAGTGGCAGTGTGGTGGGAATGGGCTTATAGATGCCATTTAGAGATTGATCGCGTAAGAGATTCCTTAGCGAGAACCTGCATACCTGCAAAAGAAAAAATGAGTACCTGACACGTTGCAGGAGCTGATTTTAGATGCTTGGTATAGATGTGTCCTGACTGGTTACAAGAGCTGAGTCTGGAGCTTCAAACGCTGATGAATGAACCAGGGATGGTTACTGCCTCAGCATGGATGGTAAGAGAACCTTGGGCGATTTTAACTTCAACAACGCTCGTTGAGAAAAATCTTGGGTGTCTTCTACTGGAATAAGAATCAGGGAGATCTTAGGGTCGATCTGACTGAACCAGAGGAGGCCTTTGACTGGATAAGCATCAGGAAAATCTTAGGGTCGATTTAACTGAACCAGGCTAGGTCTTGAAATATCTTCAACTGGATAAGCATCAGGGAGATCTTAGGGTCGATCTGACTGAACCAAGAGAAGGCCTTTGACTGGATAAGCATCAGGAAAATCTTGGGACGATTTAACTGAACCGGTCTAGGTCTTGAAATGTCTTCAACTGGATAAGCATCAGGGAGATCTTAGGGTCGATCTGACTGAACCAGAGAAGGCCTTTGACTGGATAAGCATCAGGAAAATCTTGGGACGATTTAACTGAACCGGTCTAGGTCTTGAAATGTAGCTTGAGAACTTAACTGGATCTTTCCTGAAAGGTAAAAGTCAGTCATATGCAATGCATGATATGGATCAAGCAATGATGTTCTCAACATAAATGAGATTTGTAAGATATGATGTGTACATGCATGCTATAATGATGTATGTGATGTTTCCTGTATATTTTTGTCTAGGAAAGTGAATCCTTGACGGGTGCCGGGAAGTCGTATCCTGGGCTGATGTCGAAGAATAGATTTCGCTTCCGCTGGGGATGATAACTGCAAGGATACCGGTAGGAGAAGATGACTCCGTTGCGGAATAAACTTGGCGAATGGAAGATTCTGCGGGGAGGAAAGATACTCTAGCGATCATGCTGGGAAGCAATACTCTGTGGGGATAGAGATGCTTTGCTGAGTGTTGATAGCAGTAATTTGTTGAGGATGTCTTTGTTGTTGGAAGTGTTAATGGACTTCGCTGGGGATAGGAAAGAACTATGTTGACGATGACCTTTCCGTGGCTTTTGGCTGAGGATAACCCAGTTATATCCTGTTAAGGAAATAACTCTTTGAATAAAGCCGGACGACGCGTTCGTGCTCTGCGAGGGGATAAGCTTCCAGAATCTACTGGGGATAAGCTTACTGCTTGGAGAGATGAATTCCAATTTTCCTGGGGAAACTGGATTGGACTCTTCTGGGGAGTTTTGGAATGTAATTTTATAAGTTGAAAGGGGGAACCTATGTAGGGTTGCATGCTGATGAGTTTGTGTAAAACTGTATCTGAAATGGAGAAGGAACCTGGGTAGGGTTACTTTGATGATGAGTTCGTGTAAAACTTCGTTTTTTTGGAAAGGGAGAACCTGTGTAGGGTTTCTGGGTGACGAGTCCATGTAAAACTGCATCTTGAAGAGAGGGAACCGATGTAGGGTTGCTTGATGAGGTAAGTTCATGTAAAACTTCTTGATGAACCGGGGTGAGGTTATCTTGAGCTAAATCCATGTAAGACTTCTGGGGGGAACCAGGGTTAGGTTGCCGCAGGATAAGTTCGTGTAAAACTTCTTGACGAACCGAGGTAAGGTCATCTTGAGATAGGTCCATGTGAGACTCTTGGAGGAACCGGGGTTAGGTTACGGCAGGATAAGTTTGTGTAAAACTTCTTGATGAACCGGGGTTAGGTCATCTTGAGATAGGTCCATGTGAGACTCTTGGAGGAAACGGGGTTAGGTTACGGCAGGATAAGTTTGTGTAAAACTTCTTGATGAACCGGGGTTAGGTCATCTTGAGATAGGTCCATGTAAGACTTCTGGAGGAACTGGGGTTAGGTCACTTCGGGATAAGTTTGTGTAAAACTTCTTGACGAACCGGGGTAAGGTTACTTGTGATAAATCCATGTAAGATTTCTGGAGGAACCGGGGTAAGGTTACTTGGATAAGTTTGTGTAAAAACTTCTGGAGGAACCGGGGTAAGGTTATTTGGTTGAGTTTGTGTAAAAATCTCTGGAGGAACCGGGGTAAGGTTACTTGGATAAGTTTGTGTAAAAACTTCTGGAGAAACCGGGGTAAGGTTGCTTCGGGATAAGTTTGTGTAAAACTTCTTGATGAACCGGGGTTAGGTCATCTTATGGAGGAGGAGTCTGTGTATGACTTTGTCTGAAGGTTGAGCAGAAACCGGTGTTGGGTTGCATGATTTTGATTAAGTGGATAATTGTCCTGTTTGGTCTCGGACGTTAGCCCACGATCTGGAATTTGTAAAGGTAGATGGTAATCATTTTTATGTTGATCTGTCCTTTGTAATTTGGTTGACAGAGCAATTGGATCGCCTGGATAGCTCATTATTGCCCCTGCTTCGGAGGTGAGGGAAGAGGATACCTGTGCGGGTGATCGACAAATCTTCGGGTAGGCAAGTGACGAGATACCGGAACATAGTCGTACGCTTCGATCCCTAACTTTTGCCTGGACCGCCCTTTCGGGTTTTCAGTCCACCGGGATACCCATTTTTGCCCAAGCCGCCTTTTCAGGTTTTCGACTTGCCGGGTGTACATGTTTTTCGTTTCATCCCTTCATTTTGCCCGAACCCTTTTAGTTCGCCAGGAAGCCCTTATTTTTGCCTAGGTATGTCAACCTATCGGGTCTTTGATTATGCGCAGTATTTTTTTCGACTATGTCCACGCTCTCAGAATGTAGGGAGTTGCCCCTGTTGGAAGTATTTTGCCATGCCCCAGATAATGAGCAATGTGCCCCTTGATTGGAGGTTCTTCTGTTCACAAGGTGTTCATCGTGCGAATTTCCCTGCTTGTTCAAACAAGTAGTCATATGCAAACAAGGTTATTTTAAGAATGCAAAAGTCTATGTCTGTCTTGAATTTTGAAAATGCATTTTTTGTAATACAGTGCGATGTCAACTCAATATTTTACAGCAAACCTTCAGGAGTCAGGATACCTTCGTAACAGTATGCTTTCGAACTAACCCATGCTTCAGCTAGGACTTTTAAGAGTTATATCGTGGCCTGGTTCACGGTTTAAGAAACAAAGGATAAAGGCTCAAATTATTTGTACCCACCCGCTCTTCGTGATGTTCTCCAAACCTAAACTCAGTTGATCGTGCGTTAGACCTTGTTTGAGTCTTTGCTCTGATTTTCCGGTGATGATTCGGATATTGAACGTTTATTTGAATAGGCAATCATCCCCTTTTTTGCTGAGGGTTTGTGAGACCTCCTTTTTTTTTTGATTTAGTTATCCCTTTCTTTTTTTTTGCCTAAACTGTTTCCTTTTTGGGATTACAGTCAGCGGGATGCCCCAGTTTGGTAAGTCTTCTTTATTGGTTTTGACTTTTTGGGCTTTTCATTCATGAATTTTTTTTTGATAATGACTGCCTGTCCTTATGATTGTTCGGAACCATCACTGTCTTTTGTTTTTGAAAAACTCATTTAGTGACATTCATTGTGCACTTGGATCGACTGAGAGAACTACCCTGCCCCAGGTTATGATTAAGGGTTTTGATTTTCGAAAATACAAACTCCTACTTCTTTGGCTCTGATGGGTTGACGAGGGATTATCATCCTTATAACTCCAGTGTTTAGGAATTGAAACAATGCCTGTACCTCATCAGCGGGGTCTGTTCAAAAGCATACTGTAAATTGTGGTATTGTTTTCGTCATCCTCCCTCAAGAGGTTTAGAATTTTCAATTAAGAATTGACCATCGCAAAAAATATGAAAGCAGTTTTAAGCATAGTAAACATAATTAATTCAAGACAGACATGTGTAATGCATTCATGAAATAAAAGAGTTTAACACAATAATTGTTTATCTGAACAAGAAAAGAAAAATACAACTTGAATTCAAATGAACAAAAATCTCTCGATCCTAGCCATGTTTTGGCAATGGAGCGGTGATCACGTTGGGAGTCTCCGCAGGCTCGAACTCGATCTCTTTGGCATCGATCATGTTCTGAATTTTGTACTTCAGTGCCCAACAGTCCTCAGTATCGTGCCCCGGGCTATCAGAATGATAGGCACACCTTGCTTCTGGATTGTAGCTAGGAGAGGAGGTCTTAGGATTGGCAGGAGGGTTGATTACTGCAATCAGGTTCATCTTCACCATATGCTGCAATGCTTGTGACCAAGGCATGTTAATGTTGGTGAATTGCCTTTTAGGCCCTTCCGGCCTTTGCTGGTTTCCCCTTTGTGGTTGACGGCGTGGTGCAGAACCAGAGATCATGACTGCCCCTGCATGTTGATCACGGCGACTCTTTTGACTGTATACAGCATTGGATTCCTTCTTTCCCGTGTAAGGTTTTTTATGAATATCAGAAGGTGTGGCCTCTTGAATCTTCCCCGACTTGATACCAGCTTCAATTCTTTCGCCAGTCAGGATGAGGTCGGTAAATCCAGCAGATGAGTTACCAATGAGGTGATTGAAGAATGGCCCGGATAGGGTCCCCAAGAACATATCAACGAGTTCCCGGTCAGTTAACGGAGGTTGCACCCTTCCAGCAAGGTCTCTCCATCTTTGTGCGTACTCCTTGAAACCTTCACTTGACCCCAACGACATACCCTGGAGTTGGGTACGTGTGGGAGCAAGGTCGGCATTGTACTGGTACTGCTTATAGAAAGCAGTCGCCAACTCCTCCCAGTTACGAACTTTGGTCCCATCCAGTTGATAGAACCATTCGAGGTGAGTCCCTGAAAGACTTTCCTGGAAGAAGTGGATCCACAAGTTCTTGTCTGCTGAGTATGGTTGGATTTTCCGAACATAAGACCTGAGATGCAACTTGGGACAAGACGCCCCGTCATACTTGGTAAAGGATGGTGCCTTGAACTTCCGAGGAATAATCACACCAGTTGACAAACCCAGATCTCCAAAATCCAGCCCAGGTACCTGTTGGATCTCCATAGCATTCAGCCTATCCTCCAACTGTTTGTACTTGTCCTCAGCCGGAGGGTACTGTTCGTCGTTGAAATCTGTCTCGCTGTCGGAGACCACTGGACTAGGCACCTCTCTCTCATGGTGACTGCTTTCCCTCACAGATGGGGTTGTCCCCTCAGTTTCCTCCTGCGGTGTATTCCCAGATCTGCGTCTAGGGCTGAACAGAACAATCCTCTTCTTCTTCTTGTCCTTCTTCAAAAACAAAGCCTTCAGATCTTGTTGACCCTGAGCCAAGCCTTTGATCAGCTCCTGAAATTGGCGTTCTGCGCCTGAAATTGGGCGTTCTGCGCCTGAAGAGCCTTGATAGATGCCTCGGTTGATGATTCAGGATTCATGACGAGACTGCTGAAATAAACAGCGAAGAAGGTAAGCAACCTGCAGAGGAAGGGTACCTGTTATGTAATGATATGTATGATATGCAATGATTTCAAGGACCTCGTGGGGTAAACAGAGAAACTTGTTAGAGTTGGAAACTGGCAACTTGATTGAAAGTACTTCATGTTGTTGAGAGTCCTTCGTCACGGGTCAAAGGCTCACCATATCCAGTGGGTCATAGCCCCTGACTTTAGTCATCATGTCTGGTTAGGGAACCTTCTTCAGGAGTCAGAGCTCACCATATCAAGTGGGTCATAGCCTCTGACAACATTGGCTAGAGGAAAATAAATCCTCTTTGCCCCTTGCTAGATGTTTGATTTATATGACCTGTATCACAAGCCCTTGAGATCCTTGAAATAGGTTAGGAGGTATGCAATGGTATGATGTCATGATATGCATGGGGTAATGTGAGTAACCCTGTTATGAGTCCCAATTAAGGACTATAAACAGACCCTGCAAGAAATTCAGTATACTTTGTTATGAGTCCCAATTAAGGACTATAAACAAAACCTGCAAGAAATTTGGTAAACCTTGTCATGAGTCCTAGTTAAGGACTATAAACAAAACCTGTAAGTAGTTCATGTGTCAGCTAACAAGCATGCAAGTAGGCAAGTACAAAGGCACACAAGTCACACAAGAGAAACCCTTAGGGTTTAGGCCAGCATGGGGTCTGGGTAGTACCCTCTTGAAGTTGGTGGGCTCAACCTGTCCTAATCAAAGTAACCGGGTTCTAAGGTTCCCAATATCACGGGATTGCTTTCATTGTTCATCGTTTCGATTTAGCCACTGAACTGGTGACCGAAATATTCCAGGAAAGCAACCCTCAATTGAGTGTAGTATCGAGTATCAACCAACCTCGGACTGCACCAAAGTCAGTTATCTCACTACCCTAAAGAGGCCAAGATAGTTCAATTAAGGTTCCTAAGGTCTGTTGATGCTTCACGACACCACGCGGAGGCCCCGTACTCTCCTTGACTGAACTCAAGGGTTACCGGTACACACCAAAGTGCCACATCAACGTAGCAGACTGTTTCAACCATGTCGGTATACCCCGCACAGTTCCCTCACAGCCTTGTTGCTACTTTCTAAAAGGGTATCCCCCAGATCCGGGTTAGGATCTATAGAACTCCCAAGACAGTCCCGCAATTTAAAGCAAACAAAGCAATACAATTGAAAACACAGTTATGAACTAACCCTAAGGTACACCTCACTTTAAGTTTGTAATTCCCCAGCAGAGTCGCCAGTTCTGTGATCGGTGGATCTGGAACTGACTGTTTTAAAGCTGGTTCGCGAAATGTCGCGGAAGCAAGAGTCGCCACCGTCTTTTATTTTCTCCAAATGGAAAGGACAAAAGCACAGAAAAATTCCTTAAAGAGATTGCTCTCGGTTCGGGAGGTAGGTTATAGAAAGGGAAGGTGTTAGCAACCTTTCTATCCATGGTTATCCATGGGCTCTTAGGTACTTGCTCAATGTGTTTTCAAAAATGTTTGTTTGCTTTTCAATTGTGGGTTTTAAAAAAGTTTCTTTGAAAAATTTCAGTTCGACTCGTACGTCAGAGTGTTTGAAAAGTTTGTTTTGAAAGCTTTTGAAAATGTGTTGGTGTGAAAAGTATTTTTGTTTGAAATTAGAGCAAGTATCCTTGAGAACCTACCTACCCTAAGGAATTCGTCTGTGTAAAAGTCCTTTAAAGTAGTGCCATCCCACCATTGAGAGGTAGGTAGCACCACCGTTGGAGGTGTTCGGGTCAATTCGAGTTTGTAGGGACATGGTGATCACCGGAGTAATGGGAAGACACCTTAGAAGCTACCCTCATGCCAGGTTCCCGGATCATGAGGACTTACTAAGACGTCCTCTACTCGACGACCACCTTTCGAAAGGCAACAGGTGAGGCGTACCCTAGGGGTGGTGTGTGCGAATTGTGCGTCATGTTTCAGTTATTTGTCTTGTCATGTTTATTTGTGTTCTACGCTTGATTTTAATTAAGACATTCATTCTTGCATGCTTTTTAACAGTTATATATTTGCGGGAAAATAAATCTAAACTATTACAAATGGCGCGGGTCCACATCGCCAAAATTAAACCGGACCCGATTTGACGGAAAGTAAATAAAGCAAAAAAGTAAAAGTGCGAAAAGTAAAAATTGTTACAAGGCTTTGGGACATGTACATAATTATAATAAGCGACATAAAATAAATATGCGAAATAAAATAATTAAACAATGGGCGTTGGACCCTTTTGCAAAAAATTAAATTTAATAGGAAATTAAAATTAAAAATTAAATGTTTTTGGTATTTTTGTATTTTTTAAGATTTAAAAGAAAAAAGAACTTTTTAGAATGAAATTTGAAATGCAAATCCTAATTCTAATGTTTTTTAGTTATTGTGAAAATGTTATATTAATCTAAATTAAACCTTAATTTTTACTTATATACATTTAATTATAAAAATAAAATAAATAAATAAATAATATTGTGATAAAAAAAAAGGAAAATTTAAAAGGTATAAAAAGTCATTAAACCTAATGCTATATTTTTGGATTTTTAGTTATTAAGAAAGTATTAAAATCTAACCTAAATGCAACCCTAATTAGTTTACAAGTTTAATTATGAAAATTACTAATATTATGGCAAAAAACAAGGAAAGTTAAAAGGAATAAAAAAGTCATTAACCTAATGCTATATTTTTGGATTTTTTTATGGAAGAAAGAATTAAAGTTAAAATCTATTTTACTAAATTTATTTACATGTTAATTATTTACAAGAAAATAAATAAAATAAATATTTTTTTATATTTTTATCCTTTTTCTGGTTTTATGATGTTTTTGTGTTTTTGTTAAAAAATAATTAATTAAATTAGAAAAGAAAATAACAATTAAAAATAAAATAGAATAAAAAAAACAAACCATGGGGGGTAGCCCCAAATTAGAGGTGCAGGCCTTAGGATGCTGGCCCAATTAGCTTTGAACTTGTTGACTTTTCTGGATCATGTATGATGCATTGACTCGCGCTCATGGTATACACCAATCTTCAGCCTTGGATGGGAATCTCCTGGACACGTGGGCATCTGGATGATGGTGGTACATGATATGCTTCAACGTTGTGCCTGCATAGGAATGAGTATAGAAAAATAATAGCGAAATTATTCAGACCTGGGGTTCGAACCCAGGTCTTTGGACATCAATGCGTTGATAGCTTGCCAGCTGAGCCACTTAGTCAATTTGATATATAATATGTAAACAAATATTAAAAAAGAAAGTAACGCATTAGTGGCATTTTGGCGCCAGAGTTTGAATGGACCAATCCACGCTTGACATGGCATCATCTTCCTCGCGTGCCTGAAAGACAAAACATTGAGCAACGGTTTTCGTTGTGTTGCTTTAAGCCAGCTACCAGAAAATAGCGAATAGGCCTACGCAGCTCATAAATTAATCGCGACTAATGCTTTTTCTTCGTCTTGATGAGCTGATTGCAATGGTGTGTGTCTGGAACCCTAATTTTGCCTAGGGTAGAAAACCCCAATTTTGAAAACCTGTAACCCTAGAATCTCAAACATGGCATAATCTCGTATGGTCAATAAAAACGCAATTAAAGGTAATGGTTAGCTTGGAAACTTCAATATGAACAAGAATCAATAAACAAAAATGCACAAAGATGTATGAATCATGATATACGATTTCAACAGTTTTGCTTTACAGTTTGAGTTATAGATACCACTTCTTTGCGTTTTGGTTGATGTTAGGGATTGGCACACGTTCAGAGTTTGTCAAGGAAGCTATTGAACCAAGTTTGGAGCCTTGAATCCACCTCTAGAGTGCTTTTCAGTTTTGACTTTTATGGCAAAAATTTCAAATTGGTACTAGCCTCTTCTGCGCAGCTGAGAGTGTGTTATGATTAGGGTTTGACTCAGTGCTTCTGAGGAGAGGGAATTAGGTCATTAGTTGGCCTTTATCCATGCCCATGAGAGAATTGGTCTTAGGTCTTTTAGCATTAACAAACTTTTCCTTCTTTTAAGCAAGACCAAGACTTGGTGTATAATCTAACCCTAGCATGAGTTTGTGAGTTGGCATATGCTACATGGAAGCTATCCCAATTCAAATGACACTATTTCATTGACTTTTGAATTTTATTTGAATTTTTAAAGATTTAAAATGAATTAAATTATCAAAAATTAAATAAAATAGAAAAATCAATATTTGGTCTTGAAATTAATCATGGGACACGTGTGTGGCATGACAAGGCTGAATCAAGTGGAAGAAAGTGGTCCCTTTTGTCAAAAATTGAAGTTTCAAGGATAGTTGACTTTTGCCATTTCACAAAAATTTCCCAACTTCTACAAGGCATAACTTGCTCAATGTTTAAGCTTTTCACATGTTCTTGGACATTTTGGAAAGGTCTTTGAGTCCTCTAACCAATGCCTTTGGTCCCATGTCATTTTGATTTACCAATCTCAAGTTATGGTCTTTGACTTAAAGTCCCTTTTTGTTGACTTTTGAAAATGACCTATAATGTTGAAATTGATAACTTTTTGTGAGAGCATTTCTTGGACTTGAAGTATGAAGATGAGTTGTAGGAAATGTCTTTCTCTTCAAAATGAGCTTTGGATGGAATTTTTCTGATAATCCATGTGAAAGTTATGCCCTGGTCAATTTCAGTTGACTTTTTCAGCTGTCCAAATATAGCAACTTTTGCATCTTTGATGATTTCTGAGCCAAATTTTGAGAGTCATGATCAAGCATTGATCAAATGATGTTTGTGGCTTCAAAATTATATGTTGACCAAAAATTTGAACTTTTGACTGTCAAATGACCATTTTGCCCCTACAGTTGACTGTAGTGCAATTTAGGGTTTTGACTGTGCAATTTTGAGCTGAATGCCTTGAAACTTGATATGAGGATGCTTGACCATGTTTGTAAGCATATGAGACTTGATTGAACCTTTGAACACTTCATTTTCTTGATCAGAACCCAAACCCTAGTTTTGACTGTATGGGAGACTGTTGCACTGCACAACCCTTGGGGAATTTTGTAGCTTGGCTTGGCAATTTCTCGAGGAATATGGGAGGGCAAATTTTGGGGTATAACAGTATGTGCATCTGGAATTCGGATGATAATGAGGGGACGCCGTGTTGAGATTCTTTGGAGCCTCCTCCAAAGTTGCCAAATTAGATTTCAGAAGATGTGGTAAGACCTAGACTAGAGTCATATTAATTCTGGTGAATTGTCGGACCAGCCTTTCCACCCTCGGTTGATTACTCCTTGGTTGATCAGATGTAAGCTTTGGGATCATAACGTCCCCTACCATTGGTCGGTGTTCAGCTCTCCCTTGGTTCCTTTATGGATAAACAGTAGATACCTCCTTTTCCCCAGTGAAAAGCTTTCTTATAGCTGTAGAGGCAGACGAATCTTTGAGTCTTTCCACTTTTTATGCCGACTTCCACCCTCTCTCCGATTAATATTAACTCAGTATATCCAGCAGATGAACTCCCAATCAGATGTTTGAAGAAAGGGCCTGATAGAGTGCCTAATAACATAACCACCAACTCCCTTTCAAATAGAGGGGGTTGTACTCTCCCAGCTAGATCTCTCCATTTTTGCGCGTAATCTTTAAAACCCTCATTCGAAGTCATGGCAATACTCTGAAGTTGAGTACGGGTAGGCGCCAAATCTGCATTATACTGGTATTGCTTATAGAAAGCTGCGGCAAGATCTTCCCAGTTGTGGACATCGGCCCTTTCCAATTGGTAAAACCAATCGATTTGTGTTCCAGATAGGATATCTTGGAAAAAATGCACCCATAGGTCTTTATCGGCGGAGTGCGGCTGGATCTTTCTCATATACGACCGGAGGTGCATCTTAGGACATGGTACCCCATCATATTTTGCAAACAACGATACTTTGAACTTTGGTGGGATCATAATTCCCGACACTAGTCCCAATTCTTCAAAGTCTAGACCTGGTACCCTTTGTATTTCCATAGCATTCAAATGCTCTTTAAGATGTTTGTACTTATCATCAACCGGAGGGTATTGTTCCTCAGAGTAGTCTTCCTCTTCTTCCTCCTCTTCAGATTCTGACGGCACCGCTATTTCTTTTCCTTTTCCTTCTACTTCCCCGGAAGTGGTTGCAAAATTCAAGGTTCTTCTAGTCTGTCCCTGAAATCTTCTCCCCATATTCAAAACCCCAGTGGCTTTCTTTGCTTTCTTCTTTCTTTCTTCAGCTAACAGAGTCTTCAACTCATCTTGCCCCTTGGCTAGGGTCATGAGTAACTGTTGAAACTGCATGTTTTGAGCTTGAAGATCTTTGACTGTCTGTTCGAGATCCATCTTACTGAAATAAACAGTTAGAGAGATGAGGAAACTTGTTGCAAAAAGACCTGTTTATGTTATGATGAATGATATGTGCATATGCAATGTTTTCAAGGATTTTTTAAAAGATTCAAGTTTGTTTTAAAAAAAAAGAAACACACGTTATATTAATAAGATAGAGTTTGAGTACATCAATTCCCCTTGGGCAAAATAATACAATACTCTAAGATAAAAAAGTAGTGTGCATCCTCTTTGGATCTATGTAGGTATTTAGAGTCTGCTCCTCATGAAGTAGCCTAGTGAGTTCCAAAACCTTCTTATCGCTTGTGTAGAATTGGGCTTCGAAAGTATCTCGCTCTCATTTGAGTTGTATCCAATCCCTTTGTAGATCTTCAAGAGATGTGGGCATGTCAGGATGTAGGATAGTGTATGGAACTTCTCCTTCCTTAACAGGCTCAATAATCATCGAGAGAATGGAAGGATAAGGCATCATAAGACTTTGAGCACGGGTTCGTACTGACTTGAGGTGAGGCTCAAGAGGGATGGAATTCTTGTGTCCCAAAGTATTGCTATCCACCTTGTTTAGCATCCTCCAAGCTCGGATGAATCTCTGGAGAAGACCTTGATCGTTGTTGTCGTAGTCGAATGTCAAGCCTTGAATCAGCATATCATGTGGGCCATCCCTTCGGGCATAACCAAATTGTCTTAGAGCCAAGCATGGGTTGTAGGTGATGCCTCCCCTAATTCCAAGTAGAGGGACATTAGGGAATTCCCCGCAACGGTCAACAATGATAAAATTCTCTTTGGATCGAGAGCACCAATGGATATCTGAATGTTTGAGCGTCATTAACCTTTGTGACCACCTTAATCCTTGCTTATTCTTTAAGACTGATTAGGGAAGATGAGAAATAAACCATCTTTCCAGGAGGGGAGTGCAACATATAAGGACACCTATTTTCCTCATTGTGCGAGTGTGAAAAGAGTGTAGGATATCCCCTAGTAATGTAGGCACCGGATTGCATGACATGAAGATTTTGACAACGCTCACATCTATGAGTTGGTCAGGATTGGGGAACAAGACCATCCCATAGATAAGAAAAGCCACAATCTCCTCAAAAGCTTGCAAGTCTAAGGAATTCCAACAGCTTTGGGCTTTCTCAAACAGAAACTTTGCCAAGAAGCCTTTGACACCACTTCTAGTTTCCCAATGAGTTGTGACATCATATGAGTGCAAGTGCAGGGCTTGAGCAATATCTTCTGGCTTTGGATCTCTTTCCGTACCGTTGAAAGGTAGTTGATTGAGAATAGGAATCCTCAAGAGTTAAGAGTATTCTTCCAAAGTAGGCACCAACTGATAGTCGGGAAATGTGAAGCAATGATGCAAAGGGTCAAAGAACTGGAAGAGAACCTTCATCATATCCTCCTCTGTGTTGGAGGTGACCAAGTTGAGTAGACGACCATGCCTCTCGGTGAATGGAGAATTTTCAGGAATCCTTGAAGCTAGCTCCTTGAGTTGTGGAGGAATTCTTACAAGGTTGATTTGGATAGTTTTCCTGCGGAGTGAATCCATATCCTACAAAACAAGAACAAAGATGAATCTTAAAAATCCTTGAAATGGTTAGTGGATGCATATGATGTTCATGATGTCCATGATGTTATGTACAAGTATGCATATATAAGCAAATCAAACAAGTTCTTAGTTTAGGCTTGCATGGGGTTTTATAGGTAAGTTCCCTCTTGAAGTTTAGTTGGCTCAACCTGTCCTAATAATAGTAACCGGGTTCTAAGGAGTTCAATATCACTGGATTATTTCCTTGGTCATTGTTTCAGCTCAAGCCTCTTTAATGGCGACCGAAATATCCCAAGAAACCAAACCTCAATGAGTGTAGTATCGAGTATCTACCAACTTCGGACTGCACCAAAGCCGGTCATCTCATAACATCCTAAAGGCCAAGTTGGTCAAGTAAAGGGTTCTAGAAGTTCATTAGTGCTTCATGACATCACTCAGCGGCCCCGTATTCTCTTTGATTAACTCAAAGGCTACCGGTACCCACAAATATGTCACACTAACATAGCTATTGCTTAGACCATGTCGGTATACCCCGCACAGTTTCCACAATGTATTGCTATTTACCTATAATGTTTCCCAAATCTGGGTGGAGGATTCAAACCCAAGAAAAGAACCATAATGTAAAGCAAACAAGTCAAACAATGAAAGCAAATAAATATGATTTAAACCCTAAGGTAACCCCACTTTTATTATTCCCTAGCAGAGTCGCTAGTTCTGTGATACGATGGGAGAACTGACTTGAGGTTTCACATTTTATCGCAAATGTTGCGGTTAGCAAGAGTCGCCACCGAATTTTCTTTTATCCAAAAGGAAAGGTGAAAAAGCACAGGAAAGACCTTTGAGATGTTTTCTTGAGTTCGGGGGGTATATTATGAAAAGGGAATGTGCTAGCACCCTTTTCATCCATGGTTTTCCATGGGCTCTTAGTTACATGCTTATATCACTTGCTTTTGTTGTTTGAAATTATGCTTTGTGTGGTTTTGAAAGTATTTTGTAAAAGAGGCCCTTCATTTAGGCAATCTTTGTAATGATTCTCATTCGTAAGAATGTATACAAAGATGTCTGTCTTTTGAAAATGTTTTCAATGTTTGTAAGATGTTTTTGAAATGTGTGTGTTTGTTTTGGAAAATAGCAAGGATAGTTGTTTTGAAATGGAGCAAGTAACTAGAAGCTATCTACCTACTCAAATGTATTTCTTGTGCATTTTCTATTCCCTTGACATTGTTGTCTTACCTTTGATTTGGTAAGCAACCCTATCTTTGGATGTAAACGGGACGGGCGTAGGTCATCGTATGGCCAGGATTAGCAACGTTTGCAAAGCATCTTAGCATTTTGAGGGACCAAGATCATTTTGTAAGGCAACTTTTGAATAGTGTCATCGAGGG
Organism: Vicia faba; assembly: GCA_948472305.1. Lineage (NCBI taxonomy): Eukaryota > Viridiplantae > Streptophyta > Magnoliopsida > Fabales > Fabaceae > Vicia > Vicia faba. The sequence goes on along the minus strand of OX451736.1, from coordinate 1,398,199,195 downwards.
ACTTATGATCTTATATTTGTTTTGTTTTGCTAAGATATTTTGCATGGGTAATATGGCCATTTTTGTATAAGGCGACCAAGTGGAGAAACCCTAAGGATGCTTGTGTGCAAGTGTGTTATTTTTCATGCATTTTGTCTTATATTTTAAAGTTATCTATTTATTGATTTTTATCTTGCCATACATCCTATTTACTAGCACTATATGAAAAGCAAGTAAAAATGCATAAAATAAAATCTAAGCTATTACATCACTTTAGGGGGATGGGGGTACAATTTAACAATAGGGATGAAATGGAGACTGGAATATTACAACCATATCGAATAATAATGAAAGAAATGTAAAAGCAGTGCAAAACCAAGGGAAAATGTATTTTGAACTGCTATGTGTCGACCCATGCTGTTATGCATCGACACATAGCTTTTCCCTGCTCCTGTAAAACAAAATCAGTTCAGTATGGGTCGACACATAATGGGATGTGTCAACTCATGCACCTTCTTGCATCGATGCCAAACGCGTATGTATCGACTCATAGGCTCTTCCAGCTTCTGTTTTGCAATCTGAACTCAGTACGGGTCGACACATGGGGGTTATGTGTCGATACATGCTATATTTTCCTACCTTAAACATTGTTTTTCTTGTCTATACAGGTTAGCTTACAACATATGATGGATAGATGTAAATAACAAATGAGTGAATAAGCCTAAATCATAAACAAACGACTAGTTCAAAGGGATAATAAAATACTACATCTTATCTTCAAGAACAACAGATTCTTAATGATGTATAAAAAGATATCAAGTCAAGAGGACTTACCTTTGGGATGCACTGGTTGTTTTAGATCTGAATGTTTTTTCCAAATTCTGTGATGACTTTGTAAGTCTTCAGAAAGCTGCTCCGGACTGCTGGAACTTAGTTGGATTGTACTGTAATATTTTTGGTATATTTGATGGTAAAGATGAATAACACTACAAGGAGTGTTTTTATGTTTGGACAAACTTTGTATGTGATGAAGTGTTGGGTTTACGGAGAGTTTGTATGGTGGAATGATGGGTTGGGGTTCTGTTTTGAATAAGAACAGAACTGGTTTTTTTTTAATGAATGAGATTTTGAGGGTTTACCAATATAACTTCTGGCTTTTCTCCTTGTCTTTTCTCTCTATTTTTCCTAACCTCCTTCTCTTGTGATTGGCCTCTCTATTTATAGAGAAGGTTTTAGACTTGAAACAAAACTCAGATTTTTTGAATCACATGTTATGGTTAGGTTAGATTGTACATGAAGCAAGCTTGAAGATTATAGTTCCAATGCTTTTTACTTTGTTGCATAAAGTTGTTAGACAATTTAAGCATGCCTTTCTGATTTTGTATGTTGATTGTGATTAGAACAACAAGTTAGGGGCTCAAGAAATTGACTTTATGATTAAAGTGAACTTTGCAAGAATGGTAATGCGCCTTTGTGCCAAAAATGGAAAGATCACCTGGACAATGCTTAAACCAAATGGACCATAGCTCAAAAGTTTGTGTAAGCATTAAATTATAGTAAGATTTATAAGTCACAAGGCCTGTAAAGTAGGATTATGCAGCATAGCATAAGGGTTTTGTTGTGTGTTCTTCAATAGAATGACTTGCAAATCAAGGGTGGATGCCCAACTTCATGCCCTTGAATCTCCTAGCTCAAGTATGATAAATTCATGCTCTTTGATGTTTTGGAAAGCTTGAAACACCCTCTATAACTTTCATGTTGACCACTTTTTCTAAATCAAACTGGAACTTGATGAAAATTGGCCAAGAAGTTGAGATAAAAACCTGACCAAAACTGCTGAAAATTTCTCTAAGTGTTAAATGAAAATATCACGACTTCATGAATTTATAACTTGAAATCCAAGCATATTTATGGAAAAGTGTGTGAAGAAAAGTTGTAGATTTCATGGAGGTATACAACTTTCATGTTGGGAACTTTCCTTGAATCATTATGCATCATGGTGAAAAAAGTGGCCTAAAGTTGAGAAAAAATAAGAAAATTTTCTATACTTAAAAAATTTCTAAGTTAGGAAATTTTCAAATTAAAACCCTAATCTTCAAACTTGGATTTCTTGATGGAAAAGTTTCACATTTTGACATGTTTTGATGAATTATGACCCTTGGTACTTGATTTTGACTAAAAAGTCAAAGTTTGACTTTTCAGTGTACAATTGACTTTTGATCAGTTGACTTCAAATTTCATCTGTCAATCCAATGAATTTGAGATATTTTGAGCCATGTAATAAGGTCAATATGATGTAATTGAATCCTTGAAATAATTCCTTAACTCAATTGGTCATTTGCTAGGTTAAAAATCAGAAATATTCCTTCCTCAGTCAAAACCCTTATTTTGACCATTTTGCCCTTTTGGTGATTTGATCAAATTTCTTGAGGAATTGTGGTCCGAACTTGATCAAATGATACATATAAGTTTAAAATGTTGATGTGGATAAAAAATTATGAATTTTGACTATAAATTGGCCATGGTTGACTTTTTTCCCAATATAGTTGATTTTTAGGTCAACTGTCCAATTGACTGATCAAAAATGTGGTTCAAGGCTTGAAACTTGCCATGAGTGATCTTAGGGATCCATAATGATGTTTGAAAGTAACATTAAGCATTGATAGTCCAAACATCCTTGTGCAAACTCAAACCCTAATTTTGGGTTATCAGTGCAAGATGAGATGTCTTGGGCTGACCAAACCCTAATCCAGTCTTGAGTCAAAGAGATCTTATGAGAAAAGTTTTGATAAATGAGAGGGAAAATTTTTGGGTACAACAGTTGGTAGTTCACCTTCAGTGAGAGTTGGTGATTTTTCTTTTCTCTCTAACTTCAATGAACGTTGGTGATTATTTTTTCTCTCTACCTTCAGTGAACGTTGGTAGTTCACCTTCAGTGAACGTTGGTGTTTTCCTTTTATCTCTACCTTTAGTGAACGTTGGTAGTTCACCTTCAGTGAACGTTGGTGTTATTGTCCTCTCTCTCTACCTTCAGTGAACGTCAGTAGTTTCACCTTCAATGAACATTGGTGATTATATTTTCTCTCTACCTTCAGTGAATGTTGGTAGATCACCTTGAGTGAACGTTGGTGATTATTTTCTCTCTCTCTACCTTCAGTGAATGTTGGTTGTTCACCTTCAGTGAATGTTGGTGTTATGTTTTCTCTCTCTACCTTCAATGAACGTCGGTAGTTTCACCTTCGGTGAACGTTGGTGTTTTCCTTTTATCTCTACCTTCAGTGAATGTTGGTAGTTCATCTTCAGTGAATGTTGGTGTTATTGTCCTCTCTCTACCTTCAGTGAACATCGGTAGTTTCACCTTCAGTGAACGTTGGTAGTTCACCATCAGTGAACGTTGGTCTTATTCTTTTATTTCTACTTTCAATGAAAGTTGGTAGATCATCTTCAGTGAAAGTTGGTGTATCCTTTAATCTTTTACCGTCGTCTGTGAGTCGGTATCTTTTTTATCTTCTACCTTCGACTATTAAGTTGGTAGTTCATAATTATCTGTCGATTACTTTTATCCTTTATTGACTCTTCTCAATGTTTGAGTTAACGATGCTCTATCTCCTATTTGGGATTTACCTTAATAGTGTCGAGTCTTTTGCTCACTAGTAATTTATTTTCCTAGTCGGGTTTCTATTTTGATCCTTGTTTTATTTCCTACATCCCTAGTGGTGTCTTGCGTCCTTTTGGATCTTTTCATTTGCATTCATAATCATATGCATTGCATGGTATCTTAGGGCCAAAAATAGGGCTTGTTTTATATTTAAATAACTTCAATCGCGTCGACACGAAGATTTTAACCTTCATGTCTCTGGATAGAAGACACTTAAATAAGGGTAGTTGTTGTACCCCAATTTTAGCCCCTAAGATTCCCCTATCATATCATATCAACTCGATCATAACAAGATCACATTAGGGTTGGTTCTTCCTCTTTTTCTATCTCATATCTTTAAGTTTTCTCTTGAGGGATATCCAAGCACCTTAGTTGTGTATTTTGTATATGTGTTTTTGACTAACTTCTAATCAAAATACAAAAAAAAAAATTTGTCTTTGTCTTTGTATATTTGTGTTTTGTAGGTACTGAGTCAAAGCATCTCACAAATAAGGTTTTCCGGTATTATTTCCCTAAAATTTTATTTGCGTAGAAAAAATAATTAAATTTTTTCATTTTTTTCACTGTACAATCGATTGCTCTTAGGGTGCAATCGATTGCTCCTAGTGCATTTTGTGCAATTTTTGAAAAAAAATATTGATGCAATTGATTGCTCCTAGAGTGCAATCGATTTCACAGAGTGAAATTTTGATGAAAATCAGCAATTTCAAGCTTGTAATTCTTTTGGCTCCACTTTTTTCATTTTTTGAAAGATATGTCATTAATTCAAATTTTGACTCCAATTTTTCTTCATTTTTTAAAAGATAAATCATTAATTCAAATTTTGGCTCCAAAAATTAATTAACAAGCCTAATTTCATTTCCCAAACCAAACTCTAAACCACCACTAATCCCAAGCCTAAACTCTATAAATAGAGTCCTCATTTCATTCAAATCTCAAGCTTTTGATAGCCAAATTCATCTTGCTAAAAAATCTCTCAATTCTCTCCATCTACCAAATTCACTTAAAGCTCCATTTTCAAAAAAAAAGCTACTAAGCTTTGCATTGAAGCTTAGTAATCTTTGAGTAAACCTTCATCCAAACACTTTTTCTTTATCAATTCTCTACATCCAAGCTTGGGAAATTGATTCTTGGGGCTGAATTGAAGCAAATTCTTGAATTTCTTTTGATAATTCTCTAGATCTACCTTTGGTAAGTTGGATTTTTCATCTTTCACAATGTGATCTCTTGTTGATCTTTGGGTTTGATTCATTGAGCATTGTTTTGTGATTCCATTGGTGTTATTTTCTCATAATTTGATGGAATTTTAGTGCTCAATTAAATCCATGATCATAAGGTGCTTGATGAAAAGTTTGAACAAGAATTTACCTTTTTGAAATACTGATTTTCTGTTTTGCACAGGGTGCAATCGATTGCTTTCAGAGCGCAATCAATTGTCACAATGATTTCACGTTTTTTTGAAAAAAAGCATTGATGCAATTGATTGCTGCCAGAGTGAAATCGATTATAACAGTGACAAAATTCTTTTTCTTCCTTGTTTTGGGGTTGTTTTTATCCATCTATCTTTTTCTACTCACTCCTTTTGATTGTTGATTTGGATTGCAATTTTAAATGTCCAATTTCTCTTTAAATTCAATGAAATTTGGGTGTAGATGAAGTTGGATAAATGTTCATCAATTCAAATCTACCAAAGAGTGAATTGTTTAATTCATTTTTGGTGCTTTGTATTAATGATATGTTTAGTACTTAAATCCACCAAGATGAGTGATTGAATTTAAATATGAAAGAAAGTTGAGGTAGTGATCTAAATTAGCTTATCATTCCCCTCCCTCTTCATCTTATCCCTTTCTTTTTTATTTGTGCTACATGTTAAGGGATAATGATCTCTATATCATTTATCCAAACATGAAGTACATAGATTGCTATTGACCGGCAAAATAGGTGCTACTTCTACATAAGTCCACTTACGATTGCTTAACATAGCGTTGAATTTTGTCCCGATTTGAGAAAATGATCATTCGTGGCCCAAACCTATTTTTGCAAGCCCAAGTATGTTAATTTGAACCCTTTGATCCAATAACCTTGAGATTCATTGTTAGGGGGCTTTGGTTCTGTCAATCCTCCAATGGATCTTCATCAATTTTGGCCAATATGGATCACTTAAACATCATTGATTATTAAATGTTGCCTTAATGATTACTAAATAAATGATATACTTGACAAAAAGCAAATGCAACTTATTGTTGAGAGGCTTTGGTTCTACCAATCCTCTAATGAGTTTCAAATGCAAGTTTCAAGATAGTCATCCAACTAACTGTAAGTGTTTGATTGTTGGCATGTTTTTTGGTAAAACCAGTTATGTAAATGTCATGACTGATGTCATAACATTCTGGGACACAAGGTACATTCTGCAGAAAAAGAATGTCATACAGGAGCTGCTCAATATGAGTGTTTAGCTGATCATTATGGAATGATCATATTTATTGCATTCTACCAAAATCAGTAAACAGGATTCTTGTTGTCATAACCAATGTTAAGACATCCTGTACTGAACTAACATTTGTGCAGATTTATTATTTCTGAGAATTTTTAGGAATCTGGTTTATTCAGTCCAGAGCAGATTCTCACGTGGACTTAGGTTAACTTTGCTTAACCCTAATCTGGCTGTTAAAGTCCTATGACCAAGTCTTGAGGTTAACCCTAATTAACCCCTAGCTATTTTTGTGGAAGCCCTAACAGAAGAATAGCTGGCTATATATTCATCATGAATACTGTTGGTGAAAGATACTTTTAACAGAAGATCAATAAGGGACTGTATAGTTGTAACTACTGTAATCCAAGCAATTATCATTGTGATAAGTGACTTGGAGTAGGATTTGATTGTAAGGGTTGTGTATCACTCAAAGCTTTGAAGCACGAGTGTTTGTGTCACTTGATTAAAGCTTTGAAGCAAAGTCAAGTTAGGGTTGTGTATCACTCAAAGCTTTGAAGCACGAGTGTTTGTGTTACTTGATTAAAAGATGTGAAGCATAATCAAGTGTATGTTCTGAAGAGTGTCTTCATAATTTCATTAGTCAATTGTTTAGTATCACTGTTGTGATTGAGGGGGAGTGAGTAGGAACTCAGGTTTAAGTTGAACTTAGATTGAAGTTGCATTGGGTAGGTATTAAGTGAAGGAGATAAACTGGTTGGTTTATTCCTGAATTAATATCTCTTATATTGAATTTCCTCCCTGGCTTGGTAGCCCCCAGAGTAGGTGTTGTTACACACTGAACTGGGTAAACAATTGACTGTGTTCTTTACTGCTTTTAGATTTACTGTCTTGAAGAAAGTCAGATACGGTGTCATAACATTCACTGTGATATTAAGTATCTGCTGCCAGAATTTCAATTGGCATCAGAGCAGGCACCCTGCCTGTCTTATTGGGTGAGATCTAGGGATATTATTTTCTGGCGCTCTGGACAAAGAAGGAGGTTTTGGAAACAGACCACCCATTCTGGATGGATAAAATTATGACTACTGGAAACCTCGTATGATTTCCTTCTTAAAATCACTGGACAAAAAGGCTTGGAGAGCTGCTGACAAAGGATGGAACCATCCCACCATAACTTGGAAAGATGGGTCAACCAGTCTGAAACCTGAGGAAGAATGGAGCAAAGAAGAAGATGAGTTAGCCCTGGGTAACTCCAAAGCATTAAATGCCTTGTTCAATGGAATTTATAGAAACATATTCAGACTAGTACATCAATGTGAATTGGCCAAGGAGGTTTGGGACACTCTCAAAACTACCCATGAGGGCACATCCAAAGTAAAAATGTCAAGGCTTCAGATGCTGACTACCAAATTTGAGAACCTAAGGATGATGGAAGATGAGACCATTCATGAGTTTCACATGAACATCTTGGAAATTGCCAACACCTCAGGAGCATTGGGAGAAAAGATGTCAGAAGAAAAGCTGGTGAGAAAGATTCTCAGATCCTTACCTAAAAGATTTGCAATGAAGGTGACTGCTATAGAGGAAGCTCAGGATATCTGCAACTTGAAGGTGGATGAACTCATTGGGTCTCTTCAGACCTTTGAGATGGGGATCAGTGATAATGTTGACAAGAAAAACAAGAGCATAACACTTGTATCTAATACTGAAGATGAAAACAAGGAGGATGAAGAAGAAAATATTTCAGAAGCTATAGCCATGCTTGGAAGACAGTTCAACAAACTCATCAAGAGAATGGACCCAAAGTCAAGTTCAAATGTTAAGAACATTCCTTCTGACATTAACAGATCCTATGACTCCAGCAGAAGACCAAAGTCTGAAGAGAAGGGAAATCAACGCAAAGGAATTCAATGCCATGGATGTGAAGGATATGGGCACATTCGAGCTGAATGTCCAACCTTTCTTAAGAAACAAAAGAAATGAATGTCTGTTACTTGGTCTGACTGTGACTCAGAAAGTAATTCTGAAGAAGAATATGCCAAACTAGTTACTGCGCTAACTGGTATTTGTGACTCTGATAGTGACTCTAGTGATGAGGAAGTGACATTTGAAGAACTGGCTGACTCCTACAAGAAGTTATGTATCAGAAGTGCTGAAGTCCGTCAGCAAAATGAGAGACAAACAAAACTCATAGTAAAGATGGAGGCTGAGAAGAAGGCAAGTATTGATACTATAAGTCATCTAGAAGGGGAAGTTCAAATGCTAAACTCAAAACTTGACCAGATGACCAAATCTGTCAAGATGCTGACAAATGGAACTGACAAATTAGAAGAAATCCTTCAGGTTGGACAAAATGTGGGAAACAAGTCTGGTCTAGGATTTGTGGCAGCAAAGAAATCTATTATAGACAATAAGAAGATCAGGCTTGATAAACATATGTCAAAGCATATGTCACAACACATCACTCAACATCGAGAACAGAGAAATATGAAGAAAAAGTATCAAAGATGGAGATGTCATCATTGTGGGAGATTTGGTCACATAAATCCATTCTGCTTCAGATTATATGGATATCCTAATCAGACCCCAGTTGTCAAACCTAAGTCTAACAAGGCACCATATACTCAACAGTGGAAGAAAAAGGCTACTGCCCTGATAGCTCACACCTCCCTTAGAGTCTCTGCAAAGGAAGATTGGTACTTTGACAGTGGATGCTCTAAACACATGACTGGAATCAAGAATCTTCTCAATAATGTTAAATCTCACACTACTAGCTATGTGACTTTTGGAGATGGTGCTAGAGGAGAAATCAAAGGAGTTGGAAACTTGGACGGCCCTGGAGTTCCAAACCTAAATGAAGTATTGCTGGTAAAAGGCTTGACTGTTAATCTTATAAGTATCAGTCAATTATGTGATCTAGGATTCAAGGTCAACTTCACCAAGTCTGAATGTCTTATAACTAATGAAAAACAAGAAGTTGTAATGAGAGGAGTCAGATCTAAAGACAACTGCTACTTATGGGAGTCTGAGAACACTAATTATTCTTCTGCGTGCTCTATTGCCAAAGAAGAAAAAGAAGTGAAACTGTGGCACCAAAAACTTGGTCATTTACATCTAAGAGGAATGAAAAGGATTATATCCATGGAAGCAGTCAGAGGGATTCCAAGGCTGCAAATTGATGAAGGGAGAGTCTGTGGTGAATGTCAGGTTGGAAAGCATACTAGAATGTCACATCCAAAGTCAAGACATCTGACCACCTCTAAGGTGTTAGAACTTCTACATATGGATCTGATGGGACCAATGCAGGTAGAAAGTCTTGGTGGAAAAAGATATGCCTATGTTGTTGTGGATGATTTTTCCAGACTCACCTGGATTAACTTCATTAAAGAAAAGTCTGATGTATTTGAAGGATTTAAGGAACTGTGCAAAAGAATTCAAAGAGAAAAAGAAGGATGCATTGTCAGAATCAGAAGTGATCATGGCAAGGAATTTGAAAACAGTAAGTTTGATGAGTTCTGCTCCTCAGAAGGAATTAATCATGAATTCTCTTCACCCATAACTCCTCAACAAAATGGAGTTGTGGAAAGGAAAAACAGGACTATACAGGAATCTGCCAGAGCAATGATACATGCCAAAAGACTTCCTATTCATTTTTGGGATAAAGCTATGAATACAGCCTGTTATGTCCATAACAGGGTCACCTTGAGAAAGGGAACATCATCCACCATTTATGAACTTTGGAAAGGAAGAAAGCCTACAGTGAAGTACTTCCATGTATTTGGAAGCAAATGCTATATTTTGAAAGATCATGAACAAAGGAGAAAGATGGACCCTAAAAGTGATGAAGGAATATTCCTAGGATACTCTACTAACAGCAGAGCTTATAGGGTATTCAATTCCAGGACCAAAGTTATGATGGAATCTATAAATGTCATAGTTGATGATTACCATGAGGAAACAAATGTCCCATATGATGTTGAGACATTCTTTGAGACTTCAACTTAAAAGGATGATATTCCTAAAACTACTTCATCAGAATATGAATCAAAGGAAGCTAACAAAGACCCTTCCATCAGAATTCAGAAAGATTATCCTAAGGAACTCATCATAGGAGATCCTAACAGTGGAATCATTACAAGATCTAGAGAAATCATCTCAAACTCTTGCTTTGTATCTAAAATTGAACCAAGAAATGTTAAGGAGGCTTTAACTGATGAATACTGGATTGGAGAAATGCAAGATGAATTGAACCAATTCAAGCAACATGAAGTATGGGAGTTAGTTCCTAGACCAGAAGGAACAAACATCATTGGCACAAAATGGATCTACAAGAACAAATCAGATGCTGAAGGAGTTGTCACCAGGAATAAGGCAAGACTTGTTGCTCAAGGATACACTCAAGTTTAAGGGGTTGATTTTGATGAGACTTTTGCTCCTGTAGCCAGACTGGAATCAATCAGACTCCTATTGGGAATTGCTTGTCTCCTTAAGTTCAAGTTATTTCAGATGGATGTAAAAAGTGCCTTCCTAAGTGGGTACTTAAATGAGGAAGTTTATGTGGAACAGCCTAAAGGATTTGTGGATCCAAACTACCCTGATCATGTCTACAAATTGAGGAAAGCTTTATATGGCCTGAAACAAGTTCCTAGAGCATGGTATGACAGGTTGACAAAATTCCTCTCTGACAAAGGATACAGGAAAGGAGGCTTGGATAAAACTCTTTTTTTCAAAAATGAAGGAGGAAAGATAATGGTAGCTCAAATCTATGTTGATGACATAGTGTTTGGGGGAATGTCAGATAAAATGGTTAAACATTTTGCTGACCAGATGCAAGCTGAATTTGAAATGAGCCTCATGGGAGAATTGACCTACTTTCTTGGACTGCAAGTCACACAGATGGAAGACTCAATTTTTCTGTCTCAAATAAAGTATGCAAAGAACATTGTCAAGAAGTTTGGGATGGAGAATGCCAGTCACAAAAGGACTCCTGCACCTACTCACTTAAAGCTGTCCAAAGATTCAAGTGGAGTCAAGGTGGACCAAAGCTTATACAGAAGCATGATAGAAAGTCTGCTATACTTAACAACCAACAAACCTGACATTGCGTTTGCAGTTGGAGTATGTGCAAGATACCAGGCTGAACCCAAAGTAAGTCATATCAACCAAGTGAAGAGAATTCTGAAGTATGTGAGTGGAACCCACAACTATGGCTTGCTGTACTCTCATGGATGTGAACCAACTCTGATTGGTTACTGTGATGCTGATTGGGATGGAAGTGCTGATGATAGAAAGAGAACCTCTGGAGGATGTTTCTTCTTAGGAAATAATCTTGTCTCCTGGTTCAGCAAGAAACAAAACTGTGTGTCTCTATCTACTGATGAAGCTGAATACATAGCAGCTGGTAGTAGCTGTTCTCAAATGATCTGGATGAAATAGATGCTTACTGAGTATAATGTCACACAAGATGTTATGACATTATACTGTGACAATCTGAGCACTATCAACATTTCCAAGAATCCTATTCAGCATAGCAGGACCAAGCATATTGACATTAGACATCACTTCATCAGAGATCTTGTAGAGGAGAAGACGATTAAACTGGAACATGTTGCCACAGAACTACAACTGGCTGACGTTTTTACCAAGGCACTTGATGCAAATCAATTTGAAAATTTGAGGGGCAAGCTGGGTATTTGCCAACATGAAGATATGTAGCAATTAATTTTGCTTAAAACAAGGGATGAGAGATATTTTTTTGTTAAGTCTACTCTAATTGGGCTAATCATCTACTTCTCTATTTCTTTCCAAGATTTTAAGAAGTTGAATAGACATTCATATATCTCACTCCTCTCGCATTTCTGCAACAATCTTCAATCTCTCAAACCAAGACTGCACTGTTACTGCTACCTGTTTTCTAAAACTCTCAAAATGTCTCAACTATCCATGACATCATCCTCTTCAAAGGCGATTGCTTCTTCCGCATCCTCTGATCGAGAACCTAGGGCAATCACAAACTGCATGGATTCTGATGTTCTGGAGATAACTCCTCTTCGTGAACTGGCAGCTGACCCCACTAAGGTTAAGAAGCTGCGAACCAGACATGCAAGAAGGTCACAAGCTTCTTCATCTGAATCTGCTAGTCCAAATGTTGAAATGAATCCAGATGTCACTCAGAATGTTGAGACACCAGATGACAACATTAGGAAATCTTCTGAAAATCTTGATGATCACCAGAACCCTACTGAGAAGAATGTTGAACCCCCGGTTATTAATGTTGATGAAGAATACTCTGGCAATGACTTAATTGCAAATATCAACCCTAGCATAGCTAGAAGGATGATGAACAGAAAAGGAAAGCAGGATGCTGCCAAAAGCCTCTCCAAAGAGAAGATTGTTGATGTTGTTCATAAGAAAACCAGACTGGAGTAGAAACTGTGAAGGCTGGATTGACAAAAGGGAAGGGGAAAACTAGAGTACCTGCTGGTAGTCTCTCAAAGCCTGTGAGACAACCAATAGCAAAGAAAAGGAAAGAGCCTGAAACCTCTGAATCTGATGAGGAATCAGAATTTGAATTTGATGTTGAAGACATTCCTCTCAAAAGGAAACTCTCCTCAAGCAAAATGCCTAAAGTCCTTGAAGTCCCCACTGACAACATTTCCTTTCACCATCCTGAGAATGAAAACAGGTGGAAGTATATATGTTTGAAAAGGATAGCCTTGGAAAGAGAACTGAACAACAGTGCCATGGAATGTAAGGAGATCATGGATATAATCAAAACTACTGGTCTAATAAATACTGTGGTAAAGTTTACCAACTGCTATGAAGTTCTTGTCAAAGAATTCATAGTGAATTTATCTGATGGGTGTGCTGATGGAAAGTCAACTGATTTTAAATGTGTATATGTGAGAGAAAGGAAGGTAAATTTCTCTCCCTCTGAAATAAACAAATTCCTAGGAAGACCAGATGATGCTTGCCCTGAGCTAGAGGTTACTGACAACCAAGTGTGCCAAACCATCACTGCAAATCAAGTCAAGAGCTGGCCCTTAAAAGGGAAGCTGAATGCAAGCAAGCTGAGCATGAAATTTGCCATTCTGCACAAAATTGGTGCAGCTAACTGGGTTCCCACCAACCATAAATCAACCATCTCCACAGGCTTGGGAAGATTCATTTATGCTGTTGGAACCAGGACAAACTTTGACTATGGCAAGTATATCTTTGATCAAACATTAAAACATGCTGGAAGCTATACTATTAAAGGCCCTATTGCCTTTCCCTCTCTCCTATGTGGTATAGTCCTTGCTCAGTATCCTGACATTCTAGTTGAAAAAGATACTGTATGCAAAAGAGCCCCTGCTCTTGGGTTGCACTATAAGCTATTTCAGGGAACACATGTTCCTGACATTGTCATGACATCAACTGAGACATCAACTGTCAAGTCTTCATGACATTGAAGGACAAAGAAGGGAAGAGGAAGTTGCTGAAGATAGTGCCTCCTCTGAAGATGACAGTGCTTGAAGATCAGTGCAATTGAAAAGTTTGCTACTGGTACCTAATGCTGCAAATGATTTTTGATTTTTGTGTGTTTTTTATTCCTTTTGGATGACTGTATAACCTAAAAGTACAATGATCTTTGGCCTATTTATGGCTAAAGAGGGGGAGAAGATTTTGTGATAATTTTGGTAGAATTAGACTTGGTAGATATTATTAATTCAGCTGCTTTCTAATCTCTGATTGTTTAGGGGTTTTAGCAAAAAATTTGCCAAAGGGGGGAGTTTGTAAGTGTTTGGTTGTTGGCATGTTTTTTGGTAAAACCAGTTATGTGAATGTCATGACTGATGTCATAACATTCTGGGACACAAGGTACATTCTTCAGAAAAAGAATGTCATACAGGAGCTGCTCAATATGAGTGTTTAGCTGATCATTATGGAATGATCATATTTATTGCATTCTACCAAAATCAGTAAACAGGATTCTTGTTGTCATAACCAATGTTAAGACATCCTGTACTGAACTAACATTTGTGCAGATTTATTATTTCTGAGAATTTTCAGGAATCTGGTTTATTCAGTCCAGATCAGATTCTCACGTGGACTTAGGTTAACTTTGCTTAACCCTAATCTGGATGTTAAAGTCCTATGACCAAGTCTTGAGGTTAACCCTAATTAACCCTAGCTATTTTCATGGAAGCCCTAACAGAAGAATAGCTGGCTATATATTCATCATGAAGACTGTTGGTGAAAGATACTTTTAACAGAAGATCAATAAGGGACTGTATAGTTGTAACTACTGTAATCCAAGCAATTATCATTGTAATAAGTGACTTGGAGTAGGATTTGATTGTAAGGGTTGTGTATCACTCAAAGCATTGAAGCACAAGTGTTTGTGTCACTTGATTAAAGCTTTGAAGCAAAGTCAAGTTAGGGTTGTGTATCACTCAAAGCTTTGAAGCACGAGTGTTTGTGTTACTTGATTAAAAGCTGTGAAGCACAATCAAGTGTATGTTCTGAAGAGTGTCTTCATAATTTCATTAGTCAATTGTTTAGTATCACTGCTGTGATTGAGGGGGAGTGAGTAGGAACTCAGGTTTAAGTTGAACTTAGATTGAAGTTGCATTGGGTAGGTCTTAAGTGAAGGAGATAAACTGATTGGTTTATTCCTGAATTAATATCTCTTATAGTGAATTTCCTCCCTGGCTTGGTAGCCCCCAGAGTAGGTGTTGTTACACACTGAACTGGGTAAACAATTGACTGTGTTCTTTACTGCTTTTAGATTTACTGTCTTGAAGAAAGTCAGATACGGTGTCATAACATTCACTGTGACATTAAGTATCTGCTGCCAGAATTTCACTAACCATTAACTTCTAACAATTGACTTTATTTTATACTTTTATTTTTATGCTTTTACTTTATGTGCCATTTACTTTAGCATTTAAATTTCATGTTATTTTCATCTTTGCTCACTTGAGCATTTACTTTTATGTCATTTTTATTTTGCTCACTTGAGCTTTTCTTTTCTTTTTTGAAGACACTTAATAATCAACATGAACCATAAAAAACATTAATGATACTTGGACTATTTGGTTACTATCCTTGGTGTGATACGGTGGGAGAACTGACTTGAAGGTTTTGCGTTTGATCGCAAATGTTGTGGTTAGCAAGAGTCGCCACCGACTTTTCTTTTATCCAAAAGGAAATGTGAAAAAGCACAGGAAAGACATTTGAGATTATTTCTTGAGTTCGGGGGGTAGATTATGAAAAGGGAAGGTATTAGCACACTTTTCATCCATGGTTTTCCATGGGCTCTTAGTTACTTTCTAGATCAATTGCTTTTGTTTGAAATTGTGCTTGGTGTGGTTTTTTGAAAGTATTTTGTAAAGAGGCCATTGTTTAGACAATCTTTGTAATTATTCTTGTTTGTAAGAATGTATACAAAGATGTTTGATCTCTTAAAAATATTTTCAATCTTGTAAGATGTTTGAAAGTGTAGGTGATTGTTTTGAGAATAGCAAGGATGTTTGTTTGAAATTGAGAAAGTAATTAGGAGCATTCTACCTACTCAAAAGTCTTTCTTGTTTATTTTACTTTTCCTTTGACATTGTTACCTTACCATTGATTTGGTAAGTAACCATATCTTTGGATGTAAACGGGACGGGCGTGGGTCATCGTATAACTATGATTAGCAATGTTGAAAGGTATCTTATCATTCTTTTTTAGGGACTAAGATCATTTGAAAGGCAACTTAGATAGCGTCATCGAGGGACTATGATCTTGTATTTTTGCTTGTTTTTGCTAAGATACCTCACATGTGTAATATGACCATTTTTTATAAGGCAACCAAGTGGAATAACCCTAGGGGTGCTTGTGTGTAAGTGTATCATTTTCATGCTTGTTTTTGTCTTGAATTAGGATTTTCTAAGTATTGGTTTTAATCTTTTCATACAAACCCTAATTACTAGCATTTATATATAAAAGCAATAAATTGTCGAATTTAAAGTTACTACGCTATTACAACATTTGTGGGAGGGGGTGTACAAATTGAAAATGGGGATTGCAAGAATGTAAACCTAGTTAGTCTATTACAACCATATTGAATGGGTATAAATGTACAAGGAATTAAATAAATACAAAGTATAAAAATGAATAAATGTACAAAAATGTAAAGTGTGAAGTAAATGGATATATGTTTGATTTTTTAGGAAAAAGGGATTTTGTATTAATATAATTAATTTAAAGAAAAATAGTTAATAAAAAGAATTTGTTTAAGAAATTTTTTTAAATAAAACCCTAGTTATATTAATTAATCAAAAGAAAATAAGTTTAGAAAAAGTATTTTTGTCTTGAAAATATTTATAGCATTATAAAAATATTTTTGGCCTTTTTTATATTAAAAATATATTTTAATTGGTGTAAAAGAAAATAAATAAATAACTTAGTTTTAATTAAATTTTACAAGATAATAAGTAAAAATTAATAAGGTGTAGTTAATACAAATATTTTTTATGAGAAAAAATGAATAAACTATGTCAACATGAAAATATAATGTTTTTGTATTTTTTAATATTAGGAAAAATAATTAAGAAAATATAAATGAAATAAATAAAAATAAATAAATAAATAAATAAACTTGGGCCAGGGGGCGCAAACATCCAGCAGGGGGTCAGTTAGCAAAAATAAAAACAAGTCAGGCCCAAAGAGGCCCAACGCCTGCCAAAAAAAGACAAATCAGAAAACAAAAAATGTGAAAAAAACCAAAAGAGTACCACTAGGGCTTGAACCCAGGTCCCAAAGGTTACAGGCGCACGCTTCTACCACTGAGGTGGCTATACATCCGTTAACCTAAGCAAAACAATAAATATACAAGGAAAAACGCGCCCTGATGACTTCATCTTCAACCTCCAACCAGGCCAACTGTAACTTGCTCATTTCTTATTAAAGATGAAAACTGTAAACATGAAACTTGTAGCAAATTTTCTCACGGTTTCAGAAATGTAAAGAATTAAAATTATAGATCAAAGATAAGCATGAATTTTAATGGCCCTAATCTGAAACCTAAAAATCTCAGAAATTTCTGTTTCAAAATTCTCTAAGCTCAAGCAAAATTAATGGAAACTATGGACATGGTTAGCTTCAGGTCAATGATATCTACATGTTTTGTTCACAAATAAACTATTGATGATGCATGTATGAAGAGTTCCAAGTTGAGAAAACTTACCTCAAAACTGGAAATCGTGTTTTGAGTTTGAACTTGTTTCAAGTGATGGTGATGATAAGGTTAGCTTCCTTGAGGTCCCAGGAAGCTAATGCAATGATTAGCTTGAATAATGGATGGCTGAAATGGTCTCGAGAAGTCAAAGTGCATGCTCTATTTTTGAAAATGGAGGTTGGTGTTAATGGTGTTACAGTTCTAAAACAGGGTGTGGGATCAACTCTATATGATGTTTAGAAACTTTAGAAACCAAAAGGCCAAGAAACGCATGAGTAGATTATGAGTTTCAAGTTTTTGGTCAGTTTGTGTAAAAATGGAAGTGTGAAGTGAGATTCTGAGTTCTAGGTTCTTTCAAGGCTTGAGCATTTATGTGTTTGTGTCAAATGGTTTGTGTATGTATAAACAAAAGTGTTTGAGTGCATTGGCAAGTCAGAAGTACAAGTTCTTATCTTTTGGCTAGGTTAGTTGATTTTGAAGAAAAGAGGGAAACAAGTTTCAAGAAGAGGTACAAGCATGGGATGGGTGATTGTAAGTGTTTGAAACATTTCTCATGAGTTATAGGACCTGTTTGATCAGAAGAGAACAAGTGCAAGGCTCAAGAACATGTTTTGTACAAAAAGTCACTTTATCAAAATAGCAATGTAACCTTTCTTCCAAAAATGGATATAAAGCATGTCCATGCATTGAATGCTTGAAGTGAGGCCTCTAACAGCTGTGTAAACCATTAATTATAGAGTGCCTAACAAGTTTGAGGCCTGAAAAGTAGTGTTTATGCAGCATGGTTTGAATTTGAATTTTGTTCATCACTAAAATGACTTGTAATTAAAGTGATAAAACCCTAACTTTCATCTCTTCGATTCTCCCTACTCAAGAATGATCTAAAGGAGTTCTTGGACATTTTGGAAATCTTGTAATGTTCTCTATAATACATATTTGAATTTCTTTTGAAGATTCCCCTTAGAACTATATGAAAAAGTGTCATGAAGTTAGGTCAAAATCCTGAGACCCAAGAATTTTTGGAAGGATTTGCATAAAGAAAAGTTGTAGATTTCATGGATATATACAACTTTCATGTTGGAAGTTTCTCTTGAATTATCTTTCATCATGGTGAAAATTTCGCTCAAAGTTATAAAAAAAACATGAAATTTCCAACAAAGAAAAATTTCTAAGTTTAGAAATTTTGACTTTTCAAAATGAAATCTTGACTTTTAGATTTCTTTATGAATAAGTTTCACATTTTGACATGTTTTGATGAATTAAGATCTTTGGTACTTGAATTTGACCAAAAAGTCAAAGTTTGACTTTTCAGTATACAATTGACTTTTGATCAATTGACTGAAAAAATCATTTGTCCATCCAATGGACTTGCAATGTTTTGAACAATATCTTTAGGTAAAAAAATTATGCAATTGGAATCTTTATATCATGCCTTAAACCAATTGATCATTTGCTAGGTCAAAAATCAGAAATTTCCCTTTCTCAGTTAAACCCTAATTTTGACCATTTTGCCCTTTTGGAGATTTGATCAAATTTCTTGAGGAGTTGTGGTCCAAACTTGATCAAATGATACATATGAGTTTAAAATATTGATGTGGATCCAAAATTATAAAGTTTGACTGTATATTGGTCATAGTTGACTTTTTCCCCAATACAACTGATTTTTAGGTCAACTGCTATATTGACTGACCAAAAGTGTGATTCAAGGCTTGAAACTTGTCGTGATTAATCTTGGGGATCCATAATTATCTATGAAAGTCATAAGGGGCATTGTAAGTTCAAAAATACTTGTGCAATCTCAAATCCTTATTTTGGTCATCAGTGCTTAAGGAGGTGTCTTGAGCTGATCAAACCCTAGTGTTGTCTTGAGCTAAGGAGATCTTGTGAGAAAATTCTTGATAAGTGAGAGGGCAAATTTTGGGGTACAACACTTGGCATTATGGAGTATTGGACTTCTTGGACTTAGGATTAGAGACCTCGACTTATGTTGGAGACCTTGTGACCTTAATTGATATTTTGTCTGGAGTTGTTGAGGTTTACCCCAAGATGTTGGGTTGTTTGTTTGTTTTGTGTGCACGTTATTGTGATTATGTACTTTGCCTGTAATCTATAATTGTATGTATACAGCCGTTACTCTTCCCAATTTTTGTGAAGACTTAATACACTTAATACACTCGAAGAACAGTATGGGTATATTGTTTTCATAGCTTTTGAGGTGTAGCTCTTATATGCTAGTTTGGTGCAAACTAGGAGCAGCATAGCAGTACTACTTTGCAGCAGTTTTGGAGTGTTGTGGCAGCATTGTGCAGGACTGTTTCATAGCAGTACAACAAACTTGGGCTTGGCAGTACATAGGACTTTGTTCAGCCGCCTTCGACCAAACTCAACAAAAGACAAAACAATACTTGTGTGTTCTTCGAATTGACCCATTGTATGTCCTTTGAATGGACCAATTATGTCCTTCAAATGGACCACCAAATGTAGGTTCTTCGAATCCACCAAATTCATGTTCTTTAAATGGGCCTTTTCTATGTTCTTCGAATCCACCAATTGTGTGTCATAGTGTAGAAATTATGTGTGTTAAAGGGTTTAAAGGTGGGATCGAAGCAAGCATGAAGGGAGTCATTGCCTTGTGGGTGCTAGAATGAAGGAATTTATTGCCTTGTGGATTGAAATAAGCATTAAGAAAGCATGAAGGAAGCCATTGCCTTGTGCATTCTAGCATGAGGGAAGCCATTGCCTTGTGCGTACTAGCATTAGGGAAGCCCTTTCCTTGTGAATCGAAGCAAGCATGAAGATAGCCAATCCCTAGTCGAAGCTTTGTGAAATCGAATAAAACTTGAAGGAAGCCAAAGTCCAGTCGAAGCTTGGGAATCGAAGCAATCTTGATGGAAGCCAAAGTCCAGTCAAAGCTTGGGAAATTGAAGCAAGCTTGCTGGAAGCCAAAGTCCAGTCGAAGCTTGGGAAATCGAAGCAAGCTTTCTCTTCTTCCATTTGATGCTTGAAAGCACAATATGATCCATGGAAACTATATGGGGCATCAAAAATCCAATTGTACTTGTGCAAACTTGAACTTTTGAAAATTCTTGTGAGAAAATGTCTTGAGAAAAGAGAGGGAAAATTTTGGGGTACAAAAACATCATTTTTTCCCTAATTGCATATTTCAATTCATCTTCCAAAATCAGTGGATTGATGGATGAAATTTGGTCAATTGATGAAAAAGTCAATTGTACATGAAAAGTCAAACTTTGACTTTTTTTTATCAAATTTGAGTTTCAAAAATCACATTTCATCAAGGCATTCAAAATATGAAATTTGATCATAAAAAATCAAGAAGGTCAAAAAAAATCAAACTTGGCAAGACTTGGAAAATTTCTCTAAGTATTTTATATACATGATTAATTACCTCATGACATCTTTCTCCACTACAATTCAAAATAATTCAAGACATTCAAGTTATTACAAGACTGCATTTTTTTAAGTTAGATTTGTTAAGTTACAAATCCTAAAGTCTTATTTTGTTTGAAATTTTCTCTTTAACTCAAATCCACAAAAACAGCCCTGCTATGCTGTCAAAGTTTGCTCCAAAACCTGCAATGTTGCCCTTAAAATTTGCATCATATCAGTCCCATGGCTGCACCAAGTTAGAATGTAAAGGGTTGCACCCAAAAAGGCAATGTTACAGCATACCCAAACTATTCAAAAGCTTATTTGTTCCCTCCCCCCCAAACCTCAGTCAAACTTCATCTATAAAACAAATTGTTCTCACAACATGCAAGGGGGCTTTTAGAAATAGAATAGAGAGTTTTGAACAAAAATCTAACAAAACTTTTCTTGTAACTTCTGCTTATTTTTAGTTCAATCTTCATTCAAAAAATAGAAAAAACCCTCAAACCATTGTTCACCTTGCAATCTCTCCCATAAACCAGCCATCCAAACACTTCATACAACATAGAGATTATTCAAGCACAAGAACAATTTTTGTAGT
Organism: Vicia faba; assembly: GCA_948472305.1. NCBI lineage: Eukaryota > Viridiplantae > Streptophyta > Magnoliopsida > Fabales > Fabaceae > Vicia > Vicia faba. The sequence continues at coordinate 1,398,177,933 of OX451736.1, read as the reverse complement.
GCCCTTATTTTCACCTTCTAACCAAAAGACAGCATTGTGCAACTTGACCGGGTTGGAGTTATTTCAGCAACTTTCAATATAAAGGAAGGTTCAAACAGCTTGGAACAACCTTCTTGAGGTTCATAAAGATCCTCACAACTTCTTGAAAAGCATTCATCCTCAAAACACTAAATGCAGTCTCAAGGTAAGTCTTCTTGACTTTGCATTTTTCATACATCACTAATGGTTTTTCTTGAAGATAAAATGTAGTAATCATTGCCCATTTGAGCTAACCATTTGTTTTCTATTTATTTGTTATCAATCATATACTGCGAACTGGCCTGTACATACAATAGAATAATGATAGAGGCGAAAAACTGCAGCATGAGTCGACACATACCCACACGAGTCGACTCATTCTAGTGAAAAAACAGGGTATGAGTCGACGCATGGACTTATGCATCGACTCATACTGTTATGCAGGCCCCAAAACAGAAGGATGAAAGGTGCACGAGTCGACACAAAACGCGTATGTGTCGACACAAACAGGTGCATGAGTCGACACATCCCATTATGCATCGACACATACTGAGTTGACTTGGGATTTTTCAAAAACAGGAAGCCGAATGAGTCGACATATCCCATTATGCATTGACTCATACTGGGTTGACTTGGTTTGGCAGGGGCAAGGAAAGTTATGTGTCGATACATAGCAGTATGTGTCGACACATAATAGTTAAAAATGCAATGTTTTCTTTATTTTACATTGTCTTCATTTTTATTCGATATGGTTGTAATATTTAAGTTTCTACTTCATCCCCATTTGTAAATTGTACCCCCACCCCCCTAATGATGTAATAGTTTAGGATTTTAATTTCCACAATTTACCACTTTAATATAAATTGTTAGTAATTAGGGTGTGTATGGTAATATAAAATCAACCGCTAGAAAACCCTAATCTCAAAGACAAAAATGCATGCAATCAAAACACTATTCACACGTGCACCTCTAGGATAACCTCGCTTGTTGCCTTGGAAAATAGTCATGTCCCTCGAATAAGGCCGTTTTAGAAAAGACTCTCGGTAAAAAAAAGATCATAGTCCCTCGATGTCTCTTGATGTTTCCTTCGGTAAATAATCTAACCCTTTACGAAAATTGCTAAAGCGTCTCATAAGCTGCCTTCTATGACTATACGATTGACCCATGCCCGTCCCTTCACATCCAAAGATAGGGCTTCTTATCAATTAATGGTAAGGTAGAAATATCTAAAGGAGGAGGAAAAGAACAAGGACCTTTCGAGTAGGTAGGACGCTCGTAATTGCTTGCTCACAAATTAAAACCATTTCCACACTCACACTTTTAAAACATCTTCAAAAAAAAACATCTCTTTGAACTATTTTCAAAACCAACACTTTGTATGCATTCTTATAGAGACGAGAATCATTACAAAGTTTTCCGCAACAAAGGCATTTTTAAAAATATTTTCAAACTTACACTAATCACAAACACATTTCCATCAAAGCATTTTCAAAGTGATCAAGCAACTAAGAGCCCGTAGATAACTACGGATGAAAAGGGTGCTAACACCTTCCCTTTTCATAACCTACCCCCCAAACTCAAGAAAATATCTCGAAAGGTCTTTCCTGTTCTTTTCACCCTTTCCTTTATTGGATACAAGAAAAGTCGGCGGCGACTCTTGTTATCCGCAACATTTGCGATAAAATGCAAAAAACCAAGTCAGTTCTCCCACCGTATTACAACCTCACACGCCCGTAGTACTCTATGTGGTGTAAAAGAAAATAAATAAATAACTTAGTTTTAATTAAATTTTACAAGATAATAAGTAAAAATTAATAAGGTGTAGTTAATACAAATATTTTTTATGAGAAAAAATGAATAAACTATGTCAAAATGAAAATATAATGTTTTTGTATTTTTTAATATTAGGAAAAATAATTAAGAAAATATAAATGAAATAAATATAAATAAATAAATAAATAAATAAACTTGGGCCAGGGGGCGCAAACATCCTGCAGGGGGTTAGTTAGCAAAAATAAAAACAAGTCATGCCCAAAGAGGCCCAACGCCTGCCAAAAAACAGACAAATCAGAAAACAAAGAATGTGAAAAAAAACCAAAAGAGTACCACTAGGGCTCGAACCCAGGTCCCAAAAGTTACAGGCGCACGCTTCTACCACTGGGGTGGCTATACATCCGTTAACCTAAGCAAAACAATAAATATACAAGGAAAAACGCACCCTGATGACTTCATCTTCAACCTCCAACCAGGCCAACTGTAACTTGCTCATTTCTTATTAAAGATGAAAACTGTAAACATGAAACTTGTAGCAAATTTTCTCACGGTTTCAGAAATGTAAAGCATTAAAATTATAGATCAAAGATAAGCATGAATTTTAATGGCCCTAATCTGAAACCTAAAAATCTCAGAAATTTCTGTTTCAAAATTCTCCAAGCTCAAGCAAAATTAATGGAAACTATGGACATGGTTAGCTTTAGGTCAATGATATCTACATGTTTTGTTCACAAATAAACTATTGATGATGCCTGTATGAAGAGTTCCAAGTTGAGAAAACTTACCTCAAAACTGGAAATCGTGTTTTGAGTTTGAACTTGTTTCAAGTGATGGTGATGATCAGGTTAGCTTCCTTGAGGTCCCAGGAAGCTAATGCAATGATTAGCTTGAACAATGGATGGTTGAAATGGTCTCGAGAAGTCAAAGTGCATGCTCTATTTTTGAAAATGGAGGTTGGTGTTAATGGTGTTACAGTTCTAAAACAGGGTGTGGGATCAACTCTATATGATGTTTAGAAACTTTAGAAACCAAAAGGCCAAGAAACGCATGAGTAGATTATGAGTTTCAAGTTTTTGGTCAATTTGTGTAAAAATGGAAGTGTGAAGTGTGATTCTGAGTTCTAGGTTCTTTTAAGGCTTTAGAATTTATGTGTTTGTGTCAAATGGTTTGTGTATGTATAAACAAAAGTGTTTGAGTGCATTGGCAAGTCATAAGTACAAGTTCTTATCTTTTGGCTAGGTTAGTTGATTTTGAAGAAAAGAGGGAAACAAGTTTCAAGAAGAGGTACAAGCATGGGATGGGTGATTGTAAGTGTTTGAAACATTTCTCATGAGTTATAGGACCTATTTGATCAGAAGAGAACAAGTGCAAGGCTCAAGAACATGTTTTGTACAAAAAGTCACTTTATCAAAATGGCAATGTAACCTTTCTTCCAAAAATGGATATAAAGCATGTCCATGCATTGAATGCTTGAAGTGAGGCCCCTAACAGTTGTGTAAACCATTAATTATGGAGTGCCTAACAAGTTTGAGGCCTTAAAAGTAGTGTTTATTCAGCATGGTTTGAATTTGAATTTTGTTCATCACTAAAATGACTTGTAATTAAAGTGATAAAACCCTAACTTCATCTCTTCGGTTCTCCCTACTCAAGAATGATCTAAAGGAGTTCTTGGACATTTTGGAAATCTTGTAATGTTCTCTATAATACATATTTGAATTTATTTTGAAGATTCCCCTTAGAACTATATGAAAAAGTGTCATGAAGTTAGGTCAAAATCTTGGCCAAATTAGGGCAAAATTTCACTAAGTGTTTAGTTTCATGACCACATGTTCATAAAATTATAACTTGAGCCCCAAGAATTTTTGGAAGGATTTGTGTAAAGAAATGTTGTAGATTTCATGGAGATATACAACTTTCATGTTGGAAGTTTCTCTTGAATCATCTTGCATCATGGTGAAAATTTTGCTCAAAGTTATGAAAAAACATGAAATTTCCAACACAGAAAAATTTCTAAGTTTAGAAATTTTGACTTTTCAAAATGAAATCATAACTTTTTGATTTCTTGATGAATAAGTTTCACATTTTGACATGTTTTGATGAATTAAGATCTTTGGTACTTGAATTTGACCAAAATGTCAAAGTTTGACTTTTCAATATACAATTGACTTTTGATCAATTGACTGAAAAAATCATTTGTCCATCCAATGGACTTGCAATGTTTTGAACAATATCTTTAGGTCAAAATTATGAAATTGGACTCTTTATATCATGCCTTAAACCAATTTATCATTTGCTAGGTCAAAAATCAGAAATTGCCCTTTCTCAGTTAAAACCCTAATTTTGACCATTTTGCCCTTTTGGAGATTTGATCAAATTTCTTGAGGAGTTGTGGTCCAAACTTGATCAAATGATACATATGAGTTTAAAATATTGATATGGATCCAAAATTATAAAGTTTGACTGTATATTGGTCATAGTTGACTTTTTCCCCAATACAACTGATTTTTAGGTCAACTGCTATATTGACTGAGCAAAAGTGTGATTCAAGGCTTGAAACCTGTCATGATTAATCTTGGGGATCCATAATGATCTATGAAAGTCATATGGGGCATTGTAAGTTCAAAAATACTTGTGCAATCTCAAACCCTTATTTTGGTCATCAGTGCTTAAGGAGGTGTCTTGAGCTGATCAAACCCTAGTGTTGTCTTGAGCTAAGGAGATCTTGTGAGAAAATTCTTGATAAGTGAGAGGGAAAATTTTGGGGTACAACACTTGGCATTATGGAGTATTGGACTTCTTGGACTTAGGATTAGAGACCTCGACTTATGTTGGAGACCTTGTGACCTTAATTGATATTTTTTCTAGAGTTGTTGAGGTTTACCTCAAGATGTTGGGTTGTTTGTTTGTTTAGTGTGCATGTTATTGTGATTATGTACTTTGCCTGTAATCTAGAATTATCTGTATACAGCCGTTACTCTGCCCAATTTTTGTGAAGACTTAATACACTTAATACACTCGAAGAACAATATGGGTATGTTGTTTTCATAGCTTTTGAGGTGCAGCTCTTATATGCTAGTTTGGTGCAAACTAGGAGCAGCGTAGCAGTATTACTTTGCAGCAGTTTTGGAGTGTTGTGGCAGCATTGTGCAGGACTGTTTCATAGCAGTACAACTAACTTGGGCTTGGCAGTACATAGGACTTTGTTCAGCCGCCTTCGACCAAACTCAACAAAAGACAAAACAATACATGTGTGTTCTTCGAATGGACCCATTATATGTCCTTTGAATGGACCAATTATGTCCTTCAAATGGACCACCAAATGTAGGTTCTTCGAATCCACCAAATTTATGTTCTTTAAATGGGCCTTTTCTATGTTCTTCGAATCCACCAATTGTGTGTCATAGTGTAGAAACTATGTGTGTTGAAAGGTTTAAAGGTGGGATCTAAGCAAGCATGAAGGGAGTCATTGCCTTGTGGGTGCTAGCATGAAAGAATTTATTTCCTTGTGGATTGAAATAAGCATTAAGCAAGCATGAAGGAAGCCATTTCCTTGTGCATGCTAGCATGAGGGAAGCCATTGCCTTGTGCGTACTAGCATGAGGGAAGCCTTTTCCTTGTGAATCGAAGCAAGCATGAAGATAGCCAATCCCTAGTCGAAGCTTTGTGAAATCGAAGAAAACTTGAAGGAAGCCAAAGTCCAGTCGAAGCTTGGGAAATCGAAGCAATCTTGATGGAAGCCAAAGTCCAGTCAAAGCTTGGGAAATTGAAGCAAGCTTGCTGGAAGCCAAAGTCCAGTTGAAGCTTGGGAAATCGAAGCAAGCTTTCTCTTCTTCCATTTGATGCTTGAAAGAACAATATGATCGATGGAAACTATATGGGGCATCAAAAATCCAATTGTACTTGTGCAAACTTGAACTTTTGAAAATTCTTGTGAGAAAATGTCTTGAGAAAAGAGAGGGAAAATTTTGGGGTACAACAACATCATTTTTTACCTAATTGCATATTTCAATTCATCTTCCAAAATCAGTGGATTGATGGATGAAATTTGGTCAATTGATGAAAAAGTCAATTGTACATGAATAGTCAAACTTTGACTTTTTTTTATCAAATTTGAGTTTCAAAAATCACATTTCATCAAGGCATTCAAAATATGAAATTTGATCATAAAAAATCAAGAAGGTCAAAAAAATCAAACTTGGCAAGATTTGGAAATTTTCTCTAAGTATTTTCTATACATGATTAATTACCTCATGACATCTTTCTCCACTACAATTCAAAATAATTCAAGACATTCAAGTTATTACAAGACTACATTTTTTAAAGTTAGATTTGTTAAGTTACAAATCCTAAAGTCTTATTTTGTTTGAAATTTTCTCTTTAACTCAAATCCACAAAAACAGCCCTGCTATCTGTCAAAGTTTGCTCCAAAACCTGCAATGTTGCCCTTAAAATCTGCATCATATCAGTCCCATGGCTGCACCAATTTAGAATGTAAAGGGTTGCACCCAAAAAGGCAATGTTACAGCATACCCAAACTATTCAAAAGCTTATTTGTTCCCGCCCCCCCAAACCTCAGCCAAACTTCATCTATAAAACAAATTGTTCTCACAACATGCAAGGGGGCTTTTAGAAATAGAATAGAGAGTTTTGAACAAAAATCTAACAAAACTTTTCTTGTAACTTCTGCTTATTTTTAGTTCAATCTTCATTCACAAAATAGAAAAAACCCTCAAACCATTGTTCACCTTACAAACTCTCCCATAAACCAGCCATCCAAACACTTCATATAACATAGAGATTATTCAAGCACAAGAACAATTTTTGTAGTGCCCTTATTTTCACCTTCTAACCAAAAGACAGCATTGTGCAACTTGACTGGGTTGGAGTTATTTCAGCAACTTTTAATATAAAGGAAGGTTCAAACAGCTTGGAACAACCATCTTGAGGTTCATAAAGATCCTCACAACTTCTTGAAAAGCATTCATCCTCAAAACACTAAGTGCAGTCTCAAGGTAAGTCTTCTTGACTTTGCATTTTTCATACATCACTAATGGTTTTTCTTGAAGATAAAATGTAGTAATCATTGCCCATTTGAGCTAACCATTTGTTTTCTATTTATTTGTTATCAATCATATACTGGGAACTGGCCTGTACATACAATAGAATAATGATAGAGGCGAAAAACTGCAGCATGAGTCGACACATACCCACACGAGTCGACTCATTCTAGTGAAAAAACAGGGTATGAGTCGACGCATGGCCTTATGCATCGACTCATACTGTTATGCAGGCCCCAAAACAGAAGGATGAAAGGTGCACGAGTCGACACAAAACGCGTATGTGTCGACACAAATAGGTGCATGAGTCGACACATCCCATTATGCATCGACACATACTGAGTTGACTTGGGATTTTTCAAAAACAGGAAGCAGAATGAGTTGACATATCCCATTATGCATTGACTCATACTGGGTTGACTTGGTTTGGCAGGGGCAAGGAAAGTTATGTGTCGATACATAGCAGTATGTGTCGACACATAATAGTTAAAAATGAAATTTTTCCTTTATTTTACATTGTCTTCATTTTTATTCGATATGGTTGTAATATTTAAGTTTCTACTTTATCCCCATTTGTAAATTGTACCCCCACCCCCCTAATGATGTAATAGTTTAGGATTTTAGTTTCCACAATTTACCACTTTAATATAAATTGTTAGTAATTAGGGTGTGTATGGTAATATAAAATTAACCGCTAGAAAACCCTAATCTCAAAGACAAAAATGCATGCAATCAAAACACTATTCACACGTGCACCTCTAGGATAACCTCGCTTGTTGCCTTGGAAAATAGTCATGTCCCTCGAATATGACCGTTTTATAAAAGACTCTCGGTAAAAAAAAGATCATAGTCCCTCGATGTCTCTTGATGTTTCCTTCGGTAAATAATCTAACCCTTTACAAAAATTGCTAAAGCGTCTCATAAGCTGCCTTATATGACTATACGATTGACCCATGCCCGTCCCTTCACATCCAAAGATAGGGCTTCTTATCAATTAATGGTAAGGTAGAAATATCTAAAGGAGGAGGAAAAGAACAAGGACCTTTCGAGTAGGCAGGACACTCATAATTGCTTGCTCACAAATTAAAACCATTTCCACACTCACACTTTTAAAACATCTTCAAAAAAAAAACATCTCTTTGAACTATTTTCAAAACCAACACTTTGTATGCATTCTTATAGAGACGAGAATCATTACAAAGTTTTCCGCAACAAAGGCATTTTTAAAAATATTTTCAAACTTACACTAATCACAAACACATTTCCATCAAATCATTTTCAAAGTGATCATGCAACTAAGAGCCCGTAGATAACTACGGATGAAAAGGGTGCTAACACCTTCCCTTTTCATAACCTACCCCCCCAAACTCAAGAAAATATCTCGAAAGGTCTTTCCTGTTCTTTTCACCCTTTACTTTATTGGATAAAAGAAAAGTCGGCGGCGACTCTTGTTATCCGCAACATTTGCGATAAAATGCAAAAAACCAAGTCAGTTCTCCCACTGTATTACAACCTCACACGCCCGTAGTATTCTATGGTATCCACTCTTGTTGTTATAATTAAAGGGTGTGTTCAAATCTAAAGCTTACGAGCTAAAAATAAAATGCAAAAAGGGAATGCATGCAAAATAAAACATGGGGAAAAGAAGGAAGTATTTATAAAGTTTAGCTCGGCTGAGCCCCGTGACTAGATGCCTACATATCCCTTTTAAGGAATCAGAACATCGTATTTTGGCTCACATGTTTCAGTTTTTTGTATGTTTTTTAATGGACAATATTAATTTCTCATTCTTCCGCAACTCAGCATTTGGAGATTCACGCGTCAGAACAGAAGTGAATTAACATGTTCTTTTGAAAATTTAATTAGTTTTGATGCAAAGCCCGAAAGCGGAAAAAAGGTTTGAGTTGGTTGATGTGTTTTTTACCTTGAAAAATGATTTTATAGTTGTTAGATGTTTTATGCTTTTGGCAAGAAAAAGAGGTTTAGTCTTAAGGATGCAAAAAGAAATAAAAACAACAAAGGGAGATTAACCTACCTTTAATCCCTAATGTTATCATACAATGATGACCCTATGGCCAAGGATGAAAAGGGGAAATCTCTACCTACGTTAGCATGTATGGATCACAATCCTAATGTCTAGCTCAAAAGCTACCATAATTGAGCGTTCCTAAGGGAACATACAAAAGTTCAAATCCTAACGGAACGTGGTATACACAAAGATAAAAACAAACAAACAATCCACAAGCTCAAGAGAGCACACACATGTCATGAGAAGCACGCTAGCTCAAGTCACAAAGGCCTAACCAAGATATTGTGCATCGAGGTAGGAAATGGGAAGCTTTAGCCAAGGGGTCATATCAACTGAGGCAAACAAGCGGGGTAGGATACGGGAAGCTTTAGCCAAGGGGTCTTATCAATCGAGGCAAACAAGCTATTTATAGGAACAAAATTTATACCATGGCATCATATTTCCTGGCGAGAAGAGTAAAGAATAAACATGAACAAAAAACATTGACCAACGTGAGCTCAAGGAAAAGTGTGGGGAATCGATTACAAATTCCTTTTCCATCTGACAGACTCGATAACAAGAGCGGCACACTCCAAAGCATCATGGTGCGTCACGAGCTAAGGATGACACGGACGAAATGCAGGGGTTGATTGTGAACCCTTTCTGCTCAGCTTCTTTGAGGTCTTTGGGAACAAATGTAAACACGCCTGCATAATGCCCACTTCAAAGGTGGGTCTTTAAACAAGTCAAACACAAGTAGCATACAATGGCACATAATGCAGAATTTCTCTAACATGTCTTTAAATAAACCAGAGGGGTTCCTGACATGATTATTGTACCCCAATTGTTGCTCCTAATATTCCCCTATCATATCATATCAACTCGATCATAACAAGATCACATTAGGGTTGGTTCTTCTTCTTTTTCTATCTCATATCTTTAAGTTTGCTCTTGAGGGATCTCCAAGCACCTTAGTTGTGTATTTTGTATATGTGTTGTTGACTAAATTCTAATCAAAATACAAAATAAAAACATTTGTCTTTGTCTTTGTATATTTGTGTTTTGTAGGTACTGAGTCAAAGCATCTCACAAATAAGGTTTTCCGGTATTATTTCCCTAAAATCTTTATTTGCATAGAAAAAATAATTAAAAATTTTCATTTTTTTTTCACTGTACAATCGATTTCTCTTAGGATGCAATTGATTGCATAGAGCATTTTATGTAATTTTTGAAAAAAACACTGATGCAATCGTTTGCTCCTAGAGTGCAATCGATTGCACAGAGTGAAATTTTGAAGAAAATCAACAATTTCAAGCTTGTAATTCTTTTGGCTCAATTTTTTTTCATTTTTTGAAAGATATTTCATTAATTCAAATTTTGGCTCCAATTTTCCTTCTTTTTTGAAAGATAAATCAGTAATTCAAATTTTGGCTCCAAGAATTAATTAGCAAGCCTAATTTGATTTCCCAAACCAAACTTTAAACCACCACTAATCACAAGCCTAAACTCTATAAATAGAGTCCTTATTTCATTCAAATCTCAAGCTTTTGATAGCCAAATTCATCTTGCTAAAAAATCTCCCAATTCTCTCCATCTACCAAATTGACTCAAAGCTCCATTTTAAAAAAAAAGTTACTCAGCTTTGTATTGAAGCTTACTAATCTTTGAGCTAAACCTTCATACAAACACTTTTTCTTTATAAATTATGTACATCCAAGCTTGGGAAATTGATTCTTGGGGCTGAATTGAAGCAAATTCTTGAAGTTCTTTTGATAATTCTCTAGATCTAGCTTTGGTAAGTTGGATTTTTCATCTTTCACAATGTGATCTCTTGTTGATCTTTGGGTTTGATTCATTGAGCATTGTTTTGTGATTCCATTGGTGCTATTTTCTCATAATTTAATGGAATTTTAGTGCTCAATTAAATCCATGATCATAAGGTGTTTGATGGAAAGTTTGAACAAGAATTTTCCCTTCTGAAATGCTGATTTTCTATTTTGCACAAGGTGCAATCGATTGTTGTCAGAGCGCAATCGATTATCACAGAATGATTTCACATTTTTTTGAAAAAAAATCATTGATGCAATCGATTGCTGCCAGAGTGCAATCGACTGTAACAGTGACAAAATGCTTTTTCTGCCTTGTTTTGGGGTTGTTTTGATCCATCTATCTTTTTCTACTCACTCCTTTTGATTGTTGATTTGGATTGCAATTTTAAATGTCCAATTTCTCTTTAAATTCAATGAAATTTTGGTGTAGATGAAGTTGGATAAATATTCATTAGTTCAAATCTACCAAAGAGTGAATTATTTAATTCATTTTTGGTACTTTGGATTAATGATATGTTTAGTACTTTAATCCGCCAAGATGAGTGATTGGATTTAAAGATGAAAGAAAGTTGAGGTAGTGATTTAAATTAGCTTATCATTCCCCTCCCTCTTCATCTTATCCCTTTATTTTTTATTTGTGCTACATGTTAAGGGATAATGATCTCTATATCATTTATCCAAACATGAAGTACATAGGTTGCTATTGATCAGCCTCAAAATAGGTGCGACTTCTATATAAGTCCACTTATGATTGCTTAACATAGTGCTAAATTTTGTCCCGATTTGAGAAAATGATCATTCGTGGCCCAAACCTATGTTTGCAAGCCCAAGTATGTTAATTTGAACCCTTTGATTCAATAACCTTGAGATTCATTGTTAGGAGGCTTTGGTTCTACCAATCCTCCAATGGATCTTCATCAATTTTGGTCAATGCGGATCACTTAAACATCATTGATCATTAAATGTTGCCTTAAGGATTATTAAATGAATGATATACTTGACAAAAAGCAAATGCAACTTGTTGTTGAGAGGCTTTTGTTCTACCAATCTTCTAATGAGTTCCAAATGCAAGTTTCAAGATGGTCATCCAACTAACCATTAACTTCTAACAATTGACTTTATTTTATGCTTTTATTTTTATGCTTTTACTTTATGTACCATTTACTTTAGCATTTACATTCCATGCTATTTTCATCTTTGCTCACTTGAGTATTTAATTTTATGCCATTTTTATTTTTCTCACTTGAGCTTTTCTTTTCTTTTTGAAGACACTTAATAATCAACATGAACCATAAAAAGCATTAATGATACTTGGACTATTTGGTTACTATCCTTGGCATTATGGAGTAGTGGACTTCTTGGACTTAGGATTAGAGACCTTGACTTATGTTGGAGACCTTGTGACCTTAATTGATATTTTGTGTTCTTGAGGTTTACCTCAAGATATTGGGTTGTTTGTTTATTTTGTGTGCAGGTTATTGTGATTACGTACTTTATCTGTAATCTGGAATTCATCTGTATACAGCCGTTACTCTGTCCAATTTTTGTGAAGACTTAATACACTTGATGTTTAGTTCTATCAAGAGGTCTAGTATCTTTACTTGCTTGGTTTCAATCCAAAGAATGAGAATTCTATCTTGACTCATAATGTCAAGTGTTGGCTTCTTGTTGGTTAGACGGTTCTCTTCCTTAGCTTTTTTATCTTATGCTTTAGGATAGTCTCTTCATCTCCTCCCATCTTCTTTAATTTCAAAAATCTTCCCTCTCCTTTTGAAAACTCTTCTTGTTTCTAAACTTGAACCACTTTCATAATAAACTTGGACTTAGGTCCATGCATTTACTAAACATTTTCATAAACAAACTTTAATGAACTTAATAATACCTTGACATTTTTGTGAGAAGACTAAAAGTCAATCAATCTCATTCAAACCATTTTGCCACTTTGAATTTTTACTTTAAAACTTTTCTCAAAAAAGATTGGACTCTTGTCAATCCTTGTAGTGATGCAAACAACTATACTTCTGCAATATATAGTGAAGTGAGATGTTTTCCACTTGGGTGTTGAGTGAGGCATTGTTGATTTTAAAATCCAATTCATATCCTCCAATTTGAGATGATGCAAATTCTCCTTTATTATGATTGTGGGTAGTAAGTATGTTTTCCACACGGACAATGACGATGATGCCTTATCTCATAAAATTAACTAACACACTTGTGTTTTAAATTTTTTAAAGAGGAACTACGTGTACCCTGATCCCCTATTGCATGAAAGGTGGTACGTAGGCACTAAAGGTTCACAACCGCGGCGGGTGCCAAAATCATAAAAAAAAAATTCTTTTCTCATCTCCACCATCTATTTTTATACAACATTTTATAGCCAAAATATACAGATTTTACAAAGAGGTTTGTGCAGAGTACCGTAGATGTTTAGGGTGTTAATACCTTCCCTTTGTATAACCAACCCCCTTACCTTGAATATTTCCCCCTCTTTTGGGTTATTCACTCTTTTCTCATTCCTTTGGAAACAATAAAGCGCAGTGACGATTTTTATTTTGATCTGTATAAGTCTAGTCAATCTAATGGCTTAGTCTTAAACATTTCTATCGCTACAATGATCAACAACAGAGACCCCTGTCATACATCTCTATCCTACTTCTCATGGAAAGGAAAGAAATAAAAAATGTGATAAAAATGAAAGAAAGCGAAATCAGTTGCGGCGATTACCAATCGAACGCGAATTCGTCAATAACAGACGAAAGCAAGGAGAAACAAGGAATACGTCGAACAAGTTTCACCAAGAGAAACAACAATAGTCAAAAAATAATATCCAACTATGTGAACACAATGTGTGCCACGAATGCACCACATATATCATAGTTCCTACATAAGATACCATACAAGCCAGACAATATCTAAACAAGTATGAATAATAAACATCTCTCATGAAATGAGAAACGAAAGCATGTCGCATCGGAGGAGAGCATAAGTCAAGTGTTTTTCAATCACACAACCACTATTTTATTATATGATTGAAAATACCACAATGTACCTTGCACAAGTGAACAAACACATCAAAAGATGAAAAGAAAACAGTATCAGAATCGTGCTAAAAATCAACACAATAACTCCCAAATGAAATACTATAAGCAAGAAAACAACAAAATGGAAATTAGAGAAACAAAATTTTGCATTAATTGGTACCAAAATTATGCACTAAAACAACACGGGAATTTTGCACTAAACGGTATAAAACGCGTTATTTATAAAATTAGGCATTCGAAAAATTGTCTCAGAATGGAACGAAATTTACACGGTAACCTATAAACGTGTCCAGGAATCCAAATCTGCAATCGGTTCGGTTAAAAACAAAGTGGAAGCATGATTTTTACACACTGTCAATTGTAAAAGCGTTAAAAAAATATGTTTAAAATCTCACTAAATTCACGTGGTAGCTTGCAAATGGGCCAACGGACTCAAAAATGCAAAGTTTGGATTAATTCAAAATGGAAGTAGAACTTCCGTGCACGGGCAGCGCAAAACAGTAGAAAAAGTCGGCTCAGAATTCGATAAAAATTGCATGGTTGCTTGCAAACACGTCAACGGATTCAAAATGTATCCGATTTGAATTAATTCTAAGTCGAAATATGACTTTTGGAGCATTTTATGATACAGAACAACAACTTTTTATATAAAAATATCATTCGAAAGTTGATGAAAAACCACACAAATAACATCGAAAGAGCTTACCGGTCCAAGCTACATTACTACAAAATGTGCACATGTTGCAATTCAAGAATTCTCACCAAAGTGTCAGTGTCAAGCATGAAATACAATTCTAAAAGTTGATGGAATTCTAATTTGGATTGAAGTTTTACTATTGAAAGAAAGTGAACCACATCTCTATGCAAACTACAATTCCATCATCTCATGAATTTGCAACAAGTAGTAAATAAAAGAGTCTTCAACATGCAATGTGACACGACAATTGGTAACTTGAAATCACATTTTGGCTTAAGCATAAAGATCAATCCACGATTAATCAACATTAGCAACAATAAGCCACAAACATTAGGTGAATTCACACACGAAAAATCCGAATTCAACAAGTTTGTGCCAAATATCAAGAATCACAACAAATCCTAATTCTATGATACCTCAACCAATTCCGGATCTACACATAATGTTGATAATTAAAACCAATTCTCAACAATATCAATTCACCAAAATTCTACACAATTCAAGAATCACAAGTTCACAATAAATATCACAATTCTTGAATTCAAAATTTCATCTAAGCATTTTATCAAATACTTAAACTACAACAAAAAATCTAGTTCAAATCTCTTCAGATTCAATGATAAAATTCTAGATCTAAGCAAATAACATAATCACAATTCACTTCAATTCACAATAATCAAAGTATCACACATCAATTATCAAGAATTAAGGTCTAGAAATTTAAAATGTCTCTTTGATATAGTAAATAAAATTATTATTTTAAAATAATAAATTTGTTTATTTATCATCTTTATTCACTTTGTATCTATGCTTAATTTTTTCCAACATTGATTTATTTAGTTTTGCTTATTTAAAAGGTATATAATAGTTTATTTTGAATTATTTATATTTTTTTTAAAATAGTAAATATTATACCATCATTTTAAATTTTAAATGTTACTTTTGTTTCAAATAATTAAGATAGTGCTCTTGGTAAGAGAGCATTGATAAGAATATTGAGCATAAGGTTGAAGGTTTGATTCTTATTGCGCCACCTTTTATATTTTATTGTTCTTTTGTATTTTTTATTTAAAAATAATAAAAATGTCATTTTTAGATTATTTTATTATTATTTTTGTTTTCTATTTTAAGGCTATTTTAATTTATTTTTTTCAAATATTTGATTTTTATGCACTTAATGGTTAAATTTGGAAAAAATAAATAAAATATTTTCAAATCAATCTCAATATTTGAAATAGTCATAAACAAGGCTAGATTCATAATCTTGTTCACTAAGTTATAGACTAAATTTCAATCAATTTCCAATCTTCAAAATCATGCTCAAAATAGATCAATCTCACTTGGTTCACTTTGAATATTTTTTGTTATTAACTATTTCTATTTTCTAATTATTTTCAAAATCACAAAAATCATATTTTTTATTATTTAAATATTATTTTTCATATTTTTAATTAGTGTATTTTTAAAAATAATTATTTATTTGATTTGATGTATTTTTTTATCAAAATTGAGTGCAAAAATTATAATAATTACCAAAAATATTATTAATTGTTTCTTATTGACAGGTGTATCAATTTGTGACATAACTCACTTCTGATTGGTCAGCTTGTTTACCAAGATAAAATCATAAACTTTGGGCTTTTTTTTGTGTGGACTATTTCCTTTTTGGGATGTCTTTAACCTAATTTCAAATTTATAAATATGACTCTCTTCACCATAAATTTTTCATCAGCACCCATTTGGAGAATAATAATCATTTACAGATCAACAACTCACTAGAGTTCTCCTAAAAGTTGTTGCTCTTCACATCAAAGAACAACAACAAAGAAACCATGAAGTCTCTATCAACAATCATTTAGAGATCAGAAATCTTAGCAACAATTATTTTAGGTTTTAAACAGAACACCTAAAAAAATTTCACAATTGGGGAGCGAGTTTCCTAACACTATCACACACAACCTCTGCACACAAATTTCCATTGTTGTTGTCATCACCTTCAGACAAGTCCTTCTACTTATGCTTATGTTTTATTCATTTTATCATACATGTTTACCATGTGCTATATATATTTGACTCATATGAATCATGAATATTGACAGTAAGTGGTGTAGAAAAATTGAAGGTAGTAGGCACTAGTCACGATTCTAGTTTTCTTATTTTTTATTTTGTTCTCTATAATTTTCAATATTAAGGATAATGTAACAAGGGTGAATTATTTAGAATTTATAATCAAATAAGTTGTAGGCTAAATTTTATATAATGTTGAAACTAATTTCGTTCACAGTATTTAGTTTCTATGTAGGTTATTTTATAACATTAAATAATTTATTTTGAATTTGATTTTGCTTTTTATCTTTTAGGATGCAAATAATTTTTCTTTATCCTATTAATAGGGTGAAAATTTAATTAGTTTTTATTTATTATTATTAAATTAAAATATTCATCATTTGTAAACAAAAATAGGAATATTTTCTCAATTCAGTAATTTAATATTTTACAAAGATATTACTAAACCGCGCTACTTAATTGGGCCAAGTTCAATTTATGAACTTGGGCCCTTACTACTTACACACCTCTGTGTTTTACTACTAAACTAAGTTTACACTCTCACCTGTATTTTAGGCCCAGTTCAATATCTGAACTTGGGCCCTCACTAATCAGACCCTCATATTTGACTATTCTGTTGTAAAACACACCCCTCAACCAATTTGGGCTCAAAATATCTTTGGGTCCAGATGTTCTTCTAATACACCACTTAGTCTTAATTTTACACCCCTGTGCGTAAATGGGCCAAGTTCAATTTCTGAACTTGGGCCCTTAATACTCTCACCCCGCTCTATGTCCTACCATACTCTTTATCAATGAAACACTTAAAATAGCTATTAGCAATCAAACCATTTTTCTACTAACATAATAAAACCCAATACATTTTCGAAAAAAAAGATTAAATAGAACTACTTTCAAAATTAACTACGAATTGCATCTACGATCACTCAACTTACAATCCAGACAAGGTTCAAGGATAATTAGAAATCAATTATATGCAATCCTATAAAAAAAAACCAACCGGCACTTCGAACTACGAATTGAGACTTTGATTCCTCATAAGAGGATACGTAGGCACGCGGCTTAAAAACCAAGGTGAGTTTCCCTAATAAAAAAACTAAGACCCTTTTTTCTCAAATATATTAGTAACCTTTGAAAACCCTATCGTACTCTTTTAACCTAAGCCTATGACTTCTTTGAGAATAAGGTAGATGAAAGGTGCCTAACACCTTTTCCTCGTCTAAAGTGAATCAACAACTTAAAATCTATGTACAATTAAGGTTATTCTATTATTCACCCGTCGTTAGGACAAAAAGTAGTGGTGGTGACTCGTTATTTTTACCGGTTACGACAACCGAGAGAGTACCGGAGATGGGAGGTGGCGGCGCGGAGGGCAACCGGATAACGACTGTAGCGGCGCGCAGAGGAGGTTAAGAGAGTAAGGTAAATCGGTTTTTGGAGAGAGGAAGAGGAGAGAGTTTTAGCTTCTTGATCTTTTTTGTGATGTTGTGTTATTGTTATGTGAGATTGAGAGAGAATTGAGAGAAATTAGAGAGTGAATTGAGAGAATTGGAATGAGAGGGAAATGGAAAATGTGAGAAAATGAGAGTTAGAGTTTGAAAATTTGAAATTCAAATAATATAGTGTGGCTTCAAAGTGGTGATTCGCTTGATTTTTTGGTTTTTTTATGCATACTCGATACAAAACCTAATTATCATATTAATCGGTGCGAAATCAAGACTGACGGTCAACAACAAAATCGTCTGCGACAAAGTGTGTGACTCAGTGAAAAAAGAACGGACGCGATAAAATAAAAATTGAGTGAGTTCGACAACTTTAAGTGACGAGACCTCAAATCAAAAATTATAAAAGAGGATTTTTTTTAGCTTATTTCGAGCTTAAGTGACAACAACGTGCCTCTCGGAGTAAGATACATATTTGGGACCTGAAGCAAAGTTTTAGATGATTAAATTTGTGACGCCATGCAAAAATAACAGACTCAATCGGATAAACGATGAGAAAGTTATGAATTTTTAAGGTTGCATTGATGCATAGCAGAATGAATCAAAACAGTTTTTTCTTCAATTAATTTCAACGTTCAGTCTGGAAAAACGCCTTGAACGACAATGCTCCGATCAAAATTTGAATTTGGCATCTGAAACAAACTTGTAGCTGACATTATTTATGAAATTTTTCCGAAAGAACCATATCGATACGATAAAAATATAAGGAGTTACGCATTTTATAATATCGAGAAATAATAAATTACAATTCCGGTTCAGCACAATTATTTCTCTAGTAATCCATAATTCCGGGAACATTCCTCAAGGAATCGGCTCTCGGTCCAAAAATATAAAATGAAGAAAACATCAAGACAAGTTTTCCCAAAAATATACCACTCGAAAATAGTATTTCAGTCAGAAGTTATGAATTTTTGAACGTCCGCACAACTACAATTCAGCATAGTATTTTCACTGTTTTTTCACTGTATCACTTCCAAAAGAATTGTGCATTCGAAAGCCTTTCTCAAAGAAATAGCTTTCGGTACGAACATAAAAGTTGGAGAAGACATTAAGATGGTTTCAATGCCTCAAGAATCGCCCCAAAACAGTATCCCAATCATAAGATACGAATTTTAGATTACCCGCGCGATGACGGACCAACAAATAAATTCAGTATATTGTCTTTAAAGAATTAAAATTCCAGGAGATTTTCTTCACACAATTAGCTTTTCATCTGAACATGATAAATTATAAGAGAATCAATACAGTCTCAATGCTCGAGGAATCCACTGAAAATACCAAATCGGATGAAAGTTACCAATTTCCAAACACTCGGTGAACAGATAACCAGTCATTAAATTCAAATATTGCTTCAGAGACAACAAATTATTAGGAGACTTTTTGCACATAATTGACTTATGGCCTGAACAGATGAAATAAAGAAAATACTGAGATGATTTTAATACTGAGACAGATGAAATAGTATTTTGATGGTACGTTTCTAATTTTTAAGCTCAAACCAGCAAAGACGTTGTTTCTGGTTCACACTGCCTCAAATTAACTGAAACACCCAATTCTTCCATAATTCAGAATGCATTGAAATATATGAGAGCTTTGCTGAAGACTTGCTTAGAAATTGCTTAGATAACTTGGAAACTGTGTGGAGCACATTAAAACGCGGAAAACATTGAATTTCTATTTTTGTTGTACCGCTTGGTAAAACACTTGTCTCGGAGCTTGATGCCGATAAAATTCCTTGATCCCATGAGTATATCCAATGACATGTATGCATGCATATGATAAAAAAGTAAAAGCCTATTGGAGTTAAAAATAAAGAGGATAAATTTTGGGATACAACACACACCTTAAGAAGCTCCATGACCAGACCTTTTGTCTGACTTTAAGGTGTAAGATGCCAACATTCTGCATCTAAAGAGGACATTCCCTCTAACAAGTATTTGGGAATACTACAACAAATATGGTATTGAACCAGCACCATACCATAAACATGTCTACTTCTTCTAATCCCCCAAAGCTCAATGATGCACTTTTAGCCTTGTGAATAATCAAGTGGTCCATCATGTGGGGACACCACATTACTGGACCTAAGCTTGAGGAGGACTTCCCTTGAGTAAACACACCTTGCTCCAATAAATCATGATCAACCGGCTCCACATTACTCAAGACAAAAACAACTGAAAGCTCATCCCAAACAATTTAAATGATACTTCAATAGTGCATACACCCATCAATAATTAAGCTTAGGTTGATACATCTCCATACATTATCCCTCATTGGATAACTTTTCATCTCTTAACAGAATAAGAGTTCATGCTCTCATAGACTTGATAGTTATATCAAGTTTGAGTAAACAACCTCCATGTTGTTTATAAGAATAAACACCATCCAGGAATCTTGAACAACTGTTGCTTCAACTCCCTTTCTCTGACTCATATACACAAATTTGGTTCCTTTGGTCAGCGGAACCTACCAGATGTCAGAGATAATGTCCTCTATATTTATATTGGACATGAAGAATCTTGTTGCGATTTTTTCAACAAGTCTCCGAAGAAAACCACAAGCTCAACCTTTGTACTCCTACACTCTTAGATCAGAAATAAACTAATCATAGAAGTAATCAATATATTGATCATGTCTTGACCAAACATACTATTCTAAGACATGTTTCTAGGATAGAAACCTCTTAGACACAAGCACAAATGCCTCTTCTTCCAAGTCTGGAGTAGTGTGATACGGTGGGAAAACTGACTTGAGGGTTTTTCATTTTATCGCAAATATTGCGGTTAGCAAGAGTCGCCACCGACTTTTCTTTTATCCAAAAAGAAAGGTGAAAAAGCACAGGAAATACCTTTGAGATTTATTTCTTGAGTTTGGGGGGTAGATTATGAAAAATGAAGGTATTAGCACCCTTTTCATCCATAGTTTTCCATGGGCTCTTAGTTACTTTCTAGATCACTTGCTTTTGTTGAAATTGTGCTTTGTGTATTTTTTGAAAGTATTTTGTAAAGAAGTCATCATTTAGGCAATCTTTGTAATGATTCTCGTTCGTAAGAATGTATACAAAGATGTTGATCTTTTGAAAATGTTTTCAATGTTTGTAAGATATTTGAAAATGTGTGTGTTTGTTTTTGAAAATAGCATGAATGTTTGTTTTGAAATGGAGCAAGTAATTAAGAGCAATCTACCTACTCAAATGTCTTTCTTGTTCATTTTCTTTTCCTTTGATATTGTTGTCTTACCATTGATTTGGTAAGCAACCCTATCTTTGGATGTAAACGGGACGGGCGTGGATTATAGTATAACCATGATTAGCAATGTTTGCAAGGCATCTTAGCATTTTCTTTTAGGGACTAAGATCATGTATAAGGCAACTTAGATAGCGTCATCGAGGGACTATGATCTTGTATTCGTTTGTTTTTGCTAAGATACCTCACATGCATAATATGGTCATTTTGTAAGGCAACCAAGTAGATTTTATCCTAGGGGTGCTTGTGTGTAAGTGTGTTATTTTCATGCTTAATTTTGTCTTGAATTAGGGTTTTCTACTTGATTGATTTTATTCTTTCCATACAAATCCTAATTACTAGCATGTTATGTAAAAGCGATAAATTGCGAAATTTAAAGTTACTACGCTATTACAACATTTGTGGGAGGGGGTATACAATTTATGAATGGGTATTGCAATAATATAAACCTAATTAATCTATTACAACCAAATTGAATATGTACAAATAATTGGAGAAACATATAAAGTACAAATGCAAATTGAAAGAAATAATTTTTGTGTTTCGATTTTTATATGAAAGAGGTTTTAACCTAAACCTAATTAGAGAAAAAATAATTAAATTAAATTAACTTAAATTAATTAAGAAAAGAAATTAATTAAGAAAAGATTTTTGAATGAAACTCTAATTCTATTTAGTTGATTAAAAGAAAATAAGTTTAAAGAAAAAGGATTTTTTGTATTTTTGTCTTGAAAATAATATATGGTGTTGTGAAATATTTTTGGCTTTTTTTTATATTAAAATAAATATATTTACATAAATAATAATCTAGTTTTAATTTAATTTACAAGGAAATTAGTAAAGGTAAATAAAGTATAATGAATAAAAATAATTTTGTGTGGAAAAAATATTTAAATTATGTCAAAACATAATCTATTGTTTTTATATTTTTTATGATTTTTTATGATTTTTTGGTATTTTAGAAAATATATTTAAAAGGAAAAATGAAATAAATAAGTAAATAAAAATAAATGGGCTAGGGGGTGCCAAAAGTAGGAAGGGAGGTGAGCTAGCAAAATACAAAAAAAAAACACTGCCAGGCCCAAAGAGCCCAGCGCCTGCAAAAAAAAAAAGTTAGGGAAACAGAAAATATGAAAAATGCAAAAGGGGGGTTCACATTGGTTCGAACCCTCGCCCTTTAGGTAAAAAGTGACTTAGTACGCGCGCACTTGTCACTGGGGTGGCTGTACATCTATTTACTTATGTCAAACCATAAATATATATTAGAAACTGCTTCCTGAAGACAACTTCATCTTCAACCTCGCACCTAGCCAGACCACCTGTATCTTCTTCATCTCTCCACAAAAATGGAAAGTTCAAACATGAAAGTTGTGGTGTTTCTTCCCACGAATCCAACCATATACCTTATGTAAGCTAAAAGTCAAAGATAAAAACTAATTTTGCTGGCCCTAAATTGAAAACTAATTTTCTCAGAAATTTCAAATCCAAAACTCTCTATGCACAGTCAATATAAATGGGAACTATGAACATGGTTAGCTTTAGAGCAAAGATATCTACATTTTGTCTTCACAAATCAGGATCAAATGATGTTTGTATAAAGAGATAGAAGTTTGAAATTTTACCTCTTGCGGTTGGAGTCGTGAATGGAGTTTGAGCAACTTTTGAGATGGCCTGAGGATCTGTTTAGCTCACCTGGACCTCCTTTAGTGTATTTCAACTCCTACTTTGCCTTGAAAGTCCCTGAATCTCTCTACTCAAGTCAACCTGCAAGCTTGATGTTTAAAAATGGTGGATAGTGATGGAGGAGTTACAGTCTTGAAACAGGGGCCTGGGTTTCTTTGGTATGATATATAGAAGGTGTTTGAATGATTAGTTTTCAAAACGCACGAGTGAACATGAAGATGATGAGTTTTGGTTCAAAATTGTGTATCAATGGTGTTCTTGAGCAGATTTATGGTTTTTGAGTGTTTGAGATAGTTTCAGGGAACTATCATTTGTGTGTCATCTTGCAAATAGTGTGTGTACTTATAGGCAAGAGGTTTTGAGGCTTGAAACAACTCAGAAATTGAAATCACATGTTATGGCTTGGTTACTCGTTTTTGAAGCAAAGTTGACAAACATGGTTTCAATGTGAAGTACAAGGATTTGCAGGGTGGTTAGAAGGCTGTAGATATGTTGATTCTTACTTCTAAATGCATTTGAGTCAGAAACAACAATGTACGGGCTCAAGAAGAGTTGACATTGTGATTAAAGTCACTTTTCCAAAATGGAAGTGGTGACTTTCTTCCAGAAATGGAAATGCAACTTGGGTAATGGCTCAAATGCTTGGACAATGGATCTATCAGTTGTGTAAACATTAAATTATTGAGTGATTAGCAAGTTTTAAGCCTGCAGAGCAAGATTTGTATAGCATGCTTGAAAATTGGATAAAGTGTTCTTCACAAAATGGTTTGTAATTCAAGTTTGAAAACCCTAACTTATTGCCTTCGATTCTCCTTGATCAAGAATGATCTCAAGGAGTTCTTGGACATTTTTTAAAGCTTGCAATGTTCTATACAACCCATATTTGAATTTATTTTGAAGATTCCCCTTGGAACTATGTGAAAAATTGCCATGAAGTGAGGTCAAAAATCTGCCTAATTAGGGCAAAATTTCACTAAGTCTTTTTTAGTTCATGAGCATGTATTCACAAAATTATAACTTGAGATACAAGCATTTTTAGGAGAAGTTGTGTGAAGAAAAGTTGTATATTTCATGGAGATATACAACTTTCATGTTGGAAATTTCCTTTGAATCATCTTGCATCATGGTGAAAATTTGGCTTAAAGTTATGAAAAAAATAAGAAAATTTTCATACTTAGAAAAAATTCTAAGTTAAGAAATTTTAACATTTCAAGATGAAATCTTGAATTCTTGGTTTCTTGATGAACAGGTTTCATATTTTGGCATGTTTTGATGAATCATGATCCTTGGCACTTGAATTTGACCAAAGAGTCAAAGTTTGACTTTTCAGTATACAGTTGACTTTTGATCAGTTGACTGCAAAATTCATCTGTCAATCCAATGGATGTGCAATGTTTTGAATCCTGTCATTAGGTCAAAATGATGCAATTGAACTCTTGAGATCATGCCTTAAACCAATTGAGCATTTTCTAGGTCAAAAATCAGAAATTGCCCTTTCCCAGTCAAAACCCTAATTTTGACCATTTTGCCCTTTTGGAGATTTGATCAAATTTCTTGAGGAATTATGGTCCGAACTTGATAAAGTGATACATATGAGTATAAAATGTTGATGTGGATCAAAAATTATGAATTTTGACTGTAAATTGGCCATGGTTGACTTTTTCCCCAATACATCTAATTTTTAGATCAATTATTCAATTGACTGATCAAAAGTGTGATCCAAGGCTTGAAACTTGACATGAGTAATATTGGGGGTTCATAATGATCCATGAAAGTCATATGAAGCATTTATAGTTCAAAAATACTTGTGCAAACTCAAACCCTAATTTTGGTCATCAGTGTATAAGGAGGTGTCTTGAGCTGATCAAGCCCTAGTGCAGTCTTGAGCCCGAGGAGATCACGTTTGGAGTCTCTGGAGGGTCAAACTCGATCTCCTTGGCATAAATCAAGTCTTGAATATTGTTCTTCAAAGTCCAACAGCCGTCGGTGTCATGTCCGGGACCGTCAGAATGATAGGCACATCTTACGCTCAGATTGTACTTAAAATAGGAGGTATCAGGATTTTGAGGAGGGTCCTTTAATGTGATCAGTTTCACCTTCAGCAATTGTTGTAATGCTTGAGACAAAGGCATGTTGATGTCAGTGTACTGCCTTTCTTGATATCTTACCCTACGCCTATTGCCCTGTCTTTGTTGAACAAATGTAGGATTAGAGAACAGGATTGCCCCTACCTGTTGATCATGACGACTCTTTCGGCTGTACACAGCATTGGACTCTTTCTTTCCATTGTCTAGTTTTTTCTGAACATCGGAGGGTGTAACTCCTTGGATCTTTCCACTTTTGATGTCAGCTTCGAACCTTTCACCAGTCAGTATCAGCTCGGTGAACCCGTCCGAGGAGCTTCTGATTAGGTGTTTGAAGAAGGGCCCTGTCAAAGTTCCCATGAAGATGTCGATTAGCTCCCTGTCAGTTAAAGGGGGCCGTACCCTACCAGCCAGATCTCTCCACTTTTGGGCGTATCCTTTGAAGCTTTCGTTGGAACCCTTGGTCATGTTCTGTAATTGCATGCGAGTTGGTGCAAGATCAGTGTTGTACTGATACTGTTTGTAAAAAGCAGCAGCTAAATCCTCCCAGGTGTGGATGCGAGAATTCTCCAATTTATAGAACCACTCGAGTTGAGTCCCTATCAGGATTTCTTGGAATAAATGGATCCAAAGCTTCGGATCAGTTGTGTATGGTTGAATCTTGCGGACATAAGACTTTAAATGCATCTTAGGGCAAAAGACTCCATCATACAGGGAAAAGGTAGGGATTTTGAACTTTGGCGGGATGACCACTCCAGAAACAAAACCCATGTCTCCTAAATCCAAGCCAGGTATTTATTGAATCTCCATAGCACTGAGGCGATCCTCCGACTGTTTGTACTTGTCATCAGTGGGAGGATATTGTTCCTCGGAGTAGTCAGCTTCAACTTCATCAATCTCCAAATTGTGGTTTTCTTCAAGACTATCCCCTATGTTGGATGGAGTTGAAAGATCTAGGGCTTTAGGTCTTCTTCTCAAGTTCAAGACGCCTACTGACTTCTTGGACTTTTTCTTCTTTTCTTTGAGAAGGAGAGCTTCCAGGTCCTCTTGCCCCTTAGCCATAGCTAGAAACATTTGTTGGAATTGAGCGTTTTGAGCTTGGAGATCTTTCACTGTTTGTTCCATATCCATCTTACTGAAATAAACAGCAGGAAGATAAGGAGACCTGTATGGGAGAAACTTGTCATGATATGATGCATGATATGTGGATGCATGTTTTCAAGGATCTCGCGGGATAAACATAAGAAAAAGTTAGAAGTTGAACTTTGATCAACAGCTTTGATTGGAGAACTTTGTATTGGTGGATGTCCTTCCACGAGAATCAAGCTCACCATGTCAAGTGGGTCATAGCCCTTGACTCAAGTTTGTTGTACTTGATCTTTGACGGTGTTTGGTCAGAGGAAAATAAATCCTCTTGCCCCTCGATAGATATCTGGTTCATTGTGAACCTGCATCAAAGACCCTCGAGATCCTCGAAATGTTTATTGAAAATGTTATGGTATGATGTTATGATGTTATGCACAAGTATGTGAAGTAAACAAGCTTATACAAATAATCATGTACAGACAAATCCTTAGGTTTAGGCTTGCATGGGGTTTTATAGGTAAATACCCTCTTGAAGTTTAGTTGGCTCAACCTGTCCTAGTTAATAGTAACCTGGTTCTAAGGAGCTCAATATCACTGGATTGTTTCCTTGGTCATTGTTTCAGCTCAAGCCTCTTTAATGGCGACCGAAATATCCCAAGAAACAAAACCTCAATGAGTGTAGTATCGAGTATCTACCAACTTCGGACTGCACCAAAGCCGGTCATCTCACTACATCCTAATGGCCAAGTTGGTCAAGTAAAGGTTCTAGAAGTTCATTAGTGCTTCATGACATCACTCAGTGGCCCCGTATTCTCTTTGATTAACTCAAAGGCTACCGGTATCCATAAATATGTCACACTAACATAGCTTTTGCTTAGACCATGTCGGTATACCCCGCACAGTTTCCACAACGTATTGCTATTTACCTATGATGTATCCCAAATCCGGGTAGAGGATTTCAAACCCAAACAAAGAACCATAATGTAAAGCAAACAAGTCAAACAATGTAAGCAAATAAATGTGATCTAGCCCTAAGGTAACCCCACTTTTTTTTAGAAACATCCCCAGCAGAGTCGCCAGTTCTGTGATGCGGTGGGAGAACTGACTTGAGATTTTGCGTTTTGTCGCAAATGTTGCAGTTAGCAAGAGTCGCCACCGACTTTTCTTTTATCCAATAAGGAAAGGTGAAAAAGCACAGGAAAGACCTTTCGAGATGTTTTCTTGAGTTCGGGGGGTAGATTATGAAAAGGGAAGGTATTAGCACCCTTTTCATCCATGGTTTTCCATGGGCTCTTAGTTACTTGCTAGATCACTTTGCTTTTGAAATTGTGCTTTGTGTGCGGTTTTTGAAAGTATTTTTGAAAATGGAAATTCGTAATGGTTCTCGTTTCTATAAGAACGCCTACAAAGTGTTTGTTTTGAAAAATAGTTCAAAAGTGTGTTTGTGAGATGTGTTTTTGAAAGTATTTTGAAAATGGAACTTCGTAATGGTTCTTGTTTCTATAAGAACGCCTACAAAGTGTTTGTTTTGAAAATAGTTCAAAGGTGAGAGTGTGGGTGTATAAAATGTTTTTGTCGTGAGCAAGCGAGTAACTGAGAGCGAACCTACCTTCTCGAAAGGTCTTAAATGTGCTTTTCCTCCTCCTTTAGATGTTGCTATCTTACCATTGATTTGATAAGAAGCCCCATCGTTGGATGTAAAGGGACGGGCGTTGGGACGTTTGTATATTCATAGAAGGCAACATATGGGACGTTTTAGCAATGTCGTTTTAGGCTCTAGATCGTTTACCGAAGGCAACATCGAGGGTCATCGAGGGACTACGATCTTTTTATCGAGGGTCTTTGCTAAAACGCCCATGCTCGAGGGACATGACTATTTTCCGAAAGGGGCAACGAGATGGGATTACCCTAAGGGTGCATGTGTGAATAGTGTGTTAGTTTGCATGCATTTTCTCTTGTTTTTTTGAAAGTCATCTATTTGTTGATTTCATCTTGCCATACATCTTATTTACTAGTAATATATGAAAAGCAAGTAAAAAGCGGAAAGTAAAATCTAAGCTATTACATCACTTTAGGAGGATGGGGATACAATTTAACAATGGGGATGAAGTAGGAACTAAAATATTACAACCACATCGAATGATAATGAAAAGAATGTGAAAACAGTGTAGAATAATGGAAAAATGCATTTTGAACTGCTATGTGTCGACCCATGCTGCTATGCATCGACACATAGCTTTTCCCTGCCCTTGTTAAACAAAATTAGTTCAGTATGGGTCGACCCATAATGGGATGTATCGACTCATACGCCTTTTGCATCGACGCGAAACGCGTATGTATCGACTCATAGGCCTTCCAAGCTTCTATAAAGTGAAATATGTTCAGTATGATTCGACACATAATGGGATGTATCGACTCATACACCTTTTTTGCATCGACGTGAAATGCGTATGTGTCGACTCATAGTCCTTTCCAGTTTCTATTTTGTGACCTGAACTCAGTATGGGTCGATGCATGAGGGTCATGTGTCGACTCATACCCTGCATTTTCACTAAGATGGGTCGACACATGTGGATATGTGTCGATACATATTGCCTTTTTCTGCCTTAAACACCATTCTTTGCATACATCAGTTAGTTTTTAACATATAAATGAATAACATGAAAAAATGATTAACTTCAAAAATAGTGATTACTACATCCTATAAACAGAAAAATTGATGTATGGAAAAGGCAAGGTAAAGATGACTTACCTTAAAACTGCACTTTAGCTTTTTGAATCCAAATACCCTTCAAGATGTTGTATGAACCTTAAGGAAGCTCCAACAGGCTGCTAGACTTCTTTTTTGTTGAAGGTTACTAAACAACTTCTATGTGGTATGAAATGTTTGGATGGTTTTTAGATGGAATATGCAAAGTGTGAGAGGTTTTAAGGTTTAGACTTCAAAACTCAAGAGTGGAAGTCTTAGGGACTGTTATGGCTTTTTTTGAAGGTTTATCAATAAAACTACTGGTTGTTCTCCTTGTTCTCTCTCTCTCTATTTTTTCTAACCTCCTTATCTTGCAAATGCTTCTTCTATTTATAGGCAGGAGGTTTGTGAACAAAGGCTGAATATGTTTACAACACCACATGTTATGGTTTGGTTGGGATGTAAGTATCAAACTATGTCAAGTACTCCATGGTCCCAAGGTGAAGTACCAAAGTTGCTGGTTTAGAGGGGTTGGTTTCCATGTTTTATGATGGAGTGAAATCAGAAACAAGCCAGGTATGGGCTCAAGACAAACTTTGTACCAAAGGCTTGCTTTTCAAGAGTAGCAATGGTGCCTTTATGCCATAAATGGAAAGATCTTTTGGGAAATGGCTCAAACACTTGGGTAATAGCTCAAGCTCTTGTGTAAACATAAATTATGTTGAGATTTTCAAGTCACAAGACCTGCAAAGTGATATTATGCAGCACATCATGCCAATTGGATTATGTGTTCTTCAACAAAAATGGATTGTAATTCAAGGATGGATACTCAACTTCAGATCCTTGTATCTTCTAGCTCAAATATGATAAATTCATGCTCTTGGATGTTTTGGAAAGCTTGAAACACCCTCTATAACTTTCATGTTGGCCACTTTTGTTAAATCAAACTGGAACTTGATGAAAAAAGGGCAAGAAGTTGGGATAAAAACCTAACCAAAACTGCTGAAAATTTCTCTAAGTGTTTAAATGAAAATGTCATGACTTCATGAATTTATAACCTGAAATCCAAGCCTGTTTAGGAGAAGTTGTGTAAAGAAATGTTGTAGATATCATGGATATCTACAACTTTCATGTTGGAAGCTTCTCTTGAATCATCTTGCATCAAGGTGAAAAGTTGGCATGAAGAAATGAGATTATCATGTGTAAAAAACACTTAGAAAAATTTCTATGTCTTGAAGAGTTTGAACTTTCACATTGACTTTTGACTTTCTTGATTCCTTGATGATCAAGTTTCATATTTTTGAATGTCTTGATGAAATTTGATCCTTGGAATGTAATGTTGACCAAAAAGTCAAAGTTTGACTTTCTAGTATGCAATTGACCATTTTGCTCTTGTGCCAATTTCAAACCTAAATTGATGTATCAGTGCTGCAAACTTGACGTCGTAGAATATCTTGTGAGAAAATACCTGACAAATGAGAAAGCAAATTTTGGGGTACAACAGCTGCCCCTGTTCAATCTTCTTAAATCTGAAGAGTTAGATTGGCGAGTTTTGCCATTCGTGACTCGAAGGTGGAAGATGATTGGACACTAGAGTGCCCAGAAATTTGCACTCGGTGACGCGCGGTTGAAGGAATGGGATTAAAGATGCCATTTGGAGAGGTGATAGACTCTTGTTGGGGATGGGCTTGTAGATGCCATGCAAGAGTGTTTGAGTGTCAGAATGGCATCCGTGTCTGGAGCGTATCTGAACTGTATCTGAAGTCTGAATCTAAATGAGTAACAGGATGGCATCCGTATCTGGAGCATATATGAACTGTATCAAAAAGTTGTCTCTGAATGAGTATCAGGATGGCATCCGTATCTGGAGCGTATCTGAGCTGTATCATGAACTTGAAATCTGAGTAAGTGACAGAATGGCTTCCGCGTCTGGAGCGTATCTGTACTGTATCATGAACTTGAAATCTGAATGAGTAACAGAATGGCAACCGCGTCTGGAGCGTATCTATACTGTATCAAAAGGTTGAATCTGAATGAGTAACAGAATGGCTTCCGTATCTGGTGCATATCTGAACTGTATCTGAATGCTCAGCAAGATGATGAAGGAATCTTGGACGATTACTACCTCAGCAGGACGATGAAGGAATCTTGGACGATTATTACCTCAGCAGGACGATGAAGGAATCTTGGATGATTACTACCTCAACAATGATGATGAAGGAATCTAGAATGATTACTACCACAGCAGCATGATGAAGGAATCTTGGACGATTACTACCTCAGCAGGGTGATGAAGGAATCTTGGACGATTACTACCTCAGCAGGATGATGAAGGAATCTTGGACAATTACTACCTGAGTAGGATGATGAAGGAATCTTGGACGATTACTACCTCAGCAGGATGATGAAGGAATCTTGGACGATTACTACCTCAATAGGATGATGAAGGAATCTTGGATGATTACTACCTCATCAGGGTGATGAAGGAATCTTGGACAATTACTACCTCAGCAGGATGATGAAGGAATCTGGGACGATTACTACCTCAGCATGATAATGAAGGAATCTTGAACGATTACTACCTCAAAAGGATGATGAAGGAATCTTGGACGATTACTACCTCAGCAGGATGATGAAGGAATCTTAGACAATTACTACCTCAGCAGGATGATGAAGGAATCTTGGACGATTACTACCTCAGCAGGATGATTAAGGAATCTTGGACGATTACTACCTCAGTAGGATGATGAAGGAATCTTGGACGATTACTACCTTAAAAGGATGATGAAGGAATCTTGGATGATTACTACCTCAGCAGGATGATGAAGGAATCTTGGACGATTACTACCTCAACAGGGTGATGAAGTAATCTTGGACAATTACTACCTCAGTAGGATGATGAAGGAATCTTGGACGATTACTACCTCAGTAGGATGATGAAGGAATCTTGGACGATTACTACCTCAAAAGGATGATGAAGGAATCTTGGACGATTATTACCTCAAAAGGATGATGAAGGAATCTTGAACGATTACTACCTCAGCAGGGTGATGAAGGAATCTTGGACGATTACTACCTCAACAGGATGATGAAGGAATCTTGGACGATTACTACCTCAACAGGATGATGAAGGAATCTTGGATAATTACTACCTCAGTAGGGTGATGAAGGAATCTTGGATAATTACTACCTCAGCAGGGTGAAGAAGGAATCTTGGACGGCTACAACCTCAGCAGGATGATGAAGGAATCTTGGACGACTATAACCTCAGCAGGATGATGAAGGAATCTTGGACGGCTACAACCTCAGCAGGATGATGAAGGAATCGTGGACGACTACAACCTCAGCAGGATGATGAAGGAATCTTGGACGACTACAACCTCAGCAGGATGATGAAGGAATCTTGGATGATTACTACTTCAAAAGGTAATGAAGGAATATTTGACAACTGCTACTCCAAAAGGTAATGATAACCTTTATCTGTCGATCTTTCCTGAAAAGGTAAAGAGTTAGTTGTATGCAATGTCATGATGTATGCATTGCGTAATGATGTTCTCAAAATAAATGAGATTTATGTTATATGTATTTTGTATGCATATGCTATGAATGTTGTTGAAATGTAATTTTGTCTTGGAGAATAAATCCTTGACAAGTTTCAGGGAGTCGTTAAATCCTGGACTGATGTTGAAGAGTATGTGTGTCTTCAAGCTTTGCTTAGAATATTTCTACCGGGGATTCCTGTTTTGTTGTTTGAGGAGAACTTCGTTGGGGAATATTGAGAACTCTGTGAGGAGTATGTTTATTCCTGCTTGGGGAAAGAGTTCAGGAGTCTCGATTGTTCGTTGCTCTACTGGGGAGTCGAAGTTGAACTGATATCTGATCGGGTCCAGGTTTCATAGTAACTTGTTGGGGATTGTAGAGTAGTCTACTGGGGAAGAGGGGTTGTGGTCCTCTGATTTGTAGTAGTCCGAGAGGTAAACTCAAACTAGAGAATCTTGCCGTTTGTTGGAAATAAACCCTATTGCTCAGTCTATTAGAGAGGCGGCGACTTTACTGGAGAAAAATCCTCGAGGATTCTTGAGGTCGACTTAGCTGGGAAGAGGTTATCAGAGATTGAAACTCTGGCTGAGAGTCATCCTATGAGAAGGATTTTGGGTAGATTTGTCACTGCCCCTAGTAGCGAGTGTTTGTAGCCCTGCCGGGAAATGTTTGACTGTATGTAACCCTTTGTCGGGATTGACATTCAATGCCCCAAGTG
The DNA here is from genome assembly GCA_948472305.1 of Vicia faba. Lineage (NCBI taxonomy): Eukaryota > Viridiplantae > Streptophyta > Magnoliopsida > Fabales > Fabaceae > Vicia > Vicia faba. The sequence continues at coordinate 1,398,144,896 of OX451736.1, read as the reverse complement.
ACGGAGGTGAATAATTGCTCCTGGTTACTCTGCAATTCTTGAGAGATTTCTTGGAATCTTGACTGGACTGCCCCAGGTGTGCTGGGTAGTGACATGTCATGTCCCCCTGCTTATAGGAGATTTGTCAATGGAAGTTCCGTCCTTCTTTGAAGTGATTTTGTTCACTGAGAGAGCTTTCGTTCATCGGATGTTCGTTGTGTGAATTTCTCCGCTGTCAAACAAATAGCCATATGCAAACAATGATATTCAAATAATGCAAATTTTATGTTTGTCTTGAAATTTTTAAAATGCGTTTTTTTAGCAAGAATTTTTTTTTTTGTAAGAAAAATTCAACTCATGATTTTGAGTAAAGCCTTACAGGAGTCAGGATACCTTTTGTAACAGTATGCTTTCGAACTAACCCATGCTTCAATTAGGACTTTTGAAGGGTTATAACGTGGCTTGGTTCACGGTTTAAGAAACAAAGGATAAAGGCTCAAAATGTATTTGTACCTGCCCGTTCTTCGTGATGTTCTTCAGTCCTAAACTCAGTTAATTGTGCATTTTGAACTCCAATTGAGTCTGGAATGACATTTTAGTGATGGTTCAAACAAGTTAAGTTTTTTGGAAGGCAGTCATTTTTGCAACATTTTTTTCATGTTGTTGAGGATTTGTAATGACCTCTTTCTTTTGATTTGTTATCCCTAATTTTTGCCTGACTGTTCTTGTTTTGAGATTACAGTCAGCGGGATGCCCCATTTTTCTTTAAGTCTCCTTCGTAGGTTTTGACTTAGAGGGCTTTTCTTTTTGAGAGATAATGACTACCTATGTGATAGGGAACCATCAATGTCTTTTGATCCCAGAGGAATGTTTCTTTATGTCATTCGTTCTATTACGAAAATAGAGTTTGCGGCTAAACGCGCGTTTGAATTAACTGAGAGACTACCCTGCCCCAGGTTTTGATTAAAGGTTTCAATTTGTATACAGAAAACTTCTACTTCTTTGGCTCGAAGAGGTTGACTAGGGATTATCTTCCTTACAACTCCAGTGTTTAGGATTTGAAAGAATGCCTGTACATCGTCAGCAAGGTCTGTCCAAAAGCATAATGTATGAGATTATGGCATTGTTTTCGTCATCCTCCCTCTAAAGGCTTGTAACTTTTAGCAAGAGTTGAATGTCATAAAGAGAGTAAAAAGCATAGTTTAAATGTAATGAAAATGAAATAATTCAAGACAAACATATGCAATGCATTAATGAAACAAAGTTTGACATTAATAGGTAATTGTTTGAATAACAAAAGAAATTACAACTTGAAAATTCAAATGAAACAAAAACCTTCAATGATTTGGCATAGGAGCAGTGATCACGTTTGGAGTCTTTAGAGGGTCAAACTCGATCTCCTTGGCATCAATCAAGTCTTGAATCTTATTCTTCAAAGTCCAACATCCGTCAGTGTCATGTCCGGGACCGTCAGAATGATAGGCACATCTTACGCTCGAATTGTACTTAGAATATAAGGTATCAGGATTTTGAGGAGGATCCTTTAGTGTGATCAGTTTCACCTTCAGCAATTGTTGTAATGCTTGAGACAAAGGCATGTTGATTTCAGTGTACTGCCTTTCTTGATATCTTACCCTACGCCTATATCCCTGTCTTTTTTGAACAGATGTAGGATTAGAGATCAGGATTGCCCCTACCTATTGATCATGACGACTCTTTCGGCTGTACACAACATTGGACTCTTTCTTTCCATTGTCTAGTTTTTTCTGAACGTCAGAGGGTGTAACTCCTTGGATCTTTCCACTTTTGATGCCAGCTTCGACCCTTTCACCAGTCAGTATCAGCTCGGTGAACCCGACCGAGGAGCTTCCGATTAGGTGTTTGAAGAAGGGCCCTGTCAAAGTTCCCATGAAGATTTCGATCAGCTCCCTGTCAGTTAAAGGGGGCTGCACCCTACCAGTCAGATCTCTCCACTTTTGGGCGTACCCTTTGAAGCTCTCGTTGGAACACATGGTCATGTTCTGCAATTGCATGCGAGTTGGTGCAAGATCAGCGTTATACTGATACTGTTTGTAAAAAGCAGCAGCTAAATCCTCCCAGGTGTGGATGCAAGAAATCTCCAATTTATAGAACCACTCGAGTTGAGTCCCTATCAGGCTTTCTTGGAAGAAATGGATCCAAAGCTTCGGATCAGTTGTGTATGGTTGAATCTTGCGGACATAAGACTTTAAATGCATCTTAGGGCAAGAGACTCCATCATACAGGGAAAAGGTAGGGATTTTGAACTTTGGCGGGATGACCACTCCAGAAACCAAACCCATGTCTCCTAAATCCAAGCCAAGTATTTGTTGAATCTCCATAGCATGAGGCGATCCTCCAACTGTTTGTACTTGTCATCAGCGAGAGGATATTGTTCCTCGGAGTAGTCAGCTTCAACTTCATCAATCTCCAAATTGTGGTTTTCTTCAAGACTATCCCCTATGTTGGATGGAGTTGAAAGATCTAGGGCTTTAGGTCTTCTTCTCAAGTTCAAGACGCCTACTGACTTCTTGGACTTTTTCTTCTTTTCTTTGAGAAGGAGAGCTTTCAGGTCCTCTTGCCCCTTAGCCAGAGCCAGAAACATTTGTTGGAATTGAGCGTTTTGAGCTTGGAGATTTTTCACTGTTTGTTCCATATCCATCTTACTGAAATAAACAGCAGGAAGATAAGGAGACCTGTATGGGAGAAACCTGTCATGATATGATGCATGATATGTGGATGCATGTTTTCAAGGATCTCGCGGGATAAACATAAGAAAAAGTTAGAAGTTGAACTTTGATCAACAGCTTTGATTGGAGAAATTTGTATTGGTGGATGTCCTTCCACGAGAATCAAGCTCACCATGTCAAGTGGGTCATAGCCCTTGACTCAAGTTTGTTGTACTTCATTCTTTGACGGTGTTTGGTCAGAGGAAAATAAATCCTCTTGCCCCTCGATAGATATCTGGTTCATTGTGAACCTGCATCAAAGACCATCGAGATCCTCGAAATGTTTATTGAAAATGCTATGGTATGATGTTATGATGTTATGCACAAGTATGCGAAGTAAACAAGCTTATACAAATAATCATGTACAGACAAATCCTTAGGTTTAGGCTTGCATGGGGTTTTATAGGTAAATACCCTCTTGAAGTTTAGTTGGCTCAACCTGTCCTAGTTAATAGTAACTGGGTTCTAAGGAGCTCAATATCACTGGATTGTTTCCTTGGTCATTGTTTCAGCTCAAGCCTCTATAATGGCGACTGAAATATCCCAAGAAACAAAACCTCAATAAGTGTAGTATCGAGTATCTACCAACTTCGGACTGCACCAAAGCCGGTCATCTCACTACATCCTAAAGGCCAAGTTGGTCAAGTAAAGGTTCTAGAAGTTCATTAGTGCTTCATGACACCACTCAGCGGCCCCGTATTCTCTTTGATTAACTCAAAGGCCACTGGTACCCACAAATATGTCACACTAACATAGCTATTGCTTAGACCATGTCGGAATACCCCGCACAGTTTCCACAACGTATTGCTATTTACCTATAATGTATCCCAAATCCGGTTAGAGGATTTCAAACCCAAACAAAGAACCATAATGTAAAGCAAATAAGTCAAACAATGTAAGCAAATAAATGTGATCTAGCCCTAAGGTAACCCCACTTTTTTTTAGAAAAATCCTCAGCAGAGTCGCCAGTTCTGTGATGCGGTGGGAGAACTGACTTGAGGTTTTGCGTTTTGTTGCAAATGTTGCGGTTAGCAAGAGTCGCCACCGACTTTTCTTTTATCCAATAAGGAAAGGTGAAAAGGCACAGGAAAGACCCTTCGAGATGTTTTCTTGAGTTTGGGGTGTAGATTATGAAAAGGGAAGGTATTAGCACCCTTTTCATCCATGGTTTTCCATGGGCTCTTAGTTACTTGCTAGATCACTTTGCTTTTGAAATTGTGCTTTGTGTGCGGTTTTTGAAAGTATTTTTGAAAATGGAACTTCGTAATGGTTCTCGTTTCTATAAGAACGCCTACAAAGTGTTTGTTTCGAAAAATAGTTCAAAAGTGTGTTTGTGAGATGTGTTTTTGAAAGTATTTTGAAAATGGAACTTCGTAATGGTTCTTGTTTCTATAAGAACGCCTACAAAGTGTTTGTTTCGAAAATAGTTCAAAGGTGAGAGTGTGGGTGTATAAAATGTTTTTGTCGGGAGCAAGTGAGTAACTGAGAGCGAACCTACCTACTCGAAAGGTCTTAAATGTGCTTTTCCTCTTCCTTTAGATGTTGCTATCTTACCATTGATTTGATAAGAAGCCCCATCATTGGATGTAAAGGGATGGGCGTTGGGATGTTTGTATAGTCATAGAAGGCAACATATGGGACGTTTTAGCAATGTCGTTTTAGGGACTAGATCGTTTACCGAAGGCAACATCGAGGGTCATCGAGGGACTACGATCTTTTTATCGAGGGTATTTGCTAAAACGCCCATGCTCGAGGGACATGACTATTTTCCAAAAGGGGCAACGAGATGGGATTACCCTAAGGGTGCATGTGTGAATAGTGTGTTAGTTTACATGCATTTTGTCTTGTATTTTCGAAAGTCATCTATTTGTTGATTTCATCTTACCAGACATCTTATTTACTAGCAATATATGAAAAGAAAGTAAAAAGAGGAAAGTAAAATCTAAGTTATTACATCACTTTAGGAGGATGGGGATACAATTTAACAATGGGGATGAAGTAGGAACTAAAATATTACAACCACATCGAATGATAATGAAAAGAATGTGAAAATAGTGTAGAATAAAGGAAAAATGCATTTTGAACTGCTATGTGTCGACCCATGCTGCTATGCATCGACACATAGCTTTTCCCTGCCCCTGTAAAACAAAATTAGTTCAGTATGGGTCGACCCATAATGGGATGTATCGACTCATACGCCTTTTGCATCGATGCAAAACGCGTATGTATCGACTCATAGGCCTTTCCAGCTTCTGTAAAGTTAAATATGTTCAGTATGAGTCGACACATAATGGGATGTATCGACTCATACACCTTTTTTGCATCAACGCGAAATGCGTATGTGTCAAATCATAGTCCTTTCCAGTTTCTGATTTGTGACCTGAACTCATTATGGGTCGATGCATGAGGGTCATGTGTCGACTCATACCCTGCATTTTCACTAAGATGGGTCGACACATGTGGATATGTGTCGATACATATTGCCTTTTTCTGCCTTAAACATCATTCTTTGCATACATGAGTTAGTTTTTGACATATAAATGAATAACATGAAAAAATGATTAACTTCAAAAATAGTGATTATTACATCCTATAAACAGAAAATTTGATGTATGGAAAAGGCAAGGTAAAGATGACTTACCTTAAAACTGCACTTTAGGTTTTTGAATCCAAATACCCTTCAAGATGTTGTATGAACCTTAAGGAAGCTCCAACAGGCTGCTAGACTTCTTTTTTGTTGAAGGTTACTAAACAACTTCTGTGTGGTATGAAATGTTTGGATGGTTTTTAGATGGAATATGCAAAGTTGTGAGAGGTTTTAAGGTTTAGAATTCAAAACTCAAGAGTGGAAGTCTTAGGGACTGTTATGGCTTTTTTTGAAGGTTTATCAATAAAACTATTGGTTGTTCTCCTTGTTCTCTCTCTCTCTCTCTCTCTCTCTATTTTTTCTAACCTCCTTGTATTGCAAATGCTTCTTCTATTTATAGGCAAGAGGTTTGTGAACAAAGGCTGAATATGTTTACAACACCACATGTTATGGTTTGGTTGGGATGTAAGTATCAAACTATGTCAAGTACTCCATGGTCCCAAGGTGAAGTGCCAAATTTGCTGGTTTAGAGGGGTTGGTTTCCATCTTTTATGATGGAGTGAAATTAGAAACAAGCAAGGTATGGGCTCAAGACAAACTTTGTACCAAAGGCTTCCTTTAAAGAGTAGCAATGGTGCCTTTATCCCATAAATTTGAAGATCTTTTGGACAATGGCTCAAACACTTGGGTAATAGCTCAAGCTCTTGTGTAAACATTAAATTATGTTGAGATTTGCAAGTCACAAGACCTGCAAAGTGAGATTATGCAGCACATCATGCCAATTGGATTATGTTTAGGAGACGTTGTGTAAATAAATGTTGTAGATATCATGGAGATCTACAACTTTCATGTTGGAAGCTTCTCTTGAATCATCTTGCATCAAGGTGAAAAGGTTGCATGAAGAAATGAGATTATCATGTGTAAAAAACACTTAGAAAAATTTCTAAGTCTTGAAGGGTTTGAACTTTCACATTGACTTTTGACTTTCTTGATTCCTTGATGATCAAGTTTCATATTTTTGAATGTCTTGATGAAATTTGATCCTTCGAATGTAATGATGACCAAAAAGTCAAAGTTTGACTTTCTAGTATGCAATTGACCATTTTGCCCTTGTGGCAATTTCAAACCAAAATTGATGTATCAGTGTTGTAAACTTGACGTCGTAGAATATCTTGTGAGCAAATACTTGACAAATGAGAAGGCAAATTTTGGGGTACAACAGCGTGTTTTTCCAGTCATGACTCGAAGGTGGAAGATGATTGGACACTAGAGTGCCCAGAAATTTGCACTCGGTGAAGTGATGGTTAAGGGAACGGGCTTAAAGATGCCATTTGGAGAGGTGATAGAAAGCTGTAGGGGATGGGCTTAAAGATGTCATCCAAAAGTGATTGTTGAATTGTAATTCATAAGCTGAAAGAATGAGTATCAGAATGGCGTTCGTGTCTGCAGCTTATCTGAACTGTATCTGGGAGCTGATTTTGACTGATTATCAAAATGGCATCTGCGTATGGAGCATATATGTTTTGTATCTGAAAGTAGAATCTGAATGAGTATCAGAATGGAGTCCGTGTCTGGAGCGTATCTGAACTGTATCTGAAAGTTGAATCTGAATGAGTATCAGAATGGCATCCGTGTCTAGAGTGTATTTGAACTATATCTGAAAGTAGAATCTGAATGAGTATCAGAATGGCGTCCATGTCTGGAGCATATCTGAACTGTATCTGAAAGTTGAATCTGAATGAGTATCAGAATGGCATCTGTGTCGGGAGCGTATCTGAACTGTATCTGATAATTGAATATTGTTAATGGTGGCTATTAACCTTATCCTGAAAAGATAAAATGTTAGCTATTATGCAATGTTTATGTTGTATGAAATGCATAGTATAATGCATTCGTGTTATCAATGTTTATGATATATGGATGCAATGTATGCGTATGTGAGCTAATTTGCCGCATTGCTTGTTGGATTAGGGAAAATAAATCCCTGATTGCTGCCGAGGATATGTAAGTCTTCATGTCTTGAAGTCGAAGCGGTGATGAATTTCCGTTCAGAGAAATGAACCCTGTTGTGAGGGAAATGCCATGTACTGCTTGTAAAATCCTGTCTGGAGAAATTGGATGATTTCTACCGGGGATTGATAATTAGAAGCTTTGTTCCGCTGGGGATTAAACGACATATTGCGGGGATTTTCTTATGGAATAGCCTAGAAGTATTTCCATATCCCTTCAACCTATCGGCAATTGCCTTTTTCATTTTGTTTATTTGTAAACAGTAATTATGTTCAAATGCATATGTTCAACAATGAATCATTGGACGTTTTTGTAAAAAAAAACACAAGTGTAAAGAAAAAAACAGATAGTTCTTTCACTTTCAAAGGGATATCTTTGTATTGGCTTTGAGTAAGTATTTTTGTACAATGAGACAAACATTCTAGTAGGAGAATGTCGTTGTAAAAAATGAAAATTTTAATATACAGAAAAGATAGCTATGTGTAATAATCCCATGGGGTTCCCATTCCGTTATAGCCTTCGTATCTATGAACATCTTGTCTATTTGTTGCCTTGTCCGAAGCTAATTAAATTGATTAGAACCACTGAATTTTTCAATTGAAGCCAAAGGTTGTCTGCAAAGTTATCCAACGGGACATAGTCATACGCTTTAATTCCCTAACTTTTGCCTGAACCACCCTTTCGGGTTTTCAGTCCACCGGGAAACCCTTTTTTACCCAAATCACCCTTTCGGGTTTTCAACTTGCCAGGTTTGCAGATTTTTTTGTTTTATCCCTAATTTTTGCACGAACCTTTTTGGTTCGCCGGGATGCCCTTGTTTTGCCTAGGTACGTCAACCTAGCAGGTCTCTTATGTGTAGTATCTTTTGACTATATCCGTGTTTGCAGGATGCGACAGGTCGTCACCATCCATGGTGGTTAAGATCATTGCCCCACCAGAGAAAATGTTTTTGATTACAAATGGTCCCTCATAGGTAGGAGTCCATTTACCCCTAGGATCACCCTGCGGCAGTATGATGCGTTTGATCACTAGATCCCCAACTTGATACACTTGGCGTCTGACCTTTTTGTTGAAAGCCTTGATCATCCGTTTTTGATACATTTGACCATGGCAAACAGCAGTAAGTCTCTTTTCATCAATCAAATTCAGTTGATCAAGTCGAGTCTGGATCCAATCGTCTTCGTTCAACCCTGCATCCTTCATAATCCTCAAAGAGGGGATCTGGACCTTGACAGGCAAGACAACCTCCATTCCGTAAACCAGAGAATAGGGTCTTGCCCCGGTTGATGTGCGAGCTGTGGTATGATACCCATGGAGAGCGAGTGGTAACATCTCATGCCAGTCTTTGTATGTAACTGTCATTTTCTGTATGATCTTTTTAATGTTTTTATTTGTAGCTTCGACATCACCATTCATCTTTGGCCGGTAAGAGGAAGAATTGTGATGCTGGATCTTGAATTGCTCGCACAAGGCAGTGATCATAGTGTTGTTGAGATTTGTACCATTGTCAGTGATAATCCTTTCCGGAATACCGTACCGGCAAATGATATTTTTCTTGATGAAACGGGCAACAACATTCTTGGTAACGGAAGTGAAGGAAGCTGCCTCCACCCACTTTGTAAAATAATCAATGGCCACTAAGATGAAGCGGTGTCCATTGGAGGCCGTCGGCTTGATTTCCCTAATCATATTAATTCCCCACATAGCAAAGGGCCAAGGAGCCGTTAAGACATTCAGAGGAACCGGAGGTACGTGCACCTTGTCAGCATAAATCTGGCATTTATGGCAGGTTCGAGAGTGTTGATAGCAATCTGCTTCCATGGTAGACCAGTAATAGCCTGCCCGTAGGATTTTCTTTTCCATCGTATGCCCACTTGAATTGGTGCCAAAAGTTCCTTCATGCAATTCATCCATGATCCTTTCAGCTTCAACCTTATCTACGCATCGAAGTAACACAGAGTCATGATTGCATTTGTACAAAATGCCATTACTAAGGAAAATTTTAGAAGAGAATCTCCTTAAGAACTTCTTACCATTGACTGAAGCTCCTTCTGGATATTCTTGACCCTCGAGATACTTCTTGACTTCGTGAAACCAAGGCTGGTCCATTACTTCTTCAGTATTAATCTCGTGACAGTGTGCAGGTTCTTCCATCCGTTTGATGGTGATCTGGAGAGCCTCGTTATCCCAATTAAGTTTAAACATAGATGACATTGTGGCTAGAGCGTTTGCTAGCTGATTTTCTTCTCGCGGGAAATGCCCGAAGGTAATCTTCTCAAAATGTGGTAGAAACGTCAAAACATGTTCTTTTTAATGGATAAGGTTTGGGTGTTTGGTGTCCCATTCTCCTTTGATCTGGATGATAACCAAAGATGAGTCTCCGAATACACTCAAAGATTTGATCCCTAAGCCTATGGCAGCTCTGAGACCAAAGATGCATGCTTCGTATTCCGCCATGTTGTTTGTACAATTAAAGCAGAGTCTTGCGGTAAAGGGAGTATGACACCCTTTCAGAGATATGAGTACAACACCGATACCATTGCCAAGTGCATTGGATGCCCCATCAAAGAACAGGGTCCATCGGGATCCTTGTTCAGGTTCGTCGTATGGCCTGAATTCTTCACAGTTATTTACCGTCATGATGTCTTCATCCGGAAATTCGAACTTCATGGACTGGTAGTCTTCTATAGCTTGGTGAACAAGGTGATCAGCTAGTACACTGCCCTTTATAGCTTTCTGGGTAGTATATTGTATGTCATACTCAGCCAGGATCATCTACCATCTCGCTATTCTCCCAGAGAGATCCGGTTTCTCAAAGATGTATTTTATCGAATCCATTTTAGATATCAACAAAGTAGTATGAGTCAGCATATACTGTCTTAGACGGCGAGCAGCCCATGCCAGAGTGCATCAAGTTTTCTCAAGCAGTGAATATCTGGTTTCACAGTCGGTAAACTTTTTGCTCAGGTAATAAATAGCATGCTCTTTTCGGCCAGACTTGTCATGCTGCCCCAATACACACCCCATTGAGTTTTCTAAAACAGTCAGATACATGATCAATGGTCTTCCCTCCACTGGTGGCATTAACACAGGAGGCTCTTGCAGGTATTCTTTGATTTTGTCAAAATCAACTTGGCACTCGTCATTCCATTTGACTACTTGATCTTTCTTCACAATTTGAAGATTGGTTCACAAGTAGCTGTCAGGTGAGAGATGAATCTGGCAATGTAATTCAAATGCCCCAAGAATCCTCTGACTTCCTTCTCAGTATGAGGAGCAGGCATCTTTTGTATTGCTTTAACTTTGGCAGGGTCGACCTCGATACCTTTTTTATTGACGACAAAGCCTAGGAGTTTACCAGACCGCACCCCAAATGTGCATTTGTTTGGATTCAACCTCAGCTTGTACTTCTTCAGTCTCTCACACAGTTTTTGTAAGTGATCAAGATGCTCTTCTTCTGTTTGAGATCTGGATATCATACCGTCCATGTAGACCTCTATTTTGTGATGTATCATGTCATGAAATAGAGCTACCATGGCACGTTGATAGGTTGCCCCAGCATCCTTCAGTCCGAATGGCATCACCTTATAGCAGAAAGTGCCCCACTGCGTGACAAAGGTTGTTTTCTCCATGTCCTCAGGCGCCATTTTGATTTGGATGTAACATGAGAATCCGTCTATGAAGGAAAACACTTTGTGTTGTGTCGTATTGTTAACTAGAATATCAATGTGGGGGAGTGGAAAATCATCCTTATGGCTTACCTTATTCAAATCTCTGTAGTCCACACACATTCACACCTTGCCGTCCTTTTTGGGCACAGGAACAACATTGGCAACTGTTGTACCCCAAAATTTGTCCTCCCATATTTCTCAAAATATTTCAAGAAAAATTCACAAGTCCAACCCGGCGCGTCATATTCAGGTATTCTTTCGCCAAGATATCTCTGATAACGTATTCTCAAATTCAGGTTCGGCTCAAGAGTCAATTCTTTAAAGAAGGTATCCGAATGTGTGAATTTTCTCGAAGAAATATGGTGAAAAAGTGTGCTGAAAGTGCAGTTTTTACGCGCTAAAAAATTCATAACTTGAAGATCGTGGCTCGTATTGAACCCGTTCCGGTGGCCAAAATTCCGCCTTGACATTATCTACGTTTTCATCTCTCACGGCTGGAAGCCAATTTCGATCAGAAGGTCTACAAAAATGTGGATTTATCAAGTATTTCTGCACAGAAAATTTGTGACAGAAGTTTATTTGCGTCATGTTCAGAAAATCATAACTTGGTCGATTTTCATCGTATCGAGCTGGTTCCGGCGCCAAAATTTCACAAATTGAGTTACATTTTCACAGAAGGTATTGAGTTCAAACAGTATTCAAAAGGCATTCGTTTTTTGCTCAGAGTGCGTGGCATACTGAAAATCCTGAATGCTGAATATTATTTCATCTGGGCCGAAACTTCGAAAATTCATAACTCGGTCAATTTTTATCGGATTGGGCTCATATTTTTACACAAGGTCCCTGACTTATAGATCTAGAACTTTGCTTCAAAAGTCGAGACCGGATTATGCTCCGATCAATACCAGTTTTTTATTGAAGAACGTGTCAGAGTCGACACTGGAGCCCAAAATAAGTTTGTCTGAGCTGAAACTTCAAAAATTCATAACTAATTCACCGTTTATCCGATTGAGTCGATTTTCGGACAGGAGTTAGTTATCGATGTCGGCTACATTTTGTTTTCACATTTCAACTTCAAAAATTGCACTTAAGTCCTTGCGATTTAGCCTGGAAAGTGACGAACTCAAGTGAACATTGGAGGCCCAATTGCACATTCAAAGCCCATTTTCTTTACCCTAATTTCCATTATATAATCACCTTCTTTTCACACAAACCAGGGAGGAGAAAAAAGAGAGAAAAAACCTTGCCATAATACTGTTAGAATATCAAATTCTTTCAAGAACCCTAAAACCTTGAAATCCTTATTACAAATCTCTCTCTCACCACAAACAAGCCATCACAGTTACAAACCAACACCTCACTACTTCTTCAGTAAGGATAAGGCTGGCTTGGTCTCCATGATCCAAAGGGCATAAAAACATTCAGGTCACTAATTTTCCAGTAAGAGTAAGATTGATTTGATCTCCATGATCAAAAGGGTATAATCATTCATACATGCCATATTGTGCCTAAACATTAAATTTCTTCATATATTGGCTTTATTTGCATTTTATGATTTTATTTAATGTGTTCATGAGATTCAACACTGCAGATTTAGACAGGATCCCCATGCAGGTTCATTAAGGAACGTTGAGGCCAAAACACAAATGGCCAAAAGCCAAAAGCCAAATGGCCAAAAAGAACAACTTATGCATGACACCAATACATGGCGAGACAGACATCCTGAGAAGATTAAGGAACGTTGAGGCCAGAACACAAATGGCCAACGGCCAGAGCACAAATGGCCAACAGCCAGAACACAAATGGCCATGAAACCCAATCCAATGGCCAAAGAATGCAGACCACGGTACTCAGGAGTCAATGAACACGCACATGATGCCAGAAAGTCAAACAAGGCTTTTTGTCTAATGGGCCAAATTGCTTTCAAAAAACCTCCCTTTGGGTCTGAATACCCCCCATGGTTTGCATTGTTTTTGATTTCTATTTGATTTTCTTTTAATTCTTTTAATGTTTTAATTATTTCTTTTAATTCCATCAAATAATTTTCATAATATAAATAAAATACATAAAAATCAAAAAAATGTTTATTGTTATTAATATTAATTTCATCATTATTTTTGTAAATAAACTTTAATAATTAATTTAGTTAATTTAGGTTTCAATTTCAACATTTTTTCTTAATAAACTAAAATAGGTAGAATTAGGGTTTTGATATTTTTTTTTCACCTTTTCTTTTTATAAATAACCTTCTCTCATTATTATTGTTATTAATTATCATTTATTTTTTGTAAATAAACATGTACATTAAATATTTAGTAAATTAGGTTAAAGTTTAATATTTTTTCATTAATAATTAAAAACAACTTAGAATTAGGGTTTCTCTTCAATTTTAATTTCTTTATTTCATAAATACAAAAAAATTAAAAAAAACATTCTTTTCCTTTTATTAAATGATTAACTAGCTTTTTAATTTCATTTAATTTCAAAAGGGTCCAACGCCCTTGAACGTTCTATCTTTATTCTTTTCGCACGTTATTTTATTTTCCTTTGTGAATATTATGTAATTGCTCAAGCCTTGTAATAGTAACTAGGAATTTATTTACTTTCCGCATTTTTATTCAAAACGGGTCTTTGTTAATTTGGCGATGTATAGACCCGCGCCTTGTAATAGCTAGGATTTTACTTTCCGCATTTAAATTTCCGCACTTTTAAATTATAAATTGCATGAAAGAATGTATGGCCTAAACTAAAAACAAGCGTGGATCACCCTGATACATGTACAAGATAAAACATAACATGAAAATAACACACAAGTTCACACACCACTCTTAGGGTACGCCTCACTGTTGCCTTGCCTTCGAAACGTGGTCGTCGAGTATAGGACGTCTTAGTAAGTCCTTATGTCCGTTGATCCATATGCCTCAAAACAAGTTGCCTTGGAAAAGTTGCCTCGAATTAAAAAGGATCAATGGCATAAGGGTAACTTCTAAGGTGTCCTACTGTTGCTCTGGTGACCACATTGTCCCTACACTCGAATTGACCCGAACACCTCCAACGGTGGTGCTACCTACCTCTCAATGGTGGGATGGCACTACCTTAAGGACATTTACACAGCCTAATTCCTTAGGGTAGGTAGATGACTCATAGATACTTGCTCTATTCAAAAACCAATCAAAAACTCTCTTCACACCGACACTTTTCAAAAAGCTTTCAAAACAATTTTTCAAACACTCTTGAGGACTGATACAAGAGTCGATCTGAAATATTTAAACGAAACTTTTTTCAAACCCACTCACAATTGAAAAGCGAACACTTTTGAAAACACAAATGAGCAAGTATCTAAGAGCCCATGGATAACCATGGATAGAAAGGGTGCTAACACCTTCCCTTTCTATAAATCTACCTCCCGAACCGAGAAACTATCTCATAAGGAATTTTGCTGTGCTTTTGTCCTTTCCATGTTGGAGAAAATAAAAGACGGTGGCGACTCTTGCTTCCGCGACATTTCGCGAAACCAGCGTTAAACAGTCAGTTCTAAATACACCGATCACAGCAACCCATTGGGGATAAGAGGTGACAACCAAGAATTCAGCTTTGAATTGCTTCATGACTTTTGCTTTAATATTTTCTGACATATCAGGCCTCATGCGGTGAACCTTTTGCTTTACTGGCGGACAATCCTCTCTTGTAGGCAGACGATGTACCACAATATCTGCATCAAGTCCTGACATGTCTTCATACGACCAGGAAAAGACTTCGACATAATCGTGCAACAACTAAATCATGCGCTCCTTGATATTGGGTTCCAGATTGGCACCCACCTTGACCTCTTTTTTGTCTTCTTCAGTACCTAGGTTGATCGTATCCATGGGTTCCTCGTGAGGATGAATGGTCCTCTCTTCTTGTTGTAGTAGTATGACAAGTTCTCCTGGTACTTCACAATCTTCCTCACCTTCGTCTTCGTCTTGGTAGATTAGATTCTCAGAGTCACAAAAGGCCATAGCAGTATCATTACCCATGGGATCCCGAATGGATGTATACCTGCATTGTGAGTGTGAGTGTGTGTAAGGGTATAATTATCTTTGAAGAATGTAAAAAAAGAAAAATAGTGAGCATAAAAGTTTGTATGCAAAAACATCCATGATTCATTGATGTCATATGAAAATGAGATAATAACACTTACAAATGGACCATTGTGCCTCGGGTAAGACACAAGGTTTTAAGAGTGGGAATTGTTTTAATATTACAGATTCAACAAAATGTAAAGACAAATTACTATGGGATAAAAGTGATCGGGACAAAATCTTTAGCCTCCCAGTTGTTGAGCCCTCCACTGACAATCGAGAATATCTAGTCTTCTAAGTCACATTTATCTCCATCATCTTCTAAGGCATCGACCTCGCGGTTGCTGATTGTGATGCAGTGGGAGAACTGACTTGAGTTTTTGCGTTTTTTGTTTGCAAATGTTTCGGTTTAGCAAGAGTCGCCACCGACTTTTATTTTATCCAAAAGGAAAGGTAAAAAAGAACAGGAAAGACCTTTGAGATTGTTTTTGGGTTCGGGGGGTAGATTATGAAAAGGGAAGGTGCTAGCACCCTTTTCATCCATGGTTTTCCATGGGCTCTTAGTTACTTGTTTTAGATCACTTGCTTTTTCTTTTCAATTATTTGAAATGGTGCTTTTGTGTGTGTGGTTTTGAAAATATTTTGAAAAGAGGCCTTTGTCTTAGGAAACCTTTGTAATGATTCTTGTTTGAATATATACAAAGGTGTTTGTCTTTTGAAAAATGTTTCAATGTTTGAAAGTTTGTTTTGGGAAATTGTTTTGAAATTGTGTTGTGTGTTTTTTTGAAAATAGCAAGGATGGTTTGCAAATTGATCAAGTAACTAGGAGTTGTCTACCCTACTCAAAGATCTTTCCTACACATTTTTAACCCTTTGACATTGTTGTTTTACCATTGCATTTGGTAAACAACCTTGTCTTTGGATGTTAAACGGGACAGGCGTGGGTCATCATATGACCATGATAACAATATTGCCAAGTATCTTAGCAAGTTTTTTTAGGGTCTAGATCATTTTTGTATAGGCAACCAAGATAGCGTCATCGAGGGACTATGATCTTTTGTTTTGTTTTTGTTTTGCCAAGATACCTAGCATGCATACCATGGCCATTTTTAAGGCAACAAGTGGATGAAACCCTAGGGGTGCTTGTGTGCATTGTGTTGTCATTTTCATGCATTTTTGTCTTGTGTTTAGTCAAGCTATTTGTTTGATTTTTGGTCTTTTGCATACAACCCCTAATTTTACTATCATGCATATAAAAGCAATAAAATGCGTAAAAGTAAATCTAAGACTATTACAACATTATTATGGGGAGGGGGATACAAGTTTTGAATAGGGGGATATTGCTCAAAAAATAAACCCTAAAGCTATTACAACCATATTGAATTTATTGTACAAAATAAATAAATAGCAAATATTAAATATGCAATTAAATAAATATGCAAAATGTTTTTGTATTTTATTTTATGTATGTAAAATAAATTTATTTAATGTCTTAAATAAGAAAAATATTAATGATTATTTTTGAAAGGGTGAAAACCCTAATTTTTGGTTTTAAAGAAAATATGCTTTATATTAATTATTTATTTCATTTATGTACAAAGAAATAATAAAAATAATATATACAAAATATTAAAAAATAAAATATGTGAGAAAATAATAGTTTAAGTGTATAATATAATAAAATAAAAATATGTAATATTTTTGATATTATTTACAAGTTTTAATTAAGAAAATAAAGTAATATTAACCTAATAATTATTTATTATGCAAATAAAAATAAAATAAAAATATAATAAAATGCCAAAAATAAAGAAAATATTTTTTATGATTTTAAATGTTCAAGAAAAAATAATAAAGTCAGAAAATAAAAATAGAAATGAAAAATATGCAAAAATAAAGAAATGGGCCAAGGGGGTGCAAAAAGCAGGATGGGGATGTCAAAAGTAAGGCAAGCCAGGCCCAGCCTAGCTTCCACTTCATCCCTATCCTTGAGACAAAAATACGCGCGCCATGGTTCAAATCCTGTATCTCCTGCATACGTGCTTAAAAACAAAAACTTGCAACATGAAAGTTATAGCTCATCATCACACGATTCTAATGATATAAAAAACTTGATCTAACTCTCAAAGACCAGAGAGAATTTCAGTTCCCCTAATTTATGACCTAGTTTTTTCAGGAACTTCAACATCCAAATTCTCCTTGCTCAGTTAACATAAATGAATTCTATGCATATGTACAGCTCAATGACAATGAGGACTACATTTTTGCTTCACAAACCTAAGCCTAATGATTCCTAAATAAGGAGATAGAAGTTTGAAAATTACCTGTTTCAGTCAAGTTCGAATATGGCAATGTAGGAGTTGTGAGTGAGGCCTGAAGGACTTTTGAGCTTGCTTGATGTTCCCTTGACCTTTCCCAATGCTTAGCTTGCTTTGAAATGGTTTGAATCTCCCCATAGAACTCAACCTGCAAACTCAGAATTTAAAAATGGTGAAGCTTGCAAATAAAGTTACAGTTGATGAACAATGGCTTGGATAGTTCAGGTGGGTTGTTTAGAAAGTGTTTGAAGTGGTTTGGGACAAAACGCACGAGGCAATGTGAAGATGGCTTGAGTTATGTAGAGCTTGCCCTGTTTTGGGCAGAAATGGAGTATTTTGTGTATTGGGGTGTTTGAGAGCTTATGGAATCGTGTTTTTGGCTTCTTACAATGTGTTGAGGTTGTTTGAAATGATACCAAGACTTGCTCTTATCAGATTACAAAGTTATGTGGACTTTTGCATAATTGCTTGTTTTTGAAGAAAAGGTTGAAGTTGACAATGCCAAGGTTGTACAAGCTAGCTTGAGATCTGCTGAGAGTTGGTACACCTTTCCTGATATTAGTGAACTTTGTTTGCAGCAAAAGGGTTGGTCCATGGCTCAAGATAAACAATTTGACATAAAGTGACCTTTATCAAAGTGGCAATGTTATCTTTTTGCCAAAAATGGATTAATTCAATGTGTAATATTCTAAAGCTCAGAACAAAGCCTCTAACCAATGTATTTGCATTTAATTTATAAGTGTAGAAAGGATTAGAACCTGTAAACCAAGTACAAGCATGCTTTGGACAGAATTGCAAGTTGTAGCAATGTGCAAAATGCCTTAGACAAAAGTGATAATTTTCCATTTTCAATCCTTCGATTCTCTCTAACCACAAATGATTTTGGAGAGTTCTTGGACATTTTGGAAAGCTTGTAACATGCTCTACAATCCATATTTGAAATGCATTTTGATATTCCAATTGTAACTAGTTGAAAAGTTACCATGAAGATAGGTCAAAATCCTGCCTAAACTAGGGCAAATTTTCACTAAGTTAGAAAGTTTTTGGACCTCTATTCACAAAATCATAACTTGAGATCCAAGAATCTTTTGGGAAAACATTGTGAATAAAAGTTGTATATTTTATGGAGGAATACAACTTTCATGTTGGAAGTTTTCTTTGAATCCAATTGCATCATGGTGAAAAATTTGGGAAAAGTTGGGGAAAATAAGAAATTTTCATAACTTAGAAAATTTCTAAGTTATGAAAATTTTCCATTTTAAACCCTAATTTTCAAAATTAGATTTCTTGGTGAACAAGTTTCATGTTTTGACACATCTTGATGAAAAATGAGCCTTGGCACTTGAATTTGACCAAAAAGTCAAAGTTTGACTTTTCAGTGTACAGGTGATTTTTGATCAGTTGACTGGAAAATTCATTTGTCAATCCAATGCAATTGAGATCTTTTGAACCTTGTGATTAGGTCAAGATGATGCCATTGAGTCCTTGAAATCATGCTTGAATCCAATTTGCCATTGGCTAGGTTAAAAATCAGAAATTTCCCTTCTACAGTCAAAACCCTAAAAATGACCATTTTGCCCTTTTGATGATCTGATCAAATTTCTTGAGGTGTTATGGTCCAAACTTGATCAAAGGGTTCATATGAGTCCATAATGTTTATGTGGATAAAAATTATGAGATTTGACTGTAAATTAGCCACAATTGACTTTTTCCCCAATACAGTTGATTTTTTAGGTCAACTGTCCAATTGACTGGGCAAAATTGTGATTCAAAGCTTGAAACTTGGTATGGGTAATCTTATGAGTTCAACATGAAGTATGAAAGTCACATGAGGCATTGGAAGTCCAAAAATCTTTGTGCAAACTCAAACCCTAATTTCAGGTCATCAGTGCAAGGAGATGTCTTGAGCAGAGCAAACCCTAATCCTGTCTGGAGTCCAAAGAGTCTTGTGAGGGGAAATCTTGATAAAATGAGAGGGAAAATTTTGGGGTACAACACTGATCTTCAGGGGTGGTCCTCCAGCACGAGCGTGGCGTACAACCTTCTGAGCACTTGAAGTGAAACCCAGACCAAACTTGTCAGACTTATATGGGATATCTGGGAGTTATCCCCAGATAGTGCACCCACCTTCTTATACCACTACTTTGTCATCGTTTAGAGATGACATCCAGAGTGGAGGCCTTGTAATCTTGGGAACCTGAGACACAACCTTGGTCACTGCCACATCTTGGGGGACTTCTTCAAAGTGTTGAAATGGAGTTTCAATAAATTCGCCATCTAATTCCATATATCTGAAGGAATTGAGATGGCTAATCATGTACTCTTCCTCTCCAAGAACGGTGATAATATTACCTTGAATTGGATACTTCAGCATTTGGTGCAACGTAAAAGTATCAGCGCCAGCATTGTGGATCCATGGTCGGCCTAGCAAGAAGGAGTATGAAGGGTGGATGTCCATTACATAAAAAGTTGAATTGAAAGTTTGGGTTTCAACCTTTATGGGAATGTCTACCTCCTCATGCACCATCCTTTTCGAGCCATCAAAAGCACTTTACTATGTTGCTTGGATTTAATGTCAGTCCCTCGCAGTCAAGTCTATCAAGAGCTTTTTTAGGCAATACATTCAGAGATGAGCCGGTGTCCACCAAAACATGAGCCAAGGTTGTGCCCCTACATTCAACTGAGACATACAATGCCTCATTATGTTTCCTTCCCCTTAGTGTTAGATCAACATCTAACAAACCTAGGCCATTATCTGCAGTCAAGCTGGCTACGTAGTCTTGGAACTGATCGGCTGATGTCTCTTGAGGTACATGGACGGTTTTTAAGAATTTTACCAAGGCCTTTGCATGAGCCTCGGAACATAGTAGTAATGCCAGCATGGAAATTTTAGAGGGTGTTTGCCCCAGTTGTTCAACTACATCGTAGTCGATTCTCTTTATAATTTTTAGGATCTCCTCCATTTCTTTCTTGGAGGTCTCAGGGATAGCCAGTGACTGAGCCTTTGTCCAGACAGGCTCAATCAGAATACTTTTTTAGTAGGAACAGGGGTTGTAACGGCTTTGTTAGTTGGAGTATTGGTGGAGGTGATTGTAGGATTGGGAATAACCTTTGGAATATCAAAAAGAATGATTACGGGTCCAGAAACGGCCTTTGGGGGAGAAATTTCTGGAGAGAAGATTCTACCACTTCGGGTAATCTTACTAGTCCCTGCAATATTACTGACGTCGGAATCCACTTTCTCAGAACTTGAATCTTCGGCGGCTGGCCAATCCTGCTTGATACCATGGTAGTATACATCCCATCCATAATTTTGTGGTACGGTTTTGTCTGACGCATATGGGATTGGTCCAGGCATTGTGATTATTAAAGGAGTTGCTTTCAGAGCTGATGTAATTCTAATGGGTCTTTTGGTTGAGACCTTGGAAGAATTGGCGGAAATGGTAATGATAGAAACATCTTCAAAAGGAATAAGTGGGACAGAAGTATTCTCGAATAAAATTTCTTTGTTATCTATTAGGCATTGAACGTCTGCTTTCAAAAAAGGACAGTTGGTTGGTAAGGACAAACAGAAATGGCAAACTTCATCACAGCCCGGGAACACACCGGCATTCAACAAGTTCACTTTGATAGTCCGAAGTGGGGTCATAAGTTCATCAACTGAAGTAACAAACATTTCTTCTTCAATGGCATTGGTATTATGGCCATGTCTGGGCATAGGGGCAGAAATGACATTTGGCTTTTCAGGCGCATCAAATTCAATCTCTTTTGCTTCGATGAGATATTGTATTTTGTTCTTTAGAGCCCAACAGTTATTAGTGTCATGGCTGGGACTTTCAGAGTGATATGCGTAACGGGCATTGGGATGATAGTAAGGAGATGTTGTGTTGAGGTTTTTCGGAGCTTCTTTCAAGGTCACCAAATTGGATCTTAGTAGATGCAGTAATACTTGAGACGAAGTCATGTTGATTCTGGTGAACTGCCTGACTGGCATTTCCATCCTTGGTTGATTATTTCTTTGTTGGTCAGATGCAGGCTTAGGAATCATAACAGCCCCCACCATTGGTCGGCGTTCGGCCCTATCTTGGTTTCTTTGCGGATATACAGCAAACACCTCTTTCTTTCCGATGAAAGGCTTCCTTACAGCTGCAGAAGAAGATGTATCTTTCTGAATCTTTCCACTCTTTATACCGGTTTCTACCCTTTCTCCGGTCAATATTAGTTCAGTAAAGCCTGCAGATGAACTTCCAATTAAATGATTGAAGAAGGGACCAGACAAGGTGCCCAAGAACATGTCTACCAATTCTGTCTCAGATAGAGGGGGTTGAACTCTTCCATCCTAGTATCTCCATTTTTGTGCATAGTCTTTGAAACCTTCACTGGAAACCATGGCCATACTCTGGAGTTGAGTACATGTAGGTGCAAGATCAGCATTGTATTGGTATTGCTTGTAGAAAGATGCAGCAAGATCTTCCCAATTGTGAACGTTGGCTCTTTCTAGTTGGTAAACCCAGTCAAGTTGAGTTCCAGATAGACTGTCTTGGAAGAAGTGCACCCATAAGTCTTTATCAGCGGTATGGGGTTGGATTTTCCTCACATATGATCGGAGATGCATTTTAGGGCATGAAACTCCGTCATATTTGGCGAACCCAGGTGCTTTGAATTTTGGAGGAATCACAATCCCCGACACCAAACCCAATTCCTCAAAGTCCAAGCCAGGCACTTTATGGATTTCCATCGCACTCAACCGCTCTTCGAGATGTCTATACTTGTCATCAGCTGGAGGGTATTGTTCTTTAGAATAGTCCTCTTCTTCCTCTTCCTCTTCCAATTCTGACGGGACAACTGTTTCCTTGCCTTTACCATCTTGATTTTCTCTTTCACCGGATGTCGTTGCAAAGTTTAAGGTCCTTCTTGTCTGCTCATGAAATCTTCTTCCCATGTTTAGGACTCCAGTTACCTTCTTTGTCTTCTTTTTCCTCTCTTCAGCCAGCAAAGTCTCCAATTCTTCTTGTCGTTTGGCTAAGGTCAAGAGCAACTGTTGAAATTGTGTATTCTAAGCTTGGAGGTCCTTCACTCTTTGCTCGAGATCTATCTTACTGAAATAAACAGTAGAGAGATGAGGAGACTTGTTGCAAAAGACCTGCTTATGTTATGATGAATGGTATATGCATATGCAATGTTTTCAAGGATTTTAAGATTCAAATTTGTTTTAGACAAAAAGGAAACACACGTTATATTAATAAATTAAAGCTTGGGTACATCAATGCCTTCTTGGGTAAAATAATACAAAAACTCTAAGATAAAAATGCAGTGCGCATCCTCTTTGGTGCGATGTAGGCATTCAGAGTCTGCTCCTCATGAAGTAGCCTAGTGAGTTCCAAAACCTTCTTCTTGCTTGCGTAGAATTGGGCATTGAAAGTGTCTCGCTCCCCCTTGAGTTGTATCCAATCCCTTTGTAGGTATTCAAGAGATGTGGGAATGTCAAGATGTAGAATAGTGTATGGAACATCTCCCTCCTTAACAGGCTCAATAATTACCGGGAGAATGGAGGGGTAAGGCATCATAAGAATCTGAGCATGAGTTCGTACCCATTTGAGGTAAGGCTCAAGAGGGATGGAATTATTGTGCCCCAAAGTCTTGCTATCCACCTTATTCAACATCCTCTAAGCTCGGATAAATCTCTGGTGAAGACCTTGATCGTTGTTGTCGGAGTCAAAGACCAAACCTTGAATCAGCATCTCGTGCGGTCCATCCCTTCGGGCGTAACCAAACTGTCTTAAGGATAAGCATGGGTTGTAGGTGAAACCTCCCCTAATGCCAAGTAAAGGGACATTAGGGAATTCTCCACAACGGTCGACAATGATAACATTCTCTTTGGATTGGAAGCACCAATGAATGTCTGAATGTTTGATCGTTATCAACCTTTGTGACCACCTTGAACCTTGCTCATTCTTTAATATATATTGGGGAAGATGAGAAATAAACCATCTTTCCAAGATAGGAGTGCAACACATAAGGACACCTCTTTTCCTCATTGTACGAGTGTGAAAGGAGTGTAGAAGGTCTCCTAGCAAAGTAGGCACCGGGTTGCGGGATATGAAGATTTTGACGGTATTGACATCTATGAGTTGATCAGGATTTAGAAACAAAATCATCCCATAGATGAGGAGAGCCACAATTTCCTTAAAGGGTTGCAAGTCCAAGGAGTTCCAACATCTTTGGGCCTTCTCAAACAGGAACTTTGCTAGGAAACCATTGACACCACTCATTGTTTCCCAATGAGTTGTGACATCAGATGAATGCAAGTGTAGAGCTTGAGCAATCTCTTTCGGCTTTGGGTCTCTTTCCGTACCGTTGAAAGGTAGTTGATTGAGAATGGGAATCCTCAAGAGTTGGGAGAATTCTTCCAAAGTAGGCACAAGTTGATAGTCAGGAAATGTGAAGCAATGGTGTAAAGGATCAAAGAACTGAAAGAGTACCTTCATCATATCCTCATATGTGTTAGAGGTGACCAAGTTAAGTAGGCGACCATGTCTCTCGGTAAATGGAGAGTTTTCAGGAATCCTTGAAGCTAGCTCATTGAGTTGTGGAGGGATCCTTACAAGATTGACTTGAATAGTTTTCCTGCGAAGTGAATCCATATCCTGCAAAACAAGAACAAAGATGAATCCAAAAATCCTTGAAATGGTTAGTAGATGTATATGATGTTCATGATGTTAATGATGTTATGTACAAATATGCATATACAAACAAAGCAAACAAATCCTTAGTTTAGGCTTGCATGGAGTTTTATAGGTAAGTACCCTCTTGAAGTTTAGTTGGCTCAAACCTGTCCTAGTAATAGTAACCGGGTTCTAAGGAGCTAAATGTCACTGGATTGTTTCCTTGGTCATTGTTTCAGCACAAGCCTCTTTAATGGCGATCGAAATATCCTAAGAAACCACACCTCAATGAGTGTAGTATCGAGTATCTACCAACTTCGGACTGCACCAAAGCTGGTCATCTTACTACATCCTAAAGACCAAGTTGGTCAAGTAAATGTTCTAAAAGTTCATTAGTGCTTCATGACATCACTCAGTGGCCCCGTATTCTCTTTGATTAACTCAAAGGCTACCGGTACTCACAAATATGTTGCACTAACGTAGTTATTGCTTAGACCATGTCGGTATAGCCTGCACAGTTTCCACAACGTATTGCTACTTACCTATAATGTATCCCAAATCCGGGTAGAGGATTCAAACCCAAACAAAGAACCATAATGTAAAGCATATAAGTCAAATAATGTAAGCAAATAAATGTGATCTATCCCTAAGGTAACCCCACTTTTAGAATTTTCCCCAGCAGAGTCGCCAGTTCTGTGATACGGTGGGAGAACTGACTTGAGTGTTTTGCGTTTTATCGCAAATGTTGCGGTTAGGAAGAGTCGCCACCTACTTTTCTTTTATCCAAAAGGAAAGGTGAAAAAGCACAGGAAAGACCTTTGAGATTTATTTCTTGAGTTCGGGGGGTAGATTATGAAAAGGGAAGGTATTAGCACCCTTTTCATCCATGGTTTTCCATGGGCTCTTAGTTACTTGCTAGATCACTTGCTTTTGTTGAAATTGTGCTTTGTGTATTTTTTGAAAGTATTTTGTAAAGAAGTCATCGTTTAGGCAATCTTTGTAATGATTCTTGTTCGTAAGAATGTATACAAAGATATTGATCTTTTGAAAATGTTTTCAATGTTTGTAAGATATTTGAAAATGTGTGTGTTTGTTTTTAAAAATAGCAAGAATGTTTGTTTTAAAATGGAGCAAGTAATTAGGAGCAATCTACCTACTCAAATGTCTTTCTTGTTCATTTTCTTTTCCTTTGACATTGTTGTCTTACCATTGATTTGGTAAGCAACCCTATCTTTGGATGTAAACGGGACGGGCGTGGGTCATAGTATAACCATGAGTAGCAATGTTTGCAAGGCATCTTAGCATTTTCTTTTAGGGACTAAGATCATGTATAAGGCAACTTAGATAGCGTCATCGAGGGACTATGATCTTGTATTCGTTTGTTTTTCCTAAGATACCTCACATGCGTAATATGGCCATTTTGTAAGGCAACCAAGTGCATTTTACCCTAGGGGTGCTTGTCTGTAAGTGTGTTGTTTTCATGCTTGATTTTGTCTTGAATTAAGGTTTTCTACTTGATCGATTTTATTCTTTCCATACAAACCCTAATTACTAGCATGTTATGTAAAAGCGATAAATTATGAAATTTCAAGTTACTTCGCTATTACAACATTTGTGGGAGGGGGTATACAATTTATGAATGGGGATTGCAATAATATAAACCTAATTAATCTATTACAACCAAATTGAATATGTACAAATAATTGGAGAAATATATAAAGTACAAATGCAAATTGAAAGAAATGATTTTTGTGTTTGGATTTTTATATGAAAGAGGTTTTAACCTAAACCTAATTAGATAAAAAATAATTAAATTAAATTAACTTAAATTAATTAAGAAAAGAAATTAATTAAGAAAATATTTTTGAATGAAACCCTAATTCTATTTAGTTGATTAAAAGAAAATAAGTTTAAAGAAAAAGTATTTTTTGTATTTTTGTCTTGAAAATAATATATGGTGTTGTGAAATATTTTTGGCTTTTTTTTTTATATTAAAATAAATATATTTACATAAATAATAATCTAGTTTTAATTTAATTTACAAGGAAATTAGTAAAGGTAAATAAAGTATAATGAATAAAAATAATTTTTGTGTGGGAAAATTATTTAAATTATGTCAAAACATAAATCTATTATTTTTATATTTTATATGATTTTTTCGTATTTTAGAAAATATATTTAAAAGGAAAAATGAAATAAATAAGTAAATAAAAATAAATGGGCCAGGGGGTGCCAAAGGTAGGCAGGGAGGTGAGCTAGCGAAATACAAAAAAAAAACACTGCCAGGCCCAAAGGGCCCAGCGCCTGCAAAAAATGTTAGGGAAACAGAAAATATGAAAAATGCAAAAGGGGGGTTCACATTGGTTCGAACCCTCAACCTTTAGGTAAGAAGTGACTTAGTACGCGCGCGCTTGCCACTGGGTGGCTGTATATCCGTTTACTTACGTCAAACCATAAATATATATTAGAAACTGCTTCCTGAAGACAACTTCATCTTCAACCTCGCGCCTAGCCGGACCACGTATCTTCTTCATCTCTTCACAAAAATGGAAAGTTCAAACATGAAAGTTGTGCTGTTTCTTCCCACGAATCCAACCATATACCTTATGTAAACTAAAAGTCAAAGATAAAAACTAATTTTGCTGGCCCTAAATTGAAACCTAATTTTCTTAGAAATTTAAAATCCAAAATTCTCTATACACAGTCAATATAAATGGGAACTATGAACATGGTCAGCTTTAGAGCAAAGATATCTACATTTTGTCTTCACAAATCAGGATCAAATAATGCTTGTATAAAGAGATAGAAGTTTGAAAATTTACCTCTTCCAGTTGGAGTCGTGAATGGAGTTTGAGTAACTTTTGAGATGGCCTGAGAATCTGTTTAGCTTGCTTGGACCTCCTGGAGTGTATTCCAACTCCTACTTTGCCTTGAAAGTCCCTGAATCTCTCTACTCAAGTCAACCTGCAAGCTTGATGTTTAAAAATGGGGGATAGTGATGGAGGAGTTACAGTCTTGAAACAGGGGCCTGGATTTCTTTGGTATGATATATAGAAGGTGTTTGAATGATTAGTTTTCAAAATGCACGAGTGGACATGAAGATGATGAGTTTTGGTTCAAAATTGTGTATCAATGGTGTTCTTGAGCAGATTTATGGTTTTTGAGTGTTTGAGATAGTTTCAGAACACTAGCCTTTGTGTGTCGTCTTGCAAATAGTGTGTGTACTTATAGGCAAGAGGTTTTGAGGCTTGAAACAACTTAGAAATTGAAATCACATGTTATGGCTTGGTTACTTGTTTTTGAAGCAAAGTTGACAAACACAGTTTCAATGTGAAGTATAAGGATTTTCAGGGTGGTTAGCAGGCTGTAGATATGTTGCTTCTTGATTATAAATGCTTTTGAAACAACAATGCATGGGCTCAAGAACAGTTGACATTGTGATTAAAGTCACTTTTCCAAAATGGAAGTGGTGACTTTCTTCCAAAAATGGAAATGCAACTTGGATAATAGCTCAAATGCTTGGACAATGGCTCTATTAGTTGTGTAAACATTAAATTATCTAGTGATTAGCAAGTTTGAAGCCTGCAAAGCAAGATTTGTACAGCATGCTTGAAGATTGGATCAAGTGTTCTTCACAAAATGGTTTGTAATTCAAGCTTGAAAACCCTAACTTCTTGCCTTCGATTCTCCTTGATCAAGAATGATCTCAAGAAGTTCTTGGAAATTTTGGAAATCTTGCAATGTTCTCTAAAACCCATCTTTGAATTGCTTTAGAAGATTCCCCTAGGAACTATGTAAAAAATTCCCATGAAGTTAGGTAAAAAATCTGCCTAATTAGGGCAAAATTTCACTAAGTCTTTTTTAGTTCATGAGCATGTATTCACAAAATTATGACTTAAGATCCAAGAATTCTTAGGAGAATTTGTATGAAGAAAAGTTGTAGATTTCATGGATATCTACAACTTTCATGTTGGAATTTTCCTTTGAATCATCTTGCATCATGGTGAAATTTTGGCTTAAAGTTATGAAAAAAATAAGAAAATTTTCATACTTAGAAAAATTTCTAAGTTAAGAAATTTTAACATTTCAAGATGAAATCTTGAATTCTTGGTTTCTTAATGAACAAGTTTCATATTTTGGCATGTTTTGATGAATCATGATCCTTGGCACTTGAATTTGACCAAAAAGTCAAAGTTTGACTTTTCAGTATACAGTTGACTTTTGATCAGTTGACTGCAAAATTCATTTGTCAATCCAATGGATGTGCAATGTTTTGAATCCGGTCATTAGGTTAAAATGATGCAATTGAACTCTTGAGATCATTCCTTAAACAAATTGACCATTTGCTAGGTCAATAATCAGAAATTTCCCTTTCCCAGTCAAAACCCTAATTTTGACCATTTTGCCCTTTTGGAGATTTGATCAAATTTCTTGAGGAATTGTGGTCCAAACTTTATCAAGTGATACATATGAGTCTAAAATGTTGATGTGGATCAAAAATTATGAAGTTTGACTGTAAATTGGCCATGGTTGACTTTTTCCCCAATACATCTGATTTTTAGGTCAACTATTCAATTGACTGATCAAAAGTGTGATCTAAGGCTTGAAACTTGACATGAGTAATCTTGGGGGTTCATAATGATCCATGAAAGTCATATGAATCATTGATAGTTCAAAAATCCTTGTGCAAACTCAAACCCTAGTTTTGGTCATCAGTGCATAAGGAGGTGTCTTGAGCTGATCAAGCCCTATTGCAGTATTGAGCCCAAGGAGATCTTGTGAGCAAATCCTTGATAAGTGAGAGGGAAAATTTTGGGGTATAATAAGTAGGTTCAATTATATGTGATCACCACATATTTGTTTAGAACCCAGAGCATCTACTATGCCAACCCTTAGTGCAATAGGATTCTGCACACCTTGCTGATATGATGTTCCAACATATTGTAGAACATATTTCCAAGGAACTCACCAAACGCCGGGAGTTTTCCACCAGATACAAATGCAGCGGAAAGAAACAAATCAAAAAACTCCTCAACAACCTTCAGGAATGGCTTAGTCACCCTTGTACATAACCTGCACAAACCAGGTGGCAACAACCAACATAGGTTTGAAAATAAATCAAACCAACAAAACAGAAGCACATGAGCCTGCTTCCAACTACCATGCCTAACACCTTCAGACAAGACCACATCTCAGCCTGTCACAAATAGTCCATCCTCTACTTCAAGGGACCATTTAAACAACAATATGAACCGACCATGTTTAAAAAAAATTTCAGTACAAACCTCCTTCCTTGCCCATGAACAAGAAAGTAACTTCCCAGGATCTCACCTAGAAACCAAACAGGATGCCGGCTCTGATACCAATTGAAATTTTGGTAAATCAGATCACAAATGTCTTATAGGATGTCGCAACATGTGTTTTGACTAAAACAAACATGGAAAGGTATAACAAACAAGAACAATACTGAAGAGTAAAATAACACACAAAATTGTTAACCCAGTTCGGTACAAACCAACACCTACTCTGGGGGCTACCAAGCCAGGGATAAAGTCCACTATAATAGTATCGATTTGAAGCTAAACTCCCCTATTTATAACTTATCACTTAATCACTACCCATGATAACTTTCTATGTAAGACTCACCTAGGTATGAGGCCCTCCTAATCCCTCATCAATCACAGACAGTAATTGGATCAAAACAGAAAGACAAACTTTTGTGGAAATAAACCAGAAGACACACTTCCATGACAATACCTAGCCAAGACACTTGACTAAGAATAATACTTAGAGTTTCTTAAAAGCTTCCTCCAAGAATAATACTACCTCTTGCTTCACAGCTTCGAGGAGAACAATAACATAGATTACAATTATATAACACAGTCCAACTCACAATAATATGAGTGGCACAGACTCACCAGAAACCAAATCTCCTAGAGAGTGGCACAGACTCAACCCTAATAATATGAAAGTTACATTTTCGACTAGTACAAATCCTAGGTTACAATGCTTCTATTTATAACTTATCTCCTAACTGTATTTGGGCCTTCAAAAACGCTGCAGAGAGGCTGCACAAAGTCTGCAAAAACTTCTCCAAGAAAATAGGTCTTCAATCATAGCTTTCCTAAAATGTCTCCATATTTTGAAAGTTTGAATATCTTGAAAAACCAACATAATATCTTTGATTTATTAATATTGGATGCCACATAGGATTACTAAATATTCTTATAGTGTTCAGTAATTAAATCACAAAAATTGAATTCAGATTGTCAGCTGTAGAAGACCTGATGTCCTATACTTCTTTTTAGGACATCCCTTTTGGCATGTTTAAACAGCAAGTTGGAATATCTTCCAAACTGCAAAACTATAACCATCTAAATGTCCTACTCTTCTGGTTAGGACATCACATTCGACATGTTGAAACTGTAAGGTGAAACATTTTCCAAACTGCAAAACTGTAACATACCAGATGTCCTATACTTTTGGTTAGGACATCATATTTGCATGTTGAATCTGCAAGTTGAAACATTTTGTTCAACATGTTGCTGCCAAGTTAATTTTACCAAATTACATGCCAATCATAATTTCAGAGAAATATCAATCCACATGCCCAAGTCTCTGAGATAGCTTAATGACTCTTCTCGTCCTATATCTTTCCATTAAGTAGTCATCGACAGTTTCCTTAACTTCGTCATCATTTTCTGCTTCTTCGAATTCATCTGGGTCACACAATTCAGCATCAACATGCTCCACCTTAACAAGAATCTCTACCTGTTCCAGCTCTTCGTCAGATACTTCTGTACTTTGATCAAAATCATCTATTTTCTTGAAAGCAATTTCAGCTTCATTGAAAACTAAATCTCGACTGGTGATCACCTCATGTGACCTGGCTCTAGGCACCATAGCCTATAAGCTTTAATTCTCCAGGGTATCCCAAGAACATTCATTTCAGAGCTCTAGGTTTGACTTTGTCTAGCCTAATGTGAGCATAGGCTACACAACCAAAAATTCTCAGTTTGTCGAGATATGGTGGATGTCCCGACCAAACTTCTTCAGGTGTCTTCATATCTATCGCAGTTGAAAGAAATTTGTTTATCAGATATGTTGTTGTCGAAACAGCCTCAGCCCAAAACACATTCTTTAACCCAACACTAGTCAACATGCATCTAACTCTCTCCAAAATAGTTGGTTAGAACAAGATTTAGTTCTGCAATTGTATCTCTGAGTTTTGATGATAACGACAAGTATGAATGTATGAACAATTTTAGTACTCTAATGTTTGTTATTTTTAGTATTTAACAAATAGGTTATGTTTCTGATGAAAGGCGCTTCCAAGTCATTAGAAGAGACCAAGTTCTGCTTCTACGCTACACAAGTTCTGATGAACAGTAGTAAACCACTTCAGAAGGCTTTGAAGTTTGGACTATGATATACGGTCAAAGAAACCAAGTTCTGAAGATCTGAAGATAGAAGTTATGATGAACAATCTAGATGTTGAAGACTATGTTTCTAAAGACAAAGGGTTCTGAAGACCAAGTGCTAAAACTCTAAAGACGGAGTTCTAAAGACTCTGAAGACTTGAAGTTCTGATGACCCAAGTGTTATTTTCTTCTTCTAACTCATGCTCAATCAGAAGCCTCTGAAGTCAAGAAGAAAATAAGATAAGGTTATGTTGTACAATAGTACATGGTACAAACAAACATTTTTCTCCACTACCATGAAAGGACAGACGTGTTGTACGATCTTGTCCCCCACGTAGAATCAAGCTGCCAGCTTTTTGGAATTTCCAGATTTTCCCTCCAATGGATATATTATTTTATTGGCTATATATATGCTTGAAGACTAAAGGAAAAGGATGCTAATTCACACGTTCTCTCACAAGAATTTTCATAACCATTCTTTTATTTTCTTAAGTCTATTTGTTCTTGAAATACTGTTTACTATCAGCTTGTGTAGAAGCAAATCTATTGTAAACAAATCTTTTTCAAATTGTTGTTTGATTGTGCCTTAAGGGACTAGTTGGTCAGAAGCCATGAGAAGTCTAAGATTAGTGTGTCTTAGAGGTCATATGTGAGTCACTTGCAGTTAGCTTGTGCATTGTAATAATTTGTGAGATTATTGGATCATGACCTTGTTAGATAAGACGAAATCACCTTGGTGGATGGACTAGATTAGCTTGATAATTTTCAATTGAACTAGTATAAACATAACTTGTTATTTCCTTATTGCATCTTTATCTTTATTATCAAGAGTGGAGAAAATTGTTTTTATTTAAAAGGGATTCTTTTTTTAAGAAAAGTTTTTGTTTTAAAAACCCAATTCAAACCTCCCCTTTCTTGCGTTTTTCACACCTTCAGCTGGCATCAGAGCTCCGGTTCCAAGTGATAAAATTTTAGAATTTTTATCAAGCACTTAACAATGTTCAGTTCTGATCCAGACTGTGTGAAAAACAATGACAAACAACACTCTCAATGTTGATAATAAGGATAAGGATAGAGACCAATATGTTGTAAAACCTCCTATCTTTGATGGAGACAAGTTTGACTATTAGAAGGACAGAATGGAAAGTTATTTTCTGGGATTTGACTTAGATCTATGGGATCTGGTAGTTGATGGCTACAATTATCCAGTAGATGCTAAAGGTAAAAAGATTGCAAGAAGTGAAATGACAGATGCTCAGAAAAAGACTTACAAGAATCACTACAAAGCTAGAACAATTATGTTGAGTGTTATTTCTTACAATGAGTATGAGAAGATCACAGATAGAGAGACTACAAACTCTATTTTTGATTCTCTTAAAATGACTCATGAAGGTAACGCTCGAGTTAAGGAGACAAAGGCTCTAGCACTAATCCAGAAATATGAAGCCTTCAGAAAAGAAGACGGTGAATCTGTGGAAACTATGTTTTCAATATTCTAGACGCCTTTTGCAGGACTCGAGGTTCTGAACAAAGGATATTCCACTGTAGATCATGTCAAGAAAATTATCAAAAGTCTTACTAATAAATGGAGACCTATGGTAACTTCCTTGAAGTTCTCCAAGGATCTGAACAATACTAGTCTTGAGGAGCTAATCAGTTCTTTAAGAAGTCATGAGATTGAACTTCAAGAAGATGAAACTCATATAAGAGGTAAATATATGGCTCTAAAGTCTAAGTCTGAAAAGTCAAAGACTTTTCAAGCTGAAGAAGAATCATAAGAATCCAAAGAAGATTCAGATGAATATGAACTTTCTCTAATATCCAGAAGGATAAACCAGCTATGGAAACATAGACAGAGCAAGTTTAGAGGACCAAGAAGAACAAAAGGTAGATTTGAATCTACATCTTGTCAGAAGAAAGTTTCTGGAAAAGAAGTTACGTGTTATGAGTGCAAAGAGCCTGGACACTACAAGAATGAATGTCCAAAGCTCAGAAAGACAAGAAACTCAAGAAGGTTTTCAAAGCAAAGAAGAGTCTCATGGCAACATGGGATCATTCAGAGTCAGAAGAGAAAGATTATGATGAAGAACATGCTAACGCGACACTCATGGCCAAAACAAGTACAAGTGAAGTAATCTCAGAGTGTGAGCTGAAAACTGGTGATGAGTCAGACTCTGATGACACAAAGGTATTTTATTCTCTCTCTCGTACTAAACTAGAGTCTTGTTTATCAGAAGTGATGAAAAGATATCAACTTCTCCTCAGTAAACACAAAACTCTGAAAAAGACTTTTGTAGTTACTTTTGAGAACTTTACTAAGAGTGAAAAAAACGGTTATGATTTAAATGAAAAGATATTTGCTTTAGAAAAAATAAATATTTCTCTTAAAAGTAAAGTCTCAAAGTTGGAAGAAGAGATCACTTCTAGCTCATCTATTACTGATGAAGTAATCAGATATGATAGAACTTTTCAGCACTTCTTAGCTAAAAGCATAGATAAAAGCAAGATGGCTTCAATGATCTATGGCGTTAGCAGAAATAGAAGGAGAGGCTTAGGATACTCAAGACCATCAAAAATAATTGATGAGACTCTGATTGTCAAACCAAAACCTCTTTCTAAACATTTCGTGCTTACAGGCACTGAACTAAAATGTTCTGAACAAGAAGGTTCTGATTCTATTAAATCACAACCACAGACACATAAGGAAACTTATAAGCCCAAATACCATGCATAAATTCCACTTGATTATCATGTTGCACACGAATCCAAAGGTGTCAAAACCTCCAGAACAGCTAACAAGAAAGGACCTAAAAAATAGGTATCTAAGGATGGTACCTAGACAGTGGATGCTTGCGACACATGACATGCGAAAGACGTATGTTCCAAGATTTAGAACTTAAGTTTGGAGGCGTTGTTGGTTTCAGAGGCAATCAGAAAGGAAAGATCATTAGCTCTAGAATTGTTGGTAATGGTAAACTTCCTTTTATTAATAATGTTCTTTTAGTTGAGGATCTGATGCATAACTTATTGTCAATCAGTTAACTTAGTGACAATGGTTATGATGTCATCTTTAATCAAACATCCTGTAAGGTTGTAAGTTAGAAGGATGACTCAGTTATGTTTAATGGTAAGAGGAAGAACAAAGATTTAAAAACCGGGTTATCAGATTTGAAAAAGAAGAATGTAAAATGTCTTTTGTTAATCAATGAAGAGCAGTGGGTCTGGCACAGACGTCTGGGCCATGTTAGCTTAAGAAAAATATCTCAACTAAATAAGCTTGGATTAGTCAGAGGCTTTTCCAATCTGAAGTATTCTTCATATGCTCTTTGTGAAGCATGTCAGAAAGGAAAGTTTTCAAAAACTTGTTTCAAAGCAAAAAAAGGTTATTTCTTCCTCTAGGCCATTAGAACTTCTTCACATTGATTTGTTTGGATCAGTGAAAACTGCTTCTGTCAAAGGAAAGAATAATGGACTAGTCATCATTGATGATTATAGAAGATGGACATTGTTAAAATTCTTAAGACACAAGGATGAGTCATATTTTGTATTTTCTTCTTTCCGCTCTCAAGTGCAAAACAAAAAGAGTTGCAAAATAGTCAGAGTCAGAAGTGATCATGGTGGAGAATTTGAAAACAGAGATTTTGAAAATGTTTTTGATTCTAATGGTATATCCCATGATTTACCATGTCCTAGAACTCCACAATAAAATGGGGGTTGTAGAGAGAAAGAATAGGACTTTACAAGAAATGGCTCGCACCATGATCCAAGAAACTGAAATGGCTAAGCACTTTTGGGAAAAAGTAGTAAATACAGCTTGTTACATTCAGAATAGGATCTCTATAAGACCTATTTTAGGTAAGACTCCTTATGAACTGTGGAAGAACAGAAAGCCCAACATTTCTTATTTCCATCCTTTTGGATGTATATGTTTTATGTTGAACACTAAAGAGAATTTGGGCAAGTTTAATTCCAAAGAATAAAAGTGTCTATTGTTAGGATATTCTGAATGCTCAAAAGGCTTCAGAGTCGATAACACAGAACCAAGAATTATGGAAGAATCAATTTATGTTAGATTCAATGATAAGCATGACTCTGAAAAGTCAAAGCTAGTTGAAAAATTTGCTGACTTGGAGATAATTTTTTCATAACCTAAGGAAAAGGTACAAGAAGAAAAAGAATCAGAAGTTTCCACTTCTGATATTATTGTTGCTCCTTTTGATCCCCACAAAAAAGGAGAAGCAGAACTGCAATCTCTCAACCTGGAGATTTAATTATAAGAAACAAAGACGCTCTTGTCAGAACCATATCAGCCTTTAAACCCTCTGAAGATATGCTTTTGGGTTTGGTGTCTCTAGTTGAGCCAATATCTATTGATGAAGCTCTTATATACAAAGACTGGATTCTGGAAATGGAAGAAGAACTTGACCAATTCTCAATGAATAATGTATGGGATATTTCTCAGAAACCTAAAGGTGTCCACGTCATTGGAATCAGATGGGTGTTCAGAAACAAGCTCAACGAGAAGGGCGAAGTTGTCAAAAACAAGGCATGACTGGATACACAAGGTTATAGTCAGCAAGAAGGAATAGACTATACAGAAACCTTTACACCATTCACAAGGTTAGAATCAATTCTTTTATTAATTTATTTTTCTGTTAATCATAACATCATCCTTTATTAGATGGGTGTTAAGAGTGCATTTATGAATGGTTATATTTTTGAAGAAGTATATGTTAAACAACCTCCTAGATTTGAAAACTCATAAATCAGATTATATTTTTAAACTCAAGAAATATCTTTATGGTCTAAAGCAAGCACCCAGAGCTTGGTATGATAGATTAAGTAGTTTTCTTTTAGCAAATAAATTTACCAGAGGGAAGGTTTATACTACACTCTTCTATAAAACATTTAAAAATGATATTCTGATAGTTCAAATTTATGTTGATATTATTATTTTTGGTTCTGCTAATCCCTCTCTTTGCGAGGAATTTTCTAAGTTGATGCAGGCTGAGTTTGAGATGAGTTTGATGGGAGAACTAAAGTTCTTTATGAGAATTCAGATTGCTCAACAATCATAAGCTACTTACATTCATCAGAGTAAGTATACTAAATTACTTCTGAAGAAGTTCAACATGATGGATAACACGCCAACAAAGACTCTGATGCATCCAACATGCATTCTAGAGAAAGATGAGGTAAGTGGAAAGGTATGTCAGAAGTTTTATCGTGGTATGATAGCATCTCTTATGTATCTAACTGCTTCCAGACCTGATATTTTATTCAGCATCCATTTATGTGCTAGATTCCAATCTGATCCTAAGGAATCTCAGTTAACTATTGTTAAGAGAATTTTGAGGTATCTGAAAGGAACAACTAACCTTTGCTTGATGTATGAGAAAACATCAAAGTATACTCTTTATGGTTTTTGTGATGGAGATTACGCTGGAGACAGACTGTGGAGGAAGAGTACTTTAGGAAATTGTCAATTTCTTGGCAAGAATCTGATTTCATGGTCAAGCAAGAGACAGTCAACAATTGCACTTTCAACAGCAGAGGCAGAATACATCTCAGCGTCATTGTGCAATACTCAGATGTTATGGATAAAGAATCAGCAGGAAAATTATCAGATTTATGATAGTAACATACATATCTTTTGTGATAACATAATTGCTATTTGTTTAAGTAAAAATCCTATTTTAGATTCTAGGGCTAAACATATAGAAATAAAACATCATTTCATTAGAGATTATATTCAGAAAGGGATTTTATCTTTAAAATTCATAGATACAGACCATCAATGGGCTGATATACTTACAAAACCTTTAGCTGAAGATAGATTTCTTTTCTTTCTAAAGCATCTTAAAATGGACTTTTGTCTAGAGTAAGATTTCATCAGAATCAGATATGTTTAGTCATGGTCTAAAGAAATGAGATTTTTATTTAAACAAAAAGTATTTTCTTTTTATTCAGAACCTCAGTCATCAGAAGATGTTTCGGTCAGAAACGTCTCTGATCAGATAGAAACCTTTTGGCTTTCCAGATTCTGGGGATATTAAAATGTGTCACTTAATTAGATGCATTGATTAACGCGTGTAACCCTTGGTTATTCTAAATCATTACACTCTACCTAAGTTATACGATGAGCAGTGCGCTTTTTCTTGGAATTGATTAATTCTTAATAATTAGACTCATTTATTACTCCTAATAATTATGTATGTTTTTCTTTTGAGTTTTTCTCTCTATTCTAAAAACACTATACACTAACACACACATCCTTACTTCACTTCCACACTTTTATTAGAAACCATAAACCCCCTATTCTCTTAAATATTCATAAAGTTCTTCGTCAAAGTTCATCACCTTCTTCAACAACTTCAACAATGATGAACGCACAAAAACAAGAGGTCGTTAAATTTTTAAAAAGGTTGGAACACGCAATGAAAACTTATAGGTTTTCATCATCAACCGTTCCACCAAGTTCTTCAACTCCCAAGGTGGCCGCTCCATCCTCTCTACCCATCATTGATGAAACCCACATTACAAAGAAGCTTGTTCAAGTTCATTGTATAACTCAACCACGAGATTTGACTGTTCTTTGTGAATATCTGGTCGTTTTCAACAATATTTCTTCCAACGGTTGTGACCTAAGGGAAGAATTTAATGCTCAAGGCTAGGAACATTATTTCATGAGGCTGCATGGTCATGTGTATGAAGCTTTAGTGAAATATTTTTGGAAACAAGCTGACTGTGATAACCTGCACGTGTTTTCTCATGTGTTGAGTCAAAGAATCATCATAACTGAGAAGTCAATAGCAGATCTTCTTATAATGAAGCATCTGGAAGAAAAAAGAGTCCATGGAATGGATCGCAAGTCAAGTTTTTGAAGGAAACTATCAACAAATCTATCTTTAAGAATTACTCTTCTGATAAGATTGAATACAGGAGTAAGGATCTGCATGATCAGCTTAGGGTTTGGTACAAAATCATTCTGGGATATATCAACCCTAGACTATCTTCAAGCTCATCTATTTTTTCAATGCTCGTCAGAAGTACATGTTGTACTATCAGATGGCTCATTAGAAGATATGTCTTCCTTCTCTTCTGTTCTACTATCTGAGGGACACCATCAGAAAGACCAGAACCACGAATGATCCAAACAAGAAGATTCCAAATTACATTCTCTTTGGACGTCTTCTGACTGACATTTTTATGGAAAGTGGTTTGGTGAAGTTTTTGATTGAAGAAGCTCATTACACAGAGGATCTGGCTCCTAGCATTGGAGAATCTTTCAATGCATGGAATCTGAAGAATATGGGGTTGATAAAGAAATTCAACATTAATCCTCTGAAGGTTCCTTCTGCTAGCATCATTGATCGAAGACTTCCAGTGGACAACTTCCCTCTATTTACCAAGGGAGATAGTCCATATGGGATTTCTGCTTATATGCAGATGATGATGATAGAATAAGTACATGATATGTCCAGCTTCAGATACGATAATTTACCTCCTCATCTGGTTCTAATTGATCCTTCAAGAAGAAAGAGAAAGAAGAGTTCAGAGGCTTCTGCGCCTGAAAGGAAGAAGAAGAAGGAGAAGTTTGAAGCTTCTAAGATTGTGTTTATGGCCACTTATCCTGAAACTTTAAGTAATTATGCTACGTAGGTACCTGTTTCTGAAGTTGTTTCAAGCATTATTAATGCATTATCATCCACTACAACTTCTAATACATGAAACTCTTCTTTTCCATCTTTTTCTATTCCACCATCTACCATCACCAAATTTGTATTTGATCCTGTTACTACCACAACCCTTCAACAACACTTTCTTCTGGTCCAATCCCCATTCCCTCTATCATAACTCCCATTCCATCAAAACCACTTCAAACCTTCACCTCACCCATAATTGTAACGCCCGTAATTTAATTAATTATTTAATTAAATTATTTTTGGAATATTTTTAAAGTTGTGTTGTGATTAATTGGATTTAATTATTTTATTAAGTGGTGAAATAATATTAGAAGTATAATATTATTTAATGTGGGCTTATTTTTAAGGAATAGAAGTAATAAGGGGGGTGTATTAGATTTAAACCCATTAAGGAATAAAGATAACAATAGGTTATTTTATTATTGTGGAAATAACAAGAAAGAAGAAGCAGTAGAAGAATAAGGGTTGGAAAGAAGAACGTGAAGTGGTTGGAAAAAGAGGAAAAAATGGCAGAACGAGGATTCGACCGGAAGTTATAGAGCAACCTTCAATCCAAGGTAAGGGTGGGGTTCTGACTCTATAATTGGGTTCATGATAATTGGTATGTGGGGTTAGAGGTGATTGTTGTCTTGTTCATGAATTGAGTGTATATGTCGTTGTATGATGAGAATTGATGATTGAAAGATGAATGATGATGTCCCTATGTTGTTTATTTGATGTAGAATTATAGGATAACTGTAAGTGATGATTATCTATGATTAGATTAGGTTTTTAGGGCTTAAAGTATGGAACCCGTGGTGAAAACACAGAGAAAAATCACAGAAATTATGTAGGACATAGCAGTATGCGTCGACCCCAAACTTGATGTGTCGATAGAACCAGGTATTTAGACTCAGGATGAGTCGACACGAAGGAGCCTTGCGTCGATACATGAGGACTTTTAGACCCAGGATGAGTCGATACATAGGGGCATGTGTCGATACATGCAGAGTGGTAGATCCTGGATGAGTCGATACAAGAGAGGATGCGTCGAATCATGTTGCGAGTTCAGCACAGTACGCGTCGATCCAAGGAGTTATGCATTGATCCATGTTGTCTGGTTTTTGGCAGAATCAGTTTGAGAATGCTGTAACTTGAGTTTTCAAACTCCGTTTGAGGTACCGTTCAAAGCGTGGAATAGCTAACGCGATGAGCTTTATTCTTGGGGATTAAAATGAGGAATAGGAAGGATAACTATAAGATTTAAATTATTTTCCGTGTAGATCACTATGTTGGTTTTTATGCAGAGTGATGAAGATGAGATGCTTATAGGCTGATGTCTGGTTTGTAACAGTAGGATAAATGTTAATAATGATGTAATATTATAGAATAGTAGTATGTAGAGATTTGGTGATTTAGAAGTAAGCCTTAGTTGATTAACTAATTATAGGTAATATCTTGTATAGGTCTATGGCCAACATTATGAAATTGATGAGTTATTGTCGTATTACTGTACAGCTGAGTTGTTGATGAGATGATATTAATAAGATTGTGTTTGATAATTTATGATGATAAATGATGATGATAAATGATGTCGACGAATGATGTTGATGAAGAGATGTTGAGATGCTTTTAAGATGTAGGCCTTTGGCCAACGATGATGTTGTATTGTGATGTTGTCA
Source organism: Vicia faba (assembly GCA_948472305.1). Classification (NCBI taxonomy): domain Eukaryota; kingdom Viridiplantae; phylum Streptophyta; class Magnoliopsida; order Fabales; family Fabaceae; genus Vicia; species Vicia faba. Next base: position 1,398,104,067 of record OX451736.1, on the reverse strand, counting down.
ATTATGGTGTTGTTATTACATTCATGATTGTGTCGCATACATTGCATTTTGAGATGGAGCTTATGCTCGTTGAGATGGCCTGTATTGGAGAATATTGAGATGAAGGCTTATGCCTTGTTGATGCCTCTATTAATTGTCAATTTTTGAGATGGGAGTTCTGCTCTAATGGTACTACATGCATTTGCATAGTATTAAGTCGCATTATATGATTGCATAGAGAAGTGTGTATAGATGTTGTGAATGTGTACTATTGTTGTGATTATTGTTGATTATGAGATGAGAAGTGGTAACATTATGTGATCTAATTTATTATATTAATTATCATGCGCTTTATTATATTGTTAGATATCTCACCCCTTCTGTTTGAATGTTGCCCTTATGTTTGTAACGTGCAGGTAATTGAGAGTGAAGGTTGTATACCTTCAATAGTTCGAGTTAGTGTCAGTGCTCTGATATGTAACACTCAGGGGGATGAATTCTTGTTGCTTTTTATTGTTGATTATTCAATCTTTGAACTTTAAGTTGATTATTACTAAGTATTTGTTGGTTTGAAGTTGTTGTAATGATGATAAAGATGTTATTAAGAATTCTGATGCGTAGATGTAGAATTATTTAATTAAAGATGTTATGATGATAGTTCATCTGATGTTTCAAAAGTGTTATATATCCACGATGAATGTAATGAGTTTTAATGATGAATTTGTGACATCCCAATTTGTTTGCATGAATGATTTTATAACTCTGATTTATTTATATAATTGCTGGGGTAGAATTGGGGTGTTACAAAGTTGGTATCAGAGCAAAAGGTTGGTCTGACCTTGTCGTCGAGTCGTAGTTGTCTAACAATCTAGTATTGTTAATTTGAGTTCTAACCTTTGTTTATGTTGCAGTGATAAGTTGAGATGGCTGGAAGGAATGATGTTGCACTTGCTGCTGCTTTAGAAGCAATGGCTCATGTGATGGAGAATCAGCAGGATACTGACAGGAATGCTGGATCTTGTAGCTTGGCGACTTTCCAGAGAGAGAATCCGCCTACATTCAAGGGAAAGTATGATCCTGATGGAGCATTGGAGTGGTTGAAAGAGATTGATAGAATCTTATGTGTGATGGATTGCACTCCAGCGCAGAAGGTTCGATATGGTACTCATATGCTAGCAGTCGAAGCTGATGACTGGTGGCTAGAGACTTGTCAGAGATTTGAAGCTGCAGGTGATAATGTCACTTGGGCTGTGTTCCGTAGGGAGTTTTTGAAGAAGTACTTTCCTGAAGATGTTCGTGGTAAGAAGGAAATTGAGTTCCTTGAGCTGAAGCAAGGGAATATGTCGGTTGTTGAGTATGCTACCAAGTTTGTTGAGTTGGCTAAGTTCTATCCGCACTGCGCTGAGGCAGATGCTGAGTTTTCAAAGTGTATCAAGTTTGAGAACGGGTTGCGCCTGAAGATCTAGAAGGTAGTTGGATACCAGAAGATCTGTGTCTTTGCTGATTTGATTGATAGTTGGAGGATTTATGAGGAGGATAATAATGCTCATGACAAGATTATTAGTGAGAAGAGGGGTAAGCACCAACAGAATCATGGTAAGCTTTATGATGCCCCAGCTGGTAAAGGTAAACAGAAAGTTTCTCAGGGTCATAGGACTAGTGGGGGAGATGCTCCTGCTGGTGTGGTTTGCCTTAAGTGTGGAAAACCTGGGCATAAGAGTAATGTGTGTACTACTAAAGTGAAGAGGTGTTTCCGTTGTGGTAAGAACGGACATGTTGTACCTGAGTGTGAACATAATAAGGATGTGATTTGTTTCAATTGTAGAGAATAAGGGCACATTGGTAGTCAATGTCCAAAACTGAAGAGGGCTCAGTCAAGTGGTAAAGTGTTCACTTTGGTGGAGGATCAGACAGCTGTTGAGGACAAACTTATCAGAGGTACATGTTTCATTAATAGTACTCCTTTAATTACTATTATTGATATCGATGTTACGCATTGTTTTATTGCTGCTGATTATGTTGAAAGATTGGGTCTTATGTTGTCTTCTTTGAATTGAGAAATGGTCGTCGATACTCCAGCCAAGGGGTCGGTGACTACTTTTGTATGTGTTAAGTGTCCCTTGTCGATCTTCGGCAGAGACTTTGCTGTTGATTTGGTTTGTTTACCGTTAAGAGGTTTGGATGTAATTTTGGATATGAATTGGTTAGAGCATAATTGTGTTCATATTAACTGTTATGACAAGTCTGTAAAGTTTTCTACTCCTGAAGAAGAGGAAGATGGTATGTTGTCTGCTAGAAAGTTGAGGAAGTTTATCCAAGAAGAAGTGCAGATGTTCTCATTGATGGCGTCGCTATTTGTAGAGACTCAAGCTATAATTAAGGAATTGCAGGTGATGTGTGAATTTCCTGAAGTTTTCCCTGATGAGATTCCTGATGTATCGCCGGAAAGGGAAGTTGAATTTGCAATTGATCTTGTACCTGGTACCAGACCTGTGTCTATGGCACCATACAGGATGTTTGCATCTGAATTGTTAGTGTTAAAGAAGCAATTGGAAGAGTTACTTGAGAAGAAGTTTGTAAGACCAAGTGTATCGCCGTGGGGAGCTCCAGTATTGTTAGTAAAGAAGAAAGATGGAAGTATGAGGCTTTGTGTTCATTATAGACAGTTTAATAAAGTGACGATTAAGAACAAGTATCCACTTCCAATAATAGATAACTTGATGGACCAATTGGTGGATGCTCGTGTGTTTAGTAAGATTGATTTGAGGTCGGGTTACCATCAGATTAAAGTGAAGGATGAAGATATCCAGAAGACGGCTTTCAGAACGCGTTATGGACATTATGAGTATTCAGTGATTCCTTTCGGTGTTACTAATGCGCCGGGAGTATTCATGGAATATATGAATCGTATCTTTCATACTTATTTGGATCGGTTTGTAGTGGTGTTCATTGATGATATTTTGATTTACTCTAAGTCAGAAGAAGAGCATGCAGAATATTTAAGAGTAGTATTGCAAGTTTTGAAAGAGAAGAAGTTGTATGCAAAGCTATCCAACTGTGAATTCTGGTTAAAGGAGGTTAGTTTTCTTGGTCATGTGATTTCAGGTAGTGGCATTATTGTAGATCTATCAAAGGTTGATGTTGTGTTGCAATGGGAAACTCCGAGGTCAGCTACTGAGATTAGAAGCTTCTTGGGATTAGCTGGTTACTATAGAAGGTTTATCCAAGGTTTTTCTAAGTTGGCACTTCCGTTGACTAAGTTGACTTGTAAAGGTACAGCTTTTGTATGGGATGTTCAGTGTGAAGCAAGTTTTACAGAATTAAAGAAGAGATTGACGTCGGCTTCGATTTTGACGTTGCCTAATCCAGAAGAGTCTTTTGTGGTGTATTGTGATGCTTCTAAGATGGGTTTAGGAGGTGTGCTTATGCAGAATGGTAAGATAGTTGCTTATGCGTCAAGGAAGTTGAGGACTCATGAGAAGAACTATCCTACACATAATTTAGAGCTTGCTACAGTTGTTTTTGTATTGAAGATTTGGAGGCATTATCTTTATGGTTCTAGATTTTAAGTGTTTAGTGACCATAAGAGCTTAAAGTATTTATTTGATCAGAAGGAGTTGAATATGAGGCAACGAAGATGGTTGGAATTGTTAAAGGATTATAATTTCAGTTTGAATTATCATCCAGGAAAAGCGAATGTGGTGGCTGATGCGTTGATTCGAAAGACTTTACATATGTAGGCAATGATGGTTAAAGAGTTGGAATTGATTTAGCAGTTCAGATATATGAGCTTAGTTTGCGAGGTTACGTCGCGAAGTGTTATGTTGGGTATGTTAAAGATTAATAATGAATTTCTAGATAGTATCAAAGAAGCTCAGAAGTTGGATATGAAACTGGTAGATTTGATGGTTGGAATTGATCAATATGAGAATAATGATTTTAAGCTAGATGCACAAGGTGTGGTGATATTTCGTAACCGGATTTGTATTCCTGATGATGCTGAGATGAAGAAAGTGATACTTGAAGAGAGTCATAGAAGTAAGTTGAGTATTCATCCAGGAGCTACAAAGATGTATCAAGATTTGAAAGGTTTGTTTTGGTGGCCTGGGATGAAGAGTGATGTGGCTCGGTTTGTGTATGCATGTTTGACTTGTCAGAAGTCGAAAGTTAAACATCAGAAACCTGCAGGGTTGATGCAACCGTTAGAAGTTCCATAATGGAAATGGGATAGCATTTTGATGGACTTTGTGACGGGGTTGCCTAATACATTAAGAGGGCATGATTCTATTTGGGGATTATTGATAGGCTTACGAGGTCAGCTCATTTTATTCCTATTAACATCAGTTTACCAGTGTCGAAGTTGGCTGAGATTTACACTAGTGTGATTGTGAAACTGCATGGTGTTCCTTTGTGCATTGTGTCAGATAGAGATCCAAGATTTACTTCTGATTTTTGGAAGAGTTTGCAAGAAGCGTTGGGTTCTAAGTTGAGGTTGAGTTCAGCGTATCATCCACAAACAGATGGTCAGACTGAACGGACTATTCAATCGTTGGAAGACTTGTTGAGGGCATGTGTTATTGAGCAGGGAGGTTCGTGGGATACTTATCTTTTGTTGTTAGATTTCACCTATAATAACAGTTACCATTCTAGTATTGGGATGGCACCTTTTGAAGCGTTGTATGGTCGAAGATGTAGAACTCCTTTATGTTTGTATGAATCTGGTGAAAGTGTAGTACTTGGACCTGAACTTATTCGTGAAACTACTGAGAAGGTGAAGTTGATTTGAGAAAATATGAAAGCTTCCCAAAGTAGACATAAGAGTTATCATGACAAGCGAAGGAAAGATTTAGAATTTCAAGCTGGTGACTATGTGTTTTTAAGAGTTACACCTGTGACTGGTGTTGGGCGAGCATTGAAGTCTAAGAAGTTCACTTCTCGTTTTATTAGACCATATCATATTTCAGAGAGAGTGGGGAATGTTGCTTATAGAGTAGCTTTACCTCCTAATCTTTCGAATTTGCATGATGTGTTTCATGTGTCGCAACTTCGGAAGTATATTTCAGATCCATCTCATGTGATTCATATGGACGATGTGCAAGTACGGGATAATATTACGGTGGAGACGCTGCCCGTACGAATCACAGATCATGAAATAAAGACTCTGAGGGAAAAGAGATTGCCTTGGTTAAAGTGGTTTGGCTGGGAGCTGCCGGAGAAAGCATGACTTGGGAGTTGGAGAGCAAGATGCGAGACTCCTACCCTGAGTTGTTTGATTAAGGTAAATTTTCGAGGACGAAAATATTCTAAGTGGGGGAGAGTTGTAACGCACGTAATTTAATTAATTATTTAATTAAATTATTTTTGGAATATTTGTGAAGTTGTGTTGTGATTAATTGGATTTAATTATTTTATTAAGTGGTGAAATAATATTAGAAGTATAATATTATTTGATGTGGACTTGTTTTTAAGGAATAGAAGTAATAAGGGGGTGTATTAGTTTTAAGCCCATTAAGGAATAAAGAGAATAATAGGTTATTTTATTATTGTGTAAATAACAAGAAAGAAGAAGTAGTAGAAGAATAAGGGTTGGAAAGAAGAACGTGAAGCTGCTGGAAAAAGAGGAAAAAACGGCAGAATGAGGATTCGACCGGAAGTTATAGAGCAACCTTCAATCCAAGGTAAGGGTGGGGTTCTGACTCTATAATTGGGTTCATGATAATTGGTATGTGGGGTTAGAGGTGATTGTTGTCTTGTTCATGAATTTAATGTGTATGTCGTTGTATGACAAGAATTGATGATTGAAAGATGAATGATGATGTCCCGATGCTGTTTATTTAATGTAGAACTATAGGATAACTGTAAGTGATGATTATCTATGATTAGATTAAGTTTTTAGGGCTTAAAGTATGGAATCCGTAGTGAAAACACAAAGAAAAATCGTAGAAATTATGCAGGACAGAGCAGTATGCGTCGAACCCAAACTTGATGTGTCGATACAAGCAGGTATTTAGACTCAGGATGAGTCGACACGAAGGAGCCTTGCATCGATACATGAGAACTTTTAGACTCAGGATGAGTCGATACGTAGGGGCGTGTGTCAATACATGCAGAGTGGTAGACCATGGATGAGTCGATACAAGAGAGGACGCGTCGAATCATGTCGCGAGTTCAGCACAGTACGCGTCGATCTAAGGAGTTATGCATCGATCCATGTTGTCTGGTTTTTGGCAGAATCAGTTTGAGAATGTTGTAACTTAAGTTTTTGGACTCCGTTTGAGGTATCGTTCAAAGCGTGGAATAGCTAACGTGATGAGCTTTATTCTTGAGGATTAAAATAAGGAATAGGAAGGATAACTATAAGATTTAAATTATTTTCCGTGTAGATCGCTATGTTGGTTTTTATGCAGAGTGATGAAGATGAGATGCTTATAGGTTGTTGTCTGGTTTGTAACAGTAGGATAAATGTTAATAATGATGTAATATTACAGAATAGTAGTATGTAGATATTTGGTAATTTAGAAGTAAGCCTTAGTTGATTAACTAATTATAGGCAATATCTTGTATAGGTCTATGGCCAACATTGTGAAATTGATGAGTTACTGTCGTATTACTGTACAGCTGAGTTGTTGATGAGATGATATTAATGAAATTGTGTTTGATAATTTATGATGATAAATGATGTCGATGAATGATGTTGATGAAGAGATGTTGATATGCTTTTAAGATGTAGGCCTTTGGCCAACGATGGTGTTGTATTGAGATGTTGTCAATTATGGTGTTGTTATTACATTCATGATTGTGTCGCATACATTGCATTTTGAGATGGAGCTTATGCTCGTTGAGATGGCCTGTATTGGCGAATATTGAGATGAAGGCTTATGCCTTGTTGATGCCTCTATTAATTGGCAATTTTTGAGATAGGAGTTCTGCTCCAATGGTACCACATGCATTTGCATAGTATTGAGTCACATTATATGATTGCATAGAGAAGTGTGTATTGAAGTTGTGAATATGTACTATTGTTGTGATTATTGTTGATTATGAGATGAGAAATGGTGATGTCATGTGATCTAATTTAATATATTAATTATCATGCGCTTTATTATATTGTTAGATATCTCACCCCTTCTGTTTGAATGTTGCCCTTATGTTGGTAACGTGCAGGTAATCGAGAGTGAAGGTTGTATACCTTCAATAGTTCGAATCGGTGTCATTGCTATGATATGTAACACTCGGGGGGATGAACGCTTGTTGCTTTTGATTGTTGATTATTCAGTCGTTGAACTTTAAGTTGATTATTACTAAGTATTTGTTGGTTTGAAGTTGCTGTAATGATGATAAAGATATTATTAAGAATTCCACTGCGTAGATGTTGAATTATTTAATTAAAGATGTTATGATGATGGTTCATCCGATATTTCAAAAGTGATATATATATCCACGATGAATGCAATGAGTTTTAATGATGAATTTGTGACATACCGATTTGTTTGCGTGAATGATTTTATAACTCTGATTTATTTATATAATTGTCAGGGTAGAATTGGGGTGTTACAATAATCACTTACAAATCTGAAACTTTTACACCCTAACCAGTTTCTGAAACCCTTCATTCACCAATCTTACAAAGTTTACTTTAATCCACCTTCTTCAACCAAGAACCTATCTACCATGATTCACCCACTCACCATTATGATCCACACTCCTATCTCACCATGAAATGTCTGAAATGACTATTTCTGAAACTTTTGAAATCTCTACCTTCGAACAACTCACCATATCTGACCTTCTTGATCTCTTTCAACAACCATCTGAACCAAACCCTTCTGTACCAGAACTTTCCTTAACAGTTAATGAAAAACATATCCCCAAAACCTTGTATGAATGCATTAATATGTTTGGAAACAAGGTCAGGAAGAAGGTTACGAAGTTGCAAGAAGAAGCATGTACAAGTACTAAGCCTCGGGATCTGGACGATTCTTGGAAGCTTTTTCAGAAGTGGATGTCTTCTGAGATTTAGAGGATGATGAGCTTTTCAGAAGCATCCAAAGTTGTCGGAGTTCAGATGGTGACCGAAAGAGAAGAAGCCAAAGAAAGAATCAGAGTCTTCAAATTCTTTGTTGCAAAGCAAAGAGAGGATGAAGACAAAGCGCTTAAAGAAGTTGAATAAGCTAGGTTCAAAGTTGTGGAAGATGCTAGAGCTGCTGAAGAAGCCAGATTGGCTCAAGAGGATGAAGAAGTAGAAATGGCAAGGCAACAGGCTATGTTTATCTCATCTTCTGATCTCGCTATTTTGCGTCTGGAACAAGCGATTGGCGTAATCAGAGAAGAGCAACAAGTCTTCAGAGAAAGCATGACTCAACAGAAGGTTGTTAATGATTCAGTTCAATATATGCTTCAGTTGATTATGGAAAAGTTATCTGCTCCAACACCATCTTCTTCTGGACCCTAGGCTCTTAGGATATCTTTTCCTTTTGCTCTGAACCTTAGGATTTTGTCTGTTTATTTTATTTTTCTTCTTTCTATCTGATGTTTTCATTTTGAACTCAATTGAAGTCTCATTTTATTTACTTCTTATTTTCTTTTCATTTTTTTACTTCTTTTATTCTTATATTTTTCACACATAATTACCTTTTTGATTATAACAAAAGGGGGAATAAATAATTGAAGTAATATTTTGATTCTAATAAACAAAATCTCTGGAAAAACTTCTCTGAAATAAGGGGGGCTTCTTATATTCTAACCAAGATAAACTTTTGTTTTTGTTAGAATTGTTTTCTTTTTCAGGAATTATAAACTCTGATTGGAATCAAGATCTGAAAGTGTTAAACAGAAGTTCTGATGAACAGACCAAATGCTGATGACTTATGTTTCTGAAGACAGAGGATTCTGAAGACCAAGTGTTGTAGACTCTGAAGACAAAGTTCTGAAGACTTGAAGTTCGGATGACCCAAGTGTTATTCTCTCTTCTAACTCATGCTCAATCAGAAGCCTTTGAAGTCAAGAAGAAAAGAAGATAAGGTTACATGATACAATAGTACATGATACAAACAAACATTTTTCTCCACTACTATGAAAGGACATACGCGTTTTACGATCTTGTCCTCCACATAGAATCAAGATGTCAGTTTTCTGGAATTTCCAAAAATGACCTCCAACAGATATATTATTTTATTGGCTATATATATGCTTGAAGACTAAAGGAAAAGGCTGCCAATTCACACGTTCTCTCACAAGACTTTTCATAAGAATTCCTTTATTTTCGTAAGTCTATTTATTCTTGAAATACTATTTACTATCAGCTTGTGTAGAAGCAAATCTACTGTAAACAAATCTTTTTCAAATTGTTGTTTGATTGTGCCTTAAGGGAACAGTTGGTCAGAATCCTTGAGAAGTCTAAGATTAGTGTGTCTTAGAGGTTGTACATGAGTCACTTACAGTTAGTTTGTATATTGTAATAATTTGTGAGATTATTGGATTAAGACCTCGTTTGATAAGGCGAAATCACCTTGGCGGATGAACTAGATTAGATTAATAATTTTCAAGTGAAATAGTATAAACATAACTTGTTCTTTACTTTTTTAATCTTTAGATTTATTATCAAGAGTGAATAAAACTGTTTTTAGTTAAAGGGGGTTCTTTTTTAAGAAAAGTTTTTGTTTTAAAAACTCAATTCAAATCCCCCATTTCTTGTGTTTTTCACACCTTCATAGTTCGATTAAATATTTCTGCCAAACCATTTTGTTATGGAGTACCTGCAGTTGTCTGTGCCTTGCAATACCAGAGGCATCACAAAAGTTGTTGAATGCCTCATTGCAAAATTCAAGACTATTGTTTGTTCTCAACCTCTTGACCTTTCTGCCAATTTGATTTTCAACCAGAGTCTTCAAACTTTTGAAATTCTCATAAGTTTCATCCTTATTATTCTGGATGAATATCCATAACTTTATGAAATAATCATCTACTATGGATAGAAAATATCTTGATCCTGAATGTGATGGACACCTTGCAGGCCCCCAAAGATCAACATGGATGTGATCAAGGGATCCATGTGTTCTTTGTTTGCCTTTGTTGAACTTCACTCTAAGATTTCCAAATACACAGGGTTCACAAAATTTCAACTTTTCGATTTTGTCTCCACCAAGAAAATTTTGTTTCCCTAATTCGACCAGACCCATTTCACTGACATGACCCAATCTCATGTGCCAAATTTCTGTCTCCGATAAAGGTTTCGTGGATGCAACATTTATCAAACCACTTACAACTTCAGCCTCAAGGGTATACAAACCTTGTTTCTTCACGCCTCTTAAGACTTTCTTTAAATCCTTCATGACTCTTAGGATACTTTTATATCCTTTGAAAACATATCCTTTCTTGTCGAATTCACCAAGAGAAATCAAATTTCTCCTCAAATCAAGTACATACATGACTTCAGTCAACTTATTGAATCATCATGGAGCTTGAATCTCACAAATCCAACACATGCAATCTTGCAAGCTTTGTTGTTTCTCAGCAATACAGATCCACCATCTTGGTCACATAAGTCTTCGAACAAGTCTTTATTTAGATTCATGTGCCAAGTGCACCCATAATCCACAATCCACTCCTTCGACGGGTTGCTACTTGAAACCACAAGAACATCAGATGAGTCAAAATCAACTTGAACAATAGTTGCGTTGCCATTATCCTTTCCTCCGTGATCTTTCAGGCGTTCGGGACACACTTTTCGTGTATGACCTTCTTTCTTATAGTGATAAAATCGAATACCAGATGCCTCACCACTATAAGACTTCAACTGACTTTTACCCTTATTCTTATCGAACTTACCATCCTTTCATAAGAATTTTCTTTTAACGGCCAAACCTTCACCAACTATCGAAGGTTTATATGCTCCTTTCGTTCGTTCAAGTCTTTTGAATACAAGGTTATTGAACTTCTTCAATTGTCAGGGACTCCCTTCCATACAAGAGAGTTTCTTTAAAATGAGCATGTGATCTAGGTAAAGTGTGAAACAACCGGCTGAAAAATAATCAAACAATGAAGTCGCCATCGAACGTCTTTTATCCCACGTGTAGGGAAAGGTAAACATCGAGAAAACCTGATGAGGGAGAAGTCACGGTCTTGCGACCGAGAGATAAGGGTAGGGGAGTCTGTTACGCGAGGGGAAGGTATTAGCACCCCACACGCCCGTAGTACTCTATGGTATCAACTCTTGTCGTCTATCTTATGGGTGTTATGATCGGTGGATCTGGAACTGACTGTTTAATGCTGGTTCGCGAAATGTCGCGGAAGCAAGAGTCGCCACCGTCTTTTATTTTCTCCAAATGGAAAGGACAAAAGCACAGAAAAATTCCTTATAGAGATTGCTCTCGGTTCGGGAGGTAGATTTATAGAAAGGGAAGGTGTTAGCACCCTTTCTATCCATGGTTATCCATGGGCTCTTAGATACTTGCTCATTTGTGTTTTCAAAAGGTTTATTTGCTTTTCAACTGTGGGTTTTAAAAAAAGTTTCTTTGAAAATTTCAGTTCGACTCTTGTATCAGTCCTCAAGAGTGTTTGAAAAGTTGCTTTCGAAAGCTTTTTGAAAAGTGTCGGTGTGAAAAGAATTTTTTTATTTGTTTGGAAATTAGAGCAAGTATCTACGAGTCGTCTACCTACCCTAAGGAATTCGTATGTGTAAATGTCCTTAAAGTAGTGCCATCCCACCATTGAGAGGTAGGTAGCACCACCGTTGGAGGTGTTCGGGTCAATTCGAGGATTCGGGACATGGTGATCACCAGAGCAATAGGAAGACACCTTAGAAGCTACCCTCATGCCATGTTCATGGACATGAGGACTTACTAAAACATCCTCTACTCGACGACCACCTTTCGAGGGGCAAGGCAACAGTGAGGCGTACCCTAGGGGTGGTGTGTGATTTGTGTGTCGTTTTCAGATATTTTTGTCTTGTTCATGCATTAGTGATCTACGCTTTGCTTTTATTTTGGCATTCATTCTTTCATGCAAATTATTAACAGTTAAAAAGATGCGGAATTAAAAGTCCTACGCTATTACAAAGGCGCGGGTCGACATCGCCAAATTAATCCAAGACCCGATTTGAAAAAAAAATAAAAACGCGGAAAGATATATGTCCTAATTAATCTATTACATGGCTTTGGGATAATTACATTATATTCACAAAAGGGAAACAAAAATAAAATGCGAGGAGAAGTAAAGTCGGGAATACGAGGGCGTTGGACCCTTTTAAAGAAACTAAATTAAAATTATGAAATTAATTGGAGTTAAATAAAAGAAAGAATTATTTTTTGGTATTTTTTGTATTTTATGAAATTAAGAGAATTAATTAAACCTAATTCTACTATTTTTAATTTATAAAAAAAAATGTTAAAATTAAACCTAGTTTTAACCTAATTATTTAATGGCAAATTTATTTACAAAATAAATAATTAATTATTAATAATGGCAAAAGAAAAGAAAAAGAATAAAAAAGTATTTAAAACCCTAGTTCTACATTTTTTAGTTTATTAAGGAAAAATTAAATTAAACCTAGAATTAACTAAATTAATGGTTAAATTTATTTACAAAAAAGAGTTAGTGAATTAAACATTAAAACATATTTTTTATTTTTATAGTTTCTGATTTTTTTGTTATTTTTTTATGTTGTAAAATTATTAATTTATGAATTAAATAAAACAATTAATTAAGAGGAATAAGTAAAAGAAAATAAAAGTGAGAGAGAAAATACAAACAGATGGGGGGTGTTGACCCCAATTTGGAGGTTTTGATTGCAGCAATTTGGCCCATTACATTGAGGCCTCGTTTGACTTTTCTGACCATGTGCGTATGCGTTGACTAGGGTGTTCCCTGGACCTTGATTTTTGGCTCTTGGATTGATCTCAGTGGCCATGTGGCCAGCGCCAGCGTAGGATGCATGGTGGTCTTCAGGACACGTTAGGCACCTAATTACATTGTAAGGCAACCTTCACTACAACCCGGAAATAAACCGGCCAGCAGTAGGTTCCTCTTAACAGTCATCAAGGGAGTAGCTACATCTTTCACAGAAACGGCGTACACATCTTCATCAACGGCATTCACTCCATGCTGGGGCATAGGAGCAGTCACCACATTTGGCCTCTCAGGCGCTTCAAATTGTATCTCTTTTGCGTCAATAAGGTCTTGCACCTTATTCCTTAAGGCCCAACAGTCATCAGTGGAATGCCTCGGGCTATCGGAGTGATAAGCACAGCGGGCATTTGGATTGTATTTGGGAGAGGCAGTATTCACAACCTTCGGGGCCTCTCTAACAGTCACCAAATTGGTGGATAGCAACTGCGGCAAGATTTGCGATAAGGTCATACTCAACCGGGTAAACTCTCTTCTGGGTCTTTCACCCCTTTGTGGATTGGTTTGCCGAGGAGCGGCAGCAGGCTTAGCAATCATCACCGCGTTGACAGATTGGCGGCGCTCAGGTTTCTCTTGTCTTCTAGACCCTTATACAGCACTGGCCTCCTTCTTAAAGGGCTTCTTCTCAGAACTTGCAGATGCACCCTTCTGAATTTTGCCAGACTTCATTCCAGCCTCTATTCTCTCTCCAGTTAGAATGAGATCAGTGAAACCTGGAGATGAGTTACCGATAAGATGATTGAAAAATGGCCCAGATAGGGTCCCCAAGAACATGTCTACCAACTCCCGGTCAGTTAACGGAGGCTGCACCCTGCCAGCCAGATCCCTCCACTTCTGTGCATACTCTTTAAAACCTTCGCTTGACCCTAGTGACATACCCTGGAGTTGGGTACGTGTAGGAGCAAGGTCGGCATTATATTGATACTGCTTGTAAAAAGCAGTAGCCAACTCCTCCCAGTTACGAACCTTGGTCCCATCCACCTGATAGAACCATTCGAGATTAGTCCCTGAAAGACTATCCTGGAAGAAGTGGATCCACAAATTCTTGTCCACTGAGTACGGTTGAATCTTCCGCACATAAGATCTGAGGTGTAGCTTGGGACAATACGCCCCGTCATACTTGGTGAAAGATGGTGCCTTAAACTTGTGAGGAATAATCACACCAGTAGATAAGCCCAAATCTCCGAAATCCAGCCCAGGCACTTGTTGGATCTCCATTGCATTCAGTCTGTCTTCCAACTGCTTATACCGGTCTTCAGCCGTAGGATACTGTTCCTCATTAAAGTCAGTCTCGTTGTCAGAGACTACTGGACTAGGACCTTTTCCCCCTTGGGGATTGCTCTTGCCTACAGAAGAACCAGCCTCTTCATTCTGCAGAGTGTTGCCAAACCTTCGGCCCGAGTTGAAAAGAACAGTTCTCTTCTTCTTCTTCTTCTCCTTCTTCAGGAGTAAATCCTTCAGCTCTTCTTGGCCTTGAGCCAAACCCATGATTAGCTCCTGAAATTGCGCGTTCTGCGCCTGAAGGGCCTTGATAGAAATCTCGGTTGATGATGAGTCAGGATTCATGATGCTGAAATAAACAGTGAAGAACAGTAAGCAACCTGAAAAGAAGAAAACCTGCTATGCACATGATGAATGATATGTGTTTATGCAATGCATTCAAGGGTTCGAAAGTTCAAATTGGTTGTAGCCAAAAAAGGAACACACGTTATTATTAAGGAAACAATTGTTTGGTACATCAAAGCCTCATGGGCAAAATAATACAAAAGCAAATCAATCCCAAAAGACACTACGCATCCTCTTTGGAGCTATGTAGGTGTTGAGATTCCTCTCCTCGTGCAATAGGCGGGTGAGCTCCAAGACCTTCTTTTCACTAGCATGTAGACTGGTCTCAAGAGAATTCCGTTCTTCCTTAAGCTGGATCCAGCTCTTCTGCATCTCTTCCCAGGACGTGAGCATGTCAGGATGTTGAATAGTGTAGGACACTTCTCCTTCCAAGACTGGCTCTTTGATCACAGGGAGCATATGAGGATATGGCACTACTAACTTCTGGGAGCGGGCTCGTACCCACTTGAGATAAGGTTCCAATGGGATGGAATTCTTGTGCCCCAGTGTCTTGCTGTCTATCTTACTGGGCATCCTCTAAGCTCTGATAAATCTCTGGAGAAGTCCTTGTGCATCGTTGTCGAAGTCAAAAACTATGTCAAGAATTAACATGTCATGAGGACCATCCCTCCGGGCGTAACCAAACTGTCTCCAAACCAGGCATGTGTTGTAAGTAATACCTCCTCTGATTCCAAGTAAAGGAACATTAGGGTACTCCCCGCAACGATCAATGATAGTGACATCCTCTCTGGACCGAGGGCACCAATGTATATCAGCATGTGTAAAAGTCATTAATCATTGTGACCATCTCATACCCCGCTCGTTCTTCAAAACTGATTGTGGAAGGTGCGAAATAAACCACCTTGCCAGGAGAGGAGTGCAGCACATGAGAACACCTCTTTTTCTCATGGTTCGAGTGTAACATGAGTGAAGGATGTCCCCCAGCAACGTAGGTATAGGATTCCTGGACATGAAGATCTGGACAGCACTGATATCTATAAGCTGATCTGGGTTAGGGAACAACACCAAACCATAGACAAGGAGGGCCACAACTTCTTCAAAAGCTTATAAGTCAAGGGAGTTCCAACATTCCTGGGCCTTTTCAAACAGAAACCTGGCTAAGAACCCTTTGATGCCACTTCTAACTTCCCAATGTCCCTTGAGGTCAGATGATTGTAGGTGTAAGGCTTTAGCAATCTCTTCAAGCTTGGGTTCCTTTTCCGTACCGTTGTAGGGTAGTTGATCAAGGATAGGGATCTTCAGAAGCCGGGAGAACTCTTCCAATGTAGGTACCAGTTGATAATCCAGGAAAGTGAAACTGTGATGCAGAGGGTCAAAGAACTGGAACAGGACCTTTATCATATCTTCCTCAATGTTGGTATTGACCAAGTTGATGAGTCTTCCATGTCTTTCACTGAATGAAGAGCTCTCGGGAATCCTGGATATAAGCTCCTTAAGCTGAGGAGGGATCTTTACAAGGCTGATCTGAATTGTCTTTCTGCGAACAGTTTCCATGTCCTACAAAACAAGAACAAAGATGAAGATTCGAACCCCTGAAATGGTTAGTCAATGCATATGATGCGGGATGATGTCATGATGCTATGATTAAACACACCACAAGTATTTACAAAGGCAAACATGTAAGGCACACAAGTCACACAAGACAAGCCCTTAGAGTTTAGGCCAGCATGGGGTCTGGGTATTACCCTCTTGAAGTTGGTGGGCTCAACCTGTCCTATTAGAAGTAACCGGGTTCTAAGGGTCCCAATATCACTGGATTGCTTTCATTGTTCATCGTTTCGATTTAGCCACTGAACTGGCGACCGAAACATTCCAGGAAAGCAACCCTCAATTGAGTGTAGTATCGAGTATCAACCAACCTCGGACTGCACCAAAGTCAGTTATCTCACTACCCTAAAGAGGCCAAGATAGTTCAATTAAGGTTCCTAAGGTCAGTTGATGCTTCATGACACCACATGGAGGCCCCGTACTCTCCTTGACTGAACTCAAGGGTTACCGGTACACACCAAAGTGCCACATCAACGTAGCAGACTGTTTCAACCATGTCGGTATACCCCACACAGTTCCCTCACAGCCTTGTTGCTACTTTCTAAGAAGGTATCCCCAGATCCGGGTTAGGATCTATAGAACTCCCAAGACAGTCCCACAATTTAAAGCAAACAAGTCAAAGCAATTGAAAACACAGTGATCTTAGTCCTAAGGTACACCTCACTTTAAGTTAATTCCCCAGCAGAGTCGCCAGTTCTGTGATCGGTGGATCTGGAACTGACTGTTTAACGCTGGTTCGCGAAATGTCGCGGAAGCAAGAGTCGCCACCGTCTTTTATTTTCTCCAAATGGAAAGGACAAAAGCACAGAAAAATTCCTTATAGAGATTGCTCTCGGTTCGGGAGGTAGATTTATAGAAAGGGAAGGTGTTAGCACCCTTTCTATCCATGGTTATCCATGGGCTCTTAGATACTTGCTCATTTGTGTTTTCAAAAGGTTTATTTGCTTTTCAACTGTGGGTTTTAAAAAAAGTTTCTTTGAAAATTTCAGTTCAACTCTTGTATCAGTCCTCAAGAGTGTTTGAAAAGTTGCTTTCGAAAGCTTTTTGAAAAGTGTCGGTGTGAAAAGAATTTTTTTATTTGTTTGGAAATTAGAGCAAGTATCTACGAGTCGTCTACCTACCCTAAGGGATTCGTATGTGTAAATGTCCTTAAAGTAGTGCCATCCCACCATTGAGAGGTAGGTAGCACCACCGTTGGAGGTGTTCGGGTCAATTCGAGGATTCGGGACATGGTGATCACCAGAGCAATAGGAAGACACCTTAGAAGCTACCCTCATGCCATGTTCATGGACATGAGGACTTACTAAAACATCCTCTACTCGACGACCACCTTTCGAGGGGTAAGGCAACAGTGAGGCGTACCCTAGGGGTGGTGTGTGATTTGTGTGTCGTTTTCAGATATTTTTGTCTTGTTCATGCATTAGTGATCTACGCTTTGCTTTTATTTTGGCATTCATTCTTTCATGCAAATTATTAACAGTTAAAAAGATGCGGAATTAAAAGTCCTACGCTATTACAAAGGCACGGGTCGACATCACCAAATTAATCCAAGACCCGATTTGAAAAAAAAAATAAAAACGCGGAAAGATATATGTCCTAATTAATCTATTACATGGCTTTGGGATAATTACATTATATTCACAAAAGGGAAACAAAAATAAAATGCGAGGAGAAGTAAAGTCGGGAATACGAGGGCGTTGGACCCTTTTAAAGAAACTAAATTAAAATTATGAAATTAATTGGAGTTAAATAAAAGAAAGAATTATTTTTTGGTATTTTTTGTATTTTATGAAATTAAGAGAATTAATTAAACCTAATTCTACTATTTTTAATTTATTAAAAAAAATGTTAAAATTAAACCTAGTTTTAACCTAATTATTTAATGGCAAATTTATTTACAAAATAAATAATTAATTATTAATAATGGCAAAAGAAAAGAAAAAGAATAAAAAAGTATTTAAAACTCTAGTTCTACATTTTTTTAGTTTATTAAGGAAAAATTAAATTAAACCTAGAATTAACTAAATTAATGGTTAAATTTATTTACAAAAAAGAGTTAGTGAATTAAACATTAAAACATATTTTTTATTTTTATAGTTTCTGATTTTTTTGTTATTTTTTTATGTTGTAAAATTATTAATTTATGAATTAAATAAAACAATTAATTAAGAGGAATAAGTAAAAGAAAATAAAAGTGAGAGAGAAAATACAAACAGATGGGGGGTGTTGACCCCAATTTGGAGGTTTTGATTGCAGCAATTTGGCCCATTACATTGAGGCCTCGTTTGACTTTTCTGACCATGTGCGTATGCGTTGACTAGGGTGTTCCCTGGACCTTGATTTTTGGCTCTTGGATTGATCTCAGTGGCCATGTGGCCAGCGCCAGCGTAGGATGCATGGTGGTCTTCAGGACACGTTAGGCACCTAATTACATTGTAAGGAAAAATAGAAAGAAATATATAGGGGACCTGGGAATCGAACCCAGGTCCCAAGGCTTGCCAACAAGGTTCCCAACCACTACACCATTCAACGCATTCATAAATATTATGCAAAACAAATATAATAATTAAAGAATCACGCTAATGATAAAACGCGCTAAAAATTCAAACGATCCAACCAAGAGAGGACACGCAGGCTTCGTCTTCGTTGTACCTGTAACAGAAAAAGAGATAGCGGGGGTTTTAAACCCCCACTAAATATGCCCTGCGAAAAATAGCGATTAGAGCGTCGTTGCTCATAAATTAGGCGCGATAGGATGACTGGATTCGTGTGAAGCTTCTGGTTCTGATGGCATAAGTCTCGTGTCTCAATTTTTCCAGAATAAGGAAACCCCAAATTTAAACCTCTGAAAACCTAGAAGACGTTAATGGTAGATTCTCATACAGGGCATAAAAATTCAATTAAATGATGTCAAAAGCTTTAGAATGATTAGATTAGTGTAAATCAATAGAAAAAATGCAATGAGGATGCGTATAAATTGAAACACGAATTTGACAAATGTTAAGAACAGGACGGCATCATGTTACCAATTCTTTGCGTTAGAAGCGTGGAAAAGGATTCAGTTAGGTTCAGTGATGCCTCAGAAAGCTTTTTGAATTGGTTAGAAGCTTTGAATCACTCTGCAATATCGTTTTCAGTTTTGAAAAATTTGATGAAAAATGCAAAGTTGGTTTTGGTTCTTAGGCGCAGCTTTCTGGTTGTGAGCATTAGGGTTATCATCTGCTTATGTATATGAGTGATTTAGGTTTGCAAAACATGTCCAAAACCTTTGTAATCAATGCCTTTGAGATTTTATTTTCATGATATCTTTTTCCAATCTTTTTCATGTGAAGAACATGCCAATCATTTCCAATCACCTTGATTCTTTCCTTATTGAATAGTGCACGAAATCTTGAAGGTATTCTATGCACAAAAAGATTTGAAAAGCATGGATGAGTATTTTTCTTATAATTAATCATAATTAAATGAATTAAATTAATTAAAAATTCAATTAATTAATTAAAAATAGGAAAATAACTCCCCTTTGGGTCAATGGGTCGTGCATAGCTTTTGGATGATGATTCTTGGAAGAATTTGTGGCCCATTAGCAATTTTGAGGTATTTGAAGTAAAGTTGACTTTTCAAAATTCCCAAAAATTTCCCAACTTCCACAAGGCATATCTTGCTTAATTTTTAAGCTTTGATCATGTTCTTGGACATTTTGGAAAGGTCTTGAAGTCCTCTAACCAATTCCTTTAGTCCCATGTCATTTTGATTTACCAATCTCAAGTTATGTTCTTTGACTTAAAGTCCCTTTTTGTTGACTTTTGAAAATGACCTATAATGTTGAAATTGATAACTTTTTGTGAGAGCATTTCTTGGACTTGAAGTGTGAAGAGGAGTTGTAGTAAATGTCTTTCTCTTCAAAATGAGCTTTGGATGGAATTTTTCTGATGAACCATGTGGAAGTTATGCCCTGGTCAAGTTACAGTTGACTTTTTTAACTGTCCAAATATAGCAACTTTTGCATCTTGAGACTTTTTGAGCCATGCCATGAGAATCATGATCAAGAATTGATAAAATTATGTTTGTGGCTTCAAAATAAGATGTTGACCAAAAATTTGGACTTTTGACTGTCAAATGACCATTTTGCCCCTACAGTTAACTGTTGAGCAATTAGGGTTTCTGACTGTGCAAATTTGTGTTGTGAGTCTTGAAACTTGACATGAGGATACTTGACCATGTTTGTAGGCATGTGGTACTTGTTTGGACCCTTGGAAACTTCAATTTCTTTGTCATAACCAAAACCCTAGTTTTTGACTGTTAGGAGGCCCTTGAACTGTGCAACTCTTGAGAGATTATGAAGCATGCTCTTTGCAAATCTTGAAGAATATGGGAGGGCAAATTTTGGGGTACAACAGTTTCCCCTGTTCAATCTTCTTAGACCTGAGGATGCAGATTGGCTGACGTGCCTTTCGTAATCCGAAGGTGGAAGATGATTGAACACTAGAGTGCCCAGAAATTTGCGCTCACATAGTAGTGTGATGGTGGGAATGGGCTTATAGATGCCATTTGGAGATTGACGGATAGGATGATGGGCTTACAGATGCCATGTTGAGAGATGATGGATAGGTGGATGGGCTTATAGATGCCATCTGGGTGTCAATCGCGTAAGGGATTCCTTAGCGAAAACTTGCGTACCTGAAAAAAGAAAATGATTACCTGACCTGTTACAGGAGTTGGTCTTCAAGTTCTTATGTAGATGTGCCCTGACTGGTTACAGGAACTGGGTCTGGAGCTTCAAAAGGTGATGAATGAACCAGGGATGGTTACTACCTCAACGGGACGGTGAGAGAACCTTGGACTAGGGATGTCAATGGGGCGGGGCGGGGCCGGGGGGACACTTCCCCATCTTTTTCCCCGCCATCAAATTCATTCCCCGTCCCCGTCCCCGTCCCCGATCTCCGTCACGGGGGAATTTCTATCCCCATCCCTGTTCCCCGCGGATCCCCGTTCCCCGCGGGGATCCCCATAGATCCTACATTTATTCATTAATATTTTATTTTTTTAAAATGTTTATATTTTCTATAAAAATAAAAAGCACAAAGAATTCACATATTTATTATGTTATTAAAAAATACTAGTATTTGACATTTATTATTTTTTATTAAAAATACTAATGGAACACAAAATAATAATATTTTTTTTATAAATTTCTATAAAATGCTATAAAATTCAACAAAATGAACTATAATACTTTTTAAAGTAACAATATGCCTAAACAACTAAAAAAATCCAACAACATAATTATGCTTAAAAAACTATACTTCATCAAAACTAATAAGGGATAATTATAAAATTTAGCATCATGAGTATGCTTGAAAAGCTAAAAAATACTTCATAATAAGTCAACTAAAAGCAAAAGTCAACATATCTCTATTTGCTCAATTGATAACACACGTAAAGTAGAAATATCAAAATACTTAAAACAAAGTTACATATAAATAAACTAAAATATTAAGCAAAGTTATATATTAAATTAACTATATTAAAATAATAGGCGGGGCGGGGTCCCCGCGGGGCGGGGGGTGTATTCCCCGTCCCCGTCCCCGAAATGCTCTCGGGGGAATTTTTCTCCCCATCCCCGCCCCCACCGGGGAAAATTCCCCATCTTTGGGGCCCCGAACGGGGCGTTCCCCGCGGGGATCCCCATTAACAGGTCCAAACTGACATCCCTACCTTGGACGATTACTACCTCAACAGGAACGCTGAGAGAATCTAGGGGCGATTACTACCTCAACAGTAACGATGAGAGAATCATAGGCGACTTCAACCTCAACAGTAACGCTGAGAGAATCTTGGGTGTCTTCTACTGAGTCTTCATCAGGAAAATCTTTAGGGATTGATTTAACTGGACTAGAGAAGGCCTTTGATTGGATAAGAATCAAGAAAAATCTTAGGGTCGACTTAACTGAACCAAGCAAGGTCTTGGAATATCTTCAACTGGGTAAGAAACAGGGAGATCTTAGGGTCGATCTGACTGAACCAGAGAAGGCCTTTGACTGGATAAGAATCAGGAAAATCTTAGGGTCGATTTAACTGAACCGGACAAGGTCTTGGAATATCTTCAACTGAATAAGAAACAGGGAGATCTTAGGGTCGATCTGACTGAACCAGAGAAGGCCTTTGACTGGATAAGAATCAGGAAAATCTTAGGGTCGATTTAACTGAACCGGACAAGGTCTTGAAATCTTCAACTGGATAAGAATCAGGGAGATCTTAGGGTCGGTCTGACTGAACCAGAGAAGGCCTTTGACTGGATAAGAATCAGGAAAATCTTAGGGTCGACTTAACTGAACCAAGCAAGGTCTTGGAATATCTTAACCTGGATAAGAAACAGGGAGATCTTAGGGTCGATCTGACTGAACCAGAGAAGGCCTTTGACCGGATAAGAATCAGGAAAATCTTAGGGTCGATTTAACTGAACCAGACTAAAGTCTTGAAATAAAGCTGAGAACTTAACTGGATCTTTCCTAAAAGGTAAAGGTCAGTCATATGCAATGCATAATATGAATCGAGCAATGATGTTCTCAACATAAATGAGATTTGTAAGATATGATGCATGTATGCATGCTATATTGCATGGAAATGTGATGTTTATGAACGTATGTTTTCGTCCTAGGAAAATAAATCCTTGACGGGTGCCGGGAAGTCATATCCTGGGCTGATGTTGGAGAAAAGAATAGTGCTTTGTTGCCTCCACTGGGGATAATAGTTGCAAGAATACCGGTAGGAGAAGATATCTCCGTTGGGGAATAAACTTGGCGAATGGATTACTCTGCGGGGAGAAAAGTACTCTAGTTATATTGCTGGGGAGCAATACTCTGTGGGGAGAGAGATACTTTGCTGGGATGTTGATGGTAACTCCGTTGGGGATACCATTGTTACATTGGAAGTGTTAATGGACTCCGCTGGGGATAAGAAGACTTCATCGAGGACGATCTTTCTGTGGCTTTTGGCTGAGGATAACCCAGTTATATCCTGGTAGGGAAATAACCTTTGAATAAAGCCGGGAGACGCGTTCGTGCTCTGCGAGGATAAGCTTCCAGAATCTACTGGGGATAAGCTTACTGCTTGGGGAGATGGATTCCAACTTTCCTGGGGAAATCTTGATTGGACTATCCTGGGGAAGTTTTGAACTGTATCGGGGAAGTGACTCCATTGAATGTTTGATATACCGCCGGGGAACAATCTTTAGACTAAGACTGTCGGGGATGCTTGTTAAGAATGCATGTATATTGCTGGGGAATGTTGAGATCTGCTGGAGGATACCCAACTTCCTTAAGGCTGATATTATAGCTTTTCTTGGGGAGGGTGTACTGACTTGCTGGCTCACTCTCTGGGGAATTGAGATGTACTGGTTATGTTCTTCAGCTGAACCTACCTTGGTACCTTGGTGGACAGAACAATTAGATTGCTTAGACAACTCTTTATTGCCCCTGTTTCTAATGTTACCTGTAATTAATCCTTTGTTTCGTATGCAAATATTCATGAGTTAGCAAATTATTGTCAATGCACATATCACAAATTGAACCTTAGACGTTCTTCGCAAAACAAAACAGAAAAAGGAAAAACAATTGGTGACTGACTGGAAAGTGTATTTATATTGATTTTTGAATTTGCCTGTAAATAGGCGTTTATGTACAAGAGGCTGACGTCCTAGTAAGAGAACACCGCCGAACAAAAGAGTTTATACAAATTTGTACAAAAGAAAATAAACAGCTGTGTGAATAGAATGATCCCACTGGGTTTCAACTTTGCTATCGCCTTTATATCTTCGGGAGTCTCATCACTTGATGACCTAGTCGAGGATGAAGCTGATTGATCAATGCCGTCTGAACTTGATGTAGATACCGGATTCTGGATGCAGCGTGATCCAATGAGACATAGTATTATGCTTTATCCCTAACTTTTGCCTGGACCGCCCTTTCGGGTTTTCAGTCCACCGGGATACCCATTTTTGCCCAAGCCGCCTTTTCAGGTTTTCGACTTGCCGGGTGTACAGATTTTTTTTCATTTCATCCCTTCATTTTGCCCGAACCCTTTTGGTTCGCTGGGAAGCCCTAATTTTTGCCTAGGTATGTCAACCTAGCGGGTCTTTTTTATGCATAGTATCTTTTTACTATGTCTGCATTGGCGGGGTGAGGAAGGTCGTCACCATCCATGTTGGTTAGAATCATGGCTCCTCCTGAGAACACATACTTAACCACAAATGGCCCTTCGTACGTAGGGGTCCATTTGCCCCTTGGATCACTCTGAGGAAGGATGATACGCTTGATTACCAGATCCCCAACTTGATATTCTTGTGGTCTGACCTTTTTTTTAAATGCCCTGATCATCCGTTTTTGGTACGTTTGACCATGACAAATAGCAGCAAGTCTTTTTTCATCAATTAAGTTTAGATGATCAAGTCGTGTCTGGATCCAATCATCTTCGTTCAGATCTGCATCCTTCATTATCCGGAGAGAGGGTATCTGCACTTCGATTGGTAAGACTGCCTCCATGCCGTAGACCAAGGAGAAAGGAGTTGCCCCGGTTGACGTCCTGGCTGAGGTACGGTACCCATGTAGAGCGAGCGGTAACATCTCGTGCCAATCTTTATAAGTCACTGTCATCTTCTGCACGATTTTCTTAATGTTCTTATTTGCTGCTTCTACAGCCCCATTCATCTTCGGTCGATAAGGAGAAGAGTTGTGGTGCTGTATCTTAAACTGCTCGCAGAGCTCAGTGATCATCTTGTTATTAAGATTGGTACCGTTGTCTATAATGATCCTTTCAGGGACGCCATATCGACAGATCAGGTTGTGCCGAATGAACCGTGCCACAACAGTCTTGGTTACCGTAGCGTAGGAAGCTGCTTCAACCCACTTCGTGAAGTAATCAATCGCTACCAGGATGAAGCGATGCCCATTGGACGCTGTAGGTTTAATCTCACCGATCATATCTATGCCCCACATCGCAAACGGCCAAGGCGCAGTCAGAACATTTAGAGGAACTGGAGGAACGTGCACCTTGTCTGCATATATCTGGCATTTATGGCATGTCCGAGAATGTTGGTAGCAGTCAGCTTCCATTGTGGACCAGAAATACCCTGCCCGAAGGATTTTCTTTGCCATAGTGTGTCCACTGGAATGTGTTCCGAAGGTCCCTTCATGTAGCTCTTCCATAATCCTTTCTGCTTCCGTCTTATCCACAAAACGCAGTAAGGTCGAATCATGGTTTCGCTTATACAGGATGCCGTTGCTAAGGAAGAACTTCGCTGCGAACCTTCTCAGAAACTTCTTATCATTGACAGATGCACCTTCAGGGTATTCCTGAGCTTCCAAGTATCTCTTCACCTCATGGTACCAAGGCTTCTCAGTCACCAATTCAGTCTCGAGATCACAACAGTATGCCGGTTCGTCCAGTTTCCAGATAATGATCCGGGGAGCCTCATTGTCCCATTTGACCTTGAACATAGAAGACATCGTAGATAACGCGTCCTCCAACTGATTCTCCTCTCTTGGAAAGTGTTCAAAGGTTATCTCTGTGAAGTGGGGGATTAAGGTCAACACACATTCTCTGTAAGGGATAAGGTTCGGATGTTTCGTATCCCACTCCCCTTTGATCTGATTGATCATGAGAGCGGAATCTCTGAAGACACTCAGAAACTTGATCCTTAGGTCGATCGCAGCTTGGAGACCCATGATGCATGCCTCATACTCCTCCATGTTGTTGGTACAGTTGAAACATAGTCGGGCAGTAAGTGGAGTATGAGTGCCTTGAGGGGATATGATCACAGCGCCGATACCGTTACCAAAGCATTGGATGCTCCGTCAAAGTGCATAGACCATCGGGATCCTTCCTCAGGTCCTTTATCCGGTCCAGGTACTTCACAATCAGTCACTATCATGATGCTCTCGTCTGGAAACTCGAAGTTCATTGACTGATAGTCGTCTACTGCCTGATGTGCCAAGTGATCTGCCAATACACTTCCTTTGATGGCTTTCTGGGTCGTGTACTGAATGTCGTATTCTGTCAAGATCATTTGCCATCTTGCTATTCTCCCAGACAGAGCAGGCTTTTCAAATATGTACTTTATAGGATCCATCTTTGAGATCAACAAGGTAGTGTGAGTCAGCATATACTGTCTCAGCCGGCGAGCAGCCCATACCAAAGCGCAACAAGTTTTCTCAAGCAGTGAGTATCGGGTCTCACAGTCGGTAAAATTTTTGCTAAGGTAATAAATGGCATGCTCTTTTCGGCCAGACTCGTCATGCTGCCCCAGCACACACCCCCATTGAGTTGTCAAGTACTGTCAGGTATAGTATCAGAGGTCTCCCTTCAACCGGTGGCATAAGGATGGGTGGTTCTTGGAGATACTCCTTGATTCTGTCAAAAGCAGCCTGACACTCATCATTCCAACGTACTACCTGATCTTTCTTCAGCAGCTTGAAGATTGGTTCACAAGTAGCAGTTAGATGTGAGGTGAATCGAGCAATGTAATTCAGGCGTCCTAAAAAACCTCTGACCTCTTTCTCTGTCTTAGGAACTGGCATCTCTTGAATGGCTTTAACCTTGGCAGGGTCCACTTGAATACCCTTATCACTTACAACGAAGCCTAGCAACTTTCCAGATCTAACCCCGAAGGTGCACTTGTTCGGGTTCAACCTCAGCTTGTACAACTTCAGACGGTCAAACAATTTCTGCAGATGATCAAGGTGTTCTTCCTCAGTTTGGGACCTTGCAATCATGTCGTCAACATACACTTCTATCTCATGATGGATCATGTCATGAAATAAAGCAACCATGGCACGTTGGTAGGTTGCCCCAGCATTTTTTAGTCCAAAAGGCATGACCTTATAGCAGAAGGTGCCCCACTGAGTAACAAAGGTAGTCTTTTCCATGTCTTCAGGAGCCATCTTGATCTGATTATAGCCTGAAAAACCATCCATGAAAGAGAACACCTTGTGCTGAGCAGTATTGTCAACAAGGACATCAATGTGAGGTAGGGGGAAGTCATCTTTGGGGCTGGCCCTATTTAGATCCCTGTAATCGACACACATTCTGACCTTACCATCCTTCTTTGGTACTGGCACCACATTAGCAACCCACTGAGGGTAAGAAGTCACTGCAAGGAACCCAGCATCAAACTGTTTCATAACCTCGGCTTTGATCTTTTCAGACATCTCTGGGCGCATACGGCGGACCTTTTGCTTAACCGGAGAGCAGTCTTCCTTGGTAGGCAAGTGATGGACCACAATATCAGTATCCAACCCGGGCATGTCTTCGTAGGACCAGGCAATGATCTCCACATAATCATGTAACATCTGAGTCAACCGTTGCTTCACGCTGAGCTCTAGGTTGGCACCAATCTTAACCTCCTTTCTGTCTGTATCAGTACCCAGATTTATTGTTTCCACCGGCTCTTCATGTGGTTGAATTGCCCTCTCCTCCTGAAGTAACAGTCTTGCAAGCTCTCCAGGCACTTCGCAATCATCTTCACCTTCGTCTTCGGCTAAGTTGATCGGATTTTCGAAGTCATAACTGGAAGTAGCAGAGTCGTTACCAGTGAGATCCAGAGTGGATTGAAACCTGTATGAGTGAGTGTGTGTAAATACAGTTGTTTTGCAATATATAAAGAAAGGAAAGAAAGAAAAGGAGAATAAGATTTGAAATGCGAGAAAACGTACAAGATCTTTATTCATGATATATGAAATGACAATTAAATATACCCTCACAAATGAAGCCACGGTGCCCCGGGTAAGACACCGGACCATAGAGTTTCAAATCATTGTTTATTACAGATAACAAAACAAAGGAGTTTATTACTGCGTAACAAAAGTAACAGGAGTATGATCTTTAGCAGTCCAATTGGTCAATCCGCCATCAGTCGTCGGGTAGATCCAGCTTTCAAACTCTGACTCTTCCACCTCATCTTCGTCCCCAATAGCATTCACTCCTGGGTTGGTAATGAGCACAGGAGGTCTTCTGGTTTTTGCCTTGTGCGCAGCCTTCTGACCCTCTGCAGTAAAACCCAGTCCAAACTTGTCAGTTTTTTCTGTAAAATCAGGGAGCCTGCCCCAGTTAGCACATTCACCTTTCTTGATCACAGCCCGGGCATCCTTCAAGGAAGCCATCTTCAAAGGAACATCCTCTTCGACCACTGTTTCCGCTGCTGCCAATGTTGGAGGTACCTCTTCGAAATGCTGAAAGGGGGTTTCAATAAACTCCCTGTCCATCTCAATATACCTGAAGGAATTCAAATGGCTCACCATATACTCCTCCTCTCCCTGCACAGTGACAATCTTCCCTCTGACGGGATACTTGAGCTTTTGATGTAGGGTAGAGGTCACTGCCCCAGCTTTGTGGATTCAAGGTCGACCCAGTAGACAAGAATACGATGGACGGATATCCATCACATAGAAAGTAGAGTCGAATACTTGAGAACCCACCCGGATAGGAATGTCTACCTCTCCATGAACCATCCTCTTAGAACCGTCAAAGGCTCTGACGATGATATTGCTAGGTTTCAGCTCCAGACCCTCACAATCCAACCGGTCTAAGGCCTTTTTGGGTAGCACATTTAGGGAAGAACCAGTGTCTACCAACACGTGCGCAAGAGTAGTGCCCCTGCATTCAATAGAGACATGCAGGGCATCATTGTGGTCCTTTCCCTTAGCAGTAAGGTCGACATCCGAGAAACCCAAACCATTGTCTGCTGTTAGATTGGCTACACAATCAGTAAACTGGACTGCAGATGTCTCCTGTGGCACATGGGCCGTCTTGAGAAATGAAATCAGGGCCTTAGCATGGGCCTCTGAGCATAGCAGCAAGGAGAGCATGGAGATCTTGGAGGGGGTATGCCCCAGCTGTTCAACAACATTAAAGTCACTCTTCTTGATTATTTTTAGAATTTCCTCCATCTCTTTTTGGGAGGCCTCAGCATTCACATATTTTGGCGCCTCCATCCGGGCAGGCTCATCTTCGATCCCTTTGCCCCGAGCATTAGATGACTTGGCAGTAGGGGAAACAACTTGATCAGAAGTGGGAACAGGTACACTTGCAGGTGTTATAGTGAGGGGTCTTTGAATAGTTGGTGGTGCAATGTCAGGCGAGAAGAGCCTGCCACTGCGGGTAACCTTTGCTGGACCAGTGATATTGCTGATGCTGGTGCCAGTGTTGAACTCTTGCTTGATTCCATGTACATACACATCTGCCCCATAGTGCCATGGGACAGCCTTATCAGATTCATAGGGGAGAGGCCCCGGAACAGTAATCATAATGGGTGTGACAGTCATGATTTTAACCGGCTTCCTCGAGAGAGCCTTGATCGGATTATTAAAGATTGTAACAACAGAAACTTCTTCCACCGGAACAAACTGAACAGCGGTCTTCTTGAACAGAATCTCTCTGCTATCCATTAGGCTTTGGATGCCCAACTTCAGCAAAGGACAACCAGAAAGGGAAACAGCACAGAAAAGGCTACCTTCACTACAACCCGGAAATAAACCGTCCAGCAGTAGGTTCCTCTTAACAGTCATCAAGGGAGTAGCTACATCTTTCACAGAAACGGCGTACACATCTTCATCAACGGCATTCACTCCATGCTGGGGCATAGGAGCAGTCACCACATTTGGCCTCTCAGGCGCTTCAAATTGTATCTCTTTTGCGTCAATAAGGTCTTGCACCTTATTCCTTAAGGCCCAACAGTCATCAGTGGAATGCCCCGGGCTATCGGAGTGATAAGCACAGCGGGCATTTGGATTGTATTTGGGAGAGGCAGTATTCACAACCTTCGGGGCCTCTCTAACAGTCACCAAATTGGTGGATAGCAACTGCGGCAAGATTTGCGACAAGGTCATACTCAACCGGGTAAACTCTCTTCTGGGTCTTTCACCCCTTTGTGGATTGGTTTGCCGAGGAGCGGCAGCAGGCTTAGCAATCATCACCGCGTTGACAGATTGGAGGCGCTCAGGTTTCTCTTGTCTTCTAGACCCATATACAACACTGGCCTCCTTCTTAAAGGGCTTCTTCTCAGAACTTGCAGATGCACCCTTCTGAATTTTGCCAGACTTCATTCCAGCCTCTATTCTCTCTCCAGTTAGAATGAGATCAGTGAACCCTGCAGATGAGTTACCGATAAGATGATTGAAAAATGGCCCAGATAGGGTCCCCAAGAACATGTCTACCAACTCCCAGTCAGTTAACGGAGGCTGCACCCTGCCAGCCAGATCCCTCCACTTCTGTGCATACTCTTTAAAACCTTCGCTTGACCCTAGCGACATACCCTGAAGTTGGGTACGTGTAGGAGCAAGGTCGGCATTATATTGATACTGCTTGTAAAAATCAGTAGCCAACTCCTCCCAGTTACGAACCTTGGTCCCATCCAGCTGATAGAACCATTCGAGATGAGTCCCTGAAAGACTCTCCTGGAAGAAGTGGATCCACAAATTCTTGTCCACTGAGTACGGTTGAATCTTCCGCACATAAGATCTGAGGTGTAGCTTGGGACAAGACGCCCCGTCATACTTGGTGAAAGATGGTGCCTTAAACTTGTGAGGAATAATCACACCAGTAGATAAGCCCAAATCTCCTAAATCCAGCCCAGGCACTTGTTGAATCTCCATTGCATTCAGTCTGTCTTCCAACTGCTTATACCGGTCTTCGGCCGGAGGATACTGTTCCTCATTAAAGTCAGTCTCGTTGTCAGAGACTACTGGACTAGGACCTTTTCCCCCTTGGGGATTTCTCTTGCCTACAGAAGAACCAGCCTCTTCATTCTGCAGAGTGTTGCCAAACCTTCGGCCCGAGTTGAAAAGAACAGTTCTCTTCTTCTTCTTCTTCTCCTTCTTCAGGAGTAAAGCCTTCAGCTCTTCTTGGCCTTGAGCCAAACCCATGATTAGCTCCTGAAATTGCGCGTTCTGCGCCTGAAGGGCCTTGATAGACATCTCGGTTGATGATGAGTCAGGATTCATGATGCTGAAATAAACAGTGAAGAACAGTAAGCAACCTGAAAAGAAGAAAACCTGCTATGCACATGATGAATGATATGTGTTTATGCAATGCATTCAAGGGTTCGAAAGTTCAAATTGGTTGTAGCCAAAAAAGGAACACACGTTATTATTAAGGAAACAATTGTTTGGTACATCAAAGCCTCATGGGCAAAATAATACAAAAGCAAATCAATCCCAAAAGACACTACGCATCCTCTTTGGAGCTATGTAGGTGTTGAGATTCCTCTCCTCGTGCAATAGGCGGGTGAGCTCCAAGACCTTCTTTTCACTAGCATGTAGACTGGTCTCAAGAGAATTCTGTTCTTCCTTAAGCTGGATCCAGCTCTTCTGCATCTCTTCCCAGGACGTGGGCATGTCAGGATGTTGAATAGTGTAGGACACTTCTCCTTCCAAGACTGGCTCTTTGATCACAGGGAGCATATGAGGATATGGCATTACTAACTTCTGGGAGCGGGCTCGTACCCACTTGAGATAAGGTTCCAATGGGATGGAATTCTTGTGCCCCAGTGTCTTGCTGTCTATCTTACTGGGCATCCTCCAAGCTCTGATAAATCTCTGGCGAAGTCCTTGTGCATCGTTGTCGAAGTCAAAAACTATGTCAGGAATTAACATGTCATGAGGACCATCCCTCCGGGCGTAACCAAACTGTCTCCAAACCAGGCATGTGTTGTAAGTAATACCTCCTCTGATTCCAAGTAAAGGAACATTAGGGTACTCCCCACAACGATCAATGATAGTGACATCCTCTCTGGACCGAGGGCACCAATGTATATCAGCATGTGTAAAAGTCATTAATCATTGTGACCATCTCAAACCCCGCTCGTTCTTCAAAACTGATTGTGGAAGGTGCGAAATAAACCACCTTGCCAGGAGAGGAGTGCAGCACATGAGAACACCTCTTTTTCTCATGGTTCGAGTGTAACATGAGTGAAGGATGTCCCCCAGCAACGTAGGTATAGGATTCCTGGACATGAAGATCTGGACAGCACTGATATCTATAAGCTGATCTGGGTTAGGGAACAACACCAAACCATAGACAAGGAGGGCCACAACTTCTTCAAAAGCTTGTAAGTCAAGGGAGTTCCAACATTCCTGGGCCTTTTCAAACAGAAACCTGGCTAACAACCCTTTGATGCCACTTCTAACTTCCCAATGTCCCTTGAGGTCAGATGATTGTAGGTGTAAGGCTTTAGCAATCTCTTCAAGCTTGGGTTCCTTTTCCGTACCGTTGTAGGGTAGTTGATCAAGGATAGGGATCTTCAGAAGCCGGGAGAACTCTTCCAATGTAGGTACCAGTTGATAATCCAGGAAAGTGAAACTGTGATGCAGAGGGTCAAAGAACTGGAACAGGACCTTTATCATATCTTCCTCAATGTTGGTATTGACCAAGCTGATGAGTCTTCCATGTCTTTCACTGAATGAAGAGCTCTCGGGAATCCTGGATATAAGCTCCTTAAGCTGAGGAGGGATCTTTACAAGGCTGATCTGAATTGTCTTTCTGCGAACAGTTTCCATGTCCTACAAAACAAGAACAAAGATGAAGATTCGAACCCCTGAAATGGTTAGTCAATGCATATGATGCGGGATGATGTCATGATGCTATGATTAAACACACCACAAGTATTTACAAAGGCAAACATGTAAGGCACACAAGTCACACAAGACAAGCCCTTAGAGTTTAGGCCAGCATGGGGTCTGGGTATTACCCTCTTGAAGTTGGTGGGCTCAACCTGTCCTATTAGAAGTAACCGGGTTCTAAGGGTCCCAATATCACTGGATTGCTTTCATTGTTCATCGTTTCGATTTAGCCACTGAACTGGCGACCGAAATATTCCAGGAAAGCAACCCTCAATTGAGTGTAGTATCGAGTATCAACCAACCTCGGACTGCACCAAAGTCAGTTATCTCACTACCCTAAAGAGGCCAAGATAGTTCAATTAAGGTTCCTAAGGTCAGTGGATGCTTCATGACACCACATGGAGGCCCCGTACTCTCCTTGACTGAACTCAAGGGTTACCGGTACACACCAAAGTGCCACATCAACGTAGCAGACTGTTTCAACCATGTCGGTATACCCTGCACAGTTCCCTCACAGCCTTGTTGCTACTTTCTAAGAAGGTATCCCCAGATCCGAGTTAGGATCTATAGAACTCCCAAGACAGTCCCACAATTTAAAGCAAACAAGTCAAAGCAATTGAAAACACAGTGATCTTAGTCATAAGGTACACCTCACTTTAAGTTAATTCCCCAGCAGAGTCGCCAGTTCTGTGATCGGTGGATCTGGAACTGACTGTTTAACGCTGGTTCGCGAAATGTCGCGGAAGTAAGAGTCGCCACCGTCTTTTATTTTCTCCAAATGGAAAGGACAAAAGCACAGAAAAATTCCTTATAGAGATTGCTCTCGGTTCGGGAGGTAGATTTATAGAAAGGGAAGGTGTTAGCACCCTTTCTATCCATGGTTATCCATGGGCTCTTAGATACTTGCTCATTTGTGTTTTCAAAAGGTTTATTTGCTTTTCAACTGTGGGTTTTAAAAAAAGTTTCTTTGAAAATTTCAGTTCGACTCTTGTATCAGTCCTCAAGAGTGTTTGAAAAGTTGCTTTCGAAAGCTTTTTGAAAAGTGTCGGTGTGAAAAGAATTTTTTGATTTGTTTGGAAATTAGAGCAAGTATCTACGAGTCGTCTACCTACCCTAAGGAATTCGTATGTGTAAATGTCCTTAAAGTAGTGCCATCCCACCATTGAGAGGTAGGTAGCACCACCGTTGGAGGTGTTCGGGTCAATTCGAGGATTCGGGACATGGTGATCACCAGAGCAATAGGAAGATACCTTAGAAGCTACCCTCATTCCATGTTCATGGACATGAGGACTTACTAAAACATCCTCTACTCGACGACCACCTTTCGAGGGGCAAGGCAACAGTGAGGCGTACCCTAGGGGTGGTGTGTGATTTGTGTGTCGATTTCAGATATTTTTCTCTTGTTCATGCATTAGTGATCTACGCTTTGCTTTTATTTTGGCATTCATTCTTTCATGCAAATTATTAACAGTTAAAAAGATGCGGAATTAAAAGTCCTACGCTATTACAAAGGCGCGGGTCGACATCGCCAAATTATTTCAAGACCCGATTTGAAAAAAAAATAAAAACGCGGAAAGATATATGTCCTAATTAATCTATTACATGGCTTTGGGATAATTACATTATATTCACAAAAGGGAAACAAAA
Source organism: Vicia faba (assembly GCA_948472305.1). Lineage (NCBI taxonomy): Eukaryota > Viridiplantae > Streptophyta > Magnoliopsida > Fabales > Fabaceae > Vicia > Vicia faba. Next base: position 1,398,069,751 of record OX451736.1, on the reverse strand, counting down.
ATAAAATGCGAGAAGAAGTAAAGTCGGGAATACGAGGGCGTTGGACCCTTTTAAAGAAACTAAATTAAAATTATGAAATTAATTGGAGTTAAATAAAAGAAAGAATTATTTTTTGGTATTTTTTGTATTTTATGAAATTAAGAGAATTAATTAAACCTAATTCTACTATTTTTAATTTATTAAAAAAAATGTTAAAATTAAACCTAGTTTTAACCTAATTATTTAATGGCAAATTTATTTACAAAATAAATAATTAATTATTAATAATGGCAAAAGAAAAGAAAAAGAATAAAAAAGTATTTAAAACCCTAGTTCTACATTTTTTAGTTTATTAAGGAAAAATTAAATTAAACCTAGAATTAACTAAATTAATGGTTAAATTTATTTACAAAAAAGAGTTAGTGAATTAAACATTAAAACATATTTTTTATTTTTATAGTTTCTGATTTTTTTGTTATTTTTTTATGTTGTAAAATTATTAATTTATGAATTAAATAAAACAATTAATTAAGAGGAATAAGTAAAAGAAAATAAAAGTGAGAGAGAAAATACAAACAGATGGGGGGTGTTGACCCCAATTTGGAGGTTTTGATTGCAGCAATTTGGCCCATTACATTGAGGCCTCGTTTGACTTTTCTGACCATGTGCGTATGCGTTGACTAGGGTGTTCCCTGGACCTTGATTTTTGGCTCTTGGATTGATCTCAGTGGCCATGTGGCCAGCGCCAGCGTAGGATGCATGGTGGTCTTCAAGACACGTTAGGCACCTAATTACATTGTAAGGAAAAATAGAAAGAAATATATAGGGGACCTGGGAATCGAACCCAGGTCCCAAGGCTTGCCAACAAGGTTCCCAACCACTACACCATTCAACACATTCATAAATATTATGCAAAACAAATATAATAATTAAAGAATCACGCTAATGATAAAACGCGCTAAAAATTCAAACGATCCAACCAAGAGAGGACACGCAGGCTTCGTCTTCGTTGTACCTGTAACAGAAAAAGAGATAGCGGGGGTTTTAAACCCCCACTAAATATGCCCTGCGAAAAATAGCGATTAGAGCGTCGTTGCTCATAAATTAGGCTCGATAAGATGACTGGATTCGTGTGAAGCTTCTGGTTCTGATGGCATAAGTCTCGTGTCTCAATTTTTCCAGAATAAGGAAACCCCAAATTTAAACCTCTGAAAACCTAGAAGACGTTAATGGTAGATTCTCATAAAGGGCATAAAAATTCAATTAAATGATGTCAAAAGCTTTAGAATGATTAGATTAGTGTAAATCAATAGAAAAAATGCAATGAGGATGCGTATAAATTGAAACACGAATTTGACAAATGTTAAGAACAGGACGGCATCATGTTACCAATTCTTTGCGTTAGAAGCGTGGAAAAGGATTCAGTTAGGTTCAGTGATGCCTCAGAAAGCTTTTTGAATTGGTTAGAAGCTTTGAATCACTCTGCAATATCATTTTCAGTTTTGAAAAATTTGATGAAAAATGCAAAGTTGGTTTTGGTTCTTAGGCGCAGCTTTCTGGTTGTGAGAATTAGGGTTATCATCTGCTTATGTATATGAGTGATTTAGGTTTGCAAAACATGTCCAAAACCTTTGTAATCAATGCCTTTGAGATTTTATTTTCATGATATCTTTTTCCAATCTTTTTCATGTGAAGAACATGCCAATCATTGCCACTCACCTTGATTCTTTCCTTATTGAATAGTGCACGAAATCTTGAAGGTATTCTATGCACAAAAAGATTTGAAAAGCATGGATGAGTATTTTTCTTATAATTAATCATAATTAAATGAATTAAATTAATTAAAAATTCAATTAATTAATTAATTAAAAATAGGAAAATAACTCCCCTTTGGGTCAATGGGTCGTGCATAGCTTTTGGATGATGATTCTTGGAAGAATTTGTGGCCCATTAGCAATTTTGAGGTATTTGAAGTAAAGTTGACTTTTCAAAATTCCCAAAAATTTCCCAACTTCCACAAGGCATATCTTGCTCAATTTTTAATCTTTGATCATGTTCTTGGACATTTTGGAAAGGTCTTGAAGTCATCTAACCAATTCCTTTAGTCCCATGTCATTTTGATTTACCAATCTCAAGTTATGTTCTTTGACTTAAAGTCCCTTTTTGTTGACTTTTGAAAATGACCTATAATGTTGAAATTGATAACTTTTTGTGAGAGCATTTCTTGGACTTGAAGTGTGAAGAGGAGTTGTAGTAAATGTCTTTCTCTTCAAAATGAGCTTTGGATGGAATTTTTCTGATGAACCATGTGGAAGTTATGCCCTGGTCAAGTTACAGTTGACTTTTTCAACTGTCCAAATATAGCAACTTTTGCATCTTGAGACTTTTTGAGCCATGCCATGAGAATCATGATCAAGAATTGATCAAATGATGTTTGTGGGTTCAAAATAAGATGTTGACCAAAAATTTGGACTTTTGACTGTCAAATGACCATTTTGCCCCTACAGTTAACTGTTGAGCAATTAGGGTTTCTGACTGTGCAAATTTGTGCTGTGAGTCTTGAAACTTGACATGAGGATACTTGACCATGTTTGTAGGCATGTGGTACTTGTTTGGACCCTTGGAAACTTCAATTTCTTTGTCATAACCAAAACCCTAGTTTTTGACTGTTATGAGGCCCTTGAACTGTGCAACTCTTGAGAGATTATAAAGCATGCTCTTTGCAAATCTTGAAGAATATGGGAGGGCAAATTTTGGGGTACAACAGGTGTGCTCAATCTATGCTTACTGTTTATTACGGCTAAAGGGAGAATGCATGCAAAAGAAATGATAAAAGAATGTAGGGAAAATGAAAGTTGTGCTCGTTCGGGCCCTACCCCGATGCCTACGTATCCCTTTTAAGGAATCAGAGCAGCCGTAGTTCGGCTAATATGTTTTTGTTTGTTTGTATTTTTTAATGAACAGTATTAATTTCTCCCTCTGCCGCAACTCGACCTTCGGAGACCTACGCGTCAGCACGGAAGTGAATTAACATGCTCTTTCTGAAAAGTTTAGAGAAAATGTGCTTGGGCGCACAAAAAGGTTTGAATTTGTTTGTGTTTTAAATGAATGATATTAATTTCGCCTTCTGCCGCAACTCGACCTTCGGAGACTTACGCATCAGCACAGAAGTGAATTAACTTGTTCTTTTGAAAAGAGTTTGAAAGAAACGCCCATAGGCAAAAAGAATTTTATGTTTGTTGGTGTTTTTTGCTTGTAGAGAATAACTAATTAATCTCAAGGGAGAGATTTTAGTCATTTCTCTACTCATTCATGAAATGATTCTTTAAGATTTGAATCACGCCAAGGCTTAGAGCAAGATAATGATAAGATCGAGAAGAGACCCGCTTATCGTATCCATGTTCAACGAAGGCACGATTCTCGTCAGCAATTTTTTAGTATTTTGAAGTTTGTAGAAAAAAAAAAGAAGTTTTTTTGTTTTAATGTATATGCAAAAGGGGAAAGAAAGTCACAGGAAGACTAATCTATTTCTAAATCTAACATTATCGTGCATTAGTAACCCTAAGTCAAGGATGAATGAAAGGGAAATATCTACCTAATGTTAGCATGCATATGGTTTGCGATAAAGCCCTGCTTCTCATGATTTTTAGAAAGCGGTGAAGTGTGAGAATGAGGGATAAAATAAAGTCACAATGATACCGAACGGAGGAGGTCTGTTGCCTCTTTAAAGCCACGCGAGCGATAAGAAAACTCTACAGAAACTGCTCCACGCGAGTGATCAAAGAATTAGCCTCCAAGCATTCCATCTGCGAAAGTTATATCAATATAATATCACAAAATCTTGGCTAAAAATGATAACAAAAAATATTATTAAACACGAAAATAAAAGAAGATTCTGATGAAAATTCTAAAGAGCGGTTCTAAAGAATTCTAAAATTTCCTAATATTTTTTGTATTATTTTTATCACTAAAAAAAATTAAAAGAAAGTCTTAAACCTAACAACAGAGGAATCAGGGAGGTGTAAAGTCAGAATGGGAGTGCTGATGATATGAGACACTAAGGCCCTGGACGCTAGGCCCATATTATTGATTCCATAAGCCTTTTTGTAACACTAGCACAAAAATAACGAAAATGGGCCCAGAAAGTGGTTTGGCCCAATATCCACTAACAACAATCCATAGCTTATTTTTTTGTTTTTTATTATTTTACTAGAAATAAATAATAAATAAAAATAAACAAAAATAAAATTGAAAGGGAATGAGAGCGTGGAATCAGGGTTAGATGAGTTATCCCCTTCATTCATCAAAGGCGCCGCGCGAAACCCTTTCCGCCGTCTTCTTCGCAATGACCTCCGCTATGGCTGTCATCATTTCTTCATCTCCGATCAATTTCCATCGTGGCTATGGTCATCTTCGTTCCATCTCTGGTCGATTTCAAACGCTATGACCGCGTATCTGTTCCTCGTTCTCCTTTGAAGAACCGCAATCATTTCCGTTCGTGGCTTCTGCATCTCTAACCGGAAGAAATGTCTGGTGCTTCAACGGTGTCGATACAGGATAGAAAACCAAGAAGTCTCGCTCTAGGTACGATTGCAATCGGATCCAACATTTTTCTTCTCTGCTTCTGATTCTTCATTTTTCAAATTCTTCTTTGAATTTCATCTTCCTCAGTGTGTTATCGTCTGTTTGTGCTGATGTTGAACGAATGTTAACGATGATGACAGAAAATATGATGAATTTGTTGTTGTTGATTGCAGATTCTTGAAGATGAAGCTTGAATAGTGAATTGAAGAACATTGATGAAGATGATGATAGCAAGTTGCAGCTAGGTGATACTAGGTGAAATTGAAGATGATTGAAGAAGATCAGAGTCACAAATGAAATTGTAACAGGTTATGGTGATTGAAGGTTCTTCGGAGATGAAGATAAAATTTGATCCTATGTTTGAAGGTTGGAGGAATTGCAAAGAGAGAGATTCAAAAGATGAGTATTCTGAAATTTTTCTCACTTTTCTGGTGTATTGAATAATAAAAAATGTTAATCTGAAACTGAATGATGATCCCTCTCTGCAATCTCTGAATTTCCATTATACAGAGGAAATTGTGAATGAAAATCGTTATCCTTGGTTACAGCTTGAGCCCCTTTTATTGGATTGAGGGAGTTAGTTATAGAATTGGTTAGGAGTTAGAAACTGTTAGGATATGGTTAGAGTTAGTTAGAAAATTGTTAGAAATTAGTTAGGGAGTTATAAAATTTAGCTAATTGTTGGGAATTCTGTTGAAACTGTTATGAATGGTGAGCTGCTAGTTATTGAACATTGGTTTTTTTCTATTGGATTCATTTGAGCTGGATTCAAGAACTTGTGGTGTAAACTATTAGCTTGCTAACTGCATAACTGCATAACTGTTTTCCTGTTTTCTATGCAGGGCTGTTTTGAGCTAAAGACTACAGGTGGGTTTTCATTGGGGCACACCATTTCCAGCTGCAATTACTATACTCTTCTGCTCTGGTCTCTCGTGAAGCGACTCCCATGTCGTGTGATGTGTACTGATCATGTTTAACTTTTTCACCACGTGAATCCTGCCAAACTGATTAATCCTGAGGTTGATTCAGGTGAGGGGAACCATTGGGGTGATGCATCTCAACAGGATCAATGTTCCTCTCTGTATGATCTCCGAATCCATTAGCAGCACAAGTTTCATCTTCAACAAAATCATCCTCATAATCCTCCAAATGATTATCATTGTCGTTATTGATAAAAGTATCATCTTGACAAACAGGATACTCTGCAACAGAATCATCATCCTCATGGTCATCATTACCTTAATATTCATTGTTATCGCTATCAGCACTTAATAGATGGTTATTGTTCTGCTCTGCACGCTTATGAATCATAAAGACATCAAAGTAGTAACTCACTATCTCCTTTTTTCTACGTGAGGGAAAAACAATGGAGAGATAATTCCAGAAATTCTTGTTGGATGATGTTGGATTATTATAGACAACCTTGTGAAATAGACGTTCATCCTCTGTTGTCCACCTGTCAGCAACTTGTTCTCCCATGTCAGCAAACCCCAATTCTTGAATTTCTCAATCCCAAAGATTTTAAATAGTTTATATCTTTCTTCCATTCTTGTAGTCTTACGCATCTTATAGATCCTCTGTATTCACAGTCGCAATCAGTTCTTCCCTTTCCAGCTTCATCATCAATGGTAAATGACTCCATCTGAGGCATAGGGATTATACAAGTCCCCGTCATTCTTTTTTCAACTTCATCCTCATCACAAACAGAAAGGTTTGAATCTGAGACAGCGTTAGCAGCATTTGGTTATTTGTGGATGCAAGTAATATTGGCAACTGGAGGCATACCGGTCAAGAAGAATCTGCCCCTTTTGAAATACAGGAACAATGGAAAGAATGATTGCATATGGTTGTAAGAATTCCACTTGTGTCTTGATCTAATCTCTCAAGGCAAACTGGACATGTTGGTTGTTCGGTAAAAGGGGCATGAAGATCGAAGAATATATGAAGATGGCGAACTTTGGCATGGCATGGACTTGGAAGTTTACTCATGGAATTTTAACACCTTTAGGATTAAGGAATTTTGTTCAAGTGCATTTTGTAATACTTTTTTTCTTTGTGGATTATTGGTGCAAATGTGATTGTAATGATTTTATAATGAATGTTTGGTTTGGATGAACTTGAAATTTATAGTGTGAATGGTAAATGACTTTGAGCTTGTAATTCACTTCAAACCAAGGTAATGGAATATGTTCTTGGAATAACATGTAACTTTATGTAATCTTGAATCAAATGACAAATTGTCAAGTATTCAAACTATTTTCTTTCCATTTGATTTTGAGTTTCCCATGAATGAAATGCTTTCCTTTCTTTTTTTTGGGTTTGGTATCCCAAGTCCTTTTTTGATCTTATGTTTGTGAAATCCCAATGTCTCGCATTCTATCAATTTGAATGAACTCTCTTGCTCAAATATTTTCAAATGAACGAATCTAAGCTTCTTTAAATCAACTTGAGTGAATACATGCTTAGATGCCTTCATGTACTTAATCCATAACCCGACCCTTCCATATGGAACTTCAGATTTTGATCTTAAAAGTATTGAAATGACAATTGAAATTAGATTTGGAGTATAACTTTGATTCATACAGGGGAATATGACTTCTTTTTTTAAAAAAATGATAAAGTTTGAATTTCCCCCCATTAAGCTTTAATTTGAATGAATCTTCAAGCATCTAATATTTTCTCCAATTTTCAATCTTGAACCTTGCTTTCATATTGTTGTGTTTCATTTGGATTCTTCAATATTTCTCTGATGAGTTTTGTGATACTCGGTATCTTGGAGATGAAGTATGACTTGAATCTTTCTTTCCCTCCAAAAGCTTCTTTTAACCTTTCAAGTTTTGCTTCAAATTGCATCCTTTAATACAACACATCATGAGATTGGATACTCTTAGTCAATCAAAGGAACTCAAGTAAGATATTGTCAAAATCTTGGATGCAACTATGATCCAATACACCACGTCCACCTCAAAGCCTTGTGTGGGAACCAAAGAGATAACTTGTATGGCCTAAGCAACGTAACATCTTGATTCTCAAGCATCATAGCTAAATGAAAGAATTTATTTGAATCAATGATAAACAAAGATCAAACGGTAAAATGGGCACCAGTATATCCAGATTTGTCTTCTGTATGAAGTTTCCGATCACATAGCTTGTGACTTAAGTAATAAATTCCCCCTTTTGACTTCGAAAGAAAACCCTAGCTAGTCATTGACGAAGAACCTCTGACTATTAGTCTTGCCAAATTCATCCGACAATCCCAAGCGTAGGGAAATAAACCCTAATCAAAGGAGGACATTGAGCACAAGGGGATAATGAATGCATGATTTAGTAGCTCTTAGATGACCTTGTAGAACAACTTGGAAGTGAACATGGGGATATAGATAGAAATACGACCAAAATGTCCATGACTTAGGAAACCTAATGAACCTTAGTTTACGAAATGCTGACAAGTACAAACTTGGTGAAAAAATGCTGACAAGCACAACCTTGGTGGAGAAATACTTTGATTCTTGTCTCAAATGTATCTGAACGAGTAATGACCCCTTAATCTTGAAGAGGACGAGACCCTTAATGAGCATAGGTTGCAAACCTAATTCCACATTTCACTGCTTGAAGGATAATCAGAAGGATCAGACTTTATTGGATACGAACACCTTATCTGTTGCGAAACCCTAATATCACACAGCCACTGAACTTTGAACCTCGAGCGCTTTACTGAATGCAGTTGTATGTTAATGACCTAATGGAATATATACAAATGAATGCGATAGTCTAAGCCAAAATAGAAGAAATTAGGAGGGCAAATTTTGGGGTGCAACAGCTGCCCCTATTTAACCGCCTTCAACCTGAAGGTGAGATTGGCGCCAGCCTTTCGAACTTTCAAGGTGGAAGAAGATTAAATACTTAAAAGAACCCGAAAATTTGCACTCCGGAGCCAGTCAGGTATTATTATTTTTTCATTTTCGGAATCTATTTTTATTATATTATTTTGCTTTTTGGATTACAGTGGTTAGCTGAGTAAATCTCTTGGATGTCAGGTCAAGGTTAGACACACAAAAGAAAGAGACTGACCGAAGGAGGCTCTGACGAAGGAACACCAATCAAAGGCAAACTTTACTGAGAAAAGAGACCAAGTGAATAGGACTCCCGATAGATGATACCATTCGAAGATGGATTTTAACAAGTGATACCAGCCGAAGCGGGATTTTTAGCGAAGGATACCTGCCGAAGCGGGGTTTTGAAAGGATACCAGCCGAAGCGGGGTTTTAACAAAGGGTACCAGCCGAAGCGGGGTTTTGAAGGGTACCTGCCGGAGCGGGATTTTAACAAAGGGTACCAGCCGAAGCGGGGTTTTTAAGGATACCAGCCGAAGCGGGGTTTTAACAAATGGTACCTGCCAGAGCGGAATTTTAAAGGGTACCTGCCGGAGCGGGATTTTTTAGCGAAGGATACCTGCCGAAGCGGGGTTTTTTAGCGAAGGATACCTGCCAAAGCGGGGTTTTTTAGCGAAGGATACCTGCCAAAGCGGGGTTTTTAAGGATACCAGCTGAAGCGGGATTTTAACAAAGGGTACCATCCGAAGCGGGGTTTTGAACAAAAAGATACCAGCCGAAGCGGGGTTTTTAAGGATACCAGCTGAAGCGGGGTTTTAACAAAGGGTATCAGCCGAAGCGGGGTTTTAAACAAAAGATACCAACTGAAGCGGGGTTTTTAAGGATACCAGCCAAAGCGGGGTTTTAACAAAGGGTACCAGCCGAAGCAGGATTTTGAAGGGTACCTGCCGGAGCGGAATGTTTTAGCGAATGATACCTATCGAAGCGGGATTTTGAAAGATACCAACCGAAGCGGGATTTTGAAAGATACCAGCCGAAGCGGGATTTTGAAAGATACCAGTTGTGATGCGGTGGGAGAACTGACTTGAGGTTTTGCGTTTGTGTTTGCAAATGTTTCGATTTAGCAAGAGTCACCACCGAATTTTTATTTATCCAAAGGAAAGGTCAAAAAGCACAGGAAATACCTTTGAGATGTTTTCTTGGGTTCGGGGGGTAGATTATGAAAAGGGAAGGTGCTAGCACCCTTTTCATCCATGGTTTTCCATGGGATCTTAGTTACTTGTTTTAGATCACTTGCTTTTGCTTTTTAATTGTTTGAAATGGTGCTTTTGTGTGTGGTTTTGAAAGTATTTTGAAAAGAGGCCATCGTTGTGGAAACCTTTGTAATAATTCTTGTTTGAATGTATACAAAGGTGTTTGTCTTTTGAAAAATGTTTCATTGTTTGAAAGTTTGTTTTTGGGAAATGTTTTGAAATTGTGTTGTGATGTGTGTTTGAAAATAGCAAGGATGTTTGCAAGTTTTGTTCAAGTAAATAGGAGTTGTCTACCCTACTCAAAGATCTTTTCTACATTTTTTACCCTTTTACATTGTTGTTTTACCATTGCATTTGGTAAACAACCATGTATTTTGATGTTAAACGGGACAGGCGCGGGTCATCGTATTGACCATGATAGCAATAGTGCTAAGTATCTTAGCAAGTTTTGAGGGACTAGATCATTTTGTGTAGGCAACCAAGATAGTGTCATCAAGGGACTATGATCTTTTGTTTTGATTTTTGTTTTGCCAAGACACCTAGCATGCATACCATGGTCATTTTAAAGGCAACAAGTGGATGAAACCCTAGGGGTGCTTGTATGCATTGTGTTGTCATTTTCATGCATTTTTGTCTTGTTTTAGTCAAGCTATTTGTTGATTTTGAATTTTTGCATACAAACCCTAATCTTTCTATCATGGTGTGATCGGTGGATCTGGAACTGACTGTTTAACGCTGGTTCGCGAAATGTCGCGGAAGCAAGAGTCGCCACCGTCTTTTATTTTCTCCAAATGGAAAGGACAAAAGCACAGAAAAATTCCTTATAGAGATTGCTCTCGGTTCGGGAGGTAGATTTATAGAAAGGGAAGGTGTTAGCACCCTTTCTATCCATGGTTATCCATGGGCTCTTAGATACTTGCTCATTTGTGTTTTCAAAATTGTTTGTTTGCTTTTCAACTGTGGGTTTAAAAAAAGTTTCTTTGAAAATTTCAGTTCGACTCTTGTATCAGTCCTCAAGAGTGTTTGAAAAAATTGCTTTCGAAAGCTTTTTGAAAGGTGTCGGTGTGAAAAGAAGTTTTTGATTTGTTTTGAAATTAGAGCAAGTATCTAGAGTCGTCTACCTACCCTAAGGAATTCGTCTGTGTAAATGTCCTTGAAGTAGTGCCATCCCACCATTGAGAGGTAGGTAGCACCACCGTTGGAGGTGTTCGGGTCAATTCGAGGGTTCGGGACATTGTGGTCACCAGAGCAATGGGAAGACACATTAGAAGCTACCCTCATGCCATGTTCATGGACATGAGGACTTACTAAAACGTCCTCTACTCGACGACCACTTTTCGAGGGGCAAGGCAACAATGAGGCGTACCCTATGGGTGGTGTGTGATTTGTGTGTCATGTTCATTTATGTTTATCTTGTTCATGCATTGGTGGTCTACGCGTTGCTTTTATTTTTGGCATTCATTCTTCCATGCAAGTTATTAACAATTAAAAGGTGCGGAATTAAAAAGTCCTACACTATTACAAAGGCGCGGGTCTACATCGCCAAATTAATCCAAGACCCGATTTGAAATAAAATAAGATGCGGAAAGATAAATGTCTAATTAATCTATTACACGGCTTTGGGATAAATACATTATATTCGCAAAAAGAAATAAAAGTAAAATGCGAGAAGAAGTAAAGTCGGGAATGCGAGGGTGTTGGACCCTTTTGAGGAAGTTAAATTACAATAAATAAATTAATTAAATTAAATGAGAAAAGGAAATTATTTTTGAGTTTTTTGTATTTATGGATTTTAGTGAGAAAATTAAATGAAATTAAAACCCTAATTTTAAACTATTTTTAATTTATTAAAAAAAATGTTTAAATCTTACCTAGTTTTAACCTAATTATTTAATGGCAAATTTATTTACAAAAAATAATTAATTAGTAAATATGGTGAAAAAAAGAAAAAAAAGGGATAAAAGTATAAAAACCCTAATTCTACATTTTTTAGTTTATTACAAAAAATATTAAAGTTAAACCTAGAATTAAAACTAAATTAATTAATAAAATTTATTTACAAAAAAGCATTAAATAAAATATATTTTTATTTTTGTCTTTCTGATTTTTTTGTTATTTTTATGTTATGAAAAATTAATTTAAAGAATTAAAATAAAACTAAGTAAAACAAATAAAAATAGAAAAAATAAAAGGAATGAAAAATAGAATGCAAACCAATGGGGGGTGTTGGCCCCAATTTTGGAGGTATTTTCCAGCAATTCTGGCCCATCTGAAGGAGGCCTGGTTGACTTTGGATGGTCACGTGTAGGCCCTTGGACTAAGGTGCACCATGGAACTCACATCTTGGCTTTTGGATTGATCTCAGTGGCCATGTGGCAAGCACCAGCGCTGGACGTTTGGTGGACTTCAAGACATGTTAGGCACCTAATCACATTGTAAGGTAAAATAGAAAGAAATATGGGGGACCTGGGGATCGAACCCAGGTCCCAAGGCTTGCAAAGGCTCTTCTCCACCAACTGTGCCATTCAACGCATTCGTAAGTATTACGCAAAACAAATATAATGAATAATAAGTCACGCTAATGATAAAAACGCGCTAAAAATTCAAACGATCCAACCATGAGAGGACACGCAAGCTTCTTCTCCATTGTACCTGTAATCAGAAAAGAGATAGCGGGGGTTTTAAACCCCCACTAAATATGCCCTGCGAAAAATAGCGATTACGCCATGGTTGCTCATAAATTGAGCGCGACATATGTGTTAAATTCGTGTGAAGCTTCTGAGTCCAATGGTCCTGGTCTTGTGGTCTAATTTTTCCTGAAGAGGAAAGCCCTAATTTTACAGCTCTGAAACCCTAGCAAGCTTCAATGGTGGATTCATATATAGGGCACGAAAACTCAATTGAATGGCATAGTTAGCTTCAGAATGATTCAATTAGTATAAATCAACAAGAAAAATGCAAGGATGATGCTTATAATTTAAAACACGAATATGTAAAATTGTAAGAACAGGACAGCTTCGTGTTACCAATTCTTTGTGTTAGAGGACTGGAAAAAGATTGGGTCACGTTCAGGAAAGCCTCAGAAAGCTTTTGGAATTGGTTACAAGCTTTGAATCACGCTCTATGTGTGAAATCAGTTTTGGAATTTTTGACAAAAATTGCAAAGTTTTTGTTTGGTTTCAGGCGCAGCTTCAAAGTTGTATGCACTAGGGTTGTGATCAGCTTAAGTATGCCAATGGATTAGGGTAAGAATTCAAGCCAAAAGATCCATGTTTTGATGAATCAAATATTTTATTTTTAATGAAATCCTTTCAAATCTTTTCCATGTGCTTTTGATACCAATCATGGCCAAACCTTTCCAAATTGGGTGTGCACGAATCTTGAGGTTTTATTGGAGAGAATATGCTGCAAAAAGGGATTAAAAAACATGGTTTTCTATTTTTGTCATATTTTATTTCATTAAATGAATTAATAGTGATTAAAAATTCAAATAAATAATAAAAAATGATTAAATAATTCCCCTTTGGGCCAAATGGTCGTGTATAACCTTTGGATGATGATTCTTGGAAGAATTTGCGGCCCATTAGCAATTTTGAGGCATTTGAAGTAAAGTTGACTTTTCAAAATTCCCAAAAATTTCCCAACTTCCACAAGGCATATCTTGCTCAATTTTTAAGCTTTGATCATGTTCTTGGACATTTTGGAAAGGTCTTGAAGTCCTATAAGCAATGCCTTTTGTCCCATGTCATTTTGATCTACCAATCTCAAGTTATGGTCTTTGACTTAAAGTGCCTTTTTGTTGACTTTTGAAAATGACCTATAATGTTGAGATTGATAACTTTTTGTGAGAGCATTTCTTGGACTTGAAGTGTGAAGAGGAGTTGTAGGAAATTTCCTTCTCTTCAAAATGAGCTTTGGATGGAATTTTTCCGATAAACCATGTGGAAGTTATGCCTTGGTCAAGTTACAGTTGACTTTTTCAACTGTCCAAATATGGAAACTTTTGCATCTTGAGACTTTTTGAGCCATACCTTGAAAATCATGATCAAGCATTGATCAAATGATGTTTGTGGCTTCAAAATAAGATGTTGACCAAAAATTTGGACTTTTGACTGTCAAATGACCATTTTGCCCCTGCAGTTGACTGTTGAGCAATTAGGGTTTTTGACTGTGCAATTTTGTGCTGTAAGTCTTGAAACTTGGCATGTGGATGCTTGACCATGTTTGTAGGCATGTGGGACTTGATTGGACCCTTGGAAACTTCAATTTCTTTGTCAGAACCAAAACCCTAATTTTTGACTGTTAGGAGGCCCTTGAACTGTGCAACCCTTGGGGAGATTTTGAAGCATGCTCTTTGCAAATCTTGAAGAATATGGGAGGGCAAATTTTGGGGTACAACAGTTGCCCCTGTTCAATCTTCTTAGACTTGAGGATGCAGATTGGCTGATGTGCCTTTCGTAATCCGAAGGTGGAAGATGATTGAACACTAGAGTGCCCAGAAATTTGCGCTCACATGTTAGAAGTATGATGGTGGGAATAGGCTTATAGATGCCATTTGGAGATTGACGGATAGGATGATGGGCTTATAGATGTCATGCTAAGAGATGATGGAAGGTGGATGGGCTTATAGATGCCATCTGGTTGTCAATCGCGTAAGAGATTCCTTAGCGAGAACTTGCGTACCTGAAAAAGAAAATGAGTACCTGGCCTGTTACAGGAGTTGGTCTTCAAACTCTTTGTGTAGAGGTGCCCTGACTGGTTACAGGAATTAGGTCTGGAGCTTCAAATGGTGATGAATGAACCAGGGATGGTTACTACCTCAACGGGACGGTGAGAAAACCTTGGATGATTAGTACCTCAACAGGAACGCTGAGAGAATCCTGGGTGATTACTACCTCAACAGTAATGATGAGAGAATCTTGGGCGAATTCAACCTCAACAGTAACGCTGAGAGAATCATAGGCGACTCCAACCTCAACAGTAACGCTGAGAGAATCATAGGCGACTTCAACCTCAACAGTAATGCTGAGAGAATCTTGGGCGACTTCAACCTCAACAGTAACGATGAGAGAATCTTGGGCGACTTCAACCTCAACAGTAACGCTGAGAGAATCTTGGGCGACTTCAACCTCAACAGTAACGCTGAGAGAATCTTGGGTGACTTCAACCTCAACAGTGACGCTGAGAGAATCTTGGGCGACTTCAACCTCAACAGTAACGCTGAGAGAATCTTGGGCGACTTCAACCTCAACAGTAACGCTGAGAGAATCTTGAGCGACTTCAACCTTAACAGTAACGCTGAGAGAATCTTGGGTGTCTTCTACTGAGTCTTCATCAGGAAAATCTTTAGGGATCGATTTAACTGAACCAGAGAAGGCCTTTGACTGGATAAGAATCAAGAAAAATCTTAGGGTCGATTTAACTGAACCGGACAAGGTCTTAGAATCTTCAACTGGGTAAGAATCAGGGAGATCTTAGGGTCGATCTGACTGAACCAGAGAAGGCCTTTGACTGGGTAAGAATCAGGAAAATCTTAGGGTCGATTTAACTGAACCGGACAAGGTCTTGAAATCTTCAACTGGATAAGAAACAGGGAGATCTTAGGGTCGATCTGATTGAACCAGAGAAGGCCTTTGACTGGATAAGAATCAAGAAAAATCTTAGGGTCGATTTAACTGAACCGGACAAGGTCTTAGAATCTTCAACTGGGTAAGAATCAGGGAGATCTTAGGGTCGATCTGACTGAACCAGAGAAGGCCTTTGACTGGATAAGAATCAGGAAAATCTTAGGGTCGATTTAACTGAACCGGACAAGGTCTTGAAATCTTCAACTGGATAAGAAACAGGGAGATCTTAGGGTCGATCTGACTGAACCAGAGAAGGCCTTTGACTGGATAAGAATCAGGAAAATCTTAGGGTCGATTTAACTGAACCAGACCAAAGTCTTGAAACATGGCTGAGAACTTAACTGGATCTTTCCTGAAAGGTAAAGGTCAGTCATATGTAATGCATGATATGGATCAAGCAATAATGTTCTCAACATAAATGAGATTTGTAAGATATGATGCATATATGCATGCTATAATGTATGGAAGTGCGATGTTTATGAATGTATGTTTTTCGTCTAGGAAAGTAAATCCTTGACGGGTGCCGGGAAGTTAACTCCTGGGTTGATGTTTGAAGAAAAGAATATTTGTTTCCGCTGGGGACGATAGTTGCAAGAATGAACCGGTAGGAGAAGATAACTCTGTTGGGGAATAAACTTGGCGAATAGATTACTCTGCGGGGAGAAAATTACTCTAGCGATCTTGCTGGGAAGCAATACTCGGTGGGAAGAGAGGTACTTTGCTGGAATGTTGATGGTAACTTCGCTGGGGATACCATTAATATGTTGGAAGTGTTAATAGACTTTGCTGGGGATAAGAAGCACTTTGCCGAGGACGATCTTTCCGTGGCTTTTGGCTGAGGATAACCCAGTTATATCCTGGTAGGGAAATAACCTTTGAATAAAGCTGGGGGACGCGTTCGTGCTCTGCGGGGGAGAAGCTTCCAGAATCTACTGGGGATAAGCTTACTGCTTGGGGAGATGGACTCCAACTTTCCTGGGGAAACTGGATTGGACTCTCCTGGGGAAAAGTTGAACTATATTGGGGAAGTGACTCCATTGAATGTTTGATATACCGCCGGGAAACAATCTTTAGACCAAGACTGCCGGGGATACTTGTTAGGAATGTCTGTATATCGTGCTGGGGAATGTTGATGGTAACTTCGCTGGGGATACCCAACTTCCTTAAGGCTGGTAATAGCTTTGCTTGGCAAGAGTGTATTGACTTGCTGACTCACTCTCTGGGGAATTGAGATGTACTGGTTATGTTCCTTAGCTGAACCTGCCTTGATACTTTGGTGGACAGAGCCATTAGATCGTTTGGACAACTCATCATTGCCCCTGTTTCTGAGGTGGGAGAGGAAGACTTATGAGGTGTTGATAGTTGTTGAGGGTCAAACCTTCTTCAGGTAGGCAGGTGACGAGATGACAGGACATAGTCGTACGCTTTGATCCCTAACTTTTGCCTGGACCGCCCTTTCGGGTTTTCAGTCCAACGGGATACCCATTTTTGCCCAAGCCGCCTTTTCAGGTTTTCGACTTGTCGGGTGCACAGATTTTTTTCATTTCATCCCTTATTTTGCCCGGGTACGTCAACCTAGTGGGTCTTTGATTATGCGTATTTTTTTCCGACTATGTCCGCGCTCTCAGAATGTAGGGAGTTGCCCCTGTTAGAAGTGTTTTGTCATGCCACCAGCAGGTGTTTGATCAGGCAAGATTCGTTGTTGGAATGCCCCAAGTGACTCAGGCGGAGATTTTCCCCAGGCTATTTGGCCTTTGAGAGATTCTCCGAATCTTGATTGGACTGCCCCAGATGATGGACCATGATCATGTCATGCCCCTTGATTGGAAGGGCTTTTGTTCACTAGGTATTCATCGTGCGAATTTCCCTGATGTTCAAACAAATAGCCATATGCAAACAATGTTATATCAAAAATGCAAAGCTTATGTCTGTCTTGACGATTTTGAAAATGCATTCTTTTTCATAAAACAAGTGAATGTTTGTAAAACGTGATGTCAACTCCGTATTTACCGTAAGCCTTAAGGAGTCAGGATACCTTTCGTAGCAGTATGCTTCCGGACTAACCCATGCTTCAGCTAGGACTTTTGAGGGTTATAACGTGGCCTGGTTCACGGTTTAAGAAACAAAGGATAAAGGCTCAAATTTTATTTGTACCCACCCGCTCTTTGTGATGTTCTCCAAACCTAAACTCAGTTGATCATACGTTAGACCTTGTTTGAGTCTTTGCTCTGATTTTCCGGTGATGATTCGGATGTTGATAACTTATTTTGAATAGGCGGTCATCTTTTTTTTGTTGAGGGTTTGTAGGACCTCTTTCTTTTTTGATTTTGTTATCCCTGTTTTTTGCCTGAACTGTTTCCTTTTTTGGAATTACAGTCAGCGGGATGCCCAAGTTTCGTAAGTCTTCTTCATAGGTTTTTTGACTTATTGGGCTTTTTTATTTTGAGAGATATAATGACTGCCTTTCTTTACTGATTATTCGGAATCATCACTGTCTTCTTTTTTTTGTAAGGACCTCTTTGGTGCCATTTGTTATGCACTTGGATCAACTGAGAGAACTACCCTGCCCCAGGTTATGATTAAGGGTTTCAATTTTCGAAAAGAAAAACTCCTACTTCTTTGGCTCAGAGGGGTTGACGAGGGATTATCTTCCTTATAACTCCAGTGTTTAGGGATTGAAACAATGCCTGTACCTCATCAGCGGGGTCTGTTCAAAAGCATACTGTAGATTGTGGTATCGTTTTCGTCATCCTCCCTCAAGAGGCTTAGCATTATTAATCGAGCATTGATCATCAGAAAAAATATGAAAATAATTTGCGTATAGTGAATACGAATATATTGCTTCAAAACAGACGTATGTGGTGCATTAATGAAATAACAACGTTTAACATGAGTAAATGTTTGAACAAAAGAAAATTACAACTTGAAAATCCTAATGAACAAAAGTATTTTCATCTTCAGGGCTTGTTACTTCAAAAGGTGAGCCTTGGAGGGATGGTAGAAAAACTCAGCCTGACCATCTTGTGTGAACTCCAATGCTCCTTCATCAATCAGGTCCTGGATCTTGTTCTTCAGAGCCCAACATTCATTTGTATCATGTCCTGGACTGGAAGAGTGGTAGGCACACCTTTTATTGGGATGATAGGTAGGAGATGCTGTGTTGGGGTTCCGGGGATGAGCCCTTAGTGTGATCAGATTCAATCTCAACAGGCGTTGTAAAGCTTGAAACAGCGACATGTTGAGCTGGGTGAATTGCCTCCTGGGCTTGCCTGGCTGAAGCTGGTGAGGTTGATGCTGAATTTGTGACACTGAAGCCATTTGAGGAGCTCTCCCCTTATCTCCTTGTCTCAAAGATGGTTGAATGACGACTGGCTCTTTACCCTTAGACGTTTGCCCCAGCAGGCTACCCTGAAGCAGTTGGTTGACAAGAACCCCGAGCTCTTCTTGTCCTTGAGCTAAGCCTTGAATGATAGTCATCTGCCGCAGCATCTGGGCTTTCATTGTATCCATTTCAGCTTGCAGGTGTTTCAGCCGTTCATCCTCAGCGATGTTCCTGACCAAAGTCCCCATGAGAAGTGTTCTCAGCTCCTCCTGCCCCTTGGATAGATTCAGGAGGATTTCCTCGAACCGAGTCTCTTGAGCAAGAAGGTCCTGGTTGTATTGTCGGGAAGCCATTGCTGAAATAAACAGCGTAGATGGTAAGTGGCCTGTCAAAAGGGTACCTGTAATGCAATGATATGTATGATATGCATGCAATGTTTTCAAGGACCTCGCGGGGTAAACAAGAAATTGGTTAGAGCTTGAATCCGGAAGCTTGATTGAAGGAACTGCATGTTGTTGAGAGTCCTTCTTCAAGAGTCAAAGCTCACCATATCTAGTGGGTCATAGCCCCTGACTTTAGTCATCATGTCTGGTTTTGATTTCCAAACAACCTTGGTTAGGGGAACCTTCTTCAAGAGTCAAGGCTCACCATGTCAAGTGGGTCATAGCCTCTGACTCAGATCCTCAACCTGGCTAGAGGAAAATAAATCCCCTTTGCCCCTTGCTAGACATTCTGGTTCATCATGACCTGCATCACAAGCCCTTGAGATCCTTGAAATGGGTTAGTCCTTATGTAGGATGTATGCAATGGTATGATGTTATGCTATGCATGGGGTAATGTAAGTAACCCTGTTATGAGTCCCAATTAAGGACTGCAAACCAAAACCTACAAGAAACTTAGTAAACCCTGTTATAAGTCCCAGTTAAGGACTAAAAACAAAACCTGCAAGAAACTTAGTACACCCTGTTATGAGTCCCAATTAAGGACTATAAACAAAACCTGCAAGTAGTTCATGTGTCAGATAACAAGCATGCAAGTAGTCAAGTACGAAGGCACACAAGTCACACAAGAGAAGCCCTTAGAATTTAGGCCAGCACGAGGTCTAGGTATTACCCTCTTTCAATTTGTTGGTTCATACCTGTCCTATCAAAGTAACCGGGTTCTTAGAGGATCCCAATATCATTGACTACCCTCAATCGGTCATAACTCCAGCATCGCAATCTTTTCTTGCGGCCAGAACCATCACGAGAGTTTAGCCTCAATGGGCGTAGCATACTGCTACTGTTCTAATGGCCAAGTTGTGTCATTTAAGGTTCTAAGGTCTGTTGGTGCTTAATGACTCCTTGAAAGACCCATATTCTCCTCGTTGCGACACAAGGGATATCGGTACAGACCAAGGTGCCACACCAACGTAGCCACTGCTTCACCCGTGTCGGTCTACACCGGACAGGTCCCTCACAGTTTATGCTACCTGACAGGGTATCCCCAGATCCGGGTTAGGATCTATGTAACTCCGATACAGCCCACAATAATAAAGCAAACAAGCACAACAATTGAAAACACAAGTGATTTTAGTCCTAAGGTACACCTCACTTTATAAGAATCCCCAGCAGAGTCGCCAGTTCTGTGATCGGTGGATCTGGAACTGACTGTTTAACGCTGGTTCGCGAAATGTCGCGGAAGTAAGAGTCGCCACCGTCTTTTATTTTCTCCAAATGGAAAAGACAAAAGCACAGAAAAATTCCTTATAGAGATTGCTCTCGGTTCGGGAGGTAGATTTATAGAAAGGGAAGGTGTTAGCACCCTTTCTATCCATGGTTATCCATGGGCTCTTAGATACTTGCTCATTTGTGTTTTCAAAATTGTTTGTTTGCTTTTCAACTGTGGGTTTAAAAAAAGTTTCTTTGAAAATTTCAGTTCGACTCTTGTATCAGTCCTCAAGAGTGTTTGAAAAAATTGCTTTCGAAAGCTTTTTGAAAGGTGTCGGTGTGAAAAGAAGTTTTTGATTTGTTTTGAAATTAGAGCAAGTATCTAGAGTCGTCTACCTACCCTAAGGAATTCGTCTGTGTAAATGTCCTTGAAGTAGTGCCATCCCACCATTGAGAGGTAGGTAGCACCACCGTTGGAGGTGTTCGGGTCAATTCGAGGGTTCGGGACATTGTGGTCACCAGAGCAATGGGAAGACACCTTAGAAGCTACCCTCATGCCATGTTCATGGACATGAGGACTTACTAAAACGTCCTCTACTCGACGACCACTTTTCGAGGGGCAAGCCAACAATGAGGCGTACCCTAGGGGTGGTGTGTGATTTGTGTGTCATGTTCATTTATGTTTATCTTGTTCATGCATTGGTGGTCTACGCGTTGCTTTTATTTTTGGCATTCATTCTTCCATGCAAGTTATTAACAATTAAAAGGTGCGGAATTAAAAAGTCCTACACTATTACAAAGGCGCGGGTCTACATCGCCAAATTAATCCAAGACCCGATTTGAAATAAAATAAGATGCGGAAAGATAAATGTCTAATTAATCTATTACACGACTTTGGGATAAATACATTATATTCGCAAAAAGAAATAAAAGTAAAATACGAGAAGAAGTAAAGTCGGGAATGCGAGGGTATTGGACCCTTTTGAGGAAGTTAAATTACAATAAATTAATTAATTAAGTTAAATGAGAAAAGGAAATTATTTTTGAGTTTTTTGTATTTATGGATTTTAGTGAGAAAATTAAATGAAATTAAAACCCTAATTCTAAACTATTTTTAATTTATTAAAAAAAATGTTTAAATCTTACCTAGTTTTAACCTAATTATTTAATGGCAAATTTATTTACAAAAAACAATTAATTAGTAAATATGGTGAAAAAAAGAAAAAAAGGGATAAAAGTATAAAAACCCTAATTCTACATTTTTTAGTTTATTACAAAAAATATTAAAGTTAAACCTAGAATTAAAACTAAATTAATTAATAAAATTTATTTACAAAAAAGCATTAAATAAAATATATTTTTATTTTTGTCTTTCTGATTTTTTTGTTATTTTTATGTTATGAAAAATTAATTTAAAGAATTAAAATAAAACTAAGTAAAACAAATAAAAATAGAAAAAATAAAAGGAATGAAAAATAGAATGCAAACCAATGGGGGGTGTTGACCCCAATTTTGGAGGTATTTTCCAGCAATTCTGGCCCATCTGAAGGAGGCCTGGTTGACTTTGGATGGTCACGTGTAGGCCCTTGGACTAAGGTGCACCATGGAACTCACATCTTGGCTTTTGGATTGATCTCAGTGGCCATGTGGCAAGCACCAGCGCTGGACGTTTGGTGGACTTCAAGACATGTTAGGCACCTAATCACATTGTAAGGTAAAATAGAAAGAAATATGGGGGACCTGGGGATCGAACCCAGGTCCCAAGGCTTGCAAAGGCTCTTCTCCACCAACTGTGTCATTCAACGCATTCGTAAGTATTACGCAAAACAAATATAATGAATAATAAGTCACGCTAATGATAAAAACGCGCTAAAAATTCAAACGATCCAACCATGAGAGGACACGCAAGCTTCTTCTCCATTGTACCTGTAATCAGAAAAGAGATAGCGGGGGTTTTAAACCCCCACTAAATATGCCCTGCGAAAAATAGCGATTACGCCATGGTTGCTCATAAATTGAGCGCGACATATGTGTTAAATTCGTGTGAAGCTTCTGAGCCCAATGGTCTTGGTCTTGTGGTCTAATTTTTCCTGAAGAGGAAAGCCCTAATTTTACAGCTCTGAAACTCTAGCAAGCTTCAATGGTGGATTCATATATAGGGCACGAAAACTCAGATGAATGGCATAGTTAGCTTCAGAATGATTCAATTAGTATAAATCAACAAGAAAAATGCAAGGATGATGCGTATAATTTAAAACACGAATATGGAAAATTGTAAGAACAGGACAGCTTCGTGTTACCAATTCTTTGTGTGAGCCAAAATAGAAGAAATTAGGAGGGCAAATTTTGGGGTGCAACAAAGTGCACAACAACAACATCGCTTGATCTTTATCATCGATCTTCACATCAATATTTTCAAGATCAAGAATCAGCTTGTTGAACATATCCAACTGCTCATCTAACACTTTATTTTCAATCATCTTGAATGAATACAAAGCTTGCTTCAGGTAGAGTCGATTTACCAGCGATTTGGTCATGTACAAACTTTCAAGTTTCACCCATAACCATGCCGCCGTCGTGTCCTTTGATACCTGTTGAAGAACCTTATTGCCAAGGCTCAACAAGATTGCGATGTGGATCTTCTCTATCATCATCTTCTTCTCAGTTGGCATTAACGCAACGTTCATGGTTGTTTCTCCCTTCAATGCTTCTAAGCAACCCTGTTGAACCAGTAGGGCTTTCATCTTCAAGCGCCACAGATCAGAACCGTTCACTTCGGTGAACTTTTCAATCTCATACTTTGTTGAAGGCATCTCCTCCATGCTCACCGCACCAATTTGTTGTGAAAAATGATACCTCGAAACAAAGTATAAACTTGTTTCTTAACGATCAAGAAACAATTAGGGTTGAAAAGATGGGGAAAAACAAGAAGAACACAAAGAATTGGTTATTAACTGTTATTCTTTACTTTCTCTTGAAACAAGATTACAAGTACTCAAGAATAACAAATAACCCTCTCACTCTAAATTAGGATTTGCAGTATGCAATGATGAGAGAATAGTATGTTATTTATAATAAACCTAACATATTAAACTAATAGGCTTTTTTCAAAAATACCCATTACAAACTAACTTAGGCTACAAGCTAACTTAAACAATTGGACATAACAAACAAGCCAAATTTGAAGCTAACAATCCTAGCGTTCTTCGACCATTGCATGATTGATCCTTCTTCAACTATAGCATATAATACTTCGGCACCAGCATGTGAGCAACCTTCGACTGCATGCTACAACTTTATCGAACTGTCGAAACCAAGAAATTATTCTTCGACCTAATAGAATTCGATTCAATATCTCACAAAAACAATATAATACTAACATTAGTCCGTATTCTTAGTGTTTTATGATATTATCCCTCGGATTTTAAGTTAATGGATAGCTCTCAAATCATTGTTGTGTTTATTGATAGCTCTCAAATCATCGTTGTTATTGCTTCTTCATGTATAAGTTAAGGAGTGTCCTACGCATTGCATGGAGTTGATAAGGAAAGGTAGCTATGTTGTTTTTCCTTTTCTGAGGGAGCATGCACTAAAGATGAAAAGATAAGTGCATTCAGGCGACTTTGTATCATGATTACTATAATAATTTTCATCTTGGTTGATAATCATGAGTTAGAAAGCAAACAATTGTAGGTTAGTGACTAGAGAAAAAAATAGCACTTAATTAAGCTGTCTATTTAAACATACTAAAAGGTTGGAAAATTGATTTGAACAATAAAGGGTGCAATGGCCCTTGCTATCTATCTACCTTTGTATTGATTAGCTAGATGCATAATTTACATTGACAAAAACACATAGCTAAACAAGCCTAACAATCTAGTTAACCAAATAAGCACACAAAATGTGAGACAAGACAACAACTATGTTCTATTCTCACTAGAATTATTATGCTTTTGGCCTTTGACACTCTCCCATTGCTTCACAACTTCACTATAAGCCTCTGCAGAATCATAAGCAAAATCTGCTAATGAGCTTATAGCAACAGACATTCCAGCACAAAGCACTTTAATAGCAACTTCAGCAAGTTTTTCAGGAGCCATAACCTCTTCTTCTTCCACATGACCAACTTCAACCATTTCCATATTCCCGCCATTTTGATTTGTTGTAGTTCTATATGAACTCGACCTCGAGTCTTGTCTCAATTGATGTGCGTAGAGGGATCCCATTCCGGCTGCAAAAAAGTCCATACCGTCAAGCACTGCCTTTTCGCGCACTCCGTCTAGACGCCTTGACCACTGAACAATGAGTCCGAATAACGGGTGAGTGTTGCTCATCCTTTGAGGAGAGTAGGGTGGTAAGTTTGATACGTCGTCGGGTTCGGATCTCACACACCGGAGAAGCCATCCGGTTAGTGCTTGAATGTAGGATCTTTGAGAAGTGATCCATGACTCGAAGGTGTTTCGCCAGTTTCGTAACTCAGTTTCGAGAATTGAGGCTGATCGGGCGAGCCTATTTGGATCGGTCATCGATATGGAAGGCTGTTGTCTTCTGGAATGTGATTTAGAAGGTGTGCCGGCTAGAAGAATCTTAGCTTCGTCTAAGGTTCTCTTCTGTGTTTGATGACATTCAGCCATCACTTTCCACATCTTTTCAAGCCTGACATTATTTGTATATAATTCCATGAAAAATAACAAAATTTATTCGTCAAAAAACACTTCGAATTCCGACAGAAAAGGTTTAGTTGTTCTAATCTATGAATCACGGACACAAACACGGCGACACCGGTAATAATTTGAAAAATGAACAAATTTAACATTATCACAAGTGTCGGTATCGGTGTCGGACACTGTCACGCACAGTGACACGCATTTTTTCAGAAGTGTCGGTGCCTTTTTTAGAAGTGACGGTGCTACTGAAGTTCTGATAAACAACGATTTATGATGAAGACTTTTATACATACCCTTGTACCAATTCAAGAAGTTGAGGATGCAACTCTTCGTCCCTTAGAGTTTCGATTCTCCTGGAAATAGCTTCAACTGAGTGTATTGAAACTGTTATCTGAGTATCTAGATCTCTAATGGATGCTCTTGTTTTATCTGCAGAAGGATCCTCGCCTTTTACTTCATAGTTGCTTAGTTGCTTGCATTTTTTCTCATATGCGATTCGGACTCGTTCTCCACACTATTAAACAAGAAAGTTAACATAGGAAATTTCCAAATATTATGATAATTGATTATTCAATAAATCTATAAGGAAACCTTTTTCTTATATTAAGGAGCAGAGGGAGTATTATCATAAGCATCTAATCGGAAAGCCTAGGATACCTTGACTTCTTCGTAGAGCTTCTTTTCCCATTCATTTAACTTGTCCAATGTAGATTGGTGACTACCAGAAAGCCTACAATGTTCCTTCGAGACATCCTTACCAGCCTCACATCTTTCCTCTCTGGTGGTGGTTGAAGAGTTCACTAAAAATCTTGATGAAGAAGAGCGCGAAGCTGAGCGGAACAAAGCGACTGGATTCAATAATTTTGATGCTGCAAATGAAACATATTTGAGATTTCAAATTCATATTCTAGAAATATTGAGAACAAAAAACTCAATTGTTATCAAATGAACATGAAAATAAACTTGCAGCAAAATGAAAATAATGATAAATTGAATGATTCCGTCAAACCTGAGTGTTCATTTGATGTTAGCAAATACTGAGCTTTCTTCGCCTCTAACAAAACCGAGACATCATTGGCTGCATTGCACACAGTTTTGAATTGAGCTTCAAGATCATTAATCACCTCTGCCATGCTTGTTGGTCTTCGATTTACATATACCGTAAAACCTGCCATTTCGTCCTTCGGTTCTTGTTTACCAATTTCCATTTCTCTATGGCTGGATTCAATATGACGTGCAGCTTGATTTTTCGACACTTCAAAACTTGCATTTCCATGAGTTTGTTGTGAATCTTTGGCATGATGCTCGGTTTCGGTTTCAGTTTCTGTTTCATCGTCTGTCCCCACTTCTTCATCCTCCTCTCCATCATCATCATTATCATCATTATCATCACCATCATCCTCATCATCATCATCCTCGTCCTCGTCCTCGTCATCGTCACCAAGATCTTCAACTACAACTTCTTCTTTGGAGGGGTTTATATCATTTCTAGTGGGGTTTATATCATTTCTAGTTCTTTCTTCAACTACATTTCTCTTCACAACATAATCTTCATGTTCAGTTTCATCTTCTTCAAGGTCTGGTATCCCCTCTTCTTCTCGGACTTGTCTTAGTCCTCTGTATTCATCATCCATACCGTTTTGATTGTGGCTACTTCGGCTTGGATAACCATAGTAATCCAACGAGGAAAACGGGTTCCAAAAGAAATCCCATTGAGCATTTTGTGGTGAAGGTGGAGGTATATTAGGCCTAACATTTGGAGGAGAATAAGGAAAAATCGACGGATTCATCGGGGGTGATGATTGCATTGCAAAATAACCATCAACGCCATATTGCTGCATTGGAGCATACGCTTCCATCCGTGCGATCACAGGCGATGGAGGCCTTTCCTCAACTAAAACCGCTGGATTACCACCTGGCCTAAAGTAATTCATTCTCAAAGTAGAATTCGGTCCAACTCCAAATTCAATCGGCGATGGTGTGAAAGAATTCGGCCCGACTCCAAATTCAATCGATGATGGTGCGAACGATTTAGCCGATATAGGAACAAAGCCATTGCCATTACCATTACCATTGCCATTGGCAATCCTAGGGTTAGTTTTCTTCTTCACCGGTGTAAAAGGTGGCGTAACGACCGAATCTAACGAAAACTCGCGAGGCTCATCGCCTTCAATATAATCCCGCAGAGCAGCCGAAACCCTCTTCATAGATTCAACATAAGCTATATGACCGGTCGCGAACCGAGTCCTTTGCTCAACAGCTTGTTTGATGAACTTCTTCCTATCTTTACAAAGCTGAACCGACTCTTCATCATCCAGCTTTGATTGTGAACATCCCATCTCTTTCCTCTCTCCCTATGAATAACAAAATCCTAACTTTTCATCAAAACCAAAGAACAACCCTTCTTTATATTTCACTAGATTCATAAAGAAACCCCAAATCTAACACCAAAAACAACACAAAAATTCAACATTTATCATCATTGTTGAAGTAAACAAACCAAACTATGTAAATAAAGTAAGGATTCTTTTCTTTATCTACACATAAGCTAGCAATGTAGATTTGTCGAAAAAGCATGCAACTTTTCATATATGAAATTTTTTATAATAAACAAATAAACCAACTTAATCTCCAAGAAAAAAACCCATTTCTTAAAATGGATAAAAAATAATAAAAAGTATAAATTAGCAAAAATTAGAAGAAGAAATCTAAGATTATTTCACATAGATGAAGAACATGTTAAGCAAGAAAAAATACCTAAGAATGGTGTTGGAGGAACAGGAACAAAACACTGCTTTTGAACAATGACAGAGTGTAGAAGGAATTAGAGAAAGAAAGAAAAAAAGCATGAGAGAATGAACAGAGCAACGTTAACAAAAAAGCAACGGTCAAAACAAAACACAAGAAGAAGAAAACAGTATAATAATGAAAAAAAATGAGAGAAAAAAAAAAGAGACAAAATTAAAAGCTTAGTTTTCAGGTTAATAAAGGAAGAAGAAGAGAATATGAGAACCTTAGTGAAATAGGTGTTCATGTTGGGGTTATTAACGATGTTGCCATTGGTGTTTATGAGTATTTGATTGATTATGTTTTTTTGTTTTTTAGTTGGGAGTTTTTTCATGAAAATGACTGGTCAAATTTTGTTATTAGTGGGGGCCCTACTAGTATGATATGGTGAATCATTTTGTGTAAGGGGGAAAATTTTAATATGCTTGGAACTTGGGTTAATTTGGATTTACATAATTATTAAGTCTATAGTAGATGTGAGTTTTAATTTTTTTTAGTTAAATATATTTTTGGTCTTTTAAATATATTTTAGTTTTTAAGTTTAGTCTCTCTAAATATTTTATTTAACGAATGGTTTCTTTAAATTTTCTCATCCATACCATTAGTTTTTAGCGTCAATTTGAACTAATGCAATCTACGTGGCATGACACTTGTGGTATAATTTCATTTAACATTATTTTATGGACTATGATACATTTATTGAATTAATGTGTGGCATTAGTCTTATTAATAGAAATTTTTTCTCCAAAAATTACATTGACATAATTCTTTCATTTGTTTGTTGCTTCTGTCTCATTTTCTTCTTCGTCTCTTACCTTAACCTCTTCTCTCTTCATCTTTTTTTTATTGTATTTCATGAGGATTTCAAAGACAAACTCAACAATAAGCGGTTTGTATTCATCTTCTAAAATATAGAAGCAAGGGTATATATGAAAGGATGGTTAGAGGATGCGAAGAAGAACAACAAAATTATGAAGAACAAACTCAAAGAAGAGGAATTTTCTGGAAAAATAAAAAAAGATATGTCTTGTTGTTTCATTATTGTTCAATGTTTATTTCATGTTGAAATATATGTGTTGAATGTGGTTCAATTGTAATGTATAAGCCCTCATTGTAACTGTTTTTGTTAAGTTAATGAGTATTGTTTGTGTGGTTTATCAATATTGTTAATTTGACATTTTTAGTATTGTTTCTTAGTTTACTGATTCTATATTAATTGAAGTCTTTTTGCAAACCATAAATCAATATGTTAATAGTGCAAAATGCACATGTTCAAAACAAGAATACATATGGTAACAAGATTGCAAAAAAGTGTACAAAATAGTATATAATGCACATGTTCAAAACAAGAGTACACAGAAATTAAAAGAGTGTAATGCACAAGTTCAAAACAAGAGTACACATAATTCAAAAGAGTGCATAATACACAAGTTCAAAACAAGAGTATAAAATGACATTATAAAGATAGTGTTCATCAACTTTTTTCACTGAGTCAAGTTCTTCTTGATGCTCTTCCAAAAGTTTTTTCTATTAGCACTATCAACTCCTATGTCTTCTTCTAGTATCACAAGTGGATCCTCTGCATCCCTTCATGGTCCAACAATGTCACGTGTTTTCAAAGTCATAAGGTGATCGTTCTTCTTTGTATGAGTCCAACCATATTTTGCTTTCTTCCCTTTTGATATCATGGACTTCACCTATTATGACAGTAAAATTTTTTGTAAATAACCATGTGACAAATATATCAATAAAATATATCAAAACATGCATAATTCTACTTACAGAGTCACTCATTGTTTGTTTTGGAGACTCATGATGAATTTGTTTAGCAGACTTGCTCATCTTTGGCTTTGGAGACTTAGGTATCTTTGGACATGGACCAAAGAATATTCTGACTTTACTTGTATTATCAGTCTACGCAACATTTTGAAGAACCTCGCCAGTTTGGCTTGCTTGAGCAGACTTGGTCATCTTTGGCTTTGGAGACTTTGGTGGATGTTTTTTTACAAGAGTAATGTCAACATTTAATGGTTGAATGTCTAATATGTTATCATCATTCAACAATGCTTCCAATGCTTCAGGTTTGATGCCAAAATACATTCTTAGTGTCTTATTTAAATTTATAGATGCCTGAGTTGCAGTTTGCACATACTCTGGTGCTACATTTTCAGTTTGTACATTATCAGCATCCACATTACCAGTTTGTGCATTCTCAGATCTTGCCTCAGTTTGAACATCCACATTACCAGTTTGTGCATTCTTAGATCTTGCCTGGGTTTGACCATCCACACTACCAGTTTGTGCATTCTCATACCTTCCAAGGAATTTCTTTGCCTTTTTACTTGGGCTTGCCTTATTAAGTGAACCTTTTGGCCTGCCCTATTGAGAAAAGCATACAAAATGATTACATAATTTCGTAAGAAATTAACAATTTTGTCATAACTTCATAATTATAGCAAAGGTAATTACCCTTTTCTTTGGTCATATATTCATAACATCAGTTTAGCTTGAGTGGTTTCAACATTTCTTGGTACTTCACTAGGAACAATTGCAAGTTGCTTTCCTTTCTTACATGTCCTAGTATCATGGTCATACACTAGACATGTCTTGCACCTATGACTCGTGTTTGTTCTTTGCCATCTTGTTTGGGATGCCTTATCTACTTCTCTCCTTCTTAGTTTTTTTGGCCTACCTGGACCCTTTTTGTACATTGGTGGTAGTATTTATGGAGCATCGGTCTTAAGCAATTTATTTTACCCATTTATGGGTGTCACAACCTCATTATAGCATTTCAAGTAAGAAGTTCTATGATAGCACCTACTAATATACTTGATGGGATCATCCACCTTCTTATGGATGGAAGCCACATCATGTCTGCAAGGGATCCCAACCAAATCCCAAAAGTTGCATAAACAACTTTCTTTTCCTAAGTCTATAACAAAACTTTTTGTAAACATCACATGTGTCACCTGAAACTTTAGCTGACCAGCATATGTTGGTAACCAACTAGAATTTTATTTTATATCTCTATCTAACCTCCTAAGTGATTTTTACATTATTTCACCCTTGTAATTTTCAACCTTTTCTCTAAGTGTTGCAAACCTACCCATTAGGTAGTTCTTAATCCATTCAAACATGGTTATAATGGGTTCGTCTCTTTGCATTAGTATAGTAGCATTAAACGACTCACTTAGGTTATTCATTAAAACATCACACTTATAATATAATGGAAAGGAATTCTTACACCATTTATGTTTTGGAATTTCATTTAACCACTCAAAAGCTTCAGAACTGGCCTCCTTGATTTCCATCATTTTTACCTCATGTGCTTTAAAGTATGTATCCTTGGCAGCAGCCATCATGAGATCTCTGAATAATGTCCCACCACCAAACTTCTTTTTAAAATTTGCATACAAATGCCTCAAATATGAGATATGTTCATATGCAGTATATTCCTCTTCAAATACTTGAACAAGTCACTGGTAAATGTTAACATCATATCTCCACTTAATTAGTAACATACAATAAACAAATTGATAAATGAATAGCAGTTAGTGTACACACCTTCTGCTTATCTGAAATAAAACACCATCTCTTCTCATAAATATCCTCAATAAGTAGCTTCATAAACCAACTCCATGTTTCCTTAAACTCGGTTTGTACAACACCAAATGCAATGGGCAGATATTGATCATTGGGATCCCTCTCAACTGCAATTAGTAAAATTCCACCATATTTGTTCATTAGGTGACAATCATCTAAACCTATAAAGGTTCTACATGAATTAGTCACGGCCTTTTTGGTCCATCAAAGCACATATAACATTTTTCAAATCTTGGTTGCATCTCTGGTCCAGGTGTGTGAATTTTTAGTTTGAAGGTATTTCATGTAGATGATTTCCTTAACTCAGCCCCATAGGACCATAGCATATTGTATTGCTTTCTTGCATATCCTTCAACAACTTATCTTGCCAACTGTCTAGCTTTAAAAGCTCTATTGTCGGTGATCTCAGAAGAAAACCTAGTTCTAACATCCACCACAACTTCAGTTAGCCTCATCTTAGCATTGTTCCTTAGCCTGTCAATTATCACCTTTACAACCCACTCAGCCTTAACATTCTTATTGAAGAATTTCCTAACACATTTGTGTTTAGGAAACAATGTTTTGACATTGAATGTTATAGTCCTTAGAAATCTACTAGATAAGACAGTATATTCACAAAGATTCTTCTCTTTACACACAACCCTACACCTATTGGAATCATTCTTAGCAAATATTACCTCCCTACACT
The DNA here is from genome assembly GCA_948472305.1 of Vicia faba. Classification (NCBI taxonomy): domain Eukaryota; kingdom Viridiplantae; phylum Streptophyta; class Magnoliopsida; order Fabales; family Fabaceae; genus Vicia; species Vicia faba. The sequence continues at coordinate 1,398,037,759 of OX451736.1, read as the reverse complement.
TCAGAATATTGTGCTCCATAACAACTTTCTTAAATTGCTTCAAAGAGGAAAACTCCATCCCTAGCTTGGACTTTAAATCTTCCATAATTGCATCCTCTTCATTATACCTAATTATAGAAGGCTTATCATCATAATTATCTTCATCCCCACTATCAAGATCATATGTCAGGTATTCTTCTTCTATAACATGTTCCTTATCTATATTCCTTATGATAAAGCCACTGTTATAAGCTTCAGTTTGAACATTCACATTTCTAGGAACACCTCCAATGTTGATTCCTTCTTCAAGTTCTCCATCAGAATCTTGCATTCTCTCCTCTTCATTATCATCAAAGTGAATACCATCAAGAGAACATTCACTTGGTTCATAGTCCTCATCATTATCCCCCTCATCACTTTCATGTCCCCTTTGTCTCTCGATAAGCCTCTCCATATAGGTCAACTCACATGTATTTCTTTTGGTCTCTGTGTAAATTTCCACATCAACTTTCTTGTACACAGCATACAAAGCCAATGTAGAAGCATTTTCATCATTGCAAAACAGTTGAATATCTTTCTCAAAAGAACCATGTTTATACTTCCACCATATTTTCACTTCATCTACATTAAATGTATTGTCCATTCCTTTGATAAGGTCATGAGCCTCAAAGAACGACCAGTAATCTGGGTCTTGTCCACTACATGCGAAAATGTCCCCACCATCGTACCTAATAGTTGGGTCTTTTACAAAAGACCCTTTTGTAAAAAAACACAACCTTGAATGTACCCATATTGTAAAGAGGATACATTAGACATTAACAAAAAAGTGATCCACATAATCGATTAACACTAAACAATATAAAACAACACAGTGGTCCTCCCAACACAAAGTGGAAAAAATAACCTTGTCAAGCAAGTGGGTACCATAAACAAATCAAAATGCAAAAAAGTTCATTAACTTATCTCACTTGGGACCACACCTACCGATTATGTGAGGGACCAATGAAAACTGCAAGTCAAGCTTCAAACTACAAGTCCACTTCAAACGAAAAAGACGATGGAGTCAGAGGAACAAGAGAGAAATTTTAGGGTTTCTTTTAGTATATGTTTGGTAAATTTGGATTACTGAATATTTAATAATAAGACAAATGCCACGTATTAATTCAATAATTATATCATAGGCCATAAAAAATAATGTTAAATGAAATTAAATTACAAGTGTTATGGCACGAGGCTGCCGTTAGTTCCAGTTGACGCCATGGACTAATGGTATGGGTGGAAAATCTTAGAGGGACGATTCATTAAAGGAAATGTTTAGAGGGACTAAACTTGAAAACTAAAATATTTAGAGGGACCAAAAACATATTTAACCCTAATGTTTTTAAAATTATTAATGCATCAATATAAAAGGTTACTACTTCATTTGAAAATTTTACTTATTAATGAAGTGAAGTACACCCTCTGGTCACTATTATAAGTAAATTTCACTTTTTATGGTACATTTGAATGTTAATGTATCTAATCCATATATGAAATAGATACATTAACCGTCAAATGTATCAATAAAAGTGAAATTTGCTTATAATAGTGACTGGAGGGTGTGACTTCTTAGTAAAATGAGTAATCATTCTCTTCATTTCTTAAAAAAATGAATAACACAATTATTTTAATTATTTTAAATAAATACATAGTTTTTTAAATGAATTATATTTATTTAAACTATGGTGTTGAATTTGTTAAGAAAGAAGTTGACATGACTGACCAAATGGTCACAATTCAAGTGAGTTTTTAAAATATTATTGATGTTCAAATATGTATTTGTCACTTGATTATTAATGAACTGCAATCAATTCTCAATATAAAAAGAAGTATATTCCACTTTTTTTTTGGCACCATTCCCTTCAAATGGTCATTTATCTACACAACATAGTTTCAAATAATAAAATTACTCTCTAATCACTCACAAAAATTCTCTACCAAAAAGATTCGGTCTATTCACATTTCCGAATACTCTGGTGCCTTTGTTATCCCTTAACTCCTTCCACCACTAGGAATAAAATCCACCTCGGTATATAACATGTGCCTTTCTAAGATATTCGACTAATCATTGAGGTTATAAGTTTATGAGTTATCAATTCGCAAAATCATTATCTCTCAACATATTATTTTTGAGCAAAATATGTTTCCCTTTTCCACCATGAATTCTCCAACAATGATTAAGTATAACTTCTTAGATGAGGACATAATCCCACTTCTGACCTTACAAGTGTACACCACACCTTCATCAACCTCCTTTCCCAACATAATAGTCACCCAACCTCCATCACCAGTAGCCCAACATACTACTCCCTTTAAAACCACAAACCAAATAACCTTTCCTCCCCCTCAATAACCCCCTCAGCCAACCAACCTACCACCATGACTCAAACATCTTCTCTCTTCCAAACAATGAGTTCTTCTACACAAACAACATCGACCACCTCCTCTCCACTTATTCAACCACACATTTCCTCTCCTACACCTTATTCACCTCAACTAATAACTTGAGCACAACATGTAATTATGAAACCCCGTAAAATTTTCAACCTACATACGTCTATCCACCAGTCTATCTCTCCTTTACATATAAATTCCATTGATGCATTAAATGATTACAACTGGAAAAGATCATGAAAGACAAATATGATTTTCTTAATTAAAATAAGACGTGAGAATTAGTTCCTCGTCCCTCTAATGCCAATGTTATTCGAAACTTGTGAACTTTCAGGCACAAGAATAAATTTGATGGTTCTTTTGAGCGATACAAAAACTCATATTATAGGTAATGGTGCTAATCAACAATTAGGAGTCAATTATGATGAAACTTTCAACCCTGCCATCAAACTGGACACTATTTGCATGGTACTTAGGGTTGCATTATCCAAGTCACGGTGTCTCCATCAACTAGATGTCAAGAATGCCTTTTTGCATAAAAATCTTAACGAAACCATGTATATGCACCAGCCTCTTGGATTCCATGATCCATAGTATCCTAAGCATGTCTTCCTTCTTAAGAAGTCTCTCTATAGTCTAAAACAAGCACCATGTTCCTAGTACCAAAGATTCACTAACTATGTTGCCACATTGGGTTCCCTCATAACTTCTCTAATCACTCTTTATTTATTTATCATCACAGTATTTATACTGCTTATATCCTTCTATATGTGGTTGACATGATTATCACTACTTCCTATGATGCTCTTTGTGACTCTATTATGTCTAAACTTATATCTGAATTCACCATGAAGTATTTGGATCCTCTGAGTTATTTTCTGAGAATATTTGTCACTAAATATACATGCGGACTTTTCTATTGGAACAAAATTTGTTTATACTCCTTAGGTTTTGATGATAACAAAGTTCTTAAAGAACAATAGGGTATACTAGCATTTGTTTAAGTTTTCGGGATCATTAAGCTTGTAATTAACATGGTTCTGACCTAGTTAAAGAGCTTATTAAGAAGAAGCAAGTAACTTAGATTCTAATGGATCCTAATTTGTTTTTTACATAAAACCTCATCGCCTATTGACTCAACTTATGATGAGCTGGAAACATAGTACAACACTTATGTATGTACTCTCTCTACAACACAACTGTCATAATTATGGAGAAAGTCAACTAGAGGCTTTAGCGCAAGGCTCAAGGTTGTGTGACATGATTTCTTTAGTCTACTGCAGCATGCATATGGATGCCTCACTTGAGAAAGACATAATGGATAAAGAGATTATTCATAAGATGAAAATCCTAATGGTACTTACTCCAACGTCTCTCTCTCTCTCTTGGAATTTCTTATTCAACAAAGATACTTGTGCAAGAAAGCTTCCAACAACTCATTTGTTCCCTCTATATAAGGAGCTGAAGATTCAAAAGAAGCTACACCAATATACAACAATGTATCACAACAAGAACTGTTTCACTCTCCAAGATTTTGTATATAGTTGTTGTGGTTTCATATAATCTTGAGATATTTCTTACACTTGCATATCTTAGAAATCTAAAGTAACAATATCTTTTCTTATGATGTATTATTTATATCTCTGATTGTATATTAGGTACATCTTGTTGTAATCCTAAACAGTTTGTTTAGAATTTATAAATCTTAAATAGTGTGTTTGAGCAAGGAAGTCTCAGACTGAGTGTTTGAGCAAGGAAGTTCTGAACTGGGAGTTTAGGCAAGAACGCCACTTTTAGGTGTGATTGAGAAGGATTTCCTGAATTATGAGTTTAGGCAAGAAAGTCTCTTTCAGGTGTGATTGAGTAAGAAGTCCTAAACGGTGAGTTTAGGCAAGAAAGTCTCTTTCAAGTGTGATTGAGCAGGAAGTCATAAAGTATGAGTTTAGGCAAGAAAGTATCTTTCATGTGTGATTGAACATGGATTTTTGGACTGATGTGTCTAAGCAAGTTATAATAAGTTCAAATTATAGTGAAAATATCTTGTGTGGAAAAGGGACTGGACTACTTTCATTATAGAGGAACCAAGATAATTTCTGTTTGTGATTTACTTATTAATTATGCACTTTAAATTATTCCACTATTGCTTACTCTTGCTGAGAATATAAACTTGGTTAGATTTATAAGCTATTGTTCTTAAAAGAAAAGTTTATCATATACACAATTCAACCCCCTTCTTGCGTATTTTTCTCACCTTTAGTTGACAGCAAAGTACAGTTTGTAATTAACACTTAACAATGGTGCATAAAAAGATCCTGAAGAGAAAAGTATACTAGATGGGAGATATTGGTGATAGTCGTGTTACTGACTCTTGTAACGCCCGTTAATTTATTTAATTATTTAATTAAATTAATTACGGATTAATGGTTGAAAATGTTGTTGAAGTTGTGAAATATCGAGAAATGTTGATTTAGTCGCTAAGTTGTTATTTGGTTGATTAATATTAGTAATAATATTAATATAGATATTAGAATAATATAAGGTTTATTAGTTGGGCTCATTATTTGGTTGTATGGAGTAATAGGTGGGTGTGAAAGTTAGGCCCAATAAGAATATTAATAATTATAAGGTTAAGCTAATTATGAGGAATTAGGTTAGTTGAACAAGTCTTAGAGAATTTTGTGGGAACGTGAGAAGCTGCAAAGTTACAGAGAAGAAGCAAAGGTTGGAAGCTACAACGAGATACTTTAACCGGTAGAATAGAGTGATCTCCAATCCAAGGTAAGGGTGGGGTTCTAACTATCTAATGGGTTGTATGACAGATTTTATATGGGATTGGGTTTGTAAAATTGCCCCTGTTTATGTTTAATTGTTGTAATTGATACTGAGATGTGGTTGCTGTCAACGAATTGGTTGTGGAAAATTAATCTATGTTGATTGGGTATAATTTTTATGTTGTTGTGATACTGTGTTGTGTTATTGAATTTGATATAGTATTAGTTTCGTAGTAGATGGAGGAAATTAGGAAGAAAACAAACGAAACAAACACACTGTGCCGAGTGGCACAAGTGTGTGTGTCGAGTGGCACTCTTGAGGATGGTGGGTGCCAAGGGGCCCAGGATACATGCCAAATAGCATGGTTATGGAGAAAGGAGTGTCGATCGGCACTATGTACATATGGGAGGGAGTTGTTCCGAGGGGCACACTCCATTTTCCTTGTCTTTTTGTTTTGTTTGTTGTTACATGAAGCCTTAACTTGTTTTTGTTTTGTGGCTCATGTGTACTGTAGCATAGTGGCACTTAGAACTAAATTAAGTAGCAGAGTTGTTGGTATCTAGTGGAGATAATTGTTAGATTAAGACTTAGTATGTAGTCAGAGTATCAATCCAATATATTTAGCAGAATAGTAATGAAAACATCAGAGTTAATAATTAGCCGAGTTATATTAGTAGTAGTCTTATAAATTAAAATACCAATGATGGTTTTAATTGCAGAGACACTTAATGATTGTTAGATGTTAACAGTGTAGAAATTTAGTAGTAATAAGAACAGTAGATTTACTAAATTAGTAGAGAAATAATATTACATATAGTAGATATATTTCGTAGTAGTAAATAACATATTTCATTCAAATAGCAGGATTAGTAATGTTGGTGGAAAAATCAATAGTAACTGATGTACACATATTTGGTAGCAGTGTAGTAGCCAATTAACAGAGAACCAATAAGTACATTAGTACATAGTAGAAAACAATGGGACGATTAGCCGGTAATTAATTTGCAGGATTTGGTCGATTTGTCTGAATAATTATATGGAACAATTATTATGGTTAATTATGAAGTTGTAGGTGGTGAATTTTGTTGCATTGCCTCTAACTATTGGCAAGAATAAAGTTGTAGGATTGTTGCCAAAGTTGAATAGTTGTGGTTATGTTGTTGTTAATATTTGTAGTTGTTTTGTTATGTTGCCTCTATTTATTGGCAATATAAAGTTGTAGGCCTATGGCTAATGTTGAGATGTTGTGTTGTTGTGATTGTCTCTGTGAATTCTTGTTGATAATGTGAAGTTGCAGAGAATTTTAGATGATGATGAATTACCTCTATTTACTGGTAATAATGGTGATGTGGGATTATGCCTTGCGATGAATGAGGATTGTTCTGAGTATGTGATAGTGCATTCCTTGAGTCACATACATTTGTATACTCTGTGATGACCTGGATTGGCAAACTGCAAAGAAGGCTTACGCCTTGTTTATGCCTCTATTAATTGGCAGATTTTTAAGATGGGAGTTCTACTCTAATGGTACCACATGCATGTGCATTGTAATTGAGTCGTTGTTGATGTTGTATCTTGAGTTGTGGTGATGATATATTTGTTGTTGCTTTATGTTGTTGACTTGTTATGACGGGTATTATCTAAAAGTTATGAATTAATAGTTATGTCGTGTTGATGTTTTATTGTGATTAAAGTTGTTTGTAAGTTGTGAAGTGGTGATTTTATATGATCTGATTTAATATATTATTTATCATACGACTCATTATATTGTCCGATATCTCACCCCTTTTGTTTGAATGTTACCCTCTGTTGGTAATGTGCATGTAATCAAGAAGAATAGTTGTTACCTTCATTAGTTCGAGTCGGTGTTGTCGCTCTGATACGTACCACTCGGGGGATGAACGTTTGATGTTTACTTGTTGATATTTGTTTTAGTTGCTGGATTTTTAAGTTTTTTACATGAAGTAATTGCTATCTTGAAGTTGTTTCAGTTGAATAAAAGATGTTAAGTGAATTGAAGTTGAGTATGTAAATTTTGCTGCTTATCAATAAGAAGTTGTTTGATTTTAAAGAATAAAGCAGGTTGTTATCGGTTCATCCAAATTAAGTGTTATGTATTTGTTTTGTATGCGATTAAATATTGTTGTTATAAGTTGAAAATGTAGCATCCTATTTATCTTGAACTCTGATTTTATTATTATCTGCCGGGTAGAAATGGGGTGTTACATTAGTGGTATCAGAGCAAGTTGGTCCGTCCGGCCAAGTTGTCTAATGTTGTTTGTTCCTTAGTACGTGACAAGTGTGTGAAACATTATCGGCGCTTGCTTGATTTTCTAATCTCTTGTATGCTGGAGTTGGTTTGAAGATAAGTGGGGGAGAAGCTTTGCTTCTCTGATATATTTTGGTTGTAAGATGTTAGTTCAGTATGCTGTTGATGGCGACAGTGCAAGTATTGCTGAAGTTTTGTTATTTCCCAAATCTGAAGATGACATGGATTGAAGATTTTATTTGTTAAGCAAGTTAGAGCATCTTGAGGGAGGACGATCAGACATTGTTGATGTTTACTTCTTGAAGGATGAGGAGCAATGTAACAGTTGTTGATATACAAGTAGAGTGTAATCCCTGATGTTTCTGAAGGTGGTTGTTAAGTAACAAGGATAATTTTTAGAAGATGGAATTTAGAAAGTTGTGATGTTTCAGCGCTACTGGTGGACTGTGAAGTTGTCAGTTTGAGTAGCCCTTGCATAAGATGTCGAAGTTTGAACGGTGATAGAGTGACAAACTGATGTAGACCTTGTTGTGGGATCCTTGTGAGTGATTTTAAAAGTTGTTGTAGTTGTTGGAATATTTTGAATCACGAGTTAGAGTCGGAAATACGAAGAGATGAGTACGATTTCAAGGATGGTAAATTTTGGTATTGGTATAAAGAAATTATGTTCTGATGTTATTGTAAGATGTGTAATAGTATGTCGTTGTATGACATCGGTGTTCGCATTTTCGGATAACCTTGGAAATTCATATCTTGTGTTTCGAGTATCGGATTGGCGTTCCGTTTGAACCTATGAGGAGATAGAAATATATTTTATCATATGAAAGTGTTTGCAAATATGGTTGATGCATTCCCATGTGGAGGAACTCTGGAGTCGTTTATGGAACTAGAGACTTTTTGGGTATAAATGGTTATTATCGCAATTGTTCGAGACGAGGTCAAGCATAATATGTTGTTGGCGATTGAGTTGACAAATGAGATGTTCGGAATTGAAAAGGATGTTAGAACAAGATTAGTTCTGATCTATCTCAGAGTTTTGATGATAACAATAAATTATATCTTAGACAATTTATACTCTGATAAATGTATTTGAATGTTTCAGATAATATTCTGACAGAAGCATTCTGAAGTGTTAAGCTAAAAATTATATGAAGAAGTTCTTTAATGAAAGAACCTTTTCTGGTTTAAGTAATCTGCTGACTCTGGTAAGACAATTTATTTTAAATGTATCTTCTAACATTTAGCAGGATTCCTTGTTGTTCAGAAGATTATTTTTGAAAGCAAGTGTTGATCAAGTTATTAGCAAGCAAAGCACTGCCTAGAAGATGAGTAAGGCATGTTCTGATTTCAAGACGTTGAAGCAAGTTCTGAAAGAACGTTAAAGCCAACTTGTCTTGTAAAGCGTAGGAAACATGTTCTTACATTTTGTCATTTGCTCATTAATGCAAAGACGGCTGAAAGCACTCAAGTGTCTAAGCTAGTTTCTTAGAAAATGGAATATTGCAAGGAAACACACAAGAATTTAATGCTCTCCATTTTTCTGAAGGCTGCAACGGTCTTATTGTTCCTACTATAAATAGAAGGACATTTATTGCAAGCCAACGAACGAATCAACAATTTTCAAAAAGAGAAGCAAGAAACTACGTGAAAAATTCCAGGATCACAAACTCTTTGTTCATACACTTTGTGCAATTTATTTTAAGTGAAAAATCACAGTTGTGATATAGCTTGATTAGAAGAAAATTTCTATTTCACTTTTTGTAAGATTAAAATCTTGTAATTGTTCCTTGAGAGACCAAGTTTGGTCAGACTTCTCAAGTAGACTAGGACTAGATTTAAGTCTTAGTGGTGTTAGTCACTTGTAAGATTACTTGTTCATTGTTAGTCACAACAATTGTTGTGTGTTTGTAATCATTTGATTATAGTGGATTAAGTCCTTGTTAAGAAAGGCGAAATCACCTTAACGGGTGGACTGGAGTAGTTTGAGTTCAAACGAACCAGGATAAAAATAACCTTGTCCTTCCATTATTGTTGAGCCTTGTTTTTGAAAATAAAAAGAGTCACTTATTCAACCCCCTTCTAAGTGTTTTCTTACCCCTTCAATTGGTATCAGAGCTTGACTCTAAGCACAACACTTAACTGTGTCAGGAAAAGATCCAGAAGAAAACACAACGGCCGCTGAACAAAATAATAATAGTTACAACAAACCTCCTGTATTTGACGGAGAATATTTTGAGTACTGGAAAGATAGACTAGAAAGTTTCTTTCTAGGTCATGATAGTGATCTTTGGGATATAGTCTTGGATGGTTACAAACATCCTACAGATTCAAAAGGAAACAAAGTGGATAGAAAAAATATGGATAGACAACAAAAAGTTGATTTTAAAAATCATCATAGAGCTAGAAATATTTTTCTAAATGCTATCTCTAAAGTAGAATATGAAAAAATCACTAATAGAGATACAACGCATGATATGTTTGAGTCTCTTAAAATGACTCATGAAGGAAACGCTCAAGTGAAGGAATCTAAAGCTCTGGCTTTAGTTCAGAAGTATGAAGCCTTCAAAGTTGAAGAAAATGAGTCAATAGAAGGAATGTTCTCTAGGTTTCAAACTCTGATCGCTGGTCTGAGAGTCTTGAACAAGGGATATACTAAAGCAGATCATGTGAAAAAGATCATCAAAAGCTTACCCAGAAGATGGGCACTGTGATACGGTGGGAAGAACTGACTGTCTTGGAATGTTGGTTTGCGTTTTGCGTTTGTTTTCGCAAAATATCACAGTAAGCAAGAGTCGCCGCCGTCTTTTATTTTATCCAACAAGGAAAGGAAAAAAGCACAGAAAAATTCTTTTTTCGAGATGTTTCTCGGGTCCGGGGGGTAGATTATAGAAAGGGAAGGTGTTAGCACCCTTTCTATCTGTGGTTATCCACGGGCTCTTAGGTACTTGCTCATAATGTTTTCAAAATTTGCTTTTCTTTGTGTTTGTGGGTTTGAAAGAAGTTTTTGTTTGAAAGGTGTAAGTGCGAAAAGTTTTATTTTGTTTTGGAAAGAGCAAGTACTTAAGAACCATCTACCTACTCGAAAAAAGAATCGTTCTATGCTATCTTCCTTTAGACAATGCTATCCCACTATTGATGAGTAGGTAGCACCGTCGTTAGAGTTTTAAGGGTCAATTCGAATAAGGGACATGCGGTCACCAAAGCAATGTTAGGACGCCTTAGCGGTAACCCTAATGTCTTAGATCATTTTTCCGAGGCAACCGTTTCGAGGCAACTATGATCTTTGGACAAGAGGGCGACCTCTAAAAACTTCCTATACTCAATGACCACGTTCGAAGGCAACCAAGTGAGGTGTACCCTAAGAGTGCGCATGTGCAAGTGTGTTGTTTCGGTTATTTTTATCTTTGTACATGTCATGGGTTATCTATGTTGATTTTAGGTTTAAGCATTTGATCTTGTCATGCATTCCCTATTATCAAACATCTAATAGTTTATACGTTGCGGAAATTTAAATTGCGGAAATTAAACTAACTATTACAATGCGTCAGGTATTTACATCGCCAAAAGCAACCCTTGAAATTAAAATGCGGAAAAATAAATAATGCGGTAAAAATAGTAACGGCCCTATTAAACTATTACATCCCGGAAAACAGATATAATATTGGATAAAAATGGATCGCATGCGGGAAAATTAAATCGGGCGAGTTCTAGGGTTTTGACCCTTTTTTGAAAGAAAGCATTTTTTTGGTTATTAAAAAAGAAAATCAAACTAACTTAATAATTAAATTAATAAACAAATTAATTAATTAATGAAAATAATATTTTTTGGATTTTTGATATTTAAAGAAATAAAAATAAATTTGATTAATGTTAATAAAACCTAATTGTCTAAATTAATTTTAATTATTGCAAAAAGATATTAAAGTTATTTCCTAATTAAACTAAATTAATTAAATTAATTTATTAACAAAAATAAAATGCTAAAAATTAATTTTAATAAAGAAAATATTTTGGTTTTTTTATTTTATTCAGAAAAAAATTTGATTGGTTAATTAAATTATGAAAAATAATTAAACAATATAAATAAATAAAATAGAGAAATAGAGAGAGTTAGAGATTTGGGCCTGCTTTTGGGAGGTTTGTTTAGAAATTTCAAGGCCCATGAACATGCAAGCCTGTGTTGACTTTCTGATTCTCTATGGCACGTTGACTTGGGAACATGATGCACACTCCATCCGGACCACCAGATCTGGCTTGGGGCCATCTGGCTAATGATTAAGTGAGAGACCATGGTGCGCTACAATGCATGAAACACGCTGGAACACCTGAAAGAAAATAATAATAAGTAATATGGGGACCTGGGATTCGAACCCAGGTCCTGCAGGCCAATGCATACACGCCTTTGCCACTAAACCAATGTGCGTTAGTTGTATACATACTGGATAATAATAATAATATATGAAAACGCGTAATATTCCAGAAAATAAAACACAAAGCGCGCAAATTATGAATTGTCCAATGGGGGAGGGCCATATTTTCATCTTCTTCGTTTGGCCCTGGATATTTACCTGCAGATTTATATTCGCAGCTAAATCCGTATGTGTCTCCTAAAATCAAATCTAGGCCATGGAAATTGATTCCAAGAACATGGTCATGTTCGTCTATCTCTCTTGATTATGTCCATGTCCATCAATTGCCTTGATTTTGCCTGAAAATAAAATACCCAAAAACACAAACCATGAACCCTAGATTCGGCTAGGGGGTTACGGGCTATATAAATGCAATCAAATAATGCAGAAAGTCCAGAAATTGCACAAGCATCATGAATATGTCAATGATTTGTCAAAAATATGCAAGAACATGGAGTTTCGATTTCAAATGCAAGGCGGTATTTCAGAGGCTTACAGCGCTTTAGAACGTGTATGGGGATTGGTTTTGAGTTGGCTTCGCTTTAGTGGATGTCCAGCAATGAATTGATGTTGAGATTTGACCTTGAAAACACCTCTATGCACGATTTCAGTTTCAAGCTTTTTTGCCAATTTTTCAAGTTTGATTTTTGTGTTCTTGCAGCCTCTCCCCTCTTAATTCGTATCCTTTGGCTTGTATATGTATGCAGCATTGGATTAGGTCAACAATTTGGTCTTGAATCTTTGTGCATCAATGCTTGGAGATATGATTTGATTCACCATTGATAACTTTCTTATTTTGTCCAAAATCCAATATTTTTGCACATGAAAAGCTTGATACGGATTTGATCATGTCATTGATGATAATCAAGACCTATAACAACCAAAAAGATCCTAAGTAATCAATATTTGGATTTTATTTGATTTAAATTGATTTAAAATGAATTAATTCAATAAAAAATCAAATAAAATAGAAAAATTAATAAATGGACACAAGGTTGAAGCTAGGACACGTGTGTAGTGTGACAAGATCAAATCAAGTGGAAAAGAATGGGCCCATTTGACAAAATTTGAAGTTTTGGGGATAGTTGACTTTTGGCAATTTTGCAAAAATGCCCAACTTCAACAATGCATAACTTCTTCAATTTTGAACTTTTGGAAGTGTTCTTTGACTTTTTAGAAATATTGAGATGTCCTCTAACCAACCCTTTTGGTCGCACCTCATTTTGATATTCCATGCTCAAGTTATAAGCTTTTGAAAAAAAAGGTGTTTTTGTTGACTTTCAAAAATGACCTATAATGTCCAAATTTATAACTTCTTGTGAGTGCATTTATGGATCTTGGGGTATGAATATGGATTGTAGAAAATTACATCCTCTTCAAAATTAGCTTTGGATGGGTCATTTATCATAAAGTATGAGAAATGTATGCTTGGTCAAAGTTGAGTTGACTTTTCCTACAAAACCCTAATTTAGCAACTTTTGAGTCTTGATGAATTTTGAGCAATCCTTGATGAATCATGATCAACCCTTGATAAAATGATGAAATATCCTTCAAAATGAGAATTTTGACAAAAAATATTGAGGTTTGACTGTATTTGGGTCACAGTTGACTTTTGCCCTAGCATAGTCGATTTTTGGACCCTTTGAGCAATTGACTGACCAAACTTCCTCTGCAAATCTTGAAAATTGACATGGATGAACTTGAGAACATATTAGGACATTAGGGAGAAATTGAGGTCATTTGGACTTAAGGATCTTGATGCAACACAAAACCCTAATTTGGGGTTGACTGCCTTAGGAGATGATTTGACTGTCCAACTCTTGAGCAATCTTGAACCACTTGGAGATTTTTCTTGCAATGTTTGGAGAAATATGAGAGGGAAAATTTTGGGGTGCAACAGGCACCAATGGTCACTTCTTTCAAAGTTTAAAAAGATCTAAACAACGTGTCTCTAGAGGAACTCATCAGTGCTCTCAGAAGTCATGAGATTGAACTGGATGAGCATGAGCCTCAGAAGAAAGGTAAGTCTCTGGACCTTAAATCTATTAAGAAATTTGATACTAACGCTTTTCAGGCTGAAGAGGAAAACTCTGAAGAATCAGAGTCAGAAGAAGACGAACTATCCTTGCTCTCCAGAAGGATCAACCATCTGTGGAAGCACAAACAGAAGAAGTTCAGGAACTTTAAAAAGTCAGAAGATAGACCAGAATCTTCTGGATGCAAAAAGTCAAATAGAAGAGAGATCATCTGTTATGAATGCAAAGAACCAGGTCACTACAAGAGTGATTTCCCAAAGCTTCAAAAATAAAAACCAAAGAAAAGGTTTGGTAAGAAGAAAAGGATGATGGCAACCTGGGATGACTCAGAATCATCTGAAGATGAATCTGGTTCTGAAGATGAGAATGCCAACCTAGCTCTGATGGCTACCACAGCAGATGACTCAGACTGTGAGTCAGAACCAAGAGAGGTATTTTCTGAATTTTCTAGAGATGAACTTGCTGATAGTTTATCAGAACTTCTGGAAAACTATAGTCAGCTCAAAATCAAATACAAGAAACTCAAGAAGAGTCTTGCATCTGATCTTGAGAAACTTGAAATAGAAAAATCTGAACTTTTAGAAAACAATTTTAAACTTAAAAAAGATATTCAAAATGTTCAAAAAAACTTTAGTTCAGAGTCTGTGTCTAGTTCAAAAGATATTTTGAAAGAATATGACTATAGCTTTCAAACTTTTCTAGCTAAAGGCATAGACATAAGCAAAATGGCTTCAGTGATCTATGGAGTTAGTGGGAAAAACAGAAGAGGAATTGGATATGAACCTCCCAAAGGGAAGGAGACATACATACCAAAACCTGTTGCTAAAATGACTTTCTCTTACAAACCTCTGAATAGACAATTCAAGTTTGGACACTCTCATGATATAAAATATACATCACACTCTGGAAACTCTTATGCTAACCCAAAGTTAAAACAGAACTTTAAACATTCTAACCCAAAAGGACCCAAAAAGATATGGGTACCTAAGGATAAAATAATATTTGTTGCAGATGTCCTTAACAGTTCAATTGAGACACCTGTCATGGTACCTATACTCTGGGTGCTCACGATACATGACGGGAAAAAGGTCTATGTTCCAAATCCTGGAAGTTAAAGATGGAGGAGACGTGAAGTTTGGAGGTAATCAAAAAGGGAAGATTATTGGTTCTGGAACCATTGGAAACGGTAACCTTCCTTCTATCTCTATGTTTTATTAGTAGAAGGATTATCTCATAATCTATTGTCCATAAGTCAATTAAGTGACAATGGTTATGACATTATCTTCAATCAAAGCTCCTGTAGAGTTGTAAGTCAAAAAGATGGATCAATCCTCTTTTCTGGCAAAAGAAAGAACAACATATACAAAATTGATTTATCAGATCTTAAATCACAGAACATTAAATGCCTTTTGTCTATTAGTGATGAGCAATGGGTATGGCACATAAGATTGGGACATGTCAGTCTAAGAAAAATCTCTCAACTAAATAAATTAAATTTAGTCAGAGGACTTCCCAATCTGAAGTACAACTCAGAAGCTCTGTGCGAAGCATGTCAAAAAGGAAAATTTTCAAAACCTTCCTTTAAATCCAAAAATGTTGTCTCTTCCTATAAGCCATTAGAGTTACTTCATATTGATCTGTTTGGGCCAGTTAAAACTGAATCCATCAGAGGCAAGAAGTATGGATTGGTCATTGTTGATGACTTCAACAGATGGACATGGGTAAAGTTTTTAAAACACAAGGATGAGTCACATTTTGTGTTCATTGACTTATGTACTCAAGTGAAAAATGAAAAAGATTTTAAAATCATAAAAGTCAGAAGTGATCATGGTGGTGAATTTGAAAATCATTATTTTGAAAAATATTTTAAAGAAAATGGTATTGCTCACAAATTTTCTTGTCCTAGAACTCCCCAGCAAAATGGAGTTGTAGAAAGAAAGAGTAGAACTTTACAAGAAATGGCCATAACCATGACCAATGAAACTAATATGGCTAAGCACTTTTGGGCAGAAGTTGTGAACACAACGTGTTACATTCAGGATAGAATCTCTATAAGACCTATTCTTGAAAAGACTCCCTATGAATTATGGAAAAACAGAAAGCCAAACATTTCTTATTTCCATCCTTTTGGATGTACTTGTTTTATTCTAAACACTAAAGAAACTCTGAACAAGTTTGATTCTAAAGCACAAAAGTGTTTTCTGCTTGGATATTCTGAACGCTCAAAAGGCTATAGAGTATACAACACAAAAACTCTGATTTTTGAAGAATCAATCAAAGTCAGGTTTGATGATAAGCTTGGCCAGCAACAACCAAAGCAAATTGATTTTTCTGTAGGTACAGAAGATCATCCCTCAAACTCTGAAACTTCAGAAGCAAAGGAAAACTCTGAAGCAAAGGAAGACTCAGCTGATCATCCTCTTGATAATGCTTTAGACAACCTCAGAATCTCTGACCAACCCACTCAGAAAACGTTTCCTAGAATCTCTTCAGCTCACAAAGAAGATGTAATCATTGGAAGAAAAGAAGATCCCATCAGAACAAGATCCTCTCTCAGAATCATTGAAGAATCCTTGTTTGGTTTGGTTTCTCTGATTGAGCCAACTTCCATTGATGAAGCTCTGGAAGATAATGATTGGATCTTAGCAATGTAAGAAGAACTCAATCAATTCTCCAGAAATGATGTATGGAATCTAGTTCCAAGACCCAAAGGATTCAACCTTATAGGAACCAAATGGGTTTTCAGAAACAAACTGAACGAGCAAGGCGAGGTGATCAGAAATAAAGCACGACTAGTTGCACAGGGTTATAGTCAACAAGAAGGAATCGTCTATAAGATTATTAATTTCTTTTGCTGTACAAAATAACATTTCATTATATCAAATGGATGTTAAAATTGCATTTTTAAATGGCTACATTGAAGAAGAAGTTTATGTCCATCAAACTCCTGGATTTATTGATTCAAAATATCCAGAACATGTTTTTAAATTAAAAAAGTCTTTGTACGGTTTAAAATAAGCTCCCAGGGCTTGGTATGATCGTCTGAGTAATTTTCTTTTAGAAAAAGATTTTACCAGAGGGAAAGTGGACACAACTCTTTTCAGAAAGACATTTAAAAATGATATTTTAATTTGTCACATTTATGTTGATGATATAATTTTTGGAACATCTAATATCTCCTTTGGAAAAGAGTTTGCTGAGACCATGCAGGTAGAATTTGAAATGAGCATGATGGGAGAATTGAAATTCTTTATGGGAATTCAAATCAACCAGACTCCAGAAGGTACTTACATACATCAGACGAAGTATGTTAAAGAACTTCTGAAGAAATTTCAGATGTCAGAAAGCAAAGATGCCAAGACACCTATGCATCCAACCTGCATTATGGGAAAAGATGAGGTAAGTATGAAGGTAGACCAGAAGCTCTATAGAGGTATGATTGTATCCCTTCTCTATCTGACTGCATCTAGACCTGATATACTATTTAGCGTGTGTTTATGTGCTAGATTCCAATCAGATCCTAGAGAATCTCACTTAACAGCAGTTAAGAGAATTCTTAAGTATCTGAAAGGTACTACTAATCTGGGTTTGTGTTACAGAAGATCACAAGATTACAGACTAGTAGGTTATTGTGATGCTGACTTTACTGGAGATAGAGTTGAAAGAAAAAGCACCTCTGGAAGCTGTCAATTTCTGGGTGAAAATCTTATCTCGTGGTACATCAAGAAGCAAGCAACAACTGCACTTTCCACCACAGAAGCTGAGTATATATTTGTTGTTGGATGTAGCTCTCAGATGATTTGGATGAAAAGTCAGCTAGAAGATTTTAATCTTTATGAAAGTAAGATTCCTATCTACTGTGACAATACCTCTGCTATTTTTCTTTTCTAAGAATCCAATTTTACATTCTAAAGCCAAACATATTGAAATTAAATATCGTTTTATAAGGGACTATATTCAGAAGGGTATTTTAAATTTAATTTTTGTAAAAACAGACCATCAATGGGCTGACATTTTTACCAAACCCCTTTCAGAAGATAGGTTTAATTTCATCTTGAAAAATATTTGTATGGAATTATGCCCTGAATAAAATAATATGTATCTTCTGTGTTTGACCTCAGAATATTCTGTAATGAATGTTCTGATTAACAACTCTTCAGAACTTAGAAGAGAAGTTACATCAGAAGCTATATGAAGAGTTCTAAAATGTTCTAACGTTTCATTTCTAAGTATAGTTCAGAAATCCATTTAGAACAAACAGTTGTTACATGCATCCTTCAGGAGCTGAACACGTGGTATGTTTCTAAAAGGTCAAGCGTGCAAAGGCTACTGACGTCGTTCTAGGTAACTGTTAATGATTAGCCATAATCTCACATTTTCCCTTATTTTTAGAAAAATCATTAAATGCACGCAATGATTAGATTCATTTTAAATTCGTTAAATTTTTTTTTAAATTTTATTTCTAAACCTAACTCTGAAACTTTTGCATATAAATACGTTTTAAAAACCTTTTTTCATTTTTTTACCGTCTCTTTCAAACTCAAGCGTTTTCTGTACTTTTTCTCTAAAAACCCTTTTTCTTCATCTCTCAACTCTCAAAGAACTTCAATGGCTTCTTCCTCATCCCACTCTGAGCAATACATTATTCCTGAAAGAACTACCCTCATTCCTGTAGACAGTTTGGAAGTTTTAAGTGAATTAATGGTAGACTTTGAGAATCTAAGAGAAAATGGCTTTGACTTGTTTCCCGCTGTTAAGTTTCAAGGATGGGAAAACTTTTTTGATCGTCTCATTGGTCCAGTCTTTCCACATCTGGTGAAGGAATTCTGGATTCATGCTATTGCAACGCCTAAGGTTATTATCTCCTTTGTAATGGGCAAGGAAATATCCATTAGTGAAAACCTAATCAGAAAATTGCTAGGGTTTAAAGGACTTGGAGTTACAGGTATGCCAAGTGGAAGAATGGAGATGTCACGGGTCTATTAAGAGATTTTCACAAATGGTCAATGTTCCTCTAAAGTCAGGGACTTGAAAGATAAATACAAGATTTGGGCAAGGATTATCCATGGATGTATTCACCACAAGAAAGACACCAGCTCTCCAGATTACATTAACACTGATCAACAATACTTGTTGCTCTGCCTTGGAACTAATGTCAAAATTGATTTGCCTTACTTACTATTTGAACATCTCTGGAACCATGTAAAGGAGACTAGGGAAGATGAAAGGTTGAAAAACCCAAAATCCAAAAGGAATTGGATTCCTATGGGTAGATTAATCTCAAACATTCTGACTGAGAATGGTCTGACTGCTCACCTAGATGAAGCCAATCTTCTGAGGGAGCTAGAACCAACTTGTGGTAAAACTATGACTGGGAAGAATTTGCTGAAAAGGAAAATAATTGACAAGCTGCTGGTGGAACCAACTCCATATGTGTCAGCTGCTGTGAAGAGAAGAAGAATACCTATTACTGATTTCCCTATGTTCAACTCAGGAGATCACCCACGTATCATCCTGCGCTACATTGAAATCTGCAAAGAAACTGGAACACCTATTGATCCAGCTTGGCTTCAAGGAAGAAATCAAGTTGCTCCATATGTTATTCTTCAGGAATCTTTGAAGAGGAAAGCAGTAGAAGGACCTTCTGCCAGACCTCAGAAGAAAAAGAAGACAGGTAAACCTGCTGAAATTATCACTGTTTATGATTCTGTCAATGTATCCACATCTACTGAACCCTCTCAAACCTTAGGAGAAATAGATGTAGATATTGACCTAACCTTACCATCTGACACCCTTGTTGATAACCCTCAGAAAAATCAAGTTTTATCAGATTTGAGTGACTTTGAATCTGATGAACACTCTGATTCCCAATCAGAACCCTCTCAATCAAAACCCTCACACTCAGAACCCTCTGAACCATCTGTTTCTCAACCCATTCCAACTGAACACTTTTTAAGAAATCCTCCTAGACCTCTATCACCCAGACCCTCTGGATGGTATGACGCTGGATCTTGGAGAATTCCTGGAATCACCGTTCCTCTGGCAACACGAAACCACCTTTCACCTTACCATCTGAAAACATTTTTGCCATGAACCAACCATCACATCAGAACCCCACTCCCACTCCTGAAAATACTATAATCATTTCACCTGACATCACTCCACCTACTTCACCATAACATCCAACACCAAACTCACCTACACTCTCACCCCCCTCATATTCTAGAACAACAATCTGTTGAACCACCTGAATTTTTTGAATCGTCCGAACCCCATAAACAAACAGCACCACCTAACTTTGTTGACCAACCTGATCTTTCACCCACTCCTGAACCAATAAAAATCCTGAACCTGCTAGCTTTTTAAGAACTATAGTCGATTATGAATCTCTACAATATTTGAAAAATAAATCTTTCAAGAAGGTTATCCCAAAACCTGTTCATCCATATGTGAATACTTTGTTTCAGAATTTTATAACAAATGTTCAAGCATGGTTAAATCTTCTAAAAGAAGATTGTGCCAGAAGCGTGAACCCATCTGCAACGGATCTTCTGTGGGAATCTTTCAGAAGAACTTTGGATGCTGAGTCACTGAAGTTACAGGACTTATGCCACTTTCAGGTGCTGGACAACTTTTCCAAACATCTGCATGCTTTCAAGTCAGAAGTTGCTGACATTTGGAATAAGAAGTCTTCTTTAATGATTGCTGGTACACCAGATGATACAATGGACATATCAGAAGATGAATCTGAAGATGCCTCTGAAGATTTAAATCCTCTGGCTATTGTTCTATTGAATCAACCTTCTGTTAAGGCAGCTCCTGAACCTGTGCCAACCCTTGTAATGGATATGGGCAGTCTGCTTTCCACCTTTGTGCATTCTGACTCAACGGCTGCTGCTCCCAAGCCTGTTTCTGCTGAAGCTTCGTCATCCTCTGCCCCTACCTCACTTATCATGGACACTCTAAATGAGCTCAAGAGGGAGAATGAAGTCATACATGAACGCTTGGATAAGCAAGACCAAACAAATCAAGAAATCAGAAGCTAGATGATGAAACAAGAAGAATCTGCCTCTGAGATCAAGAATCTTCTGTTGGCTCTTGTTACTAAGAAATCCTAGTTTCTTTCTATCTCTTGTCTTTTGTTTGGGTGTTTTATACTTCTGGATATTTCTTTTACCTTTTTATGAAAACTTTTAAGTTCTTCAACTATTTTTATTTATACACTTTTTGATTATGCCAAAAAGGGGGAGAAAACGAGTATTTTGAACTAATCACTGTTTAACAGTTATGGGACTAAGTCTCAGACATTCTAACAAAATACAAGATTTCTTTCTGTGCAAAAGAATTTATTTTGCAGGTATCACTTAAACTCAAAAAGTTTAAGGGGGAGAAAATCTTCTTAAAGAAGTTCTGAAGAAATCCAAGAAGATATTTTTTATATACTCTGATAAATAATCTCAGGAAGTTTTATATATATAAATATTCATTTCAGTGGGAGATTCTTATCTCTTATCATATTTTATTTCTATATCTGAATAATTTTTGTCATCATCAAAAAGGGGGAGATTGTTAGAACAAGATTATTCTGATCTATCTCAGAGTTTTGATGATAACAATAAATTATATCTTAGATAATTTATACTCTGATGAATGTATTTGAATGTTTCAGATAATGTTCTGACAGAAGCATTCTGAAGTGCTAAGCTAAAAATTATATGAAGAAGTTCTTTAATGAAAGAACCTTTTCTGTTTTAAGCGCATCTGCTGACTCTGGTAAGACAATTTATTTTAAATGTATCTTCTAACATTTAGCAGGATTCCTTGCTGTTCAGAAGATTATTTTTGAAAGCAAGTGTTGATCAATTTATTAGCAAGCAAAGCACTGCCTAGAAGATGAGTAAAGCATGTTCTGATTTCAAGATGTTGAAGCAAGTTCTGAAAGAACGTTAAAGCCAACTTGTCTTGTCAAGCGTAGGAAACATGTTCTTACATTTTGTCATTTGCTCATTAATGCAAAGACGGCTGAAAGCACTTAAGTGTCTAAGCTAGTTTCTTGGAAAATGGAATATTGCAAGGAAACACGCAAGCATTTAATGCTCTCCATTTTTCTGAAGGTTGCAACGGTCTTATGTTCCTACTATAAATAGAAGGACATTTATTGCAAGCCAACGAACGAATCAACAATTTTCAAAAAGAGAAGCAAGAAACTACGTGAAAAATTCTGGGCTCACAAACTCTTTGTTCATACACTTTGTGCAATTTATTTTAAGTGAAAAATCACAGTTGTGATATAGCTTGATTAGAAGCAAATTTCTATTTCACTTTTTGTAAGATTAAACTCTTGTAATTGTTCCTTGAGAGACCAAGTTTGGTCAAATTTCTCAAGTATACTAGGACTAGATTTAAGTCTTAGTGGTGTTAGTCATCTGTAAGATTACTTGTGCATTGTTAGTCACAACAGTTGTTGTGTGTTTGTAATCATTTGATTATAGTGGATTAAGTCCTTGTTGAGAAAGGCGAAATCACCTTGACTGATGGACTGAAGTAGTTTGAGTTTAAACGAACCAGGATAAAAATAACCTTGTCCTTCCATTATTGTTGAGCCTTGTTTTTGAAAAGAAAAAGAGTCACTTATTCAACCCACCCTTCTAAGTGTTTTCTTACCCCTTCAAAGGATAGTAGTTCATTATTTCAAGTATGGGATGTTGCATGTGAAAAAAAATTGGTAGGACTAAAGAAAATATTGACGACTGCTCCGGTATTAGTTTTTCCTAATCCGAGTGAGTCATTTGTAGTGTATTATGAATGCGCCTAAGATTGGATTTAGTGGTGTGCTAATGCTGAATGAAAAAGTTATTGCTTGTGCTTCTAGACAACTCATATTTCATGAGAGGAATTATCCTACACGTGACTTAGAGTTAGCAACAATGGTGTTTATGTTGAAAGATTATGATTTCGGTTTGAATTATCATCCAGGTAAAGCTAATTTCGTGGATGAGGCTTTAAGTCGAAAGACTTTACATATGTCGGCAATGATGGTTAAAGAATTGGAGTTAATTGAACAATTCAGAGATATGGCCTTAGTTTACGAAGTGACACCAAATAGTGTTATGTTGGGGATGTTAAAGATTAACAATAATTTTCTGGACAGTATCAAAGAAGCTCAGAAGTTAGATGTGAAATTGGTAGATTCGATGGTTGGACTCGATCAGTCTGAGAATGATGATTTCAAGTTAGATATGCAGGGAGTATTAAGATTCCGTAATCGAATTTGTATTCCTGATGATGCAGAGATGAAGAAAGTAATTCTTGAGTTGGAGGATACTCAACCTTTGTGTGAGGATAAGTGAGTGTAATATGGACCATGTAATATGTTGAGCATTGGTGTCTCATCGACAAAATCGAATGAGAGGGAAATTGTGGAAGTATTTGTAAACCTCATTGGAAATTATTGGATTATGGTGCTTTAGGTGACTTGAGTACAAGTTCTAAAGGAACACTATTATAGTTTGGTAATGATGGTTTATACTCCAGTATGATTGTCGGCTATCTATTGAAAAATTGAGGAACTGATCACCCTTAATCTCTTGTTGATAGTAGACAAGATTGTGTTGGGTGGCATAGATTTGTCGTACTGTCTTAATGGTGTGCGAAGTGATTGATGTTATATCATGATGATAGTCGCTCACCAGTTTGTGTGAAGTAATAGAGGAATTGCTAAGAAAGAATTGAGACATATTGAACAAGTTGGAGTGGCGAGTTATATGCGAATTAACGTTGCAAAGTGAAAGATTGAGAATATCAAGTGAATAATGGTTTTATGGTGGGTATTAAGGAAAGTCTGAAACTAGATTGAAACATGCGAGCTAGATGGTTGACAAAAATTTTAACAAGGACAGTGACTTAAGGTGGATTATCAGAGTTGCGCAGCTGAAGCGTGATGTGGCGCAATTGTTATACATGTATGACTCGCTAGAAGTGAAGGATTAAAACATCATAATCCTATGGGAATGATGTGTTTTAATCTACATGCTTGATTTGGTGGATTATTAATATATAAATGTTGTTCCAGGGCACTATGTTTGCTAGTAAATATTTGCAGATTTTATAAGGATATTAATATGGTTGTTGGTTAACGGTGAGTTGTGTGTATAATTGTTAAGTTATACAGTTAAGTTGGTGTTGCAATGATTTTGTTATCGCTATTGAGATGTTATTGTTGATTTTCATAAGTAAGGAATGATACTCCATAACGTGATGAAGTTGATTATGTTGGTTGTGTTGATGTCACTATAAGAGCGATACGATAATGTGAACATATTTGTTGATATTTTGTTGATAATTGATATATGGGAATGAAATTGTGTGTGTGTTTTGGGTGTTGAAAAAGGTTGTTAAGATGATATTGTGATGATGTATATCCAAGTGTGTTATAGTCGTTGCTACTCTAAATGTTGATATGTCAAATTATGGTGGAATAGTTGAGATGCTAGTACCGATCATGTCGTGAAGTGTTGAATGATTGGCATGTAATCAATTTGAATCGTGTGGAGTTATTGAGATATCGGAAAAGTAGTGGTCGAAGTGTTGCCAAACGCGACTTCGAAATCAACGAGTTGGATGCGAACTCTTATTAAGAGTGGTAGTATCGAATAGATTTTCGAGGACGAAAATATTATAAGTGGGGGAGAGTTGTAACACTTGTTAATTTAATTAATTATTTAATTAAATTAATTACAGATTAATGGTTGAAAATATTGTTGAAATTGTTGAAGTTGCGAAATGTCGAGAAATGTTGATTTAGTTGCTAAGTTGTTATTTGGTTGATTAATATTAGTAATAATATTAATATAGATATTAGAATAATATAAGGTTTATTAGTTGGGCTCATTATTTGGTTGTATGGAGTAATAGGTGAGGTTTTGAAAGTTAGGCTCAATAAGAATATTAATAATTATAAGGTTAAGCTAATTATGAGGAATTAGGTTAATTGAACAAGTCTTGGAGAATTTTGTGGGAACGTGAGAAGCTGCAAAGTTACAGAGAAAAGGCAAAGGTTGGAAGCTACGGCGAGAGACTTTAACCGGTAGAATAGAGTGATCTACAATCCAAGGTAAGGGTGAGGTTCTGACTATCTAATGGGTTGTATGACAGATTTTATATGGGTTTGGGTTTGTAAAATTGCCTCTGTTTGTGTTTAATTGTCATAATTTGTACTGAGATGTGGTTGCTGTCAATGAATTGGTTGTGGAAAATTACTCTATATTGATTGGGTATAATTTTTATGTTGTTGAATTTGATACCGTATTGGTTTCGTAACAGCGGGGGAAATTAGGAAGATAACAAATGAAACAAACACATTGTGCCGAGTGGCACAACTGTGTGTGACGAGTGGCACTCTTGAGGATGGTGGGTGCCAAGGGGCCCAGATACATGCCGAACGACATGGTTATGGAGAAAGAAGTCCCGATCGGCACTATGTACATATGGGAGGGAGTTGTGCCGAGGGGCACACTCCATTTTCCTTGTCTTTTTGTTTTGTGTGTTGCTACATGAAGCCTTAACTTTTTTTGTTTTGTTTTGTGGCTCATGCGTACTGTAGCATAGTGGCACTTAGAACTAAATTAAGTAGCAGAGTTGTTGGTATCTAGTGGAGGTAATTGTTAGATTAAGACTTAGTATGTAGTCAAAGTATCAGTCCAATATATTTAACAGAATAGTAATGAAAACATCAGAGTTAATAATTAGCCGAGTTATATTAGTAGTAGTCTTAGAAATTAAAATAACAATGATGGTTTTAATTGCAAAGACACTTAATGATGTTAGATGTTAACAATGTAGAAATTTAGTAGTAATAAGAACAATAGATTTACTAAATTAGTAGAGAAGTAATATTACATATAGTAGAGATATTTCGTAGTAGTAAATAACAAATTTTATTCAAATAGCAGGATTAGTAATGTTGGTGGAAAAATCATTCGTAACTGATGTACACATATTTGGTAGCAGTGTTGTAGCCAATTAACAGAGAGCCAATAAGTACATTAGTATAGATTAGAAAATAATGGGACGATTAGCCGATAATTAATTTGCAGGATTTGGTCGATTTGTCCGAATAATTATACGGAATAATTGTTGTGGTTAATTATGAAGTTGTAGGTGGTGAATTTTGTTGCATTGCCTCTAACTATTGGCAAGAATCAAGTTGTAGGCTTGTTGCCAAAGTTGAATAGTTGTGGTTATGTTGTTGTTAATATTTGTTGTTGTTGTTGTTATGTTACCTCTATTTATTGGCAATATAAAGTTGTAGGCCTATGGCTAATGTTGAGATGTTGTGTTATTGTGATTGTCTCTGAATTCTTGTTGATAATGTGAAGTTGTAGAGAATTTTAGATGATGATGAATTACCTCTATTTACTGGTAATTATGGTGATGTGGGCTTATTCCTTGCGATGAATGAGGATTGTTATGAGTATGTGATAGTGCATTCATTGAGTCACATACATTTGCATACTCTGTGATGGCCTGGATTGGCAAATTGCGAAGAAGGCTTATGCCTTATTGATGCCTCTATTAATTGGCAGATTTTTAAGATGGGAGTTCTGCTCCAATGGTACCACATGCATGTGCATTGTAATTGAGTCGTCGTTAATGTTGCATCTTGAGTTGTGGTGATGATATATTTGTTGTTGCTTTATGTTCTTAACTTGTTGTGACGTGTATTATCTAAAAGCTGTGAATTAGTAGTTATGTCATGTTGATATTTTATTGTGATTAAAGTTGTTTGTAAGTTGTGAAGTGGTGCTTTTATACAAACCTCAGACTATGATGTTGTCAAATTATTTAAACTGACAAACCATTATTCTTAAATACTCTTGTTTGTCATCATCAAAAATAGGGAGATTGTTGGAACAAAATTTGTTCACACTCTTTAGTTTTTGATGATAACAAAATACTTAAATAACAATAGGGTATACTAACATTTGTTTAAGTTTACATGATCATTAAACTTGTAATTAACTTGGTTCTGTCCCAGTTAAAGAGCTTATTAAAGGAGAAGCATGTAACTTATATTCTAATGGATTAGAATATGTTTGTTACATAAAACCTCAGCACCTATTGACTCAACTTTTGATGAGCTAGAAACATATTACAACACTTATGTTTGTACTTTGTGTAAAATCAACTACATCTAATCAAATTCCTGAATTATGGAGAAATTCAACTAGGGGATTTAGCGCAAGGCTCAAGGTTGTGTTACATGATTTCTTAAGTTTACTCCAGAATGCCTATGAACGCCTTGCTTGAGAAAGACACAGTGGATAAAGAGATTATTCAGAAGGTGGATATCCTAATCGTACCTACTCCAATATATTTATCTTAGAAACTACTTCTTCAACAAAGATTCTTGTGCAAGTAAGCTTCCAACATCTCTTTTCTTCCCTCTATATACGGAGTTGAAGATTCAAATAAAGCTACACCAATATACAACAAGATATTACAATAAGAACTGTTTCGCTCTCTAAGCTCCTGTATATAGGTTTTGGGGTTGCACATAGTTTTAACAGTTTTCTCACACTTGTATATCTTAGAAATATCAAGTAAAAAGTTCTTTTCTTGTGTTGTATGATTTGTACCTATGATTGTATATCAGGTGCATCTCGTTGTAATCCTAAACAATTTCTTTAGAATTTATAAAAGTCTCAAACAATGTGTTTGAGCAAGTAAGACTCAAACTAAGTGTTTGAGCAAGGAAGATGGACTTGGGGTATGAAGATGGATTTTAGGAAATTGCATCCTCTTAAAAATTAGCTTTGGATGGGTCATTTCTCATAAAGTATGAGAAAGTTATGCTTGGTCAAAGTTGAGTCGACTTTTCCTGCAAAACCCTAATTTAGCAACTTTTGAGTCTTGATGAATTTTGAGCAATCCTTGATGAATCATGATCAACCCTTGATAAAATGATGAAATATCCTTCAAAATGAGAATTTTGACAAAAAATCTTGAAGTTTGACTGTATTTGGGTCATAGCTGACTTTTGCCCTAGCATAGTCGATTTTTGGGCCCTTTGAGCAATTGACTGAGCAAACTCCCTTTGCAAGGCTTGACATTTGACATGGATGGTCTTGAGAACATATTAGGACATTGGGGGACACTTGAGGTCATTTAGACTCAAGGATCTTGATGCAACACAAAACCCTAATTTGAAGTTGACTGCCTTAGGAGATAACTTGACTGTCCAACTCTTGAGCAATCTTGAGCCACTTGGAGATTATTGATCGCTGTGGGGAATACCCCAATGTTCCACTGATAGGAACCAATGGAGGAATTACTTACAATCTATGTTTGGCCTTACGTCAGTTTGGACGAGCCAGAAGGGAAGGACCTCATGAGCTGCTAATGTCTAGTATAATCTTTGATTTCCAAGGGGATAGTGACGACCAACGTCGCAGATTCATTAGAGCGTGGGATAGAGTACACAGGTCTGATCCGCACGAGCTGGGTGCAAAGACTTCTCTACCAATGGAGCCATATCTCCGATGGGTTCGTATCCGTGCCCAAAAGCTGGGAATGCCCTACGAAGCCGTCTTGCCTATCATTGTTGAAGTTGCTGATGAGGAAGGGGTTCCTCCTACTATCTTACACCCTTACATGCCTACCGAAATTGGGGCATTGAAGAGGTCCTGGATGCAACTGAGAGAAGAACGGGATACTTACCGAGAAAAGTATCACGAGCAAGAGTAGAAGATTCAGAAGTTGACAAGGCAGTTGGAGAACGAGCGGATCCTCAATGACTACGTCAACACTAAAGGCAAACGACCATGGGAGCGCTGATGTCCTTTGATTATTTCTAGTTTTTATTTACTTTTCAGTATTTCCTTTCCTGTAACGCCTTAAGGGCAATTTGTTGAACAATTGAATTTCAAGTTTATCTAATAAAAGTGTGTTTCATGTTTGGTTTACGAATTTGAATCTCTCGGTGTCTTTGAAATCATAGCATACGCATTTCATTCCATGCATCTCATAACAGGTACCCTTACAGGTTTTCTCATCTTCTTCGTTGTTTATTTCAGCATCATGTCTTCTGAACCATCAACTGAACAAGCAATCAAGGCTCTGCAGGCTCAAAACGCCCAGTTCTAGGAATTGTTCATGAATTTGGCTAAGGGTCAGCAAGATCTAAAGGCCCTTATCTTAAAAGAGAAGAAGAAGAAGACAATCCTGTTTAACATGGGCCACAAGTTTGGAAACAGGCTACAAGATGAAGTTGATTTGACCACCTCATCTGGAGGGAAAGATAGTCAGGAAGAGAGGATGGCTCCTAGCCCTGTGGTTTCAGACAACGAGACAGACTTCGACGAAGACCAGTATCCTCCGACTGAGGATAAATACAAACAATTGGAAGACCCGTTGAGTGCGATGGAAGTGCAGAAGGTGCCTGGTCTGGACTTTGGTGATCTGGGTCTGTCTTTTGGGGTGGTAATCCCCCACAAATTCAAAGCACCAGCCTTTGCTAAGTACAACGGGGTTTCTTGTCCAAAACTGCACCTCCGATCGTATGTTAGGAAGATTCAGCCATACACCGCTGACAAGAATCTCTGGATCCACTTCTTTCAAGACAGTCTTTCAGGGACTCAACTTGAATGGTTTTACCAGTTGGAAGGAACTAGCATCGGTAATTGGGAGGATTTGGCTGCTGCTTTCTACAAGCAGTACCAATATAATGCTGACCTCGCTCCCACGCGTACCCAACTCCATGGTATGTCAATGGGTGCGGGCGAAGGTTTCAAAGATTATGCTCAGAAGTGGAGGGACCTTGCTGGAAGAGTGCAACCACCCTTGGCTGATAGGGAGTTCGTTGATATGTTTCTGGGGACCTTGTCTGGTCCGTATTTCAACCACATGATTGGAAGTTCATCATCCGAGTTTACAGAGCTGATCATGACCGGGGAAAGGATTGAGGCTGGTATTAAGTCTGGTAAAATACATAAGGGTGCTTCATCAGGCACCGAGAAGAAGCCTTTTAAGAAGGAGTCCAGTGCTGTTTACAGTTCAAAAAGCCAGAATAGACCTGAACGCCGCCAAGCTGTTAATGCGGTTGTTATTTCAAGACCTGCTGGTGCTCCTCAACACAACAACCAGCCAAAGGCCGAGAGACCGCGAAGGCAATTCACTCAGCTCAACATGACTTTATCTCAGATTCTACCACAATTATTGAAAACCAATCTAATGATTCCAAGGGAAGCCCCGAAGAATCCCAACACTACATCACTAAAGTACAACCCTAATGCCCGTTGTGATTTTCACTCTAATAGCCCGGGGCATGATACAAATGATTGTTGGGTTTTGAAGAACAAGGTACATGAATTAATTGATGCGAAGGAGATCGAGTTCAGAGCACCAGAAAAGCCTAAACAGGATGCAGGGGTGAATGCTATCAGAGACGACGATGATGAAGAGTTTGATATCGACAGTTGGATCTACCCGACTGCCAATGGTGGACTAAGCAACTAGACAGCGAAGGATTCTATGCCCGTTTCTGTTATCACCTAGTAATGAGACTTTTGTTTTGAATTTGTAACAGACAATGTTTTAAACTTTACGGCCTGGTGTCTTACCCGGGGCACTGTGGCTTCATTTGTGAGGGCTTTATGTGTGTCATCTACATATATCATTAATAAAAGCATTGGACGTTTCTTGCATTTCAAATTTTGCGCTCCTTGTTTTTCTTTTATTATACATTGCAAAATAGCTATTTTACACACACTCACATATACAGGTCTATATCCACTCTGGATCTCATTGGTAACGACTCTGCTACTGCCAGTTATGACTTTGAAAGTCCGATCAACTTAGCCGAAGACGAAGGTGAAGATGATTGCGAAGTGCCTGGTGAACTTGCTAGACTGTTACTTCAAGAAGAGAGGGCCATACAGCCACACGAAGAGCCGGTGAAATCAGTAAATCTGGGTACAGAAATAGACAAGAAAGAGGTCAAGATCGGGGAAAATCTGGAGCTTAGTGTGAAGCAACGGTTGATTCAGATGCTGCGTGACTATGTTGAGATCTTTTCCTGGTCTTATGAAGATATGCCTGGGTTGGATACCGATATTGTGGTTCACCGATTGCCTACCAAGGAAGACTGTCCTCCAGTAAAGCAGAAGGTCCTCCGAATGCGCTCGGATATGTCTAAGAAAATCAAAGCTGAAGTGATGAAGCAGTTTGACGCCGGTTTTCTGGAAGTTACTTCTTACCCTCAGTGGGTGGCCAACGTGGTTCCTGTGCCAAAAAAGGATGGTAAGGTTCGAATGTGTGTCGACTATAGGGATATGAACAGGGCAAGCCCCAAGGATGATTTCCCTCTGCCTCATATCGACGTTCTGGTTGACAACACCGCTCAACATAAGGTTTTCTCCTTTATGGATGGTTTCTCTGGTTATAATCAGATTAAAATGGCTCCCGAAGACATGGAGAAGACAACTTTTGTTACTCAATGGGGTACCTTTTGCTACAAGGTCATGCCTTTTGGATTGAAGAATGCTGGGGCAACATATCAGCGTGCCATGGTTGCTTTGTTCCATGACATGATCCATCATGAGATTGAGGTATACGTCGACGACATGATTGCAAGATCCCAGACTGAAGAAGAACACTTAGACCATCTGCAGAAGCTATTTGATAGGTTGAAGTTGTACAAGTTGAGGTTAAATCCGAACAAGTGCACCTTCGGGGTGAGATCTGGTAAGCTGTTGGGTTTCGTTGTAAGTGACAAAGGTATTCAAGTGGATCCTGCAAAGGTGAAGGCTATACAGGAAATGCCAGCTCCCCGAACAGAAAAGGAAGTCAGAGGCTTTCTGGGAAGTCTGAACTACATTGCCCGATTCATCTCACACCTGACTGCTACTTGTGAGCCAATCTTCAAGTTGCTGAAGAAAGATCAAGTGGTAAGATGGAACGATGAATGTCAGGCCGCTTTCGAAAGGATTAAAGAGTATCTCCAGAAGCCATCCATTCTGATGCCTCCAGTTGAAGGGAGACCTTTGATCTTATACTTGATAGTACTCGAAAACTCAATGGGGTGTGTGCTGGGACAGCATGACGAGTCTGGCCGAAAAGAGCATGCTATTTATTACCTTAGCAAAAAGTTTACCGACTGCGAGACCCGATACTCGTTGCTTGAGAAAACTTGCTGCGCTTTGGCATGGGCTGCTCGCCGGCTGAGACAGTATATGATGACTCACACTACTCTATTGATTTCAAAAATGGATCCAATCAAGTATATCTTCAAGAAGCCTGCTTTGTCCGGAAGAATAGCAAGATGGCAGATGATCTTGACTGAGTATGACATCCAATACACAACCCAAAAGGCAATCAAGGGAAGTGTGTTAGCAGACCATTTGGCACATCAGGCAGTGGATGATTACCAGTCTATGAACTTTGAATTCCCGGACGAGAATAACATGATAGTAACTGACTGTGAGACACCTGGACCGGATGAAGGACCTAAGGAAGGATCCCAATGGTCTATGTACTTTGATGGAGCTTCAAACGCTTTGGGCAATGGCATTGGCTCTATGATCATATCTCCTAAAGTCTCTCATACTCCGTTCACCGCCTGACTATGTTTCAACTACACCAACAATATGGCGGAGTATGAAGCGTGCATTATGGGTCTTCGAGCAGCAATTGACCTAAGGATTAAGTTTCTAAGTGTCTTCAGAGATTCCTCCCTCGTGATCAGTCAGATCAAAGGCGAGTGGGATACGAAACACCTAAATCTTATTCCTTACAAGGAGTATGTGTTGACGTTGCTTCCCCACTTCGAGGAGATAACCTTTGAACACTTCCCTAGAGAGGATAATCAGTTGGTGGACACGCTGGCTACGATGTCTTCTATGTTCAAAGTCAATTGGGACAACGAGGCTCCCCGGATTATCATTGAAAGATTGAATGAACCTGCATATTGTTGTGACATTGAGACTGAAGAGGTAGCAGATAAACCTTGGTTTCATGAGGTGAAGAGATACCTTGAGGCTCAGGAATACCCCGAGGGTGCATCTGTTAATGACAAGAATTTTCTGAGGAGGTTCGCAGCAAAGTTCTTCATCAGTAATGGTATCCTTTACAAGCGTAACCATTATTCAACCTTACTACAATGTGTGGATAAGAATGAAGCAGAAAGGATCATGGTAGATTTACATGAAGGTACTTTCGGGAC
Source organism: Vicia faba (assembly GCA_948472305.1). NCBI lineage: Eukaryota > Viridiplantae > Streptophyta > Magnoliopsida > Fabales > Fabaceae > Vicia > Vicia faba. Next base: position 1,398,004,642 of record OX451736.1, on the reverse strand, counting down.
TCATTCCAGTGGACACACCATGGCAAAGAAAATTCTTCGGGCAGGATATTATTGGTCCACAATGGAGGCCGACTGTTATCAGCATTCTCGGACATGTCACAAGTGCCAAGTCTATGCTGATAAGGTGCACATACCTCCAGTTCCTCTGAACTTCTTGACGACACCTTGGCCTTTTGCAATGTGGGGCATTGATATGATCGGCGAGATCAGACCTACGGCATCCAACGAGCATCGTTTCATCCTGGTGGCTATTGATTACTTTACAAAGTGGGTTGAAGCAGCTTCCTTTGCTATTGTGACCAAGAACGTCGTGGCACGGTTCATTCGGCATAACCTGATCTATCAATATGGTGTACCAGAGAGGATCATTACGGACAATGGTACCAACCTCAACAATAAGATGATCACCGAGCTCTGCAAGCAATTCAAGATACAACATCACAACTCTTCTCCCTACCGGCCGAAGATGAATGGGGCTGTTGAAGCAGCTAATAAGAACATTAAGAAGATCGTGCAGAAGATGACGGTGACATACAAAGATTGGCACGAGATGTTACCATTTGCTCTTCATGGGTACCGTACCTCAGCACGGACGTCAACATGGGAAACACCCTATTTATTGGTATATGGCATGGAGGCTGTATTACCCATTGAAGTTCAGATACCCTCTCTTCGGATTATGAAGGATGCAGGTTTGAGTGAAGATGACTGGATTCAGATCCGGCTTGATTAGCTAAACCTAATCGACGAAAAGAGACTTACTGCTATTTGTCATGGTCAAACGTATCAAAAATGGATGATCAAGGCATTTAACAAGAAAGTTAGACGACAAGAGTATCAAGTTAGGGATCTGGTGATCAAGCGCATTATTCTACCTCAAGGTGATCCCAGGGGCAAATGGACCCCTACTTACGAAGGACCATTTATGGTTAAGAACATTTTCTCAGGAGGAGCTGTGATTCTAACCACCATGGATGGTGACGACCTTCCTCACCCCGTCAATTCAGACATAGTGAAAAGATACTACGCATAATCAAAGACCCGCTAGGTTGACTGGCCTAGGCAAAAATAAGGGCTTCCCGGCGAACCAAAAGGGTTCGGGCAAAAATAAAGGATGAAAATGAAAAATCTGTATACTCGGCAAGTCGAAAACCTGAAAAGGCGGCTTGGGCAAAAAAGGGTATCCCGATGGACTGAAAACCCGAAAGGGCGGTCCATTTAAAAAATTAGGGATCAAAGTATAACACTATGTCTCATTGGATCACCTCACATACAGACTTCGGTATCGACTATCAAGCTCGGACGACACTAATCAATCTGATTCATCTTCAACCAGTAGCAAAGTGATGAGATGCTCTAGGACATAAAGACAATAGTATAATTGGAACCCAGTGGGATTATTCACATAGCTGTTTTGTTTAGTTTTTCACAAATTATGTAAATTCTATTTGTTCGGCGGCGTTCTCTTACTAGGACATCAGCCTCTTGTACAAAAGCGCCTATTTACATGCCAAACTTCAAAATCAATAAAATTCATTTTCAAAGAAAATTTCAAACTGTTTTTCTCTTTTCAGTTTTGTTTTGCAAAGAACGTCCAATGTTCATTTTTGATATATGCATTTGACATTAATTGCTGCTCATGAATATTTACATGCGAAACAAAAAGACCATTGCTGGTAATATCAGAAATAGGGGCAATAAGATTTGTCCAAACTTTGCAGTTGCTTTATCCACCAGGTACAAGGTAAATTCAGCTGAAGAGCATGGATAAGGTACTTTCACTCCCTGCAGAGTAAGACAATAATGATTGGCTCTCCCCAGCTGAGACTTGCAACTGTGAATGAATGAGTCGGTAATATTTTCTCCCCAAGTATAATTTATCTACCATCAGCACTGAAAAGGATTAATATCCCCGGCAGTCCTAATATCCCCCAGCAGAGTATAAGAATATTCCCCGGCAGAATACAAGATATCCCCAGTGGAGTTAAAATTTTCCCAGCGCGGTCTGAAAAAGCTTCCCCAGTGGAGTTGAAGAATCATCTCCAGTAGACTCTGGAAGTTCGTCCCCGGCAGAGTATAAAAACAAATATCCCCAGCCAAGTTCAAAGGAAGATTGTCCCCAACAAAGCTCAAAGGATTATCCCCATAAGAGTCTAAAAGGTTATCCTCAGTGAAGTCGCAACTGAAAGATCATCCCCAGCGGAGTTCTTTCCTTTCACAAATAGGAATTCAATCCCCAACAAGATTCAGTATCACTAGTAATGGTAATTTGTCCCCAACGGAATTTATTAGTGGAATCCTCCGCAGAATATCTCTTCCCCACAGAGTAATCTCCTCATCAGTTTATTCCCGTACGGAGTTATCCTCTCCTGCAGATTTATTCTCACAATCATCTTCGTTCATTATCCCTAGTGGAAACGAAGAATCCAACTCTATTCTCCAACACCTATCCGGGATTTATTTTCCCCAGCTAGAAACATTACATTTCCATACATCATGATACATGCATATACACATCATACAACCCAATCTCATTTATTTTGAGAACATCATTGCTTGATATATATCATGCATTGCATACGACTGACCTTTACCTTTCAGGAAAGATGCAGTTAAGTTCTCAGCTCAGTCGAAGACCTGACCGGTTCTTAAATTTCAACTGAATTATCCTCGGTTGAATTTCAGATAAGGTTCTCAATCTCGACATTTTCCTCCGTCATAGTGTGGACGAGTTCTACAATCTCAATAGTATACTCTATTGAAGACCAGACAGTTCCTAGATCTTGATGAAGATGTTTCCCTCAATCGAAGACCTGACCGATTCTTAAATCCCAACTGAATTATCCTCGGTTGAATTTCAGATAAGGTTCTCAATCTCGACATTTTCCTCCGTCATAGTGTGGACGAGTTCTACAATCTCAACAGTATACTCTGTTGAAGACCAGACAGTTCCTAGATCTTGATGAAGATGTTTCCCTCAGTCAAAGACCTGACCGGTTCTTAAGTCCCAACTGAATTATCCTCGGTTGAATTTCAGATAAGGTTCTCAATCTCGAAAATTTTCCTCCGTCATAGTGTGGACGAGTTCTACAATCTCAACAGTATACTCCGTTGAAGACCAGACAGTTCCTAGATCTTGATGAAGATGTTTCCCTCAGTCGAAGACCGAACCAGTTCTTAAATCTCAACTAAATTATCCTCGGTTGAATTTCATATAAGGTTCTCAATCTCGACATTTTCCTCCGTCATAGTGTGGACGAGTTCTACAATCTCAACAGTATACTCTGTTGAAGACCAGACAGTTCCTAGACCTTGATGAAGATGTTTCCCTCAGTCGAAGACCTGACCAGTTCTTAAATCTCAACTGAATTATCCTCGGTTGAATTTCAGATAAGGTTCTCAATCTTGACAATTTTCCTCCGTCATAGTGTGGACGAGTTCTATAATCTCAAGAGTATACTCCGTTGAAGACCAGACAACTCCTAGATCTTGATGAAGATGTTTCCCTCAGTCGAAGACCTAACCAGTTCTTAAAATCTCAACTGAATTATCCTCGGTTGAATTTCAGATAAGGTTCTCAATCTCGACAATTTTCCTCCGTCATAGTGTGGACGAGTTCTACAATCTCAATAGTATACTCTGTTGAAGACCAGGCAGTTCCTAGATCTTGATGAAGATGTTTCCCTCAGTCGAAGACCTAACCGGTTCTTAAATCTCAACTGAATTATCCTCGGTTGAATTTCAGATAAGGTTCTCAATCTCGACAATTTTCCTCCATCAAAGTGTGGACGAGTTCTACAATCTCAACAGTATACTCTGTTGAAGACCAGACAGTTCCTAGATCTTGATGAAGATGTTTCCCCCCAGTTGAATTATGGACAGGTTCTTAAGACTCAACTGAGGCATTCTCTCAGTTGAGGTACAAGCAAGTTCCTAAATCTCAATAAAAACCAGGTTTCCCTAGCGGAATCTTCTACAACAACAGGTATGCAAGTTCTCGATAAGGAATCTCTTATGCGATCGACGCTCCTGCAGATGGCATCTGTAAGCCCATCCTCCTATCAGAAATCTCTAAATGGAATCTGTAAGCTCATTCCCGACATCACCAGGCTGATACCACTTCATGCGAGTGCAAATTTCTGGGCACTCTAGTGTTCAATCATCTTTCACCTTCGGATCACGAAAGGCACGGAAGCAAATCTACATCCTCGAGTTTAAGAAGATTGAACAGGGGCAGCTATTGTACCCCAAAATTTTCCCTCTCATATTTCTCAAGACATTGCAAGAATAATCTCCAAGTGGCTCAAGATTGCTCAAGAGTTGGACATTCAAGTTATCTCCTAAGGCAATCAACTTTAAATTAGGGTTTTGTGTTGCATCAAGATCCTTGAGTCCAAATGACCTCAAGTGTCCCCCAATGTCCTAATATGTTCTCAGGACCATCCATGTCAAATTTCAAGCCTTGCAGAGGGAGTTTGCTCAGTCAATTGCTCAAAGGGCCCACAAATCGACTGTGATAGGGCAAAAGTCAACTATGACCCAAATACAGTCAAACTTCAAGATTTTTTGTCAACATTCTCATTTTGAAGGATATTTCATCATTTGATCAAGGGTTGATCATGATTCATCAAGGATTGCTCAAAATTCATCAAGACTCAAAAGTTGCTAAATTAGGGTTTTGCAGGAAAAGTCAACTCAACTTTGACCAAGAATAACTTTCTCATACTTTATGAGAAATGACCCATCCAAAGCTCATTTTTAAGAGGATACAATTTTCTACAATCCATATTCATACCCCAAGTTCAGAAAATGCACTCACAAGAAGTTATAAATTTGGACATTATAGGTCATTTTTGAAAGTTAATAAAAACACCTTTTTTTCCAAAGCTTATAACTTGAGCATGGAATATCCAAATTGGATTATACCAAAAGGGTTGGTTAGAGGACATCTCAAGCTTTCTAAACAGTCCAAGAACACCTCCAAAAGTTCAAAATTGAAGAAGTTATGCATTGTTGAAGTTGGTCATTTTTGCAAAATTGCCAAAAGTCAACTATCCCCAAAACTTCAAATTTTGTCAAATGGGCCCAATTTTTTCCACTTGATTTGAGCTTGTACCATTTCACACGTGTCCTATCTTCAGCCTTGAGATCATATTTCTTTTTTATTATTTTATTTGATTTTTTATTGAATTATTTCATTTTAAATCAAATTAAATCATGTAAAATCCAAATATTGATTACTTGAGATCTTTTTGGTTGTTTTAGGTCTTAATCATCATCATGATCAGCATCAAATTCGTATCTCACCATATCATGTACAAAAAGATGGAGATTTGATAAATTTGGCAAGCTTTAAAGGATGAATCAAATCAAATCATAAGGCATTGATTTAGAGGGATTCCATCTATATTTGTTACCCTAACACCTTGTATCATACATAAAGAAGCCAAAGGACACGAAATAAGGGCTAGATACTGCAAGAATAGGCAGAACCAAAACTTGAAAAAAAGGCAAAAAGCTTGAATCCGAATTGATACTTAGAGGCAATCTCAGAAGCCAAGAAGCATCTAAATTGATTGCTGGGTGTTCACTCAACCTTCTGGGATCCAAAGCACGCATTTTTCAACCTCCTAGAGCACTGTAAGTGTCACGCGATCCCCTTCTGCATTTGATTTAGTATTTAAAAAATTATACATTGTTACAAAGAATCAATGGCATATTTGTAATCACCAGATTATTTCTAAGCCTTTTGTATTGTTTGATTTTATTTATCTGCTCTATGGTGCAAAACGCCATTGTTAGGGTTTTGCTTCTTGGATTAGGGTTTTTTGTTACAGGTAAAATTAGCCTTAATGATGGCTATGGACATGACCGGGAGAGGAAGACAAATGCAACCATGGTCTTGGGAGGAATTTATATGGCATGAGATGAATTTTAGGAACGACCTATGCTTTTAGCCGCGGATTCAAATATGCAAGTAATTTTGTTACAGGCTTGAGGACAAGGACGATATCGTGTCCTCCTTTGATTGTCCCTTTTCAAATTTTCGCGCATTTTTTTTTATTTTTTTGGCATATTAACGTATTTTCACATATTATGTTTTATTATATTGTTAACAAATGAAGCACAATAGCCTAGTGGCAAGCGAGCGCTGGCAACATCCAACAGGACCTGGGTTCGAATCCTAGGTCCTTCACTTCTTTGATATTATTATTTTCCAGGTGATCATATGTGTCTCCAAGCGTGAAGCTCATCATGCATCCTCAAGCATCTGATTGCCAGATGGCCTCTGGCCAGATCTGGTGGCCAAGGGATGATGGTCCACCATGAACCAAGTCAACGTGCACCCACTGGATCTTACAAAGTCAGCAAAGAGCCAGTTCGTTTGGGCCTAAGGATTGCTTCTCAAACACCCTTTTTTCAGGCCCATACCCTTTCTCTCTTTCAATTATTTATTTTTTGTTTTATTTAATTATTTATTTATATTTTATTTAATTAACCAACCAATCAATTTTTTTCCTTTATAAAATTAAAACCACAAAAATAACTTTTCTTTATCAAATTAAATTTTAGTATTTTATTTTTTATTAACAAATCTATTAATTAATTTAGGCCATTAATTAGAAATAACTTTAATACATTTTTGTAAATAATTAAAATTAACTTAGACTTAATTAGGTTTTTACTAACATTGATTAATTTTATTTTCTTTCTTTAAATACCAAAAATCCAAAAAATATTTATTTTCATTAATTAATTAATTAATTTATTAACTTAATAATTAACTTAGATAATTTCTTTCTTAATTCAAAAACAACAAAAAAATCATTTCTTTAACAAAAAAAGGGTCAAAACCCTATAACTTTGCGCTCGATTTAAATTTCCCGCACGCGATCTATTTATTCAATATTGTACTTATTCCCGGAATGTAATAGATAATTAGGACCATTTAATTATTTTTATCGCTTTATTTATTTTTCCGCATTTAAATTTCAAAGGGTTGCTTTTGGCGATGTAAATACCCGACGCCTTGTAATTTAATTTCTGCAATTTATTTTCCGCAAATTATAACTGTTAGATGTTTGATAATAGGAATGCATGACAAGAATGAATGTTTAACCTAAAATCAACTTAGATCACCATTAACATGTACAAAGATAAAATTAACTGAAAATGACACACTCGCACATGCGCACTCTTAGGGTACACCCCACTTGGTTGCCTTTGTACACGGTCATTGAGTATAGGTCATTTTAGAGGCCGACCTCTTGTCTAAAAGATCATAGTCGCCTTGAAACGGTTGCCTCATATATTGTTACCTCAAACAAATGATCTAAGACATTAGGGTTACCGCTAAGGCGTCCTAACATTGCTTTGGTGACCGTAAGTCCCTAAATTCGAATTGACCCTTAAACTCCAACGATGGTGCTACCTACTCATCAATAGTGGGATAGCATTGTGTAAAGGAAGATAGCATAGAACGATTCCTTTTTCGAGTAGGTAGATGGTTCTTAGATACTTGCTCTTTCAAAAACAAAAACTTTTCATACTTACACTTTTCGAACAAAGTTTTCAAAAACACTTCATATGCTCTTGAGGACAGAAGCAAGAGTTAAATCGAAGTTTTCAAACAAAAACTTTTTCAAACCCACAAACACAAAGAAAGCAATTTTTGAAAACAATATGAGCAAGTACCTAAGAGCCCGTGGATAACCATAAATAGAAAGGGTGCTAACACCTTCCCTTTCTATAATCTACCCCCCGAACCCGAGAAGTATCTCGAAAAAGGAATTTTTCTGTGCTTTTTTCCTTTCCTTGTTGGATAAAATAAAATTCGGTGGCGACTCTTGCTTACCGCGATATTTTGCAAAAACAAACGCAAAACGCAAACCAGCATTCCAAAAAACAGTCAGTTCTTTCCAACCGTATCACAAGGTGTGATTGATCAGGAAGTCCTGAACTATGAGTTTAAGCAAGGAAGTCTCTTTTAGATGTGATTGAGAAGGAAGTCCTAAACTGTGAGTTTAGGCAAAGAAGTCTCTTTCAGGTGTGATTGAGCAGGAAGTCTTAGACTGGTGTGTCTAAGAAAGTTGTAATCAGGTTCTGATTATAGTGAAAAACTCTTGTGTGGTAAGGAGACTGGAATACTCTTATTATAGATGAACTAGGATAATTTTTGTGTGTGATTTACTTATTGATTGTGCACTTTAAATTATTCCGCTGCTACTTACTCTTACTGAGAATCTGAACTTTGTCAAATTTAGAAGCTATTGTTCTTAAAAGAAAAAGTTTATCATATACACAATTCAATTCCCCCCTCTTGTATGTTTTTCTTACCTTCATTTTCTTGTATCAAAGGGAATATGCAGAGGAAATTATAGAATGAACATGCATGTACTTTTGCAAGCCATCACTCATCCTAGTTGACACCAAGGAAAAAATCAGTGGGTTTTCTTGGAATTCATATCATGACCCAGCTGAATATTAGAGTCTTGCATAAGCATTGTAATATTTAACTTTCAATAGACCCGATATCTTTTATGCAATACAGTAGGTATGCCTATTCATGCATGACCCCAAAATGCAACATATGCCATCACTGAAGTGTATAATTCAGTTCGGCCTTCACTTGTATCCTTCCTCTGCCAACAAATTAGTTTCTTACATTGATGTAGATTCGACTGGTTTCCAAGACACTATGTGATCTACCTCAGGTTACTGTGTCTATCTTGGTGACAATTTTATCTCACGGTCCGCCAAATGCTAGCATACCCTCTCTCAGTCCAGTGCAAAAGTTAAGTACCGGGAAATTTCTAATGTAGCATCTAAATCTTGTTGGATTATAAACTAATTATTAGAACTAAATTTCCCAGTCACAACAACCACTTTGGTCTATTGTGACAATGTGACTGTTGTCTATTTATTTGACAACCTATTTCAACATCAGTGCACCAAACACATCAAGATGGATATACATTATGCGTGAAAAAGTTGTGTGCGGTGAAGTATGAGTCTTACATGTTGTGATACGATGGCAGAACCGACTGTTTTTGAAAATGCTGGTTTGCATTTTGCGTTTTGTATTCATAAAATGTCGCGGTAAGCAAGAGTCGCCACCGACTTTTATTTTATGCAACCAGAAAGGAAAAAAGCACAGAAAAAGTCCTTTTTTGAGATATCCTGAGTACGGGGGGTAGATTATAGAAAGGGAGGGTATTAGCACCCTTTCTATCCATGGTTTTCCATGGGCTCTTAGGTACTTGCTCATCTTTTAAAATTGCTTGTGCGTGTTTGTTTTGAAAAGTTTTGTTTTACTTTATTTTAACCCTTGTTTCTATCCTCAAGAGTGTTACGAAGTGTTTTTGAAAAAACTTTGTTTGAAAAAAGTGTAACTGTGAAAAGTTTGATTTTGAGCAAGTACCTATTAGCATCTACCTACTCGAAAAAAGACCGTTTCTGTTCTTGTTTCCTTTAGACATCTCTATCCCACTATTAAGGAGTAGGTAGCACCGTCGGTGGAGTTGTAAAGGTCAATTCGTAAGGGACGTACGATCACTAAAGCAATGCTAGAACGTATTAGTAATAACCCTAGAGTCTTAAGATCATACTCGAGGCAACATTTCCGAGGCAACATTTCCGAACGTGACATTTGATCTTTATTTGGACAGGAGGGCAACCACTAAGACACCCTATACTTAATGACCGTTTACCGAAGGCAACCAAAGTGAGAGTATACCCTAAGAGTGCGCATGTGCGAGTGATTTGATTTCAGTTATTATCTTTGCACATTAGGGTTTTCTAACCGTTTTAAATTATCATGCAATCTTGTCATACAATCCTATTAACATACATCTAACAATTAATATTTGCGAGAATTAAAATGCAAGAAATAAAACCTACGCTATTACAAGGCTTCGGGGTAGGGATTAATTACATAGCCAAAAAACTCGTAAAACGATAAATAAAGAAAGTCCTAGATTTAACTATTACATACCGTGAGCAGTTACATTAATATTGCAAAAATGATAAATGCGCGTGATGAATCGAAAACGAGAGATTTAGGTTTTTGACCCCAACTACCTAATTGTAATTTAAAAGAAAAATTATTTTTTGTGGTTTTTGTGCTATTTTGAGAAAATAAAGTTTAATTGAATGATAATAAAAAAACCTAATTACTAATTAATTTTAATTAAGAAAAATAATTAAATTAACCTATTTTTTGTATTTTTTATTTTGAGAAAGAAATAAAAATTAAATCAAAAGTTGAACCCTAATTTGCTAATTGATTTTAATTATAAAAAAGAAGGTTAGAATTATCCTAGACTAAATTAAACTAGTATTAAATTAAATTGATAAAATAAAACCTAATTCTAAATTTTGTGAAACTTGATTTTATGATTTTTATGAAAAAGAAATTAATTTTGTTAAAAAATAATTAAACTAATTAAATTAAATAAAAGAAAAGAAATAGAAAAGAGGAAGAATGAACCTGGTGTTGTTTAGCAAGAAGGGGGTGCAATTTGCAATTCTGAGCCCAATAATTCCTGGCCCCTTTGGGCGTATGGTGGACCCTAATGGGAGAAGGCCTTAGATCTGGCATGTTGATGATCTGATGGTTGGATGCTGATGATGTATAGTGGACGCAAGGGACACTTGTGCACCTGATAATGCAAAGCAAAATAATATGAAACCAAGGTTGGGACATGGGGATCAAACCCAGGTCCTTAAGCATTCCTCCACTGCACGCTTGCCAGCTGAGCTGGTTGTGTTAGTTGTATAAATAATAACAAATAAATATTATATGATAAAAACAAAAAGCTAATCGTCGGAACGCGCGGAATTCAAAGTGGCAAACCATGAAGCGCCACGTATCCTTCTTCTTCCTCCCACCGTCGCTGTAAATTTAATGACTTTTACCTACTAACACTGAGTGTAGGTATAACCCCGTGCCTTTCCAAAATCTCATACAAGCATGATAAATGAAAACCAATGGTACCAATCAACTCGTTGCAACCTCACGAGCATCATGGTACCATTATTAATGGCCAATTGTTCCTGTATGAAAAATCCCTAAAAACGAACCATGAACCCTAGCCATGGCATCTTGGTATACAATCAATAAAAATGCAATTAACTACAACCATTAGCTTGCAAACATCTCAAGGATTATGAACATATTAATTAATCATGCTAAATATTCCAGGATGAACGTATTCGAATTCAAGAAAATATGGAAACCGTATGAACCTTACAGAGTGTTTCAAGGCGTGAGGAAGCTTGATAGCGATTGAAGCACAATCCTAGGATGCCCAGCAAACGACTGGTATGATCAGAATGGCTTGAGAGGGCCCGGAACTTGGAAATCAGTTTGCACTTTTTCTTGAATTTTTTTGCAATTCGTTCTCTCTTTTTGCATGCCTCCAACCTCTCGTTTTTTGGTTTGCACGTGTCCCTTATGTATAGTAGAATGCATTAGGGTTGCAACTTTGTATCAAATCTCTCTCAATTATGAATATTGATTCATGATTCAATCCTTGCACCAAATATTTCCAAAACAATAAAACTCAATATTTTTGTGTCCATGTGAACCTTGCACAATTTGATTTTGTCTCCAGATGTGTAATGGACCTAATCATGCACAAAATCTCAAGCTTTAATTAGTTTTTGATATTTTCATTATTATTTTTTTTGACTTTATTTGATTTAAATGAAATAAAATCAAAATAAATGACAAAAATAAAAGAATGACAAGTGGAAGGTCTCATGGGTCCTGGGTCACATTACGAACTCAGTGCAAGCATAAAAAGTTGGGCCCATTTAGCAAAAAATGCAATTTTGGACACACTTGACTTTTGGCAATTTTGCAAAAAGGATCAACTTGGCCAATGCACAACTCTCTCAATTTTGACCCTAGAGAGGTGTTCCTGGACTTTTAAGAAAGCTTAAGATGTCCTCTAAGCAACCCTTTTGGTCTCATCTCAATTAAGTCTTCCATGTTCATGTATGAAGCTTTGACCCAAAAGGTGTTTTTGTTGACTTTTCAAAATTACCTGTAATGTCCAAATTCATATCTTCTTGTGAGTGAATATTTTGAACTTGGGAGATGAATATGAATTGTAGGGAATTACATCCTCTTCAAAATGAGCTTTGGATGGGTAATTTTTGATAAAGTATGAGAAAGTTATGCTTGGTCAAAGTTGAGTTGACTTTTCCTGCAAAACCCTAATTTAACAACTTTTGGGTTTTGATGAATTGTGAGCAATCCTTGAGGAATCATGATCAAACCTTGATCAAATGACGAATAACACTTCAAAATGAGAATGTTGACCAAAAAAATTGAAGTTTGACTGTATGTGGACCACAATTAACTTTTGCCCTAGCATAGTCGATTTTCAGGCCTTTGAGCAATTGACTGAGCAAACTTCCTCTGCAAGGCTTGAAACTTGACATGGATGATCTTGGGAAAATATTAGGACAATAGTGAGAATTTTGGACCCTTTTGATTCAAACATCTTGGTGCAAAATGAAACCCTAATTTAGGGTAGACTGCCTTAGGAGAGAGTTGGTTTGGTCAACCCTTAGACTTCCTTGAGCAATTTGAGAACCTCACTTGACATGTATTGAGGAATATGGGAGGGAAAATATTGGGGTACAACAGCTGCCCCTGTTCAATCTTCTTAAACCTGAGGATGTAGATTGGCTTGTCTTCCTTTCGTGATCTGAGGGTTGAAGATGATTGAAACTTAGAGTGCCCAGAAATTTGCACTCGCATGAAGTGGTACTTGTTTGGCGATATCGGGAATGGGCTTATAGATGCCATTTGGAAGTTAATGACGGAAGATGGGCTTAAAGATGCCATCATAAGGAGTGTCGATCGCATAAGAGATTCCTTTGCGAGAGCCCGTACACCTGTTAATTAGGAGGACTACGCTGGGGAACGCCGGTCTCTGTCTTGGGGGAAGTAGAATTTTAGGAGATTCAGTTGTCCGTTACTCTACTGGGGAATCATCTCTTAGTCAAGGAGGTGAAAATGAACTGCTATCTGGTCGTGCTCCAGGCTTTACAGTGATTTGCTGAGGAAAATAAGACTGACTACTATCTGGTCGTGCTCCAGGTTTTACAGGGACTTACTAGGGAGATAAGATTAAAATTTGCTATCTGGTCGTCCTCCAGGCTTTACAATTTCTCAATTCTTATCTGGTCGTGCTCCAGGCTTCATAAGGAATTAAGTTTGTTGTACCCCAAAATTTGCCCTCCCATATTCTTCAAAGTTTGTCAAGAATCATCTTCAAATGGTTCAAGATTTGCTAAAGGGTTGCACAGTCAAACATCCTCCTAAGCCAGTCAAAACTAGGGTTTTAGTTCTTACAAGGAATTTTGGGTTTTCAATGGTTCAATCAGGTCTCATATGCCTATATACATTGTCAAGCATCTATAGGTCAAGTCTCAAGGCTCACAGTGCCAATTTGCACAGTCAAAAGCCCTATTTGGTCTACAGTCAACTGCAGGGGCAAAATGGTCATTTTACAGTCAAAAGTCAGAATTTTTGGTCAACATCTTATTTTGAGTCCACAATCATCATTTGATCAAGTCTTGATCATGATTCCACAAGCATGGCTCGAAAATCATCAAGATGCAAAAAGTTATTATTTTTGGACAGCAGAAAAGTCAACTGTATCTTGACCAGGGCATAACTTTTTCATGGTTCATCAGAAAAATCCCATCCAATTCTCATTTTGAAGGGGGTTCCATTTTCTACAACTCATCTTCACATTCCAAGTCCAAGAAATGCTCTCACAAAAAGTTATCAATTTCTACATTATAGGTCAATTTCAAAAGTCAACAAAAAGGCACTTTAAGTCAAAGACCATAACTTGCGATTGGTAAATCCAAATGACATGGGACCAAAGGTATTGGTTAGAGGACTTCAAGAGCTTTCCAAAATGTCCAAGAACATGTTCATATGATCAAAATTGAGCAAGTTATGCATTGGAGAAGTTGGGAAAGTTTTGTGAATTTGCAAAAGTCAACTTTGCTCAAAACACATCATTTTTGCTAATGGGCCTCAAATTTCTTCTTGAAACTTTATCCATGGCCTATGCACGACCCATCAAGCCTATTTGAATTTATTTTCTTATTTTTATTAATAAATTGGATTTTTAATTGATTTTAATTCATTTAATTAATTTAAATTGTAGGAAATTCAAAGATATGGTTTTTTCAATCTTTTTGTGAAGCAAACAAGCTCAAGATATGCTGGCAATTCGTGTGCAAATTAAAGGGACAAAAATCTCCAAGTTTGGCAAGTTTCTTCAATCAAAAAGATTCAAAAAGATGTGATTGCAAATCAAATATTCAAACCATTATTTCATGGATCTTTGCCCAAGGATTTAACCTAATTCTCTTCCTCTATAAGTACACAAGTAAACCCTAATGCATTGGACGAAAAATCTCTGCTGAAAAAAGCCATAGCCATTCAAGAAAATCCAAAGAAAACTCAAAACTGTTTTCCAGGTTCTAGCACGATTCAAAGCATTTTATTGTTTCTAATACATTGCAGGGGTTCCCAGGAACGTGTAGGAATCAAAACCAAGTGCTAAAGCTCAAAGAATCCAAAGAAACAGTTTCACGGTTTGAACATATTTTCCAGAATCGCATCTCATTATTCATGTGCATTTGACATATTTTATTGGTTGATTTGTGTTAATAGGGACCATACGAAGCTTTTGGCATATGTTAATTGGATTAAAACGTCCTAAATCCAGAGATGCCATGAACAAATTCTAGGGTTTTCGAGTTCTGGAATTAGGGCTTTGTACCAAGTAAAATTAGGATTCATGAGGCATATGGCTGAAATTGTTGAGACAAGACGAGTTTAAATCCACCCTCGCGAAACATTTATATAGCCCATACGCCTAATCGCTATTATTCCTCATTCCATATTGTGGGGGTTAAAAACCCCCGCTATTTGATTTGTTTTTTTGCAGGTATACAGGAAGAAGATGAAGACGTGTTGGCTTTTGGTTGGGCTATTCAAAAAATAGGCGCGCGTGTTTCTTGTTTTCCAGCATTTTGATTGTTTCTTAATAAAATAATTGTCACTTATTTTACTAACGAATAACGCGCGCAAATGGAGTGGTTAAGGCATTGGTGTATGATCATTGGGACCTGGGTTCGATTCCCAGGTCC
This sequence comes from Vicia faba, assembly GCA_948472305.1. Classification (NCBI taxonomy): domain Eukaryota; kingdom Viridiplantae; phylum Streptophyta; class Magnoliopsida; order Fabales; family Fabaceae; genus Vicia; species Vicia faba. The sequence goes on along the minus strand of OX451736.1, from coordinate 1,397,989,453 downwards.
ACACAATATTTGTTTCTATTTTTCATAACGTGATCATATGCAGGATTCCCAGTATGGTCCACCATAAACCTCACGCTTCAGCCTGCCATGTGTCTTCACATTCCAATCCAGTGGCCAAAAGATGATGAACACCATGTTCCTTAGTCAACCAATGCCTGGACAATTCAAGAAAGTCAACCAGGCTTGATGTTAATGGGCCACCAATTTCCAGAACAAACCTCCATCTGGGCCCAACACCCCCCTGGTTTATATTTCCTCTTTTATTTTCTTTCTTTTTATTTTCTTTTAATAATTATTATTACTATTATTTAATTAACTCATAAATTATTTTTCATAATAAAATCAGAAACCTAAAACATTATTTATTTTTATTATTTATTAATTTCACTATTACTTTATTATTTTGTAAATAAATTCTAACAAATTAATTTAGTTTAATTAGGTTTAATTTTGACTTTTTCACAATAAATAAAAATCATGTAGAATTAGGGTTTTGACAACTTTTAATTTCTTTTATTTTATTTTCATTAAAACATTAAAAACCAAAAAGATACTTTTTCTTGCAATTATTCAATTAATTAGTAACTTAGGTTTAATGTTAATTAAATGCAAAAAAGGACCAAAATCTATTCTTTTCTCAAAAAGGGTCAAAACCCTAAGACTTTTCCCGATTCAATTTTGCTTCGCGCATATTAATTTTTGATCATATTTATGTATCTGTTCCGAGAATGTAATAGCATAATTAGGACCCTTTTATCGCTTTCTTTACTTTCCGCATTTTATTTTCAAGGGTTATGTTTTTGGGGATGTAAATACCCAACGCCTTGTAATAGCGTAGATTTACTTTCCGCAATTTATTTTTCCGCACAATTATTAACTGTTAACTATGCATGACAAGACTTTCCTGGAAAATAAAATCAACACGTAGCTCACTAATGACATGTACAAGATAATCTAAACTGAATCCTGACACACTCGCACATGCCACTCCTAGGGTACGCCTCACTTAGATGCCTCGACGTGGTCATTGAGTATAGGGTGTTTTAGAGGTCGCCCTCCTGTCTAAAGATCCAGTTGCCTCGAAACGGTTGCCTCGGATAAAAAAGGATCTAGGGCATTAGGGTTACCGCTAAGGCGTCCTACTATTGCTTTGGTGACCACACATGTCCCTATAATCGAATTGACCCGAATAACTCTGACGACGGTGCTACCTACTTCTCAATAGTGGGATAGTACTGTCTAAAGGATATTTACACAGCTTAATTCCTTAGAGTAGGTAGATTTCTCCTGGGTACTTGCTCTTTCAAAACAAAAAACAACTTTTCGCACTCACACTTTCCTGACAAAAGTTTTCAAACAAATACTTCATACACTCTTGAGGACTGATACAAGAGTTACCTAGAAGTTTTCAAACTAAACTTTTTAAAACCCACAAACACAAGAAAAGCAAACATTTTTGAAAACATAGTGAGCAAGTACCTAAGAGCCCGTGGATAACCACAGATAGAAAGGGTGCTAACACCTTCCCTTTCTATAATCTACCTCCCGAACCGAGAAACATCTCGAAAAGGAATTTTGCTGTGCTTTTGTCCTTTCCATATTGGAGAACATAAAAGACAGTGGCGACTCTTGCTTACCGCGACATTTCGCGAACCAGCATTCTAAAACAGTCAGTTCTATTTCCACCGATCACAGAACTGGCGACTCTGCTGGGGAAATACTAATAAGTGAGGTGTACCTTAGGATTAGATCATTCTATGTTTTCAATTATATGCTTTGTATGATTTATATTTGTGGGCTTGTATTGGAGTTTCATAGATCCTAACCCGGATCTGGGGAATACCCTTTAGGTAGCAATAAACTGTGAGGGACCTGTCCGGCGTAGACCGACACGGGTGAAGCAGTAGCTACGTTGGTGTGACACCTTGGTCTGTATCGATATCCCTTGTGTTGGAACGAGGAGAATATGGGTCTTCTGAGGAGTCATTAAGCACCAACTGAACTTAGAACCTTAAATTGACCAACTTGGCCATAGAACAGTAGCAGTATGCTACGCTCATTGAGGCTAAACTCTCGCGATGGTTCCGGCCGCAAGAAAAGGTTGCCAAACTGGAATTATGACCGATTGAGGGTAGTCAGTGATATTGAGATCCTCTAGAACCCGGTTACTATTTTCTAAGACAGGTCTTAACCAACTGAAACTGAAAGAGGGTAGTATCTAAACTTCATGCTGGCTTGAAATCTAAGGGCTCCTTTGTGTGACTTGTGTGCCTTTACCATGTTTGCCTTTTGTGAATACTTGTGGTGTGCCTTTATCATAACATCATAACATCATAAAATCATACCATAACATTTTTCCTTAACCATTTCAAGGATCTCAAAGGTTTGTAATGCAGGTCATGATGAACCAACTATCTAGCAAGGGGCAAATGGGAGTTATTTTCCTCTAGCCAAGTATGTTTGGAGATCAAAACACAATAACTTAAGTCAGGGGATATGACCCACTCGATATGGTGAGCTTTGACTCTTGAACAAGGACTCTCCACAACATGAAGTTCCTTCAATCAAAGCTACAAAATTCAAGTTCTAACAATTTCCTTGTTTACCCCGCGAGATCCTTGAAAACATTGCATACATATACCATACATATCATTGCATAACAGGTCTCCCAGCACAAGTTGCTTATCTTCTTCGCTGTTTATTTCAGCAATGGCTTTCCAACCAGACAATCAGGATCTTCATACTCAAGAGACTCAGTTCGGGGAAATATTCCTAAGCCTATCCAAGGGGCAGGAAGAGTTGAGAACACCCCTCATGGGAAATTTGGTCAAGAAGAGTCCCGAAGACAGTAAGGACGAACGGCCGAAACATCTGCAAGCTGAGGTAGATGCAATGAGGACCCAAATGCTGGGGCAGAGGACTCTTATCCAAGGCCTAGCTCGGGAGCAAGAAGAGTTGAGAGCCATGATCAACCAGCTTCATCAAGACAGATACAACAGTATGAAGCAGATAGTCAAGGCTGAGGATCGAGTCATTAATCAACTTCCAAGAAGTCAAAGGTTTGGTTTGATGAAGAATAGACCTCTTCAAGTTGCTGCTACCTCACAGGTCCAACAACAACCTCGCCAAGAACAACTGGTTGATCAGAACAAACCCAGGAGGCAATTCACCAAGCTCAACGTGTCACCGTCTCAAGCTTTACAAAGCCTATTGAGATTGAATTTGGTGACGTTAAGGGACCCTCCTAAGAATCCCAACACTTCCTCTTCCAAGTATAACCCGAGTGTGAGATGTGCCTACCACTCTGATAGCCCGGGGCATACTACGGACAACTGTTGGGCTCTGAAGAACAAGGTCCAAGACATGATTTATGCCAAAGAGATCCAGTTTGACCCTCCAGAGACTCCAAACATAATCACTGCTCCTATGCCAAATCATTGAAGGATTTTATTTATTTGAATTTTCAAGTTGTACTTTTCTTTGCTTATTCAAACAATTATTGTCATAGCAAACTTTATTACTTTCATTAATGCATCGCATATGTCTGTTTTGAATTAATCCAATTGTTTTCACTATATTCAAATTGCTTTCATTTTTTGTGATGATCAACTCTCGATTAAAAATTCTAAGCCTCTTGAGGGAGGATGACGAAAACGATACCACGATCTTTACAATATGCTTTTGAACAGACCCCGCTGCCGATGTACATGCATTGTTTCAAATCCTAAACAGTGGAGTTATAAGGAAGATAATCCCTCGTCAACCCCTTTGAGCCATAGAAGTTGGAGTTTTTCTTTTCAAAAATTAAAACCCTTAATTATAACCTGGGGCAGGGTAGTTTTCTCAGTTGATCCAGGTGCCCAACGAATGGCATCAAAGGAGTCCTTCCGAAACAAAAGACAGTGATGGTTCCCTATAATCATAAGGACATGCAGTCGTTATCTCTCAGAAATAAAAGCCCAATAAGTCAAAACCTATGAAGGAGACTTACGAAAACTGGGGCATCCCACTGACTGTAATCACAAAAGAAACAGTTCAGGCAAAAAAAAAAGACAGGGATAATAAAATCAAAAAGAACGAGGTCGCTACAAACCCTCAACAAAAACAAAAAAAAAGAAATGACTGCCTATTCAAAATAAACCATCAGTGTCCGAACCATCACCGGAATATCAGAGCAAAGACTCAAACAAGATCTAGCGCATGATTAACTGAGTTTAGGATCGAAGAACATCACGAAGAGCGGGTGGGAACAAATATACTTTGAGCCTTTATCCTTTGTTTCTTAAACCGTGAACCAGGCCATGTTATAACCCTTAAAAAGTCCTAGCTGAAGCATGGGTTAGTTTGAAAGCATACTGTTACAAAAGGTATCCTGACTCCTTAAGGCTTGCTGTAAAATACCGAGTTGACATCACATTTTACAAAAATTCACTTGTTTTATTGAAAACTGTATTTTCAAAAATTTCAAGACAGACATGAGCTTTGCATTCTGAAAATAACATTGTTTGCATATGACTATTTGTTCGAACAGCAGAGAAATTCGCACGAAGAATATCTAGTGAACAAAAGCACCTCCAATCAAGGGGCACGGAAGGATCATTATCCGTCATTTGGGGCAGTCACGTCAAGATTCAAGATGCCAAACAGCCAGGGGCAAATCTCCGCCTGAGTCACTTGGGGAATTGGACATGAATTCCAGCGATGAATCTTGCATAATCAGACATCTTCTGGTAGTATGGCAACACAACGCTACTGACGGTGATAACTCCCTACGTTCTGAGAGCGTGGACATAGTCGAAAAAATACTACGCATAATCGAAGACCCGCTAGGTCAACTGGCCTAGGCAAAAAAGGGCTTCCCGGCAAATCAAAAGGGTTCGGGCAAAAATGAGGGATGAAAATGAAAAAAAATTGTACACCCGGCAAGTCGAAAACCTGAAAAGGCGGCTTGGGCAAAAATGGGTATCCCGGTGGACTGAAAACCCGAAAGAGCGGTCCAGGAAAAAATTAGGGATCAAAGCGTACGACTATGTCCCGGCATCTCGTCACTTGCCTACCAGAAGAAGATTTGTCAAATCGGCAGTTATCAAGACCTCCACAGGTACCTTCCCCCATAAAAGCTGGGGCAATAAGAGTTGTCCGAACTGTACAAACTGCTCTGTCAACCAAGGTACCAAGGTACTAAGGTACCAAGGTAAGTTCAGCTAAAGAATATGACCAAGTTACCTCCACTCCCCGCAGGGTAAGACAAGAACTAGCGATACTCTCCCCAAGCAGAGTTGGTCTCCCATCAGCCCTAAAAAGGCACAGTATCTCCAGCAAGTCAGCAACACTCTCCCCAAGCAGAGTTAAGCTACTGTCAGCCCTAAGAAAAGTTGGGTATCCCCGAAAGATCTTAATATTCTCCAGCAGAGTATACAGATATTCCTCAACAAGCATCCCCGACAGTCTTAATATTCCTCGACAGAAATATAAGACTGTTCCCCAGCGGAATACCAGATACCCCCAGTGGAGCCATTTCCCCAGTGCAGTCCAAAAAGTTTCCCCAGGAGAGTTGAACCATCTCCTCAGTAGATCCTGGAAGCTTGTCTCCCGCAGAGTACAAATACATCTCTCCAGCCATATTTAGAAGGTTATTCCCCACCAGAGTCTAACTGGGTTATCCTCAGCAAATTGCAACAGAAAGATCGTCCCCGGCGAAGTTCTTCCTATCCCCAACGGAGTTCATCAAAATCTCCAACGGAACTTATCAACGGAATCCCCAGCGGAGTTACCATTCAAATCTCAGCGAAGCATCTCTTCCCACAGAGTAATTCCCCGCAGAGTAACCTCTTCACCAGGTTTATCCCCCAACGGAGTCATCTTCTCCTACCGGTTTATTCTTGCAATCATCGTCGTTCATCATCCCCAGCAGAAACGAAGAACTCTACTCTTCAACATCAGCCCAGGATTCAACGAACTTCCCGGCATTCGTCAAGGATTTATTTTCTCATACGAAGATACATTCATAAACATCACATTATCATACATCATGATACATGCATATACGCATCATATCACACAATCTCATCTATGTTGAGAACATCATGACATCATGCATTTCATCCATCATGACATTGCATACAACTAATGTTGTGCCTTTTCAGGAAAAGGTCAATCAAAAGATATTACCATCAACTTTTGAAGTTCCAGATTCGATACCTGTATCTAGCCAGGGCATATCTGTGAGCGATCGTTTGTAGATTCGATACCTATATCTAGCCAGGAAAGTTATCTACATTGAAGATATTGAAGAGATAGCTTAGAGATGCTCCAGACCCGGATGTTATTCTATTGCTTATTCCAGATTCCTTCTAGAGATAGTTCAGTTGCGACCCAGGCATGGTGACATTCTGATACTTATTCCAGACTCCTTCTAGAGATAGTTCAGTTGCGACCCAGGCATGGTGACATTCTGATACTTATTCCAGACTCCTTCTAGAGATAGTTCAGTTGCGACCCAGGCATGGCGACATTCTGATACTTATTCCAGATTCCTTCTAGGGATGGTTCAGATGCGACCCAGATTTGGCAACATTCTGATACTTATTCTAGAGTTTCCTTTCAGAGATAGCTTAGAGATGCTCCAGATCTGGATTCTATTCTATTGCTTATTCAGATTTCCTTCTAGAGATAGTTCAGATGCGACCCAGATTTGGCGACATTCCGATACTTATTCCAGATTTCCTTTCAGAAATAGCTTAGAGATGCTCCAGATCAGGATGCTATTCTATTGCTTATTCAGATTTCCTTCTAGAGATAGTTCAGATGTGACCCAGATATGGCAACATTCCGATACTTATTCAAGATTTCCTTTCAAGAGATAGCTTAGAGATGCTCCAGATCCGGATGCTATTTGATTGCTTATTCAGATTTCCTTTCAGAGATAGCTTAGAGATGCTCCAGATCCGGATGCTATTCGATTGCTTATTCAGAGTTCCTTTCAGAGATAGCTTAGAGATGCTCCAGATCTGGATGCTATTCTATTGCTTATTCAGAGTTCCTTTCAGAGACAGCTTAGAGATGCTCTAGATCCGGATGCCATTCTATTGCTTAATTCAGATTCAAACTTCTAAAGACAACGTAGAGATGCTCCAAACACGGATGCTATTCTATTGTTTATTCCAGATTCATGCAAGAGACAGTCCAAATACGATCCGGATTCAGATGTCATTCTGTCACTCATTCAGATATAGTATGGATATACCCCAGACACGGCGGTCATTCTACTACTCATTCAGACGTCAGCAGTTAGATACAGGCTAGATATGCTCCAGATGCGGAAGCCATTCTATTTCTCATTTAGATTCAACTATCAATTTCAAGTGCAGATATACTTCAGACACGGAAGTCATTCTGTCATTTATCCAGATCCCAGTTACAGTACAGATATACTCCAGATACGGAAGCCATTCTGTCACTTATCCAGATCTCAAATACAGTTCAGATACGATCCAGATTCAGATGTCATTCTGTCACTCCTTCAAATATGTTTCAGATACACTCCAGATGCGGACGCAATTCTGACAATCACCCAACTCCAGCTTATGGATACAGTCCAACAATCACTTCCAGATGGCATCTATAAGCCCATCCTTCTACCAACAGTCTCCAGATGGCATCTATAAGCCCAACCTCCTATCCATCATCTCTCCAAATGGCATCTGCAAGCCCATTCCCGACATCACATTGCTGATACTACACCATGCGAGTGCAAATTTCTGGGCACTCTAGTGTTCAATTATCTTCCACCTTCGGATCACGAAAGGCACGCAAGCCAATCTACATCCTCAGGTTTAAGAAGATTGAACAGGGGAAACTTTTGTACCCCAAAATTTTCCCTCCCATATTTTTCAAAGTTTGTCAAGAATCATCTTCAAATGGTTCAAGATTTGCTAAAGGGTTGCAAAGTCAAACATCCTCCTAAGCCAGTCAAAACTAGGGTTTTGGTTCTTACAAGGAATTTGGGGTTTTCAATGGTTCAATCAAGTCTCATATGCCTATATAAATTGTCAAGCATCTACATGTCAAGTCTCAAGGCTCACAGTGCCAATTTGCACAGTCAAAAGCCCTATTTGGTCTACAGTCAAATGCATGGGCAAAATGGTTATTTTACAGTCAAAAGTCAGAATTTTTGGTCAACATCTTATTTTGAGTCCACAATCATCATTTGATCAAGTCTTGATCATGATTCCACAAGCATGGCTCAAAAATCATCAAGATGCAAAAAGTTACTATTTTTGGACAGCAGAAAAGTCAACTGTATCTTGACCAGGGCATAACTTTATCATGGTTCATCAGAAAAATCCCATCCAATGCTCATTTTGAAGGGGGTGCCATTTCCTACAACTCATCTTCACATTCCAAGTCCAAGAAATGCTCTCACAAAAAGTTATCAATTTCTACATTATAGGTCAATTTCAAAAGTCAACAAAAAGGCACTTTAAGTCAAAGACCATAACTTGATATTGGTAAATCCAAATGACAGGGACCAAAGACATTGGTTAGAGGACTTCAAGAGCTTTCCAAAATGTCCAAGAACATGTTCATATGATCAAAATTGAGCAAGATATGCATTGGAGAAGTTGGGAAATTTTTGTGAATTTGCAAAAGTCAACTTTGCTCAAAACACATCATTTTTGCTAATGGGCCTCAAATTTCTTCTTGAAACTTTATCCATGGCCTATGCACGACCCATCAAGCCTATTTGAATTTATTTTCTTATTTTTATTAATTAATTGGATTTTTAATTGATTTTAATTCATTTAATTAATTTAAATTGTAGGAAATTCAAAGATATGGTTTTTTCAATATTTTTGTGAAGCAAACAAGCTCAAGATATGCTGGCAATTCGTGTGCAAATCAAAGGGACAAAAATCTCCAAGTTTGGCAAGTTTCTTCAATCAAAAAGATTCAAAAAGATGTGATTGCAAATCAAATATTCAAACCATTATTTCATGGATCTTTGCCCAAGGATTTAACCTAATTCTCTTCCTCTATAAGTACACAAGTAAACCCTAATGCATTGGACGAAAAATCTCTGCTGAAAAAAGCCATAGCCATTCAAGAAAATCCAAAGAAAACTCAAAACTGTTTTCCAGGTTCCAGCATGATTCAAAGCATTTTATTGTTTCTAATACATTGCAGGGGTTCCCAGGAACGTGTAGGAATCAAAACCAAGTGCTAAAGCTCAAAGAATCCAAAGAAACAGTTTCACGGTTTGAACATATTTTCCAGAATCGCATCTCATTATTCATGTGCATTTGACATATTTTATTGGTTGATTTGTGTTAATAGGGACCATACGAAGCTTTTGGCATAGGTTAATTGGATTAAAACATCCTAAATCCAGAGATGCCATGAACAAATTCTAGGGTTTTCGAGTTCTGGAATTAGGGCTTTGTAAACCAAGTAAAATTAGGATTCATGAGGCATATGGCTGAAATCGTTGAGACAAGACGAGTTTAAATCCACCCTCGCGAAACATTTATATAGCCCATACGCCTAATCGCTATTATTCCTCATTCCATATTGTGGGGGTTAAAAACCCCCGCTATTTGATTTGTTTTTTTGCAGGTATACAGGAAGAAGATGAAGACGTGTTGGCTTTTGGTTGGGCTATTCAAAAAATAGGCGCGCATGTTTCTTGTTTTCCAGTATTTTGATTGTTTCTTAATAAAATAATTGTCACTTATTTTACTAACGAATAACGCGCGCAGATGGAGTGGTTAAGGCATTGGTGTATGATCATTGGGACCTGGGTTCGATTCCCAGGTCCACCCAATATTTGTTTCTATTTTTCATAACATGATCATATGCAGGATTCCCAGTATGGTCCACCATAAACCTCACGCTTCAGCCTGCCATGTGTCTTCACATTCCAATCCAGTGGCCAAAAGATGATAAACACCATGTTCCTTAGTCAACCAATGCCTGGACAATTCAAGAAAGTCAACCAGGCTTGATGTTAATGGGCCACCAATTTCCAGAACAAACCTCCATCTGGGCCCAACACCCCCTGGTTTATATTTCCTCTTTTATTTTCTTTCTTTTTATTTTCTTTTAATAATTATTATTACTATTATTTAATTAACTCATAAATTATTTTTCATAATAAAATCAGAAACCTAAAACATTATTTATTTTTATTATTTATTAATTTCACTATTACTTTATTATTTTGTAAATAAATTCTAACAAATTAATTTAGTTTAATTAGGTTTAATTTTGACTTTTTCACAATAAATAAAAATCATGTAGAATTAGGGTTTTGACAACTTTTAATTTCTTTTATTTTATTTTCATTAAAACATAAAAAACCAAAAAGATACTTTTTCTTGCAATTATTCAATTAATTAGTAACTTAGGTTTAATATTAATTAAATGCAAAAAAGGACCAAAATCCATTCTTTTCTCAAAAAGGGTCAAAACCCTAAGACTTTTCCCGATTCAATTTTGCTTCACGCATATTAATTTTTGATCATATTTATGTATATGTTCCGAGAATGTAATAGCGTAATTAGGACCCTTTTATCGCTTTCTTTACTTTCCGCATTTTATTTTCAAGGGTTATGTTTTTGGCGATGTAAATACCCGACGCCTTGTAATAGCGTAGATTTACTTTCCCCAATTTATTTTTCCGCACAATTATTAACTGTTAACTATGCATGACAAGACTTGCCTGGAAAATAAAATCAACACGTAGCTCACTAATGACATGTACAAGATAATCTAAACTGAATCCTGACAAACTCGCACATGCCACTCCTAGGGTACGCCTCACTTGGATGCCTCGACGTGGTCATTGAGTATAGGGTGTTTTAGAGGTCGCCCTCCTGTCTAAAGATCCAGTTGCCTAGAAACGGTTGCCTTGGATAAAAAAGGATCTAGGACATTAGGGTTACCGCTAAGGCGTCCTGCTATTGCTTTGGTGACCACACATGTCCCTATAATCGAATTGACCCGAATAACTCTGACGACGGTGCTACCTACTTCTCAATAGTGGGATAGTACTATCTAAAGGACATTTACACAACTTAATTCCTTAGAGTAGGTAGATTTCTCCTGGGTACTTGATCTTTCAAAACGAAAAACAATTTTTCGCACTCACACTTTCCTGACAAAAGTTTTCAAACAAACACTTCATACACTCTTGAGGACTGATACAAGAGTTACCTAGAAGTTTTCAAACTAAACTTTTTAAAACCCACAAACACAAGAAAAGCAAACATTTTTTAAAACATAGTGAGCAAGTACCTAAGAGCCCGTGGATAACCACAGATAGAAAGGGTGCTAACACCTTCCCTTTCTATAATCTACCTCCCGAACCGAGAAACATCTCGAAAAGGAATTTTGCTGTGCTTTTGTCCTTTCCATATTGGAGAACATAAAAGACGGTGGCGACTCTTGCTTACCGCGACATTTCGCGAACCAGCATTCCAAAACAGTCAGTTCTATTTCCACCGATCACAAAGTGGTTATTCGTTCGTATCCGGGTTTCAACTTGAATTTAAGGCATACTAATATCTGGTCGATTTCCGGGCTTCATAGTAATTGGTCGAGTAAACTGCTATTTGGTCGAATTCCAAGCTTCGTAGTGCCTTATACTGTTATCTGGTCGTGTCCTAGGCTTCAGTGTCCTTTGCTGCTATCTGGTCGTGCGTCAGGCTTCACGGTATCCTATACCACTGTCTGGTCGATTCCAGGCTTCATGGTATCTTGTACTGCTATCTGGTCGATTTCCAGGCTTCACAATAACTTGCTGAGGGGTTAAGCTGTTTTCTGGTTGACTTCCAGGCTTTATAGCTTGTATTTAAGACATACCACTATCTGGTCGATTCTAGGCTTCGTAGTATTTTGGATAAATCAAGACATTATCTGGTCGATTTCCGGGCTTCATAGCTTAAACTGGAATATAAATCTTAGTATCGATTTGACAGAACCAAAGAAAACTTACGAGAACTTGATCGCATCTTTCCCTGAAAGATAAAGAGTTAGTCGTATGTAATGTCATGATATATGAAATGTATTGAGTAATGATGTTCTCAAAATAAATAAGATTATGTTGTATGATGCATATGCGCATGCCACAATGTATGGATATGCAATGTTCTTGTGATATTCTCCGGCTGGGGAGAATAAATCCCGGGCTGCTGTTGGAGAGTATAAGGAGGTGAGTTCTTCGTTCTCACTGGGGATAGTGACCGAAGATGATTAACTGGAGACTTGCATCTATTTTGCTTGAGAACAATCCGCCGGGAGAAACTCTGTTTGAGAATAACCCTGTGGGAGAATGACTCTGCGGGGAAGAGAGATACTCTGTTGGACGATCTGCTGATTTGGAGAAATAAACTCCGCTGACGGTGAACTTCTCTTGCTGGTGATAGATAAACTCTGCTTGGGAAGAATTTTTCCGACTTATTCACGATTATGAACCTCGGCCGGGGGGAGTTAACACCACTGTCTTTGGATACTTCCTACTCTGTGGGGAGTGTATATACCTTTAGTCATATTCTCAAGCTGGCTCTATCCCTGTACCTGGTGGATAGAGCAACCGTAAGGTTTGGACACTTCTTGTTTACCCCTATTCCTGGAATTACGAGTAATTGTCTTTTGTTTCTTGTGTAAGTATTTATAAGCAACAATTATTCTTAAATGCATATATATAAAATGTATCATTGGACGTTCTTGCAAAATAAAACAGAAAAAGAAAAACAATTTGGAATTTCTTATGGAAATGAGTTGTATTGATTTTTGAAGTTGGCCCGTAATAGGCGTTTTATACAAAGAGGCTGACGTCCTAGTAAGAGAACTCCGCCGAAGAATAGAAATTATACAATTTATGTAAAAGAAAGAAAAACAGCTATGTGAAATAATCCCATCGGGTTCCAACTCTGCTATTGCCTTTATATCTTCAAGCGTCTCATCACTTTGCTACTTGGTCGAAGGTAGATCATATTGATTGGCGTCGTCCGAACTTGATAGTCAATACTGAAGTCTGTTTGTAAGATGATCCAATGAGACATAGTGTTACGCTTCAATCCCAAATTTTTTCCTGGACCGCCCTTTCGGGTTTTCAGTCCACCGGGATACCCTTTTTTGCCCAACCGCCTTTTCAGCTTTTCGACTTGCCGGGTGTACAGTTTTTTTCCATTTTCATCCCTTACTTTTGCCCGAACCCTTTTGGTTCGACGGGAAGCCCTTATTTTTTCCTAGGCTAGTCAACCTAGCGGGTCTTTGATTATGCGTAGTATCTTTTCACTATGTCTGCATTGACGGGGTGAGGAAGGTCGTCACCATCCATGGTGGTTAGAATCATAGCTCCTCCCGATAAAATGTTCTTAACCACAAATGGCCCTTCGTATGTGGGGGTCCATTTGCCCCTGGGATCACCTTGCGGCAAAATGATGTGTTTGATCACCAGATCCCCGACTTGATATTCTTGACGCCTGACTTTCTTGTTAAAAGCCTTGATCATTCGCTTTTGATACGTCTGACCATGACAAATAGAAGTAAGCCTCTTTTCATCATTTAAATTCAACTGATCAAGCCGAGTTTGGATCCAGTCGCCCTCGTTCAAACCCGCATCCTTCATAATCCGGAGAGAGGGTATCTGGACTTCGATGGGTAGGACCGCCTCCATGCCATACACCAGAGAGTAAGGTGTTACCTCTATTGACGTCCATGCTGAGGTATGGTACCCATGAAGAGCGAATGATAACATCTCGTTCCAGTCTTTGTACGTCACCGTCATCTTCTGTACAATCTTCTTGATGTTCTTGTTAGCTGCTTCAACAGCCCCATTCATCTTCGGCCGATAGGGAGAAGAGTTATGATGTTGTATCTTGAACTGTTTGTAGAGCTCGGTGATCATCGTATTATTGAGATTTGTACCATTGTCCGTGATGATCCTCTCCGGTACACCGTATCGACAGATCAGATTGTGTCGGATAAACCACGCCACGACATTCTTGGTTACTGTAGCAAAGGAAGCTGCCTCAACCCACTTTGTGAAATAATCAATTGCTACCAGAATGAAGCGATGCCCGTTAGACGCAATAGGTCTGATCTCGCCAATCATGTCGATGCCCCACATTGCAAAGGGCCAAGGAGATATCAGAACATTCAGAGGAACTGGAGGTACATGCAACTTATCAGCATGGACTTGGCACTTATGACAAGTTCTAGAATGCTGATAACAATCGGCTTCCATAGAGGACCAATAATATCCAACCCGTAGGATCTTCTTTGCAATGGTATGTCCACTGGAATGAGTTCCGAAGGTACCTTCATGTAACTCTGCCATGATCCTTTCCGCCTCGTTTTTGTCCATACATCATAGTAAGGTTGAATCATGGTTACACTTGTAAATGATGCCATTGCTGACGAAGAACTTCGCGGCGAACCTCCTCAAGAACTTATTATCATTAACAGATGCACCCTCGGGGTATTCTTGAGCCTTAAGATACCTCTTTACCTCGTGAAACCAGGGTTTATCCGCTAACTCTTCAGTCTCAATGTCACAACAATGTGCGGGTTCGTCCAACCTCTCGATGGTAATCTGGGGAGCTTCATTGTCCCACCTGACTTTGAACATAGAAGACATGATAGCTAGCGCGTCTGCTAACTGGTTTTCTTCTATGGGGAAGTGTTCAAAGGTTATCTCCTCAAAGTGTGGGAGAAACTTCAATACATACTCTTTGTAAGGAATAAGATTTGGGTGCTTCGTATCCCACTTGCCTTTGATCCGACTGATCACTAGAGCAGAATCTCCGCATACACTCAAGAACTTAATCCTCAGTCCAATAGCAGCTCGAAGACCCAGGATACATGCTTCATACTCCGCCATATTGTTGGTGCAGTTAAAACACAATCGGGCGGTGAACAGAGTATGACAGCCCTCAGGAGATATGATCACAATGCCAATGCTGTTACCCAATGCGTTTGATGCTCCATAAAAATAAATAGACCATCGGGATCCTTCCTCAGGTCCTTCATCCGGTCCAGGTTCTTCACATTCGGTCACCAACATGATATTCTCATCCAGGAACTCGAAATTCATGGACTGGTAGTCATCCACGGCCTGATGTGCCAAATGATCTGCCAATACACTCCTCTTGATTGCTTTTTGGGTTGTGTATTGGATGTCATACTCGGTTAAGATCATCTGCCATCTTGCTATTCTTCCGGATAAGGAAGACTTTTCGAAGATATACTTGATTGGATCCATCTTTGATATCAATAAGGTGGTGTGAGTCAGCATATATTGTCTCAGTCGGCGATCAGCCCATGCCAAAGTGCAACAAGTTTTCTCGAGCATTGAGTATCGGGTCTTACAGTCGGTAAACTTTTTGCTAAGGTAGTAAATAACATGCTCTTTTCGGCCAGACTCTTCATGTTGCCCCAACACGCACCCCATTGAACTATCCAGTACTGTCAAGTATAAGATCAAAGGTATTCCTTCAACTGGAGGCATCAAAATTGGCGGTTCTTGAAGATATTCCTTGATTCTTTCGAAAGTGGTCCAGCACTCGTCATTCCACTTTACCACTTGATCTTTCTTCAGCAGCTTGAAGATTGGCTCACAAGTAGCAGTCAGATGTGAAATGAACCTGGCGATGTAATTCAGACGTCCCAAGAAACCTCTAACTTCCTTTTCTGTGCGGGGAGCTGGCATCTCCTGTATGGATTTTACCTTGGCAGGGTCCACCTGAATACCCTTATCACTGACGACGAAACCCAACAGCTTACCAGACCTTACCCCGAAGGTGCACTTGTTCGGGTTCAACCTCATCTTGTACGTCTTTAACCTGTCAACCAATTTCTGGAGATGGTCAAGGTGCTCTTCCTCAGTCTGGGACCTAGCTATCATGTCATCAACATAAACCTCGATCTCATGGTGAATCATGTTGTGGAACAAAGTGACCATGGCGCACTGATAAGTTGCCCCATCATTATTCAACCCGAAAGGCATTACCTTGTAATAGAAGGTGCCCCACTGTGTAATGAAGGTTGTCTTCTCCATGTCCTCGGGAGCCATCTTGATCTGATTGTAGCCAGAAAATCCATCCATGAAGGAGAAGATCTTATGATGCACGGTGTTTTCGACCAGAACATCGATGTGGGGAAATGGGAAGTCATCCTTGGGGCTTGCCCTGTTCAGATCTCTATAGTCCACACACATCCGTACCTTACCATCTTTCTTAGGCACCGGAGCAACATTGGCAACCCACTGTGGATAAGAAGTGACAACTAAAAATCCTGCGTCAAACTACTTCATGACCTCAGCTTTGATTTTCTCAGACATCTCAGGGCGCATACGGCGAACCTTCTGTTTTACCGGAGGACAGTCTACTTTAGTCGGCATGCGGTGTGCCATAATATTGGTGTCCAAACCAGGTATATCTTCATAGGACCAAGTGAAGATCTCACTATAGTCGCGTAGCATTTGTATCATCCACTGCTTGACACTAGGCTCCAAATTCGCATCTATCTTAACCTCTTTCCTGTCTTCCTCTGTATCCAAATTCACTGATTCAACTGGCTCTTCATGAGGCTGTATGTCCCTTTCTTCCTGCAGTAACAGTCTAGCAAGCTCTCCAGGAACCTCACAATCATCCTCACCTTCATCCTCAGCTTGGTTGATCGGATTTTCGAAGTCATAACTGGCAGTAGTAGAGTTGTTATCAATGGGATTCAGAGTGGATATGGATCTGCATTATGATACGTGAGTGTGTGTAAAAGAATAGCTATTTTAATAGAGTGAGAGACAGAAAAGAAAAACAAGGAGCGCAAAATTTGTAATGCAAGAAACGTCCAATTCTTTATTAATGATATATGAAAATGACAAATAATAAGCCCTCACAAGCAAAGCCAAGATGCCTCGGGCAAGGCACCAGGCCGTAAAGTTTCAAACTGTTTATTACAACTCTTAAAACAAAAGTCAATTACTGTGGAATAAAAGAAACAGGTATGAAGTCCTTCGTCATCCAGTTGTTCAATCCCCTATTGGTTGTTGGGTAAATCCAGCTGTCGATGTCTGAATCCTCCTCACCATCTTCAATTGCATTAACTCCCTGGTTGCTGATGCGCAGAGGAGGTCTTCTAATCCGTGCGCGTCTAACAGCCCTTTGAGCCCCTGTAGTAAAGCCCAAACCAAATTTGTCAGTTTTGTGCATGAAATCAGGGAGCCGACCCCAATTGGTATACCCACCTTCTTCGGTTACAGCCCTGACATCCTTGAGAGAAGCCATCTTCATTGGAGGTTTGTCGGTAGCAACTTCAGTTGACGCCAAAGTCTGATGGGCCTCTTCAAAGTTCTAACAAGGAGTTTCGATGAACTCCCCCATCCATCTCCACATAGAGAAAGGAATTGAGATGACTCACCATGTACTCCTCTTTACCCCGTACCGTGACAATCTTCCCCTTTACCGGATATTTCTGCATTTGATGGAGCGTTGAAGTCACTGCCCCAGCCTTATGAATCCAAGGACGACCCAGCAAGCAAGAATATGATGGTCTGATATTCATCACGTAAAAGGTGGATGCAAAAGTCTGAGAGCCAACTTTAACAGGTATTTCCACTTCCCCATGCACCATCCTTTTTGACCCATCGAAAGCTCTGACCACAATATTTCTCGGCTTTAAAATCAAACCTTCACAGTCCAGACGGTCTAATGCTTTCTTTGGCAGAACATTCAATGAGGACCCGGTATCCACCAGTACATGTGACATAGTAGTGCCCCTTCACTCGACCGAGATGTGCAGAGCATCATTATGATTCCTTCCTTTAGCAGTCAGATCTGCATCTGAGAAACCCAGCCCATTGTCGGTAGTCAGGCTAGCTACGCAATCTTTGAATTGGTCGGCTGATGTTTCCTGTGGCACATGCGCAGTCTTGAGGAATGCAATTAAAGCCTTTGCATGGGCTTCAGAACACAACAATAAGGACATCATGGAGATTTTTGACGGGGTCTACCCCAGCTGCTCGGCTACGTTGTAGTCGCTCTTCTTGATAATCTTCAAAATTTCTTCTATCTCTTATTTCGAGGTTTCTACAATGATCTTCTTAGGTGCCTCCGTCCGGGCAGGCTCACTTGTGATTTCTTTGCCCTGAGTCCCAGATGGCTCGGCGACATGGGTGGTAACTGGAATAGGAACTGGGATAGTAGCTGATGTACTAGCAGATGGAATGACAACAGGTTTGTGGACAGCTGGAGGGGAAATCTCGAGAGAAAAGAGTCTTGCACTCCTGGTGACCTTGCTGGCCCCAGTAATATTGCTGACATCAACATCAGCTTCCTCACTTTTTAAGTCTTGTTTAACTTCATGGTAATACACATCAGCACCATAGTGCCAAGGGACAGCCTTGTCCGAAGTGTATGGGATAGGACCAGAGACAATCATTATTAACGGAGCAATTCTTGGGACGGGTGTAATCCTAACAGGCTTTCTCGAGGAAACCTTGGAAGGATTGGAGGAAATGGTTATGATGGCAACATCTTCAATTGGAACTAACAGAATCACAATCTTTTCGAATAGGATCTCTTTGTTATCCATCAGGCGTTGAACACCTGATTTCAGTAAGTGACAACCAGCAGGTAGAATCGAGCACATGTGGTAACCTTCACCACAACCTGGAAATAAACCAGCTAATAACAAATTCTTCTTAACTGTCATCAAAGGAGTAGAGATTTCTTCCACAGAGGTCACAAATAAATCAACGCCTACAACATTTACTCCATGACCATGTTTGGGCATGGGAGCAGTTATGACGTTGGGCTTCTCCGAAGCGTCAAACTCAATCTCTTTGGCTTTGATCAAGTCTTGCACTTTGTTTTTCAAGGCCCAACAATTGTTTGTATCATGACCTGGACTTTCGGAGTGATAGGCGCAGCGGGCATTCGGGTTATAGTGGGGAGAAGTGGTGTTGGGGTTCTTTGGGGCTTCCCTCAGAGTCACCAAATTGGTCTTCAATAATTGTGGTAGAATTTGGGTCAGGGTCATATTGAGCCAAGTGAATTGCCTCTGTGGTCTTTCCACCCTTTGTTGATTGTTGCATTGTGGAGCAACTGTGGGTCTTGATATCACTACCGCATTTTCTGCTTGACGGTGTTCAGGTTTACTTTGGCCCCTCGGGCCGTAGACTGCACTAGCTTCTTTCTTACTGGTGAAAGGCTTCTTCACTGCACTTGATGAAGTATCCTTCTGTATTTTACCACTTCGGATACCAGCTTCTACTCTCTCTCCAGTCAAAATCAACTCAGTAAACCCAGATGACGAACTTCCGATCAAATGATTGAAGAATGGACCAGACAACATCCCTAGAAACATGTCAACCAACTCCCTATCAGACAAAGGGGGTTGGACTCTTCCAGCCAAGTGTCTCCACTTTTGAGCATAGTCCTTAAAACCTTCACTTGCACCCATAGACATACCCTGGAGCTGAGTACGAGTGGGAGCAAGGTCGGCGTTATACTGATACTGTCTGTAAAAGCAGCAACAAGGTCTTCCCAATTTCGAACATTGGCTCCTTCCAATTGGTAAAACCATTCAAGCTGAGTCCCTGACAGGCTATCTTGAAAGAAATGCACCCACAAATTTCTATTAGCATTGTGGGGTTGGATTTTCCTGACATACGAGCGGAGCTGGAGTTTTGGACAGGATACTCCATCGTACTTGGCAAAAACCGAAGCTTTGAACTTATGAGGGATCACCACTCCTGATACCAGTCCCAGTTCTCTGAAATCTAAACCAGGGATCTTTTGAATCTCCATAGCACTCAGCTGGTCTTCTAGCTGCTTGTACCTATCCTCGACAGGAGGATATTGCTCATCATCAAAATCAGTATCATTATCAGAGATTGCTGGATTGGGGCCCTTTTATTCTTCCTGGTTCTTCTTCTCTTCCAGAATGAGAGTCTTCAAAATCCTCTTGCCCTTTAGCCAAGCTCAAGAACATCTGTTGGAATTGGGCGTTTTGTGCCTGAAGATCTTTGATGGCTTGATCAGAAGACATTTCTGCTGAAATAAACAACGAAGGAGATGAGAAACCTGTAATGGTACCTATAATGATGTGCATGATAATGAGATGCGTATGTAATGATTTCAAAGACTTTGGGAGATTTAAATTTGCAAACAAAAAATAAACAAACTTTATTAGATTAACTTGTAAAAGGTTCAACAATGCCTTTGAGGCGTTACAAAGAAGTAAATGAAAAACAAATCTAAAACTAGAAAAACAAAAATCAAAAATCCCATGGACGCTTCCTCTTTGTGCTGACGTAGTCATTGATCACTCTTTCTTCCTCGAGCTGCCTGGTGAGCTTCAAAATATTCCTTTCTTGCTCATGATACTTCTCCCGGTAAGTATCCCTTTCCTCTTTCAGTTGAATCCAAGACTTCTACAATGGCCCAGGATCGGTGGGCATGTAAGGATAAATAACCGTGTAGGGAACGCCTTCTTCATTAGTGTGCTCCACAATCACAGGAAATACGACTTCATAAGGAATCCCAAGCTTCTGGGCACGAGCTCGGACCCATTGGAGGTAAGGCTGCATAGGAAGGGAAGTCCTTGGTCCCAACTCTTGGGGGTAAGATCTGTTCACCATGCCCCAAGCTCGTATAAACCTTCGACGGTGCTCGTCAACATCTTCCTTGTATTCAAATGCAATATTCTCAAGAAGTAGCTCATGGGGACCGTCTCTCTGAGCACGACCAAACTGTCACAAAGCTAGACAAGGATTATAGGTTATACCCCCTCTGATTCCGAGCAACGGGACATTAGGGTATCCCCCACAACGATCAATGACAGCAGTGTCCTCCATTACTCGGGAACTCCAAAGAATATATGTGTGGGCCAGTGACATTATTCTATAGGACCAACTCAAACCTTCTTCTTTCTTTAACACAGACTTAGGGAGGTGCAAAATAAACCACCTCAACAGCAGAGGCATGCAACACATAAGAGTCCCTCTTCTCCTCACAGTATGACTGTAGAGGGCATGCAAGATATCACCCAGTAGAGTAGGCACAAGATTGCGAGAAAGGAAAATCTTGACAACATGCACATCTACAAAGGAATTCAGATTCGGGAAGAGAACCAAACCATAGATAAGGAGATCCAAGACATCTTCAGAATCCTGAAAATCCAAATTATCCCAGAATAGCTGAGCCTGGTCTATCAGAAATTTGGCTAAGAACCCTTCGACCCCGCTTCGTGTTTCCCAATTGGATACTACAACAGCCCGTTTCAGATGTAGAGCTGAGGCAATGTCTTCCGGTCTAGAAACCTCTTCCATACTTGTGAAGGGTACCTGCTCAAGGATGGATATGCCCAATAAGTGAGAAAACTCTTCCAAAGTGGGAACCAGCTGGTAATCTGGGAAGGTGAAGCAATGATGCACAGGATCAAAGAACTGGAAAAGTACACTCATCATCTGCTCATCAAAATTTGAGGTGGCCAGGCTAAGAAGCTGACCATGTCTCTTAATGAACGTAGAAGTCTCAGAAACTCTTGAGGCTAACTCTTTAAGTTGAGCAGGTATTTGCACAAAGTTAACTCTGATGATATTTATGCACACAGAAGCCATAATCTGCAAAACAGAACAAAGATAAATTCTCTTGGTATTTGAAATGGTTAGTGTAATAAAGTATGCATGCTATGTTATGATGCATGATGTCATGATAAAAACAACAGGTATAGCAGATAAAAGACATGGCAAAGGCAAACAAGTCACACAAAAGCCCTTAAGTTTAAGGCTTGCATGAGGTCAAAGGTACTACCCTCTTGAAGTTCAGTGTGTTTCAACCTGTCCTAGTGAAAGTAATTGGGTTCTAGAGGTTCTCAATATCACTGACCATCCTCCATCGGTCATGGTTTCAGCTCACGCAATCTTTTCTTGCAGCCAAAACTATCTCGAGAGTATGGTCTCAATGAGTGTAGCATCGAGTATCAACCAATTCTTAGCTTTACATCGAGGCTGGCTATCTCACTACTTTATAATGGCCAAGTTGGTCGATTAGAGGTTCTAAGGTCAGTTGATGCTTAATGACACACATAGCGGCCCCGTATTCTCCTTGTTTCTCCATAAGGGATACCAGTACCAACCAATGTGCCACATCAACGTAGCTACTGCTTTAACCGTATTGGTCTACACCGTACAGTTCCCTCACAGTTTATTGCTACTTATCTAAAAGGTGTCCCCAGATCCGGGTTAGGATCTATAGTAACTCCCAAACAAAACCCTTAAAAGTAAAGCAACCAAAACAAACAAGAGAAGCAATTTATGATGAACTAAATCCTAAGGTATACCCCACTTATAAGTCCCCAGCAGAGTCGCCAGTTCTGTGATACGATGGCAGAACCGACTGTTTTTGAAAATGCTGGTTTGCATTTTGCGTTTTGTATTCGCAAAATGTCGCGGTAAGCAAGAGTCGCCACCGACTTTTATTTTATCCATCCGGAAAGGAAAAAAGCACAGAAAAAGTCCTTTTTAGAGATATTCTGAGTACGGGGGGTAGATTATAGAAAGGGAAGGTATTAGCATCCTTTCTATCCATGGTTTTCCATGGGCTCTTAGGTACTTGCTCATCTTTTAAAATTTCTTGTGCGTGTTTGTTTTGAAAAGTTTTGTTTTACTTCGTTTGACCCTTGTTTCTATCTTCAAGAGTGTTACGAAGTGTTTTTGAAAAAACTTTGTTTGAAAAAAGTGTAAGTGTGAAAAGTTTGATTTTGAGCAAGTACCTATTAGCATCAACCTACTCGAAAAAAGATCGTTTATGTTCTTGTTTCCTTTAGACAGCGCTATCCCACTATTAAGGAGTAGGTAGCACCGTCGTTGGAGTTGTAAGGGTCAATTCGTAAGGGACGTACGATCACTAAAGCAATGTTAGGACGTCTGAGTAATAACCCTAGAGTCTTAAGATCACATACGAGGCAACATTTCCGAGGCAACCTTTCCGAGGCAACATTTTCGAACGGGACATTTGATCTTTGTTTGGACAGGAGGGTAACCACTAAAACACCCTATACTTAATGACTGTTTACCGAAGGCAACCAAAGTGAGAGTATACCCTAAGAGTGCGCATGTGCGAGTGATTTGATTTCAGTTATTATCTGTGCACATTAGGGTTTTCTAACCGTTTTAAATTATCATGCAATCTTGTCATACAATTCTATTAACATACATCTAACAGTTAATATTTGCGAGAATTAAAATGCGAGAAATAAAACCTATGCTATTACAAGGCTTTGGGGTAGGGATTAATTACATAGCCAAAAAACCTGTAAAACGATAAATAAAGAAAGTCCTAGATTAAACTATTACATACTGTGAGCAGTTACATTAATATTGCAAAAATGATAAATGCGCGCGATGAATCGAAAACGAGAGATTTAGGGTTTTGACCCCAACTACCTAATTGTAATTTAAAAGAAAAAATATTTTTTGTGGTTTTTGTGCTATTTTGAGAAAATAAAGTTTAATTGAATAATAATAAAAAAACCTAATTACTAATTAATTTTAATTAAGAAAAATAATTAAATTAACCTATTTTTTGTATTTTTTATTTTGAGAAAGAAATAAAAATTAAATCAAAAGTTGAACCCTAATTTGCTAATTGATTTTAATTATAAAAAAGAAGGTTAGAATTATCCTAGATTAAATTAAACTAGTATTAAATTAAATTGATAAAATAAAACCTAATTCTAAATTTTGTGAAACTTGATTTTATGATTTTTATGAAAAAGAAATTAATTTTGTTAAAAAATAAATAAACTAATTAAATTAAATAAAAGAAAAAAAATAGAAAAGAGGAAGAATGGGTCTGGTGTTGTTTAGCAAGAAGGGGGTGCAATTTGCAATTCTGAGCCCAATAAATCCTGGCCCCTTTGACTTTTCCAATCCCGTGTGCTTGCTTGACTGGGCGTATGATGGACCCTCATGGGAGAAGGCCTTAGATCTGGCATGTTGATGATCTGATGGTTGGATGCTGATGATGTATAGTGGACGCATGGGACACTTGTGCACCTGATTATGCAAAGCAAAATAATATGAAACCAAGGTTGGGACCTAGGGATCGAACCTAGGTCCTTAAGCATTCCTCCACTACACGCTTTCCAGCTGAGCTGGTTGTGTTAGTTGTATAAATAATAACAAATAAATATTATATGATAAAAACAAAAAGCTAATCGTTGGAACGCGCGAAATTCAAACTGGAAAACCATGAAGCGCCACGTATCCTTCTTCTTCCTCCCACCGTCGCTGTAAATTTCATGACTTTTACCACGGACACTGAGTGTAGGTATAACCCCGTGCCTTTCCAAAATCTCATACAAGCATGATAAATGAAAACCAATGGTACCAATCAACTCGTTGCAACCTCACGAGCATCATGGTACCATTATTAATGGCCAATTGTTCCTGTATGAAAAATCCCTAAAAATGAACCACGAACCCTAGCCATGGCATCTTGGTGTACAGTCAATAAAAATGCAATTAACTACAACCATTAGCTTGAAAACATCTCAAGGATTATGAATATATCAATTAATCATGCTAAATATGCTAGGATTGACGTATTCAGATTCAAGAAAATATGGAAACCGTATGAACCTTACAGAGTGTTTCAATGCGCGAGGAAGCTTGCTAGCGATTGAAGCACGATCCTAGGATTCCCAGCAAACGATTGGTATGACCAGAATGGCTTGAGAGGGCCTGGAACTTGGAAATCAGTTTGCACTTTTTCTTGAAATTTTTTTCAATTCGTTCTCTCTTTTTGCATGCCTCCAACCTCTCGTTTTTTGGTATGCGCTTGTCCCTTATGTATAGTAGAATGCATTAGGGTTGCAACTTTGTATCAAATCTCTCTCAATTATGAATATTGATTCATGATTCAATCCTTGCACCAAATCTTTCCAAAATAAGAAAACTCAATCTTTTTGTGTCCATGTGAACCTTGCACGATTTGATTTTGTCTGCAGTTGTGTAATGGACCTAATCATGCACAAAGTCTCAAGCTTTAATTAGTTTTTGATATTTTCATTATTTTAATTTGATTTAATTTGATTTAAATGAAATAAAATCAAAATAAATGACAAAAATAAAAGAATGACAAGTGGAA
Source organism: Vicia faba (assembly GCA_948472305.1). Classification (NCBI taxonomy): domain Eukaryota; kingdom Viridiplantae; phylum Streptophyta; class Magnoliopsida; order Fabales; family Fabaceae; genus Vicia; species Vicia faba. Next base: position 1,397,964,293 of record OX451736.1, on the reverse strand, counting down.
TGGCTCATGGGTCGTGGGTCACATTACAAACTCAGTGCAAGCATAAAAAGTTGGGCCTATTTAGCAAAAAATGTAATTTTGGACACATTTGACTTTTGGCAATTTTGCAAAAAGGGTCAACTTGGCCAATGCACAACTCTCTCAATTTTGACTCTAGAGAGGTGTTATGGGACTTTTTAGAAAGATTAAGATGTCCTCTAAGCAACCCTTTTGGTCTCATATAAATTGAGTCTTCCATGTTCATGTATGAAGCTTTGACCCAAAAGGTGTTTTGTTGACTTTTCAAAATGACCTGTAATATCCAAATTCATATCTTCTTGTGAGTGCATATTTTGAACTTGGGAGATGAATATGAATTGTAGGGAATTACATACTCTTCAAAATGAGCTTTTTATGGGTCATTTTTGATAAAGTATGAGAAAGTTATGCCTGGTCAAAGTTGAGTTGACTTTTCCTACAAAACCCTAATTTAGCAACTTTTGGATTTTGATGAATTGTGAGCAATCCTTGAGGAATCATGATCAAACCTTGATCAAATGATGAATAACACTTAAAAATGAGAATTTTGACCAAAAATATTGAAGTTTGACTGTATGTGGCCACAGTTGACTTTTGCCCTAGCATAGTCGATTTTTAGGCCTTTGAGCAATTGACTGAGCAAACTTCCTCTGCAAGGCTTGAAACTTGACATGGATGATCTTGGGAACATATTAGGACAATAGTGAGCATTTGGGACCCTTTTGATTCAAACATCTTGGTGCAAAATGAAACCCTAATTTGGGGTAAACTGCCTTAGGAGAGAGTTGGTTTGGTCAACCCTTGGACTTCCTTGAGCAATTTAAGGACCTCACTTGACATGTATTGAGGAATATGGGAAGGAAAATTTTGGGGTACAACACATGTCCTTTCACGTTACCAAATTGCTGAAATATTGACCAAAGGACTTTTGTTATAATTCTTTGATGATTTTTGTAATAGTCTCAACATTCGTCAGCCTCCCGCTTCGATTACAGAGGCGTATTAGAATATATTATCGTTATTATTAGACTATTATTATTAAAATATTATAGTAGACATCTTTATTTATAGAATAGTCATGATTGTATAACAAAGACATATGAAAATTAACATTGTATATATATCATTGGAAAATCAATAAAAAGGCACATTTTATGATTCTTACATACAACGAATTTAAATCTCTTGTTGGTGAGAATTACACCTTCAACATGTTAATTCTAGAAAAAAAAGTTGTTATCACGAAGCTTAATTTATAGATTGGGGCTAAAAACGTTGTTGTTGGATGAATTTGAATTGAATAATTATGTAAAAACATTATGTGAATTTTGAATCAAATCATGTAATTCGTGTGAAGAACTAGTGAATTCAAACATGGATGAAGCTTGAAATTCATCGATGCTGAGGAATCATTAACAAGAGATATCAAATGCTACCATTGAAGTTTCTTTAAAGTTGAAGAGAACAATGAATAGAAGAAAACTAAACCTATGGCAATTGATACCATAATAAAAACTAAATCTCAAATATTATTTAAGTGTAAAATAGTTACTTGCTCTCTTTATATACAACTTAGTTCAAATAGTAAATATATTTCACTTTGTTTCCAAATATGACCGTCATTTTAATAAATAAAATTTATTTTAAAATGAGTGTCATTATCATTTTTCAATATCAAAATAATTATTATTTTTTAATTGTCTTTTAATTATTCTGTATATTCATTTAATATATTGATAAGTTAAAATTAATTCAATAAAAGAATAATATCTTATGACAATATTATTATATTTATTATTCATGTAAAGAAAATCTTAAACTAATTAAAATAGTGAGAGATAAAGATAAAAATTGAATCTAACAAACTTGAAATTAATTAAACATATTCTATATTTCAATGGTATCTTAATTAAGCTCTTATAACTTGCCTAACTGATACATTTGGGATCCTGCAATTTCTCACTATAGGGGTCGAGGGGTTCTGGGTTTCATCGTGGTATGTACGGTGGCCAACCTCATTGTGAGGGCGGATGGTTACACCAGAGGAGCAAGATTTTTAGTCGGTGGGTTCCAAGGTGGGATGTATTTCAGAAAGGTGGAGGAAGCGGTGGGTCCGGGAATAAAGTCATCAACTTGTTCTACATTTTTGAGTTCCCAGAGGACACCAAGGAGAAGGACCTCTTTGAGTTGCTAGGTTGTGTCGGGAAGATGGCGGAAGTGGCTCTTTCTCCTAGATGAAATAAGTTGGGAAAACGGTTCGGTTTTTCTAGGTTACTTGATGTTGATAATGCAAGATTGATGGCGGTTTGTTTGGATAATGTTCAGATTTTGGGCAAAAATTTACACGTTAATGTCCCAAGATTTGATAGGAAGAACTTAGATGCTAACTCGTGTAAGGTTAGAGGGGTTAGAGGGGTTGTGTAGTGCAAGTAGATGGGTTCTAGATTTTATGAGGGTTCTAGAGGGCCTGAAGGTTCCTATTTTCACGGGGGGCACAAAATGTTCACGGAGGCTTTGGTGAATGGTTCTCAGAAGACTAACTGTGAGAAAGTTGTTTTCTCTTTCGATTCGAAGATGGGGGACATGGATAGGCTTTCTAGCGCTCTTGTTGGGCAGTTGATTATTCCGGGTTCATCCTACAACATTCATATTTTTCTCGAGATGGAAGGTTTTTTCGGTATCAAGGCTGTCCCGTTGGGTGCGAACCTGTGTCTGCTTCAAGAAAAGGAATATGGGGTTTTCGATTCTCTTTCCAAGGAATAAGCTAATTGGTGGAATAGGTGGTTCTTGGAGGTAAAGAAGTGGAGCGAGGGTGAGTTTGATGACAAGAGATTAATTTGGATTCGAGTCATGGATGGAATGCTGACTTCTTCGTTAAATTGGCCAATTATTTTGGCTCTTTTGTTAGCATTGATGATACCACTGTGTTTGGATCTTCTTTGGAAGTGGCTCGAATTTAGTTATCAGTTTTGTTGGCGTCCAAAATGTCAGAGCACATCATGGTAGAGATTAACGACAAATGCTTTGACCTTTTGATTAAGAAAGAATTATGCAGACCGTTTCGGCAATTTTTAGGTATCTCTTCTTCTCAAATTACTGGTTCAGGATTGTAATACGGTGGGAGAATTGACTTGGAAGTTTTGCGTTTTATCGCAAATGTTGCGGTTAGCAAGAGTCGCCACCGGCTTTTCTTTTATCCAAAAGGAAAGGCTGAAAATAATAGGAAAGACCTTTGACATTATTTCTTGAGTTTGGGGGGTAGATTATGAAAAGGGAAGGTTTTAGCACCCCTTTCATCTATAGTTATCTATGGGTTCTTAGTTGCTTGCTAGATCACTTGCTTTTGTTTGAAAATGTGCTTTGTGTGGTTTTTGAAAGTATTTTGAAAATGCGTCTTCGTTTAGGAAAACTTTGTAATTGTTCTTGTTCGTAAGAACGTATACAAAGTGTTGAGCTTTTGAAAATATTTCATGTTTGGAAAATGTTTTGAAAGTGTTTTTGAAAGTGTTAGTGTTTGTTTTGAAAATAAGCAAGAGTGTTTAATTTGAAAATGAGCAAGAAACTATGAGCAATCTACCTACTTAAAAGTATTTGTTCATTTCTTCTCTTTCTTTGATATTGCTACCTTACCATTGATTTGGTAAGAAGCCTCATCTTTGGATGTAAAGGGACGGGCATGGGTCATCGTATAGTCATGATAGAAAAGTTGTGAGATATCTTAGCATTTCTCTTTGAGGGACTAAGATCATTTTGAAAGGCAACATTGATAGCGTCATCGAGGGACTATGATCTTGTATTTTTGATTGTTTTTGCTAAGATATCCCACATGCATAATGTTGTACCCCAAAATTTTCCCTCCCATATTTCCCAAGACATTGCAAGAATAATCTCCAAGTTGCTCAAGTTTGCTCAAGAGTTGGACAGTCAAGCTATCTCCTAAGGTAGTCAACCTCAAATTAGGGTTTTGTGTTGCATCAAGGTCCTTGCATCCAAATGACCTCAAGTGTTCCCCAATGTCCTAATATGTTCTCAAGTTCATCCATGTCAAATTTCAAGCCTTGCAGAGGAAGTTTGGTCAGTCAATTGCTCAAAGGGTCTAAAAATCGACTGTGCTAGGGCAAAAGTCAACTGTGACCCAAATACAGTCAAACTTCAAGATTTTTCGTCAACATTCTCACTTTGAAGGATATTTCATCATTTGATCAAGGGATGATCATGATTCATCAAGGATTGCTTAAAATTCATCAAGACTCAAAAGTTGCTAAATTAGGATTTTGTAGGAAAAGTCAACTCAACTTTGACCAAGCATAACTTTCTCATACTTTATGAGAAATGACCCATCCAAATCTCATTTTGAAGAGGATGAAATTTCCTAAAATCCATATTCACACCCCAAGATCAAGAAATGCACTCACAAGAAGTTACAAATTTGGACATTATAAGTCATTTTTGATTGTCAACAAAAACACCTTTTTTTAACAAAGCTTATAACTTGAGCATGGAACATCAAAATAAATTGATACAAAAAGGGTTGGTTATAGGACATCTCAAGGTTTCTAAAAAGTCCAAGAAAACCTCCAAAAGTTTAAAATTGAAGAAGTTATGCATTGTTGAAGTTGGGCATTTTTGCAAAATTGCCAAAAGTCAACAATCCCAAAAACTCCAAATTTTGTCAAATGGGCCCATTCTTTTCCACTTGATAAGGTCTTTTCACCCTCCACACGTGTCCTAACTTCAGCCTTGTGTCCATTTATTAATTTTTCTATTTTATTTGATTTTTATTGAATTAATTCATTTTAAATCAATTTAAATCCAAATAAAATCTAAATATTGATAACTTAGGATCTTTTTGATTGATATAGGTCTTAATTGTCATCATGGACATGATCAAACTCGTATCTCACCATATCATGAACAAATATTAGATTTTTGGATAAAATTGGAAAGATTTTAATGGAGGATCAAGCCATATCTTCAAGCATTGATTTACAAAGATTCAAAGTCCAAAACTTAACCTAATACAATGCATTATACATATACAAGGCAGGAGGCATGAATTAGATACCTAGAGGCGGCTAAATCACAAGAACCAAAACTTAAAAAAGTTGCAAAAAAGCTTGAAACTGAAATCAGTCTTAGAGGCCAAATCAGAACCAAAACTCAACGTGAATCAATTGCTGGGCATCCACTGAGTCAGTAGCAATCAAAAGCAAGGCCATTCACCTCCTCAAACGCACTGTAAGTGACATACGGCTTCCTTCTGAACTTGCTTTCGTGTTTCAAGATTTACGCATCATTACAAGAAACTAATGGCATATTTGCAATCACCAAACAATTTCCATGCTTTCTATATTATTTGATTGTATTTATCTGACCTATAATCCAAAACGCCATTGAAAGGTTTTTTAGGGTTTTTTTAGGGCTTTCCATTACAGGGACAATTGGCTTGTGAGAAGGGTACTATCTCACTCAGGGGAACGAGACGAGTTCATCCATGGTATCACCTTCCATTTTTATGGCCTGAGATGGATTTTGAATTGGACCTATGCCTTTTGCTGCGGATTTAAATCCGCAGGTAACCTCTGTGTAAATCTGAGGACAGGGACGAAGACGTGTCCCCATCCTATTGTACCATTCAAACTTTCGCGCTTTTTATTTTTTTTAATTCTAGCATTTTATTTGTTTCCCATATAATAATTGCTATCTAATCCACTAACGATTGAAAGGCAGTGGTGTGGTGGTAAGCGCGTTGTTCAGTGACTCATGGGACCTGGGTTCGAATCCCAGGTCCCCCAATGCATTTGTATTATTTTTCTTCAGTTTATTCCATGCAACATCCAAGGCGCAGCACATCATACATCATCACCTGATCATCTGCCAGATGGCCCCAGGCCAGATCTGGTGGCCCAGAATGAAGGCCTATGGTAGGATCAAGTCAGCGCATGCATGGGGAATCAGCAAAGTCAAACGAGGCTTGCATAAATGGGCCTCTGAATTGCCAGTCTCACCTCCAATCTGGGCCCAAAACCCCCCCTTTGGTTATTTCTTTTTTTATTTCTTTCTTTCTTTATTTTATTGTTATTATTTTTATTATTTAAATCACTAACCAATTAAAATTTTTCCTCATAAAACCAAAAACCAAAAAATATATTTTATTTATTAAAATTAAATTCAGCACTTTATTTTTGTAAATAAAATTAATTCAATTAATTTAGTTTTAATTAGGTATAACTTTTAATATTTTTGCAATAATTAAAATTAATGTAGAAAATTAGGTTTTTATTAACTTTAATAAAATTTATTTTTATTTCCTTAAATATCCAAAAATCCAAAAATATATTTCTTTAATTATTTAATTAATTTATTTAATAATTAACCTAATTTAATGTCTTTTAATTCAAAAATAACCAAAAAAATTCTTTCTTTAATAAAAAGGGGTCAAAACCCTAAAAACACGTCTGATTTAATTTCTCGCACGCGATCCAGTTTTATCATATTATTGTACCTGTTTCCGAAATGTAATAGTTTAAATAGGACTTTAATTACTTTACCGCTTTATTTACTTTCCGCATTTTAATTTCAAGGGTTGTTTTTTGGCGATGTAAATACCCGACGCCTTGTAATAGTTAGATTTAATTTCTGCAATTTAATTTCCGCAACTTATAAACTGTTAGATGTTTGATAAATAGGGAATGCATGACAAGATCGAATGTATGAACTTAAAATCAACATAGATAACCATTGACATGTACAAAGATAAATTAACTGAAAATAACACACTCGCACATGCACACTCTTAGGGTACACCTCACTTGGTTGCCTTCGAACGTGGTCATTGAGTATAGGAAGTTTTAGAGGTCACCCTCTTGTCCAAAGATCTTAGTTGCCTCGAAACGGTTGCCTCGGAAAAATGATCTAAGACATTAGGGTTACCGCTAAGGCATCCTAACATTGCTTTAGTGACCACACGTCCCTTAATCGAATTGACCCTTAAACTCCAACGACGATGCTACCTACTCATCAATAGTGGGATAACATTGTCTAAAGGACATTAGCACAGATTGATTCCTTTTTCGAGTAGGTAGATGGTTCTTAAGTACTTGCTCTTTCAAAACAAAACAAAACTTTTCGCATTTACACCTTTCAAACAAACAAAAACTTATTTCAAACCCACAAACACAAAGAAAAGCAAATTTTGAAAATACTTTGAGCAAGTACCTAATAGCCCGTGGATAACCACGGATAGAAAGGGTGCTAACACCTTCCCCTTCTATAATCTACCCCCCGGACCCGAGAAACATCTCGAAAAAGGAATTTTTCTGTGCTTTTTTCCTTTACTTGTTGGATAAAATAAAAGTCGGTGGCGACTCTTGCTTACCGCGACATTTTGTGAAAACAAATGCAAAACGCGAACCAACATTCAAAAACAGTCAGTTCTCTCCCACCGTATCACATAACTGGAGACTCTGCTGGGGACTTAATAAGTGTGGTGTACCTTAGGATTAGATCATTGTGTTTTCAATTGCTTGCTTTGTATGATTTATATTTGTGGGCTTGTATCGGAGTTTTTACAGATCCTAACCCAGATCTGGGGATACCCTTTAGGTAAGTAGCAATAAACTGTGAGGGAACTGTACGACGTAGACCAATACGGTTGAAGCAGTAACTACGTTGGTGTGGCACTTTAGATTGTACCGATATCCCTTGTGTTGGAACGAGGAGAATATGGGTCATATAAGGGGTCATTAAGCACCAACTGACCTTAGAACCTTTAAATTGACCAACTTGGCCATAGAACAGTAGCAATATGCTACACTCATTGAGACTAAATTCTCGCGATGATTCCGGCCGCAAGAAAAGGTTGCTAAACTGGAATTATGACTGATTGAGGGTAGTCAGTGATATTGAGATCCTCTAGAACCCGGTTACTATTTTTAGGACAGGTTTAAACCAACTAAACTGAAAGAGGGTAGTACCTAAGCTCCTTGCCAGCCTGAAATCTAAGGGCTCTCTGTGTGACTTGTGTGCCTTTACCATGTTTGCTATTTGTGGATACTTGTGGTGTGATTTCTATCATGACATCATGACATCATAACATTGCATACATCTTGCATTGGACCAACCTATTTCAAAGACACGAGGGATTCATCTTTGTTCTGTTTTGTAGGTCATGATGTCTATGCGTAAGAATACCATCCAGATCAACTTTGTCCAGGTTCCCACTATGCTTAAAGATTTGATTGCAGAGATGCCTGATACTACTTCCTTCATCAGAAGACATGGGTATCTTCTTAGTTTGGTTACCTCCAAATTGGACGAGCAGATGATGAGTGTTTTGGTCCAATTCTATGATCCGTTGTACCATTGCTTTACTTTCCAGGACTACCAGCTGGTTCCCACTTTAGAAGAGTTTTCTGATCTGCTCGGTATCTCTATTTTGGAGCAGACCCCGTTTACTGGTTGAGAGAAGATCTTTAGGCCCGAAGAGATTGCTGCAACCCTTCATTTGACCAAGGATGAGGTAATGCCTAATTGGGAAACTAGAAGTGGAGAAAAGGGCTTTCTGACTAAGTTTTTGGTGGGAAAGGCTAATTATTTCTGGGATAGTCTAGACTTCAAGGCATTCAAAGATATTCTGGCTCTTCTGATATATGGCTTGGTATTGTTTCCGAACTCTGACTCTTTTGTTGATGTGAATGCGGTGAAAATCTTCATCTCTCATAATCCTATACCCACTCTCTTGGGTGACATTCTTCATCAGCTTTATGCCCGTACTTCTCGAAAGCGGGGAACCTTGATGTGTTGTGCTCCGTTATTGGCGAGGTGGTTTATTTCTCACCTCCCTAAATCAGTGCTGAAGAACAAAGAAGGCATGGGTTGGGCCTATAGGGTTATGTCTCTCTCTCACAATGATATCATTTGGACTCTTAAGGGTATGGATGAGGTGGCTATTATTGATCGATGTGGGGAGTATCCCAATGTTCCACTGATAAGAACCCATGGAGGAATTTCTTATAATCCATGCTTGGCCTTACATCAGTTTGGGAGAGCCAGGACCTCATGAGCTGCTAATGCCTAGTATCATCTTTGATTTTCAAGGGGATAGCGACGAGCAACATCGCAGATTCATAAAGGCCTGGGATAGAGTTCACAGATCTGATCCACACGAGCTCGGTCCAAAGACTTCACTTCCAATGGAGCCATATCTCAGACGAGTCCGTATCCGTGCCCAAAAGCTGGGTATGCCATATGAAGCCGTTCGGCCTATCATTGTTGAAGTTGCTAATGAAGAAGGGGTTCTTCCAACCACCCTCCATCCTTATATGCCCACTGACATTGGGGCACTGAAAAGGTCTTGGATGCAACTGAGGGAAGAACGGGATTCCCACCGAGAAAAGTTCAACGAGAAAGAGCAGAAGATCCAGAGGTTGACTAGGCAGTTGGAGAATGAGCGGATTCTCAATGACTATGTCCGCACCGACAAGAAGAGACATTGGGAGCACTGATCGTCCTTTGATTATTTCCTTTCCTATTTTTATTTACTTTTCAGTATTTCTATTCTTGTAACGCCTTAAGGGCATCAGTTGAACAATTTGAATTCCAAAGTTTATCTAATAAAGTGTGTTTCCTTTTTTGTTTACAAATTTGAATTTCCCGATTATCTTTGAAATCATAATCATACGCATTTCATCCCATGCACTTCATAAACAGGTACCCATTGCAGGTCTCTTATCTTCTTCGCTGTTTATTTCAGCACTCATCATGTCTGCTGAACCTTCAACTGAGCAAGCCATCAAGGCCCTCCAGGCCCAGAATGCCCAATTTCAAGAGCTGTTTATGAATCTATCTAAGGGTCAGCAAGACCTGAAGACCCTGATTCTGAAAGAGAAGAAGAAGAAGAAGAAGAAGAAGAGGACAATCTTGTTTAACACAGGGCACAGGTTTGGAAACAGGCTACATAATGAAGTTGATCTGACCACCTCATCTGGAGGGAAAGATAGTCAAGAGGAAAGGAGGGCTCCTAGCCCTGTGGTCTCTGACAACGAGACGGACTTCGATGAAGAACAGTATCCTCCTGCTGAGGATAGATACAAGCAACTGGAAGACCGGTTGAGTGCTATGGAAGTTCAGAAAGTGCCTGGTCTGGATTTTGGTGATCTGGGTCTATCATCTGGGGTGGTGATTCCCCATAAATTCAAGGCACCAACCTTTGCTAAGTATGACGGAGTTTCTTGTCCGAAGCTGCACCTCCGGTCATATGTGAGGAAGATTCAGCCGTACACCGCTGATAAAAACCTATGGATCCATTTCTTTCAAGACAGTCTCTCAGGGACTCAGCTTGAGTGGTTTTACCAGTTGGACGGAGCCAGTATCCGCAGTTGGGAAGATTTGGCTACTGCTTTCTACAGGCAGTATCAATACAACTCCGACCTCGCTCCTACGCGTACCCAACTCCAGGGTATGTCAATGGGAAGGGGTGAAGGATTCAAAGATTATGCTCAGAAGTGGAGGGACCTCGCTGGAAGAGTACAACCACCCTTGGCTGATCGAGAGCTTCTGGATATGTTTCTGGGGACCTTATCTGGTCCATTTTTCAACCATCTGATTGGAAGCTCTTCGTCTGGGTTTACAGAGCTAATTATGACCGGTGAGAGAATTGAGGCTGGTATTAAGGCTGGTAAGATACAGAAGGGTGCCTCATCAAGCACCAAGAAGAAGCCCTTTAAGAAAGAGTCCAGTGTTGTCTACAGTTTGAGAAGACAAAATAGACCTGAACATCGCCAAGCTGTTAATGCGGTTGTTATTTCAAAACCTGCTGGTGCTCCTCAGCACAACAATCAACAGAAGGATGAGAAACCTCGAAGGCAATTCACCCGTCTCAGCATGACCTTATCTCAGATTCTGCCACAGTTGCTGAAGACCAATCTGGTGATTCCAAAGGAAGCCCCGAAGAATCCAAATACAACATCACCGAAGTATAACCCTAATGCCCGCTGTGCTTATCACTCTGATAGCCTGGGGCATAATACAGATGATTGTTGGACTTTGAAGAATAAGATACATGACTTAATTGATGCAAAGGAGATTGAGTTTGAGGCGTCCGAAAGACCTAATGTTGTGACTGCTCCTATTCCCAAGCATGGAGTGAATGCTATAGATGAAGACTCGTTTGTGGTTTCTATGAATGATATTGTTACACCTTTGATTACTGTGAAGAAGAACCTTTTGCTAGCCGGTTTATTTTCGGGTTGTGACAAAGGTTGCCGTATGTGTGCTGTTCTACCTACCGGTTGCCATCTTTTGAAGTCAGGTATCCAACGCTTGATGGATAGTAAATAAATTCCGATTGAGAAGAATGTTGTTCCTCTAGTTCATACTGAAGAAGTTGCCATTATCACCATTTTCGACAATTCTTCCAAGGCTCCCTCGAGGAAGCCTGTTAGAATTACATCTGTTCCAAGAATCGCACATGTGATCATCACTGTTATGGGGCCCATCCCCTATACCTCTGATAAAGTTGTCCCTTGGCACTATGGGGCTAATGTTTATTTTCATGGAGTTAAGCAAGAGTTGGACGCTGATACTGATGTCAGCAATATTACTGGACCTGCTAAAGTCACCTGCAGCAGAAGACTTTTCTCACCTGATATCTCTCCACCAACTGCCCGAAAACCTGTTGTTATTACACCTGCCAGTGTACCTGCTACCGTTCCTGTTCAAGTTCCTATGCTTACCCCTGTCGCCGAGTCATCTGACACTCGGGGCAAAGGGATCACCACTGATGTGCCTTCCCAGACGGAGGCACCGAAGACGATTACTATTGAAGCTTCTAAACAAGAGATGGAAGAGATTCTGAAAATTATCAAAAAGAGTGACTACAATGTAGTTGAACAACTGGGGCAAACCCCGTCCAAGATTCCTATGCTGTCACTGTTGCTATGCTCAGAGGCCCATGCCAAGGCTCTGATTACCTTTTTGAAGACTACCCACGTACCACAAGAGACATCAACTGATCAGTTCACAGATTGCGTGGCCAATTTGACTGCTGATAATGGGTTGGGTTTCTCAGACGCCGACTTGACTGCTAAGGGGAAGAATCACAACGATGCCCTGCATGTCTCCATCGAATGCAGGGGCACTACTTTTGCTCATGTATTAGTGGATACTGGTTCCTCATTAAACGTCTTGCCTAAAAAAGCTTTAGACCGGTTGGACCGTGAAGGGTTGGAGCTGAAGCCAAGTAACATTTTCGTCAGGGCCTTTGATGGGTCTAAGAGAATGGTGCACGGAGAGGTTAATATCCCAATTAAGGTTGGTTCTCAGGTCTTCAACTCTACGTTCTATGTGATGGACATTCGGCCATCTTATTCTTGTTTGCTGGGTCGTCCATGAATCCACAAAGCTGGGGCCGTAACCTCAACATTCCACCAGAAGCTGAAGTACGCAGTAAAAGGGAAGATTGTGACAGTGCAAGGAGAGGAAGAGTACATGGTGAGCCACCTCAACTCTTTCCGATACGTAGAGATGGATGGGGAGTTCATTGAGACCCCATTCCAGCATTTTGAAGAGGTTCCCCAGACACTGGCGTCAGCTGAGACTGTTGTTGAAGATTCTCCTATGAAGATGGCTTCCCTCAAGGATGCCCGGGCTGTTGTTGAGAAAGGTGGGTGTGCAAATTGGGGCCAACTCCCTGATTTTACACAGAAGACTAACAAGTTTGGTTTGGGTTTCACTGCAGAAGCTCAAAGGGATGTTCGGAATGCACGGATCGGAAGACCTCCCGTGTTCATCAGCAACTCGGGAGTGAATGCCATTAAAGACGATGTGGAAGAGTCTGAATTCGACAGTTGGATCTATCCTATGACCAACGGTGGACCAAGCAACTGGACAGCAAAGGACTTCATCCCTATTTCTTTTGTTACCCAGTAATGAAACTTTTTGTTCTGGATTTGTAATAGGCAATGTTTTAAACTTTACGGCCCGATGTCTTACCCGGGGCACTGTGGTTTCATTTGTGAGGGCTTTATGTGTGTCATTTTCATATATCATTAATAAAAGCATTGGACGTTCTTGCATTTCAAATTTTGCGCTCCTTGTTTTTCTTTATTACATATTGCAAAACAGCTATTTTACACACACTCACATACACATGTCTACATCCACTCTGGATCTCACTGGTAACGACTCTGCTACTGCCAGTTATGACTTCGAAAATTCGATCAACTTAGCCGAAGACAAAGGTGAAGATGATTGCGAAGTGCCTGGTGAACTTGCAAGACTGTTACTTCAGGAAGAGAGGGTCATTCAGCCACATGAAGAGCCATTAGAAACAGTAAATCTGGGTACTGAGACAGACAAGAAAAAGGTCAAGATCAGTGCAAATCTGGAGCTTAGTGTGAAGCAACGGTTGATTCAGATGCTGCATGACTATGTTGAGATATTTGCTTGGTCTTACGAAGATATGCCTGGGTTGGATACCGATATTGTGGTTCATCGCCTACCTACCAAGGAAGACTGTCCTCCAGTGAAACAGAAGGTCCGCCAAATGCGCCCGGAGATGTCTGAGAAAATCAAGGCTGAAGTTATGAAACAGTTTGATGCCGGATTTCTGGCAGTTACTTCTTACCCTCAGTGGGTTGCCAATGTGGTTCCTGTACCAAAGAAAGATGGTAAGGTTCGAATGTGTGTTGACTATAGGGATCTAAACAGGGCAAGCCCCAAGGATGACTTCCCTCTACCTCATATTGATATTCTGGTTGACAACACCGCTCAACATAAGGTATTCTCCTTTATGGATGGTTTCTCCGGTTATAATCAGATTAAAATGGCTCCCGAAGACATGGAGAAGACAACCTTTGTTACCCAGTGGGGTACTTTTTGCTACAAGGTCATACCCTTTGGACTGAAGAATGTTGGGGCAACGTATCAGCGTGCCATGGTTGCCTTGTTTCATGACATGATCCATCATGAGATTGAAGTATACGTCGATGATATGATTGCAAGGTCCCAGACAGAGGAGGAACACCTTGACCATCTGCAGAAGCTGTTTGACAGGCTGAAGTTGTACAGACTGAGGTTAAACCCGAACAAGTTCACCTTCGGGGTGAGGTCTAGTAAGCTACTAGGTTTCTTCGTAAGTGATAAAGGTATTCAAGTGGATCCGGCGAAGGTGAAAGCTATACAGGAAATTCCAGCCCCCTGAACAGAGAAAGAAGTCAGAGGCTTTTTGGGACGGTTGAATTACATTGCTCGATTCATCTTGCACCTGACTGCTACTTGTGAGCCAATCTTCAAGCTACTGAAGAAAGATCAAGTAGTACGTTGGAACGATGAATGTCAGGCCGCTTTCGAAAGGATCAAAGAGTATCTCCAAGAGCCACCAATTCTGATGCCTCCAGTTAAAGGGAGACCTCTGATCTTATACTTGACAGTACTCGACAACTCAATGGGGTGTGTGCTGGGGCAGCATGACGAGTCTGGCCGAAAAGAGCTTGCTATTTATTACCTTAGCAAAAAGTTTACCGACTGCGAGACCCGATACTCGTTACTCGAGAAAACTTGCTGCGCTTTGGCATGGGCTGCTCGCCGGCTGAGACAGTATATGCTGACTCACACTACTCTATTGATATCAAAGATGGATCCAATCAAGTATATCTTCGAAAAGCCTGCCTTATCCGGAAGAATAGCAAGATGGCAGATGATCTTGACTGAGTATGACATCCAGTATACGACCCAAAAGGAAATCAAGGGAAGTGTGTTGGCAGACCATTTGGCACATCAAGCAGTGGACGATTACCAGTCTATGAACTTTGAATTCCCGGACGAGACTATCATGTTGGTAATTGATTGTGAGACACCTGGACCAGATGAAGGACCTGAGGAGGGATCCCGATGGTCTATGTACTTTTATGGAGCTTCAAACACTTTGGGTAATGGCATTGGCGTCGTGATCATATCTCCTAAAGGCTCTCATACTTCATTTACTGCCCGATTATATTTCAACTGCACCAACAATATGGCAGAGTATGAAGCGTGCATCATGGGTCTTCGAGCAGCAATTGACCTAGGGATTAAGTTTCTGAGTGTCTTCAGAGATTCTGCTCTTGTGATCAGTCAGATCAAAGGTGAGTGGGATACGAAACACCCGAACCTTATATCTTTCAAGGAGTATGTACTGACGCTGCTTCCCCATTTCGAGGAGATAACCTTTGAACACTTCCCTAGAGAGGAGAATAAGTTGGCGGACGCGTTAGCTACGATGTCTTCTATGTTCAAAGTCAATTGGGACAACGAAGCTCCCCGGATTATCATTGAAAGATTGGACGAGCCTGCACATTGATGTGATATTGAGACTGAAGAGGTGGCAGATAAACCCTGGTTTCATGAGGTGAAGAGGTATCTTGAAGCTCAGGAATACCCCGAGGGTGCATCTGTTAATGACAAGAAGTTTCTGAGGAGGTTCGCGGAAAAGTTCTTCATCAGCAATGGCATTCTTTACAAGCGTAACCATGATTCGACCTTATTGCGATGTGTGGATAAGAACGAGGCAGAAATGATCATGGCAGAGTTACATGAAGGTACTTTCGGAACTCATTCCAGTGGGCACACCATGGCAAAGAAAATCCTACGGGCAGGATATTACTGGTCCACAATGGAAGCCGACTGTTATCAGCATTCTCGGACATGTCACAAATGCCAAGTCTATGCTGATAAGGTGCACATACCTCCAGTTCCTCTGAACGTCTTGACGGCACCTTGGCCTTTTGCAATGTGGGGATTGATATGATCGGAGAGATCAGACCTACGGCATCCAACGGGCATCGTTTCATCCTGGTAGCAATCAATTACTTTACGAAGTGGGTTGAAGCAGCTTCCTTTGCTACTGTAACCAAGAACGTCGTGGCACGGTTCATTCGGCATAATCTGATCTGTCGATATGGTGTACCAGAGAGGATCATTACGGACAATGGTACCAATCTCAACAACAAGATGATCACTGAGCTCTGCGAGCAATTCAAGATACATCATCATAACTCTTCTCCCTACCGGCTGAAGATGAATGGGGCTGTTGAAGCGGCTAATAAGAACATTAAGAAGATTGTGCAGAAGGTGACAGTGACATACAAAGACTGGCATGAGATGTTACCATTTGCTCTTCATGGGTACCGTACCTCAGCACGGACGTCAACAGGGGCAACACCCTATTCCTTGGTATATGGTATGGAGGCAGTCTTGCCCATTGAAGTTCAGATACCCTCTCTTCGGATCATGAAGGATGCAGGTTTGAGCAAAGATGACTGGATCCAGACCCGACTTGATCAGCTGAACCTAATCGACAAAAAGAGACTTACTACTATTTGTCATGGTCAGACGTACCAAAAACGGATGATCAAGGCATTTAACAAGAAAGTTAGACGACAAGAGTATCAAGTTGGGGACCTGGTAATCAAACGCATTATCTTACCTCAAGGAGATCCCAGGGGCAAATGGACCCCTACTTACGAAGGGCAATTTGTGGTTAAGAACATTTTCTCAGGAGGAGCTATGATTCTAACCAACATGGATGGTGACGACCTTCCTCACCCTGTCAATGCAGACATAGTGAAAAGATACTACGAATAATCGAAGACCTGCTAAGTTGACTGGCCTAGGCAAAAATAAGGGCTTCCCGGCGAACCAAAAGGGTTCGGGCAAAAATAAGGGATGAAAATGAAAAATCTGTACACCCGGCAAGTCGAAAACCTGAAAAGGCGGCTTAGACAAAAAGGGGTATCCCGGTGGACTGAAAACCCGAAAGGGCGGTCTAGGCAAAAGTTAGGGATTAAAGCGTAACACTATGTCTCATTGGATCACCTTGCATCCAGACTTCGGTATCAATTATCAAGCTCGGACGACATTAATCAATCTGATCCACCTTCAACCAAGTAGCAAATTGATGAGATACTCGAAGACATAAAGGCAATAACAGAGTTGGAACCCAGTGGGATCATTCACATAGCTGTTTTGTTTAGTTTTCACAAATTGTGTAGATTCTATTATTCGGCAGCGTTCTCTTACTAGGACGTCAGCCTCTTGTACAAAAAACGCCTATTTACAGGCCAAACTTCAAAATCAATACAATTCATTCTCAAAGAAATTTCAAACTGTTTTTCCTTTATCTGTTTTGTTTTGCAAAGAACGTCCAATGTTCATTTTTGATATATGCATTTGACATTAATTGCTGCTCATGAATATTAACATGCGAAACAAAAGGCGATTATGGGTAATATCAGAAACAGGGGCAATAGAATTGTCCAAGCTGTATAGTTGTTCTGTTCACCAGGTACAAAGGTAGATTCAGCTGAAAAATATGGCTAAGATACTTTCACTCCCCGCAAAGTAAGACAGTAATAGTAGCCCTCCCAGCTGAGACTTGCAACTATGAACAAATCAGCAGCTCTCCCCAAGCAGAGTTGATCTATAATCAGCACTAGAAAGGCTTGATATCCCCGACAGACTTAATATCCCCTAGCGGATTATAAGAATGTTCCCCAGTAGAATACAGGATACCCCCAGTGGAGTCAATATTTCCTAGCACAGTCTGAAAAAGCTTCCCCAACGGAGTTGAATCATCATCCCCAGTAGACTCTGGAAGTTTATCCTCAGCGGAGTACAAAAATAAATCTCCCCAGCCCAGTTCAAAAGATCATTCCCAGCAGAATTCATAGGATTATCCCCGCAAAAGTCTAGCAGGTTTATCCCCGGCAAGTCACAACTAAAAGATCATCCCCCAACAAAGTTCTTTCCTTTCACAAACAAGAATTCAATCCTCAATAGATTCAGTATCACCAGCAACATTAATCTATCCCCAGTAGAGTTTATCAGTAGAAACCTCAGCAGAGCATCTCTTCCCCACAGAGTAACCTCCTCATCAGTTTATTCCCCAACAAAGTTATCTTCTCCTGCAGTTTTATTCTCGCAATCACCTTCGTTCATCATCCCCAGCGGAAACAAAGAATTCAACTCTACTCTCCAGCAGCTATCCGGGATTTATTTTCCCCAGCTAAAACATTACATTTCCATGCATCATGATACATGCATAAACGCATCATACCATACAGTCTCATTTATATTGAGAACATCATTGCTTGATCCATATCATACATTACATATGACTGACCTTTACCTTTCAGGAAAGATGCAGTTAAATTCTCAACTATGTGGAAGGCCTTGTCTGGTCCAGTTAAATCGATTCCTAAAGATTTTTTTGACACCGATCCAGTTGAAGTTATTCAAAGACCTTGTCTGGTCCAGTTAAATCGATTCCTAAAGATTTTTCCGATGCCGATCCAGCCAAAGGCCTTCTCTGGTCCAGTCAAATCGATTCCTAAAGATTTTTCTGATGCCGATCCAGTTGAAGTTATCCCAAGACCTTGTCTGGTCCAGTTAAATCGATTCCTAAAGATTTTTCTGATGCCGATCCAGTCAAAGATATTCCAAAACCTTCTCTGGTCTAGTCAAATCGATTCCTAAAGATTTTTCTGATGCCGATCCAGTTGAAGTTATCCCAAGACCTTGTCTGGTCCAGTTAAATCGATTCCTAAATATTTTTTCTGATGCCGATCCAGTCAAAGGCCTTCTCTGGTCCAGTCAAATTGATTCCTAAAGATTTTTCTGATGCCGATCCAGTTGAAGTTATTCCAAGACCTTGTCTGGTCCAGTTAAATCGATTCCTAAAGATTTTTCTGATGCCGATCCAGCCAAAGGCCTTCTCTGGTCCAGGTTAAGTCGATTCCTAAAGATTATTTCTGATGTCGATCCAGTTGAAGTTATCCCAAGACCTTGTCTGGTCCATTTAAATCGATTCCTAAAGATTTTTTTGATGCCGATCCAGCCAAAGGCCTTCTCTGGTCCAGTCAAATCGATTCCTAAAGATTTTTCTGATGCCGATCCAGTTGAAGTTATCCCAAGACCTTGTCTGGTCCAGTTAAATCAATTCCTAAAGATTTTTATGATGCCGATCCATCCAAAGGCCTTCTCTAGTCCAGTCAAATCGATTCCTAAAGATTTTTCTGATGCCGATCCAGTTGAAGTTATTCCAAGACCTTGTATGGTCCAGTTAAATCGACTCCTAAAGATTTTTCTGACGCCGATCCAGTCAAAGTTAATCCAAGATCTCTGCTGGTGCAGTCAGATCACCGATAAGGTCTCCCTGATTTGTATTCCAGTTGAAGTTCATACCACCTATCAACAATCTCCAAATGGCATCTGTAAGCCCATTCCCGACATCACAATGCTAATACCACTTCACGCGAGTGCAAATTTCTGGGCACTCTAGTGTTCAATCATCTTCCACCTTTGGATCAAGAAAGACCCGAAAGCCAATCTATATCCTCAGGTTTAAGAAAATTGAACAGGGGCAGCTGTTGTACCCTAAAATTTTCCCTCCCATATTTCCCAAGACATTGCAAGAATAATCTCCAAGTTGCTCAAGTTTGCTCAAGAGTTGGACAATCAAGCTATCTCCTAAGGCAGTCAACCTCAAATTAGGGTTTTGTGTTGCATCAAGGTCCTTGCATCCAAATGACCTCAAGTGTTCCCCAGTATCCTAATATGTTCTCAAGTTCATCCATGTCAAATTTCAAGCCTTGCAGAGGAAGTTTGGTCAGTCAATTGCTCAAAGGGTCCAAAAATCGACTGTGCTAGGGCAAAAGTCAACTGTGACCCAAATACAGTCAAACTTCAAGATTTTTCGTCAACATTCTCATTTTGAAGGATATTTCATCATTTGATCAAGGGTTGATCATGATTCATCAAGGATTTCTCAAAATTCATCAAGACTCAAAAGTTGCTAAATTAGGGTTTTGTAGGAAAAGTCAACTCAACTTTGACCAAGCATAACTTTCTCATACTTTATGAGAAATGACCCATCCAAAGCTCATTTTGAAGAGGATGCAATTTACTACAATCCATATTCACACCCCAAGATCAGGAAATGCACTCACAAGAAGATACAAATTTGGACATTATAGGTCATTTTTGAAAGTCAACAAAAACACCTTTTTTTCCAAAGTTTATAACTTGAGCATGGAATATAAAAATGAAATGAGACCAAACGGGTTGGTTAGAGGACATCTCAAGGTTTCTAAAAAGTCCAAGAACACCTCCAAAAGTTCAAAATTGAAGAAGTTATACATTGTTGAAGTTGGGCATTTTTGCAAAATTGCCAAAAGTCAACTATCCCCAAAACTCCAAATTTTGTCAAATGGTCCCATTATTTTCCACTTGATTTGGTCTTGTCACCCTCCACACGTGTCCTAAATTCATCCTTGTGTCCATTTATTAATTTTTCTATTTTATTTGATTTTTATTGAATTAATTCATTTTAAATCAATTTAAATCCAAATAAAATCTAAATATTGATAACTTAGGATCTTTTTGATTGATATAGGTCTTAATTGTCATCATGGACATGATCAAACTCGTATCTCACCATATCATGAACAAATATGGGATTTTTGGACAAAATTGGTAAGATTTTAATGGAGGATCAAGCCATATCTTCAACCATTGATTTACAAAGATTCAAAGTCCAAAACTTAACCTAATACAATGCATTATACATATAAAAGGCAGGAGGCACGAATTAGATACCTAGAGGCGGCTAAATCACAAGAACCAAAACTTAAAAAAGTTGCAAAAAAGCTTGAAACTGAAATCAGTCTTAGAGGCCAAATCAGAACCAAAACTCAACGTGAATCAATTGCTGGACATCCACTGAGTCTGTAGCAATCAAAAGAAAGGCCATTCACCTCCTCAAATGCACTGTAAGTGACATACGACTTCCTTCTGAACTTGCTTTCGTGTTTCAAGATTTACGCATCATTACAAGACACTAATGGCATATTTGCAATCACCAAACAATTTCCATGCTTTCTATATTATTTGATTGTATTTATCTAACCTATAATCCAAAACGCCATTGAAAGGTTTTTTAGAGTTTTTTAGGGCTTTCCATTACAAGGACAATTGGCTTGTGAGAAGGGTACTATCTCACTCAGGGGAACGAGATGAGTTCATCCATGGTATCACCTTCCATTTTTATGGCCTGAGATGGATTTTGGATTGGACCTATGCCTTTTGCTGCGGATTTAAATCTGCAGGTAACCTCTGTGTAAATCTGAGGATAGGGACGAAGACGTGTCCCCATCCTATTGCACCATTCAAACTTTCGCGCTTTTTATTTTTTTTAATTCTGGCATTTTATTTGTTTCCCATATAATAATTGCTATCTAATCCACTAACGATTGAAAGGCAGTGGTGTGGTGGTAAGCACGTTGTTCAGTGACTCATGGGACCTGGGTTCGAATCCCAGGTCCCCCAATGCATTTTATTATTTTTCTTCAGTTTATTCCATGCAACATCCAAGGCGCAGCACATCATACATCATCACCTGATCATCTGCCAGATGGCCCCAGGCCAGATCTGGTGGCCCAGAATTAAGGCCTATGGTGGGATCAAGTCAGCGCATGCATCGGGAATCAACAAAGTCAAACGAGGCTTGCATAAATGGGCCTCTGAATTGCTAGTCTCACCTCCAATCTGGGCCCAAAACCCCCCTTTGGTTATTTCTTTTTCTATTTCTTTCTTTATTTATTTTATTGCTATTATTTTTATTATTTAAATCACTAACCAATTAAAATTTTTCCTCATAAAATCAAAAACCAAAAAATATATTTTATTTATTAAAATTAAATTCAGCACTTTATTTTTGTAAATAAAATTAATTCAATTAATTTAGTTTTAATTAGGTATAACTTTTAATATTTTTGCAATAATTAAAATTAATGTAGAAAATTAGGTTTTTATTAACTTTAATCAAATTTATTTTTATTTCCTTAAATATCCAAAAATCCAAAAATATCTTTCTTTAATTAATTAATTAATTAATTTAATAATTAACCTAATTTAATGTCTTTTAATTCAAAAATAACCAAAAAAATTCTTTCTTTAATAAAAAAGGGGTCAAAACCCTAAAAACTCTTCCGATTTAATTTCTCGCACACGATCCAGTTTTATCATATTATTTTACTTGTTTTCGGAATGTAATAGTTTAAATAGGACTTTAATTACTTTACCGCTTTATTTACTTTCCGCATTTTAATTTCAAGGGTTGTTTTTGGTGATGTAAATACCCGACGCCTTGTAATAGTTAGATTTAATTTCCGCAATTTAATTTCCACAACTTATAAACTGTTAGATGTTTGATAAATAGGGAATGCATGACAAGATCGAATGTATGAACTTAAAATTAACATAGATAACCATTGACATGTACAAAGATAAATTAACTGAAAATAACACACTCGCACATGCACACTCTTAGGGTACACCTCACTTGGTTGCCTTCGAACGTGGTCATTGAGTATAAGAAGTTTTAGAGGTCGCCCTCTTATCCAAAGATCATAGTTTCCTCGAAACGGTTGCCTCGGAAAAATGATCTAAGACATTAGGGTTACCGCTAAGGCATCCTAACATTGCTTTAGTGGCCACACGTCCGTTAATCGAATTGACCCTTAAACTCCAACGATGATGCTACCTACTCATCAATAGTGGGATAGCATTGTCTAAAGGACATTAGCACAGATTGATTCTTTTTTCGAGTAGGTAGATGGTTCTTAAGTACTTGCTCTTTCAAAACAAAACAAAACTTTTCGCACTTACACCTTTCAAACAAATAAAAACTTCTTTCAAACCCACAAACACAAAGAAAAGTAAATTTTGAAAACACTTTGAGCAAGTACCTAAGAGCCCGTGGATAACCACTGATAGAAAGGGTGCTAACACCTTCCCTTTCTATAATCTACCCCCCGGACCCGAGAAACATCTCGAAAAAGGAATTTTTCCGTGCTTTTTTCCTTTCCTTGTTGGATAAAATAAAATTCGGTGGTGACTCTTGCTTACCGCGAGATTTTGTAAAAACAAACGCAAAACGCGAACCAGCATTCAGAAACAGTCAGTTCTCTCCCACCGTATCACACATAACATGGCCATTTTTGTAAGGCAACAAGTGGAATTACCCTAAGGGTGTAAGTGTGCAAGTGTGTTTGATTTACCTGCATTGTTTATCTTGAATTAGGGTTTGCTAATTGTTGATTTTAATACAAACCCTAATTACTAGCATTTATATAAAGCGATAAATTGCGGAAAGTAAAATTACTAAGCTATTACATCATTAGGGGAGGGGGTATACAAATTTACAAATGGGGATTTTGTAAGAAAATTAAACTTAATTATCTATTACAACCATATTGAATAATATACAAGAATTGAATAAATAATGTACAAGGGTATATAAAAAAGAAATGATTTTTTTTTGGTTTTTGTGAAAGGGTTTAATCTTGACCTAATTAAAGAAGACTATTAATTAAAAATAAACAAAATTAAAATTAAACTAATTAAAAAAGAAATTAAGTTAAAAATGGGTTTTTAGGTTTTTTATGAAAAAGGTTTTAAGTTAATAAAAATAAAATGAAAATTAATTAATTAAAAGAAACCTAAATTCTAAGTTAATTTTAATTTAAAAGAAAATAAAATAATAATTAAACCTAAGTCTAAATATTTATTATTTAAGAAAAAAGAAATTAATTTGTTTAAGAAAATGTTTTTGTTTTTTTTTTTGTTTTATGAAGAAAAATAAAATATAAATGGGTATTTTTAAATATACAAATAAATAAATAAAATATTTTTGGATTTTCTATTAATAAAAATAATAATAATGATAATAATAGTAGTAATAAAAAAATAATAAAGAAAATAAAAATCTAATATAAAATATAAAAGAAAATAAATAAAATAAAAAATGGAATAAAAATGGGTTGGGTCAAGGGTATGAAAATGAGAAGGGGGGTTAACAAAGCCCAATGCTTGGAGGCCCGGGCGCTGGCTGTGTGACAAAAAGAAAGAAAACATGTGAAAAATAAGAAAAATGCCAACGATGGGGCTTGAACCCACACCCCGAGCATGAAACACGCGCTGCCTTACCATTAGGGTGGCTATACATCCGTTAACTTAAATGAAATAATAAATACATAACATAAGTCATGTCCTGAATATGACTTCATCTTCAACCTCCAGCCAGAACATCTGCAACTTCACCATTTCTCAACAAAAATGAAATATGCAAACATGAAAGTTGCTCCATTTTTCCATACGAATCCAACCATGTAAATATCATAAGCTATAAATCAAAGATGAATGATAATTTTTGAAAGTACCAAATTCTGACCTAATTATTTTCAGAGATTCAAACCTAAAATTCTCTAAGCTCAAGCAATATAAATGAAATCTATGGACATGTACAACTTCAGGGCAATGATGTCTACATTTTATCTTCACAAATGCAAGCCTAATAATGCCTAAATGAGAAGATAGAAGTTCATAAAATATACCTCAAAATTGGAAATCGTGAAATGATTTTGACCTGCTTTCAAGGAGTTATGATGGTCAGGTTAGCTTCCTCAAGTTACTAGAAAGCTAATGCAATGATTAGCTTGAGTAATGGATGGTTGGAATGGTTTGGAGAAGTCAATGTGCAGACTCAGTTTTTTGGTTATGGAAGTTGATGTAAATGATGTTACTATTTTGGAATAAGGATGGGGATGGACTATATTTGATATGTAGGAGCTTTTGGAAGTGAAAGGCCAAGAAATACACGAGGGAAATGGGAGTTACAAGTTCAAAGTCAAAAACTGTGCAACAATGGTGTTTTTGGGCAATTTTTAGCTTGAGGGAGTTTGAGAGAGTTTCAGGGTGTTAATGCTCGTGTCTTAGCTCACAAATAGTGCCTCTATTTATAAGCAACAAGTTTGGAAGCTTATCTTTGATCAGAATTCAAAATCACATGCTTAAGCTCAACATGTGATTTTTGAGAAATCAAGTTTCAATGTCTTGTCTACTTGCTAATGTAGAGTGGTTATGCTTTAAACAAAGTTGCTTTTGAATTTATAGATGGAGTGTGATCAGAGAGAACAAGTTAGAGGCTCAAGAATTGACTTTGTGTATAAAGCTTGCTTTTCAAGAATGACATTCTTCACTTTCTTCCCAAAATGGCAATTTGAATTGGATAAAGCTTAAACCACTTGGATTATAGCTCAAAAGTTTGTGTAATCCATTAATGATGGATAGATACATAAGTTAGAAGGCCTGCAAAGCAAGATTATGCAGCCTAACATTGAAATTGAATTATGCGTTCATCAAGAAATGACTTGTAATTCAAGAATGAAACCCTAACTTCTTGCCTTCGATTCTCCTTACTCAAGTATGTTCTTAATGAGTTATTAGACATTTTGGAAATATTGTAACATCCTCTATAACCTCTATGGTTGACATTTTTGAAGATTCATCTTGGAACTATGTGAAAAAATGCCATGAAGTTAGGTCAAAATCCTTCCTAAACTAGGGCAAAATTTCACTAAGTTTTCAAGTTTCATGAACATGTCTTCTTAAAATCATAACTTGAAATCCATGATTTTCTAGAAGAAGTTGTGTTCTACAATGTTTTAGATCTCATTGAGATATACAACTTTCATGTTGGAAGTTTCCTTTGAATCATCTTACATCATGGTGAAAATTTGGCCCAAAGTTATAGAAAAAAAGTGAATTTCCTACTCTTAGAAAAATTTCTAAGTTTAGAGATTTTAACTTTTCAAAATGAAATCTTGAATTTTTTATTTTTTGATGACCAAGTTTCATATTTTGACATGTCTTGATGAATTGTGATCTTTGAAGCTTGAATTTGATCAAAAAGTCAAAGATTGACTTTTCAGTGTACAATTGACTTTTCATCAGTTGACTGAAATTCATCTGTCAATCAATTGATCTTGAGAGATGTTTTGAGCAATGACATTAGGTAAAAATGAAGCATTTGAATCCTTGAGATCATAACTTAAACCAATCAATCATTTGCTAGGTAAAAAATCAGAAATTGCACCTTCTCAGTCAAAACCCTAATTTTGACCATTTTGCCCTTTTGATGATCTGATCAAATTTATTTGAGGAATTATGATCCAAACTTGATCAAATTACATGTTCATAATGTTGATATGGACCAAAAATTATGAAGTTTGACTGTAAATTGACCATAGTTGACTTTTCCCCAATACAGCTGATTTTAGGTCAACTGATCAATTGACTGAGCAAAAATATGATCCAAGACTTGAAACTTGACATGACCAATATTTAGGGTCCAACATGATCCATGAAAGTCATATGGGGCATTAAAATTTCATTTGTCCTTGTGCAATCCCAAACCCTAATTTTCAGTCATCAGTGCTTGAGGAGGTGTCTTGAGCTGATCAACCCTTGTGCAGTCTTGAACCAAAGGAGATCTTGTGAGAGATTGCTTGAGAAATGAGAGGGAAAAGTTTGGCGTACAACAACTGCCCCTGTTCAATATTCTTAAACCTGAAGAGTTAGATTGGCGGATCTGCCATTCGTGACTTGAAGGTGGAAGATGATTGAACACTAGAGTGCCTAGAAATTTGCACTCGAAGATGGATTGGGAATGGGATTATAGATGCCATTTGGAGGAATGATGGTAAATACTGGAAGAGGTATCAACACAAAGCTTTGGTCGATTTATACTAAAACTTGATGTTCCACCTGTGGAAAAAGGGTTAGTAAAATGCAGATGTATGCATGATGTTCATAAGATGTGGTATTATGCTAAATGCATTTTGTATGTATATGATATGATGTATGAATGTGGGGTGCATATATGTCTGGGAAAATAAATCACTGACAACTGCTGAGAAGTTTTGGGAAGCTAAATCCCATATTGCTGTTAGGGATGCAGAATATAGATATCTTCAAACTTTGTTGAAAGGATGCTTCTACCGGGGATAATCTCTTGAAAGTCAGCTGTTATCTGGTCGGGTCCAGGCTTCACAACAAACTTGCTGAGGATGAGGAGTTAACTTTTATCTATTCAGATTCCAGGATTCATAATAACATACTGAAGAGGAATGAATTAACTGTTATCTGGTCGAATTCCAGGCTTTGCAGAAAATTTCTTGAAATTGAACTATTATCTGGTCGGGTTCCAGGCTTCGCAGATCTTTGAAGTGGATGAAATTAATTGTTATCTGGTTGGGTCCAGGCTTCACAATAACTTGTCTTGAAGAGATGAAGTTGAACTAATATCTGGTCGTGTCCAGGTTTCACAGTAACTTAAAGTGGTAACTATTATCTGGTCGGGTCCAGGCTTCACAATTTTTCCTTTGAAAAGCTATACTATTATCTGATCGGGTCCAGGCTTCATGGTAACTTGCTGGGGATTGGTTGTTGTTGTACCCCAAAATTTTCCCTCCCATATTTCTCAAAACATTGCAAGAAAGATCTCCAAATTGCTCAAAGTAGTCCAAGAATTGGCCAGACAAGCTCTCTCCTAAGGCAGTCTACTCAAATTAGGGTTTTGTGTTGCATCAAGATCCTTGAGTCCAAGTGACCCAAAATTCTCACCAATGTCCTAATATGTTCTCAAGATCATCCATGCCAAGTTTCAAGCCTTGCAGAGGAATTTTGCTCATCCAATTGCTCAAAGGTCCAAAAGTCAAATGTGTTAGGGCAAAAGTCAACTGTGACCCAAATACAGTCAAACTTCAAGATTTTTTGTCAACATTCTCATTTTTAAGGATATTTCATCATTTGATTAAGGGTTGATCATGATTCATCAAGGATTGCTCATAATTCATCAAGACTCAAAAGTTGCTAAATTAGGGTTTTGTAGGAAACGTCAACTCAACTTTGACCAAGCATAACTTTCTCATAATTTATGAGAATTGACCCATCAAAAGCTCATTTTGAAGAGGATGCAATTACAAACAATCCATCTTCATACCCCAAGTTCAAAATATGCACTCACAAGAAGTTGTGAATTTTGACATTATAGGTCATTTTTGAAAGTCAACAAAAACACCTTTTTTGTCAAAGCTTCTAACTTGAGCATGGAATATCAAATTGAGATGAGACCAAAAGGGCTGATTATAAGACATATCAAGCTTTCTAAGAAGTCCAAGAACACCTCAAAAGTTCAAAATTGAAGAAGTTATGCATTGTTGAAGTTGGATTTTTTTGCAAAATTGCCAAAAGTCAACTATCCCCAAAACTTCAAATTTTGCCAAATGGGCCCATTCTTTTTCACTTGTTTTGAGTTTGCATTATTTCCCACGTGGTCTAGCTTTAGCCATGTGTCCATATCACATTTTTATTAATTATTTTGATTTTTATTTGAATTAATTTGATTTAAATCAAATAAAATCAAATAAAATCCAAAGCATTGATACCAATGGATTTTTTGACTGTTTCAGGCTTCAATCACGACTAGCAAACCATTCCCAGTTCGTATAAAGGCATAAGGGTACAAAAAGATTGAAATCAAGCCAAAATTGTAAGGTGGTAAAAGAAGATCAAATTAAATATTCAATCATCAATGGAGGAAGGTTTGGACAAAATTTTTACCCTAATGTATTGTACAATACATAAGGAGGCGAGAGACACATGAATCAGGGTTAGAGGGCAATTCTAGAGGCAGAACAAAACTTGCAAAAACAAGGAAAAAGTGTGGGATCGAAATCAAGGTTAGAGGTCGTTTCAGGGCTTGGCAAGTATCTCAATCGTTTCCTGGCCATCTCCACAAGCAAAAGCAACCAAGACCACGCATTTTCGGACCCTCATACGCACTGTAAGTCATTCGTAATATAGCTATGTTCTTGATTTCGTATTTCCAGATTTAGGCATTATTAACATGAAATAACTGCATACTCTTAACCCTCACATCGTTTGCAAGCTTTTCACAATAATGAATTTCATTTATACGACCTGTATCATAGATCACCATTGCTAGGGTTTGGTGTTTGGTTTTGGGGCTTTTATTTTCGGGTAAAATTGGCCTTAATGATGGTTATGGCTGTGATTAGAGGGATGAGACGAGGCTAACTATTGTATTGGATTCCATTTATATGGCCTGGAGAAGATTTTAGAATGAAGCTACGCTTTTAGCTGCGGATAAAAATCCGCAGGTAAAAGTTACAGTTTTGGAGGACAGGGACGAAGACGTGTCGTCCACCCATTTGCCCATTCAAATAAAACGCGCGCTTTTTCTTTTTCTGACCATTGAACTCTGTTTCTTTATATTATTATTAATTTGTGTTATAACAACAAACGAAGCAACTTGGTCTGGTGGTAGCCACATAAGCCTTAAAGCGTCCCAAGGATGGAGGTTAGAGGTTCGATCCCTGCCTCCAGCATTTGTTATTTTTCCAATTGCTTTCAGGAAATCGGGTGCATGTTCAAGCTGGAGGTTCACCATGAACGTTCATTATCAAAGTGCCAGATGGCCAGATGGTCAGATCTGGTGGCCAAGCATCCAAGGCACACCATAAGCCAGTCAACACGCGTGTATTGGATCACAAAAGTCAAAATGGATCAGCATATTTGGACCAATATCTTTGCTATCCACACCTCCAAATCTCAGGCCCATTCTTTACTTCCTCTCATATTTTATTTATTTTAATTTAATTATTTAATTTTGTTTAATTAATTTCTAACCAATAACAAATTTCCTTTTTATCAAAAAAATCACAAAAATACCTTTTATCCAATTAAAATTCAGAATTTTTATTTTTTTAATAAATACTAACTAATTGACTAGGATATTAATTAGGTAACTTTAATTTATTTTTGTAGATATTTAAAATCAATTAGAAATCATTAGGTTTTAATTCTAATTTAATTATTTTGATTTCTCTCTTAAATAATCAAAACTCCAAAAAAATATATCATTAATTATTTTTCATTAATTAATTTATTTAATTTCTAATTTAGTTTTTTAATTTAGGATTTAATTTCTTTTCTTAAAATAAAAACAACAAAAAAGCAGTTTTTAAAAAAAAAGGTCAAAACCCTAATTCACATTTGATTTAATTTCGCGTCGCGCTTTATTTTCTTTAACCAATTAATGTATCTGCTTCCGGTATGTAATAATTAATTAGGACATTTATTTTACCGCTTTATTTTATTTTCAAAGGGTTGCTTTTGGCGATGTAAATACCCGACGCCTTGTAATAATTAGTTTTAATTTCCGCATTTTAATTCTGCAAATTATATAACTGCTAGATGTTTGATAATAGGGTTTGCATGACAAGAATGAATGCTTAATCTAAAATCAAATTAGATCACCCTTAACATGTGCAAAGATGAAAATAACTGAAATCAACACACTCGCACATGCGCACTCCTAGGGTACACCCCACTTGGTTGCCTTCGTACACGGTCATTGAGTATAGGTTGTTTTAGAGGTCGTCCTCTTGTCTAAAAGATTATAGTTGCCTCGAAACAGTCGCCTCGAATATTGTTGCCTCAAACAAATGATCTAAGACATTAGGGTTACCGCTAAGGCGTCCTAACATTTCCTTGGTGACCGTATGTCCCTCATTCGAATTGACCCTTAAACTCCAACGACGGTGCTACCTACTCGCTAATAGTGGGATAGCATTGTGTAAAGGAAATTAGCATAGAACAATTCCTTCTTCGAGTAGGTAGATAGCTCTTAGATACTTTCTCATCCAAAACAAAATAAATTTTCCACACTTACACTCCTTTTCAAACAAAGTTTTCAAAAACACTTCATTACACTCTTGAAGATAGAAGCAAGAGTTAAATCGAAGTTGAAACAAAAACTTTTTCAAAACCCACAAGCACAAAGAAAACATTTTGAAAATGATGAGCAAGTACCTAAGGGCCCGTAGATAACTACGGATAGAAAGGGTGCTAATACCTTCCCTTTCTATAATCTACCCCCCCCCCCCCCCCCCCCCCCCCCCCCCCCCCCGTACTCAAAGATAATCTCGAAAAAGGAATTTTTCTATGCTTTTTTCCTTTCCTTGTTGGATAAAATAAAAGTCGGTGGCGACTCTTGCTTACCGTGACATTTTGCGAAAACAAATGCAAAACACAAACCAGCATTCCAAAAATAGTCAGTTCTTCCCACCGTATCACAGAACTGGCGACTTTGCTGGGGAGTTAATAAGTGGGGTGTACCTTAGGACTAGTTCACCATAATGTTTTCAATTGCTTGATTTGTATAATTTATCTTTGTGGGTTTGAATCAGAGTTACTATAGGTCCTAACCTTGATCTGGGGATACCATTTAGGTAAGTAGAAATAGACTGTGAGGGAACTGTACAGCGTAGACCGATACGGTTGAAGCAATAGCTACGTTGGTGTGGCACTTTAGTTTGTACCGATATCCCTTGTGGTGGAACAAGGAGAATATGGGTCTTCTAAGGGGTCATTAACCACCGACTGACCTTAAAACCTATAATTGACCAACTTGGCCATAGAACAGTAGCAGTATGCTACACTCATTGAGACCAAACTCTCGCGATGATTCCGGCTGCAAGAAAAGGTTGCCAAACTGGAATTATGACCGATCGAGGGTGGTCAGTGATATTGAGATCCTCTAGAACCCGATTACTATTACTAGGACAGGTTTGAACCAACTAAACTGAAAGAGGGTAGTACCTAAACTCCTTGCCAGCCCGAAATCTAAGGGCTACTGTGTGACTTGTTTTCCCTTACCATGTTTGCTATTTGTGAATACTTGTGGTGTGTTTATATCATGACATCATGCATCATGACATTGCATGCATATTGCATTGGACTAACCCATTTCAAAGACAGAGGGGATTCATCTTTCTTATTTTTTGTAGGTCATGGCACATATGCGTAGAAACACCATTCAGATCAATTTTGTTCAGATTCCTACTCAGCTTAGAGATTTGGTTGCAAAGGTTCCAGATACTTCCTCCTTTATCAGAAGACATAGGCACCTCCTTGGTTTGGTCCCTTCCAGATTAGATGAGCAGATGATGAGTGTTTTGTGCCAGTTCTTTGATCCATTATACCACTGCTTCACTTTCCCGGACTATCAGTTAGTCCCTACTTTGGAGGAGTTCTCTGATCTACTTGGTATTTCCATATTAGAGAAGACACCATTTACAGGTTGGGAGAAAGCTCTTAGGCCAGAAGATGTTGCTACAGTCCTACATCTGACAAAGGCTGAGGTAATGTCTAACTGGGAGACTAGGAGTGGGACAAAAGGCTTCTTGGCTAAGTTCTTGGTTGATCAGGCTAATCAGTTTTGGGATAGTTTAGAATTTCAAGCCTTCGAAGACATCCTGGCTCTTCTCATATATGGTTTGGTGTTGTTTCCTAATTCCGATTCTTTCGTCGACATGAATGCAGTGAAGATTTTCATGTCCTGTAATCTTGTGCCTATTCTCTTGGGGGATATTCTTCATGCTCTTTATGCCCGTACTGCTCGGAAATGGGAACCCTTATGTGTTGTACACTATTGTTGGCGAGGTGGTTTATTTCTCACCTCCTCAAATCAGTTTTAAAGAACAAGGAAGGCATGGGTTGGGCCTACATGATTATGTCTCTCGCTCACGCTGACATTATCTGGAGCACTAAAGACATGGAAGAAGTAGCCATTATTGATCGCTGTGGCGAATACCCCAATGTTCCACTACTTGGAGTTCGAGGGGGGATCACCTATAATCCTTGTTTGGCCTTACGTCAGTTTGGGATAGCTAGGAGGGATGGACCTCATGAGTTACTAATGTCGAGCATTGTCTTTGACTTCCAAGGGGATAGTGAGGAGCATCGCTGCAGGTTCATACGAGCTTGGGACAGGGTGCACAGGTCTGATCCGCATGAGTTAGGGATGAAGACCTCTCTTCCGATGGAACCGTATCTCCGATGGGTTCGAATCCGTGCCCAAAAGCTGGGAATGCCGTACGAAGCTATCTTACCGGTAATTGTTGAGAATGCTGATGAAGAAGGGGTTCCTCCTACCATCCTCCATCCATACATGCCTATTGACATTGGGGCATTAAAAAGGTCTTGGATGCAGCTAAGAGAATAGCGGGATACTTACAGAGAAAAGTATCATGAGCAGGAGCGGAAGATTCTAAAGCTTACAAGGTAGCTGTAGAATGAGAAGGTTCTCAATGACTATGTCAGCACCAACAGAAAACGGCCATGGGAGCGCTGATGTCTTTTGTTATTTCTAGCTTTGGTTTATTTTTCAGTATTTCTTTCTTGTAACGCCTTAAAGGCATCTGTCAAACATTGTTTCAAGTTTGTTATCTAATAAAGTGTGTTTCATTTTGGTTTACGAATTTGAATCCCTAAAGTATTTGAAATCATATCATACACATATCATCCTCATGCACCTTGTCATACCCCAATTTCTGACCTAAGATCCCATTTTTATTTTTGCATTTTTATACAAAAGTCAAGGTCACTAATTATGCAGAAATTGTCAAGTGTTTTGAACATTCTTAGCCTATGTATCACTAACTTCTAATCAAGCACGAAATGTGTGTTTTTTTGTTTCTTTAATTTCATGTGCTGACAGGTCTCCTTCGATTCAGCCTTTCGATTGGACAAGTTTGTTGCCTGCAAGCCTGCTTTGACTGGACAAGTTTACTGCCTGCAAACATGCTTTGATTGGGCAACATTGCTTCCTTCGAACACGGGCTTTCGATTGGGCAATATGTTTGTTTAGATCCACCTGCTTCGATTGGGCAACATTGCTTCCTTCGAACACGGACTTTCGATTGGGCAATATGTTTGTTTCGATCCACAAGCTTCGATGGGCAATACAGTCTCCCTTTAGTCATAAGCTTCGATGGGCAATACAGTCTCCCTTTAGTCACAAGCTTCGATTTGGCCATGTAGTTTCCTTCGAAGTGACCCCCTTTGATCCACAAGCTGGACATGTGATTTTCTTCAAGGTGGCCTCCTTCGATTCACAAGTTGGACCACTAAACCCTTCGAAGCAACGTACTTAGAGCACACATTGTTTGGAAACGAACATTTTTTGTGTAATCATGAAGCTAGTCGAAGTGATTAAAACGAAAGGTGGAAGTATTCAAGGAGTTTGTTGATTAAAGTCCCATATACTGCCAAACTCAAACCAGTTGTGCTGCTATACAGCAGTCCTGCACCAACCTGCCACTAAGCTCCAAAATACTGATAAGCCTGCGTTGTCTCAGTCCTGTACTTGCACAAAAAAGGAGTGCACAAGAGCTGCATTGAAGAAAACAATGGGGCAATATACCCAAATAATTCAAATATTATTTTATTTCCCCCTAAAACCATATCAAAGCTCGCCTATAAATAAAGACGCTCCAACACATATTTTTAAGAGGACCTTTTGGCCAGGCGAACAAATCTTCAGAAAATTCTCAAAACGCCAAATTTTCTCAAACACAAAAAAATCTCTCAAGTCCCTTCAATACTTATGAGAACAAACCCAAAACCCCCAAACACTTACTTCCTTCGATTCTGAAGAACAACCACACTTCAGTCTCCTTCGAATCAAAGAAGCATCACACTTGCTTTTTCTTTTCCTTCAAATCCAGCGCTCCCAGTACAACCTGTGACCCCTCTTTCGAATCCAGCATCCAGGGCCCCCACTCAAGGCCCAACACACGTTCCATCCTCCATCAAGGTAAGTCACTCTTACCCTTGAACTTTTCATTTCATGCCATAACATGTAAATAATCTTTTTGTTCGTTTCCAGCATGTACATATTTGTTCCTTTCGTTTACCTGAACTAGCTTTAATCATTAAGCTGTTTGAAAGATAAATACTAGCATGGCCTCAAGCCATGTTGTCATTTAATGTTTGAAATGAAAGAAACAGGAAACAGGAAATAGGAACGAAGCTTCTGGCTTCTACCCTCTTTCTCCAGGTCGGACGAAAGAGACAACCAGGAGGCAAACCATGTCCAATCGAAAGGCATTTCCTCACTGACTCCAGGCCCAGTCGAAGAAGACAACAAGGCAACAAGGCAGACTTCGCCATACACTGACTTCCAGGCCAATCGAAGGACATAACCTTACTGAGTCTAGGCCCCAGTCGAAGGATACAACTTGCTGCTGCCTTTGGCCAATCGAAGGACAGGACCTCGCCCCTGCCAAGGCCCAATTGAAAGACGTGACTTTGCCGTTGCCATCCCCAATCGAAGGAGGCCAACAAAATGCTAGTCGAAGTGTGCTGCTGCCTGGGTCGAAAGACACTCACTTTTCTTACTTTTATCTTATTTTTTCCTTTATATTTTTTATGCCTTTTGATATGTTTGTAATAGTGTAGGTTTTTATCTTTCTGCATTTTTTTACTTTGTACAAATGCTAGTAATTAGGCGTATGGCAAGATAAAATCAACAAGTAAACAAACCAAAAAATCCAAAAAAAAACACTCTTTAATCATTACTTGAATATACTTTAAAACATGCAAAAACACTCAACAAATCAAAACTCCCCCCAAGGGCATGTTATATCCGTTCTACCGCGATACCGGCCGTGCCTATCGCTAGAATGCGTGCGTTAATGTCACCCATTAAAAAACACAAACAAATCAACTTTTTTCTAGAGGAACTACGGTGTTTTGATTCCTTCATTGGATACGTAGGCAAAGGGTCGCGAAACCCTCACGAACGCAATAATAAAAACTCATTTCTTTCCCCTTAAACAAACATAGTTGTAAATAAATACACCCTTGTATATAACAAACAATTTTAACCAAAAACAGATATTTCAAAAGGTTCCTGCGGAGTACCGCAGATGCATTGGGTGCTAATACCTTCCCATTGCATAACCAACCCCCGAACTCTTGATCTCTTTCAAAAACGCGTTGTATTTTTCATTACTTTTAAGTATTATTTTACATTGCATGTTTTAGGGTTTTATTTCTCTCTTTTCCCTTTTCCCTTGGAAATAATAAAGCACGGTGGCGACTCTTGCTTTTGCGAGTCAAGTTAATTAATAGCTTGATCTCCGATTTTCACCGCTACAGAATTGGCGACTCTGTTGGGGACTTTTTGACCTCTTGCTGGTCCATCCCTAAGTGGGTTAAGCCTAGTTTGTTTTATCTGTTTTATCCTTATTTGATTGTTTGATTATATGTTTATATTGTGGTTATTTGGGTTTTTGCAAAGGACAAGTCCTATACCCGGACTAAGTTACACTTAGGAATAGGACGGGCAGTATAGTCATGTTAACTTTGAGGGAGTAATCCCGAAGAAGGAAGCATGAAATACCCCACTCAGTGGAAGCCCCTTTGAACGTAGTATTTGTTTACCGAGTAATCGGGAAGACATTATTGCTTTTGACCTGGGAGCCAGTGAAGCTGAGAACCGTAGAACCCTAACCCATCTTGGCCTTTTAGGTGTAGTGCGGAGACTATAACAGAGTAATCCGGAAGTAGTTGTCACACGATGCTGCACTCAGACGAGTTTCTCTTGAGAATATTGCTAATTACTGAGTAATCGGGACGTTGGTAATATCCGAAGGAGGAATGTAGACTCTGGGAACTTTTAGAACCTTGTTTTACAGGTGTGATTAAACCTTTAGTACATACCTTGGGAATGTTTTTTACCTTTGACTCCATGCTCGTGACGTTGAACCTTTCGACTTTATTTGTGACCTTGCTTGTGGTTGTTGCATAGCCATGCCTTCATGCATCCATGAAACCCTTTTCACTTGATTTTCAAGGAATTTGGAGGTCTTTCTTCGTAAACATCACAAGTTTCGTCAAGCTCAATGGATCTTGGGTGTTGATAGGGTGAAAACCCTAATCCACCAAAATGGATGATTGATCTTGATGATAAATTGATCAACACTTTGATCCAATTTAAAATTCATCTTCTATCTTCATACTTTGATGTTTACAACTTAATATCTTGAGTTCCTTGAAAGTCAAATAAAAACTCTCTTTTGCATATCATACATCATTACACATTTTTTTGTTTCACTTTCAAAAGTCATTTCCAAGTCTTATTTTTCCTTTGGTCTCACCAGTACAACACTCGCGCTAAGAGAACAATGGAGAATATCAAGCAAGAGGTTTCTGAACTCCGTAGAGAGATGACTAATTTGGAAGCTAGTGTGGAGCCCTTAACTGGTTTAGTCTGAATTTTGGTTGCCGCCCAAGTCAACCCCTTTGCTAAAGAATAAGTGAATCTCTGTTGATTTTGGCCTTAAAGTTTAGGAGAGGTTTCCTTCAGCACAAGTCTAGATGGAAAGCCTTCCCGGATTATTAACTTATTTCATGCTTTTTGTAATTTTTCTTGTTTATCAAAACATTGTTTGCATGTAAGAACTTGTTTGCATCTGAATGATTATCTTAATACAATGAATATGTTTGTCTTGAAGAAATTCATTCGTTTCGCTCATATTTTTTTCAAATTTTAAATTGCATTTGCATTATGATACCAACTTGTTGCTCATTCTCTTGCCTAGGCAGAGATTGAAGGGAGGATGATGATCCAAAGAACACAAAATCTCTGGTTGTATGCTTTTGAATAAAATCTTGCTGACGATATACAGGCATTGTTTCAAATCCCTAAACACCGGAGATATAAGGAAGATAATCCCTTTCTAACCCCTTTTGAGCCTTGAAGTAGGAGTTTCTTTTTCTATACGAAAAAATACTCAAATTTTAACCTGGGGCAGGGTAGTTTTCAGTTAATCTGATTGAGTGTTCAAAATTCACAAGGAAGATATTTCTGAAGAGAAACTACGAGGGCTATCCTTCATGAATAATGAAGCCAGAAGATGTGGAACTACAATGTTATCCCTCATTCATCAAGAAACGAGGCAGTCACAATCCTCTCAACAAGTAAAGACAAGCTAATGTCATACATTTTGTTCAAAAATCAAGAGAAAAAAAGCCTGCTAAGTCGAAAACTAAAAAAAAAACAAGAGACTTAGGCAAAAATTAGGGCATCCCATTGAACTATCAATTCAAAAGAATTAGTTTAGGAAAAAGTTAGGGAAAATAAACAAAATTGCAAAGAAAGGACTACAAAGAAAAGTCCTCAGCAAAGAACAAATTGGTGACTACAAACACGAAGACATAAGGGTGGTTTCTACTCCGAAAGCCTCATCGTTTCCTTCACCGTCACAAAATCCTTTTGAGAGATGAACACTCATGTTGAATTAACTGAACATAGGGTTGGAGAACATCACGAAGAATGGGTGGGCACCTATAAATTTTGAGCCTTAAAAAATCTTTTTTCTAAAAACCATGAACCAGGCCACGTTACAACCTTCAAAAGTCCTAATTGAAGCAAGGTTATTTTGAAAGCATACTTCAATGAGATAGTGTTCCTGACTCCCATGAATGTCTTCTAAATAGTTATGTTGGTATCATATGTTTTTCCTATACAAAAATAAATGGTGCTCTAACTCGCAAAATTTGTGCGATGTCTTTTCAAAATCTTCAAGACTTACATAATTGTTGCATTAGAATTTTCATTCTCATAATAAACTTTTTCTAACTGCAAAACATTTGCTTGATATCAAGGAAGCTCACATATAAGCACTAGCGATGAGTTTATTCTTTTAAGGCCTGAAACTCTATTGAGTAATTGGAGAATCATTTCAAGAAAAAAATCATATCCAGGGGCATGTCAGTTGAAGACCTTAAGCACAGACATGTTGCTTCTCCCAGTTCATGCTTTTCCAACTTGTTTACTCTTTTGGGGCAAAATTTAAAGACTTTGTTGTGCCAACTACAGTCAATCCGGGGCAATCACATCGAGATTTGATGAATCTCTCTAAGAGTTTGAAGACACCAGAGCATGGTGAATGCCAGGTCTTTTGTAAAATCCTCTTGAGACGATTTCTCCTCATCAACCATGTAGCTTAGGGAATTTTAGAAGTGATGTTATTCGCAAGAATCGTCGTGCATCACGCAACTTATCAGTAATAAACTTGGGGCATCCAAAATTAGTCCCAGGGGAAATCCAGATTTGTCAAGATATGTGATATGTATTGCACACATTATCAGAGGGTGGTGTTCCCAGTATCTCCATCTAAGCAAGACTTTTTTTCCAACTGAAGCATTGTTCGTGTTGTTATCCTTTCAATGGATTGTTGATGATAGAAGACTGGACTTTAGGCTTTCTACCGAAAAAATATCTTCCTCTCCAGAGATATTTAAGCCTTGTAAAAGGACTTTGCTCCAATGATGATTTTTGTTCTATCTCCAATAATGTTCCCATCTTGTTGAGATTAGCTGAGTGTCGGGTTGTGCTGTGATGTCTTATCATCTTCTGTCTATCTCCTCTATTTATTTTGTCAGCATATACATGACATTCATTTATTCATTCACACTTGCATCATGCACACACATTTGTATTTGTTGATGTCTTCGAGTTCGTATACCTTGGTTATGTCTATTCAAATAGCGTATTTGATCTTTCCAAATAGAGTGTCAACTTAAGCAGAAAGTGCGCCTCCTTTCTAATTCCCCACTGAGTTAACTCTCGTGGAAGAATCTTGCTTTAGCTTTCCTTTTCCATCTCTGGATAGGATAAATCCCCATTTGAGTTGTTTCCTCATTGGGTGGAGTCTTGTTTGACTGTTTTCTCTCCAGTTTATTCCTGGATTGAGCTTTGTCTCTTGTGAATGATACCCTGTGGATCTCTCTAGGATGTGAAACCTAGATGAAGAGTGCATTTATTTTGCAATTTAAATACTTGGTCTCCTCAGGAAGGATTTATTAATGGTTCCCCATTGAAGATGAACTTTATTCCCTAGTAGTGTTATCATAACCTTCTTCTGGAATATCGACGTGACAACAAGCGACTGACTCTTTATTTGAGCAGTTTGATTATATTTGAATTTCTTTATGTTATGACAAATGGCGGTCTCTTCATGAGCAGTTTGTCCATCCCCGAGGAAATTATTGATTCTCACCTCCAGCAATATCTTCATGATATTTTGTCGGCATCCTTTGAAAACATCAAGCGGCGGTCTCTTCATGAGCAACTTGTGTGTTATTGTTCCTTTGGAGAAAACAGCAAGCGGCGGTCTCTTCATGAGCAACTTGTATGTTATTGTTATCTTTGGAAAACAGCAAGCGGTGGTCTCTTTATGAGCAACTTGTATGTTATTGTCACCTTTGAAAACATCAAGCAGCGGTCTCTTCATGAGCAACTTGTATGTTATTGTTCCTTTTGAAAAAACAGCAAGCGGCAGTCTCTTCATGAGCAACTTGTATGTTATTGATACCTTTGAGAAAACAGCAAGCGGCGGTCTCTTCATGAGCAACTTGTGTGTTATTGTCACCTTTGAAAACATCAAGCGGCGGTCTCTTCATGAGCAACTTGTATGTTATCGATACTTTGGAAAAAATAGCAAGCGGCGGTCTCTTCATGAGCAACTTGTATGTTATTAATATCTTTGAAAAACAGTAAGCGACGGTCTCTTCATGAGCAACTTGTATGTTATTGACACCTTTGAAAGATAACAAGTGGCGGCCTCTTTATTTGAGCAGCTTGTGTATCCCCAACAATAATGTTTACTCAGCAAACTGCATCCCTTCGGAAAAGTCCCATGGGGAAGTTTGTATTTTATCCTTTTGAAGCGATATCTTGGTTAAAGAAGAAATGTGTTATCGTTCTTGGTAAAATTCAGAAGTCAGAGATGTATTTTTCCAGTCTCAGTACTGATGTCAATCATTTTGTTTTCCAGTCACAGTGCTGATGTCAATCATTTCTTTTTCCAGTCTCAGTACTGATGTCAATCATTTTGTTTTCCAGTCACAGTGCTGATGTAAATCATTTCTTTTTCCAGTCTCAGTACTAATGTCAATCATTTTGTTTTCCAGTCACAGTGCTGATGTCAATCATTTCCCTTCTCCAGTCTCAGTACTGATGTAAATCATTTTCTTTTCCAGTCTCAGTACTTATGTAAATCATTCATTTCTTCCCTCAAAGTTATTCTCTAATAAGAGTCTCTTATTTTGAGTCTATGAATCTGTTTCCCCAGTGGAGTTATAATCTCTTCTCCTGTGGGATTACTGTATAATGTGTTTGGTTTCTCCAGCATTAGTTTTTCTCATGCGGCATGATTCTTCATTAAATTCAAAACATCACATTCATATCATATCATAAACTATTTGCGGTATCTTAAGGCCAAAAATTGTGTATTCTATATTTAAGTCCCTTCAATCTCGTCGAAATGAAGATTCCAATCTTCATATCTCCGGATAGAAGAAACTTAAATAGGGGCAGCTGTCATACCCCAATTTTTGACCTAAGATCCCATTTTTATTTTTGCATTTTTATACAAAAGTCAAGGTCACTAATTATGCAGAAATTGTCAAGTGTTTTGAACATTCTTAGCCTCTGTATCACTAACTTCTAATCAAGCACGAAATATGTGTTTTTTTGTTTCTTTGATTTCATGTGCTGACAGGTCTCCTTCGATTCAACCTTTCGATTGGATAAGTTTTTTGCCTGCAAGCCTGCTTCGACTGGACAAGTTTACTGCCTGCAAACATGCTTCGATTGGGAAACATTGCTTCCTTCGAACACGGGCTTTCAATTGGGCAATATGTTTGTTTCGATCCACCTGCTTCGATTGGGAAACATTGCTTCCTTCGAACACGGACTTTCGATTGGGCAATATGTTTGTTTCGATCCACAAGCTTCGATGGGCAATACAGTTTCCCTTCAGTCACAAGCTTCGATGGGCAATACAGTCTCCCTTCAGTCACAAGCTTCTATTTGGCCATGTAGTTTCCTTCGAAGTGACCCCCTTTGATCCACAAGCTGGACATGTGATTTCCTTCAAGGTGGCCTCCTTCGATTCATAAGTTGGACCACTAAACCCTTCGAAGCAACGTACTTAGAGCACACATTGTTTGGAAACGAACATTTTTTGTGTAATCATGAAGCTAGTCGAAGTGATCAAAACGAAAGGTGGAAGTATTCAAGGAGTTTGTTGATTAAAGTCCCATATACTGCCAAACTCAAGCCAGCTGTGCTGCTATGCAGCAGTCCTGCACCAACCTGCCACTAAGCTCCAAAATACTGATAAGCATGCGTTGTCTCAGTCCTGTACTTGCACAAAAAAGGAGTGCACAAGAGCTGCATTGAAGAAAACAAGGGGGCAATATACCCAAATAATTCAAATATTATTTGATTTCCCCCTAAAACCATATCAAAGCTCGCCTATAAATAAAGAGGCTCCAACACATATTTTTAAGAGGACCTTTTGGCCAGGCGAACAAATCTTCAGAAAATTCTCAAAACGCCAAATTTTCTCAAACACAAAAAAATCTCTCAAGTCCCTTCAATACTTGTGAGAACAAACCCAGAATCCCCAAACACTTACTTCCTTCGATTCTGAAGAACAACCACACTTCAGTCTCCTTCGAATCAAAGAAGCATCACACTTTCTTTTTCTTTTCCTTCAAATCCAGTGCTCCCAGCACAACCTGTGACCCCTCTTTCGAATCCAGCATCCAGGGCCCCCACTCAAGGCCCAGCACACGTTCCAGCCTCCATCAAGGTAAGTCACTCTTACCCTTGAACTTTTCATTTCATGCCATAACATGTAAATAATCTTTTTGTTCGTTTCCAGCATGTACATATTTGTTCCTTTCGTTTACTTGAACTAGCTTTAATCATTAAGCTGTTTGAAAGATAAATACTAGCATGGCCTCAAGCCATGTTGTCATTTAATGTTTGAAATGAAAGAACAGGAAACAGGAAATAGGAATGAAGCTTCTGGCTTCTACCCTCTTTCTCCAGGTCGAACGAAAGAGACAACCAGGAGGCAAACCATGTCCAATCGAAAGGCATTTCCTTACTGACTCCAGGCCCAGTCGAAGAAGACAACAAGGCAACAAGGCAGACTTCGCCATACACTGACTTCCAGGCCAATCGAAAGACATAACCTTACTGAGTCCAGGCCCCAGTCGAAGGATACAACTTGCTGTTGCCTTTGGCCAATCGAAGGACAGGACCTCGCCCCTTCCAAGGCCCAATCGAAAGACGTGACTTTGCCGTTGCCAGCCCCAATCGGAGGAGGCCAACAAAATGCCAGTCGAAGTGTGCTGCTGCCTGGGTCGAAAGACACTCACTTTTCTTACTTTTATCTTATTTTTTCCTTCATATTTTTTATGCCTTTTGATATGTTTGTAATAGTGTAGGTTTTTATCTTTCTGCATTTTTTTACTTTGTACAAATGCTAGTAATTAGGCGTATGGCAAGATAAAATCAACAAGTAAACAAACCAAAAAATCCAAAAAAAAACACTCTTTAATCATTACTTGAATATACTTTAAAACATGCAAAAACACTCAACAAATCAAAACTCCCCCCAAGGGCATGTTATCTCCGTTCAACCGCGATATCGGCCGTGCCTATCGCTAGAATGCGTGCGTTAATGTCGCCCATTAAAAAACACAAACAAATCAACTTTTTTCTAGAGGAACTACGGTGTTTTGATTCCTTCATTGGATACGTAGGCAAAGGGTCGTGAAACCCTCACGAACGCAATAATAAAAACTCATTTCTTTCCCCTTAAACAAACATAGTTGTAAATAAATACACCCTTGTATATAACAAACAATTTTAACCAAAAACAGATATTTCAAAAGGTTCCTGCGGAGTACCGCGGATGCATTGGGTGCTAATACATTCCCATTGCATAACCAACCCCCGAAATCTTGATCTCTTTCAAAAACGTGTTGTATTTTTCATTACTTTTAAGTATTATTTTACATTGCATGTTTTAGGGTTTTATTTCGCTCTTTTCCCTTTTCCCTTGGAAATAATAAAGCGCGGTGGCGACTCTTGCTTTTGCGAGTCAAGTTAATTAATAGCCTGATCTCCGATTTTCACCGCTACACACCTCATAACAGGTACCCCTACAGTTTTCTCATCTTCTTCGCTGTTTATTTCAGCATCATGTCTGCTGAAACATCAACTGATCAAGCTATCAAGGCTCTACAAGCTCAAAACGCTCAATTCCAGGAAATGTTCATGAATTTGGCCAAGGGTCAGCAAGATCTGAAGACTCTTATCTTAAAGGTTAAGAAAAAGAAGAAGAAGACGGTCCTCCTGAATATGGATCGCAGATTCGGGAACAATTTGCAAGATGAAGTCAATTTATCCCACTCATATGGAGGGGAGAAAACCAAGAAGAAAGGAGGGCTCCTAGCCCTGTGGTATCTGACAATGAGATTGACTTTGATGAAGACCAGTATCCTCCAGCTGAGGATAGGTATAAACAGCTTGAAGACCGGTTAAGTGCGATGGAGATCCAGAAGGTACCTGGTTGGACTTTGGTGATTTGGGTTTGTAATATGGGGTGGTGATTCCCCACAAGTTTAAATCATCGATCTTTGCTAAATACGACGGGGTCTCCTGCCCAAAGCTACACCTCCGTTCGTATGTTAGAAAGATCCAGCCATACGCTGCTGATAAGAACCTCTGGATCCACTTCTTTCAAGATAGTCTCTCAGGGACTCAACTTGAATAGTTTTACCAGCTGGAAGGAGCTAGTATCCGTAATTGGGAAGACCTTGCTGCTTCTTTTTACAAGAAGTATCAATACAATGTCGACCTTGCTCCCACGCGTACCCAACTTCAGGGTATGTCTATGGGTGCGAGCGAAGGTTTCAAAGACTAC
The DNA here is from genome assembly GCA_948472305.1 of Vicia faba. Taxonomy (NCBI): domain Eukaryota; kingdom Viridiplantae; phylum Streptophyta; class Magnoliopsida; order Fabales; family Fabaceae; genus Vicia; species Vicia faba. Next base: position 1,397,919,732 of record OX451736.1, on the reverse strand, counting down.
GCTCAGAAATAGAGGGACCTTGCTGGAAGAGTACAACCCCCGCTGGCTGACAGGGAGTTAGTGGATATGTTTCTGGGGACCTTGTCTGGTCCGTATTTCAACCAACTGATTGGAAGTTCATAGTCCGAGTTTACTGAGCTGATTATGACCGGGGAAAGAGTTGAGGCCGGTATCAAGAGCGGTAAGATACAGAAGGGTGCTTTGTCAAGTACCGAGAAGAAATCTTTTAAGAAAGAGTCCAGCGCAGTTTACAGTTTAAAAGGCCAGAATAGACCTGAGCACCGCCAAGCAGTCAATACGGTTGTTATATCAAGACTAATTGTTGCCACACAACGCAACAATCATCCAAGAGCCGAGAGGCCGCGAAGACAATTCACTTTGCTCCATATGACCCTGTCTCAGATTCTTCCGCAGTTGCTAAAGACCAACTTGGTGATTCTGAAGGAAGCCCCGAAGAATCCCAATACAATATCACCGATGTACAATCCGAACGCCCGCTGTGCTTTTCATTCTGATAGCCTGGGGCATGATACGAATGATTGCTGGGTCCTGAAGAATAAGGTACAGGATTTGATTGATGCTAAGGAGATTGAGTTCGAAGCGCCTGAAAAGCCTAATGTCATAACAGCTCCTATGCCGAAACATAATGCGGGAGTAAATGCTATTGGGGATGATGATGAAGAGTTTGATATCGACAATTAGATTTACCCGACTATCAAAGGTGGATTGAGTAATTGGACAGCAAAGGATTTTATGCCAGTTTCTTATATTACCAAGTAATGAGACTTTTTGTTTTGAGTTTGTAACAAACAATTTTTAAACTTTACGGCCCGGTGCCTTACCCGAGACACCGTGGCTTTGTTTGTGAGGGCTTTATGTGTGTCATTTCCATATATCATTAATAAAAGCATTGGACGTTTTCTTGCATTTCAAATTTTGCGCTCCTTGTTTTTCTCTTTATCTTGCGAAACAGCTATTTTACACACACTCACATATACAGGTCTACATCCACTCTGGATCCCACTGATAACGACTCTGCTACTGCCAATTATGACTTCGAAAGTCCGATCAACTTAGCCGAAGACGAAGGTGAAGATGATTGCGAAGTGCCTGGCAAACTTTCTAGACTGTTACTTCAAGAAGAAAGGGCCATACAACCGCATGAAGAGCCAGTGGAAACAGTGAATCCGGGTACAGAGATAGATAAGAAAGAGGTCAAGATCGGTGCAAATTTGGAAGCTAGTGTTAAGCAACGGCTGATTCAGATGCTGTGTGACTATGTTGAGATCTTTGCCTGGTCTTATGAAGATATGTCTGGGTTGGATACTGATATCGTGGTTCACCGCTTACCTACCAAGGAAGACTGTCCTCCAGTGAAATAGAAAGTCTGCCGAATGCGCCCAGAGATGTCTGAGAAAATCAAGGCTGAAGTGATGAAGCAGTTTGACGTTGGTTTTCTAGCAGTAACTTCTTACCCACAGTGGGTGGCCAACGTGGTTCCTGTGTCAAAGAAGGATGGTAAGGTTCGAATGTGTGTCGATTATAGGGATCTGAATAGGGCAAGTCCCAAGGATGATTTCCCTCTACCTCATATCGACGTTCTGGTTGACAACACCGCACAACATAAGGTCTTCTCCTTTATGGATGGTTTCTCTGGTTATAATCAGATTAAAATGGCTCCCGAAGATATGGAGAAGACAACTTTTGTTACTCAATGGGGTACCTTTTGCTACAAGGTCATGCCTTTCGGATTGAAGAATGCTGGGGCAACATATCAGCTCGCCATGGTCGCTTTGTTCCATGACATGATTCATCATGAGATTGAGGTATATGTTGACGATATGATTGCAAGGTCCCAGACTGAGGAAGAACACCTAAACCATCTTCAGAAGCTATTTGACAGATTGAAGTTGTATAAGCTGAGGTTAAACTCGAACAAGTGCACCTTCGGGGTGAGATCTGGTAAGCTGTTGGGTTTCGTTGTAAGTGACAAAGGTATTCAAGTGGATCCTGCAAAGGTGAAGGCTATACAGGAAATGCCAGCTCCCCAAACAGAAAAAGAAGTCAAAGGCTTTCTGGGACGTCTGAACTATATTGCCCGATTCATCTCGCACCTAACTGCTACTTGTGAACCGATCTTCAAGTTACTGAAGAAAGATCAAGTGGTAAGATGGAATGATAAATGTCAGGCCGCTTTCAAAAGGATCAAAGAGTATCTCCAAGAGCCACCTATTCTGATGCCTCCAGTTGAAGGGAGACCCCTGATCTTATACTTGATAGTACTCGACAATTCAATGGGGTGCGTGCTGGGGTAGCATGACGAGTCTGGCCAAAAAGAGCATGCTATTTATTACCTTAGCCAAAAGTTTACCGACTGCGAGACCCGATACTCGTTGCTTGAGAAAACTTGTTGCGCTTTGGCATGGGCTGCTCGCCGGCTGAGACAGTATATGCTGACTCACACTACCCTATTGATATCAAAGATGGATCCAATCAAGTATATCTTCGAAAAGCCTGCCTTGTCCGGAAGAATAGCAAGATGGCAGATGATTTTCACTGAGTATGACATCCAGTACACGACCCAAAAGGCAATCAAGGGAAGTGTGTTGGCAGATCATTTGGCACATCAGGCAGTGGATAATTACCAGCCTATGAACTTCGAGTTCCCGGATGAGAATATCATGATAATGACTGACTGTGAGGAACCTGGACCGGATGAAGGACCTAAGGAAGGATCCCGATGGTCTATGTACTTTGATAGAGCTTCAAACGCTTTGGGTAATGACATTGGTGCTGTTTTCATATCTCCTAAAGGCTCTCATACTCCATTCACCGCCCGACTATGTTTCAACTGCACTAATAAGATGGCGGAGTTTGAAGCATGCATTATGGGTCTTCGAGCAGCTATTGACCTAAGGAATAAGTTTCTAAGTGTTTTCAGAGATTCCACTCTCGTGGTCAGCCAGATCAAAGGCGAGTGGGATACGAAACACCCAAATCTTATTCCTTACAAGGAATATGTGTTGACGTTGCTCCCGCACTTCGAGGAAATAACCTTTTAACACTTCCCAAGAGAGGAGAATTAGTTAGCGGACGCGCTGGCTACGATGTCTTCTATGTTCAAAGTCAATTGGGACAATGAGGCTCCCCGGATTACCATTGAGAGGTTGGACGAACCTACACATTGCTGTGACATTGAGACTGAAGAGACAACGGATAAACCCTGGTTTCATGAGGTGAAGAGGTATCTTGAAGCTCAAAAGTATCCCGAGGGTGCATCTGTTAATGATAAGAAATTCTTGAGGAGGTTCGCGGCGAATTTCTTCATCAGCAATGGCATTCTTTACAAGCATAACCATGATTCGACCTTACTGCGATGTGTGGATAAGAACGAAGCAGAAAGAATTATGGTAGAGTTACATGAAGGTACTTTCAGAACTCATTCCAGTGGACACACCATGGCAAAGAAAATCCTTCGGGCAAGATACTTTTGGTCTACAATGGAAGCCGATTGTTATCAGCATTCTCGGACCTGTCACAAGTGTCAAGTCTATGCTGATAAGGTGCATATACCCCCAGTACCTCTGAACGTCTTGACAACTCCATGGCCTTTTGCAATATGGGGCATTGACATGATCGACGAGATCAGACCTACGGTATCTAACATGCATTGTTTCATCCTGGTAGTTATTGATTACTTTACGAAGTGGGTTGAAGCAGATTCCTTTGCTACAATGACCAAGAACGTCGTGGCACGGTTTATTCGGCACAACCTGATTTGTCGATACGGTGTACCAGAGAGGATCATTACGGACAATGGTACAAATCTCAATAATAATATGATCACTAAGCTCTGCAAGCAGTTCAAGATACAACATCACAACTCTTCTCCCTATCGGACGAAGATGAATGGGGATGTAGAAGCGACTAACAAAAATATCAAGAAGATTGTGCAGAAGATGACAGTGACATACAAAGACTGGAACGAGATGTTACCATTTGCTCTTCATGGGTACCGTACTTCAGCGCAGACGTCAATAGGGGCAACACCCTATTCCTTGGTTTATGGCACGAAAGCCGTCTTGCCCATTGAAGTTCAGATGCCCTCTCTCCGGATTATGAAGGATGCAGGTTTGAGCGAAGATGACTGGATTCAGACCAGGCTTGATCAGCTGAACTTAATCAACGAAAAGAGACTTACTGTTATTTGTCATGGTCAGACGTATCAAAAGCGGATGATCAAGGCATTTAACAAGAAAGTTAGACGACAAGAGTATCAAGTTAGGGACCTGGTTATCAAGTGCATCATACTACCTCAAGGTGATCCCAGGGGCAAATGGACCCCTACTTACGAAGGGCCATTTGTGGTTAAGAACATTTTCTCAGGAGGAGCTATGATTCTAACCACCATGGATGGTGACGATCTTCCTCACCCCATCAATGCAGACATAGTAAAAAGATACTACGCATAATCAAAGACCCTCTAGGTTGACTGGCCTAGGCAAAAATAAGGGCTTCCCGGTGAACCAAAAGGGTTCAGGCAAAAATAAGGGATGAAAATGAAAAAACTATACACCCGGCAAGTCGAAAACCTAAAAAGGCGGCTTGGGCAAAAAAGGGTATCCCGGTGGATTAAAAACCCGAAAGGGCGGTCCAGGCAAAATTTAGGGATCAAAGCGTAACACTATGTCTCATTGGATCACCTTGCAACCAAACTTCAATATCAACTATCAAGTTCGGACGACACTAATCAATCTGATCTACCTTCAACTAAGTAACAAAGTGATGAGATTCTCGAGGACATAAGGGCAATAGCAGAGTTGGAACCCAGTGGGACTATTCACATATCTGTTTTTCTTTGTTTATTACAAATTGTATAAATTCTATCTGTCTGGCGGTGTTCTCTTACTAGGACGTCAGCCTCTTGTACAAAAAACGCCTATTTACAGACCAAACTTCAAAATCAATACAATTCATTTTCAGAGAAATTTCAAACTGTTTTTCCTTTATCTGTTTTGTTTTGTAAAGAACGTCCAATGTTCATTTTTGATATATGCATTTGACATTAATTGTTGCTTATGAATATTTACATGCGAAACAAAAAAAACCATTACTTGTAATATCAGAAACAGGGGCAAGTAAGAATTGTCCAAACTGTACAGTTGCTCTGTCCACCAGGTACAAGGTAAATTTAGCTGAAGAATATGGTTGAAATACTTTCGCTCCCCGCAGAGTAAGAAAAGGCAGCAATGTTAGCTCTCCCCAGCTGAGACTCACAATCGCGAATGAATCGGTAATATTCTCCCCAAGCAGAGTTTATCTATCACCGGCACTGAAAAGTATTATCATCCCCAGCGGAGTATAAAATATCCCCAATGGAGTTTGGAAAGTTTCCCCAGCGCAGTCTGAAAAAAGTATCCCCAGTGGAGTGTGGAGAATCATCCCCCAGTAGACTCTGACAGATTGTCCCCAATAGAGCCAAAAAGGTTATCCCTAGTAAGGTCGCTATTGAAAAAATCATCCCCATCGGAGTTCATTCCTTTCACCAACAGGAATTCAATCCCCAATAAGGTTCATTATCACCAGCAGCGGTAATTTTATCCCCAGCTGAATTTGTCAGCGGAATCCTCTACAGAGCATCTCTTCCCCACAGAGTAATCTCCTCATCAGTTTATTCCCCAACGGAGTTATCCTCTCCTGCAGGTTTATTCTCACAAATATCTTCATTCGCTATCTCCAGCGGAAACGGAGAATCCAACTCTTTTCTCCAGCAGCTATCTGGGATTTATTATCCCCAGCTAAAAACATTACATTTCCATGCATCATGACACATGCATACACGCGTCATACGACACAATCTTATTTATTTTGAGAACATCATTTGCTTGATAGATATCATGCATTACATACAACTAACCTTTATCTTTCAGGAAGGATGCGGTTAAATTCTCACAAAATTCAAAGCTATGAAGCTTTTTTCCTCCGTTGAATTACAGACGAGTTCCTAAATCTCAGCAGAGAAGTTTTCTCAGTTGAATTACGGGCGAGTTTTTAAATCTTGACGAAGATGTTTCCCCAAGTAGATTTACGGGCGAGTTCTTACAATTTGGCAGAGATATTTTCTCAGTTGAAGTACAAACAAGTTCCTAAATCTCGACAAAAGTGTTCCTCCGTTGAATTACAAATGAGTTCCTAAATCTCAGCAGAGAAGTTTTCTCAGGTGAATTACGGGCGAGTTCTTAAATCTCGACGAAGATATTTCCCCAAGTCGAATTACTGACAAGTTATTAAAATTCACCAGAGATGTTCTCTCAGTTGAAGTACATACAAGGTCCTAAATCTCGACAAAGTGTTCCTCCGTTGAATTACAGACAGGTTCCTAAATCTCAGCAGAGAAGTTTTCTCAGTTGAATTACGGGCGAGTTCTTAAATCTCGACGAAGATGTTTCCCCAAGTCGAATTACTGACAAGTTCTTAAAACTCAACAAAGATGTTTTCTTAGTTGAAGTATAAACAAGGTCCTAAATCTCGAAAAAGTTCCTCCGTTGAATTACAAACGAGTTCCTAAATCTCAGCAGAGAAGTTTTCTCAGTTGAATTACGGGCGAGTTCTTAAATCTCGATGAAGATGTTTCCCCAAGTAGAATTACTTACAAGTTCTTAAAACTCATAAGATATGTTCTCTCAGTTGAAGTATAGACAAGGTCCTAAATCTCGACACCTCAGTTGAATTACGGACAGGTTCCTAAATCTCGACACCTCAGTTGAATTACGGGCGAGTTTCTTTCCTTCAACAAAGATCAGACTTCCCCAGCGGAATCTTCCTCAACAGCAGGTATGCAGGCTCTCGCTAAGGAATCTCTTATGCGATCGACACTTCTCCAAATGGCATCTGTAAGCCCATTCCCGACATCACAAAGCAACTACCACTTTATGTGAGTGCAAATTTCTGGGCACTCTAGTGTTCAATCCTCTTCTACCTTCGGATCACAAAAGGCACGAAAGCCAATCTACATCCTCAAGTTTAAGAAGATTGAACAGGGGCAGCTGTTGTACCCTAAAATTTTCCCTCCCATATTTCTCAAAACATTGCAAGAAAGATCTCCAAATTGCTCAAAGTAGTCCAAGAATTGGCCAGACAAACTCTCTCCTAAGGCAGTCTACTCAAATTAGGGTTTTGTGTTGCATCAAGATCCTTGAGTCCAAGTGACCCCAAATGCTCACCAATGTCCTAATATGTTCTCAAGATCATCCATGCCAAGTTTCAAGCCTTGTAGAGGAATTTTGCTCATTCAATTGCTCAAAGGTCCAAAAATCGACTATGTCAGGGAAAAAGTCAACTGTGACCCAAATACAGTCAAACTTCAAGATTTTTTGTCAACATTCTCATTTTGAAGGATATTTCATCATTTGATCAAGGGTTGATCATTATTCATCAAGGATTGCTCATAATTCATCAAGACTCAAAAGTTGCTAAATTAGGGTTTTGTAGGAAAAGTCAACTCAACTTTGACCAAGCATAACGTTCTCATACTTTATGAGAAATGACCCATCTAAAGATCATTTTGAATAGGATGCAATTCCATACAATCCATCTTCATACCCCAAGTTCAAAATATGCACTCACAAGAAGTTATGAATTTTGACATTATAGGTCATTTTTGAAAGTCAACAAAAACACCTTTTTGTCAAAGCTTCTAACTTGAGAATGGAATGTCAAATTGATATGAGACTAAAAGGGATGATTATAAGACATCTCAATCTTTCTAAAAAGTCAAATAACACCTCCAAAAGTTCAAAATTGAAGAAGTTATGCATTGTTGAATTTGGATTTTTTTGCAAAATTGCCAAAAGTCAACTATCCCCAAAAATTCAAATTTTGCCAAATGGGCCCATTCTTTTTCACTTGTTTTGAGTTTGCATTATTTACCACGTGCTCTAGCTTTAGCCATGTGTCCATATCACATTTTTATTAATTACTTTGATTTTTATTTGAATTAATTTGATTTAAATCAAATCAAATCAAATCAAATCCAAAGCATTGGTACCAATGGATTTTTTGACTGTTTCAGACTTCGATCACAGCTAGCAAACCATTCCCAATTTGTATCAAGGCATAAGGGTACAAAAAGATTGAAATCAAGCCAAAATTGGAAGGTGGTAAAAGAAGATCAAATCAAATATTCAATCATCAATGGAGGAAGGTTTGGACAAATTTTTTACCCTAATGTATTGTACAATACATAAGGAGGCGAGAGACACAAGAATCAGGGTTAGAGAGAAATTCTAGAGGCAGGACAAAAATTGCAAAAACAAGGAAAAAGTTTGGGATCGAAATCAAGGTTAGAGGTCGTTTCAGGGCTTGGCAAGTATCTCAATCGTTTCCTGGCCATCTCCACAAGCAAAAGCAACTAAGACCACGCATTTTCAGACCCTCATACGCACTGTAAGTCATTCGTAATATGGCTATGTTCTTGATTTCGTATTTCCAGATTTAGGCATTGTTAACATGAAATAACTGCATATTCTTAACCCTCACATCATTTGCAAGCTTTTCACGATAATGAATTTCATTTATACGACCTGTATCACAGATCACCATTGCTAGGGTTTTGTGTTTTGTTTTGGGGCTTTTATTTTTAGGTAAAATTGGCCTTAATGGTGGTTATGGCTATCAGAGGGATGAGACGAGGCTAACTATGGTATTGGATTCCATTTATATGGCCTAGAGAATATTTTAGAACGAAGCTACGCTTTTAGCTGCGGATAAAAATCCGCAAGTAAAAGTTACAGTTTTGGAGGACAGGGACGAAGACGTGTCGTCCACCCATTTGCCCATTCAAATAAAACGCGCGCTTTTTCTTTTTCTGACCATTGAACTTTGTTTCTTTATATTATTATTAATTTGTGTAATAACAACAAACGAAGCAACTTGGTCTGGTGGTAGCCACATAAGCCTTAAAGCGTCCCAAGGCTGGAGGTCAGGGGTTCGATCCCTGCCTCCAGCATTTGTTATTTTTCCAATTGCTTTCAGGAAATCAGGTGCATGTTCAAGCTGGAGGTTCACCATGGACGTTCATTATCAAAGCGCCAGATGTCCAGATGGCCAGATCTGGTGGCCAAGCATCCAAGGCACACCATAAGCCAGTCAACGCGCATGTATTGGATCACAAAAGTCAAAATGGATCAGCATATTTGGGCCAATATCTTTGCTATCCACACCTCCAAATCTCAGGCCCATTCTTTACTTCCTCTCATATTTTATTTATTTTAATTTAATTATTTGATTTTGTTTAATTAATTTCTAACCAATAACAAATTTCTTTTTTATCAAAAAAATCACAAAAATACTTTTTATCCAATTAAAATTCAGAATTTTTATTTTTTTATTAAATACTAACTAATTAACTAGGATATTAATTAGGTAACTTTAATTTATTTTTGTAGATATTTAAAATCAATTAGAAATCATTAGGTTTTAATTCTAATTTAATTATTTTGATTTCTTTCTTAAATAATCAAAACTCCAAAAAATATGTCATTAATTATTTTTCATTAATTAATTTATTTAATTTATAATTTAGTTTTTTAATTTAGGATATAATTTCTTTTCTTAAAATAAAAACAACAAAAAAGCATTTTTTTAAAAAGGTCAAAACCCTAATTCGCATTTGATTTAATTTCGCGTCACACTTTATTTTCTTTAACCAATTAATGTATCTGCTTCCGGTATGTAATAATTAATTAGGATATTTATTTTACCGCTTTATTTTATTTTCAAAGGGTTGCTTTTGGCGATGTAAATACCCGACGCCTTGTAATAATTAGTTTTAATTTCCGCATTTTAATTCTGCAAATTATATAACTGCTAGATGTTTGATAATAGGGTTTGCATGACAAGAATGAATGCTTAATCCAAAATCAAATTAGATCACCCTTAACATGTGCAAAGATAAAAATAACTGAAATCAACACACTCGCACATGCGCACTCCTAGGGTACACCCCACTTGGTTGCCTTCGTACACGGTCATTGAGTATAGGTCGCTTTAGAGGTCGTCCTCTTGTCTAAAAGATCATAGTTGCCTCGAAACAGTCGCCTCGGATATTGTTGCCTCAAACAAATGATCTAAGACATTAGGGTTACCGCTAGGGCGTCCTAACATTGCTTTGGTGACCGTATGTCCCTCATTCAAATTGACCCTTAAACTCCAACGACGGTGCTACCTACACACTAATAGTGGGATAGCATTGTCTAAAGGAAATTAGCATAGAACAATTCCTTCTTCAAGTAGGTAGATAGCTCTTAGATACTTGCTCATCCAAAACAAAACAAATTTTCCACACTTACACTCCTTTTCAAACAAAGTTTTCAAAAACACTTCATTACACTCTTGAGGACAGAAGCAAGAGTTAAATCGAAGTTGAAACAAAAACTTTTTCAAAACCCACAAGCACAAAGAAAACATTTTGAAAATGATGAGAAAGTACCTAAGAGCCCGTAGATAACTACGGATAGAAAGGGTGCTAATACCTTCCCTTTCTATAATCTACCCCCCTGTACGTAGAGATAATCTCGAAAAAGGAATTTTTCTGTGCTTTTTTATATTCCTTGTTGGATAAAATAAAATTCGGTGGCGACTCTTGCTTACCGCGACATTTTGCAAAAACAAACACAAAATGCAAACCAACATTCCAAAAACAGTCAGTTCTTCCCACCGTATCACAGTTGTTATCTGGTCGGATTCTAGGCTTTACAACGAATTTTTGAGGGAATAAAGTTGATTGCTATCTGGTCGGATCCAGACTTCACAAAAACTTGCTTGAAAAGATGAAGTTAAATTGATATTTGGTCGGATCCAGGCTTCACAGTAACTTGCTGGGGGTAGAGGAAAACTCTACTGGGGAAAAGAAGTTAATCCCTTGTCTGGTTGAGTCCAGGTTCTTGAAGAGTTTAAACTTTTATCTGGTCGGGTCCAGGCTTTGTAGTATTTGGAGAAATTAAAATAATATTTGGTCGGATCCAGGCTTCACAATGGTTGGAGTTGAAATATTATATGGTCGGGTCTAGGCTTCATAGTAATTGAAGGTAGTACTATTATCTGGTCGGGTCCAGTTTTTATAGTATTTGAAAAGTTACACTATCATCTGGTCGGGTCCAGGCTTTACAACAACTTTTGGAGATAACAAAACTTTGTTGGTGACTTCACTAGGGATTAGGGGTTATGGCCCTTTGGTTTGTAACAGATTGAGAGGCAAACTCTAGCTCGAGAGGGTTGACTCAACTTGGGAGGATAGACTTAGCTTGGGGAATTCTGACTTAGCTGGGGAGTATAGACTCATCTTGGGGAATTCTAACTCAGTTGGGGAGTATAGACTATGCTGGGGAATTTTGTTGTTCGTATATTGTTTATTGGGGAAATAAACCCTATCGGTGAACTATTGACGAGGTGAATTCTTTGAGGAAGAGATTCACTAGGCTTATTCTTTAGGACCAACTTAACTGGGGAGAGAGTTGTCAAGAGATTGAGACTCTGGCTGGGAATCAAACTACGCAAAGAGACTTTGTAGGCAACTCCGTTGGGGAAAAGTTTATTGTAGCCGTCCTTGTGGGGATAATGTTAATGAAATAACTCTGGGGATATTCCATATACATTAAAGAGATGCTTGCTGCTTAGCAGGACACATGTTCCAAATGGTTTTAATTATGTTCACATGCATATGTCTGTTTAATTGTAGTCATTGGATAATTTTGCGTTCAAAACAAAAACAGAAGGTTTGTACTTCAAAGTATATTTGTATTGATATTTTGCCCATGAATAGGCGTTTTTGTACAAAGAGACGAAGATCCTAGTAAAAGGAAATTGTCGAAAGGAAAACAAAATTTTGAAAACAAAGATAATAGCCATGTGAAAATGATCTCATTGCACTCCAACTCTATTATTGCCCCAATGTCTTCGAATGCCCCTTGCCGTTAACAGAAGTTGATTGGACTGATCTTGGACCGTTTGAACTGGGACCTTAGTAATAAAGTTGATTGTGGTGATTCCATGTGACATATTCATACGCTTTCAATCCTTAATTTTTGCCTGGACCACCCTTTCAGGTTATCAGCCCACCAGGATACCCATTTTTGCCCAAGTCGCGCCTTTTGGGTTTTCAACTTGCTGGGTGTACAATCTTTTGCATATATCCCTAATTTTTGCCCAAACCTTTTGGTTTGCCGGGATTCCCTTATTTTTCCTAGGTGTGTCAACCTAACGAGTCTCTTATGCGTAGTATTTTTTAACTATGTCCGCGTTCATAGGATGTGGAAAGTCTTCACCATCCATGGTAGTCAGCGTCATGGCACCACCAGGGAACACTCTCTTGACAACAAAAGGCCCTTCGTAGGTGGGAGTCCATTTGCCTCTGGGGTCACCTTGTGGCAGAATGATGCGCTTTATCACCAAGTCACCAGCTTAATATACTCGAGGCTTGATCTTTTTGTTGAAAGCCTTGATCATACGTTTTTGATACCTCTGACCATGACAAACAGTAGCCATTCGTTTTTCGTCGATCAAGTTCAATTGATCCAATCTCTTTTGAATCCACTCGTCTTCGCCTAAGCCTGCCTCATTCATAATCCTTAGTGAGGGGATCTGAACTTCCACTGGCAAAACAGCTTCCATGCCATAGACTAGAGAAAATGGAGTTTCCCCAGTTGATGTTCCAGCTGAAGTGCGGTATCCGTGATGAGCAAATGACAACATCTCATGCCAGTCCTTATAGGTTACTACCATCTTCTGCACAATCTTCTTAATGTTTTATTGGCTGCCTCGACCGCGCCATTCATTTTAGGTCTATAAGGAGAAGAATTGTGATGCTTGATTTTGAACTAAGTGCACAGTTCCGTAATCATAGCATTGTTGAGGTTAGTCCCATTGTCGGTAATGATCCTTTCGGGAATACCGACAGATGAGGTTGTGTTTAATGAACCTGGCTACCACATTCTTGGTGACTGAGGCAAATGAGGCGGCTTCGACCCATTTGGTGAAATAATCAATAGCGACCAGAATAAAGTGATGTCCATTGGAAGCGGTGGGCTTGATCTCTCCAATCATGTCAATGCCCCACATTGCAAATGGCGACAGAGCGGTCATGACGTTCAGAGGGACATGAGGCACATGGACCTTGTCGGCGTAGATTTGGCACTTGTGACAAGTTCTAGAGTGTTGATGGCAATCATTCTCCATTGTTGGCGAATAGTAGCTGGATCTCAGGATTTTCTTGGCCATAGTATGTCGGCTAGAGTGAGTGCCAAAGAGACCATCATGTATGTCTTCCATAATTTCCTCTTCCTCCTTCTTGTCCATACATCGAAGTAGAGTAGAGTCATGGTTCTGTTTGTACAAGATTACGTTACTTAGGAAGAATTTGGCTGAAAATCTTTGTAAGAACTTTCTGTCATTGATGGATGCCCCCTCAGGGTACTCTTATACCTCAAGGTACCTCTTCACCTCATGGTACCATGGCTTTTCCGTATCAGTTTCAAGTTCGTAGCAGTGCACAGGCTCGTTGAACCTTTCAATTGTAATCAAAGGAGCTTCGTTGTCCCATTTGACTTTGAACATAGAAGACATGGTGGCCAAAGCATTAGCTAACTAATTTTATTCCCTAGGGAAGTGTTCAAATGTGACCTCTTCGAAGTAAGGAATCAGGGATAGCATAAGTTCCTTGTAAGGGATGGGATTAGGGTGCTTAGTGTCTCAATATCCTTTTACTTGGATAATCAATAGAGAAAAATCTCCAAACACATACAAATGCTTGATCCTCAAATCAATGGCAGCCTTCAGACCCAAAATGCATGCTTCGTACTCAGCCATGTTGTTCGTACAGTCGAAGCATAGTCTGGAAGTGAAAGGAGTGTGGAAACCTTCAGGGGAGATGATCACAACACCAAATCCATTACCCAAGGCGTTGGAAGCCCCATCGAAGACCATAGTCCATCGGGATCCTTGTTCAGGTTTGTCATACGGTCTAGGTTTCGCACAGTCTGTCACTAGCATGATGTTCTCATCTGGGAAGTCAAAGTTCATAAACTGATAATCATCGACAACTTGATGGGCCAAATGATCTTCTAACACACTTCCTTTTATGGCCTTTCGCGTTGTGTATTGAATATTGTACTCAGTCAAGATCATTTGCCACCTAGCTATCCGTCCGGAAAGAGCAGGTTTCTCGAAGATGTACTTGATTGGATCCATCTTAGAAATCAATGAAGTGGTATGAGTCAACATATACTGTCTTAGCCGGCGAGAAGCCCATGCCAGAGTGCAGCAAGTTTTCTCGAGCAGTGAATATATGGTTTCACAGTCGGTAAACTTTTTGCTCAGGTAATAAATAGCATGCTCTTTTTGGCCAGACTCTTCATGTTGGACCAAAACACACCCCATAGAATTCTTTAGTACCATCAAGTACATGATCAAGGGTCTTCCTTCAACTGGAGGTATGAGAATAGGAGGTTCTTGCAGATATTCTTTGATTTTGTCGAAGGCGGCTTGGCATTCATCATTCCATTTGACTGCCTAATCTTTCTTCAAGAGTTTGAAGATTGGCTCACAAGTAGAAGTCAAGTGAGATATGAAGCGAGCGATGTAGTTAAGACGACCCGAGGATCCTCTAACTTACTTTTCAGAGTGAGGGACTGGAATTTCTTGGATGGCCTTTACCTTGGCAGGATCAACTTCGATGCCTTTACCACTGACAACATAACCTAGAAGCTTTCCAGATCGTACTCCAAATGTGCACTTTCTAGGGTTCAACCTTAACTTGTACTTTTTCAGCTTCTCGAATAGTTTGTACAGGTGATCGAGGTGTTCCTCTTCAGTTTGTGATATAGAAACAATATCATCCACACATACCTCTATTTCATGATGGATCATATCATGAAACAAAGCTACCATAGCCCTTTGATATGTTTCCCATGCATTCTTCAATCCGAACAACATGACCTTGTAGCAAAAGGTCCCCCATTGCGTAACGAAAGTGGTATTCTCCATGTCTTCAGGAGCCATCCTGATTTGATTATAGCATGAGAAACCATTCACGAAAGAAAAGACTTTATGCTGAGTAGTGTTATCGACCAAGACATCAATATGAGGTAGAGAGAAGTCATCTTTGGGACTTGCCCTATTCAGATCCCTATAATCTATGCACATGCTAACTTTTCCGTCTTTCTTTGGCACTGGCACCACATTTGCAACCCATTGTGGGTAATATGTCACAGCTAGGAACCCTGCATCAAATTGTTTCATCACCTCATCTTTTATCTTCTCAGACATATCAGGCCTCATGCAACGAACTTTTTGTTTGATAGGAGGACAATCTTCCTTTGTCGATAGACAATGGACTATAATGTCGGTATCCAACCCAGGCATATCTTCATACGACCATGCAAACACTTCCACATAATCATGTAACATTTGAACCAATCTGCTTTTGACACTGCTTTCCAAGTTAGCGCCTATCTTGACCTCTTTCTTGTCCGTCTCGGTACCCAGATTGATGACTTCAACTGACGCTTCATGCGGCTGAATAGCTTTTTCCTCTTGTAATAGAAGTATGGCTAGTTCTCTCGGTATTTCACAATCTTCCCTACCTTCGTCTTTGGCTTGGTTAATTGGACATTCAAAGTCATAGTCGGCAATAGTAGAGTCATTGGCAATAAGATCCAGAGTAGATAAGGACCTGCAAGAGAGTGTGTGTGTGTGTGTGTGTGTGTGCACGTAAGATACATGGCTATTTTGAAAAATGTATTTGAAGAAAAAGAAAGACAATGAGCACAAAGATTTGAATGCAAAAGTCCAATGATTTGTATTGAATGATCATATGATAAGATGAACATAAATAAAACCCTTGACAAATGAACCAAAGTGCCTCGGGCTAGGCACATGGCTTAAAAGTCATTGTTTAATATTACAGACAAAATATTCTTGAATTAAAATAAAGCAATAAACAAGTCATTACTCCTCAAGGAAGGAGATGGGAATGAAGTCCTTTGCGTGCCAATTATTGATATCCGTTGTAGTAGGATATACCCAATCTTCAAATGCAGCTTCATCATCAGAATCACCCACAACATTGACCTCATGACTGCTAATACGGAGTGGTGGTTTTCCTGCACGAGCGCGCCTCACTTCCTTCTGAGCCTTGACGGTGAAACCCAAACCAAAGTTATCCGCTTTGAATGGGATCTCGAGAAGTTGCCCCAAAGTATCACAGCTTCCTTCTTCAATTGCAGCACGAGCATCTTTGATTGAAACCATCTTCGGCACGACCTTAACAACTTTGGACTCAACAGAGGAACATTTGGTAGTGGTGATCATTGGTGGCACAACATCAAAGGCTTGACACAGGGTCTCAATGAATTCTCCATCCATCTCCATGTACTTGAAAGAGTTAAGGTGGCTTACCATGAACTCCTCCTCGCTACAGACAGTGACAATTCTTCCTTTGACCGGATACTTGAGCTTTTGATGAAGAGTTGAGGTTACTACCCCAGATCCATGGATCCAAGGGTGACCTAACAAACAAGAATAGGCAGGACGGATATCCATGATGTAGAAGGTGGAGTTGAAAGTTTGTGAGCCCACCTTGATTGGAAGATCTACCTCTCCATGAACTGTTCTCTTTGATCCATTGAAGGCCCTTACAATAATATCACTGGGTTTCAGAACTAAACCTTCAGAGTCTAGTTGATCTAACGCCCCCTTGGGTAGCACGTTTAAAGAAGAACCAATGTCGACCAACACATGTTCTAAGGTAGTCCCTTTGCACTCGACAAAAACATGTAGAGCTTTATTGTGGTTCTTCCCAAGCAGTGTTAGATCAGCATCTGAAAATCCCAAACCATTATCAGCCGTCAAGCTCGCCACATAATTCTCAAACTGGTATGTTGTAGTCTCATGAGGGACATAAGCCTTCTTTAAGAATTTGATTAATGCCTGAGCATGAGCATCTGAATAGAGTAACAACGACAACATAGAAATCTTAGAAGGGGTTTGCCCCAAATGTTCCACAATCTTGAAGTCGCTTCTTTTTATTATTTTCAGGATCTCGTCCATCTCACGAGCGGAAGGTTCTCCATCATCAATGTCCTTTGCAGGTATTTCCGTCATGACCAGCTCAATAACCTTCTCTTTCCCTCTAGTATCAGTACTTAGCTTATCAACAGTGATGCAGACGGGTGCCTTTGTAACAACTAGTGGTGAGATGTTGGGTGAAAAGATTCTCCCAGTTCAGGTTACTTTACTTGAGCCAGTTATGTTATCAACATCATCAACTTTGTTTTCTTCAATCCAAGCGTCTTATTTTATCCCATGGTAAAACACCTCAGCACCATAGTTCCATGGCACTGCCTTATTTGAAGAGTAGGGAATTGGTCCGGGATTGGTAATTATTAGGGGAGCAACAATTGGTTCATTTGAAATCCTGATAGGACCTTTGGAGGAGATCCTAAGAGGCTTGTTTGAGATGGTTATAATGGATAGATCTCCATATTTATTAGTCAAACTTTTGGTAGGTGGAGTCTTCTCAAATAGGATCTCGTAGCTATTCATCAGGCGTTGAATGCCTTCCTTCAGCCCTTCGCATCCATTGAGTTGTTTGGCACAACAAACACAATCCTTCACACAACTAGGGAAAATCCCGACTTTCAACAAATTCTTTTTGATAGTAATTAATGGAGTAGTCAAGTCTTCGACGGAGGAAACAAAAATGGTATCTTCCACAGCATTGACACCCTTGCCATGGTTTGGCATAGGTGCGGTGATTACGTTCGGAGTTGGAGGAGGATCAAATTCAATAGTCTTGTTATCGATCAAGTCTTAGATTTTATTCTTCAGTGCCCAACATTTGTCAGTCTCATGCCCGGGACTACTTGAGTGATATGCACATTTGGCGTTCGGATTGAACTTTGGTGAAGAGGTATCTGGATTGGCCGGAGGATCGCGCAATGTCACCAAATTATCCTTTAGTAAGTGTTATAAGGCTTGATATGGTGTCATACCTATCCTCGTGAATTGTCTTCTCGGAGTTTCAAACCGTTGATGATTAGCAGATGGTTTTTGAGCAGGAGTGGGAATGGAAATTCGGACAACGTTAACAGACTGGCGATCATCCTTATTGGTACGGGCCCTTTCCCCATACACAGAATTGACTTCTTTCTTTGCAGCAAAAGGTTTCTTCACAGGATTGGAAGTGGAGGCAGATGCCATGGAAATCTTCCCACTTTTGATGTCGCTCTCAATTATTTCACCAGTTAAGATTAGCTCGGTGAAACCAGAAGACGAACAACCAACAAACAAGTTAAAGAACGGACCAGATAAAGTGCCCTTAAACATGTCAATGTGCTCCCTATCAGTCAAAGGTGGTTGGACCCTACTGGCAAGGTCTCTCCACTTTTGTGCATATTCTTTAAATCCTTCATTTTTCCCATTGTTATATCTTGCCACTGAACTCTTGTTGGAACCAAGTCAGCGTTATACTGGTATTGGTGGTAGAAGGAGGTAGCTAAGTCTTCCCATGTATTAATACGGGAACCATCTAACTGGTAGAACCACTCTAGTTGCGTCCCAGCCAAGCTCTCTTGAAAAAAGTGAACCCATAGCTTCTTGTCAGCAGTGTGCGGCTGTATCTTGTGCACATAAGATTTCAGGTGAAGTTTTGAACAGGAAACTCCATCGTACTTTGCAAAGATTGGTATCTTGAATTTGTGGGGAATAACAACCCCAGAGATCAAACCCAAATCATCAAAATCTAAACCGGGGACGACTTGGATCTCAACAGCCTCCAATATGTCTTTTAGCAGCTTATACTTGACATCGATAGGAGGATACTGCTCGTCAAAATAATCACCATCAGACGCTTGATCGTTGATACACCCAGCCTGGGTGCTCCTAGCTTCTCCAATCTAATTCTCGTCTTCCTCATATGAGTCTTCTACTACCAGTATCTGATGGACTAACTCTTTGAACCTCCTACCCATATTGACCAGAGCTTTCCTCTTGGGTTTCTTCTTGGCTGCCAGCAATGCCATCATATTTTGTTGCCCCTTGTCTAGGGCCAATAGAGTCTCTTGGAATTGAGATTTTTGTGCCTGAAGATCCTTCACAGTTTTCTCTAGATCCATCTTGCTGAAATAAACAGTAGAAAGATAAGGAAACCTGTTGAGTGAAAACCTGCTATGTTATGATAAATGGAAGATGTATATGCAAATGATTTCAAGGATTTATGAAATTTAAATTTGTATAGACAAAAAATGAACAAATGTCAAATTTCATTAATTAGTTCAAAATGACTACAACATGCCTCTTGGGCTTATAAGGTAAATCACTAAGATAAAAAGGTTGAACGCATCCTCTTTGGCGTAATGTAGGCGTTCACACTCTGCTCTTCACGTAGCTGCTTTGTAAGCTCCATGACCCTCTTCTCACTAGCTTAGAACTAGGCTTCGAAGGTATCTCGTTCCTCCTTTAGCTGAATCCAACCCTTTTACAAGTCTTCAAGGGAGGTAGGCACGTCGTGATGGAGAACAGTGTATGGGACATCTCCTTCAACCACAGGTTCCATGATAACTGGTAAGATGGAAGGATAAGGTATCTCAAGCTTCTGGGTACGAGCTCGTACCCACCTAAGATAAGGCTCAAGTGGAATAGAATTCTTGTGTCCTAGCGTCTTGCTATCCACCTTGTTTACCATCCTCCACGCTCGTATAAACCTTTGGCGGTAACCTTGATTGTCGCTCTCGTAGTCAAATACCACTCCTTGGATGAGCATATCATGCAGACCATCTCTTCGGGCATACCCAAACTGGCGTAAAGCTAAGCAAGGGTTGTAAGTGATACCTCCTCTAATGCCAAGTAAAGGGACATTATAGAATTCCCCACAATGATCAATGATGGTAATGTTCTCCAAGGATCGAGAACACCAATGAATATCTGAATGTCTGAGCGTCATCAACCTATGGGACCACCTCAAACCTTGCTCGTTCTTCAACATAGACCGGGGAAGATTCGAAATAAACCATCTATCTAAGAGGGGTGTGCAACACATGAGGGCCCCTTTCTTCCTCATAGTGCGAGTGTGGAGAGAATGTAGAATATCTCCCAACAAAGTAGGCACCGGATTGCAAGACATGAAGATTTTGACAGCTATATCTATGAGTTGGTCAGGGTTTGGAAACAAAACCATCCCATATATGAGAAGGGCCAAGATTTCTTTAAAAGCTTGTAAATACAAAGTGTTCCAACAATCTTGACCTTTCTCAAACAAGAACTTGGCTAAGAAACCTTTAACACTACTCCTTGTTTCCCAATTAGTTGTGACATCAGTTTGTTACAAGTGTGGTGCTCGAGCAATCTCTTCAGGTCTTGGATCTCTTTTCATACCGTTGAAGGGTGGTTGATCGAGAATGTGAATCCTCAAGAGTTGGGAGAATTCTTCTAAGGTAGGTACAAACTGATAATCGGGGAAAGTGAAGCAATGGTGTAGAGGATCAAAGAACTAGAAAAGCACCTTCGTCATATCTTCATCTGTGCTAGAGGTAACCAAGTTTAGGAGGGACCATGTCTTTCGGTGAATGAAGAATTATCAGGGACCCTTGATGATAGCTCTTTAAGTTGAGAAGGAATTCTTACGAGATTGACTTGAATGGTTTTCCTGCGGATAGAAGCCATGTCCTACAAAATAGAACAAAGATAAATCCCAAAAATCCTTGAAATAGTTAGTGAGAATGCTTATGATGTTATGTACAAGTAAGCATATACATACAAGGAAAACAAGTCCTTAGGTTTAGGCTTGCATGGAGTCTTATAGTTAAGTACCCTCTTGAAGTTTAATTGGCTTAAAACCTGTCCTAGAAATAGTAATCGGGTTCAAAGGGACCTCAATACCACTGATCTTCCTTATCGGGCATTGTTTCAGCGCAAGCCTCTTTAATGGCGACCGAAATATCCCAATAAGTCTAATCTCAATGAATGTAGTATCGAGTATCAACCAACTTCAGACTGCACCAAAGCCGGTTATCTCACTACTTCCTAATGGCCAAGTTGGTCAAGTAAAGATTCTAAAGTCAGTTAGTGCTTCATGACACCACACAGCAGCCCCGTATTCTCCTTGACTACTCAAGGGCTATCGATACCCACAAATGTGTCACACTAACGTATTTATTGCTTAGACCATGTCGGTATACCCCGTACAGTTTCCATAATGTATTGCTACTTACCTATAAGATATCCCAAATCCGGGTAGAGGATTTAAACAAGCCCAAAAAGGAACCAAAATGTAAAACAAGCAAATTAAATAAGGAAAGCAAATAAAGGTGATCTAGCCTTAAGGTAACCCCACTTTTAAGTTTTCCCCCAGCAGAGTCTCCAGTTCTGTAATACGGTGGGAGAACTGACTTGGGAGTTTTTCATTTTATCGCAAATGTTGCGGTTAGCAAGAGTCGCCACCGACTTTTCTTTTATCCAAAAGGAAAGGATGAAAAGAACAGGAAAGACCTTTGAGATTATTTCTTGAGTTTGGGGGGTAGATTATGAAAAGGGAAGGTGTTAGTACCTCTTTCATCCATAGTTATCTATGGGATCTTAGTTGCTTGCTAGATCACTTGCTTTTGTTTGAAAATGTGCTTTGTATGGTTTTTGAAATTATTTTGAAAAGGCGCCTTTGTTTAGGCAAACTTTGTAATAGTTCTCGTTCATAAGAACGTATACAAAGTGTTGAGCTTTTGAAAATATTTCATGTTTGTAAAATGTTTTGAAAGTGTTTTTGAAAGTGTTAGTGTTTGTTTTGAAAATAAGCAAGAGTGTTTAATTTGAAAATGAGCAAGCAACTAGGAGAAATCTACCTACTCAAAAGCCTTTGTTCATTTCTTTCTTTCCTTTGATATTGCTACCTTACCATTGATTTGATAAGAAGCCTTATTATTGGATGTAAAGGGACGGGCTTGGGTCATTGTATAGTCATGATATCAAAGTTGTGAGATATCTTAGTATTTCTCTTTGAGGGACTAAGATCATTTTGAAAGGCAACATTGATAGCGTCATCGAGGGACTATGATCTTGTATTTTTGATTGTTTTTGCTAAGATATCCCACATGCATAACATGGCCATTTTTGTAAGGCAACAAAGTGGAATTGCCCTAAGGGTGTAAGTGTGCAAGTGTGTTTGATTTACCTGCATTGTTTATCTTGAATTAGGGTTTGCTAATTGTTGATTTTATCTTTCCAAACAAACCCTAATTACAAGCATTTATATAAAGCGATAAATTGCGGAAAGTAAAATTACTAAGCTATTACATCATTAGAGGAGGGGGTATACAAATTTACAAATGGGGATTTTGCAAGAAAATTAAACCTAATTATCTATTACAATCATATTGAATAATATACAAGAATTGAATAAATAATGTACAAGGATATATAAAAAAGAAATGCTTTTGTTTGGTTTTTGTGAAAGGGTTTAATCTTGACCTAATTAAAGAAGATGATTAATTAAAAATAAACAAAATTAAAATTAAACTAATTAAGAAAGAAATTAAGTTAAAAATGATTTTTTAGGGTTTTTATGAAAAAAATTTAAGTTAATAAAAATAAAATGAAAATTATTTAATTAAAAGAAACCTAAATTCTAAGTTAATTTTAATTTAAAATAAAATAAAATAATAATTAAACCTAAGTCTAAATATTTATTATTTAAGAAAAAAGAAATTAGTTTGTTTAAGAAAATGTTTTTGTTTTTTTTTTGTTTTATAAAGAAAAATAAAATATAAATGAGTATTTTTAAATATACAAATAAATAAATAAAATATTTTTGGATTTTCTATTTATAAAAATAATAATAATGATAATAATAGTAGTAATAAAAAAATAATAAAGAAAATAAAAATATAATATAAAATATAAAAGAAAATAAATAAAATGAAAAATGGAATAAAAATGGTATGGGTCAGGGGTATGAAAATAGGCAGGGGGTCAGAAATCAGCAAAAATAACAAGGCCCAATGCTTGGAGGCCCAGACACTGGTTGTGTGATAAAAAGAAAGAAAACACGTGAAAAATAAGAAAAATGGCAGCGCTGAGGCTTGAACCCACGCCCTGAGCATGAAACGCGCGCTGCCTTATCACTGGGGTGGCTATACATCCGTTAACTTAAATGAAATAATAAATACATAACATAAGTCATGTCCTGAATATGACTTCATCTTCAACCTCTATCCAGAATATCTGCAACTTCACCATTTCTCAACAAAAATGAAATATGCAAATATGAAAGTTGCTCTATTTTTCCGTACAAATCCAACCATGTAAATATCATAAGCTATAAATCAAAGATGAATGAGAATTTTTGAAAGTACCAAATTCAGACTTAATTATTTTCGGAGATTCAAACCTAAAATTCTCTAAGCTCAAGCAATATAAATGAAATCTATGGACATGTACAGCTTCAGGGTAATGATGTCTACATTTTATCTTCACAAATGCAAGCCTAACAATGCCTAAATGAGAAGATAGAAGTTCATAAAATATACCTCAAAAGTGGAAATCGTGAAATGAGTTTGAGTTGCTTTCAAGGAGTTGTGATGGTCAGGTTAGCTTCCTCAAGTTCCCAGGAAGCTAATGCAATGATTAGCTTGAGCAATGGATGGCTGGAATGGCTTAGAGAAGTCAATGTGCAAACTCTGTTTTTTGGTTATAAAAGTTGATGTAAATGGTGTTACTGTTCTAGAATAAGGACGAGGATGGACTATATTTGATATGTAGGAGCTTTTGGAAGTGAAAGGCCAAGAAATGCACGAGGAAAATGGGAGTTAAAAGTTAAAAGTCAGAAACTGTGCAACAATGGTGTTTTTGGGCAATTTCTAGCTTGAGGGAGTTTGAGAGAGTTTCAGGGTGTTAATGCTCATGCCTTAGCTCACAAATAGTGCCTATATTTATAAGCAACAAGTTTGGAAGCTTATCTTTGATCAGAATTCAAAATCACATGCTTAAGCTCAACATGTGATTTTTGAGAAATCAAGTTTCAATGTCTTTTCTACTTGCTAATGTAGAGTGGCTATGCTTTAAACAAAGTTGCTTCTGACTTTGTAGATGGAGTGTGATCAGAGGGAACAAGTTAGAGGCTCAATAATTGACTTTGTGCATAAAGCTTGCTTTTCAAGAATGGCATTCTTCACTTTCTTCCCAAAATGGCAATTTGAATTGGATAAAGCTTAAACCACTTGGATTATAGCTCAAAAGTTTGTGTAGTCCATTAATGATGGATAGATACACAAGTTAGAAGGCCTGCAAAGCAATATTATGCAGTCTAACATGGAAATTGAAGTATGTGTTCATCAAGAAATGACTTGTAATTCAAGAATGAAACTCTAACTTCTTGCCTTCAATTATCCTTGCTCAAGTATGATCTCAATGAGTTCATGGACATTTTGTAAAGCTTGTAACATCCTATACAACCTCTATGTTTGAAATTTTTGAATATTCGTCTTGGAACTATGTGAAAAAATTCCATGAAGTTAGGTCAAAATCCTGCCTAAACTAGGGCAAAATTTCACTAAGTTTTCAAGTTTCATGAACATGTCTTCTTAAAATCATAACTTAAAATCCATGCATTTCTAGAAGAAGTTGTGTTATAAAATGTTTTAAATCTCATTGAGATCTACAACTTAAATGTTTGAAGTTTCCTTTGAATCATCTTGCATCATGGTGAAAATTTGGCTCAAAGTTATGAAAAATAAGTGAATTTCCAACACTTAGAAAAATTTCTAAGTTTAGAAATTTTGACTTTTCAAAAATGAAATCTTGAAGTTTTGATTTCTTGATGACCAAGTTTCATATTTTGACATGTCTTGATGAATTGTGATCTTTGAAGCTTGAATTTGATCAAAAAGTCAAAGTTTGACTTTTCAGTATACAATTGACTTTTCATCAATTGACTGAAATTCATCTGTCAATCAATTGATCTTAAGAGATGTTTTGAGCCATGCCATTAGGTCAAAATGAAGCATTTGAATCCTTGAGATCATAACTTATACCAATCAATCATTTTCTAAGTCAAAAATCAGAAATTGCAGCTTCTCAGTCAAAACCCTAATTTTGACCATTTTGCCCTTTTGATGATCTGATCAAATTTTTTTGAGGAATCGTGATCCAAACTTGATCAAATGACATATATGAGTTCATAATGTTGATATGGACCAAAAATTATGAAGTTTGACTGTAAATTGACCATAATTGACCTTTTCCCCAATACAGTTGATTATAGGTCAACTGATCAATTGACTGAGCAAAAATGTGATCCAAGACTTGAAACTTGACATGAGCAATCTTGAGGGTCCAACATGATCCGTGAAATTCATACGGGGAATTAAAAGTCCATTTGTCCTTGTGCAATACCCAACCCTAATTTTCAGTCATCAGTGCTTGAGGAGGTGTCTTGAGCTGATCCACCCTTGTGTAGTCTTGAACCAAAGGATATCTTATGAGAGATTGATTGAGAAATGAGAGGGAAAATTTTAGGGTACAACAAGGATCTTCAGATCCTGATGTTGGTTGGCCGACAAATGGTTTTGAGGATCTTGATGTTTCTGTCAATAACAAAGTTTCAGATAATATTGAGGAATTTTTAAATCATGTTGGCTCTGCTGAACGAGAGTCTAGAATCAGTGGTCAGACTGGTTCTGTTGGGCATTAGGAAATCTCGAGAGTTATCTAGAATGCCATCTTGAGAGATATTGTGTCATTTGATGAAGCGATATGCAACGCTAATGGTGGTCCCAAGTGAATCATTGAGAGGGAGGAGGAGTTTGCCATGGTTCCAGATTCTACAGTGGCAAGTTCTGCTCCTCATTTGAACAAGAAAGCTAGGTGTAAGGTTATGAAACATAAATCATTGGAAGAGTTGGGAGGTCCTCTTTCAAGAGGAGTTCTGAAATCTATGTGTAAGGTGAAAAGGAAGAATAATAATGCGGTTATCCTCAATAGAGGAGCGGCGTCTCAAATATGTTTGCAAGTTCCTACTGTTAAGAAACTTTTGTGTTTTTAACATTATCATCAAGCAGGGAAAGATATGGATTGTTATGGGCCTTGTTATGGTAACCAATTGGAGGATATGGATATAGGCAGGAACAATGGAAGACATTGGGAATTCTTGGATAGACTAGAAGGAGAAAAACTTTGGGCGGCGATTGCATCGTTGGGGGTGGTGGATTCGGATGGAAGGAGTTTAAACATTATGAAGTTAGAAGAATTGGAGAAAATGGAAAGTAAAATTAAGGAGGGGAGGAAGGAGTTTAAAAATGTTTCATTATGATTATTGGTTCATTGAACATTAGAGGAGGTGGTAATACGCTCAAAAGGCGTAGAATTAGTTCTTTGATTAAAAAGGGTAAGGCAGACATTTTTTCTGATTCAAGAGACAAAGATTTTCAATCTTAGTGATTTGGTTGCTAAGAGTTTTTGGAGTAACACCGATGTTGGGTTTTCGTTTTCCAATTCTAGGGGAATGTAGGGTGGCTTAGTCACTCTTTGGAGAGTTGGTGGTTTTGAGGTGATCTATAGCTTTAAAGGGGAAAGGTTTCTAGGGATTAAAGTTTTATGGAAGGATGACTTGTATTATGTGGTTAATGTTTATTCCTCGTGCGACTTGAGTAAAAAAAAGTGTATGTGGGATTTTGTGTTGGAGTTGAAGGACTCTTATAGAGATGGGGAATGGATCATTGGAGGAGATTTAAATTCTGTCAAATCGAAGAGTGAAAGGAAGGGTACGGGATCGATTGATTGTAGGGGTGACATGAATTCTTTTGTGGAATTTATATGGGATAGCTTGTTGGTGGATATTCCGTGTAAAGGGAAGCATTTTACTTGGTATAGAAGAGAAGGCAAATCTATGCGCCATATTGATAGGTTTTTGATGGCGGATAATATTGTAAATAGGTAGGGAGTTATTGGATAACTAATTGGTGATAGAGATCTTTCAGACCATTTTACTATTTGGTTAGTCAAGGGTGATGTTGATTGGGGGCCAAAACCGTTCAAGTTCAATAATGAATGGTTCTCTTCAGACTTGTTTATCCATATTGTTGAGAATGAGTGGAAAGATTTTAAGGTGGAAGGTAGAGGCGATTTTGTGCTCAAAGAGAAGCTGAGATTACTTAAAGTTAAGCTCAAGTGATGGAATAAGGTTGTGTTTGGAAGATTTGATCTAGAAGTGGAAGAAGGTGTGAGAGATATTAATTTGGGAAACCTTGGGTTAGAAAATGATATTGAGGCCTTGCACCCGGATATTATTTCTAAGAGGAAGGAAGCGTCTAGTAGATTCTGGACAAACCTAAGAATCAAGGAGAATATGCTCGTTCAAAAATCTAAATTGAAGTGGCTCAAAGAAGGAGATTCTAATAGTGGTTTTTTTCACAAGGTGATGAAGGAGAGAAGAAGACACAATCACTTAGGCCCTTTGATCACTTCGAGTGGTTTGTTGGAATCGGTTAATGAAATAAAGAAGGGGGTTACCTATCACTTTGAGTCCAATTTTTTTGAAACGGTGAACGAAAAGCCTTTGTTAGATGGTATCGATTTTAGTAGTATTACTGAGGCGGATAGCATTTTTCTTGAAAGACCCTTTCAATAGGAGGAGATTAAGGAAGCTATTTAGAGTTGTGGTGGGGCCAAGAGTCTAGGTCCGGGTGGGTACTATTTTCTCTTTATTAAGAAGTGTTGCTCTTTTTTGAAAGAGGATTTCGTTCGGTTTTTCAACTATTTCTATGATGGTGGTGTGGTTTCTAAAGGAGTTACTTCGTGTTTCTTAACTTTGACTCCTAAGTCTCTGAATCCCTTAGGTTTGGACGATTATAGGACGATTTTCTTGGTAGGTTGTATGTATAAATCTTTAGCAAAGTTATTGGAGGGGAGATTAAAAATAGTTTTGGAAACTATTATTTCTCCTTGTCAAAGTGCTTTTGTTCTGGGAAGACAATTGCTTGATGGTGTTTTAGTGACTAACGAGGTTGTTGATTTTTCTAGGAAGGAGGGGAGGAATTGTCTTCTATTTAAAGTGGATTTCATTAAGGCATATGACAAAGTTAGTTGGAATTATCTCCATTATGTTTTGAGAAGGATGGGGTTCGGGTCAAAGTGGATGGAGTTATTGGTCTTCCAAAGCAAAATGTCAGTGCTTATTAATAGTAGTCTCACTAAGGAGTTCGGTGTCGAGAGGGGTTTGAGACAAGGGGACCCACTTTCCCCTTTTCTCTTTGTCTTGGCGGCATAAGGATTAACGGGATTGGTAAGAAAATCCATTGAGATCGGGGAGTATGATACTTTTCGTATCAATGGTAATTGTTTTGTTGACATTCTTCAATTTGTGGATGATACTTTATATGTGGGGGAGGGTTCTTGGAAGAAGGTGAGGGCGATTAAATCGGTGTTGAGGGATTTTGAATTAGTCTCGGGTCTTGGGATTAATTATCAAAAAAGCAAGTTAATTGGAATTAATTCTAGTCACAATTTCTTAGAAGCCGCCTCTTATGTGTTATCTTGTAAGGTTGAATAGAGTAACTTTTTCTTTCTTGGTATTCCTATTGGTTCCAATCCTAGGAAGGAATCTACGTGGAATTCTATGTTAAACAAGATGAAAAAGGGTCTAGGTGAAGAAGTGAAAAACACAAGAAGGGGGGTTGAATTGTAAAAACTTGAAATCAAATGCAGACAACACGGTATTTTTATCCTGGTTCGTTTGATCTCAAACTACTCCAGTCCACCCGTCAAGGTGATTTCGCCTCTCTCCAACGAGGTCTTAATCCACTATATTCAACTGAATATTACAACCGCTTTAACAACTGCTAAAGCCTTCTTGAGTCAAAACCACAGACCGGTTTCTCAAGGAAATACTTTCCTACAGATAAATGGAATCTAAGTGTGTTGAATGTTTTCTACAAAACAGTTTATCACAACTGTGATACTACACAATTTAAGCTAATGAGAACTAGAATGCTAAAACAATAGAGTAAGTAATTTGAGAGCTTTAGCAAACTGTGAATGAGGATGATGATGAATAGCTTTAGGCGTGTAGAGAGTTGTATAGCATTAGCCGTTTCATTCTTCACTGACTTGTTTATATAGCATGTGGAAAAGATACGTTGTAGCCAATTATGCCATTTCAATGCCAATTACAATCTTTCCATATTGAGAAGATCTTGTCTGGAATGATGTCGTTGATAATAAAGTATCTTGAATGCACAGTACCGTTGCCACTTGAGCGTGTTCTGGCTTTGGCTTATTCTGACGCTGCTAGGTGCTGATGAATTGTTGTTGTCTTGATCAGAGTTTGGATTGTTACGCGCAGATCTGTTCATCAAGCTTCAGCGTAAGCACATGCTTTGATCTTCTGATTCTGGCATCTGATAAAAAATCATCTGATGCTGATGTTGATATTTCATCTTCTGATGCTGATGATGATATTCTTATGCTGATACTCATCAGAGTTTCTGTAAAACAAAACATAATTTTTAGGTAGCATATATGTCTTACATGAATCATACAATTTATATATTCTTGCATTTTGTTATCATCAAAACTTTAACTTAGGGTAGTAGATTCAATCTTTGTTCTAACAATCTCCCCCTTTTTGATGATGACCAAAAACTAGATTTTTTCAATTGAACATTAACGAAAGAAGTATCAGAGATAACCAAATAATAAATTGTATCAGAATTAAATAGGAAGTTATCAAAGATAAGAGGATAAGGGATAAAGAGATATCAGAGTTTAGATCGGAAATACTCCCCCTGAATTTATTACTTCCCTTTTTAATTCCATGAGTCCTTCAGGATCAGATCTTTATTGACTTTCTTTAAACATCAGAACATCAGAGCTTCAGTGTATCAGAGATGATTAACTTCTTGTACCTGTAGGCTTATGCAAAACAAAAAGCATTCAAGTATATCAGAGTGTTAGAGTGTTTGAGACTTTTGTCTCAGTAAACCGTTATTGAAAAATATCATTCTTTTTCTCCCCCTTTTTGTCAGCAATCAAAAAGTGCAAGGAATTAAAGTTAAAACGATCAGTGCAGAAAAAAATCTTGTATTTAGTTCAAAGCTTAGAAGATAGTACAGAAACACATGGAAAGAAAACAATGAAAAACAAAATCTAAGGTTGGGGTGGAAGGCGTGTGAACAGAGCTTCTAGCATGTTCTTAATCTAATCTGCGGTTTCCTTCTGCTGATGCACCATGCTGACCACTGTATCAATCTTTCTATCTTGCACATCCATCCTTTCCTTCATCCGTTGATCATTCTCATCCATTCTTTTCTGTAGACGAATATCATTTTGCTTCAGCTCTTCAAGAGTCTGCCTGTCCAAGGCAGCTTGAGAGGCATCAGAATCAGGATGCTTCTGAGAGCTTTCTGCACCATCTTCTTCTTCAGCTGGAATTGTCTGATCTTCTGCTGGTTGGACTGTTGAAGCTAGACGCTTTTCAGACCATGGCTCACTGTCCATATGAAGCACTTTCTCCTTCAGCAGCTGGCTCAAGACTTGTCCTTCAACTTCTTTCAGCAGCTTGCTGAAGTTCTGTTGAGCCTGTTCATAGTTGATGTCTTGCAGCTTGAAGGCTTCAGCGCGTATCCACTTTCTGAATTGTGTCCAGAGTTGGTCTGAAGCAGCAGGATCAATCATTCTAGGACAAACCTGCTTTAGAGAAGCAATCCAATTCTGCATGCCTGCTTCAAAATTCAAGATGCTAGAACCAACATCTAGCTGTTTGGGTTTGGGAATGGCTATTTTATTTTTAAGTTCAGCAAGGCGGTCAAGGACTGTGAGGTCAATGAAGGTCTTGCTGTTGTCATTTGGATTTTGTTTGGGTGAGGGAGTAGGAGAGTCAGAAATGATTATTGGACTGGGTGGAGTGTGTGGAGGGGTAGTTTCTGGTGAGGATGGCAGTTGGGGAATGTTTACAGTTGTACCACATGGCAGTTGAATTGCCAAGGGTTGTGGTTCAGAGGATTGGGGTGATAGAGATTCAGGGGTTTGAGGTTCAGGTGATGGAGTTTCAGAGTGTTGAAACTCAGGTTGTGGAGATGATGGTTGTGGAATTTATGGTTCTTCTGGTATTGGTGATAGTGTAGTTACTGGTTGTGGTGAATGGGGAGTTTCTGGTTGAGTGTTTGGATTTTCTGAGAGGGGAGCGGAAGAATGTTTATCAATTTCAGAAAGAACTTTATCAAGTTCTGATTCTGTTGATGTTGTGGGTTTTGGATTTTGGGATTTGGTGCGAGATCTCCTGAGAGTTAGTGACTCAGAAGGGCCAGCCTCTGGTTCGGTATCATCAATGGTTGGTATGGGAATTGGGAGTTCATATGAAGCTGGGGTTGGAATAGATGTTGGAATAACAGAAGAATTTAAAACATTAACAACAGATAGATTACCTCTCTTCTTCGGGGTCTGCTGGGATGGTCCTTCTGAAGTAGCCTTTCTCTTCTTCGTCTTCTTCAAAGTAACTTCTGGTGATTGCTGGTGCAGATCTTTAATGTTCAGAGTGGGATCTGTGCCATCAGCCTTGCAAGCATCCAAGTATCTGAGAACAATGACTGGTTTAGAGTCAATCTCAGAGAATATAGGAAAGTCGTCCAGAGGGACTCTTCTGCTGGTGATGTCAGCAAGAGGAGTGACGCTGGGCTCCTTTCTGATATTCTCTATCAGTTTCATCTTCTTCAGATTCTTGGCATTCAGCGGCTTGCCAACAGAAGGTTCAATAGAGCTTAATTCCTGTGCTTATGTAAGGTGTTCAATCAGCCTATTCTCCGTTAGAATATCTGATATTAACCTGCCAAAGGGTATCCAATCCCTTTTAGTCCTTTCTTCTTCTCTTGTCTCCTTGACGCTGGTCCTGAGATGATTGAACAGAAGATGAGCCAAGTTGATCTTTACCTTCTGATTAATAAAATAGATCAGAAACTGCTGATCTATGTTTATATAATCAGGAGAGCTTGTGGGCTTCCTGTGATTGAAGCACCCCAGAATAATCTTTGCCCATATTATGTGCTGATCCTTCAAATCTCTTATTTTGCTGCTGGGAACCCCATGAGTGAAAATCTCTCTTGCAATGACAGCAGCATCTGAGCATCTTTCTGCCATGTCGATACAGCGGATACCACCACCAGTGTATCCAATCAGCCTTGCAATGTGATCCTCAGTGATCACAATCTTCTTTCCCATGATATAGGAAGTAACTTGATGTGTTGATGAAGATGCATGAATCCAGAATTCTTTGACCAATACAGGGAACGTTGGACCCACCAACCTATCAAAGTATCTCTCCCATCCTTGTGCCCTAATTTCTTATGTCAAATCGAATCCATTTTCTTTCAGACTGATGAAATCAACGATCAGTTCAGACAGAACTTCCAAGTTCTTCACTGGAGTAAGGAGCGTTCTGAAGGGAATCTGATATTGTTCAGATGAAGCCTCCTTCTGGGAACCTACAGAAACATTGCTAGAAGTTGCCATGTTCACACTAGGGTTTTCTGAGAAAAAGTTTGATAAAGGGTTTCTTTTGAGAAGGATGAACACACAAGTGAGAATGCAGAAAATATTTGGATGATTGTAAGAGACGATAAAAATTTAATGAATGATGTTAAGGCGTTTAAATAGATTTCAAAAGATGTTTTGAAAACGTAAACGATTTTAAGAGAGAGAATTAACTCATGATTACAATTTAACTCATGATTAAGCGCATTTAATGTTTGCTGATATTGGGGGATTTGAGAAAGATATTTGGAACGGTTACCAGACATGTGTCTCAATGCATCCAATCAGCGTTTTCCCTTCTCAAAAGCGTGCATGCGTGTTCTGCTTCAGAGATTAGCTGATGATTGGATGACACTTGTTTGATTTAGTGAACAGCACGCCTATCCTTGAACTGAAACGCTCAGATCTTCAGGAATAGAATCTGATACAATCTACATGTCTAACTTTCTGAAAGAAGATTGATCAGAAGTTCACAAAAAAATAAAATACATTCTGAAGGTTAATATATAAAATTAAAACATTTTCACTCTGGGCAGAGCTTCATGCTGAGATGTTTCAGAATGAAGTTGAACCTATCTTCAGAAAGTGGTTTAGTGAAGATATCAGCCCATTGGTGGTCTGTATCAATAAATTTTAAGTTCAAAATTCCTTTCTGAATATAGTCCCTAATGAAATGGTGTTTTATTTCTATATGCTTAGCCCTAGAATGCAAAATTAGATTTTTACTTAAGCAAATGGCAGAAGTATTGTCACAGAGTATAGGGATGTTACTCTCAAAAATCTGGAAGTCTTCAAGCTGACTTTTCATCCAGAGCATTTGTGTGCTGCATCCTGCTGCTGCTATGTACTCAGCTTCTGTTGTTGATAGCGCAATTGTGGATTGCCTTTTGCTGGACCAAGAGATCAGATTTTCTCCTAGAAACTGGCAGCTTTCAGAAGTACTTTTACACTCTACTCTGTCTCCAGCAAAGTCAGCATCGCAGTAACCTACTAAGCTGTAATCACTAGATTTTCTATAAAATAGACCCAGATTAGTAGTAACTTTCAGATACTTGAAAATTCGCTTAACAGCTGTTAAGTGAGATTCTCTAGGATCTGATTGGAATCTAGCACAAATACATACGCTGAATAAAATGGCAGGCCTTGAAGCCGTCAGATAAAGAAGAGAACCAATCATACCTCTGTAGACCTTCTGTTCTACCTTTTTGCTTACCTCTTCTCTTTCCAGAATGCACGTGGGATGCATTGGAATCTTTGATGACATACATTCTGAGAGATCAAATTTCTTCAGAAGTTCTCTGACATATTTGCTCTGATGAATGTAAGTTCCCTCTGGAGTTTGATTGATCTGAATTCCCAGAAAGAATTTCAGTTCTCCCATGAGGCTCATCTCAAATTCTTCCTGCATACACTTAGCAAATTTTCTTCCAAGAGAAGGATTAGTAGATCCAAAAATAATATCGTCAACATAAATTTGACAAACTAAGAAGTCATTCTTAACTGACTTACAGAATAAGGTAGTGTCC
Source organism: Vicia faba (assembly GCA_948472305.1). Classification (NCBI taxonomy): domain Eukaryota; kingdom Viridiplantae; phylum Streptophyta; class Magnoliopsida; order Fabales; family Fabaceae; genus Vicia; species Vicia faba. The sequence continues at coordinate 1,397,885,644 of OX451736.1, read as the reverse complement.
ACCTTCCCTCTGGTGAATTCTTTTTCTAACAGAAAGTTACTTAGTCTTTCATACCAAGCTCTGGGAGCTTGTTTCAGACCATATAGTGACTTCTTTAGTTTGAAAACATATTCTGGATTTTTTGTATTTTTAAAACCAGGGGGTTGGTGCACATAAACCTCTTCTTCTATATATCCATTTAAGAATGCACTCTTGACATCCATCTGATACAGAGTGATGCCTTTATTAACAGCAAACAAAATTAAAAGTCTGATAGATTCTAACCTGGCGACTGGGGCAAAGGTTTCTGTATAGTCTATCCCCTCTTGCTGACTATAACCTTGTGCTACCAGTCGTGCTTTGTTTCTGATAACTTCACCTTGTTCGTTCAGCTTGTTTCTGAACACCCATTTTGTTCCAATGATGTTGAATCCTTTTGGTCTGGGAACAAGATCCCATACGTCATTTCTGGTGAATTGATTCAGCTCTTCTTGCATTGCTAGAATCCAGTCATTGTCCAGAAGTGCTTCATCAATTGAGGAAGGTTCAATCAGAGAAACAAGTCCCATGAGGGATTCTTCAGAGTTTCTGAAGCTGGCTCTTGTTCTGATTGGATCTTCCTTTCTTCCTAAGATAGTTTCTTCTGGGTGATCCAAGCTGCTTCTGGGTAGTCTTTTCTGAGGTTGGTCAACAGATGTTGCTGGATTACTAGCATTGCCTCTTTCTGATGTTGAAGGAGTGTCTTTATTTAGAGCTTCTGATGACTTGTCTTCAGAACCTGTAAGTTCAACTTCCATACCTGCAAAAACTTTATTCTGCTTTGACTTTTCAGAGTCAAGCTTATCATCAAAACGAACACTGATTGATTCTTCCACAATCTGTGTTTCTGTATTGTATACTTTGTACCCTCTTGAGCGTTCAGAGTATCCTAACATAATACACTTCTGTGCTTTAGAGTCAAACTTGTTCAAATAATTTTTTGTATTTAACATAAAACAAGTACATCCAAATGGATGAAAATATGAAATGTTGGGCTTTCTGTTCTTCCACAATTCATATGGAGTCTTTTCCAGAATAGGTCTTATGGAGATTCTATTCTGAATGTAGCACGTTGTGTTTATTGCCTCTGCCCAGAAGATCTTAGCAACGTTTGTCTCATTGATCATGGTTCTGGCCATTTCTTGCAATGTTCTGTTCTTTCGTTCTACAACTCCATTTTGTTGGGGAGTTCTAGGACAAGAGAAATCATGCAAAATGCCTCTGTCATTAAAGAATGACTCAAAATCTTTGTTTTCAAACTCTCCACCATGATCACTTCTGACTTTAACGATTCTAAGATCCTTTTCATTCTGAACTTGGTTACAGAAGGTGACAAACACAGAGTGTGACTCGTCCTTGTGTCTTAAGAACTTTACCCATGTCCATCTACTATAGTCATCTACGATTACTAACCCATATTTCTTGCCACTGACTGAAGCAGTTTTAACTGGTCTAAATAAGTCAATGTGCAGAAGTTCTAATGGCTTAGAGGTAGAAACAACATTTTTGGATTTGAAAGAAGGTTTTGCAAACTTGCCTTTCTGACATGCTTCACACAGAGCATCTGAATTGAACTTCAGATTAGGAAGTCCTCTGACCAGATTGAGTTTGTTAATCTGAGATATTCTTCTCATATTAACATGCCCCAATCTTCTGTGCCAGATCCATTTCTCGTTGTTAACAGACAGAAGACACTTTACATTCTGACTTTTCAGTTCAGAAAGTTTGATTTTATAAATGTTGTTTTTCCTCTTTCCATTAAATAGGATAGTCCCATCTTTCTGACTAACAGCTTTACATGATTTTTGATTAAAGATTATATCATAACCGTTATCACTTAATTGACTTATGGATAACAGATTATGCATTAATCCATCTACTAGCAGAACATTGTTTATAGAGGGAAGATTTCCATTACCTACAGTTCCAGAGCCAATGATCTTTCCCCTCTGATTGCCTCCAAAGCCAACGTGGCCTCCAGGCTTAAGTTCTAGGCTTTGGAACATATGCCTTCTTCCCGTCATGTGTCGCGAGCAGCCAGAGTCCAGGTACCATGACTGGTGTTTCTGATTTGCTGCTAAAGATATCTGCAACATGTATTATTTTATCCTTAGGTACCCAGATTTTCTTGGGTCCTGATTTGTTAGATTTACCAAAACTCTGGTTGAATTTTGGTTTCACAGAATACTTACTACTAGTATATTTAATATCATGTGTGTGACCATACACAAAGTGTGAGTTTAGAGGAGTGTGTTTAATAGTTAAATCCATGGCATTCTTTGGTGTAGGTACCTTACCTTGGTATCCTATTCCCTTTCTTCCGTTTCTGCTAACTCCATAGATCATTGAAGCCATTTTGCTTCTATCTATTCTTTTAGCAAGGAACTTCTGAAAGCTATGATCATACTCCTTGATGATCTCATCAGCGCTGCTGGGAGTTTCAGAAATTGTTTCCTTCTGAGAGTTTTGTAAAACATTTTCTAATTTTGAAATTTTATTTTTCAACTCAGAATTTTCCAATTTGAGACTCTCAGTTTTATCAGAGTCAGAATCAAGATTCCTTTTCAGGTTTCTGAATTTAACTCTGATCTGCTGGTACCTTTCCAGAATTTCGTTAAGGCTTTCAGCAAGTTCAGCCTTAGTAAAATTAATTGCAAAGTCAGGAAATACCTCTTCGGTGTCTGATTCTGAGTCTGATTCAGAAGCTTCACTGTCTTCTGATATGTTGGCCATGAGAGCTATGTTTGCTCTCTCATCATCTGATTCTGAGTTAGCTTCAGACGAGTCAGAGTCATCCCATGTGGCCATGAGACTTTTCTTCTTTTCTCTTCCAAACTTCTTTTTGGGCTTTTCCCTCTGAAGCTTTGGACAGTCACTCTTATAGTGTCCTTGCTCGTTGCATTCATAGCAAGTGATGTCCTTGGTGTTTGACTTCCTGCTTCCATAAGAGCCTTTAGATCTTCTATATCTAGAGGAAGAGTCTGACCTTCTGTATCTGGAAGAGGACTCATTCTGATCATATCTTTTGGGATTCCTGAACTTCCTTTGCCTCTGCTTCCATAGTTGGTTCACTCTTCTGGAGAGGAGGGAAAGTTCGTCTTCTTCTGATGAGGACCCATCAGATGTTTCTTCAACTGCCTGCAAAACTTTAGAGTCATATTTTCTGTTAGATTTTAATGCTAAAGGCTTACCTTGCTTCTGAGGTTCATCAGCTTCTAGCTCTATCCCGTGACTTCTGAGGGAGCTGATAAGTTCCTCCAGAGAAATTTTGTTGAGATCTTTAGCTAGCTTCAGCGCTGTAACCATTGGCCTCCACTGTTTTGGCAAGCTTCTGATGATCTTCTTGACATGATCAGCAGTAGAGTATCCTTTGTCCAGAACCTTGAGACCAGCCACCAGAATTTGGAATCTTGAGAACATTGTTTCAATGGATTCACTTTCTTCCATTTTGAATGCCTCATACTTCTGAATGAGCGCAAGAGCTTTAGTTTCTTTGACCTGAATGTTGCCTTCATGCGTCATTCTGAGTGAGTCAAACATGTTCTTTGCTGTGTCTCTATTGGATATCTTTTCATATTCAGCGTAAGAGATGGCGCTGAGAAGAATGGTTCTGGCCTTGTGGTGATTTTTGAAGTCACGCTTTTGTTGATCAGACATTGCTTTCCTGTCAATCTTCTGACCGCTTGCATTCACTGGGTGCGTGTATCCATCTGTCACCATGTCCCACAAATCAACATCATGTGCCAGAAAGAAGCTTTCGATTCTGTCTTTCCAGTAATCAAAATTCTCTCCATCAAAGACTGGAGGTTTGCCGCTGAATCTGTCTCTGTCTTCATTGTTGTCATTGCTGGTGTGTTGATAAGTTCCTGCCATTGTGTTTTTCTGACGCTGGATCTTGTACTGACACGGTCAAGTGTTTTAGCTCAGAACCAGGCGCTCTGATGCCAATTGAAGAAGTGAAAAACACAAGAAGGGGGGTTGAATTGTAAAAACTTGAAATCAAATGCAGACAACACGGTATTTTTATCCTGGTTCGTTTGATCTCAAACTACTCCAGTCCACCCGTCAAGGTGATTTCGCCTCTCTCCAACGAGGTCTTAATCCACTATATTCAACTGAATATTACAACTGCTTTAACAACTACTAAAGCCTTCTTGAGTCAAAACCACAGACCGGTTTCTCAAGGAAATACTTTCTTACAGATAAATGGAATCTAAGTGTGTTGAATGTTTTCTACAAAACAGTTTATCACAACTGTGATACTACACAATTTAAGCTAATGAGAACTAGAATGCTAAAACAATAGAGTAAGTAATTTGAGAGCTTTAGCAAACTGTAAATGAGGATGATGATGAATAGCTTTAGGCGTGTAGAGAGTTGTAGAGCATTAGTCGTTTCATTCTTCACTGACTTGTTTATATAGCATATGGAAAAGATACGTTGTAGCCAATTATGCCATTTCAATGCCAATTACATTCTTTCCATATTGAGCAGATCTTGTCTGGAATAATGCCGTTGATAATAAAGTATCTTGAATGCACAGTACCGTTGCCACTTGAGCGTGTTCTGGCTTTGGCTTATTCTGACACCGCTAGGTGCTGATGAATTGTTGTTGTCTTGATCAGAGTTTGGATTGTTACGCGCAGATCTGTTCATCAAGCTTCAGCGTAAGCACATGCTTTGATCTTTTGATTCTGGCATCTGATAAAACATCCTCTGATGCTGATGTTGATATTTCATCTTCTGATGCTGATGATGATATTCTTATGCTGATACTCATCAGAGTTTCTGTAAAACAAAACATAATTTTTAGGTAGCATATATGTCTTACATGAATCATACAATTTATATATTCTTGCATTTTGTTATCATCAAAACTTTAACTTAGGGTAGTAGATTCAAACTTTGTTCTAACACTAGGAGGGTGGAATAATCGCTTTCTTAATTTTGGAGGGAGAATTACTCTTTTAAAATCCATTTTGTGCTCTCTCTCGTTTTTCACTTTGTCCTTTTACAAGATGCCGAGAAGGTGGCTAAAGACTTTACTAGTATTCAACGTAATTTTCTTTGGGGGGGGGGGGGAGTGGAGGAAAAGAAGAAGATCCATTGGGTTAGTTAGAGTAAGGTTACTTTACCGTTGGATAAGGGTGGTTTAGGTATAAAAAACTTGGCAGATTTCAGTTTGGCCCTTCTTAATAAATGGCGGTGGAGAATTTTACAAGGCCAAAATACTTTATGGTTCAAGGTGTTGAGAGCTCGTTATGACGATGTGTCAATAAAGGCATTGTGCGGAGGTGTTTCCTCGATTTCCTCCTCTTGTTCTTTTTAGTGGAAGGATATTCTTAAGATTAACAAACTTTCTCTTGAGGATCCCATTATCTCCAATTGTAAGTTTGTCATTAGGAATGGTTTCAAAACGCCTTTTTGAAAAGCAAGGTGGTTAGACGATTTTTCTTTAAAAGAGGTTTATCCGGAAATTTTCATGGCTTCTTTGTTGAAGGAGGTGACAGTGGCGGATATGGGAGGTTGGATAGATGGTGTGTGGAATTGGGGGAATTTGAGTATTGTTGGAGGGGAGGCCATTCCATCTTTGACGGATAAGGTGGCTCTTTTGAAGGAGAGGTTGGTAGTGTATGGTTATTTATCGGAAGGAGCGGACGGGGTTGTTTGGCACATCAATCCGGAAGATGGGTTTACCATTTCTTCTTATTACAATTGTTATGCTAGCAAGAGAATTCCTTTTGGGCCGTCTAATAAGTACGACGGAGTTTTCGGTCTAATTTGGAACTTGGAAGTACCTTTTAAAATTAAGTCTTTTGGATGGAGGTTTTTCCTTGATAGGCTCCCTACTAAAGAACAATTGGCGGTTAGAGGTATTTCTTTCCCTTTAAATTCTATTTGTTGTTCCTTTTGTGGCATTCATGTGGATAAAAGGGATCATTCTTTTTTCAAGTGTGAAGTGGTCAATTCTATTTGGTTGGATATAGCTAATTGGGTGGGTAAAAGGGAGGTGGAGTTAGTGGAGTGTCATTCACATTTTATGAATTGGTACTTCTTTTGTAAAGATAAAAAAGTGAAGTTAGGCCAATTGAGTGTTATATGGTTAGCAACGATGTGATGAATATGGTTGGTTAGAAATGGTTTATGTTTTTGGAATATGGTTTGGAATGTGAATAATACGGTTTGGAGTATTAAATCTTTGGTTTGGAAGTGGTTTTCTTGCAGTAAGATTACACATTTCAATTGTAGTTTCTACGAGTTCAACAAGAATTCTTTGTTCTTCTTGTCGTAGTGTGTAATTGATTTGTAATTTTTCCAATTTTTTTACAGTGTTTTAACCGTTGTTCTGTGTAACAGGTTGGTGAACCCTTAGTTCTCTGTTTAATATATTCCTTAATTAAAATAAATAAATAAATAAATAAATAAAACAGTTCTCTGTTTAATATATTCCTTAATTAAAATAAATAAATAAATAAATAAAACTTACATTTTTATTAAAATTAATAAAATAAATATATTAAATAGTGATTTTCTATTAGTACTGTAACGAAGCATAGAATCCTTCAAGTCAAACTGGCAATGAGAATACTGCAAATTTCTTTTTGAGTCTATGACAATGATAACACTTCAATGATAGTCATAGTCATAATAGTCATATGAAGGGTGAGACTAGGATTGTGATCTTTTTGTATAGACTTGGATGACGATCTTTAGAACTTTTTTTCTGTGAGAAAACAAACTTCGTTTTTGTTTTTCCTCTCTCATTTAATTTTTTGGAAGCCACGTGAAATCTTACTATGTCCATAATTATTCTTAAAAATATATATCAAATAACTAATGAAAATATTTTCATTGAGTCAAAACACATATTGCATATAATTAAAGTTGAATATATATATATATATATATATATATATATATATATATATATATATATATATATATATATATATATATATATATATATATATATATATATATATATATATATATATATATATATATATATATATATATATAATATTAAAATTAATAAAAAATGATATAATAGAAAAATAGAGACAAAGGAAAAAAAGATAGTTTATTATATAATTCTCATTCTGAGTGAGTGAATATTTTAAATATAATATGACTTTTATTTATAGAACACAAATAGAAAATTAATATGAAATATACTAATTGATAGACATTTATAATCATGTAACAAGGAGTGTTAGCAACACTCTTTTTTCAAGACTTTCTCAAACATTCACTTTTTTATTGGTTGAAACATGTGTGACTCTCTCACTTTAAAAATGGATTCCACATAAAGTGGTAAGAATAATTTAAATATAGAATGGCGTTGTTTGAAGACAAAAAGAATTGCATTGATCTTTTTAAAAGTTAAGAGACCAAATTGGATCCCGAGATAAATTTAAGAGATCAAAAAATATATTTTACCTACAAGTTATTACAAATAAGAAAAGAAATTATAGGAGAGATAATCATCTATTATTCATAAAAGTCTCATTTGAATGTTTGTTCAAGATATTCATTTCTCCCCCTCAGCTTAAAGATCATTTCTTCGACGACGAAGATAAATCTTTTGCACTAGTTGGTTAAAAGTTACATTAGGGAGTGACTTTGTGAAAAGATCTACAAGATTATCACATGAACACATTTGTTGGAGCTTATATTACCAGTTTTCTAAAGATCGTGAGTGAAAAAGAGCTTTGGAAAAATGTTTTTTGTTCGATCACATTTATTATAATCATCTTTCAATTGAGGAATGCATGCACAATTATCTTCATATATGGTGATTGTATTTCTTTTTTCCATAAGTCAAACCCCAAGTCTGTTGTGTGTGTTGAATTTAGGATCTCAACCAAACGCATTCTTAACTTGCCTCATTAAGTGATAATTTTTTTTCATAATTAAATGAAGTTGCTGCAATGATTTGTTTCGCTAGTCTCCATGAAATAGTTGTATCACCATAAATAAACAAATAATTTGTGCGATCTACCATGATGAGGATCTGACAAGTAACTTATTTCTGCATAACCTGTTAATTATAATTTGAATACTTTGAAATAAAACAAACTCATGTCTATTTACCCTTAAGATAATGAAGTATATGTTTGGCTTAGTTCAAATGTCTTTGTGTAGGTGAAGAACTATATCTTACTAATAGAGTTATAGAAATTAACATATCATAGTGTGTATAATTAGCAAGATAGATCAGTACTTGAATTACACTAGGATATGATACTTTATGACCAATTAGTTTTTCATCATTTTCTCGAGGTTTAAAAGAATCGTATGTGCATCCTATGATCTAACATCATAGAGATAGACAACATACGAGATTTGTCCATATTAGAATGTTTTAACACGAGATTTGTCCATATTAGATTTGTCCATATTAGAATGTTTTAACACGAGATTTGTCCATATTAGATTTGTCCATATTAGATTTGTCCATATTAAAAGAATATATTTGCTATATACAAAATTTTCTCCTATACATACGTTTTAACACTTTTTCTATATAACCTTCTTGGTGTATAGAAGTTCCATGGTCTAAATGTTCATTTAGTAAGGATTTTTTTCCTAAGTCCTTCATCTCAAATAATTTCTGTAAATAATTTATAGCTTTTGGAATCTCTTCAGGAGTTCCAATAATTTTATGCCATCTGCATAGACAACTATTATAGAAAATTATTTTCTAGATATTTTCATAAAATACAAGGACATATAGACTTATTTGAATGTCTCTCTCATAGTAAATATGCATTAAGACACATGTGCCCATTTTGTTTTAACCCATAGAGAGATTTCTTCAATTTAATATAGCAGCTTTCTCGAGATCCAAAATTATGTATCTCTGATATATTAAAATCTTTAGGGAGTTTCAATAAATATTACTATCAAGTGAGCCGTATAAATAAGATGTCACAACTTCTATCATGTTCAAATTAAGTCCTTTATGTGCTACAAGGCTAATTAAATATCAGAAATTAATTGAATCCACTACAGGTGAATATGTTTCATCAAAATCAATCTTAGATTTTTGTGAAAATTATTAAGCAACTAATCAAGCTTTATACTATTCTTATTTTGCTTTTTTATAAAAACTCATTTATATCTCACTGATTTCACACTTTGAGGTGTTCAGACTACATGCCCAAAATCGAGTCACTTGTAAATTGGGTTTAATTTTTCTTCAATTGAATATCTTCATTTGGCCAATTTTCACTTTGTCTACAATCTTTGATATACTTTAACTCATGATCCTCGTTATTATATATCACTTTTAGCGCTATATTGTATACAAAGACATTGTCAATATTGACTTTATTTTGATTATCTTAATTTCAGTTCCATTGCATTTCATTCATGACATAATTTATTGAAATCTCTTTATTTCATATTTCAAGTACTTGATTAGTTCTTTTGGAACTGAGAGTATATCATGGCAAAGTGCTCTTAGAACTTTCATATTCTCACTTGGGTCATCTTTAACTTTAAGTTCTTTTAGTCCACGTTAGTCATTTCCGTCCAATTTCTATAAACGACATTAATTTTTTCATGTTGACATCCGATGTGTCATACGTTCATACGATGTGGCATTTGAGGTGACATTTGTTTTCCACCAAGGACATTTCTAAAAAAATTCCAAAATTATGAATTCAACCTGGATTTAAACCTAGACTACCATGGTTGCATGAAGAATAGCTTACCACTAAATCATTTCGCTATTATTTAATAATTTTGCATTCAAGTTTGTTATTAACTTTGAATGTTCTTCCATTCTTTGACTGATCCACAACAATCAATTATTCTACATATTCTCCATTGAACTTTCTCATTGAAGACAAAACCATGGTTCTGACTTTCTCTTCTCAACCTCATATTCTCTTTACACTACCTTCCTTCCATTGCAGCTATAACCACCATCTCTGCAAACCAATCTCTCTGCTGACCAAACTCTAGTCTCTGAAGGTGGAAGATTGTAACTAGGTTTGTTGGCAACCCGAACTTATGATAATGAAAATGTCTAGGTTACATTTTCATTATCATTACAATAATGTACTCATTACAACTCTCAATCCTCTTCCAGCAAAAGACAAACCAACATTCAACCTTGGAATATCATGTAAGGGTATTCCTAGCTTCAATAAAATATGCTTATTTAGGAATATCTTTAAAATGATATTGAAATGATAAAAAGATGTAGGGCTGATATGTTTAGCGGTGTCTCAATCTCGTATCTGTATTTAAAAAGGCCTGATCGGTTAATTTCTTTATTTATTGTTTTTGCTCTCAGCTTTTAATTTATTTAAGCTTTAGATTGAGGTAGTAGAACTATGTTCATGAATCATGTGTTATAATTATGAGATAACGACGATCATGAATGCTATGTTATTTGTATAAATTTTGTTAAATTCATTTGTCACAACTAATAGTTGAGTTGAAACAAAGTGTTAGCGTTTGACTGAGCAAATATTCATCTCATAAAAATAATGATAGATTGATAGTATCTTGGGTATAGTTTTCTGGCCATGCTCCCGTTTTTCGTATTTTAATGCAAGTCATATACGACAAAATAATAGTCGAGTGAATCTTTATACCATTAATTTGTGTAAGTTCAGAGAACACCTAAGAGGGGGTGAATTAGGTTCTTTAAAATTTTTCTGGTTTTAGAATACTTGTTTTATTTTTCTGGTTTAGTGCATGAGTTTACAAATGTGTTTCTTTCTTTTCCGGTTTATGACTAGTGATGAAAGCCGTAAATGCAGAAAAGTAAAGAACACAAAGATATATCCTGGTTCCCCTCACAGTCCGAGAGTACTCCAGTCCCCTTTCAACATGAAATAGATTTTCTTATTGTTAGATCTCTAGACAAGACACCCTAGTCCTTCTATACAAGACTCTAACTAATAAAACCACCAAGAATAATCCTCTTGGACCAACAACAATCCTCTTGGATTTTTCACTATGTCAACAATGAGAACAATCCTCTCAAGGTGACCTTACTTGTATCCAACGATTTTGGAAAAACAAGATTTCAAAATCACTTGAACTTATTTTCAACAATCCTGAAAAATAAGCAAGTATAACAATATTTGATTTGAGTGAGTTTGTGTAGCAATGATCACTTTGAGTTATTTTATCAATGACTTGATCTTCTCTTCCAATAACAATAATATACAATGACTTAAGACTATAGAATGCTCAAAGTTTTCTGTTTAACAATATGTGAAAGTGTGCAGAAAGCTTGTGTATGAAAGTGTATAAAAGCTTGAGTTTGATTTTTGAAAATTCAGAAAATATGATTGGAAGAGGTACTTAAAATGATTTTGAAAATGAGTATTTATATGTTCATAGTACCATTTTGAAACAACATATAATTCTACAAATGAATCATGAACAATTTCCAAGATTGAGTGAAAGGTTTCCATGAAATGGTGTTATGAACAAGCACGAGTAAAGTTGTTGTTTTTCAAAATCGTTCATCATACAATCGATTGCACCCTTGTGTAAATCAATTGCACGGGGTTTCAACAGCTAAAAATTCAAATATTTTGAGTGAGCAATCGATTGCATAAATGTGTAAATCGATTGAACTTGAAGTCGGTAGCAAAAATTGATGGAGAGCAATCGATTGCACAAACATGCAAATCGATTGCACTTAGAAACAGTAGCTAATACTTTTGAAAACGTGAAGCATGCAATCGATTGCACCAAAATGCAAATCGATTGCACCCAAGTAAAAATTGATTTTTTGCTTAGAAAACTTGAGTAAAAGTTTGGACAAGATAAAATATTTCTTTTGATCATTGAGCATCTATGTCTTAAGTTCAAAGTAAGTATTATCATTATACCTTAAAATTTGCTAAGTGCTTGAACCAAAGACTTTATCCACATATGCTTTTAGCTTGATCAATAATCTTTGCCTTCTTGTCAAAATGGTTTGTCTTCATCAAAACAAAAGTGCATTTGAGAAGCTTGATTTTATATTTCCCCCTTTTTGATGATGACAAACGATATTTATTGATGTGTTGTAATTTCCGGAAAGAGACTTCTCCCCCTAAGATGTATAACTCCCCCTTTGTATGAGAAGCTTTGAAATCATTTGGATTTGCTCATCTTGAAGGATTCTTTGTACCTTATGAAATTTTAAGAAAAAGAAATACACAAGTATAAAGTGTAACATCCTTCTCCCCCTTTGACATTATCAAAAATAAGGGAAAGATGCATAAAAATATACATACATACATATACTAAACCTTCTCCCCCTTTGTTATTATCAAAAAAGAATGGGGAAAGACTTAAAATATATAATGAAATTATAAACATAAAAACAATTTTTACCTATGAGTTTTACCTCAAGAGTGACTTCATAAACCATTCATCCTTGATGAATTTGAAGCTTTTTCAACAAAGTTGTCTTTTACTTAGAAGTTGTCTTTTGTTCTTCAACATAAAGTACATCTTCAATGGATATGAAAGTTAGTGTATGAATTTTGCCAATGCCAGAAATTCTTCCTTTATGGTATTTCCCATATGTGAAATAATACTTGGACTTGAACTAGATTTAAAAGTTAGTGTATGTCTTCCATCAAATACTTAGAGCCACCATTTATCAAAACATCATAGATTTAAAGTGATCCTCAAGCAAACCTACAGAACAAATTAAGTTTGATTTGGTGCCCAATGTGATTTGGGTCCATCATAGTTAGTTCCCTTCTTAACTCACACATAATGTCCACTTGCTACACTAAGGTTTCTAACATAGGAAGCATTAGGTATATGGCCAACAATACCACAATAAAAACAAGTAGGTTCAAAGTTACTTCTATATCTAGGAGGATAAGATTTATTCTTAACAAATCTTTTTTTTTAGGATATTGATGAACTACATTAGGTTTGTTCACTTTTTCTTTGGATGATTTATCACTATCCTTAACAAAGATAACTTTATTGGAATTTGGTTTTGAAAACTTTGAATATCCAAGTCCACTTTTATCATTGGAATATCTTTGTTGGCTAAGAACACCTTTCAATCCAATTTGAACTTTTTCATATCTCTCAATAACTCTTTTTAATTGGACAATTTGGAAAGAGGGTGATTCACAATTTTTGCATACAAAATTCTGCTTTTGCTCACTAAATTTTTGTTTTTCATCTTTGAGATATTTTTCCATAGACTCACATTTTTCTTCTAAAGATGAAATTTATTTCTTTTGAGATGAAATAGTTTTGTACAGAATTTTACATTCATTTAATAGTTCATCTATAGTACCTTGTGCATAACTATCAAAAAGATAAAATTCATTAGTAACCTCGTCATCTTCACTATCAGAATGGTGTGAGGCCATCAATGCAAGAATAACACGTTAATTGTTTTCGGAATCGGAAGATGAACTTTCCCATGCTATATATGATTTCTTTGACTTCTTATCTTTATTTGTCTTGAAAAATTTCTTCTTCTTTTCAAGTGTAGGACATTCACTTTTAACATGTCCCTTTTCTCCACATTCAAAGCATATAACCTTCCTTGTTGGTGCTTCCCTTTTTCTTTCTTTTCGTAGAACCTTTTCAATATTCTTGATAAGATCATCATCTTCACTACTAGTGGATTCATCCTCTTGATTGCTATCATGATTTTTTATCCTTGTATTTAAATCAATGTCTTTTGAATCTTTTACTTGGATTTCATGCTTTTCAAGTCTTGCAAGTTTCGTCTCATATTCTTGAAGTTTTTTGAACAAAGTGGCGAAAGTCATTGTGGATAGATTCTTCTTCTTAGATATTGCTGTCACTTTTGGTTTCCATTCCCTGGATAAAGATCTAAGCACTTTAAGATTAAGTTTATCATTAGTTAAATTCTTACCGAGTGCTTTCAAATGATTTGTCAAGTGTACAAATCTTTTCTGCAAGTCGAGGATTAATTCTCGGGATGCATTATGAATAGTCCGTATTCTTGACTCAATGTATTTAATCTCGATCTTTTAACTTCAGTGGTTCCTTCATGAGTTTATACCACGACATCCCATATTTCTTTCGCTGTTTTGCATGCCGAGACACATAAGAATTCATCCATGCTAAGTGCACCTTGAATAAGATTGATTTCCTTTTTATCATAGAGGACCTTTTTCTTATCATTTTCATCCCATGCAGTTTTAGGCTTTGATAAGCCAACGCCATTGATCACTGTTATAGGAATAAATGGACCATTCTCAACGAAATCCCATATTTCTTATCCTTGTGCTTCTAGATGTGCCTTCATGCGTATTTTCCAGAAGTCAAAATATTCACCACAAAATAGAGGAGGTTTGTTGTTACTACCACCATCTTTGAAAACGGGATTTTGATTTGCGGAAGCCATTCTGGATCTTTTAGGAACAGGTTACCTAACCTACTCTGATTCCAATTGTAAGTTCAGAGAAAGCCTAAGAGGGGGGGGGGGTGAATTAGGTTCTTTGAAAATTTTCTGGTTTTAGAATACTTGTTCTTATTTTTCTGGTTTGATGCATGAGTTTACAAATGTGTTTCTTTCTTTTCTGGTTTATAACTAGTGATGAAAGCGGTAAATGCAGAAAAGTAAAGAACATAAAGATGTATCCTGGTTCCCCTTACAGTTCGAGAGTACTCCAGTCCACTTTCAACATGAAAAATATTTCCTTATTATTAGATCTCTATACAAGACACCCTAGTCCTTCTATACAAGACTTTAACCAATAAAATCACTAAGAACAATCCTCTTGGACCAAGAACAATCTTCTTGGATTTTTCACTATGTCAACAATGAGAACAACCCTCTTAAGGTGACCTTACTTGTATCCAACAATCCTGGAAAAACAAGATTTCAAAATCACTTGAACATATTTTCAACAATCCTAAAAAATAAGCAAGTATATCAATGTTTGATTTGAGTGAGTTTGTGTAGCAATGATCACTTTGAGTGATTTTATCAATGACTTGATCTTCTCTTCCAATAACAATAATATACAATGACTCAAGACTATAGAATTCTCAAATTTTTCTATTTAACAATATGTGAAACTGTGCAGCAAACTTGTGTATGAAAGTGTATAAAAGCTTGAGTTTGATTTTTGAAAATTCAGAAAATATGATTGGAAGAGGTACTTAAAATGATTTTGAAAATGAGTATTTATATGTTCATAGCACCATTTTGAAACAGCATATAATTCTGCAAATGAATCATTATCAATTGCCAAGATTGAGTGAAAGGTTTCCATGAAATGGTGTTATGAGTAGGCATGAGTAAAGTTGTTGTTTTTCAAAATCGTTCAGCATGCAATTGATTACACCCTTGTGTAAATCGATTGCACGGGGTTTCAACAGCTAAAAATTCAAATATTTTGAGTGAACAATCAATTGCACAAGTGTGTAAATCGATTGCACTTGAAGTCAGTAGCAAAAATTGATTGAGAGCAATTGATTGCACAAACATGCAAATCCATTGCACTTAGAAACAGTAGCTAATACTTTTGAAAACGTGAAGCATGCAATCGATTGCACCAATATGCAAATCGATTGCACCCAAGTAAAAATTGATTTTTTTTCTTAGAAAACTTGAGTAAAAGTTTGGACAAGATAAAATATTTCTTTTGACTATTGAGCATCTATGTCTTATGTTCAAAGTAAGTATTATCATTATACCTTGAAATTTGATAAGTGCTTGAACCAAAGACTTTATCCACAGATGCTTTTAGCTTGATCAATAATCTCTGCCTTCTTTTCAAAATGGTTTGTCTTCATCAATACAAAAGTGCATTTGAGAAGCTTGATTTTAGAATTTGTATTTTGTTGCAAGTCAGATTTTGTTGTAGTTATTCTTCTAGACAATGGGAATCTTGTTTTGAGAAATAGGCCTAATGAAGATGCATCAGATCCTCTACGGCAGAGTTTTGATCATCAGACAGATACGTTTATTCAGGATGGAAAAATTAAGTTGGACAAGAAAACAAAGAAGCCTCAGTTTCTTACTTCATGGAAGAATAGGGAAGATCATTCGAGTGGTCTTTTCTCTTTAGAACTTGATCCAAAAGGAACAAATTCATATCTTATTCTTTGGAATAAGTCTGAACAGTATTGGACAAGTGGAGCTCGGAATGGACAGATATTTAGTCTTGTTCCTGAGATGAGGTCAAATTACATATATAATTTTTTGTTTGTGTCGAATGAGAATGAGAGCCATTTATTTAAGTGCAGGAAAATGATACATTTTACATATTATTCTTATGAAACCAAAAGAGAAGAAGATGGATCTAGATGCAAAATCATAAGTAATTCGGGTGAGTTAATAACAAACTTGAATGCAAAACCATTAATTAATAACGAAGTGGTTCAGTGGTAAGCTATTCTTCATGCAACCATGGTGATATGGGTTCAAATCCAGGTTAAGTGCAAAATTTTGGATTTTTTTTAGAATGTTGATGTCCTTGGTGGAAAAAAATTCCATGTCAAATACCATGTCGTATGAGCAAATGACACATCAGATGCCAGCATGGAAAAATTAATGTTGTTTGTGGAAATTGGACGGAAAGAACTAACGTGGATGGTTTTGAAAAATTAAAGGACCACTTTAGAACTTTTTAAAGATAAGGGACCAGAATGCACCCCGAGGTAAACTTGAGGGACCAAAAAGAGTATTTTGCCTCTTTTCTATATATAAGACTTTTAACATTGGAATCTACTTTCCTACCATGCTTCAGGCGCAATTACAACTCATTTTCAATATTAGGTTGTGTAATAGAAAAATCCACTTTGACTGAAGTATTCGTAGCTAATAATTTTTTTTTCATAAACTTTGCAAATGAATTGTATTTTGAACTTTGAGGATCAAAATGATAATCACAACACATCGAAAATTTTACGTAGATGAGACATATTAGGTTATTAACCTAAAATAATTTATAACTTAAGGGGAGAATTATCATATACTAACTTGTTGGTTTAATACAAATAAATATCTTAAAATTCATATTTTGTGGGTTTCAAATATCTAATTTAGAATTTATGATCTGATGACACCAAACTAAATCATTTATTTGACTTGATTTATGCATGTTTATCATCATTTTGTTTTACATTTCCACTATTATGTTGGTATTTTGACTATATTTCTGATAAATGACCATTTGGGAGTCGTATGTGAAGAAACGAAGCAAAATAGATGAAAAACGGAAGAAATGAAGTAATTTGCACTCAGGGCGACCACAATGGCATTCACCATATAGGTGGACATGAGTAGTCCACGTTCTAACGGAAAAAATACTAAGTCCTTACCACTTAAGGAGCACGGCGTTCACCATAGATGGTGTGGCAGTTGCCATACGTTACGGAGACCAGGCAGTTGGAAAATGAGATTTATTGATCAAGCACTCACTTCATTCTCTCCTAAAATATCTCCATGCATTTTGAAGCCTCCTTTGTGATTTTAGGGTTTTTGAAATCCTATAAATACCATCATTTCACCATTTTGCAAATCATCCAAGTTTAATTACAAACTTAATTCATATTCTATCGAATTTGTAAGCGATTAACTCTTCACAAAGAGGGTTATTGCACTGTTGATTGAGTCTGTAATAGAGTTTGGAGTACCTCTTATCGAAGCATTAATCTTTCCGTCATTTTACTTTCTGTATTCAAGTTTAAACACTTTACTTCCTGTACCAGATTAAAGTCTCTTCGGAGGAGGTTTTTATTTAATTGCATTACCTTTATTTTACCATCTTTTCTATTTAATCGCATATTCTTCTTCTACCTTTCTTTTAATTGCATGTTTAAAGCTTATATGTTTACTATGTTTTATTGCATGAACAAATCAACCACTTTAGCTTATGTCATAATCATGTCTAGCGAAATTTATAAGTGTTGGAATGTGAGGACCGTCGATTTGACGGTACTCTAATTGGCTGTTCTTTGAGAAACTCTATTGGAGCTGTTTTGGTTTTAATCGCAACTTTTCCAAACTTAACTTTGTCGGTTACTATGAAAGTAGAATCATTTATATGTCTGGTAAGATCGGAAGCCGTCTGGTACAAAAGATTAAAGTTGCTTAGTAATTAATTGATAAAAACCACGAAATAAATTTATCAATTAATTAGGAAGTTTATAATTTCTAGAAAGTGATTTTAAAACTGTTTATGAAAGCACGCATTTATAGGTTTAAGATCCAGTTACCTGAGCCAAAGTCTGGAACGCTTTGAAGTTAAACTTTCCAATCAAAATCACTTTTCAACTAAGTAAAGAGTCTAATTACTTAAAATAGGTTTTATTTCTTTAACGCAATAAGCACCACCCACTGTGACAATGGATGCTATAATTTAGAGAATAAAACACAACTCTTAATACACGAAAGTGACAGTTCCTGTTCAATTAGTTATTTTCAAAGTAGAAAATATTTTCCCATAGAAATTAAATTTATGAACAACAAGAGTACCAATGAATTGATGGGATTCATATTCCAACATTGCCTTTCTAATATTAATTCAAGCCTTTTATTTACGTTATTTTCACAACTTCAACCTTTATCTTATTAGCCTTAGATAAACACAGTAATGATAGAAAATGATAGCTTGACTATTAGGTCTCTATGGATTCAACATTATTTATATTACTCTAATATTTTCGTGCAGTTGTGAAATGCCCCATCAAGTTTTTGGCGCCTCTACCAGGGACTAATTACGTCAGACATCGTAACTCGATTATTGCACCATTTAGAATAAGGCATACCTTTCGGTAATTGCGAAGAACTCGAAGTACCAAAACTTTATAAGATCCAATATCTGAACCAGAAAGATACGCACGGGCATGACTTTTGCTCTGATGAATCCGTAGAGCGGTGGAAAAAGAGTGGGACCTTAAGCCACTTAAGGATTTCACCTTACCTTATAACGAAGAACCTCATTCAAGTATTCTTAACCCATCAATTCTGGCTCACAATTTCGAATTGAAACCTACTTTGTTGCAAATCATGCAATAAAACCAATTCACAGGCCTCCCGACTGAGAACCCTAACCAACACTTGAAAGTGTTTATCCAACTAGACGACACATTGAAAAGCAATACTGCTCCTTCTGAGGCTATACGATTATGCCTATTCCCTTTCTCCCTCGGAGATAAAGCAAGAACATGGCTAAACTCTTTGCCAGCAAATTCTATCACCACTTGGGATGACCTTAAGAAAGTTTTCCTTGCTAGGTACTTTCCACCAAGTAAGACCGCTATCTTGTGAAACCAAATAACCTTATTTACTCAACAAGATGGTGAATCTCTCTTTGACGCTTGGGAAAGATACAAAGAACTGTTAAGAGCTTGTCCACAATACGAATTAGAACAATGGATGATTATTCATACCTTAGATAGTGGAATTCTATACAACACAAAGATGACTATTGACGCTTCCGCTGGCGGTGCACTGATGAACAAATCATACCCCAAAGCATGCATATTCATAAAGGACATGGCACAAAACCATTATCAATGGGGGCTGAACGAACATTAGTAGAGAAGAAAGAAACAAAAGGAGGTATATACAAAGTCGATAGTATGGACCATATGGATGCTAAGATGGACGCCTTAGCACAAAAGGTATAAATATTAGTCGCCAATCCTACACCCACCATAGTTGCAGTACAAACTAGATGCAAAGTTTATGGATCTAAAGCATACATCACCGCTGATTACAACCTTCTAGCTGAACCAAGCCCATATCAAGTGAGTGATGCCCATGAGAACCCATACTCAAATACATATAACCCCTGATGGAGGAACCACCCAAACTTCTCTTATAAGAATAACAATCCTATCCAGAAAACTTCACCTCAAAGATCACAAAGTTTCGAAGCTCAAAGAACATCACAACCTACTCAAGTTGTACCCCAAAAATAAAACCTTGAGAAGATCATGGAAAAATTCATTTTAGCTCAAACTCAACAGGACAAAGAATTTATGAACCAAAACATTCATATAAACGAGATGATTACACAATTAAACAACAAGGTCGATTATGTGGTAACCCATAACAAGATGCTTGAAACCCAAATCTCCCTAGTAGCATAACAACAAGCTGCTCAGGCTACGCCAGAAGGATCATTCCCTGGACAACCTCAACCTAACCCTAAAGCTCATGCTAATGCTATTTTATTGCAAAGTGGAATTGCATATGACGGGCTTGTAAACCCTAGGTTGAACAACAATCTGACAAAGATTCCCGAGCCAACAAAAGAATATATTATGACTACACTAGACAATCCGATGAACGAGGAAACATTTGAACCAAGAAATAGAAGGGAGAAGGAGTTAAAGATAAATAAGCAGAGAAGGATAACCAAACTCATGTACCACCTCCTCTGTATAAGCCATCGATCCCATTTTCGCAAAGGCTTAAACAAACCAAACAAGACACCCAATATAAATTTTTTGTGAAGGTGATTGAAAAACTCCATGTCGAAATTCCTTTCATTGAAGTTATAGCCTAAATCCCATATTATGCTAAATTTTTGAAAGATATCTTGACAAACAAACACAATCTTTATGACCTTAAACCACTCGAGTGCAATACCATAGCCGAAAACAAATTGGCTAAAAAGAAGAAAGATCCTAGAAATTTTTCCATACCTTGTGTGGTAGGACGACATATTATTGATAATGCACTACTAGATTTAAGAGCAAGTGTGAGCTTAATGCCACTAGCTATTTGCAATAGGTTAAACCTATGAGATGTACAACCAACAAATATGTCCATCCAACAGGCTGATTGATCAGTTAAGTATCCAATCAGTATATTATAAGATATTCCAGTTAAGATCGGTTAACTTTACATTCCAACGAATTTTATCGTAATAGACATTAAAGAAGACAATGATATCCCCATCCTTCTAGATAGACCCTTTTTTGTCAACTGTTAGAGCCATGATAGATTTCAAAAGAAGGAAAAATGACTTTCAAAGCAGAAGATGAGAAGGTTGAGTTTATTCTACCCAAATTCTTAAAAGCACCAGCCCTGGATGACTCACATTGTGTTGTTGATATTATTGACGAGTGTATAAGAGAATTGGATACAAAGACAATAAAACTTATGTCGGCTCCTATTATGGAAGATGATGGAGTTAAGGTATACACACCTTATATCAACGGTAACCTTCACGAATGTCTAGCACTTACTCCTGACCATATGCCCGGCCCTAAGAAACCATCTGTAGAGCTTAAGTAACTACCTAAAAATTAAGATATGAGTTTCTTGATAAAGAGCTAAATCATCTAGTCATAGTTAACACAATTTTAAACAAATAAAAAATTGTTCAGCTCTTAGATGTCTTACGAAAATACCTGGTGGCCATAGGCTATAATATATTTGACTTAAAAGGGATAAGTTCGTTTATGTTTATGCACCAAATAATTCTAGAGGGAGACTATAAACAATCTAGGGAGCACCTAAGAAGGTTAAATCCCATCATGAGTGACGTGGTCAAGAGAGAGGTACTAAAGTTACTTGAAGATGGAATCATTTATCAAATATCTGATAGTAAATGGGTTAGCCCTGTGCATGTGGTAGCAAAGAAAGAAGGCGTAATATTAGTGCAAAATGAAAAGGGAAAATCAATAGCACAACATATACAAACCTAATGGTGCATGTGTATAGATTATAGAAAGCTAAACAAAGTAATCAGGAAGGACCATTTCCCCTTTCATTTATTGATCAAATGTTGGAACATTTAGCCAGACACTCCTACTTCTACTATTTAGATAGATATTCAGGAGAAAACTACCTTCACGTGCCCTTATGGAACTTTTGCCTATCGACGAATTTTGTTCGTGATATGCAATGCCCCTGCAACTTTCCAAAGATGTATAATGGTTATATTCATTGATTTCCTTGACGAGATAATAGAATATTTATGAACGATTTCACCGTCAGTGCTATTTTAGGATAATGAACAGACAAGAGAATGCATGTGATTTATTATGCAAGAAGAATCTTGGATTCTGCTCAACTAAACTATGCCACTACGGAAAAGGAACTCCTAGTCGTAGTATTTGCAATAGACAAGTTTCACTCTTATTTAATGGGAGCTAAGATCATTGTCTACACTAATCACACTACTATTAGATACCTATTGAGCAAAAAGGATGCAAAGCCTAGGCTGCTTCGCTAGATCCTTTTATTACAAGAATTTGATCTGGAAATCCACGATAAGAAAGGGACTAAAAATGTGGTAGATGACCATTTGTCAAGGCTTGAATATCAGAATCCAGACCTTATTCCCATCAATGATGATTTCACTTATGATAGGTTAATAACATCAGTAAAAAATAGAACAAATCAAGATGATGACTTCAACGAGTTACACGTAAATATCAAAGATGCTCTGGTCATAACTAATACACCTTTGTACGCAAACTTCGTTAATTGTATAGTAGCAAATGTCCCACCTCTTAATCTGAACTATCAACAAAAGAAAAAGTTCTTCCATGATGTTAAACATTTCTACTGGGATGAACCACTCCTTTTCAAGAGAGGAGCACACAACCTTTTTCGATATTGTGCACCTGAAGAAAAGGTTTAAAGTATAACAACTCATTGCCACTTCGCACCTTATAGGGGACATGCAAGCACATCAAAGACTTGTACAAAGATCCTTCAAGCAGTCCTATAATGGCCTACCCTTTGGTGCAATGTTCATGCTTTCACAATCAAATATGACGATGCCAGCGCACTGGAAACATATCGATACACGGTGAGATGTCCCTTAGAAAAATCTAAGAGGTAGAAGTATTTGACGTCTGGAGAATTGATTTCATGGGACCATTTTCATCATCCATGGGAAATAAGTACATGCTCATGGTTGTTGATTACATCTCTAAATGGATCGAGGTTATTACCTCACCTATAAACAGTGCACGAGTAGTTATCGAAATGTTTAAGAATTATATTTTTCCCAGGTTTGGAGTCCCTCACCTTATCATAAGCCATGGTGGATCCCATTTCATTTCAAAGATATTTGAGAATCTCTTAACTAAGTACGACGTAAGACATAAGGTAGAAACACCTTATCATCCACAGACCAGTGGACAAGTTGAAGTGTAAAATAAGGAAATAAAACAAATCCTATATAAAATTGTCACCATATCTAGAAAGGATTGGTCATCCAAACTTCAGGATGCACTGTGGGCCAATAGGATAACCTATAAAACCTCCATAGAAACTACCCCATTTAAGTTAGTCTACAAAAAATCATGTCACTTACCTTTCGAACTAGAACAAAAAGATTATTGAGCCATAAAGAACCTAAACATGGATTACTTAACAGCGGGTAACAAGCGTATATTAGACATCCATGAGTTAGAAGAACTTTGACGCGATGCCTACGAGAATGCTATAGTCTACAAAGAGCGAATTAAAGCATGGCATGATAAGAGGATCGTGAGAAGAAATTTCAGTATAGTTGACCAAATGCTGTTACTTAACTCCATATTACGACTCTTCCAAGGAAAATTGTGTTCTAGATGGTCTGGACCATTCAAAGTGACGAGAGTCACGCAATCTGGTGTTGTTGAGATACGCAACCATTCAACCAATCCTTTCATTGTAAATGGACAACAATTAAAGCAATATAGCAGCGGTGACATCCCTACTACCTATGTTTTCCATACTTTGATTGAACCACCTTCTGCTACCATTACAACTTGATTCTTGTTTTCGTCGAGCTACCGACGTTAAACAAAGCGCTGCATAGGAGGCAACCCGGGAATTTGCATTTTCATAAACGGTTAATTTTAAATTCAATTAATAAATAGCTAACTTATGTGTGTTTTAGTTCCAGGCCACTGCATTCCACTTAGCCAGATTTTGTCCACTAATATTATTTCAGGATGTTGACTATTGAAGAAATGAAGATCATTTTCAAAAACGATGACCAAAGAAAGTGTTATGATGTTCTATCTGAAAGAATCATTTCACCTACCCGATACCCAGATCTTCCTTCCTTGGTTTACCTAGGACTTGTTGACAGTGTATGTTTTATATTTACCCAGATGAGTTAGGATAGGTTTTCAGTTGCAAAACACCCAACCTACAGAAACCTCACATTGGAATTCTTAAGTTCATTTCGTTTCAAGCCCCACACTATACAAGGACAAGACATTGGCTTAGCCACGTCTAGACTCTTAAGTATAATAACATGATACAAATTGATTTGTATAAGGAAGAGACTTATGTCTGTGAAAAGTGGAATCTATTACTACAATGACCTTGTTTTTGTGACTAAGTGTATATTGATGTAACCTCTTCCGAAGTAAAGTTTTCAAGCCCAAAGCAGCTATTGAATGTTACTATTTACTTTCATTTTGCTTGAGGACAAGCAATGGTTCAAGTGTGAGAGAGTTTGATGACACTAAATTACATCATTTATTTGACTTGATTTATGCATGTTTATCATCACTTTGTTTTATATTTCCATTATTATGTTGGTATTTTGACTATGATTCAAATAAATGACCATTTGTGAGTCGTATGCGAATAAAACAAGCAAAACGGACCAAAAAATAGAAGAAATGAAGTATTTTACACTCAAGGCGACTGCCATGGCATTCACCATAGAGGTGGCCATGAGTGGTCCATGTTCTAACTGACAAAAGACCAAGTCCTTACCACTTAAGGAGCATGGCTTTCGCCATGGAGGGTGTGGCGGTCGCCACATGTTATGGAGACCAAGAAGTTGGAAAATGGGCTTTCTTGGTCAAGCACTCACTCCATTCTCTCCTAAATTTTCTCCATGCATTTTGAAGCCTCCTTTATGACTTTAGGAATTTTGGAATCCTATAAATACCACCATTTCACCATTTTTCAAATCATCCAAGCTTAATTACAAACTTAAGCCATATACTGCCGAATTCGTGAGCGATTAACTCTTCACATCAGAGGATTATTGTACCATTGATTGAGTATGTAATCGAGTTTGGAGCACCTTTTATCGAAGCATTAATCTTTCTGTCATTTTACTTTTCACATTCAAGTTTCAACACTTTACTTCCTGTACCAGATTAAAGTCTCTTTGGAGCAAGTTTTTATTTAATCACATTACTTTTATTTTATCGTCTTTTTTATTTAATCGCATGTTCTTCTTCTAACTTTCTTTTAATTGCATGTTTAAAGCTTATATGTTTACTATGTTTTATTGCATGAAGAAATCAATCACTTTAGTTTATATCATAATCATGTCTAGCTAAATTTATAAGTATTGGAATGTGAGGATCGTCGATTTGACAGAACTCTAATTGGTTGTTATTTCAAAAATTATATTGGGGCTGTTTTAGTTTTAACCACAACTTTTCCAAACTTAATTTTATTGGTTAATATGAAAGTAGAACCATTTATATGTCTGGTAAGATCGAAAGCCGTCTGGTACAAAAGATTAAAGTTGCTTAGTAATTAATTGATAAAAACTGCGAAAGCACTTTATCAATTAATTAGGAAGTCTAATATTTCTAAAAAGTGATTTTAAAACTATTTATGAAAGCGCGCGTTTATAGGTTTAAGATCTGGATACCTGAGCGAAAGCCTGTAACCCTTCTAAATAAACTTTTCAATCAAAATTACTTTTCAACTAAGTAAATAGTCTAATTACTTAAAATTGGTTTTATTTATTTAATGCAATAAGCGCCTACCATCGTGACAATGGATGGTATAATTTAGAGAATAAAACTTGGTTCTAAATACGCGAAAACGTCAGTTCCTGTTCAATTAGTTATTTTCAAAGTAGAAAATATTGTCTCATAGAAATTCAATTTATGAACAACAAGAATACCAACAAATTGATGAGATCCATATTCTAACATTGTCTTTCTGATATTAATTCAAGTCTTTTATTTATGTTATTTGCACAATTTAACCCTTTATTTTATTAGCCTTAGATAAACATCGTAACAATAGAAAACGATAGCTTGACTATTAGGTCTTTGTAGGTTCGACACTCTTTATATTACTCTAATATTTGTGTACACTTGCGAAATATCCCATCATGATCTCACAAGTATTGATCATTCAATTAACTTTAGACGTCTAAATATTGAATCTTCAAATCAATTTTTTACTAACATAATAAAATAATAAAATAATTTATATAAAATGTATTCATAAAAATTTATGAAATACAATTTAATTATAATTTCAACTTCTAAATAAAAAATTTAAAATTTATCTAATGATCACATAGTACATAAAACAAATTATTATGTTTTCTCATGCTTTATGTATATAGAAAAAATAATTATTTAACAAAAATATGAATTACTCCACATAACTCAATAAAAAAAATTAAAATAAAAGAAAATAAATATTAGTTCATTAGAAAATTAAACAAAAAAATCATACGTATATTTCAAAATAAATTATTCAATCAAATCACCATTAAG
The DNA here is from genome assembly GCA_948472305.1 of Vicia faba. Lineage (NCBI taxonomy): Eukaryota > Viridiplantae > Streptophyta > Magnoliopsida > Fabales > Fabaceae > Vicia > Vicia faba. Next base: position 1,397,859,196 of record OX451736.1, on the reverse strand, counting down.
ACTTATCTTTACAATATAAAATTTTCAAAAATAAATAAATAATTATCATACAGAAAACAATTCAAATATATTAATTTTATTTAAATATGACTTATAATATATATAATCATGTATTATAGTATTTGATATTATTAAAGGAGAAGAAGAAGAATTCACTTTATATTTAAGCGATTTGTTTTTATAAAATACACTAATAACAACAACACAAATTTTAATAATAAATTGATAACATCTAACTATCAAATAAATACTTGTCATGTCAATCATAATAAATTAGTCACAAAACCATAACATTCTGTTATGAAATAAATATTAAGTTAATCATATTAATTTGTCAATCAATAATGTATAACAAATTAATAATATTATAAAATATATATTTTTCAATCTTAATAAATTTACAATCATGATTTTTTAAAGTAGTTATCCATGATTTCAATCACAAATTTTTTATTAATAAAATAATAATATTTGCAAATCTTCCGAATATTTTAGCATTATTGATTGAATCCTTTCTAGATATTTTAAAATTATTTATGAAATCTTTGAGATTATTTAACATGATTGATGCTATTCTTCTAAGATCCATGAAAATCATCATTGATATTTTTTTGAATAAGATCGATATAATAATTTTTTTTTATCAATCTTTAAGAGATAATCATTCTTTGATAAAATATATAAAATAAATCATTCTTTGAAAAATATCTATATATATATATATATATATATATATATATATATATATATATATATATATATATATATATATATATATATATATATATATATATATATATATATATATATATATATATATATATATATATATATATATATATATATATATATATATATATATATATATATATATATATATATATATATATATATATATATATATATATATATATATATATATATATATATATATATATATATATATATATATATATATATATATATATATATATATATATATATATATATATATATATATATATATATATATATATATATATATATATATATATATATATATATATATATATATATATATATATACTAGTATTTATACCCGTGCAAGATACGGGTTAAAATTTTCCTAAGTAAAAAATAAATATTTTAAAATTATTTATAATATATAAATAAAATTATAGTAAGAATATAATTTATTATAAAATATCTTTATTATCAGTAGTTTACATAAAAAAAAATCTTTAAATAATAGAGTATTTATTGTTAATAGATATATTTATATTACTTAAAGTTTAATTTATTTAACTATAAAAAAATTTTAATTTCTAATTTATGATATTAATTTAAAAGGATTAGAATTTGTTAAAGTTTTTGTAAGTTTTAAAAAAAACATCCAGCCTTTAAAATAGAAATACCAAAGAAAATAACAAAATTAAATAACAAAGGATTATTAAGATACTAATAAATTTTTATCTTATTTCAAATACATTATAAATAAAATACACATAAAAAATAAAAAGTTAATTCTGAACAAATTAAGTAATATTTAAATATTAAATATAAAACATTTAAAAAAAAGGTGATCAATATGTAGTCATTAATAGAAAAGAAATATACATTAATAGTTGTTTTACCATAAAAAAAATCACAACTTTATCAGTAAACAAAAAAATATCAGTAAATTTGTGTCAATTTGACATAAATTTGTGTTCATAATCGTAACAATAATTGTATTCTTTATACCATAATTGTATGGTATGATATCGGTCCAAAATAATACTACATTTTTCCATACATATAATTTAATATTGTTGAATATATTCTGTTAATATGTATTAATATTAATTATGGTCGTTAATACATTTTACTTTTAAAATTTTTATGGTTAAAAAAATAAAATATTTATTTCATTTTATTATAATTTAATGTTATTAAATCATACATTAAAATTAAAAATAATTATTTAATATAATTAACTAAAATGAGTTGAATAATTTAATAATTTTATTAATTGGAAACAATATTAAATAACAAAATTAAATAAAAAAGAATTATTAAGATACTAATAAATTTTTTTTCTCGTTTCAAATACTCTAAATAAAATGCACATAAAAAATAAAAAGATATTTCTAAATAAATTAAATAACATTTAAATATTGGATACAAAACATTTCAAAAAAAGAAAGATTAATAGGTAGTTATCAATAAAAAAGAAAATATACATTAATAGTTGTTTTACTATAAAAAAACCACAACTTTATCAACAAAAAATATTAAATAGAAATAGTACTTTTCCTTGAAATAAAAATGAGGAGTGAATAATAATGTGAGCAAATAATATGAAAATTTTAAATTATAAATTGAGCAAATCAAAAGTTCAACATTATCTCAAATTTCCTCAAAATTGAATAAATCATCATAACTCATTTTATGACACTTAAATCTACTTTATTAATTTTTATTTTTCCTTTATTTTGTTTCCATCTTAGAGTAACACAAAGCTTATAAAATGAAATATGTCAAGAAATTATTACAATTATCACCCAACATAAAAATTATACCTTTCTTCCATCTCCTGTAGACTCTGCATCTACTTATTATAATGATTTTCTATGCAATGCTCTTAAATTGTAATTTATATGTGTCAAAGAAGATTTGATTTGTTTTAGATTTAAATAGATTTGATTTAAGTCTAGAATAGATTTGATTAGATTTGATTTAGTAACAAAAAGATATTTTGGGCTTTGGGCTTTGGGTGTAAGCTCAGTTATAAATAGAGGGAGTAACCCCTATTTTTCAAAGCAAGTCAAGTAAGTCAATTCATTGTAATCACAGAATTTGCAGTTGCAAGTGATTAAGAAAGTTTTCCACAGTTTGTGGGCAGAGAGAAACTCTGCAGAAATATTTGTCTTCTCTTCTTTGCCCACAAACTGTGGAAAACTTTCTTAATCACTTGCAATTGCAAATTCTGTGATTACAATGAATTGACTTACTTGACTTGCTTTGAAAAATAGGGGTTACTCCCCCTATTTATAACTGAGCTTACACCCTAAGCCCAAAGCCCAAAATATCTTTTTGTTACTAAATCAAATCAAATCAAATCTATTCTGGACTTAAATCAAATCTACTTAAATCTAAGGGGATATGAGTTGGCTTTGGATCTTCAGATTTAATTATACAAGAGAAATCTTGTTGGAGTTAATGTCTACCCCATCTTTTTGGCCATTGCATGTGATTTAATCTATTGTAGGATTAAAACCCTCTCGCTTAAGTTCATAGTCTAGTTGGTTGGGGTTAAACCCGCAACTAAAAATAATATATTTTATGACGAAACTTTCACCTCGCACAAAAAAACTAGGTGTAAACTATAGACGCGTTATATTTTAATTTTAAAAAAACTTATATTCCCTCGGTAGAGCTGACAATCGAGGGGTAAAGTATTTAGAGGACACACCTTCAAATCCCAGCAACTATATTTTAACATCTTTTATTTTTTAAAATTTTTTGTATGAATTATTATCTTGGTTTTACTAAAAAACCGGGGGTAAAGTATTTAAAGGACATGTCTTCGAATCCCAACAACTATAATTTATCACCTTTTGATTTTTTTAAATTTTTTATCGGGACTTTACCCCTCGATTTTTGTTTAAAACCGAGGTAAAAAGTAGCGTAGTTTTGAAGATAAAAAAATACAGTTGTTAAGGATCAAACTCATGACCAATATCACCTTTTAATCATTTTTAAATTTGTGTATGACCTATTATCGAGGGGTAAAGTAGCATATTTTATTTATTTATTATTTTTATTTATTTATGACCATTTCGATAAAAAATTAAGTAACGAATCTTTGTCGTCCATTTATAAAGTAACAATGGTCAAGACATTGTCAACTCATCAATCCACATGAAATATTAGTGATTTGCGTGAAACTCTCACTAGCCAATCAAAATATGAATGCCACAACTATCCATCTTGGATGCGAAGTGCTGAAATTTAAATTTAACATATTGAAAATAATGATAATGAAAGCAAGAGCAGGAGAATATTTCAAGGTTAGTTTCTTAATATAATCTCTTATCTAGTAATTCCTAGTTAAAAATGATTAATGTTAGTTGTAGTTGTATCAAGTTTCATATTTAACGATTTTATTAGTTTTGTTATTTGTTGTTGTTGTTGTTGAGATTTAATGTTTAAAGATTTCATGGATTTTGTTGTTGTTGTTGTTGTTATTTCCGCTATTGAGATTTAATATTTAAGTATTATATTGGTTTTGTTTATTTGTTGTTGTTGTTGTTGTTATTGTTGAGATTTAATGTTTAAGGATTCTATTGATTTTGTTGTTGTTGTTATTGGCGTTGTTGTTAATGATAATGAGGAAGATTTAGCACTTGTAAAAAAAATGACGTTTTGCAGATTAAAACGAAAAAAACAAGGTTAAAATTAAAATTTTGTAAACGGGACTTTACCCCTCAGTTATTGTTAAAAATCAAGGTAAAAAGTAGCACAATTTTGAAAATCCAAAAAATGCTGTTGTGATTGAATCCATGATCAAGTGCTACTTTTTTCTCGGTTATTTAAAAATCGGGAGGTAAAGTGACAGGTTTTTATATCGCCCTTCGTTACGCCGCCTCTGTAGTCGAGATTATAGTCATTTCGCTTCAGAGGTGAGACATGTTATTTTTACTAGTGCCCTAGACTAAAATCTACCTAGAACCTTTAGTCAGTTTGATGACCAAAAGGCTTCATTCCTGGAATCACATATATGCTAAATTAGGTGATCAACTGATAATATAATCTTACATGTGTTTTTATGAAAAATATTAAAATATTAGACAATGAAGAGTCATTTGTGGATCCCTTTTTTGGTTATATTATGTAATGTATCGATTGTTTCACTATCTAAGTATCCAACCTTAGAAAAATACACCAAATACATACAATATACACACCGTCTCCTCCTTTTCTTTTCTCAATTCTCTTTGTCTCCTCCATTCATCATCTCATGTGTTCTCATCATCAACATAACAATCACTCTCCTTTGTTCATTGTGCTTATTGCAATTACTCTTCAAATTATTTTACTTCCATCAGTAACATGTTTTTCATTAAATTAAAAAATAGTGGTGATGTTTCCATAATAATTGCGAATGAACTGGGTACTTATATATTTGTCACACTCACACATAATCAACCATTTGCATAGTAAATTAGAAAAAGAGTTTTCTTAAAATAGATGGAGATAAATACTAAATAAGGTTGTTATTATTTTTTCACTTCTATATTATGGCAATACATCATCTTTGTACAAGGACATGCAGGGTTGCAACAAGTTCTGTTGAATATTTATGTTTTTCTATACGAAAAACATTTAGCAACAACAACATTTTTTTATTATTGATGAAATATATCTTTATTTTTTTAAAAATAAAGATGCAAAATATATTGTTATTTTAATTAAAAAATAATGAAGTACTAATGTCATAGTTTTGATCGAAAAGTATAAATTTTTTATTAAGATTCAATCTCTGTTAGAATCTGTAAGGATGAAGATGAAACAAAATATTCCCCCGTGGCAGAGATCGGGGACTGGGAAAATAATGGAGGACGGGGAGCGGGGAAGCATCCTCCAAACATTTCATACCCCGTTGGCATCCCTAAATAAGACGTAATTATAATATTTGACAAAAAAACAATTAAATTTTTTTAATTAAGTAATTTCTACCTATAATTGTATAAATTAATCATTCAAATTAGAAGACATCAAAATTTTGATAATTTTTTTAAGGAAAAATATCCTTTTTTGTCCCTTAACTTTGCCTCGGGGTCCATTATGGCCCCTTAACTTTTAAAAAGTTCAAATCAATCCCTTAAGTCTTAAAAACAGAGCATGTAAGTCATTTTTGTGTATTTACTGCAAACAGACATTTGGGTCTGCAGATGTAGCAGATGACATGGCTTGTCTCCTTCCTTTTCACTTGTCTATTTCACCAACTTCATCTTTTGCATTCGTATCTAGGGTTAAGTTGATTTTGATTTCCAATAATTAAAGCTTAGGGTTCATCCTCTATGAAATCAGGTTATGCTTCATCCTATATGAATTAGAGAAGCCATGAAAGTATGGACTCTAGTGTGTACACGAGCTCGAATATTCCATGGAAATCGAGTTGTCATTGTGGAGACACAACTATTCTTCGTAGGTCTCCAATGGTAAAGAGCTATGGAAAACATTTTTGGGGTTGTTCTCATTTTAAGGTATGTTTATGATATGTACAAGTTTTTTTTATCTCCATTGTTACTGTTTGAGTAATCCATTGTAAAATACAGGGAACAAGGCAACCTAGGTGTGGGTATTTTGAATGGTTTTATGAGAAAGCTCAAGATGACAAAGGGAAAATTATAATGTCTAGATTGGAAAATTTATCAAAGAAATTGGATGATGCAACAATGGAGATTTAAAAAGTTAGGTTGAAAAATGAAGAATTAAGGAAGGAGATGAACAAGATTCTGAAGTTGAAAAAATGATGGATGATGTTTGTTATTTTAGGTGTAACAATTCTGATTTTGTTCATGACGAATTGAAATGTTTAAGTTGTAGTGAAATGTTTAAGTTCTGGTTTTTTCTGTATTCCAAATCAGTTGAACCTTGTAGCCGTTCTGGTTTTTTATGTTGTAGTGAAATGCTTTGGTTTGGAACAATTGATTGTTGTAACACTATTCAATTGTTCAATTATATCATTATAATTTTATCAGTTGATTATTGAAACACATAATTTCAATTGTATCAGTTCAGTTGTTCATTGTAACATTGTTCAATTATGCATTAACATATAAATTTGTAATTAATATAATTTCAACATAATACACAATTTTCATTAACATAAATTTGTCCAAAATGACATTCATATCCATTACACAAAATGGCATCAACTCAAAATGACATACATAAGTGTAACACAAAATGAAAATAGTTGGTTCCAAATATCACTTAAGACCATTACACAAAATGACAGCAATTCAAAATGACATCCTAAATAGATCTAAGTTTTTTTCTTGGGTGTTTTTCTCTTAGTTGCAGTTGTCCTCCTTGTAGTTGGGCCAATCACATTCTTGACACCAGTTAGTCTTGTAGTTGGTCCAGGAGGAACAAAAGGTTTTGATGACCTCCTAAAACTTAACTAACTTGTCCTTTTTAGTATTTATGTTGCATAACTTCCTTGTTTTTCAGTAGCACTTGATGTTTCCTGCTTAGAAATCGGAGTAGCTTTCTTGGAACCATGTGTTTGTTGAGAACCTTGAGCAGTTGATTGAGTAAAGTTGATAACATGTTGAGATCCTTGAGTAGCTTCATTGGGACCATGTGTTTGTTGAGAACCATGTGCACTTTATTGAGTACCTTGAGTAGTTGGAGTCACTTTACATGTTGATTTGTTGTGCCATATATGCTTGCACCTAGAACACCTAACTGCAAAATTATAATTGCATGCACTCCAACCAAAGTGTTTTGATGACGACCACCATACATAAAGTCAAAGAAATATCAAGGTTGTGGAAAAGAAAATGTTCAAGATCATATAATATTTAAAGATCATTCTATGAAGTCTTCTACAAGTGTACAACCAACTTTCAAGATGAAGATTTATGAAGATTCATCAACAAGTTAGGTACAAGTTTTAAATTGAGGGTTTTTTAATGATATTATAGTGCTCAAAATATACTCTAAACATTTTACATAAGTGTCATGATCACTTAAGAGTAAAAAATTGCATGTCCATCACTTAGAAAATAAGTTTTTATCACTTTCACTCAATGGTAATCGGTTACAGGGTTACAATAACCGATTATAGGGCTCCGCAGAAATAAAAATAAATTACAGGTTTAGTGGTAACTGATTATAGCTTTTGGGTAACCAATTACATCTATGCACATTTGAAAAATATATACGTTTTCGCATTTTTGTAATCGGTTACAACCCTACAGTAACCGGTTACCACTGAAGGAAAAATTCAAATATTTTTTGTTTTACTTGGTTGTTGGGTGATACCTCTTGGAGTCCAACCATTGTATCTTTTTACTCATTTAGGGTGTAATGAAAGGGTTCATTTCACATATAAAATTCATTTTCATTCTGATAATAACACATGACACATTATTCAAACTTTAAAAAGTCTTAAGAGTTGTAAAACTTTGAGAATTTACATATTGCATGAAACATTGTTTAGAAATTTCATACTCATCATTGTTTCAGCATATATTGAGCACTAAATCTGACTATAGACTTCTTATTAAATCTTGTCTTAGTGTCTTGATAACCATAGTGTTATTCAAGAATTGATCATACTTTGTAAAAATTAGATTTTGTATAAGATTAACCTTGCATTCCAAGATTGTTGGAGCAATTGTGTGCATTAAAGAGGATTGTTCTTCTTGCACTTAGTGTTCAAGATCTTAAAGGATTTAAGAGCCTTTTATATCCCTATATATTAGATAGTAAGACATCACCTTTAGTGTGATTAGGCTTGTACAATCATTCTAAACTATAGTGAAATCTCTTTCGTGTTGGCAAGAGGATTGGAGTACTCTCGATATGTGAGGGGAACCAGTATATATCTGGTGTTCATTTACTTTCTGCATTTTATTGCTTTCATCACCATAATCAGAAAAATAAGAATTTTAAAAGAGAAGGAAAAAATTGACCATCACCTAATTCAACCTTTTGTCATTCCCTTCCAGCTTCCCTTGCTCAAGATTATTATTTTCTTTGGTCTTCCAGTAATCCTTCTATATTTAGGAGGATGGACATCTCGATATTCAGTTCTCACCCAGAGATTGGATCTATTCACATGATAAATCATAAATGAATATACCCAGAGATGAATAAATCACATATGAAAGATTTTAACATGTTATTGACTACAAAATTATATTTATTAGTTCCCCTAAAATAAGATCTACTCCAAAATCTTGGAGGTGTCTTCATCATATGGAGATATGCTTCTTCGTTTATCATCCTCACCCCTTTTATCTCTCTTTTCCAGCTTGTGCATATGTAGATTTAACAACTTTCAAAATTATTTCCTTCAGCCTTTTCCCAGGATATTTTTTTCTGAAATTGTTGTACAAGTGCCTGGCATAGAACCTTTGCTCAACATTAGGCAAAATTTCATCCATGGCTGGTAGTAAACGCTGCAACACAAAAAACAATATCAATACAAAGCGTATAAGATGTCAGTGAAGTCAAATTAACTATGTTCACATACCTTTTATTAATCTGAAATGAATGTGTACGTGAGGCATTCATTTTTCCTCCAAGGTCATCAATCAATAACTCCAAGAACCATGTCTAGTTGTCCCTATTTTCTCCTTCTACAACTGCAAATGCTATAGGTAGAATTTGATTATTTGGATCCCAACCTATAGCAGCTAGTATTTTCCCTCCACATAACCCCTTAAGAAAACGACCATCCAATCCTATTACATGCCTAGAAACCTTGAAGCTTTCTTTACACGATGCAAAGCATATATACAACCTTTTGAAATATGGCCTTTGATCATCTGAACCTTCTTGAGCTGGTTCAATACCAACCTTCACTGTGGATCCTAGGTTTGGTCTTAACAACTCATGACAGTAATCATATATTCTGGTGTAATCCCCTAGGAATGATCCATTAACCATATCTCTAGCTTTAAACTTTGCTCTAATTTCCTTAGTTTTGTTCACGCCTACATTATATTTCTTTTGTGCCTTTGCCTTTATATCTTTGATTTTCATCATAGGATTGGTTTTTGAGGAGTTTTGGATCCTCTTGCTCAGCCACTTGGTAGTCATCATTTTCATATTGTAATCCCTGCTGCAACTATGTACATCATTCACCTTCCTTAATTTCCAAATTTCTTCATTTTACAATTTGGCACAATAGGCTTCCCAATCACACTCATCCTTACACTTTACCCTCACCATTCCCTTGTCATTTTTGGTGAATTTAAGGTTTCTACCACTATGCACAACAAATGATGATATTGCCTCCTTGAAATCATCTTTTGAACTAAAGTACACACCTACCTCCCATTTGAAATCAGCCATGTCCTTTTGCACCTATCATCACTGTCACACCCATTCACTAGACATTCACTTTCATTATCACTCCCATTATGTTCACCCTCATCACTTTTTTCATGTTGTTCATGTTCAACTATATTTTCCAGCTCATCTTCCTCTATATCATCATACCCATCAAAAGAATCATTAAAATCTATCTCTAGAGCACTATCATACTTATACGACTCATTCTCACTATCATCACTAATTAGACCATCATCCACATCACCCCTTTCCTTACCATCTTTCTCAACCTTCATACCATCTTTCTCAGTCTCTAACACAACTTGTTCAGCCTCGATACCACCTTTCTCAGTCTCCAACACAACTTCTTCAGCCTCCATAGCTAATTTCTCAGCCTCCGACTCCACTTCATTGAACTTATCATTTTCATTGACAACTTCTTCATGCAATTTAGAAAGTACTTCTTCAACTACATCATGCTCCTCATTGACATTCACAACATTTTCTAATTTTTCTTCTATAGGCCCATCAATATACTCAAGCTGATCAAGTGTGTGTTGAATATAACTGTCTACACCTAAGTCAACCTTATAAAGATAAATTATTTCTAATGCTCCTACATCATCAACCAATTGTTGTATCCCAAATGTCGGATCATTGTAATACATTTTCAAAAAATTCCTATAATCTAAACACTTCAGTGAACCTGCCGGCTCAAAGTAACTCCATGTGTCAACATCTATTTTCATCTCATCAAATTTCCCTCCTTCATACACCCTAAGATCACCATCAACGAACTCACCACTATGATGAATTCTTAGTAATATATACTCGTCCATTTCACCTAGTCAATTCAAAATCAAGATTATTAAATAAACCCTAATTTCTACTATGCCCTTATTACTCAGATAAAACATGCAAAACCCTAATTTCTCAGATTAAAAAACATGCAAACAAACGATTTACAAGAAAAACCTAATTTCTCATATGGAAAAACATGGAAACAAACGATTTAGCAGAAGGCCCTAATTTCTCATACTGAAATCATGCAAAACCCTAATTTCTACCACTACAGGAAGTGATACAGAGCATCAAGTTTCTAACATATTTGCAATGATGCTTTCAAACGTTTGCTCGATCATTTTTGCTTTTCAGAAATGATGGTCCGCCTTCAATGTTCTTCATTGCACGATGGTTCGCCTTCAAGGTTCTCTCTCTACACGAAGAACTTTACTTTCTGAAAGAGGTCTTTGTTCACAAAATTTAAAGATATAACATGTAAATTCCATGTAACACATCAACCATGCCACATAGACACTCATTATGAGCCCTCACTAACAGAGACAAACAGAAGGACACACATGTTGTTTTTAAGACTTAAGGGATAAATTTAAACTTTTTAAAAGTTAAGGGACCATAATGGACCCCGAGGCAAAGATAAAGGGACGAAAAAAGGTATTTTAAATTTTTTTTAATATTTACACTTTCAGATTTAAATTTAAACTCAAAACTCTTGGTTAGAATAGAAATGAAGTTCAAAGTTTCTCATTGAACACTTTTACATTAAAAATAATTAGTTTAAAAAATATTTTTTCTCCCTCATAATTATAGTTGTGGGATAGCTCACCCAATTTAACGTGTTCCATATGAATCCACATATCAAATGACCTGAGTAGGCATGACAACAAAACTTGTATCCACGGTAGCAATTTGAACCCATCTAGAGTTTGACTAGATTCATGTTTATGTTTGAGTTTTTCCTAATTTCAAAAGATGTGTTGAAATTAGCTAGTTTTAATTTCTTATTAGAATTAGTTAAATTCCTTTATTAAGTATTATATGTGTCATCTTGTAACTGGCTATTAGTTTGAGCTCTTTGATTGGCTAGTAAGGGATAAGAGTTCCCTCAATTTTGTGTAGTTCAAATTGTAAGCATATAAGTTATTCTACTTCACTGATAATGAGTATGAAGCATAACATATTTTTCTCCAATCTTTCTATTCTTTCCTTTTCTTTACACTGAAAATACTTCATCATAATATGCTATCAATTTCCATTTTGATCCTACCTCTGCTGTTACATTATTGAATCTTCGCTCATAACCCATGGCTCCTCCGCGAACTTCTCCACTCGATCCAGCCTTGGATCAAACCTCATTGTACTTTGTTCACCCCAGCAATGGTCCCGACTCTATCACAGTCCTTCCCAAGCTCACTGGTTCGAACTATCACTCATGGGCTCAAAACATGAAAAGAGCTCTTAGTGGCAAGATGAAGATTAAATTCATTGATGGATTGCTCCCATTTCCTGACGATTCTTTTAATCCTCCCATTTATGCTTGGAACCACTGTAACATGTTATTTCATTCTTGTATTATGAACTATATTTCAGAATCAATTACTAAATCGATCGTGTTCATGGAGAATGCCCTTGATGTGTGGAATGACTTGAAAGAAAGGTTCTCTCAAGGTGATCTCATCCGAATATCTGAACTGCAACAAGAAATCTACAATCTCAAGCAAGAATTAAAATTAGCAACATAATTCTTTTCTGACCTTAAGATTATTTGGGAAGAATTATATATGTATTTGCCTTTACCAATGTGTACATGTCTCATAAAGTGTTCTTGTCAGCCATGCATAGTGCAAGATCCAATCATCAAGTCTTACAAATTATTCGTTTTTTAACTGGTTTAGATGACCAATTTGTTGTTGTTAAGTCTTAAATACTGTTAATGGATCCTCTCCCACCTATCAACAAGTTTTTTCCACGGTTATTCAACATGAGCACCAAATTCAATCACTACACCTACTGATGAATCTCAATCTGAGATAAATGCGGTTGATCCAAGAAGTTTGGTGGAAGACATAACACATTTAAGCATGGAGCTCGTGTTTTCAAATTCTGTGGCAAAACCAATCATATTATGGAAAATTGTTTCAAGAAACACGGGGTTCCACCTCATATGCAAAAGAAATTCCAGTCTACAGCAAACAATGTTGCTTTTGATGGAAATGATGATGGGTCTATACCTAATAGTGTTGATATAAAAAATGAGAACTCTCCTATGACTCAAGTTCAATTCACTGCCCCAGTGGAGCTACTTCAGAAATCAACTCTTGCCCAAAGTTTAGGACATGCTTCTTCTAATCAAGTTGTCTTTTGTCATTCATCAACAGGTAACACACATTACCTCATGCATCATAATATTGGATCTTGGATCACTGATTCAGGAGCTACTGATCATATCTATAGTTTTGTTCATTGGTTTCATTCATATAGACAAATCCTACCTATTAATGTTACATTTCCAAAAGGGAATTACCTAGTTGCTAAATACTCTGGCACAATTCAATTTTCCCCCGAATTCATTGTTCACAATGTTTTATTGATCCCTGAATTTTGTTTAAACCTATTATCTGTTTCCAAATTATGTGCATCTTCTAACTGTAATGTAAAGTTTCTTAATTCCCAATGCATTATACAATACAAGACATCAATGAAGATGACTGGTTCCGTTGAACAGAAGGATGGATTATACTACCTAACACTAAGAGATAATTAATTGTATGATAAAGTCTCTCTCTCACACACACCTCCCTTACCTGTTTCATCACCTATTTTAGCTGCAAATGTATCTTTACCTGATACAGCTTTACGGAATTTAAGATTATGACACTTATCTCAGAACAGATTATTGTACTTACATTAAAAATTTCCATTCATTATAATAAATAGTAAATATTTTTTCTATGTATGTTGTTATGCTAGACAAAGAAAACTATCTTATATTGTTAGTAAGAATATGGCTGCTCATCCTTATGATATGATCCACTTTGACATTTACGGTCCTCTTGCTATAAAATCATTTTATGGTCATTCATACTTTTTAACTGATGCTGATGATTGCAGCAGATACACATGGATAACACTTATGAAATCCAAATCTGAAACAGGACAACATGTAGTCAATTTTGTAAAACTCATAGAAAACCAAAATGGCACTACTGTTAAGGTCATTAGATATGATAATGGCCTTGAGTTTAGTATGCATAAGTTTTATGCATCTAAGGGCATCATACACAAAACTAGTTGTGTTGAATCTCCATAACAAAATGGTAGAGTGGAGAGGAAACATCAACACTTATTAAATGTTGGAAGAGCTTTTCTTTTTCAGTCAAAGCTTCCTAAGAAATTTTGGTCATATGCCATTTTACATGCAACATTCATCATTAATAAACTCCATACACAAGTTTTAAACAACCTTTCACCTCACTTCATTCTACACAATGAAATACCAGATATGCATAGACTTAAAGTTTTTGGTTCATTAGCATATGTGTGATCGGTGGATCTGGAACTGACTGTTTAATGCTGGTTCGCGAAATGTCACGGAAGCAAGAGTCGCCACCGTCTTTTATTTTCTCCAACAAGGAAAGGACAAAAGCACAGAAAAATTCCTTATGAGATTGCTCTCGGTTCGGGAGGTAGATTTATAGAAAGGGAAGGTGTTAGCACCCTTTCTATCCATGGTTATCCATGGGCTCTTAGATACTTGCTCATTTGTGTTTTCAAAATGTTTGTTTGCTTTTAAAGTGTGAGTGGGTTTGAAAAAAGTTTCTTTGAAAGTTTCAGATCGACTCTTGTATCAGTCCTCAAGAGTGTTTGAAAAGTTATTTTGAAAGCTTTTTTGAAAAAGTGTCGGTATGAAAAGAGTTTTGATTTGTTTTTTGAATTAGAGCAAGTATCTACGAGTCATCTACCTACCCTAAGGAATTATGCTGTGTAAATGTCCTTAAGGTAGTGCCATCCCACCATTGAGAGGTAGGTAGCACCACCGTTGGAGGTGTTCGGGTCAATTCGAGTTTAGGGACAGTGTGCTCACCAGAGCAACAGTAGGACACCTTAGAAGCTACCCTTATGCCATTGGCCATGGACATAAGGACTTACTAAAATGTCCTATACTCGACGACCACGTTTCGAGGGGCAAGGCAACAGTGAGGCGTACCCTAGGAGTGGTGTGTGAATTGTGTGTCATTTTCAGTTATATTTTATCTTGCATTGGGTGAGCTACGCTTGATTTTATTTGGGCCATTCATTCTTTCATGTGATTAGCAGTTTAAAGGGTGCAGAAATTAAAATGCGGAAAATAAAAGTCCTACGCTATTACAAGGCGCGAGTCTATACATCGCCAAATTAACAAAGACCCGATTTTGAATAAAAGAGCGGAAAGTAAATATCCTAATTACTATTACAAAGCTTTGGGGCAATTACATAATATTTAAAATGAAAAATAGAAGCAAACGCGCGAAAAGAGATTATAATCGAAGGTGCGAGGGCGTTGGACCCTTTAAAGAAAATAAATTGAAATTGGAAGTGAATTAATTATTTAATAAGAAAAGAAGTTATTTTTTGTTTTTTTGGTATTTAATGAAAATAAAGAAAATTAATTAAAATTAAAAGTTAAATAAAACCTTAATTCTAAATTTGTTTTTAATAATTAAAGAAAATATTTAAGTTTTGACCTAATTTACCAATTATTTAGTTACATGAGTATTTACAAAAATAATTAATAATTAATAATGATAAGAAATAAAAAAAGGTTATTTATTAAGAGAAAGAATAAGAAATGCTAAAAACCTGTTTTTTTAAATATTTTTTTAGTTATTAAGAAAACATTAAAATTTGAAACCCTAAATTAAACTAAATTGATTAATAAAATTTATTTACAAAAAAAATATTAATGAATTAAAAATTAAATAAACATATTTTATTTTTGACTTTTCTGATTTTTTGTGTTATCAAAATTATTTTGTGAATTAAATAAAATAAAAGAAAAGCAATTAAAATAAATAATAGAGAAAAAATGAGAGAAAGAAAATACAATCAGGGGGGGGGGTTTCTGCCCAATTTGGAGGTGTATTGGAAATTCAGGCCCATTAGAAACCAAGGCCTTGTTGACTTTCCAGGCTTGTGCGCGTGTGATTGACTGAGTGTGTACCCTGGAATTCATATCATGGCCTTCAGATTGATCATTAGAGACACATGGCAAGCTTGGATATTAGGATGCATGGTGCTCCCTTGAGTGAATGCTACGCTGGAATACATTAGAGAAAAAATTATGAAATATATAAGGGGACCTGGGAATCGAACCCAGGTCCCAATACTTGCCTGCCAACACATCCACCAACTGAACTGGCGCGTTACTTTGTACATCTAAGGGACAATGATCATTATGAGAGAGAAAACAAGCATTAGTGGGACTTTAACAAAAACGCGCGCCAGGATTTGAACTACCCAGTAACGTTATGACACATATGCATCGTCTTCATCTCTTTGCCTGTAAACAAAATCAAATAGCGGGAGTTTTAAACCCCCACTAACTGTAATATTCAAAAATAGCGATTAGCACATGAGGGAATATAAAAAGGGCGCGAGGTGGTTGTTCAATTCGTTTGGAGCTTCTGAATTCAGTGGTACAAGTTTTATGGCCTAATTTTTCCAGATGAGGAAAGCCCCAAATTCAAACTTCTGAAACCCTAGAACGCTTTCATGGTGGATTTCTGTACAGGCAGCCATTCTTCAATTGAACGGTACCATTAGCTTTAGAATGATCATGTTAGTATAAATCAAACATTAAAATGCATGGAAAATGTGTATAAATTCAAATACGAATATGAAAAAGTTCATGAACAGTGCGATGTCGTTCTACCAATTCTGGATGTATGGAGCCTTGATTTCAATTGGAAACGCTTCCTAGGTAGACCAGCAACGTATTGGAACACTTTTCAGGCCTTGAAACACCTTGCAATTCAGTTTTCAGTTTCCAAATTTCTTGTCAAAAATTGCAATGTTGTTCTATCAGTTTCTGCGCCGCTTCTGTGTGTCTAGCATTAGGTTTATGTTTATGCATATATGTAGAATGAATTAGGTTAGAAAAATAAGCCCAAAATCCATGTTTTAATGCTTTTCAATATTTGATTTTCCATGATCTTTTTCAATCCTTTTTGCCATAAAACCATTGCCAATCATGGAAGATTCTTTCCCTTTTGGATGATACACGAATATTGAGTACATAAAGAGTGCATATGCTGCATAAAAAGATTTGAAAGGTGGCATTTGATATTTTTGTCATATTTAATTTTAATTAAGTGAATTAATAATAATAATAATTCAAATAATTAATCAAAAATGATAAAATAACTCCCTTGTATGTCAATGGGTCGTTCATAGCCTTTGGATAATGTTTCATGGAAGAAATTGAGGCCCATTAGCATTTTTGAGGCATTTGAAGCAAAGTTGACTTTTCAAAATTCCCAAAAATTTCCCAACTTCCACAAGGCATATCTTGCTCAATTTTTAAGATTTGATCATGTTCTTGGACATTTTGGAAAGGTCTTGAAGTCCTCTAACAAATGCCTTTGGTCCCATGTCATTTTGATTTACCAATCTCAAGTTATGGTCTTTGACTTAAAGTGCCTTTTTGTTGACTTTTGAAAATGACCTATAATGTTGAGATTGATAACTTTTTGTGAGAGAATTTCTTGGACTTGAAGTGTGAATATGAGTTGTAGGAAATGTCATTCTCTTCAAAATGAGCTTTGGATGGGATTTTTCTGATAAACCATGTGGAAGTTATGCCTTGGTCAATTTGCAGTTGACTTTTTCAACTGTCCAAAAATAGAAACTTTTGCATCTTGAGACTTTTTGAGCCATGCCTTGAGAATCATGATCAAGAATTGATCAAATGATGTTTGTGGCTTCAAAATAAGATGTTGACCAAAATTTTTGACTTTTGACTGTCAAATGACCATTTTGCCCCTGCAGTTGACTGTGAAGCAATTAGGGTTTTTGACTGTGCAATTTGGTGCTGTGAGTCTTGAAACTTGGAATAGGGATGCTTGACAATGTATGTAGGCATGTGGGACTTGATTGGACCCTTGGAAACTTCAATTTCTTTGCCAAAACCAAAACCCTAATTTTGACTGTTAGGAGGCAATTGGACTGAGCACCCCTTGAGAGATTTTGAACCTTGATCTTGGAAAATCTTGAAGAATATGGGAGGGCAAATTTTGGGGTACAACAGTTTCCCCTGTTCAATATTCTTAGACCTGAGGATGTAGATTGGCTGACGTGCCTTTCGTAATCCGAAGGTGGAAGATGATTGAACACTAGAGTGCCCAAAAATTTGCGCTCACATGTTAACAGTGTGATGGTGGGAATGGGCTTATAGATGCCATTTGGAGACTGATGGACAGAAGGATGGGCTTATAGATGCCATCTGGATGTGTGACTGAACTTTATCGGGAATGGGCTTACAGATTCCATTTGGATGTTGATCGCGTAAGAGTTTCCTTAGCGAGAACTTGCGTACCTGAAAAAATAAAGATTACCTGGCCTGTTGCAGGAGTTGGTCTTCAAACTATTTATGTAGATGCGCCCTGGCTGGTTACAGGAATCGAATTTTTTAAACTCTTCAGACGTGCCCTGGCGAGATACAGGAATCGAGTCCGGAGGATATAGTCGTCAACAGATACACCCTGGCGAGATACAGGAATCAGATCCTCAAACTCTTAAGACGCACCCTGGCAAGATACAGGAATCGGTTCTGGTACTGTTAGTCTTCAACGGATACACCCTGGCAAGATACAGGCATCAGATCCTCAAACTCTTCAGACGCACCCTGGCAAGATACAGGAATCGGATCCTCAAACTCTTCAGACGCACCCTGGCAAGATACAAGAATCGGGTCTGGTAATGCTAGTCTTCAACGGATACACCCTGGCAAGATACAGGCATCGGATCCTCGAACTCTTCAGACGCACCCTGGCAAGATACAGGAATCGGGTCTGGTAATGCTAGTTGTCAACAGATACACCCTGGCAAGATACAGGCATTAGATCCTCGAACTCTTCAGACGCACCCTAGAAAGATACAGGAATCGGGTCTGGTAATGCTAGTCTTCAACGGATACACCCTGGCAAGATACAGGCATCGAATCCTCGAACTCTTCAGACACACCCTGGCAAGATACAGAAATCGGGTCTGGTAATGCTAGTCTTCAACGGATACACCCTGGCAAGATACAGGCATCGGATCCTCGAACTCTTCAGACACACCCTGGAAAGATACAAGAATCGGATCTGGTAATGCTAATTGTCAACAGATACACCCTGGCAAGATACAGGCATCGGATCCTCGAACTCTTCAGACGCACCCTGGCAAGATACAGGCATCTGATCCTCGAACTCTTCATACACACCCTGGTGTTGTACCCCAAAATTTGCCCTCGCATTTTTCCCCAAGAAATCTCAACTTCAAACATTTCCTGACTTCTCAAACTGGCTCAAGAATCGGACAAACGGACTTTTCTTGACAGTCAATCAAAATTAGGGTTTTTACTGAATTTCAGAGCTCTGAATTGTTTCATACAGTGGGCTTAGGGTTTGGTTGATTTTTGGTTCAATTTTGATCAAGCAAGTGTTATTTGGCATTTAATCGGGAACTAAGGTTTTATGGGCATATTCTCAGAAGAATTTGAATTCTACAGCACTTTGCGGTTTATTTCAAGACTCGAATTAAAATTCGCGTTATCTTGGTTTAATCAGCAAAAGAGACAGTGGCGTAAATTCATTTTGTTTGGGCCAGTCAAAGAAGGGTTGCAGTTGGATTTACAGTACTTGCAAAGAATCAGTGTTTATGACAAATCAGTAAGAGGAGGCGATTGGTTTGAATTCATCAGTCAAAAGATATATGCAGTGTTGGATTCACAGTGCTTATGCGTTTGATCAGTCTATTTGGATCGACTGCTGCTTTGCTTTGGATGTTGGATAAGACAGGTTTATTGGATCAATGTTGTTTTATTTTAGTTATTTATTATTCTGAAATTAAATGATTGAATTTATTTTTCAATTGTTTTAATTCTAAGAATTTTAAATAAATAAATAAGCAATAAAGAAAGTTAGAACCAATTGGATAATTTGATTTTTATTGATATTCGAATTATTTGTACAAATTGTTGTTACAGACAATAATTTACATTTAATTTAAATATTACATAGAATGAAAAAAATATCCTATTTTCTAAATATTCTTCGTGCTTCACTCCGCTCCGGTATTCCATTTTTCATCTGCAAAAAGAAACAAGAAAAGTCAGAAAGCATTAAAATGGAAAGGACAGATAAAATATTGCTCATCATTAGGGGCCACTGACTGGGATCAGTTACCCTCTCTACAAATCACGGGATTTCTCCCGGTTCACAGAGAGGGAAGAATTCCATATTTTATTTCATGAAATGCAAATGTCAAAAAATGCATAAGTTACAAATTCAAGACTGCATAGAACCTCAGCTTCCAATTCAAACTAAATTGCAAAACTTCCCATTCAAAACTAAACTGAAAGTCCAATGCCAAAGGTATCAAAGATTTCAAAAGTGCATTTGCTGTCACAAGCATACAGGCTGTCAAAGAAAGATATGGGACATATCACAAAGTCCCAAGATATCAAAGAAATGCAAAGTCAGAGCAAAGCACAAAAGCTGGAGATAAAGATGCAATAGTGTTTTATGCAAGAGATTTTTTTTCATCATTTCCCTAGTCAAACCCCTTCAGAGCAAGTACAGTATAAACATATAAAATTCAAAACTGTACTAGGAGAGAAGAAAAAGAGATAAAGCAAGCCTAGTTCAGGTTCAGCAGGCATAGACAGCAGGCATAGACAGCAGGCAGCAAGACAGAAAAAAGATTATACAAATCCAAAAACTCAGCATAGCAGTTCAGCAGGCAGCATAGCAGGTGAGGATAGAAAAGAAAATACACAAGACAGAAAAAGGGGGCAAGAGAGAAGAAATATACAAACTCAGCATAGCAGTTCAAAAGTAAGGTGAAGAGAGAAGAGATATATACAACTCAGTAGTTGCACAAAACTCTATCTAACCAATATCAAAAACCGGAACCTTGTCCAAAATCACCATAACCTGCATCACTCTCACAAAGCCAAGAACCAGCCTGCTGTCCACAAACTTCATCCACTCTGCATCAGTTTCAGAAAACAAAAGCCAATAAAACAGTTCAGAAGAGTTTTAGGATAGAAAAGAAAGATACAATACCACAGTCCTGCCTCATCAGAACCAAACTCAAACCACTACTGTCATAACCAAACCCATCAAGCTGAAGCAAAAAAGACCAACATGATACATCTCAAAATCATAACCTGAAACACATAAACAAAACTGCCTAACCTCTCAAGCATGTCAAAACATGACATCCAACTCAACAATCATTCAAGGCATCAGGGACTCAGAGAAAAACAAAGTGTCAAAGGCAACATAGGCCCTCAGATCTGAGATCATCACTGGGCATCTCAAGGCAACCATTCAGCAAAAATTCCAGGCAACAACACGAAGGCAACAATAAGAAGCTAATCAAAACAACAGTTGTTTCAACCATAGCATCTAGCAACGAATTTTCAAAGATAACCTAAGCCCTCAGTGAAACACATCATGGGGCAAACTCAAAGGCAAAACATTTGAGGCCACAGTTCTAGGCAAGCAAAAGGGCAAGCTCAAGGCAAAACATCTCAGGCAACATACAACAACCCAAGGCAACGCATTGTGGAAGAAGAAGATAAAAAAAAAGTGAATTTTAAGAAAGGTTTTTTCAGGCAAAATCTAGCATCATCATCAAAACCTTAATCATAAGCAAAGAACGAAGTTACCAGGAAGGCATCAAAAGCAAGCATCAAGCTTCGTCACAGAAACGACGTTCCGGCCTCCTAAGCGCCATAGCTCCCTCCACCTCTCCTCCATCCCCAAAGTCAGGTAGTCCATATTCTTCCCATTTCCCCTTCACTAGCTCATAATAATGCGAATTCAGGAATCAAGACTCGCACTAAAACATAAATTCGTAAAGAACAGAACATAAACACTAAAGCGAACCTTAAATCGATGACGCTGGGCTCCCGTCAATAGGGGGAAGAAAGGCTTCAGGATTGGAGCTGGTGGCCGGAATCGAGCGTTCAGGGAAGTGAAGTTTGATCGGAGAAGACGAATTCAGTGAACACGGCGCCGCTGATTAGCCCTAACCCTCGTTCTGAATAACAAAACTGCCTAACCCTAATTTCGCCTTTGTTCAACATGGGCTTAACCTGATTCTAATTCACCTCTAAAGCCCAACGAAAATCATTTCGTTTTCTAACAAAACATTTTCATAAAAAAACTAACTTTGTTTTATAAACAATACTTATTCTTTTTTTTATAAAACACTAATCTCTTTTTTATTTTACAAAACAATGTTTACTTTTTTTATCTTAATTAAAAATACTTTTTATCATAAAATTAAGACATTTTTTAGATAGATATTTTATACATTTATATTATATTAAAAATTAGTTTTATACGTATCATATAAATTAAATCTGAAAACATTTTCTTTTAATTAATACACATTTGTATACAAAAATAACAAAATACTCATTTTTATACATAGTTTAAAATTGCAACTTTTAATTAACATTCTTTTTGTACATAACAATTCAATACATTTTTTCTCTAATATTTAATTTCCAAACATTTAGTTAAAATACTTTTTTGCAAATAAAGAAACATTCTTAATTTAAAACTTGAACTCTTTTTGTACATAATTAACATATAAATCAAAAATACAAGATTAAAACATGTATCTAGGTCAAAACCCTAATACGATTCAACTTCACATTTCGCACTTGTTACATAATTACTCAATTCATATACATGTACATCCCACATTTACACTTACACAATATATTGCCCTATACACATTTTATCTTATATTTGTACGTTCGATATTTACATTTTGATTGTGACATTCGATTTGGTTGTAAATAAGTCCCATCCCCTTGTACATTTATATCCCCACTCCCGGACATTATTTTGTAATAGCGTAGATTTACATTCCGCAATTTACAGTTTTTTCAATTATACCATGGTTAGACCTAGGGTTTGTATGTACATAAAATCAAACGCTAGATAACCTAATACAAGACAAATACATGTAATCAATACACAATCACACTTGCACCCCCCTAGGGTAATCCCACATGTTGCCTTCCAAAATGGGCCATGCTTGCACGTCGAGTATCTTTGGCAAAACAAATCAAATGATCATAAGTCTCAAAGTGTTGCCTAAACGGAACGATCATAGTCCCTTCAAAACAATTTGCCAAAGACACTTGGCATCATTGCATTCATGGTCCATACGATGACCCGCGCCCGTCCCGAATAAACTTCCTAAACGCAAGATTGTCTACCAATTTCAATGGTAGAACAAAATTGTTAAAAGGGGTTAAAACATGACAAAAACCTTTGAGTACAATAGGGTAGAAAAAACTCTTAGTTACTTGAGATCAAACTTGCAAAAACACTTGCCTTCTTTTCAAAAACCACAAATTCACAACACTTTCAAACAAACTCTCAAAAAACATTTGAAAACATCTTTTCGAAAAGATTCACACTTTTGTAAAACACTCAAACACGAGTCAAATACATTAGTTGCCTAAGACAAGGCATCTTTTTCCAAAACATTTTCAAAAAGCACCCACACACACACCATTTTCAAAGCAATCGAAAAACAAGGCAAGTGATCTAAAAACCAAGTAACTAAGAGCCCATGGATAACCATGGATGAAAAGGGTGCTAATACCTTCCCTTTTCATAATCTACCCCCCGAACCCACGAAATATCTCAAAAGGTTTTTGCTGTGCTTTTTAACCTTTCCTTTAGGATAAAACAAAAAGTCGGTGGCGACTCTTGCTAACCGCACAAGTGCGAATACGAACGCAAAACTCAAGTCAGTTCTCCCACCGTATCACACCTGGCAAGATACAGGAATCGGATCTGGTACTGTTAGTCTTCAACGGATACACCCTGGCAAGATACAGGCATCGGATCCTCGAACTCTTCAGACACACCCTGGCAAGATACAGGAATCGAGTCTGGAATCGATCGTCAACAGATACACCCTGGCAAGATGCAGGAATCGGATCTTTAGTTGCGACCGTTGATGGTAATCATCTTGTTATTAACCTTTGTCCTGAAAAGATGAAACGTTAGTTGTATGTGATGTCATGATGCATGACATGCGTGATGAGAGTATATGTTCATGATGCGTATATGCATGCTATAATGTATGGAAATGCGATGTTTATGAATGTATGTTTTGTCTAGAAAAATGAATCTTTGACGAGTTCCGGGAAGTTAAATCCTGGGCTGATGTAGAGCTTTTGTTTCCACTGGGGAGTGATGGTTGCAAGAATACCGGTAGGAGAAGATGACTCCGTTGGGGAATAAACTTGGCGAATGGATTACTCTGCGTGGAGAAAATTATTCTAGCGATCTTGCTGGGGAACAATACTCTGGGAAGAGAGGTATTCTGTTGAGATGTTGATGGTAACTTCGCTGGGGATACCATTGTTATGTTGGAAGTGTTAATAGACTCCGCTGGGGATAAGAAGACTTTACCGAGGACGGTCTTTCCGTGGCTTTTGGCTGAGGATAACCCAGTTATATCCTGGCGGGGAAATAACCTTTGAAGAAAGCCGGGAGACGCGTTCGTGCTCTGCAGGTGGCAAGCTTCCAGAATCTACTGGGGATAAGCTTCCTGCTGGGGAGATGATTCAAACTTTCCTGGGGAAATCTGGATTGGACTCTCCTGGGGAAATTTTGGGATACATTTGGGGAAGTGGCTCCGCTGAATGTCTGGTATACCGCCGGGGAACAATCTTAGATCAAGACTGCCGGGGACGCTTGTTAAGAATGTCTGTATAATTTGCTGAGGAATGTTGAGTTCTACTGGGGATACCCAACTTCCTTAAGGCTGACAGGATAACTCTGCTTGGGGAGAGTGTATTGACTTGCTAGCTCACTCTCTGGGGAATTGAGATATACGGGTTACGTTCTTCAGCTGAACCTATCTTGGTACCTTGGTGGACAGAACAATTAGATCGCTTAGACCACTCATTATTGCCCCTGTTTCTAATGTTACCTGTAATTAATCCTTTGTTTCGTATGCAAATATTTATGAGTTAGCAATTATTGTCAAATGCATATATCACAAATTGAACCTTGGACGTTCTTCGCAAAACAAAATAGAAAAAAGGAAAAAACAATTGGCAATTGATCTGAAGAGTGAATTTATATTGATTTTTGAATTTGCCTGTAAATAGGCGTTTATGTACAAGAGGCTGACGTCCTAGTAAGAGAACGCCGCCGAACAAAAGACTTTATACAATTTGTACAAAGGGAAAACAAAACAGCTGTGTGAAAAGAATAATCCCACTGGGTTCCAACTCTGCTATCGCCTTTATATCTTCGAGCGTCTCATCACTTGATGACCTAGCTGAAGATGAAGCTGATTGATTGATGCCTTTTGAACTTGACAGTTGATACCGGATTCTGGATGCAAAGTGAACCAATGAGACATAGTATTACGCTTTATCCCTAACTTTTGCCTGGACCGCCCTTTCGGGTTTTCAGTCCACCGGGATACCCATTTTTGCCCAAGCTGCCTTTTCAGGTTTTCGAATTGCCGGGTGTACAGATTTTTTTTCATTTCATCCCTCATTTTGCCCGAACCCTTTTGGTTCGCCGGGAAGCCCTAATTTTTGCCTAGGTATGTCAACCTAGCGGGTCTTTTATCATGCGTAGTATCTTTTTACTATGTCTGCATTGGCGGGGTGAGGAAGGTCGTCACCATCCATGGTGGTCAGGATCATGGCTCCTCCTGAGAACACATGTTTAACCATAAATGGCCCTTCGTATGTGGGGGTCCATTTGCCCCTGGGATCACTCTGAGGAAGGATGATGCGCTTGATTACCAGGTCCCCAACCTGATACTCTTGTGGTCTGACCTTCTTGTTAAATGCCCTGATCATCCGTTTTTGGTACGTCTGACCATGACAAATAGCAGTAAGTCTCTTTTCGTCAATTAAGTTTAACTGATCAAGTCGTGTCTGGATCCAATCATCTTCGCTCAGATCTGCATCCTTCATTATCCGGAGGCAGGGTATCTGTACTTCAATCGGTAAGACTGCCTCCATACCGTAGACCAAGGAGAAAGGAGTTGCCCTGGTTGACGTCCTCGCTGAGGTACGGTACCCATGTAGAGCAAACGGTAACATCTCATGCCAATCTTTATAGGTCACTGTCATCTTCTGCACAATTTTCTTGATATTCTTATTTGCTGCTTCTACAGCCCCATTCATCTTCGGTCGGTAAGGAGAAGATTTATGGTGCTGTATCTTAAATTGCTCGCAGAGCTCAGTGATCATCTTGTTATTGAGATTAGTACCGTTGTCCGTAATGATCCTTTCAGGGACGCTGTATCGACAGATCAAATTATGCCGAATGAACCGTGCCACGACATTCTTGGTTACAGTGGCGTAAGAAGCTGCTTCAACCCACTTTGTAAAGTAATCGATTGCCACCAGGATGAAGCGATGCCCGTTGGATGCCGTAGGTTTAATCTCACCGATCATATCTATGCCCCACATTGCAAACGGCTAAGGTGTTGTCAAGACATTCAGGGGAACTGGAGGAACGTGCACCTTATCTGCATAAATCTGGCATTTATGGCATATCCGAGAATGTTGGTAACAGTCGGCTTCCATTGTGGACCAGAAATACCCTGCCCGAAGGATTTTCTTTGCCATAGTATGTCCACTGGAATGTGTCCCGAAGGTACCTTCGTGTAGCTCCGCCATGATCCTTTCTGCTTCGGTCTTATCCACACAACGCAGTAAGGTCGAATCATGGTTTCGCTTGTATAGAATGCCATTGCTGAGGAAGAACTTCGCTGCGAACCTTCTCAGAAACTTCTTATCGTTGAGAGATGCACCTTCAGGATATTCTTGAGCTTCCAAGTATCTTTTCACCTCATGGTACCAAGGTTTCTCAGTCACTACCTCAGCCTCAAGATCACAACAGTATGCTGGTTCGTCCAGTTTCCAGATGATGACCCGGGGAGCCTCATTGTCCCATTTGACCTTGAACATAGAAGACATCGTAGCCAACGCGTCCGTCAACTGATTCTCCTCTCTTGGGAAATGTTCAAAAGTTATCTCTGTGAAATGGGGGATCAATGTCAACACACATTCTTTGTAAGGAATAAGGTTCGGATGTTTTGTATCCCACTCGCCTTTGATCTGATTGATCATGAGAGCGGAATCTCCAAAGACACTCAGAAACTTAATCCTCAAGTCAAATGCAGCTTGGAGACCCATGATGCATGCCTCATACTCCGCCATGTTGTTGGTGCAGTTGAAACATAGCCGAGAAGTGAGTGGAGTATGAGTGCCTTGAGGGGATATGATCACAACGCCGATGCCATTACCCAAAGCGTTGGATGCTCCGTCAAAGTGCATAGACCATTGGGATCCTTCCTCAGGTCCTTCATCCGGTCCAGGTACTTCACAATCAGTCACTATCATGATGCTCTCGTCCGGAAACTCGAAGTTCATTGACTGATAGTCATCTACCGCCTGGTGTGCTAAGTGGTCTGCCAATACACTTCCTTTGATAGCTTTCTGGGTCGTGTACTGGATGTCGTATTCTGTCAAGATCATTTTCCATCTTGCTATTCTCCCAGACAAAGCAGGCTTTTCAAATATGTACTTTATAGGATCCATCTTTGAGATCAACAAGGTAGTGTGAGTCAGCATATACTGTCTCAGCCGGCGAGCAGCCCATACCAAAGCGCAGCAAGTTTTCTCGAGCAGTGAGTATCGGGTCTCACAGTCGGTAAACTTTTTGCTAAGGTAATAAATGGCATGCTCTTTTCGGCCAGACTCGTCATGCTGGCCCAGCATACACCCCATTGAGTTATCGAGTACTGTCAGGTATAATATCAGAGGTCTCCCTTCAACCGGTGGCATAAGAATGGGTGGTTCTTGGAGATACTCTTTGATTCTGTCAAAAGCAGCCTGACATTCATCATTCCAACGTACTACCTGATCTTTCTTCAACAGCTTGAAGATTGGCTCACAGGTAGCAGTTAGGTGTGAGATGAATCGAGCAATGTAATTCAGACGTCCTAGAAAGCTTCTGACCTCTTTCTCTGTCTTAGGAACTGGCATCTCTTGAATGGCCTTGACCTTGGCAGGGTCCACTTGAATACCCTTGTCACTTACGACGAAGCCTAACAATTTTCCAGATCTTACCCCGAAGATGCACTTGTTCGGGTTCAATCTCAGCTTGTACAGTTTCAGACGGTCAAACAGCTTCTGCAGATGGTCAAGGTGTTCCTCCTCAGTTTGGGACCTTGCAATCATGTCGTCGACATACACTTCAATCTCATGATGGATCATGTCATGAAATAAAGCAACCATGGCACGTTGGTAGGTTGCCCCAGCATTTTTCAACCCGAATGGCATGACCTTGTAGCAGAAGGTGCCCCACTGAGTAACAAAGGTAGTCTTTTCCATGTCTTCAGGAGCCATCTTGATCTGATTATACCCTGAAAAGCCATCCATGAAAGAGAACACCTTGTGCTGAGCAGTATTGTCAACCAGAACGTCAATATGAGGTAGGGGAAGTCATCCTTGGGGCTTGCCCTGTTCAGATCCCTGTAATCGACACACATTCTGACCTTACCATCCTTCTTCGGTACCGGCACCACATTGGCAACCCACTGAGGGTAAGAAGTCACTGCAAGAAACCCGGCATCAAACTGTTTCATAACCTCAGCTTTGATCTTCTCAGACATCTCTGGACGCATACGGCGGACCTTTTGCTTAACCGGAGGGCAGTCTTCCTTGGTAGGCAAATGATGGACCACGATGTCAGTATCCAACCCAGGCATGTCTTCGTAGGACCAAGCAAAGATCTCCACATAATCATGTAACATCTGAGTCAACCGTTGCTTTACGCTGAGCTCCAGATTGGCACCAATCTTAACCTCCTTTCTGTCTGCCTCAGTACCCAGATTTATCGTTTCCACTGGCTCTTCATGTGGTTGAATTGCCCTCTCTTCCTAGAGTAACAGTCTTGCAAGCTCGCCAGGAACTTCGCAATCATCTTCACCTTCATCTTCGGCTAAGTTGATCGGATTTTCGAAGTCATAACTGGCAGTAGCAGAGTCGTTACCAGTGAGATCCAGAGTGGATGGAAACCTGTATGAGTGAGTGTGTGTAAATACAGCTGTTTTGCAATATATAAAGAAAGAAAGAAAGAAAGAGAGCACAAGATTTGAAATGCGAAAAAAACGTCCAAGATCTTTATTCATGATATATGGAAATGACAGTTATAAGCCCTCACAAATGAAGCCAACGGTGCCCCGGGTAAGACATTGGGCCATAAAGTTTCAATTCATTGTTTATTACAAATAACAAAAAACAAAGGAATTCATTACTGCGTAACAAAAGTAACAGGTAGGTTGTCTTTTGCAATCCAATTGCTAGGTCCATTGTCGGCCGTCGGATAAATCCAGCTGTCGAACTCAGATTCTTCCACTTCATCGTCATCCCTGATAGCATTCACTCCATGAGCAGGCAGGGGAGCTGTCACTACATTGGGCTTCTCAGGTGCCTCAAACTGTACCTCCTTGGCATCAATAAGGTCCTGCACCTTATTCCTTAAGGCCCAACAATCATCAGTAGAATGCCCCGGGCTATCGGAGTGATAAGCACAACGGGAATTTGGGTTATACTTAGGAGATGCAATATTCACAACCTTTGGAGCCTCTCTGACTGTCGCCAAGTTGGTCGATAGCAGTTGCGGCAGGATTTGTGACAAGGTCATACTCAACCGGGTAAATTCTCTTCTAGGTCTTTCAGCCCTGGGTTGATTAGTTTGCCGAGGAGCAGCAGCAGGCTTAGCAATTACCACCGCGTTGACAGATTGGCGGCGCTCTGGTTTATCTTGCCTTCTAGGCCCATACACAGCACTGGCCTCCTTCTTAAAAGGTTTCTTCTCAGAACTTGAAGACGCACCTTTCTGAATTTTTCCTGACTTCATGCCAGCCTCTATCCTTTCCCCAGTCAGAATGAGGTCAGTGAATCCTGCAGATGAATTACCGATAAGATGATTGAAAAACGGCCCGGATAGGGTCCCCAAGAACATATCTACCAGCTCACGGTCTGTTAATGGAGGCTGCACCTTGCCAGCCAGATCCCTCCACTTCTGTGCATACTCTTTAAAACCTTTGCCTGATCCTAGCGACATACCCTGGAGTTGGGTACGTGTAGGAGCAAGGTCGGCATTATATTGATACTGCTTGTAAAAAGCAGTAGCCAACTCCTCCCAGTTACGAACTTTGGTTCCATCCAGCTGATAGAACCATTCGAGACGAGTCCCTGAAAGACTCTCCTGAAAGAAGTGGATCCACAAGTTCTTGTCCACTGTGTACGGCTGAATCTTCCGCACATAGGATCTGAGGTGTAACTTAGGGCAAGACGCCCCGTCATACTTGATGAAAGATGGTGCTTTAAACTTGTGAGGGATGATCACACCAGTAGATAAACCCAAGTCTCCGAAATCCAAACCAGGCACTTGTTGGATCTACATGGCGTTCAGACGATCTTCCAACTGCTTGTATCAGTCTTCAGCCGGAGGATACTGTTCCTCGTTAAAATCAGTCTCGTTGTCTGAGACCACCGGACTAGGAGCCCTTCCCCCTGGGGACTGTCTTTGCCTACAGAAGAACCAGCTTCCTCATTCTGTAGAGTGTTACCAAACCTCCGGCCCGAGTTGAAAAGAACAGTTCTCTTCTTCTTCTTCTCCTTCTTCAGGAGCAAAGCCTTCAGCTCTTCTTGACCTTGAGCCAGACCCATGATCAGCTCCTGAAATTGTGCGTTCTGCGCTTGAAGGGCCTTGATAGAAATCTCGGTAGATGATTCAGGGTTCATGATGCTGAAATAAACAGCGAGGAACGGTAAGCAACCTGAAAAGAAGAGTACCTGCTATACACATGATGAATGATATGTGTTTATGCAATGCATTCAAGGGTTCGAAAATTCAAATTTGTTGTAGACAAAAGGAACACACGTTATCATTAAGGAAATAATTGTTCAGTACATCAAAGCCTCATGGGAACACATTACAAAGCAAATCAATCCCAAAAGACACTACACATCCTCTTTGGAGCTATGTAAGTGTTGAGATTCCTCTCCTCGTGCAGTAGGCGGGTGAGCTCCAAGACCTTCTTTTCACTGGCATGTAGACTGGTCTCAAGAGAATTCCGTTCTTTCTTAAGCTGGATCCAGCTCTTCTCCATCTCTTCCCAGGACGTGGGCATGTCAGGATGTTGAATGGTGTAGGACACCTCTCCTTCCAAGACTGGCTCTTTGATCACAGGGAGAACATGAGGATAAGGCATTACTAACTTCTGGGAGCGGGCTCATACCCACTTGAGATAAGGTTCCAACGGGATGGAATTCCTGTGCCCCAGGGTCTTGCTGTCTATCCTACTTGGCATCCTCCAAGCTCTGATAAATCTCTGGCGAAGTCCTTGTGCATCGTTGTCGAAGTCAAAAACTATGTCAGGAATTAACATGTCATGAGGGCCATCCCTTCGAGCATAACCAAACTGTCTCCAAGCCAAGCATGAGTTGTAAGTAATACCTCCTCTGATTCCAAGTAAAGGAACATTAGGGTACTCCCCGCAACGATCAATGATAGTGACATCCTCTCTGGACCGAGAGCACCAATGTATATCAGCATGTGTAAGAGTCATCAATCGTTGTGACCATCTCAAACCCCGCTCGTTCTTCAAAACTGATTGTGGAAGGTGCGAAATAAACCACCTTTCCAGGAGAGGATTACAGCACATAAGAACACCTCTTTTTCTCATGGTTCGAGTGTAACATGAGTGAAGGATGTCCCCAAGCAACGTAGGTATAGGATTTCTAGACATGAAGATCTGGACAGCACTGATATCTATAAGCTGATCTGGATTAGGGAACAACACCAAACCATAGACAAGTAGGGCCACAACTTCTTCAAAAGCTTGTAGGTCAAGGGAGTTCCAACATTCTTGGGCCTTCTCAAACAGAAACCTGGCTAAGAACCCTTTGGTACCACTTCTAACTTCCCAATGTCCCTTGAGGTCAGATGGTTGTAGGTGTAAGGATTTAGCAATCTCTTCAAGCTTGGGTTCCTTCTCCGTACCGTTGTAGGGTAGTTGATCAAGGATAGGGATCTTCAGAAGCCGGGAGAATTCTTCCAATGTAGGCACCAGTTGATAATCCAGGAAAGTGAAACAGTGATGCAGAGGGTCAAAGAACTGGAACAGGACCTTTATCATATCTTCCTCAATGTTGGTGTTGACCAAGCTGATGAGTCTTCCATGTCTTTCACTGAATGAAGAGCTCTCGGGAATCCTGGATATAAGCTCCTTAAGCTGAGGAGGGATCCTTACAAGGCTGATCTGAATTGTCTTTCTGCGAACAGTTTCCATGTCCTACAAAACAAGATCAAAGATGAAGATTCGAACCCCTGAAATGGTTAGTCAATGCATATGATGCTGTATGATGTCATGATGCTATGATTAAACACACCACAAATATTTACAAAGGCAAACATGGTAAGGCACACAAGTCACACAAGACAAGCCCTTAGAGTTTAGTCCAGCATGGGGTCTGGGTATTACCCTCTTAAAGTTGGCGGGCTCAACCTGTCCTATCAGAAGTAACCGGGTTCTAAGGGTCCCAATATCACTGGATTGCTTTCATTGTTCATCGTTTCGATTTAGCCACTGAACTGGCGACCGAAATATTCCAGGAAAGAAACCCTCAATTGAGTGTAGTATCGAGTATCAACCAACCTCGGACTGCACCAAAGTCAGTTATCTCACTACCCTAGAGAGGCCAAGATAGTTCAATTAAGGTTCCTAAGGTCAGTTGATGCTTCACGACACCACGCGGAGGCCCCGTACTCTCCTTGACTGAACTCAAGGGTTACCGGTACACACCAAAGTGCCACATCAACGTAGCAGACTGTTTCAACCATGTGGGTATACCCCGCACAGTTCCCTCACAGCCTTGTTGCTACTTTCTAAGAAGGTATCCCCAGATCCGGGTTAGGATCTATAGAACTCCCAAGACAGTCCCACAATAATAAAGCAAACAAGTCAAAGCAATTGAAAACACAGTTATGAACTATCCTAAGGTACACCTCACTTTATAAGAGTCCCCAGCAGAGTCGCCAGTTTTGTGATCGGTGGATCTGGAACTGACTGTTTAACGCTGGTTCGCGAAATGTCGCGGAAGCAAGAGTCGCCACCGTCTTTTATTTTCTCCAACAAGGAAAGGACAAAAGCACAGAAAAATTCCTTATGAGATTCCTCTCGGTTCGGGAGGTAGATTTATAGAAAGGGAAGGTGTTAGCACCCTTTCTATCCATGGTTATCCATGGGCTCTTAGATACTTGCTCATTTGTGTTTTCAAAATGTTTGTTTGCTTTTCAAGTGTGAGTGGGTTTGAA
Source organism: Vicia faba (assembly GCA_948472305.1). NCBI lineage: Eukaryota > Viridiplantae > Streptophyta > Magnoliopsida > Fabales > Fabaceae > Vicia > Vicia faba. The sequence continues at coordinate 1,397,825,708 of OX451736.1, read as the reverse complement.
AAAAGTTTCTTTGAAAGTTTCAGATCGACTCTTGTATCAGTCCTCAAGAGTGTTTGAAAAGTTGTTTTGAAAGCTTTTTTGAAAAAGTGTCGGTGTGAAAAGAGTTTTGATTTTTTTTTTTGAATTAGAGCAAGTATCTACGAGTCATCTACCTACCCTAAGGAATTATGCTGTGTAAATGTCCTTAAGGTAGTGCCATCCCACCATTGAGAGGTAGGTAGCACCACCGTTGGAGGTGTTCGGGTCAATTCGAGTTTAGGGACAGTGTGGTCACCAGAGCAACAGTAGGACACCTTAGAAGCCACCCTTATGCCATTGGCCATGGACATAAGGACTTACTAAAACGTCCTATACTCGACGACCACATCTCGAGGGGCAAGGCAACAGTGAGGCATACCCTAGGAGTGGTGTGTGAATTGTGTGTCATTTTCAGTTATATTTTATCTTGCATTGGGTGAGCTACGCTTGATTTTATTTGGGCCATTCATTCTTTCATGTGATTAGCAGTTTAAAGGGTGCGGAAATTAAAATGCGGAAAATAAAAGTCCTACGCTATTACAAGGCGCGGGTCTATACATCGCCAAATTAGCAAAGACCCGATTTTGAATAAAAGAGCGGAAAGTAAATATCCTAATTACTATTACAAAGCTTTGGGGCAATTACATAATATTTAAAATGAAAAATAGAAGCAAACGCGCGAAAAGAGATTATAATCGAAGGTGCGAGGGCGTTGGACCCTTTAAAGAAAATAAATTGAAATTGGAAGTGAATTAATTATTTAATAAGAAAAGAAGTTATTTTTTGGTTTTTTGGTATTTAATGAAAATAAAGAAAATTAATTAAAATTAAAAGTTAAATAAAACCCTAATTCTAAATTTGTTTTTAATTATTAAAGAAAATATTTAAGTTTTGACCTAATTTACTAATTATTTAGTTACATGAATATTTACAAAAATAATTAATAATTAATAATGATAAGAAATAAAAAAAAGGTTATTTATTAAGAGAAAGAATAAGAAATGCTAAAAACCTATTTTTTTAATATTTTTTTAGTTATTAAGAAAACATTAAAATTTGAAACCCTAAATTAAACTAAATTGATTAATAAAATTTATTTACAAAAAAAATATTAATGAATTAAAAATTAAATAAACATATTTTATTTTTGACTTTTCTGATTTTTTGTGTTATCAAAATTATTTTGTGAATTAAATAAAACAAAAGAAAAGCAATTAAAATAATAATAGAGAAAAAATGAGAGAAAGAAAATACAAACAGGGGGGGTTTCTGCCCAATTTGGAGGTGTATTGGAAATTCAGGCCCATTAGAAACCAAGGCCTTGTTGACTTTCCAGGCTTGTGCGCGTGTGATTGACTGAGTGTGTACCCTGTAATTCATATCATGGCCTTCAGATTGATCATTAGAGACACATGGCAAGCTTGGATATTAGGATGCATGGTGCTCCCTTGAGTGAATGCTACGCTGGAATACGTTAGAGAAAAAATTATGAAATATATAAGGGGACCTGGGAATCGAACCCAGGTCCCAATACTTGCCTGCCAACACATCCACCAACTGAACTGGCGCGTTACTTTGTACATCTAAGGGACAATGATCATTATGAGAGAGAAAACAAGCATTAGTGGGACTTTAACAAAAACGCGCGCCAGGATTTGAACTACCCAGTAACGTTATGACACATATGCATCGTCTTCATCTCTTTGCCTGTAAACAAAATCAAATAGCGGGGGTTTTAAACCCCCACTAACTGTAATATTCAAAAATAGCGATTAGCACATGAGGGAATATAAAAAGGGCGCGAGGTGGTTGTTCAATTCGTTTGGAGCTTCTGAATTCAGTGGTACAAGTTTTATGGCCTGATTTTTCCAGATGAGGAAAGCCCCAAATTCAAACTTCTGAAACCCTAGAACGCTTTCATGGTGGATTTCTGTACATGCAGCCATTCTTCAATTGAACGGTACAATTAGCTTTAGAATGATCATGTTAGTATAAATCAAACATTAAAATGCATGGAAAATGTGTATAAATTCAAATACGAATATGAAAAAGTTCATGAACAGGGCGATGTCGTTCTACCAATTCTGGATGTATGGAGCCTTGATTTCAATTGGAAACGCTTCCTAGGTAGACCAGCAACGTATTGGAACACTTTTCAGGCCTTGAAACACCTTGCAATTCAGTTTTCAGTTTCCAAATTTCTTGTCAAAAATTGCAATGTTGTTCTATCAGTTTCTGCGCCGCTTCTGTGTGTCTAGCATTAGGTTTATGTTTGTGCATATATGTAGAATGAATTAGGTTAGAAAAATAAGCCCAAAACCCATGTTTTAATGCTTTTCAATATTTGATTTTCCATGATCTTTTTCAATCCTTTTTGCCATCAAACCATTGCCAATCATGGGAGATTCTTTCCCTTTTGGATGATACACGAATATTGAGTACATAAAGAGTGCATATGCTGCATAAAAAGATTTGAAAGGTGGCATTTGATATTTTTGTCATATTTAATTTTAATTAAGTGAATTAATAATAATAATAATTCAAATAATTAATCAAAAATGATAAAATAACTCCCTTGGATGTCAATGGGTCGTGCATAGCCTTTGGATAATGTTTCATGGAAGAAATTGAGGCCCATTAGCATTTTTGAGGCATTTGAAGCAAAGTTGACTTTTCAAAATTCCCAAAAATTTCCCAACTTCCACAAGGCATATCTTGCTCAATTTTTAATATTTGATCATGTTCTTGGACATTTTGGAAAGGCCTTGAAGTCCTCTAACCAATGCCTTTTGTCCCATGTCATTTCTATTTACCAATATCAAGTTATGGTCTTTGACTTAAAGTGCCTTTTTGTTGACTTTTGAAAATGACCTATAATGTTGAGATTGATAACTTTTTGTGAGAGAATTTCTTGGACTTGAAGTGTGAAGATGAGTTGTAGGAAATGTCATTCTCTTCAAAATGAGCTTTGGATGGGATTTTTATGATAAACCATGTGGAAGTTATGCCTTGGTCAATTTGCAGTTGACTTTTTCAACTGTCCAAAAATAGAAACTTTTGCATCTTGAGACTTTTTGAGCCATGCCTTGAGAATCATGATCAAGAATTGATCAAATGATGTTTGTGGCTTCAAAATAAGATGTTGACCAAAAATTTTGACTTTTGACTGTCAAATGACCATTTTGCCCCTGCAGTTGACTGTGAAGCAATTAGGGTTTTTGACTGTGCAATCTGGTGCTGTGAGTCTTGAAACTTGGCATAGGGATGCTTGACAATGTATGTAGGCATGTGGGACTTGATTGGACCCTTGGAAACTTCAATTTCTTTGCCAGAACCAAAACCCTAATTTTGACTGTTAGGAGGCAATTGGACTGAGCACCCCTTGAGAGATTTTGAACCTTGATCTTGGCAAATCTTGAAGAATATGGGAGGGAAAATTTTGGGGTACAATAATATGCATCCATACTTCACATGCATAGAACCAAACTTGAGCCAAGAGGTATAAAATGTGTCTTTTTAGGCTACAAAAGTGGTATGAAGGGTGTAGTAATATATGATATTAATAGTCATGAGGTTTTTATATCTAGACATGGCATACATCATAAACACATCTTTCCTTACTCAAGTGAAAATTCCTCCACTTGGGAATATCATACTTATATTGACCCTAAGAACACACATCATCCAAATACATTTAGTACACCAAACACTGATCATGAACAAACTCCCACAACATTACAAAACACAAATAATGAAACATTAAATCCACACATCTTAGATCATGAACACTTAGAACACATTGATGAGGAACATGATGATGAAGATCATAAGCATGATGCTTCTGATCAAGTTGACATAGAAACTGAAATATTAATCAAAACATTGAACGTGTTTCACAACCTAGGCCTGCTAGAACTAAGCATGCACCTCATTGCCTCTCAGCTTATGTGTGCAATACATCTGATGCTTCAGTGGACAAGGCATCTTTAGGTAAAAATAAATTTATTTATCCTATCTCTAACTATAACTCTTTGTCTTTTCTGTCTGCATCTCATCGTGTCTTTACATCTACTATCACTCTCACACATGAGCCAAAGAACTACAAAGAAGCATGCTTATCTGAACATTGGATCAAGGCTATGGATTCTAGATTAGAAGCATTGGACAAGAATGAAACTTGGACTATATTAGATTTTCTATCACATGTTAAGCCTATTCGAAACAAATGGGTACTCAAGGTAAAACATAGAGCAAATGGCATAATAGAGAGGTACAAAGCAAGACTTGTTGCCAAGGGTTATAATCAGATCGAAGGGCTGAATTTTTTTGACACATTTTCACCTATTGCAAAACTCACAACAATTAGAACATTACTTTCCACTACTGCTATCAACAATTGGTTTATGCACCAGCTTGATGTAAATAACTCCTTCTTACACGGAGACTTACAAGAAGACGTGTACATGACAATACCTGAAGGAGTTAAATGTTACATGCCCAATTAGGTATGCAAACTTCAGAAGAGTCTCTATGGTTTAAATCAAGCCAACCGCAAATGGTATGAAAAGTTAACAACTATAATCATACATCAAGGTTACACTCAATCTACCTCTGATTATTCTTTGTTTACCCCGAGCACTGACAAACATTTTATAGGTATCCTAGTCTATATGGATGACATAATCCTAGTTGGAACATCTATGCTTTAGTTTTCTCGAATTAAAACCTCTCTTGATGGAAACTTCAACATTAAAGACCTTGGCATGTTGAAATATTTTCTTGGTTTGAAAGTAGCCTATTCCAAGGAAGGGATCTCACTATCTCAATGAAAATATTGCCTTAATTTATTGTAAGAATTTGGACTACTAGGATCCAAACTAGCCTCAAATCCCCTTGACCCCCCAGTCAAACTCCATGCTGATAATGGAAAAACCTTTGAAGATATTGGAACCTATAGAAGACTCATAGGTAGTTTGTTGTACCTTAACATTACACGACCTGACATTACATATGTCACACAACAACTCAGCCAGTTTCTACACAATTCTACCATGGTACACTATCATGTTGCTTGCAGGTTCATTCATTACTTGAAAAGCAGTCTTGGTGGAGGTCTTTTGTTTCACAGAAAATATGAGTTTCAACTTGGATTTTCGGATGCTGATTGGGCAGAGTGTTTGGACTCTAGGAAGTCCATTTCAGGATATTTCTTCTTTCTTGCATCCTATCTCATATCACGGCGTGCAAAGAAACAACAAACGATTTCCAAATCATCATCTGAAGTTGAGTATCAGGCATTATCGTTTGCCACATGTGAATTGCTTTGGTTGACTGTTTTGATGAAAGAGATGAACCTTACATGTTTGATTTGTATTACTAATGCATTGATATTTTGATTTGTATTTTATCATTTGAAATATATATTTGAAAAATTCAAAATAATTTCTTAATTATTTATAATGTATGTTAATTTTAGAATCCAATACATGTTTTGGGTTCAAGGTTCAGAGTATATTTTAGGTTTAGGGAACTATGTGTTTGAGAAAAACATTATTTATATTTAAAAAATTGATTCCACTATGGAGAAAAGGGTACTATGGAGATACTCGAACTGTTTGGGATGTAGCTGATTCAGTTTGGACTGATTTTTAGTCAAAAATATGTTGGAACTGATGATATCTCCATTGATTTATTTGGTTTGATTTTTAGTATTTTTTTAAAATGGAACCAAACCAAACTAATCAGTTTGGTTCGATTTTGTTGAACGATTTATAATTTTTTTTAAATATTATATTCTTCAATGTATTCTCCACTATAGTGTTTTTCGGTGTATTTTATGCTATTATAGTTTAAAAATAAATTTCATGCTCTATTTTTTCAAATAAATTAAAGTTATTCTTAATCCATAAGAAACAGTGTCATGATTTCTATCACATCATAAAATAAGTTTACTATCAAATATAAAAGTTGTGGTATCAAAAAATAATTGAGAAGGAATTTGAAAGCTTAACAAATAAAACACAACAATAACAACAAAATTTTCAATACACATAGATTAACATGTTTCACATCTCAAATTCGCATCAAAACTATTTTGTAACAAGATTAGAATCAAGACCGTCTCAAACAATTTAGCAGCCCTGTTCTAATTTTAAAAATCAATCGCTAATAAAAGAAAAGCAATGAATTTGAAAATAGTCATCGTTTATTTAACGATTTTGGTGGATATTTACTTTAAATTCAATTATTTTATTACTTCTTCCACTTATGTCAGAATAATTCCTCTTTTTTTATATTTCTTTTTCTTCTTCTTCTATTTCAACCAAATAACATGTATTTGTTTATTTAATTTTATCAATTTATTTTAAGTTGTTGATGTATAATTCTGTCCAATTGTTATTTATGTTTCTTCTTCTATTATTGATGTGATTTTGATTTTTGACTTTCAATTTTAATTTTCTTAAATGTTCTTTATAGAACACAATTTAGTTTTTATTTAAAAATTTAAAAAATTAAAATTTTGTGTTTTGAAGAAAAGTTGTTTTGAGACATTATGATAAGAACATCTAAATTTTATTAAAATTGATATAATAGCATGAAGAAAAGTTGTTTTGAGACATTATTGTGTTAGGCTAAACTAAAAATTGTTTTAAAAAAATTAAATCTGTTAATTTAATTTATTATCTATATAATTATAAGACTCAATTACAAATTATATTAATATTTATTTTTTAATATATTATTATAAAATAAAATTAAACAATATATTTTTCTATAAAAAAATCAAACTATTTGATATTTTTTTATCATAAAAGGTTTATGATAAATAATTCATTAAAAATGTAATCGGAATACACCGATAATGTAAAGAAGTTTTACACTGTCATTATGATCATTAGATTATAAATTATATTTTATTTTTATTTTAGTTATTTATTAAATAATATTAGTGGATGGTTGTAATGCACTAACCGTGTAAAAAGTTTTACATTGAAAGTGCATAACAATTAATGTCATTTATTAAATATTTAATTACGAAAAATAAATATTAACTAAATTTTATATAAAATAAATTAGATAAAAAATTTTATGATTATCAATTGATTATATATTTAATAAAACACAATTTTAATGAAGAATTTAGTTGGTTCAATTGATTATGTAATAATTTTAATGTTGCATCGCTCAAGTTTGAATCTCATATTCAACTTTTTTATTTAAATAAAAAACTCAATCATTTAGGATCGAACTCGTGACCACACCCTGGAAGCAAAACGAGCCTTTCAATGCGCCACAAATGCTACTATAACATTCTATTTCAACATTAATAATATATAATATATAAGAATCTTTTAATGCACACTAAGTGTTTCTTAGATACCAACGTGAATTTTCAAAAATGTCTTCAGGAATCGGAAATGAATTTCTGGGACGCACCAGCATCTAGTTAAAAAGAACCAAAACCAGAAATATATTTCTGATTTATAACCGAAAGTGTATTTTCGGTATTATTCATTACAAAATGCAGTAAAACTGCACTTACACTTTACATCAAGATTCTCAAACAAAATATAAAATTACATAAAGTAAGCAATACATATAGGATTTAAACATATATGCGACATTATACTTCAACATCCGGGTGGACGTTGCAACAACTTCAACATTTCACCGACCGTTCTTGTAATTACCACATCATGTTCAATTTGAAATTTTTCGTCGTAACCGAAAAAGGTTTCTCACATAGCCCGTTGTTGTACCCCAAAATTTTCCCTCCCATTTCACCAACATTTCTCATCACAAGACTTTTGGAACTCAAGATCAAGTTAGGGTTTGCTCTGCTCAAGACACCCCCTTTGCACTGTTGACCCAAATTAGAGTTTGAGTTTGCACAGTGATGTTTGGACCTATAATTCCCAAATTTAATTCCATACTTCATGTTGGACTCCCAAGTCTGTCCATGCCAAGTTTCAAGCCTTGATTCAAATTTTTGCCAAGTCAATTGGACAGTTGACCTAGAAATCAGTTGTATTGGGGAAAAAGTCAATTGTGGCCAATTGACAGTCAAACCTCATGAGTTTTGACCCACATCAACATTATGAACTCATGTGAACCATTTGATCAAGTTTGGATCACAATTCCACAAGAAATTTGATCAGATCACCAAAAGGGCAAAATTGTCATTTTTAGGGTTTTAACTGTACAAAGGCAATTTTTGACTGTTTGACCTAACCAATGGCAAATCAAGCTCAACCATGGACTCAAGGACTCAATGACATTATCTTGATCCATCCAACAAGTTCAAAATATCTCAAATGCATAGGATTGACAGATGAATTTTTCAGTCAACTGATCAAAATTTGACTGTACACTGAAAAGTCAAACTTTGACTTTTTGGTCAAAATCAAGTGCCAAGATTCATTTTTCACCAAGACATGTCAAATTATGAAAACTTGTTCATCAAGAAACCCAAAAATGCAAATTAGGGTTTAAAATAGAAAAATTTCATAACTTAGAAATTTTCTAAGTTATGAAACTTTCTTATTTTTTCCTAACTTTGTCCCATTTTTTCACCAAGATGCAAATGGATTCAAACAAAACTTGCAACATGAAAGTTGTATTCCATCACAAAATCTACAACTTTGATTCACAAAGTTTTCTCAAAAGAGACTTGTATATCAAGTTATGATTTTTAGAACAAGGGTACCTAAAACTTTTAACTTAGAGAAAATTTGCCCTAATCTAGGCAGGATTTTGACCCATCTTCTTGGCCCTTTTTCACATAGTTCCACTTGGAGTTTCAAGTTGCATTTCAAAGATGGATTATAGTAAATGTTTCAAGCTTTCCAAATTGTCTAAGAAATCCTCAAACACCCTTGTGGTTAGAGAGAATCGAATACTTGAAGTTGGCAAAAACTCACCTTGATCCATGGCCAATACATGTTCATACAAACTTACATTTTCAAATCAGCATGTTTGATACTAGCTTGCAGGCCTCAAAACCAGTTTGTACTCCATAATTTAATGCATAACCATTGAGCTAAGGTATTATCTTGGTCATTTGTACATTGCATACAAAATTAAGCCCTAAATGGTAAAAGGTATAATGCCATTTTTGTAAAGTTGCACTTTATGTCAAAACAAGATCCTTGAGGCATGGGGCCAGATCTCTGAGGCAAGATCAAGTCTACCAATTCCAAGAACCAAGAGCAAAAGATGCAGCATGATATAGGGCTTCTACAGGCTTGCATTGAGAACATACACACTCTTGCTTCAATAAGAAGAAAAGTTGCAAATCACAAGCCATCTCTCACATCTGGTAAAACCAACTTACAAAAACATTGCAAACAAGTTTCGGACCTCCCAACAAGCCAGAAATACGACCCCTTTGCCTCTCAAACCTCCTTGTATACAACATCATTGTTTTTCTGCAAAACAGGGCAAGCCCTGCAGAACCATCTCCATCTCCATATTCCATCGTGCGTATTGCCCAAAGATACTTCAAACACCTTCCAACCAACCTACCTGAGCTATCCATATCATCTATTGCTAGCTGTAACACCCCTAACACACATCGCCATTTTTGTATCAAAGCTTTGCAGGTTGAGTTCTGTGGCACGATTCAAGCCATTTTAAAACCAAGTAAGCATTGGGAAAGCTTCATTGGACCTCAGGAAAGCTCAAAAGAAGTTCAAACATCCTAGAAAGTTGCTACATTGCTCAGCTCGAAGTCAACTGAAACAGGTATTTCATGAACTTCTATCTCTCTATTTAGGAATAGTTAGACTTAGGTTTGTGAATGAAAGATGTTGTATTCATAGCCTTGAAGCCATACATATGCTTAGTTTTCATTTATATTAATCGTGCTAGGAGAATTTTGTTCATGAACTTTCTGAAAAAACTAGGTTAAGATTTAGGGCTAGAGAAATTCTCTCTGGTCTTTGAGAGTTAGCTTAAGTTTTTTATATGGTTGAATTCGTTATTTGATGCTCTACAAGTTTCATGTTATGAGTTTTCTCAAAAAATCAAGGAATCAAGAGATAGCATTTTCTGTACAAAGCGCGCGCATGTCTGTTCAAAGGAAGAAGAAGAAGTGGATTCTGGGCTGGGCCTGATTTCCTTTGCTTTTGACACCCCACTTTTCTATTTACACCCCCTGGCCCATTTATTTGTACATTGGTCATTTTTGCATTTTTATTTCATTTTTGATTTTGATATTTTATTTTCTAACATAAAAATACTTAAAAAATTATTTTCATAAATTTTTGTATTTATTTGGAATTTATTTTAATTATTACTAAGTATAAAAGTGTTTATTTGTTTTATATTCTTTTTATCAAAAACCTAAAAATAATGAAAAAATATGCTTATTTTTATTTATTATTTTTATACATACTTCAAAACATTTTCTTGAATATACACATTTTTGTAAATAATTAATTTTTATTTTTATATATTTAATATGTATTATATATATATATATATATATATATATATATATATATATATATATATATATATATATATATATATATATATATATATATATATATATATATATATATATATATATATATATATATATATTATATATATATATATATATATATATATATATATATATATATATATATATATATATATTATATATATATATATATA